>CM060903.1:1359173109-1364173109 GCA_030737815.1 Allium fistulosum | reverse complement strand
CTCTCATGAATGTACTCGGAGCATTTGACAAGCCAAACGGCATCACCAACCATTCGTACAGACCCTCCCGAGTTTTAAAAGCAGTCTTCCACTCATCACCCGGTCTAATACGAATCCGATGGTATCCACTTTTCAAGTCAATCTTCGACAGCAGCACCGCTCAACTGATCCAACAGATCATCCAGTCTCGGCATAGGAAATCGATATCTCGCCGTAATCTTATTCAATGCTCTACTATCTGTGCACATTCTCCACGTTCCATCCTTCTTTGGTACCAACAAAGCTGGCACTGCACAAGGACTCAAACTTTCCTGAACACGCCCTTGTTCCAGTAACTCCTCCACCTGTCTTCTCAACTCCTCGTGTTCTTTTAGACTCATCCGATAGTGTGGTCTATGAGGCAATGCAGCACCTGGCACCAAGTCAATCTGATGCTGTATGTCTCTAAGCGGTGGTAATTCTTTCGGTAATTCCTCTGGAAACACATCTTTGAATTCCTCCAAAACTGGTTTCACTTCCTCTGGAACTTCAGTAGCTTCATTGCTTTCATGCCCAATCAACATAAAAACTTTAGGACTCTCATCTATCTCTTCCACAAACTCCTTCAACGACAACAAGGTTTTCAATTCCTCAATCTCTCCCAGCTTGTTCTCATTCTGTTGTCGCTTTTTCGGAACTAGTGTGATCTTCGTGCCCTCGAACAAGAAACTGTAACTATTCATTCGACCATTATGCTGCACTTCGCGATCGTACTGCCACGGCCTTCCCAACAGCAAATGGCAGACATCCATGTCAACTACGTCACACCAAACCTCATCCTTGTATTTCTTTCCAATAGAGAATGGAACATATGCTCGCCTCTCTACCTTTACTTCTCCTCCTTTCCTCAACCAAGCAAGTTTATATGGACTAGGATGTTTCTCCGTTTTCAGTTTCAACTTTCTCACAGCTTCCGTTGAAATGATATTATCACAACTCCCAGCATTAATGACAAATTTATAGACCTTTCCCAAAATAGTGCAGGTTGACTGGAAAATGTTACTTCTCAACCAACTCGACTCTTCCTCCTGCTTCGGGGTTAAACAAGATCTTCGTAGCATCAGATTACATCCCTCGTCTCCCGACACTTCTTCTTCCTCCTCATCACGCTGTGAATTGAGATCTTCTTCGACATCCTCATCTTCCACTTCAGCAATCATAGTTCTCTTCTTTGGTTTCGGACATTCGTTGCTTTTGTGACCCACTTCCTGGCAATTATAGCATTTGAAATTAGTGTTGACCTTTGGTTTAGCCACTTCTTGAACAACCGGCATACTCGATGCTTTAGGAACATTAGAACTACTACCCGCTCCTTTGTTCTGCCCCGTAAAACTTGGAAACACACCTCCCCCACGTCTACCTTGTTTCTCCCAAGCCAACACCTTTTGGTGTGCTTCTGCCACAGATCTAGGGTCGAACATGTTCACCATATCCTGAATCTGTGTTCTAAGTCCACCAACAAACCTAGCGGTCAATTATTCTTCTATCTCCATAATGTCTTTTCGAGCAATCAACTGGTAGAACTCATCAGCATAATCAGCAACAGTCTTCGTCCCTTGCCTCAGGTTCTGTAATCTCTGATACATCAGTGATTGGTAATTGTAGGGTAAGAATGTAGCCTTCATCAATTTCTTCATCTTCTCCCAAGCAACAATCTTCGACTTCCCCATCCGCTCTCTAGTAAGTTTGGTTTGCTGCCACCACGTCATAGCTCTTCCCCTCAACCTAGTAGCAACCAACTTCACTTTACGATTTTCTGGAACCTCCTTGAAGTCAAACATTTCCTCAACATAAGCTAGCTAATCAAGAAATTCCTCGGCCTGCATACCTCCCTTGAATTCCGGTATTTCAGTTTTCATCCCGGACTCCCATTTGTGATCATATTCCGAATGATTTCTTCCTTGACCTCGTCCTCGTCCATGAACACTACCTCCATCAAACTCCTCTTCAAAATCTGATACATATCGATGTCGATCCTGACCACCAACATCTCTACTACCACCATTCCTTCCATCAACATCCCTTCGATCTACATTCCTCCGATCACGATCATTCACATTTCTATCTCGATTTCGATCATCAACATTCCTATCATTATCTCGATCCACGCTTCTATGATCACTATCAATACTTCTCTCTCGATTGGAATGTGGTGAAACTCTACTTCTCCCATGGCTCGATTCAGGTGAAACCCTTCTCTGATTTTGATTCATCTCCAACATCATCCTCTCTAATCGACCAATCCCTTCATTAAGCTTCTCATTAAAGTTTTCGTTAATTCTTTGCTCCATCTCATCGGCCTCTTCTCTCCCATACAAAGCATCAATGTTGCGATAACGGTTAGCTCTTCTCGGAGGCATGATCACTCTTCGACAAATTCCAAGAAAAACTTCACTTCGATCTAAAAATCTTCAAATCAAAACTACCCACTTGTTGAAATCTTCAAATGATGTAAATCTCGCACAACTCCAAAAATCTACGCAAACTCCTTGCGTTCTAGCTCTGATACCAAATGACGCAGCGGAAATAACACTTGACGACGAAATGAAGATTTCGTGTCAAACTAATCGATGAAACGATTAGATGAAGCAATATGAATCGATGAATTAATGATACCAAACGCCCAAATCCGTTGATCATGAAGATACCGGACTTTAGCTATCTTCGACACGTTGATCGCGCACGATGCCGTGAGAGAAGATCTACAATTCTTCGACGTTGATCAAGCGCACTTGATTCCGTGAATTGGCTTCAACAATCGTTGATTCGAGCGCACTCGAATGCCGAAAGTGGAGATAGGAGATAACACTCAACTACCGATTTAAAAATGGAGGCACAAAGCACAAACCAAATTTTTATTCAAAATTCAACAACCTTACAAATGACCAACACCTCCCTATTTATAGGGTTACAACTCACATTACACACATACATCACAACACAACTCAGTACAAACGAATATAACATGTATTACAACACAATATGGACACGACATAAGCTATATAGTACAAACGACTCAACGTTCCCTCTACGACTCAAAAACAAAACAACACGCGACTTAAAAATTCTCGCGACTTATCAAAAATCATCTCGCGACTTATCAAAATCATCTCGCGACTTTACTGGAGGCGACCTACTACTGGTGTCGTAAAGCATTGGAGGCTTGCGACTTATGGGGACTCACGAGTTAGGAGAAGATTGGTAGGTTGCTCGCGAGTTAGGAGATGGGTAGGTCGCTGGCGAGTTAGGAGATGGGTAGGTCGCTGGCGAGTTAGGAGAAGATTGGTAGGTCGCTGGCGAGTTAGGAGAAGATTGGTAGGTTGTTTGCGAGTTAGGCGATTGGTAGGTCGTTCGCGATTTAGGCGATTGGTAGGTCGCTCGCGAGTTAGGAGATGGGTAGGTCGCTGGCGAGTTAGGAGATGGGCGTTCACGATTTAAGGTATGTCTCGTTGCCTCCTTGCTTTGCTCTGCTGCATCAATATTCCATGTCATGCTGATGTCAGAATAAAAGAACTGGCTCGGCTTACTGAAGGCTAAACTGGTGCATATATCAAGTTAATATGCAATGAAGCAGCTTTATCAGCACTTGAAGTACGTCATTCTACTCTTTCCTCCAATATTAGTTTCATATCAATTATTTTCCCTTCTAAATGTTTTCTTCAAGCATAGTTATCATTCTTGGAGTCATGAATTGTTTTGATATACACCATCCTGATGGAAACAAAATAAATTGCATAGTATTAGGCTAGATATGAATAATTCATTGCCATTAGTTTTGAATTCAATTGATTCCCTTGATCATAGACCAGCTCAATTCTTCTGTCTCCAAAACCCATGTTCCCCATCCCCACTCGATCTCCACAATTCATTGTTGACTAATCAATTTAATTAATTAATTAATGTGATGCGATGAATGGTTGTGATTGTGCGGAACATAGGGCACATGACTTTTAGTGACAGAGGAATTGAACCTTTCGGACTTGGTTTTCTAACAAAGAGAACCACTATTTTAGAGAGTTCTATTTAAATTGGCATTGACGGCTAGAATGAATACAAGTATGATGCCTTGAAAAATAAAAGGGTAATGAATTAAGGCTGCTAAACACAAAAAATAAGATTACAACCCTTGTATTATGTATTTTTTATATGTGAATTTTTGAATAAGTTAGCTGCATCACTTGCTGATTATTTTGACATGTACATCTTGCTTTAGGAAAGGTTGGATATATCAGAAGTATCCATGAAGCATTTCAAAATTGGATTGGGAAGGTGAAGCCAAAGAATCTCCGATTTTACAAGGAACTAGCTTTGCAGTTTAGAAAAGTTGTGAATTTCTAATCGCAGTTACATAGCAGTGGTCCCCCGTCCTTGAACATAGGTTAATCAACAAGAGTTGTTTTAAGCACTCAATTGAAAGTGTATTGTATTAGGCAATTTTGTGCGACAATATATGTTTAGTATATTTGAGGCGTACTGGATTTAAATTAGTGATTGATTTGCGGAATGTGAGCACTCAGTTACCCGACTGTTTATTAGTTTGAATGGCACACTATAAATGTTCGATATGAAATTGTTCCTTTTTTCCAAAATTTGGTGTTGCGTGTAGTATTAGCAGTGCATGTTTTCTTAAATAATTGCTGATCTTTTAATCTTTTTTCATATTGGTTACCCTTATTTGAAAGTGTATCAAGATTCAAAGAAGTTTATTTATCAAATTGAATTTCTGATCACAGTAGTGAATGCTGTAAAAATGGTCAGATATGCATATCTCTGAATTTCTGGGTATGTTTATATTGCGTAAATTTTTCAAAGTATGAGAATATGATATAGTTGGGTTGCCTGATGAAAAAAAACAAAGGTATTCTGGTCGCTTGGATACATTACGATATATTACAAATAAACAAAACCTTGTAATTAGATGAAATATGGTTTGTTAAAGTACTAAAAGCTGAATCAAATATTTGGATCATCGACTGATTAAAATGTTGTTCAATAACTGAATCCAAATATGAAATTTTCTTACGTAAACAAAGGCTTTCTTATTATTATTTTCTATTTATTTTTTGAATCAAGTAGATATCAAGGATTGTATTCTTGAGCCATGACACACTTAGGTGTGTGCTCCCTGACACTTCCGCCTCTTCCGGGTCTGGCAGTGTGTCAGGTCACTGTGGTGATTTTTTCGCCTTCTCGTCTTTCTGTTTGCTTGGTAGCTTTAAGACGAGCGTTAGGTTCTCGTCGGAGTTGTTGGCTTTCAGCAGTGTGGTTGTCCTTTTCTCGTTCCTAGTCTGGAACTATTCGTCTGGTTCTTTCTGTTGGGTTATGTTTTTGAGTCACTACGACTGCAGTTTTGTGTTGCGAGTGACTTGGTTGATTTTTCATTCTCCGGTATTTACTGTACTCTATCGAGGACATCGATCAGCTCAGTGGGCCGGGAGCGATTGGCGTGGGCGGTATCCTACTTCCTTATCTGTGCGTATAGTGATCGTCGGTGATCACTATACGGACAGCAGGGGATACTGTCAGCCATCGGCGCTCCGTTATCATCGTTCCGCTGATTGGTGCGCCGCGCGAATCTTACCTTCGATTCGGGGCTGTACTTTTAGTGACAGTCTCGTTGTGGTAAGATTCCCACAGCAAGATGGGACGCATCTGGATTGCTCCCTTACATCTGTTGGGTTTTATTTCTGTCTCCCCCGTATCGCTCTTCCTTTACGCCTTTACCCTGATCTATCCCAGCAGTTAGCTGAGTCGGGGGTATCAGATCCTGTTATCCCTCCCTCCTCCTTCATTCGCTTTTTAGCAGCTCCTATCTGCCCCGTTACTGATCAGAGCAGGTGGCAGTGCGCTGTTCGCCTTATTCGTCTTCCCTTTTGCTTACGATTTTCTTCTGCTGTTTCTGCTCCTACTGTCCCTTCGCGTTCATCTCCAGCGTTCTGCTCAGCAGAGTGCTCCTTACCCTCCTCCTCATGCTCTCTGTCCATTACCATTCCGATGATGAGTAAGGCAGAAATTGCGCTTCTGAATGAGCGCCTTGATTGTCTGTCCAGGAACTCTTGTTCGGAGCTTACTGGGGCTTATCGGTCATCAACGACCGATTGTGAGGAGTCATCTATGGCTTCTGTTGATCCCGCGGTTTCTTTAGCTCGTCCTTCCCGTCGCAGATTGCGTAGAGTTCATTCTACTCCTCGCACCATCCGTACACGCTCTATAGCGGCGTCCGAGCAGGTCGACAGATCTTCTCGATACTCACTATATCTTGTCTGAGTTCGCTCGGTCTTTCTGCTTATTGTTGTCTGCTTTATCCTTCTTCTTTTTTTTTGTTTCGTCATGTCGAATTTTCTCTTCTGGAATGTTCGCGGTATTGGGAACCATGCTTCCTTGGCTAGGCTAAAACGTATTGTTCGGAAACATTCGGTAGGTGTGCTAGCAATCCTGGAACCTCTTCTAGATCCGGTGGGCATAAACAGTACCGTTTTATCTTTAGGTTTTGGCGGAGGGTCTGCCAATGTCACGAGTAAGATTTGGATTTTATGGTCCAAATCCTATTCGGTCCACCCTATTTTTGACTCTTCTCAACTCTTATCGGTAGCCTGCACTTCTTCTTTTTTTGCTTCTCCTATTCTGTTTTCGGCAGTGTATGCCAAATGTGTTCGGTCAGAGAGGCTAACTCTTTGGACCGATATTTTAGGTCTCGGTTCTATGGGTTTTTCTTCCTCAGTGATTGGCGGCGATTTCAATATCGTCGCATGCCAGGCAGAGAAACGGGGTGGAGCTGCCATCAACCGTCTTGCAATGGCGGATTTTAACTCGTTCATTGTCGGATCTGGTCTCTCTGAGCTCCCGTTCGTGGGATCGGCGTTCACCTGGTCTAATAACCAGGTTGGCCCTAGTCGTATCCTATCCAGGCTAGACCGGGTTTTCGGTTCGGAGGATTGGTTTCGCTTACCTTTCTCCTTCTCGGTTGTCCATCTTCATCGGACCTTCTCTGACCATTCCCCACTGATAGTTCGTTGCTCTCCTTTCTCGCTGTCAGGGCCCTCGTCTTTTCGCTTCCAAAGTATGTGGAGATCTCACCATACTTTTCATCAAGTGGTAGCTGATTCTTGGTCAGCTCCCATCATTGGTCCTCCCTGTTCTGTTTTCAGTCGAAAGCTGAAGCGCCTCAAGGGCTGTCTTAAGGTGTGGAACACGAACGTATTCAAGAACATATTCGATCGTGTTCGTACTGCCGAAGAAGCTCTTATTGTTGCGGAAGCTTTGGTAGATGAGTCTCCGTCATTATCCAACAAGGAGGCATGGGCTTCTGCTCAATCCTTATTTGCCTCGGAACTTCGTCTTGAGAATGACTTCCTTCGCCAAAAGGCGAGAGTCAAGTGGGTAGTCGACGGCGACGCGAACTCCAAGTTCTTCCACTCTTTCATTCGGAAAAAAAACAACCTTCTTACCATTCGGGAGATCCTGCGCCCTGATCTATCTTTAGCATCTTCGCCTGTGGAAGTCAAAGATACTATTGTGACTCACTTCCAATCCTTCCTAGGTTCGCCTTCGGTTGCCAAAACCGACCCTTCTCTTTTAGCTTTCATTCCCAGGTTGGTCCTCTCGCCAAAAAGTGATATACTTTCGGAATTCCCGTCGCCTGAGGAAATCCGATCTAGTGCTTTCGCTCTTAGTAAGGATAGTGCTAGCGGCCGTGACGGTTTCAACGGTACCTTCTACCGTTGCTGCTGGCCAATTATTCAGGATGACTTCTGTCGTGCAGTCCAGTCTTTTTTCGTCGGTAGTTTCCTCCCCTCTAGCTGGACATCCACCAACCTTTTTCTCATCCCTAAGTGCGACCTGTCGCGCGCCTGTGGCGACTTTCGGCCAATCAGCCTTTGCAACTTTTCAAATAAGGTTATTTCCAAGATTTTGGCTAGCCGGTTGGCCCCTTTCCTTGAGCGTATTATCTCTTCATCTCAAGCGGGTTTTGTTAAAGGGCGCTTAATTTCTGATAATGTGCTGTTGGCTCAGGAACTTATTTCCCAGTTAGACAGGAAAGTGCGGGGCTCTAATGTTGTTTTCAAACTAGATATGGCTAAGGCATACGATCGTATGTCGTGGTTTTTCATCATAAAGGTTTTGAGAACTTTCGGATTCCTGGAAACCTTCATTGACCTTGTTTGGAGGCTTATCTCCAACTGTTGGTTCTCTGTGCTCATTAATGGTTCGGCTAATGGGTATTTCAGGGCTGGGAGAGGTCTACGCCAAGGAGACTCGCTATCGCCGTCTCTTTTTGTGATCGCGGCTGAGGCTTTCATTCGCGGTCTACATTCCTTGACGATATACGGTCAGATTCAGCGTTTCGGGATTCCTAGGGGTTGTCCTCTCATTTCGTCTATGTCGTTTGCAGATGACATTGTTATCTTCTCGAACGGTAGTCTCTCCTCTATTCGGAGGCTCCTTAGTTTCATTCATCTTTACGAGAGATCATCCGGTCAGCTCGTTAACTCTTCGAAAAGTTGTTTCGTCCGGGCGAAGGATTGCTCACCCTCTAGAGCTTCCTGGATTGAGACAATTTCTGGTTTCAACGAAACCACGCTTCCTCTTCCCTACCTGGGTATAGTTCTGTACCGCGGTAGGAATCTTAGTGCTTATTTTGATCCTTTAGCTGACAAGGTACGGGGTAAGGTCATTAGTTGGAATGCGGCTCTTCTCTCTCAGGCTGGCAGACTTGTACTCATAAAGTCTGTGTTAGATTCGATGGGAACGCATGTCTTTGCGACTATGACCCCTACCGCCTCCTTCTTTAGGTCGTATCGTTCTTTGGCCTCTTCCTTTTTCTGGGGCAACAAGGAAGACGATCGCCGCCATCACTGGATCTCGTGGGACACGGTTTGTCGCCCCAAGAACGAGGGCAGATTGGGGCTGCGCAACCCCAAGGATATTTGCTCCGCCTTCGCTTGCAAACTGTGGTACAGATTCGGTGCAAACAACTCTTTATGGTCCTCGTTCCTTCACGCTAAGTACCATAGGCTAGCGGGCTCTAATTATACGGGTTCTCCGTCCTATGCTAGCGAGACTTGGAAGCACATGCAGTCAGTGAAATCCTTATCTGACTCCCATGGCGGTCTTTTAGGATGGGACGGCGCCCCGTTTTCCATCCTCAGAGCTTGGACTTCGATTCGTAGTCCTTCCCCCATTCGCCCTTTGTTTTCTTTCATCTGGGATTCTCGCTCTCCACCAAAAGTTTCGACCCTCATGTGGCGTATCCTCCATGATGGCCTTCCTTTAGACGAGAATCTACAGCGGATAGGCATTCCATTAGTTTCTCATTGCAGTTGCTGCGACAGCAGGGAATCGGAATCCTTGAACCATTTATTCTTCACTGGTTCCACAGCCAGAGCTTGCTGGAACTTCTTCGGAAATTTGGTTGGTGTCCGAGGAATTACCAGATCTGTTAACGATCTACCTTCATCATGGTGGTCTGGGAACTCCAGGAAATCTCTTCGTTCGATCATTCAACGCTTGATTCCTTGTCTCCTTTGCTGGCACATTTGGTGTGCTCGGAACAAGGCTATCTTCGACAGTACTCCTATGGAGCCCGTGACCATTATTAGGCGAGTCAGGAATGATGTATTCCTAGCTTTTCGAGGTTGGCCTTTCAGGGGACGCTTTAGTCCCGGTATCCATCCTCTTGTGGGTCTTCTTTCTATTACTTGTGCGATGAGTTCCGCTAGAACTGGCGTCGGTTAAGTGTTCCTGTCAGGGCGTTGGTCTACATCCAACGATCCTGTCTCTCCCTCCCCCCCCCCCCCCCCGTTTTGTTTGTTTTGATGTGGTCGCTAGTTTTTCAGGTCCAGGTTCTGTAGGGAGTTTTATCTTCTCCTGGGATTGATTCCATTGGTTGCACTTCAGCTTTCCGTTATTCTAGTCGGATGTTGGTATCCAGAGCTCATCTGGTATTGCTGGTTCGCTGGTTGGGTTTGTTTGAGGCCAGCTTTTATGGATCTCAATGGTTAGCGTGTGTTGGCTTGCGGTTCTGTGTGGTTCTTGCTCTCTATGTCGGTGGGTGGTTTTCTTTCTGGTGGACTGGCCTACACCTTTAGGTGTAGCGGGATTGTTGGTTGAGCGGCTGTTTTTTACGTCTTTTTAGCTTTGTATTATGTTGCTTCTGTCAGCTTAGCTTTTTTCTTCTATTTGTTTTTTTCTGTTACTTTGTTTATCGGGTTTGTGGGTCGCATATTTTGTATGTCTTGCCGTATTTTGTGAGCCGTTGGAGAAAGGCTTGTTTCTCCATTCTTTTATAATATTCTGGTTTTTGAAGAAAAAAAAGGAAAAAAAAAGTAGATATCAAGGCTGGAAGTTTTGGTCTTAGATATCAACCATATGATTAGATAATTGGTTTCCCGGTCATTGCTTTATTTTTGAAACCGAAAGAAACGCCCCCATGGCGCCTACTAGGACAATATAAAACTATTATTTATCACATTCAATTGCTGCAAATATTTTACAGTGAGATTAATTGAATTGCAAAAAACAATATGATTTAGATTTTACGACGGTTTGAATAACTATAAAACATTAAGAAAATATGAAAAAGAGAAGTTTAATTTATGTTGCTTTTGCATGGAATCAAATTCCCCGTGATGCTTCCAATACAACATTTATGTTTCTTCAGATTGATTAAGTAGATGTATTAGAACTAATTTTAGTTGATCATGATCAACGACCATTAGTTCATGTACCAATAGGAATAGGAATAACAATCTGAAGATTTAGAGGTTTTCTGCTCGAACTTTAACACGTCAAAACTAGTGTTCTATTCGAGTAAAGTAACATTTTTGTTTCAGAAAAATAAAAGTAAAAATAAAAATCGAATTGTTTGATTTCCAATTTTTTGCTTGGAAACCTTTTTCTACCAACATGAAAATTAGGAAGCTCAACTTTGATGCAGCCTTGATGCAGAAGATGTTAGCTTTTGTCATCTATACTAGAAATTAAATTGTGATGTAAGTCGACAATAATTTAATAAATTTACTTTTGTTATTTAGCTCAAATGTCCAAAGCTTTAAGCGTCCAGTATCAAAATTTTGTAGAGATGTAAATTTTGTAGGAGTGTCCGACGTCCACTTCGATCCGAAGCAATAAAACATCTGGTCTGTGTCTGTTCAACTTTATTTAAAACACGAATTATGATAATAAAAAATAAAATATAATTTCTAATGTTCGATATTTTTTTATTGTCGTACATTGTCTGTATGTTCTTCGGCTCGTATGAACGATGTCCAAACTAAAACATTTTACGATCTATCTCCATGCGAATCTCTTATAGGACGAACAAGGAGTCACGGACGCATCTTGGTTGACCCGTTTACACCCCCAAAATTTTGATAAAGTTTCAGCAAAGCTGTATTCTACTTTTTCCAAAGTTAGATGATAACAAAGCCCTTTAAAATAAACTCACGTTCACAATAAGATGGTAAAAGAAGATATACAAACCTGTGTTATTAGAACTAAAATTAGGCGGTGTTCGCAAAAAATATTTCTGAAACATTTTGGGAGCAAGCCGGAGTAACATCCAAAGCCGTTTGAGTAGAAAATTGTTGTAAAAGTTAACCTCATCTATTGTAGTTTGGTACATTAGTGAAGCAAAGAATTCATGATAGTCAAAAGTCACTGGAAGGAGACGTTCGGAACCGTAAATAATTCGACTGCATGAGGCTTTGAAAAGGCAATAGAGGCAAAGCAGAAACATGTGTAAGATTAGTTGTAGTAAAATAATAAAATCATTTAGGCTTATACGCTGCCATAGTGGGAGGGGACAATGCAACAGAAGGGAAGATTTGGATTGGACCGAAGCCCATCAACTCGCCTCTCATCTTCCTATTGCATGCCTTATCATGCCCCCTATATCAACATCGTAACTTTCACCGTTCATTTCCAGGTAAGCAATAAATAAACTGACTGCTATCCTACCATGTGCAAGCTTAGTTAATTAATCAGTACTTAAACATAACATTAATTACTTCTACCAAATATGAACTGATCATGGAGTACTTTTCTACCATTGTTTTAGTTACATTACCAAACTACAATCCTTTTCATAACCTTATTTATAAACTTCAATTTTTAATGCTAACACAAAACTTTCAAACGTATAGTTACGTTCAGTAATCAATCTGTAAACGGAACACGAACAAACATATTTAATGAATACAGTTGCTGATCTTCCCAAGCATGGGCTGAAGGTAGTTATAAAAGTTGTTCATCGGTCCCCTACCTTATCTTTGCTCTGAACATGGCAGTTAATGATTCATCTTGGTACTTGTACACCATTCAGTTATCATGATTCTATTATTATATATACATGTCAATTTGTCTTTTAGTTTTTTAACTTCCTTTTCGTCTATTTGGACTTGTTTATCTTTCTTGCTAAGCAACATGCATGTATATAATAGAACATTAACCTTCGGAATTAGACGGTTTAAGTCCCATAAATCTTGATGTATGTATTTACTTACTTATTACTTGACCTTTCGGACTCAACTTACTCAACTTTTTCTAGTTACAATATCTCATTCTTTATCTTTTCTACAAAAAAAGATCATATTTTGATCTATGACTGTTAATATGATAGTTTATAGTAAAAGGTGAATTATTACGTAACCATGTTAGAGGAGAAAATATACATGCGTTCCCACTTGTAACAAACTACAATATAATATAAATAATCACGTCGCATTCATAAGACTGAAAAAAGAAAAACTAATTTATTGCTCCATTCTGTTTTAATATTATAAGATAGTTGAGTTAAATTTTCAATGAACTGTGAACCTGACCGCTTTCTTGGTATGTAGATATGGTAAGCAATGCACAGCGACAAACAAAGATGATGCAATGTGAGATAACTTGAACTGAGCATCTCAACTGCTTATCTATGGCTGGCTAGATGGTCATACTTGCATACTTGTTTGAGCAGAGCAACTATTGTTGATACTTGGATTCCCTGTTTTACTTTTTATATTGAATGTTTTCTGTTAAATATTAATCATCATCAATTTGAGGCATAGGCATACGTATTAAATGGCTTTGTATTTTTTCTATATGTACGCTAATTTTAATTATAACTAGTGTGTAACCGTGCGTTGCACAAGGTAATGTTGTTAAAAAAATAGTATTTATATTTTATTATTACTAAAAATATATTTTATTATGAAATATATGATAAATTTATTAATTGTAATATATTAATCATAAATTAAAATGTCATGCAACGTTTGGATATAAGGTTGAGGGATCACTCTTTGCAAACTACGTATCTCTGCAAAAATTAACGTTCCAACTCAAAAAAATTATAAATTAAAATTGTTAATACCGTATATGTAAATAATTTATGTCATGTGACTTACATTTTCATATGTATAAGTGAATAAATTATTTTACCATTTTTGTTAATATGATCGTTGTCTATATATTGAATGTCATTTTTTCAAAGGATTTATAAATGGATTAATGAACATTAAATAATTAAATTTATTTAAATAAATCGAATTAACGATCAGCATAACTAATTAAAGATAAGGAGTCAAATGCAAAAATGTTGGAGAAAATTGAGAACAGTCTTTTACATATTTATAATTGAGAAGAGCGTATTATGGTTAGCTTATCTATGTGAACTTTTTTCCATTATTTAATTTTCATTTTAATTTTATTCTTGTAGTTAACCATAGTTCATGTTGTTGTAGAATGGTCATGTTTACAACTTTGATAATTACAAAATAATGTTATGTAGCATTTAGTTGAGTTGTGAGTTGGATATAGTTTAATAACATGTTGAAAGTGAAACTGCTTATGTAATCCATCTTTTATTGGTGTAATATGTGCGTTCACATTGTAATGCTGTAAATTATAAACTTATCTTTCAAAGGTTGTTAAAAATGAAATTATGTTATGTATAAATTTTAGAGATAAACGAATTAGAAATTAAAAGAGTTATTATTATTTATGTATATATTTTATGTTATATGATTTAAATATCTTTATATATGAATATATAAATAATTTATTATTTTTCTCATATATATGAATATTGTATACATTGAAATTCCCGTAGTTTTAAGATTTATTAGATAGATTAATAAATATATATTAGTTAATCATATTTATTTTAAATAGTATAAATTAAGATTACACAATTAGTTAAATATATGGATTTGAATGTAAAATATTAGGAGATAATTGAGATGGGTTTCTAAGTAATTGTAAAAAATATAAAATTTAGGCATTTGAAGTTAATAGAATTTTACAGTACAATGTATAATAAATTCATTCAATGAATAAATTATAAAGTAAATTTTTTATTGTCATTATTGCATATAATTTATGATATATTATTTACACACACACACACACACACACATATATATATATATATGTGTGTGTGTGTGTGTGCATCAGAATGATTTTTTTACCAATTTGTTGATGCACATGTAGTATGCGTATTGAAACTTGCAACTTTTAGGAATTTTTAATAAATATACTTGACTAAATTTGTCAATTAATTTAAAGTTTATGTTATGTAATTAATTAAAATGTGTGGACTTTAATGTAAAATTTTGGAAGTGAATTGTTGCACTACAAGGAACAGGGCATTTCTGACGGCTAGCAACTATCGGCGGCCGTCGCTAGCCGTCGGAAATACCGTTGGAATACAGACCACGACTTCACTACAAGGATATTTCTGTTTAGCGTCGGCCTATAGCCGACTACGGCCGACTACAGCCAACTCGAGCCGTCGCTAAAGGCCGACGCTAAACAGGACGTCGCCAAGTGAAATGGCGACGGCAAAAGGGACGGCTCCGTCCCCTAATTTAGCGTCGGCTCGAGTCGGCTAGCCGACTCCGGCCGACACTAAACATTGTCCACGTGTAAAAAAAATGGATGATCAATAGGCCGACGCTAGCCGACTCTAATCTGAATAAAAAATTTCTGTATTTCCACCACCCTTTTCTCTCATCCATCCACATAATCATATATATTCCACAAATATACTACACCAAACAACAATATACATCAAAAATATGTCCAACTAAGAACCACAAAACATCAATATACATCTCCAAACGTCCATACATCTCCAAACGTTCATCATCACAAATATCCATAATATTTACAAAATTCAACCAAAAGTTCATCAAAAAACATATATAAAAACATGCTACCACTCACCTCAACCATCATCAGCGCCAGAACCCTGTGATGGCGGCATATTTGTCCCGTGCTCTGCCAAGTAAGCAGCAATCGCCTCGTCTAGTTGCTGCTTCAATCCAGTCTTCCTCCAATCGTTCAACTCGGCGACTTGTGCTTGCTGGACCGCTATTGTTTCTTCAGCCTGTTGCTTATTGTAAGCGGCTTGCATCGCAGCATGTATATTAATATTCATAGTTATAGTTTATACGTAATATTCAATAAAATTTATAAACTGGTTAATGAATTAATTAAATTCAATAAATATTACCGCTTGATTGCCATATCCATACTGTCTATTTCTGGTCGGCGGGTCGGTAATACGAGCGAATATCCTGTCTGTCTCCTCAACGGTCAACTGCTCCCTGCCAGACTCTGCAAGCACGCGAGCAATCTCCTGATCGCATATGTCCTGTGTTTAGAAATATAATTTTGAGAAGATGAATATTCAATTTAATGTACTGTTAAATAAGAGGAAAAATTTATAGTCTTTATACCCGGATATTCGCTGATTTGGCGTCTGACCATTCTTATGTTACGTTGCCATGTTCATCTGTATGCTCGACGGCGTGTGTTCGGG
Source organism: Allium fistulosum (assembly GCA_030737815.1). NCBI lineage: Eukaryota > Viridiplantae > Streptophyta > Magnoliopsida > Asparagales > Amaryllidaceae > Allium > Allium fistulosum. Next base: position 1,364,157,262 of record CM060903.1, on the reverse strand, counting down.
TGAAGACGTCCAAATGAGACGGTGCAACACCACCTCTCTCCCTCGTTTGAAATTAAATATGATTAAAGAATGTAAATAAGTAAATTACAAATAACAATTTTTATATTTACCATTTCTTCTCTATATTGCTGAAAAGACTTGGATCCACCGCGGTGTGTTGTAGGATTCCTAAGCATGTTTGCGAAGTTCCTCGATGCTACCGCCTGTATAATTTAACTATTATATAAATATTTAAACGAATTATAATTACAGACATATGAAAGTAGAAAATTTACCTTCGCGTCTTCGCTTTTCCAATATTGGAGAAACCGCGCATACAGATTTTCACTCATCCAGTTTGGCTTTTTATCGGCCTCTTTTATCTTGGAGAGCGTACCTCTATAGTTTTTCCTCATCTTCCTTTCCCAGTGCGTCCTGAACGTCCCGAGATCTTCGGGATCCACAATAAAGGACGCATGCACGTTGAAATTTAAATGAATTATATAAATTGCATATTAATTTTCAAAGATCAAATATGTCAATCTCAAATTAATTAGAATTTTATACTTACTTGGAGGTCAGCCCATATGACATCTCTGATATAAAGTGGGATACTATCCCAGTGCTCCCACAAGTCCGTTATCCTACTACGGTAGCTGTTTCGAGACACAGCCAGAATGGGCTCGGATGGCTGTAAATCAAAACCCCTGAATACATTTTGATATTGTCAGTTACTAAATCATAAATATACTAGTAGCATGCACTAAATAATATAATGAAGTTGCAGTAAATTAAATACTTACCCTCCATCGGTCTTCGGCACTAAGTATGCTCTTCGGCGATTATCGGCCATACCACTACTACCCTCGCCATGATCATGGCCTCGTGAACCTTGGGACCGCCTGCTGTGTGACATAATATCTGCTAGAAACATGCATATATATATATATATATATATATCATTTCATATAATGAAAAAAACATATATCATTTCATAATTAGAAAACATGCCTGATTAATAATCACATACACATAGCTCATAGCAGAATAATAAAAGAATAATACAACAAATGATATGAATTTTCATTACATTAACATAGGTTCTAGAATTGACATAATACAACAAACGATACAAATTTCCATCTTATATACATTACATCATCACTAATTAATAATCAATCTTCGTCATTTTTTGACTCGGTCTCGCACTCTATATCGTCATTTCCCTCTAAAGTCTCAAATGCTTCTATTAGAATATTTGATTCATCGTTCAAAGGCCCTATATCAGCATGATCATCACACTACACTATAATAGTGATTTTGCAATATTTTATATTTGTTAATTTCTAACACTTACAAATGTTACAGCCTACTGATAATAAAAAAGTGTTAGGATACTTGGAAAAGTGTTGGGAAATATAAATAATGTTTTTTATAAACTTTCCAACACATCAGTTATAATTTACAACATAAAAAAGTGTTAGAACAGTTGGTAAATTTATAAATAACTCACTAAAAATTGGACCCTTCTGTAATCTTGTATATGTAGCATTTTTCTAACGCTTTCCCTTCCATCACCACTATCGGCCGCATAATTTCTAATTAGATTAGGGTTCCCGCATTCCATCACCATCTTCTACCGCTTCCCATTCATGCATCCTCCAAGCTATAAGATTTTCCTCTCGCGACTCATTTGTGGACAAGCATGTCATCTCTACATCCTACTTACGCTTTCCCATTCCATCTCATTTGTGGATAGGCGCGTCATCTCCAGGTGCATCGACCAGAGGCTCTCTTAGGTTCGATTTTGATTTTGATTTTTTATATTAGTTCAGAACTAATTATTGAGGTTTTATTTTGATAAGAGAACGCACATTATTATCTGATTAAAAGAAGCATAGGAGGATATAATGCATTCATTTACACAAACTGAAAAGCAATATTGAATTGAATATTAGATATCTGTATTATAAATTTAATAGAAAACCTAAACATATTCGGTTACATGTTTTGTGAGGAAGAAAAACCGATTGCTGGTTAAATCATGTTATATTTAGTTACACATGTGTTATGGTTGGGTATAAAGCTTAGCTGGTGGATTATTATTTTTGTTCATTTTGCAACTTTAATGTGTATTTATTTGGACCTTGTTGCAAAAATTTTGTTAATGTGATACCATATGAAGTGGAAATGTTCAAGGTTCAGTATGTGAGTTTTTTGGCTATTAGCATCGGAAATTGGATGGTTTTGGCCCTTATGGATTGTGGAATTTTGGCACTCATTTAGGTTATGATAGGTTGTAACAGTTTGAGTCCTTATGGGTGCAGACAAAAAGAAATTAAGTTAAAACGCGTGGTTGAATAACCCAACATCCAAAATTTGGAGAAACTGATCACTGATAGTAGAAACATTAGTTTAAGGTTCAGTCAATTGTGTGGTGGTTCACATTATATATTATAGTCAGTACAGGCTTTACCATAACATAAGTTTCAGTAAGTCACACTCAATCTCTTTGGGCCATAATTTGGAAAACTAGGGGGACATGGCTCATGATAAAACTTTGCATACTGAATAGTACATAAACCATAAAGTAATTATATTTTTCAGTTGTTAAAATTTTAGTGATTGTGTTTATAGTTAAACCCAAGTGTGTTTATGACTATACTTATTATATTAATAGTAAGTACGTGCTACTACCAAACATAATTTCTTGTTACTATATATATAAGCAAAGGTATATGTAATACCTATATTTATTCATTATTTGCTTTTAAAACAGTACATTGCATTAATTTAAGTCTAATAACAAAGAAATTTGTTTTATTTGGGAAACTTCTATTTCTTTCTCAAATAGCCATGTTCTTACGTAATGATTTGTGCTGTATCAATCACGTTAGTTTTCCTTCCAAATTTTCATATCTAAATATTTATATTTTTTACATCAACCAATTGTTGCTGCGATTTACAGAATTAACAAAATTTCAGTGAAACCTAAATACATATAATAACATAGTTGGGAATATCATTGACTTTTGGATATACGTATGTATGTATGTATCACTAATAATGCAGTTTAGGTACACATCATTGATTTTCCTCTTGACACATATAATGGCTCGTATGTATGTGCATAAAAAAAGAATGAATTCCAACAAAGCAAATATCCCATGTTTGTTCTCTGAAAACCTTTTGTATTTTTTTATATCAAAATTTACAACAATGCATACAGAATCGTATTTGAGACTTAGACTGCCTAGTCGATAAAACATGAAAATATTATCGACATGACAAAGCAGGAAAGATTTTTATTCTTTATAATAAAATATATATTATCATCTGACTTGTTCAAAGAGCATGAAACATAGACATAACGAAAAGTGGATAGCATATAATAGAAAATAATCAGTTAACAAGAGCAGCAATGCAATGGTTAAGAAAAATAGATTTACTGACATTTTTCAAAAAAAATAAAACCTCCTGCATAGCAGCAATTGTTAGTTACTGTATGAGAATTCCAAAAATATGTATTAAATGACTAACCGTAGACCCAGGAATATGATATCTACCTACTAAAAATAGTATAAAGTAGAAACATGACTAATTTATCAAACCAAAAATAATGTAGCATCATATGAACCAAATACCGTTAGATAGGAAATTGAAATTATAAAAAGTAATATCAAAAAACAAAGGCAGGATGAGGAAAAAAAGAGAAACATGAGACGAATATTGAAATTAAAATATCTAATATAATAAATATAGAAATGCAAGTAAACTGAATGAGTAGAATAAAGTGGAAAAAATATACAAGCTTGAAAGAATGAATTTTCCAGCATCAACACTGTAGTCCCTATAAAATATTCAATAAACTTTCGTATCGGTTTTACCGACCAACCTTAAAAATTCTGTCAATTATATCTTCTAATTTTTTAATTTAATTATTGCTCCCTTTATAGTTAACTCGATTTTTTGTTATTTAAATCATGTCATGTTTTCTTGCATATGATATTTGATTTGGCTATCATGTAACAACTCCTATTTACTTCATATTCATCAGAGTTTACTCTAAAAGATTTTACATTTGTCATTGTGTGAAACATGTTAATATCATTGAAGCATCCCCGGATACGATGTGACTATGCGGTTTTCAAGAAGCACCTCGAAATTATTTTCGATTGTAGTTTTCAAAAGTTTTCACTACAAAAATGCAAATATTTAGTAAAAAAGAAAAATTTACTTTTGCACATAGTAACTCCCAATTAAATGCAGATTTATTTTTGAAAAAAATAACGAAAATAAGAAATAATTCTACGAAAGCAATTTGAAACTTGTTTTTGAGGACAAGCGATCGACTATTAAGCTTCAAAATAAAAATGTCTCGCTGATTTCCATGAATTAAAAGTTTGTTATTGGGCTAACCGTTTAGTGACATTGAACACTTTCTCATATATTATTCAACTTCAAAAATATGGAATATTGAAGGAAATGAATTTATGTTCACAGAAAAAAGAATAAAGGATAACAAATATATTGTTCAAAGTTTAAATCTTAGTAAGTAATAATCAGTCATGGACCTATGGTGTGCACTGGCAAACTGTAATAAAATCAATGTTTTTGTGCAAATAGCACAGACCTATATACCTCACAGTTAAAACCCCTTGCTTGCTGTTTCATTTTACCAACCCACATTTGCAAAATATAAAATATTGCTCTCTTCTTGTTTCTTAAAAATTAGTACATGAAAATGCTAGAGAAGAATTTACCAACTGCAATAAAGCAGAGAAAGTGTGAGGTGCTGCTGAGTTTTTCTTGTGTGAGTAGTTGTGTTGTTTTAGTGTGTGTGTTAAATATATAAATATTGCATGTACTAGTGTGGGTGTGTGTTTGTTTCAGCACGTGGATATGTGTAGTGTGCATGTATATATGTATTAAGTGTGTTGTTGTATGTTATCTAAGTGACTGTATATTGAGTTTACATAAGTGTTGTTGGTTTAATTTTATCATGTGCATTCGTTGTTAACCGACTTTGAATACAATTATAAAGTTAAATGTATATATTACATATAAATGAAAATGTTAGTACAAAGTTTAATAACTAGGCATGGTAGCTGCCTGCAATGAAAGTCTAGTTCTAACCCATGTTAAATATCATGAATTAGAATCCAAAATTATTCCAAGCTATGCATGAATGTACATCTGTAGTTTGGTTTAGAGCTTGAAAGTACAATGATGTTTCCAAACTCTCAAAATCTACTTATTAGATATTTAACCCATACAGTGGCTTCATATTTTTCGATTATTATTTTGGTTGCATCTAAACTCTAAAGCCTATGGTCATACTTATCTGTTAGTTTATTTTTACATGGTAAGCATTTTAGAAGCTTAGGAACAATTTATGTCACACTTGTAGGTAACGTTTTGGTGAGGCAAACATATAGTTTTTAGTTGAATTGTTTTCGTATTCATGGGTATGAGCGTTATTATGGGTGTGCTGTGTTCTAAGCATTTATGTATTGTAGGGTGTGGGTTACAGTGTTAATAAATTTAGATTATATATACTGATACACACAATGCAAAGGCAAATGTCTTTTTAGTAATAAGCAGCAAAGTAGGCATGATAACAGAGATAGGAAAGTACTCAACAACAGTAAAGATTATATGAAATGCAGCAGTACATCTTCTTCTGTAGTCATTTTACATTTCTAGTTACATATACTGATTGTTTCATCTTCTTCACATATTGAATGCAGGCACTTGTGGAGGAAGAGGAAGAAAAATAGAAGTTGGAATGTAGCGGTAACGAGGAAGCAAACACATATTTATCAGTAGCTCATATTATATTGGATAATTAAAATTGGATATGAAATTTCTTTTTTGTAATTTGGATATGATATTGTGGTATTTTGAAATTGGAAAGTTTGTAGCTCATATTATAGTATTATCTAAATATGATATTGTTGCATTTGAGATATGGAAGCATTTTAGACTTCATATTGAATTGATATGATGAATTATATATGTGATATGGACATCATCGTTTATGAGATATTATATTCATTTGTTTTAATAATTTAATATTAATTCGGCATAAAATAGTGTAAAAACATAATTTCAATTAGTAACGCATATAAGTGTTACCAATATTTTGGATAACAACGCTTATCTACGTTACAAACCTAAATGATAAGCAAAGCAATTTATGTGTAACAACACATATATGTGTTACTAAATAATCATTTTCCAACACTTATAAGTGTTACCGTATATTTCTGTACCAACACTTATAAGCGTTACCGTATATTTCTGTACCAACACTTATAAGCGTTAGTAATACGTATGTTCGTAACACTTATAAGTGTTACAAATTTGACCGCCCCATTCCTCACAGTCCATTAGTAACACTTAAAAAGTGTTACTGAAATTGTTTGTAACACTTGTAAATGTTAGAATTTGCCTGTTTTGGTGTAGTGTCAGTTATTATTAATTCATTATTTGGCTCAAGATCTGCTTGATAAGCTGCTTCGTCTGGAATATTATTTCCGTCAAGTGTAAATCTTGCCTTTGTTTTAAAAACAGCTGATCAGTCTGCTTTATCTCGTTGTGGTGATGGATAGGGAGCAAAATAAACCTGTAATGCTTGTTTGGCTAACACGAAAGGATCATACTTTGAGTAACATGAGTTATGGTTTATTTCAATAAGTTTATAGTCTTTGTGCACGTTGATACCAGAGCCCGGAACATTGCTAAACCAACTGCATCTGAATAAAAATACTTTTTCTGCAGATTGGACAGAATATGTCAATTCCAAAACCTGTGTTAAGACGCCGTAAAAATCTTTTATATGTTCATCTGGATCATCAGTCCCTTTGACAAATACACCGCTGTTATAAGTCATTTTTTCAGCACTATATTCCTTGGTGTTGAATTTAAATCCATTCACGAAGAATATTGGATAAGTGTTGACATTTCTTTTTGGTCCTATCGCAAGACGTTTCAATCCTTCATCACCGACACAATTTCTTTGATCATAAACGTATTTCGTAAACCAGTTAGAAAGTTCTTTGCTGAGATCGCCAAGTGGATGTTCTGATTCGTAAATACTGCAAATAAATGTATACATATATTAAGTGCAAATTCAATTTAAATTGGGTAACTCGTAAATAATGCAAATATGTACTATTATAGAGAATTATCATTAAATATTTACCTAATAAATGGTGCAACTTCAGCACAATTAAGAAGAACGTATGTGTGTGCTATATGGTAATCTCTATCGTCTAACCATATTTCCACACATTTTCCAGCAGCTCGGCCATTCTGTCTAAAAATAGAAAACATTGATTTAGAACAATCTTGTTCAACGGCTTCATCATTACGCGAAACACTTGCAAATGATAAGTTCACATGGTCACTGAAATAGTGAGAGAAAAAGAATGAAGCTTCTTCTTCGATATATGATTTGCAAATCGAACCTTTAACTCGTGCTTTTTATCTAACTTTTTTTTTTGAGATGATTCAAGTACCTATTACAAAATTTATTCGATTAAAATTTACTTACATCAAATTCAAATTTTAATTATTATTTCAAATATTCATAATTACCTCTCGAATGGATACATACATCCATATTGTACAGGACCTCGAAGAAGTGCTTCATATGGAAGATGAACAGGTAAATGCTCCATTACATTAAATAATCCTGGAGGAAATATTTTCTCAAGTTTGCAGAGCAGTATAGGGATGTCATTTTCAAGTTTACGAATACGCTCAACTTTTAACGTGGTCGAACAAAGCTCTTTATAAAACAGACTTAATTCCGTTATAGCACTCCACACTTTTACGGGCAATAGTTCTTTGAAAACAACGGGTAAGAAATTTTCCATCATGACATGGAAATCATGACATTTCATCCCACTCAATTTATTGTTTTTTAAGTCAACACATCTACGGAGATTTGAAGAAATCCCATCAGGACATCTCAGCCCTTCAATCCACTTCAACACAAGTTTTACTTGATTGCTGTCTAGCTTATAGCATGCTTTGGGTTTTTTACTGTCATTAGGGTTTATATGAAGTTCGGGACGTTTACAATATTGTTCTATATCACGTCTTGAATTGAGATCGTCCTTAGTTTTACCCTTGACATTCAAAACTGTATTAAACACATTATCAAACACGTTTTTCTCATTGTGCATCACATCAATATTATGTCGTGGTAAGAGATGCTTCCAATAAGGTAACTCCCAAAATATACTTCGTTTGCACCAATTATGCCAGTTCGATTTACCTGGAATTTCAGTCTGTACTCCAGTTTCATGTATCTTCGGATATTCTTTAACTAGTTCATATAATTCTTCACCTAATAAAGTCGTTGGTCGTTGTCTGTTCTCTGCTCTATTTGCTACAAAGTTTTTCTTATCTCTTCTAAAAGCATGATTAACATGGAGAAAACATCGATAACAATCAAACCATGAAATTTTCCTTCCATGCGGTAATGAAAATGCCCGTGTATCTTCCATGCAGTAAGGACAAGCCAGACGACCGGCCGTACTCCAGCCTGAAAGCATTGCGTAAGCTGGAAAATCACCAATAGTCCATAACAAAGATGCAAACATACGAAAATTCTTTTTTTTGACACGTCGTATGTATCCACCCCTTCATACCATAATGTTTTCAACTCTTCGATCAATGGCTGTAGATAAACATCGATTCCTTGTGTCGGATCATCAGGACCAGGGATGACAATCGTAAGAAACATATATGGAGTTTTCATACACATCCACGGAGGTAAATTATAAGGTGTAACGATAATAGGCCAAGACAAATATTTACTACCAAATTGAGAGAATGGTGAAAATTCATCTGTACATAAACCAAGTCTCACATTACGACTCTCTGCGGCAAACGCAGGATAAGTCTTATCGAAATGTTTCCATGCTTCTCCGTCCGATGGATGTATCAAAGTCCCCTCTTCCTGCGTTCTCACACTGTACCATCTCATATGTGATGCTGTCGCAGACGACGCATATAACCTTTGAAGTCTGGGAGTGATGGGTAAATAATGCATTCTCTTGTATGGAACTTCCTTTCCTTTTTGTTTCTTGGTTTGTATCTTTCCTCATTACATATTCTGCATTTCTTAAGATTAATGTCATCTTTCCAATACAACATACAACCTTTTATACATGTATCTATCTTTTGGTAGGGCAAACCGAAAGCAGACATTAGTTTTTTCACTTTATAATTACTATCACACATCAGATTATTGGGTGGCATATGTCGTTTTGCAGCTTGTACAACTGCTGTAAATCCAGCTTCTGTAAAATTGAATTTTGATTTCATAGTAATGTATTCGGTAGTAACTGACCATTCTGTTCCGCTACTACAACCTTCCCACAACGGTCTTTTCGCAGAATCCAGTAAATCATAAATTCTTTTCACCCCCTCGATCGGTTCTTCTTCGACATTTACATCATTAACTTGAACAGTATGGAACATTGACCGTGCTACATCTTCCACCATATCTACTATTGGATTCGTCGTAACATTATTGTTATTCACCTCAACCTCAAGCACTATATAATTAGATGCACCAATTTTTTCTCCATGACGATCCCAGAAATAATAGTTTGGTACAAAACCGGATTTACACAAATGTACAATAACTAAATCTGGTTCCCGATAATGCAAATGTTGACATTTACGACACGGACAACGAATTTGTGTGCCGCCTTCTTCATTATTAGCTTTAGCGAATTTAACAAATTCATGTACACCATCCTTAAAATGTTTTTTCGTAGAACCTTTCGTTCCTGTTCGACTTTCATACATCCAGGTACGGTCGAGAAGATAGTTGAATATTTTTCTTAATTTAAAAACATATATATATTAGAAATTTCGACAGCATTTCTTTTCTATTCCAATACGCATATATACTTTGCATCTGAAGTTTTATGTGATTATTATCGTATTTTCTAATCTACCAAAGCCTTTTGGGACTAAAGGCTTTGTTGCTGTCTTACTTTCGTTTAAATTATTTATATTAACTAGAGATAGACTAAAATACCTACATCCAATTATTCCCAATTCACACTTTCACATTTTCAAATTCACACTTTCACACTTTCAAATTCCCAATTCACACTTTCAAATTCTAAATACCTACACCCCAATTATTCCCAATTCACACTTTTAAATTCAACGATTTCATACTAATTAAAAATAACCTAATATACTAAATTAGCGATGCCTACACCCAATTATCATCACAATAATGTACATTTAAACCTAATTAAACAATTTAATTCGAAATTAGGGTTTAGAAAATTACCAAATTCAAGAAGAAGAAGAGATTCCGGCGAGTTCTAGGCGTCTACGGCGACAACGACGGAGGGTGATGGCTGGAGAGGGTCGGAATCGGTGATGGGGAAGAGTAAAAATCTTTTTTTTTTGGGTGAGCAAAGAAAGTGAGGAAGAAGGGTTCGGCTGAAACCTGTATTCGCGACATGGCGTCGGTTGGCGTCGACCTGCATCGGCCCGTAGGGCGTCGGCTTGCATCGGCCGTATATATATATATTTTAAATTCTTTTTTTTTTACAACTATTTCGTTTAAAAAAATAAAAAACACTACTACATTATAAAATAAAATAAAATTGACATTTATGATTATTAATATTCACCCAATGACAGGTCGTGATAGGTTAGATTGGTATTTTCGATGATATATGTTCGTGCAATTCGAAAAGTTATCGTTGTTGAAAATCTAACTCGCACGACCAATCGATGCAACTTTTAGTCGATCCCCTATACAAATTCGATAAAGGTGGTTATATGTAACATTTTAAAGAATTAAAATAATTTTTTAAACCGTTAGGTAATCAATTATGAATTTTTAAATGTATTTGGTATAATAAAATTATATAAAATAAATTATGCGGCGTAAAAATAAACACTTTGGATCTTATGTCGATCTAAGGTATTTTGGAGATGTTTCCAGAATATGGTTAAAAAATAAACGAATCTGGGGTGTCGATCTTGAATTTCAAATTTATGGCCGTTCGTGGACTTTCGGACAATAAACCTTCGTTCGACGGCCGAACGACCTTCAAACGAGACCAAATTTGAACCAGCGATGCTTTGTAGTGTTTTAATCGAATCCGTACGGTTGGATTCGCAAAAGAATCATCGAAAATAAAATTATCCCAGAAATATGTCATTTTGTAGGAGTTAGCTATAACACTTATATTATAAGTGTTATAGCTAACTCCTAGACAATGACATATTTCTAGAATAATTTTATAGGCGATGATTTTTTTGCAAATTCATCCGTACGGATTCGATTAAAACACTACAAAGCATCCCTGGTTCAAATTTGGTCTCATTTGAAGGTCGTTCGGCCTTCGAACGAAGGGTTTTTTGTCCGAAAGTCCACGAACGGCCATAAATTTGAAATTCAAGATCGACACCCAAGATTCGTGTATTTTTTAACCATATTCTGGAAACATCTCCAGAATACCTTAGATCGACATAAGATACAAAGAATTTATTTTTACGCCGCATAATTTATTTTATATAATTTTATTATACCAAATACATTTAAAAATTCATAATTGATTACCTAACGGTTTAAAAAATTATTTTAATTCTTTAAAATGTTACATATAACCACCTTTATCGAATTTGTATAGCGGATCGACTAAAAGTTGCATCGATTGGTCGTGCGAGTTAGATTTTCAACAACGATAACTTTTCGAATTACACGAACATATATCATCGAAAATACTAATCTAACCTATCACGACCCGTCATTTGGTGAATATTAAAAATCATAAATGTCAATTTTATTTTTTTGGCCATTTTAGTACTGTTTTTCATTTTTTCAAATGAAATGGGTGTATATAAGAAGTAGATTGAGAAAATAATTAAATAGTCGACGCTAGCCGTCTCTAGCCGTTACAGGCCGACTCCAGCCGAGTTAAAGTTCAATAAAATATTATGCCATCCCCAGCCGACTCCAAAAAGGAGACGGAGTCGACTCCGGCCGACTTCATGCTCCGTCCCCATTTTAAAGTATTCTAGTTGTGCTTGTGTCTGTTCTCGATGGATTCGACGGCATCATAGCGACAACTTTTTCGATGAAAATTCTGACGGCCTCGACGTACACATGGCGTGTTATTTTCCAATTAAGTTGTCGGGAGCCGACGCTAGCTATCGGTCCGACGTTGTCGGAAACCGTCGCCTGCCGTCGGAAATTGTGGCCAATAAGTCGTCGAACGCCGTCGTTTGTCGTCGGAATTGACGGCATGTAGGCCGTCGGTGGCCATCGGTAATCTAGGCAATTTTTCTTTCCCCTGCTGCCTGCCTCGCTTTCATACCACAATTAATATATAACTCAGCAAAATCAATATATAAGCTTCATATATAAACTGAAATCAATATCAATATAAAATAAAACTCGAACATCATAATATCAAACACAAACATATTTACATCCAACATCAAACTCCAATATTTACAAAACAAACCTTCCATCATCACTTTCAACCATCCAACTTCAATATTTATATCCAATATGTACATCCAACGTCAAACTCCACATATCAACTCCACAAATCAATATCAAACACCACATGTCCATAAATTAACCTCACTATCACTCAATGTTAATATACACAAAACTACATCCAACACCACATGTCCATAAAAAAAACTGCAAATCGTACCTCAAAACCCATCATCGGTTCTGGAACCACCAAACGAAGGGAATGAACCATGACGCTCCACATACTCGGCCAAACGCTAGTTGAGCTGCTCCATTTGCACTACTCGGAGGCGGTCATCCTCCTACAGCTGCGCAATCTGCTGTCTAATCTCATTAATCTTCGCGCTGTCCTGAACGTTTTGGTAAGCCCTTTGTGATGTCTGTGCCTACAAAACAAGTAGAAATATGTTTTTAAGTTATTACGTAACTTTTATAAAAATTAAGCAAATTTTACAACGTAGTTAATTTTTATAAATTACCGATTGATTGTCGTAACCATAGTGCCTGTTTCTCTGGGTTGGGTCCATAACAGAGTCAAAGATCGCGTCCTCCTCGTCAGTGGTCAACTGCTTCCGTCCGGAATGCTCAAGCATCTACGCACGTGCCTGCATAAATTTTTTCTACAACGCAAAATTAAATACAAATAAATATCACATGACATTATTATAATATTTTATAACTAATTAATTAAAATGATTATTATTAATAACTTATAACTTAAAATATACTTATATATGCGGCGTACGCTCTACCATCCTCATGCTAGGCATACGACACTGATCTCTCGTCGTCTGTCTGCCTAACGGCATGAGTATGCTCAAACACGTCCATATACGAGACCAGACCCCCTCCCCCCTCCCCACACTTTTTCTTGCAATAATTGGTGTATATTATTGTTGTTTATATAAATTTATACTAAAAATGTAATAACTGTTCGTAATTCCAATTAATTAATTTACCAGGTCCTCACGATGGTGCTGGAATGATTTTGAGCCACTACGGTGTGTGACAGGATTTTTCTGCCTGTTCGCCAATTTACTGGGTTGTTTGTAAAAAATTAAGGTCAAGAAATAATGGTGAAAATATGAAACAGAACCATCAAATCTGCAGTTGAGATATACCAATTTAAAAGGTGAAGGTTAAACAAAAAGTAGTATAAAAAACATATACAAAAAGTATGAAATTACAATGAGCAAAATAGATAAAAACTCTTGCAAATCATATAAAATAGGGTTAGGTTTAGATTATCATTTAAATAATTCTAAATATTGTTTGTATGAACTATCTTGTAATATACACTATTTAAATATTTCATCTTCAATAATATTGATGATAATCAGTTAGCTATATCTAACAAATGTAGACAGATAACTTAAAGTCTTAAATTAATACATGCTCACATGCAACATACACACATACATATATATTGTGCTATAATTGTCCTAAAAATATTTGTCTAATTTATCCAACTGCAATGAACAAAGTAAAAACATACCAATAGCACTAACCCCAATGTAAGTTCCTTACAACCAATAAGTTCTAACATCACCAATCTTTTACACCCCTCTGTGAATATAGTTAACCCAATATCTTGTAACCCTTATCTGGATCCACCGCATTTATATGCACCCAATATCTTATAACCCTTATATAGAACCGCCGCATCAACACTTGTAAATTATTATTTATGAAATGTATGGAATGTATACATTGCAGTGAATTTTGATTGTAATTCAAATAATCCATGCCAATATATTGGGATGTACGTATAAAAGTATAAAACCGTTAAAGGGAGATCAAGAAGCGGAGTCAAAAATCATATGATCCATATAGCTATGCAACCATAATCAAGAATGTAGGCCTATGAGCTTTGTCATTCAGACATTAAGGTGAATGCATTATCAATTTATTATACGAATTGTCTCGAAAGCCGAATGAGTAGATGGTACAAAATGAATTATCCACGTAATCTAAGGTGATTGTTTCATTGCCAAACCATTATTTATGAATAAAAACATGACATGTCCAATTTAAAAAAATCCACTCAACAAAATATTTCAACTTATAAAAAAATAAACATTAATAGCAACGTACCTGCAGAAACAAAGCATACAATGAAGAAGTTTTGTAATTGGTAATGAAGGCAAATTGAGTTTCAATCTGAAGAAGAACAAAATGAATTTATAAACCCTAAAGTAGTCGATTGAAGATTGAGGATCCTCTCCGTTTTGGATGGGCAGAAGAAACAAAAAATGTTGAAAACCCTAACATTTTGGCACCATTAATATTGAAGAGAGCAGTTAACCGAGAGAGAAAAAGTGTAACGACTATCAAATTTGAACTATTTTAAATTAAGTATTATTTGGATTTAAGTTATATTTTAGAATTTAAATAAATTTGAATTTAAATAACGATTTATGGATGTTGAGTAATATATTTTTCCAAATTCAATAAAAGGAAAATTTTATGAAATTTCAAATTTTGGTCAAATTTGGTCAAAGTTCGATTTTTGGTTGAAAATTTAAATTTTTAATTTTTTTTATGATACTAGACTAAATTCTAATCTCCACTCCACTTTTTGTTTTGTTAAAATCCGTCTTCTGTAGCTTTTAATTTGCAATTTAGAGTGTAAAAATGCACGTTTTAACGGTGTTTGTATACGTATTTTTACTTGTATTTTTATTTTGGGTTTTTGGGTTGTTTTTTATGGGCTTTGGTTTATTGAGCTTGAATTTTAAGGGTTTCCTGATAAGCTAAGTACCCCTTTATCCAACAGAAACATTTATTGGAAAGAGTACGTACTTTTCTTTCTTTCTGGCTTCTTCCTTCTCATTCTACTTCAGAAAATTACAGTAACCCATCTTCCTTCCTCCATCTTCCTCCTCCAATCCAATTCCTAAAACTCTAGCCTCTTCCTCCTTCCTCTCTCCTCTCTCTCTCTCTCTCTCCTTTCCTCCTCTAGCCTTGCCGCCGTCCACCACACCTTGCCGCCACCATCCCCTAGCCGACCATCCATCCACGGCCGTACACCCCATCCTCCATCCGAGCCACCACCCACGGCCGTACACAACCCTCCTCCCCCTCTAGCCTCGGCCACACCTCCACACCACACCCATACACACACACTCGGCCGACCCAACCACACCCACACCCTAGCCAAGTCGAGCCTAAGCAAGCCTAGGCCGAACCCTATTGCCTTCCTCTTCTCTTTAAAAAAAAATTGTTTCAAAATATTCGAGCTTGGTTCATGTCTATTCGTCGTGCTTGTTCGCGTCTGTTCGACGTGCTTGTTCGTACCTTGTTTTGTAGTCGTAGTCGCCTTTTTCATTAGCCACGAAAGGTGAGCAATCACTCACGACTTACATACTTATTATTAAGTGAATTAATATCACTTGAATTATCATTGAAATGAAAATTTTATTTTTGTTATGTTATGTGATATGATATGTGACTAATGTTATATTTATTATATATGTTGTTATCACACTCAAGTTCCCTTAGTTGTTGTTAGGAAAATCACTATGGGTTGAAATGATATATACCCGAACGATCTTATAGATTAGGAAAAATCGTTATGGGTTGAAATGATAAAGCCGAGCGATTTTATTGATTTTGAATTTTACTTGTGATTGCAGATTGAAATGATATATACCCGGAAATTTAAATTATTGCGGGTTGAAATGATATACATCCGTATCACTTGACCATAGGGTAGAAAATTATATACGGACACCGTGGTCGGTTTTCAAAATTATTTTCTAGATTTATAAAGTATGTTTGATTTAATAAATTTGATTTTTAAAATTTTAATTTAAAAACTTATATTTGGAAAATAAATTATTTTATATGTTTTAAAGTTTAAATTATAAGCTAATATATGGTTTTAAATGTAATTTTAAGATTTCACTTATAATTTTATTTAGTTTTAAAATATATAATTTAAATAATTTAAAATTTTAATTAAAAAAATAAACGAAAATATAAAATAAAAATAAATATAGTATTAATTTAATATGATAAATATAGTTTTAATTTTTTTTAAAAGTATAGTTTTAATTTAATATAATAGATATAGTTTTAATTTAATATAATAGATATAGTTTTAATTTAATATAATAAATATAGTTTTGATTTAGTATAATAAATATAGTTTTAATTTAATATAATAAATATAGATTTTTATATAATAAGTTTGGTAAATAAAATTTAAGAAGATAAGTAGAGAATAATTTCTAATTAAATCTGATTTAAAGAATTTAAATTTAAATTAGATTTTATTTAAGTTTGAAAGATGTGAATTTTGGAATGTAATAATTTGATTTAATGTGAATTATAAAATAAATGTTTTAAGTCTAAAATATAATTGAAGTTAAATATTATAGTATTGATTTAAATTTTAATTTAAGATTTATTATTTAAATGTTTTATAAAATGACCACGGTGTGAAAAATATAACGATTGGTTGTTAAAGAGACCGGTGCCGAATATTGGCATACTCTCTGTCAATACTGGAATCACTTTAACAACTATGCACATGGTGGAGAATCCAGAACGAAGTAGGATGGTTTGGCGAACGCTACTGGTATGAGGTAAGAATGCAGCCTGGACCTTCGGGTCAACTTGATGACTAAAACAGAAGCCATAACCAGGCCAAGTGAGGCCGCTCCTCCTATCGAACACGCTTCTTCGAAACCATTTCTTTTGCTTTGTGATTGATTGGTGCGCACATTTGATTATGGGAGTGTTGTTCCGAGGTGGGCGGTAGCTGCGGCTATGTGTTACCACCAGCCTAGTTCCGCAAAACGGTATAATCCTGGGCATTGCCTCACGTGCCTTGTCATATGCCTTATCGAGCCCACTACGATTTTGGTTTGTGCCATACCTATGGAGTGCTCTCTAATAGCCCACCAGTTTACGATGGAGTTTACAGTATTGTATAGACTATGATGCCTATAAAAATGTGTTAAGGGGGATATGGGTAACACTTTAACGCTTTTTCAATATTATACTTTACTGATAGACATTACATATATAGCGTATATTACTACATATGTAAATAGTTTAACGGATCCTTAAAGGATGGGCGATCCCAAGCATCCTTTGAGTTACTGATGCATTTATTTGAACAGTTCACTTGAGTTGATTTACTTATATAAGTTTGTTAGTCCTGACTCGAGTGTTTTGTTTTACTTTATGCTCGTGTCAGCGTGAGTATCACAACCTTGGATTCACTTTTTGGAGCTATAGATTTGCTGGAGATTTAGCTATCTATCTATTATTTCCTATTTCGGTTATTTCCCTTTCAGTCATTTGCTTATGTATTAGTGGACTTATGTATTTGGATTTCCAGTTGTATTTGTTTTCAGACTCTGATATTATGTATTTGTTTTGAGACTATGTATTTAGTAGCTTCATGAATTACTATGCTTTATTTATTCCGCTGTGAGATATTCTGCTATTTTGTGTCTGTGATTTTGTGATTGATTTTATTTACCCTTATTAAATTAACAATATGCTATTTTGAATGATTCAAGTCTGACATGTGTGGTTTTATTGTCGATTTGAATGGTTCGAAATAGCGGGTCATTATAGTTGGTATCAGAGCTTTGGTTTTAGGCAAACCTTAGCCTACGGGTTACCTCTTCCACCAATACAACTTCAAGAAGGACTATCCCACTCAGTAGAAGGGCAAGGCATCTGGAATATTCGCAGTTACCTCTTCCACTCCTACCGGTGATGATACTAAGGGTACGCTTCAGGGTACATTGACTTTGCATTCTCATCCTATTCGTGTTTTATTTGACACCAGTGCATCTCATAGTTTCATCTCAGTTGACCTTTGTAATAAGTTTAAGCACATTCTTTCACCCGAATATGCAACAGAATCCTTATGTGTGTCTAATCCTATTGGTGGTCCCGTAAACCTGAGTAGGATTTGTAAAGGGGTGACACTCCTTTACAAGAGGCATCGTTTTATTGGCAATTTCTATGTTCTTGGTTTTGATGCTTTTGACATTTTGCTTGGAGGTGATTGGCTGAAGAAATATAAAGCTGTTATCTCTTGTAAAGCCCGAACTGTTTCTTTAGTTGATGATAAGGGTAATCCTTTGGTGATTGAATGTTGTATGCCTCAGGATTATGCTGGCAGTTTTATCTTTTCTCTTGACTCTCATCCTAACGATCTTGATTCTACTCCAGTTGTCCAACTCTTTCCCGATGTATTTGGTGAAGTCACTTCATTACCTCCTAAACGGGAAATCGAATTCCATATTGACCTTATTCCTGGAGCTCGACCATTAGTACTTCCTCCCTGAAGGATGGCACCTAGAGAGAAGGTCGAGTTGAGGAAGCAAATTGAAGATTTATTTTCCAAGGGTTTGATTAGGCGTAGTCACTCGGAGTGGGGAGCAGCAGTGGTGTTTGTCACTAAGTATGATGGTTCTTTGAGGATGTGTGTTGATTATAGGGAGCTGAATAAGCTTACTATGAAAAACAGATATCTTATGCCTCGATTCAACGACATGTTCGATCAGCTCTACGGAGCTAAAGTGTTCTCTCAGCTTGATCTTGCCACCGGTTTCCACCAGCTTAGAGTGGCTGAGGAAAGAATTCCCAAAACCGCTTTACGAACTGAGAATGGTTTCTATGAATGGTTATTTATGCCCTTTGGCTTGACTAATTCCCTAGCTTTCTTCGTCGACCTTATGAATCGTGTCTTTCAAAATGTTCTTAACAAGTTCGTTCTTGTCTTCGTCAATGATATTCTTGTCTTTTCTAAGTCAGAGACGGAGCATGAATCGCATTTGAGTTTTATCCTTGAAACCCTTAGGAGTCACCAATTGAAAGCTAAATTCTCAAATGCCATTTTTGGAGAGATGAAGTCTGGTTTCTTGGACATATTGTTTCTGAAAATGGAGTTTCGGTTGATCCAGTTAAGATCACCGCGATCAATGTAAGTCTATCCACCTTTCTCCCTTTGTAATTTAATTATCTTATCTTTCTTTGAATTTAAACACCCTATTCTGTTTTAGGATTGGGAAAAACCTAAAACTCTTTTAGATATTCGTAGCTTTTTGGGCCTAGCTAGTTATTATCGGAGATTTGTTGAGGATTTTGCTCGGATTGCTGCACCTCTCACTGCTTTGACTCATAAGAATGCCAAGTTTATATGGAATGATAAGTGTGAAGCTGCATTCAATGAGCTAAAGCACAAGCTTACTTCCGCACCAGTTCTTACCGTTCCAAATGGAAGTGAGGGATTAACGGTATACACTGATGCTAGTCGAGAACATTTAGGAGCTGCTTTGATGCAGAATGGGAAGGTTATTGCCTATGCCAGTCGTCAGTTGAAGACCCATGAAGCCAATTATGCAGCTCATGATTTGGAATTGCTTGTCGTAGTGTTTGCTTTGAAGTTATGGAGGCATCATCTTTTGGGAACTAAGTTTGAGCTCTTTACGGATCACCAATCGTTGAAGTATATTTTCACCCAGAAGGATTTGAATCAGAGGCAAGTTAGATGGGTTGAGTTTCTAGCTTCTTATGACCTCGACATCAACTATACTCCGGGGAAAGCTAATGTAGTAGCCGATGCCTTGAGTCGAAAGAAGGCGATGTTTTGTTAGCTTGTTGTTTCTTCCACCCTTATGGATCGTATTGTTGCTAAGAAAAATGAAGATGAGATGTTAAGGCTTATTAAGGAAAATGTTCGTAATAGGGAAGGTGGTAAAGATGGAATGGGAGCACATATTGATAATAAAGGGATTTTGAGGATTAATAATCGAATTTGTCTTCCGAATGTCGATAGATTGAGGCAAGAGTTACTTTGGGAAAATCATCAGTCTAGACTTTCTATTCATCCCGGTGTGACAAAGATGTACCAGAGTATGAAGAATTTGTATTAGTGGAGTGGTATGAAGCATGATATCTCTCTTTATGTCAGTAGATATGCCACTTGTCAGCAGGTTAAGGCTAATCATCAGAAAACCGCTAGATTATTGCAACTCCTTGGGATTCCCAATTGGAAGTAGGAACAGGTTTCTATGGATTTTATTGATGAATTACCTAGGACTAGAAGGGGTAATGAGAGTATATGGGTGGTTGTTAGTAGACTGACCAAGTCAGCTCATTTCATTCCGGTCAGGTCGAACTGCACTACTTCGAGTTTAGCTGAGATTTATATGAGAGAGATTGTTCGACTTTATGGTGTTCCAATCAGTATAGTTTGTGATAGAGATCCCATCTTTACCAGTAACTTTTAGAGGGCATTTCAGGAAACTTTGGGTACTCGGTTGAATCTTAGCACAGCTTACCATCCGCAGACCGACGGTCAAGCGGAAAGAGTGAATCACATTTTGGAAGACCTTCTTCGTACCTGTGTTCTTGATTATAGAGGATCTTGGGAAGATCATCTCCGTCACATTGAATTCACTTATAATAACAGCTATCAGGTATAATCTTAATTTTAATTAAGGTTACCGTAAGCGTCAATCAACTTAATCCCATCCTTTGAATTCAGGCTAGTATCAAGATGTCCTCGTTCACTGCTCTTTATGGACGATCTTGTAATTCTCCAACTTGTTGGATTGAATCCGATAATCGTTTGGTTCTTGGTCCCGGTATGATTTTTGATGCTTTTGAGAAGGTTGAGGAGATTAGGAGGAAGATGAGGACTGCTCAGGATAGGCAGAAGAAGTATGCTGATAGGCGAAGGAGGAGTTTGGAATTTGCAGTGGGTGATCAGGTTTTTCTGAAGATCTCGCCATTGAAAAATGTGATTCGCTTTGGACGGAAAGGAAAGCTAACTCCTAGATTCACTCCTTTCCGTATATTAGAGAGATTTGGTCCTTTAGCTTATTGTCGGGATTTGCCAGGGAAGCTATCTGGAGTGCATAATGTGTTCCATGTTTCGCATATTTGCAAGTATCTTCATGACCCTTCTTTGATTGTTCAGCCTCCTTTACTCGAGAATTTGGATGTAGAGCCAAATCTCACCATCGAGAGGAAGCCACTTCGTATCATTAATCAAGGTACGAAGCAGTTGAGGAGGAAGTCAGTCAACCTGGTCAAGGTGCAGTGGAGTACTGATGATCAGGATTGTACCTGGGAGGCGGAGGAGAGCATGCGTGCTTCGAATCCAGAGTTGTTTGTTCCAGGTACTATTCGTTGAATCTATCTTATCTTTTTTTGTTCTATTCCCGTGTCTCGTTCCTTTTCGGAGACGAAAAGTTTTGAGTGGGAGAGAGTGTAACGACTCTCAAATTTGAACTATTTTAAATTAAGTATTATTTGGATTTAAGTTATATTTTAAAATTTCAATAAATTTGAATTTAAATAATGATTTTTGGATGTTGAGTAATATATTTTTCCAAATTCAATAAAAGAAAAATTTTGTGAAATTTCAAATTTTGGTCTGGTCAAAGTTTGGATTTTGGTTGAAAATTTTAAATTTTAAATTTTTTTTATGATACTATACTGAATTCTAATCTCCACTCCCCTTTTCGTTTCGTTAAATCCATCTTCTGTAGCTTTTAATTTGCAATTTACAGTGTAAAAATGCGTGTTTTGACGGTATTTGTATGCGTATTTTTACCTGTATTTTTATTTTGGGTTTTGGGTTGTTTTTGATGGGCTTTGGTTTATTGGGCTTGAATTTTAAGGGTCCTGAAAAGATATGTACCCTTTCACCCAACAGTAACATCTATTGCAAAGAGTACGTACTTTTGTTTCTTTCTGCCTTCTTCCTTCTCATTCTACTTCAGAAAATTACAGTAACCCATCTTCCTTCCTCCATCTTCCTCCTCTAATCCAATTCCTAAAACTCTAGCCTCTTCCTCCTTCCTCCTTCCTCTCTCCTCTCTCTCTCCTTTCCTCCCCTAGCCTTGTCGCCGTCCACCACCACCTTTCCACCACCACCTTGCCGCCACCATCCCCTAGCCGACCATCCACCCATGGCCGTACACCCCATTCTCTACCCGAAACACCACCCACGGCCGTACGCACCCCTCCCCCCCTCTAGCCTCGACCACACCTCCACACCACACCCACACACACACTCGGCCGACCCCACCACACCCACACACACACCCGCACCCTAGCCAGGCCGAGCCCAAGCAAGCCTAGACCGAGCCACCCTACCCCCTAGGGCCGAACCCTATTGCCTTCCTCTTCTCTTTTTTTCAAAAAAAAAAATATTTCAAAATATTCAAGCTTGGTTCGTGTCTGTTCGTCATGATTGTTCGTGTCTGTTCATCATGCTTGTTCGTGCCTGTTCGTCGTGCTTGTTCGTGCCTTGTTTCGTAATCGTAGTCGTCTCTTTCATTAGCCACGAAAGGTGAGCAATCACTCACGACTTACATACTTATTATTAAGTGAATTAATATCACTCGAATTGTCATTGAAATTTGATTTTTGTTATGTTATGTGATATGATATGTGACTAATGTTATATTTATTATATATATTGTTATCACACTGCAAGTTCTCTTAGTTGTTGTTAGGAAAATCACCATGGGTTGAATTGATACATACCCGAACGATCTTATAGATTAGGGAAAATCGTTATGGGTTGAAATGATAAAGCCGAGCGATTTTATTGATTTTGAATTTTACTTGGGATTGCGGGTTGAAATGATATATACCCAGAAATTTAAATTATCGCAGGTTAAAATGATATATATCTGTATCACTTGACCATATGGTAGAAAATTATATACGGCCACTGTGGTCGGTTTTTAAATTATTTTCTAAAATTATAAAGTATGTTTGATTTAATAAATTTTTTTTTTAAATTTAAATTTAGTGATTTTATTTTAAAAATTTATATTTGGAAATTAAATTATTTTATATGTTTTAAAGTTTAAATTATAAGCTAATATATGGTTTTAAATGTAATTTTAAGATTTCCACTTATAATTTATTTAGTTTTAAAATATATAATTTAAATAATTTAAAATTTTAATTTAAGAAAATTAAAAAATATATAGTTTTAATGTAATATAATAAATATAGTTTTAATTTAATATAATAAATATAGTTTTAATTTAATATAATAAATATAGTTTTAATTTAATATAATAAATATAGATTTTTATATAATAACTTTAATAAATAAAAAGAAGATACATAGAGAATAATTTGTAATTAAATCTGATTTAAAGAATTTAAATTTAAATAAGATTTTATTTAAGTTTAAAAGATGTGATTTTTGGAATGTAATAATTTAATTTAATATGAATTGTAAAATAAATGTTTTAATCTAAAATATAGTTGAAGTTAAATATTTTAGTATTGATTTAAATTATAATTTAAGATTTATTATTTAAATGTTTTATAAAATGACCACGGTGTGAAAAATATAACGATTGGTTGTTAAAGTGACAGGAGCCGAATATTGGCATACTCTCTATCAATACCGGAACTACTTTAACAACTATGCACGTGGTGGAGAATCCAGAACGAAGTAGGATGGTTTGCCGAACGCTACTGGTATGAGGTAAGAATGCAACCCAGACCTTCGAGTCAGCTTGTTATGACTAAAACAGGAGCCATAACCAGGCCAAGTGAGGTCGCTCCTCCTATCGGACACGCTTCTTCGAAAGCATATCTTTTGCTTTGTGATTGATTGGTGCGCACCTTTGATTATGAGAGTGTTGTTCCAAGGTAAGCGGTAGATGCGGCTAGCGTTATCACGAGCCTGGTTCCGCAAAACGGTTGAATCCTACCCTGGGAATTGCCTTGCGTGCCTTGTCATATGCCATATCGAGCCCACTACGATTTTGGTTTGTGTCATACCTATGGAGTGCTCTCTGATAGCCCACCAGTTTACGGTGGAGTTTATAGTACTATATAGACTACGATGCCTATAAAAATGTGTTAAGGGGGATATGAGTAACGCCTTAACGCTAATTTCAATATTATACTTTACTGGTAGACATTACATATATAGCATATATTACTACATATGTAAATAGTTTAACGGATCCTTAAAGCATGGGCGATTCCCAAGCATCCTTTGCGTTACTGATGCATTTATTTGAACAGTTCACTTGAGTTGATTTACTTATATAAGTATGTTAGTCCCGACTCGAGTGTTTTGTTTTACTTTATGCTCGGGTCAGCCTGAGTATCACAGCCTTGGATTCACCTTTTGGAGCTAGAGATCTGCTGGAGATTTAACTATCTATCTAGTATTTCCTATTTCAGTTATTTCTCTTTCAGTCATTTGCTTATGTATTAGTGGACTTATGTATTGGGATTTCCAATTGTAATTGTTTTCAGACTCTGATATTATGTATTTGTTTTGAGACTATGTACTTAGTAGCTTCATGAACCACTATGTTTTATTTATTCCGCTGCGAGATATTCTGCTATTCTGTGTCTGTGATTCTGTGATTGATTTTATTTACCCCATTTAAATTAACAATCTGTTGTTTTGAATGATTCAAGTCTGACAAGTGTAGTTTTATTGTCTATTTGAATGGTTCGAAATAGCGGATCATTACAAAAAGAAACGAATAGGAAGAGAGAGGAAGAAGCTAATTTTGAGAGCAAGTAATCGCAAAGTAAATAAGATCGTGGGAAGTCCAATTTTCGGTTATCAATTTAGTTTTCTCAACAATTTGATACAGGTGTTGCAATCGGGCACGTTGGATATAAATGAAAACTTTAAATATAGTCCATTATTTGTCTCTTTATCATTGTCCTAGGCAACATTAAATACATTCTAATTTTTTTAATTAGTCCCACATCGTCCAAAATATATTAATTGTAGTTGTATATAAGCTAGGGGATGAAGAAGTAAGTTGTTCGAGTAACATCTAATTGAGCTGAGATAATGCCATGAAGTTTAAAAGTACGGCCCATGAACAGATGGCATGAAAATTGAGAGATAGTTCAATTCAAATATTTTTAGCAACTACAGCCAACCAATGATCCAATTACCATAGACCTGTCAAAATATGACCAACCCATTAACCCAACTCATTTATCCTACTTATAAATGGGTTGGGTCAACCCTTTTATGAACCTTTATTAAATGGATAATAAATAGGTTGATCTATTTTTAAAAAAGTTATAAATGGGTAACCCATATACCCATTTATTAAAAATTTAAAATTCAAAAATATAAATTTTGAAAAAAGAATTTTGAAATTTTTTACTCGGATACTTCATCTTGTGAACGCACATTATAGTTCTCTATGGTAATTAACAGTTGTGCTAAGAAAATAACCAGCTACATCCCCAAACTTGAACTGCACCTAGGCAGAAGCCGCTATTTTTTTGTTCAGACTGGAGTAACTTCTTCATAGTAACTCGGAATCAAGCAAGACTTCAACGATGAACTCCCACTAAAACTGCGGATGGTATGGAAAACTCGTATACTTCAGCATTTGAATGTACACCGTAGTTCTCCATGGTGACTAATAATTATACGTCGAAAATAATAGGCTATATCCCCATATTCGGACTCCGCCTAGGCAGAAGCCGTAATTTTTTTGTTCAGACTGCAATAATTTCTTCATACTAACTTGAAATCAGGCGAGACTTCGACCGATGAACTCCCACCTAAATTACGGACAATAAGGAATACTTAGATACTTCTTCTTATGAACACATACTGTAGTTCTCCATGGCGACTAACAGTTTTACTTAAAAAATAATATGCTACATCCCTATATTTGGACTCCGCCTAGGCAGAAGCCACTATTTTTTTGTTTAGGCTACAATAACTTCTCCATACTAACTCGGAGTCATGCGAGACTTCGACCGATGAACTCCCACCTAAATTATGGACAGTATGGAACACTCGGATACTTTAACTTATGAACGTATATTGTAGTTCTCCATGGTGATTGAAAGTTGTACTCAGAAAATAACATGCTACATCCCCGTATTTGAACTTCCCCTAGGTAGAAGCTGCTTTTCTTTTATTCGGACTGCAATAACTTCTTCATAATAACTCAGAATCAGGCGATACTTCGATCGATGAACTTCCTCCTAAATTACGGACAATATGGAACATTCGAATACTTCATCTTATGAATGCACACTGTAGTTCTCCATGGTGACTAACAGTTGTACTTAGAAAATAAAAGGCTGCATCTCTATATTTGAACTCCGTCTAGGCAGAAGCCACTTTTTTTGTTCAGATTGCAATAACTTCTTTATACTAACTCGAAATCGGACGAGATTTCGACCAATGTACTCCTACCTAATTACTGACAATATGAAATACTCAGATACTTCAGCTTATGAATGTATATTGTAGTTCTCCATGATGATTAATAGTTGTACTTAGAAAATAACAGGCTACATCCTCATATTTGAACTCCGCCTAGGCAGAAGCCGCTATTTTTTTATTCAGACTGCAATAACTTCTTCATAATAACTCGGAATCAGACGAGGCTTCGACCGATGAACTCCCATCTAAATTACGGAAAATATGGAATGCTCGGATACTTCATCTTGTGAACGCACACTATAATTCTTCATGAGACTACCGGTTGTACTTAAAAAATAACATGCTACATCCTCATATTTGAACTCCATCTAGGCAAAAGCCACTATTTTTTGTTTATATTGCAATAACTTCTTCATACTAACTCGGAATAAGGCGAGACTTCGACCGATGAACTCCCATCTAAATTACGAACAATATGGAACACTCGGATACTTCATCTTGTGAATACACATTGTAGTTCACTATGATGACTAACAATATTACTTAGAAAATAACATGCTACATTCCCATATTTGAACTCCGCTTAGGTAGAAGCCGCTATTTTTTTGTTTATACAGCGATAACTTCTTCATACTAACTCGGAGTCAGGCAAGACTTCGACCGATGAACTCCCACCTAAATTAAGGACAACATGGAACACTCAGATACTTCATCTTGTGAAACGCACATTGTAGTTCCCCATAGTGACTAACAGTTGCATTTAGAAAATAACATGCTACATCCCCATGTTTGAACTCCGCTTAGGCAGAAGCCGCTATTTTTTTTTGTTCGTCCTGCAATAACTTCTTCGTGCTAACTTGGAATCAAGCGAGATTTTGACCGATGAAATCCCACCTACAATATGGAACGCTCGGATACTTCACCTTATGAACGTATATCGTAGTTCTCAATGGTGATTAACTGTTGTACTTGGAAAATAATATGCTACATCCCCGTATTTGAATACTATTTCTCTATGAGATATAAAAGAGTATATTTGGAATTTCAAAAGGACACCGAGTAAATGTATTCAATGAATTCTCTTTATTAGTGGTAAAGATAAACAGTACAAACTTAAGAAAGACAAATATGAAATTACTTGGTTTGCAAGAGAAAAAATAGTAATTTGAAAGTTGTTTCCAAAAGAGTAACTTGAAAGCAAAAAAGACAAAAATCTACAAAAGAGTGGTAAAAAACAATTAATCACTAATATATTTTGATACATTTTTACTCACAGCTCACATTAGCTAAAAGAGCATAAACATGTAAAAGTACAAGTATTATTTCCATTTCCAATAGTATAAAATAAACTAAAACAAAAGGTAGAATGATAAAACTACGAATGCTATAAGTTATTGGTTCTATAAATGTTCTTCAGTTGTCTCAATCTTCTTGGTCGTTGCCTCTGGTTCAGTTTATGCTGATAATGCTATATCGAATCTAATTTCACAGGTGCAACTAAAAATGCATGCACGTTGTGATTAAATGCAGGCCCACCTGGACATGCATATATACTCGTAATAATAATAATAATAATCCTTTTGATAGTTTTGTATTAGAACTTCCATGTCAGTATGAATAATATAATCGGGTTAAATCATATTTAATATATTTTCAACAAAGCTGAGTTCTGTGTTTTAAATGAGTTTAATCTTAATTTCAACTTTGATATTTTATTTGATAAATTTTATCTTATTTTGTTTTATATACAATCAATTTAATTTTGTTTGATCGATTTGTATTTATTTACCATTGAAGATTGGATGTATAAATATAATTAAGTGGAAATTAGCATTCGTCCCTTATTTCCAAACTTAATTCCTAAAAAACACTTCTCAAAAACAAGTTTTACGAAACACCTCTATCAAAGTTTCCAGTAAAAATACGTGGTTTAAAATTCAACTATATGATGCTAAAACCGTAAATATATGCAGTTCTAACTGCATATTTTTGCAAAACGAAAATTTACCATTTAAACTGCAAATATATACTCTTTTTTCTGCAAATATATGCAATTTTGACTTCAATTATTTGCAGTTTTAGCTACACGCATATGTAGTTTAAACTATATATTTTCACCGCAAAAGTCGACAAATGTGTTTTGTGAAATTGTTTTTTGAAAGGGAACGGATGTGGATTTTGAAACTTTTTTGGGTGTGTGACAAAATATCCCTATAATTAATATGATATAGTATACAAATAAATATATTATAGTCAAAATAATTCATAAAATAAATAACATGAGATGCACATGTAATCATTGTAATTTATAACCATATCATACATAATGTGTATAGTTTATATTGTGTTGCATAATTATAATTTATTTACTTTATGCATGTACGGACGTATATATTTTCATTTTTATTTCAGTCAATATTTAATCAAAAATTATAATTTTTATATATTGAGCTTATGTCCATCCGTAGGTGTGACGCAATGAAAAAGATGTGCCTAGGTCTGGTAACAAACCCATATTCGAGCCTTGCCTTGCACACATTTCTCAGTAAAAACAGTATCTAGGGGGTTATAGGTGCCATGAGTTGAAGCAGACGGACATAACTTAATCCCCTCTTGGAGTTGGTTAGTCCGCCGGCCCTTCCAAAGGTCCCGTATATCGAGGAATCTTCCAAAACATAAAAATAAGCCCATGCCTTTATTTCTTTTGATGTGTGTGTTGGTATTTAGTATTTTATATTGGAATTAGACTAGATTTTACTTTTCAGTTTATCGCCCTTGCTCTTAGGGTCGGTTTCCTTGTTCTCATTTCTTAGATTATCGTTTTTATCAACTGATTGTGTAGTTTGCTTGACTGGTGATTTACGGCGACGGGCTGTGGAGCTGTTATGAGAGCAAGACTGACTTTGAGGTGGTAATGGGCAACATGCTTTTCTAGTCCGGTCGTTCTTCGATTAATTTATGTTGTGAATTGGTTTAGGGCCTCAAGGATAGGGTTTTGATGTGGAATCTTAAGATGGCCCACGAGTTGTTTAGAGGAGCTTGGGTTGATTTTTGGTTTTTGTCTTAGCCGCTTGACGTTTCGCTTCGAGTGGAGGAGTAGTGTGAGAGTTGATTATTTCATGAGCAATTGCTATATGCATGTATGCAGAGATATGGTGGTTTGATCGAAAAAAAACTACGAAACAAATTTGCTAGATGCATATTTATTCTTTTAGCGTCAAAATGTTAGTGAAAAATTTCATTCTCATGGTACTAATAAGAAGTAGTCATGCTACTATATGCTTACATGATTCGGAATTAGCAGGTTAACTTTTGTTAAAATGCCGTTAACAAAGTAATTATGTTAATGTATGCATATGTAATAAAGGGGTAACAGATTAACTGTTTGTTAAAAATTTTAAGAAGGTTATTGCTAAATTTAATAAGTACAACATAAAAAAAGTACAAGGTAGTAGGAAAGTAAAGAACACATATAATTTTTACGTGGTTCAGATGTTAGAAATCCTACGTTCATGGATCAAATTTGTTGATCTTTTGTATTCTTTCCCAGTACAAGTAATTAAATCTATGAAGATATTTATTACAACTTTTACAGTAATAATTCTTCAAGTTTTAAAAGTTTGATCGCTTCTTCTGCTATAGTCATTTTCTATTTATAGATGAAATGACGTCACATGGATTGTTGACATCGTTCCTCGTATAAAATTTCCACCATTGGATTCTGCCATGTGTCTTTCATTCGCACATCTTATTGCATGATGTAGGTTGATGACTACGATTTTAGTGGGCTAAATTGTTTATTGTGGATAATTTTGGTTTTGGCAGGATAATTTGGTTTAGACAGATAACTGTATTTTAAAATGTTGAAATGGGCAAATTAATACTGCTAGGTCCTTGCCACTTGTTATAGGGTTATGCTATTTGTTGAAGTGCATTGATTTGCCCTGGTAGCCAGGGATAATGCACCGCGTTGCTCTGTGCCGATAAGGCAGTTTTATTGATGCTTTGGATGCACATTCTACCTTAAGAACATTGTTAAGGAATTATGGTGTTGGGCATTGGCGGCGCAGCCTAGGTAGAGACTACGTTGGTTTGTAGCATGAGGCCTTCAGGCGTGGAATAACATAGTGTGGAGCTGTGCGGTTAAAGCCCTGCTAAAGCCCTGCAAAATCCCCGCTATAGTGCATAGCGCTCTTCGACCGCTACACTATTTCAATTTAGCGCCATTAAACAGTAGCACTACTAGAAAAGGCTGAAATAACGACAACAACTGACGACGGCTTCCGATAACGCTTTTCCGACAGCTTTCGACGGGCCATCAGTGGCCGTCGAAGCCATCAGAAATTTGCGATTTACAGGCCTTAGACGAGACCTTTCTTCCTCATTTCAGCATACCAAAAAAAGGATTAAACCCCTAAAACCCAATTTCTTGCTTCCAAACCCCAAATTCAAGTTTCTGGATCCTCCACGGTTTCTTAATTACTCTCTATTGCTTCCAATCTCAAGTATAATCTCTTATTTTCACGAAAAATTTAACTTTTACCCTAAATCCAGATTTGCATAAGTTGATAAATTAGGACTAATTAGTGATTCTAATTGTTTCTAATAGTCTAATGATGGTTTATACCATCCGATGGTATACCTATTTCATTTTTTAGCGTGAAATTGTAAAGAGTAGGTATAATTTGTGAATTTGTGTATATGTGTAAACCATTATATATCTGCTATTTCTAGCATTGTCCTGTGTTAATTGGAATATTCTCCCTCTGTACTCAAACTAAAAGCCATAGAACTTGAAAACAAGTTACTTATCGAAAAACAAAGATACATTCTACTTCAGTCGGAGTTAGAATCATCCATGTCCATTACTTCTAAACACCTTGACTTGTATAAAAATGAATGCATTAGTCTCAAAATGAAACCGACTGCATTGGAAAATGACAACAATATTGAAGCAACCTTATTCGATAAAATATGCGGAATAATGTGGTAAATTAATAATTTTTCAAAATATATAGAATTAGTAAATTTTCAGCCATTTACAAACAATAATATATTATATAATAAATAAGAAGACAAACTATAAAACTTCCATTTTTTGTATAAACTACTTTTTTATTACGTCCCTTAAAGAGTTTTTAGTCCCGTCCGACAAGTGTTGTACATGATCGTTATATAAATATTCGTTTTTGTCATAAAACGGACATTTATATTCATCTGGTACAATACTTGCTGGATTTGTCCCTATATTGGACAAGTTATAAATACAGTAAACAATTACATTTCGTACATTATTTCGTTTTAAACGGTTCACAAAATTTTGCCGTCACTTTTCTTTTTTGTTTCTCATGTACATGCATTTGTGTACAATGCAAGAAACAATGGGGATGTGCTGCCGAAATTTTGTTGAATCGTTTAAAATGAAATAATGTACGAAATGTAAGTGCTTACTATTTTTGTAATGGGAAGTAGGATGACTGACCAGCAAAAAAGAAAACCATAAACCAACATTTTAATATTGCATTCTTAGGTTAGGTAAAATTGAAGCATATAAGATTATGTATCAATACATTGAAAAATAAAATATCAATTCGTAAAACGGCCAATATTTATTTTTGAATTTGTGACATATTTTTTTAAATAGGAAAAATGATCGATTATTTTGTTGATCGAAGGAGATGGATGTATCAAAGAATGGGACTGAGAGGCCCAATAAAGGAAGATTTTTGTAATGGTATAAAGTATTTGTTGAATTTGCTTTAAGTAATAACAAAAACGATGTAGAAATTCGTTGTCCGTGTAGTAGGTGTAAACATTTGAAGTATTTGTTACCAGATTTTGTGAAAGTTCATTTGTGCAAAAACGGTTTCGTACCGGAGTATTATGTTTGGGATCGTCATGAAGAAGTTGTAGGACATACTCCTGTAGAATCTGAATTAGAGGTTGCTGGTAATGAAATTGTTATGATGAACCGTATAGAAAATATGGTTGAAGATGTAGCACGATCAATGTTCCCTATGGTTGAATTTGATGACAACGATGTAAATGTTGAAGAACCAAATATTGAAGCAAAAAAAATTTAAGATTTATTGAATGCTGCTAAGAAACCTCTTTGGGATGGTTGTAAAAGCGGTACTCAACTATCAGTAACCGTAGAATACATTGCGATGAAGTCAAAATACAACATCACCGAAGCCGGATTTACGGCTATTGTACAAGCTGCGAAACGACATATGCCGCCCGATAATTTAATGTGTGAAAATCACTATGTTTAAAAACTTATGTCGGCTTTTGGTTTACCTTATCAAAAATAGATACATGTTTAAATGGCTGCATGTTTTGGAAAGAGGACATCACTCTTAGGAAGTGTAGAATATGTAACGAGGAAAGGTACAAACCAAGAAAAAAAGGGAAAGGAAGTTCCATACAAACGTATGCATTATTTTCTCATCACTCCTAGACTTCAAAGATTATACGCATTTTCTGTAACTGCACCTCATATGAGATGACATAGTGCGAGAACAAAGAAAGAAGGTACGTTGACACATCCAACAGATGGAGAAGCATGGAAGCATTTCGACAAAACTTATCCCAATTTTACAGCGGAGAGTCGTAATGTTAGATTTGGATTATGTACGGATGGTTTTTCACCATTTTCTCAATTTGGTGCTAAATATTCATTTTGGCCCATTATCATCAGACCTTATAATTTACATCCGTGGATGTGTATGAAAGCTCAATATATGTTTCTTACTATTATCGTTCCCGGCTCCGACGATCCGACACAAGGAATCGATGTTTATTTACAACCATTGATTAAGGAGTTAAAAACACCGTGGAACGAATGAGTAGAAACATACAACGTTTCAAAGAAGAAGAAAAATTCGTATGTTTGCTTCTTTATTGTGGACAATAAGTGATTTTCCTGCTTATGTAATGCTTTTAGGATGGAGTACATCTGGTCGTCTAGCTTGTCCTTATTGTATGGAAGAAACACGGTCATTTTTTTTACCGAATGATAAGAAAATTTCATGGTTTGACTACCATCGATGTTTTCTCCATGTTAATCATCCCTTCAGAGGAGATAGAAAAAAAATTTAGCTAATAGAGTAGAAACCAGACAATCACCAACAATATGGTCATGCAAAGACATATATGAACTTGTAAGAGACTATTCAAAGATACATGAAACTGGAGTGCAAACAGAAATTGCAGGTAAATCGACTATTCATAATTGGTGCAAACAAAGTATATTTTGGGAGTTGCCTTATTGGAAAGATCTTCAACTTCATCATAATATTGATGCGATGCACAACGAAAAAAATGTATTTGATAATGTTTATAACACAATTTTGAATGTCAAGGGAAAGACTAAGGACGATTTGAAATCAAGACGCGATATACAAGAATTATGCAAACGTCCTGAGCTTCATATGAAACTAAACGACGGTAAAAAATCCAAAGCGTGTTATGAGTTAGATAATAATCAAGTTAAAGTTGTATTAAAATGAGTGGAAGGATTAAGATTTCCTGATGGGATTTCATCAAATCTTCGTAGATGTGTTGACTTTAAAAACGGTAGATTGAGTGGAATGAAAAGCCACGACTGTCACATAATGATGGAAAATTTATTATCCATTGTATTCAAAGAACTATTGCCCTTAAAAGTTTGGAAGGTAATAACAGAACTTAGTTTGTTTTACAAAGAGCTTTGTTCGACTACGTTAAAATTGCAACGTTTACATAAACTTGAAGAAGATATTCCGATATTGCTATGCAAATTGGAGAAAATATTTTCACCAGGTTTTTTTAATGTAATGGAACATTTACCTGTTCATCTCCCATCTGAAGCACAACTTTGAGGTCTTGTGCAATATGGATGGATGTATCCATTCGAGAGGTATGAAGTATGTTACATATTAATTTAATTACATTCGAAAGTTAAAGTTAATATAAATTAATTTTTCATTGATACTTTAATCATTTGAAGAAGAAAATAAGGTATAAAGCACAAGTTGAAGGTTCGATCTGTAAATCATACATCGAAGAAGAAGCTTCGTTCTTTTTCTTTCACAATTTCAGTGATCCTGTGAACATATCATTTGAAAGTGTTTCACGTAATGATGAAGGCGACGAACAAGAGTCCTCTCAAACAATGTTATCTATTTTTAGACAACATGGTCGACCTTCTAGAAAATGTGTAGATGTATGTTTAGACGATAGAGATCTTCATGTGGCACACAATTATATTCTTCTTAATTGTGCTGATGTTGCACCATTTGTTAGGTAATATGAAATAATAATTCTTGATTTATTCATTTCAATAATGCATGCGCGCGTAGAATATAATGCAATATTTTATTCATATATGTAGTATCTATGAAAGAGAACATACATACGGAGATCTAAATAAAGAATTTTCTGATTGGTTTTCAAAGTACGTTTATGAACCGAGAAATTGTATGGTCAACGAAGGATTGAAACATCTTGCGCTGGGACCAAAAAGAAATGTCAAAACATATCAAATATATTTCGTCAATGGATAAATTTAACACCAAAGAATACGGTACTGAAAAATTAACTAATAATACAGGTGTATTTGTTAAAGGTAGTGATGATCCAGAAAATCACATAAATGATTTTTATGGCGCTTTAACCCAAATTTTGCAACTGACATATTTTTCACGACCCGTAGAGGACGTTTTTCTATTTAGAGGCAATTGGTTCAGCAATGTTCCAAGTTCTGGAATTAATGTGCACAAGGATTATAATCTTATTGAGATAAAGCACACATCGCATTATCACAAGTACGATCCTTTTGTACTAGCCATACAAGCATTGTAAGTTTATTACGCTCTTTATCCATCTTTAAAAATAGATAAATCAGATTGGTCAGCAGTATTTAAAACAAATGCAAGATTTACGTTTGATGGAAAGAATATTCCAGACGAACAAGCTTATCAGGCAGATCTTGAGCAAAGCAACAAAATAATAACAATAGACGATCGTACTGATTTTGGACCTCTGAATGATGAATCAAACGTTTTGGTAGAAGTATTTGAGAGTAGGGAGGAAAATAACGTAGAATATGAGACTGAATCTGAATCAGAAGACGATGAGGATTGATATAAATATTATGTTGAATTCTAATTTATTATGCAATTTATGTAATTCATGAAATTTATTTTGCAAGTTATGTAATTTATATCATTTATGAAACCGAATCTGCTTATCGTCATTTACGTCATTACCATTTTTGTTATTTATTTAGCAATTTATATTAAAAATGCAATGTATTCTGCTTATCTCGGAATATGAGACCCAATCTGAATCAGCTATATTTTGCACTTTATGTCATTTATGTCATTATTATACAATATATTTCATTATTATGCTATTATTCTCTTATAAAATGATGTATCTGTGACAAGTATCATGTCGTCCAGAAGGAGAAGCTCTTCCCATTCATCAGGAGGTGATGGCAGCGGCCCATCACAACCGCCACAACGTCCCACTAGTATCTTGTGCCTAGAGCGGAAGGGTAAGTATTAAAATTTTTTCAGCATCGATCATAAATATTTTGTGTACGATATAATAATCTATATCATATTTAACACGGGAGGTTCGACCTACAGCCATCAGCTGTAGTTCTATCAGTTTTGAGAGATTCGTATAAGAGTAGGATGACGGCTTGTTGGCCCAAGTGGGATAATATCCCTTCCCACATCATGGAGTGTATGTGGCAGGATTTCATTGTAAGTATAATCTTTTGTTTTCCATTCTTAACTTTTTTGTCGCTTATTTATTGTTCACCTTTTATTATTTAATTATTTGTCGCTTGTTTATCATGAAATGCAGGCCGCAGTCGCGTACAAGCAGATGACATGCAGCTGGTACGACACTAATGGATGCAAAAGATGAGAAAGAAATACCAAGATTCTATATCGGCTGTGAAGCATAAAGGGGAGAAACCGAACTGGATGGGAGCGAGTGTATGGGAAGGGTGGTTGTCGCATTGGGATAGTGACGAAGCAAAAGTAAGTGTACTAATCTTTTATTAATTATTTGATTGATATGTAAATATCAAAAAAAATCTGGTAAGTAAATAATGTATTGTTTATTAAAATGCACAGTGAGAGTCGCAAAGAAACTCCGCAAATAGGAACAAAAATCCTGTCACTCATCGAGGAGGGTCCAAGTCGTTCCAACGATATCGCCAGAAGTTGGTAAATTTATTAAATGGAATTATAAATAGTTGTTGTGCTAATTTTGAATATACAATGATAGTACATAATAATCAATTTCAGCAAGCTGAAGCGCAGGGTCTTGTATCGTACATGGATGTATTTACCCATGCCGTCGAGCGTGTAAATCTAAGCGGGACTGTTTCATATACATGGCATGATTATAAATCGCGGAAGAGCCATGTAACCATATTTTAGTTTATATACTATTAGTAATTGTTTTAATTATTAAAGTATAATGAATTAAGATATCATGTTATTAATTTCAAATGTATTTTTATTTGTTTATATAGGCAAGGTTTATGGAATAACGGCAGAAACTCCTGAATGAAACTGGTCGAGAGCAGCTGACTACGGACGAGGAGGATGTCAATTTTGAGTCAGTCATGGATCCAAGGCGTTACGGTTTTGGCAATCAGGTGGTAATGAATAATATATTAAGATATAACAATTTAGTAATCTTTCGGTTCTAAAGAACTTCACATCGCCTTAGTTTCAATAATAAGTTTATAGATATAACAATTAACATATTGTGTTGTAGCTTCGATAGTAAGATTATAGTAATTGAACTTTTACTAAATTAAATAAGTATTGCAGGGTAAACAGAGGAGAGCCAACCAAAGCAGAGCTTAGATCGATCTAGCAGAGATAGAAGAGTAGAGAGCTAGGGTGGCGCAACTAGAGGAGCAGAACCGTCGGCAGGCCATTGAGATGACACAGCTGCTTGACCAGCGTATTGCTGAGTACATGCAGTAGTATGTTGGACGCTTTCCATCTTCAGCTAGTTCCGGAGGATTTGGAGGCGATTGACATGAGTGATAGGTATGTTTTTTTGTTTTGCGTCATTGTTTGGTATTTTTTGATGATACATTGGGTTGGTGGAGTTGGATACTTCGAAATGTTGTGTATATGATTTGATGGTACATTTGGTGATGGTAATTTTGACGTTTATGAGTTGATGGTGGGGAGTTGTTGTTCCACGGTGTATACTTTGTACAATGACATGTATGTACATTATGTTAACGAAGTGTTGGTTTGATTTTATGCGAGTTATGCTTGGTTTAATTTTCGTTATGTAATTTGAGTATATTTGTATGATTTAATATTATATTGAATATCCGAATCGGATATGTGCTTGTGTGAATATATTATGTTTCCGGATTATGTATATTAGGCAAGAACGCAGCAGAAAACTATAAAAATTGCTTCAGCTTTTTTGACGGCTGGTGATGGCCTTCAGGTCGAAAAATTCCGACGGCTAACGGCGGTTTTTTTGCTACCTCTTGAATGTCCACGTGTCTTCGATGGCCGTCTAGAGCCGTTGGGCATTTTGTTGGTATCCATCGGAAAGATTACGACGGATGTCGTTGGAAGCCGTCGGAAGAGCTGTGTGTCGACGGGATAACTTGCGACGATTTTTTACGTCAGTTTCTAGCGGCTTCCAACGGCCGCCAGCCGTCGGAAACTGTACGTTTTTTATAGTGTAGATCCGCTTTAAGTCATGTTATTTTCCGCTACACCTGCTAAATCAAGGATTTATAAGCATATTTTTTTAGCAAAATTAGTATACAAATGTTAATTTTACTAGTTCTATTTTGAACCAAATCAACAAAGTTATGATAAAGACCTAATTTTAACTCATAAGTGCTCAATATAAGATAGAAATATATTGTAATTGACAAATCTAATATGCATAAATAATGATATTCTTCTGTTTTGTTATATTAGATTAAACAAGATTTCTTTTTCCTACACAAATAATGTGAAAATAAGAATAAATTAATTTTAAATATTTGGTTTTATATCTAATGTAGCTGTTTGCACCTCCGTTATTTTCTGTTATATACCCGTTTTATTCTCACTATAACATTTTGCACATTCACCGTCCTACAACTGCTAAGCACTTTAACTCTATTATGAAGTTCATGGATCCTGAACGTTGTATCTAGAATATGTGTCGTTTCTATATGATGTAGCTTCACACCTATTTCACTTCGTACCGCATTGATCATTTTGCTAAAGACTTCATATATGCTCCAATCATTTCTAAATGGAAAATGAGTATAACAAAAATGACAGGGTAAATTAGATGTATAGGTTGTGTATTAGGTGCATACCTCATTAAAGTTAACAAATAAAGCTTGCTTTTTCGTGTCTTTAAGCATAGTGATATGGTAATTTAAATCTGAACAATGGAAAGATCTTAATGAACATAGTGCATGATCAAATAACATTGAATCCTAACAAAAAATGGATAATAGTATCTTAAACTTCATGATATTTACATTCATATGTAAATTAAAAAAAAAAAATGCTTGCCTTAAGTTGTCATTGTGAAATGATTTTTCTGCATATATGAAAATCTAAAAAGACGGAAACTGGTTTCTCTCACTAACCATGTGATTCTTCTTTTTTCTTTATCTTTTAAGAGATAAATGATGATGACCAATGTTTCTTCCGTCGACCAAAATAGAACCTGATTTTTACCATAAAAATATATTATTTGTGTTAGCAAATTAATTTAGGTATTTTAAGTATAATTTCACCTAAAAGAATTCCTCTGGCAAAACTAATTGATTATCCATGTATACCAAGAGATTACTTTTCGTGTTATCAAATTGATTTTGCGATAACAAGTGATTCTCTAATATGATATTAGATAAAAAGAGTTTTCTATGTCTTTCGTGTCCTAGTTCAAAACTACTAAATGAGTGTTTGATTGTAAATATGGTATGGATAATGCTAACGTGTGCTCTAATGGTAGGAGTTAACAATGATTATTTTAAGTTAAAAAAAAAAAAGTATCAAACATTTATATTATCCTTGTATAAAATTGAACATGTTGATTTCAAAGCGACTACTTGAAAAAATTAAAAATCTAAAATTGCACCGGATGTACCGAACAGACGGAGTTTAACAAGCCTGAATCGGATATTGGCGCACGAGAAACCTGCGTAATATTTATCGACATTTACGAGCTAACTTACATAATGTTTTTTTTTTGGATAAAATTGATTATTTACCATTATTAAGAAAATAACAATAGTAGATATCCTTAGTGAAACAGTATCAACGACGAAACGAGATACAGCATGCAGTGGATGTGAATCATACAAAATTTTGTCATTATAACATTATTAATTTAATTACAACTCACTTAATTTGACTTAATAGGTTCTTGTACATCGATAATAGGCTAGAAAGGCCAAGATTCCACTCAATCAACAGAGCCGAACATGCATGATAAGTTGCATAAGAAGTTTAGCTCGTCCAGCTCACAAACACTATAATTAACAGTATTCTAATAAAACTAGTCTCTCTCTCAATCTACACCCATAATATCTCGACTGACAACTTACGACTTTTTTAAGATTTACGTGTAGGCTATTATTAGTTAAAGAAAGACGTAAATAATTATAGGGATTTATGAGTAGGAAAGAGGATATTAATTACAACATACGGTTGTTGTTGCTTATCCATGATCGGTGGAAAAATATTCCAATTCAACGAATTCAACTCTGTTTCTGTTTCTTACGCCTTAAGACAACTCGTGGTTGCACAACTCTATTATTTTATTTTCACGTGCTCAACTTGTTCACGTCATGTAGTATTTATTGAATTATTATTACTAAAAAAGCACTGAAATTGTTACCAAGCATAGCGGACCGCGTTAGTACAGGCTTCCATAGCTTCATTAACAACCGTATTTTTGTAAAAAAGGAACGATTGGTTGTTGGTTCGCACAAAATTACAGTGAAAGTTCAGGATAGGTTGCAGAAAATTTACTTGTGAACTCATCATAGACGCAGCATAAGTTAGGGCTGCACACAACCCATATCCAACCCGACCCAATCCACCAACCCGACCCAACCCACATAAACCCAGCCCAACTCATCCTAGTTCGGGTCGAATATGGGTTACAATTTGTAATCCATACTATATATGGGTCGGGTGTGTTATTTTATTCAACCCAATCCTACTTTAACCCAATCCAACCCTATATTAAAAACCTAATTTAATATCAATACACTTAAAATTAGAATAGTCTAATCCTAAAATAATGTTTATGTATTCTACAGTAAATATACGAAAAAACATATATTTTACAATGATATTCCAAAGGGCATTTTAATGTATTTTAAAATGAAACACTTGTTCTACTATGTAGTGAACTAATTTCATATGATGTGTTTTACAATGAAATTTTAATAAAATATATGTTATAATGAATTAGTTAGTTTAAGTGCATTATGCTAGCTAAAATCTAATATATTATGTTGAACATTTTAATGTTATTTTTTAAAAATATTCCCTTATATTCTCATTTTTTATTAGATTCGTGCAACCCAACCCAACCCTACTAAACCCGACCCAATCCATACTTCGACCCAACCCATATCCAACCTCATATAGGGTCGGATACGGATTGTGCTACCTTAAACCCATACCTATGCGGGTCGAATGAAATATTTGGTCTGACCCGACCCAACCCATACTTTGTGCAGCCCTAGCATAAGTAGTAAATAAACAGCATAAGTAGTAAATAAACAGTTGTATT
This sequence comes from Allium fistulosum, assembly GCA_030737815.1. NCBI lineage: Eukaryota > Viridiplantae > Streptophyta > Magnoliopsida > Asparagales > Amaryllidaceae > Allium > Allium fistulosum. Next base: position 1,364,115,758 of record CM060903.1, on the reverse strand, counting down.
TGTTACCTATGTATATTAAACATTCAATTTTCATTACTTAGGATATTCTACATCGAATAAATTGTTATACGTCTAGAATACCAAAACAGAAAATAATCAATTATAAACTCGTCTCACAAGTTTATCAAACAGATTTCTACTACTCTAAAAGTCTGTATTAGTTAATTTAAATAATAGATATGTCGTAATTAAATTACAACAACAAATTAACAACTATAGTAACAATAACTATAGTGCTAAATCAACCGTTATACTATTTAATGAAATAGTATACACAGAAAGAAAAAGAAATATATATGTATATATAAATCTAACCGGTTGAAGATGGAAATTCCGTCTGAGGCTTGTCGTGACAATTTCCTTAAGACTTTATTTAAAGTCTTCCAAGATACAACAGACGTAATCTGCACGAGATTGTAAAGAGTATGTCAGCCCTGTGATATATTATTTAGAGCAGTAGAGAAGGAAGAAGCAGAAGAAATTAGACTGGAACGGAATGAGAATGTGATCAGTATTCTCTTCTATTTATAATTTCGTCCGCACCCCTTCAAACAATCGCGTCTGCCTGAAAGGTTGCACCCGTTCATTAACGGGCCGCTTACGAACAGTTGCGTCTGTTCGTATAGCCTGCAACTGTTAAAAAGCCCGACCCAGTTTTGCAGTAAAAATATGATCATATTAAATCCAAACCCAAACCCGAGCCCGGTTCGGTCGGACGGACGGCGGCGGCGCGCGCGTGTGTGGTGGTGATGCATGATCTCCCTCCTCACAACGAAGCATACATTTTGGTGCCCCTAGGCCCTAACATCTTCATTGCAAAGTCATATATAAACTAGTATGGCTTAGCAATTTTGACGATGTGGGACTTTATGTATATGTTTCATTCATTTTGTTCTTTAGGAATTCCAACATAAATGAGCAAGGTACCGTTCTTTTTGTAAAATGAACAATCAGCGTTGGCGTCTGCGTCTGACGCGTCAAGTGTGGGTCTCACGCTGCTGCTCAGTTCAAACGAATCGTTCGAAACGAACCGTTCACGTCAGACGCCGTTTGACGCGAACGGTTCGTTTCCAACAGCCATATACTTCTTCACTTACTATGTATACCATTCCATTTCTCAACCAAATCACCAACAAAAAAACCAAAAAATTCAACAATTTCTACAAGATTCGTCATTGATATTTTCAGGTAAATTTTTTTATATTTGCATTTTTTGTATTATTATCTACCATATATAATTTTTTCAGATTTTTTTGAATTATTTTTTAAATTACTTTTTTCAGAATGTCTAGCCACTCTGCTTCCTAGCTTCTTCTACCACAACCATTGTCGACCGAAATGCCGACAGGACAAACGCGTTCATCGATCTTTATTTCGAAAACATTGATACGCGTACCCACCATGTTGCACAGTGGTATGAAGATATCACAGTCATGTTCAACGTAAGAACTGGCCTGGATTACAATGTTGGGCAAATGAAAAACATATTCGATAATCTAAAACGTGAGTGGAGCCCATGGAACAAACTACTACAGATTACAGGTGACTATTGGAACGAAGAACGGGATACGGTCGGTGGATCTGATGAGTGGTGGGATACAACTGCAGCAACGTATCGCAAATACAAACATGCATCGCCTGCTCGTTTTAGGCAGTTGGACGTGATTTTTGATGGTTGTATCCGAACTGACAAATGTCGGCTCATAATTCCACCAGATCCACCTGTTCAGCTACAGTTCAACGCATAGCTTTATGGTGACTATCTTAGGGATGATGCTGCGGAGATCTCCAGTCGCAGAGCGCCTAGATAGCAACGGCCCACTGGTGGTCCTTCTAGGTCTGTTGGCAGTTCTTCGCATGATCTGACTCTTACTAGGTGTATGGAAGCGAAGCAGGAGGATGACGATTATGAAGAATGGGAAGTCGCGATTTGTTTGGCTGAGTATGATAGCAGAGGTTTCAATCCTTTGCATGCCCTACTGGACAACCCCGAGCAGCTTAGGAAGGCTGTTATTTATCTTGTTGCCCAGTTGAGAAGGAGAATGTAGTTTGTTTTATCTGTATTTTTATTCGATACTTTTGTTTCGGCATTTGTATTGTGAATTCTGAACTATGAATTTTTATTTCTGCATTTGTATTATGTATTCTGTATTATGTATTTAAAAATAATTAACGTAAATAAAATAATAACATAAAAAAACAATTAAATAATAACTTTAGCCCTTTCGCGTTGTCCCTTTCGTAAAAAGAACGCATTCTCCTTTCGCGAACTTACCCCTTTCCCGGCCCCTTTCGTTTTCCCCTTTCATTTGCCCCTTTCAGTTCAAAAAAGAACGCACCCTAAGTAAAATCTAATGGGGGATGTAGTTGTGAAGTAACCAATGCATGGTGAATGAAAAATTTGTAGGTTTAAACTTCAATAATCCTTGGATAAAGTTAGATTAAGAATGGTAAGGAGTAGCATATCAAAACTTTAGTCTCATGAACAAACCACCTTTTAGAAAGCAATATTGGATAGTGCAATTAATAACTAAAGTTTGCTTTTAAGGTTAACGGAACGATCATTTGTGTACTCAGTATTGAATAATTTGAAAATTTGCAGAAAGCATCACTCATGGTTTTACTTAGTTCAAAGATGTATTGTTTTCAAATAATTCAAGAAGAGAAAAAACTGAAAATGTGGAATTTGTTTGTTGTATTGTTTCTAAGAAATAGAGAAAGTAAAGTGGATGAAAAAATTGAAAGTGGATATTTTTTCATATTTGTATCTTCTAAACAAATCAATCTCAATAAATAAACATTTAAGATATCGAAACATTTGATAACTAATACAAAATACAAACATAGATTAAGTTGATCAACTTAGTTTAGGTAATGAAGTTATGTTAAACTACAAAGCTTTCAGTTGATACCTATCGATCACAACATGTATTACACTTTTAGCTTACGCAAACTACATGATAAATATGCATTTTCAATGACTATGCGCTCACCTTGGGAACTTTGGAGTGCTTAAGAAAGACTGCAAAGATCTCTCATAGTAAACGACCCACCTTCATACCCAAGTTGGCGAGTCTTCACTCTATTATTGCACTTATGACTATGGACCGATTAAGAGCAAAAGTTCAACTCAAACTAATGAAAATGATCCATCAAGTGCATCTTAAAAACATCAGTAATACTGAATATGGATTATATAAGAGCAGCAAGGCAAAACCTTAGATAAACCAGTTAAATCCATCAAGTGCGTCTCGAAAGCAGCACCAATGATGACTATAGATTCAAAAAGAACCAAAAAGCCACAAAATACTGGCTATGGATTACATAAGAGCAAAGAAGCTCAACAACCTGAATTCAAATGGTAGAAACCATCGAGTACGTCTCAAAAGCATTACCAAAACTGATTTTAGAGTCGATAAAGGGTAAGAAAGCTCAACCTACACAATCAAAATTTATCAAGTGCATCACCGAAGCACTCAAAACTAACTACAGACTCAGTATGAGCATAAAGTTCAAATTAGGGATATCACAAAACAACTCATCAAGTGCATTACAAAACCACTATTATGGTTGAATGTAGATTTGTAAGAGTATATAGCTACGACGACCCGAAAAAAGCAGTAAAAGCGGATAAATGGTAGAAGCTGTATAGTAAAACAAGCTTGAGAACTTTTTTAGCAAAAAAGTAATTATGCCATGAAGCAAGATACGACTAGAAACGACAACAATAATAAAAAATAAACTTTAAAACAAAAGCGGTTCGGGCGATATAAAGCTTGCCAAGTGATGGGAAGCCCGAACCATTATTTTGGTTGAAAGTGAAACGAAATATAGGTGGAAAGGCCGAAAATTGAAATCTGGGTATGAAGAAGTAAATGTTATATAACCGAACATCCCCTCTTTTGAATTGAAAATTAAGTAAAAATTCAAATCCAAATATAAATCAAATAGTGAAATAAAAAATGGAGAAAAGAGCGCAAATTGGCGAGAGTTATGGAGCGATTCAAGAATAAGTCAGGAAACAGAAAGATAATAACTTGGGGTGGGCAACGGTTTAGAGGTAGTCAAATCAAGAGCCGTGGCTTATAACGACGATTTAGGAGGTGAAGTTAGTGAGTAATTTCTCTCTTATCATTTTTTTGTAATTGGATTGATTTGTTTGGATTTTTTGGTCCTGAATGGGGAGTTGCTGGTTGAAATTTTGCAGTAAGGGAAGTCACTAAAGTGTAGTAAGAGTGAGGGTTAAGTGACATTACATAAAGGAGACAATGAAGTGAAAAGTGGATCATCATCTTTATTTCTCTCTTGTCATTTCTTTCCTTTTTAACCATTCAAACCCCACCTACTTTCGAACCCTTGGCCGGTCAGACCTTGCCACTTACTAGCTGAAATCATGATGCCATGTATGGGCCTCAAACCTAGCCCAAGCCCGAACAAAATTCGTTGCAATTTAAATTCAATTTAAACGCATGCCGATATCGTATATTGATTAGTATATTTATAACTATTATAAACACACTGGTTTATATTATTCAACACACATCAAATAAATTTTTTATAATTAATATTTCATAAATATTAATTAATTTAATTAATTATAAAAGTTATAAATTATTTAAATTGGGTGGTAAAAAGGAGTATTCAACGTTTCAGTTCTGTGACTTTTAGATGTAAATTTGGTTAGTTATTAATATCGAACAATCCGAATATTAACGTTCATACTTCACTTAGCAGGTGGTGTGATATTATGGCCAAATTTATTGCTTATTCGATATCGATACAATCCAATTTTACTTTATTAAGCATTACCTGGTAGTGACAATTATTTATACCAATTATCTTAGTCAATACTATATCACTTTGGACTTATGGAATTTGGTAATGGTCAAAATCCAATATAGCCAATATTCAACTTTGTAGTCCAAGTACAGAGTCATTGGTTCAATAATAACAATTATTATCAACCGAACTACTTTAGCCAAATTTTTTGACTTTGAGTTAACTTCGGTTGATCGTGATACTAACTTCATATAACTGATAAGACGAATCCCCTCTTGAATAGTGGTTCACTTCCAATACTTTCACTCGATCCAACTTTAGTCATTCGATGGACGTCGTGCCACAATTTGACTATAATCAAAGCGGAGCTTTCATATTGATTTTCTTTAATAATATTCTCAAGTCAAGAGAACTCTGTAAATTAGTCACGCCGATATTTTCTGTTTGACCTTAGTTAAATTAATCAATAGAAAACTACCGAGTGAATCATTCCATAGTTATCCAATAACTATCAGTACGTAACCTTTGGTGACCCCAACATTCATGAGTAGTACACTGTCTAATATTTTAAGAGCGTTACATACTCTAGTTTACACACTCTAGTCTCAAAGGATGCATCGATATCAAATCTCGATACATCTTGACTATGAATATTTAACATGATGAGTTTATTATATTATGCTGCAATACTCATGATTACAATTATTTGTAATTATCATCACAAATACATCATTTATGGATTTTCTGTTAATATATTTAATTAAACATTTAACTATTTATAACACATTATAACAAGTATATAACAGAAAGAAAACACCTTTATAACGAACGAGAATTTATTACAGAATTAATAATTTACAATAAATTACAGAATCGCCCCTAGTGCATACCCTTACTCTATCAAGCTTTATGTCTAATCCGTGTTTTATTATTATTTTTCATATAATTTCACGGATGCTCATTTGAGTAGACTGATTTTATGAGTAGTTAGGTTTGCAAAAGGATGAAAAAGGTTCTAAAGACGAAGCACGAGCCTTAGTAGATAGTAAAAGTTGCTTTTAAAATTCTGCTGTTATAAGACTAGATTCTGTAACTGGTTAAGTATTCGTATTGGCATCACCGTTTGTCGAGAATGACACTTTTTATTTACATTTTAATTATATTTACCCATGCATGGGCATGTTTTTAGATATATAAATGTAATGACAAAATATGTAATAGACATCTATTTTTGTTGCTCTGTTTACTTAATGTTGTTGAGGAAAAACTGATCTCATTTTATTGCTTGGAAATAATTCTTGCAATCACTACAACATCATCGACCTTTATTTTTGGTTCTCAAAATGGGAGATGTTACAAAAAGACTATGCTTCATTACGTTAGGTGTTGCAAGCTTATAGTTTGATGCCTACAAAGGAAATTTGTGTTAAAGAAATGATTGCAATGTTTACAGCGTATCGGGTTGCAAAAAGATCTCAAAGATTAGGTAACACTATCGTAGCACTATCGTGTTTATTTTTATGCCATTATAATCGATGTTCCATTAATGCCAAATCTACAATTAAACCGGACGAACCATAATTTAACATTGTATGGAACAAATTAGAAGTTCCAACCGATATAACCAACTTTTCAAAAATTATGTCGAAGCTATAGACAGTACACACATAACTGAACAGTTGACTTGTAGTAATCGGTAGTACTACACATGCATTTATTGGACGAAAAGACATGCCACACAAAATGTTTTGCTGCTTTTTTGTTTGATATGACTATTGCATATATCATGATTGGTTAGGAAGGAACTGCATATGATAGTAGAGTAATCCTACATGATAAACGATAGGACTCCACATCCTCCGGCAGTCACTATTATTTAAATGACTCAAAATATTCCCGCTTAGATGGTTATATGCCTCCATATCGAAATATGAGATATCATATCCATGATTTTCATGAAACTCAAAATGAACCAATTCGAAAAAAGGATATTTCAATTTTCGTCATTTAGTTTACGTATAATAATTGAAAGAACATTCATACTATGAAAGGAAAAATTTGCGATCTTAATAATATAACACTTACCAATTTCCAATTTAATTTAAGGTGGTTGTCGCTACAATGGTTGTTCACAATTTCATACGAAAATGAAACAGAAAAGATGCATAGTTTATGTTATTTGATGATGATCGCGATCTTATTTCAAAGGAATACATTGAAAAATACTGCTATAGCAAGCGATCAGATAAAAATATAATGAACCAACCGAAAGAATTATCTAAAATAATATGACGTTGGTTAAAGAAAACAACAAGAATAAAACAAGTATTACATGACTTCGCTAAACATATTTTTTATTGGTATTATAATATCTGTACATATGTTCATATTTATAAACTGTTGTATCTGTTCCAATTGTTTTTATAATAAATTGTTCAACTTTTCTTAATGTATTGTTTAATTATGTGTGATACTTTGACAAAGTAATTAACATTACAGACAATTATTATAACACAAGTAAAAACAATAATTTCACTTTCGCCGCAAAAATTGTGTTTCCTTTCATTTGAATTTCTCGTTTCCTGCTCTTTTTAGAATGCGTCTTTCGAATGCTTCTTTCACTTTGTGAAGAGCGCATCATGAATTTAAAATAGAAATGGGGTAGTAATTTTAGTTGTTATTTTGTAGATTTTGTTTATGTATAACTAATAAAGATCACACACGTATCTGCATCTAATAACTAGATATATTTATTTTTTATTTAGACGAATGTACGTTATAAGTTCAAAAACTTTGGTAGTCACAACATCTTTTTTGAAGGTGGATAAAAATCAATAATGAAATTTCTTTAATTGGTGGTCGAAGCAAGTGATGATGCAAATCGCTAACCGATCGTGAGATTCTGTGAGATTTCGTTAATGGATAATCATAAAAGGATACGATCAATGGTACTTTCGAAATTTCAGAATGACACGATGAAAATGCTATTAACTGTTATAATATAAATTTTAAGAAATTTACGGATTAAACGATGGTTCTAAGGACAATATTTTATTTTGAGGTTGAATATTTGTAATGGTCTTGAAACACCACCAACTTCGGATCCGTTTTAGATTATAACGTCAGAGTTCAAATTTATAAACTACTCATGCTCAAATTTATGAATGCTCGTGTTGCGTCGAGAGAACACTTGCCTTTTCTTTTTTTTTCATGCTGAAAATAAAAATATATAAACATATGTTAATATTAATACAGAATGTATTATCTTATCTACTCAATTAAGATTTGCCAACTCAGCAAGGAGATTAGTCCCCTCATTCGGTCTATATAAATCAATCAACCCTAATTCTAGCATCGGAAATAAGTCCTCCTCTTTCTTACCATTCTAACAAACGAAAATGTCCCCTTCAAAATTCCTTTTCCTCTTCTTCAACCTCATAGCCGCTTACGCCGTCTGCGGTGAAATCGCTGGGGACATGTCCATCATATCCTACAACGCCGAACACAACTTCAAAGGCCTAGAACGCACTGACGAGCAAGTCCGTCAAATCTACAGTCAATGGATGGTCGAGCACGGAAAACAGTACAACGGGATCGGAGAGAATGACATCAGATTCGAGATTTTTAAGGACAATTTGAGGTTCATCGATGCGCATAACAGCGAGGGGCATTCCTATCAATTGGGTTTGAACAAGTTTGCTGATTTGACGAACGAGGAGTACAGATCTATGTATTTGGGAGTTAAGGGACGTGAAGGTAGAGTTAGAAACGGTGAGAATAAGAGCAACAGGTACATGGTCACTGCTGGGGAGAGCTTGCCGGATAGTGTTGATTGGAGAGAGAAGGGAGCGGTTGCTGCTGTGAAGGATCAGGGTAGTTGCGGTAAGATTATCTTTCTGCCAAAAGTGATAGTTTTTGGGTTGACTTTAATTGGTTGCGTGAATTTTGGTTCTTTTTCGTTGAATATTTGTTTTTATTGATTCCGACGTTTTGGATTATTTTCATGTTATATAAATTTGGTTTTCTCCTGTTTACCTAAGGTATCCTTCATGATTAGATGCAAGTTAAACCAACCCTTAAACAACATGATAGACCTAAGAATTTTATAAGTTTTGATTTTATTTGAATTATAATAAAGTGTAAAACCTATCATCCAGTGTGAAAATGGAATTTATCGGAGGAAGTGTTTTCTGAAATTAGACTGTATTTGATATTGCAGTATGTGTAATGAATTGGATATTTTGCGTATTTTGATGAGGAAAGAAGTAATGAATGTTTCCCTATGAATGAATTAGTTTATGGTGAAATGATTATCTTCCAATGGGCGGACTAATTTCTTGAAATATTAAGATATCTAGTTTCTACTTTGTTGAAGTTGGGATTATGTTCTAAGCTATTTACTTAGAAGTTCATTTTCAATGTCTAAGCTAGCTATTGCACTTTGCACTTGTATATAAGATGTTACGTTTGAAAACAAAATTGATATCGGTCACAGTTTCTATCAAACTAAATTGCACCGTAAATATCTACTAACATACTTCCATCTAGCAATATTTGTCATAAAATATGTTAATGTGTGGGAAGGAGCCAATACTCTTCTTTTGTTCTGAAACAGGCAGTTGCTGGGCATTCTCAACTATAGCTGCAGTGGAAGGGATCAACAAGATTGTTACTGGAGATCTGATTTCATTATCAGAGCAAGAATTGGTTGATTGTGACACATCATACAACCAAGGATGCAACGGTGGTCTTATGGACTATGGTTTTCAATTTATCATTAACAATGGTGGAATTGACACTGAAGACGATTACCCATACAAAGCAGCCGACAACAGATGTGACGTGAATAGGGTACTTATTATTCATTTTATATAGATCAATTTTCTTTTACTCTTGAAATATCATTACCAAACCAAGCTTGCTGTTAAGTATTCATTTCATAAATCAAGCTTAGTGCTAGGTATTCAGGTTTGGTTGGAAGTTTTTGGTTCTGATTACTTGTAATATTTGTAGAAAAATGCAAAGGTTGTTTCAATCGATTCGTACGAGGATGTTCCAGAAAAGGATGAGAAAGCTTTGCAGAAAGCTGTTGCTCATCAGGTTGTTAGTGTTGCTATCGAAGCTGGTGGAAGGGCATTTCAACTATACAAATCGGTACAGTATCCTATTCCACTCATTCTGCTTTGTAAATGGCACATGCAATTTTCTTGCATATTAACCTATACTAGTAAACTTTTAGGGCGTATTTACTGGACAATGTGGCACTGCCCTAGACCATGGTGTAGTTGCTGTAGGGTACGGAACAGAGAATGGAAAAGACTACTGGATCGTACGTAACTCATGGGGCCCAAACTGGGGTGAGTCGGGCTACATCAGACTGGAGCGCAACATAGCAAGCCCATCTGGCAAATGTGGAATTGCGATTGAACCTTCCTACCCGATTAAGAAGGGCCAGAACCCACCTAAGCCCGCTCCAACTCCCCCATCGCCTGTGAAACCACCTAGTGTTTGTGATAAGTACTATTCTTGCCCCGAGAGCACTACTTGCTGCTGCATATATAAGTTTGGTAAGTCCTGCTTTGCTTGGGGATGCTGCCCTCTTGAAGGCGCAACTTGCTGCGATGATCATTATAGCTGCTGCCCTCATGAATATCCTGTTTGCAATGTTAAGGCTGGAACTTGCCTCGTGGTATGTTTCTTGTTCTCTTCTATTAAGTCCATAAAGTTCTGAATCTAGCTATTTAGTTGACTGTTTTTGCCTACAAGCCAGAATATCTTATCTAGCTTTTATGAAACAAGACAAGAATGGTAGTCCTCACACTCTCAGCAGTCTCCACCTTATTGCTGAAGAATGTAGCAACTTCTATTGTTTGCATGCCTCTGTGGCATTTTGCTTCTTGCAAGAATAGGAGTACAGTATTGATCATAATAGGAAATTTTTACTCTTAATATGCATCTTTCAGATTTTAATTACACAGGTAACCTTTGAACCTTTAAACACGTACAAATTCTAATTGTCTTTTTCTGAAATGGAACAGAGCAAGAACAGCCCTCTTGGAGTCCCAGCTCTAGTTCGCAGTCCAGCAAAACCACATTGGGCATTCCATGGCAACAATCAGTAATTTAACAATGGTCACACAACTTACTTAATTGGGGATGGAGAAGGTGGCTCCTGTATTGACAAAGACCGCTATTATCTTTATCATTATTCTTCGCCCTTTATTTTTATTCCAGTTTACCTTGATGATCTTTAAAACTATATGTAAATAGTGATTAGTTTTACATTTCCCTAAACAAGAGTACTATATGAATGCGAATTGCTCTGTGAACTCTTGTAAAAGCTTAAAGACTCATTGCAGTAAAACTTTCATTGTTTATGCATTTTGTTTGTTTGTTTCTGTCATTTGTGAACGTGTTCTTCTGATTATGATTGTTTGTTAATTGTTGTTGAGTAGCCTGGACTGTGTAGCGTCAGTGGTACAGCTCGGTCATGAGTCTGTTTATGCATTCTGCTTGTTATTTGTAGCGTTTGTGTAATGTACTTATTAGCACTACAAGCATTAGATGGTATATAATGTGTTATATGTCAATATATGTTTGAATTACGCTACGCAAGTTTAGAATCTACGATCTTTTGCACCAAAGTCGAAGCGTTTAACTATTGACATAGTGGTGCTAGTCAAAATATTTGCAACTAATTCAAAAGAAAGTTGTTTTGATCGTGAAAACATGCGATTAATGTTTGTTTTCTTTATTTTTTATCAAAATTAAAAATTAGGGCTTTAATTTAAGACATATTTATATGTAGGGTTTTTCACACAGATGGAGGAGGATTTATACAATCATATAATTTGGGCTCCTAAAATATGGCATCCTTGAGGCAATCTATTTGATTGTATCTCAAGGTCCAATGAATTAAGATTTCTCTATTGGACTGGGTCATTTCGGAGCAAGCGGATTATTTATCATAAAAGGATGAACTGCAAGAGAATGATTCGGAGTTCTTAATGAGTACCAGACATTCTTTGACAGATGGTCAGAATTTTATCTGGATTCGAATCCTACTGAGAGGTTCACTAATGAACATAAATTTTTGAAGAAAAAGCAAGATGTTTCTTTTGTCCCTTCGATCGGAAAATAAAGGAGGGTGACTAAATTTCTACAAATTAAATTATCTATCTTGACCATGCGTATTCAAAATCTAGTCGGAGGACATGTTTTACGTTTTAGTTGCAACCGAACCATAAATTTTAAACGACAATTCTACTTCAACCGTAAATTATCATCGCAAATTCAACCGGTGTAAACCTGAGCCCTTAATTATGCACCACCCCCATGTAATCCTCCTTCCACCTTCCACGTTGCTATTTATACTTCCCGTACCCAAAATTCCCGGTTGATGTATGGACAATGCTAGAAGGCCCGAACAGGGGAGGTGCGGGTTTGTGCGGGAACAGAGGCCGGCGTAGGATTCGAATCTGGAATTCACGGGGTCTATCCATAATTTTTTCGCAAAGCCTTTTGATCTGTACTTCGAGGTTTATAGCTTTACTGATTGTAGATTAAGTCGAGCGTGGGAAAAAATAATTCATTTCTTCTCCGACTGAATTACCCAGCACGCAATATTCTGTTCTATGGGTGAGCGTTTGGTTGGTTTGGTTTATTCGATTACGAAAATTGTTAAAGCAAACTAAAACCAATAAAAATGAAAACCAAACCAAACCAACCAAATTAAGTTTTGTTGGTTCGGCCGGATATCCAATTTAACCGAACTAAATTCCGTTTACACTTTATGTTTGGAATATTCATTGTAATTTAAAATAAAACATAAATATACGATTAAAGTATTCGTATTTATCATTCTTATGTTTTTTAAAAATAATTTTGACATATATATGATAAATAAAATTTATTTGGACTTGTGACGACCTACCTTTCTGATCCCTGAGAACGACACTTAATACATCCTCGGTATTCGTGTTACGTTGTCCAAGCATCAGAAAGATAAGTTGTTCTGGGGTAAAATAAAGAACAGAACAAGACAGAATAGAAATACCTCACAACGGAATGGTTACATATTATACAAAATGATATAGTACAAAAGGTTAGTCCTTACATGAAACTATCTAAGTTAAACAAAAGTACTACATCTAATAGATTTGTAGCTATACATTCTGATTTCATATTTTTCAGATACCAAATATACCAACATAATCATACAGTGGAAATAAATAACTAGATAACTAAGGAGCCGCATGCTCGATCACCGTCTTCAAAGAGCTCCAAAGAAAACCGGCTATTCTCGGACTACACAAATATAATTGAGTACCCGAGAGTTTAGGGAATATAAACAACTCGGGTCAGACAAAATGTCTGGTATGACTAAAACTTTGAAAGAAAAGAAAGTGTATTTAACAATAAGATGTGGGACCATGCCGCTAACGCGGAACGAGTTTTCTTCCACATAAACAACAACCAAACATAAGAATGGAAAAGAACAATATGAAACAAATCCAAACATAGATGATGGGAAAAAATAGTATAAAAATCCAAACTTGAAAGAATGGAAATAGTCTGAACAAAATCCAAACTGGACAGAATGGATAAAACAATATAACAGTCCAAACTTGATAGAATGAACAAAACCTATAATTAAACATCGTGAAGAGTGGTTGACTCTTTCCGTTGCAATTATAGAAAAACAATTCGAAGGTTCGAATCAAATAAGGAAAAGAAATTTTTCCAGCAATGACTAGGAGGGTGTGCCCTCCTTACCGAAAGTATACCTCTAGAAATATACTTTAGAACTCTGATGGCTCTCGGAAACCTCCAAGCCGGATCCCACCAACTATTACCGAGAATCCGAGTACTTCACATCCCAATGCGCAACACCGAATCCAATCTAGAGTGGATGTGATAATACCCTAATGGGAGCAACCCTACATAGCTTGGCCCCCACTCGCTCTTTGGTTTTAGTCATTTCCGACAAAGGATATCAAAGCTCAATGGAATAATACATCGTCTTAGAATGACGATAATAAAGAAGCTGAAGTAACCGATAATTGAGAAACCAACTATCCAGGATATAAAATGATCGTATAAGGAAATTAAGTCTTGTGTACTTACCACCACTCATCGAATTCCAATTTGTACTATTTCTTGGTTAACAATAGTACCAGACAAGTCGAGATAGTGCTACCTCAAAGTCATGTCTCATGATTATTCTTAACTTTCAAAATAGCGACGAGTCTACTTCTTCGACATTTAGTGCTAAGTATACGAATAAATCATTCCCATATAAGTGAATTGCTTTAGGGAAATTAATTCATTTCCATAAACGAATCAAATTTTTTCTTTTAAAAACCTAAATTCGTGCTTGGCCTCATATTAAAAGTATTAGCTTTAAAACACTTTGTTAAAAGAGTTAACTAACTTCAAAACATCAATTTAAAAAGGATTTAATAACTTAAAATTGTGAGAAATGCGGATTACGGATCTTAAGGCTGGAATAACACTAGAGGGGGGGTGGTGAATAGTGTTTTGTGAATTTTCTAAATCCTTTTGAAACTTATGTAAATTTAATCACCAACAAATGCAATTCACAGACACGTATATAATCACAGAATCAGACACAGATGCAAATAATAAATAAAAGCAGTAAAGGAAAGAACACACCAGGATTTTATACTGGTTCAGAGTTACCCTATATCCAGTCCTGCACAAACGTACGAATTTCTTATCAAAAATAATCTCCCAGATTACACCCTCGATTTCAAGGCCATGAGGTACACCCTCCTGTATTCGAGTCCGGGGCAAACTCTCTTGATTTACCAGGCCACAAGATCACCTAATTGATTTCCGGGGCAACAATCACACCCAATTGATATCAAGGCTCAACCACACCTTTTACTCAACAGTTTGATTTACAAATAATCCTAGAACTCTGAATAGCACTGAGATATTATGGAGAGAGTGGTAGAGAATCAAACAAGAGATAATCAAGTTTGATTCACTTGGTATTTCGGCAGAGTATAGTTTGGGATTCTTTAGGATAAATGTGGAAGATGAAGAGAAGAGAAAACTAGTGAAATCTAATGATAAATTCGTTTAGAACTACTGGTATTTATAGGAAATCAACAGCCATATCTATTCATGAAAGGATACGACGAATAGACACTTCTTTTGAAAATTTGAATTTTGAATTTAATAGGCACCATGTCGACTGGGGGGGGGGGTTGAGGGATGTCGTCATGCTCTAGGCAAAATTGGTGATTTTGATTTTCTTATTAAAATTGGTTTCTATAATTTGTCAAAACGATTTCTAAACTTTGTAAATATATTTGAATATAGTTTAAACATATAAAAGAGTTTAGAAAGTAATTTTTAATATATATAATCTTAATCTATAAAGTGATTTAAAATCCGAGTAAATAAATATTTTAAAGCTAAATATTTAAAACAAGAGATAGTTTAAAATCAATGACAATTTTGAAATCAAAATATTAAAAATGATAAAGATAGTTTTGAGGCTAAAATATTTCAAACAAGAGAGATGTCTTTTTGAAAAGAAGGTTTTGAAAACATTTAAAATAAGAGATATATTTTTGAAAAACATTTTTATAAAATTAGCGGATATCAAAATAGGACCACTATATGTTCCACTAGATATTGTAGTGGGTTCCATTCCACTAGGGTTCCATCCCTTTAACAGGCTCGAAGTGGATTCCATTCCACGAACAAATTTCGAATAAAGATGTAGGTGCTTTCAAGAAGTTTTAACATAATTCTAGACTCAATACTTATCTTGTACTATTAAAATCTTGAACTCATGATAACTTGATTTCTTGATACTCATGAGTCTTCAATCTTGATATCTTTGATCATTAAATTCATCAGTCTTGTATCTCTATACTGCACAGTCTTCATTCTTGGTACCTGCATGTTTATATCCTGCATATACATATATTATCTAAACTATAATGTTAGTATTTATATTTTATAACAAGTCCTAACGTTGTTGTCATCAAAACCATCCTTCTCAAGGACTAACAAAAATATTCTTATTACATTGGTTAATTAACTTTAAACTTCATGCCACAATTTGATTTTTGAACTTCAAACGCCTTTAAATAATAAAAAGGGTAAACCACTTTTAAACCTTAATAATTCAATTAATTAGTAAAATATAATTAATTAAATTAATAATTAATTAATTATCATTATTTAAAATGAATAACAAAGTCTAAACATCCTTGTTACTTTGATAAATTCACTTTGAAACCTCATAAATTAAGTTGATTCATTAACTCCAATAACATTTAATTATAAAGGATAATCACCTTTAAAACATCATTAATTCAATTAATTAATAAATTTAAATATGATTAATTAATTAAATTAATAATTAATTAATTCTCATTATTCAGAAATGATTTATTAATTATAAGCATCAATAAAGGAAAGATTAATTAGAGTTAAAACAAGTTGATAATTTTGAAAATCATTTATTAAAATTTTTTATTAATTTAAAAGCATCATTAGAAAATTGATTAATTAAGTTTAATCATTATTGAATGATTAATTATCCTGAAACATCATTAAGTAAAATGATTAATTAAATTTAAACATCATTAAATAAAATGATTAATTAATTTAAACAATCATTAACCAGGTAATTAGTCAAATTTCAAACACATTATTAACTTAGTAATTAGTTAACCTTAATCCTTATTGATTAAGTAATTGATTAAATTAAATAATCAATATTAAAATGGTTAATTACTTTTGAAAACATCGTTAATCAAAACCTTGCTTAACTTGTAAAACAATTCCAAGCATGAAGATGAAACCAAACGGTTTCGATAAAATGTGATTTTCCGAAAGTGCCGATATAGTGACTATTGCAATACGGGAAGTTTGGCAAACAAACTTATGACATTAGCATATGACCAAACATAACATAGCAAAGGTTTATGCACAATACAAGGTAAATAATGATGATACAACATGTAATAAGTATTTACCAACAATTATATTAACTTTAACTACCAACTTTTCATATAGCTAACCACATGCTTACTAACTTTCAAATGCGACAACTTTTCAAAGCATGAAACAAACAAACAACAAAACCATCACTTCACATATACAACAAGAATTCACAGGCTATTAACATGAACATTAACATAGTATGAACTTGGTTTAAGAAGGTGTAGTTTTACTCACCGAAAGCTATCCAAACCCTCGCTAACTTAGGGGATGACCTAGCACTTCCATTCCTAAGCAAAAGATGGAGTATTGGACCCTTAATGCACTAGGTAGGCTCGGACTTGAAAGAAGAAGGAAGTGAAACTTGTTTTGGTAAGGTGGAGTGACTTTGGATAATCATTGAACTCTAAAAAATGAACCCGAAAATAGGTCATTTTCCAAATAGTGTTTTGACTATTTACTCTCAAATTTTGAAAAAGTGGTAAAGATGAAAGTTTTAGAAAATTCTTTTCTCTACAGTTTCAAAAAATAATACTCAATTTTGAATAGTTTTGAAGAAGATATGGTTAAAAGAAAAAGGACCATTTTCGAACTTGAACTTCTGGGTCCGAAAATGCTCTATAAAGAAATGAAATTTGGTTATGGTTAAGCTTAAAATTAGAAAAAGTGGTACCAAAAAAAGGTGTAGCCATTGGAATCTTCTACGGTTTGAAAAAAATAAATGCTCTATTTTATTAAGTTATGAGAAAGATACGACAGACATAAAAGAGGTGAAATTGAAGAAGTGAAAGGAGTATTTATAAGCAAGAGAACAAGTGAATTATCTAAATGCCCTTATCCTTTACGATCCACTACCCTTTTTACACCTCACCTAGCCTCCTCCACATCATGTCCTTGAGCCACCTTCTTGTCCCCCTCCCCTCTCTTCCTGAGAAAACATTCATTTAATTACATATGTACTAATGTTTAAACATGTTTCATGTGATGTGATGTTTACTTTTTACTAAATTTATATTTTAAACTTTATATATACTTAGGTATGAATACATATATGCATACACTAATACACACATATATAATTATACTAACTTATTTAGAAATGTGTATACTTATGCTAAAGAGTTCACAATGTTTTCGATAAATTTTAGCCGATGAAAAGTTGAAAATTCGGAAAACGAATTCCGGCCACATTTTTAATTTTTCTTCGAACTAAATATTTTTGTAAACTAACTTTGAAAACTATTTTATCTTCAATATTTATTATTTAAAAGAGTTTTTATTTTAATTATAAACCTATTATTTGAATATTTAAAATTAATTAAATATTCGAAAATTAATGTGGTGCAATTTCGGGTCGTTATAGGATCGCTAAACTAATCTAAAAAATTTATTATGACATCGATAGTTTTGAAAATATAATAAAAGTTCGGTTAATTTGGTTAAACCGATAACCAAACTAAATTTTTTTACGGACCGATTATAAACCAATCTAGTTTCAAAACTAAATCAAACCGATCAAAGTGAATTGGTTTGGTTGGTTTATTTGGTTTAACCAAATAATGCTCATCCCTACTCTGTTCATCCATAAACATAAATTTCGAATCCCGAATCAGTTTAAATAGACTTTCTGGGATGGGCACTTGAGTAAGTTATTTGGTCTGTTATTAGACTTTCTTCACTGTGTTCATCTCATCCTTCTTCCAATCTTTCAATACTTAGGCACGTATATTGGGTAAGACCGGTATAAGAAGCCTTATATGATGTCAGTTTCATAACATGTATGGGTAAAAGGAAGATGTCAAACTTATCTCCTAGGAGTTCATTTTTCCAAGGATGCAAACATTTTCATATTGTTTTCTTGTCATGAAAAATGAAAAGTGGCTATGTAAGTTAGATGTATTTACCACAGCCACTACGTTAGTAGTAATCGTTGGCAATACGAGAAGACTGTTACCACGTCAAAACTATTAGGAAGTAAAAAAACGACCACCGATACTTTACCATTTCCATTGGCAAATTTTTATCGGGATATCGATAGATTTGTAAATCATTGATTAGTAATGGTAAATTTATCGATATATAAAGACATTAAAATTTTATTGCATTAAGATTTTGATAATGATAAAACGCAAAATATTTTGTTACTGGTTCTAACCTTATCAATATGCATATATCATTTTGACTTTATTTTAGTTGATATAGAAAAGTTTCTTGATTAATCATGGATTATTTACAAAAATATTAAACAATGACTGTTTTAATCTCATAGTTTGAAGTTAGAAAAACTAAGAAACATAATTGTGAATAATACTAGAAATATCCTTTTGAAATCTTATATATCTTCAACAATGTTAATGGTTGGGATTAACCTAGATAGAGGAAATAAAATATATATGACTGGTAAAATTACTATCACCTCTGGTTTGACATTTCATCACGAATACATTAACGGTTAATAATGGTAGATTTAGCATTATTGTATCGATGTCATTGGCATACCGTGTTAGGGAAATTTTTATAAAATTTAAATACAGTTTCAAAGCGGAAGAGAAGAGAAGAGGAAGAGAAAAATTATAGGTCCCACGTAATATAATTTTAGAACTATATTTATTTAGATATAGGATTTACAAGAGAAAGGTTGGACACTTTGGATATCCAAATGTTTTCCCTTGGGTTGAAGAGGGAGGTCATGTATGTTAACACTCAAGCACATACCACCGCCGACAGAGCCGGGTTTGGGTATACTTTTGTACGGAATTAGATATCTAAATGGGCTGATTTTTAGCTCGAAACAAGCCTAGAAATTTAAATACTGAAATGCCATTTTCGAATTACGAAAATTAAAAACAGGCGGGAAAGATATCGGGTTTGGGTCAATGGACAGTTTCTTTGGAAGTTTCTCTTCAAATTGACGCACCTTTTAGCAGTATCTTCTCATAAAAATCAATTAAAATAATTTCAAATTTCTCCATTTTCCTCTCCTCTTAGCCTTTGTTTTTTCATTTTCAAAGAAACATATCGGGTGCGTGATACCGTAAATCACAAACTCGAGACTCTTATTCACCACGGTCATTCTGGAGGATAGTTTGAATCTATTTTAGTAGTGCAACCGAAGTCTATTAAAGATATTAATATCCTGGCTCCATTGTATCTTGTAGATAGTTTGATGTTTAAGCCACATTTGATTATTTAATTGAGTGAAGAGGGTAAATATTGTTTAAGGAAAGCGTCTCCTATGTGCCTAGGAACAATCTCTACTAGTTTCACCAATTCAGCCATTGTCTCAAATTACAAAATCCAGAATTTATTCCAACAATCTTAAGATTATATTTGAACAATGGCATAACATAGCTTGAGACAATTCACTTCAGATTTCACAAAATTAGAGAGATTTGATGGTGTTAATTTCGTTCACTGGCATAAGAAAATGTAGTTTTTATTGGTAGTATTGAAAGTTGTATATGTATTAACCATGCAAAAATAGAAAAAGGCAAAGGAAAAAATTATTACAGATACAAGAGCACGAATCAAATGGGAATGGGATGACTATATCTGTAAAGGGCACATATGCAATGCTATGATGGATACACTGTTCGATATGTACTATAACAAACCAACCACAAAAATGTTTGGGATGTGCTTAAAGAAAAATATCTAATGGAGGATAATACAAGGAAGAAGTTTTTGGCTACTAAATGTTTTAATTACAAAATGACTGATGATAGCCCAATAGTAGAGCAATTCAATGATATTAAGCACATCCAAAACCAATTCAACTAGCATAAAATGAATATGGATGAAGAGATCAAAGTCTCATCCATAATAAACAAACTTCCCCTTCTTGGAAAAATCAATGGAAAATATTAAAACATAAGGAGGAAATGAGTGTGGACAGTCTAGCACAATATCTACATGTTGACGACCAATTAAGGTAGAAAGGAAAATGATGTACCAACTATGTATTCATCAAAGATCCACATGGTAGAGGAAAAGAGGCAAATAATGCCTCTAATTGCTCTTTTAATCAAAAGAGGAAGGTTTAGAATAAAAACAACCTCGACAATAAGAAAGCCAAGAAAGTGAATTAAAGCTACAACTTTGGAAAATCTGATCACTTTGAAAGGGATTGTCATTTGCTTAAAAAGAAATAATAATCATCAAAAAACAGTTTTGCTACCATTACCTCTGAAACTAATATGATTGAAAGAGAGGATTCTTGATGGATCAACTCTCGTGCTACTAAGCATATCTATAAGGATAAGAGTCAATTCAAATAACGTGAACCATTTAAGGATGAAAGCTATATCTATATCGGAAACTCAACCAAAGCAGAGGTCAAAAGGAAGGGGATGGTAGACTTAGAGTTCACGTCCGGAAAGATTCTAACACTAAATAATGTATACTGTATCTGATGTTTGAAAGGACCTTGTTTATTGTAGTCTTTTAAATAAGTCTAGTTTCAAACAGGATGTCTTTGAGTTAGATAGATATGTGCTGACCAAAAGAGCAATGTTTATAGGAAAAGAGTGATAGAGTTAAGGGTATGTCGAACGATCAATTCTATAATTTATTATAATTTATTAACTTTGTATTCAATTCTCATTCGTAATAAAAGGTGTTTTATTTTTGTTATTTTCTTGTTATAATATGTTATAAATAATTAAAATTTTAATTAAAATATATATAATAGAAAATCCATAATTGGTGTACTTGTGATAGTAATTACAAATAGTTATAATCATGAGTATTGTATTACAATATAATAAACACATCATTTTAAATATTCCTAGTTGTGATGTATTGAGATTGGATATCGATGCATTCGTTGAGATTAAAATACTTAACGCTATCCAACTGTTGGATAGTGTATTACTCATGATTGCTGTTGGCACTACGGGGTTGCTACTGACAGTTGTTGGATAAATATGGAATGACTCAATCGATAGTTTTCTATTGGTTAATATAACTAAGGCCAAACATAAAATATCGATGCAACTATTTACATAGTTCTCTTGACTTAAGAATACTGTTCCCTTCAATATAAAAGCTTTTCTTTGGTTATAGTTAAATCGTGGCATGACATTAATGGATCGATTATAGTTGGGTCAAGTGGAATTATTGGACCTAAAACATTATTTAAGAGACGATTCTTCTCCTCGGTTATATGAGGTAAGTATTAGGTCAACTGAAGTCAACTCAAAGTCAAAATCTCTGGCTAGAGTAGTTCGGTTAATAATAATTGTTATTACTGAACCAATGACTTTCTGTTTAGATTATAGAGTTGAATATGGACGATATTGAAATTTTGGCCATTACCAAATTCCATAAGTCCTAAGTGATATTGTTTTGATGAACAGAATTGGTACAAATAATTATCACTACCGGTTAACGTTTAATAAAGTAAAATTGGATTTTACCAATACCAAGTTAGCGATGAATTTGACCATAATGTCATATCACCTGCTAAGTGAAGTGTGAATGTCAATATTCCAATTGTTTGATATTAATCACTGACCAAATTACACCTAAGAGTCACACAACCGAAATGTTGAATACTCGTGTTACCACATGATTTAATTAAATTATAATTATTATAAATTAATTAAATCAATTCATATTACTTGTTTATAATGTTTACAAAATTTACACCTAAGAGTCACACAACCTAAGATTCGATTCAAGGAGCTTGGATTCTTCATTTCAAAGTGCAAACAACAACTAGGCATTGATGAAAGGTATTATTACTTGTTTATAATGTTTAATATTCTCATGTATGTCATATGCTAGCTTGGTTAGAAATTGATATCACAAATATGTATGCTTTTGTGTTGTCACATATTGAATGATTATATATATGTGTGCATATATATTATTAAAATAAAAATATATTATGTATATATATATGCTCAAGTGCTCACGGCCAAAAGAAAAATCCAAAAACAAAATAACATTAATAAATGATTTTATTTAATTAAAATCTAAATTCTACAGAATAACATTATATAATGTATGTTTCATATTTTATAAATATTTATTTACATGTACATGGCATTCGGCGGCAGTTATATGTATATATATTATTTTCGTATATTATATATATACTCGTTTAGTTAATTAAAAATTGATTATAAATATAATATATATATACACATACACACAAACAATGTAAAATTTTAGTATAAAATTTTAGTGCAAAATATATTATCTATTTTGTTTTCGAAAAATTAATATTTTTAACTATTTCCATACTATTTGAAAATAATCATTAAATTTAGGTCAAGAGCACTATGCAAATATTTTTATATATACTATTATTATAATTTACATTAGTATTATTTTTTTGGCAAGGCCAGCCGGTTTTCATTGTGGATCGTCTACTGTTATTACAAACAAATGAACTTTTAATACAGGATCAAGGCAGCATGCCTCTACTACTAATAAAAGGAAAATACAGAACAAACGATAGGCAAATAGGCCTAATCTACTATAAATGGCCTAAAGCTAGCTTTCCTATGAAGAGGAAGATCCATTACCATCGTCCGAAGAGACTGGGCCAATCACATGCAAAAAACCTACGAAATGAGACACAATATTCAGAACATAAACATAGTAATCCTTGCAATAGATAAATTTTCGATCCCAACTAGCATCTTCAAGAACAGCCCTATTCCTAGCACCAAGATCACCACATACTGAAAGAACAAGTTCTTACCTATCTACAGAGTAAAAAAGAAGCCTGGATTCACCTTCAACTTCGCTAACAAACACAAAGAATTCATCCTGAGCTGGTGTATATCTCATCTCAGACGGCTCATGAATCCACACATTCTCAAAATAATTCCACTCAATGGCATAAGCTTGATCGGTGCAAGAAATCATAAGAGTAACAGTAGCATCAGTAGCAAAAATCATCGATGAAACAATACCTACAGCTGAAGTGGTGGCAGGTTGAGACTCAGACATAGAAGGAACAGTAGCATCTTCTGGAGATGTTGCAGAATGAACTTGAGAATCGCTAATAGACTGGTCCACAACTTCAATAGAGCAGTTCCTAACCTTAGGAACCTACCTCCACACCGGGGGACGAGGAAGCGGCACCTTGGGTGGAGGAGGAGCCATGGTCAATGGGAGTTGGCAAGAGTCGGCAAGATGGCCAAAAGAGTGATAAGCGGTACAGATGTTAGGAGCCCAACCATATCTAACACTAACTTTCGTTACTTGGACAATAGCAAGCTGAACTCTAATCGAAGAAGGAAGTGACTTATCGGGGTTAATTTCAATTAGTACCTCGTACCACCGTATTAGAATAAAAACATTTCAATTTACCAATAGTGCATGCTAGACAATTCAAACCCATCAACAACTATAAAACAGACGGAATGTGTGAAAAGTATGCCCAAAAGGAATAGACATAACCTAGTCCCTAACACTAGCCATAGAAGGAGTCCATCTGGCGATAATGAAAGGTTTCACATCAATAAAGGAAGGGTCTGCTTCCAGGACACGTTGACGCTCCTCATTGCTAGAAAATTTGAAAAAGTACATTGAGTCGAAGTAGATTACTCAGAGATCCCCACGAAGCTTCCACGTATGTATATATTTATAAGTAATTATATATATTATCTCTGAATTAAAATAATTCTTTTCAGATTACATATAATATTTTATAAATTTATTCAAAACTATTTTATAAACTAATATTCGAAATAATTTTGCTATTTAACTATATATATATAATAATAAGTATTTTATATGAATATGTTTATAATTAATATTTTATAATATATATATATATATAATTATATTTATATACATATATGTATTTATTTATATTATATTTTGATGTACACATTTACATATTTGGACAACACAAATGCACACAAGAGGGACTAACTTGTCCGTTGCGGTGTAAATCCCAACATTTATATATGGGCTTGCCAAACCATGTTCACTTTATTTTGTTGCACATGTTGGAAATGGGTTAGCATGAAGCAGAGGTAAAGGGTAAATTTCAAAAGATTTCTATTTTGGATCTATTGGGCCTGTGAATTCTAAAGAAGATTTTAGATCAAATCTAATTTTTTTCTAAATAAAATCCTTATTTTTAAGTCTTATATAAATTTAATGTTTGTATGCATTAGAGTATATCAAATATACTCTTATATATGTATTTGTATGTGAGTATTACTTGCTAAATTTAATTTAGAGAAGGAAACTTTTCATCCCATATTCTTTACTTATTCAATTAATGATGGGATATGTGGCTTTAATTGGAGGGATAAAAGTTTCATTTCTTTCACTTTGGTTAAATGATTGATTGATTAAATGACATAGATAACCAAATTTATACTTAGCATATATGGTGAGCATATCTAAATATACTCTAATGTACATTGGGTAAGTGAACATCATATTGTGTACATAGTTAATGTGTACGTGTTTCAATAATGGGATTTACACCATAACAGACACATTCTCCCTTTGTATACACATTAGTTGTCCAAAACATTATTTAATACTATATGAGTGTGTGTATTTAAATATACTTAATATAAGTATGTGTGTGTGTGTATATGTGTGTATGAGTGTGTGTGAGTGTGTGTGTATTTCAATGAATCCTTTGATTAGTCTAAACTAATTAAACCAAGCCAACTAATTTGAATTCAAGATATATTTCCAAAACATGCAATGATTTGATTTAGTAAAAAATTTAAAAACATATCTTAATTTATAAATCCAAATATAACCTATGTTTATATTTTAATAATTTGAAGTAAGTTAAAATGTAGATATTTTACAAGCCATAATAAAGTTAAACTTATTAAACAAAATTAGAATGTTGATACATGTATATTTATACATTAAAAACAGATCTCCTTTAATATCAAGATGTGTGTATACATGTTTTTTCGAAGAAAAAATTCATTGTAAAACAATTTTCAATTTAATTTGAATATTAATACATATATGTATATACAGACATATAGACATGCATGCATACACACACACACACACATATATATATATATATCTGTGTGTGTGTGTTTTGTAAAAGAAAACTAATTGTGAAATAATGAAATTACCATTGATATTCAACTAAATAAATAATATATATATAATAATTAGTTAGTAATTATATTCAAATCTAAAATATCAACAAAATTAACATAAAGAAAATAATAAGAATCAACAATCAAAACCATTATTATTATTTTTAGACCTAGTTCAAATCAACAAATTCAAAATTTTCAGATCTATACATATACAAGTCAAGGATGGACAACAAATGCATATACAAATTTGTCAAAATAATCAAATAAATAGATTTGTAACATCATGATGAATATACACATAAAATAAAATATATTATACCTAATAGATGTAGCCCTTGAATGCATCTTGATTGACCGACGCTCCTAAATCCAAATCTGAATCAGTCTCCTAGCTTTGCAAGAGAAGGAGAACCACATTTTATTTGATAGATTTAATTGGATTCCATTATAATATATTTTTTCTTTTATTTTGCCTTCAATTTTTGGCATGTTTTAGAAAAAGAAGATGGAGGCTAGGGTTTTGAAAGAGAATGATTAAGAGAGACAAGTGAACGAAAGACATGTATTTATAAAGGTAACATTCCTTAACCTCCTTCCTTCATTTTCTAGATCCAATCATTGGATTTCAAGCCTCCTTTTCTTCATATGAGGCTATATGGCCTGTCAATTTGTTCAATAACACTTAGCAAATAGTTACATTTGAATCAAATTTAAATGTCCATTGATATCTTATATCGATTTGTACATATACAACTTTTATATATGCACCCAAGTAAACACTAATGACATCAAAAAACACTAATGGCATCCAATACATCAAATAACTAATTAATATTTCAGAAAAATATTAATTAATTTATAACAATTTATAAATCAATTAAATTATGTGGTATTTTAAAGAATCTATCAATATGATTATGCGACTCACAGGTGTAAATTCTGTCAGCGGTTAATATTAGACTATTTGAATATCAACGTTCACTCGTGACCTTAGCTAGTGGAGTGACATTTTGGTTAAATTTATCGTTTACACATCTTTTTGGTCAAATACAATTTTACTTATTTAAGCGTTACCCGGTAGTGACAACTATTTGCATCAATTCTTTTCATCAAAACTATATCACATTAGGATTTATGGAATCTGGTTATAGTCAAAATTCCAATATCATCTACATTCAACTTTATTGTCCAAACACAAATTCCTTGATTCAATAATAACAATTATTATTAACCGAAGTACTCTAGCTAGAGATTTTGACTTTGAGTTGACTTCAGTTGACCATGATACTAACCTCATATAACTGAGGAGATGAATCCTCTCTTGTGTTTCACTTCCAATACTTCCACTCGATCCAACTATAGTTGTTCGATGGACGCCGTGCCATGATTTACTTATAATCAAAGTGGAGCTTTTATACTGAAGATCAACAATATTCTCAAGTAAAGAGAACTGTGTAAATCAGTCACTTCAATATTTTCTGTTTGACTTTAGTTATATTAACTAGCAAAAAAATATCGAGTGGGTCATTTCATTGTTATCCAATAACTATCAATATGTAACGCCTTAATGCCCCTAGTAGCCATGAGTAATACACTGCCCAACATTTGAAGAGCATTGCATACTTTAGTCTCAATGGATGCATCGATGTCCAGTCTTGATACATCTTGACTAAGAATATTTAAAATGATGTGCTTATCATATTGTGATATAAAACCCATTGTTACAACTATCTGTAACTGCTATCACAAACACATTATTTGTGAACTTTCTGACATACATACTTAAATTAACTAATTAATCATTTATAACATTTTATAATAAGTATATAATAGAAAGAATACGCCTTTTATTTTGAACAAGATTGATGATCGAGTTAGATTTGTGTAACAAATTATATAATTGCCCCTAGGGCATACCCCTAACTCTATTAATCTCTCACCTGCACTTGGAGTCAATTATGGAATTTTATTCCAACTTCTTCAGTTAGTTTCTTCGAAACCAATCGGGCCATTCCCTTAGTGAGCAGGTATACTTTTATGTTTCAATTATCTTCTATATCAATCAACTCTCTCCGATGCCGATAAACCGCCTTTTTCATGTGGAGTAATTCAGAGTATGTCTCTCGACCTCTAGTGAGCTATGAATTCTGTTATGAACTATTTTACGACATTGTAATCATATAACAATGTTATGGGATTCTCAACATTTGAAATCACCTTTAGCTCAGTTATAAATTTGTGCATTTATTATGTATATACATTGCTTTTATTTTGGCACTATTCAAAGTGATGTACTTGACATTTTATTGAAGCATCCACAATCTTCCATTTGGAACATTTCTAACTTAAACCTTCTTAACTTAGCTTTGAACATGAATTTATATTAACATACCATACTCAATATCACATATGAAGTATGAGTCTGAATACTCCTTCGTAAGGAGTTCATTGTTTCCATAAATAACTCTCTTGTATTTCGTAAATACATGAGAACACTCTAAACTACCATTTAGTGACCTTAATTTGGATTTGATATTTGCTTCATATATCAAATACATAATCAGATCATGATATCATAGACAACATAACATGTATAATGATTCCTATTGCCAATGCATATGGAACCCGTCTTACATGTTTCTTATTAAACATTTTAATAAGGTGATCTGCATATCATATGGGACATTCCTAATATCCTTTACACTCACTATAAAAGACATCATTTGCAAATCCAAAGTCGATTATTAAGACAACTGAAAGATGATTTTAACACAAGTACATCGTTAACAATCAAGAGTGTGTTGTTTTCTTATGTTCAGAAATATCAATGTACCTTCAACGTATTTTCTTATGGCCACATGCTTCCTCTGTATTTTGACTGAAAACGAACTATTTGATATTTCTATTAAAATACTTGTTTAATTTTGATGACTGTCAAACGATACTTTCACATCGTTTCTTGGATCATATCCAAAACTCATAAACACAATATCGCTCCCATCGACTTCGAGACACTTGGATTTTTATGTGCAAACAGTCTAGTCAAAATCTTTGTTTAGAATTTTCTGCTTCAACACATATGTACCAAAACACAACGTCATACTAGATGATAATTTTGTAAGTAAATCTGAATCAACTTGATTACATTGAATGGCGAATCTGTTACGCTAATATCAACAATTGAAATTCATGATGTTATTCTTATCAATGCGGCTCATTATATTCCAACTGCATCAGTATTTCTCTTGAAGACATATTTATTTTCGATGGATCATATATCCCTTTGAGTACAACTACTAAAATCATATTTTGACAATGTACTTGGAATCCTTTCGGATTTGTGCATCATATCACATGGAAGAGTCAATACTCTTAATAGTTTAATTAACAAATGAAGATGACATATTCTCGATATTGATAAGAAACTCATTGTTTCTCTTTAATGCGTGAGAATACTTATTAGACACTCTAACACGATGGGTTCGTTTAGGTTAGGTTAATTTCATTTCATCCCTTGCGATTAGTTTTAACCTTGCATTGTATCCATATCCATTTTATTATCAATAATTTTCAAAGAAATTCCTTCACTATGAAGTTGGTATTTCTTGAAACAGCGGTTATGTGACGACCCATATTTTGGAAGGTTTAAATCGACAATAATCCACATATGTCTGACTTATACAATCCGGAACGTAGATAATCAATTGGGTTAAATAAGAAAAATAATAAAAGAAGAAGAAAACAAATACAAAACCTCACAGCGGAAACGATAAAATATAATAATCAAATAACAGTTCATGAAGTTGTTTACTAGCTATATATTTGATTATAATCTATACACATTCATTAGAGTTATATATATACATTAGGTATAAATAACCAGTACAGTAGAATAGCATGATGTAGGGTATAATAATAATAGTAATATACCAAATCTTCTTCTTCGTCCTCCAGAGAATAATCTTCAATACGCTGAAAAACTCAGGGCCGACCGAAGTGTAATGAAAAGATAAAACACTCGAGTCAGGACTAAAATACTTTTATGTAAGTCGAATCAATATCACTAAAATGAGTACAATAACTTAAGAGATGTTATGGGATTTTCCATCTCCTAAGGACCCGTTTAACTATATATATATAATAGTATACGCTAGAGCAGATAATGTCTATCAGTAAAATAAATATCAAAATAGCGTTAAGGCTTTACATTGATCCACCTTAACACATTTTATAGTTCTAAACCAAAGTCGTAATGGGCTCGTATAGGGTTAAATATGACAAGACACGTGAGGCAATGCCCAAGGTAGGATCTACCAGTTGACCCTTTTTGGTTGGTCGTAACCCATCTGTGGCCGACCGCGACAATCAATCCAACCGACAAAAAGTGCACCAATCGAGTCAAAACCACAATAGTAATACGGGCGATCAACGTCGCTAGAGGTAGCTAACCTCATTGGTATCCATCATCGTTCTCTTACTTCATTCCAGTAAACATCGCCAATTCAACCACTACATTCTGGATATCATCCACCGCGTACACAGTTGTCAAATTAGTTCCAACATTGACAAAGAGTATGCCAATAAGAGGCCTCGGTCTCGTTAACAACCAAACGTCGTTTTATACACCGGTTGGTTCTTTTACATTTCGAAAACTATTCATATTTGATATCAAAATATCATATTCGCTTTAAAATCAAATCCATTTCGAAATCATCATATTCGCTTCAAAATCCATATTTTTACTTCAAATGTTAATTCAACTCGATATATCGATTTCACTTCAAAACTTGATTCGAATTACGGTTTTGGTTATAATTCAATTTAACCCAATTCGCATTTAAATCCAAGATTTAAATATAAACATTCCACCTTTTGACCAGTTTGAATTTTAGAAAATAGTTTTAAAATAGTTAAAATAGAAAATAGTTTGAGTAATAAAATGGTTTATATAGTAAAATAGTTGGAAAAAATTAAAAAAGGTTGAATATTTAAAGAAAATAGATTTTTAAATAGTTAATACTAAAATAATTTTTTTTAAATTAGTTTCCAAGCCAAACTGATTCAAGTCCAAATTAATTTCACTTCCAATTTCAAATTAATTTAAATTCCAATTTCAAATTGATTTCAATTCTAGTCCCAAATTTGAACCATTACGATTTATACCAATTCCGAGTCCATTTCCTAATATCGATTCAAAACACTTAAATCAAATTTTTCTTCAATATCCAATTCAAAATCCAAATCTTTAAATATAATTCAAATCCGAGCTAAATTTCAAAATATCGTTTTATATCACCTTTTCTTAGCAATATTCAAAGTTCTAATAAAAATTCCAATCTTTTAAAACAGATCAATTTCTGAAATTCACATCATATTTTGATTACCACTTAAACATCTCAACTTCGATTATTTAAACAATTTCGTTTACCAATTTTAAATTTCATCATTTCGAGCTCCAGTTCGAAAAATAATTTGATTTCCATAAATTCGATTTTTATTCCTTTTAAACAAATCATTTAAATAATTTCAAACAAAAATTATAAAATCATTTAATTTAACCAATCCAGTGTCTGTATATAATTTTCTATCCTATGGCCAAGTGAATCAATTATTTCAATTAAATTCCAGGGATGGATATATATCATTTCCATCCAAATAAATGTCATAAGTATATATCATTTCAACCTATTTCTTAATTTATTCAAAATAATTCAAGTTACAGTTTTATATACTGTAAATAATATACAGGATGATAACATGATATATCAAAGTAATTAAACATCCAATCATTCAAATATCAACTAATTTTCATCCATCACAATCAAACATCCAAACAATCAGTAATCACAACAAATAACCAATTATTGATAAATCAGGGATTTTACTAGCAAATAAATTCAAATTTAATTTAACCATTAATTCAAATCATATTAATTAGTTCAGATGTCAATTAAATGTCAATTGAATTTATCAAACAACCATCAATAAATTTAAATCAATTTTCGATATAAAATTTTACTAACATAAAAATATATTAGTCAAATGTGAGCGTATAAAACATTCACCTTATTATCTGAAACTAAAATATCTTAGCCTCAAATAAAGGCCAATCCAATGCCAAGCTGTTGACGACGTCGATACGATCGCAACGCAATTTGTTTCACTCGAAACAGACCTCATATGGAAATGATACGCGATAATTAGCATAACGATAAAATCAAAAAAAATAAAATCAATAAACAAAATTTATATAAAAGAAAATTAAATAGATGCTACCTTCTTCCTCATGCAATCAGGATCAGGACTGCATCTATAACGCATGCTACCTTCTTCGTATTTTTTTCGATCGAAACCTTTCTCTGCCACGATGCCGCTGATCACCGTTCATCCATCAGCTCGCGCGCGCTCCCTTCTCCACTCGCGCCAGTGTCTAGCCGTTCGAACAAAATCAAAATAAAACCCTAACTCGCGACTCCAATCAACTGCGCCTCCGTGAGCTTCGACCACCCAACAGACGAGAACTAAGGCCGCCGCTCGCTCTCCCCAACTACTCGTCTTCGGCTGCTATATTTTTTCAATTTTTTTTATTCGAGATCGATATGCGTTTTTTTGTTTGCTTGATATAAATTTGAGATGGGAGAAAGAAGAGGAGTACGGGGAGATAATACGGCGTGATGTATGGGTATGAATTTAGTTATATATATTATTATTATATTAGAAAATATCTTGCCTATAAACACCTGAAATTCTCAAGCTCCAAACAAATTATGCCGCCTGGCGTTTCTAATGTTTTACCCTTATTCCGAACGTAATGGAACTAGTCTCGAGGCCTAGTTCGATCGTATGCAGAAGATAGCTTTTCAAATCGAATTATTTTAATTGAATTCTGAAATAAATTTCTACGCATTTCAAGCTCGCATGGCCAAACGACAAGTCTGATCGCTACGAAACCAGAAATTCTACAATAATTAACTATTACGGATCTAATGAAACCGGTTTCGTCGAAATCCGAGACAGTGGCCAAAATGGCTATTTTTACTCGTAAATTATAATATAAATTTTCAATTTCTAATTACTCACTTTTAAATTCAATTTTAAAAGTAAACGCTCTTCATCCTTGTTTAAATAAAATTTAAATGAATTTTCGATATCATTTTTATTCATATTAAATCTAGAATTCAATTATCCAAATAATTTCGAATATTAAATTTAACCAATTTAATTTTCCAATTAATCAATATTAATAAATCATTAATTATTTTTTTATTTTATTTCTATCCATATTTATCCAATAATTACATTAAATTTAATAACTTACAATAGTCAAAAGTATGGGTCGTTACAGGTTGTTTCTTAGTGCAATAGAATAAGCATTCATAAACATTTTATGAATTGCCTTATATAGAATGATATTAGTTCATAACATTTATGTTTACAACATAAAAAAGTCATTCAATGACTACCGTTCTCAAACTTCTTTTGGTGTGATTCACTCAAGATTCCTTACATGCAATTATTACATGTAGACTTTTGATTCACACCACTCACCAACTTCTTGGCCTAGGACATGATGGGGTTTCTTATAAACCCTTATCTTGTATGATTTTGTAAACTATTCTTTGGATGATCTTAATTTTAACCTTGTGTACTACTCTCAAGTACACACCTTATAAAAAAAATTAACTCAACTTCACTCAATATTAATCATGCTTTATTAAACAAAGTTCAATTACTCCTTACCAATGCATCATTATGTATTATAGGAGGAATGACACTTGAGACCGAATCTATATTCATTCTAGGTACGTTTGGAACACATTCCAATATACTTACCCATTTAATCAAATCGAATCTTTTTTGCATGTTATTTTATTTATTTCCATTTTATATTCTATGAACTTATCATAGACATGCTCCATATATATCAAATACACATATTCATGTTTGTGATAATTCATTGGTGAATACAACATAGTGCATGGAACCATTTTAGCATTATCATACTTATGATTGCACACATCAGTATGTATCAATCCAAAGAGTTCATCAACTCTTTTGACACTCCCATTAAATGAGTGCTTTGCCCTTAATTGTCTGAGGTATAATTTACTAGTGCCATATGATTCATAATTATACAATCGAAGAATTACTTCTCGAAACCATGGCTTAGTCTGTAATTCCAAAATAATTGCAAATAACTTCAGATACTTCTATATTTCCTAATGCATCATTCTGTTATCAAAACAAATACCACTGTCATAGATTTATTCATAAGGAATATTCATATTGAAATAATACTATGTCTATTTTTCAGTCTGCACTAAAAAACAGTTATTTTTTCATAAATAATGTTTGGTATGTTTTATGAAAACAATTTTTATAACTTGATGCAAACAACAAGTGCTATATGACAAGATCCCACTATTTCTGCCATTACTATAATAGCGTATGAAATACGAAGGTCCATTTAACCACTTAATATAGGCTATTTATTCCATCCTTGTAACTGTTTACATTCGAAAGTTTTCAGATCAAATAACTTGACCTCAAAAGAATAGATTTCACGGAAAACTATTTTCAATATAAAATTAAATTTTGGAGTAGAAATTGTATTTCTCGTTCCAATGTTAAGTATATATAATTATTTTACAGTTCTCATTTTCGATGTTTCTTTATGAAGCAGAAGTGACCATTCACTCTCTTCATAACAACTGAACTTTAAATTACCTCTACTCTTGTACATTCGTTTTCCCTTTTAAATGGTCGAACCATTCAAAATAAAAACTTTACTATAATATCATAATGAACTCTTTACTAAAGTGCATTCGATCATCCTTAACATTTTTCAGATATCAATTATGTTGCACTTTACATAAGCTGATCAAAACTGACATTCCAGTGATTGAGTTCTTAGATCCTTTTTATAGTTTTGGTCTACTGTTACATTTAACACAATATAATCTTCACTATAATCAATTAAATTGATTACTCGATCTTATAGTATGGTTTATTCGCTTATTTCGAATGAACTAATTTCATAGAAGTATTGTACATTTTTAACTGTGACCGTTCACCATATAACACTTATATGTGACATTATATGAGTCAAATATCCATAGTCTTCTATTGCTTCAGAGTTCAATACTCATAGTATGCAATACACGGTCTCGGCCAAATAAACATGCAAGCGACCAAATCACCAACACATTTAGTAGTTGTAAACTTAGGTGCTTGCATGGGTATTGAAAAATCAACATGCAAGTATTTATTAGTAAGTATATGTTATATTTCTGTATATTAATCTTCAATTCAGTTCATTTGTATATTTCAATTGATAAACTTTATCAATCATATTAGATGCACAAATTTATCAATGTGGATTATTATAACATTATATATCATTGTTTTTACAATATTAGAAAGGTTAAATGTTACCATTTCATTTTCCTATTAAGTCTCCCACTAGTCTTATATGTTCTCCGAACCCTAAGATTAAACGTAGAAGTTTTTTTTGACTTCACTAGTAGGTGTTAGGACTCGTCTACCTTGGGACTCTGACCTTTAGTTTGCTCAACAAGTCATAGCCCCACAAACGATGGATAACTCCTTATAGGTTGTTTCATATACAAATCCTAACCTATGGTTCCTTGTCCTAATCTCATTTTGACCTTGAGTTTGCTCAATAAATTGAAAGAAATTATTCACTCATACGTACCATTTCGCGACGACCTATAAGTATAGTATATGTACCTTGAGTTTGCTCAACAAATACATATAATTAGCTTAACTCGTCTTGTCAATATATTAATAATACTACACATAACATCTCTAGCTAAGTTTGCTCAATAACCAGAGAGTATGCAAGTAATTTACTAATATATAAATGGTAGAGGACAACACTTATATTAAAGATTCATAATCCTTACCATATTTAATTAAGTGATATCGACTTATGAAATAATGTATTTCTTAAGAAATACCCTCGTGATTCAAGTGTCGGATACATCAGAAATCATGGTATATGTATTACGCATGCATTTATTCTTTAAGTCTATTTGGGTTTCTTTAATGTTCCACCTTTGGTTTATACATTCATATTATATAAATTTAATTATTATATGAATTTTATGTTTCATTAACTTATATAATCATTTTATGTATAACATTATATTAACTAAATCTTATTTAATTAATTTGATTAATTAACTCTTTAATTAATTATTATATTATTCAATTATAACATATTATATTGAATATATATACTATAACCTTTATAGTAACACACATATATCATATATATATATATGTGTATGTGTGTGTGTGTGATTTTTTATTTATTTAATGAACTAACCTTTAATTAATTTATTTATTTAAGTAGCCTTTAATTTATTTATTTAATCAACCTTTAATTAATTAATTTAATTAAACAATTTTAATTAAATTATTGAAATTTAATTTTATATACATACATGTTACTTATGTTATCTTAAAACATTTTAAAATAACATAACATATATTAATATATATAATACATCCAAATATTTATTAATTAATTAACTTACTTAATTTATTTATTTTATTTTTATTAACAAGTTTTAAAATTTGAAATTAATATTTAAATATTTGTAGACATTTTGAAAATATCATTATCTTTTCAAACATTTTGAAAACTTATGTCGTATCATAACTTTTATAATAAACATGTTTTTATTTTAGACTTAACTTTTAAATTTAATTTTCTTAAAATTTAATTTTCGGAACAATTTTGAAAATTAGCCCAAAGCATAATTTAGATTGGGTCTTTTCTATTAGGGGTACCTTTGGGCTCACTTTACCTTCAGGCCAAGCCGGTAATCTGGTAGGATAGGGTACTCGGTTATCCAATTTCAATCCTAAACATTACCTTCCTAGACACCATACTAAGTGGGTAAGCTTAATTAATTAGTCCTAACATGACTAATTTAGACTGCATAGGCAATTGGACTCTGATATCATTATTGGTTGGCCCCAAACTCCTTTGGGGTGACCCAACTAAGTACCTCACG
Organism: Allium fistulosum; assembly: GCA_030737815.1. Classification (NCBI taxonomy): domain Eukaryota; kingdom Viridiplantae; phylum Streptophyta; class Magnoliopsida; order Asparagales; family Amaryllidaceae; genus Allium; species Allium fistulosum. The sequence continues at coordinate 1,364,078,893 of CM060903.1, read as the reverse complement.
AGCGAGTTTTACATCTATCCTTTCGACTAGCACAGCCATTATAGGATATGTAAGGGTAAGAGACAATGCTTCGTTATAGATCATAATGTGAGAACCCCCTATCATGCTAGTTGTAAGGATCGAACCTGAAATATCCAATGTAACGACCCGTAATTTTTAATGTTTTGATTGAGAATATTTAAATTATATAAATATTCATATTTGATTCAAATTTAATAAATGATAATAAAATCAATTTTTAACAAAACGACTTTATTTTTAATTTAATTTATGAGATTTTTCCATAATTTTTAGTTTGGAAAATTTAATTTGAAAAATGGTTTTGATTCGGAGAATGATTCTAAATGTGACATTTGGAATTTTCTATGGTATTTTATTTAGAAATGGTTTTTGAATTTCTCTATTTTACTCCAACCTTTTTAGAAATATTTAAAATTATTTTGAGAAGTATTCATTTTATAGAAAAGTTCATATAACGATGAATGTTTATTTTAAAGGAAAATAAAGGGGAACTTTTCCATCGTAATAAACTAATTCTGTTTTAAAAAGAAGATAGTAATATTTTGGAATAAATGTTTGTGAAATGTTTTATATAAAATATTGTATGATAGATTTATAAATGGTATTTATAAGTTAAAGAGAGATTTATAAATTGTATTTTGTAAATAAAAGAATATATTTATAAATGTTATTTTATAAAAAGGGAAATGATATCATTTTTATAATTTGGTATAATAAATCACATTTATGGATCTATAGTAATATATGGAATGATCGTTTTATGAAAAGTATATGGTTTTATCTTGAAACTGAGGGTTTGTGATAAGTGAATGGGATTTATAAAAGAAGTTTTATTCATTAATTTTAGAGATTTATAAAAGTTGTTTTATAATTAATTTTGAGATTTATAAAAGGAGTTTTATAAATATATTTAGAGATTTATAAATGGAGTTTTATAAATAATTTTAGAGTTTTATAAAGAAGTTTTATGAATTAGTTTGGAGATTTATAAAAGGAATTTATAAATAGAAATGAGATTTATAAAAAGTAGTTTTGTAAATAAATTTGGAGATTTGTAAAAGAAGTTTATAAATATAAAAGAAATTTATGAAAGGAGTTTTGTAAATACAAAAGTGATTTATAATAAGGAAGTTTATAAAAGGAATGAGATTTGATTTCTATAAATGATCATTTTAAAATTACAGTGGCATGGAATGTATTCTTTTCATACTTAACACCAAATTCCAAGGTAGGGAAACTTATCCCTAACCTGAGAATAAAGAATGTATGTCGAGGCAATGATAGTATGCTAACTTGTCCGACTACATTGTTAATCGAGGGATAATACAAGTTTGAAATCCGAAAGTAGGGATAAGTATATTCCGTATAATTTCCATATAATCCATTTACTTACACTGTAAGGAAAGTGGTTTGTGTTTATAGTAACAATGTTTTAAATAACATTTATTTTGGCTCAGTTCAATATGATTTTGGAAAAATGGGAAAATATTTTCTAATTATTGGAAATGTAATGTTTTGTGAATATACTTATACTGTTGATATAAGTATATGAAAAAGGTTTCTATGTGCTGAAAGTGAAATGTTTTTGTTAGTATACTTATACAAGTTGAGATAAGTATATCAATATTTTCAAGTATTGAAAAGAGTAAAGAAGATTTGTGTATATCTTTTGTAAAAGTATTTTAATATAAGAATTTAAAAAGTGATTTTTAAATTAATGAAAGGATTAATTAGAGAGGCTTAGTGGTTGCTTATGTGCTTAACCATGTTTGGTTTCCACATGAAGTTAAATCTCTGATTGGATTGTTTTTTATTCGATAGTTAGATAATCGACTATCAAATCTTGGCCAGTTTTAAAACCATCGTTGTCGGTTTGAATAGACCAAGATTGGAGATGTTATCTAAAAACCACTATGAACCGGCATAAGCGTTCGAATTGAAGACATCTTGAAGATGATAGAATTGAAGATAGAGTCTTTGATGTGCAAGGTCTATTTGCTACTTATCCCGATGATGTAGTAGAAGTAGTGCCTTCAGTTTGTTCATATCCTGAACAACTTGTATGGATGAATGTTGGCATTGCATTGTTGCTTGGAGGGCAGTGTTACCATTTCAAGTGGGATTTGCTAAAAAGGTAAACCATAACATTGAGCCTCACATCCGGTAAAGACTAAAATAAGGGATATGCTTCAGGGCTATGTGCTTCGCTACCATTAGGGTATGGTCATCACCCGATTTAGATCGATATTGACCCATTTATGTATGCTAGTGAATCAGTACGGTTGTTGGCCGACAACCAAGGTGATGACATATTTGGTGCATTCAGTAAGGGTAGGTCGGTCCTTATTTGCAGGGGGTCCATGTGAGGCCTTCACATTTTCTAGAGGCATACTATAACAGGCGGTACCCTAGTAGCCTTATCATTGTATGAAATCCAATCTCCAATAAGTGCCTTACGGACTTAGTTGTGCCCAAATATGTTGGAACATGAGATGCATGCATTCCAGTTATGTTATTTATTTATTTTAGACCCTAGACATTATTATAATATCACTAGATTACTTATAGAAATGGTTTGGTTATCGTAAGGTTAAAACCCATCCATGTTCATGTGCGGCATGGTCTTACGAGATACCTTTATTTCTAAAAGGTTTTATAACATTAAAAATCCATATGATTTGTGTTTCTCATGCTGGTTCACCAGATTGATCCCAACGTTATTCTCTTATAATGCTTGGGTCAGCCCGAACATATTTTTCAGATTTAGTATGGATGTTTTGGAGCTTCAAGAGACGAGTAGGATGCCTCCAAGACGTATTCACGTATATTTTATTTCTGCTGTATTTCTTGTTTTGTATTTATCATCATTTGTGAGGATAGCTTGTTATAACTGTCCAGGCTGATGATAGGTTAGTTTACTCTGATTGATGTATGCATAATAATCTTTCTTTTTGTAAAGATCTGTTGTGTATTATATATTACTCGTTACGGTGTGAGATTCTGTTATGTCTTTTCTTTTCTTTCACCCTAATAGTTAGTCTTTTCGGCACTTAGATGCTCGACACTTGAATACCGTGGATGTATTAGTGTCGACTTTTAAGGGTCAAAAAGGCGGGTCGTTACATCCAATGTACTAGGTGAACGCCTCAACCAACATCGCTCTAATATCATTGTTGGAACTGGGTCAGCCCGTAGCGGAGTTAAAGAGTAAATTTCAAAAATTTCCTATTTTAGATCTATTCAGCCTATGAAGTCTAAAGGAGATTTTAGATCGAATTTAAAATATTGTTAAATAAAATCCTTTTTATTAAGTTTTACATAAATGTAATGTTTATATATTATATTATATCAGATATACTCTTATACATGTGTTTATTGTGTTTGTTACTTGCTAAATTTAATTTAGAGAACGAAACCATTTATCTCCTTCTCTTAACTTATTTAATTAATGAGGGGATATGTGGTTTTAGTTGGAGAGAGAAAACTTTTCATTACTTTTCCTTTAATTAAATGTTTGATTGATTAATTAAATGATATAGATAATCAAATTTATACTTAGCATATGCTGTGAGTATATCCAAATATACTCTTAAGTATAATTATTAAGTGCAATATATCATATTAGGTACAAAGTTAATGTACACGTGTTTCGATACTGGGTACACTATAACAGACATATTCTCTCTTTGTATACGCATTGGTTGTTTAAAACATTATTAAATTATATTAGTGTGTGTGTATATATATATATTTAATATACTTAATATATATATATATATGTGTGTGTGTAAGTATTTCAATGAATCCATTGATTAGTGTAAATTAATTCAACCAAGCCAACTCGTTCGAATTCAAGATTTATTTCCAAAACATGCAATGATTTGATTTAGTAAAACAAATTGAAAACAGATCTTGATCTATAAATCTAAATATAACCTATGTTTATAAGTTAATAATTTAAAGTAAGATAAAATGTAGAGATTTTATATGCAATAATCAAGTAAAATTTATTAAACAAAATTAGAATGTTGATACATGTATATGTCTACATTGAAAAAGGAACTCCTTTAATATCACGATGTGTTCATTGTAAAATAGTTTTCAAATTAATTTTAATACCAATACATATATGTATATACATACATACATATATACATACATACACACACACACGTTTTAAAATAGAAAACAAATTATGAAATAATGAAATTATCATTGACATTCAACTAAATAAATAAATAAAACCATTGTTATTATTTTCAGATCCAATTCAAATCAACAAATTCAAAAAAATTAGATCTATACATATAAAATTTAAGGATGGACAACAAATACATATACAAATTTGTCAAAATAATCAAATAAATAGATCTATAACATCATGATGAATATACACATAAAATAGAACAGATTATACCTAATAGATGTAGCCCTTGAATGCATCTTGATTGATAGATGCTCCTTGATCCAAATCTAAATCAGTCTCCTAACTTTGCAAGAGAAGGAGAATGGCCTTTTATTTGATAGATTTATTTGGATGCCATTAAAATAATTTTTTTCTTTTATTCTGCCTTGGATTTTCGGCCATGAGTGTTAGAAAAAGAAGGAGGCGGCTAGGGGTTTGAAAGAGAATGATTAAGAGAGGCAAGCGAATGAAAGGCAAGTTATTTATAATGGTAACCTTCTGTAATCTCCTTCCTTCATTTTCTAGATCCAACCATTGGATTTCAAGCCTCCTTTTCTTCATATGAGACTATATGGCCTTTCAATTTGTTCAATAACACTTAACGAATAGTTACATTTAAATGAAAACATCCATTGATATCTTATACCGATTTATACATGTACAACTTTTATATACGCACCCAAGTAAATACTAATGACGTAAAAATACTAATGGAATCCAATACGTAAAATAAATAAATAATGAAATAATATTTAAAAAATATTAATTAATTAAATTAATTTATAACAATTTATATATCAATTAAATCATGTTGTATTTCGGAGAATCTATCAATGCGATTATGCGACTCGCAGGTGTAAATTCATTAGCAATTAATATCAAACTATTCAAATATTAACGTTCAATCATCACCTTAGCTAATGGAGTGACATTTTGGCTAAATTTATCGCCTACTCATCTTTTCAGTAAAATCCAATTTTATCTATTTAAGCATTACCCGGTAGTTATAATTATTTACACCAATTCTCTTCCTTAAAACTATACCACATTAGGACTTATGGAAATCGGCGTTGGTCAAAATTCCAGTATTGTCCACATTCAACTTTATAGTCCAAACACAAAGTCCTTGGTTCAATAATAACAAATATCATTAACCGAACTGCTCTGGTCAAAGAATTTGACTTTGACTTGACTTCACCTGACCGTGATACCAACCTACTATAACCGAGGAGACGAATCATCTCTTGAATACTGTTTCACTTCCAATACTTCCACTCTACCTAACTATAGTCATTCGATGGACTTCGTACCACGATTTAATTATAATCAAAGCAGAGCTTTCATATTAAAGACCACCGGCGTTATCAAATTAAGAGAAATGTGAAAATTAGTCACTTCGATATTTTTTGTTTGACCTTAGTTATATTAACCAATAAAAAACTATCGAATGAGTCATTCTATAGTTATCCAATAACTATCAGTACATAACCCCTTAGTGCCCCCCAACAGCCATGAGCAATATATTGTCCAACATTTGGAGAGTATTACGTACTCTAGTCTCAACGGATGCATCAATGTCAATGCTAAATACATCTTGACTAGGAATATTTAAAATGATGTGCTTATCATATTATGATATAATAATCGTGGTTACGACTAGTTGTAACCGCTATCATAAACACAAAGACTTCTGACATATATACTTAAATTAACTAATTAATTATTTATAACGTTTTATAATAAGTATAGCAGAAACGAAACACATTTTATTTTGAACAAGGTTGGTTATCGAGTTAGATTTATGTAATAAATTACATAATTACCCATAGGGCATACTCCAACTCTATCAGAACATGCATGCATGCACATGTGTATATGTGATATGCAAATATATTATAGTACAAACTACATAAAATAAAATATTATTTACGAAATAAATAAAATATTGATTTTATTTAAAATGAAAATTTAGAAAAGTTCTAAATAAATTTAGATAGAGCCAAAAAATATAGATCCAAAAAGGTAATTTTTTTTAAATTTACCTAATTACCCTCCATTGGCTGGTTCAATTCCAAAAATAGTATCAAAGCCCAATAACCTTTGTAGTTTAAATTAGTCATGTTAAGGCTGACTTAGTAGGCTTACAACCCAGTTAGCAGGGTATCTAGAAAGGTATTGTCGAAAGATTGGGTTTGGGTAATCAAGCTTCATGTAGTTCAAATTGCACTTCTCTCCTCCCCTGGGAACTCTCTACTGGCCGCAAATGAGCATGTCCTCAAAAAATCTCTTTAGAAAGCTCTATTAGAAGAAAATAAAACGACAAGGAAAAAATCAAAGGACTTATGGACATTGCATGGTGACAAAAATACTTCCTGTTTTCTCAATTCATTAAAAGTTAAGCAATACCAAAGAAACGTGTAACAGCCGGGATTTTCGACCCTCGACTATTAAGTCCACTATATTGTGTGCCAAGCAATTGAATGCCAAAAAACCGATTGTTAGGGGAAAAAAGAAGAAAGAAGGAAGAAAAAAGAAGACAGAGAAGATAAGAAGAAAACTAAACAACACAGAATCTCACAGCGGAACGAATAATCTATAATGTACAGCAAATCTTTACACAAAAATCAAAATGTAATATATATATATATATATATATTCATAAATCAGTGTATACTAACATATTTCAGCTTGGACAGTTATAACAACATGTCCTCACAAATGCCGATAAATACAACAATGAATGTAGCGGAAAAATAACCATATACATGAATACATCTCTGGGCCTCCAGCTCATCTCCTAAAGCTCCAAACTAAATTTGTAATATGCTCAGTCTGACCCAAGCATTATAATAAAATAACATCCGAGTCAATCTGGAAAACCAGCGTGAGAAAACACATCCAATTGGATTTTAAAGTTATGAAAATCTTTGAATTCAAAAGTATCTCGTAAGACCATGTTGCATATAAACATGGACGGGTTTTTACCTTACGATAACCAAAACATTTCATATGAAAATCCATTTATATTATAATAATGTCTAGGGGTCAAAGTAAAATATGAATATAGCTGAAATGCTTGCATATCAAGTTTCAGCATAGTTGGGCACAACTAAGTCCGTATGGCGCTTATTGGAGAATGGATCCCATACAATGACTGGGCTATTAGGGTAATGCCCATCACAGTGTATCTTTAGGTAAAATAACATCAAGGTCGAACCTATCGATTGTACCAACACAGAACCGACCTACCCATTATTGGATAGTACTGAATATGATCACCCCTCCGTTAATGGGCCCCAAATCATACAAATGGGAGATAATATCGACTCTATATAGGTATGATCATACCCTACTTGGGAGCAATCCACTTAGCCCTGTTGCATCTCCCATGTTCTAATCATTCCTGGTTGATGAGGTTTGAGGCTACATTTTACCTTTTATATAGCACTTCCCACTTGAAATGCTAACACTGTCCATCTAGACAACAATGCAATGTCGGCATTCATCCATACAAGTTAGTTCTGGGACTGAACGAAACACTTGAGAGCTTCGTCTTCAATTCCATCATCTTCAAGATGTCTTCACTTTGAAAAAATTGAGTTGGATCGAGGTGGTTTTCGGGTAACTTATCCGATCCCGGTCTCTTTTTAACAACACTCGATAGCTTTTGGTAAACTCAAACCCGGTTCTCTAAGAAATAAACAGTCAAAGATAAGATTGGAGATCACCTCCTAACCATTAGCGGACGGATTTAATTATCATTTGCCCTAGGAGAACGAAACGAGATTTATACGCACAGTACAGCATCATCGGAGATGATTGTGCCAAATAACTCACATGTTTCTTTTGGATATTTCTAAAGTACGTCTCGGTTCCAAATTCGATAGTCGGATATTTATCTATCGAATAAACAAACATTCAAATTAGGGATTTAAATTCCATAGGGAAAACAACATTAGTTAAGAACATAAGTAACCACTAACCTCCTTGATTAATCTTTTCATTAATTAATATCACTTTGTAACAATTGTATCAAGATACTTTTACAAAGATATACCCACAAATCCCTATATTTTCAACACTGGGAAAAATATCCGTATACCTACCTCAACAGTATAAGTATATTTATAAATAGAGAAAGATTTCCTTTTTATACAATTCTCAAATCAATTATAAATTCCTTTATAAAATTCTAAAATCCAATTAGAGACCAGTTTATAACTTCCTGAGACCAATTCTAAAAGCATTTATAGCCCCATTATAAATCCAAAAACTATCCATAAAACTTCTTTTATAAATCTATAGACCCATTTCCAAGATTCTTTTATAAATATGTAAAATCATTTGTAAAACTCTTTTTACCCTTTTACTAATCTTCCCTCAAGTTTTCCAAAACATGTCATAAGATTCCTCTTATAAAACCCGAATCTATTTATAAAACTCTATTTATAAATCTCGAAAACATTTATAAATAAATTCTAATCATTTACTTTAAAACACTATTATAACAATAATAATTAATAGTAAAAATTATAAATAATAATAATTAATATATCTAAACATTAGTAATAAAACAATAATAATTAATCTTTATCATTACTATAAATAATAATAATTAACTTCCAAAATATTATTAAAATCATTATTATTAATTTGATACCATATTAATTATTTGAATAATTAATTTTTCAAAATAGTAAAATATTGATAAATGTCTTTCAAACAACATTAAATATAAACAAAAAATTTAAATAATATTAATTATAAATAAATAACTTTAAAACAATATTAATATAAATAATAACTTTAAACAATATTAATTATAAATAAATTACTTTAAAACAATATTAAATATATTTAAATGACTTTTAAAACAATGTTAAATATAATAAATAACTTAGAAAAAGATAGATAAATGGGTTGGAATGAATAGAAATTAAATCCTTTAAAACAAATATTTCTAAAACCCAATTTCGGAATAAAAATCATTTCCTGTCTCAAAATCAATCCAACCCCAAATGGCAATTTATAGTATTTAAAAATACTCATTTAAGGTAAATAGTTACCAAACGCTCAACCAATATTGATATTGATTTTATATCACTACAGGGTTTAAGTTTGAACATATAATAATGTCATAAACCATAGTGCCCACAATCAGGTTTCATATTCAGTAATCGTATAATAGGAATATTATCGAAATTCAAAATCAACAATGACGAGGAATCCTATTGGATCCCTCCAACCTGTTCCCCTGCATCACAACTCATATATATCACCCCCCCACACATATATATATATATATACATAATACATACATATATATACATATAATTCAACAGTGGTGAGGAATCCCGTTGGATCCCTCCAACCTATCCCCCTGCAATTGATTTTTTATATTAATTGCTTTCTAAAACAACAATTCATCAAAGCCAACAATCGACATATAAATATCCAAACATCCAATCAAATTTTTTTATTGACTATATAATATTTCTGGTTAACCAAAAAGATGGGATTAACTCACCAAAACTCCAGTTATCGCTTCCATATTCTGGTTCCCACTGGATTTGAACGATGTTTGAATTCAGTGTGAAATTCAACGATCTCTGATCGCCACCAATTCCATTCCATAACGTAGTATTCGTCGATATGAACCTAACGCGACTGAATGCGTTCAGTTTGGACCCAGTATCATCGAGTTGTTGACAAAATAAGATTTAAGAATTAAAATAATATTTTTAATTCACTAATTACAAGGTCATTAACCTAATCATCCTTAGTGCTAACTAGCCGCTTAATCATGATTAGCCCTTCCTCTCCGTTCATTTGTTGCAGCTGCCTTCTCCTCTCCCTCACTGTCACCATCCATCACCAGCGATGGTCGTGCCTCGTCCATAGGTAGCCCGACACGAGACCTCACCACCGCCGGTGGTCCGTCCTCTTGACCACGTCAGCAGCCCGAGATAAAAGGCCCAAAACAGTTTTCGTTCAAACCCGAATTTCCAACGCCTCCAACCACGAACGACCACCGCCCCATCACTGTAGCACCGTCTCCTCTACCCGGATCCAACGACCCAAGCCTTGCCCCTTAACCTCGCATGTAGATCGCTATCGAGCTCAAAGTCCATCTCGATGTTCATCTAGTAAATTCCATCACCATGTCATGAAATACGACAATCTGACCATACACTAGGTCCACCTCCCCACCATGATCAACTTCCTAGTTGGGTCCATGGTCTATCGTTGCCTCTGGTGGTCCAAATCTGTAACAACCCGCATATTTTACGATTTTATATTTAAATGTTTTATTTGAATATAACGTCGTTAGTCGGATTTAGGTCCGAAATGTTACTTTTTGCAAACGGCCGCGGGACCACTTCCATTGAGTCTGAAATGACGTTTGCGATCTTTTTGAGTATAAGCTTCGATATGTTTGGAGTAAGTCGAATTTGGCTACTTTTTCTATTGGGTTTTGGGTTTGGGTTCAACCCAATGTTCTATCTTTATACCCTAGCTCAGCCCTCTCTTCATTCATTAGCTCATTCATTTCTTTTTCTCTAGCAAAACTGAAAATGGTGGAAGAGAAGAGGAATTAGAATTGCCAAACCCTAGATCCAATTGCAAACTCCAAATTCTTGCTCCAAAATTGAAGTAGAAGCTAAGGTAAGCTCCATCTTCATCTTCTCCATCTCTTCTCCTCTTCAATCTTAGAAATTTCCTAAGCCCTAATTTAGGAAATGGTTGTTTTGAGCTTAGATTGAAGCTTGTGGAGTTGAAGTGAAGAGTGGTTAATCCTCTTCTTGTGTTCGTGCTTCTTACCTTTGTTTTTGAGTTAAAGAGGTGAGTTTTTGGAACTCACATCTAAGTCTATCGTTTTGCTGTGATTGGGTATGAATTCCTAACCCCTATTCATGTTCATTGCTTTTGTTTTGAATTGGTTTGTTCCGATATGTTTTGGCCACTTTGGCGTAGGCAAATTGTTGCCCAGACCAGGTGACCAGACGTCTAAAGGCCAAGCTCAGACGTCTGGTTTGGACCTGGAGTGAAAATAAACATACGGCAGATAGAAGAAAAAGGGCAGTAACTATTTTCAGTCGTCTGAACTAGAGTTTCAGACGTCTGAATGGTGGTCAGACGTCTGTTTTGCAATGTCAGACATCTGGTAGGGTTTCTGGAATATATCCAGAAACCAAAACCAGACGTTTGGATAAACACCCAGACGTCTGGATTATTTCAGACATCTGGTTTGACGAATCAGACGTCTGGATGGTTTCTCTGAAATTTTTCAGAGGCCAACACCAGACGTCTGAATTGAACCCCAGACGTCTGGATTTCCCCAATTCTGCCTAATTGCCTATTTTTGGTTGAAGTTTTACTGTTTATCGATTTTTTTCGACTTGGTTTGTTGTTATCATTCATGATTGATTTTGATGGCTTCTTTTTAGATTTCATTCACTGGTTTTTATAAAATAATCTTTTCAAATTGTCTCGTTTCTCCAATTTATCATTTCTATTCAAAACACACGCACAACTTTGCACTTCGAGCGAAGAGGGAGGAGAATTAAATGATTAGATAAAACGCGTGCTATGAACATGTGCATTCATCTTTTCAGTTAATTCCTAATCTATTTGTTTGACCGTTTTGACCTTTGGGTCAGGTTTACCGATGAGATGAGGTGAACTTTATACTGCTTCGAGTGTGAAGTTAACTAACGGTTAGTAAACCGTTTAGTGCGAACGTGGGGTATGGGACTCACGTTAACATTTTTCGGGTTCCTCTCCAAGAGTTTATGACACATTAGCTTCGGCGGCCAGTACTGGACCTATGTGGGTCATTGATTGTCTATGTGGACAATTACTCCTATGTGGGAGTATTATATTGGCTTTGTCTATGTGGACAACTGCTCCTATGTGGGAGTAGAGCCTTGGTGTGTATCGCCCCTGGGCGTATGATACCACTAAATCAACAGTACTTGGCATAAAGACTCTGGTCTTAGCACGTGCGACTTCCTGATGTTTTATTATTATATTTCCCTTGAGTAGCGCCTTTCAGCGATGGTTACATGGAACCACACGATATGAGTGCGACTACCCCGTGGAAATTTATATTGCCTATGTGGGCACTATTCTTTGCTATGTTGCATTGATTTTTGGATATGTTTCCATTTATGCTTGTGATTGCCGATATGGCGAGTTTTGGAATATCTCCTAAGTGGGAGTAATATTATTCCTTGTTTTGGGATATGATATCCTTTGTTTATTTGAATTGCCGATGTTATGCGGCTTGTTTTGATTCATCTTATGATAGATGATTTGGATATCTCTTTTGGAGATAATTGTGGTACTTTATGGTCTTGTATGTTCATTATCATTTAGTTATCTAACTGATTTGTTTAGCTAGACTGACCCGTGTATTTTATACTCGGGTCAGACCGAGATGTTTCAGGTTAGGTACTTTGGACTTAGCCTATTTTGCTTCCGCATGGACTACTCCGCTAGCTTCTTTTTGTTATAGCTTTTTGTGTAGTCCTTTTTGTCTATAACTCTGATATATATACACTCTATTGACTCGTCTGTATATTGTGGTTTGCTTTACCACTTGTCATGTACCATTTTGTAAACTCTGTAATGTATCTGGATATGTGTAAATGTTGATCTTCTGTTCTGTGATGTGTATTACATTTGAGTTGTTATATTTGTTCTGATAGATCCTTCAGCCACCTATGGCTTTGTGTTAAGTATTTATTGGATATGTCGATCCACTTGAGAAAAATAGATATATGCTACCTTGTCGACGTATTCAGTAGGTAATTAAGGCAAGGCTATAGATGGTCGCTCCTAACCAGCTCTATTCTCCACATTAGCAGATGGTGTTACCTAATAATACTCTTTGCTAATGTGGGTCTCGGAGTGGGGCGTCACAAAATCGTTGTGGGCCGTTGGATTGGCCATGATTTAAATTTGAATTTTTTTTAAAACAGAGAACGTTATTCTCTGATACAGGCGTGATTTTATAAGGGAGACGCGGTATGGTTTACAACGTGGGAAGGATGGCTGAATAATATGGGGTATGGGTTGAGTGTGGTTAACATATATATGTATATGTATATATATATATATATCTATGTATATATATATATGTATATATATCTATGTATATATATATCTATGTATATATATATGTATATATATATGTATCTATGTATGTATGTATATGTATATGTGTGTATGTATGTATATGTATATGTGTGTGTATATATATATATAATATTCCGTTTTAATTGCTCAAAAATCTCGAACTCTAAACGAGGCATGCCGCCTGGCGTTCTATATGTAATACCCGTATTCCGAACACAATGGAACTAGTCTTGAGGCCTAATTCGATCATATACAGAAGATATCTTTTCAAACCTAGTTATATTATATAAATTCTTGAAATTAGTTTACAAGCGTTTCAAACTCACACGGCCAAACGATACGTCCAACTGCCCGAAATTCGACGGCACACAATATTCATTATTATGGATCCAATGACACTGGTTTTGTCGAAATTTGAGAGAGTGCCTCGGAAGGCTATTTTAATACGTTAATTAAAACAAATTATTATAAAACCAAATTAATCACTTTTAAATCTAAATTCAAAAGTTTACTATCTTCATTCTTATCCAAATAGAATATAAATCAGCTTACGAAATCAATTTTATTCACATTAAATTCGGGATTTAATTATTTAAGCAATTTCCAACATTAAATTCAACAATTTTATTATCAAATAAATCACTATATTTGAAATTCAATTTATTCAACTTATAAAATTAACTTTTAAATATTTAAAATCAATTAAATATTCCAAATTCAATTGACTAAAATTCTGGGTCGTTACATTCTTCCCCCTTAAAAGAATTTCATCCTCGAAATTTGCAAGTAAGAAAATGCCCAAACCCATCAAATTTTCAAAACCAACTAGTAGAAATAGATTCCCTATTTCTTTTAAGTCTTTAACTTTCCAAAATTAATTTGTTGGAACTTTGTTATCGCATTTTCTAAATCTTTAATTCATTCATAGTTTTAAACCAATACCATTCTACGTTATAACATAAACATCTAAGTTTTGTTATCAAATATTTCCCAAAATTCGCAAAAGTTTTCTAACGCCGTCAATTTACAAAAAAAATTGCCAGCGTCTCCTTTGCGTGGCTAGATTGGAACAACTACAAATCGCCACTACGGGCCCAAACCAACATAAGAAAACAAAAGCCAAGTGGCTCAATCATAAAACCATCAAACCAAACAACAATATAAACATGTACCTATTTGTCGGGCAACCAAATTCTACTCGTGAAACCAAAGGCATCAAACTAACTTTTGCTTCTATATACCTGCATCTTATTTACCAATGATATCCAATCATATAATTCATAATCATATTATTTTATATTTTCAATTATCAACATTTAATTTAATAAAGTCTGCACGATATACATATATCATCCATACGCAATATCAAATCTGATCGCTTGCTTGATCACACAATTTCACTTTTGAACAAGTATTATTTACGCTACAACTCTAGTACAGACTCAGATCCTGTTCCTTTATTAGAAATCGCCATTCTCCTTGCATAGCCATATACTATGATAGAGAATTCCAGAATCAATCAAAGATCCACATCCAGCATTTTCCGTCGAGAATCGAGTGAAAAATCCATGTTTGGACCGATGTAAATCATCTCAAAATTATGTACTCGAATCTGGATCAAACAGTTATGCGAATAAAATAATATACGTACAACTTACGTATTTATTTCAATTGGTTTCTCTTTATATCCCATTCTTTTTCTATTGAGATTATTTTATTTTTATTCATTTATTCTTAATCATTATTCATATCGCTTTATTCACATTCACTTATTTCTTAGTATATTTTCTTCCAATACTAGTGTCACTTAAGAACCATTCCATCAAATTTTACCTAAGTTTATTATAAACATTATATACAACACTTCTCATGTTTATTTTCACTTTACAACTTAAGTCCATATCGAATTTTATCAACGACATTCCAAACCCATATTTAATCCACTAATTCATTTCGTTCGATTCATTCCAAATCAAATTCAATTTCGTTTGACTCATTTCATTAATTCTCTTCATTCAGCTTTACCTTAGTCAAATTCCCATTCAAAATTTATTTATTTTAACTTAAGTTAAATTTCATTTTAATTTTTCTTTTCTCAACATTCATATTCAACAACTTTAAAAATTTGTTTTAACTTACTAATTCTCAAATTTTATACGTTATAAAACTTATTTTCTCATATTTTCATAAACACTTAAATGAATTTTTTTAGAGTTTAAGCATCTTATTCTAATTTAATTTTTTTTGAAACAATCCTATTAATAATTCTTTATAATTCAAATCATAATTTAAAATTTTAAAATCAAAAATAGTTTTATCAAAACAAAACTCCAATGAAAGCAATTCCTCTCTGGGAAACCCGAAAGTGAACGTCATGATGTTGTAGTCATTATCGAAATTATTTTCCAACGATCGAAGTGAATTCGGTGCTTTCTATCTCCTTTAAATCCTTTTAAAATATTTCTATTAACAAAATTTTCAAAATAATACTATTATTATTCCCCAAAAACATTTGAAAACAATTTTCAAAATCTCCGAGGTTAAGTTCCCAAATTTTCAGTTTTTTTATATCCCTTTATTTACAGATCATATTTATACATTTCCCTTATATATAATTTCACTATGGTTATATAAATAGATTTCTTAATTATTTTTCTTTGTTTATATTATAATAATAACAACTTTTATTAGAACACAAACAACGAACAACGAATAATAATAATCAAATATTATTATTCTCTAACAACCAAACACACCCTATATTCTATAATAATTTCTGAAAATTTATTCCTTTATATATATATAAAATATAATCAAGGTAAAATTATTTCATTTACCCAATTCAAAAGTAATACTATGTCGAATTACTCTGCTCAAGTGTTTAGAGTCCCTATCAATAATGTTAAACACTCGTATTGTATAGAATCCATAAGCCACTCAATAAATCAATCTACACAAATTATATCACTAACAAATACGCGCTCATACACACACACACACACACTCAAACTCATAATAAGGCATTCCATTACCGTATCTCTTAATGAGCTACAACACAAAACCAAGGTTCTCGCTTAACCTTGCGCTCTAATACCAAATGTAACAGCCGAGATTTTCGACCCTTGAAAATCGAAACTAATACGTCCACTGTATTGTGTGCCGAGCAATCGAATGTTGGAAACCCGATTGTTAGGGAAAAGGAGAAGAAAGAAGAGAGAGAAGATAAGAAGAAAACTAAACAATACAGAATCTCACATCGGAATGAATAATCTATAATATATGGCAAATCTTTACACAAAAAGCAAAATGAAATATATATATACACACACACAGAGACATCAATCACTGTATACTAACCTATTTCAGCCTGGATAGTTATAATAACATTTCCTCACAATTGCTGATAAATACAACAACGAATGCAGCGGAAAAATAACCATATACGTGGATACGTCTCTAGACCTCCAGCTTATCTCCTAAAGCTCCAAAGCTCCAAACTAAATATGTAATATGCTCGGTCAGACCCGAACATTATAATAAAATAACACCCGAGTCAGTTTGGAAAACCAGCATGAGAAAACACACCCAACTGGATTTTAAAGTTATTAAAACCTTTGAAATCAAAAGTATCTCGTAAGACCATGCCGCACATAAACACAGACGAGTTTTTACCGTACGATAACCAAAACATTTCATATGAAAATGCATTGATATTATAACGATGTCTAGGGGTTAAAGTAAAATATAAATATATCTGAAATGCTTGCAACTCACGTTTCAGCATAGTTGGGCACAACTAAGTCTGTACGACGCTTATTGGAGAATGGGATCCATACAATGACTGGGCTACTGGGGTATCTGTCACGGTGTATCTCTAGATAAAATAACACCAAGGTCGAACCTATCGACCCCTGCCAACATAGAACTGGCCTATCCTTTACTGGATAGTACCGAATATGATCACCCCTCCGTTAATGGGCCCCGGAGCATACAAATGGGAGATAATATCGACTCTATATAGGGATGATCATACCTGTAACGACCCCGGATTTTAATTTAATTTTAATTGATAATTAATTGAATTCTTAAATTAAAATTGTAAAATTAATTGTAAATTGATGCGAGTTTCCCCGAATTCAAATAAATTCTGTATAAATCATTTTAAATTTAAATATTGTATATATGTGAATATATATGTATACGGGCATATATGAGTAAAATTTAATATATATGTATATATTTGATTTGAATTTAAATCTTAAATAAATGGGTTAGAAATAAATGGTTTAATAATAAATGATAATAATAAATATTAGAATTGATGGTTAATAATGGTTTGAATTTATAAAAGAAATATAAGACAATTAATATAGAAGTAAAAATTAACAGTAATAATTTAAATTAGAAATAAAAAAATGAAGTAACACTTAAATAAAATTCTAACAACGTATAAAAAATAGAACTTCACCTATATTACAAAATAATAAGATTTAAAGAAAATAAAATGTATTCAAGTATGAAACCAGACAACAACAAAAGTGTTTAAAGATAAGTTTAAACAAATATACATTCAAGTGTGTTCAAACAAGAATATAAAAATGTGTAACTAGGCTTGCAAAACAAGGAATCATCTCAACATAAACAAATCATTTCAGCCAAAAAGAAAACAATACATTCACAGGTGAACAAAGCATAAGTATGTAGATACGTAAATAGGTGAATGGCTTGCAAAGGAAGATATAGTATATAGATAATTATATGTAAATTTGTACAAGTAATAAATGACATGTCCTATAGCCACCAAAGCAAGATGTATATCAGCCACCAACGCAAGAAATATCCCTGCCTACATTGTACAACAAATAAAAATATTACCCTGTATTGTACAAATATCATCATCAACCTGTAAACTTCTTTTTTTATACATCAACTTCTCATTTCATTTCGTCCATTACCACCAAGTAAAACTGAGAAAATCTGAAATGAACTACAACTAAAATTTACAAACAATAATTCAACTCAAACTAGAGAAGAGGATCAAATTGAAGGCTTCAGCTTACAATCTACAGTCTGTTTCAACATAGCAGCTCTGTTCTTCCTTTGGAGATCGGTGAGTAAACAAACTACACCTGTGTGAATCTGTTGCATGTGAAATTTCTTAAGATATATGATATGAGTTTATACTTTGCAATGTATATTTACATGTGACCTTTGTGTATATACATGACATATGAGTGCATGTCTGAAACAAGAAGTTTGCTCTGTTCTTGTTTTATTTTCCAGGTTTCAAACTTTTCAAAAGAAAAAAATCATTTCTTCACAATCTATTTGATGTTTGGATTTAGGGTTAAAACAAAAGTTGTTTGTTTGATTATAAACTAAGTTTTAAAAAAATTAATTTTTGTTCAAACAATTTCATATTAGCTCTGGAAATCAAAGGAATCTAAGCAAACTTTAAATAAGTTGAATCTCAAACATTTTAATTCACGAATTCAGGTTTGTAATCTGATTTCACACACTATGACATGAATTTTAAAGCCTTAATCATGATTTTTTGAGTTAGGATTTGAGAGCAGTTCAGATTCGTTCGAATTTCATTCTTTTGGCGATTTCCGATGATCTTTATGACTGGAGGGGTCGGGGTTGCTGGTGGAGATGGAGGAGCCTACGAAGATGGTAGGAAAAATAACCGGAGGTGCTCACGTTCACTGTGGCGACAGCGGCGAGCAATTTTGTGACGCCCCACCTCTATACCCATGCTAGCCAAGAACACTACGGTGTAATGCTGTCAACTAGCACGGAGAAAAAGGCTGTTGAGGAGCGACCATCTATGTAATTGCGTTGTGCGAGCACCGATATGTTAGATAGTATAACATGCATTTTTATTTCAGGAGGAAATCCGACATACCGATACAAACTCAAAGCTACTACATAGTGGCTATAATAGTTTAGGACATTAGATATAATAATAACACAGATAATATAAATGCGGAACACAGATGAAACAAAAAAAAGTCTCATATATATAATAACTGATGGCAGTTACAATACATTTGATACAATACATTATGATACAACTACAACTGTCGACTCTGGAAGTTATATATACAAATACATTATCAACTAATGTACATGAATACATATCAACCTATACTAAGACATGGCTACTCCAAAAGATGTGAAAAGTCTTCATAGCTCAAACAACAACTCAAAGCGGGAAATCTACAACCTGAAATAACTCGGGTCTAACCCGAGTATTAAATTCAAAAGAAAATAATACACGGGTCAGTCTAATTCAAACTCAGTTATTAATGCATAGAAGCAATAATAATCGAATATCAAATAGACAACAGTCAAAATAAATTCACCTATCCGATCCTTTAACAAGGAAATAGGATAGCGGTGAATATAACACGTAATAGTGTTAAACAACAAATCAGCAGATTCAAAATATCAACAAAGATAAATAAAAAGATCATCAATGAAGATAATTTAGAAAACAACAGAATTGCCAAAAACGGCAATTTAACAACAAAATCATCAGATTAAACCAAATCAAAATACACTTCAAAAATATGTTGAATTGACATCACGAAACAAATCCAACAATTGAAATATCAATTGAAATTGTCAAATCTGACTGGGCTGCAGTACGCGCTCGCGTGCACTGCCTTGCCACATAGAAATGTTAAAACTGTGTAGCTGCAGTACACGCACGCGTGTACTGCCTCGCCACAACAGTATATAAAATCATCACAACACCAAAACGAAACTACAGAGATCAAGTCAGTGCTATCGCGACTCAACGTAACTGCAAATAAAACTAATAGTGACATGGTCGAAACAATAAAAAAAAGGATCAAACTGAAACAAGTCTCGACCAAAATCAATAACTCAAGATTAGTACAAATCCAAGAATATATATCAGTGGAACCTAAAAAGGCTTCACAGAGGGAAAGGCCAGGCAACCCAATGCAAATGAATTCGACAAAGTATTACACAAGCCCAAGACAACTGCATCATATAAGCAATAGCAGGTATATAATTTTGAACACAGCAAAACGATGCCAAAATGGTCAAGAGAGGATGACAACAACAGGTGTCATAGCCTCAATCAATGAAATGGTTTTAAATAACCATATATGAACACTACATCAAAATCAGAATAGTAGAGAATGAATGCCATAATGAAAAATGCAGTTGCAACAGGTCAAGGCCGCAAGCATTGATGATATGTAAATATAAACTGAATGACTTAAGTGGTAAAAGTAATATACACAATGCTCAGTGAAACTCAAGTGTCCAATCATACATCTCGAAATCCATTTCACTTAAATAGAAAATGCACATGAACGTTGTGGCAACAGTTCAAGGCAACAGTAACAACTCAAATGCAAACTATGTCATATGTGATACAGTGACAAATTGCATAAACAAGCTCAAGTGTGCTACAAAGAATATGCAACATGAAAGACATGAAGGCCGTGAAGTGCTGACTGGAAACAAACTACAAAGACATCAACAAGTATGACGTAAGGCAGTGCAACAAAGACCACTAATGTTCAATGTAAATGCAAGCTAGTAGCTCATACTTCACACCAGGTTAGAGACCATGTAAATGCAGACTGCACATAAATGCAGACTACACGAGCTCAATGCATCAGTGAAACAAGTTCAAGAGGGGTGGCAACAAGTTCGGCCAAGAAACTGTGGTTAACAGCAGTTATAAAAAAATAGAGTAACAAATGTAAATGAAGACACAATCATGTATCAACCAAAGTCAGAGACGTGTTGACCAGAAAAAGATCAAACAGCTAAAAATCGAAGCCAGCAAACAAAATCAACTGACGAACCCAACAAAAATCTCAGAGAATTCAAAGCCGAGAAAAATCAGTCAACCAAGAAACAAAATCACAAGTCTAAACAAGCTAGAAATCATTCGAACTTGAATTAGGTGTGAGTAAATAAATTTACTCACATTGGCCTGTAGCAAATAGAAGCAATTCAGAGACGAGACCGAAGCTATTGAGGAAAACGAACGAAGTTAGCAGCCGAAGTCCAATCGAGCACGACCAATGTCGAAGCAGCCATGAGCAAATTGAAGGAGCTGTTAAAGTCAGCGCCTTCGAATCCCAAAAGCCCTAATTTTGGAGACGAACGAAAACGAGAACGAACGAGCGAGCGCCATCTATCCTCTTCGATTTCTATGACCTAGTTTCGTGGAGGAATGAAGGAGAGACGAGCCGCCATTATATTATTTTTTTCGTTCGATTTATTTTGATTAGGGTTGCGAAGCATGAAAAATGGAAAAGAGGGACGGGTTAATTGCTTTGCAAATTTTCACGGCCGCAATTAAAACATGGGCCACAATTTAATTTCAAAGCCCCACTATTCTTTTTAACAATTTATAAAAGAATTTTCACTCAATTAAAAAAAAAACTTCATTTAGCAATTAGTAATCAATTAATCGGTTAACGACGATAACCAACAAATGCAAAATACTGGGTTGTTACAGACTCCCCTCCTTATAGAAATTGCGTCCCGCAATTTTCATAATGAAGGTCGTCACTAACAATAAATTCTCTAACATAAATTGGTAAAGCTAGAAAGATAAGGGTAGAGAATTCAAACCTCAAAGAAATCTTTTAATTTCATAAAAGAAATTCACAATTCTCAACAAAATATAACTATCAAATAGAAAATCAGAAAACAGCAAAACTGAATGAACACAATTATCAGCAACATTCAATTATCAATTAGACAATTAGAATTTCAGAAATCACCAAACAACAATATCTAATTATCAACAAAGACAATTAGAAAACAAAATTCGCAAATCGCAAAACTGCAAATATCTAGTTATCAAGCAGATAAGTAGAAAACACGAACTTTATAAACAGCAAACTCTAACTATCAACAGAGATAGGTAGAAAACAGCAATTCAATATGATCAATATAATCTAGAATCAATTAGAGACTAGAAAATCTTATAATCAGCAAAATTAGCAATTACCTAATCATCAAAATGATAATCAAATCTCAAATCAACAAATATTCAATTATCTCAAATGATAATTAAATCGAAAAATATTTAATTATCTCAAACGATAATCAGAAATCACAAATATTTCAATTATCAAAAACGATAATCAGAAACACAAATATTCGATTATCAAAAACGATAATCAGAAACACAAATATCCGATTATCAAAAACGATAATCAGAAACACAAATATTTAATTATCGCAAATGATAATCAAATCTCACAAATATCTGATTATCAAAAACGATAATCTGAAATCACAAATATTCAATTATCACAAATGATAATCAAATCTCACAAATATCTGATTATCAAAAACGATAATCAGAAATCACAAATATTCAATTATCACAAATGATAATCAAATCTCACAAATATCTGATTATCAAAAACGATAATCAGAAATCACAAATATTCAATTAACGAGTCTGGAATTAACCGAAATAGCAAACGTACATGTCCCATAACCACGAGTTTTACTAAATCGTTTAATTCTCTTCATCGTTTCCTTGAAAGTGCAAAATTGTGTATTTTTAAAAAAATAACATTTCACATTCTCAAATGGACAAGTCCGGAATTAAGCGAATCAGTAAAAGAAAGGGGTCATAGTCCTCGATTTTGCTGAAACGTTTAAATCGCTTCCTCATTCTTTTGATAATGCAAAGTGTAAAAATTTTGAAAACAATTTTAATTTATATTTTGAAACAACTTTGAAAATAACGAATTTCGAAAACACGTGATTAAATTAGCAACATCAGTAGCAACTTTGATAAAGAAATTGCACTTCTCAAAATACCGTAAAAACGGACAACCAAATCAGCATTGTGGGAGAACCGCTTGTAAATCCATTTTAAAATTGACGGTTAATGAAGTTAACATGTCAAAATTACATCAAAATAACTGGCATCAAAATATAATACCAATGAATTTTCATTCATAAAAAATGTTACAAGAATCTTCTCAAAGATAGAAAGGGATACCATACCCTAAACTTGTATTCATAACAAGTCAATGACACACGAATTCACCAATGCACCAAAAATTGATAAAACTTATCAATAGAAATCACGAAAATTGGTGAAGCACAAATTCTAGAAATCATCACAAGAAATCCAAAAAACACAAATTCTAGAAATCTACACACAAAATCCAGAAAACACAAATTCTAGAAATCTACACACGAAATCCAGAAATCACAAAAATTCTAGAATCGACACACGAAATCCAGAAATCACAAAAATTCTAGAATCGACACACGAAATCTAGAAATCACAAAGAGGGGGGAGGCCTATCACAAAACGGGAGTATGAAAACTCAAAACACCGGTATCACAAAATGAGACGCTATCTCATGGTGGCTAACCATTAAATTTTGACACACGAATGGTCCGAAGACCGTAGGGCGCTACCCCACATATGTGATGGTGAAACATCACACAAACGGGGTTTAGTCTCCCTCGTAGACAAAGAGACATCGCACAATCGCTAGTCTAAATCATAAAAAGAAAAGGGGAAGGCCTATCACAAAATGGGAGCATGAAAACTCACCGACCGGTATCACAAGAATGAGAAGCTATCTCATGGTGGCCAACCATTAATTTTTGACACACGAATGGTCCGAAGACCGTGGGGCGCTACCCCACATATGTGATGGTGAAACATCACACAAACGGTGTTTAGTCTCCCTCGTAGACAAAGAGACATCGCACAATTGCTAGTCTAAATCAAATCACAAAAATGATCATCATGATCATCAAGAAGTGTCAATTACACTAAGTTAGTGAATATAATAGTTAAGCTTCATGTCCCATAACCACTTGCTTAACTCAAATATTTACGAACAAACTGTAGATCTTCACTAAAAAATTGTCACAAAAAGGTTCAATCGAACAAGTCCAGGAGTTAACTGACGAAGTAAACGCAAGCGTTTCATACCACTTGTTTTACTAAGCCGTTTAATTTAATTTCTCATACGAGTGAAATAAAGGCTTGTATATACTAATAGATTGGAAAATGATTTAAGAAAAAGAATTTTGTAGTAAAATAGTTTGGAAATCGTTTGGAGAAAAGGATTTTAATATTTACTACTAGTATAGAAAACCTTTATATTTTTAAAGTGACAAATCACAAAAGTAATTGTAGAAACAATCAATCACAAGAATTCACATACAAAGATGTGAATAGAATCCAAAGAAATCGATACTGAATCCATCAAAAAGTATGTTCACAAAAATCCCAAAGAAAATGTCATTAAAGTTGCTAATAAATGATAGCAACAAATCGGGGAAATGATCAAGAATCGATTAAATTTTGGAAACCAAATAAATTCACTAAAACTCACATTCGAAGATGTGAATAAAATCCAAAGAATTCGATTCCAAATTCATCAAAGTAGAAATACCCAAAAATTCCAGAAATAGAAGTTATCAAAATCGACAAAGGTGATAACAACTAATTGGAAAAGAAGAATCGATTATAAATTGGAAAAACAAAGAAAAACGAGCATAAATGCATAAATGACTTCAACAAAAATAAGAATCAAGTCAATGCCGAAGTCAACAATTAATGGCCATTGTCGAGTACAAAATGAATCAACGTCATCATCAAAGAACCCAACGGCAAACAAAGTTAGAGTCTTGGAAATCAAGAAATTAGCAATTTCACAAAAACAAAGTGACCGAAGTCGAATAGAAATCAAGCCGAGGAAAACAGAAAATATCAAGTTCAAAATCGTTGAGATTCGAACTAGATATGACTGAAAAATCAAAACCACTCAATTTGCAAACGGTCGAGCTATTTTTCATCACAGTGTAACAGGTGCACAATGACACCCATAGCATAGCACAAAAGTGGAACAAAGTCCAGAGGTCAAAATAGCTTTAATTGGCCAAATTCGAACAAAATCAACATCGGCTAAATCAATTCAAAGCCGAAAACACAAGAACAAAATTCTCATCATCAAAAACCCAACTAGAGTTCGCAAAGCAAACGAAGGCAGAAGCCAAAATACTTTCACAAAATCAAAATCAAATGCACATGAATAAGCGTTAGGAATTCATACCTAACAATCAAAGATGATCATATGTAAAGATGAGAGATAAAACAATCGACAAATAGTTGTAACACATGTTCCATCTAAGTTATGTTTTATAATTGTCCTAAACCCCAGGCTCTGATACCAAGCTGTGACGCCCCACCTTTATACCCACGCTAGCCAAGAACACTACGGTGTAATGCTATCAACTAGCACGGAGAATAAGGCTGTTGAGGAGCGACCATCTATGTAATTGCGTTGTGCGAGCACCGATATGTCAGATAGTATAACATGCATTTTTATTCCAGGAGGAAATCCGACATACCGATACAAACTCAAAGCTACTACACAGTGGCTATAATAGTTTAGGACATTAGATATAATAATAACACAGATAATATAAATGCGGAACAAAGATGAAACAAAAAAAGTCATATATATATAATAACTGATGGCAGTTACAATACATTTGATACAATACATTATGATACAACTACAACTATCGACTCTGGAAGTTATATATACAAATACATTATCAACTAATGTACATGAATACATATCAACCTATACTAAGACATGACTACTCCAAAAGATGTGAAAAGTCTTCATAGCTCAAACAGCAACTCAAAGCGGGAAATCTACAACCTGAAATAACTCGATCGGGTCTGACCCGAGTATTAAATTCAAAAGAAAATAATACACGGGTCAGTCTAATTCAAACTCAGTTATTAATGCACAGAAGCAATAATAATCAAATATCAAATAGACAACAGTCAAAATAAATTCACCTATCCGATCCTTTAACAAGGAAATAGGATAGCGGTGAATATAACACGTAATAGTGTTAAACAACAAATCAGCAGATTCAAAATATCAACAAAGATAAATAAAAAGATCATCAATGAAGATAATTTAGAAAACACCAGAATTGCCAAAAACGGCAATTTAACAACAAAATCATCAGATTAAACCAAATCAAAATACACTTCAAAAATATGTTGAATTGGCATCACGAAACAAATCCAGCAATTGAAATTGTCAAATCTAACTGGGCTGCAGTACGCGCTCGTGTGCACTGCCTTGCCACATAGAAATGTTAAAACTGTGTAGCTGCAGTACACGCACGCATGTACTGCCTTGCCACAACAGTATATAAAATCATCACAACACCAAAACGAAACTACAGAGATCAAGTCAGTGCTATCGCGACTCAACGCAACTGCAAATAAAACTAATAGTGACATGGTCGAAACAATAAAAAAAAGGATCAAACTGAAACAAGTCTCGACCAAAATCAATAACTCAAGATTAGTACAAATCCAAGAATATATATCAGTGGAACCTAAAAAGGCTGCATAGAGGGAAAGGCCAGGCAACCTAATGAAAATGAATTCGACAAAGTATTACACAAGCCCAAGACAACTGCATCATATAAGCAATAGCAGGTATATAATTTCGAACACAGTAAAACGATGCCAAAATGGTCAAGAGAGGATGACAACAACAGGTGTCATAGCCTCAATCAATGAAATGGTTTTAAATAACCATATATGAACACTGCATCAAAATCAGAATAGTAGAGAATGAATGCCACAATGAAAAATGTAGTTGCAACAGGTCAAGGCTGCAAGCATTGATGATATGTAAATATAAACTGAATGACTTAAGTGGTAAAAGTAATATACACAATGCTCAGTGAAACTCAAGTGTCCAATCATACATCTCGAAATCCATTTCACTTAAATAGAAAATGCACATGAACGTTGTGGCAACAGTTCAAGGCAACAGTAACAACTCAAATGCAAACTATGTCATATGTGATACAGTGACAAATTGCATAAACAAGCTCTAGTGTGCTACAAAGAATATGCAACATGAAAGACATGAAGGCCGTGAAGTGCTGACTGGAAACAAACTACAAAGACATCAACAAGTATGACGTAAGGCAGTGCAACAAAGACCACCAATGTTCAATGTAAATGCAAGCTAGTAGCTCATACTTCACATCAGGTCAGAGACCATGTAAATGCAGACTGCACATAAATGCAGACTACATGAGCTCAATGCATCAGTGAAACAAGTTCAAGAGGGGTGGCAACAAGTTCGGCCAAGAAACTGTGGTTAACAGCAGTTATAAAAAAATAGAGTAACAAATGTAAATGAAGACACAATCATGTATCAACCAAAGTCAGAGACGTGTTGACCAGAAAAAGATCAAACAGCTAAAAATCGAAGCCAGCAAACAAAATCAACTGACGAACCCAACAAAAATCTCAGAGAATTCAAAGCCGAGAAAAATCAGTCAACCAAGAAACAAAATCACAAGTCTGAACAAGCTAGAAATCATTCGAACTTGAATTAGGTATGAGTAAATAAATTTTCTCACATTGGCCTGTAGCAAATAGAAGCAATTCGGAGACGAGACCGAAGCTATTGAGGAAAACGAACGAAGTTAGCAGCCGAAGTCCAATCGAGCACGACCAACGTCGAAGCAGCCATGAGCAAATTGAAGGAGCTGTTAAAGTCAGCGCCTTCGAATCCCAAAAGCCCTAATTTTGGAGACGAACGAAAATGAGAACGAACGAGCGAGCGCCATCTATCCTCTTCGATTTCTATGCCCTAGTTTCGCGGAGGAATGAAGGAGAGATGAGCCGCCATTATATTTTTTTTCGTTCGATTTATTTTGATAGGGTTGCGAAGCATGAAAAATGGAAAAGAGGGACGGGTTAATTGCTTTGCAAATTTTCACGGCCGCAATTAAAACATGGGCCACAATTTAATTTCAAAGCCCCACTATTCTTTTTGACAATTTATAAAAGAATTTTCACTCAATTTAAAAAAACAAAACTTCAATTAGCAATTAGTAATCAATTAATCGGTTAACGACGATAACCAACAAATGCAAAATACTGGGTTGTTACAAATTTCTTTCTGTGAACCTAGTTTGGATGTGCATTGGTATCTCGATCCGTTCGTCCTCCCCAGTTGATCGAGTGCAGCGAAACTTAGGGAGGTGGTAGAGGTTGAGGCGACGAAGTGCTGGCCGGAGTTTGGGATTTTCTGGTGGCCGGAGTTGCGTGGACGAGGTGTTGCCAGGTATGGGTGTGGAGGAAGCTGTAGTTTCTAGGTTTGGGTTTAGAAACTCGAATTCGATTTCGCGATTTGGAAGACGATTTGATGATCGTATTTAGGTGTTTGGGTGGTTGTTGACGCGAGGAGATCATCGGTGATGATTTGAGGTGGTCGGCGGCACTGTGCACGTGCACGAAACACAGGTGTTTGGTGATCTTGGAACTTTGTTGATTTGGGTAGAAGCTTGCCCAGGTTTTAAAAACAAAATAGGTTCTGTTTTTGCCAATTTAAAATTTAATTTTAAATTATAAAGCAAGTTTAAATTAAGTTTTAAAAGAACAAAAGTTTAACCATAAATTCAAGTTTAGTTCGAAGCCTAGTTTGGGAATAAAGCTTGTAAATTTAAATTGTTTTTAATAACTGAAAGTGTTTAAGTTTAAGTGTATTCAAAAAGAGTTTGAAATTTAAAAATGGAATTTGAATTTAAATTTAAAGTGTAATGTTTAAAATACACTTAAATGTTAATGAAATCATTAATGAAGAAATTAATTATCTTAGAGATAATTAAGGTAATAAAAATGATTTAATTAATAAGTAATTAAAGAATGATTTATCTAATTTGTAAATAAATAATTTAGATTAATTTATAATTAGAAATGATTAATAATGAATTAATCTAAGATAATTTCTTAAGAAAGTAATTAAGAAATGTTATTAGTTAATGAAGATAATTAACTAGGGATTATTAAGTAATTAAATTAATGTGATTAATTTTGATAGTTAATTAGATTAATAAATTTAGATAATCAATTATAAATTGTTTAAATGTAATTACTTAATGAAAGTAATTAAGGATTAATTACTTATTATAATTAATTTTGGATACTTCGATTAATTTAAGTTAATTAATTTAGTTTAAGAAAATCATTAGATAAATTGGTAATTAATGATTAATTGTTATGAGATGATTACTTATGGTAAGTAATTAAAAGGTTTAATTTCTTAAAAATAATTAATTAAGAAGTTAATTAATTATGTAATGAGTTTAAAGGTTAATTTAATTAATATGATTAATTAAGAATAATTTAATTAATTAAAGTGTTTGATTAATTAATTTATATTAAATGATTTGGAATTAATAAATCAGAATAGGATAATAAATTCATAAGTAAATAAATTTGATTGGAATTAAATTGAATTACTTAGGATTAAACAATTAATTAATCCTTCTTATAATTGATTTTTGAATGCTTGACCTTACTTATGAATGATTGTATTATATGAGATGCCTTGAATTGATTGTCCTATCTGATCTAGGATATTTTGTTATGTGAATTAAACTATGTATAATTTATTCATTTATTTGTGATACATATGTATATATCTCTGATCTGTGAATAAAAGATAAGCGTTATAGTTTATACCGCTTATCAACTTATTTTTGTATCTTAATCTGTGATGATTGAATGATGTTGCACTACTGTGTGAAACCCCTGGACTACACTTTTACACACACAAATATGGATTTCACGAGGAAATCGGTTAAGTCACAGATGATTTAAATTTAATATTGAAATTTTAATTTCAATTGATTTTGAATTGGAAATTGGGGTTTAATATGAAAAGCTTTTGAAAGGAGTTTTAAAGATATTTTGAATATCTTGAAATTTAAATAATCCAATTTGATTTTGAATTCAAAATAAGGAATTGAATTCTATGTTGAAAATTATGGTT
This sequence comes from Allium fistulosum, assembly GCA_030737815.1. Lineage (NCBI taxonomy): Eukaryota > Viridiplantae > Streptophyta > Magnoliopsida > Asparagales > Amaryllidaceae > Allium > Allium fistulosum. The sequence continues at coordinate 1,364,048,662 of CM060903.1, read as the reverse complement.
TAAAAATGTGATACAAGTTATAAATGTGTTTATATGAATTTAAACCATTTTTAAGGTACGGTTTTGAGAATTTGAATTTAACCCAAGGACTTTAACTCGAAAAAATGAATCAGATTTCGAAATGAAAACTATTTGTTTTCAAATAATAGAAGCTTTCATATAAGAAATGAATTTCCAATTTGAGTTAAAGGAATTTCAAGTTTGAATTGAAAAATGGTTTTCCAAATTATGAGTGAATTCTTTTTGAAAGCTATGAATTAAATCTTGATTTAAAGATTTAATGAGTTAATCCAATTGAAATGGAAATCGATTTGGAAATCTATGAATAGATCTTTGTGAAACTGGGTGAACTTTGTGAAATGAATCTTTTATGTAAAAGATTAGAATGGTAATGTGTTTAAACCATTTGAAAGTTTTGGATAATAAATTGTGACTTAACTGAAATCCCAATATCCATATGTTTTTAAATATTGCGTTAACTATTCGGTTTAGCCGAGAGAGGACTTTGTGTCATATAACCCATTTCGAATAGTGATACGACGTGAATGGATAGCATTTGAAGATCGGTGTTGAAGACCGGGTGTTTGCGAGAACGATAGGATAACCTATCGATTGTCTCTGCACTGAGTTGCTCCGGTATAGAGATTTCCTAAGTGATGGGAAGTCCGATCGGGATTGTGAATACCCGGATTGCAAGGGCTTCTTCAGAAGTGCCTTCGGTTCTGTTCGAACCCGAAACAGACTTGTGTGGTTGTATGTCTGACATTACACTTTGAGATATAAAGCTGATTTCTTTCAAATACATTTCTGTTGGTGGCGGAGAATTTATTCTCTTAGCTTAACACCCTTCTCTGAGACGTACGAGCTCAGAGGTTATGTATTTGAAGGTTATTAATGATATACTCCCAATTTGGTAGTGTGGCATGCTGAGTGTTGCTGTGTGTTGATGGTCATTTACTGATCATTTGTTGATCAAAGCATGGCTTTGTGAAAAAGCGTAGCTTTGTGGATGAGACCGCATCAGGACCTCACAAACCGGAAATGGTCGAAACAGGAAAGATGCGGCAAGGTTATGAGGGTCGCGCCCTTTAGGGTATGTCATTTCCTTCTGGAAAAGGATGGTATCATGGTATGGAGCCCAGATACTTACTCATGTGGACACACTATATTCATTACTGTGTGATGTTGTTGGTTATCGAGCGCTCGGATAAAGTTCCCAAAGGACCGGGGGGTGGCATATTCGTGTAGTAGTTACCTAGTGTAAGAGGTAACTCGGCCTTGTGTTGGCAAAGATCCGGGTAGGTTCTCAAGACGTCCCTCCAGAGGCGTACCCATTGACAGTGGGAAGTTCCTTAGCCTGACCATTTGTTGGAAATCCAATTTCCAATATGTTTTCCTGTACGGTTTTAGTTGTAGAACCTGCCATTTACTTATGGTGGTCACCACTGTTTAGATGGTAGCTATAGTAGGCATACAATAATGGTTGTATGCTGGCTAAGATTAATATTATACTTTCGAAATGTTTTCCACTATGCACTAATAATAATATCCAATGATTTTGCACAGTAAGCATTTTTGACTATCATAAGAAGAAATCTCCTCCAATTCTGCGTCTGCATTGTGTGTGTGGCGGGAGGTCTTATGGTAGTTTCATTTTCCAAAAAGCATTGCGGATTTCAATGGTTAAAAATTCTTTTGTTGTTTGTTTAAAGATAAACTGTTTTTGTTGCTCACACCAGTCCCATGACTAACTCGGAGTTTATTGTTCCCTTCCTAAACTCTAGGTGCCCACAATTTTTCACACGGGCAGTCTAGAGTTAGGTTTTTCAGATAGTCAGGTTTAGTAGACTAGTTGGAGCTAGTTCAGTTTTTAGAGATCATGATTGACGTTGCTTATCTTTGTAACATCCCGTATTTTTAAGCCATTGAATTTGAACATTTAATTCATTTTAAATGTTAATGTGGATTCTTAATTGATTTTGAAATGAATGGATTTGGGTTCAATCAATGAAAATGAGCTATAATTTTAATTTATAGCAATCCTGGTTGAATTTGATTAATGGAAAAATAATAATTAAATATTCGGGATTAGGATAAAAAGGTGAATCTGGATGTAAGTAGCTGTAAAATGATGTTTAAATGTATTTTTAGGTTCGATTGGTTATAAACAATAATGTTGGATTTTTAGATGAATTTAAAAGTGAATAAATTAATATTTGGAATTTTATATTACTTTAAAAATGAATTTAATATTATTAAAATGCAAATAATCAGATTTGAGTCTGGGATGAGCCAGAATGATTTTTAATGTTGTTATAAATTTTATATGATTTATTGTTAAGTTAATAAAATTTTAAAGGTGAAATTTGAAGCGTTTTCGACGATTTTCAGAAATCGCCTGATTTAATAGACGAGTTAAAATAGCCTTCCGGGACACAGTCTCGGAATTCGACGAAACCAGTTCCATTGGATCCGTAATAGTTAATTATTATCGGATTTCAATTTTCGTAGCGATCGGAGTTATCGTTTGACCGTGGCAGCTCGGAACGCATCGAAATCGGTTTAACCGATTTAATTTTAAATTGATCGTTTAATTTCGTAACTCATGCATACGATCAAATTAGATTACGAAACTTGTTCCATTGTGTCTGGAACGCAGAAAAACCCCAGGATAGCCTATCGGAACGTGAGAATTGGAGGTCGTTTGCGTAAACTGTTAATTTGAGAAATTATATTTATTTAATAATATTAAAACAATTTTATATAATCTATTTTCTCAAACCCTAGCTTCAGAGAAGAACGGGCCGCCACTTCAAACGTTTAATGGCCGATAACGTTCCACTCTTTCCTTGTTTTTTTCTCTTCATCCACTCATTAATTTCGAAAACTCCTAACTGGGATATTGGAGAGCTCGTTGAGCTCTATAGCTTGGACGGTTGTGATGGTGTTTTGTGAAGCGGGAAGGGAGATCTCGGGGTCGATGTCGCTGCCGTTCATCACCATTTCGCGGCCATTATAGGCGACCGAGTGGCGCGTGTTCGTGGGTGTGGGTGGAGGCCGAGTCGAGCTTCTCCATGGTGGTATTGGATCGAGTTCTTGGCAAGGAGGGAGGGTGCGGCATCTAACCCTAGTTTTTGGGATGGGTTGCGTGATGAGTTCTTTGGTTTGCGTGGTTCCTGGAGCAAGCGCGAGGGAGAAGAGGGGATGCGGGCCTGGGTTCGTGACGGGCCGCGTTATTTTTGGTAAAAAAAAAAATAAGAAATTGTTTTTAAACCGTTATCAAAACTTTGTAAATTCATATCGAACTCATACGTACTCAGATTCGGACGAAACTGGTAGCGTTGGAATCACAGAGAGACGTACTACGTGATGGTGCAGATCCGGAGCCATTCCGGGCAAGTAGAAATTTGGGTTAAATCGGACGTCGTCCGGTTTAATTCAAAATTTCGAACGCTCGCCGGAACTCAAAGTGAGTTTTCTCACTCACATCTGGATGCTAGGCATTTTAAATAGTTGATATTTAAATATCTGTGTGATTGGTTGATTATAACTGTGGTTATCAGTCTGAATTGATATTTATATATGTGATGTGCTAATATCTGTGATGCAGGGAGAAACAGGTTGGAGGGATCCAACTGGATTCCTCGCAATGTAGCAATTATTTTAAATTGATAGTGATGCCTGTTTATGTATTGTGATTGATAAATCTGACATTAAATTGTGAATGTGATATTGTTGGATAAATGGTAAATCCAGAATTTAATTAAATGAGTAAATTGGGATTTAAGGGTAATTAAAGAAATTGATAAATAAGAATTTAAAATTTTGAAATCTGTTTTGGATGGAAAAGGTAAAATGGTAAAAAAAAATGGAATTCTAAATACTGTGGGAAATTTATCAATTGTTAAATATAAATTCTATGGAAATTATAAATTATGTTAAATAACGATGAGTTATTTTTAATAATAAATAGTGTTATCCGGAAAATTTAAAATATGTTAAAATGAAGCTTCCGAATATAAATTTACAATTTTAAGAGTTAATAGAATATGTTGGAAAGCTATTTCTTCACTTGGAATTCATGTGAGTAAATTGTAAAAGTGGATTTTCAATTAATAAATTCTCAAATGTTTTATTTGAAAATGATTTAAACTTATATTTTTAAAAGGAATTTCCGGATATGGAAAATTGAGTTTGAACTTCGGATGAAGTTATAGATAAGTATGGAATTGGGAATTTATGTTATAAACATAAATCGAATTGAAATAAATTGGTTGGATTTATATGAGGGATACTTTGGGATGTTGAATAGGAATGTATTTCCTTGGGAAAAACCAAGTTAGTGTTTTTAAAGATTCTATTTAATTAAAAGTTAAGTTTAAAGTGTTTAAAGAGTATTTTTAAGAAGTTGTTATTTTAAAAGTAACAAATTAATAATTTAGAAATCGTAATGATTTGAGGATATATTAGTAATTCTCTTTTTTTCAAATGGATTTATTTAAAGGATGGTTTTGTCTTAAGTTATTGAGATTAGTATTATCCTTTTTACTACTCTATTTTGAATCTAGTTAAACAAAAACCCTTATTTTAAATCAAAGTTTATATCTTAAAAATAGTTTTCTTCACCTATTCTAAATTTATATTTTGAGTAAATAGATAGAAGTAATTTACATATTTTAAAATTATTTCAGTATAAAGTATTTCAACTGTTTTTAAATGCAAAATGTTTTATACTTGGTTATTTCCAATGGGAATAAATGGTAATGGGATTTACCGTGTTAAGGAAGAAATTTGGGAATTCGTTCCAAAATGAGTTTTGGAATGTGAAATATATCTTTTAAAGATATTAAAGGGAAAGAATAAATAATGTGTGATATTATTTATTGTTGTGATGGATGTGTATGGATGTTTGTGAACATTAATTGATAGTTAAATCACCGACTATCAATATTGGCCAAATGCGCGATCGTTTCGAAGAGACCGGGATCGAGTTTCCGTATACCGGGATTCTAGGTCTGAAGACTCGAAAACCACTTCGATCCGGTTTATACGTTTCGCGAAAACGATTTCGGAGTCGAAGATGGAGCAGTGAAGTGCAAGGGCTAGTCGCTACTAATCCTGAGGATATTTCCAAAATGGATGTAGTAGGGGTAGTGCCTTCGGTTCCGTTCGGACCCGGGACGGACTTGTATGGACGAATGCTTTCGTGACATCGTCAGGTGGACGATGGGCATTCTAAGGGATATGTGCTATAAAGGTATCGTTTAGCCTCAAGCCTCATCAACCGGGAATGACTGAAAATCAGGGGATATGCAGCAAGGCTTCGTGGGTAGCCCCCACTTGAGAGTAAGGTCACCCTTGTCTAGATGTCCCTTTTATTTCGGCTTAGTGGTGCGGTTGCTGATCACAACCGTGGGGTGATTTTACTTGGAATTATCCAGTAAGGGATGATTCCGGCTTTGTGTTGCAGGGGAGCGGGCGTACTCCTCGGTACTGTGATCTAGGCCACGTACTGTGACAGGTGGTACCCCAGTGCCTAGTCATTCGTTGGAAATCCATTCTCCCTACGAGCCTGTACGGTTTTGATTGTGCCCAACTATTGTTGAAATGTGAGATGCAAGCATTTCAGCTAGATTCTATTTTACTTTCTATAGACACTATTATAATATCAGAGGATTTTAATATAAAAGTGTTTTGGCTATCGTAAGGTAAACACCCGACATGTTTATTTGTGGCGTGGTCTTACGAGATGCTTTTGTTTCAAAGGATTTTTGAACTTTAATAATCAGTTTGGATGTATTTATGATGCGCTGGTATTCCAGACTGACTCGGGTGTTATTTTATTATAATGCTCGGGTCAGACCGAGTATATTTCAGGATAGGTTGCTATGGAGCTCAGGAGAGGAGCTGGAGTTCGAGACGTATTTCTCGTACTTGTATTATTCCGCTGCTGTGATTGTTGTATTGACTGATTGACTAGATATTGATGATTGTATTGACATACTCTGATGATGATGTATTGTATATAAACAGATATAGTTTTCATTTGTGTAAAGATCTGTTCTATATATTATATTTTATCCGCTGCGACTGTGAGGTTCTGATTTTGTTTAGTTCTTTCTTCTTCTATCTACTTTCTTATTCTTCTACAATCTGTCTTTTCCGGCATTCGATCGTCGGCATATTATACTGTTGAGTATTTTGTGTCGATTTTCGAGGGTCGTGAAGAGCGGGTCGTCACAATCTTGGTGCAACGTGATGGTGGTTCGAGCTTGATGTTGGAGTTGTTGGATTCATTCTCTTTTACGGATCATTTGGAGTTATCACTTTTGTTTTCCGCTGTAGCATTGTATCATATCTCTGATATTGCCGTGTATTATTGATATCATTGTTGTATATCATTCTGGATATTGTATTTATTGGAGTTGTATATGATATTATCCATTTCTTTCTTCCGCTGTGTTGTTATACTTAATGGTGTTATAAGCTCCGGCACGAGTCGAATTTCAACGATTGAATCTGCGGCATTCGAGTACAATTGAAGTACGGGTGTCGATTTTCGAACGCTGAAATTTGGATCGTGACAATTTGGTATCATAGCTAAGGTTGAACTTTAGCTCAGGAGTATAACACATTAAGTAGCTCATTAGAGATAGAGTGAAGTATACCCTAGAATGAGTAATTCTCAGATATCCGTCCGTATACCTCAGTAAATTCTCTTGCTATCCACTGATAGTAAGTATGAGTGCAAGAAGAGGATGAGATAGGGGACAGGGGAATACGACTATAAATGGTCAATACCCTATAACAACAAGGAAACAATCTTTTCTCTATCAATCTCTTTTTTTCAGCATCTCTTCTCAATTCTTTGATAGTTCCTGGTAGTTCCAGAAAGGAGATTCGATATATTAATATGGGACATAAACTCCAACTATGTCAGAAATTGTTGTTTGGATGTATTGATTGCTTTGTTTGTTATGGTTGATAGGTATACTATAGTTCTAAATTGAAAGTTTTGGAATTGTATCCATATATCTATCTATTCTTTGGGTCCCGATTTGTTCTACGAATGGTTAGTTATCCCTTCGAACTAACCAATGCCACTCCATGTTTCATAGATCCGGAAAACCCGAGTTTCTTGTGGAAAAATTTAAAAGATTCGTTCTTATATCTATACTTGATATTCTGATTTGGTAAGCCAAATGCAGAATAAATATTCAGTTTGATTAGATGAAACATTCTTCATCTATCTTTGTGTCTCCTTGGCAAATTTCGAGGACGAAATTCTTTTAAGGGGGGAAGTTTGTAACGACCCCGGATTTTAATTTAATTTAAATTGATAATTAATTGAATTCTTGAATTAAAATTGTAAAATTAATTGTAAATTGATGCGAGTTTCCCCGAATTCAAATAAATTCTATATAAATCATTTTAAATTTAAATATTGTATATATGTGAATATATATATATATACGGGCATATATGAGTAAAATTTAATATATATGTATATATTTGATTGAATTTAAATCTTAAATAAATGGGTTAGAAATAAATGGTTTAATAATAAATGAAAATAATAAATATTAGAATTGATGGTTAATAATGGTTTGAATTTATAAAAGAAATATAAGACAGTTAATATAGAAGTAAAAATTAACAATAATAATTTAAATTAGAAATAAAAAAAATGAAGTAACACTTAAATAAAATTCTAACAACATATAAAAAATAGAACTTCACCTATATTACAAAATAATAAGATTTAAAGAAAATAAAATGTATTCAAGTATGAAACCAGACAACAACAAAAGTGTTTAAAGATAAGTTTAAATAAATATACATTCAAGTGTGTTCAAACAAGAATATAAAAATATGTAACTGGGCTTGCAAAACAAGGAATCATCTCAACACAAACAAATCATTTCAGCCGAAAAGAAAAGAATACATTCACAAGTGAACAAAGCATAAGTATGTAGATAAGTAAATAGGTGAATGGCTTGCAAAGGAAGATATAGTATATAGATAATTATATGTAAATTTGTACAAGTAATAAATTCCATGTCCTATAGCTACCAAAGCAAGATGTATATCAGCCACCAACACAAGAAATATCCCTGCCTACATTGTACAACAAATAAAAATATTACCCTGTATTGTACAAATATCATCATCAACCTATAAACTTCTTTTTTTATACATCAACTTCTCGTTTCATTTCGTCCATTACCACCAAGTAAAACTGAGAAAATCTGAAATGAACTACAACTAAAATTTAAACATCAACAAACAAACAATAATTCAACTCAAACTAGAGAAGAGGATCAAATTGAAGGCTTTAGCTTACAATCTACAGTCTGTTTCAACATAGCAGCTCTATTCTTCCTCTGGAGATCGGTGAGTAAACAAACTACACCTGTGTGAATCTGTTGCATGTGAAATTTCTTAAGATATATGATATGAGTTTATGCTTTGCAATGTATATTTACATGTGACCTTTGTGTATATACATGACATATGAGTGCATGTCTGAAACAAGAAGTTTGCTCTGTTCTTGTTTTATTTTCCAGGTTTCAAACTTTTCAAAAGAAAAAAAATCATTTCTTCACAATCTATTTGATGTTTGGATTTAGGGTTAAAACAAAAGTTGTTTGTTTGATTATAAACTAAGTTTTAAAAAAAATATTTTTGTTCAAACAATTTCATATTAGCTCTGGAAATCAAAGGAATCTAAGCAAACTTTAAATATGTTGAATCTCAAACATTTTAATTCACGAATTCAGGTTTGTAATCTGAATTCATACACTATGACATGAATTTTAAAGCCTTAATCATGATTTTTCGAGTTAGGATTTGAGAGCAGTTCAGATTCGTTCGAATTTCATTCTTTTGGCGATTTCCGATAATCTTTATGACTGGAGGGGTCGGGGTTGCTAGTGGAGATGGAGGAGCCTACGGCGATGGTATGAAAAATAACCGGAGTTGCTCACATTCACTGTGGCAACAGCGGCGAGCAATTTCTTTCTGTAAACCTAGTTTGGATGTGCGTTGGTATATCGATTCGTTCGTCCTCCCCAGTTGATCGAGTGCAGCGAAACTTAGGGAGGTGGTAGAGGTTGAGGCGACGAAGTGATGGCCAGGGTTTGGGATTTTCTGGTGGCCGGAGTTGCGTGGACGAGGTGTTGCCAGGTATGGGTGTGGAGGAAGCTGCAGTTTCCAGGTTTGAGTTTAGAAACTCGAATTCGATTTCGCGATTTGGAAGACGATTTGATGATCGTATTTGGGTGTTTGGGTGGTTGTTGACGCGAGGAGATCATCGGTGATGATTTGAGGTGGTCGGCGGCACTGTGCACGTGCACGAAACACAGGTGTTTGGTGATCTTGGAACTTTGTTGATTTGGGTAGAAGCTTGCCCAGGTTTTAAAAACAGAACAGGTTCCGTTTTTTCCAATTTAAAATTAAATTTTAAATTATAAAGCAAGCTTAAATTAAGTTTTAAAAAAACAAATGTTTAACCATAAATTCAAGTTTAGTTCGAAGCCTAGTTTGGGAATAAAGCTTGTAAATTTAAATTGTTTTTAATAACTGATAGTGTGTAAGTTTAAGTGTATTTAAAAAGAGTTTGAAATTTAAAAATGGAATTTGAATTTAAATTTAAAGTGTAATGTTTAAAATACACTTAAATGTTAATGAAATCATTAATGAAGAAATTAATTATCTTAGAGATAATTAAGGTAATAAAAATGATTTAATTATTAAGTAATTAAAGAATGATTTATCTAATTTGTAAATAAATAATTTATAATTAGAAATGATTAATAATGAATTAATCTAAGATAATTTCTTAAGAAAGTAATTAAGAAATGTTATTAGTTAATGAAGATAATTAACTAGGGATTATTAAGTAATTAAATTAATGTGATTAATTTTGATAGTTAATTAGATTAATAAATTTAGATAATCAATTATAAATTGTTTAAATGTAATTACTTAGTGAAAGTAATAAAGGATTAATTACTTATTATAATTAATTTTGGATACTTTGATTAATTTAAGTTAATTAATTTAGTTTAAGAAAATCATTAGATAAATTGGTAATTAATGATTAATTGTTATGAGATGATTACTTATGGTAAGTAATTAAAAGGTTTAATTTCTTAAAAATAATTAATTAAGAAGTTAATTAATTATGTAATGAGTTTAAAGGTTAATTTAATTAATATGATTAATTAAGAATAATTTAATTAATTAAAGTGTTTGATTAATTAATTTATATTAAATGATTTGGAATTAATAAATCAGAATTGGATAATAAATTCATAAGTAAATAAATTTGATTGGAAATAAATTGAATCAATTAGGATTAAACAATTAATTAATCCTTCTTATAATTGATTTTTGAATGCTTGACCTTACTTATGAATGATTGTATTGTATGAGATGCCTTGAATTGATTGTCCAATCTGATCTAGGATATTTTGTTATGTGAATTAAACTGTGTATTATTTATTCATTTATTTGTGATACATCTGTATATATATCTCTGATCTGTGAATAAAAGATAAGTGTTATAGTTTATACCGCTTATCAACTATATTTTTGTATCTTAATCTATGATGATTGAATGATGTTGCACTACTGTATGAAACCCCTGGACTACACTTTTACACACACAAATATGGATTTCACGAGGAAATCGGTTAAGTCACAGATGATTTAAATTTAATGTTTTTGAAATTGAAATTTTAATTTCAATTGATTTTGAAATTGGAAATTGGGGTTTAATATGAAAAGCTTTTGAAAGGAGTTTTAAAGATATTTTGAATATCTTGAAATTTAAATAATTCAATTTGAATTTGAATTCAAAATAAGGAATTGAATTCTGTGTTGAAAATTATGGTTTAAAAATGTGATACAAGTTATAAATGTGTTTATATGAATTTAAACCATTTTAAAGGTATGGTTTTGAGAATTTGAATTTAACCCAAGGACTTTAACTCGTATAAATGAATCAGATTTTCCGAAATGAAAACTATTTGTTTTCAAATAATAGAAGCTTTCATATAAGAAATGAATTTCCAATTTGAGTTAAAGGAATTTCAAGTTTGAATTGAAAAATGGTTTTCCAAATTATGATTGAATTCTTTTTGAAAGCTATGAATTAAATCTTGATTTAAAGATTTAATGAGTTAATTTAATTGAAATGGAAATCGATTGGGAAATCTATGAATAGATCTTTGTGAAACTGGATGAACTTTGTGAAATGAATCTTTTATGTAAAAGATTAAAATGGTAATGTGTTTAAACCATTTGAAAGTTTTGGATAATAAATTGTGACTTAACTGAAATCCCAATATCCATATGTTTTTAAATATTGCGTTAACTATTCGGTTTAGCCGAGAGAGGACTTTGTGTCACATAACCCATTCCAAATAGTGATACGACGTGAATGGATAGCATTTGAAGACCGGTGTTGAAGACCGGGTGTTTGCGAGAACGATAGGATAACCTATCGATTGTCTCTGCACTGAGTTGCTCCGGTATAGAGATTTCCTAAGTGATGGGAAGTCTGATCGGGATTGTGAATACCCGGATTGCAAGGGCTTCTTCGGAAGTGCCTTCGGTTCTGTTCGAACCTGGAACAGACTTGTATGGTTGTATGTTTGACATTACACTTTGAGATATAAAGCTGATTTCTTTCAAATCCATTTATGTTGGTGGCGGAGAATTTATTCTCTTAGCTTAACACCCTTCTTTGAGACGTACGAGCTCAGAGGTTATGTAGTTGAAGGTTATCAATGATATACTCCCAATTTGGTAGTGTGGCATGCTGAGTGTTGCTGTGTGTTGATGGTCATTTACTGATCATTTGTTGATCAAAGCATGGCTTTGTGAAAAAGCGTAGCTTTGTGGACGAGACCGCATTAGGACCTCACAAACCGGAAATGGTCGAAACAGGAAGATGCGGCAAGGTTATGAGGGTCGCGCCTTTTAGGGTATGTCATTTCCTTCTGGAAAAGGGTGGTATCATGGTATGGAGCCCAGATACTTACTCGTGTGGACACACTATATTTATTACTGAGTTATGTTGTTAGTTATCGAGCGCTCGGATAAAGGTCCCAAAGGACCGGGGGTGGCATATTCGTGTAGTAGTTACCTAGTGTAAGAGGTAACCCGGCCTTGTGTTGGAAGAGATCCGGGTAGGTTCTCGGGACGTCCCTCCAGAGGCGTACCCATTGACAGTGGGAAGTTCCTTAGCCTGACCATTTGTTGGAAATCCAATTTCCAATACGAACCCTGTACGGTTTTAGTTGTAGAACCTGCCATTTACTTATGGTGGTCACCACTATTTAGATGGTAGCTATAGTAGGCATACAATAATGGTTGTATGCTGGCTAAGATTAATATTATACTTTCGAAATGTTTTCCACTATGCACTAATAATAATATCCAATGATTTTGCGTAGTAAGCATTTTTGACTATCATAAGAAGAAATCTCCTCCAATTCTGCGTTTGCATTGTGTGTGTGGTGGGAGGTCTTATGGTAGTTTCATTTTCCAAAAAACATTGCGGATTTCAATGGTTAAAAATTCTTTTGTTGTTTGTTTAAAGATAAACTGTTTTTGTTGCTCATACCAGTCCCATGACTGACTCGGAGTTTATTTTTCCCTTCCTAAACTCTGGGTGCCCATAATTTTTCACACGGGCAGTCTAGAGTTGGGTTTTTCAAATAGCCAGGTTTAGTAGACTAGTTGGAGCTAGTTCAGTTTTTGGAGATCATGACTGACGTTGCTTATCTTGGTGCAACGTGATGGTGGTTCGAGCTTGATGTTGGAGTTGTTGGATTCATTCTCTTTTACGGATCATTTGGAGTTATCACTTTTGTTTTCCGCTGTAGCATTGTATCATATCTCTGATATTGCTGTGTATTATTGATATCATTGTTGTATATCATTTTGGATATTGTATTTGTTGGAGTTATATATGATATTATCCATTTCTTTCTTCAGCTGTGTTGTTATACTTAATGGTGTTATAAGCTCCGGCACGAGTCAAATTTCAACGATTGAATCTACGACATTCGAGTACAATTGAAGTACGGGTGTCGATTTTCGAACGCTGAAATTTGGATCGTGACAATACCCTACTTAGGAGCGACCCACTTAGCCATGTTGCATCTTCCCTGTTTTAGTCATTCCCGGTTGATGAGGTTTGATGCTACATTTTACCATTTATATAACACTTCACACTTGAAATGCTAACATTGTTCATCTTGGCAACAATGCAATGCCAACATTCATCTATAAATGTTCGTTCTGGGACTGAAAGAAACACTTGAGAGTTCCATCTTCAATTCCATCATCTTCAAGATGTCTTCACTCCGAAAAGCTTGAGTTGGATCAAAGTGGTTTTTGGGTAACCTATCCAATCCCGGTCTCTTCGAAACAACACTCGATAGTTTCCGGTAAAGTCAACCCTGGTTCTCTAGGAAATGAACAATCAAAGATAAGATCGGAGATCACCTCCTAACCATTAGTGGACGGATTTCCTTATCCTTTTCCTAGGAGAACGAAATGCGATTTATACGCACAGTACAACACATCAGACATGATTGTTCCATATAACTCATGTGTTTCTCCTGGATATTTCCAAAGTTATGTTTCGAGTTCAACTTTGATAGTCAGTTATTTAACTATCAAATAAACAAACGTTCAAATCAGGGATTTAAATTCCATAGGGAAATCAACATTGGTTAAGCACATAAGTAACTACTAACCTCCTTGATTAACCTTTTCATTAATTAATATCACTTTGTAACAATTGTATCAAGATACTTTTACAAAGATATACCCATAAATCCCTATATTTTCAACACTTGGAAAAATATCCATATAATCATCTCAATAGTATAAGTATATTTATAAAACAGAGGATGATTTCCTTTTTATACAATTCTCGAATCATTTATAAATTCGTTTATAAAATTCTAAAAGCCAATTAGAGACCATTTTATAACTTCCTGAGACTAATTCTAAAAGCATTGATAACCCCTTTATAAAATCCAAAAACTATTCATAAAACTTCTTTTATAAATCTATAGACCCATTTCCAAGATTCTTTTATACATATGTGAAATCATTTACAAAACTCATTTTACCCTTTTACCAATCTTCCCTTAAGTTTTCCAAACCATGTTATAAGATTCCTTTGATAAAACTCAAATCTATTTATAAAACTCTATTTATAAATCTCGAAAATGTTTTTAAATAAATTCTAATCATTTACTTTAAAACACTATTATAACAATAATAATTAATGGTAAACATTATAAATAATAATAATTAATAATTCAAAACATTATTAATTAAACAATAATAATTAATCTTTATCATTACAATAAATAATAATAATTAACTTCCAAAATATTATTAAAAATCATCATTATTAATTTCATACCATATTAATTATTTGAATAAGTAATATTTCAAAATACTAAATATTGATAAATATCTTTTAAACAACATTAAATATTAACAAACAACTTTAAACAATATTAATTATAAATAAATAAATTTAAAACAGTATTATTATAAATAATAACTTCAAACAATATTAATTATAAATAAATAACTTTAAAACAATATTAAATATAAATAAATAACTTTTAAAACAATTTTAAATATAATAAATAACTTATAAAAAGATAGATAAATATGTTGGAATAAATAGAAATTAAATCCTTTAAAACAAATATTTTTGAAACCTAATTTCGGAATAAAAATAATTTCCTGTCTCAAAATCAATCCCAACCCCAAATGGCAATTTATACTATTTAAAAATACTAATTTAAGGCCAATAGTTACTAAACGCTCAACCAATATTGATATTGGTTTTATTATCACTACAGGGTTTAAGTTTGAACATATAATAATGTCATAAACCATAGTGTCCACAATCAGGTTTCATATCCAGTAATCGTATAACAAGAATATTATTGAAATTTAAAATCAACAATGGCGAGGAATCCTGTTGGATCACTCCAACCTGTTTCCCTGAATCACAACTCATATATATCAGCGCACACATACACAGATATATATATATATATATATAATTCAACAGTGGTAAGGAATCCCGTTGGATCCTCCAACCTATTCCCCTACAATTAATTTCATATATTAATTGCTTTCTAAAACGACAATTCATGAAAACCAACAATCGACATATAAATATCCAAACATCAAATAAAAAAATTTATCGACTATATAATATTTATGGTTAACCAAAAAGGTGAAATTAACTCACCAAAATTCCAGTTATCGCTTCCACGTTCGGGTTCCGACTGGATTTAAACGATGTTAGAATTCATCGTGAAATTCAACAATCTCCGATGGCCACCAATTCCATTCTATAATGTAGTATTCATCGATATGAACCTAACGCGACTGACCGCATTCAATTTGGACCTAGTGTCATCGAGTTATTGACAAAATAAGATTTAAGAATTAAAATAATTTTTTTAATTCACTAATTACAAGCTCATTAACCTAATCATCCTTAGTGCTAACCAACGGCTTAATCACGATAAGTCCTCCCTCTCCGTTCATTTGTTCCAACTACCTTCCCCTCGCCCTCACCATCCATCCCTAGCGATGGTCGTGCCTCGTCCATAGGCAGTCCGACATGAGGCCTCGCCACCGCCTCCTGACCATGTCAGCAGCACGAGATAAAAGCCCCAAACAATTTACATTCAAACCCGAATTTCTAGTGCCTCCGACCATGAACGGCCACCGTCCCATCACTGTAGCACCGTCTCCTCTCCCCCGATCCAACGAACCAAGCCTTGCCCCTTAACCTTGCCTGTAGCTCGCTGTCAAGCTCAAAGTCCATCTCGATGTTCATTTAGTAAATTCCACCACCATGTCATGAAATACGACAATTTGACCATACACTAGGTCCACCTCCCCACCATGATCAACTTCCTAGTTGGGTCCATGGTCTATCGATGACTCTGTGGTCTAAATCATTGTGGGCCGTTGGATTGGCCATGATTTAAATTTGAATTTTTTTTTGAAACAGAGAACGTTATTCTCTAATATAGGCGTGATTTTATAGGGGAGACGCAGTATGGTTTACAACGTGGGAAGGATGGCTGAACAGTATGGGGTATGGGTGGAGTGTGGTTGAAATTATGTTTTAGTGACCAATACTTATGCGGTATTTTTTTCTAGGACACGGGTTTGAAAAAATAAGTTTCCATGACAACTTTTTTTCTCTTTCGTTATTCTGGTATGTAAACTTACCTCATCTTCTTCTTTTGTTTTCTATTTACTTTTTTTAGGCAAAATCATCTTCTCGATTATATTTTCTGTTTGGATTCGAAATCTTAATCTCAATCTCCATTTCAATTTCAATTTCAATCTCGATCTCAATCTCTATCTTAATCTCAATATTATAATCTCGTCTACATCCAATTTAAGTTTTTGATTTTAAGTTCAATTTAAGTTTTTGATTTTAAGTTCAATTTAAGATTTTCTAGGGTAGGTTTTATTTGCTTAGAATTAAAAATTTCTTTTCTTATTTGTAGGTTGTGTTTTGAATAGTATGCTGATTTGTTTATATATATATATATATATATATATATATATATATATATATTTGGATCAGTGTTCGAATTCCCTTTTTTTGTGATCTGTTAATTTGGCTGTAGGAAGATGATAAGGATTGACGATCAAAGGTATGTAATGTTTTTATTGTATTTTTTGATTATTTTTTGCTATTTTCGTATAGTGATAAATCTTTTAATCTTTTTTCTGTTTTATTCTCAGCAACTATTTTGTCTGTTATTGATTTCAACAAAAACAACTTTAGTTTTAGGCTTTCTTTGGATTCACCTATTTCCACTGTTTGAAACAAGATATGCAAAGTTTGGGACCAACTTACTCCTTTGTGCTTTGATATTTTTTATGTTCGAGATTCCAAGACTACTTTCATTGAGACGGATAGTGATTTGCAAGCTATTTTATGCTTGTCATATTTTAAAAAAGAGGAATTTCTGGTTTTTTTGTTAAATTGAAGAAATTGTCTCGGATTAATGTTGGTTGTAGTAATAGATCTTGCTCTAGCAGTAAATCACTCGGTATCGAAGATTGTGTGAGTAGCGCATATGATGGGGTGGATAGTTTGGAATTTTCTTGTGATAAAGAGATTGCTTTTAACGAGTTGATGAAGAAATGTTCTAATGTAGAATTTTTTACTAGTGTTGGTCAAAAATTCCAGTCTGCATCTGATTTTCGTAAAACTGTCATTGCATATTGTGCAAAAAATAGATTCAAACCTAAGTTCTTGAAGAATTGTAAAGAGAAAATTACTGTGCAGTATGCGGTAGAAGGTTGTAGTTTTAAAGTTCATGCTTCTTGCAAGTTTCAACAATTGGATCATTTTTTAGTTAGAAGGTTTGAATCTAATCATACTCGTGGTGGTGGTTTTCGATCGATTAGCAGTCCTTTAATTAAGAGTGATCTTGTGAAGACCTTAATTTTAGATGAAATTCGCGATGAACCGACAAGAAAGACTACTGATATTATTGCGAGTTTTAAAAGAAGTTATGATATTAGTTTAAGTTATTACTATGCGTATATAGGCAAGAAGATGGCTTTGAAAGAAATTTTTGGTAATGAAGAATAATCTTATAATGATTTGGTTTGGTATTTGAAAACAGTTGACAGAAGTAATCCTAATAGTCACTCATCTATGGTTGTTGATGAAAATACCAATCGGTTTGAAAAAGTCTATATATCTTACGAAGCATGTATTTATGGATTCAATCATTGTCGGCCTATGATATTTCTTGATGCCACCTTTTTAAAAGGTAGGAATGGTTGTTTAATGGCTGCTACTACAAAAAATGGGAACCAAGGTATGAGTTATTCTTTTAATATTTATATGTTAATTTAAACTGATAATGATAATTCATTTAATTTAATTATAGGTTGTTTAGTACTTTATTTCTTTTTTTCACATTTTTCCATAAAGTTTTGTTTGTTAAGTACAAAATGTCATTGCTAGTTTCTAAAGTAGTATTGTTAGTAATTACAAAGTGGTAGTTATTAAATTAATTATCTTTACTGTGATTGTTACATTATAGTTTTATGCAATGATAAAAGTATTTATCTTTATGCATTAAATTAAATTTTACATCTATTAACTTTTCTATTTTTACTTAAATTCTTTATATTTACTATCATTTTATATTAATTCTGTATTCTTATTACAGTTTTATGTAATGATAAAAGTATTTATCTTTATGTATTTTTACATTTATCAAGATTTTTTTAAAAAGCTAAAAGGTTTTTCAAAATTTCACTAGATATAAATTCTGATACAGTAAAAAATTGAGGGTGATTGTTTGTAAAGTCCATAGCAATCAACTTGGGAAAAATAACAATCGCAGGGTCGCAAAAAAAGATAGTTCAATTTCATCTTATGCTGAAATTACTGATCTAATAACAATAAACTATAAGCACGTACATTCATCAACTTCACCAAATAATAAATAATTCATGTTTGTTTCGTTCAAGAAGATATGGCAAAATACTGAATAAAATTGAAATGTGATGAGAATCGGAACATGTCCTATCTCGTTTTTTGTATGTCTTTTTGTATGTTGTCAGTTGCATTATTGTCCGATCTACATTGTAGTTTAAAATTCAAATCATGGAAGAATTGTATACTTACACAGGCTGATGCTTATCTTATGAGTACATTACATGCACCTTCTCTTGCATGGTTGTTTACTTTATGAATGAAAAATAATCAGCATGCATCATTGGACACATGCATTTCATACACACACCCATGTGTACGTGGACACCATTTCATACACACACACACACGTGTGTGTATGTGGACACCCATTTCACTTGAGAAAGACCTGAGTAAAGTCATGATATGATTCATTTCACTTACGTTTTCATATATATGTATGTTATATGTAAGTTACAGTTTTAAACATTGAAGTCGATAATAACTGAAAGAATTTTAAATTGTTCACTATAATTATTAGTATAAATAGGAAAATTTCCTTTATAATTTTACTTTATTGCATACATATATTCATTTTTTTCTATTCGCTAACAATGTTTTTTTTATAGATTTTTTTCCATTGGCATGCTATTGTTGCAAAGGAAAATAAGGAAAATTGGTCTTGGTTTTTGGATCATTTGAAATGTTCGATTGGAGTTGATTGACCTTTGGTTTTTATATCAGATAGACATTGGGGTTTGCTTTTAATTATTCCTAAAAATTTTCCAATGGCTTTCCATTCATATTGTCTATATCATATGCAAAGTAATGTTGCTAATGTTGTAAAGAGTGGAAAGGGGCCTTGGGTAGCACATTTATTGGAAAGTTGTGCCATAGCTTGTACTCCTTATGAATTTCAAAGAGCTATGACAAAATATAATCAAATTGGAGGTGAAAAAGCTGTTGAATTCTTAAAAGATAAGCCATTTGATCGTTGGACTGATTTATTTTTTCCCAGCAATCGCTATGGTGAGAATAAATCAAATGTCTCAAAGAGTTTTAACTCCTGGATTGTGAAAGAAAGGCATCTTCCTATTACATATTGTCTTGATGGAATCCGAATTAAGCTTATGACTCAAATGTCGAAGCATAGAGAAGAGGCATCTAGTTGGACTACCATACTTTGTCCTAAAATGGAGAGTCATTTACTGAAATTAAAAGAAGAAGGATTTAGATGGAACATTTCTCGTTCTTCTACTTTTGTTTTTGAAGTACATTCCTCTATTTCTCACAAAGTTGCTCTTAAAAATCGGATGTGCACTTGTAACCAATGGAGAGTTACTGGTTTTCCTTGTGCACATGCATTGAAGTGCATTACCATATCCAAACTTAATGTCTATGATTTTATTTAATATTATTTCACAACTAAGGCTTATCATGCTTCTTACTCGCATGTTATCAATCCTATTCCTACTTTTGATAAAAATGATATTGTTTCTGAAGGATTTTCTACTATTCATCCTCCTAAGGCTATCCGTGGAGCTGGTAGACCTAGAGTTAATAGACTTGGTGGGTTGGATGTTTTCCATGGGAAGCAAAATAAGTGTGGAAAGCATAAGAAGTTAGGTCATAATTGTAGAAGTTGTCCATTGAGTGGTTGAATGTTTTTATAATTGTTATGTCATTTTTTCTTGTTTATTTTTGAAGATAATTACGTTTTAGCTTTCTATGTTGTATTGAGATATTCTTGGATCCTAAAATTAAAAAGCTAGTGCATTGTATTATATTTTTGTTTTTATGTTATTCTTTTACTATTAATATTAGCTTATTTCTGTATTGCTACTAAGTTCATTTTATGTTTAATTCAATATCAACTACCATTGTTGCAGTATAAATTAATAGGATTATTATAGTATTATAATGTATTGTTTGACTAGTTGGTATGGGAATATATGACATTATGCTGATGAAATTGTTATTTTTTCTGTAAATTAACTACTGTTTCATCCAAAAATTTAAATTTGATTTTATGATGTACTTGTTATTATTGTTCACAGCCATACTCAAGAACAATATCTAGTTGTCAAATGTCTTTTATAACTTTCTGCTTATCATTTGTTGTTTCAGACTAGATGGTGTATACAATATTGGATAGTTCATATTTTAATATTTTATTGAATTTATATTTGTTTTATGGCTATTTTTGTTTAATTTTATTTATGATTTTGTAAAATGATAAACTGTTTTATCATTTTTATCATTTTACCTGTTAATTGTTATGATATCGAATGATCCTGAAAATTTCAGCAATGAGAACTTGCATTTTCTCATGGCCATAGTTGTTGTGTCAGACATGAATTTGCCCATGCAAGGCAACTACACTAAGTCCGACAAAGTGCAAGCTAACTTGCATGGATTTTGACTCAGTGCAGGGCTATTTGCACTGATTCTAACTCAGTGCATTCTTGCACTTAGCTCTGACAGTTCAATGAAAACTTGTTCTGATTAAAATTCAGTGGAAGGCAAACTGCACCGAGTCTTTAACTCAGTGCAATTTGCACCGAGTCAACTCTGACTCAGTACAAACTTGCACTGAATTCAACTTAACGCATGCAGAACTCGTTTGATTGCTTTAATATGATTTTGGAGTGTGGACAAACCTCTTCTATCGAATTAAAATGGTTCACGAGAAAAGTATGCCTATTTCTATAACATAGACAAAACTGTGGACAAATAGGTTTGATTTTGTGTGCTTATCGCTACAATTTCATTTTCCAACACTGTTAGGTTGGACACATCGCAGTTATACAATAATTCTCAACAACAATCCCTCCCAAAAATTACATTAACAATTATCAACAACATCGTGTAGTCAGATTTCATTTTACATTTTATTTACGCAAGCATGCGGTTGTTATTCAAAAGCTCCAATGCAAAAGTCCGATCATGCTAAACTAGTAGTGTTCTAATATATAAAGACATAAGACCAAAAAGCTTATGTTCTTTTGTTACATAAATTTTTTATAATGATCATCTACTATCAAATGTAAATATTTATTTTATAAGCTTACAAATTATATAACCAAATGTCAGTTTTCAGCAAGATTTTTCAAAACAACATTTGCAAGAACAAAGTCGATAACTATACATGACCAAATATCTAAACGATAACAAATTACATAACAAATATGAGTACAGTAAGATCTAAATCATATTAAAGAACAAATTACAGATCAAACATATGAAAGATAATATGAGTACAGTAGGATCTAAATCATATTAAAGAACAAATTACAGAACAAACATATGAAAGATAGTATGAGTACAGCAGGATAAAATTCATATTCAAGCCATGTCTTCATCAACATAACAAATTACAGAACTTGTTTGTGACAAACATCAAAATAATAACAAAGCTTACATGTGAAAGGAACCAACTAAATAAACTGTTTTCTGTAAATGAAATAAATTTCAACATATAATGCAATTTTGTTCTTTTCCTCTAGAAAATAGAAGTCAAAACAAACTAAACATATAATATTTTCTTTAAATGAAGTCAACAAACTAGTTTAATATTCATTTTGCTTCAATTATTTTGTTCAACATGCTTGTTTTCTTCTTGTGGTTTTAGTTGTGAAGTGCAAAACTTTTCCATGGTCCAACAATATGGCTCGTCTGTCATAATATCAGCTACCATATTTGCTCTTAACTGACCAATATCTTCTTCCGAAACCTTTTTTACCAATGGTAAACTTGCTGCTTTCTTCCTCATGTTTATCATGACAAACATTCCATAATCATACATATTGTAAAACATTTAATTAGAAAACTGTATTTGATTTAATATTGTAACATACATTATGTTTAGTTAATTGTAGCAGAATACCATATTTGTCGATTGACCAATAAAACCATCATACCAACATAAATATGTCATAGTGACTTATTAACATGCGAACTTTCTAGAACAGTCAATTATAAAGTAAACAATAATATTAGAGTTTATATCCAAAATCATTTTTAAATACATCTACACTTGTAAACATATATCAAATTTTCGTTGATGCAGTACTATCAAGAATGTTGATGTTGACACGGTACATATGCACCGATAAGTTAGTAAAATATAAGACTATGACTGGTGGTATAACACAGAGATATAGTTACCTATTGAGCATTAAATAATCTATACATTAAATAATCTATATACTGGTGGTATAACACAGAGATATAGCTACCTATTGAGCAGTAAATAATATATACAGTAAATAATCTATATACTGGTGGTATAACACAGAGATATAAGACTAAGACTGGTGGTATAACATTAACACCATTGTCTAAAATTACTTTTATTTCTATCTACTACTGAAGGTATTTATTCACTTTGTATAAATATTATATCATCGATTAATTTATCCAATCATTTTTATACACTGGATATAAATGTTTGTTTCTTATATCTGTGTATTGTTTTCTGATTCATAATAGAAATAGAGGGTACAATGACAATGACAGTAAAAAAATATGTTTATCATTTTATTTGATGGTAATATAAAATTATAAATATTTCTAATTTTTATAATATACCAAAAATGATTATTTTTCAATAAGCTTACAAAGAAAAATTAAGTCAAGAAGGCTGCTTTAATGCTTATATAAAATGATGAATGTTTAAATTTTCTATATTTAAAATGATAAATGATTTTATCATTTTATGAAAATTGATAAATTCTTTTATCAATTTCTGAAAACGATAAATGGTGTTATCTTTTTATCAAAAATAAATATTGTTGTAATATGTTAACAATGCTTTAATGCTTATATAATAATGAATGTTTTAATTTTCTATATTTAAAATGATAAATGCTTTTATCATTTTATGAAAATTGATAAATTCTTTTATCAATTTTTGAAAACGATAAATGGTGTTATCTTTTTATCAAAAATGAATATTGTTGTAATATGTTAACAATTCTTTAATATTATATAAAACAAGTACTATGGCACGTCCGTCGGACGTTTACGATGAAATATGTGATTTAATTTCTCTTTGTTGCAAAACTATATCCACACACGGTCCTAAATTACCTATAGAAATATCTACCTTTTTAATAAATATTCAATAAATGAATTCATACATGTAATTGATTGGACATAAGGCAAAACTGTCTACAACTATCTCAATAGTGTCATTTTCACCACTTCAGCCATCACTAAGCTTTTCAATATAGTGGTGAAAGTGAAGAGATCAGTCGTATAAAAGGTGAACCCAGCATATATTCACATGCAAAGCACTATTAATATGATACTGTCCTTTTTACTGCACTGTTTATGTTCTGTTACAACTTATAACCCAATACAAAGTATAATATATTATTCTATGATGTTTTTCTAAAAGTGTCTAGATATAATTAACTTCATGGAAACAATTTAAAACTACAGAGTAAGTGGAATATAAACATATAAACAAATACAGTAAAAAAGAGAGAAAATAAGTCTATTTTAAATAAGAAGTTACGTATTATTATTAGTTGGCCTGTCTTTAATTTAGTACGCAATGAGTTTTCAATATGTGCCTCGTTATTACTCCTTACAAATGTAAATATATCAGTAAATAAATAATAATTACCTAGTGGATTAAAGCATCTATATAAACTTCAACAATAGAGCTGCAGTTGAGTTGTCATAAAATGTTGAGAGGATTAAAGCAATAGGTAATATAAAGTCATCAACTTCCTATTGTTGATTCCAGAATATATCTAGAGTTGTTGAATACTTGCATTAGAAGTATTCATTTTTCACTTAAAAACTTTATCATAGTCTCAGATTGATCCAATAGTACATGACCATTTTTAAAGGCATGCCATCTCCAACGTATTTCCCACATCATCATATGTACAAACCCGAATACTACAATAGGTCTTTGAAAAAGAATATGGCACACGGTGATATTTTATGAAAAAGAATTTTGCAGTGTTATGCTTCTAACACATTTGATCAAACATATTGTAGACAATACATGTTAAAGGATAAACTTTCAAGAACTACTGCAATCCAATACAAAAATACATTACAACTCCAAGAAACCACTGAAAGAAAGTAAAACGACAGAACCGCATTAAAAAAAGAAACCGGAAGTGGAGAAACTAATGACAAAAGGAAGCAAATGGGTCCATTCTCATTCTTATATGATTTTTGATGATCGTATGTTATATAACTAACATACTAATTTAGCCTTGATAAAATATGTTTTTGAAATAGGACTGGATAGATAAATTTATCATATGCCAACCTAATTATATGCATGTGAAGATTTTAACTTATCAAACATAAGATTAAATATTAGTTGCATGTTTGATTGACTGGTTTCGCAGACAAATAGCGAATAACATCTTTGTGGAAAATACACAATCGGAAATTTGAAGCACTTAGACATTAAAAAGTCTTCTTAATAATATTCGACTCAAAATTAGGCTTCTAACAATTTTTAAAGGAGCATTAACATTCAGACCATAATATATATTAAAAATTACCTAGGTCTTATGATTACCCAAAACGACTTAAAAGTACTCAATTCAGTACAACGTTATTTCAATCAATTGGCATTTTCCATATAAGAAAATCCCTTGCTTACAAACCAATGGACATAAGCATCATGCAAAAGGAAACAAAGTTTTGATAATATTCTTTTTAGGCAGCATTATTTTAACAATAACCTGGGTAATTTTTACCATGTGTACAATTCAAAATTCTATTTTATTTTTTATTTGGCAATTTTAAGTGGAATTTTCTGAGATGAACGGGAAAGCTCTTTTAAAAGTTGATAGATGACAGAGTGAAAATATCCCAAGGAACAAAAAATCCTGATTAATACTATATGGAAGATGCAACCCTGCTACTTGTTTTTACTTCCAATTTTTCACATGCACTACATGTTTGATAAATTGTGCACTTGACGAAATAGCCAATTGATATCAATTTATCAACATTAAATAAATCAACCAATGATTATAACATTTAACAGCTTCATATTAGGATTCAAAATTAGTATTAACAAAATATCAACAAAAAGATATAGAATTGAAGAAGATTAACTTAAAAAACATGGCTAGCATATCCGAAGATGAAACAGGAACCAAAACGGACTCTTTTCCTTCTTCTGCCACTTCTCCGGCTGCTTCAATAGTTCGATTCATAAATAACACCTCTCCAGTTTCATGTGCAACGACAAATGGACCGAGTGCCTGTAAAAACTTGGGAAAAAAATAGGAAAACATCAAAGCATAATGACATTCAAAATTAGATTTTTAACCTTGAATCACTTTAGATCAATCAGTTTTCACCTTCTCATTTTCTTTGTTGGAGTCTATTACTTTGATTCTCGTCAGGAGAGTGCAAAATATCATTGGAGATTAAAATCAATGAAATCGACATTTTGAATTTCCAATTTGGTACATAAATATACGTTGAAATTCTGAACAAATGAAATTAACGACGATGAACAGTACTAAAAACTTATCCCTCCTTATCAAGAATCCGCTACTATTTTTGAACCCCGAAATGGTGATTTTGCTTGGATGCGATGTCAACTGGAGAAATGCTCAATTGATAATATGATTTAATTTGGGGTGAGAGAGGGAAACATGGCCATGGGGTGAAATATAAATGGAGTTGGGTGCGGATGGATGCACTTTACGTGAATAGGTGGGAAGTGGGTGATTGTATAACTGTTCCCCCTAGAAGTTGAAAGTCAAATTCCCCCCTACCGTCAAGTCTGCCTGATAACATAGACTATTTGAAAATTAGGGATAATTTTGGAACTGCATAAAAGCTTCACCATCCTAAGGTATTTGCATTATTAGTAGAGATGATGAATGTTTAAATTTTCTATATTTAAAATGATAAATGCTTTTATCATTTTATGAAAATTGGTAAATTCTTTTATCAATTTCTGAAAACGATAAATGGTGTTATCTTTTTATCAAAAATGAATATTGTTGTAATATGTTAACAATGCTTTAATGCTTATATAAAATAATGAATGTTTAAAATTTCGATATTTAAAAGGATAAATGCTTTTATCATTTTATGAAAATTGATAAATTCTTTTATCAATTTCTGAAAACGATAAATGGTGTTATCTTTTTATCACAAATGAATATTGTTGTAATATGTTAACAACCTAACTATTTCATCATCAAACTTCAGACATTACGCAAATCATAAGGATCAACATTTCATTATCAACTTGATGTTTAATTAAAAGTGAATTCATATTATAATGGTACACCAAGTTTCATCAGAACAATCAAATAAATCTGCTACATTATAATTTCGTACTGAAAGTCAGCAATGATAGGGGCGATAGCTTAGAACAAGATTTCAAATTCAATCATTAAAGTTTTGAGCACACCAAAAGGAGTAAATTTTCAACATCAAATGACTTCCTAACTAAAACAAAATAGCTTCATAAATGTATGCATGCTTTCTCCATAAAAATCACCTATGTTAGCTGCATTTTAATTCTACACTAAAGGTCTAGAATGGTAGCCGCGGTAGTAGAAGAATTGCATATGGCTCTCACATGAATAACAAAAAATAATTAATATAAAGGATTCCCAATAGTAGAAGAATTACATATAAATGATGTCAGTTGGTTACAACAAATATATGGTAAGGAAAAACTTATCGTGTTTAACAAGGAAAAGAGTTGGTGCCACATGCCCACACTTGGTCGGCAGCACATATCACTACCGAGTTTCAGTCCATAAACAGAGGCATGAAAAGCCATAGAATGTGGTCTGAAAAAATCGTTTATACTGAACCATAGACGACAAATAGCAATGGTAGATTGGATATAAAATATTTTATCATTTTGTTTGATGGTAATATAAAATTATAAACATTTATAATTTTTATAATATACCAAAAAATGATTATTTTTCAAGAAACCTGCAAAGAAAAATTAAGTCAAGAAGGATGCTTTAGTGGTTATATAAAATGATAAATGTTTAAATTTTCTATATTTAATTGTAAATGCTTTTATCATTTTATGAAAATTGATAAATTCTTTTATCATTTTCTGAAAATGATAAATGCTGTTATCTTTTTATCAAAAATGAATATTGTTGTAATATGTTAACAACCTAAAAATTTCATGCTAGGATCCATGATCATATTAGCTATCTTAGGATCTGTTTGGATAGCTTAAAAAGTACAACTTTTGCTTTTCATATACAAAAATAAAAAAATCAATTTTGATGTTAAAGCAATAAATGGCTTTCTTTGACTTTATACTTAGGAAGCAATAAAATTCAACTAAACTAATGAATATTTTGATAAATTAAAATTTTCATTTACTTTCTAAAATCTGAAGACTTCTCTAATAAAAGTAAAAGATCTTTTGCTTCTGATACCAACTATATTCTTAAATAATTAATTATTATCCTTTAACATATGATTTGCATGCATTAAATTTGAACTTGGCTCTGCCCAACTTTAATGGACATTTAACCATAAGCATTAACAGTAGTTAAATAAGTAGTCCTGTATACTATTTGGTAGATGATTTGACAAGTAGTTATACTGTTATTATGTGGAGCACGGTTTAGGGGGCATGAACATATTATTTAAAAATAATTACTCATTTTCTTGTTGAGCACAAATTCCCAATGTTAGCATACTTAATTTTTCCAACTTTGTTTTGCTTTGTTGTCCTTTGAGCTCCTTGATAATCTTGTTGACAATTGTTTTCTATGTAGAGCAATGGGATTAAAAATCATAAAAATAAATATAAAGTAATTTAGGATTTTATGCAAATTTTGACGAAATACAAAATTTCTTACTATTGCCAAGGCAGCACTCCTATGCCTGTTGCTGAAATTTCTATTTCTTGTTGTACTGTACAGAGAGTCATAAAGATTTCAGCATGACGTTTCTATATCAAGTTCCAAAAGAGTCCAGTGTGCTTCATCATGTATTGGAAAAAGTATAGCACATCATAAAGGATTTTATAGGGCCTTTCTAATTGTTGGAATAAATAGTTGAGTTTTCACATTTTCTATGTTATCAAATGCACTTTTCTGTTAAGAGAAATAAATACAGTAAATTATATTCTATCAATGATGGATAGCATGTATTTATATAAAATTGGTCTTACTTTCATTGTGGTGTTTATGTATGTTATGCTTGAACTGCTATCATACATCTTTGCTCGCCTAAACCAATACCAATCTATAATCCATACGAAAAATCAGTTATATAAGTTACCATTAAAAATAATTTAATAAGAATATAAGTTTTTTATTTTATATTTGGGCTAACCTGACAAATTATAAATCCACCAAAAAGAATTTCTTTTATCATTTTTTTGTAGATGACAATCATATTTTCATCATCTAAATTAAAAGCTTCTTCACTGAAAATTTCAATAACACTATTCATTTCAATTATTTTATACAAATATAGAAATAGTAAAAGAAATATTTATAATTTCACTTACTCAATGTCTCCAACCACTTTGAAGAAATCTGTTATTATCTTCACTTTGTTGTCTGGCAAATACTTCAAAAGTGGACAGTTTTCTACGTTTCTACTCTTCTTCTTTAGTTGCTCTTCCTTCTTTTGTGTTTTGTAGTTTTCCACATCTATTACTTTATTCTTTTCTTCATAAACATAATTTGGATCTTTCTTTGGCACCCTTACTTTCTGTTTTGTTCTTTTCTTCATTGAATTTGGTTCTATTTGTGCTCTCTTTCTATTCTTCTTTCCTTTTGGTTCAACTTTCACTTCAGTTTTGTTTATTTCCTTTTCCATTTCTTTTTCATTCGCTTTTTCATATTCTTTCACTTCATGTTTATCTTCATTATATTCTCTGCCATGATTTTATCTTGCTCCTTTTCCATTTCTCGTATTTTTAAATCTTGAGATTCAAATATCTTGAAAGATGGAAACTTTGATGAACTGTTTGTGTGCGCGACAAATATGTATTTTTTCTGCTTTCAGTTGTTTCTTCTTCATCTTCTTGTAGAATACAATAGCCTATGATTTTTATTTGATGATAATAAACATATATATATATATATATTTGTTTAAATGTATTTGTTATTGTACTATTTAATTTTTCACATAATTAAATAAATATTTGTTGAATAAAATAAATAACACAGAATTCATATTCAAGAAAATATTTTATTCAAAGAAATATTTTATTACAAATTTGAGCTCTCACTACATTTATACATTTTCAATTACAATACAATTTCAAATTAAACCACAATTTTCAGTATATAATTTTTACATACATTGTCACCTCACTACATATTCACTCAAAACTTATATTTGATCTTCAACTATATTCCAGTTTGTATCCAGCATCTGAATTATCTGCAAAACAAACACTAACGCGGTAAAAGTGAAAAGAAATATGTTGCAGTTCAAAATGAAGTGTGTTTGGAAAATTTTATTTGCCTCAGTTATTTGGGTCGTTCATCATTTATTTTCTTTTGAATTCATCCTACACGAACAGCTTGTAACATGCATAGTGTATCACTGTACATGTCACAAGGCCGTGCACACCGATATACACTTGCGTGTTAAAACTACAGGGATAGGTGAGCACACGGTCAAATCCAAGCCAAGGCTGGATTCAACTCAGGTGCAATACTAAAACAAGAATAGAATGGTCAAGTACGAGTTTCAATGGTCAATCAACATAAATAAAAGTTCAATACAATAGCCAAGTTCAAACAACACCCCACAAGGCCAATGAAATTAAAAGAAAGTGGTGAAACAGACCTCACATATATATTTTAGAGAATACAAAGCCAACCATATTCAACAAGCTATCATACAAGTACATATGCAGAACTATCAAGACAGCAACCCAGAGCTATGAACACACAGAGGCATGTTCAAAGTTTCAAATTGACCCAGACATGTCAAATGCATTCAAGGCTAACAAGACTGCAACAACAAAAAGACTCAATGCAACATCAGTTTAGGTATGGGGTGCAACTAGATCGGGTAAATGAACTGGCTCGAAGCAAATGAAGTCCAAACCAAATTGCAATACAACTAGATTTAATATAAAACCACCATACATATATATACATATGTGTACACACATGTATACATATATATATGCAGTAACACACAACAGCCTCAACCATTCAAACTTAAGGCTAGAGAAACCAAATAAGAATGTATCAGACCAGGAACACAATGATACAAGAACAGAACAAGACTTCATAACTGAACCACCAGAGATGGATGCAATGCTCATGTACACAAAGACTAGAACCAAACAAGTGACCGAGTTTCAAATGTATTCAGCTACCTTCAGATTGCAACAACCATACTTGAGTAAGCCAGAGTACACACATCAAAGGCATGTACAAGACAGTAGACTACATGATGCAACAGACCCAAACATATGAAACACAGACAACAATGGAAGCAGTGCACAAGGAGTTGTGAACAAAAGAGATGCAACCAGAATAACAAAATGAGACCAGTTCCATATATGAAACCAGATCGCACATGAACACAAAGAACAGCAACTCAACATGAAATATGCAAGGACATGAAAACAAGATCAAACCACACAAGCATTCAAACAATGACCAGATCAAGTGCAGACACACAAGTAAGCACGTGAATTATCTCAAGTATGGCTCGAAATAGCAATGAGCATAGTGGAAACATCAAGCAAACCAAGTGGATAGGAAAATCATACCCATATATACATACATATATTGAATTTCAAAATGAACAAGTCCAATTACAACATGAACAAGCACTGAAGTGGACAGAGCATTAGCAGTTCGAATAACAATTGCCAGCAAAGCAAAGAGAAGCAATTTACATGAAGCCGTGAGTCAAGGAATCAAGTAAATTTTTATCAAAAAAATTTAAATGCCGAAGTCAATTTTTATCTTGCAATAGATAATACGATGAACACGAATTAACCAAGTCAATTATCTCAAGAATTTAAAGTGTCGAAGTCATAGAAGACATGAACGAGAAACAAATTCAAATGCCAGAAAAGAACGGAACCAAATCCAACCGAGTATGAAATGAACAAGTCAAAAATAAATACCATCGTTCAATTAAAAAACCACGGCCAAGTAAATTCACGAAGAATTCAAATGAGAAATATACGAACGTAATTTTAGGGATTCAATCCCTATAAGTACCCAATAATCGTCATAGGCAGAAAGGCATTCGAGTTCAAGCAAAACCAGAACAAGATACAAATTCAATCACAAATCAATAACTCGAATCGAGTTCGAATACAAGCAACTGCAACAGAGAAATTATACGGCAAAAATCACATACCAAATTCACAGTTTCGAACTCAATCCTAAAAGTGAGTGCGAGCCAAATCGAAAAACATTGAAGCCAATTATGGAACGACCAGCAATCAATTTGAATTTTTGTTTCAAGCGGCGCTAAATTTCAAAACCCTAGATTTTGAAGAGGAAGAAATGAGGCGACCACGAATACAAAAGGGGACGGCCAGCATATACGAATAAAGGAGAAGACGTCACTTTATTTTTCATAAATTATAATTTTGAAGTGGGTCGGTTTCCTATTTTCTTTTGGGCCACAATTTTAATTAGGGTTTTGTTTTATTTTGTTTAGTTTATTTTATTTGTAATTTCTTTTTAAATTCAAGTCAAACTCAAGTTGTGTAACTAGGTTACGAACTACGGTGGTGTAGTTCGAGAATTCGCAACTCAGTGGCTGAGTTGTGGCAGGATTTTGAGCGTAGAGTTAGGTTAGTCATTAGCGGGTGTCGCAAGTTTACGTGTTTAAACGTTTGACTACTTAATTTCTCGTAGAAACCTTGGGGGCAGCACGTAGGTAGGGTTTTGCTGAAGCTGGGTAAATTTGTGTGTGATCTCTTCTGCATTATTTTCAACAAGTTCTTCAACAAGTTTTGTCACTTCAAATAGCAATTTTTTCTCAATTTCTGTTTTTTTTTTGAACCTTCTCACAATCTGTCAATATATACACAAATATGTACTATTAGAATTGAGAAAGATAAAATGAATTATCTTTATTAAAATTATTTCACTTGTTTGACTAAAATAAAATTATTATTATACCTTTTCTTTCTCAACCATATCAAGCGAAACATTTTTCAGCTTTGACAAATTGCACTTTACCATCCATGGACTTGCCATTTGAAAACCTTTTTTTTCTTCTATGATTTGTGTCTTTTCACAAATCCAATACTGTAAAATGAAAATTACAATGTTAATTTTTTGTAAAATTATTTTCTTTTTGGTACATAATTATCTTATAATAAGAATTAGCACATCCCAGTAAAATCATAGAAAAACTTGGCATGCTTCTAGGATCTTCAACAAACTTCTCAAGATTTTTTGAAACATAATTGTAAATCGCTTTTGGCCCAGAAGTAGAATTCAGATTTTTCAAATTTAATAGCTTTGGAATAAACCCCCATTGCAAGTATGTTTGACTGTTTGGAAACAAAAATGTTATTAGCAATTTTACCAAGTCCTCACCTCCATTTCCCCTATCAATCATAATATTTAATCTTTTCCCCACTGATTATTTTTAATTCTTTCTCCACCTTCAAAACTTCTATCTAAGAAATCAAAATATTCTTCAGGAAAGTTATCTCTACTTGTTATTCCAATAGGGAATAAATCTTTACCTACTAACGGTATTCCCAATATGAAGCTTACATCTTCTTCACCCAGTTTCAAAAATGAATCTCCTACCCTAAAAGCTTTCTCGTTTACATCATAAGATGTTATAACTTCATCCAAACCTTTTGCACTTTTTCTAAATCTTGTCTTTCTATTTTTTTTATAAAACGACTTCAAAAAAAAATTAATGGAGTTTTGCTGATGTACGATATAGCATCAGCTGATAATAAATTCTTTTTTTATTCTGGTCATTACTTTGAAAATTGCACCCGTACGTTCAACTGTAATGCTTTAATTTTTGTGTTGAACTTCGTACTTTTCAATGTCTTCATCACTTTTGGTGTCTTTATGAGACGCCCCACCTCTATGCTCATGCTAGACAAGAACACTACTGTGTAATGCTGTCGACTAGCACGAAGAATAAGGCTGTTGAGGAGCGACCATCTGTGCAATTGCCTTGTGCGAGTACCGATATGTCAGACGGTGTAACATGCATTTCATTTCAAGAGGAAATCCGACATACCGATGCAAACTCAAGGCTACCACACAGTGGCTAAGTGGACCTCGAAAACGAATATAGAAATAAACATAACGTAAATCAGTCATAGATGTTCATATCTCAAAGGCGGAAACAGATATGAATATAACACATAAAAGTGTACATCATAGTAGTGGTCAAACAAGATCCACAATATCACAAGAATAGATACAAGTGCTAGACAAAAGAATATGTATACATCAAGGAGTCTCTATCTCAAATGTATAACAACAAAAACTACAAATGTAATGTAGTTAGTCAGAAGGTGATCCCAAATAAGGAGTCAAGCAGAAGCACCTGTAACATCTCGGTCTGACCCGAGTATTATTTAATAAGAAAATAATAAACGGATTAGTCTAGCTATAAATATCAGATAAAGGAATGAGATATAAGTAGAGATATAATAAGAACGTATGATAACAATGGTGTCAAGCTGTGACAAGTATGTTTTAAACAACAACAAAATCATACAATATGTCAAGAAATCTCAAAGCATCAAAAAGAATGTCATATTCTTTATTTTATTCACCATACCGCAAATATTGACAAACATATCATTGCCAATCACAAAAGTTAGTGAAACACAAATTCTAGAAATCATCAATTAGAAATCCAGAAATCACAAAGGGGGAGGCCTATCACAAACGGGAGCATGAAAACTCACCAACACGTGTATCACAAATGGAACGCTATTCCATGGTCGCTAACCATAAATATTGAGCCGAAGCTCCATAAACGGTCTGAAGACCACGGGTCGCTACCCCGCCAAATTGAACCGAAGTTCCATAGAAACGGGGTTTAGTCTCCCTTGCAGACAAATAGACATCGCACATCGCTAGTCTAAATCACAAAATGATCATCATTGATCAATAAAAGGTGTCGATTACACTAAGCTAGTAAATATATGAGTTTATCTTCATGTCCCATAACCACTAGCTTAACTTAAATATTTACGAACAAATTGTAGATTTCCACTCGAAAATTGTCACAAGAGTTTCAATCGAACAAGTCCAAAAATTAACCGACGAAGTA
Organism: Allium fistulosum; assembly: GCA_030737815.1. Lineage (NCBI taxonomy): Eukaryota > Viridiplantae > Streptophyta > Magnoliopsida > Asparagales > Amaryllidaceae > Allium > Allium fistulosum. Next base: position 1,364,013,885 of record CM060903.1, on the reverse strand, counting down.
AACGCAAGCGTTTCATACCACTTGTTTTGCTAAGCCGTTTAATTATATTTTCTCATACGAATGAGGTAAAGGTTTGTATATACTAATAGACTGGAAAACGGTTTTGAAAACAAGCTTTATGTTTAAAAATAGAGTTGAAATCATCTTTGTAAAAGAGTTTGAATATTTACTACTAGTATAGAAAACCTTTATATTTTATAGTGACAAATCACAGAAATGATTGTAGAAACAATCAATCACAAGAATTCACATTTCGATAACGTGAATCCAACCATGGAAATCGATATCAAATCGATCAAATAGAAACACCATAAATCCAGAAAAGAAATCATCAAAGTTGATATTAATTGACAATAACTATATGGATAATCAAAAATCGATAAATTTGGAAATCCACATAAAAATAGGCTAATATCCAGAAATCAACAACCACAGACATCTGTGGGAAATCCACAGACGTCTGTCACCTGTTTCGAGAAATAATTTTCCTAAAGCCACAGACATTTGTGGGAAATCCACAGACGTATGTCGCCTGTATCGGGATAGAATTTGCAAAGCCCTTAAATGGGCAAACCTACACAACTTCTCAGATTCGGAGCGATTGAATGAGCAACGGCGACAAAGAATTTATGCCAAGCGACAACCCAGCCCTATAAGCTCTCCGAAACACCACCAAAAGCATGTTCATAAATCAAAGCTAGGATTTTCAAAGTTTTAACTTCTAAAACACCAAAAATTAAAATGTTCACTGAATCAATCCAAACCAAAATCAAATGAACATGAAAGGGTGTTAGGAATCCATACCAAGCAATCAAGGATAGTTATAGACATAGATGTGAGATAAAAATCTCACCTTTTTACACAAAACAAGGAAGAAGAAGCTATAGAGCAATGACAAGAACAATCACTCTTCAATTCCAACTCAACAAGCTTCAATCTAAGCTTAAAAGAGAAACATTTCCTAAGTTAGGTTTAGGAATTTCTGAGATTGAAAAGAGAACGAGTTGGAGAAGATGAAGAGAAGGCTTACCAAAGCTTCTTCTTTGAATTTGGAGCTAGAACTTGATTTGCAAATGGAACTAGGGCTTAGGAATTCTAATTCTTATTCTCCTCCACCATTTTTATCTAGAGCTTGAAAGTGTTAGGAAAATGAAGTGAATGAAGATAAGTGGGGGTGGAGCTAAGGGCTTGAGTTAGGATATAGGGCTGAAACCCAAACCAAAACCCAAAGTGAAAAAAGTAGCAAAATTCCACTAACTCCAAACAAATTAATGTTTATACTCAAAAAGGTCGCAAACGTCATTTTGAACTCAATGGGGGTGGTCTCGAGTCCTAATTTGACTGTTTGCAAAAAGTAGCTTTTTGGACTATAATCCGACTAACGATGAAATATTTAAATAAATTATTTAAATATTCAATCGTAAAATATGCGGGTTGTTACACTTTACTTCCATTTGTCAAATATATTGCTTTTCTTCACTTGATTGGTAAACTTCATTTGCTCTATTGTTTTCTTGTTGAGCCCGTAGTTGAAAATCAACGACTCCTTGTTCTGCTTCGGTGACTTCTAAACTTGAGATCTTTTTTGTGTATTGTTATAGTAAAAATGACATATTAGTATGTAAAAATGAAACGATGGTAAATTTTTAATAGTGGCATAAGATATACAAATGTGGTAACATTTTGTATAAAAATATAAACAAAATTATCATTTCATATACAATGATAAGCAAAAAAAAGATATTTTATTGCATTGCAATTCTGGAATGGTATGTAATAAAATATTTTCTTCTTTACTAATTTGCTATGTAAACCTGTTTATGTATCTTTCTATAATTATACATCCGGTATCAGAGCTAGTTGAAATGATGTTGATTAAGGATGAGTTCCATGCCGTATTCAGTGATCATTTTCACTAGAATAATCAAATTTATTTGTTAAGCGGTGGAAATCAGTAAGAATTGGAAAAGGATAGCATGATAATGTACATTTATGTTGAGATCAATTCAGAGGTCTATAAGAAAACTGCACATGTTGTTACATCAAAAGAAGAATACGAGACTGTCTTATTAATACATAGAATAGGAAAAGGCGATGAAAATGAGGTTGGAAGGCTTAAAACAAGGGCTTGAGCAACTTAAAAGGGAACAGGGAACAAAAGAGAAAAAAAAAGAAAACAACAGTTGTGAAGTATTCTGGAAGAATCTTACATCTGTTAATAAAATAGAGTCGAGTGGAGAAACAATTATATAAGCTTAAAGAAACTAAAAATTAGTGTTTGATGTCAAATCTTATTTTTTGAAAAGAAGAGGTTCTTTATTAATGACGTATGAGAACCAATAAATAGTGGGATTCGCCTCCTTAAAAAACTTTACCATTGTGGTAAGGAAAAAGAGCACGACATCTCCCATATATACAATCTCCAATACAGGTAATTAAACACAATACAAACCAAACCAAATAAAACTGAAAATACAAAAACCAATTAACAAAACAAAACCGGACCCAAAGATATTGGCCAAGCAATACACCTCCACTTCCATTGTCAATCCGATCCAGCCCAGTACTAAAAGCACGCAAAAAACCCTTATACCCCATACCACTTCATAATATGCAGCCATCAACCAGTATCTCCCAAATCAATCCCCCATCGGAGTAAAATCTCTCTCTCTCTCTATTGAGCTTGCTTGCCGATGATGGACTCGCCGAGATAGTTGTAGGTGAATATCTATTTCCAATAACTTCATCCTTATCTCCTTCGAACAAGACTTATTTTCAAAGCGTCGTCTTACACGTTCAAGCCAAATATGATGTGTCAGTGTAGACGCCACCACACAACCCAAATCTTTGAGTGCCAATGGTGCTTTGAAGTTGAGCCTCAACTTGGAGAGTCGGTCTCGCAACGAATGATAGCAACCGGTCGTATTGCGAGTTTGAGTAGTAGAGCATCCCACATATAAGTACTATATTCACAACTCGAGAATAAGTGGTGGTGGTTTTCATTTTGTCCATTGCATAGCACGCACCTTAATTCAGCAGTAATACCCCAATTTAATAATCGATCCGTTGTAGGTAAACGCTGTAAATAAGCCATATATGTAGTGAAAGGAATTTTTTTTGGTTGTTTTGTTGTGCCATATCAGTTTGAAATTATCATCACTGTCAGTAGTAAGTCGAATGCCATTCCAGATTGTGGAGAACACGTATTTTCTTTTATCACAAATTTTCCAATAGTTAGTTGGATTGTTAGAAATAATTTTCACCTGCTTAATTTGAGTTGCTACTTCCCTAGTTTCTGGTAATAGCTAAGGTTGAACTTGTCCATCTCGTATAATATTACTAACTTTACTATTGGTTGTGTTACTTAAATGAATTATGTTCCAGCCAATTAGTTCAACCAAAGATTTATGGTTTATCCAAGGGTCAAACCATAAATCTGTGTTTTCCCCATTGATAATAACTCGAGTCATGATTGATGCAGCTGTGTCACATTGCCTTAGAATCGATTTCATTGTACCAGAATAGTTATTATCAATGGGTAGAACCCAGAAATTTGCCCTGGACATATACTTAATCCTCATCCATCTGGGCCACAAGTAGTCTGTTGTTAATAGATTCCACAATAATTTAATTCTGGCAGTTTTGTTCAGATCTGTGAATTTACACAGTCCAACCCCTCCTTCAATCTTAGGCTTACATAATGTCTCCTATGAAACTTTGTGAAGCTTCCCTTTCCAGAAAAAATCTGCACATAGCTTATCAATTTTGTTCAACACTGATTAGGGCATGTTATATATTAATAACTAGTACATAACAATGGGGGTTATTGTACTGTGAATTAGCTCTGCTCTGCCAGCTGTAGTTAGTAAATTGCAATCCCATCCTTCTAACTTGTTGCTGATTTTATGTAGCAGGGGTAAACAGTGTGTAGCATGAATATAGTCCACTAATAAAGGAACGCCAAGATACTTTATAGGTAAATCTTGTTGTGATGTGTAAAATGCTTGAAATTTCTGACTTGTAAATTGCCCCGATGCTGAAAATATCTGAGATTTAGTTTGATTTATTTTTAATCCAACAGTCTCCTCCATTGTAGAAAAAACATGGTTCATATAAGTAGCATTGTTTGTAGTAGCGGATAGAAAAACCATAACGTCATCGGCATATATGAGATGAGTGATTGCAGGCTGAACGGTAGATATAGACTGTAAATGTCCGTCAACTATCCCCTCTTCCATTAATAATGTAAAAAATTACATTGCTATGCAAAATAAATAGGGGGACAGTGGGTCTCCCTGCTGGAGCCCTCTGTTGGAATGAATAAAAACTTGCGGTCTCCCGTCAATCATAATGGAAAAAGTAAGCGTAGAAATGCATTCATGAAAAAGCTTTACTATAGGTGTAGGGAAGCCCATAGATGAGAGCATATGAATTACAAACTCCCGATTAACCATGTCATATGCTTTTTGAAGATTGATTTTAATGCATATTTTTTGTTTACCTCGTTTAGAAAAGTCCCAAATAAGTTCATGAGCTAGCAAAATGTTTTCACCAATGTTTCTCCCCGGTATAAACGATAATTGATTTTCTGCAATTAAAAAAGGAAGAAACCATTTAATACGATTACAGATAATCTTTGATACTGTTTGTATAAAACATTAACACATGCAATAGGTCGATAATCTGAGATTGTTTGAGGCTTTTCTTTCTTAGGGATTAAAGTAATAAAATTGTGATTCACTCCCATTGGCAATTTCCTTGTTTGAAAATTTTCTGACACGACGTTGAATATGCTTTCATGTAGGTCCATCCAGTGCAGTTTGTAAAATTTGGAAGAGTAACCATCGGGGCCGGGGCTTTTAGCATCATCAATTGAAAATAGAGCCTTTTTGATTTCATCCATTGTGACTGGAGAAGTTAAGTATGCTCTCCCTGTTTCATTTATTTGCATTCTGTTGGTTATAGGGGGGGAAAATTCATAAAATCTCCATTGAATAGCGTTTGATAATATTTCAAGGCTTCATTCTTTATATTGTTACAGTCATATATATAGTGTCCTTGCGCATCCATTAGAGCTTGAATTTTATTCCTATGTCGTCACATTGACATTTTAGCATAGAAATATTTAGTATTACTATCACCCTTTTAAAGCCACAACACTTTGCTTTGTTGTCGAAGAAATTAATGTTGCTTCATAAGTTGATCATTTACCTTCTGACCAATATGGTAAATATTATCATATATAATGCAATTTTCTGGGTCTTGATCCGCGAGATAAAACATTGTGTCAAATTCAAACTATAGATTAACTATGATGTTATCCTTCGCTCTTAACTTATGCCATGCTTTTAGTTCATTTTTAATAGCCTTCAGTTTGAAAATCAGTCTGTAATTGTGAGAACCCCTTGTATCAACTGACAGCACATTTGCAATGCACCAACCATATCCTTCCCTATAGCACCAGTTATTAATATATCAGATGGGGGCTCATTTTTGGTGCCGATGTTGAGGACTGAAAAATACTAAGATAGGGGTATGGTCGCTAGTAGATGAGGGTAGGGCAATAGTGCCGAATTGTGGAAACATAGACATAAATTCATAATTAATGAGAACTTTGTCTATGTTTGTTGCAATTCCTCTACGCCGCCATGTGAATTTACATCCCTGTAAAATAGATTCAACCAAACCACGGTTAAATAAGCAGTTTTTAAAGGTATTTAAATAGGAGAAAGGGATTAGCAAACCTTCCTTTTTGTCCTTCGGGTTAAGAGCATTATTAAAGTCCCCCATAACTAGCCAAGAAGATCGTATATTAGAAGTGTCGAGGCAAAGCAAACCCCATAACTTTTGGCGTTCGGAAAATGAGTTACTAGCGTATACACATGTGCAATAGTATTGCAGGACTCCTTTATTTGATAACAGTAGGGTGATATGTTGCTGTGATTTGCTGAATATAATATGTTCCCAGACAGTTATCCGATATAATCACAATTCGACCTTTGCTACCTTCATCATTATTATGTACTATGTTCCATTTGGGTAGTTTCAACTGCAGTTTGTCTATGTTTGTGGTAGTTAACTTGGTCTCAACTAAGCTTATCACGGTTAGCTTGTGAGATTTTAGAAGTGTGTATATCTGACTGACTTTATCATCGGTATTCACATCTAATATTCCATGTCATGATGTTCATTTACCCTTCATAGCACTCCTTGTAGTTCTTTTAGGAGGAGCTTTGCTAGTCATTTTGGGATTTGTGAGTGTCACACGCTTTTTAATATATGTAGGATTCTTTGATACCATGGGGGAGAAATTAATAGTAGTGTTGGTTGGGCTACCTATTTCTTGGATTTGGTTAGCAATACTCTGTATAAAAGTTTCTTCATCTGTGTGACTGCTATTGTATTTATTTTCCAGAGGTACTTTGGAGAACGTAGGCTCAGTTGTGATAGAAGTGATCGTTGAAGCTTGGTTCAGTGTAGATGCTGGACTTGTCGGATTCGGAGTGATGTCCGATGGGATGTAAATAGAGTTTTTAGGAATGTCGATGAGGGATGAAAAAGCATTATGGAGAGGGATGTTTGAATTGGCCAGTTGGTGGTCTGTGCTTGTGGTTATTACATCAGTAGTTTGTAAATTTGTTGATGTAGTAGCCGTATCGATATTTACTTCTTTTTGCAACATCAAACTGCTATTTGTTAAAAAAATTGCTTCTGATTGAACTGCCATATTGATGCTTGTTGTATGATGTTTTGGTCTCCATTCTTTTGTAATAACTTTGCTGCAATTTGAATCCGTATGGCCGAAAACATGACAGACCGAACAAGGTGAAATTTTTTGCTCATATTCAACCTGGATTACATCTATATCACCATTGTATATATCCATTTGCACTGTCTGTGGATAAGTAAATTGTACATCAACTTCAGTTAAAACATGCACATAGTTAAGTCTATTTTCCATTTCCGTTGTGGAATCCATTCGAATTGGTCGGCCAAGAACGCTAGCAATTCTACTAATACCTTCATTATTCCAATATTCAAGTTTTAAATCTATGAACCGCGTCCATATTGGAATAGTAGAAAAGGAACCTTTGGTAATTGCAATACCAGGTTTCCATTTTTTGATGATCAAAATTCTGGAGCCTATGGTATAAGGGCCTGACCGTACGATTTTACTACAGTCGTCTGCATTATAGAATTTAATAAAAATAAAACCCTTCTTCTTATAGGACAATTCATAGGTTCCATTTGGCTGCCAGATCTTATCAACAAAACTTTTGAAGTTATTGTAAATAGGTCACCTTCCCAGAATATAAACAACTAAAGTGTTCTTCCATTTCTCTTCAGCGGCAATAAAAACAGTCTTTTGAATCATACCTTTTGTTATCTCCCCATCAGAATTAGGAGCAAAATACGTTAGATCAGTAATATCTATCTCTCTGTCTGTCAAACATTCTTTGACAGTTACTACCCATGATCTGGTCCATGTATTAGTGTTGTGGTGAGATATAGAGGCGTTGGTTACTTTGTCAAGACGTTGAAAGTCCGTATTAATTGCAGGAAAATCGAATGATGTACTGGAATCACGAAGCCTAGTTTCTCAATTGTAGATTCTTCGTACTGTTCGTTATCTGTAGGTAAGAAGCGATGGGTTTCATCTAGAGTGGAGGTAATAAGGTGCTCCTGTAGGGTGAGGGTGGATGCGGTTATGTCAGGAGGTCTGGGTGGTGGGGGGTCAGTAACCGTTCCCGCTGAGAAGTCCGTGTTCACCATTTTTCTTCAAATATTTTTAGATCTATGTGAGCTTGATGTCAAATATACATTAATTGGTTAAGTATCTCAGAGCAAATGCTAAAATACATGTTTACATGCTCTAAAGTTTACTTTATATTTACTGTGACTCTACTGTAAAGAGATACTTATGCATGGGTTGAATGATGAAATCATCGAAAAATTTCTTCAAACTTGATGAATAAACTTGATGATATGGAATAGAAATATATGTAAATGTTCTGTAGACAACTAAACATTTTCAAAATATATATGTTGAAAGAAACTTCACATACTGTTGGTGTTTGTTGTTGACTAGATGGAGATTTTTGAGTTGATTGGCTATGCTTTTGACAGTAGGCACTGCTGTCTCATATTAATACATTGTTTGCCTTTAATGTTGATAAATATGCAATGCGCAGTTTCTATAGAATTATTTTGATTTAATTTCTGCTTTTTCACAATTTGGGATAATCTTCTAGTCTGCATGTTTATAGCTGCATAAAAAAGGGATTTTGTCATTAAACAAATAATAATAACTTCTGAAATACTACTGACTTATATATGAATTCAAATCATCATAAATATTTGATTCATACATATATGAATATGACAAAAGCACTTTGCGAATTTGGCAGCATGTCAGGAAATACCTCTTGCAAATTAGAAAAGACCTTTTGACAATATAGTGATAAATTGGTTAGTTTATGGTGATTCAAATTTTTTTCCCATTTGAACCTTAATTCAAACAACAGAACGTATTATAGATGCATGCAAAAAGATGAAGGGTGCCTCACAACAAAAAAGACACAGCGACAAGAGGGTGATAAGTACAGCAGTGACTCTCCCATGTTTAAATAATTACCCATTTTCCAGTATAAGTAATGATGAATGTCTATTTTACTTTTATCATCATAATCGATAGAGTTTTACAGAATTGGAGGGCAAAAAATCTTTCCCTTTTTTCCAATATTAGTATTAATAGTGTTATTCACAATGAACAAGTTGAACAAAATTGTCTTCAATCTGTTATTGACTAGAAGTTGTTTAATTAATTGAGCAATTCACTAAAGATTTGTGTTTTCGGTAAAAGCATTAACATAAAATTATAGTTTGTCATTATATATAATTATTTGACTTGTGTTAATGCAATTCTTGAAATAACAATTATAGTAGTGCACTAAAGATTTATTTTCGTTTTTCATTTTTTCTAATTAAAGTAAATATTCTTAGATAATGTGACATCAACAAATATATCAATTTAGCTGATATTTGTAATTATCCTTTAAATGCAAAATATGAATAATTTTATTAAATAATATTTATGTAAAAGATAAACAAATTTATCTTTTCTTATTAAAACACATAAATATAATCTTTCATATTAAAAGACATAAAGATAAACATATTATACTTATAAATGTAAAAGGACAATATTTAATACAATCATTTTGACATAAAGATAAATATAACTATTTTTAATAAACAATAATTGTAAAATGATTATAACAACAATTTTGACTTAAAGATAAATACTTTTATCATTTAACAATAAATACTTTATCATTTAATTCAAGGTAAACATATTTAATTTAACTTTATTACATTATATTTACCTTCATTAAAGAATATTTATATAAAAGATAAACATATTTATCTTTTTTTATTAAAAGATAACTATCATTTTGACATAAAGATAAAAATAATTATCGTTTAATAAATACCATTATTTTGACATAAAGATAAATACAACTATCATTTAATAATCAATAAATGTAAAATGATTACTACAACAATTTCGACATAAAGATAGATACTTTTATCATTTAGTAAATAATAAATAGTTTTATCATTTAATACAAGGTAAACATATTTAATTTAAAGATAAAAGATAAACATATTTATCTTTTATTACTAAAAGATAACTATCATTTTGACTGTTATCCTGCCTTTTGGCAAGACCGTGACACCAAAAGATTAACTGGAAACCAAAGACAGTTCTCCTCGATTGCCAGTTATGTACAAGTTAGCTATGGATGTCGGTAAATTTCGACCCAGTCCGGATCAAGCTACAATCGATATGGCATGACATGCAAAGCTATGGAAGACAACGGTTCAAATTTCAAGTCAATAGGATTTCGTATGCTCAAGATATGATCGATGCAAAACCAAAGAAATTAACTCTTCGCATTCATAAATTTGCACCGATCGGCTCGCATCCATCAATTCGCATCGATTGGCTCGCATCCATTATTTCACATCGATTGGTTCGTATCCATCAGCCATTGCATCTCTTCATATCCATCAAAGCCAAACTACTTCGTATCCATGGAGAGTTTTCATTTCGCATCGATCATATTTGCTACATTTCGTATCCATCAGCAAACAACACTTCGCATTGATCTCGTTCAACTCAGTTCGTATCGATCGACTATGGATCGATACGAAACACACCACTAAAATCGATCGATACAAAGTAAAGTGCACAAAATTGATATGAAGTGAAATACAATCAATCGATACGAACAGTGCAACGATGATCGATACGAACAGTGCAATGATGATCGATGCGAACAAGGCAGAGGTGATCGATGCAAACAAGATACACTCCAATGAAAGACTCGATCGTTCGGCATGAAATGTGGATCGATCCTAAAAGCAAGCGCCATGTCAACCTTGAGGCACATGCCCGGATCGATAAGAACAGATCGACACGAAGAGGATCGATACGAAGAGAACAACAATCAAAAAACCCAAACTCGCATCGATCATAACTCACAATCTACAAGTCCAAATGTTACCAAATTTTCACAGGAGCTTGCGTCAACCCAAACAATGTCCATGATCGATCTCGACTCGATTGGATAAGATCTCGATCGATACGAAATTCGTTCATATCGATCACGGATCGAGTCAAAATCACCTGGGATCGATCGCATGGGCCCGCTCACATGTAAGAAGAAGTCTCCCGAGATCTGAGCGAGATATTTGCAGCCTACGCCTATAAATAGCAGTCCAAGAGCTTCAGAAAAGGGATCTTCTTCTGGTTCTTCTACGCTGCTACTCTGCCGAACTCCATTGTAACTCGATTATTATCAACTATATTCTTGTAACCAACGAGTGATTATCAATAAAATATCAACTCTTCAAAGTGGACGTAGGCCGGAGATAGCCGAACCACTATAAACCTTGTGTCTTTATTGCATTCTTTTTAAATTTTGAGTGTTCTTCACATTTATTTTCTCTACATATTTACTATCTGTGATCTGTGATTGTAAATGGGTGCTTTCATCGGCAATTGGGTGTTTGTGACCAATTTTGACGCTAACACTTTGGTGCTTTCACTGAGAACTGAACTCAGAAATTCCAAAGCTTGGATTTCAGATTTGAAAGCTTGAAGACTTGGATTTGGAAAGCTATGGCAAGGCAATCGGTAAGAAAATAAAGGACTCAAAGGAGTCAGCATGAAGGGAGTCAGGAGGCTTCCTCGGGAGCGAATCAGGCGTCGATCTTCATCACCAGAGACGAGATGGAGACGATGCTCAAGAGACAAGAGGAGATAATGCAGAACCTACTTCGACAAGTTGGACAAGTTGGAGTGCATAATCAAGTTAACGCAACTACAGGAGATGCTGGAGATAGGGATCGGGAGCACGGAGCAACCAGAGTTCAGAATGGAGCAGGACCATCCAGCGCAGCACCAGAACTAGGGGGCACTCACCCAGAGCATGATCCAATCCCAGGCAGAGTACCAAGTGGAGCCGAGCAACATGGCACTAATAAAGGAATGAATGCTCGTCCAGGAGTGCAGATTCCTGGATTCCCTCATGAACTCGAGGGGCAGACCGGAGGCAACGGACGAGGACTGCAGCTTGGTGACAACGATAGATTGGCAGAGATGGTTAGGCGAGCCATGAGAGGCGGATTGGTGAATAGAGACTTGGAGGATGTGAATAGGAGTCCTTTTGCTCCTATGATCAGGCATGCTAGGAACCCGCCAGATTTCAAATTGCCAACATTGGAGATGTATGACGGGAGAACAGATCCCATTGTTCACTTGACAAGGTACATGAGGCATATGGAAGTGCTGGGGGCATCGGAGGAGGTCATGGCACGATGCTTCCCTTTGTATTTAATAGATATCGTAGCATTATGGTTTAGACAGCTGGAAAGTGGCTCTATTGGAACATGGATGGAGCTGATTAAAAGGTTTATGAGGCAATTTCAGGTCCACATAGTCCGACCCAAGAACGTGATGACTTTGACATCGATGAAACAATGGAAGGGAGAGTCGCTCAGGGACTTCCTAACCAGATTCAATGCGGCAGTGGCTTCGGTGGATCGACCCGGTCCTTCGATGGTTTTAATGGCGGTCGTTTCGATAATTGCAGACAATTCAAATTTCAAGATATCGTTGGAACGGGACCCACCGAGGGATCTCGGGAAGTTCTACCATGAGGTAGAAAGGTTTCTGAGGCAAGAAGATGCGCAGGCTGAGAGAGAAGGGAGAGAGGCTGAAGCTTATGCAGTAAGGGGTGGTGGTCCACCTAGGGAGAATCCGGTCAAAGATGATAAAGGAAAAAAGGAAAATGAATGACGATGGTAGCACTCCGAAAAGGCCACGGAGGGAGTCAAAGTTTTCTTCTTACGTGGATCTAACTGAAACTCTAGAAAGGATTTACTTGGATACTCGAGGGCGCCTCCAGTATCGAAAGCCGGCAAGAAGGGAGCCTTCTGAATATGAGCGGGCATCGAGAAAGCATTGCATATTCCATGAGCTGAATGGGCACAACACGAACGATTGCAGACATTTGAAGGATATCGTTGAGGAGCATGTAAGGAATGGTCATCTACAACAATATGTAAGGAATCAGCTGTGGCAATGGAACAGGAGCGGCCACCACCCACCTCAAATGAGGACGGAACTGGATCTAGGAATCGTCGGCTTGTCGTCAACTAAATGGATTTATGACTTTGAATAAGTAGTAGAACTTGAAGTTATACGGCTAAGTCACTTACACATGTACGGGATGTAGGACGGTCCCTAGGCATGCTCTGAGACGATGATAAACCATGTTGCTCCAAGTCTATGAAATCTTGTTCTTCCTTTCGTATTTCTGAAAATTTTGGTTTTTTCCTTGGATGTACATACATATATTTGGTTTTCCCTGGCTGTAAAAACTCTTATTTTGAATGATTGGATTTGAATCAATGTAATAAATGATACAGGTCTCGCGATCACGGTCCCGATTGGAGAGACGGGGCAGTGATCGCAATTTACAAGTCCCTTCGCCGGAGAGCGATGGAATGGACTCGAACATAATATAAAAAGTCCTTGGCCGGAGAGCCGAGGCCGAAGAATATAAAAAGTCCTTGGCCGGAGAGCCGAGGCCGGAGAATATAAAAAGTCCTTGGCTGGAGAGCTGAGGCTGGAGAGTATAAAAAGTCCTTGGCCGGAGAGCCGAGGCCGGAGAATATAAAAAGTCCTTGGCCGGAGAGCCGAGGCCGGAGAATATAAAAAGTCCTTGGCCAGAGAGCCGGGGTCGGAGAGCATAAAAGCCCTTGACCGGAGAGTCAAGGTCGGAACAGGATATCGGTCCGGAGTGGTCATGGATTTTGTTATCGGTTATTGGATGGATTAAAGCTCGATTGACGAATTTGGATAGCTGCGAAGTTGGCTAAGGTTGTGGTTACAGGACTTCAAATTGGACATCGACTCGGAGCAGTCGCGGACTTGGCTATGGCTATGGCACTTGGATAGGATGGCCTGGTAATGGATTGGATTATGAATCAGATGGTATGACTATGGATGGAATATGGATTTTGGATATCGGATTCAGAGCTATTCAAAACACGCCTTCTTACCACAAGGCATGTTTTGGGGGGCAAGTGTTATCCCGCCTTTTGGCAAGGCCGTGACACCAAAAGATTAACTGGAAACCAAAGACAGTTCTCCTCGATTGCCAGTTATGTACAGGTTAGCTATGGATGTCGGTGAATTTCAACCCAGTCCGGATCAAGCTACAATTGATATGGCACGACATGAAAAGCTATGGAAGACAACGGTTCAAATTTCAAGTCAATAGGAGTCCGTATGCTCAAGATATGATCGATTCAAAACCAAATAAATTAACTCTTCGCATCCATAAATTCACACCGATCGGCTCGCATCCATCAATTCGCATCGATCGGCTCACATCCATTATTTTGCATCGATTGGTTCGTATCCATCAGCCACTACATCTCTTCGTATCCATCAAAGCCAAACTACTTTGTATCCATGGAGAGTTGTCATTTCGTATCGATCATATTTGCTACATTTTGTATCCATCAGCAAACAACACTTCGCATCGATCTCGTTCAACTCAGTTCGTATCGATCGACTATGAATCGATATGAAACACACCACTAAAAAAAATCGATACGAAGTGGAGTGCACAAAATTGATATGAAGTGAAATACAATCAATCTATACGAACAGTGCAACGATGATCGATACGAACAGTGCAACGATGATCGATGCGAACAGGGAAGAGGTGATCGATGCAAACAAGATACACTCCAATGAAAGACTTGATCGTTCGGCATGAAATGTGGATCGATCCTAAAAGCAAGCGCCATGTCAACCTTCAGGCACATGCTCGGATCGATAAGAACAGATCGACACGAAGAGGATCGATACGAAGAGAACAGCAATCGAAAAACCCGAACTTGCATCGATCATAACTCACAATCTACAAGTCCAAATGCCACCAAATTTTCACAGGAGCTTGCGTACAACCCAAAGAATGTCCATGATCGATCTCGACTCGATTGGACAAGATTTTGATCGATACAAAATTCATTTGTATCGATCACGGATCGAGTCGAAATCACCTGGGATCGATCGTGTGGGCCCGCGCACGTGCAAGAAGAAGTCTCCCGAGATCTGAGCGAGATATTTGCAGCCTGCGCCTATAAATAGCAGTCCAAGAGCTTCAGAAAAGGGATCTTCTTCTGGTTCTTCTATGATGCTACTCTGCCGAACTCCATTGTAACTCGATTATTATCAACTATATTCTTGTAACCAGCGAGTGATTATCAATAAAATATCAACTCTTCAAAGTGGACGTAAGCCGGAGATAGCCGAACCACTATAAACTTTGTGTCTTTATTGCATTCTTTTTAAATTTTGAGTGTTCTTCACATTCTTTTTCTCTACATATTTACTATCTGTGATCTGTGATTGTAAACGGGTGCTTTCATTGGTAATTGGGTGTTTGTGACCAATTTTGACGCTAACATTGACATAAAGATAAAAATAATTATCATTCAATAAATGCAATTAATTAGACATAAAGATAAATGCAACTATCATTTTGACATAAAGATAAATATAGATCCAAATTGGAGATGAAGTGTCCAGGTTGTTTGCTGGTGCAGATGTTTGAAAATGCATAGGGGAGTATGTATATTTCAGGGATATTTGTTGTGAAGTATGTTGTAGTTTATTCAAATGTTGAAGTTGTTTGTTGAAGGACGATGGAACTGTGATGGAGGGGATATATGTGTTAGTCCATGAGTTGATGGTTTTGATGACAACAACCTTAGAATAAGATTATAAAATATTGATGAAGCTTGTACCTTAAGTCGCGGACGACCTAAGTCACGACCGACCTACTCCCACCCAGTCGATTCCATTGCCGACCTACCAATCCAACTGCCGACTTACCAATCCAATTGCCGACCTACCCAAGGTCGTAGACCTACCAACCCAATTGCCGACCTACCCAAGGTCGTAGACGACCTAACTCCAGTTTCCACTACGACCTACGACCCAACCTCCATCCCACGACCTAATTCCCAAATGCCTGAATCGGTATATGACTTAACCAAACCATCCAACGACCAAAATCAGCTCCGACTTAAGCCCTATGCCGACCTAAATCATCTCCGATCTAACCACCAAACCGAGCTAACTCCTTCACGACATAAAAACTCCAATTGTTTCCCCTCTAATCACCACCCTAAACCTGGATCGTCTTTAGACAAATTGCGAGAGAGCTCGTCTAAATCGCGGCATGATGGAAGGTCGCGAACGAACGCACCTCCTTAGCTCGTGAGATCATCTGATAAGTCGCGAATCAAAGATGATAAGTCGAGAGTATTTCTTTCAGTCGGAAGACTACTGTTGCATAAGTCGCGTGTTATAGGTCGGTTCCGACCTATGGTTGTAAGGTGTTGGACTGTATGATCTTATATTGTAATCTTGTTAGGTCGTCGAATTATTTTAGGTCGTCAACACTGCTGTTAAGTCGGTACGATATTTTCTTATGTCGTCTGTAAAGAATGTTGTTAAGTCGGTTGCCGACTTAGGAGTTGTATGTTTTCCTGCTTTGCGTGTTGTAGCCTATAAATAGGCGAGTTGTCTCATTTGTAAAGGTTGTTGAAAATTTAATAAAATTCTCTTTTGTTAGCTTGTTGCTTTCAATTTCAATTGGTAGTCGAGTGTATCTCCTATCTCCACTAACGTCATTCGAGTGCGCTCGGATCATCGTTTGTTGAAGCCGATTCACGGTATCTTGTGCGCAAGATCAACGTCGAAGAATCGTAGATCTCTTTCCGGTATCTTCGGATCAACGAGTCAGAGATAGCTAGAGTTCGGTATCTTCGGATCAACGAATTCGGGCATTCCAGTATTCATCATCCCATCGACTGCTACTTTCTTCGATCGAAGATCGTTTTGAAATATCCGCTGCGTCAGTTTGGTATCAGAGCTTGTTTTAGCCAATCATAGCTAAATCGAGTCTTGGAGCCGAGAATTTGAAGTGTTGAAGTTATGTTCATCGTGTTCATCATATTTTGCAACAAAGTTGGAGTTTCGATCCATTTCATTTTGGATCAAAGTTCGAAAGGCGTTTGAAAACTTGAAGTGTGAATTTGTTGAAGTGTTTGTGAAGAATTCAATCATGCCGCCAAGACGAGTTCAACGTCATCGCAATATTAATGCTTTGTACGGAAGAGAAGAGACCGACGAAATGGAGCAACGAATCAACGAGAATTTCAATGAGAAGCTTACGGAAGGGATTGGTCGATTAGAGAGGATGATGTTGGAAATGAGTCAAAATCAGAGAAGGGTTTCACCTGAATCGAGCCATGGAAGAAGCAGGATTTCACCACATTCAAATCGAGAGAGAAGTGTCGATAGTGATCATAGAAGCGTGGATCGAGATTGTGATAGAAATGTTGATGATCGAGGTCGTGATAGAAATGTGACTGATCGAGATCGGAGGAATGTGGATCGTAGGAATGTTGGTGGAAGACGTGATGGTGGTAGAGATGTTGGTGGTCAGGATCGACATCGATATACATCGGATTGTGAAGAAGAGTATGATGGTGGTAGTGTTCATGGACGAGGACGTGGACGAGGAAGGAATCAGTCGGAGTACGATCACAAGTGGGAATCTGGGATGAAGACAGAAATTCCAGAATTCAAAGGTGGTATGCAGGCTGAGGAGTTTTTGGATTGGATGGCTAATGTTGAAGAAATTTTTGATTTCAAAGAAGTTCCAGAACGTCGTAGAGTGAAGTTGGTTGCTACAAGGTTGAGGGGTAGAGCTTTGGCATGGTGGCAGCAAACTAAACTTACACGTGAACGAATGGGGAAGTCAAAAGTTGAATCTTGGGAGAAGATGAAGAAATTGATGAAAGCAACGTTCTTACCTTACAATTATCAATCTTTGATGTATCAACGTTTGCAGAACTTGAGGCAGGGCACAAAGACTGTTAATGATTATGCGGATGAGTTTTACCAGCTTATTGCGAGAAATGATATTATGGAAACGGAAGAGCAGCTGACATCTAGATTCATTGGGGGATTGAGAATGCAGATTCAGGATATGGTTAATATGTTCGATCCAAGATCTGTGGCGGAAGCACATCAGAAAGCGTTGGCTTGGGAGAAGCAGGGACGACGAGGAGGTGGTGTGTTTACGAATTCCAATAATCAAGTGAAGGGTGTTGGTGGAAGTTCTAATATGTCTAAACCTATCAGTAAACCAGTGGTGAAGGAGGTTGAGAAGGCAAGGGTTAACAACGGTTTCAAATGTTACAACTGTCAGGAGTTGGGTCATAAAAGCAACGAATGTCCGAAGCCAAAGAAGAGAGCAATGATTGCTGAGGTTGAGGATGAAGAAGCTGAATGTTCTAATTCTTTACCAGTTGAGGAGGAAGACTTACTGTCGGGAGATGACGGATACGCATTGATGATGAGGAGAAGTTGTTTAACACCGAAGCAAGAGGAAGAAAGTAGTTGGTTGAGGAACAATATCTTTCAATCTACATGCACTATTCTGGGAAGAGTTTGTAAATTTGTTATTGATGCTGGGAGTTGTGATAATATTATCTCTACAGAAGCAGTGAAGAAGTTGGAGTTGAAAACCGAGAAACATCCTAAACCGTACAAGTTAGCTTGGTTAAGGAAGGGTGGTGAAGTGAAAGTTGGACGTAGAGCTTGTGTGAAGTTTTCAATTGGGAAGAAATACAAGGATGAGGTTTGGTGTGACGTAGTAGACATGGATGTGTGTCATCTGTTGTTGGGAAGGCCGTGGCAGTTTGATAGAGCAGTACAACATGATGGACGGACCAACAGTTACAGTTTCATGTTCGAAGGTACAAAGATTACTCTGGTTCCGAAGAAACGCCAACAGGAAGAAAACAAAGTGGAGGAAATCGAAGAGCTGAAAACTTTATTGACTTTGAAGGAGTTTGTTAAAGAAGTTGAAGAAGAACCGGAAGTATTCTTGTTGATTGGACGAGAAAGCAGTGAAGAGATTGAAATTCCAGAAGAAGTTAAACCAGTTCTGAAAGAATTTGACGATGTATTTCCAGATGAGTTACCAACGGAGTTGCCACCGTTGAGGGGTATACAACATCAGATAGATCTTGTTCCCGGTGCTGTATTGCCACACAGACCACATTATCGAATGAGTCCGAAGGAACATGAAGAATTGCGGAGGCAGGTAGAGGAATTGCTTGAACAGGGGCGTGTGCAGGAGAGTCTGAGTCCTTGTGCTGTACCAGCTTTATTGGTACCCAAGAAGGATGGGACATGGAGAATGTGCACTGACAGTCGAGCATTGAATAAGATTACTGTGAGATATAGATTTCCAATGCCGAGGTTAGATGACTTGTTGGATCAGATAAGCGGAGCTACTATCTTTTCTAAGATTGATTTGAAGAGCGGATATCATCAAATTCGTATCAGACCAGGAGATGAGTGGAAGACTGCTTTTAAAACCAGAGAGGGTCTATACGAATGGTTGGTTATGCCATTTGGTTTATCCAATGCGCCAAGTACTTTCATGAGGGTGATGAATCAAATTTTTCGACCGTTCATTGGGAAATTCGTGGTGGTGTATTTCGATGATATTCTTATTTACAGTGGGAGTCCGGAGGAACATCTGAATCATCTTAGAGAAGTGCTGATGGTATTGCGACAAGAACAATTCTATGCTGCAACGAAGAAATGCGTGTTCATGACGCATAGTGTTTTATTTCTGGGGTATGTTGTTTCAGAGAAAGGAATACAGGTTGACCAAAGTAAAGTTGAGGCGATCAGAAATTGGCCGCAGCCCAAGACGATAACGGAAGTTCGTAGTTTTCATGGGTTGGCTTCATTTTATCGAAGGTTTATCCCACACTTTAGTAGTGTGATGGCGCCTGTTACAGATTGTATGAAAGGCAAACAGTTTTCCTGGTCAGAGGAAGCAGGGATTGCTTTTGGAAAAATCAAGGAATTGCTGACGTCTGCACCAATTCTAGTGCTACCTGATTTTCAGTTGGTGTTTGAACTACATACTGATGCATCCAAGGTTGGGATTGGAGGGGTGTTGAGTCAGAAGGGGCGTCCTATTGCATATTTCAGTGAGAAGTTGTCCGGAGCGAAGATGCGATACAGTACATATGATGTGGAGTTTTATGCTGTTGTACAATCTATTAAACACTGGAGACACTATCTATTTCAGAAGGAGTTCGTTATGTATACTGATCATGAAGCATTAAAGCATTTGCAAGGGCAAGACAAGATTTCAGCAAGACATGCATCGTGGATTGCTTATTTACAGCAGTTTACTTTTGTCGTTAAGCACAAGTCAGGGGTAACCAATCGTGTGGCTGATGCTTTGAGCAGGAGGAGTCATTTGTTGACGACAATGAAAGTTGAAGTGACAGGGTTTGAATTATTGCCAGAATTGATTGAAGAAGATCCTTACTTTGTGAAATTTGTTGAAAAAGTAAAGGAAGGAAATACGGATGAATTTGTGCTGGTGGATGGTTTTCTGTTTAAGGGAAATCGTTTGTGCATCCCAGACTGTAGCTTGAGAATGAAGATTGTTAAAGAACTACATGAAGAAGGCCATGTGGGTAGAGATCGTACGTTGCAGTTAATTTCTCAATCTTATTTTTGGCCGTCAATGAGGAAAGAGGTGGAAAGATTTGTTGAGAGATGTCATATTTGTCAGGTTTCGAAAGGAACTGCGACTAATGCTGGTTTATATATGCCATTACCTGTACCAATTAAACCATGGGTTGATGTGAGTATGGACTTCGTGTTGGGATTACCGAGGACACAGCGAGGTAACGATTCCATATATGTGGTGGTGGACAGGTTCTCGAAGATGGCACACTTTATTGCTTGTAAGAAAACGGCAGATGCTGTTCATGTTGCTCAGTTGTTTTTCAAGGAGATCTATCGACTTCATGGATTGCCAGAATCTATTGTGTCAGATAGAGACACTCGATTTCTGAGTCACTTTTGGTTGAGTTTGTGGAAAATGGTGGGAACAAAGCTGAAGTTTAGTAGTGCTTATCATCCGCAAACGGATGGACAGACTGAGGTGGTTAATCGATCGTTGGGAAACTTGTTGAGGTGTCTTGTTCAAGATAATCTAAAGAGTTGGGATGTGAAGTTATGTCAGGCAGAATTTGCCCATAATCATGCTGTGAATCGAAGTACTGGGTTCAGTCCATTCCAGATTGTTTATTCGAGCTTACCGAAGGGACCGTTGGATTTAACGGTAATACCACAATCAAAGAAGACAGTTAAGAAAGCTGCTGATTTTGTTGAAGGGTTGACGAAGTGCCATAGAATCGTACAGGAACGATTGGAAAAGTCAAATGAGAAGTACAAACAAATGGCGGATAAGAAACGAAGGAGTGTAGTCTTCAAAGAGGGTGATTTTGTTTACGCGGTATTGACGAAAGATCGTTTTCCAGTTGGGACTTACAACAAGTTAAAAGCTCGAAAGATTGGACCAGTAGAAATCTTGAAGAAAATCAATGACAATGCTTATCAGTTAAAGTTGCCAGATCACATTCACACTGCTGATGTTTTCAATGTAAAACACTTAATTCCGTATTATGAAGAGGAACTTGATGAAATTGACGAAAATGTGAATTCGAGGACGAATTCTTTCCAACAAGGGGAGGATGATGAAGCTTGTACCTTAAGTCGCGGACGACCTAAGTCACGACCGACCTACTCCCACCCAGTCGATTCCATTGCCGACCTACCAATCCAACTACCGACTTACCAATCCAATTGCCGACCTACCCAAGGTCGTAGACCTACCAACCCAATTGCCGACCTACCCAAGGTCGTAGACGACCTAACTCCAGTTTCCACTACGACCTACGACCCAACCTCCATCCCACGACCTAATTCCCAAATGCCTGAATCGGTATACGACTTAACCAAACCATCCAACGACCAAAATCAGCTCCGACTTAAGCCCTATGCCGACCTAAATCATCTCCGATCTAACCACCAAACCGAGCTAACTCCTTCACGACATAAAAACTCCAATTGTTTCCCCTCTAATCACCACCCTAAACCTGGATCGTCTTAAGACAAATTGCGAGAGAGCTCGTCTAAATCGCGGCATGACGGAAGGTCGCGAACGAACGCACCTCCTTAGCTCGTGAGATCATCTGATAAGTCGCGAATCAAAGATGATAAGTCGAGAGTATTTCTTTCAGTCGGAAGACTACTGTTGCATAAGTCGCGTGTTATAGGTCGGTTCCGACCTATGGTTGTAAGGTGTTGGACTGTATGATCTTATATTGTAATCTTGTTAGGTCGTCGAATTATTTTAGGTCGTCAACACTGCTGTTAAGTCGGTACGATATTTTCTTATGTCGTCTGTAAAGAATGTTGTTAAGTCGGTTGCCGACTTAGGAGTTGTATGTTTTCCTGCTTTGCGTGTTGTAGCCTATAAATAGGCGAGTTGTCTCATTTGTAAAGGTTGTTGAAAATTTAATAAAATTCTCTTTTGTTAGCTTGTTGCTTTCAATTTCAATTGGTAGTCGAGTGTATCTCCTATCTCCACTAACGTCATTCGAGTGCGCTCGGATCATCGTTTGTTGAAGCCGATTCACGGTATCTTGTGCGCAAGATCAACGTCGAAGAATCGTAGATCTCTTTCCGGTATCTTCGGATCAACGAGTCAGAGATAGCTAGAGTTCGGTATCTTCGGATCAACGAATTCGGGCATTCCAGTATTCATCATCCCATCGACTGCTACTTTCTTCGATCGAAGATCGTTTTGAAATATCCGCTGCGTCAAATATAAATACTAACAATATAGTTTAGATATATATATATATGTATATGCAGGATTTAACCATGCAGGTACAAAGAATGAAGACTGTACAGTATAGAGATTCAAGATATCAAGATTGAAGACTCATGAGTATCAAGAATATCAAGATTATCAAGAGTTCAAGATTTCAAGATAAGTATTGAGTCTAGAATTATGTTAAAACTTCACAATAACACTGAAATCTTCACTCCAATTTTCTTTTGGGATGGAACCCATTTCTACCTTTTTAGTGGCTTACAAACCCACGACAAGTAGCTTACAAACCTACGACAAGTGGCTTACAAACCCACGAACATCCTGGTTTTGTACAAGTCCTCGAGTCCTGATATGATGAGATATTCTACAGGAAGAAGCTTGCAAAACTACTTCAAAATGATTTTCAAAACTACTTCAAAATGATTTTCAAAACTGTTTTTCAAAATGTTTTAGCCTTAAAAATTATCTTTTCAAATGATTTTCAAAAAGATGTTTTAGCCTTAAAATATTCTTGTTTTTAAACTTCGTTTATTTTAAACTATCTTTTAATTATAATATATTTATACTTAGATTTAAATATAAAATTATAGTAAAATTATATATATTATTCTCTATATTTATCTAAGTATTTTATCTATAGTCAAGTATATTTATAAAGTTTAAAATAGTTTTAATATAAGATAAAGGTTATTTTCTAAGAAAAACAAAACATCAAAATTTCCTTTGGGATGTCGACATGTCCTAGTACCCCATGTCGACATAGTGATAGTTAGATTCAAAATTTGAATTTCAAAAGAAGTGTCTATTCGCCATAACCTTTCACGAATGGACATGACTGTTGTTCTTCTATAAATAGGGGTTAGTTTCAATGATTTTAATCAGATTTTCTGGTTTTTCACTTCTCTTCTTCTTCCACATTTTCTTATTCAAAATCCTATCATTACTCTGCCGAAATCAACATTGAATCTAACTAGATCATCTCTGGTTTGATTCTCTATCACTATCTCAACAAGATCTAAGTGCTATTCAGAGTTATAGGCTTCTTTGTAATCTATCTAGCGAGAAAAGGCGTGATTGTAGCCTTGGAAATCAATTGGGTGAACTTGTCACCCGTAAATCAAGTATCTCTACCCAGCGGATTGTGATTCTGGAGGGTGTACCTCGTAGCCTTGAAACTGAGGGTTGAAATTGTTGAATTGCTTTTGAAAGGAAATCCGTACTTAGTTGTGCGGTACTGGATGTAGGGTAACTCTGAACCAGTATAAAATCCGGTGTGTTCTTTTCTTTACTGCATTTACTTTATTTCTGCATTTGTGTTTGTTTCTGTGATTATACCTGTGTCTGAATATTACATACATTTGTGTTCAAATTAACATAAACTCAAAAAGATTTAGTAATTTCTTATAAACACTATTCACCCCCTCTCTAGTGTTATTCCTAGCCTTAAGATCCGTAATCCGCGTTCCTCACATTTTGGTATTAGAGCAAGGTTTTCAAACATTCATAATCTGAATTTTGAAAATTTTGAAAATGGGAATTTTTTATAAAATTATTAACACTGTTTTCATATGAATATGTCACAGAATCATCATGATATTGTTGTTTAAAATTATATTTAGTTATTTTGAAAAGTCACTTGATTCTTTACAAAGTTATCTTGTTTTGCAGGAGAAGAGTTATGTCTAATGACTGTTGGTTAAAAGATACCAGATAATCATTCATCGATCAAGAAGAACAAATGTATATATAATGGAAATCGACAAAGAAATGGGTACCAGATCAATTCAAGACTTTAGGTTCTCATCTACAACTTGATTTGATACTGTACTTATCTCCATCTGCTTCGCAATGTCACTGGTTTCGTGTGAATCCGTCAAGAAATGACCAAGTTATGGTCAAATGAAGTTTTGGTGAACAAAGAGAAAAAGAAGGCAAAACTGTCAAAGGTATTCTTCAAAATTCATCCAGAGATTTAAGTATTTTGTTCCCACTCCTTTTCAGATTGTAGTTCTTGTTCTCGCGGTCGTTTTGATGGGTAGATCATCAAATTCCGATCAAAATTGAGTGAGATATGACAGTTTGAAGTTGGCTATCCAAAACTGAAAAACTGTATACGGGATCTTCTACATTTGTTCTACTGTTCGGCCTGTTGCATCACAATACCGTCCAAATTCGACACCAAACTATTACTAGATCGCAGCCCTTGCCTTCCTCTTTGACTTGCCGCTGGTTTCATCCAATTCCGTTAAGAAACGAAGGAGATATGCCTTCTAGAAGTTTGATAGTATATAGAAAAACGGGAAGAAGATGAAGAGAGAAATTTTTATGAAAAGTGGTGACCGTTGGGCCTATTTATAGTGGTTGAAGTGTCCATTCATTCAAAATTCGAATTTAAAGTTTTGGCGCCAAGTTGGTCAATTTACTAAATCATCTGTATCTTTCTCATACGGTCTTCAAATTCAGCAAATGAATATACTACGCTGATCAGAAAAACGAGCCCGTCGCAATAGAACACATCTCGTCGTCAAATTCAGAAAGATATAAATGTGTGGTTCACAACAATGGAGGAACAACAAAGTTAGAAAGATGAAATGTAAAAATTGGTACGCTTTACTATTATTTTATCTTTATTATTGCATTTAGAAATATATATCTATGCATTTAGTTAGGTATAGAAATTTATCTCTTTTATAAGTTTTGCTATTTTGGTCCATATATCGACACACCATAGTATAAATATCGTTATACAAGTCTAAATTTTTTAAAAGTCTTTTAAAATGTGTTTTCTTTCAAATAAAATCTACAACTAATTTATTACAACTATACTAAGTAGAAAAGCATACATTCATTCCTGATTTCAACTTTTCTAATTTTATTTTTACTTCTCATACTCTATTTCTTTTAAGATACTAATTTTATATCTTTAAGAAATTAGTAGAATGAATTTAGAATGTTAGAATAAGGCTCTATTTATATATTTCTTCAATTAATAAGATTGCACCACATCACATGACCGGAATTTTAGATAGCATTTCTAAAATGCTACTTTTCTTCTGTAATGTTTTGTAAGTACTGCAAATTCGTTTTTGTAGCATTTCTGTGCTTTGAAACGCTGTAGAGTTTCAGAAACTTTACACAGCATTTGGTAAAAGCTACAGTTTCTATTTTATAATGTTTTGAATATATTTTATTGCAAATTTTTTTTATAGCATTCTGTAAATGATGTCTTTTCTATTTGAAATTTTAAATTATAAAAAAATGATATTTAAACTAAGTATTTTTCTCTATGCTTTTTAGAGTTATTTTCTAACTTATATTAGAATATTTAAAAAGTAATTTCATGTTTAAATATTTTTTTAATTAATTAAATTTTTTAATGTAAGAAGCCTTAATGTAACACATGTTTATTCTAGTTTTTCAATCTTTATTATTTTATTTAATATTCCATTATGATATTATTTAAATTTAAAAGGAGTTTAAACATGTTTCTAAATATTTAAATCAATAATAATTTGATATAAAGGTTTTAATTAGTAAGTTAAGAACATGGAAGTTTGGATTCTTAAAAAAATCAACCAAGTTAATAAAAAATCATTTTAAATAAATTAAATAATCAGGGTATTAATTTAAAAAAAAAACATATTTGATCATATATGCAGTTTAAAGTCCATATTTCTTATCAATTTGATTTTGATATTGAGTGTGATTACTACCTTTCATGAATATGTTATAGTTTTAATACCATTTATTACCTTTAAACTCTTTCTTTACAACTCTTTCAGTCCCATTCATTAGTTTCCTTAACTTAAGTCTAGTAATTGGTGTGTTTTACCTTTGTTTGGTTGAAGTGTTTTATAATAAATAGTTTGATATATGTATACATACATAGACACACACACACACAGAGATATATATATATATATATATATATATATGCTTGTCAATTAGATATTACCTATCACTCATGTTTATCTTATAATCTGAATGTCACTTACCGTAGTATATATATCATCATATCATTCTGCATATTATTATTATTATTTTTACTTCATTATCATTTTGTTTCATATTACATATCATTATGCATCCTATTTCATATCACATTTCATTGCATATTACATTATAAATTACAATGCATGAAATATCATAATCATTTGCATCACAAGTTGCACTTCATTCTGCATATCATCTCATGCTACATTGCATATTGTTGATTCATGAGTTTTGATTCATGACACAAGCTTCAGAGATCATACGATGAAATACAAAGAGAATACTATATGAAAGCGACAAAAAGAGAATAAACGTATATTGTGAACTACAAAGGAGACAAGACTACAATCCAGAGATTAGTATGAATATTTTATTTTATTGAGTCTTAGAATATTGTTAAAATCATTCCTCAAGTAGTCACACACACACAAATTGATCCATGTTAATTTATACATATATAAGTGTACACTGTGCAAATAACATCAGGTCGGCTGACCAACCAGGATCCTCGGTCGACCGACCCAGTGTTATGTGCACAGGTACTCTCTGTTTTGTGTACGATTTCGAACTCAGCTGACCGGCCAGATTTTCCGGTCGACCGACCAGAGAATAACGGCTAGTTTACTGAAGAGATGCGATCATTTCATGAAGAGGAATGTCCTCTATTTCAAGAGATATGGACACAACTATTGACTGAAACTCTTCATGAAAGATTATAACTCTTCTACAACTATATAAACATATTCAATTCACTTCTACAATAACCGATTCTTGTTTATATTTCTGAAATCTAATCTCTATTCATTTCTGCAAATAAAAGCATTTATTCTTATTTAATATCACTAGAATCCTTGAATTTATTCATATACTTCGATTCTACGTGATTATCTTCCTTCTAAATCTTCACACACATATATACTCTTGAGGATTTGATTATAGGAAAGTTGTACTATCAAAAGAGAATCAGTGTTATTCAGAACACATTCGTCAACAAACTATTTGTATTAAGTTGAAGTCCTCTTCGGCTGTTGAGGCGGAAAAATTCCTGTTCGACTGCTCAGGTGTCGTATACCTATTCCTCCGGGTTAAGTGAGGGGTTTAGTTTAAATCCAGAGGGTATTCTGGGACTGGACGTAGAACGGGAAGTTCGAACCAGTATAAAAATTCCTGGTGTGCTTACTTTAATTTGTACTTTACTGTTATTACCAGTTTCCGCATTAACATACCATATTACACGATCCTTAGTACTACACGTGTACTTTCATTTGGTATCAGAGCCTGGTATTCTATCGATCGTCACAACATCATAGAATAATGGCTAGAAAAAGATCCGGTCGAAGTACAGCAAGCAAAAAGCCTGAAACTACTAGAGCAACGACCAATGAGGACTGTAAAAAGGTACTTTCTGATTTACAAATTTCAGTAAAAGATAATAATGAATTAGTTAGTATAAGCAATAAGATTTCAAAGCTTAATTTTATTATTTTAGAAAAGATGAAATCTGTTGAACTTGAAAATGAGAAATTGAAAAACGAGAAGTTAAAATTAGAAAATCAACTTGGTGATTTAAAGAATAATTTTATAACTCTTACAGATTTTCTAGATAAACAAAACACCATATTTGAAAACGAGAGAGAAAAATTTTCAAAAGAAAATTTTGATTTGAAAAGACAAAATGATTTATTACAATCCTCTTTAGATAATTTAGAATCTCAAAATTTCCTTCTCAAAAATGAGAACGGTACGTTAAAAAATGAGAATTCTAAATTAAATGAGAAAATGGATATTTTAAATAATAGTAATATTTCTTTTGAAAATAATAAGTGTGACTTTAAAGCTAAATTTGATAAACTCAACACTGAAGTCACAAAATTTAATAAAGGTCAAAATGATTTAAACATGATTTTATCTAGTTCTAGACCTTTACATAATAAAAATAGTTTAGGATATAATCATAGAAATAGCACTAGATATGCTTTTATGTATAATAAAAATGTTAGTGCTACTACTAAATTTCGAGTAAAGTCGAAATCAAATTTTTATCGAAATTCAAAAACTGCTATGACCAATAATGTTTATAATTTCTCTAGAAGTACAAAATCATTAACGAGAAATATGAATAAAAATTATCTAAGTATTTGGGTTCCTGTTAATTGGAAAAATAGAGAAAAATGCATTAATAATTATTTTGATATGGTAATCAATAATGAAAATTATATTTATAAAGGTACAACCACACCCAAATGGGTATGGTTTCCTAAAAATTAGGAAATTATAAGAATCTTGGGTATCGCATGCTTTAAATGTTCATTGTTTTCTGATACCTTACAAGTAGTAATTATTTTGTTCTATATTGTTAACACTTGTGTGAAATATAATATTTGTTATCATATAAACTCTCCTTTTCGTCAATGACAAAGGGGAGAAAGATATTGCTCTAACACAATTTTCAGAAATAAACAATGCAAGCACAGATTAAGGGGGAGAAAAGTAAGTGTTACCTTAAAACTCTTATTTGTGATGATACAATGTATGAATGCTTGTTTCTTTTATTGCTATGTTTTGAATATCTATACATGCATCATATTGTTTTACAATTTGATATTTCATAATTTCAAGTATTCTGTTTTTTTGAACAATATGTCTATTTTTAGATGTTGTGTAGTAAGTAAACATCATTAATATTCCTATTTGGTTTGAGTATGTAATATTTAAACTCGATGTTTTTTTACTTGTGTTACATGTTCCATATTTTTTTCATTATTACATATAATAAGTATTCCTTTTTGCCGATGACAAAGGGGGAGAAATATATGAAAGCTAACAAGTTTTTTGCAGAAAAGTCGCCATATATTCAGGGGGAGAATTATAATATAGATAAGTTTTACTTCGTCACATAAGTATTGTCATCAATCAAAAAGGGGGAGAATGTTGATTCATGAGTTTTGATTCATGACACAAGCTTCAGAGATCATACGACGAAATACAAAGAGAATACTATATGAAAGCGACAAAAAGAGAATAAACGTATATTGTGAACTACAAAGGAGACAAGACTACAATCCAGAGATTAGTATGAATATTTTATTTTATTGAGTCTGAGAATATTGTTAAAATCATTCCTCAAGTAGTCACACACACACAAATTGATCCATGTTAATTTATACATATATAAGTGTACACTGTGCAAATAACATCAGGTTGGCTGACCGACCAGGATCCTCGGTCGACCGACCCTGTGTTATGTGCACAGGTACTCTCTGTTTTGTGTACGATTTCGAACTCAGCTGACTGGCCAGATTTTCCGGTCGACCGACCAGAGAATAACGGCTAGTTTACTGAAGAGATGCGATCATTTCATGAAGAGGAATGTCCTCTATTTCAAGAGATATGGACACAACTATTGACTGAAACTCTTCATGAAAGATTATAACTCTTCTACAACTATATAAACATATTCAATTCACTTCTACAATAACCGATTCTTGTTTATATTTCTGAAATCTAATCTCTATTCATTTCTGCAAATAAAAGCATTTATTCTTATTTAATATCACTAGAATCCTTGAATTTATTCATATACTTCGATTCTACGTGATTATCTTCCTTCTAAATCTTCACACACATATATACTCTTGAGGATTTGATTATAGGAAAGTTGTACTATCAAAAGACAATCAGTGTTATTCAGAACACATTCGTCAACAAACTATTTGTATTAAGTTGAAGTCCTCTTCGGCTGTTGAGGCGGAAAAATTCCTGTTCGGCTGCTCAGGTGTCGTATACCTATTCCTCCGGGTTAAGTGAGGGGTTTAGTTTAAATCCAGAGGGTATTCTGGAACTGGACGTAGAACGGGAAGTTCGAACCAGTATAAAAATTCCTGGTGTGCTTACTTTAATTTGTACTTTACTGTTATTACCAGTTTCCGCATTAACATACCATATTACACGATCCTTAGTACTACACGTGTACTTTCACATATGTCATACATTTCATACTGCATTACGAACTACATATTGCATACATGTATACATAACGAGTGTATTTTATTTAGGAGGAGTTTGTAGTATTGTCTTATAATATAGGTTTATTAATTTTTGATGTTTTGATTGACTTGTTTGACTTGATTGACTTGTTTGACTTGTTTGACTTGATTGATTTGTTTGACTTGTCTGACATGATTAGTTTTGATGAGTGTGTTGAAATATACTTAATAAATAATTTATGTTCTTATATTTGATTTCTAACTATTATAAGCATTATCATAGATTCTTAGTTAGGATAGTTAGTAATTTAGGATTAAGTTCTAGTTTTTAGAGTTAAGTGTTGATTATTGATGATAACACTATCATTATAATCACATATTATATAGTATTAGTTTAAGGGGGAGTTTTATAGTTTTATGGTTTTAGGATGGTTTTTGTTGATGACAAAGGGGGAGAAATATAAAATAGGGTAGTTAGGCATAGATTAAGGGGGAGTTATCAGTTTTAGGGGGAGTCAATAGGATAGAAGTTGTATTTTATAAACAAAGGTTGTCATCATCAAAAAGGGGGAGATTGTTAGTCCATGAGTTGATGGTTTTGATGACAACAACCTTAGAATAAGATTATAAAATATAAATACTAACAATATAGTTTATATATATATATATGTATATGCAGGATTTAACCATGCAAGTACAAAGAATGAAGACTGTACAGTATAGAGATTCAAGATATCAAGATTGAAGACTCATGAGTATCAAGAATATCAAGATTATCAAGATTTCAAGATAAGTATTGAGTCTAGAATTATGTTAAAACTTCACAATAGCACTGAAATCTTCACTCCATTTTTCTTTTGGGATGGAACCCATTTCTACTTTTTTTAGTGGCTTACAAACCCACGACAAGTAGCTTACAAACCTACGACAAGTGGCTTACAAACCCACGAACATCCTGGTTTTGTACAAGTTCTCGAGTCCTCATATGATGAGATATTCTGCAGGAAGAAGCTTGCAAAACTACTTCAAAATGATTTTCAAAACTACTTCAGAATGATTTTCAAAACTGTTTTTCAAAATGTTTTAGCCTTAAAAATTATCTTTTCAAATGATTTTCAAAAAGATGTTTTAGCCTTAAAATATTCTTGTTTTTAAACTTTGTTTGTTTTAAACTATCTTTTAATTATAATATATTTATACTTAGATTTAAATATAAAATTATAGTAAAATTATATATATATTATTCTCTATATTTATCTAAGTATTTTATCTATAGTCAAGTATATTTATAAAGTTTAAAATAGTTTTAATATAAGATAAAGGTTATTTTCTAAGAAAAATAAAACATCAAAATTTTCTTTGGGATGTCGACATGCCCTAGTACCCCACGTCGACATAGTGACAGTTAGATTCAAAATTTGAATTTCAAAAGAAGTGTCTATTCGCCATAACCTTTCACGAATGGACATGACTGTTGTTCTTCTATAAATAGAGGTTAGTTTCAACGAATTTTTAATCAGATTTTCTGGTTTTTCACTTCTCTTCTTTTTCCACATTTTCTTATTCAAAATCCTATCATTACTCTGCCGAAATCAACATTGAATCTAACTAGATCATCTCTGGTTTGATTCTCTATCACTATCTCAACAAGATCTAAGTGCTATTCAGAGTTATAGGCTTCTTTGTAATCTATCTAGCGAAAAAGGTGTGATTGTAGCCTTGTAAATCAATTAAGCGAGAAAAGGTGTGATTGTAACCTTGGAAATCAATTGGGTGAACTTGTCGCCCGTAAATCAAGTATCTCTACCTAGAGGATTGTGATTCTGGAGGGTGTACCTCGTAGCCTTGAAACCGAGGGTTGTAATTGTTGAATTGCTTTTGAAAGGAAATCCGTACTTAGTTGTGCGGGACTGGATGTAGGGTAACTCCGAACCAGTATAAAATCCGGTGTGTTCTTTTCTTTACAGCATTTACTTTATTTCTGCATTTGTGTTTGTTTTTGTGATTATATCTGTGTCTGAATATTACATACATTTGTGTTCAAATTAACATAAACTCAAAAAGATTTAGTAATTTCTTATAAACATTATTCACCCTCCCTCTAGTGTTATCCTAGCCTTAAGATCCGTAATCCGCACTCCTCACAATATGAAGTTGTTATGGTATGTAGGGGTTTTTTTTATGTCAGTTGATGTGATAAGGAGGATGCATCAGGTAAGTGAATGGCAGGGTTGTTCATGAAGTGTGACAGTGTGGGATTATTGCAGCAGTAGTTGATGACAGGTTGGTGATGGTGGCAGGGATTGTTGAATGTAGCAGTAGTTTTTTTATGGCTGTGGGGAGTGGGAAGGCAGCAAGTAAATGGATGGTGAAGTGTTGAAATGTATGTTGGACTGGTGATATGTGCAGTATTGGATGATATGTGCAGACATCGGTTGTTGTTGATGATGACAGTGATATGGTTGGTTGATGGTGATGTTGTATATGTGTGGCATAGAAGTTATGCAGTATATTTTTTTCTTTTTAAAAAAATATATGCAAACGCACTAGAAAACAAGTATACAACCACAATTAACACAAAAATTACATGCAAACACACCACAAAAAGTAAATACAACTATCTTTTAATAAACAATAATTGTAAAATGATTACTACAACGATTTTGACTTAAAGATGAATACTTTTATCTTTTAATAAACAATAAATAGCTTTATCATTTAATTCAAGGTAAACATATTTAATTTAACTTTATTAAATTATATTTAAATTTATTAAAGAATATTTACATAAAAGATAAACATATTTAGCTTTTATTACTAAAAGATAACTATCATTTTGACATAATGATAAAAATAATTATCATTCAATAAATACAAATTATTTTGACATAAAGATAAATACAACTATCATTTAATAATCAATAAATGTAAAATGATTACTACAACAATTTCGACATAAAGGTAAATACTTTTATCTTTTAGTAAATAATAAATAGTTTTATCATTTAATACAAGGTAAACATATTTAATTTAACTTTATTAAAAAATATTTACATAAAAGATAAACATGTTTATCTTTTATTACTGAAAGATAACTATCATTTTGACATAATGATAAAAATAATTATCATTCAATAAATACAACTATCATTTAATAATCGATAAATGTAAAATGATTACTACAACAAATCTGACATAAAAGATAAATATTTTTATCATTTACTAAACTATAAATAGTTTTATCATTTAATACAAGGGAAACATATTTAATTTAACTTTTTTAAAGAATATTTATGTTAAAGATAAAGATAAACATATATATCTTTTTGTATTAAAATACATAAACATATTTTCAATGTAAAATGACAATATTTAATACAATCATTTTGACATAAAGATAAAAAGAATTATCGTTAAATAAATACAATTATTTTTAAATTAATATAAATACAACTATCATTTAATAAACAATAATTGTAAAATGATTACTACAACCATTTTGACATAAAGATAAATAGTTTTATCATTTAATAAACAATAAATATAGAACCAATTATTTTTTTTATTAAATGATAAATAGTTTTATCATTTAATAAACAATATATAGTTTTATCATTTAATAAAAGATAAACATACTTAACTTAATTTTATTAAAAAATATTTATATAAAAGATAAATATATTTATCTTTTTTATTAAAAGGCATAAGGATAAACATATTTTCAATGTAAAAAGACATTATTTAATACAATCTTCTGTGGATTTATCTAGTAATAGGGATGCAATGAAAAATCTTGATCCACTAAATCACATGTATAACGAATCCATTGTATCTCTTGCATTTAAAGTTGCTTAAATAATGTTATGCTTCTCTGGTTTTTAACTGCATTGCCTCTTTCCATAGTCAAATTAAACATTATCTAATCGAATTACAATACACAAACACTTTACAATGTCAAACATGTTCTCTGTGAATGATACCAGATTAAACAACAGTGTCAAACATGTCCTCTATGAATATTTTACACTTGAATCCATCATTAATTCTCAAGCCTGTGAATACTTTAAACATGAATCCATCCTTAAGTTGGTGTTCAAGGTAATATGGTGGAAAATAAACCTTAGACCAGTTGAAGACAGTCATAAAACTGTAGTTTGTAGTTATGAGGTATGGATTTCGAAAATAAACAATCATACATATGGAAATAAAATTAAATGCAGAAGAATAGAATGATTGAAGGTGGAAATAAAAGTACAATTTCAGTGGCATGCAGTTACTACCATTGATTGACAAATTAAATACAACTGGGTTGTACCGAGCAGTAACAAATTGACTCTACACAGAAACTCTATATTTACCATCAAGTATATAGTATTGCCTACTGTGTACATTCTTAATTTCAAATTGACAGAAGGCTTTATGTTGTTGTTCAATTTAATGTATCCATCGGGTAAACGTCAACCGGTAATGAATACATGGCACGAAAACCAAATCAGCAACACCACAATGGATCCAGTACTCAAAATACAAAACAACAGTACAGAGATCAAAGAATATAACGAATCACAACAAACACCGACTCAAATATACAAGACAATAGCAATGAATGTCTAGAATATTGTTTAACAACAATAATTTCACATGGTAATCCCTAATGCGGAAAATACTATAACAATTTGAACTAGATGTTACTTTAAAACTTCTACATGCACTAAATTTAAAAAGAGATCATAAAATTATCTTGACTTTCAGTTGAAATCGTTTGGCTGAGCATAGATGTTGGAGTAAAGCGTTCGGTTGTATAAATTTTGAGAAGAAATAATTTGCTACAGATCTAGAGCTGAAGCATTCGAGATTAAATTGTAAGAAAGGATTGTTGATCGATTTTCAACTTTGAGTTTAAATAAAATGGAAGAATTGAAAACCTAGATTTTCGAAAGAATAATGTCCTGGAAACTTATTATTTGAATTTACGGGCCTGGAAACTAAGAACTAGACCTAAAGGTGCCCTTTAACCTAATTTTCCCTTGCGTTAAATAGAAAGCATCTGGTAGACGAACTTTCAGTGTTAGCCATGACAACCGAATAAAAACTTAGAATCCTAAAATGCCAATTTACAGTCAATTAACAACAAAGAATAATAATTAAAAACCATGTTTCAGCTAATTTTAAATAAAACAGTAAGAATATGTAGAATTCATTTCAGAAAAAGAAAAACTTAAGAATATACAAGCATCCGTCCTTCATAAAAAGAAAGAGGGAAAGAAAAAAACAATGTTGCAGCTTCCTTTTACAGGCACAAACGGTACAGTAAAAATCTAGATAGACAGAATTTTTGGTACATTAATACTATATTATGTTTTCAGGCTAAATTTTCAATTAATTTACAAACACCAGACATAAGTTAATACATACCAACCTTTACATCCCATATTAAGACAATTTTAATTAGTATAAATAAATAAAAGAACGCCGCAGCTTCCTCACTAAAACAAAGGTCCCACCACTTCGACTTCTTGTCCTTGTATGACGTTCCTCCTCGAGTCCTCCCCAAAATCATGCAACCTCCTACCAATGAGATACCTATCGTCCCTAATAGAGTTGTGCAGATTAGTGAACCAAACATGAAACCTCTTGGCACAGAAGAAAACCGCACCAAAGACGAGACATGCAAGCCATGCAAACCGGTACACAGCCGAGTTCACAATTAGAGGGTACCCCAGAACAGGAAAAAGGCCACGTGCAAATACGTAGGGCACACAAAGAGCAGTAAGAAGCGTTGAGATGATCGGGATAACAATCTCATGTAGGACCCAGAGACCGCGTAAGCCTGAAAACCCATCTTGCTTCACCCTTTCAAACTTCACACGCCAGCTTTCATTCATTACTGGTGCCATCTGATCAAGCATTACCTGCATTGTCACAGGTAAAAATTGCATTATGGGTGGGCACTTACTCCCAAACTATGGAATGTATTTTTCCTACGTGGCACAAATTACTCACAATAATATTCGCTGATACCCCCGATCAGGGTATAGTAATAACAAATGCTCTATGGTTGGTTTTAGTTAACTAGGTAGCAAAAAATGAGCAACTATATTCATTTAAGACCTCATTTGGGTATTTTTCGGTATCACTACTATAAAATGCCCCAAAATTACTTTCGATGGTCGATTACAGACGCAATTACAAAGAGGTTAAGAGACTACAAATCTGTAATCTCACTGGACGCTTGTTAAACGGACATCCACTTCAATTTTTGTTTAAGTGCATGTTCAACATGCGCCCAACGCCCAACTTATGGTCTGCATACTCACTGCTATAAGAGGATTACGATTATAGGTGTAATATTGCAGGTCTGTAATTATAATCGTAATCAGCTATTGGAGTTCGACAGTATAACATCATCCACAGGTGATAGTAAAAACTTACCAATCGTGTCCAGATCTTAAGAAATATGAGCCCTAAAGCCCAGTCCTGATACAATAGAAACACAGGGCTTTCGTCCACTGGGACTCGCATTGGCACAATAATTAGTAGCTCAAATAGTAGACCAATTAAGACGGGAATGACAAAAATCCATATAGAAAGAAGTACAGAACTCTTCACCACGATACCGCACCATTTCCATATTTGTGATACAAGAAGTCTTGCTCTACGGGTTTTAATGTATTCCACGGAGTATCTGATTCCAGAAAGAAGGGCCCATATCATGTAACCGCCAATGCTGAATGCAAAGAGATCGTTGCATTTGATGCCATGAGTAATTGGAAAACGAGGAATGGCATTAAAAAGTGCTCGGCCTATTGAAATGGGTACAACAATCACTGTGGCATTAAAAAGTAGAAGAGTCATCCATGCCAAGACCAACAATAACACGATGCGAACTACAAAACCACGCCTGCAAGCAAATCAGACATATATCGTAAGAAACTTCTTAAACAGATTGGGTTGACCAATTTTGAATAACAAAATAATACTTCTCTATAGTGCTTAAGAAGGTGAAAATTGTCATCTGCATCGAGAATGCTCTAAACTTCAAATATTTCTTTATCCAAACCATCTCATACTTCTAACTTCAAACCATATGCCAGTATTTGGGCAACACATTTGTAATCAGAGAAACTATATTTAATACAGATATCCCCTTAAAATGGCAGAATAAAACATAGAGATCCTAATGAAACTAATAAAACACAAACTAAATTTACTTCTCCGTGGTGAACTAAAGAGGTATTTATCTCCTAAGAGAATGATTTGAGGGGTTAAGTATTGTTATAGGCATAAGACATCAACTTTTGTAGCAATAAACTTCTTATTCATAAAAAATACTTCAGTTGATTTATTAAACATTTCTTCATGCAAGTATTCTAATATGTTTTGGCCCTTTTTTCCACTTGCACCCTTAGATTCTTCATAAAAAATACTTCAGTTGATTAATTCACCTCTAGTATTGATTTCCCATGGATTTTAAGTTTTTATTCACTTTTTTTCTTAATAGCTATATATTAAATTGCAGTTCAATGAGAAGAACGATGGTGAGCAACAAGTCAACGAATATCACTTGCATTTGCAATTCTACAGCATGCTTATTTCGTTTTCAATCTCTCACAAAATATGTTATTTTACATAATCAATATGCAACAATTAGATGAGAAAAAAATAAGAATGCCGGACAGGTGACAACAGAAGTCGAGTCTAGTGTGCATTTAGGTATTTGACCATGTAATAGAATCCAGAGAGGATACTCATGAACTCTCTCATTAGATGATAAACAATACATACATGTAAAAGGTACTTACTCTGAATCTTCTAAGTCATCTTCATCAGAATCTTCTGCAATAACATCATTTCCTATTGCACGACCCATTCTTTCATGGTTTTCATTAACTAGAGGCATCCTATTATTCACATTTCCGTTATTATTGTTGTTATCTTCCGGTCCTGGTAGCAAGAAATGAGTAAGTCCAAGTGCCCAACCAACTGCTTTGAACCATTCACGCAATAATGCTTTGATCGTGGCACGTGGCTTGAAATGCTCAATTGCAAATGGGATACATATTTGAAACAGGAGTACATCAGCAGGAATTTCAGTGAACGGATCAAATATTCTGCATTTATTAGCAAAATATAGTTAGAAAAAGATGCAATGTAGATTAAACCCATTAATGACTGTATAGCTGGCAAAAAAAGAAAAAAGAAAGAAAAACCATGAGCAATTCAAGTTGTTGCGTCCATTTGTTCTTATCAATTGAACATAAAGGGACAAAACTGAAAAAATGTTAGGTTGGAAAGTTTTTCTGAATGCAACTGAAATAATAAACTCAGGACCTCTATCACAGAGAATTCATCATGTTTAATTAAAGAAACTCACGTAATATCCAGTGGAAACACAGAAGGTGCTACACGCATGGCAAGCTTAACAGGCAAAAAAACAAGCATCACAATCAAACTTCCATAAACAGCAACAGACAACAAAACTCTGCGTGCATGCTTGTGCACAGGGTCATCAATTAGATCACGGAATGGGTTGTAATTTGGATCAGCTGGATCACGAAGGAAGTAAAGAACGCCAGTCCGTAAAACCTGCCAATGGAAGAAGAAAAAAATGAGTGAAACAGCACAAATAAAATCGTATTCATCCACGCCTTGATCTCCTTATTTTAAACTAAAATGAACGTTCTAAATCAATAGTAGCTACCATGCCTCAAAAGTTGCAACTATGAATCGGTGAATTAGATACATCCGACTAGGTAAAATTACAAGTTGTTATCAACTGCGCAGTATAATGCCAAATTTATGTCTAAAGATATCAAAAATTTCTGAGTGACAGTATAAATAAGAGCATAAAGTGACAGTCAGAAATATAAAGTAAGAAAACAAGGTGTATAATCTAAAAGATGGTATAGAATAATATTACCCCTCGAAGAAGACTGACAAAAATGCTTATCTGAAGCATGTAGATTATTCCAACCAACCAATGCAGAGAAGAGCTAGCCAATGGTGATAAAGTAAAGAACTCCAACCTTTTAGCAATTGACGTACCTAGCATTTTCAATGTGCACACATCCAACCACCAACCACACATTAAAGGAAACACACCAAGTTCAATTACTAAAAGAAAAGCAACTTTAACCATAGTCATCACATGTTTCATTCCACTCAACAATTGCCGAAATAAAGATGGAATAGCTTCGACTATTGAAGCAACCCCATAAAGTCTACCAAAAGTTATACGCTCGCCTCGTGTATATCGAATCAAAGCAACGAGTGCAAGATATGAGAAGGCTAAACCAGATATAAACATATATCCAATTGCAAGAGTGGTAACATCAGAAAGGCGTGATGATCTAATAACACTGCTTGTTACTCCATCAACAGCAGTACTGTTTAATTCTGAATATCCAAGAAAGCCCTTGTTTTGGCTTTGAGATGTGTTGCTAGCAGGGACTAGGGCATTCTGTAAGGTAATATTCACCAAAGTGAAGGTTGATTCTAGAAGAGGCATTAATGTAGAAAGCATTGGACCAGATGCCGAAGAAAAAAACCATGAAAGATAGTAAAGAATTAGCCTTCCAAGTGAGAAGGGGACGAAGATAACAACACCCAAAAATATTGCATTGCTGGCCAATACCTGCAAATTAAAGTTCTACTGTTATAAACTTGCATGTTATAGTTGTAAGTTAACATTCTAGTTGTATATACTATATAATCCCTCTCATCTGATATCTGATAAAGCATAACAAAAAGGAGTACTGATGGCATCGTTTAATATGCTCTTTTTAGGGAACAAATGTTGAGATTTCATTGCATTTAATACTCATTGTAAGAGCAGAGACAATTAAACACCTTAAAAGGGGAAAATTTTGTATTGTATACAGACTGCATAATCCCATACCTCAATTTTTGTTTACCATGATAGGATTAACGTTACATTTATAATGAAAAATGCTGATTTTGAGTGTAGCTGGAACTCTGAGCATAAAACCACAAATGGACAATGTCCATGTACGTGTAAAAAGGAAAAACATGCAAGTTTGTAGAATTTTATTACTATTCCTTTTTGAAAATTGGTCGTTATGTTCAGGTATCTCGAACCGAAGAGCTCTGAAATTGAATACACTTCAAAGGTCTTACCACTTTCCTAATGATCTTTGATAGATTCATAAAAGTTCAAATAGGGTTTTATGTGTGTGTGTGTGTGTGTATAAGAAAACTTCCCCATATGTGTTTAGGCGTGCACGGGTGCTGCACAAAGATTTAAAATAGTGTTCAAAGTTTCAAACGTTCAACAATACACATAAAAATAATGAGGGAGATTATAGATATCATGTAAGAATACTTTTTTTTAATGAGAAAAGGTTTCAATTTCAAGTAATACCCAACGTCAAAAATTTCTGATATGATTATATTATAAGCAAGAAGCCAGGAGCTAAACAAAGAATAGTATATACGTTGCAGTAATAAGATAACAGTGTATCTATGATTATCTTGATTTCTACTATTACATTCAAGTACAAATGAAAAGATTTTCTTCCAAAAAAATATGTGAGAATTAGACTTTGACCGAACATTGATTAATTTGATTTAATTCAAAAATACGAAGAAACAGTGATGATAAGGATAAAGTTAGCTTTTATTAATATTCTATGCAAGGAAATTGTATTATAAGAACTTGTTGGTTTCTTTTCAATTTATAGTATGATACGTGAGCTGTTTCAATTCTTTCAAGCATGCTGACTTTCCTCCTGTTTTAAGTGTTCAAAAGTTGAAACTAAGGAATATATAGATATCTCCTGAACATATCACACAGCCAAAACAAATAAGGATATATTGTTCTCCCCTTGTGAACTGAATATTCCAAGTATAATTCAAATTCTGAACAATTATCATGCAATAAGAAACAGAAAATCTAAACTAAAGGAGCTGTTACTTGTTACACATAACACTTCAACAACAACAATAATAACACAAGATTTTTTGGCATGTGCAATGCACGTGCATATAAAAATACCCCTATATTATACTTTGAAATTATTAAACTTCAATTTTATAGATAGTTTCAATAAATATAAATTAAAAATATAACTTTTTGCTGAGATTGAGATTTGAAATTATGACTTGATTTATATATTAAATTTTCCATGTGAAAATGGATGTTAATTTTTGTTCAGAGCGAGATTCAAACTCATGAACTCTCATTTTTATCAATAGTTGGAATAGAGCAACACTTTTTTAGTCTGACGGTAAAGTTCGAATCACACACACACACGGTCTTTTTTCTTCTAAGTATCAATAAATGTGTATGTTTTTTATTCATTTCAAAGCTGTCAATTGCACTCTTTATTTCAATTTTTGTATAATTTGAGCTTACTTTGTGTTTTTATATATTTTAAAATAGAAAACTGTTTCACCTAATCGTAAATGAAATCAATTTTTTAAGTAACATTAACAAGAGTGATACTTAACTTAAGCAAATCACTCATTTTGATGTCTCGCGGGTTCGATCTCAAGACCTCTAAAACGCAATCTATATATCTTACCACTTGAGCCAGTGATCCTTGATAAGTAACATTGTGTGATGTTCAATTTTTTCTCATACTTAAAAGATTTTTGAGAAAATTTACTACAACATAAGATTAATATATACACATACATATGTACATATATATGTATGTATGTATATGTATGTATATATATGTATGTATAGTCTTATGATGCACACACACACATAGTTTTACATAATTTTAATCTAAAAATTCAATGTTTTGAAATCATAAGTATAAAAATAATTCATCGGGTTAAAAACGACTAAAACTACAAGTAAAATTTATGTTATTCTAATTATTAAGTATGTATTATGTCTAAAGATATTTTAAAAACAACATACAATGTGTGTCAAAGTACTCACAACCTAATAGAAAATATCAATTTTCTTTTCAATCTCATTCGTAAATAATTTCCAATCAAATTAGGTTTTGATTTTATAGTTGATAAACAACGGCAAACTATGTGCAAAGTCTAATAAAATAAACAATAATTGTTTAATCAAAGAACCTTATTAGCATTGTAAATTACATCAAAAAATACTCATTAAAAAGGTTTTCGACTCCTCCATAATATTTTTGCTACTGGCATTGATGTGTAATTGGAAAATGAAGGAGACAACACAATTGCTATAACCATATTTGATATATATTGAACCGCCATACTACATATATTAAACTCTCTACAAGTTTTACATATATTTAACTGAAATTATGATGTCCAAAATTGAAATTTAAGCTTTTGAATTTCAAATTGTAACTTTCTATATTTCACCCGTGTAGTGTAGGACCTTCGTACCATTTTTTAATGTCTTGTATTATTTATTTTGCATTTTATGTGTGGATCATGTACCCCATGTATTAATCATTTTGTCTTGTGCGGGCGAAGCACATGCCATTAGGTCCTGTTTGCATATAATGGAATTTTTGAAAATCCAGTCGGACCAAATTATTTTAACTCTGCTCTGATTACTAATGAAGAAGATAAGAACTTACTGTAATTGCGTTTTCAACAAGATGAAATACAGGTCCTTGCATTCCAACAAGTTCATCAAAAGGAACATCCTCAGCACCATCTGCATCATCTAATCCATCAAACATTTGTTCTACATGTGCTTCAAAACGCGCAGCTACATTCTCTGCATTTCTCCTAATTATTTGACCTGCTCCTCCTCCTATTGCTGGAGCCGCAACAGCATCTTCATTATTAACTCTATTAAGCCTCCTAACCGCTCGAGCACCATTTCTTTCATTACCTTCATCGTCTCTTTCACCATCATGCCCTACTTCTCGCAGATGTCTAAAGTAATCTCTCAAAGAAGTAGCTCCGAGAAATATGAAAACGATACTAGCAGAGAGTAGGAACCCATGCAAGCAATCAGTTAGCATCAAATGAGCGGACATGTGACTCAAGAATAGCTTTTGGGCTTCTGTAAAAGTACGCACAAATGTGAAACGCCATATCCAAAAGGTTATGAATGGAATTATGATAAGCCAAACAGAGAGTACGAAAGCCAGGCGAACAAAAAATTGAAGCACGTGGCATGCTTTTATCCCTATTCCAACTATAAATTCTTGAAATGGCAGCCTTGAAGGAGCATTGTCAGCATATACAGGCGAGAAGGCAAAAGCATGCTTACACACCTGAAACAAAACAAATAAATCATCTTTATGTTCATCCTAAGGAGTGGATAAGTATTCAGTTTTTAACTACTAGGAAAATATAAGCAATTTCAAATCCAAATTCAATTTAAAACGAGTAACCATATGCATAAATGGGTGTAGTCAGTAGAAGACCAATAGATGCATGGGCGTACAACAATTACGATATAATACGTAATTTCAGGCTTGGAGTCAGGCAAAAAACAAAGCATGGAAATTCTGAACAATATACATGCAGTAGTGAAATACACAAAAAAAAAAAAAAGGATAACAGTGTTATAAGTGGCATGCAGCATGTTTGCATAAAGTTTCTTAAACAATTATTGTTACTTGGAAAATTGAGATTGCCACCTGAATTATTATTTCTAACCTTAACACCTCTGTACGGTGCAGTCTGCTAAATTGTAATACAACCATAAACTTATTGTTAAAAAATCACATGTAGGCAGAACAATTCACCAATAATGAATTCAAATAACACATAAGCATTTCATTCAAAGCTAAATACCCTCTATGCCGCTTAAAAGTGACATGCAGCATGTTTGCATAAAGTTTGTAAAACAATTATTGTTACTTGGAAAATTGAGATTGCCACCTGAATTATTATTTCTAACCTTAACACCTCTGTACGGTGCAGTCTGCTAAATTGTAATACAACC
Organism: Allium fistulosum; assembly: GCA_030737815.1. Lineage (NCBI taxonomy): Eukaryota > Viridiplantae > Streptophyta > Magnoliopsida > Asparagales > Amaryllidaceae > Allium > Allium fistulosum. Next base: position 1,363,969,654 of record CM060903.1, on the reverse strand, counting down.
ATAAACTTATTGTTAAAAAATCACATGTAGGCAGAACAATCCACCAATAATGAATTCAAATAACACATAAGCATTTCATCGAAAGCTAAATACCCCCTATGCCGCTTAAAAGCAAGTTGTACTAGACTTCGGCGGAAATTTTAAGAAATACAACTTTCAAAATTTTGACATATTATACTATTATTATTTTCACGTACTTCCATATTGATTTCAACTTCTTATATCTAAAAACATCATGTAACACAAAAACAAAGTTTCAGAAAACATCCAATCGCTTGCACAAACTTTAAAAATGCCATTTTGTGAGAAATGGGGGATGTTACAAGTGCTAACCCTGATTATCAAATCAATACATATAAATATATACGTACGCATGTTCGTATGTAGCATGTATGTGTATGCGCGTGTATTATAAAGAAGGATTTGCATCCTTGGATCATCCCTCACTCGTGTGTTTTAGTAGGAATATCAGAATCTAGCTTTGTTTTTGTACATACGGTGTATACTTAACATTAACATATCTCTGCATCACATATTGCTTCTTATAGGTTAGAACTATCGAAAAAATCTAATTTTTTTATTTTACAGAGATAACACTGATGTAAAATAGATGATACATACAATGATTTTGTTGACTTCGACAATTGTAAAGAGGATCGTTAAAGGACTGCAATTTTGAATAAACAAGGAGTCGTTTTTTTTCAATATTTTTGAAATAATTTATGAGGGTAACTTAAAAACTCATCCCCCATAAAGAAACAAACATAATTACTTAATTTCTATCTTTTAATCGTCGTGCAAAGTTTAAACAGTAGACTCGTGCCGTGATTCTTGAAAAAAAATCAATGGACATGCTGTAGTACTGTATCAGCGATACAGTGTCGTTTTTACACATATTTTTCCATAGATCTATGTCGTTTTTCTTTTAAATTTTTAATGATATATTATCGAGCTTGCTCGGGAAGAATAAAATGGTAAATTGTTTGGCTTGGAGCCCTCGGCGTCATATCCTTCCCTTAACAATTTAATTTTGATCGGAGTCCCTCTAAAATTATCCCTCCCTTATCCAAAGACGGAGTCCGTTTAACAATCCTCTTTGTAAATACAAAAATATAAACCAGAGATGATCTGAGAATGCAAAAAGCTGAGGATTCGGATAGTTATTCATGTGTGTGTGTATAACACACAAACAAAAAGATTAATACACACACATATACATATACGAATATAGAAAAGATTAGCAAAGTTACACTTATGTTATATTCATTTACATCTATAACTTTAGAATCAACTTCGAAGATATTTGCTCATATCCTACAAGATCACTTCACAATCCAATTGAGCTAAATTTTCCGTTATCAATCAATCAATTACCACTTTTGAGCTAAATTGGTGCACTAGTACAATATGTATGATGATGCTAAATTTACCATTTTTGGTAAATATTGTTTTTCAGAATCTGTTCTGACGATAATTTACCAATCCTTATAATACATAGATATTCATATGATTAGTTGTATGCATGATCATATTTTGTTCATGAATTCAGTTCAAATGATGCTAATAGCAAAAAAAAAAAAAAATCTTTCTCAACGACTTCCATTAAGTTACACAATGGAATAATGAAGCGTCTATTATGGTGTAAGAAATATCAAACTTCTGATTTCACAGACAAATGGTAATTTACCCTTACTTGCAAGGGTTACTAGTTTATTGGTATACCGACCTTTGATATACCGTTAGATCGGCAATAGTAACAATATGCAATTGTGCTTACCAGTAAAAACAGTATGCTAACGGTGTTTATAACATGATAACGAAAATCACTACCACAACAAACCTAAAAAAATATCGACAATCCAAATGCATCAATGATTCATATTGACAAACAATTTTGAAGATTATTGAAAATATCATATGATCTCATTATTTTAAATATATACTTCATAATATGGATTAAGCTTCCTCAATTTAATACCATTTATGATTGTTTTATTGTTATATCTATATTAATAGTGTAATACCTTTGGTGTTATATTTTTTATGTAGGCGTGAACTGTCTAAAACGCCCTTCTATGAATATTAACAAATTTTAATATCACTTAAGAATATGATCCAATAATTAAACTTTCTTTACAAATTCGAGATGTTCCTCTACAAATATTACCAAATCTTGATACCACTTAAAAATGAGATCTAACAAATAAATTTCTTTTATATTTGTTTTTTTAATTAAATAATATAAATAAAATTCAAACTAACAAAAAATTAAGTGTTACAACTTAGAAATAAAAAAATCAAACTACTACACATGATTTTAATGCAAAAATATAGTTACATATTTATACAAATAACAAATAATTTTCTTGAATGTGTTAAACATGTACAATTTGTAGAAAAACAATTCATGTGCGAATTGTTATATTAAGATTTAAAAATCTTTGTAGTATAGCTATCATCTTTCAAAAATGGAAAACTAAAAAGCATTTATTTTGCTTTCTGTTGTGTCCATTGAATCTTCTTTTCTTAAAAAAATACTAACTTTCAGATCTCCAATACAATAATATTACTTTTGTACATATTCATTATCGTCGAACTTATTATCCCTCTTTCTATAGATGTACACACACATACATATACGTATACACACACATACTCAACTGATAAATCATTTGTTGAATTTTGAAGGTTAGGTAGTTGTAGCCATTTTAGATAAATATATTTATGATGTGCAAAACCTACCATTAGTAAATTAGAGTAATTTACATTTATCAACCATTTGCTCCACGATGATTTAATTTATTTTTAAAAATTTATGTGTTAAAAAAATTGGTTAGTTTGCAAATATAACACATACACACGCATATGTACATGTATGTAGTTCCATCTATTTCGTTTTATCAATTTTTAGTTATTTTTATTCAATTTTTTTTATTACACTAATGTTTTGTAGATACATCATATAACATAATTAGCTTATACTAGGTTCTAATGAATAGAAATATATATGATATATATGATACATTACATAGAAATTAAAAAAATTATAAACAAGTTTATATCACTTATATTTATTTTTGTTTAAATTGTGAATATAATAGTTCAACCAACTTTTTCATAGACACAAACATATATATGATACATGTGTGCGTATGCAGATTCATTTTTATATTTCGCTTACTATTTTCATTTAATATTTTATGCATTTTCATGTAGATATATATATATATATATATATATTATTAAATATGGAAACTAAATGAAAATAGTAAGCTAAATACAAAAAATATATCAATCTTACACCATATGCAATAGCCAAAAAAAATATCGGTATGCTATGATGGCTTAACACCATTTGCTCGCTTTAATTTATTGTATTAATGTCTATGTGTAAGTGTGTATAAAAAAAAAGTGGTTAGTATTTTGCGGCATACGAGCATTTTAACTTAAATATTATTATTTTACTGGCATCTAATTATTTTCATACATATAATGCTGCAACATAATCTATATATGGGTTCATGTTGTGTTGAAGTTTAATTCATGCTTATAACTGATGATTTATCTCATGCAGTGAATTTATAATGTAGGTCAATAACTCAAGCCTTGCTTAATACTTTTTAATGTGTGTGTTGTGTGTACACTATCAATATTTGTAATGTACCTTCTATTTTGTTTAGAAAATGTACTCAATATTTTTGTTCAATTTTTTATTATTAGAAGAACAATGATGATTGATGATGTTTTGTAGAGTATTATTCATACTACATAATTAGTTTTTTCATAGTTCTAATGAATAGAAATTATATCTTGCTTTATGTATAATAAAAAAAATATACACTGAACAAGCATATGATACTTCCCTTTTTTCAATCAAATTGTGAATTTAAATAGTCATGTGGTCAACTTTCACACACATATACATACACATATATGTTATGTATATATATAAAAATATAAATACATATATACATGCAATATGCATGTGTGTGTATAATTATGCAAATATGTATGTGTGTACATATACATAAATTGGTACGTGTGTGTATATATTCATGTATATTCCATCTTGTAATTGATTTGCCGTTTATGTTCAGTTGTTTTATGCATTCTCAAGAAGATATATGTTTTGTTGAACAAAGAAACTAAACGAAAATTTATCAACACTATACCCTATGCATTATCACAAAGTCTATTGTTTTACCGCGATGGCTTTATAACACAATTGAAAGGATATATTTTATTTCATAAACAATTATTAAACATATACATAAATACAGTGATGTTCTTACCAGCACAAATGCATGCTAGTAAAGTTCTAGCAAAATTTATAGCAGTAATCGTTGCAACTTTAAACAACAATAATAGAGTAAAAATATAATATATGAAAGTGTGCATTCCCATGTTTATTCAGAAGAACAAAATCATTATTTGTAAAATCATTTCAATGTTTAGTTCAAATGATGGCTACTTAAATAGGCTCCTTTTTGGCTTTTTGAAAAACCAAACACAATTCATATTGGGTTAAGTGGCTTATTTAAGTCGATACAAACGGACCGTTAATTCCAAGATTGCTTTTATGCTAAATTATATAAACCAATTCATAAGAATGTCATAACGACAACTTACACGATATATTATTTACGTAAAGCCAAATTATTATTTTTGCGATGATTGTGATTATTTATTTGATCATTGATGCACATAAATATGTCGCATGTGAAGACCTTTGATTAAGGATGTGTTAAAAATGATGAGTGTTGGATGTTGAATTCATTAATTGTTGAATGCTAAGAATGACGTTTGTTTACGTTTTTTAAACTTCTGAACATAATTCAAGTAAAAAAACTATTTTAAAACTAAAAATCTTATATGGTACTTGAGTGTTTAATAATGGTGATTATTAAAAGGAAGATTTGGAACTTGGAAACAGCAGAAGTTTGAAAAGTCTAAAAAGCTTGAACTTTGCAAATTTCAAACTAGTTTTTAAGAATATTTCGAAATTTGAAAAGAAAAAAAATATTAATAATTTGCAAATGGCTAATTTTCAAAACAAAAATTTTAAAACAAAAAAATAAATTACAGAAAAATTTCAAAAAATTGGATTTTCAAAAATTCGGATATTGAAGTGTTGTTTTCTCGAAGATTTGGATTTCCAAAATGTTGAATATTTAAAAGCTTGAAGTTCCAAAATCTTAACCTTTCAAATTTTCGATTATTCAACATTTAAAACTAAGAAAAACATGAATGAAATGTTGAACACTTCTTAACTAAATGGTTTAGATCTAAATCTTACCAAAAACAATCGCTACAAAAATCCTTTTCATATAATCTCTTTGTAAATAAGCATTCAGCCATTCACTTGATGAAAACAAACACACTGTTAGTCAATGAAAATGTGTGTGACTATTTTAGTGAACCTAAATCAAAGTACAATAAAAATGATTTGGAAGTACGCTAACTTTTGAAAAATTAAATTTTAGATACCCACAGCTGATACGCTTTACATTTGTAACCCAGACTAATGAGTCCTTACAGTTGATTTAAACCGACTAAGAAAAATCCAAACATGATTCAAATCGCAAACCGATTGCTGATATTTGATCTAAATCTGATGAATTTTTAATCAAGTATTGGTAACACCAAATATTACAGAAACGTAAATCAACTCAATATACCCGCAAGAAAGGCCAACTATGAAACATAAAGATATAAAATATTATTTAAGATTTGGTCCATCCAATCCAATTTAATTTGGGTTAGGTCTACAGCAAGGTTCGAGAACTCGGTTTCGGTCTCGGTTTCGATCATTTGAAATTTTGTTGGTTTCGGTCAATTTCGCTTGTTTCGCTTGTTTCGGTTTTTGTTTCGGTTTCGGTCTTGATATTGGATTTTTGCATTTTTAATGAAAACGTAATAATAAACGATTCAAATTCAAATAAAAATATAGCATACAATAAACTAATAATGCAATATGAAACCGGACCCTAAAAAACATAGACGAATTAAAACGTGGTCTGCATATGCAATATTTAAGTCCGTTCATTAGAAGAATTAAAAGTATTTGAAGAACGTGGTCTGCATATTAAACCAGGCCCAAAAAAAATACAGGCCCTAACAAACAAGACGCAGACGAATTAAAAGTATTTACTATTTTCTTCCACTTCCTCCACTTCGTTCGAAACTAAAAACACAGGCGAATTAAAAAAAAATCTCGACTGATATCTAGGGCAGAAGACGAAAACGAAGATGGAAAAAAACTCACTTTTCGTTCGAAAGCAAGCTAGGGTTGAAGACGCGGCGAGGTCGAACTTTCGCTTCTCCTCCTGCCGACTCCAAGATCAACGCGGCGAGGTCGAAATTTCTCAAATTTGCACGAATCGGCGGTGATTCTTCTTGCTCGAATAGGATTGCTGAAGCAAAGGTAATTTATATTCGAGTCGTTTATTTATAAGCAAAAAATTTACGCTTTCACTGTGCAAGCACGGGTCGATTTTCTTTTTCAAATTTAGATGTTGCTCGCATTTTGATTTCGCTGTTGCCATTTTCTGTTTTTCGCGATTTTTTTTTATCGAAGTTTGAACGGGACGGGATTTTGACCTAATCCCGTCCCGATGATGACCGGAACCGATACGAGATGGTCGGAATCTCGTGGTTCCGGCCGAATCCTCAATCAATGGTCTACATACTTTCAATGTACATTTTGGACTGGATAGGAACTCATCCTAGAAAAAATAAAACCCAAACGTATCCAAAAGTGACCAAAAATGACAACTAAAATGAATACAATATTCACCCCTAGCTTGCAATAGAAGTACATCAACTAAAATGAGACTAACAACGACCAAAAGTGACCTCTCTAAAAAGAATAATATGAGTAATGTTAACCCGCCTTTTAGACAGCCGATTTCAACTGGACTTAGAAGGCCAAAATGAAAATGAGAAGAGTCATGAACTTGAAAACATGCTTAGAAAGACTGAAAGATTGGATTCAGGAAGTTTGATGGAAATTTGGGCTAAGTAGACCGCTCGACACCGAGAGGTTTTTCTTCCACTTGGCACATCCCAATCTCCTTATACTTCAAGTACTACTTCAAACAATCGTGGTCAAGTGCTTTTTCTGGAAGATAGACAAGCAACACTAAGAATTCCGGAGAAGAAAACAAAGAAAGTAGGAAAAGACAAGCGATACCATGTGAATCATCAAAAGAAACTAGATCTTTGGAAAAAAAGAGTTTGAAATGCATCGAATTAAAGATAGAAAGGCAAGACAAATAAAGGGTTTTCACTCGGAAAAAGACCACTTGATACCTAGAGGAACATCTCGGTATCAAGAGGGTTTTGTTGGAGATTGAGCCGACGGGTTCACCCCTGTACACTTGGACCTGCATCTGGACTTTATTCAACGTGGACTCTCTCCTAAGTCTACTGACGAGTTTCTCTATAAATATTAGCCATATAGCAACTGAAGAGGGGATTCACACTCCGCATTTTCTTCACTCTTATCTCCCCCTCAAACTATACTCTAAAAACTTCATTGTAAATCTAAGATCCACTAGAATTGGTCAGTCCGCCACCCTTTTCGGAGGCCATCTGTATCGGGGAATTTTGAAAAAAAAAGATTAAAGTGGACTTAGACCGGAGAATTTGCCGAACCACTATAAAAATTACCTTCTTTTCTGCTTTTACCTTTATTTTATTAGAATTGGTGCTTTCATATGATATTTGAATGTTTGTATCATTTTTGACGTCAACATTTTGGTGTTTTCACCGAGAAAGAGCTTGGATCTGAAGTTTGAAGAAGATGAAGAGGCCTAACACTAAATCTAAGATTGGATAAAATCAACCAGAGCTTGGGGCGGGTAGAAAGTGTCCTCAAATTCCAATCAATCTATCTATGTAACCAGAGAGGAGATGGAGAAAATGATGAAGAAGATGCAAGAAGGGTAATGACTCGATAACAGAAAATGTTAGAATGATTTTTCCAAAGGATGAACAGCAAGGAATAGCTGGTGCTGCTGGAATTCAGAACCATGGACTAGCAACAAAAGCAAAAATATCTGGAGTTGGAGTGAAACAACTGAAACAATGCCCCAGACCAAGACCACTCGATGCCGACCCCAATCCTCTCGGTACCGAGAGGAATATACTCAGGGGCAATGTTGGATTGAGCTTAGGGTAAGCTGGATTGTCGAGAATGGATGATGCTATAGACATGAACGCAAGACAAAACGCAAGTGCATAACAACCAAATGAATATATATCAGTACTTTCCTGTAGGAACAAAGGACGGAATGAAGCCAGAGGTGCAAATTAGAATGCAGATGTGCATCCAGAGGAGTATGTGTCGGAGTTTCCCCACAGGAGCGAGGGGCAGATTGCAACTAGTGGCCATAGACTTCTGTTAGACGACAACAACCGAATGGCTAAGATAATCAGAAAGATGGTTAGAGTTGGACCTTTATATCAGAGTTTGGAGGACGTAAACAGAAATTCATTCATCCCTAACACCTAAAATGTAAGGAACCTTCTCAATTTCAAGCTTTTGACATTGAAAATGTACGATTGGCAGACGGGTCCTACAGTTCATCTAATGAAATACATCCGACATATTGGGTGTTGGGCGCTTCTGAGGAGATGATGGGACGGTGCTTTCCGTTATATCTGACAGATTTAGCAGCAATATGCTTCAGACAGCTGGAAAATGGATCCATAAGCACATGGGCCTAGTTAGTGAACAAGTTCCTGACACTTCGGGGTTCTTATCTCCAAAGCAAAGAACGCGATGACGCTATCAAGCGTAAACCAAAGGGCCGAAGAGACCTTGAGAAACTATCTGACGAGATTTAACACGGCAGCCGCCGCAATCGATAAGTCGGAACCATCAATAATATTAATGGCGGCAGTGTCTGAAGTCGCAAGCAAGACTGATTTCAAAATTGCATTGGAAAGGGAGCCACCAATGGATCTCGCGGAGGTTTACCACGAAGCTGAAAGGTATCCACGTCAAGAGGGCACTGAGGCTGATAACACTGATGTTACTTGTGGATGACGGAGGACCGTTCGAAGCAGGATAAGGAAAAGACAAAAGAAAGCGAAAAGCCGATAACAACTTCGAATGACCAAAACGGCAAAGTAGAGAATCGAAGTTCTCTTCTTACACTGAACTAATCGAAACCTCGAAGAGGATATACCTAGATAATAGGGGACAGATCCCATATCGAAGACCAGCTAAGATGGAACATGTGGATCGAAAGAGAAGGTCTGGAAAGTTCTGCATGTTCCACGAGCTAAATGGACATGAAATGAACGTGTGCGGACATCTTCGCAATTTGATAGAAGAGTTGGTTCACAGCAACCAGCTGCAACAACACATAAGAAATCGAACTGTTATGATGCAGTTGGAGTAGCCACCATCTACAGCGAATGCATCAAGACCAGTTTATCAAGGCGTGTGCCTAGGTGTGCTACGCTCAAAAAAGCTCAACGTCATTGTGCAGTTTGAGTGCGTTCTTTTGCGGTTTAAGGCGTCTTTTTGCAGTTTGAAGCGTCTTTTTGCAAAATTCAAATTTTAGCTTACGAAATAGTTAGATAAAATATTTAAATGGTTAAACGAATTATAAAATATGATTAAAATTTAAAATTTAACTAATAAAAATTTAAATAGTTGAATGTATTATAAAATATGGTTCAAAATTTAATTTGTAGTTAGTAAAATAGTAGATAAACTTGTATAAAAGGCACACAAAAAGTTCCAAGGCTCCAAAAAGCCCAAGACTTGTGTTTTTTTGCGCCTCAACGCCTTAACTACTTTGATCAAGACACGACCAGGGATCTGAGTCAAGACTGGTAATCTCATGATCGGGATGGACAGGAATTAGGTTTGTTTCTCGTGCTTTACTTTTCATTTTAAGACAATAATAACCTCAGACAGCTTACACATGTGGGGGACCTCGATTGGTCTCTAGGCACCCTCTGAGTCGAATGTTTAAGGGAAAAATTTAGGATGTTTGCTTACTTTGATTTGAATATTTGATTTTTGAAAACCACTTGAACATGATGTCTGGTATTGATTATGGTAGTCCCGTCTGTAGAGACGGATCGATGATCGCAAGGTGCAAGTTTCATTATCGAAAAGCGAGTGGATGGACTTGTACAAAAGTAAGTCCCCTCATCGAAGAATGTGTGGGTGGACTTGCTTGGTCGTTGGGTCCCCTCGCCAGAGAGCGAGCGGATTAGGCTCAACAAGAATCCGAAGAGATCAAAAGTAAATTCCATCATCGCAAAGTGAACGGATGGACTTGCTTGGACGTTGAATCCCTTTGTCGGAGAGCAAGCGAATTAGGTTCAGTAACAATCCAGAGAGATCAAACTGCAGATTGAATACTAAATGATCCAGAAAGATCGAACCCTAAAACGGATGCTAACCTGACCTTAGAATTTGAACGCCTTGTAAGTGAACTAAAATAGATAAACTCTGGACGAACTCGAAACGATTTTGATATACGATATAACAACTTCGAGTGAAAACCGATCGATTATGATTTAAAACTAACACTTGAGCAAGGACCGAAGCCCTTAGCTATGACGGTCTGAAATGAACATGGGTTTGCCGGAGAATCCGAAATAACTGTATGATTCACCACAACTTCTATCGATAAATTGCTGGAAAGTTCAACTATCAAAAATTGACTACTATTGAAACTTATTCTTCAACAAAGCACACCTTACATTCAAAAGGCGTACTTTGGAGGACAGGTGTTAACCCGCTTTTTAGCCAAGCCGATTTCAACGGACTTGGAAGGCCAAAATGAAAATGAGTGAGTCACGAACTTGAAAAAAAGCTTAGAAAGATTGGACTGAAAAAGTTTGATGGAAATTGAAGCTAAGTAGACCACTCGGTGTCGAGAGGAACCTGTCGGTACCGGGAGGCTTTTCTTCCACTGGCACCTCCTAATCTACTTATACTCCAAGTACTACTTCAAACAATCGTGGTTAAGTGTTTTTTCAGGAGATAAGATAGACAAGCAACACTGAGGATTCCGAAGAAGGAAGCAGGAAAAAACAAGCGATCAGAAGAAACTAGATCTTCAGGAAAAAAGAGTTTGGAATGCCTCGAAGTGGAGATAGAAAGACAAGACAACTAAGATAAAGGGTTTTCACTCGAAAAAACCGCTTGGTACCGAGAGGTTTTAGTTGGAGATTGGACCTATAGATTCACTCCTATACACTTGGACCTGCATCTGGACTTTATTCAACGTGGGCTCCCGAGTCAAATAGCTAGTTCCTATATAAATATCATCCATAGAGCAACTAAAGAGGGATTCACACTCTGCATTTTCTTCACTCTTATCTTCTTTCCAAAATATACTCTAGAAACTCCACCGTAAATCTAAGATCCACTAGATTGTGATCAGATTTAATAAAATTAGTTGCAATCCGAAGAGAAAACGACTAATAATAAAGATTAAAGTGAACGTAGACCGAAGAATTTGCCGAACCACTATAAAAATTGTCTCATTTTTTGCTTTTATTCATCTTATATTTGGGTGTTTGTGTCATTTTTAACATCAACGGGTAATACCAAACTATTCATCAACCGAGGATGGCATTACCAAATTTAGCCTTGATGGATAATCTATTAACATAGATAGAGTTTTAATCATGGTTCGAGAACTCGGTCTCGGTTTCGGTCATTTGAAATTTTGTTGGTTTCGGATGATTTCGTAAATTTCGAAAGTTTCGATTTTGTTTCGGTTTCGGTCCAAATTTCGGTTTTCAGTAGTTTGTTAATATACTTACACTAATTCATTGTCCATTGAACCTACACTAATATACATTATACTAATTCACTGTCATTCACCGACCATTCACTGTTAGGTTGAACATGAGTTAAAACCCAAAATAAAAAGCCACATACTTACACTAATTGACTGACCATTCCTATTACATTCTTAAAGCCCAAGAAAAAGGCAGCCCAAACCAACAGCTTCAAGATTAAAAGACTAGGGCAATTCACAACCCACACAAGCAAACGAATTCACTAGTTCACTGTCCATTCACTGCCACACAACAAACTAGGGCAATTCAAAGAAAAAAAACACACATCTAAAAAGAAAGCTTCACTATGTAGTTCGACGACTTTGCCTACGCTGTTGTAGTTCAACGACTTTGCCTACGCTGTTGTAGTTCGATGATTGCCACCGCACAACCTTCGCCATCTCTACTATCGAAGAACTCCCGGCTGATGCTGTCGAAGGTGCTGTTGTATTTTTTTTATTTCTTACATCGATTTCGATTTTAGGGTTTGATTATGCTTTTTTTAAAGATAATTGACGAAACCGATTTTGAGCCCTAACTTCGTCTCGCTTAGGAACGAAATCGGTACGGTACCCCCGAAATTTCGGGGTACCGGCCGATACCTTAAACCATGGTTTTAACGGTAAAGATTACACTCTCTTTGAGCTCTCTCCAATTAAAGAATGCTATATTTGAAAATATGCTAATGGATGCATTTGTCATGTATCAAAATGGTATAATTCTTGTGAAAATTTAAGTTGTCTCTTAGAACATTCATGAAATTTAGTTCTTATGCACGAAGGTACCAACGTAAGGCCTAGTGTGGGGACCCCACTAGCGTTTTCTATAATAAAAAATTTGAACGAGAAAATACTTTCTTTTTCATTATCTATTTCTTCTTCTACTTTGTGTCCTTGCTTAAATTCTTTCAAACATCACACTCCAAATTGGGAAATGAATACAAAGAAAACTAACCATTTCATTCAAATCTCATGCATCCAAATTGAAATTATCAACTATATATTGTGTTCACTGTAATCTGTTAAGTTAAACATAATTTATATGAACCATCAAAGCGTTTAATATTACTATGAAATACGATGATGTGTTTTGAGTCCAAATATTTTACCCCGCATAGGTCACTGATTATGCATACTGTCTAAAAGCATCAAATCACTTGAAAATCTCTAATCACGTCAAAGGCATAATATGCATATCAATTCACCACAATAAAAGGTTATATCATATTGTTCATACATATTGACTTGCTTCTGTTTAGAAATAAAGGTAGAATTGATGAGGCGCACAATAATCCAAAAATAGATATGCAATTGTTAATGTCAAAAAACTTGTCTCCCGTATAAAAACCCTGACTCCCAAGCCAATAAAATCTGAAACTAAAATGATTTAAATCGTAAAAATCGAGATTTTCCCTTATCAGTTTCTACCACAACACCAAATACAGCTTTGACCTCCAATAAATTTTTAACGAAGACCCAACCATATGCCTAAACAATATCCAAATTGTTAATAAATTACCTCGCACTGTCTTTTGTTGCTATGATTGAGCCACTGAAGAAGGCAATCCTGATGCACAAACTTAATACTACCGCTGCACGCGCACGGATACCGTAACGGGTTATCAGGTTCGCCTGGATTCCTGCAGATCCGACACACATCGCCCTCGTCGTCATCGTCGTCATTGAACAGATCGTACCGAGTAGGGTTTGGAAGCGAAGGAGAAGATTCCATCGGGTTTTCGTGGTGGGCAGCGGCGATTTCTTCCATTGTATTGGTCCCGCGTGGAAAAGTAAAATGAGGTAGGATTTGTGACCTTTAGCTTTTGGGGATGAGCCAAATATGTAGTACTTAGAGATGAAATTGGAAATTTCTATCATGAACTGGATTCAGCCAATGAATAAAAAACAGAGGTTCCATGTTGGTTCGGATGAACCGACATACTTCAAAAGAATATTCAATCAAAATTTCTTTTATTTACTGAAAATTAAATATATTTGTTAAGGTGGGTAACTTAATAAAATGGAATACCTTAATAATTATGAGATTTTTTGGCATCTACAACGCACTTACGTATAAAAGTCTCTTTTAAAATTATTAAATTTGAAATTTCTATGTAGTTTAACAAAAATAAAATGAAAAAATATTTTTTTGTTGGAAAATGATTTGAACTTGTATATTTATTTATGTTTCGAAATTCCTTTTGAAGTTAGATGTTGATTTTTGTTTACAGTAGGATTCGAACCTCAGATATTCTCTTTGCATATAACGGTATTTTTGGAACTTTACGATCGGATTAAAAGATTATGTTTCTATTCCACTTATTAATAAAGATTTTATATAATTAATCTTTTAATCTTCTTATTAGTTAGTAGTACTGAACTAAACCCTAATTCTATCTTTAAGTTTCTTCCTATCGATGTAAGCTCATTCGTTTTGCGACGATTCTTTGTTCATGGCAAATTGTAACAACCCGGGATTTGCATTACCAATTAATAAATAAAAGTTAGGTTTTTTTATTTATTTTAATGAAGCATAAAAGGATTTGGAATAATAAAATTTATTATTTGAAAAGGCTATTTTAATTAAATGGGAAATATGAGATTTTAAAATGAGGATAAAATGTTATTTTTGGAAAGTTAAATATTTGAGGAGAGATTTTTAAATGGGTTTGGATAAGAAAAAATGAGTTTTATAAACATATATGAACACTTAGACTAATTTTTGGAAACATGTAAATAACTCTCTTCTTATTGGGTTACAAAACCTAACCCAATAACCCACCCTAAACCTCCTCTATAAATTATCTCATACTCTCATAACCTCATTCATTCAATCCTAATCAAAACCCTAATCATTTCCTAAAGCTTTCATAACAAAATGGCCTCTATCTTCATCTCCTTCTAGTTTTACCTTATGCAAGTCATTCTATGCAAAGGTAATGCAAATACCCACCTCAAATCCATTTTTATATCTTTCTCATTTCTAAAATGTATTTGGTAACACATGTTTTATGTGTTTTTTTGATCTTATAGCCTCCTAATCATCTTTTGCTAACTTGGGTTGATGCTATAATAGTCTTTGTTGCTTTCTAGAGAGGTATATTGCTAAAAACCTCTTCTAATATGTGTTTAATCATCTTTTGATTTTGGTAATCAGTTAGTAACACATGTTTTATTATGTAACATGTGAATCATAGCTCTTTGATCATCTTTGCTTTCATTTGGGGTGTGCACATAAGGTATTTGTAATATTGCTGTTAGTAAATTATGCATATCTCATTCATCTTAAATCGGAATTAAGATTTTCTTGAAGTTCTGGAAAGCTTATTCTGTAGGCTATAACTTTTATGTTTTGAGCTTTGCCAAATTTTATGGTTTGAATGGTCAAAATCACGTATGTTTGTCGCTGATCTGACAACAAACACAGGGTTGATAAAATAAAAGCATGAAATTGATTTGGCCATAAGTTACTCGTTTCATATCCAAATCTAATAATTTTGGATGTTCTGGAAAGCTTAGGTTTAGAGCTAAAACTTTCATGTTTTGAGTTTCATGAAATTTCGAAGTTAATTTGGTCAAAACCGTGCATTCTTACCACTGTCCCGAGAGCACAACGACAGTGATATAAAATTTAGATCTGAGAATTGTTTTAGTCATAGAATTTTCATCTCTGGTCGGAATTTGACGATCTTGGTCATTCCGGAAAGCTTAAAAACTAAGCTACAACTTTAATTTTATTCATTTTGCCAGAATTTGAAGTTTACTATGCCAAAATTATGGTTTTTCATCTCTGGCCAGTTAGTGCATAGCTATAGGCCTTAATCTCTTTTCTCCCGTTGTTTTCAGCGTAGAACCCCGACTTTGCAACGCCATCCTGGGCTCGTCCTTTGTCGGATTTCATCGTTTTTGGTCTCGTTAAAAAGATGAGATCGAGATCTTTAACCATGCAAAGTTTGGTTTAGATCTGGGTGCATTAGATACTTCGTTTCTATTGCCGAAGTAGCACCCAGAAACTGTTTTACAATAGTGATCATTTTCAGTTATCGTCGAACCAACTTCGAAACATTGTCGTTTCTTCATTTCAAGTCAAAACCAAACGATTCTTGTTGCATATCAAAGTAGGAGTACTTTACTACGCTTCTGCAAATTTTCATCAAGATCTGAGTTCATGTGACCCTTCGACCATGTCGTCGAAGTGGGACCTTTACACTGTTTTGACACAGTAAAGTTTTATGATTTTTGTCCGACTTTGAGACGACGCCGTTTCTTCGTTTCAAGTCGGAATTTTCCGATTCTTTTTGCAGTTTGGAGCAGGGATGTTGGACTATATGCCTACTAATTTTCATGCCATTTGGATTCAGTTTGCTGGTCCGAATAATTTTCCGAACTTGGGTTCGCGTCATTTTTGGACTATTTTCCAACACTTAGAATATTTCAGTGATTTTATGGTTTTATTGATTTCTTTGAGATTTGTCTCTAGATTTCGTACACGGGTTTTATGAATTATTTTCAAAGGATTTTTCACTCCTAAATGGGTTTCGAAATTATTATATAATATTATTTTTAATTATTAAATTAATTACTCCATAATAGGAGAGTTTTCAAAAGCCGTTTTAAAGTGATTTCAAAATCAATTATAAATCCGTTTCGCACCATTATTTTCTATAATAAAAATCTCACACTCACTTTTTAGCACGTCGAGCGAAGTGGAAAGGTGCTTAAACGGTTAGGAAATCTCTGGCCTATGGAACCGTGTGTATTTTCTTTTCGGTTAATCCCCGACCTATTCGATTGATCGTTTTGACCTTTGGGTCTAGTTTACCGATGATACGAGGTGGACTTTTTATTATTTGGAGTGTGAGCTTGCTATTGGTTAGTAAACTGTTTAGTGCGAATATGGGGTATGGGACTCATTGTTAACACTTTACGGGTTCCTCTCCAAGAAGTTGGTGACACATTAGCCTTTGGGCGGCCAGTACTTGACCTCTGGATCACCACGCCTCTGGGCAACCGTCTCTGGACACCTGCTCTATGGAGCAGTTTATTTTTTCGGCATGCGCCTCTGGGCCTTTATCCTTCTGGGAAGGATCTTGCCGTCTCGCGCGTTCCGCATCTGTGCGAGTGATCGCTCACAACTCTACAGTACTTGGCAACAACGACTCTGGTCGGTGCACGTGCAATATTGGTATTATTTGATGATTTTTTATATCCGTTCGAGTACCGCCATTCGGTGTTGGTTCTATGGAACCATACGATGTAAGTGCGATTACCTTATGGATTCACAGTGTCTCTGGACACTGCTTTTCAGTGTTGGATTTCATTGACTTTTCAGTATATCCCCATTGCTCTTTGGAGCATCGATCTTTGCTTGGGCATTGATTACAGACTCTGGTCACTCTTGGGATTAATGCCTATGGGCATCTTTTTATAGCTTTGGCTACGCCGATGATATGAGGCGATTTTATTTATTCTACACTTTGGTGTTGATTTCTCTATGGAGATTTTTATTGTTTATTGATGATTAGGGATCGTCATTATATTCATGTGGTTCATAATATACTTCTCTTCGGATAAGTACTGTTTTATTTATGTACCGCATTATTCTATATCTCAGTTATTACTGATTGTTTAGCTAGCCTGACCCGAGTGTTTTCGCTCGGGTCAGACCGAGTTGTTTCAGGTTAGGTCTCTGGACTTAGCTGCTCTGTGCTTCCGCTTTGGACTTATCTGCTATGCTTTTGAGATAGCTTATCTTAGTTTCCGCTACTCTGTTATTATTCAGACTCTGATATGTACATATTTTTGACTCACATGTGTGAGCAGTGGCTTTGTACCCACTTATAGTATTTGGATCTGTATTGACGATGTATTGTTCTGGGATTTTATATCTGTTATGTGATTTTATTCTGTGATGCTATTTCATTATGTTATTATGCTTTGTCCTGATAGATCTATAGCCATTTGTAATTTCATTATAAGTATTTACCGAATATGTCGAACCACTTGTGAAAAAATATAGATACCATCCTTTCGACGTATTCAGTAGATAGTTATAGCTTGATTACAAATGGTCGCTTCCACTATACTCTATTCTCCGCTTTAACAGACAGTATTACTCCCGTAATATTCTTTGTTACAGTGGGTCTCAGAGTGGGGCGTTACAGCTTGGTATCAGAGCCTGGTTTCAGGAATAAGCATAATAAACACAGAACAGATACACTTAGTACAATACATTTTAATTAGATCCGAATTAAATCAAATCCCTTCCTTATGTTATTGATAGATAAGTTAGGAATATGTATAGGAATCCATTATATTCCGTAGTATTCCTTAATTAATTATCTATCATTGAATCATGGCTACTCTGCTGGATTGGCTCGCTCAGTACGACGCCAAAATCATTTGTTCGGAGCGGATATTATTTCTTCGTCATCCTGACTCGTCCGCTCCGTTAGCTATTGCTCTTCAGGATGTTGGGATTTCTGATATTACTTTATTTGCTCTTGATTCACGAGATGAGGATGTGGACATATCTCGTATTCCTGTTGTTCGGGATTTCCCCGATATATTCGAGCCAGTATCAGGCTTGCCGCCAAAGCGGGCCATTGAGTTCCGCATCGATCTCATTCCAGGCTCCCACCCAGTTAGGCGTCCTCCCACGAGGATGTCTACAAAAGAGAATGGGGAACTCAGGAAGCAATTAGTGGAGCTTGAGGCGAAGCAGTTCATTCGGTCCAGTTCTTCGCCATGGGGTGCTGATGTGGTCTTCGTTAAGAAGCCCGATGGCTCTCTTAGGCTTTGCATTGACTATCGCAAGCTTAATGAGTTGACCATCAGAAATCGTTATCCATTTCCTCGGATAGACGACATGTTTGACCAATTGAGCAGTGCGAAGGTCTTCTCTCAGCTCGACCTTGCCACCGGATTCCATCAGCTACGAGTCGCAGAAGACAGCATTCCTCTTACAGCATTTCGCACTCGTTATGGTTCTTTTGAGTGGTTGGTCATGCCGTTCGGCTTGACGAACGCTCCAGCTTTCTTCGTCGATCTTATGAATCGAGTATTCTGGGAATACATCGATAGATTCGTTCTGGTCTTCATCGACGATATTCTTATTTATTCTAGATCCGAGGCAGAGCATGCTCATCATTTGCGGATCGTCTTGGATACTCTTCGTCAGCATCAGCTTAAGGCCAAGCTCTCCAAGTGCCATTTTTGGGAGAGCAAGGTCAAGTTCTTGGGCCATATTGTATCATCTGAGGGTATTTCTGTCGATCCTGCCAAGATCGAGGCTATTCAGAATTGGAAGCAGCCCGAGAACGTTCATGATATTCGCAGCTTCCTTGGTCTGGCGGGTTATTACCGTCGATTTATCAAGGATTTCTCTCGTGTTGCACTTCCCCTCACGACCATGACTCGTAAGGGGGTTCGCTTTATTTGGTCTGATAAGTGTGAAGTTTCTTTCCAGCGATTGAAGGAACTTCTCACTCATGCTCCTATCCTTGTAGTTCCTGAGGGTAACTAGGATCTTGTTGTTTACACTGACGCTTATGGTAGCGGCCTCGGTGCTGTGCTTATGCAGAAAGATCGGGCAGTTGCTTACGCTTCTAGGCAGTTACGTTCGAATGAGGTTCGCTATCCGACTCATGATCTTGAGTTGGCAGCTATCGTCTTTGCTTTGAAGACGTGGCGTCACTTTCTATTAGGCGAACGCTTCACTCTTTACACCGATCACAAGTCTTTGAAGTATTTATTCAGTCAGAAGGATCTCAATATGAGGCAGCAGCGATGGCTCGAGTTTCTCGCCTCATATGACTTAGACATTCAGTATACCCTTGGCAAGGGTAATCGTGTGGCTGATGCACTCAGTCGCAAACACTCGGCAGTAGTTTCTATGATGATAGCCGAGTGAGATATTCTTGAGACTCTTTCTATGTGTGATATTCGAAATCGAGCTCCGTCTTCTGATCCTCAGATCTTGTTATTCAGCTTGGAAGCTCGACCTATTCTATTGGATCGCATTGCCCATGCTCAGCGGCAGGATCCAGACTTGTTGCGATATATTCATCTCCTTGAGTCGGGATCCAGTGATGTGACATTGTCGGATTATTCTATTGATTCTCATCGGTGTTTTCGTTGGAAGAACCATATTTTGGTACCATTTGATTTATCACTTAGGCGTGACATTCTAGACGAGTGTCATCGCACTAAGTACACTATACATCCCGGGTCGAGTAAGATGTATGCCGACATGTGTCGCCTATTTTATTGGGAGGGCATGAAGAGTGATGTTGCAAGTTATGTAAGCCGTTGCATGACTTTTCAACAGATCAAAGCTGAGCATCAGCGTCCATCTGGTCTTCTTCAGCCGCTAGAGATTCCATTGTGGAAATGGGATCAGATATCCATGGATTTTATTGACGGTCTGCCTCGATCGAGGTCAGGCCATACATCTATTTGGGTCATCGTCGATCGCTTGACCAAATCAGCTCATTTCATTCCTATTAAGTCCACTCGGACTGCTCCTCAGCTTGCCAAGCTATATGTGAAGGAAGTCGTTCAACTTCATGGTATTCCTAGCTCCATCGTCTGTGATCGAGACACTATCTTTACTAGTCACTTCTGTAAGTGCCTACAGTCAGCTTTGGGCTCAAAGCTGAATTTCTCGACTGCTTATCATCCTCAGACCGACGGTCAGACGGAGAGGGTGAATCGTGTTTTAGAGGATCTTTTGCGCTGTTGTATTCTGGATTTCGGAGGTAGTTGGGAGGATCACTTACCGCTTGTAGAGTTCTCCTACAACAACAGCTTTCAGTCTAGTATTGGCATGGCTCCTTTCGAGGCTCTTTACGGAAGGCCATGTCGTTCTCCTTCGTGTTGGTTAGAATCTGGCGAGAAGCTTCTTCTTAGTCCAGATTCAGTTCGGGAATCTTCAGAGAAGATTATTCTTATTCGTCATAGAATGAAAGAGGCGCAGAACCGCCAGAAATCCTACGCGGACAACCGTAGGAAGCCTCTTGAGTTCTCCATTGGCGATTCTGTCTTTATTCGGGTCTCTCCCATGAAGGGGGTAGTGCGTTTTAGCTCTATAGGGAAGTTGGCTCCTCGCTATGTTGGACCATTTCCTATTACGGAACGCATTGGCCTCGTTGCTTATCGTGTGGCTCTACCTGCTCACTTCTCTGGAATACACGACGTGTTCCATGTTTCCCAGCTTCGCATGTGTGTCCGCGATCCTGATTCTATCATTGAGCCGTAGGCTGTGCCTGATTTAGAGATCTTACCTGATTTATCTTTGGAGCAGCAACCTCTTCATGTGCTTGATTCGGAGGTTAGACGCCTTCGCAACAAAGAGGTTCCACTCGTGAAGATTCAATGGTCACCGAATCCTAAGGACTGCACTTGGGAGACCAGAGAATCTATCGAGCGCTCTTATCCTGGCTTTCTCCCATCTTCTTCTGCGGGTGAGAATTCTCTATTTTATCTCTATCACTTCTTTTGGGGATTTGACGTTATAAACATCTATCTTAAAGAATTACGGCGACCCAATTTTCTTAAGGGGGGGAGTCTGTAACAACCCGGGATTTGCATTACCAATTAATAAATAAAAGTTAGGTTTTTTATTTATTTTAATGAAGCATAAAAGGATTTGGAATAATAAAATTTATTATTTGAAAAGGCTATTTTAATTAAATGGGAAATATGGGATTTTAAAATGAGGATAAAATGTTATTTTTGGAAAGTTAAATATTTGAGGAGAGATTTTTAAATGGGTTTGAATAAGAAAAAATGAGTTTTATAAACATATATGAACACTTAGACTAATTTTTGGAAACATGTAAATAACTCTCTTCTTATTGGGTTACAAAACCTAACCCAATAACTCACCCTAAACCTCCTCTATAAATTATCTCATACTCTCATAACCTCATTCATTCAACCCTAATCAAAACCCTAATCATTTCCTAAAGCTTTCATAACAAAATGGCCTCTATCTTCATCTCCTTCTAGTTTTACCTTATGCAAGTCATTATATGCAAATGTAATGCAAATACCCACCTCAAATCCATTTTTATATCTTTCTCATTTCTGAAATGTATTTGGTAACACATGTTTTATGTGTTTTTTTGATCTTATAGCCTCCTAATCATCTTTTGCTAACTTGGGTTGATGCTATAATAGTCTTTGTTGCTTTCTAGAGAGGTATATTGCTAAAAACCTCTTCTAATATGTGTTTAATCATCTTTTGATTTTGGTAATCAGTTAGTAACACATGTTTTATTATGTAACATGTGAATCATAGCTCTTTGATCATCTTTGCTTTCATTTGGGGTGTGCACATAAGGTATTTGTAATATTGCTGTTAGTAAATTAGGCATATCTCATTCATCTTAAATCGGAATTAAGATTTTCTTGAAGTTCTGGAAAGCTTATTCTGTAGGCTATAACTTTTATGTCTTGAGCTTTGCCAAATTTTATGGTTTGAATGGTCAAAATCACGTCTGTTTGTCGCTGACCTGACAACAAACACAAGGTTGATAAAATAAAACCATGAAATTAATTTGGCTATAAGTTACTCGTTTCATATCCAAATCTAATAATTTTGGATGTTCTGGAAAGCTTAGGTTTAGAGCTAAAACTTTCATGTTTTGAGTTTCATGAAATTTCGAAGTTAATTTGGTCAAAACCGTGCATTCTTACCAGTGTCCCGAGAGCACAACGACAGTGATATAAAATTTAGATCTGAGAATTGTTTTAGTCATAGAATTTTCATCTCTGGTCGGAATTTGACGATCTTGGTCATTCCGGAAAGCTTAAAAACTAAGCTACAACTTTAATTTTATTCATTTTGCCAGAATTTGAAGTTTACTATGCCAAAATTATGGTTTTTCATCTCTGGCCAGTTAGTGCATAACTATAGGCCTTAATCTCTTTTCTCCCGTTGTTTTCAGCGTAGAACCCCGACTTTGCAACGCCATCCCGGGCTCGTCCTTTGTCGGATTTCATCGTTTTTGGTCTCGTTAAAAAGATGAGATCGAGATCTTTAACCAAGCAAAGTTTGGTTTAGATCTGGGTGCATTAGATACTTCGTTTCTATTGCCGAAGTAGCACCCAGAAACTGTTTTACAATAGTGATCATTTTCAGTTATCGTCGAACCAACTTTGAAACATTGTCGTTTCTTCATATCAAGTCAAAACCAAACAATTCTTGTTGCATATCAAAGTAGGAGTACTTTACTACGCTCCTGCAAATTTTCATCAAGATCTGAGTTCATGTGACCCTTCGACCATGTCGTCGAAGTGGGACCTTTACACTATTTTGACACAGTAAAGTTTTATGATTTTTGTCCGACTTTGAGACGACGCCGTTTCTTCGTTTCAAGTCGGAATTTTCCGATTCTTTTTGCAGTTTGGAGCAGGGATGTTGGACTATATGCCTACCAATTTTCATGCCATTCGGATTTAGTTTGCTGGTCCGAATAATTTTCCGAACTTGGGTTCGCGTCATTTTTGGACTATTTTCCAACACTTAGAATATTTTCAGTGATTTTCTGGTTTTATTGATTTCTTTGAGATTTGTCTCTAGAATTCGTACACGGGTTTTATGAATTATTTTCAAAGGATTTTTCACTCCTAAATGGCTTTCGAAATTATTATATAATATTATTTTTAATTATTAAATTAATTACTCCATAATAGGAGAGTTTTCAAAAGCCGTTTTAAAGTGATTTCAAAATCAATTATAAATCCATTTCGCACCATTATTTTCTATAATAAAAATCTCACACTCACTTTTTAGCACGTCGAGCGAAGTGGAAAGGTGCTTAAACGGTTAGGAAATCTCCGGCCTATGGAACCATGTGTATTTTCTTTCCGGTTAATCCCCGACCTATTCGATTGATCGTTTTGACCTTTGGGTCTAGTTTACCGATGATACGAGGTGGACTTTTTATTGTTTGGAGTGTGAGCTTGCTATTGGTTAGTAAACCGTTTAGTGCGAACATGGGGTATGGGACTCATTGTTAACACTTTACGAGTTCCTCTCCAAGAATTTGGTGACACATTAGCCTTTGGGCGACCAGTACTGGACCTTTGGGTCACCACGCCTCTGGGCAACCGTCTCTGGACACCTGCTCTATGGAGCAGTTTATTTTTTCGGCATGCGCCTCTGGGCCTTTATCCTTCTGGGAAGGATCTTGCCGTCTCGCGCGTTCCGCATCTGTGCGAGTGATCGATCACAACTCTATAGTACTTGGCAACAACGACTCTGGTCGGTGCACGTGCAATATTGGTATTATTTGATGATTTTTTATATCCGTTCGAGTACCGCCATTCGGTGTTGGTTCTATGGAACCATACGATGTAAGTGCGATTACCTTGTGGATTCACAGTGTCTCTGGACACTGCTTTTCAGTGTTGGATTTCATTGACTTTTCAGTATATCCCCATTGCTCTTTGGAGCATCGATCTTTGCTTGGGCATTGATTACAGACTCTGGTCACTCTTGGGAGTAATGCCCATGGGCATCTTTTTATAGCTTTGGCTACGCCGATGATATGAGGCGATTTTATTTATTCTACACTTTGGTGTTGATTTCTCTATGGAGATTTTTATTGTTTATTGATGATTAGGGATCGTCATTATATTCATGTGGTTCATAATATACCTCTCTTCGGATAAGTACTATTTTATTTATGTACCGCATTATTCTATATCTCAGTTATTACTGATTGTTTAGCTAGCCTGACCCGAGTGTTTTCGCTCGGGTCAGACCGAGTTGTTTCAGGTTAGGTCTCTGGACTTAGCTGCTCTGTGCTTCCGCTTTGGACTTATCTGCTATGCTTTTGAGATAGCTTATCTTAGTTTCCGCTACTCTGTTATTATTCAGACTCTGATATGTACATATTTTTGACTCACATGTGTGAGTAGTGGCTTTGTACCCATTTATAGTATTTGGATCTGTATTGACGATGTATTGTTCTGGGATTTTATATCTGTTATATGATTATGTTCTGTGATGCTATTTCATTATGTTATTATGCTTTGTCCTGATAGATCTTTAGCCATTTGTAATTTCATTATAAGTATTTACCGAATATGTCGAACCACTTGTGAAAAAAATATAGATACCATCCTTTCGACGTATTCAGTAAATAGTTATAGCTTGATTACAAATGGTCGCTTCCACTATACTCTATTCTCCGCTTTAACAGACAGTATTATGTCCGTAATACTCTTTGTTACAGTGGGTCTCAGAGTGGGGCGTTACACAAATGGTGAGGATGGTCGAAGATATTAGAGATTCAGGAGAGTGTCGACTAAGGCAACGTTAATGGACTGGATGCACGATCGGTATCCTCTAATATTTTACATTTTAACATTCCGACATTTGGAGAAGATGAAGTTGTATCACGTTGTAACGCTCCATCTCCATACTCATACTACTAAAGAGTATTACTAAAGAATACGGTCCGGTAATACGAAAAATGAGGCTTGTTAGAAGCGACAACAAGTGAATATTCTCTTGGGCTGACACCGATACATATTCTTATCTCAAAATATTACACCAATATATGTACCTGGTATCGACACAAAGCAATAAATATGTGGGTTTAACATGACAGAACAATATATATCATATATATAAAAGAACATAGAGTCACAAATCGCAGTAGAAAAATATAATACATGACATTTATAAATATACACGACAAAGTGAGTTTATAAAATAGAGTTTCTGACTCGCATCAACAATATGCATCAATTCAAGGACAAAATATACAACTCATGGCCATATCATTGAAAACAAATACAAGGAGACGTCCAAAGGATCCCTTGATTTCAATTCCCCTTAGCTTGTTTAATGGCTCGCCTCTCTTTTCTATTTCTTTGATTGTTTTGTGAATGAAAGAAATGAGAATGGAATGAGAGGGGAAGGGTTTAAGGCAAAAGCTTTGGTCTATTCCTAAATTGCCCCTCTCATTCATTCCCTTGTGTGTTTAGTCTTTAAAACAATTTAACTTAGTTTATTAAGGCGCTACCTTATTAAGTTATCAAATCTCATCCACTTAACTATTTACATTATTCTATTTAATCTCCAATTAAATATCATGATGTTGAATTAAAATTTAAGAGTGTTACAAGCTCATCCCCTTAAAGAATTTCGTCCTCGAAATTCAGTAAGGGCTGCATAACAAGCATAGTAAACATGCAAACAATGCTAGTATATCCTATAAGCTAAAAATTTATATATAACAAATATAGAGCATACCCTCATAACAGCATAGAATAAGCATCTCTAATTCTGTTCTCTATCTTCCAAGTACGGTCTTTCTCGTTGTTGCTCCACTGAAATTTCACCAACTTGACTGTCTTGTTTTTTAACCTCTTCTCATCTCTCGCTACAGCCCAAACTGGTCATCTCACAAAAGTCATATTCTGTTCTACTACTAAATCCCGCAGTGTCGCTGGAGCGATAGTAGTTCCTAGATCATGCACATACTTCCGAAGATAAAAAACATGAAATACATTATGGACATCTGCCAAACTGCTTGGTAACTCTACTCGATACGCGATCTTTCTTATCCTCTCTATAATTGGGAACAATCCAACATATCTCGATGCCAGTTTCCCTGACTTTCCAACTCGTATCACACCCTTCATTGGTGATACCTTAACATAAACACGATCTCCAACTAAGAACTCTAAATCTTTATGTCTCTTATCTGTATAACTTTTCTGCCTAGACCGAGCTTCTCTCATCTTACCTCGGATTAACTAAATTTTCTCCGTGGCTTCTCTCACTATCTTTGGACCAAGGACCAATCTGTCTCTGGTCTCCAACCAACATGCTGGTGTTTCGCACGGTCTTCCATGTAAAGCTTCGAAAAGCACTATTCTTATACTAGTTTGATAACTATTATTATAGGAAAACTCAACCAAGTGTAAATGGCCTTCCCACGACCCATCAAAATCCAATACACAAGCCCTCAACAAATTTTCATGTACCTTGTTGACTCTCTATGTCTACCTATCCGTATGTGGGTGATAACTTGTACTCATCTTAAGCTTGGTACCCAACACTTCCTAAAGACTCTTCCAAAATTCACCAGTGAATAATGCATCCCTATCACTGACTATACTACTTGAATTCTCATGCAGTCTAATTATATTCTTCATAAATAACTTAACCAATACGGACACCGTCCTGGTATACTTAACAGAAATGAAACGGGCACTCTCGGTCAATCTATCAACTGTAGCCAATATACTTTCATTTCCCCTGTTTGATCTTGGCAACCTGTCGATAAAATCCATGGATATCGAATCCCACTTCCAAACTGGTATATCTAAAGGTTGAAGAAATCCGCTTGGTTTCCGATGTTCGGCTTTCACTTGTTGGCAATTTGCACATTGCTTTACCTATAAGCTTACATCCCTCTTCATACCTTCCGAGAAGAAACTTCTTTTCATGTCCTGATACATCTTGGTTCCCCCAGGATGAGTCGTAAACTTCGATCGATGACATTCCCTAAGAACTTCCCTCCTTAGATTTCCCACATCTGAAACACATAATTGTTCCCTCTTTCTCAACCATCTCTTCTAGTCAAAACTAAAATCTTATAGATCATCGATCTCCTATCAATTTTCCAGTCTTCTGATCCGTTCAGCTAATACTGGATCATTCCTTTATTTAGAAGCAATCCTTTCAATCAATACTGGTCGAACTTCTAAACAAAACAACTTGGTAGTACTTTGACTAGAACTAGCAGTCGATCTTAACTGCACACCACAAGTAGTCAATGCTTCTAGATCCTTTCATTCTGCTAACATAGCTAATACCACATTTTGATGTTTCCTGCTGAATGCATCTGCAACTTTATTTCCTTTCCTCGATGTATACTCAATACCAAAATCATACGCTGCTAAAAACTCCAACCACCTCTGTTGTCTCATGTTCAACTCTTTTTGAGAGAATAAATGCCTCAAAGACTTATGATCTATATACAACTCGAATCGTTTTCCTAAGAAGTAATGTCTCCACATTTTCAATGCGAAAATCACTACTACCAACTCCAAATCATGAGTCGGATATCTTACTTCACGCGGATTGAGCTATTGGAAAGCATATAGGCAATTACTTTACCCTTTTGCATCAACACAGCTCCTAATCCAGTTCCATATGCATCTACATACACCACCAAATCCTAATTTCCATCTGGAACTACTAACATGGGCGCGTTGGTCAACAAAAGCTTCAACTCAAGGAATGCTTCCTCACATTTATCAGACCAAATAAACTTCACGTCCTTTCTGATTAGCTTAGTCAAAGGCGCCGATATCTATAAGAAATCCTTGATAAATCTTTGGCAATAACCAGCTAATCTAAGAAAACTTCTTATCTCGATCACCGTCTCGGGTCTTTTCCAATTGTTAACAGCTTCGATCTTAACTGGATCGACTGACAACCCCTTCTCTGAAACTACAGGACCAATTCCAGAAATGACACTTCGAAAACTTTACTTTCAGTTGAAGCTACCTCAACGTCTCAAGCACTATTCTAAGATGAATCACATGATCTCTTTCATCCTTAGAATATATCAAAATGTAGACAATGGACACCAACACGAGCCTATCCAAGTGCTCTCAGAATATTCGATTCATCAAGTCCATAAAGAAAGCAAACTCATTAGTCAATCCGAATGACACTACTAACCACTCGTACAAACCATACTCATTTGAAACGTCTTCAATGGAATACTGTCCTCCGCCACTCTCAATTGATGGAACCCTATCATCAAATCCAACTAGGAAAATACTTTAGCCCCACTCAACTGATCACATAAATCATCAATTCTTGGCAAAGGTATCGATTCTTTATCGTCTATTTATTCAACTTATGATAATCGATGCACAATCTTAATGACCCATCCGGTTTCTTCACGAAAAATGTGGTTGCTCTCTAAGGCGAACTACTTAGTCCAATAAAACTCTTTCCTTCTAAGTCCACTAGCCGCACCTTTAACTCATTCATCTCGATAGGTGTCATCCTTCTAGGTGGTCTACTTACGGGTTTAGCTTCTGGTACAAGATCTATTCGAAAATCGATAGCTCGTTTCGATGGTAGTCCTGTAATTGGCTCAAAAACATCTATAAGTTCTCTTACAATTAAAACATATTCGTCTTCCACTTCCGTGGCTCCTAATAAAGCACAAATTCCTGGATTCGAATTCTCAACTAAGTATATTATTCGGTCGCTACTATCAGGATGTCTCAATGATTTTTTCCTATCTTGACAAAATATTCTAGCATCGTATCTTTTTAACCAATCCATACCCAAAATAATCTCAAAACCTGCGAAATCAAATACATACAAACTGTAAGCAAAAATATAACCTAGCAATTCAAACTTTAGATGGTCACATCTCATCTCTAGAGTTGCTTATCCTCCTATTGGATTAGCTATCCTTAAGGAAGTAATAAGGTATGATATTTCTAAACATAACTTATCTACCAAACACTAAGATATAAATGAATGTGATGCGCCGGTATCAAACAATACCCTGATTGGTATGCTATAAATCAAAAGCGTACCTTCCATTATAGACTTTCCCTTCTCAGCTGTTGGTCTTAATGTAGATGGCTCCAAAGCAAACACCTTTCCTTTGTTAGCCTTGACCGTTTTTGGACATTTGTTCTTATAATACCTCACCTGGTCGCAATTAAAGCACTTCACGTTATGCTTCCCTATAACCATCTTGCCATCACTAGATCGACACTCGTTAGCATAGTGCCCCTTCTTGTCACACTTGTAACAAACTATATCAGTTTTTCCCTTTTTAGTAGCCCCATCTTTCAGAGCTCCCTTCTTCTTAAAGAATTTCCTTTTCTTATTTTGAGAATTCTGGTTCTCCACCGACTTTCAAAAGTATTTCTACATTCTTAACTGCCATCTCTACCACTACATTCGATGAATCTCTAAGATGTGGCATAGTTTCCCTAGCAATCTCCGGTCTCAACCCTTAGATAAACTTCTCGTTCCTTTTGATGACAGTGTCACTAGTAACATATTCATACCTGGACAGCTCATCAAATCCAGCAGAGTACTCCAACATTGACTTTTTCCCTTGCTCCAACTCCATAATCTTCCTGAACAAGGCTGACTTAGCTACTTTAGACAAAAACCTTTCCTCGAATCTTCTTCAAAAATTTGCCCAAGTCAATTCCTCTTATGGTACCCATATGGTCACCCCGTTCCACCAGAACAAAGCAGCTCTGTCACGACCCACTTTTCTGTACTGTCTGAACTGACACTTTACCACACTTGTCATGTCCAAATTGAACAGAAAGGCGGATAGTAAGGAAAAGAAAGTAGAAAGAAAATAGAACAACACAGAATATCACAGCGGAAACGAATAATCTGTAATATAGAACAAATCTTTACATTAAATAAAAACTGTAATAGTTACATAATAGATAACAATCAGAGTACACCAACCCATACAGCACGGACAGTTATATCACCCTGTCCTTACAATTGCTGATAAACAAAACAAATGCAATGGAATATAAATCATCTACGTGAATACGACTCTAAGCCTCCATCTCCTCTCCCGAAGCTCCAATCTTCCAACTTAACCTGGAATTATGCTCGGTCTGACCCGAGCATATAGGAAAAACCACGCTCGGGTCAGTCTGGTAAAACCAACGTGAGAATTTAAATCACAAGAAATTTTATAGGTTATAACTTTCAAAATCCTTTTAAAATCAAAGGTATCCCGTAAGACCACACCACACATAAACACGACGGGTTTTTCCCTTATGGTAACCAAAACACTTTTATAGAAAATCCAATGATATTATAATAGTGTCTAAGTACAAATACTTATTCAAATACCCGAAATTGTTACATTAATTAAATTTCAGCATACTAGGCTCTACAACCAAAACCGTAAAGGCACATATTGGAGAATGGATTCCATACGAATGACTAGGCACTTGGGTAACACCTACCACAGTACATGTCTAGAAAAATGTACCGAGGACCACCCCTAGATCCCCTGCAACACAAGACCGGACTTCCCCTAACCTGGATAATCTGAATATTCTATCACACCGGGTGTTCCTGCCCTTTCTAAGCTCCTTCCATGTATCGTAGTAATAAAATAATATCCGAGGGTATCTAGAAAGGTGATAAACATACCCTAATTGGGTGTGACCCACTTAGCCTTGCTACATCTCCCCTGCTTTTCACTCATTCCCGATTTATGAGGCTAGAGGGTAGGATTACCTTTTTAAAGAAAATTTCACATAGAATGCCCATTATCCTCCAATGACAATGTACTGATAGCATTCATCTATACAAGTCCGTTCTGGGCCTAAACGAAACCGAAGGCACTATTCCTACTACATCCATTTTGGAATCATCCTCAGGATTAGTAGCGATTAGCCCTTGCACTTCACTGCTCTATCTTCGACTCCATGCTCTTGTTTTCACTTCGAAAACGTACTCGTTGGATCGAAGTGGTTTTCAGATAACTTATTTGATTTCGGTCTCTTCGAAACAACGTTCGATATTTCCGGTAAACTCAACCCCGATACTTTAGGAAATAAACAATCGAAAATAAGATCGGAGACCACCTCCTAACCATTAGTGGATGGATTTCCTTATCATCATCCTAGAAGAATGAAACGAGTTTATACGCATAGTACAGCACCTCGAATGGTAATTGTACCACATAATTCCCGTGTTTCTTCTAGATATTCCCAAAGTTATGTTTTTGGTTCTAGATTTGATAGTCGGTTATTTAACTATCAAATAAACAAAAATTCAACCAAATATCTCATTTCCCACTGAAATCACTAAGCCTCATTTAATTTAATTTCAACAAATTAAATCTCTTTATCAAAAACAATCATATACTTATTTCACCGGAATAAGTACATTCACAAACCATTCATTTCAAAATATTTGAAACCCTTTTAAAATAAATATGGAAAGCACCACTATGGTATCAACCATGGATTCACAGCTCAATGGTTACGTCTCTATCCTAGAGAAATCCAAAACTTAACTACGGGCACTCTCTGCCTCCGATTACGCCATGAAAGCATACCATTACTTTCCGGAAACCTTATTTAACAATTATCTCATTATAATACTTATAAGGTTTCTATATAAATTTTCCAAGTTTAATTTTAGGAAAAAAATCTCTTTTATAGAAGTTTACTATACAATATATATATATATATATATATATATATATATATTTAAAAAACTTTATTAATATTTGAACCAACTATCTTGGAAATAATAATAATATCTTAATATTTATTAATTCTTAAGTAATAATTAACTTTAAATCAAATCATTATAAAATAACTTTAATTAAAAATTTAAACAATTCAAATAATTAAATAGCCTTGAAACAATAATTAAATCCTTTTAAAATAATCTTCAACAATAATAAAATAATTAACTTTAAATCATTATCAAAATATTTATTAATAAACTTAAAAATATCATTAATAAATAATAAATATCTTTTAAATAACTTTGATTTCAAAATCAACTTCCAAAGTGGAAAGAGGCTTATTATTTTCAATGGTACTTAATCAAGTCACCGTTAATTCCATTAACTATCCGAGTTATAATTCAGATATTTACATAACGTCCAATATGTAAATCAAGTTCAAAATTAACAAGCAATAGTTAATATACCACTTATACCATATAATAAATTGGATTGTAATTTAATGTCAATACTAATGTGATAGCAGAACGGGTTTTGATTCTGCTAATTAAATGTCCAACTTCAACTTATCTGGTTAATAATAGCAGAACGGTGATTTATTCTGTAAATCGGTGTCCAATTAAATCAATTAGCGGAATGGTGCTTATTCCGCTAAACAAAGGTCCAATTTACCATTTGCAATTCAATTTAATTCAATAGTATTTTTTTTGGCCAAATAAACATCGTATATAAATTTAAACGGTGTTATTAATTTAAAATAACGTAGTTTAAAATTCACTCAGTTTTGACATACCATAAATTTGTACATGTCCGAAGCTACTACAACGTTGTACTCGTTAATACGAGTCCAATGTAAAAATCCCCAAGTTAATTAGATTTAATACGAGCTAGATATCTTATTTAACAACTCAACACATCACTTATATAAATAAACCAATATAAATTAGTTTCTCACCATCATAAATGGGCCAAGCCCAGTCCACTACCGCATCCACCAAAAAAAAAATTCTTCCTACCCTTCTTTCCAGACTTCGTTCCTCCTCCCCTCTTTCTTCTTTTTTGTTCGCCTGCACTTTTTTCTTCCGTTTATCTTTTTTTTCTTTTTTTAAAGAATACGGCCCAAGCCCACACATTTGCAACCCACACAACCGCATCCACCTCTACAGTACTATGTCTTCCCCAATCCCCCTCTCATCCCCAAAACGCAACGGTAACTCGTGCACGAACATGCGTGCATACGCACACGCAAACCTCTCCACAAGCCCGCGAACCAAGTCCACATGCAAGATCCTTTCCTCGAGCCCATCACATCGGCCTCGCCACCATGACCTCCGGCCCCAC
The DNA here is from genome assembly GCA_030737815.1 of Allium fistulosum. NCBI lineage: Eukaryota > Viridiplantae > Streptophyta > Magnoliopsida > Asparagales > Amaryllidaceae > Allium > Allium fistulosum. The sequence goes on along the minus strand of CM060903.1, from coordinate 1,363,936,239 downwards.
GCCTTGCTTTCCAACCATCACGACCGAGCCTAGAAAACGCGACCACCCTATAAAATCATGACACAAATAATCACCAAATCCCACCAAATTACATCGCAACGAAGCACTCTCCAAGACGAACACCCCGGCACTCTCCAAATCATTAATCGCTGCTCTAATCAAAATTAAATCCAAAACCTAGCTTTCGACCAACGTCGATTGTCGACACCGATTTAGGCCGAATTAACATGAAAAATTCTTCTCTTCGATACGAACCTGTTGGCACGGATGGCGTTGAACGACTCATATCGATTTGAGAGAAATCCTTTTTCAAAGTTTTGACAATGTTTAAGCCACTTTCAGTTTTCCCGAGATATCTCCATTGATACTCGATGAAACTCAGTGCCGTCAATTTTTAAAATACTATAGAGAAATACGAAAAAGATTCATTTAGACGATTTAAGCTAATTTCAAGTATTCGGGAAGGTACAAATTTTTGAAAAAGGGAAAAGAGTGAATTTTCCTCCTCTATGAATATTAGTTGGTTAAAAATGGAACACCTTTGCCTGTACATGTTCCTTAGCTATATCAAACATGCACACTTGTTTTCTATCATTTACATTCAAATTATACATGGATTATACAATTTTATTGAAAAATGAATCTTGGAAAAGAAAATATATATAAAAAAGAGTACTCACTGATATCAAATAGATGAGCACTGCTGCTTATAATCTTCCCCATATGCCTTTGAACACTCAATTCTTTTTATTCTTCTTAATGGCAAAAGTTTTCTTCTTATTTTTTTGTTTTGTTTGTTACAGGCTTTACAAACTAAAACTACACACTCGCATCCCTATATATATATATGTGTTGATACAAAAGTAAAATGTTACATACGTACACAATTTTGGGGTTCAAGATTTTTAAACCTGTACATGGTATGTGATAGGCTGAAAAGAGATTTCGGTGGCTTGAGTTGATATTTGGTTTTTAGCCTTCACTTCTTGTTTTGTTTGTCCAGCAAATGCATATGTTATTATTTTCTGAATTGATATGTACATATGTATGTATGTATGTTTTGCCTTGCTTCACTCTTTCTATTTTGACCAGGCAACTTTATCTCCCTTTTTCATTTTCTTGCAAATCTTGGCCAGATATGTTTTTATTTTTTAACTTGTAATCTTGTTTTACTTTTTCACTCCCGTTTGATTTTAAAACATGCTTCACTATATTTTTAAAACAATTTTTAAGTGGTATTGAATAAAAAAAATTTTGAGTCTTCATAATCATACTTATTTTGCATTTAAAGATATATAACTCAAAGCAATAAAAGTTTGCTGATAACATTTTTTTGTTAACACCGCTTATAAAAGACATTTTATTAAAACGGTTTAAATGATCTTATAAATTTTCTCACATTCATCGTATAATATTTTCATATATATTTCTTCTTTTACACTTACCATATATATATATATTGATTTTAATATACTATATTTATTTAGTTTGTAAGTATTTCATATTTCTTTTTGTTATAAACTTTGTTTTCAATTTATATATGAATTCTGTTGTTGTTATAACATATAATAAATTCCATTTTAATCAAATTTTCTATTTAATAAATAAAATATAGAAAAATTCAAATTATTATCTGGATTAAAACTGTCTATTATTATCAATTATTATTTAACGGGGATTTTTATTTTGATTAGAATACCATATTATTGAATATTAAAAATTAATATTCAAAACTCAAGACGACAAAAATTCTGGGTCGTCACACTCATCCCCCCTTAAAAGAATTTTGTCCCCGAAATTTCCAGTATAAAAACACTCAATATTATTCATAAGCCCGCATGATGCCCATAGATCATACATCTACAGAATCTGATTCGATCACTATTCGAATACACGACTTCACTTCCAAACCAGTATCGTTCACCCGATTTACTAGTACGGACCTTGATCAGTGACGCAGCGGATATTACAAAAACAATGTAGATCGTTGAATGTAGTAATCGATGGATTGGAAGATACTGAATTGCCCGAATTCGTTGATCCGAAGATACCGAACTCTAGCTATCCCGAACTCGTTGATCGCGCATGATACCGGGTTCAAAGATCTTCAATTCTTCAAGCGTTGATCAAGCGCACTTGATTCTGCGAATCGACTTCTACAATCGTTGAATCGAGCGCACTCGATTAACCGAAAGAGGAGATAGGAGATTACACTCAACTACCAATTTAGATGAAAGCACACAGCAATCAAAAGAGATTTTTATTCAAAAATCAACAACCCTTACAAATGACTCACACGGCCTATTTATAGGCGTTACAATTTTTCAACAGAAATTTCAAAAAAAATTACAAGTACTTAGGTCGTGAACGACCTACGACCTATAATGGTGCGACCTATAAAACCTAGCGACTTAGTATAGGTCGTTAACGGCCTAACAGTTCACATTACAATACAATCGCATATTACAACCAACATACAAAACAACATACGACTTACACCACTTAGGTCGTACACGACTTATAACCTTCGACCTAAAAATACAATACAACAAACAACAGACGACTCAACTTAAGTCGGTAACGACTTATACTCATATCCCAGCAACAACTTCACACGGTTTAAGAATCAATGGTTCAGATCTAAGCGGCATAACAATCTGCGGCTACAAGCTTCAGCGACTTAAGTGTTGATTCATGAGTTTTGATTCATGACACAAGCTTCAGAGATCATACGCCGAGAATACTATATGAAAGCGTCAAAAAGAGAATAAGTGCATACCGTGCACTACAAAGGAGATAATCTTACAATCCAGAGATTAGTATGGATATTTTATTTTATTTGAGTCTTAGAACAATGTTAAAATCATTCCTCAAATAGTCACACACGCACACAAAACATTTTATAGCAAAAACTATGTTCACTGTGCATATAACACCAGGTCGGCCGACCGACCAGGATCCTCGGTCGACCGACCCTGTATCATGTGCACAGTGACTTTCTGTTTTGTATACGTTTTAAACTCAGCTGACCGGCCAGGTTTTCCGGTCGACCGACCAGAGAAAAACGGCTAGTTTTCTAAAGAGACGCGATCATTTCATGAAGAGGAATGTCCTCTATTTCAAGAGGTATGGACACAACTGTTAACTAAAACTCTTCATGAAAGATTACAACTCTTCTACAACTATATAAACATATTCAATTCACTTCTACAATCACCGATTCTTATTTATATTTCTGAAATCTAATCTCTATTCATTTCTGCAAATAAAAGCATTTATTCTTATTTAATATCACTAGAATCCTTGAATTTATTCATATACTTCGATTCTACGTGATTATCTTCCTTCTAAATCTTCACACACATATATACTCTTGAGGATTTGATTATAGGAAAGTTGTACTATCAAAAGACAATCAGTGTTATTCAGAACACATTCGTCAACAAACTATTTGTATTAAGTTGAAGTCCTCTTCGGTTGTTGAGGCGGAAAAATTCCTGTTCGGCTGCTCAGGTGTCGTATACCTATTCCTCCGGGTTAAGTGAGGGGTTTAGTTTAAATCCAGAGGATATTCTGGGACTGGACGTAGAACGGGAAGTTCGAACCAGTATAAAAATTCCTGGTGTGCTTACTTTAATTTGTACTTTACTGTTATTACCAGTTTCCGCATTAACATACCATATTACACGATCCTTAGTACTAAACGTGTACTTTCATTTGGTATCAGAGCAAGGTCATCCTATAACCATCACAAAGTTATTTGATATTTACTTTTAGTAATATGGCAACCACACAAATTAACGATGTTAACACTTACACTAATTCTAGTTTCACAGAAGGTCAATCGACTTCACGACCTCCACTTTTCAATGGTATAAATTACAATTATTGGTCAACTAGAATGAGAATCTATATGCAATCAAGTGGATTTGATATCTGGAATATTATACAAAGAGAGTATACAACTCCTACTGGAGAATACTCAACTTGGAGTAACACACAAAAACTAGATGCTACTTCAAATGCAAAAGCAATGAATATTTTATTTTGTGCATTAGATAGAAATGAATTCAATAGAGTTAGTATGTGCACTTCCGGTTATGAAATTTGGAGAACTCTTAAAGTTTCACATGAAGGAACGAACAAAGTTAAATTAAGCAAAATTTCTATGTTGAAACATCAATTTGAAAATTTGAAAATGAGGCCAAATGAATCTATAAATGACATGTACTCTAGATTTCAGGATATTTATCATGCTTTATTATCACTAGAACAAAATTTTACTGATTTTGATGTTGTCACAAAAATCTTGAATTCTTTAACGGATGAATGGGAACGAAAAGTCCTAGCTATTGAAGAAGCAACTGATTTGTCAACATTAAAACCAGAAGAGTTGATAGGTAATTTAATGTCCTACGAAGTAAATTTGCAGGCAAAACGAAATGGAGCACAAGAAAAGAAAAATGTAGCATTCCAAGCAGAAAAAGATGATTCCGACTCAGATAATGAAGATATGGCCATGATCGCTAAAAATTTCAAAAAGTTTTTGAAATTCAACAGAAACAAATTCAAGGGAAACAAAAATAATTCCAACAACAATTCCAATAGCAGCAAACCATCATCTTCAACAATGGAATGTTATGAATGTCATAAGAAAGGACACATGAAGAAAGATTGTCCAGATCGTAAAAAGAATAATTTCAAGAAGGACAAAACCAAACGAAAAGCTTTTTCAGTCACTTGGGACGACACTGACTCATCATCCTCATCAGAGAGTGAAAGTGATAATGAACAAGCAAATGTATGCTTCATGGCTTCGTCAGACGATGTAAGTGATTTTACTTTTGAAGATTTAATTGAAATAAATTCTGAATTAGTAAATTTAACAAAACAACTTAAAAAGAAAAATAAGGAGTTGCAAAGAAAGTTAGATAGAACAGTTTTAGAAGTAGATATGTTAAAAGATGAGAAGGTAATATTGGAAGAAGAACTTGAAATCTCTCAACAATCGAATTCTAACTTATCTTCTCAAATTACGTCAATATCTGAGGAACTAGAAATTCAAAAAAATAAAAATGATGTTTTACTTTTTGAAAATAATAGTTTAATATCTAAGATTAAGGATTTAGAGTTAGAAAAATCTAGTCTTAAAATAAAATTTGATGATATTTCTAAAAATGTTTCTAATTTCAATAAAGGAAGAGAAAATCTTTCTAGTATACTAGAAAACTCTCAAACTTCTAATAATAAATCTGGACTAGGATTTAAGAAACAAAATAATTTTGCTAAAAGTAAAACTAATAATAAAATTAAGAAAGATATTAGGAAAACAGTTTATTCAAATACTAAAACTATTAAGATATGGATTCCAAAAACAAATAATACATTGATAAGGAATAAACATATCAAAAGTTTTATGGAAACTGTTCATAATAACAAAAATTATGTCTATAAAGGGAATTCTGAATCCGTATGGGTTTGGCTTCCTAAGATCTAACTCTTAGGACCCTAAAAAGATTGGGTACCAACTTTTTATAAACTTTTTTGAAGGTACCACATAAGAAGAGAGGAAAATGGATTTTAGATAGCGGTTGCTCAAAACACATGACTGGAAACAAAGAAATGTTATCAAACATTATATACTCAAATGGAGGAGCAGTCACCTTTGGAGATAACTCAAAAGGATATATCATCGGCAAAGGCAATGTTAATAGCAACGGTACATCTAATTTACCTCTCATTACTTATGTTTTATTAGTTAAAAATTTAAAACATAATTTATTAAGTATTAGTCAACTATGCGATAAAGGTTTTAATATAACTTTTTCAGAAAATAAATGTAACATTTTTGATAAAAATCACAACATCATTTTCGAAGGAAATAGAGATAAAAATATTTATATCCTAAATATGAATGTTAATAATGATTCAAATTTGTGTCTAGTAGCTAAAGAAAACGATTCTTGTCTTTGGCACAAAAGATTTTGTCACATAAATTTTAATACCATCAACAAACTTGCGAAAAATAAATTAGTTAAAGGATTACCCAATATAAAATTCGAAACTAACATATTTTGTGATGCATGTAAATTAGGAAAATTAACAAAATCTTCTTTTAAATCAAAGAAAGTAATATCTACAGAACAACCACTTGAACTTTTACACATGGATCTTTTTGGTCCAACTCAAGTAAAATCTATTAACCATAATAGATATGTTTTTGTTATTGTAGATGATTTCTCTAAATATACTTGGATTTTCTTTTTGAAAAATAAAAGTGATACTTTTGATAATTTTAAAGTTTTTGTTAAAAGAATTCAAAATATTAAAACATTGAAAATTAAAAATATTAGAAGTGATCATGGAGGCGAATTTGAAAATGAAGTTTTTGAACAATTTTGTAACAAGAAAGGTATTAACCATAATTTCTCTTTTCCTAGAACACCACAACAAAATGGAGTTGTAGAAAGGAAAAATAGAACGTTACAAGAATGTGCAAGAACTTTACTAAATGGAACAACTTTATCGAAACATTTTTGGGCAGAAGCTGTAGCCACTGCTTGTTACGTACTAAATCGCGTTTCTATTCGACCATTAACTAAAAATACACCATATGAACTTCTGAATGGAAGAAAACCAAATATTTCATATCTAAAAGTTTTTGGTTCCAAATGTTTTATTTTAAATACTAAAGATCAACTAGGTAAATTCGATCCAAAATCCGATGAAGGTATATTCGTTGGATATTCGGAACGAAGCAAGCCTTATCGAATTTATAATAAACGAACTCAAATTATTGAAGAAAGTTTACATGTTTCTTTCAACGAAAATTTTAAAAATATAATTCCAAGTGTTATTATTGATTCTGATGATGAATCTACTCAGAATGAAAATAATAATGCAAATGAAAATTTTGATATTCATGAAACCAATACAAACGTGACGTCTAATATAATAAAATCTCCACCTAGAATTTTAAGAGATCATCCTGTGCAAAATATAATTGGAGAAGTTAATACGAATGTTAAAACCAGACATCAATTAAATCAAGTTGGTCATGTAGCTTTTCTTTCTAACATAGAACCTAAGAATATAAAAGAAGCTTCAACTGATGACTACTGGATACTTGCCATGCAAGAAAAATTAAATCAATTCGAACGAAACAAAGTTTGGGAACTCGTTCCTAGACCCAGTGACCAATCAGTCATCGGTACTAAATGGGTTTTCAAAAATAAAGCAGATGAACTAGGAAATATAACAAGGAATAAAGCTAGATTAGTTGCACAAGGATATAATCAAGAAGAAGGTATTGATTACGAAGAGACGTTTGCTCCAGTCGCCCGACTTGAAGCAATACGAATATTATTAGCTTATGCGTGTTTTCATAATTTTAAACTATATCAAATGGATGTTAAAAGTGCATTTTTAAATGGATTCATAAAAGAAAATGTTTTTGTTGAACAACCACCTTTGTTCAACCATGAAAAATTTCCAGATCATGTATATAAACTTAAAAAGGCGTTATACAGTTTAAAACAAGCACCACGTGCTTGGTATGATCGTCTTAAAGGTTATTTATTAGAATCTGGCTTTGAAATCGGTAAAGTAGATCAAACACTTTTTATTAAGAAAACTAATAAAGATATTTTAATAATTCAAATATATGTTGACGATATTATTTTCGGCTCGACAAATGAAAAATTATGTCAAGAATTTTCAACTATAATGACAAATGAATTTGAAATGTCTCATATGGGAGAATTGTCATATTTTCTTGGATTACAAATTAAACAAATTGAAAATGGAATTTTTATTAATCAAGAGAAATATTGCTATAATTTAATCAAACGTTTTGGTCTTGAAAACACTGCTGCCAAACCAACTCCCATGAGTACAACGGTTCATCTCTATAGAGATGAAGATGGCAAAAGTGTTGATCAAAAGTTATATCGTAGTATGATAGGTTCTTTACTTTATTTAACAGCGAGTCGCCCCGATATTATGATGAGTGTTTGTTTGTGTGCTCGATTTCAAGCAAATCCCAAAGAATCACATATGAGAGCAGTTAAACGCATTATTCGCTATCTAACTAAAACCAAAGATTTCGGACTATTTTATCCGAAAGAATGTCCTTTCGAATTAGTTTCCTATAGTAATGCTGATTTTGGAGGAAGTCGGACGGATCGAAAAAGTACGAGCGGAACGTGTCACTTCATTGGACGTTCCTTAGTTTCTTGGTTTAGTAAGAAACAAAACTGTGTCTCTTTATCAACATGTGAAGCAGAATATATATCTGCTGCTTTGGCATGTGCACAAGTCGTATATATGCAACAGACACTACAAGATTTTAATTGTCATCTTGAAAAATCAATAATTTATTGTGATAATACTAGTGCAATAAATCTTTCTAAAAATCCGGTCAATCACTCACGAACAAAACACATTAATATTCGTCATCACTTTCTTCGTGATTGTTTGGAAAAAGGATTAATAAATCTAGAATTTATCAACACTGAAAATCAAATAGCTGACATTTTTACTAAACCGCTAAATGAAAATACTTTTATAAAACTAAGACGTGATTTAGGTATAATGTCATTTAAAGACTTATGAATAAAAATATGCAAAAATATGGAAAAACAAAAATTATTTTATTTCTGACCAAAGCGGAACTCGAACTCATGACCTTTGACTTATATGTTAGATGTTGTATTATAGCCACTTGAGCTATGGGTGTTTCTTGTTCCAGCTCTATTTACAATCTGTACCATTAACCTTAATTTCAGAACAAACTATTTTTGACTCTAAAGCATTATATATCATACAATTACAAACAGTTTTTGTTTAAAAAGTTCTGTGATTAAAATTAAAATTTGTTTTAAACCACTATTTTTTTAGAAAATAAATGGTTATATATATTTACTATGTTTATTGAATAGAACATATAATACAAAAATCTTCTTACAAAACAAAACTTGAAACAAAAATGTCTTATAACAATGACGTCTACCATTCTGAAAATTCTCATCTTTCATACACATCTCCGGACGACGACTGTTCTGATCACATCCCCGAAAATGGTCCCTATCCTACTTTTCCAATGCCTAACCGTGTTCTAGAATTCTCCTCTCCAGATAATGACCCCCGACACAGGTGGAAACCATGGGAAGACTCCCATACAGGCTATACACCTGATAAAAAGAAAGGGAAAAATGCAATGGTAGTATCTCCATCAACCAAACAAAAGATTGATGAATACATCACTACCAACAACAACAAATGAATATGCAACGTGAACTATATTACGAACAAAAAGTCATGGCGAGACGTTTAAGTTTTCTTGAAAAGATTGCCATGAAAATTTGTTCATCTAAGAAGGATGATGTTGCTGAACCCTCTTACAGAACTCCATCTCCTTCTGACCATGTTCAAACTCCAATAGCTCCAATATGGTCACCGGTAGAAAATGTTCCGTCTCCAAACTCATGGGAACGTAGATGCTGATGAACCATGGCTATAATTTAATAATATATATGTTATTATTTTCAATAAGATGTATAGATATAAATGATGTAATAATATAATTTATATTTCTATATATTTTTTTAAAAAAAAAACAGCAGAAACTTGTTTATTCACATACTTCGGTCGACCGAAATTCCTGAGTCGGTCAGCCGAACTTGTTTCCCGAAAATCTACTAGAACATTTTTTAAGTCGGTCAACCGAAAACCCTACCTCGGTCAATCGAAGCTCTTCCCGAAAGATTCAGCACTGCTCTGAACCTCAAGTCGGTCGACCTACCCATGTCGCTCAGTCGACCGAGCCTGCTATTATGTTGAAATTGCCTATATTTTTTAACCCATCCACTCACCTTTTTATCTCACCTCTTCACTTTTACTCTTCCAAAACAGATTTTAACCCTAGCCCCCATTGCAATCTCCCCGAATTTCTTCAAATTCTTCAAACAAAAATGGCCCCTAAGAAGAAATCTAAGACTAATGCTGGCTCATCTTCATCAACTCCTGTAGACTCTAAAATTGCTTCTTGGCTAGTAAGTGACAAAGCTTTAGAAAGATGGATAAGGCTTCAAGATGCTAAAATCTTTGAGGAGACCTTTGTAAGTTATCCTGATTTTACCTCCTACGGTGTTGAAAATGCCGCTCTTGAAAGTGGTCTTGATGCATTTCTTGACCATAGGAAAAACAACTTGAAAATTAATCATATAATGGTCAAGTTATTCCTAGCAAATCTCAACCTTGTAAATCCACCGAGAAACACTGAAAATTGTGTTTGGACATCGGTTTGTGGCACTTTGATTTTTCTTTCCATTGATCGAATGAATCATATTTTAAATGCTCGACCAGGTGGAATTTCGTTACATGATGTAGACTGTAATACATCAACTCGTGATCGCCTAGGTCATCTATTCTTTGAAGATGATGCTATCGATTTAAGGCAAACTTCATCTCTCCGACCTAAAGCACGACTCTTTCATCGATTCATGATGAAGTCTATTGTTCCAAGAGGAGGGTCATACCACTTAGTATATCCCGAAAACTTCAAGGCGTTATATGCTATGTGTGGAAATATTCGGGTAAATTGGACACAACTTCTCATGGATGAATTCCTTACGTTCAACCAAGGGAAAATGCTCCATATTTATTATGGAGAATACATAATGCGGTTGATTAATAACTTTGTCACCCATGCTCCGGAATCCGAAACATCCAAAGTTCGTACCTTTGACTCACGAACAATAAAATTAATGAAGTTACCCGATGCACCATCCCAAATCACCACCTTTCAGCAATGGCGTACCATTCCACGAGAACAACTACGTCGCAGCTATTCTACACCTCAACCATCCATTCATTGTACAGAACGTATAACTCGTCAGACCTCTATCCAAAGACCACCTCCCGGTACTAGCACAGCGGCTGCCATTGATATTTTGGCCCAAAATCAACTAGCTTTGGATTCTCGCCTTCGAAAAATTGATGGGCGTTTCAAGAAGATCAAAGGCTTCTTCGTAAATTTATGGGATGCCTTATCATGCTCTTCTGAAGCCGGTGCTTCATTTGTTGCTCCTGGAAAAAGACCAGCACCAAATTTCTCTTGGTCTACATCCGATAACACAAGTTCCAGCACATCGGCAACTCCCGCACCTACCACTCAAAGACGGGGTAAGGAACCGGCTCCTCTCGATGAAAATCTTCATCCAGAACAGTGGGATACCGACGATGATGAGGAGTAATTGTAGTATTTTTAAATTTATTTTACTTTCAAGAATTTCTTGTACTTTATTTGTTTCTTAATTAATTATTATGTTATGTTCTAAGCAAACATCTTTAAATTATTTCTAATTAAGCTCAAGAATGTACCATGTAAATTTAAATGTTTTGCATTACTTTAATCTGTTATAAGTATTCCTTTTTGTCGATGGCAAAGGGGGAGAAATGTATGCAAACTAACAAATTTTTGCAGAAAAGTCGCCATATATTCAGGGGGAGAACTATAATATATATGTCAATATTACTTCGTCACATAAGTATTGTCATCAATCAAAAAGGGGGAGAATGTTGATTCATGAGTTTTGATTCATGACACAAGCTTCAGAGATCATACGACGAGAATACTATATGAAAGCGACAAAAAGAGAATAAGTGCATACCGTGCACTACAAAGGAGATAATCTTACAATCCAGAGATTAGTATGGATATTTTATTTTATTTGAGTCTTAGAACAATGTTAAAATCATTCCTCAAATAGTCACACACGCACACAAAACATTTTATAGCAAAAACTATGTTCACTGTGCATATAACACCAGGTCGGCCGACCGACCAGGATCCTCGGTCGACCGACCCTGTATCATGTGCACAGTGACTTTCTGTTTTGTATACGTTTTAAACTCAGCTGACCGGCCAGGTTTTCCGGTCGACCGACCAGAGAAAAACGGCTAGTTTTCTGAAGAGACGCGATCATTTCATGAAGAGGAATGTCCTCTATTTCAAGAGGTATGGACACAACTGTTAACTAAAACTCTTCATGAAAGATTACAACTCTTCTACAACTATATAAACATATTCAATTCACTTCTACAATCACCGATTCTTGTTTATATTTCTGAAATCTAATCTCTATTCATTTCTGCAAATAAAAGCATTTATTCTTATTTAATATCACTAGAATCCTTGAATTTATTCATATACTTCGATTCTACGTGATTATCTTCCTTCTAAATCTTCACACACATATATACTCTTGAGGATTTGATTATAGGAAAGTTGTACTATCAAAAGACAATCAGTGTTAATCAGAACACATTCGTCAACAAACTATTTGTATTAAGTTGAAGTCCTCTTCGGCTGTTGAGGCGGAAAAATTCCTGTTCGACTGCTCAGGTGTCGTATACCTATTCCTCCGGGTTAAGTGAGGGGTTTAGTTTAAATCCAGAGGATATTCTGGGACTGGACGCAGAACGGGAAGTTCGAACCAGTATAAAAATTCCTGGTGTGCTTACTTTAATTTGTACTTTACTGTTATTACCAGTTTCCGCATTAACATACCATATTACACGATCCTTAGTACTACACGTGTACTTTCATTAAGAACATACGACATTCCAGATCAACGACTTGAGGAAATCAATGGCAGGGATTAACTCGCAGAAGAATCAACGGCATCCAGAGCTTTGCGACCTAAAAGATAAGTTGTTCCAGAAACTTCGCGACCTAAGTCTCGCGACCTAAATCCTCGCGACCTAACTCCCCAGATCACCCCGCGACCTATCTTAAGTCGTGAATGTTTCCTGCGACCTAGCATAGGTCGTGATTTGTTAGGTCGTAGCACTTTGTTAGCTCGTTCCAGCGACCTATTTTCCAACTCGTTAAGTCATACACGAGTTAACTGGTTAAGTCCTTCTTGCGACCTATCTTCTAACTCGCTAAGTCGTATACGAGTTAAAAACATGTTAGGTCGTTCCAGTATCTCGTTAGTTTGCAAATCTTCGGTAGGTCGTTGGAGCGACCTAAAGGCCTCGTTAGGTCGTATGCGACCTAACTCTTCACCAACTTGGACTGTGCCGCTCTTTAGCTCGCTTAGCGACTTATCATAGGTCGCTAAACCACTCTTCCCAGCATCACTCGCTCCCTCCTCTAACTCCTTAGGTCGTGAGCGACCTACAAACTCCTTAGGTCGTGAGCGACCTATGCCTTTAACATTCTGCGCTGCATCATCCTCCCCAGGTTGAGAAAAATTCGACCTCGAATTTGCACCCTCTCCTTCCACAACAGATTCATCCCCATGATATGGTATAAGATGTTTAACATTGAACACGTCAGAAGTATACACATCTTCTGGTAGCTTCAATTTATAAGCATTTTCATTGATTCTCCTTAAAATTTCCACTGGACCAATCTTTCGTGCTTTCAATTTATTGTACGTTCCCACCGGAAAACGATCTTTTGTTAACACTGCATAAACCAAATCACCTTCATGAAATTCAACACTCCTTCGTTTCAAATCTGCAGATCGTTTATACTTCTCGTTTGCTTTCTCCAATCGTTCCTGAATGATTTTACGACATTCCGCTAATCCATCAACAAAATCAGCAGCTTTCTTAATTGTCTTCTTTGATTGTGGCATTACCGTCAAGTCCAACGGTCCCTTCGGTAAGCTTGAATATACTATCTGAAATGGACTGAAACCCGTACTACGATTTACCGCATGATTATGAGCAAATTCTGCCTGGCATAACTTCATGTCCCAACTTTTCAGATTGTCCTGCACAAGACATCTCAACAAATTTCCCAATGATCTGTTAACCACTTCCGTCTGTCCATCCGTTTGCGGATGATAAGCGCTGCTAAAGTTCAACTTCGTTCCCACCATCTTCCACAAACTTAGCCAAAAATGACTTAGAAAACGAGTATCCCTGTCCGACACAATCGATTCTGGCAATCCATGAAGTCGATATATCTCTTTGAAAAACAACTGAGTAACATGAACAGCATCCGCCGTCTTCTTACAAGCAATAAAATGTGCCATTTTCGAAAATCTGTCCACCACAACGAATATAGAATCATTTCCCCTTTGAGTTCTAGGCAAACCCAAAACAAAATCCATACTGATATCCACCCATGGTTTTGCAGGCACGGGTAACAGCATATATAACCCAGCATTAGTCGCAGTTCCTTTCGAAACCTGACAAATATGACAGCGCTCCACAAACTTCTCTACTTCTTTCCTCATTGATGGCCAAAAGTAAGACTGTGAAATCAATTGTAAGGTACGGTCTCTCCCAACATGTCCTTCGTCATGTAGTTCCTTCACAATTTTCATTCTCAAACTGCAATCAGGTATGCACAATCGATTTCCCTTGAACAGAAAACCATCGACCATCACGAACTCATTCGTCTCCCCATTCTTGACTTTATCAACAAACTTCATAAAGTAAGGGTCTTCCACAAATAGTTCCGGTAAAATGTCAAACCCCGTCACTTCAACCTTTAGTGTAGTCAACAAATGACTCCTCCTACTCAAAGCATCAGCCACACGATTCGTCACCCCTGACTTGTGTTTAACAACAAAAGTAAATTGTTGCAGATATGCAATCCACGATGCATGTCTCGCTGAAATCTTGTCTTGCCCTTGTAAATGCTTTAACGCCTCATGATCAGTGTAAAGAACAAACTCCTTCTGAAATAGATAGTGTCTCCAGTGTTTAATAGCTTGTACAACAACATAGAATTCCACATCATATGTACTGTATCGCATCTTCGCTCCTGACAACTTTTCACTGAAATATGCAATAGGACGACCCCTTTGACTCAACACTCCTCCAATCCCAACCTTTGACGCATCAGTATGTAATTCAAACAACAACTGAAAATCTGGTAATATTAGAATTGGTGCAGACGTCAAGAGTTCTTTGATTCGCTCAAAAGCAACCCCGGCTTCCTCCGTCCATGCAAACTGTTTACCCTTCATGCAATCCGTAACAGGTGCCATCACACTACTAAAGTGTGGAATAAACCTTCGATAAAATGAAGCCAACCCGTGAAAACTATGAACTTCCGTTATCGTCTTGGGCTGTGGCCAATCTCTAATCGCTTCGACTTTACTTTGGTCAACCTGTATTCCTTCTTCCGATACAACATATCCCAGAAATAAAACACTCCTCGCCATAAAGACACACTTCTTTGTAGCAGCATAGAATTGTTCTTCACGAAGAATAATTAACACTTTCTTCAAATGTTGAACATGCTCTTCTGTACTTGCACTGTAGATCAGAATATCATCAAAGTAAACCACCACAAATTTTCCAATGTACGGTCTGAAAATTTGATTCATCACCCTCATAAATGTACTTGGTGCATTCGATAGACCAAACGGCATTACCAGCCATTCATACAAGCCTTCCCTCGTCTTGAATGCTGTCTTCCATTCGTCCCCTGGTCTAATGCGAATCTGATGATAACCGCTCTTCAAGTCAATCTTAGAAAAGATTACGGACCCACTGATCTGATCCAATAAATCATCAAGCCTCGGCATCAGAAATCTATATCTCACAGTAATCTTATTCAATGCTCGACTGTCAGTGCACATCCTCCACGTTCCATCCTTTTTGGGTACCAATAAAGCTGGTACAGCACAAGGACTTAAACTCTCCTGCACACGCCCCTGTTCAAGCAATTCCTCTACCTGCCTCCGCAACTCTTCATGTTCCTTCGGACTCATTCGATAATGTGGTCTGTGTGGCAACACAGCACCTGGAACAAGATCTATCTGATGTTGTATATCCCTCAACGGTGGCAACTCCGTTGGTAACTCCTCTGGAAATACATCGTCAAATTCTTTCAAAACTGGTTTTGCTTCTTACGGAATTTCAACCTCTTTACTGCTCTCTCGTCCAATCAACAAGAATACTTCCGGCTCTTCCTCAACCTCTTTAACAAATTCCTTTAAAGATAATAAAGTTTTCAGCTCTTCAATCTCTTCCGACTTACTTCCTCCTGGTTGTCTTTTCTTTGGAACTAAAATAATCTTCGTGCCTTCAAACATAAAACTGTAGCTATTGGTCCGACCGTCATGTTGTACTGCTCGATCATACTGCCATGGTCTTCCCAAAATCAAGTGGCAAACATCCATCTCTACTACATCACACCATATTTCATCTTTTTATTTCTTCCCAATAGAGAATGGAACACGAACTCATCTATCCACTTTCACTTCTCTTCCTTTTCTCAACCATGCTAACTTGTACGGATTCGGATGTTTCTCTGTCTTCAACTTCAACTTTGTTACAGCCTCGGTTGAAAGGATATTGTCACAGCTTCCTGCGTCAATCACAAATTTACACACCTTTCCCAGTATAGTGCATGTCGACTGAAAGATATTACTCCTCAACCAACTAGCTTCTTCCTGCTTCGGTGTCAAACACGATCTCCTCAGCATTAGATTACAACCTTCATCTCCTGACGCAATATCCTGCTCATCCTTCTCAATTGGACTAGAACAATCCCCATCACCATCCTCATCCTCAACTTCTGCAATCATGGTTCTCTTCTTTGGCTTTGGACACTCACTGCTTTTTTGACCCAATTCCTGACAATTGTAACATTTGAAACCATTGTTAACCCTTGCCTTCTCAACCTCCTTCACCACTGGTCTACTGATAGGTTTAGAAACATTAGAATTCCCACTAACACCCTTCGTTTGATTGTTGGAATTAGTAAACACACCTCCTCCTCGTCTACCCTGCTTCTCCCAAGCCAACGCTTTCTGATGTGCTTCCGCTACAGATCTAGGATCGAACATGTTAACCATATCCTGAATCTGCATTCTCAATCCCCCAATGAATCTAGATGTCAGCTGCTCTTCCGTTTCCATAATATCATTCCTTGCAATAAGTTGATAGAATTCATCAGCATAGTCATTCACAGATTTCGTCCCTTGTCTCAAGTTCTGCAAACGTTGATACATTAAAGATTGATAATTGTAAGGTAAGAACGTTGCTTTCATCAATTTCTTCATCTTCTCCCAAGATTCAACTTTTGACTTTCCCATTCGTTCACGTGTAAGTTTGGTTTGCTGCCACCATGCCAAAGCTCTACCCCTCAGCCTCGTAGCAACCAACTTCACTCTACGATGTTCTGGAACTTCTTTGAAGTCAAAAATCTCCTCAACATTAGCCACCCAATCTAGAAACTCCTCCGCTTGCATACCACCTTTGAATTCAGGAATTTCAGTCTTCATCCCCGTCTCCCACTTGTGATCATACTCATAGTAATTTCTTCCTTGTCCTCGTCCTTGTCCTCGAACACTACCACCATCATACTCCTCTTCAAAATCAGATGTATATCGTTGTCTATCTCGTCCACCCACATCTCTACTACCTTCTCGTCTACCACCATCATCCCTTCTATCTACATTCCTCCGTTCACGATCAATCACGTTCCTCCCACGCCCTTGATCATTTTCAACACTTATGTCTCGATTGGATTGTGGTGAGACTCTACTTCCTCCATGGTTAGATTCCGGTGAAACCCTTCTCCGATTTTGATTCATTTCTAACATCATCTTCTCTAACCGTCCAATTCCTTCGTTAAGCTTTTCACTAAAGTTTTCATTGATTCTTTGCTCCATCTCATCAGCTTCTTCTCTTCGATACAAATCTTCTATGTTTTGGTGACGATTTTCTCTTCTCGGTGGCATGATTGTAAATTGTACAAACTTCAACAAATTCAACTTCAAAAATTCAAATCTCTCCTTTGGCGCGCGCAAGCTTCACGGCCCAAATTCAAACAATTCTCGAACTTAGATCTAAAATAGAATGGATCAAAACTCCCCCTCGTGTTACTACTTGATGATGAACTCGACGAACACAACTCTCGGTCTCTAACACAAATCCGATCCTCCAAGCTTCAAAAATGAATGCAAATTCCCTCAACTAGCTCGGCCGTCTCAAACTTCTTCAAATTTCTTCAATTGATTGGCTCCAAGTCTCGATCTAGCTATGATTGGCTAGAACTCGCTCTGATACCAAAACTGACGCAGCGGATATTACAAAAACAATGTAGATCGTTGAATGTAGTAATCGATGGATTGGAAGATACTGAATTGCCCGAATTCGTTGATCCGAAGATACCGAACTCTAGCTATCCCGAACTCGTTGATCGCGCACGATACTGGGTTCAAAGATCTTCAATTCTTCAAGCGTTGATCAAGCGCACTTGATTCCGCGAATCGGCTTCTACAATCGTTGAATCGAGCGCACTCGATTAACCGAAAGAGGAGATAGGAGATTACACTCAACTACCAATTTAGATGAAAGCACACAGCAATCAAAAGAGAATTTTATTCAAAAATCAACAACCCTTACAAATGACTCACACGGCCTATTTATAGGCGTTACAATTTTTCAACAGAAATTTCAAAAAAAATTACAAGTACTTAGGTCGTGAACGACCTACGACCTATAATGGTGCAACCTATAAAACCCAGCGACTTAGTATAGGTCGTTAACGACCTAACAGTTCACATTACAATACAATCGCATATTACAACCAACATACAAAACAACATACGACTTACACCACTTAGGTCGTACACGACTTATAACCTTCGACCTAAAAATACAATACAACAAACAACAGACGACTCAACTTAAGTCGGTAACGACTTATACACATATCCCAGCAGCATCTTCACACGGTTTAAGAATCAATGGTTCAGATCTAAGCGGCATAACAATCTGCGGCTACAAGCTTCAGCGACTTAAGAACATACGGCATTCCAGATCAACGACTTGAGGAAATCAATGGCAGGGATTAACTCGCAGAAGAATCAACGGCATCCAGAGCTTTGCGACCTAAAAGATAAGTTGTTCCAGAAACTTCGCGACCTAAGTCTCGCGACCTAAATCCTCGCGACCTAACTCCCCAGATCACCCCGCGACCTATCTTAAGTCGTGAATGTTTCCTGCGACCTAGCATAGGTCGTGATTTATTAGGTCGTAGCACTTTGTTAGCTCGTTCCAGCGACCTATTTTCCAACTCGTTAAGTCGTACACGAGTTAACTGGTTAAGTCCTTCTTGCGACCTATCTTCTAACTCGCTAAGTCGTATACGAGTTAAAAACATGTTAGGTCGTTCCAGTATCTCGTTAGTTTGCAAATCTTCGGTAGGTCGTTGGAGCGACCTAAAGGCCTCGTTAGGTCGTATGCGACCTAACTCTTCACCAACTTGGACTGTGCCGCTCTTTAGCTCGCTTAGCGACTTATCATAGGTCGCTAAACCACTCTTCCCAGCATCACTCGCTCCCTCCTCTAACTCCTTAGGTCGTGAGCGACCTACAAACTCCTTAGGTCATGAGCGACCTATGCCTTTAACATTCTGCGCTGCATCAATCAGGCTCCTTGATTAGGAACCTCTGCTCTCCTTGCATAGCTGTAGCTATGATAGAAATCCTTAGTTCCATATCAAGAACCCTCATCAAATGCTCACCATCAAAAATTGAGCAATAGATCCTTATTCGGAACGGTGTGAAACACCTCAAAGTTCTGTACTCGAATATTAGATTAAACTATATGGAAAGAAGAAACGATCTATGTCCATCTCACACACTTATTCAATTGGTTATCCTTGATACCAATTATATTACCTCTAATTTATGGAGGCATAGCTTCACTTATAAAATCCCCTATCATCCTCTAAGTGTATACAAAACCATAATTCAAAATTTTATTTTGAATTGTCTTAAGAATTTTAAAACACCCTATTTTTATTCAAAACAGTTTTTGAAATGATATTATATATTTAATCTACAGAAATGTATATAGTTAGCCCGAGTAACCTTCAAAATTATACCAAAGAACTGGGTGCTACCAATACTATCATATATTCCTTACAAGAAGGATAATACACAAAAGAAACATTTACCATCCGAACGCGTCTTTTACCCATTTTAGTTATTTTTCGAGCGGCTCGAACTAGTTAACTTAAAATTACTTCTTTCTTTCAAATCCATTTTGAAACAATATCTTAAATATATTTCTAGCAAAATATTTCAATCAAGTATCCAATTCCAATTTGCTTTGGATTTGTTCAGGTTCAAACTCGCCTCAATCATACAATGATAATGAGAATAATTTCCTAAGTGCACAATACTGTTCGCCTAAGCAAACAGCTAATCGTCACTTAGAAGATTATTCTGATCACCACAAAACGAGTCGGGACTTATTTTCCAACTAATCCAAAGAAATACCCATTTTCCCCAAAATCCTTTTTCAAGGTATTTATACTTAGATATAATTCTAAACAAGCTTTTTCCAAAATATTTATACACCAAAACCCCTTTAAGCTCCAAAGCTAACTCAAATTATTATTTCCTTTCTCCAAAATCATTTTAAATAATAATATACATTTTTACTTTATAGTAAATCCAACCATACCTTTGAAACTGAATCAAAAATTGTTCTATCTAAACAATTATATAGTAAGGTCATAACAGTAACAATCCCCATTAAGAAACTCGGAAATATTCTTCAATACTATTATTAACCCTTTAAACCTTGAAAACCATTTTGCCAAAACCATTAGGACTTAAATTCCATTTATTTATTATGCACATTATAATAAATCAAATTTATAAGTCATTTCCATTTAAAGGAAATCATTTCCAAATATATTTTTATTGCAAAAATATTCTAGCTTTCTTATATAAATCATTTTTCAAGTATTCATTCCAGAAATATTTAGGTCCTGTTTGGTTACCCATTTTCGGAGTATTTTCAATTTTCAATTTTGAAAAATGATGAAAACCCGTTTGCTTTATCATTTTATAAAATTCATTTTTAAAAATAACCATTTTTCAAAATGGGCTTAACACATAAAATTGAAAACTGTTTTTTTTTTCTCAGTTTTTGGCCCAAAATGAGAACGCTGAAAATTCAAAATCCAAACACAAAACAAACAGACGCGAAACCCTGTCTTTTTTCTGCGGCCGCGATATCCAGTAATTTCCATCTAAGCGATTCTGTCATCTTCATCAAATTTATCCCGAAATCATCAAAAATCAGGTAATTTCACTTTTGTTTCTTGGTTATCTTGTTCTTCAAGCTAATAATATCTTGGTTAAATGCGAATACTTTGATGATTCGTATGATTTATTTTTATTAATTAGGGTTTTGTTTGTAATCTAATTTTATGGTTAAAACTATATCTTCATTTATTCAAGCAACGCCGGTCGAAGTTGGGCGGCTCGAAGAAGAAGAAAACATTTAAAAATCTGTAGAAAAATGTTTCAGTTGATGACACTGTTTTGTGAAACAGAATTCGCACGAGAAGCGACAAGTATTTTTATGCATGGAAAATAATAACAATATAATTTTATGTAAGTTCATTTTTTTTCCATTCTGATTTTTGTTGAACAGATTGCTTGTTTATCCAACCATGATACTTTCAATTTATATAGAATATATTAAATGTTGTGAACATGCTGCAGAGGATATATCATTGTATCACAACTATTGTTAAAGATTATCCTGATTCATGTTAGTTATCATCATACAAGATAATACGCAATGCCAAATTCATAATATTTCTATTTCCTATAAATCAAAATATATTTTTTGTACTGACTAATCTTTAGTGATAAGGTGGTGAATAGTTGGTAGTTATGTAGCTTCAACCATATTATACATAAAGAAGAAAATTTATGAAATTTAAGATGCCACTTTATGTAAAATAAGAATTTATGTGGCCGATCCCTTTCAAACATGTCTAGAAACAATGGCAGTGGCAGTCCTTTATTTGATACAGCAAATTGCAACAAGAAGGGGGCCATGCCAAGTTGTGTAGTATTTTGAATAATATCTTGCATTCATCTATTATTTTGAAATAAAAATATATTGAAAAATAAATAAAGAATAAAAATCAACACTTGTGCCTAATTTGATCGCTGCAATTGAAAAGGAAGGGCATGACTTCTTGTTGGATTTCATCTTTTAGTAAGCCACTTCTTATTTGGAATATATGAATAACATGTCAAACTAAGCTTAAGGTAAAATAATTTACCATACTGGTATATATGTCACTTTTTTTACAATCCTTATCTGAAATAAATAGATGGTGGAGAATACATGAAATGTTAGCATGTTTTTATATTGTTAAACGGTGGGAATATATTCTAACAACTACCAACAAAGAAAAAATCAGTTGTAATAATATATATTTGGGATACTTAAACAACAGGCTATTGAACAATCGGATATATTTGATATTACTAAAATCATAACGTCAAACGGTTTAAATTCATCTGCACTTGTGAATTAAAATTTTCAATCAATATATGCTTAATATCTATACGATAGTTTCAAATTCCGAAATAGTTTAAATTTAGGTGACTCTTAATCCAACTATATTTTTTGTAGTTCTAACTTTGACCATGGATGCCCAAAATATTTATCTTTATTTAATTATTTATATAGAATATGGGAGGTCATAGTAAGGCAAAGGAACCAATGTCATGGTCGTACGAGAATGAACGCACTTTCATTGGAATCTCTATGAATACGTAAAAGCGGGAAAATTGCAATGCTCAACTTTCACTAAAGACCAATGGGGAAAAATTAATCAAGAGATGATTGAAGCAACAAAATCCGATTATGGGATGGAGAGATTAAAGGGAAAGTGGAACCGCTTGCGTATTATACATCGTCTGTTTTCGCAACTATTAGGACATACTGGCGTTACATGGGACCCAAATACCAACAAGGTTAACACTGCAGAAGAAGTTTGGCAACACTTCTATACGGTATGCGTTTGAAAATATAATTTATAAATATAAGTCCATATCGAACTAATATTTGTTAAATTATTATAGATCAACAAGACCGAGTTTAAGATATTTAGGAAAAATGGTTGCAAGAATTATGAACTTTTGGGAGAGATTTTCGGATGAACTACGACTACTGGAGGTTTAAGTAATGCTTCAACTAAACTTCCTCCCAATTCAGATGATGAAAGACAATTAGAAGAGAATTTTCTGAACAAGGATGTGCATGTTCATGTGGTAAATGATGATGAGCAAATGAGTACTCGTCCAAGTGATGACACGTCGACAAATGAACGACGACGCAAAAAACATAAAGCCAATAATGTTGAAAAGCTTGATTCATGTATGGAAAAGTGGTCTTCTTCAATTGAAATGCGCAATGAAGAAGCCGAACTAAGAGTGCGATACTTAAAAGGAAAAATTGCAAAAGTTGAAGGAAAGTCGCCCAACCCAAATGATAGTCAAAGTGACGTATCGGATCCATATTCCAATTTAGTGTGTATGAATATATTAAATGGTATTGACGGTGTTTCTAATGAGGTCTACATGAAGGCAATGAAGGCTTTTAAAGATCCCGATTTTAGGATGCAATTTGTTATGATGCCGGAACGTAGAAGACTACCAATTTTAGAACTTCTAGAATAATTTTATTAGCTTGTGTGTTGTGGTATCTTTATTGTAGGTTGTGTTTTGTTTAATTTTAGCTAGGAAGTCAACTTTTTCTTGACCTTTATTAGTTACTTGATTTGATTGTGTTGCTTGTCTTGGTTGGACTGGTTGCAATGCTCTTCTATTTGCAGACTAATTAGTTTGTTATACTAATTGCTTTGTTTTGTTAGATCATACCGATTGCTTTATTTGACCATGGTTTTTCCAAGCTTGTATACTAATTGCTTGATAGGCTATTTGCCATGTATGTTTGTTTATGATGTACATAAATTTACTCAAATGCAATGCAAATTTATTCGTGCTGCTGTGAAAATGCAATAAATAATCTAGAATTTAATGACTTGGTCTTAAAATCCAATAATGTAGTGTGCATGCCAAATGCAACTCACTATTTAAACTACAGATTGTAGAAGTTACTTGTTTTGGGATCTATTGCATCCAAGCTATCGATTTCAGCAATTTCAGCAATTGATTGATAACTAGTTGAAAGTTACTTAAGATGGTTCTTGTATGTATAATAATTTGCTTACAGAAATTTGTCATTTATACTGTAATTCTAATGCTACTGTTCAAAAACTGATATGTTGAGATGATGAGCTGCTATTTTATAGCAATTTTGTTATCCACCCCTCTGATATAGCTTTACTGACAAATTTACCAAAAGAAAAGGATAACCCAGCTACAATACTTTAATAATAAATACTTTAGCCAATTGATTAAGTTCGGAACTGAGGCAAATTGTTTGGTTGGATTTCAATTATGTTGAAAATGAGTGTGTTGTTATGTGAGTGTCAGGGATGGTAATGAGTGCATGGGTTTGTGAATATATCTATTTATGCGTGCGTGTGTAGGCTGTCATGACTGTGAGTGGGTGTTGTATGGGTACTGTTATATGAAAGTGTTGTTATGATTGTGAGTGAGTATTGTGTTGTATGTGTACTGTTATGTGAAAGTGCATTACGTGGGTATAAAATCCATTGTTTTATCAAATTAGTTAGTTAGAGCATCGATTCCATTGATTTCATTTTTGTTCCTAGTTATTTGGTGAGAAATTTAATATAAGTTAGTTTAACGTATTATAATACATTGACAAGGATTCATATAACTATAGCAAACTATTCAAGATCGGTATATTCAAGGAATTTTACAGTTACATAGTCAAAAGAAATTCGACAAAAAATGATTTTTCCAATTAAAACCATATGATATATATTAGCTCTGCCTATTAAAGTAAATTTGCATAACAAATTAGAGATATATAGTAGCTCAATTTCAACATTGACAACTGCTGATGGTATTGACACACTTAAGGGGCCATAACAGGAAGGTTTCTGCTCTCATTTCTGATGGTGAATGGAAACTGAATCCTTCAAGTTAACTTCCTGGTGTTTGTTATCAAATCCAGAAATCAATATTGGTTCCATCGAAAATAATGACCACTGGGTCTGGCTTCTAAGTGATAAGGGAAATTTCTCTTTCAAATCTGATTATGATTGATTGAGGACTAAACATAGTACCCATGAATGCAGTGGGTTAGTCTGGAATAATGTGTGTCCTCCTAAAATAATGGGATTGCTTCAAAAATATGGTGTAGTTCAATACCTTTCCTTCTTATAATTTGGAAGAAATTTTTAATCAAATTATGATGTACAAGTTTATTAATTCAAGGCATAAAGACATTGTAGAGTTAATTATTATGGTGAGTTGAAAAAGTGAATTGATATGAATGTTTTGATTTATAACATTTTGTAAAAGAAAATATTTATTGCTTTGTATGATCAGATACAAGAAAGTGATACAACATATTACACAGTGATTAAAACAGAGAGCATTATATACATTATAGTGTTGGGCCTAAATATATTAGCCCATGATCTAAACTAGGTCTGAAAAGTAAATTTGCCGTTGGATGAGACGAGCGGTTCAGATGTAAAGATGAGATGGATGAGGATTGATAACCAGGTTAGAGTGAAAACACACATCATTTAACTCCCCCCTTCAAATCCGAGCTAGGGTTTGCTGAAGAAAGAAAAATAATGGCGACTCCTTTTTCCTTTTACTCTAGAGTGAGAACTGACATGAAATCCGCAATCTATACAATCATTCTGGAATGTAGATAGCTCTTTGAGATCTCTGACTAGAGTCGGCTTCGTCGACGTTGAGCTCTTCTCTTAATTTTGTGAAGCTTGGTTTTGACAGCGGCTTTGTAAGTATATCTGCTTTTTGATGTTGCGATGGTATGTATCATATCCTTAACTTCTCTTTAATAACTTGTTCTCTGATAAAGTAGAGGTCTAATTCGATATGCTTGGTTTTTGAGTGAAGAACTGGATTGGAAGTTAATGATATAGCACTAACGTTATCGCACCAAATTGTTGCCTTTTTGTTTTGTTTGATGTTGAGTTCACTTAACAGTGACTCTAACCACATAACTTCGGCTGCTGCACTTGCCACACACCTAAATTCTGCTTCTGTACTTGATCTTGACACCGTGCTTTGTTTTCTTGCACTCCATGATACAGGATTTTTACCTAAATAGATGCAATAACCTGATGTCGATTTCCTATCATCAGTGTCAGTACCCCAGTCAGCATCTGCATAAGCATTTATATTGAGTGTGTGACTGGATTTTAAGATGAGACCATGATTTATAGTTCCTTTGAGATATCTGAGTATTCTCTTAACGGCTTTCCAATGATTATCTAAAGGATTTTGCATGTACTGACTAACTTTATTAACACAGAATGATATGTCTGGCCTTGTTATAGTCACATATTGAAGTGCACCCACTATACTCCTGTATTGCTTTTGATTTTGAATTGCTTCACCCTTGTATCTTGATAGTTGATGATTTGTAATCATTGGAGTTGGTAAGGGTTTTGCTTTGTCCATTTTAG
The DNA here is from genome assembly GCA_030737815.1 of Allium fistulosum. Taxonomy (NCBI): domain Eukaryota; kingdom Viridiplantae; phylum Streptophyta; class Magnoliopsida; order Asparagales; family Amaryllidaceae; genus Allium; species Allium fistulosum. The sequence goes on along the minus strand of CM060903.1, from coordinate 1,363,909,832 downwards.
CTCTTGCTAATATTTCTGAAATGTACTTCCTTTGATTAAGATGTATTTCTGATTTTGAGGTTTTTTGAACTTCAATTCCTAGAAAGTAATTCAGATCACCCAGGTCTTTGATTGAGAATTCTGAGTTGAGCATTGCAGTGATTTTTTCAATTTCTTGCACACTGCTTCCTGTAATCACAAAATCATCAACATAGATTAGGATATAAGTGGTGGCAATGTCATTAATCTTAGTGAATATGGAGTTGTCAGATTTTAATGATTTGTAGCCAAATTTCATTAGCGTTGACTTGAGCTTATCAAACCAAACTCTTGGAGCTTGTTTTAAGCCGTAGATAGCTTTATTGAGTTTGCACACTTGTTGTTTGTCAGTTTTCTGTGTAAACCCTTCTGGTTGCTCCATAAATACTTCTTCCTGCAAAACACCATTAAGAAAGGCATTATTAACATCTAATTGTTTGATGCTCCAATTTCTACTTAAAGCAATGGTTAGAATAACTCTAATTGAGGTTGGTTTCACAACAGGAGAAAAAGTTTCAGAAAAATCAAATCCATGCTGTTGTGAATACCCCTTGGCAACTAACCTTGCTTTTTATTTAGAAATTGAGCCATCTGCATTTTTCTTTAATTTAAAAGTCCATCTGCACCCAATTATATTTTTGTTTTCTGGTTTCTCAACCAGATCCCAAGTTTTTTTTGTTAATTAGAGCATTGTACTCTTCCTGCATAGCAACTCTCCTATTATTGTTTTGAGTTGCTTCTATGTAGGAAGAGGGTTCTTCCTGAACAACTGTATTGTTCACAATTTTTGGTTTATAGATACCACACTTTGCTCTAGTTAACATTGGGTGAACATTGATATTATCCCTGACAGTATTGTCAGGATTGTTGTTACTGCAGCCCATATTATCATCATTTATGACTTGATCATGATTTGGGCTGTAAGTTCCTTGACTTTGAGCATCCTGATTGTTGCTAATGTCTTCATTCGCAGCTTGCTCTTGACCTGATTTTCTATCAGCCATGGTGTGTTGAGAACTTGTGATGGTCTCATCCCTTATGGGCTGAACTGAGGGCTGTATCTCAATCTCTTCAGGTAGATCAGGAATTATGAATCTTGAATTCCTTATTTTTTCAGTAGTTTTAATTTCTGTACTACTGTATGGAAATATCTGCTCATTGAATTTTACATGTCTGGATATATATATTTTTCCTTTGTTGTCTAAGCACCTATACCCCTTCTGTTTGTTACTATATCCTAAGGATGTGCGGGGGTAGATCTGAAATCTAATTTGTGTGTGTTATAAGGCCTTAAACAAGGAAAACATTGACACCCAAATATTTTTAAATGCTCATAGTCTGGTTTAACTTTAGTTAGCACTTCTTGAGGGCACTTGAATTGAAGAGTTTTTGTGGGTAGAATATTTATTAAGTGCACAGCAGTGTTGAATGCTTCTGGCCAAAACTTTAGAGGCATAGAAGCTTGTGCTAGTAAGGTTAACCCAGTTTCTACAATATGTCTATGTTTTCTCTCAATAATTCCATTTTGTTCTGAGGTGTATGGACATGTGGTTCTATGATTAATACCTTTTTTTTCAAAATAAGTTTTTAAAGGTAGGAATTCTTTTTCCACCATCTGACTGAAAAGTACATACCTTATTTCCAGTCATGTTTTCAACCTTGTTGATAAATTGTATTGTTATATTAGTAGTTTCAGACTTAGACTTTAGCATGTATATCCAAACAAATCTTGAATAAGCATCTATAAAAGATACATAATATTTGTAACCATAATCAGAACTGATAGGTGCTGGTCCCCATAGATCACTGGCAATTAATTCAAGGGGTCTTGTGTAACAAGTGTGAGAATCTGGAAATGCTAGTTTATGACTCTTTCCCAATTAGCAAGAGGTGCAAAAATAAGAATCAGGGTTATCACTAGAAGAAATTTTATTGCTACTCATAACTTGTTTAACAATCTTTATGCTGGGATGTCCCAGTTTGCGGTGCCACAATTCAAACTTACTACAGTTTTTATTACTAGCAACATTCAATACATGAGTATTTTCCCTATTCTCAGAAATTTTTGAATTTGAAAAATCAAATCTGTACAATCCATTGTTTTCTTTACCCTGCAAGATAATTTCTTGTGTTAGTATATCTTTTACTATGCATGTGTCAGGATAAAATTCAAAATAGACTTTATTATCCTTTGCAAATTGGGAAACACTCATTAGATTTTTTTTAATTGAAGGAACCCTTAGCACGTTTTTTAAAAGAAGTTGTTTGGGTCCATGTAAGCTAGCATTTCCAGTGTGTAATGTGTACTGTTTTACCATTACCAACAAAAAGTTTTTGTGTACCTTTGTACTCTTTGCTTCCCAAGTTCAGATTATTGAGATTGTTGGTCACATGATTAGTAGCCCCCGAGTCTGGATACCAGCAGTCATCACCAGCATCATCATTTGTTGTAGTTTCAGTATTTAGAATTTCTGCTTGAGTTGTGTTGTTGTCTTTTGGTATAGTGACAAGATTTACATTTGAACTGCTGCCTTGTTGTGAAGGAGTGTAGTTTTTGTTGAATCTAAAGTAGCATTTATTTGCCCCATGACCATATCTCTCACATATCTGGCACCTTATTTTGTTGTTATTGTTGCTTCTGCCTCCTCTTCTTCCTCTGCCTGTTGATCCACCCCTTTGAAAGTTATTGTATTGTCCTTTGGTATTTGAGTTTTGTTTACCTTTGGAAATGTAGTTAACTGAGATATCTGCACTCATGCTTTTATTGTGTTCTATCCTTCCTTCATGTGAGAGAAGGGTAGTGTATACAAACTGTAAGGGTGGTGTTGGCTCCATAGTGGAGATGATAGCCACAACAGCTTCATATTCATTGTCTAATCCACTGATTATATGTAGTACTTGTTCAGATTCAGGTACTTTGTGCCCTGCAGAAGCTAGTTGATCACATAGATTTTTGATTTTAAGCAGATATTCATTCATTGTCATGTCGTTCTTTCTGATACTCTGCAGCTGTCTTTTGTGATGCATGATCCTTGCAGATGACTGTGAAGTGAAATTTCTTTCGATTGTTGTCCAAACTTCTTGGGCAGTTTTACATCCAATGAGTTGAGGAAGAATGGATGCACTTATGGATGACATCATCCACGCACATACAAGGCTATCTTGCCTTTGGTGTGCAGTATATTCTTGATTAGGCACCAGTTTGTCTTCATTATTTTTGACAAATTTTGGTGGTGTAATTCTTGTACCAAGAATGTAATCTTCTAACCCATATCCTCTAATTGATGTTTCTATTTGTATTTTCCAGAGCAGGAAATTTGATTCATCCAGCTGAATGGAAATCATCTGGCTCTGGGGTTTGATAATTGCCTTCATCAGATCATTCACTAAATCAGATTGTGGTTGGCTTTGAGAAACTCTTGAGCTAGAGAATTGTGGGCTTGTAGCATCATCTTGATTGGCTATGATGAACACACGGATTGCAAAATCTGAAGAAGAAGGGTATGTAAATTCCTAATTGGAGCTCACTTTGAATTGAGATTTTTCAAGAAAGTTTTCTATGTTGAATCTTGATGGTTTTCTGAGAACTTGAATGATGATTTCTTATGACTGAATTGCTTTCTGATGAGTTTTCGCTACGCTCTTGATTCAACTGGAAATTTTCTTGAAGATCTTGATCGGTTTGCTCTTTAAAGTATGGAATTTTGCTTTCTTTGATAAACTGATGCAGCTAGACTAAGATTCTGGCGAGGCACAGTTTATTAGAGAACAGCTACAACTCTCAAGTGAAGGAGTTCTGAATTCTTGATGGGAGGAGTCCACGTGATGAAACTTTTCTGATGGACTCACTAATTTGATGCAGTTAGCATATACACCTGCTTTGATACCAAGTTGAAAAAGTGAATTGATATGAATGTTTTGATTTATAATATTTTGTAAAAGAAATTATTTATTGCTTTGTATGATCAGATACAAGAAAGTGATACAACATATTACACAGTGATTAAAACAGAGAGCATTATATACATTATAGTGTTGGGCCTAAATATATTAGCCCATGATCTAAACTAGATCTGAAAAGTAAATCTGCCGTTGGATGAGACGAGCGGTTCAGATGTAAAGATGAGATGGATGAGGATTGATAACCAGGTTAGAGTGAAAACACACATCATTTAACTTGGTGCTCTCTGGCACTTGTGACCTAAAAGAAATGACAGGTTATCTGAAGTGAAAAAAGAGAGATGGTTTTGGAAGGAATGAGAGCATCAGATTTGTTGTCCATTATTCAATTTTAAGGATTGTATTTTATGCAGCTGTAGGTCCAACTTCCCACTAATCTTAGTGTAATACACTCATATTTTATGTCATATATACTGCATATCATTTGATAACCAGATTGCCATAATTTTATGTTCAATATAGGTACCTTGGAAAAGCCTGGGTAAAGATCCTGTTGTTGTCCTTATCGATCGCGTGTTTGTTCTTGCTCATCCTGCGCCTGACGTACAAACTCTTACAGTATGATTTTGTCTTCTTCTTTCTTTTACCAGCAAGCACATTTTTTAGCATATGGTGTGTATGTTTATGACTAAAGTTCTTAAACCGTTACTTAGGAAGAAGATAGACAAAAAATCTTTGAAGCCAAACTTGGGAAAGCACAGTTATTCCCATGTTTTAGCTTTTGATATAATCATTAACCAAATTAATCACTGTCATTTATATAACAACCTATTGCCTTTTATTAACTAGCTTAAAAATAATAACAGAAGCCATACCAGAAACATAAATATTAGTAGAATTTATCTGCAGTTATTAAATGACCCACTCAATCAAAACTTAACTAGAGACTATTTATCAGCAGAATTTTGTTCAAGTTAATCCAACAATAAGAGGAATTTCTCTTTTGTTCATCACTGTTATAAGCATAACAATATTTTTAATGATAAATAGTTAATATAAATTTTATGTAGAGTAATGTCTACTGGATCTAGTATCATTTCTTATGAATCCGATGATGACTCTAGTTCTGATGATGATTTTATATTTACGGACTACTGTGATGAAGAGTTCGGTGATATGTTAATGATTAATTACTTTGTTGCTAACCAAAGGAGTATCATGAATAGAATACCTTGTAGAACATCAACGCTTACAGGAAGGATGTTCTTACTTGATGTATTGAATGGGAATCCTTCTATATGTCATCAAAATTTTCAAATGCACAAGCATGTATTCTTGAATTTTTGTGATATTCTAAAAGGGAAAGGACTTTTAAATGATGGAAGAAAAGTAAGAGTGGAAGAGGGTGTGGCAATGTTTCTAATGATAATAGGACACACAACAAGATATAGTATTATTGCCGATCATTTTCAGCATTCACACCATACTATTTCAAAATGGTTCAGAAGAGTTTTACGAGCTGTTTGTTCTTTGGGCACGGAGATAATACGTCCAACGAATCGAGATGTTATACATGAACGTTTTGTAAACAAGTATCCCTACTTTAAGGTCATTTTTTAGCACAACTTTTATATTTATCAAATAATAAACACAAATAATATTGTAGTATTATTTATTGTAGGATTGTATTGGTGCAATAGATGGGACACATGTTGCTGCATGGGTGCCCGCATCGAGACAAACATCTTTTCGTGGAAGGAAAACCAATATAACACAAAATGTCATGGTCGCATGTGATTTTGATATGAAATTTGTATTTGTATACGCTGGATGGGAAGGCGCTGCTAACGATTCTCGAGTATTCATCGATACAGTTACAAGAACCGGAAATAATTTCCCAATGCCAAGAGGAGGTATATTTTATTGTATAAAATGTCACCATCAAATATTATTTTATAAATAGTTACATAATACTTATCTTTATAATATTTATATAATACATGGCCACTATTTTATAGATCAATATTACCTTGTTGATGCTGGATACCCAAACATGCCTAGATTTCTGGCTCCATATCGAGGATGTAGATATCATTTACGTGATTATAACGGACGAGGAAGACTACGTGGAAAGGAAGATTTGTTCAATTATAAGCATTCATCGTGTCGAAATATAATCGAGCGTTGTATTGGTGTTTTAAAAGCAAGATTTCCAATTCTAAAACTACTGACCAATTATCCACTTCGTAGGCAAAGACAAATTCCTATTGCCTGTTGCACATTACATAACTTTATTCTACAAGAACATGCTTTGGATGCTCTTTTCACACAATACTCGTCTAAGAATATGGTATTTGAACATGCATTAGAGGCAAATCAAAATCAAGAAATCATACAATTTGATGTTAGTCAAACCACTCAAATGGGACATATCAGGGATCAAATTGCTATACAAATGTGGAATGATTACACAACAACTCATCCATAAACCTAGATAGTTAAGTATGGAATTTGTCTTTTTTATCCTTTCTTAATAGGAACTTACTTTGCTAATGATAATAAATTTAACGATGCAGGTTATGATGCAGGTTATGGCTTTTGGAGCTTATATCCCTTCTCTGCAAAGGAGGTAAAAGTTTGTAAATGTCTAATTAACCCCGGTTCTCCATATTTACTCAATTCCACAATTCTTTTTAAATCAAAACACATAGAAGTTTGTTTAATGTGTTGCATTTGAATATACAATTATTTCTTATTATTTCGACAAATCTTTTTAATTTGGAGGGCATGTCTATTAGTTGTTATCGACAAATGTTAAATCTGATTAAATTTGTAGGTTGGGTTGTAGTATCAGCTTAGTTGGGTTGTAGAGTGGCTTATAAAAGGAGAGTGGCTGAAGTGAATGAAGATACTGAAGACTCTGAAAGATAATATGTGGTTGGTTAGTTTAGTGGTGGTCATGGTATAAAATCAGGTTCAGTTTGTACTTTTTGCTTCAGTTTATAGTTTGGGCTGTCTTAAAGGGTGTATTTTGGTTAGTATATTTTCTTTTTGGGGTTGGTGTGGATGTTATTTTGGGTCTGTAGTAGTCTGTAGTAGGTATGTCCGTGTTAGAAAACAGAAGGCCTAGCATGAGGAAGAAGAGCTACTTAAACAAAGCAAAGACTACTTACCTATCAGATACATCAAAACTTTTTTTCTCTCATTCTGTGCTGATACAATTGATATATCTTATCTATTTTGTAATGATTTTGATTTAAGATATGATTAATTTATAGTATGACATGAGTTAGTCTTATTTCGATATGGTTTACATACCAGTAGTCAGTATCATTTTATTATCTATGTCAATTTATGATTTTTCTAGTTTCATGACATTTTTTGTTAGTCACGTTAATTATCTTATCTCATTTCTATATTTAATGATCAAATTCTAACAAAATTTGAAATTGGCATTTTTGTTTTGGAATGGAATTTTTTATTTTTAGTTTAAAAACTATTTTTCAAAACTCTAGAACCAAATACATTTTCCAAAATATTAAAAACACTCAAAATGAAAAACCGAAAATGAGGTTTAAAAACTAAAAACCAAAAACCAAAATGAAAACAAACAAGGCCTTAAGTTTTCCCTTTTAATAACTTCTTTTATTAAACCCAATTTTATACAACCAACTTTTATATTCAACCATTTCCTAATATTATTTCAAAATATCCCAAATTTCCTCTTAATAATATTTACTTAAACTTAACCCAATCAAGCTTTATATTTCTAAAATATTCACTCCAGAATATTCGGATTCTCTTTTTATATAAATGCCCTTAGAAATCAAATTTCTGACTAAACATTATTAACGAACACCTTATGTTCAAATTGTGAAACTTAATTCACAAGGTATTCGTTTCAATGCTTCCAAAGTTTCTATTACCCAGTCTAGATTTCAAAAGGGAAGATTCAAGATAGATCTATGGATAATAGTCAATGCTTAGAAGTGGACGAGCATGACCGTTCAAATCCTAGATGATAAAGATGGAATACTATCACTCCTAACACCCAAGAATAACTATGGAAAATTTCTTTTATATATAAAATATATTTCCAGGTAAAATTATTCCATTTACCCATTTTAAAACAATACTGTGTCAATTTGTTTTCTTCGAGTGTTTAGGAAATCTCTATCGATAACGTTGGCCAAACGCACTGACCAGAATTCTTAAGCCACTCAACAGAACAAACTATACAATACAAAATATTTTTAAATAACTAACAAATACGCACTCTCGTATATACAAATTCACTCAAACTCATTCCAGGGTGTTACTGACCCTATCTATAATGAGTTACTCATTCTAGGGAATCACTAACCCTATCTATATTAAGTTCCATCCCACCAAAGCCTAGCTATTCGCTCAACCTAAGCTATGATACCACGATGTCACGACCCACTTTTCCGTACAGTGCGAACGGACACTTTACCACACTTGTCCTGTCCAAATTGAACGGAAAGGCGGATAGTAAGAAAAAGAAAGTAGAAAGAAGATAGAAAGAAGATAGAACAATACAAAATCTCACAGCGGAAATGAATAATCTATAATATAGAACAAATCTTTACATTAAACAAAAACTGTAATATTTACATAACATATAACTGCCCTATATAACAATCAGAGTACACCAACCCATACAGCACGGACAGTTATATCACCATGTCCTTACAATTGTTGATAAACAAAACTAAATGCAACGAAATATAAATCATATACGTGAATACAACTCTGGGCCTCCAGCTCCTCTCCTAAAGCTGCAATCTTCCACCTTAACCTGGAATTATGCTCGGTCTGACCCGAGCATATAGGAAAAACCACGCTCGGGTCAGTCTGGTAAAGCCAACGTAAGAATTTGAATCACAAGGAATTTTATTCGTTATAACTTTCAAAATCCTTTTAAAATCAAAGGTATCCCGTAAGACCACGCCACACATAAACACGACGAGTTTTTCCCTTACGGTAACCAAAACACTTTTATAGAAAATCCAATGATATTATAATAGTGTCTAAGTACAAATACTTCATCAAATAGCCGAAATTGTTACATTAATTAAATTTCAGCATACTAGATCTACAACCAAAACCGTAAAGGCACGTATTGGAGAATGGATTCCATACGAATGACTAGGTACTTGGGTAACACCTACCACAATACATGTCTAGAAAAATGTACCGAGGATCACCCTTGGATCCCCTGCAACACAAGACCGGACTACCCCTAACTTGGATAGTCCGAATATGCTATCACCCCGGGTGTTCTCGCCCTTTCTGAGTTCCTTCCATGTATCGTAGTAATAAAATAATATATGAGGGTATCTAGAAAGGTGATAAACATACCCTAATTGGGTGCGACCCACTTAGCCTTGTTGCATCTCTCCTGTTTTTCAGTCATTCCCGGTTGATGAGGCTAGAGGTTATGATTACCTTTTGAAAGAAAATTTTACTTAGAATGCTCATTGTCCTCCAATGACAATGTACTGATAGCATTCATCCATACAAGTCCGTTTTGGGTCTGAACGGAACCGAAGGCACTATTCCTACTACATCCATTTTGGAATCATCCTCGGGATTAGTAGCGATTATCACTTGCACTTCACTGCTCCATCTTCGACTCTATGCTCTTGATTTCACTATGAAAACGTACTCGTTGGATCTAAGTGGTTTTCGAATAACTTATCCGATCCCGATCTCTTCGAAACAATGTTCGATATTTTCGGTAAACTCAATCCCGGTACTTTAGGAAATAAACAGATGAAAATAAGATCGGAGACCACCTCCTAACTGTTAGCAGATGGATTTCTTTATCATCGTCCTAGAAGAACGAAACAAGTTTATACGCACAGTATAGCACCTCGAACGGTAACCGTACCACATAATTTCCATGTTTCTTCTAGATATTCCCAAAGTTATGTTTTTGGGTCCAGATTTGATAGTCGGTTATTTAACTATCAAATAAACAAACATTCAACCAAATATCTCATTTTCCACTAAAATCACTAAGCCTCATTTAATTAACTTCAACAAATTAAATCTCTTTATCAAAAACAGGCATATACTTATCTCAACGGAATAAGTATATTCACAAACCATTGTTTTCAAAATATTTGAAACTCTTTTAAAATAAATATGGAAAGCACCATTGTGGTATCAACCATGGATTCACAGCTCAATGGTTACGTCTCTATCCCAGAGAAATCCAAAACTTAACTACAGGCACTCTCTGCCTCCGATTACGCCATGAAAGCATACCATTACTTTCCGAAAACTTTATTTAATAATTATCTCATTATAATACTTATAAGGTTTCTATATAAATTTTCCAAGTTTAACTTTAGGAAAAAATTACTCTTTTATAAAAGTTTACTATACAATATATATATATATATATTTAAAAAACATTATTGATATTTGAACCAACTATCTTGGAAATAATAATAATATCTTAATATTGATTAATTCTTAAGTAATAATTAACTTTAAATCAAATCATTATAAAATAACTTTAATTAAAAATTTATATACTTTAAACAATTCAAATAATTAAATAGCCTTGAAACAATAATTAAATACTTTTAAAATAATCTTCAAGAATAATAAAATAATTAACTTTAAATCATTATTAAAATATTTATTAATTAACTTAAAAATATCATTAATAAATAATAACTATCTTTTAAATAACTTTGATTTCAAAATCAACTTCCAAAGTGGAAAGAAGCTTATTCTTTTCAATGGTACTTAATCAAGTCACTATTAATTCCATTAATATCCGAGTTATAATTTAGATATTTACATAACGTCTAATATGTAAATCAAGTTCAAAATTAACAAGCAATTGTTAATATACCACTTATCCCATATAATAAATTGGATTGTAATTTAATGTCAATACTAATGTGATAGCAGAACGGGTTTTGATTCTGCTAATTAAATGTCCAACTTCAACTTATCTAGTTAATAATAGCAGATCGGTGATTTATTCTGCAAATCGGTGTCCTATTAAATCAATTAGCGAAATGGTGCTTATTTCGCTGAACAAAGGTCCAATTTACCATTTGCAATTCAATTTAATTCAATATTATTTTGTTTGGTCAAATAAACATCATATATAAATTTAAACGATGTTATTAATTTAAAATAACGTAGTTTCAAATTTACTCATTTTAACATACCATAAATTTGTACATGTCCGGAGCTATCAATTGGTTACACTACAATGTTGTACTCGTCAATACGAGTCTAACGTAAAAATCCCTGAGTTAATTGGATTTAATACGAGCTAGATATCTTGTTTAATAACTCAACCCATCACTTATATTAATAAACCAATATAAATTAGTTTCTTACCATCATAAATGGGCTGAGCCCAGTCCACTACCGCATCCACCGAAAAAAAACTTCTTCCCACCCTTCTTTCCAGACTTCGTTCCTCCTCCCCTCTTTCTTCTTTTTTGTTCCCCTGCACTCTTTTTTTCTCCTTTCTCTTTTTTTTTAAAGAATAGGGCCCAAGCCCACACATCTGCAACCCACACAACCGCACCCACCTCTACAGTACTCTGTCTTCCCCGATCCCCCTCTCATCCCCAAAACGCAATAGTAACTCGTGCATGAACACGCGTGCCTATGCGCGCGAACCTCTCCACAAGACCATGAATCAAGACCACATGCAAGATCCTTTCCTCGAGCCCATCACGTCGACCTCACCATCATGGCCTCCGGCCCCATGCCTTGCATTCTGACCATCACGACCGAGCCCAGAAAACGCGACCACCCTATAAAAATCGCGACTCACCAAATTACACTACAACGAAGCACTCTCCAAGACGAACATCCAAGCACTCTCTAAATCATTAATCGCTGCTCCAATCAAAATTAAATCCAATACCCAGCTTTCAACCAACGTCAATCATCGACATCGATTTACACCGTGAAAAATTCTTCTCTTCGATGCGAACCTATTGGCATAGACGGCGTTGAACGACTCGTATCGGTTTGAGAGAAATCCTTTTTCAAAGTTTTGGCGATGTTTAAGCCACTTTCAGTTTTCCCGAGATATCTCTATTGATACACCATGATACTCAGTGCCGTCAATTTTTAAAAATACTATAGAAAAATACGAACAACTTTCGTTTAGACGGTTTAAGCTAATTTCAAGTATTCGGGAAGATACAGATTTTTGAAAAAGGGAAAAGAGTGAATTTCCTCCTTTGTGAATGTCAGTTGGTTAAAAATGGAACATCTTTGCCTGTACATGTTCCTTAGCTATATCAAACATGCATCACTTGTTTTCTATCATTTACTTCAAATTATACATGGATTATACAATTTTATTGAACATATGAATCCTAGAAAAGAAAATATATATAAAACAGAGTACTCATTGATATCAAATAGATGAGCACAACTGCTTATAATCTTCCCCCTATGCCTTTGAACACTCAATTCTTTTTATTCTTCTTAATGGCAAAAGTTTTCTTTTTTTTGTTACAGGCTATACAAAATGAAACTACAAACCCACATCCCTCTATACATACATATATATATATATATATATATATGTTGATACAAAAGTAAAATGTAACATACGTACACAATTTTGGGGCTCAAGATTTTTAGACATGTACATGGTATGTGATAGACCGAAAAGAGATTTCGGTGGCTTGAGTTGATATTTGGTTTTCAGCCTTCCCTTCTTGTTTTGTTTGTCCAGCAAATGCATATGTTATTATTTTTTGAATTGATATGTACATGTATATGTATGTATGTTTTGCCTTGCTTCACTGTTTCTATTTTGACCAAGCAACCTTATCTCCCCTCTTTCATTTTCTTGCAAATCTTGGCCAGGTACGTTTTTATCTTTTAACTTGTAATCTTGTTTTACTTTTTCACTCCCGTTTGATTTTAAAACATGCTTCACTATATTTTTAAAACAATTGTTAAGTGGTATTAAATAAAACAAATTTTGAGTCTTCGTAATCATACTTATTTTGCATTTAAAGATACATAACTCAAAGCAATAAAAGTTTGCTGATAACATTTTTTTTGTTAACACCGCTTATAAAAGACTTTCTTATTAAAATGGTTTAAATGATCTTATAAATTTTCTCACATTCATCATATAATATTTTCATATATATTTCCTCTTTTACACTTACCACACACACATATATATATATATTGTTTTTAATATACTATATTTATTTAGTTTGTAAGTATTTCATATTTCCTTTTGTTATAAACTTTGTTTTCAATTTATATATGAATTCTGTTGTTGTTATAACATATAAGAAATTCCATTTTAATCAAATTTTCTATTTTATAAATAAAATCTGGAAAAACTCAAATTATTATCTAGATTAAAATTGTCTATTATTATCAATTATTATTTAATGGGGATTTTTATTTTGATTAGAATACAGTATTATTGAATATTAAAAATTAATATTCAAAACTCAAGACGACAAAAATTCCGAGTCTTTACAAGCTCCTTACAACTGTCTCGAAGCCAGTCTCCTTTTCTGCTCATCATTTAAACCCCAATCAGCAAAAATTCTTTCACAATGTAGCAACCAGTTTTCCACTTCTGTTGCATCCTCTGTCTCCAGAAAGGCTTCCCATCCAGACTGGTGTAATCTCGACTTAGCTTAACATAGTTATTCCCAACCAGCGCTAGGGGATTAACTCCTCCCGCATTAGCAACATTTCCTCCAGCTACTCCTGTAGTTGCTCTAGCTTGCATTAGATTTACAAAGAACTGATACATAGTTCTTATATCTACTGGTGGGTTTTCGGCACCTACATTAGCATTTGCATTTTAATTAGCATTTGCCTGTCGATCTTGGTTTCTCTTGGTGTTGGGTCGAGCATTTCCATTGGTCGTGGTGCTTCCTCCTCCTATATTCATTCTTCCATTTCCTGCCTCTATATCTTTCTTTCTCGTAAATCTACATACGAGCCTTAGTAAGATACAAAAGAATGGTCTAAACAAAAGAATGGTCTAAGAGAGAGGGAAGAATACATACTTACTTTTAGTGAATACAAAGTACGTTACTATAGCGTTATCTCATACCCTAATCTTATTCTCTAATTCATTTGGATTAGGTTTTCGGAAACTCTTTAGGTTTAAAATTCTTTTAATCATAAACCATTGCTCTGATACCAACGTGCAACATCCCTTATTCTAAGGCCCAAAACTGATCACTACGGGTACTGCAGCCATCCATAGTTATTAATTCTTGATGACAAAATACGGCTACGTTAATCATATCAATAATCAGAAGCACATGAATATGAAAATTTTCATACACTTGTTTAATAGCAAATTTTCATATCTCATTTCATAAATGATATTTCATATTCGTTATATAATCCTATTCCAAATTCTGCGTTCAGAGAAAATATAATTATTATAAAATACTCCAAGAGCGACATATGAAGATGCCCCTTGGTTGATCAGAGTCGGGTACTTGGCAATTATAAAACTTTTCCATTATATCCAAATACACAAAACCAGACTACACGGTGGAAATAGATAAAGCTCCTAATAGCTAGGTTGCCTCATGTACGCCTCCGGAAGCTTACTTGTCTAACTGGAACCTGAAATCCCTTACTCTCGACCTATGAGTACCCAAGAGTTTAAGGGGAAAAACAAAAGCTTCGGGTCAGACAACAGTCTGGTGTGAATAATAATCTACCATCTCGAGCCAAATAGATATCTAATGAAACCACGTCGCTGAGCGGAACATGTTTTCTCCTCACTAGTATCTTATCAAAACATAACAACCATATACTATGCTTCTGCAACCACAATGGTTAGAACATAGAAAATAACATTTATAATCATGCAACGCATATTGGATTACCCATCCCAATTCATTAGATTATCCATCCTAATTTCTATTGACTACTGTCATAATTTAAACTGATTATCCATCTTATTTTAATCTAACTACCTATCTAATAATTATGTGGACTACCCATCTCACATTTAAACATATTCAAAATTATGTGGACTATCCATCTCACATGTATTTATTACTTGGACTACCCATCCCCTGCCATATTGACTACCCATCACATACTGTTTAATCTTTAAAATTTTATGGACTATCCATCACACATATTCCATTTAACTTAAAATGATATGGACAATCCATCACACATCTTATAGTTTTCCTAGGATAACTATGAACCCTTGATTATTCTCATAGAGACAATCCATTTCCAACATAATTTGGACTATCTAACTGTGACGCCCCACCTCTATGCTCATAATAACAAAGAGTATTAAAAGAAATACTGTCTATTATTACGAAGAATAAGGCTGGATAGGAGCGACCATCCGTAATTGGCCTTACACTAATATTGGTTATCTCGATAGGAGTGGTATATACTTTTTATTTTTCATCTATTATTTATTTACTCCCATCGACATATCCAATTATCAGTAAAACAAACTACGATAGTTCATAATAGTTTAGGACATTAGATATAACAATAACACAGATAATATAAATGCGGAACACAGAATAACAATAATCTCATATATATATAACCGATGTCAGTTACAATATAGTTGACACGATACACATGATACAACTACAACTGTCGACTCTAGAAGTTATATATACAAGTACATTATCGACTAATATACATGAATACATATCGTTCTATACAATGACGCGACTACTACAAAATGACACTGACAACTTCAGAAGATATGAAAAGTCTTCAAATCCTGAACAGCAGCTCAAAGAAGAAAATCTACAACCTGAAATAACTCGGGTCTGACCCGAGTATTACATTCAAAAGAAAATAATACCCAGGTCAGTCTAATTCAAACCAGTTTATTAGTGCATATAGGCAGTAATAATTTAAATAGACGACAGTCACAATAATTCCCGTCTATCCGATTCTTTAAACAAAGGAACCGGATAACGGTCAATATAACACTTAACAGTGTTTAGCAAAAATCAGCAGATTTAAATCATCTACAGAGATAAATAACAATTTATCAAATCGACTAATTCAATTTAAAGCAATTGAAATTGTCACTTTAAAACCATCAAAAATTCGATTGGCTGCCGTACACACACGCGTGTACGGCCTCGCCAATACGGCATAAAAGATCAATGCATCAGAAGCAAAAGAAAGATCAATTCAAAACTGTCGAGTTTGGGTGGCTGCAGTGCACGCACGCGTGCACTGCCTCGCCACCACAGCATATACTGAAATATCAATAAGGCACAAAAGGCCAGTGCTCAAGAATTCATAGTGCCAACGAATGCAATAAGCAAGTGTATGATACAGTGAACTACAGTAAATACCACAAACTAATATCAAGGCAAAGACTCAACAATGTCAAAGCCCAGTGAAACCCATAAAATCAAAACCAGGCAGTAATATACCCAGTGAAAACATGCGCTAATGCTTAACAATGTAACAGTAATAATGTATAGTAGGATGAAGACTACACCAAACTTGAACATGTGACTGGCAACTATGAACAGGGAGAACAACCAGGTTAATGATGCAACAATTTATGTAGTGACAATGCACATGAACCCAAAACTGTCGACAATAAATGAGACCGAACTACATGTACAAGTACAACAGGCAAATGAAGTTGCAGTGAAGAATGTCCATGGGTAAAGCTACATATATACCATGTCAATTGCACTGAAACCAGCCATAACCAGAGAACAATACTCATGAAGTAAACAGGGAGGTATGCACATGAATGCACAGTGCAAACAAATGTAACAATGCAGACAACATTCGAGTACATCGAACCAGCAAGCCTCAGCATCAACAGTGCAACTCAATATGGCAACAGATCAAACAATGGACTACAAGATAGTGAATCAAAGTGTGGTTTAAACCAGGGCAGATAGCATCAAAAGAATGGATGCAACAGAAAAAATCATCAACTGGTTCATGCAGCCCAGAGAACATCAAGGCCAAGACTACAATGTCAAAACACAAAGCAATGCACTAACATACAGATATATACAAATGGTCAAGTAAACTGGTAGCAATGCAACATCATGAACACAGTGAACACAGTCAAGGCAGCAAGTAAAACAAGTGCATCACATGTGTACAGAGTAGCTGAAATGGATCAAGGAAGTGTCTGAATAAAATATAATGCCTTTCTAGTACATGACTACAGCTCGATATCAAGTCAATGATGATGAAGATAATACAAAGCAATGGAATACCATACACAAATGAAGTGGCCGAAGTCGAATGTAAATCAAGTCGATGTGGCCGTGAATTTCAACACTGACTTGATAACTAAGCTTGGCCGAAGCTAAATATTCAAGAAATCGAACCAAAACACAGTACAAAATCGTATGAAATAAAAATCAGGTAAGTTATCAACACCCACGAAATAGAATGGTCAACCCAATCAATTAACAACTGAAAGTCGATGGCTTCAAATCAATAACCAAGCTAAAGCTAAAAGCACGAAGCCCCAAATTTTCTTTTCAAAATCAAACCAGGTTGATAATCGAACGACTTCGATATCACAAAATCAGTGAAAGCCAAGGGTAACACAAACTCAAGTCGAAGACAACGAAATCAGTATCACCAAAAGGAAAATCAAAACCGAGACAATGATAACAGTGGAGAATAAGCAGTTCAAAATCGACAACAACCAAATCAACTGTCAAAGCATGAAGCTGAACTAGATGTGAGGGTTACTCACCTTAGCATCGACGAGCGGAAATTGAGCTTTCGATCAAGCTACTCAAATCGGCTGAAGCCCTCGTTCGAATCGGTGGCCACAATCCTTTGAGCGAGATCGAAGAAAGAACGAAGCTGCCCATTTTCCATCCTTTTGTATGCCTTAATTAGGCTTTCGCATGAACGAACGTGAGAATGAGGCCGCCATTAAATTTCGTACTTAAGTTATTAGGGTTAGAAGTGAACGAGAGAAAATGAAATCAAGGGGATCGGGTCGAATTGGGAATAAGAAGGGCACGACAAAAATGAAAGGAAAAAGTATTTGGGCCCTGATTTTTTTTTTCTCTTAAAGAATTTAAACTGGATTCAAACTCCACTGAAATTTGCAACTAATTTTAATCGTCTAAATGACGAAAATTAAATAATTGCATAACCCTGGGTTGTTACAGACTCCCCTCCTTATAAAAATTGCGTCCCCGCAATTTTCATAATTAAAGTTGTCAGTAACAATTAGTTTTCTAACATAAACCGGTTAAGCTAGAAAATACAGATCGGGAACACAAATACCAAAGAAATCTTTTAATCCCATATAAGAAATTCACAAATTCTCAACAAAGCCTACTTATCAATAGAGATAGAAATAGATAGAAAACAGCAAATTAGCAAAACGATAATTAAATTTCCAATTCAACAAATATTCGATTATCAAAACGATAATCAAATTTCAAATTCAACAATTATTCGATTATCAAAAACGATAATCAAATTTCAAATTCAATAATTATTCGATTATCAAAAACGATAATCAAATTTCAAATTCAACAAATATTCGATTATCAAAAACGATAATCAAATTTCAAATTCAACAATTATTCGATTATCACAATTGATAATCAAATTTCGAAATTTAACAAATATTCGATTATCAAAAACGATAATCAAATTTCAAATTCAACAATTATTCGATTATCACAATTGATAATCAAATTTCGAATTCAATAATTATTCGATTATCAAAAACGATAATCAAATTTCAAATTCAACAAATATTCGATTATCAAAAACGATAATCAAATTTCAAATTCAACAATTATTCGATTATCACAATTGATAATCAAATTTCGAATTCAATAATTATTCGATTATCAAAAACGATAATCAAATTTCAAATTCAACAAATATTCGATTATCAAAAACGATAATCAAATTTCAAATTCAACAATTATTCGATTATCACAATTGATAATCAAATTTCGAAATTTAACAAATATTCGATTATCAAAACGATAATCAAATTTTGAAACAGCAAATATTTAATTATCCCAAGCGATAATTAAATCTAAAATCAACAAATATTTAATTATCTGAAGCGATAATTAAATTTCAATCAACAATTATTTAATTATCTCAAGCGATAATTAAATCTCAAATCAGCAAATATTTAATTATCTAAAGCGATAATTAAATCTAAAATCAACAAATATTTAATTATCTGAAGCGATAATTAAATTTCAATCAACAAATATTTAATTATCTCAAGCGATAATTAAATCTCAAATCAACAAATATTTAATTATCTAACAGCGATAATTAAATCTAAAATCAACAAATATTTAATTATCTAAAGCGATAATTAAATTTCAATCAACAAATATTTAATTATCTCAAGCGATAATTAAATCTCAAATCAACAAATATTTAATTATCTAACAGCGATAATTAAATCTAAAATCAACAAATATTTAATTATCTGAAGCGATAATTAAATTTCAATCAACAATTATTTAATTATCTCAAGCGATAATTAAATCTCAAATCAACAAATATTTAATTATCTAACAACGATAATTAAATCTAAAATCAACAAATATTTAATTATCTGAAGCGATAATTAAATTTCAATCAACAATTATTTAATTATCTCAAGCGATAATTAAATCTCAAATCAGCAAATATTTAATTATCTAACAGCGATAATTAAATCTAAAATCAACAAATATTTAATTATCTGAAGCGATAATTAAATTTCAATCAACAATTATTTAATTATCTCAAGCGATAATTAAATCTCAAATCAGCAAATATTTAATTATCTAAAGCGATAATTAAATCTAAAATCAACAAATATTTAATTATCTGAAGCGATAATTAAATTTCAATCAACAAATATTTAATTATCTCAAGCGATAATTAAATCTCAAATCAACAAATATTTAATTATCTAACAGCGATAATTAAATCTAAAATCAACAAATATTTAATTATCTAACAGCGATAATTAAAAGCAACAAATATCCGATTATCAAAAACGATAATCAGAACTCATATCAACAAATATCTAATTATCACAAGCGATAATTAGAAACAACAAATATCTAATTATCAAAAACGATAATCAGAACTCATATCAACAAATATCTAATTATCACAAGCGATAATTAGAAACAACAAATATCTGATTATCAAAAACGATAATCAGAACTCATATCAACAATTATCTAATCATCACAAGCGATAATTAGAAACAACAAATATCTAATTATCAAAAACGATAATCAGAACTCATATCAGCAAATATCTAATTATCACAAGCGATAATTAGAAACAACAAATATCTGATTATCAAAAACGATAATCAGAACTCATATCAACAAATATCCAATTACCTGCAGATAATTGGAAGCAACAAATATCTAGAAATCAATTAAGAAGACTAGAAAATCAACATAAAAGCTTGGATCGATCCCATCAGATGGCGAGTTTTTAATTCGCCGCACGTGCAACAACATATGGCCGAAGCCTACCAAGTACTCAACATAATTTTGGCGCCCAACAAATGACCCGAAGGTCCAACATATGACCCGAAGGTCTAGTACTGGTATTTGACCCGAAGGTCCAACATATGACCCGAAGGTCCAACATAGTGGCTCGAAAGCACACGAAAGCATCAAATATTTCAATTAACGAGTCCGGAATTAACCAAAATAGTAAACGCACATGTCCCATAACCACGAGTTTTACTAAATTGTTTAATTCTCTTCATCGTTTCCTTGAAAGTGTAGAATCATCAAAACAACAGATATTCAATTAACGATTCCGGAATTAACCGAAATAGTAAAAGTGTGGTTCCATACTCCGCACTTTTGCTAAATCGTTTAAATCTCTTCATCGTTTCCTTGAAAGTGCAAAATTGTGTATTTTTGTAAAAATACACTTTACATTCTCAAACGGACAAGTCCGGAATTAAGCGAATCAGTAAAAGAAAGGGGTCATAGTCCTCGATTTTGCTGAATCGTTTAAGTCGCTTTCTCATTCTTTTGAAAACGTAAACTGTTAAAAATTTATAAAACAATTTTCATTTTAAAACGATTTTCCAATCACGTGATTAAAGCAGCAAATCAGTAACAATTTCGATAAGGAAATTGTACTTCTCAAAATACCGTAAAAACGGTTACAAATCAGCATTGCGGTATAACCGCTTGAAAATCCACTTTTAAAAGTTTGACTGTTACTAAAGTCAAAGCAACAGTAATTTTAAAACATCAAATATCTCATCAAAATAATTCACATCTAAATGTGACATCAGTGAATTTTCATTCATTAAAATTGTCAACAAAACACCGTGCTTCAAAAATCTAGCATTGGTGTAAAAATCCCGTTACAAAAATAACGGCAACAAAATACGTCTCATAACCAAGCATCGGTTCAACGTAAATAAATGCAGTAACGTGCAATTCAAATTTTTGCACGTACTACAGAATGAACAAAGAAATCATTCAAATGTATCTTCAATGAAGATAATCCAAAACAGCAAAAATCTAATCAATAGATGATTAATACAAAAGAAAGCCAGCGGAAATTTCAGCAAAAATCACATAACTGCAATTTCTTCGAATCCTCAATTCGGATTCGAAATTCTCAAAGAAACAAAATAATTACAGCTATGTAAACAACAATTGAAATTCATATCGATTTCGTATTTTGATTTTTAAATCAAAAAGATTATCAGTTGTACTCAGCGAAGACGGTTTCACTGTTTCCGCTGCGCACTCTGATAAATAGAACACAAATCAATCATATCATCAGAACACAATTTCACTATTATTTTTAAATAAAGATATTTAAAAATTTCATCCAAATTTCAAAACTTTAGTTTTGACTCAAAGTACAAATAAAATATCGACCAATAGTTGTAAGATATGTTCCATCCAAGTTATGTTTTATATTATGTCCATAAACCCCAAGCTCTGATACCAACTGTGACGCCCCACCTCTATGCTCATAATAACAAAGAGTATTAAAAGAAATACTGTCTATTATTACGAAGAATAAGGCTGGATAGGAGCGACCATCCGTAATTGGCCTTACACTAATATTGGTTATCTCGATAGGAGTGGTATATACTTTTTATTTTTCATCTATTATTTATTTACTCCCATCGACATATCCAATTATCAGTATAAAACAAACTACGATAGTTCATAATAGTTTAGGACATTAGATATAACAATAACACAGATAATATAAATGCGGAACACAGAATAACAATAATCTCATATATATATAACCGATGTCAGTTACAATATAGTTGACACGATACACATGATACAACTACAACTGTCGACTCTAGAAGTTATATATACAAGTACATTATCGACTAATATACATGAATACATATCGTTCTATACAATGACGCGACTACTAAAAAATGACACTGACAACTTCAGAAGATATGAAAAGTCTTCAAATCCTGAACAGCAGCTCAAAGAAGAAAATCTACAACCTGAAATAACTCGGGTCTGACCCGAGTATTACATTCAAAAGAAAATAATACCCAGGTCAGTCTAATTCAAACCAGTTTATTAGTGCATATAGGCAGTAATAATTTAAATAGACGACAGTCACAATAATTCCCGTCTATCTGATTCTTTAAACAAAGAAACCGGATAACGGTCAATATAACACTTAACAGTGTTTAGCAAAAATCAGCAGATTTAAATCATCTACAGAGATAAATAACAATTTATCAAATCGACTAATTCAATTTAAAGCAATTGAAATTGTCACTTTAAAACCATCAAAAATTCGATTGGCTGCCGTACACACACGCGTGTACGGCCTCGCCAATACGGCATAAAAGATCAATGCATCAGAAGCAAAAGAAAGATCAATTCAAAACTGTCGAGTTTGGGTGGCTGCAGTGCACGCACGCGTGCACTGCCTCGCCACCACAGCATATACTAAAATATCAATAAGGCACAAAAGGCCAGTGCTCAAGAATTCATAGTGCCAACGAATGCAATAAGCAAGTGTATGATACAGTGAACTACAGTAAATACCACAAACTAATATCAAGGCAAAGACTCAACAATGTCAAAGCCCAGTGAAACCCATAAAATCAAAACCAGGCAGTAATATACCCAGTGAAAACATGCGCTAATGCTTAACAATGTAACAGTAATAATGTATAGTAGGATGAAGACTACACCAAACTTGAACATGTGACTGGCAACTATGAACAGGGAGAACAACCAGGTTAATGATGCAACAATTTATGTAGTGACAATGCACATGAACCCAAAACTGTCGACAATAAATGAGACCGAACTACATGTACAAGTACAACAGGCAAATGAAGTTGCAGTGAAGAATGTCCATGGGTAAAGCTACATATATACCATGTCAATTGCACTGAAACCAGCCATAACCAGAGAACAATACTCATGAAGTAAACATGGAGGTATGCACATGAATGCACAGTGCAAACAAATGTAACAATGCAGACAACATTCGAGTACATCGAACCAGCAAGCCTCAGCATCAACAGTGCAACTCAATATGGCAACAGATCAAACAATGGACTACAAGATAGTGAATCAAAGTGTGGTTTAAACCAGGGCAGATAGCATCAAAAGAATGGATGCAACAGAAAAAATCATCAACTGGTTCATGCAGCCCAGAGAACATCAAGGCCAAGACTACAATGTCAAAACACAAAGCAATGCACTAACATACAGATATATACAAATGGTCAAGTAAACTGGTAGCAATGCAACATCATGAACACAGTGAACACAGTCAAGGCAGCAAGTAAAACAAGTGCATCACATGTGTACAGAGTAGCTGAAATGGATCAAGGAAGTGTCTGAATAAAATATAATGCCTTTCTAGTACATGACTACAGCTCGATATCAAGTCAATGATGATGAAGATAATACAAAGCAATGGAATACCATACACAAATGAAGTGGCCGAAGTCGAATGTAAATCAAGTCGATGTGGCCGTGAATTTCAACACTGACTTGATAACTAAGCTTGGCCGAAGCTAAATATTCAAGAAATCGAACCAAAACACAGTACAAAATCGTATGAAATAAAAATCAGGTAAGTTATCAACACCCACGAAATAGAATGGTCAACCCAATCAATTAACAACTGAAAGTCGATGGCTTCAAATCAATAACCAAGCTAAAGCTAAAAGCACGAAGCCCCAAATTTTCTTTTCAAAATCAAACCAGGTTGATAATCGAACGACTTCGATATCACAAAATCAGTGAAAGCCAAGGGTAACACAAACTCAAGTCGAAGACAACGAAATCAGTATCACCAAAAGGAAAATCAAAACCGAGACAATGATAACAGTGGAGAATAAGCAGTTCAAAATCGACAACAACCAAATCAACTGTCAAAGCATGAAGCTGAACTAGATGTGAGGGTTACTCACCTTAGCATCGACGAGCGGAAATTGAGCTTTCGATCAAGCTACTCAAATCGGCTGAAGCCCTCGTTCGAATCGGTGGCCACAATCCTTTGAGCGAGATCGAAGAAAGAACGAAGCTGCCCATTTTCCATCCTTTTGCATGCCTTAATTAGGCTTTCGCATGAACGAACGTGAGAATGAGGCCGCCATTAAATTTCGTACTTAAGTTATTAGGGTTAGAAGTGAACGAGAGAAAATGAAATCAAGGGGATCGGGTCGAATTGGGAATAAGAAGGGCACGACAAAAATGAAAGGAAAAAGTATTTGGGCCCTGATTTTTTTTTTCTCTTAAAGAATTTAAACTGGATTCAAACTCCACTGAAATTTGCAACTAATTTTAATCGTCTAAATGACGAAAATAAAATAATTGCATAACCCTGGGTCGTTACACTATCTCACATACTATTGTGTTCCTATGATGACTATGAACCCTTCATTTGGCCATTTAATCCAAGTTACCCATATGTATCTATTCAACCCATGTTACCCATATATTTCTCTTTAATCCATGTTACCCACATGTTTGACCCATATCAATTGGTGTCCCCGATTAGGTTATTTTCCCCTTATAATTTAACATTTCAAAGTGACATACATTGGTATCCCCTAATGTTACATGTTGAAGTTTATACTCATTAGTATCCCTAATGATAGTATCGAAATCATAATTTAAATTAACATTGGTATCCTTAAGAATTTAAAGTCAAAACATATAACATATAACTCTTCGTTATTCGTTACTTTAGTGTAGAACAACGTCGAATTTCATATTTAAAACAACATTGATATCCCCAAGGATGTTGTTGAAGTAGAAAAAAATGTAAAGCTCTCCACCTTTAATAAAATATTCATACTTGGGTTTTAAATGACGTCGACCTCTATCCAAGGTGAAAACCAACTTAAATTCTTTTAAGTATAAAACCATGACGAAGATAACGTTGTCGACTATCATAAATTATAGGCTATCCACTTATTAAAACAACGCTTTAACTTTTATAAGTTAGATGGCTAACCACCGAAGATATTGGGTCTTCGACCCTCTTACTGTAGGATCGGTTTCACCCTAGAGTGGGGATGAATAGGGTGATACTAATGATTATAAAAATTTAATGCAGAAGTGTGACAGCCCGTAGTTTAGGCAAAAATATATTTATATAAATTTTAAATATTTTATAAAAGAAAGATAGTTGGTTGAAAACACAATTTTCTGGAAATGCTTGTGTATGAGAATGAGTGTGCATGCCCTTGTGCATGTGCACACTGTTCCAGTATACTACCTGGGCAAGGTAATTTAGTAAGTAAAGACCTTGTAAATAAATACAATATATATATATATTAATAAATGAGTACATGACTTGTTAGTGTGTACACATTAGCCTAGTTACAATACATAAATAACTTAGGCAGATTTTAGTCTTAATTTCCATAGATTAAATAGGAGCATAGTTGCTTGTGTAGGTAGGAAATGCATGAATATATATGATGTGCAAAATATTTGATTGATACACACATATAGCTGGTTATACAAATAAATTTATAAACATGATTAAAACCAGAAAAGACAAACAATGCATGAGCCACAGTCATGCAAATAATATGTGCAGAAATTTGCCAAAAGTAGCCAAGACAAGGAAAAAAAAAGAAATGGTGGTAAAGGAAAGTGGAGAGGGTGAACTATGGGTGAAACCAGAAATGGTGATGGGATTTCTGATAAAAATAAATTACTTAACTAACCTTAAAACCATAGTAACTCCCTTATATGCATCATTATTTCCTATGGTTACATGTTAGAACCAGAATTTTTTTTTAGAAAAAAGGCAGCAGTTTAGAAAATCAATGGCAGGCCTGAACCAAGACTTGGGAAGGAGAACTATGGTGAGTAAACCCTCACTTGGCAGGGCATTAAGACCTATGAAAGGCAGCCATTAACCTTTAGTTATTTTAATTTATGTTTGATGCTTTGCTTGCATTTTTTTTGTTTAGCAATTTTCTGTTACTCCTGAGATTTTGTGACTTTCATTGATTTGTTGTCACTCAACCTATGCTTGTTTACATATGATAATTTAATAAAGGAATAACAACTGATTTATTTAGATGGTCCTGAACTTGAGAAATATTTTTAGCTAAAGCATGAGTTAATAAGGAAAGTAGGGTGCAAGGCAGTAAGAGGAAGAGATTCTCTGGCTTATGTCTTGCAACTGAAAAGATGGTTAGGGTGCAATGGAATTTCCATGTGCCGAGTCTTAATCCATCAGTAAGCATTCTTTGGAAATAGGGTTGAGTAACAAGCAAACACACTTTAATGTGTGGATTGATTGTGAGAACCCTATTACTGGGGAACTACAGAGGCATTTCACTTCCTAAAATGCTTAGGTCTATGCTTTAGTAAAGGATATATCTATGAATGAAACTGACTTGAAATAATTACAAGTGTGACTGATTAAATTGTTGAATGTATGAATGGGTGAATGATTGATGGATGCATGAAAACTGCTAGCACATATTGGTTAGCATACAATAGTTTTGGGCATGACACTGCATATATAATATTGGGTCATATGAAAGAACTTAGTAATTAAACTAAGGATGTGGGTCACCTCTACCAGGTTGGGTATGAGGGAAGTGGGTATAACATTGTGGTTGGCTTGCATCAAGGTTGGGGTGTGAGTTTGCACATGGCATGTTTATGCCCAAATAGCTTGTAGTGCACTGTAAACCAGGTAGTGGTTCCAGGCAGTGTGCACCAGTGCAACCATGAATGTAATACGGGACTTTAGAATAACATGAAATAATTATACATGCAAGGATAAATAGGCTAGAAGTATATGGGAGTCTTAACATGTAGACTCAAGGTTGATACTTTGGCTCAATACCATGAGTGTTGTTGGTGCATGTTTGTGCATGATTGTGCATGTTTTGGGTGTTAGCACCAACCTGTGTGTATGTATGATGGTTGATAGTTTTTTCTGAACCAATGCTTTTGATGACAAGTTAGTCTAAGAATACACATCTGTTATTTCAAAACACACACACCACTGATAGAACACTTGGCAATCTGAACATGAGGGAGTGATCTAATAACTTGAGTGTAACACTTGACCACTAAAAACAAAAAAGGTAAGATGGAATCTATTTTATTAGTCTTCATGTATTGTCAAATGATTTTACTTACACCAGACTTCAGTCTGACCTGTTTGTTGCTTGCATCAAATAGGTGCTTCATATGCCTTATGGAGTAGGTCATGAGATGTCTACAGGGAAAGAGGAAGCTAGGAATTAAGGAGCAGATGTGTGATGCTAAGAAGAAAACTGCTAATTAACTAAATTAGGACTTTTGTAGAAGAATGTCTCTTTATGTTTATTTTAATTGAAAAACTTCTCTGTATTAATGTTTGCATTATGCTGAACTTTGATTGTGATGAAATGAATGGTCTAAAAAGATTATTATGGGATGGAACTGTTTTTGTAGAAAAGATAAATGTGTTTAGCTTTATATCATAACCTGTAAGTATGCAAAATTTTCATGGATCAAGTAGTGAGTTTAGTAATAAATCTGAAGCATATGTGAACCAGTAAGGTATGCATATATATATTAGATTGTTTAGAGGCTAGAACCTATTTATAAATCTGTAAATATTATGAAGTAAGGATAAACCCATAGGCAGAAGAAAAGAAAAACATAAGAAACATGAACCCAGATTTACATGAGTTTGAGGTTTAAATGAATGAGCAAAGATAGTAAATTATAACAAGACCATATAGGGATCCAACCTAATCAAGTTGATCAATCTGCAAACTAAGGCGTAGTAAATAGCAGTTGTACATGTTTATGTGCACACAGGTGCATAGAAGCATGCACAACCTCCTGCTTTGCTATTTGAAAAGCCATATTGCAAAAGTCTAAATGTTATGACTCAACTCACACGTTTCATTAAATATACAGATGTAAACACAAATAAACAAACAAGAATTAGTTAGTAAAAATTGCACAAAGATTCAAATGGGAGAGGGTCTTTCCCAATCCTCTTTATTGTGGCTAAAACATAGCTATTTTGTTTAGAATAATCTGAGTTATTCTTTATTCAAAAAAAAAACTCTGATAAAAGAATAAAAAAAATGATTTGTATGTTTATATGTACATACAAATAGTTGTACAAAGAAGTATATCAATATTTCTATATTGATCAGATTGGATCTTGGGAAAATTAAAAAAAAAATCCAATAGAAGAAATCAAAGAGTTGGTCTTGGGAGTAAGTAGCCCTGAATTTAGCATAAACTAAATTGGGTCACTCAAACAATGTGACTACTTAGGGAAGGGCTGCTACAAGAAGTATATAAAATAATTTCAACACAGATATAATAGAATAATAGCAGCACAGATAATAGCAGAAAATTAAAAGCAGAAATAGAACAACACAGATTTACCCAGCTTCGGCAAAACCCTGCCTACGTGTTGCCCCCAAGGTTTCTACTAGAAATTAAGTAGTCAAACGCTTACACACGTAAACTCACAACACACACTATCGACTAACCTAACTCTATGCTCAAAACCCTGCCACAACTCAGCCACTGAGTTGCGAATTCTCGAACTGCCCAATCGTAGTTCGTCCCCTAGTCACACGACTAGAAATTTCAAAAGTTCAAAAGAAAATTACAAATTAAAAACAAAAACCCTAATTTAAAGCCCAAATATAAAGGCCGGCCCAATAAAAAATAAAAGTGATAAAAAAAACTGTTCCCCCTTTAATCTTTTATTTCTTCGGCTTGTTCCTTGTTGCTTTGAAAATTAGCTGCTTAGATTCTCTTGAGAAAATTAGGGCTTCACCGATTTCAATAGATCGATCAAATTAATGTCATTACGTTGATTGCTCTGTTGATTGATTGTCTCTTTGATTTGCTT
Source organism: Allium fistulosum (assembly GCA_030737815.1). NCBI lineage: Eukaryota > Viridiplantae > Streptophyta > Magnoliopsida > Asparagales > Amaryllidaceae > Allium > Allium fistulosum. The sequence goes on along the minus strand of CM060903.1, from coordinate 1,363,880,519 downwards.
CGGCTGCTTCAATCAAGTCGAGTTCGATTGTTGCATGAATTGGTACGTTTGTTCCTTTTTCGATTTATACTGTACTCGACTTTGATTCGAGTTGAATGATTATTCCTCTCTGTTGTTGCTTGAACTCAAATGATTTTTGGAATGCCGATGATGATAGGGTTAAATAGAGTTCGATCCTCTATAATCTCATTCGAATTAATTCATTTGAATTCATCAGTTAATTTAACTCGGCCACTTGATTATGCTTGAATGCTTAAGATTCCTCTGACTTTTTCAATTTCGTATATTTTTGCTTGCTTGATTAACTTGGTTATCATGGCTTTGACTTTGGCTTGTTCGATTTTTTCCTTGGTCGTTACGGCTTTGATTTTGTGGCATTTAAACTTGACTTTGGTTCCGATCTTTATGCTATGACTTCGGCTTCTCTGTCTTTGTTCAAAACCATTGTTTCATGACTGAACCTGCATTTTGGTTTGACTTGAAACTTGTAAAACCTACCGTGTCACTTGCTTATGCTGGTTCGACCTGCTACAGTTTCATCGATATATATATATATATGCATATATACACAAATATGTATACATGTATTTGTATTGCTCTGACAAATGTCTTAAACTTGTGCACGTTTCAATATGCATTGTTCTGTATATTTGAGTATTTATTTGCTGTTGCCTCTAGCTTCACTGCGCATGTATATATTCATGTTATACTGCTCTATATATATGTATGTAGTTTACCGATGTATGTTTGTTGCCTTGTTTGCATAATCAGCTGCCTCCATTGTATCCCATATTTCCACTATAAGTCTGGTCATGTGCAGTTTCACTTGTGTTCTGGTTATGTTTTCCTGATGCAGTCTTGTTTTATTAACATTGTATTTGACTTGTGTAGTCTGTTATGCTATGCACTACATGTATGTATACATGTGTGTATACATATGTGTATATATATATATATGTTTGTTGCACCGTGTAGTTTGCTTGCGTTTCATTTTGGTCTGGTTGGACTTTGAACTTCATGTGTGCTCGAGTCTGGGTTGCTCCTGACCATTTTTATTGCATTCATGTTGTTGAGCTTCTGTTTTATTGTTGATCTTCATTGTAACCTCTTTTCTTCTTCGATCTATGTTTTTGTGACCCTTTGAGTTACATAGCTTCAGGTTGTACTGAGCTTTGGGTTGCATCATGGTTTCTCTGTCCACATGTGCTAGTTCTGGTTGAAGTTGTTGATTCATGTGTATACTTGTTTGCCTCCTTTATGTGTTGTTCACTACTTTTGTACTTGTTCATTTTTGATTTTGGACTGGTCGAGTTGTTTTAGTTGTCTTGACCATTTTATTAAACTTGTACATTTGGATTGCACCTGTGTTAAATCCAGCTTACTGCTCAGGTTTGACCTTGTGCTCGTGTCGTGACTTTATTTTTATTGCACTTGAGTTGAACCCGACTTTTGATTGGGCTTGACCTTGTGCTCACCTATCCCTGTAATTTTATCAAGTGTATATCGGTGTGCAAGGCCTTGTGGCATGTACAGTGATACACTGTGCATGTCAGAAGTTGTTTGTGTATGATGAATTCAAAATTAAATGATGACGAACAACCCAAATAACTGAGGCAAATAATATTTTCAAAAATACATTTTATTTTACACTGCAAAAATATTTTTTTTCAATTTTACTGCATCAGTGTTTAATTTGCAGATAATTCGGATGTTGGATTCGAGCTGGAATAGAGTTGAAGATAAAATACGAGTGAATGAGTGATATGTAGTGAGTTGAACAATGTAAAGTGAGATTTGAGATGTAATTGAATTTGTATTGTAATTGAAAATTGTATATATATAGTGAGAGCTTAAATTTGTAAATTCAAAATTGTAATAAATATTTGTTTGAATAAAATATTTATTTAAATTTAAATTCTATGTTATTTATTTTATTCAACAAATATTTATTTAATTATATGAAAAATAAAATAGTACATTAACAAATACATTTAAATGAATATATATATATATATATGTTTATTATCATAAAAAAAATCATATACTTGCATATTCAACAATCTCCCCCTTTTGATGATAACAAACATATATTTAAGATTTTGAATTTTATTAAATGTATTTGATCATTCAATTTGCTCCCTCTATTTGAATGCTCCCTCTCTACACAAAGCTCCCCCTTCATATATTCATGAAAAAATAAATAAAAATATGCAAATGAATCTAGATGCAAATAGAGAATATAAAATAAAATAGTTGACCTTTATTTGCCAAAATCTTAACTTTTCTCTCCCCCTTTTGTTATCGGCAAAAGAGTAATAGTGTTAGAAAAATAGAGATAAAGTGATGGACATTAATACAATATTAATTCCCAATCGAGTATAAATATTAAATTTCAATAAAAAATCAAACAAAAATCATAAATACTCTGTTAGATGCATATTCCACTTTAGAATGATAAGGGTGATGTCGGTATACAAAACCATATAGTTGTGTCTATTTGTGGTATATTTATATCAGGAATTTTGAATATCTACTAACTATGCATAATCGTTAGGACTTTTAAATGAGATTAGCAGTATTCTTAATTTAAAAAAAATGAATTTCAAGCATCTTCTAACCACGCATAACCATAAGGACTTTTAAATGGGATTAGAATCAACTTGTTTAAATTAATCAATTTTGGTATGTGTTCCATACATGCGTAACCGTGAGGACTTTTAAATGAGCATGAAAGCACATAATCCAAAATTCCAAGTAATTCACCCATGCATAACCGTGAGGACTTTTAAATGAGAGTGAATACTTTGGATGTTTTTATTGCTAAAAATATAATGAAATGAAAAACAAATTATTTCCCATTTAAAATACCACATATTGACAAACTATATTGGATTTTGATGAGTGACGGTCGATAGAAATGTGATAGAAATAGAAATGGTCATGAAATTTTTACCAACAAAAAGTTTTTATAACTCTTGTTTAAATTTCTAAAGAAATTTAATAATTATACTGTCTCAAGTTATAATATATTATATATAAAGCAAATACTTCCCCTAGTGAAGCCTTTTTCGGATTGACGAAACTGCCCTTGATTTAATGAGAAGGGAGTAAAAATGTAGCACATGGTTAGTAGGTATCGTTGTAACCCCCTGCTCGCTAATAACCACAATACCAATTGATCCGCATTTGTTTCACCACTCCTAGACTATCGTTTTTCTTTTGATTCCATGACAATTACAAAAAAATGAGGGTATTACTGTCTTTCTCATGTCCACCATATTCCCAATTCGGTTGCCACGATCCATTTCATCACCACATCGTAGAGGAAACCATTTCTTCCTCATGAAACTTGAAAATCGAAAGAGAAAAAATGTTCAACTTAAAACCAACTTACAATTTTAGAGAGTGACAAATCAATGAATTTCCTAGGATGGGGACAACTTCAAAATCTATTTTGAGAATGGTAGCTTGGAGATGTCTGATTGATTCATAGCAGAAGAAGATTTGTCTAAATCTTTCGGTAAGGCGATCGACTTTCTATGGTCTTTTCTTAAAACATCATTCAGAAAGATCTACTTTTTATCGATTTTAATTCACGATTTATTTTTCTAAATGTTAACCTCGGTATGAACATCGATCATGAAACATGTGCAGTGCTCACAAACTAAAGTCGGATCTGCAAACAAGCTTAGTAAAGGAATTCTAAGGTCGGTAAAGATGTTACCTTTATCATATTCTTAGTTTTGGGATTGTAATTTTATACCATTGGAGTTAATTTGTGGTATTAGTTCGTCTCAGGGTGCAAATTTGAACTGGAATCCACAAAAAGTGAAGAAGAAAGGCAAATTCTTTTGATTGCGATGAGATGCTTTGGACCAAGGTAGCGAACTATTATGAAAGGATGGGTTTTGAGAAGGTGAGATGTGTTGAAAGAGGTATTACCGTTTGTTATGGACTGTGTCTGTAAACTCAACTTTTCAAAATAACTATATTTTTGCTTAGCAATCGAGCTATGCTCAGTTTCCAATTATTGATAACTCGATGAATTTTTGGATAGACATGATGATCAGAGCAATTCAAGAAAGATTGATCAGCGCTATTGGATTGAAATATGGCAGCAGACGGTCTTCCCAAGGTTTTACTCCACTCTTCTGTTTGTACTAAATTCGTTAACCTTATGTTTATTTAATTTATGTTTGGTTTATCTGTTGTACTAAATTCATTAAACTTCTGTTTACTTTATTTACGTTTGCTTTATTTTACTCTGATGACAAGTTATATGTGGTTGTAAAAAAGGTTATACATCATTTCATGTGGTATCATTGGGTCATATAGGGGAAATTTTATTTTAAGTATGCACATGCGCAGATCTGCTTACACTTGACATTATTTGTTACATCTTAAATCTATATAATTGTGTTAGGATCTGCAGTGCAACAGTAATGTATTCATGCTATTCCTGTTACTTTAAGATCTATTATTTGTTGTAAACTAATTAGTTGCAAAGTCAAAAGGAATCAGAAGCCAGTAGGTGGAAGAAGTGTCTTATACATAGAATATTTCAAAACGATAACTGTGAATTATACATAAAATTTGAATTTCTGTCCTAATATTGTCTCACTGCTGTAGCAATATTTGATATAGATTGTATACTACAACCATAAATAATTTTTTGCTATCTTCCCGTTAATAAAACGCACTCAACTCATGAATGGTAAATAGTGTGAGTTTGGACATCATTGTAATTTTTAAGATCAGTTGGTCATAAACTCTACATGCAACCATATTACTAACACTTAAAACACCATTTACCACACAATTACTCATTCAAAAGTCTCTAAATTGTTTCTCAACTTTTCTCTCTGGAGTTTATTCCCCTTTTGTTCATAAAGATCTAAACAACACCTATCTAATATTTACTAAACTTAAACACATGTTGGTTCAACCAACATGATCCACTGTAAGCTTGAATCTAAACTGAAACTGTAAAACTGAACACAAACTTGGACATCATGTTCAGCTTGGCCAAAGAAATTAAACTTGCTTTTGAATTTGAATGCATACTAGAGTATTTGATGGAGCATTTTCCATTTTGTAGAAGAATTGTCATCATTGGGTCATATAGGGGAAATTTTATTTTAATTATGCACATGCGCAGATGTTCTTACACTTGACATTATTTGTTACATCTTTAATCTATATAATTGTGTTAGGATCTGCAGTACAACAGTTTAGTGAAGAGTTTGTAAACTAATTTCTTAATTACTGAATGTTTCATAGTCAAACTTAAATTGTATAAGGAGTCAAAACAGAAATTATGATTTTGGTGATACAAAATCAAGTGATGAAATCTCATATTATTGTGGACGTTACAATGTGAGTGTATTCAACTTTTTTATCCCTTCATGTTGATTGAGATAGCATAAACATTTGTATATTTATTGTGAAAGTTAAGGATTAGCCATATATGTATGACAAAGGCATGTGCAATTAAGTTCTTATAACAAGTACTAAGAGAGTGAGTCAAATATCATGTTTATTTGTATTGTAACCACAACATGGTTTGAAATGTTTTTGAGCGAAATATACTTTGTATAATTGCTTAACTGACTTGAAACGTTTATTGTAAACATACAATTTTATTTATATGAATTTCAATAATTTTCTTACGACCAGTAAATTAGATTAAAATCAAATTACATTCATAAAAAAAACTGTTGTATGACGAAATTATTTTATTGCAAAAGAGAAGATGATTACTTTATTTATAACATTTAGGCCTTCTTTTTTCTTAGTTTGTCAACTATTTCAATATTAGCAAGTATTAAATATGGGTTCACCACAAAGAAAACTTTTACAAGACATCCTACATTTATCCTATACTATCATTCTGTTGTAAATGGTTTTCTGGAAAACGTAGGAGGACTTATGATTAATTAAAACTATTAATTTAGACGATTGTTTAAAAATGTGTTTTCCATATAAAGTACCTATGCCTAAAATTCTCTTATTTTATATAATGAAAGTTTTAGATGTTTTGACAAAAAGACTTTGCTCATCAATTATTCTTCTCACCGCATAATTTTATTTCAGTTTTAGGTGACACGAGTACTAAGATAAAATAAGTTAGTGCTGGGAAAATGAAAAGGATGATGTCAAAAAAGTCTCATTCTTGATGATGGGATGGTCACATCAGTCCAAACGATTCTAAATGGATTGCTGAAAATCTCTAAGGTAGTAATCTAAGATATCATGCTATCTTTTGTGTAAATTTACAAGTGTATTTGCCCATATTCCTCTCTTGCCTATAGAATAAATAGTTAAAATATATAAATATGCGTTGATATTATATGATTGCAGTGAGCATCAAAGTTTAAAGGTGTCATTTTCTATTATTAGAACAATATGTGGTCCCAAGATTATATTCGGAATAAGAGTCAACATTAGTATAAACTTTGATTTCGAATTCGTATGTTTTCTGCAGTAAATATGAAAGGACTGAATGGGTACAAATCTTATGACTATGATCATTGTTCTCAAAGAGAGATAGATGGGAAGAAGGCTCGATTTTTGTAATTATTTGATTTTGGTTAAACAAAATTTTATTTTCCAGCTTATTTCATGGAATGCTATGTTAATGGCGTTAGATGCCGTATTTCCTCATCTCACCATCGTCGACCTTCGGGTTTTTTTCTTCGACAACCCCCTCTCTCCTGTACAGCAAAATCATTTATAGATCCTATTTTCAGGTTAGTTATTAATTAATAACAACCTATAATTTCTGTCTCCATTGGTTTTCTTCACCTGCTAATGTTTAATACTTTGCAATTTAGATAGTTGTGCTGGTGGATGCTAAAAAATTGCAAATTATCACTTGCCGATTCAGCACCATCACAGTGGGGGAGACGTTCGCGTCAGCGATAGAGATAGGGGACTCGGTGTTGATTGACATTGTGGTGCATGGGATCAAAGAGACAGATGGTGTAGTTGAGGAGGCCACCAAGGAGGAACTGATGGATGCCATGGCCTAGGCCGATCTTACGGGGATTCTACTGTCAGCATACAGGGGTGGCTCTGGCCACGGTGGAGAAGTTGAGGAGGAGCGGGGTAATCGAAGTGAATGACCAGAAGACTGTGGTGAGCATGGCGCATGACTTGAAGTTTGTGAAGACTAAGGTGAGTTATCATGAGAGGAAGAAAGATATGGACTATAGGTATGCCAACTCACCTATTGCTGTTAGGCATATTTGGGTCTGTTATGGATGTTTTGAATAGGGCTTTGAAGAGGATGTAAGCTGTACTGTGTAGTGGTCTGAGACTTTTTGTAGCAGGGAAATGCTATTGTATTTTGTACTAAGAGGATAGTTTATTGTAACGTGTTTTCATGCTATTGATTCACAACATGCTTCCATGTTTGTAGATGTTTTCCCTTTTAGCTACAGTGAAGAATGAATAAATTGATTTTAATTTTATCTTTTCCCATATACAGCAAGCGTTATAATTAATTGTTGGAAGAAATTGATTTTAATTTTATCTTTTCCCATATACAGCAAGCGTTATAATTAATTGTTGGATAATAACCTGTATATGCCACATTGTATGATTTTACCAGAGGTTAAAATCTGAAAGGAATTTTCAAAACTGCACAGTAACTCAGCCAATTAACAAACTTTTATACCAATCAACAACAATTTACGATCCTTCATAAATCATCAAATTTTTTTACTGTGCAAACGAATGGAAGTGAACAATTAACAGCAAGTAGACATAAAATTCTCGGCGATAATTTAACACAGACAAGCAAATATGAAATTAGGTTGAACTTGGAACAATTACTCCACCGACCTACACAGCCTCTAATATTGTTATATACAATGAAACGATCAGTTGATTCACACATATATTTTACTTGGACAAAAATTTAATACTTATTTCTTTTCTACCGCACTTACATTACTGCACTTGCATTTTTAAACCCCTCTTCTAAATACAAGATTTAAGAAACAAATTGCTTAACCATCTGTTTTCCTTATCGGAAGAAGAATTTTAGTACAGCTTTACGTAATCAGTAATATGGGTAGACTCACTTCTTATAAACTAAACCTTACATAATCTACCCAATTCATAGGTTGATGTAACTTACACAGCCTTATCCACATCAATTCTACCCTTACTCTATCTTACAATACCTTATTCCTATTTGGTTGCCATATCGTTTCCCCCTTTTCCCCACAGCTACCAAACACTTTACCATACTCTCCGACAATACGACAACTGTAACAAAGAGAAAATTTGCTCTCTCCCTTTTACGCACACGTCCAACGGACGTGCCACCATACTCGTATGATTAATATCAAAACTCATCACTTTTTCAATCACTATTTATCTTTTCGATAATCAGTAGGGAGTCAGATTAGTCAATGTAGTCATTTAAGATCAAATCCAAAAATAATTATAAAATCAAATTTTCTAAAATGACTAATTTGAACCAAGGTCAACAATAATGAAAAATATGTAGATTTTTCTTTGAAAATGCGATGCAACTAATAAATCACGTTCCACTAGTAATTTTTCTATCAACTAGATTACCAGTGTAAACTGCATCTGAATTTCTTGTTGACTCTAGATTATCATTAGTTTGATGTCATATACCAGACCGTGATGTGTTTAACAAAATATCTTAAAAACAGCTTTAACAGTTTGAAATTCTCTTGAATTTGAATTGAAGCCGGTAAATAAACAAACAGTGACCATAGTGTCAGATCCAGAATATATGTATCAAGAGTAAACATCAAAACAATAAATCACCATCATTAGTCCAAACAAATCTATATGAAATAGTTCAAAGATGATTGGTCAACAATTTTGAATAAGTCAGAATCAAAATCAACATTCATTTCTTTATAACATAACTGGCTGGTTTAAATTCAGATTATGGTGCATATTATCACATTTAATATATCATTCAAGATGAATATACCATTATCTATTTTACCTTTATCAATAATTTTTTGTTGTTGCCCATTGTGATTCTGCCACCTTTATACTAGGTTAAGGAACTTTGATTTGTCGCCCTTTGTGTTCCTAGAATAGCTAGAATCCAAGTAACACTGTTGTTGTTTCTTAGCCTGCCACCACACCTGCACGAGAAACAATTTTTGTGACCTATTTGTTTTTATAGGTCCACGGTTGTTAGTGGTAAATGATTTTGAAAAATATGTTTGAGTAGACCCAAAACTATTTATATATGTTCCTTATGGCACCCAGATTTGTTTGACTTTGAGGGATTTTATGTTTGTGCCTTTTGGAACCCAAATTGGAATAATTTTCACGTGTTTGGGTCTATACCAACAATTATTTTGATTGTATCCAGTTTTTCCACATATCATGCACTTTGAATTGACTTGATTAATTTCACTTCTAACACGTTCAGATTGAGTATACCCAAGTCCTTGTGTATCAATACCGACTGTTTGTTTTCCTATTAGCATATTTAGTGATTTTTCTCCTCTAGAGAATTTTCCTAAAGTCGTTGACAGTTGTTGGATTTGTGTTTTGAGAGATTCATTTTCATTTAATAATTGTGTGCACTTTTTAATAGAATTTTCTCTCCTTGTGTTTTCACTTTCTTTCAAAATCAGAATTTCATTTTCTAGCGTTTTAATTTTAATTTCTGATTTTTTAATTTCTTCTTCGAATGTTGGACACTATTCACACCTAGGGCACTTGGTTTGATAGTTTTTAACCAATTGATCAAGCTATTTATTTAAATCTATCAAAGTATCTCTTTGTGATTCAATTTTAGTGTATTTCTCCCTAAGTCTTTCGAAACAGCCATTTACTTCGTGGAAATATATAAGTAATACTGAGTGAATAAGTTTTGATACCTCGCTTGGCTCGTCATCATCGCTATCAGTTATATCACCTCGAAGGCACAGATCTGCATTTTCACTCTCACTGCTAGTGCTTTTATCATCATCACTTTTATTCCACGTGGCTGCAAAACTTTTCCTTTTCGATTTCTATTCTTGGCCGAGTCGATTTTGAGGACAATTGGGCTTGATGTGGCCGGGTTTATTGCACTTATGACAGATGAACTCCCACTCTTCTGGGTTGTCTAGAACTTTAACTATTCTGCTTTTCAATTGTTGATTTAGAGCTGGATTTCCATATCTGCGATTCCACCTTTTGAATTTCTTTATTATCAGTGTCAGCTCAGCTGCTCCATCATCATCATCATCACTTTCTGTTGTTCCTTTAAGAGCTATTGATTTCTTTCGAGTATCACCTCCTTCTCATTCTTCCTTGAATTTCATTTCTAGCTCATAAGTGATGAGATTTCCGATGAGTTCTTTAACTTTGATTTGTTTCAAGTCCTTTGATTCTTGAATGGCAGTAAATTTTGCTTCAAAATTTCATGGAAGGACTCTGAGGATTTTTCGGACTATCTCCAACCCTATGTATGATTTTCCGAGAGCTTTCAATTTGTATACGATATTGGAAAGTCGTCCGTACATCTCTTTGACATTTTCTTCCTTTGCCATTGTGAAATTCTCGTATTTTCTACTCAGCATGGCAAGGCGAGATTCTTTGATTCAAGACGTTCCTTCGTGAGTCACTTCAAGTGTGTGCTATATTTCCTACGCAGTTAGACAATGTGAGACACGATTAAATTCAATTTGATCCAATGAACAAATAATAGAATTCATAGCTTTAGCACTAGCATTTTGTAGTCTATTTTCAAGATCTGTCCATTGATCCATCGGTTTATCTATTTCTTGATTATCTACAACTATAGTTGGTGCTCTATAACCTGTCTCAACAATATTCCAAGCATCAATGGTTTTCAGAAAAATTTTCATTCTATTTTTCTAGTAAGCATATTCACTATTGAACATTGGTGGTCTAGCTATAGTCTGACCCTCAGCAAAAGCATTATTAAAAGAAGCCATTTTAAAAATTCAAATTTTTAAAACAAAAATTGGTTTTTGAGAAATCAAATTTTTTAAAACAAAAATGGCTTTTGTTCCTAGCTCTGATACCGCTTGTAGGATCGGCTTTACCCTAGAGTGGGGATGAATAGGGTGATACTAATGATTATAAAAATTTAATGCGGAAGTATATAAAATAATTTCAACACAGATATAGCAAAATAATAGCAGCACAGATAATAGCAGAAAATTAAAAGCAGAAATAGAACACCACAGATTTACCCAGCTTCAGCAAAACCCTGCCTGTGTGATGCCCCCAAGGTTTCTACTAGAAATTAAGTTGTCAAATGCTTACACACGTAAACTCGAGACACCCGCTATCGACTAACCTAACTCTACGCTCAAAACCCTGCCACAACTCAGCCTCTGAGTTGCGAATTCTCGAACTACACCACCGTAGTTCGTCCTCTAGTCACACGACTAGAAATTTCAAAATTTTAAAAGAAAATTACAAATTAAAAACAAAAACCCTAATTTAAAGCCCAAATATAAAGGCCGGCCCAATAAAAAATAAAAGTGATAAAAGAAACTGTTCCCCCTTTAATCTTTAATTTCTTCGGCATGTTCCTTGTTGCTTTGAAAATTAGCTGCTTCGATCCTCTTGAGAAAATTAGGGCTTCCCCAATTTCAATAGATCGATCAAATTAATGTCATCACGTTGATTGCTCAGTTGATCGATTGGCTCTTTGATTTGCTTCGGGTGCTTCAATCAAGTCGAGTTCGATTGTTGCATGAATTGGTATGTTTGTTCCTTTTTCGATTTATACTGTACTCGACTTTGATTCGAGTTGAATGATTATTCCTCTCTGTTGTTGCTTGAACTCAAATTATTTTTGGAATGCCGATGATGATAGGGTTAAATAGGATTCGATCCCCTATAATATCGTTCGAATTAATTCATTTGAATTCATCTGTTAATTTAACTCGGCCACTTGATTATGCTTGAATGCTTAAGATTTCTCTGACTTTTTCAATTTCGTATATTTTTGCTTGCTTGATTAACTTGGTTATCATGGCTTTGACTTTGGCTTGTTCGATTTTTTCCTTGGTCGTTACGGCGTTGATTTTGTGGCATTTAAACTTGACTTTGGTTCTGATCTTTATGCTATGACTTCGGCTTCTCTGTCTTTGTTCAAAACCGCTGTTTTCATGACTGAACCTGCATTTTGGTTTGACTTGAAACTTGTAAAACATGCTGTTCACTTGCTTATGCTGGTTCGACCTGCTACAGTTTCATCGATATATATATATGCATATATACACATATATGTATACATGTATTTGTATTGCTCTGACAAATGTCTTAAACTTGTGCATGTTTAAATATCCATTGTTCTATATATTTGAGTATTTATTTGATGTTGCCTTTGGCTTCACTACACATGTATATATTCATGTTATACTGCTCTATGTATATGTATGTAGTTTACTGATGTATGTTTGTAGCCTTGCTTGCATAATTAGCTGCCTCCATTGTATCCCATATTTCCACTATAAGTCTGGTCATGTGCAGTTTCACTTGTGTTCTGGTTATGTTTTCCTGATGCAGTCTTGCTTTATTAACATTGTATTTGACTTGTGTAGTCTGCTATGTTATGCACTACATGTATGTATACATATGTGTGTGTGTGTGTATATATATGTTTGTTGCACCGTGTAGTTTTCTTGCATTTCTTTTTGGTCTGGTTGGACTTTGAACTTCATGTGTGCTCGAGTCTGGGTTGCTCCTGACCATTTTATTGCATTCATGTTGTTGAGCTTCTGTTTTACTGTTGATCTTCATTGTAACCTCTTTTCTTCTTTGATCTATGTTTTTGTGACCCTTTGAGTTACATAGCTCTGGGTTGTACTGAGCTTTGGGTTGCATTATGGTTTCTTTGACCATATGTGCTAGTTTTGGTTGAAGTTGTTGATTCAGCCTCCTTTATGTGCTGTTCACTACTTTTGTACTTGTTCATTTTTGATTTTGGACTAGTCGAGTTGTTTTAGTTGTCTTGACCATTTTATTGAACTTGTACATTTGGATTGCACCTGTATTGAATCCAGCTTATAGCTTTGGTTTGACCTTGTGCTCGTGTCGTGACTTTATTTGTATTGCACTTGAGTTGAACCCGGCTTTTGATTGGGCTTGACCTTGTGCTCACCTGTCCCTGTAATTTTATCAAGTGTATATCGGTGTGCAAGGCCTTGTGGGATGAACAATGATACACTGTGCATGTCACAAGTTTTTCGTGTATGATGAATTCAAAATTAAATGATGACGGACAACCCAAATAACTGAGGCAAATAATATTTTCAAAAATACATTTTATTTTACACTGCAAAAATATTTCTTTTTCAATTTTACTGCGTTAGTGTTTACTTTGCAGATAATTCGGATGTTGGATTCGAGATGGAATAGGGTTGATGTAACGACCCAATATTTTGGACCATTCAAATCGACAATAAATCCACACATGCCGGACTTGAATAATTCAAAACAATGGATTTTAAATAAAATTTAGCAAAACCCAGCGTATACAGTAAATAAGTAATCACAGAATCACAGACACAGAGTAATATAACAATAGTGCAGCGGAAACAAAAGAATAGTAGTTCATGAATCTACTATATATATAATAGAGTTAAACAAGATACAACAAAAGTCTCAGATACAATAGTCAAATACAAGATCAGAATACATCATTGAAATCAACTGAATATCTGAAAGCTGGATAGATAGTTGGATCTCCAAGCGAAGCTCCAACTCCAAAGGTGAGTCTCGAATACTGGTACACTCAGTCTGACCCGAGCGTAAAGCGAAACACAAAACACTCGAGTCAGGATTAACATTCTTATATCAATAAATCCAACTCAAGTGAAATAACAACGGTAATACAAGTAACTCAAAGGATGTTTGGGATAACCATCCTCTAAGGATCCGTTAAACTATCTACTATGTAGTAGTGTACGCTAAGTAGATAATGCCTATCAGTAATATAAAGTATCAAAATAGCGTTAAGGCGTTACCATTATCCCCCTTTAACACATTTTATATAAGTGTCATAGTTTATACAGCACTGTAAACTCCACCGTAAACTAGTGGGCTATCAGGGAGTACTCCATAGGTATAACACAAAACAAATCGTAGTGGTCGCGCATAGGGATACGAGTATGACAAGGCACATGAGGCAATACCCAAGGTAGTAAAACTACAGTTTGCCTGATCCAGACTGGTGAGAACGCATCGCCGCAACGATTGCAACACCGCGAAACAACACTCCCAATTCAAGGGTGCGCACCAATCAAAAACAAGTAATGAGTAGTTTACAAAGAAGTGTGTCCGCTAGAGGTAGCTAACCTCACTGTCCCGGCACGGCTCCTGTTTAAGTCATTTCAAATTTGACACAAGTGTCAAGGATATCCATTATCATTCTCTTTCTTCAAATCCACCAATGTCATCATTCCAACCACTTCATTCTGGATCACACTCCGCGTATAATAGTTATTAAAGTGTTTTTCGGTTTGGACAGAGAGTATGTCCCTAACCAATCCCGGACTCTTCAATAACTACATAATTATTACACTGATTGGTCATTAATAAACTTTCAAAATAGTTTATACTTCAAAACCGAAATATCATTGCCATTTCAAAACCATATCCATACAATATCATTTTTACTTCAAATAAATCCATTTCAAAAATCATATCACTTTCCAAAGTTATATCGCTTCCGAATCGTAAGTCTTTTAAAATCAAAACACTTTGGAAATCAAAACACTTTGGAAATCAAAACCTTTAAATTCATAACACTTTGAAACTATAGTTTGAAATCATAACATTTTCGAATTCATAACACTTCCCTCTTAAACAATTTAGATATTAAAATTAGTGTATATAATAAAATAGTTTATAAAATAAAAATAGTTTATATAAAATAGTTATAAGTTAAAATAGTTTATAATAAAATAATATATTGAAAAAGATTTATATAAAATAGTTTATATTAAAATAATTTATAAAGTAAAATATAAATAGTTGTAGATATAGTTTAAAAATACTTTGTAAAATAAAATAGTTTCCACAAATTCACAAATCGATTCAAATTAACTCAACTTCCAAATTCAACTTAATTCAATCTCAATTCATAAATTTCAACTCAATTCAATTTCTCAATAAATCATTTCGAATTATAACGATTTCAAATACAGATTTGAAACACAAAATAAACCATTAAATTTCAATATATTTCGAAGCTTTAAATATTCCACATTTCAAAAACTAAATTTGATAATTCCATTTATATCTCAATTTGATTTCATGACATTTAGTTTCTGAGATATTCCTTTAATCATTTCAATACATCTAAATACAACTTCAATTTACAAATTTATATAAACAAAATATCCCATTTAAATTTATATAAGTTTAAAATATTCATTTAAGCCACTTTTTTTTTTATATCAAATTCAAGTTATAAAACATATCTTATTCAAATTTAATAAATTTCAAATCAAACTTATTTAAGTATAATTCTTAAATAATTAAAAATTCCAAATTAAATTCAAATTTATCTTTCAACTTGAAATATTATAAACTCTATATTTGAAAATATAAATTTTACATAAATACTTAAACATATTTATATTGATTCAAATCAACTTTATTAAATCAACTTTAATAAATCTTTAAAAACAATATTTATTAAAACCATATATTTCTTTTCAAAACCATAGAAATCATTTTCAAAATATTTATATATATAGACCAACGGTGTCTGTATAAAATTTTCTACCCTATGGTCAAGCGATACAGATATTTATCATTTCAATCCGTAATTTAAATTATATACGGGTATATATCCTTTCAACCCGTAATCCCAAATTCAATTCAAATGAAAATCGCTTGGGTTTATCATTTCAACCCATAACAATTTTCTCCTATTCTACAGATCGTTCGGGTATGTATCATTTCAACCCATAGTGATTCTATACTAACAGGGAACTTGCAGAGTGATAACAGATATGATAATAATATAACAGACATATATCATCAATATACATAACAGATAATGATGTCAAATGTCACGGGTGAACTGATACATGTAATAGCATATATATATATAACAGTGTAAATAACTAATAGCAGCATATTTCAATTGTTGTTTCAATTGAAATCAAATTTAATAAATATAAGAACATTAATCGTGAGTGATTGCTCACCTTTCGAGGCTAGAGATATAGAAAATGAGGTTGAGTTACGAATGCGAGCATGACTTCCAAAGCAAAGTTAGATTGGCCCGAATTCGACAAAACTGATAGATAAGGATTTGATGAAAACAAATCAAAACCATCTTGATATAACAGAAAATGATGTATATTATATTATTATTATAAAATCAATTTAAACATATATCTCAAATTAAAATTTAATTCAACACTTCAAACAAAGTCTCCATATATTTATATCTTTGAAAACCAATTAATGGATACTCATAACATTATAAATTAAAACCATAGTATATATTATATATAAAACAATATAGGACAAATATTTATTATAATATAATATATAGTCTTATATATAAACATTTTACCTAAAACATTTCAGGAGTCAATACCTATATATACAAGCAACGCTATATACCACTTAACTATTATGTATATATATATAGATAATGTATGTAAACATAATATAATTTACATATTATAAACACCTGTAATTGTGTATATACTGCAACATAACTACTATATCTCTATATCCTTAAATCCAACCCAGATCTGATATTATAATTTAAAACCTTGTATAATATATATATATATATATATAACAAAACCCACATTTCTAACATTATTACTTGACATCTTATATACCATATCATATAAATACTGCACAAGTATTTTTGAACCAAAGTCAGATATAATTAACATATAAATACGTAACATATAAATATCAGATAGGTATGATCGACATAAATGACCTACTTTATTTATTACTTTAAAAGCAACTCTCCTTGTTTTAAACCAAAAATCAAATATCAAATATCAATCTCCTATCGCCTGGAAATTGATGCTTATCATCTCAATATATAACAGAACATTTATAACTTATAACACTTTAAGTATACTAGCACATAATACAACCTCCATGTCATACGTACGCATTCCAAAGTATGACATTTATTAAACATATATATACCATACTTACTTTTAAAATTTAACCTCTGTAACCCACTGACACAAGCAACCTTTGAATATCTACATCTTATAAACAGCAGATTGCAAAACTTATATCATAAAATAAAACACTGATATGTATATAGTCGCAATTATATAAAATACCTGAAGAAACCCACGTATATAACTCACGCGACTAATGTACATACAAACACATGTTTATACATATAACAAACAAAAATATATAATTAAAACAATGTCAAAATGGTAAGGTATAAAACAAAAGAGTTCGCGGATCTATAACATGTAATATATATTATCGAAATATATGAATATAATCAACAGACAAGGATATATATATATAGGAATAGAACATCATATATGTTTTATAAAATAAATAGTTTTTAACATATATCTATATACAAATCAAACAAAACCTCACTTTTAAATATATAATTACCTTACTGTAAAGTTTTTGAAAAATCTGAACATACCAATATTACTATATCATCAATATAACAAACAAGGCTTAAAACTAAATATGTATTATATATACACTTACTGCCAAGGGGAGGAGAACGGATCTCGACATGTGGAGGAGATGGAGGCGGAGACGCGGTAGAAGAATGCTGGCGGTGGGAAGCAATGCGGCCGAGCATGGATGGAAGGGTAGGGCGACTGGGTGGCTCGGAGGTAGATGTTTGTGGAAAGCTTGGGTGTGCTGGACATGAGGTGGAGAAATGAGAGAAGCGAGAGGAGAGAAGAGCAGGAGTCCAAAATAAATGAATGCAAAGTTTAATAAATTTATAATGTTATATTTTAGAAGAACCAACATTGGAAAGAGGCAATGCGAACCGATAGATTTTGAAAACAGTGGGAAAATCAAACGCCAAACATTGGACTTAGCAAGAAATAAAGGTGAATGGTCATTTCATTTCGGCTGATAGATAAATGAAAGGTCAAGGAAATCAAAAAGGTCCGAAAATGGTTACCGATAAAGTAATCATTTTACTAATTTCGTCGTGTCTCGAATTTCAAAATACACGAATGAATATACTACAGAGATCAGCACGACGATACGATCAAAACGATATGCAAATATTAGTGGTACGACCATCCGATCAAAAGTCAATATCGTTACCGAAAATGCTACTAATTTACCAGAAATAAGATAAACGGAGCCATAGAAGTCCAAATTTGAAGAAACGAAATAAGACGTCTCACTCAGAAGATGATCTACAAATTTTCTACAGAAAAATATTCAGGTTTGGAAAATATTTTTTTATCATCAATTTTAACTGATATAAATTAGAATAAAATTACACTAGAAAATAAACTTCCAAATTATCTGATGAAAATTTATGATTTGCTATGTCTAATTAGACGTATTCCAAATATTAAATTTTTATTTCAAAATTTTATTGTTTAAAATTTCACACAATTCGGTTAAATACGTTATTAAAACAGTTAAAAATATATGGGTCGTTACAGTTGAAGATAAAATACGAGTGAATGAGTGATATGTAGTGAGGTGAACAATGTAAAGTGAGATTTGAGATGTAATTGAATTTGTATTGTAATTGAAAATTGTATATATATAGTGAGAGCTCAAATTTGTACTATTTAAAATTGTAATAAAATATTTGTTTGAATAAAATATTTGTTTGAATTTAAATTCTATGTTATTTATTTTATTCAGAAATATTTATTTAATTATGTGAAAAATAAAATGTTACATTAACAATATATTTAAATGAATATATATATATATATATTTATATATATATATATATATATATTTATATGTTTATTATCATCAAACAAAAATCATATACTTGAATATTCAACACTTACAACATTGGCCTCTTCTCCCCTTTTTAAAACTATTTTAGTTAACATGAAATCCAGTCTCTTCGGTGTTAATAAAGTTAAAGACAAGCATGCGGCGTCTCTACCGCTTATATAAGTGACTTCGAAGGTGTTTAAAACAATTGTATGTGGCATCCTTTGAAAACATAGGTGAAAAGATATGACTTTGACCTAAATGATTTACGATGGCATAATGCCGCCTTATATAGGTTGTCGAAATTATTCACTTCGACGCGGTTAGAAACATTCCATAACTATACAAATAGTTATCCTATGTTTGCCTCCTCAACGACATCAATACTTACGATGGCTTAAGCGTGGCAATGTTAGAGATGTGGCATGACATCATCGTAATTAACTAAAAACTGAATTTTTACTTAAAATGCATACATTTTTCACCAAATCTAATTTCTTGTCAAATCCTTATTAGATGAAACAATTTATTTTCCAAAACTTTTTCAAGAATCTATCGCATGAGAATTTCAACTTCCAAAAGCATAATCAAAATAATTAATTAATACCCTTAATCAATTAATCCTTTCATATGCTTATCTTGCGAAACAAATCTATAATAAATCAAAATCACTTGAGAAAAATCCAAAAAATTCACGGAAATTAGAGAATATCCTTCTCTTTATCATATAAAAATTAGGGGTCAAAAACTATATTTATTCATTTTAAATATTTAAAACCCGAATTTAGCCAATTTCCACTCTAGGAAAATTCATACAGTATCTATTAAATTTGGAAATTTTTAAAATTTTGAAATCATCTTCGAAATATCATTTTACATCACATATTCGAAAATCAAGTTGTTTTGTGATTAAAAACTTAGGCTTTATCCTAAAATTAAATAAAATCATTTCATAGAAATCCCATAATTTCCCATTAACCATTATTCTATCCAAATAATGATTATCTAGCTAAATCTTGACAAATCAAACAAGAAAGATTTGGGTATTACCTATATCTGAAGTCAAAAGCAATTAAAAGAGATGGAACCTTTATTATTCACCTTTTAAATCAAATGTTGGAGTTGAGATTTGATTTGGCTTTAGTATCCCTAAGCTTCTTCCCCTTGAATCCCTTGATTTCAATTCCACTTAGCTTGTTTAATGGTCGACCTCTATTTTCTATTTCTTTGATTGTTTTATGAATGACCAAAATGAGAATGGCGGGGGGAATGGTTGAAGGCAAAAGATTTGGTCTATTCCTAAATTGCCCCTCTCATTCATTCCCTTGTATGTTTAGTTTAAAAAAAAATTCAACTTGGTTTGTTAAGGCACGACCTTACTAAGTTATCAAATCTCATCCCCTTAACTATTTACATTATTCTATTGAATATATCCAATTAAATATTATGAATAATGTAGAATTAAAATTAGGGATGTTACAAACAAGCTGATCGGTTTGTGGATGTTGGGCATAGATGGTGGATAAGTGATTATTATATACCATTTTGCGTTGTATTGCCTCATATATGTATGAAATTATGTTGTATATTGGTGGAACATTGTGTCTTTTGTGATTGTGGGAGTTTCACTCATATACATCCCACTCAGATATATATATATATATATATATATATATGTATGTATGTATGTATGTATGTATGTATTATATACTATTGCAGTGTAATTGACTTTATGTACTTTGTTATTTATTTATTATATATTGTTCTATCCTTGAGGCACATGTGTTTATTGCTTTATGCCGATATTATGTACGTATATATGAGTCGTTTATGATTTTTGAGATATGTACCAGTGTTAGCCCAAGGAAATATTCATGTTTGTACCCCATATGGCCTCATTCTCCATATTATCTAACAGTGTTACCCAGTAATACTCTTGGATATTATGAGTATAGAGTTGGGATGTTATAGTTTGGTATCATAGCAGGTTTAAACTGTGTAAATAAGTTACATTGATATTTTCTATTTGACCTTAGCTATATCAACCAACATAAACTATCAAGTGAGTCGTTCCATGGTTATCCAATAAATATAAGTACGTCACCCCTAGGTGCCCCCAGTAGTCATAAGTAATACACTGCCTAACATTTGGAGAGTGTTATGTACTCCAGTCTTAATGGATACATTGATATCCAATCTTGATGCATCTTGACTAGGAACCTTTAAAAGGGTATATTTGTTTTGATTGTGATAAATTACTCACGGTTACAATACTTTATAACTACTATCACAAAACATACCATTTATAGATTTTCTATTAAATATACTTTTAATTAAATTGATTAATTAATATAACACTTTATATCAAGTATATAATAGAAAGAACACGCCTTTATTTTGAACAAGATTGGTCGACGAGTTAGATATATGTAACAAATTACATAATTGCCCCTAGGGCATACCCCTAACTCTATCAACATACAACTTAAATAAATTAATCAAAATGGTTTTCAATAAAAATTGTTCAACCAATAATTTCTAATAAAGAAAAGAATTAGAAACTTGGGCAGATATAAATTCATGATAATTGGATTCATATCTAAACTAAACACAATATGAATAAATAAACAAAAGGGGAGATATATCATAATTGTATTGCAAAAGGACACACAGATAAACGAGATACATGAGGTGGATGATTCAAACCATATAAATGATAAAACATATGAATGAGTTAATTAGAGAATTACCTTTGGATATTGCCTATAAGTCATACCTTGAATGATGAATCAAAGGCTCCTAGATTCAGAAATCAACCTCCAGATTTTGCAAAGATCAAGAGGTATAAACCACCTTTTATAATTTGATTTAATTTGTATTTGATTTTGGAATTTTTAGCACTCTAGAACCCCATGAATTTTTGGCCATGACTTGAAAGATGAGAGGAAAAGTTGTAAGGTAAGAATGAATGCGAAAGAAATGAAGGGAGACATATTTTAAAGGAATGATGAAAATCTTTCATATTCCTTCTTTAAAACCTTCCCCTTTAATTCTTTATTACTTCCCAATAAAATCCACTCCCTCTTCTACATGCATGGCTGCCCATAAATGGTGCCACACAAGCCCTCAAAAATTTTCAAAATCCCTTAGCAATTAATCTATTTAAATATTCTACCGATGTCCTATGTCGATAAGCATGTGTATAAATTTTATATACGCACTTTATGAAATATTAATGATATTCAAACAAATAAAATAAAATTTAATAATTAATATTTCATAAATATTGATTAATTTAATTAATTTAAAATGATTATAAATTAATTAAATTATGTGGTTTTTCAGAGTATTCATCAATGCTGCTACGTAACTCACAGGTGTAACTTTAGTTAGCGATTAATATCGAACAATTTGAATTTTAACATTCACACATCACCTTAGCTAGTGGTGCGACATTTGGCTGAATTTATTACTTATATTTTGGTAAAAATCCAATTTTACTTATTATAAGTGATACCTAATAGTAACAATTTTTTACGCCAATGCACTTTGTCAACACTATATCACATTAGGACTTATGGAATTTGGTTTTGGTCAAAATTCCGACTTTGTCCACATTCAACTTAAATAGTCGAAACATAACGTCCTTGGTTCAATAAAAACAATATAAAATTAATCGTGCTGCTCTAGCCAAATTCTTTAACTTCAAGTTGACTACAGTTGACCATGATACTAACTAGCTCCATATAATTGAGTAGACGAATTCTTTATTAAATGGTATTTCACTTTCAATGCTTTAACTCAGGTCCAACTATCGATGGACGCTATGCCAGTATTTAACTATAATCAAAGTGGGGTATCCACATTGAAGTTCCACGGTATTCTCACATCGAGGGAACTATGTAACATTGTCACTTCAAAATTCTCTATTTGACCCTAGTTATATTAACCAACAAAAAACTCTCGAATGGGTTATTATATTTATCCAGTAACTATCAGTACGTAACCCCTTGGTGCCTCCAATAGCCGTGATTAATACACTTTCTAAAATTTGGAGAGCTTTGCACACTCTAGTCTCAAGGGATGTATCGATATCCTATCTCGAAACATCTTGATTAGGAATGTTTAAAATAATATGTTATTTTTAATGTGATAAAATTCTCATGATTACAAAACATTGTAATAACTATCACATAACATATAATTTAAGGATTTTCTATTTAATATACTTAAATTAAATAATTAATTAATATATACAATATGTCAAGTATATGACAGAAAGAAAAAACACCTTTTATTTTGAACAAGATTAGTCATAAAGTTAGACATATGTAACAAATTACATAACTGCCCATATGGCATACCCCTAACTCTATCAATCTCCCACTTTCACTTGGGTCAGTTATGGAATCTTAATCCAACTTCTTTGATTGCTTTAAAAAAAACTAATATAGTCAGTCCTGTATTGAACTGGTATCCTATATTGTTTTAGTTGTCCACTATGTCAATCAACTCTCTCCAATGTTGATAAATTGCCTTTAACATGTGGAACTATTCGAGGTATATCTCTCAACTTCTAGTTAGTTCTAGGTTCATTTATGAATTGTTTTGCAGCATTATTTTCATATAGCATGTCATGAGATTTCAATATTTAGAATCACCCAAGATTAGTTATAAATTTATGCATTTATTTATACTTCTTTTTCTTCCACTACTGATATAAGGAAATATACTTAGCCATTGGTTGAATCAACCACTACTTATTATTCGGAACATTTCCAACTTAAAGTTCTCAAATTAAGATTGAACATGAATTTAGGATTGACATACCATACTCGATATCACTTATGAAGTTTGAGTCTATTCATCCTTCGTGAGGAGGCTGTTGCTCTTATGAACAATTCTCTAGTATTTCATAAATGCTTAAGAACACTTTCAATTATCCCGTAACAACCCACCTTTTTTACCCCAAAAGTCGATACTAATACATCTATGATATTCACGTTCCAAACATCCTAGTGCCGGAAAGGCAGATTATTGGGATGAAAGAAAGAAAGATAGAACATAATCTCACAAATGTAACGAATAACATATAATATATACAAATGATCTTTACAAAGAAAAAAAAACTAAACTTTAATATACATACATTAACCATAGTACAATCATCCTATCATCACCCTTGGAAAGTTATAACAACCTGTCCTTACAACTTGTTGATAAATACAGAACAATAACAATGCACTGTAAGTAAATAAATACAGAAATACATCTTAGAGGTATCTAGCTCGTCACTTGAAAGATCCAAGGTGTCCAACTAAATATGAAAAATATGCTCGGGCTTACCCAAGCATTATAGGAAAACAACGCCCGGGTCAGTCTGGTAAACCAGTGTGAGAAACACAATCAAATAGATTACTAAATGTTAGAAATAAAATTATCTCTTAAGATCATGTGGCACATAAATATGGATCGGTTTTTACTTTACGAGAACCAAATCAATTTTATTAAAAATCCATTGATATTATTATAATGTCTAGGAGCTAAAAATATAATAATCAAGTAGTTGTGATGTCTGTGAGTGTACATCACAAAAATAATAGGTATACAATCAAAACCCGCTAAGGCATGTTCGCTAATCATGTAGGATTCCATATAAGGGCCCTTAGAACCACTGGGGATGGTCCTCCTGCACAAAGTCAGAGATATCCTTCCGAAGTAGCATGCATCCATAGTGATGTACCATATTAAAAACATAGCTGATCTCGCTATAACCGAGTTTATCGCTCCCACATGCACATCCATATAAGTATCTCTAGGAGGGAGTTGCATGCACCCTATGGGTTTGCCAACCCTATTGGCTATGCCTCCTATCTTTTATTTTATTCCTTAGTGCTGGTGAGGCTACGTCCAACATTCCAGCATACAAGTCACCACCTGAACAGATCTCGAAACCCCACATGGATTCTCATACCTCAATAGGTCTTGGAATCACATATGGATTCCCTCATCTCAACAGATCTTGGAATCACTCATAAATTCTCACACCTCGATAGGTCTCAGAATCACATATGGATCCTTACATCCCAATAGATCACGAAACTCCTCCAAAGCATAGAACATGTATATGGTTTTGGAGTGATTACAATTTCGAGTCATCTCATATAAGTACACTCCTCTGCTTACCAGGCCCTCCAAAAAACCAATCAAACGATTTTTCAGTAAATTCACTCTGGTTCTTTTAGAAATATACAGCAATACACAGGAGGGGGGATCACCCCCTAACCGTTTATGTGGACGAATCTCTCTATCATTTGTCCAAGGAGAACAGAACGAGATTTATACGCACAGTACAACATCATCGAGGGTGACTATGTCATATAACTCATGTGTTTCTCATAGATATTTCTAGAGTTATATCCTTCGGTGTTAAATATGGATAGAGAGTTTTTATACAACCAGAATTAAGAAGGATTATTCAGGTCACGATTTGATAGTCAACTATTTAACTATCAAATAAAACAACAAACAAATTAGGGATTTAATTTTATAGGAAACTAAACTCGATTAAGCACATTATTAACCGCTAAGCTTCTTTAATTAATATTTCATTATTAAAGCACTTTGCAAATGCTTGGAAATCATTTCCATATACTTATCTCGATGGTATAAGTATATTCACACAAAGCAATATATTTTCAATACTTAGAAAATATACCATATTCATATCTCAACGGTATAAGTATATTTACAAACTTACGGGAGATTTCATACTTTTCTCAAACCATATTAAATCGGGTCAAAAACAACTGTCATTTAAAACATTGTTGACTACAAATCCAAAACACTTATCCTTCTCTTATTGAAAACATCTCTTTAAACCAATTACTAAATAATTATTAAAATATATTAATAATTCCAAACCCTTCTTAAATTTATAATATAAATTTCCCAAACCGTACTTGGAAAGAGTTCCCAAATATCCAAAGTGGATAACTTTTATATTATGCAGAAATCATATAGTTTCAAACTGCATCCATAGCGACTATCGCTATATGAGCCATAACCTTTAACTTGTTTTATAATTAAATAGTCTTTAAACTCCATTTCCTTTATTTATAAAATATCATTTATAAATCCTTTCCACTATATTTATAAACACTTTTAATAAGCCACTTTATTAACTTAAACAAAATGAACTAAATCATTTAATTAGCTTAAGCATCATTAATTACAATGATTTATTATCATTAAATACCATTAATTAAATAATTAATTAAGTAAATTATCATTAGTAAATAATTATTTAATTAACCTTAATTATCATTAATAAAATAACTAATTAACTTAAACACTGTTAATTAGAATGATTGATTAACTTAAAACTTCATTAGTTAATTAACTTTAACCTCATTAAAATAATTAACTTAAACCTCATTAATTAAGTAATTAACTCAACCACTTTGATTAATATAATAAATTAACTTTAAACATTTTTAATAAAAAAATTAATTAACTTAAACATCCTTAATAAATAATTAATTAACTTTAAAATCTTCAATAAATAAATAATTAATTTTAAAACATTATTAAATAAAATATAATTAACTTTGAAACAATTTCACTTAAGATAATTAATAAACTTTAAACATTGTTCAGATTGAGGCTTAGCGATCACAATGGTAGTTAAACAAGCTACCAATTGTTTTCATATCTAAAAAGGAGTTCAACTTTCTAACATAAGTCAATGTCATATTCAATATGGCCAAGCAACTAAGATTTTGAAACTTAATAATTAACAATCAATAGTTAATTCCATATACTCAATATTAATTAATCCATATATTAATTAACTACACTAATTAATTTTTTACTTAATAAGCACAGAACGGGGATTTATTCTGCTCAATATGTATCCACAATAATCTATTCAATTCAGTTTAACTTAATGGTGTCTTATTTTACCAAATAGATGTCGCCAATTAAGGTATAATAAATTTAACGACGTTATCGTTTAAAATAATGTAATTAAATTTCAGTTCGTATTATTATATCATAAACTTATACATTACCAAATTTATCAACAAATTACACTACAATGTTACACTCGTCAATATGAGTTCAATGCAAAAATCCACATGCAAAACAGATTCCATATGAGTAAGACAACATATTTCTTTAAGATCAACCATATTCATTTCAACAATTAATTTAATAAATCAAATTAACTTTCTCACCCCACTAATCAAAAACCCACGGCCTAACAGCAAGCAACCCGACCCGCTTCCCAAAGACCTCCTTCTTCTCTGTTCAAAACCGAGACTTCTAAACCCATTAAATCGTGCATAACGTGCACGTGTACATCACCCCCACTGCCCGAATCGACGAACTGCCATCACCAATAGATCCCGCGGCTCGAGCTCGTCTCCCTAATACCCTCGCCATCACCTCTTGACCACTTTAGCAAATCACAACCTCCCTCTAACCTGCTGCCGTGGCCTTGACATCACGAGTACCAAACAACCACCAAACTCCCTTAAAATGAAGCCACCGACTCGCCTCGTCACAAAAAGCATGACCATGGCTTCGAATACACCGAACTTCGCCTATATCGTTAGAGAAACAAAACCCTAGCTCACCCAACTAACGATCGAGTTCGACTAGAGATTGTCGTAACAAATACCAAGCGCGTGGATTTGTAAATCTCACAAAAAAAGTTGAAAGTGACAAGTTTTGTGATTTTTAGTTGGCTAAGGATTTTGATTTGAAAATTTTAAATTTACGGCCATTTTATTTTGCTTTATAGGAAAAAAATAAAGAAAGAGAAGGGAAGGAGGGAAAATGAGGAGTGAGGGAAAATTGAAAATGAATGAAAAGGGTATGAATTGAGTTTGCTTTGATTTCCTTTTATAACCAAAATATCACTTCCTTCCTAAGCTATCCAAATTTTACAAGTAACACAAAGGTCTCAAGCAATCATTATGTCAATTTTCAAGCATTGTAAAACATGGTGGATATTAGGATGAGCTTGTACTTTATTTGACGATATGGAGGATAATAGGGTGATTTAGTACCTTTCCTAACTTCATTACTTAAGAGATCTTTCCATTGTCAAATCCATCTTATATTAATTTCAAATTAAATATATTTTTATATTTAAAAATCCTTATTATTATTGTATTAATTTTTACGTTTCAAAATAAAAATGCATTTCCTAAACATATAAATGTTGTTTTAAAGATGTAAATTCAACAATTTGTCATTTGACAAAAAGTCGAAAGTCCAAAAAAGGGTTTCGGTCACATTTTCAATTTTTCATTGAGTTTCTTATTTTTGTAAATAAAATTCAAAAATGAATTTTCTACCGTTAGTTATAAATTAAAAGAGGGTTATTTAATTATTAATACCACAAATAGATATTTAAATGAATTACATATTTACAAATTAAAACGTTAAAATTCTAGGTCATTACATTCTGCCCCCTTAAAAGAATTTCATCCTTGAATTTCATCATTATTTTCAAACCCAAAAAGAAATAAGCCCACACAAAACACCTAAAATTTTCCATAAGCCTATACGATGTATATATATCATCTATACACAATATCCAGTTCGATTACTTACTCGAATATATAGCTTCTCTTTCAACTGGTATCGCCCACCCGACTACTCTAGTGTGGACTCTGATCAAGCTCCTTGATTTAGGAACCTCCATTCTCCTTGCATGGCCATATACCATGATAGAAAATTTTTAGTTCCATACCAAGATCCCTCACCAAGCATTCACCATCAAGAATCGAGTGATAAATCCTTATTCGGATCGGTGTGAGTCACCTTAAAGTTATGTACTCGAATCTCGGATCGAGAACAGTCATGCGAACAAATCATCCATGTACAATTTACGTACTTATTCTTATTGGTTCTTACTTATACCAATTTTTTTTCCACTTCTAAAATTAATTATAAAAATATTTCACAAAAACTTAACTTGAGTTTATATTCATATAATACTTCTTTAAATCCTAGAGTATATATATACAATATCACATTTGTTTTACTTAACCAAGATATTTAACAAATTTAAAACTTGCTTAACCGATTAACTTCTCAATTTTATGAGTTACATAAACTTATTTTTTTATATTTCTCAAAAAACACTTAGCTTTAATCTCTACTTCAATTCAAAAGTTTTTCGACTATCCAAAATCGTCGAAAATTCCATTTCATTTCAAACAAACGAAAATTTACCAAACAACATATTGTAATGATATGCACAAATCCAACTATCCTATAGGATAGGATTCATGAGTCCACATAATAACTTCACCAAAAACTGAAGAACTAACACCCAGGTTTCATTTCAAGTCCATTTTTGAAATACTATATATATATAATATTAATATATAAAATCATATCTCCTTTGTATATCAAATCTTACTTTTGGAATTTGAAACAAAATTTGTTTTTCCAAAACAATTTTAAAACAAAACTACTATGGTGGAAATCCCCAATTAAAAACTCGAAAATGAACACCGATGATGCTGTAGTCATCATTAGAATTATCTCCTAGCGACCGAAGTGAGTTTAATGCTTTTCCTTTTCCTTTTAAATCTTTTTAAAATATTTATATTCAGAAATATTATCAAATAATACTATTACTATCTTCTCAAACTTTGGAAAACAATTTTTTCAAAAGCACCGGGGTTTAAACTCTCGAATTTCGAGTTTAAATCCATTTTATTTATAAATCATATTTCTAAATTATACTTATATAATTTCACTTTCTTATACAAATTCATTTCTCAAATGAATATCTTCGCTTAGCTTAAAGTAAATAACTATTATAAAAATTAAATTTTAGCCCGACATTAACACTCAACGCCTTATAGTCAAATTGTGAAACTGAATTCATAAGTCATTTGTTTTAATATTCCCACAATTACTATCTACCCGACTTATGCAATAAAAACCCAAAACTGCTCATAAACTAGTTGAGCATAACCAATTAAATAATAAATGATAATAATAAAATATTATCATTCCCTAACAGCAAACATTCTCTAAATAACTATATTAATTTCTGAAAATTATTCCTTTATATACAAAATATAATTCTTAGTAAAATTATTTATTTTACTAATTTCAAAACAATACCGTGTCAGTTTGCCTTGTATAAGTGTTTAGGAATCTCTATCGATAATGTTGATGAAACGCATTCACCAGAATTCATAAGCCTCTCTATAGACCAATTAACACAATATAAAACATTTTAATAGCACTAGCAAATACAACTCTCATATACACACACTCAACTCATTCTAGGGTATCACTTACCCTAACTCTAATGAGTTTATGCCACCAAAACCAAGGTTCTCGCTTAACCTTCAGCTCTGATACCTTATGTAACAAACCGCGTTTTCGATCCCCAGAAGTTGACACTAATACATCCATAGTATTCACGTGCCGAACATCCAAGTGCCGAAAAGACAGATCATTGGGGTAAAAGAAAGAAAAGACAAAACAGAATCTCATAAAATGCGACGAGTAACATATAGTATATACAAATGATCTTTACAAGGAAAAAAACTAAACTTCAATACACATACATTAATCAGAGTACAATCATCCTATTATCAACCCTAGACAGTTATAACAATCCATCCTTACAACTTAGTGATAAATACAGAACAATAACAATGCAGTAGAAATAAAAAAATAAAAAAATACCTCTTAGAGGAATCAAGTTTGTCTCTTGAAAGCTCCAAGTTGTCCAGCTAAATCTGAAAAATATGCTCAGGCTTACCCGAGCATTATAGGAAAACAACGCCCGGGTCAGTCTGGTAAAACCAGCGTGAGAAACATAATCAAATGGATTACTAAATGTTATAATACTGTTTCAAAAATAAAGGTATCTCATAAGACCACGCCGCATATAAACACAGACCAGTTTTTACCGTACGATAGCCAAATCATTTTATTAGAAAATCCAGTGATATTATAATAATGTCTAGGGGTTGAAAATATAATAACTAGGGATGTATGCTGCTTCAGAAGGATATCTCTGAACCTTGTGCAGGAGGACAGTCCCTAGAGGTTCCGAGGGCCCTTCCATGGAATCCCACACAATTAGCGAACGCGCCTTAGCGGTTTTTGACTGTATATCTATTATTGTTGTGATGTACACACACGGACATCACAACAATAATATGTATACAATCAAAAACCGCTAAGGCGCGTTCGCTAATTGTGTGGGATTCCATGGAGGGGCCCTCAGAACCTCTGGGGACTGTCCTCCTGCACAAGGATCAGAGATATCCTTCTGAAGCAGCATACATCCCTAGTGATGTACCATAGGGAAAACATAGCTGGTCTCGCTATGTGCATCACTCCTGCACGCACATCCATATAAGTATCTTTAGGAGGGAGTCGCATGCACCCTATGGGTATGCCAACCCTACTGGCCATGCCTCATATCTATGGTTTAGTCGGTATCGCTGGTGAGGCTACGTTCGGCATTCCAGCACATGAGTCATCACTTGAATAGATCTCGAAACCCCACTTGGATTTCCATACCTCAACAGGTCTCGGAATCACACATGGATTCCCTCATCTCAACTGATCTCGGAATCACACATGGATTCCCTCATCTCAACTGATCTTGGAATCACACATGGATTCCTACACCTAACAGGTCTCGAAATCACACATGGATCCCCACATCTCAATAGATCACGAAACTACTCCAAAGCATAGAACACATATATAGTTTTGGAGTGGTTACGGTTTTGAGTTATCTCATATAAGTACACTCCCCCGCTTACCGGGCACTTCAAAAACCGATTGAATGATTTTTCAATAAACTCACTCTGGTTCTTTTAGAATTATATAGATAATACATAGGAGTGGGGATCACCCCAACCATTTATGTGGATGGAACTCCTTATCATTTATCCCAGGAGAACAGAACGAGATTTATACACACAATAAATCATCATCGAAGATGACTGTGCCATATAACTCACTTGTTTCTCCTAGATATTTCCAAAACTATATCTTTCGGTGTTAAGTATGGAAAGAGTTTCCATACCACTAGAACTAAGAAGGACTATTTAGACCAAGATTTGATAGTCGATTATTTAACTATCAAATAAAACAACAAACAAATCAGGGATTTAAGTTGATAGGAAACTAAACTCGATTAAGCACATCAGTAACCGCTAAGCCTCTTTAATTAATATTTCATTAATTAAAACACTTTGCAAATGCTTGGAAACCATTTCCATATACTTATTTCGACAGTATAAGTATGAAATAAGTATATTCACAAAACACTATATTTTGCAATACTTAAAAATATAACCATATTCTTATCTCAACAGTATAAGTATATTTACAAACTTACAGGAGATTTCATACTTTTCTCAAACTATATTGAATCGGGTCAAAAACAAATGTCATTTAAAACATTGTTCACTATAAATCCAAAACACTTATCCTTCTCTTATTGAAAACATTTCTTTAAACCAATTACTAAATAATTTTTAAAATATATTAATAATTCCAAACTCTCCTTAAATTTATTGTATAACTTTCCGGAATCATACTTGGAAAAAGTTGTCAAATATCCAAGGTGGATAACTTTTATACTGTATAGAAATCATAGAGTTTCAAACTGCATCCATTGCGACTATCACTATATGGACCATAACCTTTAACTTGGTTTATAACTAAATAGCCTTTAAACTCCATTTCCTTTATTTATAAAATATCATTTGTAAATCCTTTCTATTATGTTTATAAAATATCCTTTATAAATCATCTCCTTTATTTGTAAAATATTATTTATAAACACTTTCAATAAATCACTTTATTAACTTAAACAAAATTAATTAAATCATTTAATTAGCTTAAACATCATTAATTACATTGATTAATTATCTTTAGATACCATTAATTAAATAATTAATTAACTAAATTATCATCAGTAAATAATTAATTAATTAACCTTAATTATCTTTAACCAACTAATTAATTAACTTAAATACTGCTAATTAGAATGATTGATTAACTTAATACTTCATCAGTTAATTAACTTTAACCTTATTAAAATAACTAAATTAACTCAACCACTTTAATTAATATAACAAATTAACTTCAAACATTTTTAATAGAAAAATTAATTAACTTAAACATCCTTAATAAATAATTAATTAACTTTAAAATCTTTAATAAATAATTAATTGATTTTAAAACATTATTATTTAAAATATAATCAACTTTAAAACAATTTCGATTATGATAATTAGTAAACATTAAACATTGTTCTGATTAAGGCTCAATGACCACAATGGTAGTTAAACAAGCTACCTATTTGTCTTCATATCAAAAATGGGGTTCAACTTTCTAACATAAGTCAATGTCATATTCAATACGACCAGGCTACCAAGCTTCTAACACTCAACAATTAACAATCAATTGTTAGTTCACCATGTACTCAATATTAATTAATCCATATATTAATTAAGTACACTACTTAACTTTTTTACTTAGCAAGCATAGATAGAGGATTTATTCTACTCAATAGGTGTCTATAATAATCTACTAAGTTCAATTTAACTTAATGGTGTTTTATTTTGCCAAATAGATATCACCAATTAAGGTATAATAAATTTAATGATGTTATTATTTCAAATAACGTAATTAAATTCCAGTCTGTATTATTATGTCATAATTTTATACACTATTAAATCTATCAACAAATTACACTACAATGTTATACTCATCAATACGAGTTCAACGAAAAATCCTCATGCAAAACGGATTCCATATGAGTACGATAACATAATTTTTTAGATCAACCATATTAATTTCAAAAATTAATTTAATAAATCTAATTAACTTTCTCACCACACTAATCACAAGCCCATGGCCCAACATCAAGCAACTCGACCTGCTTCCTGGAGCCTCCTTCTTCTTTGTTCAAAACTGAGACTCCTGAACCCATTAAATCATGCACAACGTGCACATGCACATCACCCCTAATGCTCGAATCGACGAACTACCATCGCTAATAGATTTTGCCGCTTAAGCTCGTCTCCCCAATACCCTCGCCATCATCTCCCAAGCTCTATAGCAAATCACGACCTCCCCCTAACCTGCTGCCTTGTCCTTGACATCGCGAGTACCAAACAACCACCGAGCTCCCTCAAAATGACGCCACTGACTCACCTCGTCAATAGAAGCATGACCATGGCCTCGAATACACCGAACTCTCCTATATCATTAGAGGAACAATACCCTAGCTTGCCTTACTAATGATCGAGTTCAACTAGAGATTGCCGCAAGAAAATACTAGGTGCAGGGGTTGTAATATTGTAAAAACAAGTTGAAAGTTACAACTTTTATGATTATTAGTTGGGTACGGATTTTGATTTGAAAATTTGAATTTATGACCATTTTTTATTTTGCTTTAGAGGAAAAAAATAAAGAAAGAGAAGAGAAGGAGGGAAAATAAGGAGTGAGGGAAAATTGAAAATGATTGAAAAGGGAAAGAATTGAGTTTGCTTTGATTTCCTTTTATAACCGAAATATCACTTCCTTCCTAAACTATCCAAATTTTACAAGTAACACAAAGGTTGCAAGCAATCATCATGTCAATTTTCAAGCATTGTAAAACATGGTGGATATTAGGATGAGCTTGTACCTTATTTGACAATATGAAGGATAATAGAGTGATTTAGAACCTTTGCTAACTTCATTACTTAAGAGATCTTTTCATTGTCAAATCCATCTTATAAAAGTTTCAAATTCAAAAAAAAAATTATATTTAAAAATCCTTATTATTATTATATTAATTTTTGCATTTCAAAATAAAAATGTATTTCC
This sequence comes from Allium fistulosum, assembly GCA_030737815.1. NCBI lineage: Eukaryota > Viridiplantae > Streptophyta > Magnoliopsida > Asparagales > Amaryllidaceae > Allium > Allium fistulosum. The sequence continues at coordinate 1,363,845,704 of CM060903.1, read as the reverse complement.
TAAATGTACAAATGTTGTTTCAAAGATGTGAACAAAAGTTCAATAATTTATCATTCGATAAAAATTCGAAAATCCAAAGAAAGTGTTTCGATCACATTTTCAATTTTTCGTCAAATTGCTTATTTTTGTAAAAAAAATTTAAGAATGAATTTTCTACCATTAGTTATAAATTAGAAGAGGGTTATTTAATTATTAAAACCATAAACCAGATATTTAAATAAATTTAATATTTAGAAATTCAAAACAATAAAATTCTAGATTGTTACATAGCATATAGTTTCTTAAGTCGAATTTGACACTTGCTTTATGTATTAAGTACAGAAGCGGAGTGTGATGTTGTAGACAATATCAACATGTATGATAATTTCAATTGTTAATGCATAAGAAACCCATTTTACATGCTCGATATTAAACATTTTAATATCATGTTTGCGTATACCATTTGGGACAATCCTAACATCCTTTTATATTGATTATAAAAGATGTCAGTTTCAAATCCAATGTCAAGTATTAAACAACCAAACTAACATAATTTTAAGAAAATGGTTTAAAAAATTATAAGTTTGTTGATTACTTGAAGTTTTAGAAATATTTTAGTGCCTTATTAATATTCTTTCTTACAGGCATGTGACAATCTGCACTTCTCAACATGACGATCTATAGCCTATGGTGACTTTCAAACTTACATTGTGCTAAGAAGTACGAGCTAATGGTTTTTATAACATTACAGAGACTAAGAATAGATAGATATGATCTAAGATTTATTACACTTCCTGAACTCATAGCGGAAGGAACAAGATATAAATATAGAAAAATGCCATCTTAGAAAATATCTCAAAACATAGTTTCGGAAAAACAGTACGTAGCCAAATACAAAGTACACGGAAATAGAACCCATAGTCTAATAAAATACTAAGTACTGATAAGATAGGCAATTATATAGAGAGTAAATAAAGGATAAGCAACTTCTATGATGAGCTCGCTTCTCCACGTATTGAAATCGGGACAATCACTTGTTGCCCTGTCTACCTGTGGTAGGGAAAAGAAAGGAAAATGGTGGGTCAAACAAAAGTTTGATGAATGAGTACATGTTTAATATATGATGATCATGTGAAGTTGACTTTAATTCTACTATATGTGACCTAGGGTGCTCTACAAGTGTCCGTGTATTACTAAGTCCTTCACTTAAGGGTTTTTATTACTTAATACACACCTACACCAACTATTAGTGTAGGCTTCTATAGGGATCGAACCTTAATAACTAACAATCGACCATCACTACTAGAGCTACTCAACATAAGGTCATCCTATAACTTTCCCTTATGGGACTACATCTCATATTACGACTATGCATAACCATTTTGCATAGGTTTCCCTACCGTTTTCACATGGGAATAAATTTCCCATAACTACGACTACACGTACCCTAACTACAAATTAAGGGGGACACGAAATGCTGACTCGTTGGTGTGCCTCATCATCTGCATCTGTGTCCACCTCTCAATGGTAATTTATGCCTCTTATTGCATGCGTCGAGATCTATCAACAACACAGTATCACATTGTGTTAGTATCTGTGCATACCAAAGTATTCCCATTTTGCCGGGCCTTCACACTTCATCAGGCATCCGTTAGTGTTGTGTGCCCACCATAGAACCTCATATGAGTGCCATTTGCAATAGAATCGCCCTAGATGAATAATCGACCTCACATTGAGTAAAGAACATTTATTCAACCTCGCAACGTCCTAGCATTGTCTTATAGAGAAATAGCTTCCTTACTACTTCTAACTCTCATTTAAATATATATATAATATAAAAGTTAACTAATATTATAAAATCCTAGGCCTTAGGCCGAGGTTCAACTTGTGTTTCATAACGCCCACAGGTCGACCTCTATACCCTACTGGTCGACCAATTGCTGTCGATCGCTCAAAGTAAACGGTCGATCGGTTTTAATGTAAATTTTAGGGTTGTTTAATTTCCCATTAGTGGTGTTTTATATCAACTATTTTTTGTTATCAGGTTGTTTACAATGAACACTAACTACCAATTTACACTAATCGGATCTTTGTAATTTATCCAAACTTCTTATCCTAGTTAAATTCAAGATTTACATAGGTTTATAATATATTAGTTTAACCTAGGGTTATTGCTAACATCTCTGGTTATTTCGAATTTTCATAGGTCTACAAATTAGGTTTTGGAAGAGGAATCATGTTCACGTACTAATAATTTAATTTGAAAATGTTTACAGTTCAATTTCTAATAACTTAGATCAAATAATGTGGATTAAAATTAACTCTAATCAATCAAATTATTAAAAATGTTCCCACTCACCTTGGATCCAAACTCTAGCTCTATCTTTTATTCAAAAATTGACACCCGACAACTTGCCTCCTCATGGATCCGATTTATTTGTATTCTTATTTTTTTTATTTATTTTTTTTAAAGAAATTTTATAAGTGGAGGAGAAGAGAATTTGACAGAGTTTCACTAAAACGACAATTTTCTAATGAATTAGAATTTATGTTAGGTGTATATTTATAGGGGTTTTAGGTTGATATGAAGTGTTGATTATCCCTGAAAGAATATTTGCTTTTATGTCGGACACTCATCATTTACTTTGCACGCAAAAAAAATCGTTTCGTCAATCACACTCGTCCATTTGTCGTTCAGAACTGGGATTTTCAATGTCAACCAGTTGACCGCTTATAAGGACCCATCGATCACTACTGATTAACTGATGAACCCTAGTGGTCGACCATTGAATGTATTTAATTAGGGAAAGTTTTATTATTTTAATTTATTTTGTTTTCAAATTTTAAAATGCTCGTAACTTCTCCATACTAACTCCGATTCCCAAGTGTTATATATGCAAATTATCCAAAAATTGCAATGAACGCAACAGTACAAGTTTCATAGCTAAATTCGAACATTTTCTGAAATTTTTTTCATTCTTGTTGTATCTAATTTATTTTTTTATTAAATTTTTCGCTTAAATTTTCGGGGGTGTTACATTCTCCCCCCTTAAAAGTATTTCTCCCCTAAAGCTCAAAGGATGGAAAAATGTAACTCGTACGTGTAATAATCAGTAGCTAAACCATCTATTCATCCATCATCCATAGGAAGTCATTGTCCTTAGTAAATTTCTAATGTAATATATGTATATGCAAGCGTGAAATGCACATGAACCTATACTAATGCAAAGGGTAGGTAGTCTCTTAATCTAGTTGACCTCCTATCATTCTAATGCTCATGCCATGTATCCAAAACGTATGCAGCACCCTAAATGAATATACTTGCAATTCTACATATATGCGCAACCATTCAGTACATATGCAACATCCATATGCATAATACTTAACAAGATAAAACAAATAAACAAGAGATGATGTGAGTGTGTGCGTGCCATGTAGAGAGTATATTTTCCTAATTATGTCAAAGAAACAATCCATATAATACATCCACTAGCATCCATCATCCATAACATGTCCTAATGGCACGTTTGCAATCATTCCTACCATCCAATGGTCTCGACTAAAGGGTATATCATCCAATATTCTACACGGTCTCCTATATAACACTGTAACATCCCGTAATTTTAACAATTGAATATTTAATAATTAATTTAAATATGTAATCATTAAGTGACGGAATGCCTCTTATACTCGATTTTTATAATTGAGTGAATTAGGACTCGATACACCTATGGTTGAGTTTGTTTTTCGACGCGATTAAAATGAGTATAAACTTGACTATGTTTGGAGACAGTGAAAATTTGGAGTGAATAGTGATTTTTTGTAAATGAGACGGAGTTAAGCTAGCCTATATGAGGCTAAACCCCTCATAATTTTGATTCTTAGTTTCGTTTTGTGTTTCCATCTTCCTTCTCTTCTCTAATGGCCTCCTAATCATCCCTTAATCACATGTTAATCACCAAGCCATAAACCCACTAAATAAATTTCCTAAAATTAAATAAAAATCACCATAATTCCTCTCTACCCATCTTTTACAAAACCCGTGAAGGAATTAGCTTGAATTGGGATGTAGATGTTGATTTTGAAATTTAAAATAAGCACGATTTGGGTTTTTGGCGATTAGAGCTTGGCTTGGGTTTAATTAAGGTAAGTATGATGATTCTCCTATTAAATTTGTGTATATTACTTCATTAATTTGTTCGTTTTAATTATAACTTATTATGGAATGATTTGGAGATTTCTATGCTAGGGTCTAGACTTGTGTTCATGTTGTAAACATGTTTTCCTTAGCTAATTAATTGTTTAAGACCCTAATACTATGTTTTGAAAATAGTTAGTAAGCCCTAGATTTGATTTGGGATAATTGGGTGATTTATTATGATGTTATTCTTTGATTTGGGATTAATTAAGTAGTGTAATGATGTGCAAGTCACAAGAAAATATTAGTTAATCTATTTGAATTGATTTGGAAAATGTTAGTAAGCTAATTTAAGTGGTTTGTGAACTCTACACTTATTAAAGTGATTAGAGACTAATGAAGCTTAAGTAGTATTTATAAAATGGCATGATTTTATGAATGAAGAATATATTTTATAAAACAGATAAGAGATTTTATAAAATAGTAAAATGATGAATATTTAATTTCTTAGGAAAAATAAGTATTTTAAAGGGCTAAATCGATATACAAGCTAGTATTGTATTTTATAAAGTGATTTATAAGCAAGTATGATATTTCGTAAAATAGTAGAGATTTTGTAAAATGATATAAGGAGAGTTTCAATTTTATTGAAAAGATTGAGTAAATAAAAGTAAGTTTTGATTTAAGTAATAATTGAATTACTTATTCAAATATACATGTAGGTATATGTGCACGAGTGGGTATACATGTAAGTGTAGTTGGAGCTAAGCGGCAATTATAAAAAAGTATAGTAGTTAAAATTTGTGTGATTTCTTTTTTTTAAAGAAATGTAATTGTTTGATTATATGGAAATATAATTGATTACAAGCCCGTTCCGGGTATTTCATGTAGCTATAGCAACTATCGCATGCGCTAAGTTGCATGAGCGTATACCGGGTCGAGTAATCATCCCAGTGAAGTCTGTGATGTGATTTGTGTTATGGTCATGTGTTGCATGAGCATACACGGATGAGTGTATTGACTTACATATAGGCTACACATAAGACGAGGAGGTCGGGTATGTCGTTTTGGCGTGTTAGAGAAAGCCGGGTCGCTATAATTGCCCGTTGAACTCTACTCATGCAAAGAGTGGATTTTGGTATCAAAACCGATTTTCATATACTTTAGAATCCACTTCCAAAACAACAACATATGAACCCCGGTAGATGTCCGATGGGATGGAGGAAAGCTCTAGTAATAAGGCGACTCATCGGACGAAGCGTCTGAGGAAATGACACACGAATTGGTGATCGTTTGGCGGGGTTTGCCCCTGCCTAGGCTCATTGCCTGAACCTATCATTTCAGTCGACTGAAAAGGTCCATTCAATTGACTGGTCGAGAGGAAATAGTTCATCTCTGCCCTTGTTCAGTCGACTAAATCCCCTTGATCAGTTGACTGAAACTATGCTTCCTTGTTTTTAAAAAACGCGATAACTTTCACATACAAAGTCGGATTGAGGTGAAGTTTAGACTATTGTCCACCATTTTTCAAGGGATAAAACCTATGCAATTTTGGTACGCTTTGGAGTATTTTTTATTTTGAAGCCCATGTGGGACGCACTCTGGCACGTATTCCAAAACTGTAGATTTTTAGATAGACCGGAAGAGTATACCGGAGGAGTATTATGATATTGAGGTCAGGCATTCCATTTGGGATGTGATTCAGGTTAGTATGGGGCTTTGTTAGATTTGTTCAATAGATTTTTAGGTCGTGGTGATTAGAGCCGTGCGTAGTGATTCCTTATGTAATATGCAGAGTGAGTTCGTACCCTAAGATTTTGACCTTAGAGTAATATATGATTTATTTGGTGTTGACTTGTTGTGACACACAACGGCATGGACTTAAGGCACCGATAGTCATGCGATGATGCAAGGTGCCAGCATTTGATTCTGATAATTGGGTTGTTACATTTGGTATCAGGCTTAGGCTGAACACTCGGACCAATTAGACCAGTTTGAGTTAATCAATCTGGTCAAAGGAGATACGTTGAAAGAGCATACTTGTATTTTTCTACTATATTATACTGTATTCACCACTTATCTTCTGGACTTAAATTATTTCTAACATTAGTTGCTAAAGTGTCTTCGTCAAGCTGTTAGCATGAGCAAATAGAGTGCATGGGTTACCGTAGATAGGCAGTCTGAGATGCCTGATTAGTTCAGAGAATATTTAGCTGCCATAAAAAATGTTCCGCCGCCTATAAAAATTTCCAACAGATTGTAGTTAGCGCTAAAAGTGGTGTGGCCCTTTGGGCATCAGTATTTCTAGCTCCACCAGCTTTAGACTCTTCAAAGCAGTGCCGAGACTTCCTTAGCTTTGAAGGGAAGCCATATCCGAGTCCTAAGACTATTGCCATGGTGCGGTCTTGGACACATGCAAGAGAAGGCTTCCATCATTCTAGGTCTAGGGAATATTCTTAATGTGCAGGTTATTTTTTTGCAATTGGAAAGGGAGACTTTGGCTAGGTAGGATCTAGTGTTTGTGAGGCTGATATGCAGACCCGTGATTTAGAATTTGTTTAGGCATCACTTTAACTTCTCGGTTCATTTCTAAGATCGAGAAGAGTGTGTAGCTTGAGTATTCCATCCATTTTGAGCAGGATAGCTTATCAATGAAGAAGTGTTGACCAGTTCAACCTTTTGTTTTTGGGGTTTGAGGTGATCAGTACTCCGTTGTGGTGGGCAAAGTGATTTGCCTTGGGTCTTAAGCATTGGTTAGGGGTTCATTGCTTAGCCTTATCCCCGTTAAGCTTCACTTTTGAATATCTCATTGGGATGATTCTCCTTTGTGAGAATGCCTATGAGATACCGTTAAGGTAATGTAAGTGGAAACCAACCAAAATTTCAACCAGGGTGTAATGACCATGATACAGGGAAGGTCGAGCTTGTTCGAAAAAGAAAGTTGGTCTAGTATGTCACTCCAGTAGCATATAAAAGGCATTTCAACATGAAATTTCATCTAGTAGAGTGAAACGTAAGTGATTCGTTTGCGATTAACTTAATCACTTGAAGAAGGATTGTCCTACATTTTCAAAGGGTGTGTAAGTGATGATAACTTGTGCCTTCCAGGCATTACCGAGTCCTAGCAAGCTTATGGGTTAGGAAAATCGGAAGGAGCTCATGTAGTGAGGCTCTATTTTTGGAAACTCACTTCTGTTCCTTTTGACATTTTAGTGGTATATTTTATCTATTGCTAGTTACTCGATAGCTAGGATAAACTTGACATCTTTCATAGTAGATAAATTGTTCGGTAGAGATAAACCTTGTATGAGTCACCTTAGTTGCAAAACTAAGGTAAAGAGACTAAAATGTTACCATTTGAACTTGATGCATGAGCTTTCAAGTTGAGTGGATTCGATGATAAAGTGTGACTTGGATTTATATTTAGGTAAGGGTTCGATGGATGCCCAGTAATGAGCAGAGACCGAGCAGATGACTTATAGGCAATTGTCTGGACTCGTTCATTTTATAATTTTTTCCTTTGTGTCAGTAAACCTCAGGTAATGGAGGTATTCCTATGTGCTGAAAGGGACATTTTCTAAAGATTGGACCATTCATGTACCAGTTCTTAATCAATAGTTCAAGCGCAGATTTTCTAGGTGATATGCACTAGTTAGAAAAGGGTTTTCACTTGACTCTGATAGACGAGCACTTGAGTCGGATTCTTAGGATGACTGAGAGATTTTCGAAACATGACCTTAGTCGTGCTAAGAGATTTCGGTAGTCAGATCAAGAAACCAGATCGGAGTTCGCATGGATGGAGTCAGGTGGTTGACCCTAATTTAATGAAGAAATCACGAACAAACTGAAGGTTGGAACAGACATTGTGTCTTTTAGAATGATCTTTAGTTGTTTTAAAATTTTAGTGTGGTATAATAATTATTGTATGGGATAGTTCGAGAAAGGATTTCTCGGCTAGATTTGTGGTAATTTGGATAATCTCCTAAGAGGCAAGATGGTTCTTGCCTAGGCGAGCGCCCTAGTGCACTTAATATATTATCCTTATTAACATTGTGCGATCGAGGCGAGTTTGGACTCGAGCAAACCCAGGAAATTTTAAATCTTCATTTAATGATGATTTAATCAGTATGATTTTCACTTTTAGAGAATGAGTTTTTTTGGAAGAAAAAGAAAGTTGAGGCTTTGATTACTGGATTTATTTGATAGTTTTGAGACTCGATGATCCTGCATATTATATAGATTTTCCTTTTCATAGTGTGAGGTGTAATAGTCTTTCGCTTATTTTATTAATGAAAGGGTTACACCACTTAGGCATTTATTCCTCTTAACTGATAGATGGACTCATTGGAGTTTATGGTTGCGCGTTTGACTCTTGATGGTTACTGTGTATGTTAGTATAGACTCTTTTAAATATTTCATTGTTTGTTGCTTATTATTGCTTGTTGTTTGTTATTGCTTGTTGCGTGCTATTGTTGCTACTGCTTATATTTGCTTTCTATTGTTTGATGCTGTTTGTTTTTGTTTGATTTTGCTATTGGCTGATTTCTATTGTTGGTTGATTCTTGTCGATTGCTTGTTTTCATGTTTAATAATTTGTATGCTAGTTATTGTTGCTTATTCTTGCTTGCTATGATTTAATCGTTGTTCGTTGCCTGATTGCTATTTGTTGCTGATTGTTATTGATTGATTAGAGGTCAATTATATGATATAATTAAGTGTATATCATTCATTGGCAATAATGAATTCCTACCTTCGAGGGTCTAATCCGGGGTACGTGTAGTTAGATAAATCGTATCGGTCTTATATTAGTGACCGTACATCATATCGGTCTTATATTAGTGACCGTACACAATATTGATCTTATATCAGTAACCATACATTGTATTGGCCTTATATTAGTTGCCAAGCCTATTATTGGATCGTGGTAGATGTTTGAGTATGTTAGTGTACTGGCCCTATTTGTCTAGAATAGTTGAATCATGATAAGTGTCCATTGTTGACTCCACCCATCAGTAATGATGGGTATCAATTTGTATTCCTTAGCTATCTGGAATAGATCGCCTATTATCCATGGCCGCTATGGGGTATATGTGATCTATACGAGTCCAATTCCTTTTGATGTGACTCGGATCAGTGGTATATTTTGATACCGACTCACTTACGCTTACTCCCCAGTTGGTTGTTGTGTATGATTATAGTAGTACCAGTTACTACACTGAGGTTATACATATTTGAATATAAAATTTGTGCATTCCTTTTTATATAGTACAATTAGGTACTTGAGAGCTGATATATAGCTACTTAAAAGCTTATTTGCTTAGATTGGCGTTTGAATAGAATGAAGCTTTCTTAAGAGAGGTATGAATTTTTGGAAAATGTGGGATGACGTAAGTCATCGCATAAGTGTGTGATGGATTCTAATTTGGGAGTTCCGTAGTGTTGAAAGCATAAGGGAAGGTACTGTTGGAACTTTCTTAAACCGAGATACAGGATGTTTGGTCAGTCCTGTTACTTTCTCGTACTCATGTGAATTTCAGGGACGAAATTCATTTAAGGAGAGGATAATGTAACACCTTGTAATTTTAATGATGAAATAATTAATAATTAATTTAAATATTTAATCGTTAAGTAATGGAACACCACTTATACTCGATTTTTACAAATGAGTGTATTAGTACTCGATACATTCGTGGTTGAGTACGCTTTTTCGACACGAGTAAAATGAGCATAAACTTGAATATGTTTGGAGATGGTGAAAATTTGGAGTGAATACCAATTTTTGGTAAATGAGATGGAATTGGGCTAAGTCCATTTACTTAGCCTATATAAGGCTAAACCCCTAATAATTTTGATTCGCATTTTCATTTCGCATTTCCATCTTTCTCCTCTTCTCTAATGGCCTCCTAGTCACCCCTTAATCACCTTCTAATCACCAAGCCATAAACCCACTAAATAAATTTCCTAAAATCAAGTAAAAATCACCGTAATTCTTTTCTACTCATCCTTTACAAAACCTGTGAAGGAATTAGCTTGAATCGGGACACATGAGTTGATTTCAAAATTTAAAGTAAGCAAGATCTGGGTTTTTGGTGATTAAAGCTTGAACTAGGTTTAATTAAGGTGAGTGGGATGATTCTCCTATTAAACTTGTGTATTTATTTCATTAATTCGTTTATTTATAATTATCAAGTATTGTGGAATGATTTGGTGATTTCTATGCTAGGGTTTAGAGTTGTATTCATGTTATAAACATGTTTCCCTTAACTAATTAATTGTTTAAGACCCTAATACCATGTTTTGAAAATAATTAGTAAGCCCTAAATTTGATTTGGGCTAATTAGGTGATTTGTTGTGATGTTATTATTTGATTTGGGATTAATTAAGTAGTGTATTGGTATGCACATCATTAAAAAATAGTTTTTAATCTTGAATTGATTTGGAAAATGTTAGTAAGCTAATTTAAGTGGTCTATGAACTCTACACTTATTATTAAAATGATTAGAAACTAATGAAGGTTAATTAGTATTTATAAAATGGTTTCATGATTTTATAAATGAAGAATATCTTTTATAAATCGGTATGAGATTTAATAAAATAGTAAAATGATGAATACTTGATTTTCAATTAGGCGAAATAAGTATTTTAAAGGGCTAAATCGATTTACAAGCTAGTATTGTATATTATAAAGTGATTAAGCAAGTATGATATTTTGAAAAATGATATAAGGAGTTGTTTCACTTTTATTGAAAAGATTTAGTAAATAAAAGTAAGTTTGGATTTAAGTAATAATTGAATTAATTATTTGAATATACGCGTATGTATATATGCATGAGCGAGTATACGTATACGTGCATTTGGAACTAAGCGACAATTAGAACAAAGATAGTATTGTAGTTATAATTGTTGTGTGACCGTTTATTTATATAGATATGCAATTGTTTGATTATATAGAAATATAACTGATTACAAGTCCGCTGCAAACATTTCATCTAGCCACAGCGACTATCGCGTGTGCTAAGTTGCGTGAGAATATACCGGGCCTAGTAATCATCCCGGTGAAATCTGTAATATGATTGTGTTATAGTCATGTGTTGCATGAGCATGCACAAATGAGTGTATCGACATACGTATAGGCTACGCACAAGGCGAGGAGGTCGGGTATGTCATTTTGGCTTGTTAGAGGAAGCCGGGTCGCTATAATTACCCGTTGAACTCTACTTGTGCAAAGAGTGCATTTTGGTATTGAAGTCAGGTTTTGTATACTTAAGAAGCCACTTCCAAAACATCAACATGAACCCCAGTAGATGTCCGATGGGATGGAGTTAGGCTCTAGAAGCAAGGCGACTCATCGGGCGAAGCGTTGGGGAAACGATGTGCAAATTGGCGATCGGTTGGCTGGGTTTGCCCCTGCCTTCGCTTATTGCCTGAAACCTATCATTTCAATCGACTAAAAGGGTCCATTTAGTCGACTGGTCGAGAGGAAATAATTCATTACCACCCTTGTTTAGTCAACTGAATCCCCACGATCAGTCAGTTGAAACTATGTTTTCTTGTTTTTAAAAAACGTGATAACTTTTACATACTATGTCGGATTGAGGTGAGGTTTGGACCATTGTTCACCTTTTTCAAGGGCTAAAACCCATTTAGTTTTGGTAGGTTTTGGAGTACTTTGATTTTGGGGCCCATGTCTGATCCACCCTGGCATGTATTCCAAAACCATAGATTTTGATGTAGACCGAGAGGGTATACTGGAGGAGTATTATGATATTGAGGTCATGCGTTCCATTTGGAATGTGATTCAGATTTGTATGGGGGTTTGTTAGAGTTTCTGGTGGGTTTCTAGGCCGTAGCAACTAGAGCCGTGCGTGGCGATTCCATACGTTATACACAGAGTGAGTCTGTAATATGAGCTATTGACCTTCGAGTAGTATGCGATTTGTTTGGTGTTGGCTTGTTGTGACACACCAAGGGTATGGACTTATGTGACCGTCCCAGGGTATGGACTTGGGTGACCTACCGAGGTATCGACCTTGTTATGGTGTACCTAGAGTGTTATTGATGGCCATGACACGCTCGACACGGTCTTCGACGGACTGTGAATAGCTTTATCTTGATTGTGATCGCTTCAATGTTTTTGGGTCCTACGTTTATAAACTTATGAATGTTTGGTCTTAGCAGTAATGACCATATGCTTTGTAGCGTACCTATTCAGTCTTAGTTGTGGTGACTATACACGTTATGGCGTACCTATTCGGTCTTAGCGGTAGTGATCGTTTTTTTGGATCATGGTTTGATCATGGTATATTTGTACTATATTATTAGTAGTTTTGGACTAGAGTGGTGAAATGAAAGATATTGTGCTAACTCATTGATTACAGGAGATGAGCAGGTTATGGTATGATTTCCTATCTTTTGGATAGGTTTACTATACTTGTTTATAGGCAGTCTGGATTTCCCCTGAGCAACATTTGTGGAGAAGGCCGACTGTTATTTAGTAGTTCCGTTTTATTTGTATATAGTTTTAATATACAGTATTTTGAGATAGTTCCCATCACACCAGACTTTATGTCGGACCCCCATTTTGTCTTTGTCTACTTATGTCATGACAACTCTCGGGTACTCGATTGAGTCATTCAGGATTTAGGTGCTTTTGGGGATACACTAGTAGAGTGCACAACGAGAGCATTTTGGAGGTGTGGCATCGATGTTTAGAGATATACATACTTGTTATTTTTTTGTACACGACAGACCTATTATTTGTATATGAGACAGTTGTATCATATATTCATTCGGAACTCCGTGTTTTTGGGAGTTGATGTATTCTGATTTTCCTTACTGATATTTATTTTTTAGTTGCTTCCGCTAGTGCGGTCTCTTATATGTTTTTATTCTATTATGTTCATGTATATTTAGTATGTTATATGTTGTTATTCCATTGTAAGATCTTATCGATATCTTGGTTTAGTGTTTTGTTCTAATTTTACCCCGATGATCTGTCTTTGTGTTTTCGAAAGTCGTGCGATGATATAAGGCGCCGGCTTTTGGGTATTATGAAAGGTGATTTGTTATGTTTGGTATCAGAGATTAGGCTCAACACTCGGACCAAGTAGACCAGTTTGAGTTAATCAATCTGGTCAAAGGAGTGAGAGAGCGTACTTGTATTTTTCTACAATACTATACTGTATACACCGCTTGTATTTTGAACTTAAATTATTTCTACTGCTCGTTGCTAAGGTATCTTCGTTAGGCTATCATTATGAGCAAACGAAGTGCATGGATAACTGCGGATAGGCAGTCTGAGATGCCTAATTAGTTCATAGAATATTTAGCTACCACAAAAGATGTTCCTTCGCCTATAAACATTTCCAACAGATTGCGGTTAGTGCTAGAAGTGGTGTGGAACTTGGGCATCAGTATTTCTAGCGCCACCAGCTTTAGACTCTTCAAAGCAATGTCGGAATTTCCTTAGCCTTAGAGGGGAGCCATATCTGAGTCCCGGACTGTTGTTGAGGCATAGTCTTGGACACATGTAGGAGAATGCTTCCATCGTCATATGTATAGGGAATGTTCTCAACGTGAAGATTATTTCTCAGCATTTGGACCATTGTTCACCATTTTTCAAGGGCTACACCTAGTGAAATTTTGGTAGGTTTTGAAACAATTTGATTTCGGGGCCTATGTGGGACCATCCCCGGCACGTATTTTAAAACCGTAGATTTTGAGTTAAACTGAGAGGGTATGCCAGAGGAGTATTATGATATTATGGTCTTATGTTCCATTTGGAATGCGGTTTGGGTTAGTATGAGGTTTTGTTAGAGTTGTCCAGTGGGTTTTTAGACCGTTGCGACTAGAGCCATGTGTGGAGAGTTCATACGTTATATACATAGTGTGTCCGTACTCCAAGATTTTGACCTTAGGGTAATATACGATTTGTTTGGTGTTGACTTATTATGACACAACAAGGGTATGGACTTATGTGATTGACCCAGGGTATAAACTTGGGTGACCTGCCTGGGTATCGACCTTGTTATGGTGTACCTAGAGTGTTGTTGATGGCCATGATACTCTCAACACGGTCTTAGAGGGACCGGGAATAGCTTTATCTTGATTGTGATTGCTTGGAAGTTTTTGGGTCCTACGTTCGTAATCTTATGAACGTTTGGTCTTAGCAGCAATGATCGTACGCATTGTGGCGTACATATTCAGTCTTAGTAGTAGTGACCATACACATTGTGGCATACCTATTAGTTCTTAGTAGTAGTGACTATAGACATTGGGGTGTATCTTATCGATCTTAGAAGCAGTGTTATTGTTTTAGGATCACGGTTTAATCATGGTATATTTGTACTATATTATTAGTAGTTTTGGTCTAGTGTTGTGAAATGGAAGATATTATGCTAACTCATTGATGCAGCGCAACCCAGAATTCTTCAAGACTTAAGTCGTACACGACTTAAAGATGTGGGTATAAGTCGTACACGACTTAAAGATGTGGGTATAAGTCGTCCCCGACTTATAGAAGGAATTATAGGTCGTCCACGACTTATAAAATCACGTGAGGAGGAGCTACGACTTAATTCCAGAGGGTTACGACTTAACCAAGTTTGGGAGAAAAGGCTCCGACCTAACAAAGCTTTTAAGTCGTTGATACGACTTAGGGAAGATAAGCGAGATAGCAAGCAGTTAGATCGTGTAGACAAGGTACGACCTACTGGTGACGAGTTACGACCTAACGAAGCCACGTCCTACCATAGATCGCTGAAGTTCTGACTCGTAAAGACTTTAATTCGTAAGTCGTGTGAAGATGGTTATATCTTAAGTCGTTGGGTGTTAAGTCGCTGAAGCTGGGGCCGTAGATTCTTATGCCGCTTTATCCTAAACCGTTGATTCTTTAAGTCATGAAGATGCTGCTGTGATGAGTCGTTAAGTCGTCTATGACTTAAGTGTTGAGTCGTTGTATGGTATTGTATTGTGATTTCTTGAATCGCTTGTACATAAGTCGTATGTCGAGGACTATGTGTTGTAATCTCTTATAAGTCGTGAGTCGTTTGTAATACACATGTATGTAGAGTCGCATCTTTTTAAGTCGTAAGTCGTTGAATAGTTATGTCGTGTGTTTTGTTGAGTCGGAGGGTATGTTAAGTCGTGAGCCGGAGATATTGATAAGTCGGAGCCGACTTAGGAGTTGTATTTTTTTCTGTTTTGCGTGTTGTAGCCTATAAATAGGCAAGTTGTGTCACTTGTAAAGGTGGTTGATTTTTGAATAAAATTCTCTTTTGATTACTGTGTGCTTTCATTCAAATTGGTAGTTGAGTGTAATCTCCTATCTCCTCTTTCGGTTAATCGAGTGCGCTCGATTCAACGATTGTAGAATCCGATTCGCCGAATCAAGTGCGCTTGATCAACGCTTGAAGAATTGAAGATCTTTGAACCCGGTATCGTGCGCGATCAACGAGTTCGGGATAGCTAGAATTCGGTATCTTCGGATCAACGAATTTGGGCATTTCAGTATCTTCCAATCCACCGAATACTACTTTCACCGATTGAAGATTGTTTTGTTTAATCCGCGGCGTCGGTTTTGGTATCAAAGCTTGTTCTAGCCAATCATAGCTAGATCGAGACTTGGAGCCTAATCATTTTGAAGCTTGAAGTGTTGAGCCGTGAGCAAGTGAAGTTGTTCGACTTTGTATTGAAGTTTAGAGATCGGATCTTATCATTTGGAGAGGTTGTGTTCATCGTGTTCATCGCAAATTGCAACAAAGTGGAAGTTTTCGATCCATTCCATTTTGGATCAAAGTTCGAATTGTGTTTGAATTTGAAGAGTTTGTAAAGTTTCAAGTATGCCGACAAGGAGAGCCAATCGACATCAAAACGTTGAAGCTTTGTATCGAAGAGAAGAGGCTGATGAGATGGAGCAAAGAATTAATGAAAACTTTAGTGAAAAGCTTAACGAAGGGATTGGACGATTAGAGAAGATGATGTTAGAGATGAATCAAAATCGGAGAAGGGTTTCACCTGAATCTAACCATGGGGGTAGTAGAGTCTCGCCACATTCCAATCGAGACAGAAGTGTTGAAAATGATCAAGGACGTGGAAGGAACGTGAATGATCGTGAACGGAGGAATGTAGATAGAAGGGATGATGGTGGTAGGCGTGAAGGTAGTAGAGATGTGGGTGGACGAGATAGACAACGATATACATCTAACTTTGAAGAGGAGTATGATGGTGGTAGTATTCGAGGACAAGGACGAGGACAAGGAAGAAAACACTCTGAGTATGATCACAAGTGGGAGTCGGGGATGAAGACTGAAATTCTTGAATTCAAAGGTGGTATGCAAGCGGAGGATTTTTTAGATTGGGTGGCTAATGTTGAAGAGATTTTTGACTTCAAGGATGTTCCAAAACATCGTAGAGTGAAGTTGGTTGCTACGAGGCTGAGGGGTAGAGCTTTGGCGTGGTGGCAGCAGACCAAACTTACACGTGATCGGATGGGAAAGTCAAAAGTTGAATCTTGGAAGAAGATGAAGAAATTGATGAAAGCAACGTTCTTACCTTACAATTATCAATCTTTGATGTATCAACAATTGCAAAACTTGAGACAAGGAACGAAGTCTGTTAACGACTATGCTGATGAATTTTATCAACTTATTGCGAGGAATGATATTATGGAAACGGAAGAGCAGCTGACATCTAGATTCATTGGGGGTTTGCGAATGCAGATTCAGGATATGGTTAACATGTTTGATCCCAGATCTGTAGCGGAAGCACATCAGAAAGCGTTGGCTTGGGAGAAACAGGGACGACGAGGAAGTGGTGTGTTTACTAATTCTAACAATCAAGTGAAGGGTGTTGGTGGGAGTTCTAATGTTTCTAAACCTATCAGTAGACCAGTATTGAAGGAGGTTGAGAAGACAAAGGTTAACAACGGTTTCAAATGTTACAATTATCAGGAATTTGGTCACAAAAGTAGCGAATGTCCAAAGCCGAAGAAGAGAGCTATGATAGCAGAGGTTGAGGAAGAGGATGAAGAAGCTGAATGTTCCAATTCACCACTTGATGAGGAGGAAGAAGAAGTGTCTGGAGACGAAGGTTATAATCTCATGATGAAAAGGTCCTGTTTAACACCAAAGCAAGAGGAGGATTGTAGTTGGTTAAGGAGCAATATTTTTCAGTCTACATGTACCATTCTGGGGAAGGTTTGCAAATTTGTTATTGATGCCGGAAGCTGTGATAATATAATTTCTTCAGAAGCTGTGAGGAAGTTGGCATTGAAGACTGAGAAACATCCAAAACCGTACAAGCTAGCTTGGTTGAGGAAAGGCGGGGAGGTGAAGGTTGGACGAAGGGCTCGTGTGAATTTTTCAATTGGGAAGAAATATAAAGATGAAATCTGGTGCGATGTGGTAGATATGGACGTTTGTCATTTGTTGCTGGGGAGACCGTGGCAGTATGATAGGGCGGTGCAACATGATGGGCGTACCAACAGTTACAGTTTCATGTTTGAAGGCACAAAGATTACTCTAGTTCCAAAGAAGCGACAACCAGAGGAAAACAAGTTGGAGGAGATTGAAGAGCTTAAAACTTTGTTAACTTTGAAGGAGTTTGTGAAGGAAGTAGAGGAGGAGCCTGAAGTATTTTTATTAATTGGGCGAGAGAGTCAGGAAGAGGTTGAAATTCCAAAAGAAGTAAAACCAGTTTTGAACGAATTTGACGATGTATTTCCAGAGGAGTTACCAACGGAGTTGCCACCGTTGAGGGATATACAACATCAAATTGATCTAGTTCTAGGAGCTGTGTTGCCACACAGACCACATTATCGAATGAGTCCGAAGGAACATGAAGAGTTGCGGAGACAGGTAGAGGAATTGCTTGAACAGGGGCGTGTGTAGGAGAGTCTGAGTCCTTGTGCTGTACCAGCTTTATTGGTACCCAAGAAGGATGGGACGTGGAGGATGTGCACAGATAGTAGAGCATTGAATAAGATCACAGTCAGATACAGATTTCCGATGCCGAGGCTTGATGATTTATTGGACCAAATCAGTGGGTCTGTAATCTTTTCTAAGATTGACTTGAAGAGCGGTTATCATCAGATTCGCCTTAGACCAGGGGACGAATGGAAGACAACATTCAAGACGAGGGAAGGCTTGTATGAATGGCTGGTAATGCCGTTTGGTCTATCAAATGCACCGAGTACATTCATGAGGGTGATGAATCAAATTTTCAGACCGTACATTGGAAAATTTGTGGTGGTTTACTTTGATGATATTCTAATCTACAGTGCTAGTAAAGAAGAGCATGTTCAACATTTGAAGAAAGTGTTAATTATTCTTCGTGAAGAACAATTCTATTCTGCTACAAAGAAGAGTGTCTTTATGGCGAGGAGTGTTTTATTTTTGGGATATGTTGTGTCGGAAGAAGGAATACAGGTTGACCAAAGTAAAGTCGAAGCATTCAGAGATTGGCCACAGCCCAAGACGATAACAGAGGTTCGGAGTTTTATCGGGTTGGCTTCATTTTATCGAAGATTCATTCCACACTTTAGTAGTGTGATGGCACCTGTTACGGATTGCATGAAGGGTAAACAGTTTGCATGGACGGAGGAAGCAGGGGTTGCTTTTGATCGAATCAAAGAACTCTTGACGTCTGCACCAATTCTAATATTACCAGATTTTCAGTTAGTGTTTGAACTACATACTGATGCATCCAAAGTTGGGATTGGAGGAGTATTAAGTCAGAGGGGACGTCCAATCGCATATTTTAGCGAGAAGTTGTCAGGAGCAAAGATGAGATACAATACATATGATGTGGAATTTTATGCCGTTGTGCAATCTATCAAACACTGGAGACATTATCTATTTCAGAAGGAGTTTGTTCTTTACACTGATCACGAGGCGTTAAAGCATTTACAAGGGCAAGACAAGATTTCAGCGAGACATGCATCGTGGATTGCATATCTGCAACAGTTTACTTTTGTTGTTAAACACAAGTCAGGGGTGACGAATCGAGTAGCTGATGCTTTGAGTAGGAGGAATCATTTGTTGACTACACTGAAGGTTGAAGTGACGGGGTTTGAGATGTTGCCAGAATTATTTGTCAACGATCCTTACTTTGCAAAGGTGGTTGATAAAGTCAAGGAGGGAAAGACGGATGAGTTTTTGATGGAAGATGGTTTTCTGTTCAAAGGAAATCGATTGTGCATACCTGATTATAGTTTGAGAATGAAGATTGTTAAAGAGCTACATGAAGAAGGACATGTTGGGAGAGACCGTACATTACAGTTGATTTCACAGTCTTACTTTTGGCCATCGATGAGGAAAGAAGTGGAGAGGTTTGTGGAGCGATGTCATATCTATCAGGTTTCGAAAGGAACTGCGACTAATGCTGGTTTATATATGCCGTTACCGGTACCAACTAAACCATGGGTTGATGTGAGTATGGACTTTGTATTGGGGTTGCCGAGAACGCAGCGTGGTAATGATTCCATTTATGTGGTAGTTGACCGATTTTCGAAAATGGCACATTTTATTGCTTGTAAGAAGACGGCGGATGCTGTTCATGTTGCTCAGTTGTTTTTCAAGGAGATCTATCGACTTCATGGATTGCCAGAATCTATTGTGTCGGATAGAGATACTTGATTTCTGAGTCACTTTTGGTTGAGTTTGTGGAAAATGGTGGGAACGAAACTGAAGTTTAGTAGTGCTTATCATCCGCAAACAGATGGACAGACCGAGATTGTGAACAGATCATTGGGAAATTTACTGAGGTGTCTTGTGCAAGATAATCTGAAGAGTTGGGATGTGAAGTTATGCCAAGCAGAGTTTGCCCATAATCATGCTGTAAATCGAAGTACTGGGTTCAGTCCATTCCAGATTGTTTATTCTAGTATACCAAAAGGACCGTTGGATTTGACGGTAGTGCCACAATCAAAGAAGACAGTTAAGAAAGCTGCTGATTTTGTTGAGGGGTTGACTGACTGTCATAAAATCGTTCAGGAACGATTAGAGCAAGCAAATG
The DNA here is from genome assembly GCA_030737815.1 of Allium fistulosum. NCBI lineage: Eukaryota > Viridiplantae > Streptophyta > Magnoliopsida > Asparagales > Amaryllidaceae > Allium > Allium fistulosum. The sequence continues at coordinate 1,363,825,573 of CM060903.1, read as the reverse complement.
AGAAGTATAAACGATCTGCAGATTTGAAACGAAGGAGTGTTGAATTTAATGAAGGTGATTTAGTTTATGCAGTGTTAACAAAGGATCGTTTTCCAGTGGGCGCCTATAACAAGTTGAAAGCCAGAAAAATTGGTCCTGTAAAAGTCGTAAAACGAATTAATGAAAATGCTTATAAATTGAAGCTACCGGAAGATGTGTACACTTCTGATGTGTTCAATGTTAAACATCTCGTACCATATCATGGGGATGAACGAGCTGATGTGGAGGAACTTACAAATTCGAGGTCGAATTTTTCTCAACCTGGGGAGGATGATGCAGCGCAACCCAGAATTCTTCAATACTTAAGTCGTACACGACTTAAAGATGTGGGTATAAGTCGTACACGACTTAAAGATGTGGGTATAAGTCGTCCCCGACTTATAGAAGGAATTATAGGTCGTCCATGACTTATAAAATCACGTGAGGAGGAGCTACGACTTAATTCCAGAGGGTTACGACTTAACCAAGTTTGGGAGAAAAGGCTCCGACCTAACAAAGCTTTTAAGTCGTTGATACGACTTAGGGAAGATAAGCGAGATAGCAAGCATTTAGATCGTGTAGACAAGGTACGACCTACTGGTGACGAGTTACGACCTAACGAAGCCACGTCCTACCATAGATCGCTGAAGTTCTGACTCGTAAAGACTTTAAGTCGTAAGTCGTGTGAAGATGGTTATATCTTAAGTCGTTGGGTGTTAAGTCGCTGAAGCTGGGGCCGTAGATTCTTATGCCGCTTTATCCTAAACCGTTGATTCTTTAAGTCGTGAAGATGCTGCTGTGATGAGTCGTTAAGTCGTCTACGACTTAAGTGTTGAGTCGTTGTATGGTATTGTATTGTGATTTCTTGAGTCGCTTGTACATAAGTCGTATGTCGAGGACTATGTGTTGTAATCTCTTATAAGTCGTGAGTCGTTTGTAATACACATGTATGTAGAGTCGCATTTTTTAAGTCGTAAGTCGCTGAATAGTTATGTCGTGTGTTTTGTTGAGTCGGAGGGTATGTTAAGTCGTGAGCCGGAGATATTGATAAGTCGGAGACGACTTAGGAGTTGTATTTTTTTCTGTTTTGCGTGTTGTAGCCTATAAATAGGCAAGTTGTGTCACTTGTAAAGGTGGTTGATTTTTGAATAAAATTCTCTTTTGATTGCTGTGTGCTTTCATTCAAATTGGTAGTTGAGTGTAATCTCCTATCTCCTCTTTCGGTTAATCGAGTGCGCTCGATTCAACGATTGTAGAAGCCGATTCGCGGAATCAAGTGCGCTTGATCAACGCTTGAAGAATTGAAGATCTTTGAACCCGGTATCGTGCGCGATCAACGAGTTCGGGATAGCTAGAATTCGGTATCTTCGGATCAACGAATTTGGGCATTTCAGTATCTTCCAATCCACCGAATACTACTTTCACCGATTGAAGATTGTTTTGTTTAATCCGCTGCATCAGTTTTGGTATCAGAGCTTGTTCTAGCCAATCATAGCTAGATCGAGACTTGGAGCCTAATCATTTTGAAGCTTGAAGTGTTGAGCCGTGAGCAAGTGAAGTTGTTCGACTTTGTATTGAAGTTTAGAGATCGGATCTTATCATTTGGAGAGGTTGTGTTCATCGTGTTCATCGCAAATTACAACAAAGTGGAAGTTTTCGATCCATTCCATTTTGGATCAAATTTCGAATTGTGTTTGAATTTGAAGAGTTTGTAAAGTTTCAAGTATGCCGCCAAGGAGAGCCAATCGACATCAAAACGTTGAAGCTTTGTATCGAAGAGAAGAGGCTGATGAGATGGAGCAAAGAATCAATGAAAACTTTAGTGAAAAGCTTAACGAAGGGATTGGACGATTAGAGAAGATGATGTTAGAGATGAATCAAAATCGGAGAAGGGTTTCACCTGAATCTAACCATGGGGGTAGTAGAGTCTCGCCACATTCCAATCGAGACAGAAGTGTTGAAAATGATCAAGGACGTGGGAGGAACGTGAATGATCGTGAACGGAGGAATGTAGATAGAAGGGATGATGGTGGTAGGCGTGAAGGTAGTAGAGATGTGGGTGGACGAGATAGACAACGATATACATCTGACTTTGAAGAGGAGTATGATGGTGGTAGTGTTCGAGGACAAGGACGAGGACAAGGAAGAAAACACTCTGAGTATGATCACAAGTGGGAGTCGGGGATGAAGACTGAAATTCCTGAATTCAAAGGTGGTATGCAAGCGGAGGAGTTTTTAGATTGGGTGGCTAATGTTGAAGAGATTTTTGACTTCAAGGAAGTTCCAAAACATCGTAGAGTGAAGTTGGTTGCTACGAGGCTGAGGGGTAGAGCTTTGGCGTGGTGGCAGCAGACCAAACTTACACGTGATCGAATGGGAAAGTCAAAAGTTGAATCTTGGGAGAAGATGAAGAAATTGATGAAAGCAACGTTCTTACCTTACAATTATCAGTCTTTGATGTATCAACGTTTGCAAAACTTGAGACAAGGAACGAAGTCTGTTAACGACTATGCTGATGAATTCTATCAACTTATTGCGAGGAATGATATTATGGAAACGGAAGAGCAGCTGACATCTAGATTCATTGGGGGATTGCGAATGCAGATTCAGGATATGGTTAACATGTTTGATCCCAGATCTGTAGCGGAAGCACATCAGAAAGCGTTGGCTTGGGAGAAACAAGGACGACGAGGAAGTGGTGTGTTTACTAATTCTAACAATCAAGTGAAGGGTGTTGGTGGGAGTTCTAATGTTTCTAAACCTATCAGTAGACCAGTAGTGAAGGAGGTTGAGAAGACAAAGGTTAACAACGGTTTCAAATGTTACAATTGTCAGGAATTTGGTCACAAAAGTAGCGAATGTCCAAAGCCGAAGAAGAGAGCTATGATAGCAGAGGTTGAGGAAGAGGATGAAGAAGCTGAATGTTCCAATTCACCACCTGATGAGGAGGAAGAAGAAGTGTTTGGAGACGAAGGTTATAATCTCATGATGAAAAGGTCATGTTTAACACCAAAGCAAGAGGAGGATTGTAGTTGGTTAAGGAGCAATATTTTTCAGTCTACATGTACCATTCTGGGGAAGGTTTGCAAATTTGTTATTGATGCCGGAAGCTGTGATAATATAATTTCTTCAGAAGCTGTGAGGAAGTTGGCATTGAAGACTGAGAAACATCCAAAACCGTACAAGCTAGCTTGGTTGAGGAAAGGCGGGGAGGTGAAGGTTGGACGAAGGGCTCGTGTGAATTTTTCAATTGGGAAGAAATATAAAGATGAAATCTGGTGCGATGTGGTAGATATGGACGTTTGTCATTTGTTGCTGGGGAGACCGTGGCAGTATGATAGGGCGGTGCAACATGATGGGCGTACCAACAGTTACAGTTTCATGTTTGAAGGCACAAAGATTACTCTAGTTCCAAAGAAGCGACAACCAGAGGAAAAAAAGTTGGAGGAGATTGAAGAGCTTAAAACTTTGTTAACTTTGAAGGAGTTTGTGAAGGAAGTAGAGGAGGAGCCTGAAGTATTTTTATTAATTGGGCGAGAGAGTCAGGAAGAGGTTGAAATCCCAGAAGAAGTAAAACCAGTTTTGAACGAATTTGACGATGTATTTCCAGAGGAGTTACCAACGGAGTTGCCACCGTTGAGGGATATACAACATCAAATTGATCTAGTTCCAGGAGCTGTGTTGCCACACAGACCACATTATCGAATGAGTCCGAAGGAACATGAAGAGTTGCGGAGACAGGTAGAGGAATTGCTTGAATAGGGGCGTGTGCAGGAGAGTCTGAGTCCTTGTGCTGTACCAACTTTATTGGTACCCAAGAAGGATGGGACGTGGAGGATGTGCACAGATAGTAGAGCATTGAATAAGATCACAGTCAGATACAGATTTCCGATGCCGAGGCTTGATGATTTATTGGACCAAATCAGTGGGTCTGTAATCTTTTCTAAGATTGACTTGAAGAGCGGTTATCATCAGATTCGCCTTAGACCAGGGGACGAATGGAAGACAGCATTCAAGACGAGGGAAGGCTTGTATGAATGGCTGGTAATGCCGTTTGGTCTATCAAATGCACCGAGTACATTCATGAGGGCGATGAATCAAATTTTCAAACCGTACATTGGAAAATTTGTGGTGGTTTACTTTGATGATACTCTAATCTACAGTGCTAGTAAAGAAGAGCATGTTCAACATTTGAAGAAAGTGTTAATTATTCTTCGTGAAGAACAATTCTATGCTGCTACAAAGAAGTGTGTCTTTATGGAGAGGAGTGTTTTATTTTTGGGATATGTTGTGTCGGAAGAAGGAATACAGGTTGACCAAAGTAAAGTCGAAGCTATCAGAGATTGGCCACAGCCCAAGACGATAACAGAGGTTCGGAGTTTTCACGGGTTGGCTTCATTTTATCGAAGATTCATTCCACACTTTAGTAGTGTGATGGCACCTGTTACGGATTGCATGAAGGGTAAACAGTTTGCATGGACGGAGGAAGCCGGGGTTGCTTTTGATCTAATCAAAGAACTCTTGACGTCTGCACCAATTCTAATATTACCAGATTTTCAGTTAGTGTTTGAACTACATACTGATGCATCCAAAGTTTGGATTGGAGGAGTATTGAGTCAGAGGGGACGTCCAATCGCATATTTTAGCGAGAAGTTGTCAGGAGCAAAGATGAGATACAGTACATACGATGTGGAATTTTATGCCATTGTGCAATCTATCAAACACTGGAGACATTATCTATTTCAGAAGGAGTTTGTTCTTTACACTGATCACGAGGCGTTAAAGCATTTACAAGGGCAAGACAAGATTTCAGCGAGACATGCATCGTGGATTGCATATCTGCAACAGTTTACTTTTGTTGTTAAACACAAGTCAGGGGTGACGAATCGAGTAGCTGATGCTTTGAGTAGGAGGAGTCATTTGTTGACTACACTGAAGGTTGAAGTGACGGGGTTTGAGATGTTGCCAGAATTATTTGTCAACGATCCTTACTTTGCGAAGGTGGTTGATAAAGTCAAGGAGGGAAAGACGGATGAGTTTTTGATGGAAGATGGTTTTCTGTTCAAAGGAAATCGATTGTGCATACCTGATTGTAGTTTGAGAATGAAGATTGTTAAAGAGCTACATGAAGAAGGACATGTTGGGAGAGACCGTACATTACAGTTGATTTCACAGTCTTACTTTTGGCCATCGATGAGGAAAGAAGTGGAGAGGTTTGTGGAGCGATGTCATATCTGTCAGGTTTCGAAAGGAACTGCGACTAATGCTGCTTTATATATGCCATTACCGGTACCAACTAAACCATGGGTTGATGTGAGTATGGACTTTGTATTGGGGTTGTCGAGAACGCAGCGTGGTAATGATTCCATTTATGTGGTAGTTGACCGATTTTCGAAAATGGCACATTTTATTGCTTGTAAGAAGACGGCGGATGCTGTTCATGTTGCTCAGTTGTTTTTCAAGGAGATCTATCGACTTCATGGATTGCCAGAATCTATTGTGTCGGATAGAGATACTTGATTTCTGAGTCACTTTTGGTTGAGTTTGTGGAAAATGGTGGGAACGAAACTGAAGTTTAGTAGTGCTTATCATCCGCAAACAGATGGACAGACCGAGGTTGTGAACAGATCATTGGGAAATTTACTGAGGTGTCTTGTGCAAAATAATCTGAAGAGTTGGGATGTGAAGTTATGCCAAGCAAAGTTTGCCCATAATCATGCTGTAAATCGAAGTACTGGGTTCAGTCCATTCCAGATTGTTTATTCTAGTATACCGAAAGGACCGTTGGATTTGACGGTAGTGCCACAATCAAAGAAGACAGTTAAGAAAGCTGCTGATTTTGTTGAGGGGTTGACTGACTGTCATAAAATCGTTCAGGAACGATTAGAGCAAGCAAATGAGAAGTATAAACGATCTGCAGATTTGAAACGAAGGAGTGTTGAATTTAATGAAGGTGATTTAATTTATGCAGTGTTAACAAAGGATCGTTTTCCAATGGGCGCTTATAACAAGTTGAAAGCCAGAAAAATTGGTCCTGTAAAAGTCGTAAAACGAATTAATGAAAATGCTTATAAATTGAAGCTACCGGAGGATGTGTACACTTCTGATGTGTTCAATGTTAAACATCTCGTACCATATCATGGGGATGAACGAGATGATGTGGAGGAACTTACAAATTCGAGGTCGAATTTTTCTCAACCTGGGGAGGATGATGCAGCGCAACCCAGAATTCTTCAAGACTTAAGTCGTCAACGACTTAAAGATGTGGGTATAAGTCGTACACGACTTAAAGATGTGGGTATAAGTCATCCCCGACTTATAGAAGGAATTATAGGTCATCCACGACTTATAAAATCACGTGAGGAGGAGCTACGACTTAATTCCAGAGGGTTACGACTTAACCAAGTTTGGGAGAAAAGGCTCCGACCTAACAAATCTTTTAAGTCGTTGATACGACTTAGGGAAGATAAGCGAGATAGCAAGCAGTTAGTTCGTGTAGACAAGGTACGACCTACTGGTGACGAGTTACGACCTAACGAAGCCACGTCCTACCATAGATCTCTGAAGTTCTGACTCGTAAAGACTTTAAGTCGTAAGTCGTGTGAAGATGGTTATATCTTAAGTCGTTGGGTGTTAAGTCGCTGAAGCTGGGGCCGTAGATTCTTATGCCGCTTTATCCTAAACCGTTGATTCTTTAAGTCGTGAAGATGCTGCTGTGATGAGTCGTTAAGTCGTCTACGACTTAAGTGTTGAGTCGTTGTATGGTATTGTATTGTGATTTCTTGAGTCGCTTGTACATAAGTCGTATGTCGAGGACTATGTGTTGTAATCTCTTATAAGTCGTGAGTCGTTTGTAATACACATGTATGTAGAGTCGCATCTTTTTAAGTCGTAAGTCGTTGAATAGTTATGTCGTGTGTTTTGTTGAGTCGGAGGGTATGTTAAGTCGTGAGCCGGAGATATTGATAAGTCGGAGACGACTTAGGAGTTGTATTTTTTTCTGTTTTGCGTGTTGTAGCCTATAAATAGGCAAGTTGTGTCACTTGTAAAGGTGGTTGATTTTTGAATAAAATTCTCTTTTGATTGCTGTGTGCTTTCATTCAAATTGGTAGTTGAGTGTAATCTCCTATCTCCTCTTTCGATTAATCGAGTGCGCTCGATTCAACGATTGTAGAAGCCGATTCGCGGAATCAAGTGCGCTTGATCAACGCTTGAAGAATTGAAGATCTATGAACCCGGTATCGTGCGCGATCAACGAGTTCGGGATAGCTAGAATTCGGTATCTTCAGATCAACGAATTTGGGCATTTCAGTATCTTCCAATCCACCGAATACTACTTTCACCGATTGAAGATTTTTTTGTTTAATCCGCTGCGTCACTCATTGATTACAAAAGAAGAACAAGTTATGGTATGATTTTCTATCCTTTGGAAAGGTTTACTGTACTTGTTTATAGGAAGTTTGGATTCCTCCTCAGCCATGTTTGTGGAGAGGCCGGCTATGATTTAGCAGTTCCTGTTTATTTGTATATAGTTTTAATATACAGTATTTTGAGATAGTTTTCCTCACACCAGACTTTATGTCTGACTGGCATTTTGTCTTTATCTGCTTATGTCATGAAAAATCTTGCGTACTCGATTGAGTAGTTCTGGAATCAGGTGCTTTTGGGGATATGCTAGCAGAGTGTGCAGTTGGAGCATTTTGGAGGTGTGTCATCATTGTTTATATATATATATATAATATATATACTTGTTATTATATTTGTACATGACGGACTGTTATTTTTATATAAGACTGTTGTATTTTATATTCATTCAGAACTCCGTGCTTTTAGGAGTTGATGTATTCTGATTTTCTGTACTGATATGTCATTCTATATATTTTCATGACAGACCTGTTTGGGAGTTAGTTGCTTTTGCTAGTGCGGCCTCTTATATATTTTCATTCTATTTTGATCATGTATATCAAGTATATTATATGTTGCCATTCTGTTGTGAGATCTTATTGATGTCTTGGTTTAGTGTTTTGTTCTATTTTACTCCAACGATCTATTTTTTATGTTATTCGAAAGTCGTGCGATGATGTAAGGCACTGGCTTTTGGGTATTACGAAGGACGGGTTGTTATAAGCGCCTCAAATAGTGCCATCCCAATGCTTGCCTGATTGCTGTTATTTTTGTTAAACTCCACCGATGGTAAATGATCCTCCCAAGAGCCTCTAAATCCAAGATGCACATCCAAATTAAGTCCTCTAATACCCGATTCACTCTCTCCATCTGCCCATCTGTTTGCGGATGATAAGCGGTGCTCAAGCTCAACTTGGTGCCTAAAGCCTTTTGTAGACTCCACCAAAACTCGCTAGTGAAAAGTGGATCTCCGTCGCTAATGATGCCTGTAGGAACTCCATGTAACCTAACGACCTCTCTCATGTATAGATTCACTAAAGATGTCATCATCCTCGTACTCCCAATCAGTACAAAATGAGCGCATTTGGTCAGTCGATCAACTATAACCCAAATACTCTCATTCCCTCTCATACTCCTCAGTAAACCATAGATGAAGTCCAAAAAAATAATCTCCAACTTCCACTGAGGAATATCTAATGGCTGCAATAATCCTCTCGGCTTCTTCTGCTCTGCCTTTACCCTCTTGCAAGTCATACATCGAGCCACATACTCCGCTACATGCTTCTTTATTTCCGGCTAGTAGAGACTCTCTTCATGTTATGGTACATTTTGTGTCCGTCGGGATGAATGGTCATCCTTGAACAATGAGACTCACCTAGTACCGTATCAATCAACTCAATAATGAGTGGAACACATAATCTATCGTCCCTTTGTAACCATCCCTTCAAATAAATGTCATGATGCCTCAAATGACTCGATATTTCACAAGCTTCTCAAAGATGTCTACTAGCTCTTTATCTTGCTTTTTACTGGACCAATACGTTCCATAAGTGTAGGCTACACATCCAAAGCTGCTAACAATCCCCTGGTAATGTCTGATGATGGTCGAGTATCAAATGTAGAAATTAACTCCAAATGCCTTCATTCCAAAAACAAAGGACTTAATACTGCATGCTCTCTGCACAAGGCATCGCCACCATATTGCCCTTGCCTGGAGTACATGAGATATTGAAATCATATGATCCCAAAAACTCCATCCACCTCTATTGCCTTAAATTCAAGTCCTTCTAGGAGAATAAATACTTTAGAGATTGTGATCCATATACTACTCAAGTCACTCTCTAAAAGATATTTCCACCATGACTTGAGTGCAAAGACAATGGTTGCTAACTCAAGATCATGGGTATGGTAGTTTCTCTTGTGGACATTTAATTATCGACTAGCATAACTCACCACTTTTCTTTCTTGCATCAAGATTTCTTCCAACCCCATACCAGAAGTGTCGGTATATACTGTATATCCTTTCGTACCATCAGGCAATACCAAAATCATGCACTAGTCAATGCCTTCTTCAACTTTATAAAAGCATCCTCACACTTCGCTTCCCACAAGAAAACTAAATTATTCTTAGTGAGGCAGGTTAGAGGAACATTGAACTTTACGAAGTCCTTGATGAACTTTCGATAGTAGCCCATCCAATGAAGAAATCTACTCAGTTCCATGACATTCTTTGGCACATGCCAATTCTGAACTGCAACAACTTCACTGAGATCGATTGCCAACTCACTTTTCGAGACATCGTGTCTCAAAAAGCATACCTCCTCTTTCTAAAAGTGGCACTTTGAAAACATTGCATTCAACTTATGCACACGAAATGTATTGAGAACTTCTTCAAATGTAAGATTGCTCCTCTCACTCCTCGAATAGACTAAAATGGCATCCACAAATACCACGATGAACTTCTTAAGCAACCGTTTGAAAACTTGACTCATCAAATCAACAAAGTAGGCAAGTGCATTGGTCAATGTGAAGTGCATGACTAACCATTCATAAAGTTCATCGGGTGTATAAAAAGCTGTCTTCTCAATACTATTCTCGGCCACACGCAACTGGTGGAATCAGGTAGCCATATCAACTTGTGAGAACACCTTCGCTCCAACCAACTGATCAAAGAGATCGTTTATATGCCCCTATCCCTAAGGAATTTTGTGTAATGACCCAACTTTTGACTAACATTATTTAGGACATTTAATTAGATAAATTAAATGAAAATGATTAAGGGATTGAGAATTGTAAAGTTATAAGGTAGTCGTTCCTTAATGAATGAACAAATGGAAATTTAATATGAGTAAGGAAAGGTAATAAGGTAAGGGCAAAATAGGAATAGGTTATATTCTTTTACCCTAAACCCTTATCCCATTTTCATTTCCAACATTCACAAACAAAACCAAATACAGAATTGGTCGGCCACCATTAGAAGTAATCTAAAGGAAGATAAACAAAGATACAAGTAGGAAGCTTAATCAAATCAATTCAAGAGCAAATCTCAACCTTCTTAACAATAAAGCTAATGTGAATAATAGATTACATCTCATTTTCATTATTTTTGGTTTCTAGATAAGATCCGAAATTATTTTGTAAGTAAAATGCCATGTTTTAATTGTTTAAATGGATATATATGCTTGTTGATGATTTATGTTGTTTTATATAGATTTTATGATAAGATTTGATTTGAAAAACCTATCAAATGACATTCAAATGGCTTGCATTTCTTATATAAGGTCAGAAATATTATTTTAGAGATTGGTTTCAAGTTTCTTAATTTTCTAAATTCTTGTGGATTTATTATGAATTTTCTAGTAAATAAAATGGTTAAATTGGGTTTAAATTATTTATGGCTACTATATGTTAGCTTTAGGTCAGAAATTTAAATATGTTATAAAATATACTAAAAGTGATTTATAGGAATTTTTAGAGGATTTCCTGAGTATTTTATTAAATATATAAAATTATTTAAGGTATGGGACTTAAATGTCTCATATGTTTATAAAAGGAGAAGGGGCAATTTGTTAAATGTTTAAATTATTAATTACTGAATTCGGCAGCACTTTTAGAAAATATTTTGAAAAAGAATTGGCAACCAATTATATGTTGACAAATAAAGCAAGTTAGTTGGAAAGATATTACTTTAAAAAGTTAAAAATCAGTTTTGTAAACGATTACCGTTCGCCACTTATAACAGCCACCTTTCGATACCATCCATCAGCCTCCAACCTAGTCGAAACCAATACACATGGTATCAATGCCTTGGTATGTAGTGGATTGGAGATAGGCGAAAGGTATAGAGTCGAAACATGCTTTTGAAGGGGTAGAAGTAATCTTTATAAACTCAGAACTATTTTGGTTATAAAATGAGGCTTTCGAAGGAAATAGCTTTGGACTTAGTAAAATATGCCTTTGTTTTAGAAAAGGGCTTTTGAAAGAGGTTGCTGCCTTTTGTTTTTAAAATTAGCATTCCAAGGAGTCGAAACCCCTGCTGCTGCATTCAACCTTTCGAATCAATGCCTTCGAAAGGGTTCTTTTGCCTTAAACTTTGAAGTCGCCTCTCCATGCTTTTGAAAGGGTTGGTTACAAAACCATCCACTTTCTTTTAACTTAGGAAAAATGTTTTCGAAAGCAATGCTTTCGCCCCAGATCTTTTATGACCCTTTGTTCCATTGAAAGTTTAACCCAAAGGTTTCGAAAGGAATGGTTTTAAATGGTTCTTAGCTATGTTCCACAAACTTATACTTGAATCCAATGCTTTCGAAAGGTTTGTTTTAAGTAAAAGACTTTAATTCTTTCAAAAGATATATAATGAAGGTTTGGAAGGGGAGATTCCCAATGTATTCGAAAGGTTTACTTTTATTATTTTAATGGAAGGTTTCCAATGCTTTCGAAAGGCAAGTATAAAGTGTTTTGAAAAGAGGACGTCTAAGGTTTTATAAAGCTTTCGAAGGGATGCTTTCCATGATTTCGAAAGGTCTATTTTTAAAGGTTTTCGTAAGGTATGTTTTGGCCTTTTGGCCTAGTGTTTCTAAGTATAGTAGTTAACCTATTTTGAAAGGGGTACTTTCAATTGACTCGAAAGGTACTATTTAAAGTTTTAAGCAAAGGTTTCGAATGGTTTACCTTGGCTTCATAGCCTAAGAGCTTTTAAGTTAAAAAGGGTTTTTAACTTACTTTAGTGGGATGGATAATCCCATTATATTTCATCAATGTTGTTTTGTATAAAGCATATATCATGGCAAAGATATTTAAGTAAAGCAAAGAGTATATTTTCCTTATTTAAGTATGATTTAAAGGATTAAATCAATTTGAAAGAAATATTTTCAAGGAAAATTTGATGGGTGTTGTTAACCCTAAGTAAATGAATCGGGTATTAGAGTACTAGATGAGAGTGGTATAGGATTGCGCCCTATACTTTAGCTAATAAGCCCCTAGCTAATATAAGTCCAAAATTCTAGGGTGTAGGGTTTTGTCACAGGTAAGACTAAAATGATGTTACATACTGAAAGGAATATACAGAGAGAAGAAAGGTTATTAGTGAGTCCGCAAAACCATTAGGTTCAGTTGACCCTAGAAGAAGATAGTAAAAGGCAAATAGCCCTATAGAGTGTCTAACAGATGTTAGATAATTGGTTATGCCTGGTAGGCCCGAGTCAACCAATGGTTAATAGTTAGCCAAACAAAACTATATTTTTGGGGGTAGATAGCCCATTGATTACCTGGTTTATATGCATATATAATATTGCTATTATTGCTTTAATCAGTTTGATTGCAAGTTTTTGATTTGCAAAAGATATGTTTGAAAAAAGATATTAATGAGGGGAAACCTGTTCCGCTAAGTGGAATGGCCTCACTTCATATCAGTAAAATGAGATGTAATAGTGTTATTCATAGCAGGCTTTATGTCTAACTTGAAGTTTATGTTTTCCCCTTAAACTCTCGGGTGCTCAAAATTTAATTTGAGTAGATTGAGAGTTAAGGTTTTTTAGGTTTAGTAGGTTGGACGAATAAGCTTCCAAAGACATGCAGGAGGCAAAGCTAGCTATATAGGAGTTAGTTTTATTTCTGCTCTGATGTATTAAGATTGATATGTCTATTTAGTACTCTGATCAGCCAAGGGGGCATCTTCATATGTCGCTCTTGGTGTTATTTGTAATAATTATATTTGATCAAAACCTGGGAATCGTTTGGGATTATGTATCTGAATATAAAACATTTATTTGAAATGTAATCAGAAAAGCTGTTTTAAATCTGCGACGATTTTATTTCATATGCATATGCTTCTGATATTATAGATAGCATTAACTTTACCGTGTTTTGTCACCGAATGTTAATACTATGGATGACTGTAGCATCTGTAGTGCTTAGTTTCGGGCTTCAAGACAGGGGATGTTACAACTTGGCATTAGAGCATAGGTTTACGAAGTTTTTTAAAGGGATTCCAAACTTAAAACTATTTTGAAAAACATAGTCCTAAGTAATTAGAGAAAAGACTGGGGTATGGGATAACAATATAGTAACGTACTTGTATTTGCTATATATACGTATACACTTTATCTCTATTCTCCCATCTCTTTTAGACTATTCTTCTGTATCTTACAAAGACTCGAATGCAGATTTTATGGACGTAAGATATGGATGCTAGAGGTGGAAGAGTTAACATTGGTGGGGGAAGCACCACAACTAATGGAAATGCCAGACCGAACACGAGAAGGAATCCAGGTCAGGTACAAGCTGCTAATGTGGGTGCTGGAACACCACAAATTGATATGGGAGCTATGTACCAGTTCTTTGTCAACATGATGCAGGCTGGAGTTGTTGTGGAATTAGTTGGAGGAAATGCTAAAGAAGGAAATCATAGAGCTCCAGTGGTCAATAATTATGCTGCGTTGAGCAGAGATTATGTTAGGCTGGAAGGAAAACTGCTTATCGGGGCTGAGGACGCAATTAAAGTGGAGAATTGGTTACTTCATTGCGAGAGGATCTTTGTTGATTTGTGGCTTAATGACGAGCAAAAGAGAAGGCTTGATTCTAGATAGTTACAAGGAGCAGCACTATTTTGGTGGAACAATGTTACCGTGGGAGTCAATGAGGAGACCATGACTTGGGCTGAATTAAAAGGAGGTTTGAGGAAAGCTTTATGTCAGAAATTGCTAAGTGAACTCTGCTCAGGAAGTTTATAGAGTTGGATCAGGGAGACATGACAATGCTTCAGTATGTAACTCGATTTGAGGAGTTATCAAGACACAGATACACTATGGTTGATACAGTTATTAAAAGGAATGAGAAGTTCATACGTAGGTTGAAGCCTGAGCTTTCTAAGGCCACATTATTGCATATTAGAGATTCGTGCAATGTAGTTGTTGAGATGGCTTTGAGGCAGGAAGAAATGCTTGGAGCTCAAAAGAGTGGATCTGCCAAGAAGGAAAAGGCAAAAGTTATATGTTATAAGTGTGATAAGAAGGGAACTATGCTCATGAGTGCCGAACATGCAAAGGGAAGAAAGCTGTTGACAAGAAAGGAGTGAGATGTTTCAACCGCGATCAAATTGCTATGTGCAAGGAGCCAGCCAAGGATGGAAATTGCAAAATGTTTGCATTAGAGCCAGCTACCTTGAGACCAACAGCAGAGGAGAAAGGAAAAGCTGTGTTAGGGGGTATGCTTTTATTCATGGTGTATTAGTTAGAGTTCTATTTGATACTGGTGCATCGCATTCATTTATATCTCATTGTTTGGTAGATAAGCTTAACCTAGAACCCTCATACCTAGTTACTTCCTTAAGGGTAGCGAATATGATAGGATGTCACGTGGCTCTTAGGATGAGATGTGACCACCTAGAGTTTGAATTGTTAGATCATACATTTGTTTGCAGCTTGCATGTGTTTGATTTCATAGGCTTCGGAATTATTTTGGGTATGGATTAGTTAAGTAAATACGATGCTAGGATATTTTGCCATGATAGGAAAATATCACTTAGACACCCTGGCTGTAGTGATCGGATAATATACTCCGTAGAAAACCCTAGTTTTGAGGTTAATGCTTTGTTGGGTGTTGTGGAGGCAGAAGACGAGTTAAATCGAGTTTTCATTGTTAGAGAATTCACAGATGTCTTTGAGCCCGTAGTAGGACTGCCATCGAAACAAGCTATTGATTTTCGAATAGATTTAGTACCAGGAGCAGAACCGGTGCCAAGAAGAATGACACCTACCAAGATGAAGGAGCTAAAGGTGCAGTTGGTGGATTTGGAAAGTAAGAACTTTATCAGACCGAGCAGTTCGCCTTGGGGAACAACCGCAATGTTTGTAAGGAAACCAGATGGATCATTAAGGTTATGTATCGATTATCTTAGTTGAATGAGAAGATGATAATGAATCAATATCCATTACCTAGAATTGACGATTTGTTCGACCAGTTGAGTGGGGACAAAGTATTTTCCGAGTTGGATTTGGCAATAGGATTCCATCAGCTTAGAGTGGCTGAGGATAGTATTCCTTTGACGGCGTTTAGAACCAGATATGGATCGTATGAATGGTTAGCAATGCTGTTCGGACTAACTAATGCGCCGGCATTCTTTGTAGATTTGATGAACTGAGTTTTCCGAGAGCACTTGGATAGGATCGTATTGGTATTCATAAATGACATTTTGGTATACTCTAAAGATGAAAGAGAGTATGAAGTTCTTTTTGGAGTGGTGCTTGAGACATTGAGGCAGCATCAACTGAAGGAAAAGTTTTCGAAGTATCATTTCTGGGAAAAGGAAGTGAAGTTCCTTGGTCATGTAGTCTCAGAGAAAGGGTTATCTGTAGATCCAGCTAAGATCGAGGTAGTGAATAGTTGGAAGAGACCCGAGATAGTGACCAAGGTAAAGAGTTTTCTTAGATTAGTTGGTTACTATCGGAGATTCATTAAGGAATTTTCGCGGATTGCGGCACCGATGACTAAGCTAAATCGGAATGATGTGAAGTTTGTCTGCACCGATAAGTGTGAGGAGGCATTCCAGAAGCTGAAACACTTATTGAAAAAGGCACCCCTATTAGTTATTCCAGAGGGGAATCAGGGCTTAGTAGTGTACACAGATGCCTGTGGAACAAGGTTAGGAGTTGTGTTAATGCAAAGAGGTAAAGTGATTGTCTATACTTCTCAACAGCTCGGACCACATGAGGTTAGATATCCAACTCATGGTTTGGAATTTGCTGCGGTAATTTTTGCATTGAAGGTGTGGAGACATTACCTTTTGGGAGAAAGATTCGAGTTGTATATAGATCATAAGTCATTAAAGTATTTATTCTCTCAGAAGGAGTTGAATATGAGGCAACATAGGTGGTTATAGTTTTTAGCTGCTTATGACTTTTTATTGAGTACACACCAGAAAAAGGCAATAAGGTGGCGGATGCACTTAGCAGGAAACATCATAATGCAGTATTGACAAGGATAGCTGAGTGGAAAGATTTAGAAGCATTGACTACATGTAGAATACAGTGGAGATCTGAAGCTAGATCTAGTAAGGAAATCACTATGTTGTCGTGTTTAGAAGTTTGACTGGTGATGATCAAAAATATTGCTTCTAAGCAGAAGGAGGATCCATCATTAGTTGAACGGATCAGTAAGTTAAGGGATGAAACGGAGAGCGATGACTTAAAAGATTTCAGTCTTGACTAGAAAGGGTGGTTGAGGAAGAAAGGAAGACTATGTGTTCCAAACGTGGGAAACATCAGGAAGGAAGTTCTTGGAGAATGCCATCGTTCGAAGTTCAATATTCTTCCAGGAGGAACTAAGATGTATCAAGACATGAAAAGAAGAAACTTCTAGGAAGGCATGAAGAGGGATGTAGCTTATGGGTGAAACAATGTTTGAACTGTCAACAGATAAAAGCTGAACATCAAAAACCAAGTGGGTTACTTTAGCCTTTACAGGTTCCTATTTGGAAATGAGATTCTATCTCAATGGATTTTATAGATGGGTTGCCAAAGTCGAATCGAGGAAATGAAAGTATATGGGTCATAGTGGACATGTTGACCAAGAGTTCCCATTTCATTCCAGTTAAGTCAATCGAGATGGCGCCTGTTTTGGCAAAATTATTCATAAAGAATATAGTCAGACTGCATGGAATTCCAAGTAGTATAGTAAGTGATAGAGATACCTTATTCACTAGCGAGTTCTGGAAGGGTCTACAGGAGACTTTGGGTACCAAGCTCAAGATGAGTACCGCTTACCATCTGTAGATAGATGGGCAAACAGAAAGAGTTAACACAATCTTAGAGAACTTCTTAAGAGCTTGTGTGCTAGACTTTGGGGGATCATAGGAAGACCATATACACCTAGTCGAGTTTTCATATAACAATAATTATCAGACTAGTATAGGGATGACACCGTTTGAAGCGTTGTATGGAAGGCCGTGCAAATCTCCTGTTTGTTGGTTAGAGACCGAGGATAGGTTAGTTCTTAGTCTAGATCTAGTTAGAGAAGCTGCAGAAAAGATTGAGAAATTCATGCTAGAATGAAGGAAGCTAAGTCTAGGCAGAAGAGCTATGCTGATAGAAGATGGAAAGACTTAGAGTTCTCAGTTGGAGATCATGTTTTTGTCAAGTTATCACCATGAAAGGTGTAATCAAATTCGGAAAATCAAGAAAATTGGCACCAAGATTTGTTGGACCATTTCCTACTATAGAAAGGATCGAAAAACTCGCATATATAGTAGAGTAACCGATAGTTTGCAGGAGTCCACGATGTTTTTCATACATCTCCTCTAAGGAAGTGTATTCGAGATCCAGAAACTACT
The DNA here is from genome assembly GCA_030737815.1 of Allium fistulosum. Classification (NCBI taxonomy): domain Eukaryota; kingdom Viridiplantae; phylum Streptophyta; class Magnoliopsida; order Asparagales; family Amaryllidaceae; genus Allium; species Allium fistulosum. The sequence continues at coordinate 1,363,807,824 of CM060903.1, read as the reverse complement.
ATTGCACCTACTGTGTTAGATGATTTAGTAGTGGAACCGGATATGACTATAGTTAGAAAGCCAGTTCGTATAGCCGCGAGAGATGAGAAGAGACTAAGAAACATGATAGTCAGATTAGTCAAAGTTCAGTGGGGTGACGAGGAGAGAGACAGTACATGGAAAACTGAGAGCAGGATTAGAGATACTTATCCTGACTTGTTTCACGATATGTTTTACCTTTATGATTGATTATTATGAGTACCTTATCGTAATTTCGAGGACGAAATTCCTTAAGGAGGGGAGTCTGTAATGACCCTACTTTTGACTAACATTATTTAGGACATTTGATTAGATAAATAAAATAAAATACTGAAAATGGTTAAGGGATTGAGATTTGTATAGTTATAAGGTAGCTATGCCTTAATTAATGAACAAATGGAAATTTAATATGAACTAAGTAAAAGTAATTAGATAAGGAAAAAATAGGAATATGTTATGTTCTTATACCTTAAACCCTTATCCCATTCTCATTTCCAACATTCACAAACAAAACTAAATATAGAGCTTGGCCGACCAACATTTGAAGTAATCTAAAGGAAGATAAGCAAGGATTCAAGTAGGAAGCTTAATCAAATCAATTCAAGAGAAAATCTCAACCTTCTTAACAATTAAGCTAAGGTGAATAATAGATTACATCTCATTTTCATTATTTTTGGTTTCTAGATAAGATCCAAAATTATTTTGCAAGTAAAATGGCATGTTTTAATTGTTTAAATGGATATATATGCTTGTTGATGATTTATGTTGTTTGATATAGATTTTATGATAAGATTTGATTTGAAAAACCTATTAAATGACATCCAAATGGCTTGCATTTTTGATATAAGGTCAAAAATATTATTTTAGGGATGGGTTTCAAGTTTAATAATTTTCTAAGTTGTTGTGGATTTATTATGAATTTTATAATAAAGAAAATGGTTAAATTAGGTTTAAATTATTTATGGCTATTATATGCTAGCTTTGGGTCAGAAATTTAAATATGTTAGAAAACATAATATAAGTGATTTATGAGAATTTTCCTGAGTATTTTATTAAATATATAAAATTATTTAAGGTATGAGACTTAAATGTTTTATATGTTTATAAAAGGAGAAAGAGCAATTTGTTAAATGTTTAAATTGTGAATCACTGAACTTGGAAGCAATTTTAGAAAATATTTTGAAAAAGAATTGGCAACCAATTATATGTTGATAGATAAGGCAAGTTAGTTGGAAATATATTACTTTAAAAAGTTAAAAATCATTTTTGTAAAAGATTACTGCTTCGCCACTTATAGTAGCCACTTTTCGACACCATCCATCCGCCTCCAATTGAGTCGAAACCAACACACATGGTATCAATGCCTTGGTACGTAGTGGATTAGAGATAAGCGAAAGGTATATAGTCGAAACATGCTTTCGAAGGGGTAGAAGTATTCTTTATAAACTTAGAACTATTTTGGTTACAAAGTGAGGCTTTCGAAGGAAATAGCTTTCGACTTAGTCAAATATGCCTTTGTTTTAGAAAAGGGATTTCAAAAGAGGTTGTTGCCTTTTGTTTTTAAAATAAGCATTCGAAGGGGTCGAAACCCCTACTATCGTATTCAACCTTTCGAATCAATGGCTTCGAAAGGGTTCTTTTTCCCTAAACTTTGAAGCCGCCTCTCCATGCTTTCGAAAGGGTTGGTTACGAAACTATCCACTTTCTTTTAATTTAGGAAAAATGTTTTCGCCCCAGATCTTTTAAGACCCTTTGTTCTATTGAAAGTTTAACCCAAAGGTTTCAAAAGGAATGGTTTTAAATGGTTTTGAAGCTATGTTCTACAAACTTATACTTGAACCCAATGCTTTCGAAAGGTTTCTTTTAAGTAAAGGACTCTAATGCTTTCGAAAGATATATAATGAAGGTTTCGAAGGGGAGATTCCCCAATGTTTTCTAAAGGCTTACTTTTAGTATTTGAATGGAAGGTTTCCAATGCTTTCGAAAGGCAAGCATAAGGTGTTTTGAAACGAGGATGTCTAAGGTTTTATAAAGCTTTCGAATGGATGCTTACCATGATTTGGAAAGGTCTATTTTTAAAGGTTTTCGAAAGGTAAGGTTTTCCCTTTTGGCCTAGGTGTTTCTAGGTATAGTAGTTAACTTATTTTGAAAGGGGTACTTTTAATGGACTCGAAAGGTATTGTTTAAAGTTTTAAGCAAAGGTTTCAAATGGTTTACCTTGGCTTCATGGCCTAAGAGTTTTTAAGTTAAAAATGGTTTTTAACTTATTTTGGAGGGATAGATAATCCCATTATATTTCATCAACGTTATTTTGTATAAAGCATATTTTATGGCAAGGATATTTAAGTAAATAAAAGAGTATATTTTCCTTGTTTAAGTATGATTTAAAGGGTTAAATCAATTTGAAAGAATATTTTCAAGGAAAATTTGATGGGGTGGTTAACCCTAAGTAAATGACTTAGGTATTAGAATACCAAATATGACTGGTATAGGGTCGCGTCCTATACTTTTACTAATAAGTCCCTAGCTAATATAAATCCAAAATTCCAGTGTGTTGGGCTTTGTCACAGGTAAGACTAAAATTATGTTACACACTAAAAGGAATATACAGAGAAAAGATAGGTTATTGGTGAGCCCGCAAAACCATAAGGTTTAGTTGACCCTAGAAGAAGATAGTAAAGGGCAGATAGCCCTGTAATGTGTCTAACAGATGTTAGATAATTGATTATGTCTGGTAGGCCCGAGCCATCCAATGGTTAATAGTTAGCCAAACAAAACTATTTTTTTGTGGACAGATAGTCCATCGATTACCTGGTTTATGTGCATATACGATATTGCTACTATTGCTTTAATCAGTTTGATTGCAGGTTTTTGATTTGCAAAAGATATGTTTTAAAAATGGATATTAGTGAGGGGAAACCCTTTCCGCTAAGCGGTGTGGTCTCACTTAATATCAGTAAACCAAGATGTAATAGTATTTTTCACACAAGGCTTTATGTCTGACTCGAAGTTTATGTTTTCCCCTTAAACTCTCGGATGCTCAAAATTTAATTTGAGTAGATTGAGAGTTAAGGTTTTTCAGGTTAAGTAGGTTGGACGAATAAGCTTCCGAAGACGTGCCAGAGGCAAAGCTAGCTATATAGGAGTTATTTAGTTTTATTTCCGCTGTGATGTATTAAGACTAATATGTCTATTTAGTACTCTGATCACCCAAGGGGCATCTTCATATGTCGCTTTTGGCATAATTTGTAATAATTATATTTGATCAAAACCTGGGAATCGTTTGGGATTATGTATCTAAATATGAAATATTTCTTTGAAATGTAATCATAAAAGTTGTTTTTAATCCGCGATGATTTTATTTCATATTCATGCGCTTTTGATATTATGGATACCATTAACATTACCGTGTTTTGTCATCGGAAGTTAATACTATGGATGACTGCAGTATCTGTAGAGCTTATCTTCAGGCCTCAAGATAGGGGATGTTACATTTTGAACCTCGCTCTAATACCAAATGTGACAACCCGCACTTCTCAACACACCGGTCCAAAGCCGAGGATGACTTTCGGATTTGCGTCGGTGCTAAAAAGTACAAGCTATCGGGTTTTATAATATTCAAAGATAAAAAATAAATAGATATGATCTTAGATATTGTGATATCCCGGGATTTTGGGCAATATCAATTTAATAATCTATATTAAAAAATTTAATTGATTTAATAATCTTTGTTAATAAATTTGAATTAATTTAATAATCTAATTAAATAAATATTTAATTAGTGAATTTTATCTTTTAAAAACTAATAAAATGATTTCTATTTATAATGTATATATATGTGTGTATATATTGTAAATAGATAAGCTTTGGTTTGAAAATTAATAAATAAATAAAATCTTGTTTTTAAATTTCAAATATATATATTTTGATAGTTTGGAAATTATGATTTATTTAATATTAAGCTTTTCAAAGTTATTTAATAAATAACTATATGGTTTTAAAATACATAAGATAAATGTTTAATTGTTTAAAAAATAGTTTTTTAGCTTAAGTTTAATTTAAATAAAAGGTTTGTTTTATTTCTTTTTAAATATTACTTGAAAGATATGATTTAAAAAAATAGAAGTTTAAAATACAATTTACATATGGTATTAATTCATTAAATAATAGAAGAAATTTATAATCTTTTATAAATTATTTAAAATTGTCAAATTTGATATTTTCAAATAATAATTATAATACATTATTTTTATAAATATAAATGGATTTTAAAGACAATGGAATTGTTATTTTAAATTTAAATGGTAGTTATATATGCATATATATAACTTGATTTTAAAATTGGATTTTAAAATTTAATTTGAATTTGAATTAATTTTGAAATTCAAAAGAATAAACATTTTTAAAATATTTGGATAAGCCTTTAATTATATATAATTTGTTTATTTACATTTTCTTTAAAGGATAAATTCATATATACATTTACATAAGAATTTATTAATTAAGTTAAAAATCTTTATTAACATTTAAAATAAAAAACAAAATACTTAAAAGACAAATGTCACCATATTAAAGCTTAATAAAACATGTGTAATTTAAATAGCTAATGTATATGACAAGTGTCACATTTAATTTAATTTTTCATTTATTTTTATTAAATCATTTCAGCCTTTATACATATGTTACCTTACGTTCATTCTTTTTCCATTTTTCTCTTTTCAAAACTTGAGAATATGTTTTCAGCCTGTACAAATCTTAAATCAAACCCTCCTCAAAACCAGAAATCAAATTCTTCAACCTGTAAACTTATTTTCAAAAACAAAATGAAATCATAAGCCTGTAATTCTTTTCAAATCAAACAACTCAAACCATTAGCCTGCATCTTCTTCAACCTGGAATCAAGTAGTCTCTGTTACAAGTATTCTAGTTCTGTTGGGATCAGCAACTCAAGTTTTTAAATCAAAGCATCTTTCCAGTAATTCAAGCATATTAATAAAGGAAGCAAGGGCACTCAAGTTTTAAAGATTTAAAAGCTATTTCAAAAAAAACAAAACAGGTGAGTAACAATCTTTCTAAAAGGATTCAAATCTGTTTTAAAATCTGGATGTATGCAATAAATATCTGAAGTAGAGTGTGATAATTGTTTGCATGGTTTTAAATATGAATTGTATATATATATATCTAAATATATGGATGTGCATGTTTGTATACAGAGTGTTGGCTCTATTCTTGATATACAGGTTACAAAACTTGATCAAAAATTTCATATCATTTTCCCTGGATCTCTTTAGACTTCAACATATAAACAAAAATCTGTTTGTTATGACAAGATCTAAATTTTAAAAATAATTTTTGAGTTAAATATGAAAGTTGTTTTAACTGGAAGGTAAATTTACAGTAAAACTTAAACATATCAAAAATTCTGTCTCAGAGATTAAATGATTCATGTATATAACCTGATTTGCATTTGAAAATTATGAATTTTAAAAATAAAATCAGGAATTTTAAGCTTGAAATTCGAGTGAGATCGAAGGATGAACAGAATTCTTGTCTAAGGTGATTTCTGGTGATCAGTAAAGTTTGAGTGGTCGGGACCACTGCTGGAGGCAGCAAGGAGGTAGACGAGTTCGGGAAAAATGATGGCTGGTCTTATAAACCACCATGGTGGTGGCTGATAGTCGAAGTAGGGTTTAACACCCTGTGCTTGTCGTCGAAATTCATTTGGGTTTCGCAGCGACGAGAAGCGATCGAAGTCAATCGTGAGTTGTGCCGTGGGTGTTGGAAGGCGTGACGAAGCAACAGAGAGAACGGAAGGATGTCTCGAGGAATAGATCATCGGCGGTGGTCGTTATTCCGGTGATGTTTGTTACAGGCTGTATGGGTTGTTTTCATCGAATTTGATTCTCGAGCGAATCGAGATTGATGGATGTTCGCGAGTGTTGCCGTGGTTGTAGTCGACTCGTCAGAGGCCAGGTTGGAGTTCATTGGCGATCGGAGGCGGTGTGCACGTGGATGTGCACGTTTTTGTGCACCTGGAATTGGTTTTGGGAAGAGAGAGCGAGTACTCAGGTTTTTCTTCGGGGACGCTCGTGTTTTACTCGAGGCATTAGGTGATTGACTCGAAGTCATTTCTTGTCTGGCTCGAGTCATTTTAGATTTACAGGTTTCTATTTAAAACCTGTAGTGTTTTGTTTTAATTTTTTTTAACCTAAAGTTTAAATTGTTAAGCAAAGTTTTAGACAAGTTTAAATCTAAATTAAAATCAGTATTCAAGTTTAGTTTGAATTCTAGTTTTTGGAATAAAATAAAGTCTTGAATTAAATTGTTTTAAAACAACTTGAATGTTTAAAGTGCATTTTAATTTGATTTGAAGGTAAAATGAATTTGGTTTTAAATTTCTTTTATTAAGTAAATATTTCTTTAACATGTGATTTAAAAGGATTTAAATGGTTTTAAACTTTGTTAAAGTTAAATTTGTATCATTTTAAATCTTAAATTTAAAATGAAATTTAAAAGTAAATTAAAAGTAGATTGTTTAAATGCTTTGTTAATGATAATTTAATAATTAATAAGAATAAAGTTTATCTTAAGATAATTAAGATTTAATAATTTGGGATAAAATAAATTATTAAGGTAATTAAAAGTTAATTTATCAATCTAATTAATTTATGATTTGGGTTAATAAATTTAGTAATTAAGGGTTTAAATTGATTAATATAGGTTTAATTAAATTAATTAAAGGTTAATTAATTTGAAATTAAGGATCATTAATTTGATAAGTTAAGATTATTAATTAATGGTTAGAAATAAATTAATTAAGAAATTAAGGATTAATTAAGTTATTGTTAGGTACTTAATTAATTAAGAAATTAGAGATTAATTTATTGGTAATTAGAATTAATTAATTTGTAATTAATAATGGTTAATTAAAGTTTAATTATTTAAGAAAAATAATTAAAGAATAGTTAATAGTTAATGTAGATCATTAACTTGGGTTAAATAAGTAATTAATTAATGTGATTAATTTTGATAATTAAATAGATTAATTAATTAAGGTTAATCATTTGTGAAATTGTTTAATTAAGTATAAATACTTAATGAAAGTAATTAAAGGAATAAATTACTTAATGTAATTAATGGAGTGTAATTACTTAATGAAGTAATTAATTAATAATTACTGGATGTAATTAATGGAAGATGTTTTAATAATGGAAGTAATTTGGATTTAATTACTTGGAAAATATTCAAGGGATTAATTAAGAAATTAATTAAGCAGTAATTAATTTATTTAACGAAGTAATTAAGGGTAGTTAATTACTGAATGAGATTAATCAAGAGTGATTAATAAATGTGGTTTAATTAAAGATAATTACTTAATGTAATTAATTTAATTAGAGTAATTAATAATAAAAATGTAATTAAGGATCATTAATTAATATAATTAATGATGTAATTAAGAATTGATTAATTAAGGAATAATTAATAAATGGAGTGATTAATTAATGTAATTAATTAAGGAGTAATGTAATTAATTATAGTTAGTTAATTAATGAAGTAATTAAAGGTTAATTACTATAAGTGGTTAAGAATAATTAATTTGTGAAATTAATTTAATGCTAATTACTTGAATGTAATTAAATGTTAATTAATCAAGGATGATTAATTAAAATGAATAAATCATTTCTTATATATGGATGATATTGATTTGTCTTGAATGGTTTAAGATCTTAAATATAAGATAAGAAATGCTATGTGATATGGATGCTTTGGTTGCATTTTATGATAATATGGATTATCTTTTTTGATGATAGTGTGGATTATCTATTTTGATGATAGTATGGATTACCTGTTATGATGATAATATGGATTATCTGCTTATAATGATAATGTTGATTATCTATTGTGAATCTGTGAATTATCTATCTGTGTATATAGATAATAGAATTGAATTATTTTAACTTTAAAACAACTTGGCCTTAAAAGATACGTTTTGGATTTCGATGAGACCGGGATCGGATTTGCTACAGTACAGCATGATAGGGGGTTCTCGCTTCGCGGTTTGGTGGCGAACGGGAGACTCTTACCCCTACATGTCCCTTTTAGGTAGGAAGGCCCTGGGTTGGTTGCGAGTCGATAGGCTGGCCGTAAAAGCAAATTCGAGGTATCACTGTATGCCACGGTGGGTCTGGGATGGTTGCAAAGCCTACCAGTCGCCACTGGCTCGTCCCGTTACAGTGGTATCAGAGCATAGGTTGAGTGAATACCTAGGCTCTGGAGTGGTGTCTATCTTGAGAGCGCGTATTTGTAATTTTTATATAACTATATATATATATTTCTACCTATTTGTTGGGTTACCTGTTCGGGTTTTGCAATATGAGTTATAAAGGTAGATAGGGTGGTGGTGTGTTGGAGTTTGAATGTGTTGAAGTTGGAATTGTATTTGTCGAGACTTTAGACCTAATACCATCTAGAGTAAGCTTTGCAGTGGTGTTAGGATTTCACCAATCTCTGAAGGAAACCTGTGAAGGTTCGGAGTTTATCTTTTATAGTTTGGATGAGTAGAGTTTGGATCTGTCGGTTGAGCAGAAGCGAGTAATGGTATCTGATACCTCAGGAAATAGTAGCTGTGTGATGAGACGCAGTGACTATGGATGTTCCCGAAGATGTTTTCTTTAGAACAAGTTTAAGGAAGTGTGACTGCTTCGGTGTTGTGGCTGAGTTCAGCATGGTGTTTATGTTTTGTTTGGGTTCGAGTTTCTGGAAGAGCTTTGGATTGAGAAGTCTTTGGCATCTGTGTCAGTAGTGCAGCTCGGAGTGTTCTGTGTGACGACAAGGAGGTCTTTGGCTAAGCATTTTTCTAGAGGTGAAGTTCAGAAGCAGTAGGGTGGATCCATTTCTTTGATGGATTGGATAGTTAAGTATAAGCTGTTCTGATTGGTAAAGGGAGAACAATTTTCTTTGGAAATAGGTTGGGTTGATCGCAAATGTGACTTGCGATTGCTGAGTGTTCTCTTGGGTTATCAAAGTTTTTCTGGATGTCTTCAGGGAAGTGCATCGCTGGATAGGAGAAGTTAGTTCAGTCTTCTGATGATAGTAGAGTTGTGTTTTGGATCTCTTCTGTGTTCTGATTTGGATAAGCGTTTGGTCTACAAGGTTGAATGGCCAGTTTGGATGACTGAAATTCGATGTGTTTTACGTATCTCTGAGGGAGTACGTGTTTGATCTATCTCTGGTTTAGGAACCAGCAGTTCTGGAGGATTTGGTTATTGAGTCAGACTCGTCTGTAGTCTGATATCCTATTTAGTTCTGTAGATCTAGATGAGTAGGAGCTCTATAGCTTAGTAGTATTGATTGTTTGGATTATGTAGAGCGAGTATCCTGGTATTTATACTTGGGAAACTCTAGGAAGTTCTATCCAAAATTTTGTCTGGATAGTTAGAATTGTTTGTTTGGATGATTGGTTGCTATGGTTGTTAGCATATGGTTGATAATATATGATTGTGTTTTAAAATTAAAAACTTAAATAGATTATTAAATTACCTTTGTTTTAAATTTCGGGGACAAAATTATTTTAAGGGGGGAGGAATGTGATATCCCGGGATTTTGGGCAATATCAATTTAATAATCTATATTAAAAAATTTAATTGATTTAATAATTTTTGTTAATAAATTTGAATTAATTTAATAATCTAATTAAATAAATATTTACCTAGTGAATTTTATCTTTTAAAAACTAATAAAATGATTTCTATTTATAATGTATATATATGTGTGTGTATATTGTAAATAGATAAGCTTTGGTTTGAAATTTAATAAATAAATAAAATCTTGTTTTTAAATTTCAAATATATATATATATATATTGATAGTTTGGAAATTATGATTTATTTAATATTAAGCTTTTCAAAGTTATTTAATAAATAACTATATGGTTTTAAAATACATAAGATAAATGTTTAATTGTTTAAAAAATAGATTTTTAGCTTAAGTTTAATTTAAATAAAAGGTTTGTTTTATTTCTTTTTAAATATCACTTGATATATATGATTAAAAAAATAGAAGTTTAAAATACAATTTACATATGGTATTAATTCATTAAATAATAGAAGAAATTTATAATCTTTTATAAATTATTTAAGATTGTCAAATTTGATATTTTCAAATAATAATTATAATACTTTATTTTTATAAATATAAATGGATTTTAAAGACAATGGAATTGTTATTTTAAATTTAAATGGTTGTTATATATGCATATATATAACTTGATTTTAAAATTGGATTTTTAAATTTAATTTGAATTTGAATTAATTTTGAAATTCAAAAGAATAAACATTTTTAAAATATTTGGATAAGCCTTTAATTATATATAATTTGTTTATTTACATTTTCTTTAAAGGAGAAATTCATATATACATTTACATAAGAATTTATTAATTAAGTTAAAAATCTTTATTAACATTTAAAATAGAAAACAAAATACTTAAAAGACAAATGTCACCATATTAAAGCTTAATAAAACATGTGTAATTTAAATAGCTAATGTATATGACAAGTGTCACATTTAATTTAAGTTTTCTTTTATTTTTATTAAATCATTTCAGCCTTTATACATATGTTACCTTACATTCATTCTTTTTCCATTTTTCTCTTTTCAAAACTTGAGAAAATGTTTTCAGCCTGTACAAATCTTAAATCAAACCCTCCTCAAAACCAGAAATCAAATTCTTCAACCTGTAAACTTATTTTCAAAAACAAAATTGAAATCATAAGGCTGTAATTCTTTTCAAATCAAACAACTCAAACCATTAGCCTGCATCTTCTTCAACCTGGAATCAAGTAGTCTCTGTTTCAAGTATTCCAGTTCTGTAGGGATCAGCAACTCAAGTTTTTAAATCAAAGCATCTTTCCAGTAATTCAAGCATATTAATCAAAGAAGCAAGGGCACTCAAGTTTTAAAGATTAAAAAGCTATTTCAAAAAAAACAAAACAGGTGAGTAACAATCTTCCTAAAAGGATTCAAATCTGTTTTAAAATATGGATGTATGCAATAAATATCTGAAGTAGAGTGTGATAATTGTTTGCATGGTTTTAAATATGAATTGTATATATATATCTAAATATATAGATGTGCATGTTTGTATACAGAGTGTTGGCTCTGTTCTTGATATACAGGTTACAAAACTTGATCAAAAATTTCATATCTTTTTCCCTGGATCTCTTTAGACTTCAACATATAAACAAAAATCTGTTTGTTATGACAAGATCTAAATTTTAAAAATAATTTTTGAGTTAAGTATGAAAGTTGTTTTAACTGGAAGGTAAATTTACAGTAAAACTTAAACATATCAAAAATTCAGTCTCAGAGATTAAATGATTCATGTATATAACCTGATTTGCATTTGAAAATTATGAATTTTAAAAATAAAATCAGGAATTTTAAGCTTGAAATTCGAGTGAGATCGAAGGATGAACAAAATTCTTGTCTGAGGTGATTTCTGGTGATCAGTAAAGTTTGAGTGGTCGGGACCACTGCTGAAGGCAGCAAGGAGGTAAACGAGTTCGATAAAAATGGTGGCTGGTCTTATAAACCACCATGGCGGTGGCTGATAGTCGAAGTAGGGTTTAACACCCTGTGATTGTCTTCGAAATTCATTTGGGTTTCGCAGCGACGAGAAGCGATCGAAGTCAATCGCGAGTTGTGCCGTGGGTGTTGGAAGGCGTGACGAAGCAACGGAGAGAACGGCAGGATGTCTCGAGGAATAGATCGTTGGCGGTGGTCGTTATTCCGGTGATGTTTGTTACCGGCTGTATGGGTTGTTTTCATCGAATTTGATTCTCGAGCGAATCGAGATTGATGGATGTTCGCGAGTGTTGCCATGGTTGTAGTCGACTCGTCAGAGGCCAGGTTGGAGTTCATCAGTGATCGGAGGCGGTGTGCACGTGGATGTGCACGTTTTTGTGCACCTGGAATTGGTTTTGGGAAGAGAGAGCGAGTACTCGGGTTTTTCTTCGGGGACGCCCGTGTTTTACTCGAGGCATTGGGTGATTGACTCGAAGTCATTTCTTGTCTGGCTCGAGTCATTTTAGATTTACAGGTTTCTATTTAAAACCTGTAGTGTTTTGTTTTAAAAAAAAAATTTAAACCTAAAGTTTAAATTGTTAAGCAAAGTTTTAGACAAGTTTAAATCTAAATTAAAATCAGTATTCAAGTTTAGTTTGAATTCTAGTTTTTGGAATAAAATAAAGTCTTGAATTAAATTGTTTTAAAACAACTTGAATGTTTAAAGTGCATTTTAATTTGATTTGAAGGTAAAATGAATTTGGTTTTAAATTTCTTTTATTAAGTTAATATTTATTTAACATGTGATTTAAAAGGATTTAAATGGTTTTAAACTTTGTTAAAGTTAAATTTGTATTCATTTTAAATCTTAAATTTAAAATGAAATTTAAAAGTAAATTAAAAGTAGATTGTTTAAATGCTTTATTAATGATAATTTAATCATTAATAAGAATAAAGTTTATCTTAAGATAATTAAGATTTAATAATTTGGGATAAAATAAATTATTAAGGTAATTAAAAGTTAATTTATCAATCTAATTAATTTATGATTTGGGTTAATAAATTTAGTAATTAAGGGTTTAAATTGATTAATTAAGGTTTAATTAAATTAATTAGAGGTTAATTAATTTGAAATTAAGGATCATTATTTTGATAAGTTAAGATTATTAATTAATAGTTAGAAATAAATTAATTTAGAAAGTAAGGATTAATTAAGTTATTGTTAGGTACTTAATTAATTAAGAAATTAGAGATTAATTTATTGGTAATTAGAATTAATTAATTTGTAATTAATAATGGTTAATTAAAGTTTAATTATTTAATAAAAATAATTAAAGAATAGTTAATAGTTAATGTAGATCATTAACTTGGGTTAAATAAGTAATTAATTAATGTGATTAATTTTGATAATTAAATAGATTAATTAATTAAGGTTAATCATTTGTGAAATTGTTTAATTAAGTATAAATACTTAATGAAAGTAATTAAAGGAATAAATTACTTAATGTAATTAATGGAGTGTAATTACTTAATGAAGTAATTAATTAATAATTACTGGATGTAATTAATGGAAGATGTTTTAATAATGGAAGTAATTTGGATTTAATTACTTGGAAATTATTCAAGGGATTAATTAAGAAATTAATTAAGCAGTAATTAATTTATTTAACGAAGTAATTAAGGGTAGTTAATTACTGAATGAGATTAATCAAGAGTGATTAATAAATGTGGTTTAATTAAAGATAATTACTTAATGTAATTAATTTAATTAGAGTAATTAATAATAAAAATGTAATTAAGGATCATTAATTAATATAATTAATGATGTAATTAAGAATTGATTAATTAAGGAATAATTAATAAATGGAGTGATTAATTAATGTAATTAATTAAGGAGTAATGTAATTAATTATAGTTAGTTAATTAATGAAGTAATTAAAGGTTAATTACTATAAGTGGTTAAGAATAATTAATTTGTGAAATTAATTTAATGCTAATTACTTGAATGTAATTAAATGTTAATTAATCAAGGATGATTAATTAAAATGAATAAATCATTTCTTATATATGGATGATATTGATTTGTCTTGAATGGTTTAAGATCTTAAATATAAGATAAGAAATGCTATGTGATATGGATGCTTTGGTTGCATTTTATGATAATATGGATTATCTTTTTTGATGATAGTGTGGATTATCTATTTTGATGATAGTATGGATTACCTGTTATGATGATAATATGGATTATCTGCTTATAATGATAATGTTGATTATCTATTGTGAATCTGTGAATTATCTATCTGTGTATATAGATAATAGAATTGAATTATTTTAACTTTAAAACAACTTGGCCTTAAAAGATACGTTTTGGATTTCGATGAGACCGGGATCGGATTTGCTACAGTACAGCATGATAGGGGGTTCTCGCTTCGCGGTTTGGTGGCGAACGGGAGACTCTTACCCCTACATGTCCCTTTTAGGTAGGAAGGCCCTGGGTTGGTTGCGAGTCGATAGGCTGGCCGTAAAAGCAAATTCGAGGTATCACTGTATGCCACGGTGGGTCTGGGATGGTTGCAAAGCCTACCAGTCGCCACTGGCTCGTCCCGTTACAGTGGTATCAGAGCATAGGTTGAGTGAATACCTAGGCTCTGGAGTGGTGTCTATCTTGAGAGCGCGTATTTGTAATTTTTATATAACTATATATATATATTTCTACCTATTTGTTGGGTTACCTGTTCGGGTTTTGCAATATGAGTTATAAAGGTAGATAGGGTGGTGGTGTGTTGGAGTTTGAATGTGTTGAAGTTGGAATTGTATTTGTCGAGACTTTAGACCTAATACCATCTAGAGTAAGCTTTGCAGTGGTGTTAGGATTTCACCAATCTCTGAAGGAAACCTGTGAAGGTTCGGAGTTTATCTTTTATAGTTTGGATGAGTAGAGTTTGGATCTGTCGGTTGAGCAGAAGCGAGTAATGGTATCTGATACCTCAGGAAATAGTAGCTGTGTGATGAGACGCAGTGACTATGGATGTTCCCGAAGATGTTTTCTTTAGAACAAGTTTAAGGAAGTGTGACTGCTTCGGTGTTGTGGCTGAGTTCAGCATGGTGTTTATGTTTTGTTTGGGTTCGAGTTTCTGGAAGAGCTTTGGATTGAGAAGTCTTTGGCATCTGTGTCAGTAGTGCAGCTCGGAGTGTTCTGTGTGACGACAAGGAGGTCTTTGGCTAAGCATTTTTCTAGAGGTGAAGTTCAGAAGCAGTAGGGTGGATCCATTTCTTTGATGGATTGGATAGTTAAGTATAAGCTGTTCTGATTGGTAAAGGGAGAACAATTTTCTTTGGAAATAGGTTGGGTTGATCGCAAATGTGACTTGCGATTGCTGAGTGTTCTCTTGGGTTATCAAAGTTTTTCTGGATGTCTTCAGGGAAGTGCATCGCTGGATAGGAGAAGTTAGTTCAGTCTTCTGATGATAGTAGAGTTGTGTTTTGGATCTCTTCTGTGTTCTGATTTGGATAAGCGTTTGGTCTACAAGGTTGAATGGCCAGTTTGGATGACTGAAATTCGATGTGTTTTACGTATCTCTGAGGGAGTACGTGTTTGATCTATCTCTGGTTTAGGAACCAGCAGTTCTGGAGGATTTGGTTATTGAGTCAGACTCGTCTGTAGTCTGATATCCTATTTAGTTCTGTAGATCTAGATGAGTAGGAGCTCTATAGCTTAGTAGTATTGATTGTTTGGATTATGTAGAGCGAGTATCCTGGTATTTATACTTGGGAAACTCTAGGAAGTTCTATCCAAAATTTTGTCTGGATAGTTAGAATTGTTTGTTTGGATGATTGGTTGCTATGGTTGTTAGCATATGGTTGATAATATATGATTGTGTTTTAAAATTAAAAACTTAAATAGATTATTAAATTACCTTTGTTTTAAATTTCGGGGACAAAATTATTTTAAGGGGGGAGGAATGTGATATCCCGGGATTTTGGGCAATATCAATTTAATAATCTATATTAAAAAATTTAATTGATTTAATAATTTTTGTTAATAAATTTGAATTAATTTAATAATCTAATTAAATAAATATTTACCTAGTGAATTTTATCTTTTAAAAACTAATAAAATGATTTCTATTTATAATGTATATATATGTGTGTGTATATTGTAAATAGATAAGCTTTGGTTTGAAATTTAATAAATAAATAAAATCTTGTTTTTAAATTTCAAATATATATATATATATATATTGATAGTTTGGAAATTATGATTTATTTAATATTAAGCTTTTCAAAGTTATTTAATAAATAACTATATGGTTTTAAAATACATAAGATAAATGTTTAATTGTTTAAAAAATAGATTTTTAGCTTAAGTTTAATTTAAATAAAAGGTTTGTTTTATTTCTTTTTAAATATCACTTGATATATATGATTAAAAAAATAGAAGTTTAAAATACAATTTACATATGGTATTAATTCATTAAATAATAGAAGAAATTTATAATCTTTTATAAATTATTTAAAATTGTCAAATTTGATATTTTCAAATAATAATTATAATACTTTATTTTTATAAATATAAATGGATTTTAAAGACAATGGAATTGTTATTTTAAATTTAAATGGTTGTTATATATGCATATATATAACTTGATTTTAAAATTGGATTTTTAAATTTAATTTGAATTTGAATTAATTTTGAAATTCAAAAGAATAAACATTTTTAAAATATTTGGATAAGCCTTTAATTATATATAATTTGTTTATTTACATTTTCTTTAAAGGAGAAATTCATATATACATTTACATAAGAATTTATTAATTAAGTTAAAAATCTTTATTAACATTTAAAATAGAAAACAAAATACTTAAAAGACAAATGTCACCATATTAAAGCTTAATAAAACATGTGTAATTTAAATAGCTAATGTATATGACAAGTGTCACATTTAATTTAAGTTTTCTTTTATTTTTATTAAATCATTTCAGCCTTTATACATATGTTACCTTACGTTCATTCTTTTTCCATTTTTCTCTTTTCAAAACTTGAGAAAATGTTTTCAGCCTGTACAAATCTTAAATCAAACCCTCCTCAAAACCAGAAATCAAATTCTTCAACCTGTAAACTTATTTTCAAAAACAAAATTGAAATCATAAGGCTGTAATTCTTTTCAAATCAAACAACTCAAACCATTAGCCTGCATCTTCTTCAACCTGGAATCAAGTAGTCTCTGTTTCAAGTATTCCAGTTCTGTAGGGATCAGCAACTCAAGTTTTTAAATCAAAGCATCTTTCCAGTAATTCAAGCATATTAATCAAAGAAGCAAGGGCACTCAAGTTTTAAAGATTAAAAAGCTATTTCAAAAAAAACAAAACAGGTGAGTAACAATCTTCCTAAAAGGATTCAAATCTGTTTTAAAATATGGATGTATGCAATAAATATCTGAAGTAGAGTGTGATAATTGTTTGCATGGTTTTAAATATGAATTGTATATATATATCTAAATATATAGATGTGCATGTTTGTATACAGAGTGTTGGCTCTGTTCTTGATATACAGGTTACAAAACTTGATCAAAAATTTCATATCTTTTTCCCTGGATCTCTTTAGACTTCAACATATAAACAAAAATCTGTTTGTTATGACAAGATCTAAATTTTAAAAATAATTTTTGAGTTAAGTATGAAAGTTGTTTTAACTGGAAGGTAAATTTACAGTAAAACTTAAACATATCAAAAATTCAGTCTCAGAGATTAAATGATTCATGTATATAACCTGATTTGCATTTGAAAATTATGAATTTTAAAAATAAAATCAGGAATTTTAAGCTTGAAATTCGAGTGAGATCGAAGGATGAACAAAATTCTTGTCTGAGGTGATTTCTGGTGATCAGTAAAGTTTGAGTGGTCGGGACCACTGCTGAAGGCAGCAAGGAGGTAAACGAGTTCGATAAAAATGGTGGCTGGTCTTATAAACCACCATGGCGGTGGCTGATAGTCGAAGTAGGGTTTAACACCCTGTGATTGTCTTCGAAATTCATTTGGGTTTCGCAGCGACGAGAAGCGATCGAAGTCAATCGCGAGTTGTGCCGTGGGTGTTGGAAGGCGTGACGAAGCAACGGAGAGAACGGCAGGATGTCTCGAGGAATAGATCGTTGGCGGTGGTCGTTATTCCGGTGATGTTTGTTACCGGCTGTATGGGTTGTTTTCATCGAATTTGATTCTCGAGCGAATCGAGATTGATGGATGTTCGCGAGTGTTGCCATGGTTGTAGTCGACTCGTCAGAGGCCAGGTTGGAGTTCATCGGTGATCGGAGGCGGTGTGCACGTGGATGTGCACGTTTTTGTGCACTTGGAATTGGTTTTGGGAAGAGAGAGCGAGTACTCGGGTTTTTCTTCGGGGACGCCCGTGTTTTACTCGAGGCATTGGGTGATTGACTCGAAGTCATTTCTTGTCTGGCTCGAGTCATTTTAGATTTACAGGTTTCTATTTAAAACCTGTAGTGTTTTGTTTTAAAAAAAAAATTTAAACCTAAAGTTTAAATTGTTAAGCAAAGTTTTAGACAAGTTTAAATCTAAATTAAAATCAGTATTCAAGTTTAGTTTGAATTCTAGTTTTTGGAATAAAATAAAGTCTTGAATTAAATTGTTTTAAAACAACTTGAATGTTTAAAGTGCATTTTAATTTGATTTGAAGGTAAAATGAATTTGGTTTTAAATTTCTTTTATTAAGTAAATATTTATTTAACATGTGATTTAAAAGGATTTAAATGGTTTTAAACTTTGTTAAAGTTAAATTTGTATTCATTTTAAATCTTAAATTTAAAATGAAATTTAAAAGTAAATTAAAAGTAGATTGTTTAAATGCTTTATTAATGATAATTTAATCATTAATAAGAATAAAGTTTATCTTAAGATAATTAAGATTTAATAATTTGGGATAAAATAAATTATTAAGGTAATTAAAAGTTAATTTATCAATCTAATTAATTTATGATTTGGGTTAATAAATTTAGTAATTAAGGGTTTAAATTGATTAATTAAGGTTTAATTAAATTAATTAGAGGTTAATTAATTTGAAATTAAGGATCATTATTTTGATAAGTTAAGATTATTAATTAATAGTTAGAAATAAATTAATTTAGAAAGTAAGGATTAATTAAGTTATTGTTAGGTACTTAATTAATTAAGAAATTAGAGATTAATTTATTGGTAATTAGAATTAATTAATTTGTAATTAATAATGGTTAATTAAAGTTTAATTATTTAATAAAAATAATTAAAGAATAGTTAATAGTTAATGTAGATCATTAACTTGGGTTAAATAAGTAATTAATTAATGTGATTAATTTTGATAATTAAATAGATTAATTAATTAAGGTTAATCATTTGTGAAATTGTTTAATTAAGTATAAATACTTAATGAAAGTAATTAAAGGAATAAATTACTTAATGTAATTAATGGAGTGTAATTACTTAATGAAGTAATTAATTAATAATTACTGGATGTAATTAATGGAAGATGTTTTAATAATGGAAGTAATTTGGATTTAATTACTTGGAAATTATTCAAGGGATTAATTAAGAAATTAATTAAGCAGTAATTAATTTATTTAACGAAGTAATTAAGGGTAGTTAATTACTGAATGAGATTAATCAAGAGTGATTAATAAATGTGGTTTAATTAAAGATAATTACTTAATGTAATTAATTTAATTAGAGTAATTAATAATAAAAATGTAATTAAGGATCATTAATTAATATAATTAATGATGTAATTAAGAATTGATTAATTAAGGAATAATTAATAAATGGAGTGATTAATTAATGTAATTAATTAAGGAGTAATGTAATTAATTATAGTTAGTTAATTAATGAAGTAATTAAAGGTTAATTACTATAAGTGGTTAAGAATAATTAATTTGTGAAATTAATTTAATGCTAATTACTTGAATGTAATTAAATGTTAATTAATCCAGGATGATTAATTAAAATGAATAAATCATTTCTTATATATGGATGATATTGATTTTCCTTGAATGGTTTAAGATCTCAAATATGAGATAAGAAATGCTATGTGATATGGATGCTTTGGTTGCATTTTATGATAATATGGATTATCTTTTTTGATGATAGTGTGGATTATCTATTTTGATGATAGTATGGATTACCTGTTATGATGATAATATGGATTATCTGCTTATAATGATAATGTTGATTATCTATTGTGAATCTGTGAATTATCTATCTGTGTATATAGATAATAGAATTGAATTGTTTTAACTTTAAAATAACTTGGCCTTAAAAGATACGTTTTGGATTTCGATGAGACCGGGATCAGATTTGCTACAGTACAGCATGATAGGGGGTTCTCGCTTCGCGGTTTGGTGGCGAACGGGAGACTCTTACCCCTACATGTCCCTTTTGGGTAGGAAGGCCCTGGGTTGGTTGCGAGTCGAGAGGATGGCCGTAAAAGCAAATTCGAGGTATCACTGTATGCCACGGTGGGTCTGGGATGGTTGCAAAGCCTACCAGTCGCCACTGGCTCGTCCCGTTACAGTGGTATCAGAGCATAGGTTGAGTGAATACCTAGGCTCTGGAGTGGTGTCTATCTTGAGAGCGCGTATTTGTAATTTTTATATAACTATATATATATATATATATCTTTCTACCTATTTGTTGGGTTACCTGTTCGGGTTTTGCAATATGAGTTATAAAGGTAGATAGGGTGGTAGTGTGTTGGAGTTTGAATGTGTTGAAGTTGGAAGTGTATTTGTCGAGACTGTAGACCTAATACCATCTCGAGTAAGCTTTGCAGTGGTGTTAGGATTTCACCAATCTCTGAAGGAAACCTATTAAGGTTCGGAGTTTATCATTTGTAGTTTTGATGAGTAGAGTTTAGATCTATCGGTTGAGCAGAAGCGAGTAATGGTATCTTGATACCTCAGGAAATAGTAGCTATGTGATGAGACGCAGTGACTATGGATGTTCCCGAAGATGTTTTCTTTGGAACAAGTTTAAGGAATTGTGACTGCTTCGGTGTTGTGGCTGAGTTCAGCATGGTGTTTCTGTTTTGTTTGGGTTCGAGTTTCTCGAAGAGCTTTGGATTGAGAAGTCTTTGGCATCTGTGTCAGCAGTGCAGCTCGGAGTGTTATGTGTGCCGACAAGGAGGTCTTTGGCTAAGCATTTTTCTAGAGGTGAAGTTCAGAAGCAGCAGGGTGGATCCATTTCTTCGATGGATTGGATTGTTAAGTATAAGCTGTTCTGATTGGTAAAGGGAGAACAGTTTTCTTTGGAAATAGGTTGGGTTGATCGCAAAAGTGACTTGCGATTGCTGAGTGTTCTCTTGGGTTATCAAGGTTTTTCTGGATGTCTTCAGGGAAGTGCATCGCTGGACAGGAGAAGTTAGTTCAGTCTTCTGATGATAATAGAGTTGTGTTTTGGATCTCTTCTGCGTTCTGATTTGGATAAGCGTTTGGTCTACAAGGTTGAATGGCCAGTTTGGATGACTGGAATTCGATGTGTTTTACGTATCTCTGAGGGAGTACGTGTTTGATCTATCTCTGGTTTAGGAACCAGCAGTTCTGGAGGATTTGGTTATTGATTCAGACTCGTCTGTAGTCTGATATCCTATTTAGTTCTGTAGATCTAGATGAGTAGGAGCTCTATAGCTTAGTAGTATTGATTGTTTGGATTCTGTAGAGCGAGTATCCTGGTATTTATACTTGGGAAACTCTAGGAAGTTCTATCCAAAATTTTGTCTGGATAGTTAGAATTGTTTGTTTGGATGATTGGTTGCTATGGTTGTTAGCATATGGTTGATAATATATGATTGTGTTTTAAAATTAAATTCTTAAATAGATTATTAAATTACCTTTGTTTTAAATTTCGGGGACGAAATTATTTTAAGGGGGGAGGAATGTGATATCCCGGGATTTTGGGCAATATCAATTTAATAATCTGTAACAACCCTGTATTTTACAAATATTTTTAAATTGATTTTTTCCTGATTCAAAAGCTTTATTTATGAAAAAGAATAAATTTTGTTATTTTTAAATATAAACTTTGATTTTGATGTGGTTTAGAATTCCAAATATGACTAGACTTAATATTTCCAGAAAATGTGAATTTTTGGTCAATAGTCAAACTTTGACTTTTAAATTTAAATTTTAAATATTTGAAATTATAAATTTTGTCTTTTATTATGAAAATAGATGTAGTAACTTGAATACTACTTTTCGTTTCGCTGAAAACGGAGTTAAACTGTAAAAGTTATGTACATTTCAACTTTGAGTATAATTTGTTTATTTAACAATTTTGTCTATTTTAAATGATATAAATTTTATTTTTCTTTGTTATGTTTTATTTTAATTGGGTTAATACTTTATTTTGAGTATATTTTTATCTTTTAATATTTTTAAAAATGATCATATAATTTTTCTAAAGTACACTTGAATTTATTCAAATTTATAAAGCCTGATTATGTATTTATTGCCATTTTCTTTATTTAAATTCTATTTAATTTAAAATTTAATTATTTATTTTACATGAAAATGTTTTAAAAATCATTTTTATTTCAAATTTTGGTTTAGAATATTTCTAAAGTAAATCAAATAATTTTTCAAAGCCATTGGTTATTTTTCTGTAATTTCTAAACACTGTTTGCAATTTTTGAGCAATTTCTGTAATTCTTTTTCCATTTCTTTTGAATTTAAATATTTATTTTTATTTCCTACTACTTTGTTCAGTTGTAAATAACATTTCTGAGTTTATTTTGTTTATTTAAAATAAAAAAAAAAGAGAAAAGGAAATGCCAAAGGTTTTAAAAATTGCAAAACTTAAGGCTTTTCATCTCCTAGTCTCTTCATTTTCTTTTGGCTTTTCCTCTCCTTTCTTTTGGCCGTACACTTCTTACCTCTAGCCGTGTATTCTCTCCAGCAATTCACATGAAAAATCTACCTCTCTACTCCAAAAACTCACGGCTATATCAAATTTGAGAAAAAAATTGCAATTCTAATGGCTTCTCTTTTCTACTTTTCTTCCTCTTCTTTTATTGATTTTGTCTTTGCTCCTCTTATGCTTTGCTCAGCTATAACCCACCTTCATCTCCACCATCCTCTCCACCATCACCAGCCACAGCAACCACCACCTCAGCAACCACCACCTCCACCTCAAGCCGTGCCATCCAATTGAAGCCATCACCACAAAATCAATGCTAAACTCCACAAAAAATTGCCTAGCCTAACCATAAACTCCACTATCTCCTTAATATCTTGACTTGGCCACACCCCTAGCTCCACCACCACTCACCTACACCACCTCTAGACATCACTTCAGATCTGACCACACCTGAAGTACGTAGGGCCGAGCCCAAAACTTGGCATAACCGAGCCAAATGTTGCGTAAACCACTCTATTTTGCCTTGAACCCATGTATGCTTCATATTGCAACTCTTCCACCACCTTCATCAACTTGTAACCTGACCTATATGACACCATACCTGACCTAAAAACACATCATGGCTGAGCACTTGATCCCCTATGGTCAAGCATTTGAATGGTAAAGGCAAAGTCTTGTCTTTATTGCTTTGTATTTCAATTTGTTCGATATTGTTTTGGTTAATATTCATATGTTATATTGTCTTGCTTATTGTTATTGCAAGATCATATCTTTGTTCTCTTCATTCAAATCAAAGGTCATGCTATATCGTGCTTGTTGTGCTTTCTGGAATCTATTCTGTGTGTTTTGGTCGCTAATCTCCAGCTTTAACAAGTGAGTTATTCTCACCAGACAATATGTACCTATATAACTAGTAAATTGACACCCTGTGAATCTGTAGAAATATATTATCATGTTATACTTGACTATGTTATGATCATATGATGTTTATACACCTGTTATATCATTCGTTACTGTTATATAATGTATTCTGTTCATTTATATCTGTTTATCACACTACAAGTTCCTTGTAGACTAGAATCACTATGGGTTGAAATGATACATACCCGAACGGACTTTAGAATAGGGAAAAATCGTTATGGGCTGAAATGATAGGCCTGAATGGTTTTTATTTATTTTATTTAACTTGGGATTGCGGGTTTGAAATGATAGAACCCAGATTTTTCTTTTTAAACTGCGGATTGAAATGATACATATCCGTATCACTTGACCTAGGCTAGAAAACTATATACAGGCCCGTGGTTATTTTATAAAGTGTTTTGGATGATTTTAAGTATTTTAAAAATAAATTTATGAAATTTGATTTAAATAGATTTTGAAATGTTTTAGAATAAAGAAATTATGATTTTTCTATGAGTAAAAATGTAATTAATGAATGGTTAAATTGGATTATTGAAATATAACTTAAGTTTGGAATTTGGAATTTTGGTTAAAAATGATATTTAAGTTATATGAATAAAATGGAAATTTAATTATATTTGGAAAATGGTAAAATATGATAATTTGATTAAATTTGAATTTAAGTGATTTATTAAAGTATTATTGATTTTTCTATGAATTTAAGTGGTTAAATAAATGAATGTTTAAAAGTGATCTTTTAAAATATAACTTGACTTGGAAATGTGAAATTTGGTTTTAATTAAAGGTTTAAGTTAATTAAATAAAATTGGAAATTTAGTTAAATTTGTGAAATGGTAATTTAAATTTGAAGTGTTAAGTTTATTTGTTGAAATGTGAAGAATTGGAAACTTTTACACTTAAATTTATTAAGTAAATTGTTGAAAATTGGATTTAATTATAAGAAATTTATTGTGAAAAAGATATATGTTAAACGATATGTAGATGAACATTTTAAATGTTAAAATATGATTTTTAAAATGTTTATGTGTTTTAAATTGAAGTTATTTAATTGCTGGAAATACACTAACACCTGAAATCTACTTTTAATAGCATTCAGAAATGCTATAGATTCTGTTTTGAACTAAAATTGTGTAAAAAAGAGCTATTACAGCATTTCTGAAATGCTGTAGTTGCTGTAGTTGAACTTATAGGCTATATTGAACTCAGGCCTATTATAGCATTCTCTGGAAATGCTAATGGTCTGCAGTCTTTGCTGTAACCAAATTTAACCCTTGTTTTGAAATCTGAACTACCACAGCACTTCTGAAATGCTGTCTTTTCTGTTTTGAACTATAATTCAACTAAAACTGAGTTTTAACAGAAGTTTTAAGTGTTGTCTTTGCTGAATTAAAAATGTTTTCAAGTATAACTTATAACAGCGTTTTCTAAATGCTGCGAAATGTTGAAATTTTAATAATCAGGGGTTTTGACTTAGTAAACGAACTCAGAATGGTTTGAAACTTTGGAAATTGAATACTTGATTTGAAAGTATAATAATTACACTTTGAAAAGGTTTAAATGAATTATTTTGATTGGAATATAAACTATTTAAAAGTGATTTGAAATGATAGTAAATGAATGATATCTTTGAATTTAAAAGGGTATTTAAAGTTGAATATTTGGATTTGAACTGATATGATATTTTATTTTATTAAAATGGTTTGAAATGAAGTTTGGAAAGATATGATAATTTGATATATTAAAATGATTTGAAATGAAGTTTGGAAAGATATGATATGTTAATATATGGAAATGGTTTGGAATTGATTTAATCTTTATTTTGATAAAGATATGGATTTGAAATGATATTCTATTTTGAAGTATAAACTGTTTTTAAACTTATAACCATGGGTTATAATAACGATTGGTTGTTAAAGAGACCGGGATCGGATATGGACATACTCTCTGTCGATACCGAAAACCACTTTGACAACTGTGTACGCGGTGGAGTTTCCAGAATGAAGTAGGATGGTGGCGACGATCCTAAGGTATATGCGTGGACCCAACTCCCATGAGTTGGCATAAGATGGCTAAAAGAGGAGCGATCTCGGACCACTGAGGTAGCACCTCTTATCGGACGCACTTCTTCGATTCCATTCTATTACTTTTTGATTTTTGGTGGCCACCCTTCGATTTGGGAGTGTTGTTCGAGGTGGACGGTAGTGGCTGCTATCCGCTCCATCAGTCCGTGTGCGTAATTGGTATATCTACCCTGGCATTGCCTTATGTGCCATGTCACCTACCATATCGAACCCACTACGATTATGATTTTAAGATCTGACCGCGTTAAGGTTCTCCATCCCCTTAACACTATTTTCTATATGATTATACTTTACTAATTAGACACTACTGTATATAGCGTATATTACTACATAGTAAATAATTTAACGGATCCTTAAAGAATGGGCGATCCCAAGCATTCTTTAAGTTACTTGTACCTTTATTACAGTTCACTTGAGTTGGTTTACATTATATAAGTATATATTTTCCTGACTCGAGTGTTTTGTGTTTTGCTTTACGCTCGGGTCAGCCTGAGTTATTCACAGATTTGGATTCCACTTTCTGGAGATTTGAATCGCTGGAGATTATCTGCTTGTCTTGTCCTATCTATTTCAGTTTTGTTGTTCTACTCAGCTTGTACTTGGTTATTGTATTTAGACTTCTGTTGTACTCTATTTCTTCTGTTGTATCATATGTAACTTTGTTATATTTATATAGTAGCTTCATGAACTACTATTTCTTTAACTTCCGCTGCATTATTTTACTCTGTGTCTGTGATTATATTTATTTACTGTATATTCTGAGATTTGCCAAATTTTATTTACAACGCGGTATTTTGAGCAATTCAAATCCGGCATGAGTGTCTACCTATACACTTATAATGGATGCGAATGGTTGAAAATATCGGGTCGTTACATAATCTATATTAAAAAATTTAATTGATTTAATAATCTTTGTTAATAAATTTGAATTAATTTAATAATAAATATTTAATTAGTGAATTTTATCTTTTAAAAACTAATAAAATGATTTCTATTTATAATGTATATATATGTGTGTATATATTGTAAATAGATAAGCTTTGGTTTGAAATTTAATAAATAAATAAAATCATGTTTTTAAATTTCAAATATATATATTTTGATAGTTTGGAAATTATGATTTATTTAATATTAAGCTTTTCAAAGTTATTTAATAAATAACTATATGGTTTTAAAATACATAAGATAAATGTTTAATTTTTTAAACAATAGATTTTTAGCTTAAGTTTAATTTAAATAAAAGGTTTGTTTTATTTCTTTTTAAATATTACTTAATATATATGATTTAAAAAAATAGAAGTTTAAAATACAATTTACATATGGTATTAATTCATTAAATAATAGAAGAAATTTATAATCTTTTATAAATTATTTCAAATTGTCAAATTTGATATTTTCAAATAATAATTATAATACTTTATTTTTATAAATATAAATGGATTTTAAAGACAATGGAATTGTTATTTTAAATTTAAATGGTAGTTATATATGCATATATATAACTTGATTTTAAAATTGGATTTTTAAATTTAATTTGAATTTGAATTAATTTTTAAATTCAAAAGAATAAACATTTTTAAAATATTTGGATAAGCCTTTAAATATATATAATTTGTTTATTTACATTTTCTTTAAAGGAGAAATTCATATATACATTTACATAAGAATTTATTAATTAAGTTAAAAATCTTTATTAACATTTAAAATAAAAAACAAAATACTTAAAAGACAAATGTCACCATATTAAAGCTTAATAAAACATGTGTAATTTAAATAGCTAATGTATATGACAAGTGTCACATTTAATTTAATTTTTCTTTTATTTTTATTAAATCATTTCAGCCTTTATACATATGTTACCTTACGTTCATTCTTTTTCCAATTTTCTCTTTTCAAAACTTGAGAAAATGTTTTCAGCCTGTACAAACCTTAAATCAAACCCTCCTCAAAACCAGAAATAAAATTCTTCAACCTATAAACTTATTTTCAAAAACAAAATTGAAATCATAAGCCTGTAATTCTTTTCAAATCAAACAACTCAAACCATTAGCCTGCATCTTCTTCAACCTAGAATCAAGTAGTCTCTGTTTCAAGTATTCCAGTTCTGTAGGGATCAGCAACTCAAGTTTTTAAATCAAAGCATCTTTCCAGTAATTCAAGCATATTAATCAAAGAAGCAAGGGCACTCAAGTTTTAAAGATTTAAAAGCTATTTCAAAACAAAACAAAACAGGTGAGTAACAATCTTTCTAAAAGGATTCAAATCTGTTTTAAAATCTGGATGTATGCAATAAATATCTGAAGTAGAGTGTGATAATTGTTTGCATGGTTTTAAATATGAATTGTATATATATATCTAAATATATGGATGTGCATGTTTGTATACAGAGTGTTGGCTCTGTTCTTGATATACAGGTTACAAAACTTAATCAAAAATTTCATATCTTTTTCCCTGGATCTCTTTAGACTTCAACATATAAACAAAAATCTGTTTGTTATGACAAGATCTAAATTTTAAAAATAATTTTTGAGTTAAATATGAAAGTTGTTTTAATTGGAAGGTAAATTTACAGTAAAACTTAAACATATCAAAAATTTAGTCTCAGAGATTAAATGATTCATGTATATAACCTGATTTGCATTTGAAAATTATGAATTTTAAAAATAAAATCAGGAATTTTAAGCTTGAAATTCGAGTGAGATCGAAGGATGAACAGAATTCTTGTCTGAGGTGATTTCTGGTGATCAGTAAAGTTTGAGTGGTCGGAACCACTGTTGGAGGCAGCAAGGAGGTAGACGAGTTCGGGAAAAATGGTGGCTGGTCTTATAAACCACCATGGCGGCGGCTGATAGTCGAAGTAGGGTTTAACACCCTGTGATTGTCGTCGAAATTCATTTGGGTTTCGCAGCGACGAGAAGCGATCGAAGTCAATCGCGAGTTGTGCCGTGGGTGTTGGAAGGCGTGACGAAGCAACGGAGAGAACGGCAGGATGTCTCGAGGAATAGATCGTCGGCGGTGGTCGTTATTCCGATGATGTTTGTTACAGGCTGTATGGGTTGTTTTCATCGAATTTGATTCTCGAGCGAATCGAGATTGATGGATGTTCGCGAGTGTTGCCGTGTTTGTAGTCGACTCGTCAGAGGCCAGGTTGGAGTTCATCGGCGATCGGAGGCGGTCTACACGTGGATGTGCACCTGGAATTGGTTTTGGGAAGAGAGAGCGAGTACTCGGGTTTTTATTCGGGGACGCTCGTGTTTTACTCGAGGCATTGAGTGATTGACTCGAAGTCATTTCTTGTCTGGCTCGAGTCATTTTAGATTTACAGGTTTCTATTTAAAACCTGAAGTGTTTTGTTTTAAAAAAAAAATTTAACCTAAAGTTTAATTTGTTAAGCAAAGTTTTAGACAAGTTTAAATCTAAATTAAAATCAGTATTCAAGTTTAGTTTGAATTCTAGTTTTTAGAATAAAATAAAGTCTTGAATTAAATTGTTTTAAAACAACTTGAATGTTTAAAGTGCATTTTAATTTGATTTGATGGTAAAATGAATTTGGTTTTAAATTTCTTTTATTAAGTAAATATTTCTTTAACATGTGATTTAAAAGGATTTAAATGGTTTTAAACTTTGTTAAAGTTAAATTTGTATTCATTTTAAATCTTAAATTTAAAATGAAATTTAAAAGTAAATTAAAAGTAGATTGTTTAAATGCTTTGTTAATGATAATTTAATCATTAATAAGAATAAAGTTTATCTTAAGATAATTAAGATTTAATAATTTGGGATAAAATAAATTATTAAGGTAATTAAAAGTTAATTTATCAATCTAATTAATTTATGATTTGGGTTAATAAATTTAGTAATTAAGGGTTTAAATTGATTAATTAAGGTTTAATTAAATTAATTAAAGGTTAATTAATTTGAAATTAAGGATCATTAATTTGATAAGTTAAGATTATTAATTAATGGTTAGAAATAAATTAATTAAGAAATTAAGGATTAATTAAGTTATTGTTAGGTACTTAATTAATTAAGAAATTAGAGATTAATTTATTGGTAATTAGAATTAATTAATTTGTAATTAATAATGGTTAATTAAAGTTTAATTATTTAAGAAAAATAATTAAAGAATAGTTAATAGTTAATGTAGATCATTAACTTGGGTTAAATAAGTAATTAATTAATGTGATTAATTTTGATAATTAAATAGATTAATTAATTAAGGTTAATCATTTGTGAAATTGTTTAATTAAGTATAAATACTTAATGAAAGTAATTAAAGGAATAAATTACTTAATGTAATTAATGGAGTGTAATTACTTAATGAAGTAATTAATTAATAATTACTGGATGTAATTAATGGAAGATGTTTTAATAATGGAAGTAATTTGGATTTAATTACTTGGAAATTATTCAAGGGATTAATTAAGAAATTAATTAAGGAGTAATTAATTTATTTAATGAAGTAATTAAGGGTAGTTAATTACTGAATGAGATTAATCAAGAGTGATTAATAAATGTGGTTTAATTAAAGATAATTACTTAATGTAATTAATTTAATTAGAGTAATTAATAATAAAAATGTAATTAAGGATCATTAATTAATATAATTAATGATGTAATTAAGAATTGATTAATTAAGGAATAATTAATAAATGAAGTGATTAATTAATGTAATTAATTAAGGAGTAATGTAATTAATTATAGTTAGTTAATTAATGAAGTATTTAAAGGTTAATTACTATAAGTGGTTAAGAATAATTAATTTGTGAAATTAATTTAATGCTAATTACTTGAATGTAATTAAATGTTAATTAATCAAGGATGATTAATTAAAATGAATAAATCATTTCTTATATAAGGATGATATTGATTTGCCTTGAATGGTTTAAGATCTCAAATATGAGATAAGAAATGCTATGTGATATGGATGCTTTGGTTGCATTTTATGATAATATGGATTATCTTTTTTGATGATAGTATGGATTATCTATTTTGATGATAATATGGATTATCTGTTATGATGATAATATGGATTATCTGCTTATAATGATAATGTTGATTATCTATTGTGAATCTGTGAATTATCTATCTGTGTATATAGATAATAGAATTGAATTGTTTTAACTTTAAAACAACTTGGCCTTAAAAGATACGTTTTGGATTTCGATGAGACCGGGATCGGATTTGCTACAGTACAGCATGATAGGCGGTTCTCGCTTCGCGGTTTGGTTGCGAACGGGAGACTCTTACCCCTACATTTCCCTTTTGGGTAGGAAGGCCCTGGGTTGGTTGCGAGTCAAGAGGCTGGCCGTAAAAGAAAATTCGAGGTATCACTGTATGCCACGGTGGGTCTGGGATGGTTGCAAAGCCTACCAGTCGCCACTGGCTCGTCCCGTTACAGTGGTATTAGAGTATAGGTTGAGTGAATACCTAGGCTCTGGAGTGGTGTCTATCTTGAGAGCGCGTATTTGTAATTTTTATATAAATATATATATATATATATATATTTCTACCTATTTGTTGGGTTACCTGTTCGGGTTTTCCAATATGAGTTATAAAGGTAGATAGGGTGGTGGTGTGTGAAACACGACTACCAATGGTTGGAGTTTGAATGTGTTGAAGTTGGAAGTGTATTTGTCGAGACTGTAGACCTAATACCGTCTCGAGTAAGCTTTGCAGTGGTGTTAGGATTACACCAATCTCTGAAGGAAACCTGTTAAGGTTCAGAGTTTATCTTTTGTAGTTTGGATGAGTAGAGTTTGGATCTGTCGGTTGAGCAGAAGCGAGTATGGTATCTTGATACCTCAGGAAATAGTAGCTGTGTGATGAGACGCAGTGACTATGGATGTTCCCAAAGATGTTTTCTTTGGAACAAGTTTAAGGAAGTGTGACTGCTTCGGTGTTGTGGCTGAGTTCAACATGGTGTTTCTGTTTTGTTTGGGTTCGAGTTTATCGAAGAGCTTTGGATTGAGAAGTCTTTGGCATCTGTGTCAGCCGTGCAGCTTGGAGTGTTCTGTGTGCCGACAAGGAGGTCTTTGGCTAAGCATTTTTCTAGAGGTGAAGTTCAGAAGCAGCAGGGTGGATCCATTTCTTCGATGGATTGGATAGTTAAGTATAAGCTGTTCTGATTGGTAAAGGGAGAACAGTTTTCTTTGGAAATAGGTTGGGTTGATCGCAAAAGTGACTTGCGATTGCTGAGTGTTCTCTTAGGTTATCAAAGTTTTTCTAGATGTCTTCAGGGAAGTGCATCGCTGGATAGGAGAAGTTAGTTCAGTCTTCTGATGATAGTAGAGTTGTGTTTTGGATCTCTTCTGTGTTCTGATTTGGATAAGCGTTTGGTCTACAAGGTTGAATGGCCAGTTTGGATGACTGGAATTCGATGTGTATTACGTATGTCTGAGGGAGTACGTGTTTGATCTATCTCTGGTTTAGGAACCAGCAGTTCTGGAGGATTTGGGTATTGAGTCAGACTCGTCTGTAGTCTGATATCCTATTTAGTTCTGTAGATCTAGATGAGTAGGAGCTCTATAGCTTAGTAGTATTGATTGTTTGGATTCTGTAGAGCGAGTATCCTGGTATTTATACTTGGGAAACTCTAGGAAGTTCTATCCAAAATTTTGTCTGGATAGTTAGAATTGTTTGTTTGGATGATTGGTTGCTATGGTTGTTAGCATATGGTTGATAATATATGATTGTGTTTTAAAATTAAAATCTTAAATAGATTATTAAATTACCTTTGTTTTAAATTTCGGGGACGAAATTATTTTAACGGGGGAGGAATGTGATATCTCGGGATTTTGGGCAATATCAATTTAATAATCTGTATTAAAAAATTTAATTGATTTAATAATCTTTGTTAATAAATTTGAATTAATTTAATAATCTAATTAAATAAATATTTAATTAGTGAATTTTATCTTTTAAAAACTAATAAAATGATTTCTATTTATAATGTATATATATGTGAGTATATATTGTAAATAGATAAGCTTTGGTTTGAAATTTAATAAATAAATAAAATCTTGTTTTTAAATTTCAAATATATATATTTTGATAGTTTGAAAATTATGATTTATTTAATATTAAGCTTTTCAAAGTTATTTAATAAATAACTATATGGTTTTAAAATACATAAGATAAATGTTTAATTGTTTAAAAAATAGATTTTTAGCTTAAGTTTAATTTAAATAAAAGGTTTGTTTTATTTATTTTTAAATATTACTTGATATATATGATTTAAAAAATAGAAGTTTAAAATACAATTTACATATGGTATTAATTCATTAAATAATATAAGAAATTTATAATCTTTTATAAATTATTTAAAATTATCAAATTTGATATTCTCAAATAATAATTATAATACTTTATTTTTATAAATATAAATGGATTTTAAAGACAATGGAATTGTTATTTTAAATTTAAATGGTAGTTATATATGCATATATATAACTTGATTTTAAAATTGGATTTTTAAATTTAATTTGAATTTGAATTAATTTTGAAATTCAAAAGAATAAACATTTTTAAAATATTTGGATAAGCCTTTAATTATATATAATTTGTTTATTTACATTTTCTTTAAAGGAGAAATTCATATATACATTTAAATAAGAATTTATTAATTAAGTTAGAAATCTTTATTAACATTTAAAATAAAAAACAATATACTTAAAAGACAAATGTCACCATATTAAAGCTTAATAAAACATGTGTAATTTAAATAGCTAATGTATATGACAAGTGTCACATTTAATTCAATTTTTCTTTTATTTTTATCAAATCATTTCAGCCTTTATACATATGTTACCTTACGTTCATTCTTTTTCCATTTTTCTCTTTTCAAAACTTGAGAAAATGTTTTCAGCCTGTACAAATCTTAAATCAAACCCTCCTCAAAACCAGAAATCAAATTCTTCAACCTATAAACTTATTTTCAAAAACAAAATTGAAATCATAAGCCTGTAATTCTTTTCAAATCAAACAACTCAAACCATTAGCCTGCATCTTCTTCAACCTGGAATCAAGTAGTCTCTGTTTCAAGTATTCCAGTTCTGTAGGGATCAGCAACTCAAGTTTTTAAATCAAAGCATCTTTCCAGTAATTCAAGCATATTAATCAAAGAAGCAAGGGCACTCAAGTTTTAAAGATTTAAAAGCTATTTCAAAAAACAAAACAAAACAGGTGAGTAACAATCTTTCTAAAAGGATTCAAATCTGTTTTAAAATCTGGATGTATGCAATAAATATCTGAAGTAGAGTGTGATAATTGTTTGCATGGTTTTAAATATGAATTGTATATATATATATCTAAATATATGGATGTGCATGTTTGTATACAGAGTGTTGGCTCTGTTCTTGATATACAAGTTACAAAACTTGATCAAAAATTTCATATCTTTTTCCCTGGATCTCTTTAGACTTCAACATATAAACAAAAATCTGTTTGTTATGACAAGATCTAAATTTAAAAATAATTTTTGAGTTAAATATGAAAGTTGTTTTAACTGGAAGGTAAATTTACAATAAAACTTAAACATATCAAAAATTCAGTCTCAGAGATTAAATGATTCATTTATATAACCTGATTGGCATTTGAAAATTATGAATTTAAAAAATAAAATCAGGAATTTTAAGCTTGAAATTCGAGTGAGATCGAAGGATGAACAGAATTCTTATCTGAGGTGATTTCTGGTGATCAGTAAAGTTTGAGTGGTCGGGACCACTGCTGGAGGCAGCAAGGAGGTAGACGAGCTCGGGAAAAATGGTGGCTGGTCTTATAAACCACCATGGCGGCGGCTGATAGTCGAAGTAGGGTTTAACACCCTGTGATTATCGTCGAAATTCATTTGGGTTTCGCAGTGACGAGAAGCGATCGAAGTCAATCGCGAGTTGTGCCGTGGGTGTTGGAAGGCGTGACGAAGCAACGGAGAGAACGGAAGGATGTCTCGAGGAATAGATCGTTGGCGGTGGTCGTTATTCCGGTGATGTTTGTTACAGGCTGTATGGGTTATTTTCATCGAATTTGATTCTCGAGCGAATCGAGATTGATGGATGTTCGCGAGTGTTGCCGTGGTTGTAGTCGACTTGTCAGAGGCCAGGTTGGAGTTCATCGATGATCGGAGGCGGTGTGCACGTGGATGTGCACGTTTTTGTGCACCTGAAATTGGTTTTGGGAAGAGAGAGCGAGTACTCGGGTTTTTATTCGGGGACGCTCGTGTTTTACTCGAGGCATTGGGTGATTGACTCGAAGTCATTTCTTGTCTGGCTCGAGTCATTTTAGATTTACAGGTTTCTATTTAAAACCTGTAGTGTTTTGTTTAAAAAAAAAAATTAACCTAAAGTTTAAATTGTTAAGCAAAGTTTTAGACAAGTTTAAATCTAAATTAAAATCAGTATTCAAGTTTAGTTTGAATTCTAGTTTTTGGAATAAAATAAAGTCTTGAATTAAATTGTTTTAAAACAACTTGAATGTTTAAAGTGCATTTTAATTTGATTTGAAGGTAAAATGAATTTGGTTTTAAATTTCTTTTATTAAGTAAATATTTCTTTAACATGTGATTTAAAAGGATTTAAATGGTTTTAAACTTTGTTAAAGTTAAATTTTTATTCATTTTAAATCTTAAATTTAAAATGAAATTTAAAAGTAAATTAAAAGTAGATTGTTTAAATGCTTTATTAATGATAATTTAATCATTAATAAGAATAAAGTTTATCTTAAGATAATAAGATTTAATAATTTGGGATAAAATAAATTATTAAGGTAATTAAAAGTTAATTTTTCAATCTAATTAATTTATGATTTGGGTTAATAAATTTAGTAATTAAGGGTTTAAATTGATTAATTAAGGTTTAATTAAATTAATTAAAGGTTAATTAATTTGAAATTAAGGATCTTTAATTTGATAAGTTAAGATTATTAATTAATGGTTAGAAATAAATTAATTAAGAAATTAAGGATTAATTAAGTTATTGTTAGGTACTTAATTAATTAAGAAATTAGAGATTAATTTATTGGTAATTAGAATTAATTAATTTGTAATTAATAATGGTTAATTAAAGTCTAATTATTTAAGAAAAATAATTAAAGAATAGTTAATAGTTAATGTAGATCATTAACTTGGGTTAAATAAGTAATTAATTAATGTGATTAATTTTGATAATTAAATAGATTAATTAATTAAGGTTAATCATTTGTGAAATTGTTTAATTAAGTATAAATACTTAATGAAAGTAATTAATGGAATAAATTACTTAATGTAATTAATGGAGTGTAATTACTTAATGAAGTAATTAATTAATAATTACTAGATGTAATTAATGGAAGATGTTTTAATAATGGAAGTAATTTGGATTTAATTACTTGGAAATTATTCAAGGGATTAATTAAGAAATTAATTAAGGAGTAATTAATTTATTTAATGAAGTAATTAAGGGTAGTTAATTACTGAATGAGATTAATCAAGAGTGATGAATAAATGTGGTTTAATTAAAGATAATTACTTAATGTAATTAATTTAATTAGAGTAATTAATAATAAAAATGTAATTAAGGATCATTAATTAATATAATTAATGATGTAATTAAGAATTGATTAATTAAGGAATAATTAATAAATGGAGTGATTAATTAATGTAATTAATTAAGGAGTAATGTAATTAATTATAGTTAGTTAATTAATGAAGTAATTAAAGGTTAATTACTATAAGTGGTTAAGAATAATTAATTTGTGAAATTAATTTAATGCTAATTACTTGAATGTAATTAAATGTTAATTAATCAAGGATGATTAATTAAAATGAATAAATCATTTCTTATATATGGATGATATTGATTTGCCTTGAATGGTTTAAGATCTCAAATATGAGATAAGAAATGCTATGTGATATGGATGCTTTGGTTGCATTTTATGATAATATGGATTATCTATTTTGATGATAGTATGGATTATCTATTTTGATGATAGTATGGATTATCTGTTATGATGATAATATGGATTATCTGCTTATAATGGTAATGTTGATTATCTATTATGAATATGTGAATTATCTATCTGTGTATATAGATAATAGAATTGAATTGTTTTAACTTTAAAACAACTTGGCCTTAAAAGATACGTTTTGGATTTCGATGAGACTGGGATCGGATTTCCAGATTTGGATATTCGAATACCACATCGATCCAAATTAATGATAGGTCGTGAATCTCAAGTGAAGATGAAGATTCAGAGTGCAAAGTTTATTGTCGTTAACTTTGAGGGTGATTCCAAAATGAGTGTAACGAGATAATGCCTTCGGTTTCATTCGAACCCGGAACGAACTTGTATGGATTGAATGCTTTCAGCACATCGTCAGGTGGACGATGAGCATTCTAAGTGATGTGTTCTGATTAAAGGTAATCGTGACCTCAAGCCTCATCAACCGGGAATGGCTAAAACAGGGGAGGTGCAGCAAGGCTTCGTGGGTAGCACCCACTGAGAGTAAGGTCATCCCTATCTAGATGTCCCTTTCTATTTTGGCTTAGTGGTGCGGTTGATGTACACAACCGTGGGGTGATTTTTATTCGGAATTATCCAGTAAGGGATGGTTTCGGCTTTGTGTTGTAGGGGATTGGGCGTGATCCTCGGTACGGTGATCTAGGCCACGTACTGTGACGGGCGGTACCCCGGTAGCCCTGCCATTGTATGGAATCCAATCTCCAATAAGTGATAACGGGCTTGATTGTATAACCCACTTTGTGGCTAGTATGCTGGAATTTAATAATGTAACAATTTCAACTATTTTATATTTATTTGAAAACCCTAGACCCTATTATAATATAACTAGATTTCCTATCAATGTTTTGGTTATCGTAAGGTAAAAACTTTTCCGTGTTTATGTGCGGGAAGTCTTACGAGATACCTTTTCTTTCCAAATGGTTTTCAAAGTTAAGCAACTTTAACCTGTTACTCACACCAGACCCATGTCTGACCCAAGTGTTTATTTTCTGTTTTATAAACTCTTGGGTACTCAAATTTTTACGAGTAGCCAAGGGATTCAGGTTAGCTTTGACGAATTGTGAAGGAGCAATGGAGCAGGAGGCTTCAGCGTTGTAGATATATTGTAGTTCTGTTGTGTTGATCTCTGTATTGTATTGAGTTGTAATAACTAGACAGGTGTTTATAACTGTCTAGTATGTGTTGTATAATCTGTGTAACTCTGATAGTCGTTGTATATTATGTAATACTTATGTTATTAATATAATTTATTCGTTCCGCTGTTGAGATTCTGATGTGTTTCTTCTTTCTTCTCTATCTTTTCTCTTTTCTATCCCTTTCTTTCTTATTAATGATGCGTCATTCTATGGAATGAATGGCGGGTCGTTACAGATATACTACTCTTTCTGAACTCACAGCGAAAGAAACAAAATATAAATATAGAAAAATACCATCTCAGAAAATATCTCAAAACATAGTCTCAAAAAAACAATACGTAGTTAAGTACAAAATACACAGAAATACAACCCATAGTCTGACAAAATACTAAGTACTGACAAGATTGGAAATTTCATAGAGAGTAAATAAAGGATAAGCACCTCATGTGATGAGTTCGCCGCTCCCTATACTGAAATCGAACCAATCACTTGCTGCCCTATTCTCCTGTGGTGGGGAAAAGAAAGGAAAAGGGTGGTTCAAACAAAAGTCTGCTGAATGAGTACATGTTTAATGTAAGGTGATCATTTACAATTGACTTTAGTTCTACTCTATATGACCTTGGGTGCTCTACAAGTGTCTATGTATTCCTAGGTTCCTTCATTTAAGGGTTTTTATTTAAAACACACCTGCACTAACTACTAGTGCAAGCTCCTATAGGGATCGAATTACGGATCGAACCTTAATAACTAACGATTGGCCACCGCTACAAGAGCTACTGAACATAGGGTCATCCTATATCTATCCCATATGGGACTACATCTCATATTACGACTATGAGTAACTATCTCACATATGTTTTCCTACTATTTTCACATGGGAATAAATTTCCCGGAACTACGACTACACTTACCCAACTACGCATTAAGGGGGACCCGAAAAGCAGGCTAGTTGGTGTGTCTTATCGTCTGCATCCGTGTCCACCTCCCAATGGTAGTTTACGCCTCTTATTGCACATGCCGAGATCCATATAACATCGCGTCAGTATCTGTGCATACCAAGAACTCCTATTGCATCGGGCCTTCACACTTCATTATACATCAGTCAGTGCTGTGCGTCTACTGTAAAACCTTTTGCGAGTACCATTTGCGATAGAATCGCCACCAGTCGAATAATCGACCCTGCATTGGGTAAAGAACATTTACCCAACCCCTTAACATCCTAGCATCGTCTCATAGGGAAATAGATCGAGGTTCAACTTGCATTTTTGAATGCCTACTGGTCGACCCTTATACCTAACCAATCGACCGCTTGTTGTCGACCTCTCAAGGTGAACGGACGATCGGTTGTAGTGTAAATTTTAGGGTTGTTTAATCTCTCATTAGTTGTGTATTATACTAATTATTTTTCATTGTCAGGTTGTTTATAGTGAACCCTAACTACCAATTTACACTAATGGAATCTTTGCAATTTATCCAAACTTCTTATTCTAGTTAAGTTAATAGATTTACATAGGTTTACAATAGATTAGGTTAAT
Organism: Allium fistulosum; assembly: GCA_030737815.1. Classification (NCBI taxonomy): domain Eukaryota; kingdom Viridiplantae; phylum Streptophyta; class Magnoliopsida; order Asparagales; family Amaryllidaceae; genus Allium; species Allium fistulosum. The sequence goes on along the minus strand of CM060903.1, from coordinate 1,363,768,682 downwards.
CTAGGGTTATGCTAACATCTCAGGTTATTTTGAATTTTCATAAGTTTAGATATTAGGCTTGGGAAGAGGAATCATGTTCACATACTAATAATTTAATTTGAAAATGTTTGCAGTTCAATTTCTAACAACCTAGATCAAATATTATGGATTAAAATTAACTGCAATTAATCAACTTATTAAAAATGTTCTCGCTCTCCTCAAATCCAAGTTCTAACTCTATCTTTCATTCAAAAATTGACACTCGATAGCATGCCCCCTCCTTGATCCGATCTACTTATGTTCTTCTTATTTTATTTTTATTTTGTTTTTGAAGAAATTTTATAAGTGGAGGAGAAGAGATTTTGACAAAGCTTCACTATAATGAAAATTTTCTAATGAATTAGGGTTTAGTTTAGGTGTATATTTATAGGGGTTTTAGGATGATACAGAGCGTTGATTATCCGTGGAAGAATATTTGCTTTTATCTTAAGCGCTCATCATTTACTTTGCATGTAAGTTTAATCTTTCAGTCAATCATGCTCATCCATTCATCGTTCGGATCTTGGATCTTCAATGTCTACCAGTCGACCACTTATTTGGACCACTTAACCGCTGCTTGTTAACCGTTGGACACTAGTGGTCGATGGTTGAACGTATTTAATCAGGGAAGGTTTTATTATTTTAATTTATTTCATTTTCAAATTTTAAAAAGCTCATAACTTCTTTATACTAACTCAAATACCCAAGTGTTATGTATGAAAATTGTCTAGAAAATCACTACGAATGCAATAGCGCATGTTTCGGAGCCAAATTCAGATGTTTGTGAATTTTTTTATTTTCGCACTTGTTATATTTAATTTAGTTCTTTTATTGAATTTTCTGCCTAAATTTTCAAGGTGTTATAAGGCATATGCTTCCTCTGCATTTTGAATGAAAATTAAATATTCGATTTATCTGTCAGAATGCTTACTTAACTCTAATTCTTATAGAATAGTACTTTCATATCATTTTTTGGATCCCACCCAATACTCGCAAACTCGGTTATCACTTCCACTAACTTTGAGACATTTTGGTTTTTATATGCAACCAGTTTAATCTAAACCATTATTTAGAATTTCTGTTTCAACCTACATGTACCAAAACTAAAAGTCATATGAGTGATAAATTTTGTGATTAAAATCTAAATTAACTAAAACACGTTGAATGGAGAATCTATTACGCTAGTTTCAATAATTGAAATTTATGATGTTATTCTTATCAACGTGGCTTATATTCCATCTACATTGATCTTCTTCTTGAAGACACCTTTGCGACCAATAGATCGTATCCTTTTGGGTACCACCATCAAAATCATAATTTAATAATGTACTTGAAATCCATTCCAGATTTGCACATCGTGCCACATGGTAGAGTCAATACTCTTAATGACTTATTTAAAACTGAGGAAGTTCTTTTCTCAACGTTAATAAAATTCATAATTTCTCTTTAATGTACGAGATTTATTGTTTGACATTCTAATGTGTCGTGCCTATTTGTTTTGGCTAATTTCATTCCATCCTCCATTATCAATTTTATCATAGGATCATATCCAAATCCATTATACTACCAACAATTTCCTAAAGAAATTACTTCATAATAAAGTTGGTGTTTCTTAAAATAATAATTGTTTCTTAGTAAAGTGGAGTAGGTATTCATAAATATTTTATGAATTGCCTAAATATATGCATAAAACTAATATGGTTTTTAAGTTTACAAAACTTATGTTCATAACATAAATTGGTCAATCAATATTGATCGATCCTAAACTCATTTGGAGTGAACCATGTAAGGTCATATAGAAGCATTACGTGCAGTCCCTTGACTCACAAAATCTATCAACTCCTTGACCTAGGATATGTAGGGGTTTCTAAAAACTTTTATCTTGTATGACCTTGTAAACTTTGTATTAGATTTAATTAGTTTTAACATTATGTGGTTACTCGTAAGTACATGACGTTACAAAAAGAAGTGGTAACGACTGCCCTACACATACGACATCCAATATACCTATATTGTGCAATGTAACTGTGCTCAATTGATGTAGGATGATGTCAATGGTTGCAAAGTAAATAAAACAATCAAAAAACTTGTCGTACATCTCGTAGCACATCGAATAATAATCATCGTAGATATAAAATAGATGAGACGGTAATAACCAATTGAACCATAGAATCCGAGTGCACAGGTTTATACAATTGGACTGATAAATAAACTCCAACGATAAAATGTCTCTAATAATAGTAAGTCAAACACCACCAAGGCTCTATAGTGTCCTATAGCGAAAAAAGTAATAATAAGCCCAAAATATAACATGAAGAAGCATCACCTCCTGCTAGTCCATCTTTATAACTCCATATGTCATTTACACCTGCTATCTAGTCTACTCTTGAGTACTCGAGATAATAAGAAGCAAAGAATAAAACCTTGAGTCAGACAACAGTCTGTTGTGAGTGATAAACAATCTTAAAAAACTATAGAAGTCGATACAGTAGATGAGTCATAGGGTATGGAGAATCATACATGACATGTCCCTACATCCAAAGAATTAGCACATAACATATCTACATCATAATCATCACGGGTGTACTATACGTAAAAGCACATATAGGGTGTCTAGATATCTATGTCAGGGATACATACGTTATATGACATCCCTAGCAAATAAAGCAAACGTAGCATCCATCCTCACATCGCTTGCTTAGTGCATTGTATATATATGATAACTCATATTACTACATCCTTAGTCAAAAACTACTCAACATCCTAATTTCTAGGTACTCGAATCCACACCACTTGGTAGGCTAAGAACTAAACTGCTATCCTAACAGTCCAGGGTAAGATAGACTCTCGTTTGAAGATCTAGGGCATGTCCTCGCCCAGATGAGCATGCTCACATATCTCTGCTTTACGAGTACATTAGAAACCTCCAAGCATCAAAGACCCCTTTGCACTTATCATTTCCATAGCAGTCCACGTCCTTAAAAACTTATCATTATGAATCATCATACAACTCCCATCATCGAGTTATCGAGGTCGGAATAACTTTATACATCCATCACTAGTCGTAGAGTATCATCACGTTGTCTCGAAGCATCCTCTAGACATCCACCCTGAGTTGTAGAGCCATCACCACCAAATCTTGAAGTTAGCGCATCAAAGTTTCACGTCCTCGCTTTACCAACAAAACCGCTCGTCGAAGAGCCATAACATCGAAATTAAACATCGGATGAACGAACTATCGCATCACGCTCTCGGAAGCCTCTTTATCATCTACGTCAAAAATTGGCCAAAATCAATAGTGATAAGTACTAATCACTCCTAAGTGGTCAGTGCCGACCAATTTTGTGACGATCGCCTAAGCTTTGGCACCTAATACCTGAAGAATGCACTGCTACGGTTCTTAACCGATACAGGATGATTGGCAAGGGTGAAAATGATGTAAAAAATCATAGAACATATTATATATATCGCAATGCATTGAATAAGATATAATAATCATCATAAATATAAAATAGGCGAGACAGTAATAACTAAATAAACCACAAATATCAGAGCGCATAAGTTCACAAGTTATACAAAATAGCTATAGAGTTTATATAACTTGAATAAGCTCAAGGTAACTGTCTTTAGGTAAAACAGCTGACACTCTCTAGGCTCCATAGTGTCACATGACGGAATAAGCTATAGAAAGCCACATATAAATATGAGAAAGCACCATCTCCTACTCATCCATTGCACAACACCGTATATCACCCAAACATGTTATCTAGTCTACTCATTTAAGGGAACCTGGGATAATAAGAAGCCAAGTATAAAACCTTGAGTCAGACAGAAGTCTGGTGTAAGCGATAAACAATCTCAAAATAGCATACATTTCGATATAGTAAGGAACAAAGGTATAAGTATCATACTTGACCTGTCCCTGCATCCAAAGAGTTTGCACATAACAATAATAATATACTACTCCACTATCATCGTCATAAATCATACAAAGAATATGGTATACTATCAGGTGGCTAGGCAGCGATCTCCTGGATACCTATGTCATGTGACATCCCAGGGTGACAATTAACAACTATAGCAATCATGACAAACATAGCATCCACAAAACATTCCTGCAGTCACTCAATGTTTCCTAGATATATGATAACTCGTTTGACCATTCTTCTACCAGGGATTAATGGAAAAAATCCTAGTTTTATATGTACTCGAACATCAGCCCATAGCGAACACTAGATCCCTTCCTTAATCCATGATATACAGATCTCTTCAATGATCCGTGGTAGCTGATGAAGTACCCATTGAGCATCCTCACAATATCTCTGCTTACAGGTACACTAAAAAACACTCCGAGCATCAACGATCCTTTAGCACACGTATTTGAGCCCTTCATTGCTCCATAATTTCCATTCATCATCACGAATTCGATGTTTCATTCTCCATGATAGAACCCTTCAACGTTCTATCCATGAGTTCACTTCTACGAACCTGCTCTAGTGGATCATCATTGTAACAGCCCAAAATTTTAAATTTTTTAATAAAAGGAATTAAATTCAAATATAATAAGGGTAAAAATGGAATTTTTACAAATGTCTGAATTGGCTATGAAACTTACACCGTCGCATTTGTTGCGATCTTTTGGACAATTTACATATATAACATTTTGAAATTGGAGCTTGTTATCTAGCCTTTTGGCCAGATAGTATTCGGATGATGTCGACAAGTCAAACTTGAAAGATATCAAGGCAAGGAGCCTAGAGAGATAGCGGTGGAATCCAGGAACTAAGTGCAACCAAGATAATAAGGTGGAAGCAAGGCCATTACAGAAGTGCAAAAACCTAAATCCATCAACTAATGGATCAGTACCGATCTACCCATTGGATCAGTACTGATCGATAAAATTGCACCCAATTTGCCTCAAAATCCCTATACTTCCAAGACTTGGTGATTTTAACCTATTTCAAGCTTCATAGGATCGATCAGATGCAGTCCTCTATCGATCCACTCAAGCACTTGAAACCAGCAGCTCCATTCCACCACCGATCCATCTTGTTAGCCTAAAAACAGGTAACAGAGCATCCAAGTTGGGAAGCACAAAACTAACAACAATTCACCCTCATACAAAGCATCGGAGAAGGTCCATAAGACATTCTTATAGATCAGTATCGATCCATGGATACTGATGACATGGCCGCGTTTTCTCGAATGGAGCTGATGCCAGGACATGGGAAAAGTGGTGGAGATTATGAAGGGGCGTATCTCGACAACCTAAAGCTATAAATAGGAGTCTAGGGGCACATTGTGGAGGTTCTTTCAGCTTCCTTGCAAGTTTTCCATAATTCTCTTGTAACCTCCATGGGTCCCTACCGATCCATAAGAACTGTACTTGTAAACAGCCACAAAATCAGCAACAAAGCTAAGTGGACATAGGCAACGATTAAGCGGACCACTATAAAACTTTTATTTCTTATTTTTCTTGTTTTTATTTAGTTTCTTCACCCTTTTCTCTACTATACCCATTTGGGTGTTTGTGCCACTTTTGGTTATAACATTTTGGTGATTTCATTAAGAGATACTTGAACTCGTTGATTTGAGATTTGAAAAGGTTTGAGATGATGAGACAATCTACTAGGAAGATCGCCACTCGAGGAAATTCGTAAGTTGGCAGCCGGGAGGTGTCCTCATGATCCAACCCCCCTTCCATTTACATAATCAGGGATGAGATGGAGACCACGTTGAATGAAATGCAAGAAAGGATGATAGCCCATATGGAAGAAATAATGGAAGGATTTCTTAGGAGAATTGGACAAATGGTAATAACGGGAGTTGCTGCAAACTAAAACCAAAGACCTAAAGCTGGAGCAAAGTCACCAGGGAGCCGAATGGAACCGACTGGCGCAGATCCTGAAAGAGTCGTACGGATCGGTACCGATCCCCAAGCATGGATAGGTACCTATCCCCAAGAACATGGGGGCAATGCCAACTTCAACTTGGGTGGAAATGATGCATGTCTAGAGATAATGCTAAGAATCTAAACGTGAATCAGAATGTCGATGCACGACCGAAGGAGTATGTGCCAGAATTCCCTCGTGAGAATAGGAGGCAGGCTGAGAACACAAACTTGAGAGTTCCCTTAGATGATAATGACAGACTTACTAAGGTGGTGAGATAAGAAATAAGGGGCGGTCTGCCTAACCGGAGCTTGGAGGATGAGAATAGGAATCCATTCACTCTGAACATTCAATACGTTAAGAATCCAACCGATTCCAAGCTGCCAACGATGGAAACGTATGACAAAAAGACGGATCCAACAGTTCATTTAATGAGGTACATCCGACATATGGAAGTGGTTAGTGCGTTTGAAGAGGCGATGGGATGTGTTTCCCTCTGTATTTGACAGATTTGACGACGTTATGCTTTAGACAGTTGGAAAACATTTTCGTAAGCACATGGATCGAATCGGTGGACAAATTCATATAGCGGTTCTGGGTCCATATTTCAGACCCATAATGTGATGACATTGTCAAGTGTCAAGCAGAGAGGCGGAGAGACCCTTAAGAGTTTCTTGACAAAGCTCAATGTGGCAACTGCTGCGGTTGATAGGCCGGATACATTAATGGTTCTAACAGTGGCAGTTTCAGGAGTAGCTAGTACGATGGATTTTAAGATTGCTTTGAGCAAGATCCACTAATAGATCTCGCCAAAATTTATCATGAGGCCGAAAGATACCTATGTTAGGAGGATGCTGAAGCTGAAAAGGAGGAAATTAATACTATAGATGGCGGAGAACCCTTCGGAGCAGGATCTAGTAAAGATAAAGGAAAACAAAATATGGGTGATGGCTTTGAAGAACCAAGCAGCAAAGAAGGGAATCGAAATTCTTTTCTTACATGGATTTGTATAAAACCCTGGAGTGTTTACTTTAATACCATGGATAGATCCCTTATCAAAAACCAGTAAGGAGAGAACCCACTGACCTTGAAAAGATATCCAAAAAGTATTGCCTATTCCATGAGCTGGATGGGTATAACATAAATGATTGCAGGATTTGATCGAGGAATAGTTCAGAAATAACCAATTATAGCAGTATGTAAGAAACCGAGCTGTGATGGTGGAATATGAGCAGCTATCATCTGCAGTGAATGGAAATGGCCTTGGATCAAGGTCGAGGATAATCATCTCTTGATTGGGATGGCAAGGAATCGGGTTTTGTTCTTACACTCTATCTTCACTTTCATTAAACAATGTAATATTATAGTCAAGCCACTTACTCATGTATGGGATCTCGATCGGTCCCTAGCACACTCTAAGTTGGATGCTAGGCTATAATGCCTAGTGAGGTGGTTATCATGATGTTTGCCTTTATGTTTATTAATGTTTGAATTTGAATCTAGTAGATGGATCCTTGATTATTAAAATCCACTTGAATGTGATGACTGATATTGATCATGGTAGTCCCATCTGGAGAGATGGGGCGGTGACCACAAGGTATAAATACCCCTGCCAAAGAGCAAGTGGATGGACTTGTATGATATTGGTCATGCTAAGTCCTAACCAGAGAGTCAGGACCAAAGTGCAAGGTGCAAGTTCCTTTGCTGGAGAGCAAGTGGATTGGACTTGTATGAAAAGTAAGTCACCTTGCGGAAGTGTGAGGGGATGGGCTTTCTTAGTCGTTGAGTCCCCTTGTCGAAGAGCAAGCGGATTGGGCTCAGCAAGGGTCTGAAGAGACCATGGATTTACCTATCGGCCCGAGATGACTACATATTCAATTGATGACCCGGAGATATCGTGGACTTAACTATCGGCTCAGAACGGCCAGGGATTCAGTTAACAATCCAGAGAGATCATAGATATAATTATCGACTCGAAGAGGCCAAGGATCCAATTGACGATCCGAAGAGATTAAGACTCAACTATCATTCTAGAAAGGCCACAGGTTCCACTAATGATCCAAAGAGATCGAGATTTCAACTAATGATCTAGAGAGATCAAGAATCCAACCAGCGATCTAGAGAGATCAAGCTTTCGAATAACGATCCAGAGCGATCAGGAATTGAGTCGGTCATCGAATACATGACTTGGAGAAATTGGGATTTATGCTCTAACTTTGAACGCCGTTTGACCTTGAAACAATTTGTTAGTGATTATCTAATTGAGCCATTGATTTCAACATGTGACTGCTAACTCCCAAATGAACACTGGATGATCTTGATTCGTAACATGACCCATAACTTACCGATTCTGGAAGACCACAGAATCATTGTCTGTAACCAACACTCAAGCAAGGACTCGAGTCCTTAGCTACCATGGTTTGGGGGGATCTTTGATTTATAGGTAAATCCAAAGGAATAGGATGATTCGCAATAGCTTCATCGGCTGATAACCAGAAAACTCAACCATTAATGTTCCATCGACTTCAACGTTTGTTCTCGATTTAAAGAACATCTTGTTAAAACAAGATATGCTTTGGAGGTAAGTGCTATCCAGCATTTTAGCCAGGCAGTATTTAGATGAAGTCGACGAGTCAAACTTGAAAGCTATCAAGGCAGAGAGCCTAGAGAGATAACCGCAGAGTCCAAGAACTAGGTGTAACCAAGATAATAAGGTAGAAGTAAGGGCATCGTAGAAGCACAAAAACCAAAATTCATCAAGTAATGGACCGGTGCTGATCCATCCTTATGAATTGGTACCGATCCATAAACTTGTACCCAGTTTGCCTCAAACTCCCTCTACTTAAAAGACTTGGTGATTGTAGCCTGTTTCAAGCTTCATAGGATCGATCACATATAATCCTCTATCGATACCCTCAAGCACTTGAAACCAGCAACTCCATTCCATCATCGATCCATCTTGTTAGTCTAGAAACAAGGTTCTAGCAGAGCATCAAGTTGGGAAACACTAAGCTAACAACAAGTCATCATCATACAAAGCATTGGAGAAGGTCCATATGACATTTTTATGGATTGTACCTATCCATAGATACTGATGACATTGCCATGTTTTCTCAAATGTACCTGATGCCAGGATGTGGGAAAGTAGTGGAGATCGTGGAGTAGCGTATCTTGACAACCTACACTATAAATAGGAGGCTAGGGGTTCATTTTAGAGGATCTTTCGACTTTGTTGCAAGTTTTTCATAATTCTCTTATAACCTCCATGGATCCCTACCGATCCATGAGAATTATACTTGTAAACGACCACCAAATCAACAACAAAGCTAAGTGGCCATAGGAAACGATTAGCCGAACCACTATAAAACTTTTGTATCTTGCTTTTTCTTAGTTTTATTTTGTTTCTTTACCCTTTTCTCTACTATACTTATTTGGGTGTTTGTACCACTTTTGGTTATAACATTTTGGTGCTTATATTAAGAGATACTTGAACTCGCTGATTTGAGATTTGAAAAGGTTTGAGATGACGAGACAATCTGCTAGGAATATCGCTACTGGAGGAAATTAGCAAGAGGGTAGCCAAGAGGTGTCCTCAGGTTCCAACCCCCCTTCCATCTACATAACTAGGGATAAGATGGAGACCATGATGAATGAAATGCAAGAAAGGATGATATATCAGGAGAATAAGACAAATAGTAACAACTAGAGTTGCTGCAAACCAAAACCATAGACCTAAATACGGAGAAAATGCACTTGGGAACCGAGTGGAACCGACTGGAGCAAATCCTGAAAGAGTTGTACGGATCGGTATCGATCCCTAAGAGCGCGGAGGCAACACCAACTTCAATTTGGGTGGAAACATGCACATTTAGGAGATAATGTTGAGCATCTAAATGTGAATCAGAATGTCGATACACAACTAGAGGAGTATGTGCTAGAATTTCCTCATGGGAATAGGGGGAAAGCTGAGAACAAATGCTTGAGAGTTCCCTTAGATGATAGTGATAGACTTGCTGAGATGGTGAGACGAGCAAGGAGGGATGGGCTGCCTAACTGGAGGTTGGAGGATGCATACAAGAGTCCATTCACTCCGAACATTTAACACGCTAGGAATCCGCTTGATTTCAAGCTGCCAATGCTGGAAACATATGATGGAAAGAGGGATCCAATGGGATGCGATGTTATGCTATGTTGTTGTTGGATCCCAGCACATGCAATAAGAGGCAGTACGTTACCATTGAGAGGTGGACACAGATGCAGACGATGAGACACTTCCGTGAGTCAACATTGCGGGCTCCTCCTCAATGCGAATTGGGGGTACGTATAGTCGTACTTATGGGAAACTTAGTCATATGGTAAAAATTATAGGGAAACCTATGTTGGAATAGTTACATATATTCGTAATGTGGGAAGTGGTAGGGTAATCCTATGTGAAATAATTCTAGTTGCTATTAGCTGATCATTAGTTACCTAGAGGTTCGATTAGTTGTTCGATCCTAAGTATAAGCCTTCACAAGTAGTTGGTGTAGGTATGTATTAAGCTAAACCCCTTAAGTAAAGTAAACAAGTAACTCGCAAACACTTGTAAGACACCCTAGGTCACATAGAGTTATTAAAGTCCACTGCATATGATCACAATATAATAATAATGTACTCATTCACCAGACTTTTTTTTGACTATCCCTTTTCCTTTCTTTTTTCCCTATGTGGAGAGGCGAGCTCATCATTGAAGTTGCTTTTTATTTTATATTATTCTTTATGTAACTATCTATCTTATTTAGTACTTAGTATTTATCAAACTATTTATCGTACTTTTGTGTAATCTAGATTTGACTACATACTATTTTCTGGGAATATGCTTTGAGATATTTTATTAGACGGTTATTTATATATTTATATTTTTTTGCCTTTCATATTGAGATCTGGAAGTATAGAATGTCTAAGATTATATCTGTATTCCTATACTCTCTGTAATGTTTTAAAAATCATGACAGCTCATATTTCTCGGCATCGACGTGAGTTCGAAAGTCACCTTAGAATTTAAATTGATGTGTCAAGAGGTGGGGGTTGTCACAGTTGGTATTAGAGCTTAGGTTAAATTCATTACGGATTATGGGCGTATTGAGAGAACGTACTTGAAAAGGTTTTCGAAAAGAAAGTGTTTTCCAAATGTTTTTCAAAAAGTTTTCAAAATGGGTTTCCAAAGTGTGTCCATATATATATATATATACGAATAGATAAAAGTTTTTAACAAGTTTTCCAAAGATTTTATGTAAGCATAATCTCTTTCCCTTATTCTTGTCTATACTATATGTGGAAAGTTGCTAATAAATTCCTAAATCATAGATGGAATATGAGCAATCTTGCTGGTTCGTGCTTACGCAATGTAACTGAGATTTCGGGCGTGAGCGTTTCGATTTGGTTCCTTCGGTATCTTTAAGCAAGGGGACAAGCTGAGCTTAACCCTGATAGAGGACCCACAGAGCGAGCTTAGGTGCAGTTCCTACCTACCCACTTGCCGTTTATTTTGCTAAGTTATGTATGGACTATGCTAGTCTGGAGGTGAAGCCATATGTGGGGATCGAATCATATGTAGATTCGAGGACATAGATTCATACATGTGAGAGGATTTTTGGATTGATGAGACTTGCTGAGGAGGCAAGGAGATAGCTTGCTACTAGGCATTTATAGGGAGAGGACTTGAATTGGTGGGAGGTAGTAGTGGCGGAGGCTAATGAGGGAGAGAGCACTTGGGTAGAGTTTAGGAGATGTTTTAAGATGAAGTTTCTTTCTAGAGCAGAGGAGGAAATGCAGTTGGAGAAGTTAATTCACCTACGGCAGGGAGAGTTTTCAATGAAGGAGTATGTGAATTTGTTTAATAAGTTTGCTAGGGTAGGGATGGAGCTAGTCAATACCCCTCACAAGAAGGCTTTGAAGTTCACAAAGGGGTTGAATCAACCTCTTTAAGGTTTTTGACTCTTACTCATATTCCCATTAGTGCGACTTATGAGGATCTAGTGTAGATGGCCTTGCTGAATACCGTCTCCAAGAAGGAAGTGAAGGAAGAACCTAAGAAGTCCAGTGGAAAGGCGCCATAGTAAAATCAATGCAAGGGAGGAACGCGACCCAAGGGAAATATTAAGAAGCATGATATGCAGTGTAGAAGATGTGGTAAGAAGAGGCACTTTCCTAAGGAGTGCAAGGCGGACAGTCTGAAGATTAAGTGTTTCAACTGCAATCAATTCGAGCATATGAGGTAGGAGTGTCCACCACCTCAGAATACCTCTACCAAAGGTAGGGCCAGCTTACATATTGGATGCAGTTCCTAGCTTGAGAACACCTCCAGTAGTGGATAAGGGGAAGAATGTCGTGATTGAAAGTGTGTTAACTCTATCCAGTTTATCCATTCGTACTTTATTTGACACGGGAGCATCACACTCTTTTATTTCCAGTAGACTTTTAGATGAGTTACACTTAGACACTAACATAGTTACAGACCTTATGGTTGTATTAAACCTAGTTGGAGGATAATCTTATTTTTCTATGATATGTAGAGGTTTGAAATTGTTTATTTTAGGGGTCATGTTTGATTGCGATGCTTTTTTCTAGGATTTTCTGGCTTTGGGTTAATTTTAGGCATGTATTAGTTGACAATGCATGGGATGATTCTAGATTGTTAAAGGAAGGTCGTTAGGTTGGGTACTTGTAGTGGACATAGTTTAGAGGTTTATTACGATCCCAAAGGTTTAGTTATGTTGACTTATATTCATTGGACCTATCACATGACGTGTTAGATTCTGTGCATGTAGTTAGAGGTTACCCTGATGTCTTTTCCAAAGTTACCTATCTCCCACTCTAGTGAGAGATCGAGTTCTAAATTTATCTTATGGAGAACACCAGACTTGTTGCCTTACCCTTAACGCATATGACTCCTAAGGAAAGACGCAAGCTAAACAAGCCGGTGAGCGAGCTTTCGGAGAAAGGCTTCATTAGTAGAGTATTATAGAGTAGGGAGCACTAATCATCTTTACCACCAAGGCGGATGGTTCTCTAAGGCTTTGCATCAATTATAGGAAGCTAAAGAAGCTGACAAAGAGGAATTGTTTTCCATTGCCCCGCCTAGCCGATCTCTTGGATCAATTGGTTGGAGTGAAGATGTTCTCTCAGCTTGACTTGACTACCAGATTCCATCAGTTGCGCATAGCCGAGGACAGTATTTAGAAGACTTCTTTTCGTACACCCAACGGACTTTATGAGTGGTTAATCATGCCCTTCGGACTAACCAATGCACCTGCCTACTTTGTTGATCCAATGAGCTGAGTTTTCAGTGGATTGCTTAATAAGTCCATGGTGGTATTTATGGATGACATTTTGGTCTATTCGAGGAGCAAGGAGGAGCATTTGGAAGAAGTGCTTAATACACTCCGTGAGCATAAGTTGAAGGCGAAGTTATCTAAATGTCACTTTTGGTGTAAGGAGGTACACTTTTTAGGACACGTCTCAAGAAGTGGGTTGGCAGCATTGTCTTTCACTCAAGTTATGGAGACACTATCTTTAGGAGAGCAGTTTGAGCTGTATATGGATCATAAGTCTTTGAAGTATTTATTATCCAAGAAAGATTTAAACCTAAGGCAGCAGAGGTAGATGGAGTTCTTGGCATCTTATGACTTCGACATCTCTTATACTCTAGGCAAGGGTAATGTTATATCCGATGCCTTAAGTAGGAAGCACGTGGTGTTGGGTTCTATGTTCTTAGAGTGGAAGCATTTGGAGTTTATTTTTACTTAGACTTTCGACCATCATCAAATATTACTTTGGGATAGTTAGTAGCTTTGGACATGCAGTCTACATTTGTGGAATTCATAGGGTCAGTTTAAAAGCAAGATAAGGAGCTATTGGATATCTTTGAGAGGATTGGTAGAGGGGGGAAGTTGAGTCATTTGAGGAGTTACACCGTTAACTCGAAGGGATGGTTATGAAAGGATGGTAGATTATTTGTTCCTCTCATTATAGATTTGACCGACATGGTATTAGTTGAGTCTCATCGCTCTAGGATGACCATTCATCCCGATGAAGATAAAATGTACCATGACATGAAGATAATCTTTTATTGGCCTGGTATGAAGAAGCATGTGGTGGAGCATGTAGCCTGATATATGACTTGCCAGAGGATAAAGGTGAAGCAAAAGAAGCCGGGAGGATTATTGCAGCCACTGGATATTCTATAGTAGAAGTGGGAGAGTATTTCTGTGGACTTGGAGAGTATTTCTGTGGACTTCATTGATGGATTACCTAGGAGTAGGAGAGGGAATGAGAGTATTTGGGTCATAGTTAATCGACTGACCAAATGTGCTCATTTTATTCTAGTGAGGAGTACGAGGACTGTGGTGGCATTGGCGGCATTATAGTGACAGAGATTGTTAGGTTATACAGAGTTCCTTCTAGCATTGTTAGTGATCAAGATCTTCTTTTCTCCAGCGAGTTTTGGAGTAGTCTATAAGAGGCTTTAGGCACCAAGTTAAGCTTGAGTACCGCTTATCATCCATAAACGGATGGATGCATAGAGAGAGTGAACCAGGTGTTGAAGGACTTACTTCGGATGTGCATATTGGATTTTGGATGCTCTTAGGAGGATCGCTTGCCACTAGTGGAGTCACCTATAATAACAACTATCAAGCGAGCATTGGGATAGCAACATTCGAGGCATTATATGGGAGACCCTGTAGATTACCGTTGTGTTGGATGGACACTACAGATAGGATTATTCTTAGGTTGGACATTGTGAGGGAGATATTGTAGAAGGTAGACTTGATTCGTAGGAGGATGAAAACTTACGCTGATAGGAGATGTATGGAGTTGGAGTTTGTAGTGGGGGACATGGTCTTTGCAAAGGTCTTGCCACTTACGCATGTTATGGGATTTGGTCGTTCTAGAAATATAGCATTGATGTTTGTAGGGCCTTTTACGATTATTGGTAGAATTGGGAAGTTAGCTTATACGTTAAGGCTTCTTGAGAAGTTAGTAGGCGTACACGATGTTTTCCATGTGCCACACTTGCGAAAGTGTTTATATGATACGGCAGTTGTAGTCGAGCCTAGTCAGCTAGAGGATATAGAGGTAGAGAGGAATTCACTTGTTCGTCGTGCACCCAGTCATATTCTTGAGCATAGCTCAAAGGGACTCCATGACAAGGTAACCAAGCTTGTTAAAATTTAGCGGGGAGATGATCAAGCGGAGAGTACATGGAGCATGTGGAGAGGATCTAAGCTATACAAATCGTTTCCAGTATGTTTCCAATTTAATCGAATAAGTATAGACTACTTAAGTGTTAGGATTTCGCTGATTATACCCCATAGGTAGAGACCATTAGATATTATGAATGGTTGCGAACGTGTCATTAGGACATGTTATGGATGATGGATACTAGTGGATGTATTTATAGATTGGTTTTTGCACACTTAATTAAGTATATCCTCTAATTAGCACACACATTCACATCATCACTTGTTTTGTTTTATTGAGTTATATGCATTTGGTTGCTGCATATGGATTGAATGGTTGTGCATTATATAGAATTGCAAGTATATTTACATAGAATGTTGCGTATATCTTGGATACATGGCATAAGCACTCACATAACAGAAGATCAACTAGATTAGAAGACTGCCTACTATTTGCATTAGTATAGGTTCATGTGCATTCCACATTTATATGTACATACTGCTTTAGAAATTAAACTAAGAACAATGATTGCCAATGGATGATGGATGCGTAGATGGTTGTAGTTATTGATTGTTGCATGTATGGGTTATATTTTTCCATCCTTGGAGATTTAGGGGATAAAATCCTTTTAAAGAAGGAGAACGTAACAACCCGAAAATTTAGGCGAAAATTTAATAAAAAATAAGTTTAAATATAATAAGGGCAAAATGGAATTTTTACAACGTCCGAATTTGGCTACGAAACTTACACCATTGCATTCGTAGTGATTTTCTGGACAATTTTCATATATAACATTTTGAAATCGAAGCTCATATGAAGAAGTTATAAAAATTTTAAATTTTGAAAATGAAATTAATCAAATAAGAAAATAAGGAAATTAAAATATCCTAAAGTAAATAGCTCCACTGATTGACACCCATATAAGGATCGTTCGACCAGTAGCGTTCAACCACCCCCATTGATAGCGGTCGACCGGTTAACACTTCAAAACGATGATTTTAAGCGGCCAACGACCCGAATTTAATCTAATATTTTTACTTGATAACGAAGTAAAGGATTAGCGTATATGATGGAACCAAAAATTCTCTAAGGGTTGATCAACGGTCAAGACTAATCTAAAACCCCTATAAATATACAACTAATGTAAACCTTAATTCATAAAAATTAGTCTGTTCCACTGAAACTCTACTAAGTTCTTTCCTCTCCAAACCCGAATTCTTCAAAAATAAAATAGTATAAAAGAAAAGAGATCAAGAAGGATAAATCAAGCAAAGAGCAAACAAATGAGGGGAAGATTTCCAAACATGATTCAATGGGAACAGCTAGGATCCGAGGTGAGTGAGTATATTTTTAATAAGATGATTATATGCAGTTAATTCCAATGCCCAATCTGATCTAAGTGTTTAGAAACTGATTGAAGAATCATGTTATTTAAATCTAAAATTGAATTATAAATTAAGTTAGTGTAAACTTGTTAAAATAGGAATTGATCTAGGTTAAAACCCTTTCTACGAATTCCTATAATATGTTAATATAACATGATAATATTAATGTTAAACCTTAAATTAAACTGATTACTTTTAATTGAAACCAATTAGGAGTTTGGACAAATACCACTTTGATTTCACAGAAATTGTTAAACATGAAACTGTAGGTTTACTGTTGAAATTGGAGAATGAACAAAATTAAACAGTAATTTATAAGAATCAAATAAAAAAGCAGATTAACATAAAAAATTTCACATGATCGGTCGACCGTACTTATTGGAGTGGTCAACAGCAAGCTGTCGATCACTCTAGGAGCAGATGGTCGATCGGTTGACATTTCCAGAATATAGTCTAAACCTCGGCCTATGGCCCAGGTTATAAATAAATTACTTAGTAATGTATGTTATATATATGGATGTTAGGAGTAGGGAATCTAGTTCCCTATGAGGTGAAAATAAATTGTTGCAGGACTGGGTAAATGTTATTTACCCACCAGGGGTCTATATTCGACTGGGGGCAATTATATCATAAATGGGACTTATAGAAGGTCACAACATCGACTAATGCCTGATGAAGCATGAGGTCCGACCCAAAGGGAGTTCCAAGGTATTCACGGACGACGAGTCATGATCATGTGTTGTTTTTGGATCCCGGTGCGCGCAATAAGAGGATGTACATTACCATTAATAGGTGGACACGAATGCAGACAATGAGACACTTCGATGAACCGGCATTGCGGGCTCCCCCTTAATGAATAACAGAGGTACATATAGTCGTAGTTATGGAAAATTTAGTCCCATGGTAGAAGTTGTAGGGAAACCAATGTTGGAATAGCGTAATGACCTTAATTTTAGTTAACATCATTTAGAATATTTAATTGGGTAAATTAAATAAAATAATGTAAAAAGTTAAGGGGTTGAGATTTTTAAATTAAGGAGGAGCCATGCCTTATGAATGGACTAATATAAGTAATTAAAACATAAGATAAGGAGGAGTAAAACTAGAAGGGAAAAATAGGATGAGCCTTATTCCTATACGCTAAACCCTTCCATTCTCTCCACTCCCTCATTCATTCTACACTCACAAATTAAACAAAAATAATATCAAGCTTAGGCCGACCACCATTAAGAAGAATTAAAGGGAAGATAAGCTAGGATTCAAGTAGAAAGCTTGAAGAAATCAATCTAAGGGCAGGGCAAATCTCAACCTTCTTAACACAAAGCCAAAGTGAATAATTAGTTTACATCTCACTTTTAATAATCATTTCAGTTTCAAGTTAGATCCGAATTACTTTTGCAAGTATCATGCCATGTTTTGATAGATTAAATGGATATTTATGCTTGTTGATGATTTGTATGATTTAATATGTACTTTATGATATGTTTAGATTAGAAAACCTATTATATGACATCCAAATGAGTTACATTTTTGATATATGGTCAAGAATATTATTTTAGAAGTGGGTTTTGAGCATGGTTTTAAATCTCCTATATATCGTCCGGGATCTCCTCCGAGATCTCCTTTTCACACTTAAACGAGACGAGACATCAAATCTCCTCCATATCTCCCTCGACACTCATCTCGTCCGAGATATTCAAATCTCACCCGAAATATGGATCAAAATCTCAATCCGAGATCTCACCCGATATTATACAATTTTCTTATTTTGCATAGTATTTTTTATTTTCATATTGATTCAAAAGAAACTACTCAATCTAATTATAATTTATCAACTTCTTGAACATATTTTTTACTTTTTATCTTAATGAGTCATAGCGAAAGGTTTCACTTCTTTATTATGTTCAAATAAAAGGGTATTATTCAATCATTACCAAATCATTAAGCTAATCAAGCTACTACTCTTCTAAAAGTATTCCTTTTTCCATGTAAATCAAGTATGTTACCATTATTATTTTTACTAAGAAAGTTATAACCGTTAAATAAATTTTTGACACATCAATTTTAGACACATAAGTACATCCGAGATATTCCCGAAATGCATTATAGGACCCGAGATGTCAATCCGAGATGTACACCCGATATGTTCTCATCTCATCCGAGATCTCCCCCGATACGAGATAACCTGTGTAAAAATTCCGAGACGAAACGTAACCGAAATCCGATATTTAAAACCTTGGTTTTGAGTTTCATAATTTTCTAAGCAATTATGGATTTATTAAGAATTTTCTAAGAGAGAAAATAATTAATTTCGGATTTAAATTATTTAAGGAAATTAAATAATATTCTTGGGTCTAAAATTTTTATATGTTTGAAAATGAAATTAATGTGAATTATCATGAATTTTGGGTATTTTTCTTTAGTAACTAAACATGATTTATAAATTATTTAAGTAAGAGGACTTAAATGTTTTACTAAAGAGAAGGGCTTAAATGTTAAATTATTTTCAAATCTTTTATTGAGAAATTGGCAGTAATTCTAATAAAGGAAGAAGAAAAAGTTTTCTCAGCCAATATGAATTTAATATATATTGATGGTAGGTGAAAAGTACTTTCTTTAATAAGAAAAAATGCAATTTTTATTCAAATTACTTCTTCGCCACTTAACCCTGCTGGCTTTGACATCATACATACCCGCCTCTAACCCTTCCGCACTCATTCGGTACCAATATACATGGTATTAAACTATTGGTATGAATTGTATTGGACTTACACGGAAGGTAATAATGGTGTTGAAAGTATACATGCGTAAAGGGTGAAGTTGTATTTCGAGGTTTCAAATCTATAAACCCGCCTTTGGTTTAATATCTTCGAAAGAGTTTCCGCTTTTGAACCCCTCGATACCCAAGCTGCTGCATTAAAACCTTTCGTCTTAGTAAGAGGCCGCTTTTATAACTCTTTAAATCAATGATTTCGGAGGGTAGGGTTTCGAATTGATACCCTTCCGCAACCATTGAAGCTACTTTTCTTTTAAGTTATACTTGCAAAAGGGTAGGTGCCATTCCCATACTTTTCGACGTGGTTGAAGCCGCTTGTTTAAACCCAAGTATACCTGTAGAAGTATGTATCATCACCCTAATTGTTTTGAAAGAATAGCTTTCACATAAATCCCCTTAAGGGCTATGTATTTTGTTTTGTTTTCAAACTATGGTTTCGAAAGGAATACCTTTAATTGGTTTCAAAGCTATAGTTCCATATTTCTTTACCTGAACCCAATGCTTTCAAAAGAAATATTTTAATGGTTTCGAAAAAGAATGTCCGTGGTTTTAAGTCGTGATTTCGAAAGGTAGATTTTGGCCTTTCGGCCTAATGCTTTCTAGGTTAAGTACTAAGATGTTTCAAAGGGATAAATAACCCTATTTATTTTAAGTCCATCAACATTTTTTTGCGTAAGCATATATCATGGAATGAGTATTTTGAGTAAAGTAAAAGATATATTTTCCTTGTTTAAATATGATTTAAAAGGGTTAAATCAGTTTGTAAATAAATGTTTTCAAGGAAAATTTAAAAGGGTGGTTAGCCCTAAGTTTATGACTCAGATGTTAGAAAACCAAATAGGACTGGTGTGCGGTCGTGCCCTATACTTTAACTAGTAGACCCTAGCTAGTATAAGTCCAAAATTCTATAATGTAGGGCTTTGTCACAAGTAAGATTAAAATGATGTTACATACATAAAGTAATACACATAATAGAGATAAGTTACTGGTGAGCCCACAAAACCATTAGGATCAGTTGACCCTAGGAGAAGTAAGTTAAGGACAGACCGTCGAATATTGTGTCTAACAGAAGTTAGAATATTTATTATGTTTGGTAGGCCCGAGTTAGCCAGCGGTTAATAGTCAGCCTGATAAAACTATGTTGTTCGAATAGATAGTTCGTTGGTTTCTTGATTTATGCATATATGTTATTGCTATTGTTGTTATGACCAGTTTGATTGCAGGATTTTGACTTGCAAAATATATGATTTTAAAAGGATATTAGTGAGGGAAATCCGTTTCGCTAAGTGGTGTGGTATCACTTAATATCAGTAAACCGATATGTAATAGAAGTATTCACACCAGGCTTTATGTCCGACTCGAAGTTTATGTTTCCAGTTAAACTCTCGGGTGCTCAAAATCTGATTTGAGTAGATTGAGATTTCAGGTATTTCAGGTTTTAGTAGGTGATGAATAAAGCTTCTGAAGACATGTATGAGGCAAGGATTAGCTATTTAGGAGTCCATCCATTATTGTTCCGTTGTGATGTATTTATTGACTGATATGTCTATTTAGTACTCTGATCGTCTAGGAGGCATCTTGATATGTTGCTCTTGGCGTATTTTATAATAATTATATTTATCTAAACCTGGGAATCATTTTAGGATTATGTAATTGAATATGGAATATTGATTTGAAATGTAATAAAAAAAACTGTTTTGAAATTTGTGTTGATTTTATTTCATATTCATGTGCTTCTGATATTATGGATTCCATTAACATTACCGTATTTTATCACCTGAAGTTAATACTATATATGACTGCATCATCTGTAGCGGTTAGCTTCGGGCCTCAAAATAGGGATGTTACAACTTGGCATCAAAGCGTAGGTTTATGAAAACCCTAGATTTTTTATACTTAGAATGATTTTTGAAAACATAATCCTATAGAATTAGGGAAAAGATTGGGGTATGGGATAACGTTATAGTAACGTACTTGTATTTTCTATATATATAAGTATATGCTTTATCTCTAATTCTCCCTTCTGTCTTAGGCTATTCTTCTGTATCTTACAAAGACTCGAATGCAAATTTTAAGGAAATAAGATATTAATGCGAGGAATGAAAGAGTTAACCTTGGTGGAGGAAGCACCACAACTAATAGAAATGCCAAACCAAACACTAGAAGGAATCCAAGTTAGACACAAGCTGCTATGTGGGTGCTAGAGCACCGCAAGTTGATATGGGAGCTATGTATCAGTTCTTCATCAACATGATGCAAGCGGGAGCTGCTACAGGATTAGTTGGAGGAAATGCTAGAGAAGGAAATCAGGAAGCTCTGGTGGTCAATAACTATGCAGTATTGAGCAGAGATTATGCTAGGCTTGGAGGGAAATCGTTTATCGGGACCAAGGGCACAATTGAAGTGAGAATTAGTTGCCGCATTGCAAGAGGATTTTTGCTTATTTAGGACTTAAAGATGGGCAGAAAAGGAGATTAGCATCTAGACAGCTGTAAGGAGCAACACTGTACTGTTGGAACAGTGTTACTATAGGAGTAGTTGAAGAGGCTATGACTTGTGCAGAATTTAGAAGGAGGTTTGAGGAAACATTCTTGTCGGAGATAGCCAAGCCAACTCTGCTCAGGAAGTTTGCTGAGTTGGTGCAGAGAGACATGACGGTGCTTGAGTATGCTACCAGATTTGAGGAATTATAGAGATACATATACGCTATGGTTAATACAGTTATCAAAAGGAATGAGAAGTTCATCCATGGATTGAGACCCGAGCTTGCTAAAGAAACTTTGCCACATATTAGGGATCCGTGCGATGTAGTTGTTGAAATGGCTTTGAGGAATGAGGAGATGCTCGCTTTCTTTAATGGTAACAAAGCAGTGGAAACTCAAGGTAGGCAGAAACAGAAGCGAAAGTTTTTCCACAACTAGGAAGCTCAGAAGAGTGGAGCTGCCAAGAAAGAAAAGACAGAAGTTATCTACTATAAGTGTGATAAGAAAGGGCATTTCACCAATGAATATCGTTCAGGAGATGGAAAGAAAGTGATTGGGAAGAAGAATATCAAATGCTTCAACTATGATCAGATTGGACATTATAAGAACCAGTGCAAGGAGCCAGCTAAGAATGGAAAAGGCAAAGTGTTTTCATTGGAACCAGCTACCTCAAAACCAATAGAAAGGGATAAAGGAAAAGTTGTGTTTGGAGGTACGCTTTTGATTCATGGCATGTGAGTTCTAGTTGATACTGGTGCATCGCATTCTTTTATATCTCATTGTTTGGTAGATAAGCTTAACCTAGAACCCTCATACCTAATTACATCCTTTAGGGTTACAAATCCGATAGGAGGGTATGTAACTCTTGGGATGAGATGTAACCAGTTAAAGCTTGAATTGTTAGGTCATATATTTGCTTGCAGTATGCATGTATTCGATTTCATAGGTTTCAGAATTATTTTGGGAATGGATTGGTTAAGTAAGTATGATGCTAGAATATTTTGTCACTATAGAAAAATATCACTTAGACATCCTACTTGTAATGATCGGATTATATACTCCGTAGAAAACCCTAGTTTTGAGGTTAATGCTTTGTTGCGTGTTATGGATGAAGAAGACGAGTTGAATCGATTTTTCGTTGTTAGAGAATTTGCAGATGTCTTTGAGCTCATGGTAGGACTACTATAGAGACGAGCCATTGAGTATCAGATAGATTTAGTACTAGGGGCTGAACCTATGAGTAGACCGCCAAGTAGAGTGACACTTACCGAGATGAAGGAGCTAAAGGTGCAGTTGGTGGATTTAGAAGGTAAGAATTCTATTAGACCAAGTAGTTCGCCTTGGGGAGCAGCCATAGTATTTGTTAAAAAACCAGACGGATCGTTGATGTTGTGTATCGATTATCGTAAATTGAATGAGAAGATAATAAAGAGCTGATATCCGTTACTAGGATTGATGATTTGTTTGACCAGTTGAATGGAGCAAAGTATTTTCTCAGTTGGATTACCAATAGGATTCTGTCAGCTTAGAGTAGCAGAGATAGTATTCCTTTGACGACGTTTAGGACCAGATATGGATCGTATGAATGGTTAGTCATCCCGTTTAGACTAACTAATGTGCCAGCATTCTTTGTGGACTTAATAAACAGAATCTTCTAAGAGCAGCTGGACAGATTTGTATTAGTATTCATAGACGACATATTGATATATTCCAAGGATGCAAGAGATCATGAAGTTCATCTTAGGATAGTGCTTGAGACGTTGAGGCAGCATCAGTTGATGGTAAAGTTTTCGAGGTGTCACTTTTAGAAGAAGGAAGTGAAGTTCCTTGGTCATGTAGTATCAGAGAAAGGGTTGTCAGTAGATCCGGCTAACATCGAGGCAGTGAATAGTTGGAAGAGACCCGAGACAGTGACCGAGATAAATATTTTTCTTGGATTAGCTGGCTACTACATGAGATTCATTAAGGATTTCTCACGGATAGTAGCGCCAATGACTAAGTTAACCAGGAAAAAGGTGAAGTAGTGAGGAAGCATTCTAGAAGTTGAAACATTTATTGACTAATGCACTTGTGTTAGTTATTCCAGAGGGAAATGGGGACCTAGTGGTATAGACGGATGCATGTGGAATAGGATTAGGACCTATGTTATGCAAAGGCTTAAAGTGATTGCCTATGCTTCTCGATAGCTCAGACCGCATGAAGTTAGATATCCAACTCATGATTTAGAATTAGCTACGGTAATTTTCGCATTAAAAGTGTAGATATATTGCCTTTTAGGGGAAAGATTCGAGCTATTTACGATCATAAGTCACTAAGATATTTATTCTCTCAAAAGGAGTTGATTATGAGACAACAGAGATGGTTAGAGTTCATAGCTGCATATGACTTCGGTATTAAGTACACATCGGGGAAAGGAAATAAGGTTGCAAATGCATTTAGTAGAAAACATTAGAATGCCGTATTGGCAATGATAACTGAGTGGAAAGATTTAGAAGCATTGACTATATGCGTAGTTTAATGGAGATCGGAGGCTAGTTCTAGTCGAGAAACTGCCATGTTACCATGTTTAGAAGTTCGATCGATGATGATTGAAAGGATTGCTTCTAAGCAAGGAGAAGATCCGTTATTAGCTGAGCGGATTAGAAGGTTAAGGAATGGAAAAGAGAGCAATGACTTGAAAGATTTTAGTCTCGACCAAAATGGGAGATCGAGGAAGAAAGGATGATTATGTGTTCCGAGTGTGGGAAACATTAGGAAGGAAGTTCTTAGAGAATGCCATCATTCGAAGCTCACTACTCATCTGGGAGGAACTAATATGATCAAGATATAAAAAGGAGTTTCTTCTAGGAAGGTATGAAGAGAGATGTAGGCTTGTAGGTTATGCCGTGTTTGAACTGTCAACAAGTAAAAGATGAACGTCAGAAACCGAATGGGTTACTTCAGCCTTTGGATGTTCCAATCTGGAAATGAGATTCTATCTCAATGGATTTCATAGATGGGTTGCAAAGGTCGAATAGAGGAAACGAAAGTATCTGGGTTATAGTGGACAGACTGACTAAGAGTGCACACTTTATACCCGTTATGTCGACTAGAACAACACCAGATTTAGCTAAGATATTCATGAGGAATATAGTTATACTGCATGGAATTTCTAGTAGTATAGTAAGCGACAGAGATTCCTTATTCACTAGTGAGTTCTGGAAGAGTCTATAGGATATTTTAGGTACCAAGCTCAGTATGAGTACCACTTACCATCTGCAGATAGATGGGCAAACAGAGAGAGTTAACAAAGTCTTAGAGGATTTGTTAAGAGCTTGTGTGCTAGATTTCGAAGGATCATGTGAAGACCATCTACACTTAGTCGAGTTTTCATATAACAACAGTTATCAGACTAGTATAGGGATGGCACCATTTGGAGTTTTGTATGGAAGGCCATGAAAATCTCCCGTATGTTGGTTAGAGACCCAGGATAGATTATTTCTTGGTTTGAATTTTGTTAAAGAAGCTGCAGAAAATATTGAGTTTATTCGGGCAAGAATGAAGGAGGCTCGATCAAGGCAGAAGACTTACGCGGATAATAGACGGAAAGACTTAGAGTTCTCAGTTAGAGATCATGTTTTCGTAAAACTGTAACCGATGAAAGGTGTAATTAGATTGGGAAAGTCAGGAAAATTAGCACCTAGATTTGTTGGACCATTTCGTATTATAGAAAGGATTGGCAAACTTGCGTATAGGGTAGAGTTACCGAATAGTTTGGCAGGAGCCCACAATGTTTCATATTTCTCATCTAAGGAAGTGCATTCGAGATCCAGAAACTACTAGTACACCGACTGTGTTAGAAGATCTAGTAGTGGAACCAGATATAACTACAATTAGAAAACCATTTCGTATAGTTGCGAGAGATGAGAAGAGACTAAGAAACAAGACAGTCAGATTATTCAAAGTCCAGTGGAGTGATGATGAGAGAGCCCATACTTGGGAAACAGAGAGCAAGATTAGGGACACTTATCTTGAATTGTTGAATGGTACGTTTTACCTTTATGTTTGATTATTGTGGGTACCTTATCGTAATGTCGAGGACGAAATTCTTTAAGGAAGGGAGTCTATAATGATCCTAATTTTAGTTAACATTATTTAGAACATTTAATTGGGTAGATTAAATAAAATAATGTAGAAAGTTAAGGGACTAATATTTGTAAATTAAGGAGCCATGCCATATGAATGAACTAATAGAAGTAATTAAAACTTAAGATAAGAAGGAGGAAAATTATAAGGGCAAAATAGGAAGAGCCTTATTCCTATACCTTAAACCCTTCCATTCTCTCCTCTCCCTCATTCATTCTACACTCACAAATTAAACAAAAATAATATCAAGCTTAGGCCGGCCACCATTAAGAAGAATTAAAGGGAAGATAAGCTAGGATTCAAGTAGAAAGCTTGAAAAAATCAATCTAAGGGCAAATCTCAACCTTCTTAACACAAAGCCAAGGTGGATAATTAGTTTACATCTCACTTTTGATAATAATTACGGTTTCAAGTTAGATTCGAATTATTTGCAAGTATCACGCCATGTTTTGATAAATTTAATGGATATATATGCTTGTTGATGATTTATACGATTTAATATGTATTTTATGATATGTTTAGATTAGAAAACCTATTATATGGAATTCAATTGAGTTACATTTTTGATATATGGTCAAGAATATTATTTTAGAAGTGGGTTTTGAGTTTCATAATTTTCTAAGTAATTATGGATTTATTATGAATTTCTAAGAGAGAAAATAGTTAATTTTGGATTTCAATTATTAGGGTAATTAAATAACGTTTTCGGGTCTGAAATTTTTATATATTTGAAAATGTAATTAATGTGAATTATCATGATTTTTGGGGATTTTTCCTAAGTAACTAACTATGATTTATAAAACATTTAAGTTATAGGACTTAAATGTTTTATTAAGTAGAAGAGCTTAAGTGTTAAATTAGTTTCAATTTTTTCCAATAAGAAATCAATAGTAATTCTAATAAAGGAAGAAGATAAAGTTTTTTAAGCTATTAAAAGTTTGGCATATATTGATGGTAGGTGAAAAGTACTCTTTAAAAAGCAAAAATGTAGTTTTTATTCAAATTACATCTTTACCAATTAACCCCGCTGGCTTCCGAAATCATACACACCCGCTTCTAACCCTTCCGCATTCATTCAGTACTGATACACATGGTATCAAACTATTGGTACAAAGTCTATTGGACTTATGCAGAAGGTAGTAATGGCGTCGAAAGTATGCATGCGTAAGGGGTGAAGTTGCATTTCCAAGTTTCGAATCTATTAACCCGCATTTGATATAATATCTTCGAAATGGTTGCCACTTTTGAATCCTTCAACGCCTTAGCTGTCGCATTAAAACCTTTCGCCTTAGTAAGAGGCTGCTTTTATAACTCTTTAAATCAATGAGTTCGAAGGCTAGAATTTTGAATCGATATACTTCCACAACCATTGAAGCTACTTTTCTTTTAACTTATACTTGTGAAAGGGTGGGTGCCATTCCCATACCTTTCGATGTGGTTGAAGCCGCTTGTTTAAACCCAATATACATGCGGAAGTATGTCATCATCACCCTAAGTGTTTCGAAAGAATAGCTTTCATATAAATCCCATTAAGGGTATGTATTTTGTTTGCTTTTCAAACTATGGTTTCGATAGGAATATCTTTAATTGGTTTCAAAGCTATGCTTCCATATTTCTTTACTTGAACCCAATGCTTTCGAAAGGAATATTTTAATGTTTCAAAAGAGGATGTCTACGTTTTTATGTCGTGATTTCAAAAGGTAGATATTGGCCTTTTGGCATAATGCTTTCAAGGTTAAGGTATTAAGATGTTTCAAAGGGATAAATAACCCTATTGATTTTAAGTCCATTAACTTTATTCTGTTTTAAGCATATATCATGGCATGAATATTTTGAGTAAAGAAAAAGATATATTTTCCTTGTTTAAGTATGATTTAGATGGGTTAAATCAGTTTCCATAGAAATGTTTTCAAGGAAACTTTAATAGGGTGGTTAGCCCTAAGTTTATGAATCAGATATTAGAAAACCAGATAGGACTAGTGTAGGGTCACGCCCTATACTTTAGCTAGTAGCCCCTAGCTAATGTAAGTCCAAAATTATAGTGTGTAGGTTTTGTCACAGGTAAGACTAAAATGATGTTACACACAGAAAGGAATACACAGAGTAGAGATAGGTTACCGGTGAGTCCGCAAAACCATTAGCATCAGTTGACCATAGGAGAAGTAAGTTAAGCACATACCATTCAATATTGTGTCTAATAGAAGTTAGAATATTTGTTATGTCTGGTAGGCTCGAGTCAGCCAGTGGTTAATAGTTAGCCTTATCAAACTATATTGTTCGGATAGATAGTCCATTGATTACCTGATTATATGCAAATATGTTATTGCTATTGTTGTTATAACCAGTTCGATTACAGGATTTTGATTTGCAAAAGATATGATTTTAAAAGGATATTAGTGAGGGGAAACACGTTCTGCTAAGCGGCGTGGTCTCACTTAATATCAGTAAACCGAGATGTAATAGAACTATTCACACCAAGCTTTATGTCTAAATCAAAGTTTATATTTCCCTTAAACTCTCGGGTGCTCAAAATATAATTTGACTAGATTGAGATTTAAGGTATTTTAGGTTTTAGTAGGCGACGAATAAGATTTCTAAGAAATGCAGGAGGCAAGGATTAGCTATTTGGGAGTGTATCCATTATTGTTTCGCTAAGATGTATTTATTGAAAGATATGTCTATTTAATACTCTGATCATCCAAGGGGGCATTTTCATATGTCGCTCTTGGCGCATTTTGTAATAATAATATTTATCAAAACCTGGGAATCGTTTTGTGATTATGTAATTGAATATCTAATATTGATTTGAAATGTAATAAAAAAAAGCTGTTTTGATATCTGTGTTGATTTTATTTCCTATTCATGTGCTTTTGATATTATGGATACTATTAAGATTACCGTATTTTGTCACCGGAAGTTTATACTATAGATGACTGCAACATCTGTAGCAGTTAGCTTCGGGCATTAAAATAGAGGATGCTACAAATAGTGCGTAGTCGTAATATGGGAAGTGGTAGGGTAATCCTATATGGAATAGTTCCAGTTGCTATTAGCCGATCATTAGCTGTCTAGAGGTTTGATCGGTTGCTCGATCCTAAGTGTGAGCCTTCAAAAGTTGTTAATGTAGGTATGTATTGAGGTTAACCCCTTAAGTAAAGTAACGTAACTTACAAACACCTGAAGGACACCCTAAATCACATAGAGTATTATTAAAGTCAATTGTACATGATCAACAAATATTAATGATGTACTCATTCACCAGACTTTTGTCTGACCTATCCCTTTTCCTTTCTTTTTCCCCATTATAGAAGGACAGAGCAACGGGTGATATGCTCATGGTTAGTACGTGGAGAGGTGAGCTCACCATTGGAATTGCTTATTATTTTATATTACTCTCTATATAACTATTTATCTTATTCAACACTTAGTATTTATCAGACTATGTGTCGTATTTTTATGTACTATGGCTTTGACTACGTGCTGTTTTTGGAGGCCGAGCTTTGAGAATTTCCTAAAGATGGTTATTTACTTATTTATATTTCGTTGCCTTCCATAGTAAGATATGAAAGTGTTAGTTCCTGAGATGATGGTTTTGACGACAACAACCTTAGAACTTGTTATAAAATATAAATACTAATATTCTTGTCTAGATATATATGTATGTGCAGGATATATATATATATATATGAAGGTATTGAGAATGAAAAATGTACAGTATAAAGATTCAAGACTAAGTATAAAGATTCAAGACTGAGTATAGAGATTAAAGACCGACAAATTCAAGATTGAAGAAATCAAGACTGAAGACTCATGAGTTCAAGATATCAAGATAAGTAATAGAGTCTAGATTTATGTTAAAACTTCATAATAGCACTCAAATCTTTATTCGGATTTTGATTGTGGAATGGAATCCACCTTCTCGCTTTAATAGTGCGATGGAACCAATGACCTCTTTAGTGGGATGGAACTAACGACCTTCTCTAGTGGAATGGAATTCACGAAATTTTCAAAATGACTTATTTTTAGATTTTTTCAAAACTATCTTTTTAAAAGACATCTCTCTATTTAAATATTTTAGCCTTAATTCAAAAACTATTTTTAATCATATAATTTCAAAATCATTTCTTGTTTTAAAACCATCTCATGGTTTTAATTTTTTAGCTTTAATCTCAAAATATTTATATATTTAGTTTATATTACTTTAATATTTCGTAAGATCACTTTTCAAAGGTTTTTATAACCATAAAGTATATTCAAAATAGTTTACAAATTTCGAAGATAGTTTCGACAAACTTTAGATAGAAAATCTCTTTTAAAACAAAAATCAATTTTCAAAATATACTAGGGGATGTCGACACGCCCCTACCCCCCATGTCGACATGGTAGCCGTAATTTAAAATTCAAATTTCAAAAGAAGTGTTTATTCATCATAACCTTTCACGAATGGACATGACCGTTAATTTCCTATATATACCAGTAGTTTTCAATGAATTTTTACGTAAGTTTTCTTTATTTTCTCTCCTCTTTCTCTTCCATTCTTATTTTCAAACATTCTTAACAAAACTGTGCCGAAATACTAAGTGAATCAAACTCGATCGTCTCTAGTTTGATTCTCTGCCACTATCTCTCAAAGATCTTAGTGCTATTCAGAGTTATAGGATCATTTGTAATCAAAGATCAAAAGATCAAAGTGTATCGAGTCTCTCTGTATCAAAGTGTGATTGGAAACGGTGTGATTGTGGCCCGTAAATCAATTGAATGAGATTGTAGCCCGTAAATCAATTAGGTGATTTTGTAGCCTGGTTAAATCAAGAGAGTTTTCCCTGGACTCGGAGACAGGAAGGTGTATCTCGTGGCCTTGAAATCAAGGTTGTAATATCGACATTATATTTGAAAAGAAATCCGCACAAGAAATTGTGTGGGACTGGATGTAGGGTAACTCCGAACTAGTATAAAATTCCGGTGTGTTCTTTCCTTTACTATTTTTATTTACTATTTGCATCTGTGTCTGATTCTGTGTTTGTGAATAACATCTGTTCGGATTTAATTTGAAAAGATTTCAAAAAGATTCATAAAATTAATTAAACACTATTCAAATTCCCTCTAGTGTTAATTCTGCCATAAGATTCGTAATCTGCATTTCCTACAGAAAGTTTAGAATTTCTTAGATCATATCTGCATATTTTAGTCTTTGTAATGTTTTAAAAATCTCGATAAGTCATATTTCTCTACACCAACGCGAGTCTAAAAGTCACCCTAGGATTTGGATCGGTGTGTCGGGAGGTGCGGGTTATCATAGTCATTATCACCACTCCATCAACATCGAGCCATCATCGTTTGAGCACTTCTAGACATCCACATCTATAACAACCCGATGTATCGAAGGATCATAAAATATTTTTATTTTTTTATATGTGGTCATATGACTCTAAATTTTGGGGAATGACTCTTAGGGGCATTTTCCACATCTATGATTTTTGCTGAATTTTTATGTGACTATTTTGACCCTGAAAATCTTGTTTAGACCATAACTTTTGATAGAAGTTGAATTAGAATCTCAAACCATTTCCATTGCTTTAGGATGATGATTTCCCATTCCGTAGAGTGGTCATAATTGAATGTCGAACTTGCCGTTTGAAAGTTATAGCTGTTTTAGGTTTTGGCTGCTATTGGCTTGCATTAGGGGCTGAATAACTAGGTCCATACTTAGGCCCACTAACCTATCTCGAAAACCATGCTAAGGAAAAGTTGTAAGAATAGATCCAAGTCATTTCCATCTTCTCCAAAATAGCTCTAAACCTCCATTAACCCCAATTTCATCAAAAAGCCTACCATTTCCTTACTAATCTTAGTCAAATCATCAACTAAATGGGTGATTAGCATAGAAGAACTTGAGATTACCATTTTGGCTGATTTGCATTCCTCTTCTTTGCTGAATACTTAAAATCTAAGGCGAGGAATTGATATTTTAAGTATTTGGTGAGTGGTTCTTGACCTCTTACTGTATTATGCATGTTTATATAGTTAAAAAGGATGGTTTTTAACGTGATTTTGACCCTAAAGTGTTTTATAACCTTACTCACATTTTCCTAAAAGTTTGTGGCCGAAATCTAAAGGTTTTAAGTTTGTTTTTAAGTGGGTATCAAATTATTTTGCTCATATTGACATATTAGTGTAAATGCTAGATCTAGTATAGGATTTTCTTGATTATCATGTTTGTATGAACTGAATATGTGTATAGATGTATGTAGGTGATATTTCATGTTTATGTGTTGTGCTTTGATGTGGTTTGCTAGCGCTTTTAGGTAGTTAGGAAAGGAGTGGTCGAATTGGAAAATCGAAGGTAAAGATCATCTGAATTGTATGAAACTTGGAGGATGGGCTCTAGAGCATAATGGGAGCCTATGTTTCAAATTGCATCAAAATTCAATCGGTAGAAAGCTCCAACAATAAGAGGTTTTTAACTTACGATGAGTGGTTTTTGGTCAAGTAGAAATCATCGAAATTGGATGAAACTTGGAGTAGGGGATCTGGAGCATAAGAGGAGCCTTCAAATAGCATCAAAACCCACTCAATATAAAGAACCGATGATGAGAATTTTTTAGTCTATGATGAGAGGTTTTTGGTCAAGCAAAAATCATCAGAATTGGATGAAACTTTAAAGAGGGGCTTTGGAGAACAAAGGGAGCCTATATTTCAAATTACATCAAAATCTAGTTGGTATAATGCTCCAGTGATGAGAGGTTTTTGGCCTACGATGAGAGGTTTTTGGTCAAGTAGAAATTATCGGAATTGGATGAAACTTGGAGGAGGGGCTCTAGAGCATAAGGAGAGCATACGTTTCAAATTGCATCAAAATTTGGTCAGTATAAAGCTCTAACGACGAGAGGTTTTTGTTCTACGATGAGATGTTTTTAGTCAAGCGAAATCAGCTGAATCAGATGAAACTTAGAGGAGGGGCTCTGGAGCATAAGCGAAGCCTATGTTTCAAGTTGCATCAAAATTCGATTGGTAGAAAGCATCTGTGACTAGAGGTTTTTAGTCGACGACAAGAGGTTTTTGGTTATACAGAAATTGTTGGAATTGGATGAAACTTAGAGGAGGGGCTCTGGAGCATAAGGGGAACATATATTTCAAGTTGCATCAAAGTTTGATTGGTAGAAGCTCTAGCGATGAGTGGTCCAGTGGTTGGCGACAAGTGGTTTTGGTGGGAAGAAATCAACCTGCTGGCACTTTGCTTCAGGGCTTGGCGAAGGAATAGAGTTAGGTTTCGATTATAGTGGCTCGATGTTGAAAGGAGTCATGAGAATGGCTGTCCACAAAGGGCAGGTTCTAGGAAGGGTGACCTGTGGATAGAACATTGAATGTAACTACCATGGAATGAAGGAATGTGGAATGGTTCCTCAAGAATAATGAAAACTAGATGGAAAAAGGAAAGAGCTTGGATACTCATGCTAAGGATCGTTTATACTTGGGAAATCCCCTCGTTTTCCCACTTCTTCTATCATGGAACCATGAACTCTCATTTAGAAAGATTTATATCATACAGCAGTGAGCCCAGTATAAACATAGGCGACCCAGTTCTTATTATTATTATTATTATTTTTCGTGTAAGGGGGTTCTGAAGAATCCCCTGTTGCATGATATTAGATATCACATGGAGGAAGACAGCTGTGGCATCCACCTACGCTGGTCTCTAATATACTCGAAAGCAGGAGTATTATGAGTGCACTCATGGGTACTTTGAAAGGTTACCCCAGCTCATTTGAAAGGACCTGTATACCCTGGACCGGGGAAAATGGTCCAGTATTAGCTTCAGGATAAAAATGAGTACACTAAAAATTGAGATTTCCATAAATCCCTATTAAGGGAAAGGTCATACGAGTTATCATATATCCAAGGCACATTGAGTGATAGCAAGGATTGTTTGATGGATGCTATTACTGCTTTGATTGTTTCTTCCATAGTTTATCACTCTAAGGATGTCATTGAAGATAGATATTGGGGATAGGGATACCTGGACACCCATCCTCATATTAGTTTGTAGTATAGCTTTATGATATTCGTAGAGTAGCATGTTACGTTCGTTATGTGCTAACTCTTTGGTTGCAGGGACATGTCTGGTATGGTTCGTATTCCCTTGTTCCTTACTATATAGACTTGTATAGTATTTTGAGATTTAGTTACTGCTTACACCAAGTTGTTGTCTGACTTGAGGTTTTATGCTTTGCTTCTTATTATCTTAGGTATTCTTAAATGGGTAGACTAGATGGTAGGTCCTGGTGTATGCAATGTAGTGCAGTGCAGAGGACGAGCATGATTGAGCTTCTCGTATTATATATGGAAATTTATGCTTATTCCACTGTGCAACACTATTGAGCCTTGACAGTGTTTGCTTATTACTGTTGCTATGAGATAGTTATTTGAATTTCTTTCCATTTTGTATAAACTCTATTACTCTGTTGTATAACATTATGGATTTGTGCTTTGATATTTTGTTCACTTAGTTACTACTATCTTTGTTGTTTTATATCTATGCTGTATATTGTATTTTGTCCATGTGTTGTGAGACATATGACAGATCCTGTAATTGTTTTTTCTTTTCTTTCAACCCTCGATGATCATCTTACATCGGTCGGGCATGACAACAGCGCATTATTTAGTTATATTGAGTGCTAGTAGTGTAGCGTGGTCATTGCATTTAGTATCAGAGCTTAGGTTACATGATTAACTTGAGTTGATACCGTGGTGCAGTAGAGATAGGGATGGAGTTATCACCCTTGAATGGATCGAAAGAATGTGTGTGTATGGGTATATATATATGAGAGAGTGCGTACTTGTTATATATTTTGGCTTTTAAAACTATATATTAGTATATATAGTATATAAGTTGCATTGCACATATGAGTATCATTGAATCAGTTTCCTCAATAAGGGACTAATCATTCTTATTATAGATCGTAAGAATGAACATCCATACTGGAAATTCTACACCGTAAGCTAAGGATGGAAGGGCCATCGGGATAGAAAATGACCCAAAAGTGTAGGCATCATTCATTCATATGATGGTAAGCATAATGCAGGAAACCTAGAGTGGAGCTGTAGGGCAATGGACGGTAGTGCTCAATTGAAAACACAACAAGTTGTTGTTCCTTAAGAGGAAGCAAAATCGCAAGTTGGTGGGAGTAGCAAGAGAAAAAGGAAAAAAAGGAACAAAAAAAATCCTAGAATAAAGATGACTAAAAGAAAGGAAAGAGAAGGCAAAAGTGCTTCGATTGTAATGAGAATGGTCATATTTGTAAGGATTGTAAGAACCCAAAGGGTGGGGAGAGAAAGTGCTTTAACTATGGTAAAATGAGGCATGTTAAGGTGGACTGTCCAATGCTAATTAAGAAGGAGTAACCCCAAATAAAGAATGGTATGAAGAATAGCAAATGGGAGCCTATATGCTATGATTGTGGGGGAGAAAGGCATATTGGTATGGACTATAAGGCGGGAGGCAAGAAGTACTACAACCGTAACAAGTTTGGGCATATCAAGGGGGATTATCCAAAACTGCCTAAGAACAAAGAGGATGTATCTACTTATGCTTTGGGCGCTTTCCCTACTTTTTTGATTGCTCCATCGGTGAAGGAGAAGGGGAAGGACGTCATTATACATAATATGTTTTCTATTTATGATATACCTGTATATGTTTTATTCGATATCGGGGCTTCACGTTCCTTCATATCTAGTGACCTAATGTTAGAGTAGGATTGAGACCCGCAGTAGTTGACCGACCTTTGATTGTGACAAACCCTTTGGAGGCTCTACTAACCGATGTATGGTTTGTCTTAGTTTGGTTATCGAGTCATGGATGCTATTTTGTTTGTGATTGCTTTATTTTGAATTTTGTTAGGTTTAGTACTATGTAATGACCCTAATTTTGACTAACATTATTTAGGACATTTTATTAGATAAATTAAATGAAATAATGTAGATGGTTAAGGGATTGTAAATAAATAAGGGGGCCATGCCTTAATGAATACATAAGCAAAAGAGAAATAAGGATAAGTAAGTATGAGGAATATGATAAGGGCAAAATAGGAATAGTCTTTGTTTTTATACCCTAAACCCTTCTATCCTTCATTTCTCATTCATTTCAACATTTATAAACAAAACCAAAATTCTAGTAAGCTTGGCCAGCCACCATTAAAAAGAATTAAAAGAAGATAAGCTAGGAATCAAGCAGAAAGCTTGAAGATATTTAACACAGAGCAAATCTCAACCTTCTTAACACCAAGCTAAGGTGAATAATTTGATTTACATCTCACTTTTGATAATGATTTCGGTTTCAAGGTTGGATCCGGATTATTTTGCAAATAATATGCCATGTTATGATTGTTTAAATAGATATATATGCTTGTTGATGATTTATATCGTTTCATATAGATTTTATGATAAGTTTAGATTGGAAAAACCTATTAAATGACATCCAAATGACTTAGGTTTTTGATATATGGTCAAAAATATTATTTTAGAAGTAGGTTTCAATTTTCATAATTTTCTAAGTTGTTGTGGATTTATTATGAATTTTCTATGAAAGAAAATAGTTAATATTGGGTTTAAATTATTTAAAGCAATTATATAATGATTTTGGGTTTGAAATTTAAATATGTTAGAAAACATATTAAAAGTGAATTATGGTGATCTTTAGGGAATTTCCTAAGTATTTTATTATGGTTATAAAATTATTTAAGTTAAGAGACCAAAATGGTTTATATGTTTTATCAAGGAAGGGCTTATTTGTTAAAACGTTTTAATTGATAATCCTGAATTCGGTAGCCTTTTAAAAAAGGATTTTGATAAACAAATAGCAACCAGTTCCATTTTGACAAATAAGGCAAGTTAGGTGAAAAGAAATTTCTTCGAAAGGCTAAAAATCAGTTTTGCTTGGATTTACAACTTCACCACTTCCTTAGCTAGCTTTCGTCAATATGCCCATAAGGCCTTTCACACTTGTTCAAAACCAAAGCACATGATATAAAGAAATTGGTATGGAGTGCATTGGAGAAAGGCGGATGGGACATGTCGAAACCAGGCTTTCGAAGGGGTAGAAGTTTTTCTTATAAGCTTTGGAATCCACTACTTGTTTTTGTTTTTAAAGATGCTTTCGAAGAGGTGCTTTCAACTTGTCTTTATTTTTAAAAGGAAGCTTGCATGTGTTTTAGAAAAGAGCTTTCGAATGAGTTGCCGCTTATTTATATTCTAAAAGAAGTTTCGAAAGGAAAGCCGCTGTTGAACATATTTGAAACCAATGCTGCCGCATTCTTACCTTTCGAAATAGTTAAGGCTGCTTTTCTTTATAACCTTAAAGCAATGTATTCGAAAGGGTGATTTCACCTTTTCTTTGAAGCCGCTTCTCCATGCTTTCTAAAGGGTCATATATAGCTGGTTTTAAATGATTTTGGAGGCAATGGTTTCAAAAGAGTAGGCTCGAAGCTATCCCCTTCCCCATTTCGTTTATTTGGATTAAAGCTTTCGAAAAGGATGCTTTTGCTTTTGCTTTCTTTGACCCAATGGTTATATTATATGTTAAACTCAATGGTTTCGAAAGGAATAATTTTAAATAGTTTCGAAGTAATGTTTCCATAAATCTTTACTTGAACCCAATGCTTTCAAAAGGAACATTTTAAGTGTTTCGAAGGGGAAGCCCCAATGTTTTCGAAAGGTATACTTAAGTGTACCGAAAGTTTTGTTTTAAGTATCTTGAAAGGAAGATTTCCAATGCTTTCGAAAGACAAGTTTAATAGCTTCGAAAGAGGACGTCTATGGTTTAAGTAATGATTTCGAAAGGTCTATTTTCAATACATTCGAAAGGTATGTTTTGGCCTTTCAGCCTAGTGTTTTAAGATTAAAAATAAATTACAATTAAAATAAAAAGGAAACCCTAATAAAAATAAAATAGTTTAAACACAAATACAGTATAACCCAAATAAAAGATAGGAGATAAGTATATTTTCAGTCATTCCCTTCTTATTTGCAAGTAGACCTCTTTCTATAGCAGATTTCTTTTTCTAGGGTTTCAATTTGAAGCCATCGATCATCGATCGACTAATGGAATTATGCCGATGTCTCTTGTCGATCGATCGCTTTATTTGTGAGATGATTTATGCCTTCGATTGCTTCAAGTGTTAAGTGATTATTTGATTGTTGTTTTGGTATGATTTTTGCCTACCAGATTTTTTGTATTGATCTATACCTTACTGAAATTTGCCAACGATGAATGGTTCAATATGGAACGATTTGTGAAAAATCTCCCTTGATACTTCATATATTTTGTGAATTTTGGGTTTGGATATTTTAACTTTGAATCTTGGTTTTTGATTTCTTGAATTTGTGATCTCTGACTTGTTCTTCTTCTGATATAATTTAATACTAGTTGGACTTTGGCTTTTAATTCTTCAATGTGTGAATTTGATTTGCTCCCGTTTGACAGTAATAATATATTCAACTTTGAATTTGAATTTATTCTTGACTGCACGTGGTTAAAAAAAATATCTGACTTTTGATTTTTTGAAAATGCTTCATATATATATATATGCATGTTTGTGTGAATGCTATGCTGAAATATGTGCGTCTAGGATTACTATGTGAAGCTTTGTGTTTGTAAGTTATAGTTGTTTGACCTGCTTGATGGAGTAGTGCATCTGACCGTAGTTGTGATCTTAACTGCTTTTGCCTGAATCAGATATAGCCTGAGTAGACTAATTGCTCTTCCTTGGTATATGTTGTTTGTCCTTGTGTGCAATTCCACTTGTTGATGTGCACATGGAATCTGCCATGTGAGCTTGCATGTGTGCGCAAAACATTGTGTACATGGGTTGTTGATGTACATGTCTGTATTGCTCCTGCTTGCTTTTGCATTGTATACTTTGTTTTGTGATGCACCATGTTGCATTCGTATATATTTGCACTTGCATGTTGTTTTGTTGAAAATTTTATTGTGCCGTTATACCTCATCCTGCTTTTCTGTTTTTCTACCTTGGACTGCTTGTGTGTGCGATATATTGAACTTGCTGCACCTTACCTTGTGCATCCATTTATTATGCTACATGTTTGTGATTGATTCGATTGCATCTTTTTGTACATGACCTAGTGTGCTGCACTTGTGCTTGTGCACCTTGTCTTGTGCGTTACTTCTTTGCTGCATGTTTGAGCACTTGGTTTGTATGCTGTACTTGCATTTTTGTCCTACCTCTAAACTATTTCTATGCTGTTTCACTTGAGCACTTTGTTGAGCCATTTAGCTTGACATTGCAAATCTTGTGTTGACCTATCCACTAATGCACTGTGTTCAGCCTTTGGGGTTGACCTTGGTGCACCTGACCTGGTTGACCTTGTTTTTGTTATTGAAATTGAGTTTCTTGTTTTGTTTGTGCAAATGTGTTTTGTGTATATGGTCGACCTTATGGCACGTACAGTGATACATTGTGCATGTCTAGGTTGCTCGTGTACATTACTGATATTTTTAGTGCCTATTTTGAAATATGAAAAGAATAAAACCAATAGACCGAGGTAATGTCGAGTTCAAATATATTTCTATTTTTGAAATTTCAATTTTTTTCTTTTATCTTTTTGTACGTTGTTATTTGATAGGCAAAGTAGATGATTAGAGGAAAAACAATTAGAGCAAGAGGATAACAAATCGAATTCAAGCGAGTGAGCTTAGGAGTGATTGTATTTGAAAGTGTGTTTTATATGAGAGTGAAAATGTAATGTATATGAAAATTGTATTTAAAATATCATGGAAGCTTTTGTTTTAGTTGTGTGTACTATTGAAATTGTATTGAAATAAAATATTTGTTGAAATGAAATTTTGATTTGTTTGTTTCATTCCGTGATACTAAAATAGTACTGTATCAAACACATTTAATATATATGTGTTTATATTCTATAATCTCCCCCTTTTGATGATAATAAACATATATTAAGATTTGTGTCAAATAAATGTGTTTGATGTGTTGTGATCAAACTCCCCCTATTTAAATATTTCCCTTACAACTAGACTCCCTCTACACAGATGCATACAATTAAAAAGATTCTAGATGCCAAAGAAAAAAATTGATGTCAAAACAATTGCATGACAAAAAAATGAAACAAACTTTTAAGTATCAGTATGGGTATTACTCTACCACCAAAATCTTAACCTCTTCCCCCTTTGTTATCATCAAAATAATAATAATAATTGATATAGTGACGAATTTTGATTAAAACCATAAATCATATAGAGAGAAATATATATTGAAAATTCCAATTAATCAAACAAAATCATAATATTTTACTAATTAGGTACAATTCCACTTTAGAATGACTATTGGCCTATGGTTTAGGGGAATTTTATAAAGTCACAGTAGTGTGGTATTTTTTAATAAAGGAAAAATTTGTAAATTATTTTTTCAAACAAATTATACAAAAAAATATTAAGCACTTTCTAACCATGCATAACCGTTAGGACTTTTAAATGAGGTTAGTGATTACTTAAAAAAATGTCAAGCATTTTCTAATCATGCATAACCGTTAGGACTTTTAAATGAGGTTAGAAATTACTTGAATATTTATCCCTCTCTTGTATAAGTTATCCATCCATACATAACCGTGAGGACTTTTTAACGAGAATGGAAGAACATTTCTAGAGATTAGAGTCATTCACCCATGCCTAACCATGAGGACATTTAAATGAGAGTGAATACTTTGAGATAAAAATATATAAATTGCACTAAAATATAATTTCTTATAATTCGAAATACCAACTTCTGTACAATATATTAAATTTTGGTTTGTGGATTACAAGAAGGATGATAGTGATAGAAATGATCATGGAATATGTATTAGTTATAAAAATATTTTTTTTTTTCAATTTTCAAGAAACTTTTAACATATACTTCCTCTAGTTATGAAGTATAATTTAATAACTATCCATCACTTTCTCAATCACTATTAATTATTTTTGAAAATATCAAAAGGTTCAAGCAGTTAACAACCATCTTTTCCAAAGTAAATTCCTTACTAAAGTAAACAAGGGCTTTTTTATTAAAGAAAATCAAGATAAAAATTTGAGTTACTTGAAAATTTTATAAATCCAAAAAAGTTGTGAAAATCTATTTTCTACAAGGGTTTTGTAGAATGATGTCTGCTAATTTTAAAATTAGTTGAAAATGCAAATATGATCTTAAATGAAAAGATGTCTGATACCACTTGTACTCTAACTGCCCAAGGTGGCATACAATGGTATATTATTAAACAATTCAACTGTGTACTCCACAATATCACTTAAATTGGTTCAAAATTTTCAAATTTCTTAGCAAAGCCATTTATGTCAAACAAAGGCAAAGTCGTTTTTATCAAACAAAGGCATAAACAACTAAATTTATTCAATCCAATGATTTATTAGCCGTCATTAAAGGCAATGAAAGCTAATTGTCATAACAAATCAATTGACCGTTCTTGTTTTGAAAAATCAGTCCATTTGGAATCATTATTTGAAAACTTTATGTACGTAATTTGATTTAGCATAAAACTTGAAATTTTTAGATATTAAAAAATTATACTCGCCAAAATTGGTATCAAGTGAAAATGATGAATCAATCAAATGTTATATGTAAAACACTATAACTTGTTGGGATAAATCAAAAATGCTTTTCAAGTGATGTGCTAACATGATTGTTGTTTTTTGAGGTTTTACAAAATGAATTAGCAAAAATTAAAAAATGTAAAGTTGTAGTGCTATCAGTTAGCATTCCATAACTTCAAAGTTTTCAAAATTCGAAGCAAAGATTTTCAAGTTATGATCGAATTACTACAGTCATGTTAAGAAGTTCTGAAACTATTTTCAAACAATATACTGAAGGTTTTGCAGTTTTTCAATGGTTTAAGTTCAAATTCTAGAAAAAAACATACGATGGAATTTATAGTATTTTCTATCTATTTTCCAGAACATCTTGAATTTTGCAAATCAGAGATATGGAACTCAAGATAGTTATACTATAGCAGTGCCAACAAAATTAGAATTAACAACAAGAAAAGAAAATAAGGTTTTGAGATTATACCTATAATGATATTTGGTGTCGTATTCTTGTTCACATTTCTATTATAGATCTCCACCTCATTTTTCTGGGCTAAGGAACATTGGAATTATTGCTCTTCAATCATATATAGAACAATCCAAAGTTTACCTCTATCGTAGTTGTTCCTTAGCCCGTTTCTGTACTTAAATATCAAAAGAAGCAAGTGGCCTAACAGAGGATGTAGGACCACTCTTATTTTCATTTGTAACCTTTAGTATCCAAATTTGTTTAAATGGAAAACCATTACTTTTAACAATTGCACCCTTAGGGATCTAAACTTTTTTGAATTTTTGAAAACTTACATCTGTACATTTTGGAATCCAAATTTGTTTAACGGTTTTGTTTTTGTTTCTATTACAACATTGTTTGTTTATGCCCAATTTTTCCATAAATTAAACACTTCGAGAAATGTTGAGTAAGTTTCGACCGGGCCAGCCCACCGAACTGCACCACCGGACCAGATCCCACCTACACGCTCCTCCACCGAACCAAGTCCTCACCGAACCAATACCCTAGTACCAACCTCCACCGAATCAACCTCCACCGAACCAAGTCCTCATCGAACCAATACCCCTGTACCAACCTCCACCGAATCAACCTCCACCGAACCGAGGTCCCACCGAACCAAACTCCATCCACTCACAACCGGACCAAGGCATACCGGATCAACACTACCAAGCCAGATCGCATTAGCCCAGGCCCACCAGCAACTATATACATCTAAGACCCCTACCCCCAGCCTCACTCTATAAATAGAGGGGCATGGGTACAACAAAAGGGGACAAGTTGGAGAGCTCAAGCACAGATAGAACTTTCAAACGACTTTCATATACTTGTATCAAAGCTTTGTACTTGTAATCTGAACAAGAAAGGAGAAATAATATATAAAGTGGATGTAGGCACAATCTGGCTGAACCACTATAAATCTGTGTGTCTTTTACAGTTTAGTCCCTGCTCTTTACATATCTGTGTAAATCACCCAGATCACTAAAAACAACATAAAATCAACTAAATCATACGACTTGGAGGTGTTTGCCCATTTTTTGTGCAAACATTTTTGGTGCTTTCATTGAGAGCTGAACCCCGGACTTCAGCTTCTACCACTTAACTTTCTTCCTAACAGCATCGCTCATTGCTTGGAAGACATGCCTCCCAAGCAGAAGAAAGATGTTAACAAAGGAAAAAACATCGCAACCAGCAGTATTCCAGATCCAGTGATCACAGATCAAGTAAATCGTCCCATTCCAACAACAGTACCAAATGAAGGCTAGGAAAATCCGACAACCCCTGCTACGGGACAGCCGGTAGCAATTACTAGGGCAGATCTAGACAGGGTTGTGGCTGAAGTGACTAACTGCTTCACATCCCAGCAGGAAGCCTTGGTGGACCAACTCATGTCACGCTTAAGGGATGCTGAAGAGTCCAACCGCAACACCGAATCATGGGGTGAGTCCCAGTCTGGAGGATCTCAGAGGCAACAAAGATCTTCCTTCTTCGAAAGAGCTAACGACAGAAGCGGCCATGGTAGGAGCCGAGACCGAGCTCAGCCCGAAGTTGGACCCGAGGAAACGCTTGGAACCGAACCCAACGGGGGAGGTACCATGCGGGGGTCAACTGTAGCCGAGCCTGTCATACTGCCTAACCACGGAAACGACAATGAACAGGGCCGAGCTAGAGTCCAGCCCGAAGTTGGACCCGAGGAAGTGCTTAGATCAGAACCCAGCAGGGGAAGATCAAGGCAAGGGCCAACTGTAGCTGACCCTAGCATGCTCCCAGAAGACCAAAGACATCCACTGGAAAATATTAGGAATGATAGACGGTACCATCCCTATAGGTCATCTGGACGGAATCAATCCCATAGAGCAGAACCGAACTCATTTCTATCTGCTCCAAATTCTGATGAAAGGATGGCACGCTTGTTCAGAGAGTGCGTCCAACGGGATCAAAGAGATCGAGGGATAGGTGCTAGGGTAACCAGCCCTTTCGCCCGCAATATCGAAATTGCCATCACCCCCAGAGAATGGAAAATGCCTACAATGGAACCTTACAAGGGAACCTCTAACCCCGTTGTACACTTACAGAGATACACACAGCATATGCTCATGAGTGGAGCAACAGAAGGAGTGCTGTGCTAATGCTTTCCACTATTCTTATCGGATCTAGCTACCTCCTGGTTCTGCCATCTACCCCAAGGATCCATCAGCTCATGGGAGATGTTGAAAGAAAAGTTCATCAACCAATTCCGCATTCATGTGGAGAAACCCAAGGACGCTTATTCCTTATCCAGTATCAAACAGAAACCTGGAGAGAAGCTGCAGCAATATCTAACCCGATTCAATGCCGCAGCAGCCGCAGTCCAAGATGCCGATGAGAAGCTTATCTTAATGGCCCTCTGTAGTGGTGTGCATCCGGATACTAAATTTGCTAGAAGATTGACAAAAGAAAAACCAACTACTTTACCCGATTTCTTCCATGAAGCTGGGAAATATATGAGACTTGAACACGCTGCCACTGAGGGGCAGTTAGGGCAA
Source organism: Allium fistulosum (assembly GCA_030737815.1). NCBI lineage: Eukaryota > Viridiplantae > Streptophyta > Magnoliopsida > Asparagales > Amaryllidaceae > Allium > Allium fistulosum. The sequence goes on along the minus strand of CM060903.1, from coordinate 1,363,724,145 downwards.
CAAAATAAGGCCGCTCACGGCAACACGCCCACTGTAGCAAAGGACGTTCGAAGATATGACTCTAGGGATAATGCTGGGGGCAAGAAGGGAGAAAAGCGTCTATATCGGCCAGGACCGAGATTGACGCTTACACCCCGTTGAATGAAACGATCGAAAACATCTTCCTGGCCACTCAAGATGAAGTTAAATACAAACGCCCCCCGCACAAGAAAGAATCAGATAACGCAATAAAGTCTGGAAAATTCTCCCGCTTCCACGAATTCCATAGGCATGATACCAACGAATGCCATCATCTCCGGGACTTGATTGAAGAGCACATCAGAAGAAGAAGACTAGAACGCTATGTAAAAGGCCAGAACAGGACTCCAGTTCCTGCCAATGAGAACCCAAGGCTACCCTTCCTAGAAATAGGCAAAGGAAATCGCAACACCAGCGGCTCCAGTCAAGAGAAGATAGTGGTCCATACCATCTCAGGAGGGCCACACATCGCCGACGGAAGCTGGGCAGAGATGGAAAGGTATGGAAAGTCACTTAGAAACAATGAAGAATGCGTCAATTCTATTATAGAAGAACGCCACCCGAAGCGGATAGAGAATGGTGACATCACATTCAGTAGGCGTGACCTGGAGGGAAGGCAGTACCCTCACTCGGATCCCATGGTTATCTCTGCCCGGCTCGGTCCAGCCGAAGTTTTCCGAATTCTAGTAGACACTGGAAGCTCAGTAAATATCCTATTCAAGCATGCATTTGACAAAATGAAACTGTCATTAAAGGATGTTCTTCCCTGCAATAAACCACTACACGGTTTCACAGGAAATGCGAAGATGCCCCTCGGGCGACTGGACCTCTTTGTTGAAATTGGAAGTCATCCCCGCTCCGTTGTGCGGAAACAAACATTTGTGCTGATAGAAAACCACTCGGCCTACAACGCCTTCTTAGGAAGGCCAGCCTTGTCTGACTTCCAAATCGTCCTGGCCCCATGGTGCCTGAAGATGAAATTTCCAACGGACAATGGAATAGGGGAAGTAGAGGGAGACCAGGACATTGCTCGGGATTGCTATGTAATTGAACTTCGTAATAACCACAGGAAGGATAAAGGGAAGAGTGTAGAGATCGCCCTCTGCACAAAAAGTTTGGAAGCATAGCAACTAAAGAAAGCCCCTCCTCTTCGATATACCAGCGACCCTTTCAATGAGTTAGACCCCAGGGACAAAGAGGAGGAGGCCACCGCCGATCCTGCAGAGGCTATGGAATTTGTATCTGTAGACAGACATGACTCGAGTAGACTATTAAAAGTCGGGTCCCAACTAAAAGCAGAGTTGAAGGAACAACTCACTAATTTTCTCTGCCACAACTTGGATGTATTTGCATGGTCACACGCTGACATGACCGGAATCTCCCCTGACATAGCATGCCACGTACTAAACATTGATCCTACCAAGGCGCCAGTAAAGCAGAAAAAGAGAAGTATGGGGGCAGAATGATCAGCAGCCCTCGATGAAGAAGTAAAGAACCTACTTGCCAATGACTTCATACGAGAAGCCATCTACCCAGAGTGGATCGCCAACCCGGTGCTGGTAAAGAAGGCTAATGGGAAGTGGCGAACATGCATTGACTTCTCCAACTTAAATGACGCCTGCCCGAAGGATTACTTCCCACTTCCCCGAATCGATCAGCTTGTAGACAGCACAGCCGGGCATGAACATTTATCTTTTATGGACGCATACTATAGATATAACCAAATTCCTATGCATGCTCCCGATCAAGACCACACTAGTTTCATCACTGACCGGGATTGTACTGCTACAAGTTAATGCCTTTCGGACTTAAAAATGCAGGAGCCACCTATCAGCGCCTCGTCAACAAGATGTTTGTGGGGCTAACAGGACAAACTATGGAAGTTTATGTGGATGACATGCTGGTAAAGTCAAGGGGAGACGACGATCACGTAAGCCACCTGGATGAAATGTTTCAAGTACTTCGCCAATATGGAATGAAGTTGAATCCTCTAAAGTGCTCCTTCGGAGTATCATCAGGAAAGTTTCTAGGATTCATCGTCCATGCCAGAGGAATTGAAGCAAACCCTAAACAAGTCCGAGCTCTGAAAGATATCAGGATACCTTCTACCCGAAAGGAAATGCAAAGCCTAAATGGGAAGGTGGCCGCCCTGAGCAGATTCATCTCTAAAGCGACTGACAAATGCATCCCGTTCTTCGAAGCTCTAAAGAAAGAGAGAGGAAAATTCGAATGGACTGACGAATGCTTAACAGCTTTCCTTAACTTAATCGAACACCTCCAGAGACCACCACTACTCTCAACTCCGAACAAAGGCGAAGAGCTATACCTGTACCTTGCTGTGTCATCTCATGCTCTAAGCGCCGCATTGGTGAGAGAAGACAAACGCACGCAGCGGCCAGTATACTTTATAAGCAAGAGGTTTGCAGGGGTGGAAGCCAGATATCCTAAACTTGAGAAACTAGCATACTGTTTACTAATCGCATCACGGAAACTGTGTCACTATTTCCAGTCCCATTCCATCAAAGTTCTGACCGATCAACCACTAAGGCAGGTACTCCATCGTCCCGACACTTCTGGGCGACTACTTAAATGGTGCATTGAACTAAGTCAATATGATATCACCTACCATCCTCGCACCGCCATCAAGGGACAAGCCATGGCCGATTTCATTGCCGAATTCACTACCAACGAAGGTAAGGAGCAATCGGAAATAGCAGAAGACATCAAGTGGAATCTCTTTGTGGATGGTGCGTCAAACGAACAAGGCTCGGGGGCAGGTGTGGTAGTAATCACTCCCAGGGGAAATAAGCTACACTATGCTATAAGGTTGGAATTCGCTGCCACCAACAACGATGCAGAGTATGAAGCAGTGATAGCTGGATTAGAACTTGCCTTAGAAATCAGAGCCAATTCTTTGTGTCTTCATAGCGACTCTCAACTTATTGTAAATCAAATACTAGGAGAATTCCAGGCTCGAGAAGAATGACTCATAGCATATTTAAAGAAGACCAAGTTGCTTCTCAATCGATTGGATCACTATTTAATCAAACACATCCCTCGGGAAGAGAACCAAGAGGCCGACGAATTGGCGAAGCAAGCTAGCATGAGAGACGGCACTATTTCCGGAGCAATAGCCATCTCAAAGCAACTGACCCCAAGTTTTGAGCAAGTGAATTTGATAGCTGCAACCGAAGAAGCAACTTGGATGACTCCCATCTGAGACTACTTACAAAGTGGCACACTACCCAACGGGCGTAACGAAGTCAAGAAAATCTTGAGGAAAGCTTCCCTCTACACAATACAAGAGGGCACCCTCTATCGGCGCGGCTTCTCTAACCCCTTATTAAGGTGTGTCGCTGGAAGGGAAGCCAAGGAAATCTTATCCAACATCCATCAAGGAAGCTGCAGAGATCACACTGGAGGGCAGACTTTGGCAAAAAAGATACTCCGATATGGATATTTCTGGCCCATTTTAAGCAAGGATGCCTTAGATTTCGTCAGAAAATGTGACAGATGTTAGAAGTTTGCTAAGATTCCACGGCTACCAACAACTGAGATTACTCAAATGACCAGCCCTTGGCCCTTTGCAGTATGGGGAATTGACTTGATTGGCGAACTGCCAATGGGCCGAGGCGGGGCCAAATATGCTATAGTGGTAGTCGACTATTTCACCAAATGGGTGGAAGCAGAACCCCTAAATAAAGTATCTTCAGCAAAAGTTATTAACTTCTTGATCAAAAATGTTCTATGCAGGTACGGAGTCCCATTCAAAATCATATCGAACAATGGACTTCAGTTCGACAGCGAGGAGTTCGCCAACTGGTGCCAAGAGCACGAAATTCACAAAAGCTTCTCATCCGTAGCTTATCCCCAGGCAAACGGACAAGTCGAAGCCGTCAAAAAAATTCTCAAAACTCTAATAAAAAAGAAACTCGAAAAGTCAAAAGGCGGTTGGGTGGATGAACTCCCTACGGCACTGTGGGCCTATCGCACATCTTTCAGAACATCAACGGGGCATACTCCTTTCTTTTTGGCATACGAATCGGAGGCTATGCTCCCAGTTGAAACTATACTGCCTTCCCACCGTAGGATCCACTATAACCCAGAAGAGAACGAAGAGCTCCTCCATATGTCTTTGGATCTAATTGAGGAAAGAAGAAATGATGCAGCCCTCAAAGCAGCAGCTCACAAGCAAAAAGTGGCAGTGCAATACAACTCCAAAGTCAAGCATCGTAGCTTACAAGAGGGAGATCTTGTCCTCAAGCGAATCTTCCCGCGCCCCGGAGCACTAGATCCAATCTGGGACGGACCATATGTAATTCATAAAGATCTCCACAATGGAGCTTATATTTTGTCAACAGTGGACGGAGAGGTGTTCCAGAGGGCATGGAACATCCAACACATTCGTCGATACTTTTCTTAACTTGTACTGCCCATATGAAGTTAATTAACAAAGAGAATCAGTGGACGTAGGCATTTTCGTGCCGAACCACTTTAAAAACCTTGTCTCTTTTTAACGTGTTCCTTTATATCTTGGCTGCTTGTTAACTTTATCCTTTTCTGTTGAACAAAATCCTGTGTAATGACAACCCCATTCAAGACACATCACGGCGCAACCTCACCTGGACAAGACCTAACAGGTACTATGCAAATCTATGCCCTCGCCAATGAGACACTTTTGCTCCGGCATCCCTCTGCTGCGGGTTAACTCATTGCTCGTGACGGCCCTTAAAGCCAACTGTAATGAGCCGATTATAAGCCACCGAGAAGGCCGACTATAACCGAGGAAGCTCATTACGGCGTTCGGCTCGCCGGCAGCCGTGAACCTACTTTAAGCCCCAACATAAGGTGTGGCCAGCCAGGGGTAGTTCATGGTTGACGATCGGCACCCACGCTAGCCGGCCACGGTAAATCGAATAATACCCACGATTATGGGCCATAATGGCCCGGGTAGTTGCTGTGCGCGATCTCGGCTCCGATGTGTCTTAAGTACGGCTGTGGTAAAAAAGATAAACTCCCCGCTGAGGCATAAGATGGGTGACAAATGTCTCCAAGACCCACAGCTAGGGAAAGTGACTACAAAACCCGTTTGCCATGAACTTAAGCACATCGAAGGCCTTCCGTGATTGGAAGTTTTACTGTTTCTCATATGTCAATTTTATTTAAAGAACTTTTCTCCTATCCTCTATAACGATCCCTAAAATACAGGACACAGAATAGGAGACACTCGCTAATGGGAATAGGAGCTCACAACTAGACACTCAGCTGCATTCCATACTCGGTCACACAAGACATTTAGTGCTGCCATCTACAACTAAAACACGAAGGGCGGTACTTCCTTCTTCGTGTATAAATACGTAGCTATAATTTATTCACACATCACACTAACATTGCAAGATATGAAATTATGTTTTAAGCAAGAACTTGACATCAAACCCGATAGAATCACAGGCATATGCACAACTATACTTCTTATGCAACACATCAAAAATAACGAAAGCGTTCAAACACGACAGAATCAGCTTAAGTTAAAAAATTACACATCAAGAATAATGTTGTTTATTACAAGTAACATAATTACAACCTAAAAGTTACGTTACTGTTTTGAGACTAACATATACAACAATGTCAAGTCAACAAAAAGATATCCAGGTCAAGTCAAGGAGCCGGCTGTATCGGAGCTTTACCCTTGTCCTGTTGCCCACCTGTCCGGTCAAAGAAAGAATTCATTAGTGATAAGCAACCAAGTTAACGGAAGGACTAGAAGGGAAGACTTACCAGCGCCTGCTTCCTGACCATCCTGATCATCGTCCTCTACTTGCACACCTGCCTCCTCAGCAGCAAGCAGCCGCATACCCTCCTTCACCGCCACCTTCTCCTCCTTGGTAAACTGGGCAGTGACCACATCCATTCTGAAGACCGCGCCACCCTCTTTATCTGCATCAGCCCTAGCCTCCTCCAGAGCCCTGAGATAAATCCTGGCTATAACTCGGGGGTAGTCATCCATCCAGGATAAGTTACCCTATTTCCAAGTGCGAAAATACATATCCTAGAGCATCTCATCCATCATCCCCTCGTTTTCCTCAAGCTCCCTCATTCGGGCCTCAGAAGCATGAAGCCTTGCAACGACAGCATCCCTCTCCGATCGATATCGTGAGCGGTCATCCTGAAGGGATATCCTCATCGCCTCCATCTCCTCCTTCAACCTGGACTGAGCAAGCTCCGCGACCTTAAGTCTCCCTGATAATTCCTGTACCCGCTCAAGGTCCGCTTGTCGAACCTCATCCACCGTCGCAATGGCCATGTCAATCCGCTCCTTGCAGGCGGCCTCCATTTTTCGCAACTCTGCCCTGCTGGCCTCTTCCATAGTCTTCTTCAGTTGCCTGGATGCGGCCTCGTGCTGAGAAATTTGAATGGCTTGATCGGAAAGTTGCTTAGCCTGGTCGGAAACCATTAACCGTAACCGAATGTTGGCACTCCCAATTTCATCCCCGGCCTTGACTAGTCGGGCATGATGCCCCATCAATTTCCTGGTCTCCTCGGCAACCCGGTCGATGTTCGCCTTAGCTTCATCCCCCAGAGTTACAACCCGGGTGGTAAGCAAATCAAGGTCCAGGGACTTAGCTTCGTCAAGCACCCGTACCATAGGATTGCGAGGGAGAAGGTGCTCACCAGTAGCCTCATCGAAGGAGATGTCATGAGAGGCCGGGTCCAGGTCTATATGACCCGCAAACGGATTACAAACCAAGCCAGGGTGATCTATCGGGGTGACGGTTGGATTCTCAGACGGATGTGGGGAAGGCATAAATTCAGTATCCTCCTCCATAATATCGTGAATAGGCTGGAGTGGGGCCGGAGGACCAGGAGAAGATTCAAACGAAGATCGACTCCTCTTCCTCTTTTGTATATCTTCTTCAATAACCCCAAGAAGAGGACGATAGCCGACTACGTCTCCAGGGCGGTTAGTAGGAGGCTTCGGTTTGGCAGAAGCTTTGAGAAGTCTGTATTGTTCAAGCCTGTGCCGAAGATCTGAGGTCTTGGCCGTTTTGCCCGCTCCTGGAATGAAAACCAAGTGTCACCAGCATGCATTGAGCCATCATTCAAGAATTAAAAAGAATAAAGAGAAATTCACCTTGAATCGCAGAAGTTGCCTCAGTAGAAGCACTCCCGGAAGATAAATCGGCGCCAGTCCCGGCCTTACCAGCTTTCTTGGGCTTCTCCGCTAAGGCCGGTCCTTCCTCCAACTCTTTGAAGGCTTGGCGGAGAGCATCATCTGTCCACTCTTGAATCACGCCTGCCTGCCCAGGAGGTAAAGCCCCGGTGTCATCACCGCCCTGTCCTTCGCCACCATCATCGCCATGACGATCACTGTCACCTTCTTTACCACTTCCACTCTCCGCCTCACCACCTTCATCTCCGCCTCTTTCCTCCTCCACATTTTCCTCCTCCGGAACATCTAGACATGTGCTGGGGGAGGGTCCGTCGGACTTCCTGAGTTTCTTCCCCCCAGCGACTGGATGTATCGAGAAGGGTCTCCTTTTGCTTCTCTTCGCCGTGGCCCCTCCTGTAGCTTTGGCAGCCCTCTTCTCCGCCGTGTCTCTCTGCTTGACCATGGACTGATGTGGTAGAATCAGGTTGTGCCCCAGAAGTGTAGCGTTCCTTATCAAGTAAGAAGCCGACCTATCCCTTCCCGAAATGGCTTCTATTTCCGCAGCCATCTGAACCAGGCAATCATTCTCTACGACCGCAAAGCCACCTGTCGCTAGCAAGAAATAAAAACACATAAGAAGAAGCATTGCAGTCAGAACGAAAATTATAAATAAGCTTCAACTTACAGCCGGAGCTGAAGCAACGAATAGAGACAGAGTCATCCTTGACGAAAAACCATTCTTTCTTGAACATGCTGAACTTCGAATATAAGTCCAGGACCGGCTTGAAAGATACGGCTGATTCCAAGCTGATGTATGGAGACCCCTTCTTATAACCTCTCAAATTGTACAAATACCGGATCTTCCGATTGGAGGGAAAACGCCTGTATCTTCTCTGGAAAATGACAAACAGGCTCACCAGGATGGCGTAGGAGTTAGGTTGAAGCTGAAATGGAGCCACCTTCAAGTAGGTGGTGAAGCTGATTATCCAAGCATTGATCGGGGGAATGGCCCCACACATACAATGGTACCTACTATAGGCAAAATATCCTTCGGGGGAATTATATGGCATCACTCCCTCCCCCGGCAATAGCATGCACGCTCTGTCAATCCCAAAGGAGCGAAAAATAACATCAAGCTGCTCGCCTTTGAGAGAGCTAGGGAAACAGTCAGGAGGTGAGTTCAGAAGCTCCTGAGGGCCGTACCCATCTACTAGTGACCTCGGAGTGGGCCCATGACGTCCCGGTCCTGACTGAGCTGGGGGCACTGCGGAAGGATCTTCTCTGTCCTGGGATCTCTTCTTTTCTGATCGGGTTTCAACTTTATGAGACATTTATCTGCAACATAAGAAAGTATGAGAGTATGTAGTCTGGAACTTCACTCGTAATTCAAAACACAAAAGGTCATTCGGCTCATGCTCCCAAATTCATTCGGTAAAGCAAGGCAAAGGTTCATTCGACCTTATACTCCCAAGATCATTCGGTAAGTTCATTTGGTACTCAAAGTCCCCGAACCCCTTCGGTAAAATACTTGAGTTCGTTCGATGGGTCAGTCATAAAAAATCATTTGGCAAAGGAAGACTCACCTGGTCCGGCAGATGAGTTGGTTCGGTAATTGACTGGTCCGGTTATTTTAGGCAATCAAGTCTGGTTCGGTATTCAGAGTATTCGGCTGTCTCAAACGGTGAAGGGTGAACATAGATGCGAGGTCCATACTTATAGGAAAATACTAATGAACGGACCAATTGGTTCGGCACACAGGGCCGGATGAGGATATCCAAGCTAAAACAAAGCACGCCATGTGCATACACACATGCCCTACTTTGGGGGGGCAAGTGTTGAGTAAGTTTCGACCGGGCCAGCCCACCGAACTACACCACCGGACCAGATCCCACCTACACGTTCCTCCACCGAACCAAGTCCTCACCAAACCAATACCCCAGTACCAACCTCCACTGAATCACCACCGAACCAAGTCCTCACCGAACCAATACCCCAGTACCAACCTCCACTGAATCAACCTCCACCGAACCGAGGTCCCACCGAACCAAACTCCATTCACTCACAACCGGACCAAGGCGTACCGGATCAACACTGCCAGGCCAGATCGCATCAGCCCAGGCCCACCAGCAGCTACATACATCCAAGACCCCTGCCCCCAGCCTCACTCTATAAATAGAGGGGCAGGGGTACAACAAAAGGGGACAAGTTGGAGAGTTCAAGCACGGATAGAACTTTCAAACGACTTTCATATACTTGTATCAAAGCTTTGTACTTGTAATCTGAACAAGAAAGGAGAAATAATATATAAAGTGGACGTAGGCACATTCTGGCTGAACCACTATAAATTTGTGTGTCTTTTACAGTTTAGTCCCTGCTCTTTACATATCTGCGTAAATCACCCAGATCACTAAAAACAACATAAAATCAACTAAATCATACGACTTGGAGGTGTTTGCCCATTTTTTGTGCAAACAAGAAATCTTTGTGGCATTTGATATTATCATAATTCCTTTTTTAATTGGTTTAATTCTATTATATCCGAGTCCTTTTCTATTTTCGCTGATAGTCTGACTTCCTTACAATATATTCAGTGATTTTTCTCTCTTCAAAAATTTTCTTATTGCCGATTCAAGTTGTTGAACCTTAGATCTAAGAGCATTGATTTCATTCAAAAGAGAGCAGCATCTTTAGTGGAATTTTCCCTTTTTGTTTCATCATTTTTTTTCAAAGTCAAAATTTCATTTTCAAGAGTTTTAATTTAGACTTAGACCTATTAATTTCTTCTTCTAAACCTTGACACTACTCTCACTCTGAGATAAATTTTCTGATATTTTGAATCATTAGTTCTAACTCATTATTTCACTTAAGTCGTCTGATTTTCTCAGATTCTAGTTTGTTATATCGTTGTTGAAGTCTATCAATGCTTGAGTTTAACTAGTGATATACTAAGAGTAAATAATCATGGGATAAGTGAGCTACCTCATTTGGTTAATCATCGCCGTCACTTGATTCTACCATCAGGCATAAATTCGCTTCTTTCTCACAATCAGTGTTATCCTCCTCTTCTTCTTCACTCACATCCCGAGTGGCGATGAAACCGTAACACCCCATAAAGTGAACCATAAATAAATAAAGTAAATTGAATTAAACATGATAAGGATCAAATATGGAAATTTTATAAAATTAGGAATTTGACCACGAATTTTTTTCCGTTGCATTCATGGCGAAATTCTGATCTATTTTCATATATAATATGCCGAAAATGAAGCTCAAACAAAGAAGTTATGAGGATTTCAAGTTCTCAAATTTAAATTAATTTAGTTTGAATTCAAATTCAAATGAGAAATCAAATTTGGGATTTAAATACAAAAATTAGCTTGGGGGCTGATTAAACGTTTAACTAAAGCTTAACATTAAAAAGTTAATTAGGGAATAAAATAATATGGCAACGGAAAAAAATAAACGCCCTTGAAAAAATACAGTCGACCTGAATAGGTCAACCAGTCGACCGTAGCGGTTGACTGGTCGCCCAAGGGTGGTCGACCGCTTGGCAATGACAGTTGCCAGTGGCGGCTAGGGTTTTACGTTATGTTCTATTCGATTGTGCGCTCCAGATTTACCCGTTTCCTATATACTTCCATCCTATGGTTCTGGTGTGTTTCAACTCCTATAAATAGAACCCTATCCTCCACTTTTATTCATATTATTTTGAGGAATACGATGAAAATCTGCCATCGCTATCTCTCTAATAAGATTCAGAAACTCCATAGAGAATTCAGGTAAGGATTCAACCTATTTCGTATTTGATTCTTCTTCCTCCAATCTATTCTTATCCTTCTTCTCCCATTATTCTGAATCAATGAATATATATACCTTTTCCCTAATGTGTGTTTATATATCAAAAGAGAGAGACTTTGAAAGAGATCGGAATGCTACAAATCCATTTGAGTAAAGCTAAGGCTAATCTGTGAGTGGAAACCTTAGTATTACTTTTCAGCAATTGTTTAGTGTATTTCTTTTGGATTTGAATATGCCTTAGGGATTTTGGAATTTCCAAAATATGATAGATGATATCCCCCAAAATTCCTTTTTATTTTGAAACGTCAATTCTATGTTGAGATTCTCAATTCTTTACATTAATTTGATGAAATTTGTATCGTTTATGCAATTTTTGATAAGTTCATAGTTTATTCCACTTCTCCTTCTTCTTTGGGTCAAATTGTGATCCTTTAATAAAACAAGGGGTTTAGATTACGAATCCTAATCGTATTTTACACCAGTTATTCATATCTATTTCTTTGTAGAAAGAGGAGTTGAATAGAATTTGGGGTTTAGATTGCAATTCTTTTTGTTTAAGATATTCCATTGAGTTGGTGTAATAAATTGAGTTTCTATTTTATTTACAAGTCTGTTATTACAGTTTTGGTTATGAATATTTATTCCCTATTATGGACATTATAATTCTATGAAATCTGGGAAATCGAAGAAGAATGACTTGTAATAATAATTGGTTAGGGAATTGACATTTAAAGCTAGTTTAGAGCGTAAAATCCATGCATTTGAAACTTATTAGGCACAAATATTTATTTATTTCTATTTACGTAATTAATATATATCTATTATGTATGTCGTAGTTAATTAGGAATTTATTTATATTTATTTCCCCCATTAGCAAGGTAATTTATTTTGTGGCGAAAATAAGCGGAAACTCTTATATAGCCTAATTATTAATTTAAGCCATAGTAAGAAAGATTCCTTATAAGGCTTTATTTAAATGGTGAGATGAGAGTGTGTGTGTGTAGTAACTAATTTATGGCTACGTAATAGGGATGCGAGGTCAATAGAGTTACATGACAGAAGTCTACCCTTCACTTTAAGGCTACCAGTAGTTGTGGACACTTTTATTGATGTGAGATATCCTTATGATAAATATTTGTAATGACGTGAGGTTAGTTCTTAATTCTATAGGGGAAATTTTCCCAGCTAATCTGGCTACCAATTCCTATGAATAGTAGACTAATGTGAGATGTCATTATGGGTAGGTCATAAGGCGAAGGGCCTAATTCGGGGTTTGAGGTATTAAGTGGTTGGACCTGCCTTTTCCCCTAGATGAAGTATTAAATGGCCAATGGGTTATGTTAGGTGGTATCTCTATAGGGATCCGCTTCTAAAAATAGGCCTTAAATGATGGGGTCTGCCTATTTTCTACTTGGAAGTATTAAGTGGCCTATGAGATTCCATATGATGTCAACTAGATAGTACCATTGAGGAGCATGATTCTAGAAATAGGCCTTAAATGATGGGGTCTTCCTATTTTACACTGAGAAGTATTAAGTGGCTTGGGTACCGTCTCTCGCATCATTAGCTATTTATGATGTATGATTGGAATATGGGATATACTTCTAGAATGGAAGGTATTAAGTGGTTGGACCCGCCTTCATTTCTTATAAAGAAGTATTAAATAATTTTAATGGTTTTATGTTCATAGACATAGTCTTATTTTGAAATATACTACCCAAGTACTGAAAAGGTAAGACTTGAGGTTTTTATTCACTGGACACTTGTGTGTGTGTGTGTGTGTACACCTATACCCCTCTCTTCTTGAACATACGCACATACACTATGCAAACTTTTCTTTTCTTTCAGCATGTAAATATTGTCTTAGGAAATCATTACTAAAGGTTTAACCTACAAATAGTTGATATGGCTGATAATCAATATTCTTCCGAACAAGGGAACCCTACACTCGAAAGAGCACCCATCCGTGGAATGCCCAAATGGTTTAAACAATATCTTAGGACTATTGGGCATATTCATATTCCTTCAGCTGCACCAGTAGCACCCACTGGCCCGGCCCTGATGCAGCACCCCATCATGCCGACTTTCCTAAGCTATGTAAGGAATTTCTCAATATAGGAGGGAGGACATACTCTAGAACTTAAGGATATTCGAAAGCTAAAACATGGATTGGTAACTGCGAGAAGATACTTATAGAGCTTGGTTTGGATGATCGGATAAGAAGAAGAATGACAACTTAGCGCCTCAGGGAAGAAGCTTTAAATTGGGGGAACTTTGTGATTGATGAGCACCCGGGTAGGATATTCTCTTGGGATGAATTCAAGGACCGATTCGAGATGAGATTCATGTCTAGGGTAGAGGTTAGCTTGCAAGTGGAAAAGTTCTTTCAGCTGAGACAAGGAGATTCTACCCTTAAGGAGTACATAGCTAAATTAACTAAAATGGCTAAATTCGGGATGAGCCTGATAGACATACCTATGAAAAAGCCATGAAGTTCATGAAGGGCTTAAATTCCCCACTAAGAGAAATGTTGTTGACCTAAGTACCTATAGGGGCCACGTATGAGATGTTGGTAGAAACAATGATGTTGCACGTGTCCAATGAGAAAGATAAGAGAGAGAAAAAGAAGTCTGCATAGACTGCAATGCAAGGAGGGTCTAAGAAGGGGAGCTTTTGGGCCAACAAGAAGTCGAAGAGGAAGTTTAAGAAGGAAGTAAAGGTGTGTAGGAGATACCAAAGAAAGGGTCATGAAGCTAAAGATTGTAGGGTGACTCTAATGAAGGAAGCCTTTAATGTAAAGAGCTTTAACTGCCACGAGGAAGGGAATCATAAGCACCAATGTCCTAAGATGGCTAAGAAAGGACCAAGTGGACATGCCCACATTATTGAAGTTGTCCCTATTACCAGTAAGCCACTAAGAGACCAAGGAAAAGTAGCTCTAAAAGGTATAACTCTTAGTTTTGGTGTTACTATTCGTACCCTATTTGATTCAGGGGCATCACATTCCTTTATAGATAGGGATGTAGTAAATTCCTTAAACCTTGAAACCCAGGTGATCAACAGCTCAATAGAGGTTTCCAATCCTATTGGGGGTTCAACCCATTTTTCTCTTATTTGCAAAGACCTAGTGTCAGACATTATGACGTTGACTTCATATGTACTGCGTACGTTCTAAATTTTGAGGGGCATGGACTTATGGATTGGTTGTCATATTATAGTCATTCTTGGCTGTGATAAAATGGTAGTACAATTAAGGAGTCGTGGAGGTCATGACCTAGAAGTTCTTTGTACACCCAAAGTTTTAGTTGAGTTAAGCCATTTATACTCACTAAATCTATATGTTGCTCGAGAGTCATTATCTGTACCGATAGTTTGTGAATTTCTTGATGTCTTCGAGGAGGTCTCGAGTCTCCCACTCTATAGAAAGATTGAGTTTCGAATCAATTTAGAGAAGGACGCAAGACCCGTTGTTTTATGTTTGAGACATATAACTACCAAAGAAAGAAGGGAGTTAGATAAGAAAATCTTAAAGCTATTGAAGAAAGGATTCATCCGTACAAGTACTTTTGAGTGAGAGCCCCTGTTGTTTTTGCTACTAAGGTAGATGATTTTTAAGACTTTGCGTCGATTATAGGGAGTTGAACAAGTTGACAAGGAAAAATATGTACTCTCTACCTAGAATAGATGACTTGTTCGACCAACTTGTAGGAGATAAAGTCTTTTCCCAATTAGACTTAGCAATGAGATTCCATCAGTTGAGGATTGCAAAGGAAAGGAAGCCGAAGACCGCACTCCATACGCCAGTGGACTCTATGAGTGGGAAGTAATGCCTTTTGGACTGGGAATGGCCCCGCATACTTTATGGATTTGATGAGTAGAATATTTAGAGGGAAACTTAATAAAATTTTCGTGGTGTTTGTTGTTGATATCTTGGTTTTCTCCAAAGGCAAGAAGGAGCACGAGGACCACCTTAGGGAGGTATTGAAGACCTTGAGGAGAAACCAAATCAAAGCCAAGTTTTCTAAATGCCACTTTTGGAAAAACGAAGTTAGGTTCCTTGGGCATATTGTTTTGGAGAAAGGATTGGCGGTGGACCCTACTAAAGTTGAAGTTACCCAAGAATGGAAGATTCCTATTAATTCATTGGAGGTAAGAAGTTCTTTAGGGTTGGCAGGCTACTATAAGAAGTTCATCAAGAACTTTGCACAAATAACAGCCCCTTTAACCCGATTAACTAAGAAGAATCTAATTTTTGTTTGGGATGATAAATGCAACAAAACATTTGAGAAGCTTAAGGGGTCATTGACTAGTGCACCCGTGCTTACTATTCCAGATGGAACCAAGCCATTTACGGTTTTCATGGATGCATGTGGAACATAATTAGGAGTAGTTCTTATGTAAGAAGGGAAGGTAGTTGCCTATGCTAGTAGACAACTAAAAGATATGAGAAGTGGTATCCGGTGCATGATTTAGAATTGGTAGCTATTGTTTTTGCCTTAAAGATGTGGAGGCATTATTTATTGGGGGAAATGTTTGAGTTATTCACGGATCATAAATCATTCAAATATCTATTTTCCCAAAAAGATTTAAATCTTTGGCAACATAGGTGGATGAAGTATATAGCATCATTTGACTTTGGTATTCAATATACCCCTGGAAAAGGGAACGTAGTCGCCGACGCCCTTAGTAGGAGACACGTTACTCTATGTGTTATATATGAATGGAGATAGTTAGGGTTTCTCTCGAATTTTAACCTCCAATCGTTAGCAGAAACCATCTAAGGTTTTCTATTAGTTATGGAGGTTAGACTAGCCTTGATGGATCTTATAGGGCACGAGCAAGTAGAAGGCGGAGAGTTGTAGAGATTTTGGAAAAATTAAGAAAAGGAGAGCATTTTCCCCATGCTAGGAGGTACTGAGTTGATGAGAAGGGATATTTGAGAAGAGATGGATGTCTTTGCATCCCAATGATTGATGACTTGATGAGAGATGTGCTTATGGAGGGTCACCACTCAAGGATGACCATTTAACCCGGAGGAGATAAGATGTACAAGGACAAAAAGAGAATTTTCTTTTGGAATGGAATGAAGAGGAGCGTAGCTGAGTTTGCTACTAGGTGTTTGACATGTCAAAAGATAAAAGCTGAGCTTTTTGAAGCTAGGTGGATTACTATTACCTTTGGAAATTCCAAGTTGAAAGTAGGAATATATTTCGATGGATTTTGTGGTAGGATTTCCTAAAAGTCAGAAGGGCAACGAGACTATTTAGGTTGTTGTAGATAGACTCACTAAGAGTGACTCATTTTGTTCCGATTAGAAGAAATAGGACTAGCGCCTCTCTCGCCTTGATTTATATTAAGGAGGTAGTTCGTCTACATGGAATTCCAGCAATCATAGTCAGTGATAGGAACCCCTTGTTCACTAGCGAGTTTTGGAGGAGCCAACAAAAAATTTTAGGAACTTCTTTGAACCTTAGCATGACATATCACCCACAAACCAAAGAACAAATAGAGAGGGTGAATATTATTTTGGAAGACCTGATATTTTCAACCATTGGCATCCATACATGTCGGATTTGAATTGCTCAAAATATCAGATTGTTAATTTAAATTTGGCAAAACTCAACATATTCAGTAAATAAAATAATCACAGATCACAGACACAGACACAGAGTAATATAACAACAATGCAGCGGAAACAAAAGAATAGTAGTTCATGAAGCCACTATATATATATAACAGAGTTAAACAAGATACAACAGAAGTCTCGAATAAAATAGATATCTCAATACAATAGTCAAATACAAGATCTGAATACATTACTGGAATCAACTGAATAACTGAAAGCTGGATAGATAGCTGGGTCTCCAAGCGAAGCTCTAACTCCAAAGGTAAGCCTCGAATACTGGTACACTCAGTGTGACCCGAGCGTAAAGAAAAATACAAAACACTCGAGTCAGGATTAACATTC
Organism: Allium fistulosum; assembly: GCA_030737815.1. NCBI lineage: Eukaryota > Viridiplantae > Streptophyta > Magnoliopsida > Asparagales > Amaryllidaceae > Allium > Allium fistulosum. Next base: position 1,363,707,211 of record CM060903.1, on the reverse strand, counting down.
TTATATCAATAAATCCAACTCAAGTGAAATAACAACTGAAATACAAGTAACTCAAAGGACGTTTGGGATAACCATCCTCTAAGGATCCGTTAAACTATCTACTATATAGTAGTGTACGCTAAGTAGATAATGCCTATCAGTAATATAAAGTATCAAAATAGTGTTAAGGCGTTAACATTATCCCCCTTAACACATTTTTTATAAGCGTTATAGTCTATACAGCACTGTAAACTCCACCGTAAACTAGTGGGATATCAGGGAGTACTCCATAGGTATAACACAAAACAAATCGTAGTGGTCGCGTATAGGGATACAAGTATGACAAGGCACATGAGGCAATACCCAAGGTAGTGAAACTACTGTTTGCCTGATCCGGACTGGTGAGAACGCATCGCCGCAATGATCGCAACACCACGAAACAACACTCCCAAAATTTCGAGGGTGCACTAATCGATAACAAGTAATGAGTAGTTTAGGAAGAAGCGTGTTCGCTCGAGGTAGCTAACCCCATTTGGCCCGGCACGGCTCCTGTTTTAGTCATTTCCAATTTGACACAAGTGTCAAGGCTATCCATTATCGTTCTCTTTCTTCAGTCATCACGTACATCATTCCAACCACTTCATTCTGGATCACACTCCGCGTATAGTTATTAAAGTGGTTTTCGGTTTAGACAGTGAGTATGTCCCTAACCGATTCCGGTCTCATTAATAACTTTCATAATTATTACACCGATTGGTCGTTTAATATATTTCAAAACAGAATCAATTTCAATTTCAATTAGAATTTATAAATCAACATTTCATTTGTCTTCCAATATCAATTTCCATAATTTACGTTTCAAAACTTCCAAATTACTATTTCAAAATCTTATAATTCAATTTCAATTTTATTTAAAACAATTCAAATATTGATTCAAGTTCGTATATAAGTTTCATTCCAAAATCATTTAAATCAATTTAATTTAACATTCAAATCAATTTAAATTCATTTATCGATTTCATTCAATATTCGTTAAATTAATTTATCATTCAAAACAATTTCTATTTAATTCCCAATTTAATAAATCAATTTCTTAAGTTCAACTCCAATATATCAAAACTTACAAATTTGATTAAATTAGATTCGTCAAATCAAATTCTTTAAATTACAGGTCTTACATAAATTTCAATAAATCTCATTTTTATTTCTTGTTAAAGAAATTCAATTTCACATTTTTTTTACTTAGTTACAAATTTCAAAACTCAATTAATAAAGAAACTTAATTAACTTATTCGGGAAATTCAATCTCACTTATTATATAAAGAATTCAATCTTATTTAATTATTAAATAATTCAATCTTATTTAATTATTAAATGATTTCAAAACTTAATTATTAAATAATTTCAAACTTAATTATTAAATAATTTCAAACTTAATTATTAAATAATTTCAAAACTTAATTCAATCATTTCTCAAATTAAACAACGTTCTTTCATCAATTACATTATTAATATTTTGTTTCATATTATTAAATATTAACATTTTCCTTTCATAAAAATTCAAATTCCAACTTCATTTCAAAACCTAATCATTTATTCAAATAAAATCTTTATTTTATTTTTAAATCAAATTATTGACTAATCAGGTTTTATTTAATTTTCTATCCTAAGTCAAAGTTTTATTTGGGTATATATCATTTCAACCCGATTCCATTACATTTCAAAAACCAAAGCATAGCAAAGGGAACTTGCAGTGTGATAACTAGGATGGTGTCAAAGTAAATAAACAAGCAATAGCAAACATCAATAATAATCCAATAATTAATTCAAATAATCCTGAAATAATCGTATTAATTTACATTGTTGTTTGTGCAAATTAATATAATTATTTCTAGAATCTACACTATCATTTCATGTAGATTAAAGATTACTGCACTAATATTTTATGCGGTTCTTCACTTGGTATCTATTATTCAATTCATACTACATCAATTTATACAACATACATTCAAATGGTTCAAGGTGTAATTAACCATATTACTACGTGTCAAGTAATTAAACATTTAAAGGGGTCATATTATGCAAATGCCATTAAATCAAATTTAACACATATATCAAATCTTACTGTCCTACGTCAATTTCAATTGCATAATATTTATCACTTTACACATTACAATTTACATCCAATATAAACAACAAACAATCAATCAATTATCAACCAAACGGGATTATCATCGTATAATTAACAGATAATGGTGTCAGATGTCACAAGTGAACTGATACCGGTAATAACATATAAAACAGTGTAAATAACTAACAACAGCATATTTCAATTGTGGTTTCAATTGAAATCAAATTTAATAAATAAAAGAACGTTAGTCGTGAGTGATTGCTCACCTTTCGAGGCTAGAGAGAAAAACAACGGAACAAGTTACGGATCCAAGCAAAGCTAGATTGAACGCGAATTTGACGGACAACGCTGATAAATAGAGATCGATGAGATTGGATATATAAGTAAATTGATATAGATATATAGATAAGAAAAATAAATTCAAAACATGTTTAAAATGAATATATATATATCTTTAATTTATAATCAATATTAAATACCAACATCTAATATATATATATATATATATTTTTGAAAAACCAAATTCACATAAAACCTACATATAACTAATGTATATAAACGTATATACAACTGTTATAATAACAATCAATATTTATTATCAAATCAATATAAACAATTCATGTATAAAACTTATCATAAACGAATAGGTTTTAAAATCCAGGTATAATATAATATATAACTTACATTTTTCAATATATATATAACAACAGGCAACTATATCATTTACATACAACAGCAAATAGTATATCAGGCTATATATATATCCCATACATAAACAACATGTTTTATAAATTTGAACTTCTTAAATTATAAACGATGTATGCAGACCAAACTATTATACGCCACGTATATCGGAAAACAGGTAATAAATTTTCCATATACTTAAATGGACTTATGCGGACCAAGAACTATATATATACAACCTGCCTCTATGATTTAAACAATTATAAATCAACAACATGTACGTAGTGAAATCAACGCATAAGTAAATATATATGTACTGTCACCACATATTTGTATAATATATTTAAACTCCTATATAAATAACTAGATAGAATGCAAATATAACAAATATGCAGAGGCCTAACATGTGTAAAACTGTACTATCAGAATTGATATAATCGACATATAGAGAAGTTTATATAAACCACATAAGTAACTATATACGCATATATATCTCGGAAAACATGCAGACCGCCATACATACATATACTTTTGCAAACTATATTTAACAATGGATACCAGTATTTCAAAATACCGCATACAAACATAGATATATAATAAGCTCTGTATGTAAGCTAACTAGAAAACCACTTCAAAATCTCACATATATACTTATTATATATAAACTAATATTTATAACTAACAAAAATGCATCTGCAGGCTCTATAACTTTGTAGACTACTACAACAATATACATAAATATATGTACAACCAATAAATGCATGCTACTTAAATACATATGCATTTATATAGGCAAGCTATTATATGCAGACAACTAGCTTGTATGACAATTTTACTTTCAATCGGTTCTATAAAATACATACACACACACACACACACATATATATATATAATATTAACAGCCAAAACTACTACATATATATATATATAAACAGCAGAATCACTATATTATAAATTAATACAACAACCATGATTTAAAGTCTATAACATAATTATATATATACCTTTGTATAAAACGTATAGGCTGAACGAGAGAGAATGGAAGGCAAGTACAAGCTGTGATCATGGTGGAGGAGAAAGTCAGCTGATGGAGCTGCTCGTTGGAGAGGTGCGTCTCGAATGGAGTGAAGTGAGATGGATCGGAGGGAAAACGAGAAGAAGTGGAGCAGGCTTTGCTGGTGGTTGTCGTGTGGTAGCGAACAGGGAAGGGGAACGCGGGTGCGGTGCTGGAAACTCGGGCGGAAGAGGCAACTGCCGAGGCGAGTGGCAAATCTCGGTGACAGGGCAAGGATGACTTTGGCTGCGGCCAGAGTCTAGGCGGAGGGGAGGAGAGTGGGCAAAAGGAAGGCTTGGGTGTGCGGCTGTTGGAGCATGGCTGAGGCCGAGGAGGTTGGATCTGGGCGCGAGAAGGTGGAAGCTATGGCGTTGGTGAGGGAAAAACATGGGAAGGATCGGTTATGGGTGAGTGGAGGAAGCATGGTCTCAAGAAAGGGGAAGAGGAGTAGCAGGCTAATGAATGGGGAAAGGAGGAGGAAAGACAAAAAGAAGGCACGAGTTGGTTTCAAGGTGAAAATAAATTAGCACAGCTGTTACATATATTTCTTTTCCAAAATGAATACAAAGCAACATTTTTGAACAGAAGGGAGTGCAAAAGTCATGTGTAGAATTTAATGAAATTTATGACTCGTGCCTGATTGAATTATACTGTAAGCAATTGAAAGGACAAAAAAAACAAGGGTTCTAATATGGAACCGATACGGAATCGTTTTATCGATCCTGTAGCGAACCGGACTTCAAAACACAGAAGTGAATATACCGCAGAAATTAGCACGGTGAGACGATCAAAACGGTATACGGATATCAGTGGTACGATTGAATTATAAAAATTCGAATTTTCTACTAGCGGAAAATGCAGCAAAAACGCAGAAAAATAAGATCGACGGAGCTAAAGAAGTCCGAATTTGGAAAAACGAAAAATGACGTCTCAGTCAGAAGATGAATTAGAATTTTTCTATGTAAAAATATTCAGGTTTGGAAAACATTTTATTATCATCAATTTTAACTGATATAAATTGGAATAAAATTACACTAGAAAATAAACTTCCAAATTATGTGATGAAAATTTACCAGTTGCTATGATTAATTAGATGCATTCCAAATATCAAATTTTATTTCAAAATTTTATCGTTTAAAATTTCACAAAATTTCAACTAATTACGTTATTAAAACAGTTAAAATTTACGGGTCGTTACACTCTCCCCCACCCAAAACTTTTCATCCCCGAAAAGAAAGGAGGTAGGAGAATAGAAACAACCAGAAAGAAAATAGATTGGAATACAAGTAAAACAATTAATTTAAACCATATAAATTTCAATTCAAATTAATTAATATTTAACAATTTGGTTAAATCCCTTTGAGTTCACTCAAGTTAAATCAATCTATCTATTTCTAAATTCATTATCTTATTATCTAGTCATCCTCAATTAATAATTTCTAAATCATCAATTTGTATAATCATCTATTGTACTCATATTTTATTCAACAAATTTAATTCTTTTATTCCAAATTATTATTAAGTTTATTCCACTTAATATATCTTATTACATATATTTAAACCATATAAATTTCAATTTAAATTAATTTATATTCAATAATTGGTTTAAATTTAAGGTATTTCCATAAGTTGATCTAATTTCAATTTGTTAATTCTTTCAGAACAAAATTTATTATATTCATCTCATTCAATTAACTTAATATTCTATCATCTTTATTAGCATTTTTTTAAAAATTAAAATCTAAGTGTATAACATTTATTATAAACACTCAAATTTTATTTATAAAATCATTTTATATTGTACATTATTTAATTACATTTTAACTTCTGAATAATTTAGGTAAGTTATATTGAAATGCAATTTAGTACTATACAAATAAAATTTTCAAATTCAATTATTTCAAGTTTAAATATGTATCCAAAATTTTTGACTTCAGTTTATAATTGAAATCATCTTTAAATCATAAACTTAAGAATTTAAATCTTCGATTTACTTCAAACAATTTTGAGATAAATATATATAGTATATATCAGATCAAAATTAAATCTTTGTATATATAATAAATCAGGTCATACCACATAAATTCAAATCAATTTAAATTTCCAAACAAAGTGTAACAAAGCTACTGAATGGTCTCTTCACTTCGACACCGAAATTATTTTCAAGCGTCAAAAGTGAAGAGTACTGATTTAAACATTAAAATTCTTTGAAAATCATTTATATTCGAAAATACTTTATATAATATACATTTAAATTTTAAAACCAGAGTTTGGAATCATCGGAAATTAAATTCTCAAATTCCTGATTTAAATTTATTTAAATTCCAAATCAATTTATAAACCATGTTTATAAATTCATTTAGAATAATAAATGATAATCAAATATTATCATTTCAAACAACCAATTAATTAACCTCTTTTTTTTTATTCCAGAAAACTTTACTTATATATTTATAATATAATCATACAAAATTATTTCATTTACCAAATTTGAAATCCATATTGTGTCAGTTTGCTCTGTTCAAGTGTTTGGAAATCCTATCGATAGCGTTGATCAGACGAATCGATCGAAAATCCAAACCAACATCAAGAACTCAAACACACACTGTAAACATAAAATATTTTATATTAATTACAAATACACTCCCTCACTCGGATATCCTCGAATGGATTTCAAAACAAAGATAGAGATTCAGATTAGAGAAACTCTAACTAAAAGAATTCAACTAAAAGGTAGACCCGATAGGGAGATAAGATAATTGAGTTTTCAAATAAAAGATGGACAAACATATATAAATCGCGGGTAACCTTAACTGGGTAAACCGTGATTCCAGGAATAAATTCGATGTAGAATTCTACGACAAATCGACATTCGATCGCCAGAGATAGAATTCGGGTATATAAAAGATAACAGCATCGTAAACCGAGGATACAGAAATCTTCGGTGAATCAATGCTGGTTGTACAGGAGTTTCACTCTTTTACTAATTATTCAGATATTGGCGAGACCGCCGATTTATTATAGAGATCATTCATCGGATACTCCAGAATTAAAAAGACACGAATAGGGGAGACACAAATGGACTTTGGAACCGAAGGAAACGTTGTAAAATTCAAAGAAACCGAGTCAAAGAAGAAGGAATTCAAGCTCGAACGAACGTGATTCTGTAATTGAATTTACTCTATATGCTGAGTTTTGCCTAAAGCCAGAGCTCTGATACCAACTGTAACGACCTGATATTTTCAACCATTGGCATCCATACATGTCGGATTTGAATTGCTCAAAATATCAGATTGTTAATTTAAATTAGGCAAAACTCAACATATTCAGTAAATAAAATAATCACAGATCACAGACACAGACACAGACACAGAGTAATATAACAACAATGCAGCGGAAACAAAAGAATAGTAGTTCATGAAGCCACTATATATATATATAACAGAGTTAAACAAGATACAACAGAAGTCTCGAATAAAATAGATATCTCAATACAATAGTCAAATACAAGATCTGAATACATCACTGGAATCAACTGAATAACTGAAAGCTGGATAGATAGCTGGGTCTCCAAGCGAAGCTCTAACTCCAAAGGTAAGCCTCGAATACTGGTACACTCAGTGTGACCCGAGCGTAAAGAAAAATACAAAACACTCGAGTCAGGATTAACATTCTTATATCAATAAATCCAACTCAAGTGAAATAACAACTGAAATACAAGTAACTCAAAGGACGTTTGGGATAACCATCCTCTAAGGATCCGTTAAACTATCTACTATATAGTAGTGTACGCTAAGTAGATAATGCCTATCAGTAATATAAAGTATCAAAATAGTGTTAAGGCGTTAACATTATCCCCCTTAACACATTTTTTATAAGCGTTATAGTCTATACAGCACTGTAAACTCCACCGTAAACTAGTGGGATATCAGGGAGTACTCCATAGGTATAACACAAAACAAATCGTAGTGGTCGCGTATAGGGATACAAGTATGACAAGACACATGAGGCAATACCCAAGGTAGTGAAACTACCATTTTCCTGATCCGGACCGGTGAGAACGCATCGCCGCAACGATCCCAACACCACGAAACAACACTCCCAAAATTTCGAGGGTGCACCAATCGATAACAAGTAATGAGTAGTTTATGAAGAAGTGTGTTCGCTCGAGGTAGCTAACCCCATTTGGCCCGGCACGGCTCCTGTTTTAGTCATTTCCAATTTGACACAAGTGTCAAGGCTATCCATTATCGTTCTCTTTCTTCAGTCATCACGTACATCATTCCAACCACTTCATTCTGGATCACACTCCGCGTATAGTTATTAAAGTGGTTTTTGGTTTAGACAGTGAGTATGTACCTAACCGATTCCGGTCTTGTTAATAACTTTCGTAATTATTACACCGATTGGTCGTTTAATATATTTCAAAACAGAATCAATTTCAATTTCAATTAGAATTTATAAATCAACATTTCATTTGTCTTCCTATATCAATTTCCATAATTTACGTTTCAAAACTTCCAAATTACTATTTCAAAATCTTATAATTCAATTTCAATTTTATTTAAAACAATTCAAATATTGATTCAAGTTCGTATATAAGTTTCATTCCGAAATCATTTAAATCAATTTAATTTAACATTCAAATCAATTTAAATTCATTTATCATTTTCATTCAATATTCGTTAAGTTAATTTATCATTCAAAACAATTTCTATTTAATTTCCAATTCAATAAATCAATTACTTAAGTTCAACTCCAATATATCAAAACTTACAAATTTGATTAAATTAGATTCGTCAAATCAAATTCTTTAAATTACAGGTCTTACATAAATTTCAATAAATCTCATTTTTATTTCTTGTTAAAGAAATTCAATTTCACATTTTTTTTACTTAGTTACAAATTTCAAAACTCAATTAATAAAGAAACTTAATTCACTTATTCAGGAAGTTCAATCTCACTTATTATATAAAGAATTCAATCTTATTTAATTATTAAATAATTCAATCTTATTTAATTATTAAATAATTTCAAAACTTAATAATTAAATAATTTCAAACTTAATTATTAAATAATTTCAAACTTAATTATTAAATAATTTCAAAACTTAATTCAATCGTTTCTCAAATTAAACAACGTTTTTTCATCAATTACATTGTTAATTTTTTGTTTCATATTATTAAATATTAACATTTTCCTTTCATAAAAATTCAAATTCCAACTTCATTTCAAAACCTTATCGTTTATTCAAATAAAATCTTTATTTTATTTTTAAATCAAATTATTGACCAATCGGGTTTTATTTAATTTTCTATCCTAAGTCAAAGTTTTATTTGGGTATATATCATTTCAACCCGATTCCATTACATTTCAAAAACCAAAGCATAGCAAAGGGAACTTGCAGTGTGATAACTGGGATGGTGTCAAAGTAAATAAACAAGCAATATCAAACATCAATAACAATCCAATAATTAATTCAAATAATCCCGAAATAATCGTATTAATTTACTTTGTTGTTTGTCCAAATTAATATAATTATTTCTAGAATCTACACTATCATTTCATGTAGATTAAAGATTACTGCACTAATATTTTATGCAGTTCTTCACTTGGTATCTATTATTCAATTCATACTACATCAATTTATACAACATACATTCAAATGGTTCAAGGTGTAATTAACCATATTACCACGTGTCAAGTAATTAAACATTTAAAGGGGTCATATTATGCAAATGTCATCAAATCAAATTTAACGCATATATCAAATCTAACTGTCCTACGTAAATTTCAATTGCATAATATTTATCACTTTACACATTACAATTTACATCCAATATAAACAACAAACAATCAATCAATTATCAACCAAACGGGATTATCATCGTATAATTAACAGATAATGGTGTCAGATGTCACAGGTGAACTGATACCGGTAATAACATATAAAACAGTGTAAATAACTAACAACAGCATATTTCAATTGTGGTTTCAATTGAAATCAAATTTAATAAATAAAAGAACGTTAATCGTGAGTGATTGCTCACCTTTCGAGGCTAGAGAGAAAAACAACGGAATGAGTTACAGATCCAAGCAAAGCTAGATTGAACACGAATTTGACGGACAACGCTGATAAATAGAGATCGATGAGATTGGATATATAAGTAAATTGATATAGATATATAGATAAAAAAAAATCAATTCAAAACATATTTAAAATTAATATATATATATATATATATCTTTAATTTATAATCAATATTAAATACCAACATATAAAATATCTATATATTTTTGAAAAACCAAATTCCCATAAAACCTACATATAACTAATGTATATAAACGTATATACAACTGTTATAATAACAATCAATATTTATTATCAAATCAATATAAACAATTCATGTATAAAACTTATCATAAACGAAAAGGTTTTAAAATCCATGTATAATATAATATATAACTTACATTTTTCAATATATATATAACAACAGGCAACTATATCATTTACAATAACAGCAAATAGTATATCAGGCTATATATATATCCCATACATAAACAACAGGTTTTATAAATTTGAACTTCTTAAATTATAAACGATGTATGTAGACCAAACTATTATACGCCTCGTATACCAGAAAACAGGTAATAAATTTTCCATATACTTAAATGGACATATGCGGACCAAGAACTATATATATACAACCTGCCTCTATGATTTAAACAATTATAAATCAACAACATGTACGTAGTGAAATCAATGCATAAGTAAATATATATGTACTGTCACCATATATTTGTATAATATATATAAACTCCTATATAAATAACTAGATAGAATGAAAATATAACAAATATGCAGAGGCCTAACATGTGTAAAACTGTACTGTCAGAATTGATATAATCGACATATAGAGAAGTTTATATAAACCACATAAGTAACTATATACGCATATATATCTCGGAAAACATGCAGACCACCATACATACATATACTTTTGCAAACTATATTTAACAATGGATACCACCATTTCAAAATACTGCATACAAACATAGATATATAATAAGCTCTGTATGTAAGCTAACTGAAAAACCACTTCAAAATCTCACATATATACTTATTATATATAAACTAATATTTATAACTAACAAAAATGCATATGCAGGCTCTATAACTTTGCAGACCACTACAACAATATACATAAATATATGTACAACCAATAAATGCATGCTACTTAAATACATATGCATTTATATAGGCAAGCTATTATATGTAGACAACTAGCTTGTATGACAATTATACTTTCAATCGGTTCTACAAAATACATACATACATATATATATAATATTAACAGCCGAAACTACTACATATATATATATATAAACAGCAGAATCACTATATTATAAATTAATACAACAACCATGATTTAAAGTCTATAACATAATTATATATATACCTTTGTATAAAACGTATAGGTTGAACGAGAGAGAATGGAAGGCAAGTACAAGCTGTGATCATGGTGGAGGAGAAAGTCAGCTGATGGAGCTGCTCGTTGGAGAGGTGCGTCTCGGATGGAGTGAAGTGAGATGGATCGGAGGGAAAACGGGAAGAAGTGGAGCAGGCTTTGTTGGTGGTTGCCGTGTGGTAGCGAATAGGGAAGGGGAACGCGGGTGTGGTGCTGGAAACTCGAGCGGAAGAGGCAACTGCCGAGGCGAGTGGCAAATCTCGGTGACAGGGCAAGGATGACTTTGGCTGCGGCCAGAGTCTAGGCGGAGGGGAGGAGAGCGGGCAAAAGGAAGGCTTGGGTGTGCGGCTGTTGGAGCATGGCTGAGGCCGAGGAGGTTGGATCTGGGCGCGAGAAGGTGGAAGCTATGGCGTTGGTGAGGGAAAAACGTGGGAAGGATCGGTTATGGGTGAGTGGAGGAAGCATGGTCTCAAGAGAGGGGAAGAGGAGTAGCAGGCTAATGAATGGGGAAAGGAGGAGGAAAGACAAAAAGAAGGCACGGGTTGGTTTCAAGGTGAAAATAAATGAGCACAGCTGTTTCATATATTTCTTTTCCAAAATGAATACAAAGCAACATTTTTGAACAGAAGGGGGTGCAAAAGTCATGTGTAGAATTTAATGAAATTAATGACTCGTGCCTGATTGAATTATACTGTAAGCAATTGAAAGGACAAAAAAAATACACGGGTTCTAATACGGAACTGATACGGAATCGTTTTATCGATCCTGTAGCGAACCGGACTTCAAAACACAGAATTGAATATACCGCAGAAATCAGCACGATGAGACGATCAAAACGGTATGCGGATATCAGTGGTACGATTGAATAAAAAAAATTCGAATTTTCTACTAGCGGAAAATGCAGCAAAAACGCAGAAAAATAAGATCGACGGAGCTAAAGAAGTCCGAATTTGGAAAAACGAAAAATGACGTCTCAGTCAGAAGATGAATTAGAATTTTTCTATGTAAAAATATTCAGGTTTGGAAAACATTTTATTATCATCAATTTTAACTGATATAAATTGGAATAAAATTACACTAGAAAATAAACTTCCAAATTATCTGATGAAAATTTACCAGTTGCTATGATTAATTAGACGCATTACAAATATCAAATTTTATTTCAAAATTTTATCATTTAAAATTTCACAAAATTTCAACTAGTTACGTTATTAAAACAGTTAAAATTTATGGGTCGTTACAGGAGTCCACAATGTTCTCCATGTTTCTTACCTTAGGAAATACCTTCATGACACTGCTAGCAGAGTAGAGCCTGATCAGTTGGGGGATTTTGAGATGGAGCCGATAGTGCCTCGTGCCACCGCACGCATTATGGAGCACGGTACTAGGAGACTCTACAATAAAATAATTAAGTTGGTCTGAATACAATGGGGAGATAATCTGGGGGAAAGAACATGGGAGACCGAAGAGAAGATGAAGAACACTCACCCAGAGCTTTTTGCTAGTAATTTTTCTCTTCAAAATTAGCATTTTGGTTGCATCGCGGTTGCTAAATTGGATGGTAGGAGATGGTTGTTATACTTTTTCACAAACATTTTACACTCATATAGAAATTTTTATACATGTTTAGGATATTTACATGCATACTTACACGACATGATTACACACTCACTCTACGATTGAGCTCATTGTTGCATGTCTGCAGTACATAGTCACATTGCACTGTTTGTTGAGTAGATGGTTGTGTAGAGAACTTGGCTATATAACATGGATGTATTGCGAGTTACATTATTCGCCCCATGGAAGATTTCGAGACAAAATCTTTTTTAGAGGGGAGAATGTAACACCCCATAAAATGAACCATAAATAAATAAAGTAAATTGAACTAAATATGATAAGTAGTGGATATGGAAATTTTATAAATTCAGAATTTGACCACGAAAGTTATTCCATTGCATTCATGGTGAAATTCTGATTTGTTTTCAAATATAATATGCTGAAAATGAAGCTCAAACAAAGAAGTTATGAGCATTTGAATTCTCATATTTTAATTAATTTAGTTTGAATTCAAATTCAAATAGAAAATCAAATTTAGGATTTAAATTTCAAAAAATATCTTGGAGGCTAAGTAAACATTTAAGTAACGCTTAACATTAAAAGTTTATTAGGGAACAAAATAATATGGCAACCGAAACAAAATAAACACCCCTGAATAAAAGAGCGGTCGACTGGTCATCCAAGGGTGGTTGGTTGCCTGGGAATGATAGTTGCCAGTGGCGGCTAGGGTTTTACGTTATGTTCTATTCGGTTGTGCGCTCCAGATTTACCAATTTCTTACCTACTTTCATCCTACGGTTCTGGTGCATTCCAATTCCTATAAATAGAACCCTATCTCTCCACTTTTATTCATATTAATATGGAGAATATGACAAAACTCTACCATTGCTATCTCTCTAATAAGATTAAGAAACTTCATAGAAATTCAGGTAAGGATTCAACCTATTTCCTATTTTCTTCTTCTTCCTCCAATCAATACTTATCCTATTCTTCTCCAACTATTCTTAACCTAATGAATATATATACCTCTTCCCTATTGTGTGTGTCTATATATCAAAAGAGAGATTCTGGAAGAGATCAGAAGGCTACAAATCCATTTGAGTAAAGCTAAGGCTAATCTGTGAGTGGAAAACTTAGTATTTCTTTTCAGTAGTTGTTTAGTGTATTTCTTTTGGATTTGAATATGCCCTAAGGATTTGGGGATTTCGAAAATATGATTGATAAAATCCCCCAAAATTCCTTTTTATTTCAAAATGTCAATTCTATGTTGAGATTCTCAATTATTTACATTAATTTGATGGAATTTGTTTTGTTTATGCAATTTTTGATAATTTCATAGTTTATTCAACTTCTCCTTCTTCTTTGGATCAAATTGTGATCCTTTAATAAAAGAAGGGGTTTAGATTACGAATTCTATTCGTAGTTTACACCACTTATTCATATCTATTTCTATGTAAGAAGAGGAGTTGAATAGAATTTGGGGTTTAGATTGCAATTCTTATTGTTTAAGATATTCCATTGAATTGGTGTAATAAATTGAGTTTCTATTTTATTTACAAGTTTGTTATTGCAGTTTTGGTTATGAATATTTATTCCCCGTTTTGGACATTATAATTCCATGAAATCTTGGGAAATTGAAGAAAAATGACTTATAATAATAATTGGTTAGGGAATTGACATTTAAAGCTAGTTTATAGTGTAAAATCCATGCGTTTGAAACTTATTAGGCACGAATATTTATTTATTTCTATTTATGTAATTAACATATAGCTATTGTGTATGTCGTAGTTAATTAGGCATTTATTTCCCCCATTAGCAAGGTAATTGATTTTATGGCAAAAATAAGTTGAAACTCTTATATAGCCTAATTATTAATTTAAGCCGTAGTAAGAAAGATTCCTTATAAGGCCTTATTTAAACGGTGAGATGAGGGTGTGTGTGTGTCTAGAGTAATTAATTTATGGCTAAGTCATAGGGATGCAAGGTCAATTGAGTTACATAACAGAAGTCTGCCCTTCACTTTGAGGCTACTAACAGTTGCGAACACTTTTATTAATGTGAGATATCATTATAATAAATATTTATAATGACACGAGGTTAGTTCCAAATTCTGTAGGGGAAATTTGCCCAGTTAATTTGGCTTCCAGTTCCTACGAATAGCGGTCTAATGTGAGATGTCATTAAGGGTATGGGCCATAAGACAAAGGGCCTGCTTCGGGGTTTGAGGTATTAAGTGTTGGACCCGCCTTTTTCCCCAAATGAAGTATTAAATGGCCAAGGGGTTACGTTAGGTGGTATCTCTACAGGGGTCCGATTCTGAAAGCAGGCCTTAAATGACAGGGTTTGCCTATTTTCCACTTGGAAGTATTAAGTGGCCTATGAGATTCCATATGATGTCAGCTAGATAGTAGCATTGAGGAGCACGCTTCTGGAAATAGGCCTTAATGATGGGGTCTGCCTATTTTTCATTGGGAAATATAAAGTGGCTTGGCACCGTCTCTCGCATTATTAGCTATTTATGATGTATGATTGGTATACGAGATCTACTTCTGGAATGGAAGGTATTAAGTGGTTGGACCCGCCTCCTTTCCTTATAAAGAAGTATTAATGATTTTAATTGTTTTATGTTCATAGACATATTCTTATTTTGAAATATACCATCCAAGTACTGAAAAGGTAAGACTCGAGGTTTTTATTCACCAAACACTTGTCGTTCTGACTTCTTCCTTATTACAACACAGGTTAAGGATGGAGTGTTGGCGGTGACGATGCTTAATGATGAAGAAGCTTGGAAAGGGACAGTATTTATTATTATTTGCTTTCATGTGTACCCATGGATTTAAAAAATTGTTGTAACAGATATTATATTATGGTTTTTATGGGATTTTGTGTTATGACATTTTTTCTAGTTTTGAAATAATCGGATACACTTTACTATTATATTTTATTCCTTCCCCTGTGAGTTCTAGAAGTTTAGTTATGGCTCTACAATGTTGTTTCTTTTTACCACCAACAGCTTGCCTTAGAATGGATTTAAGTTTCAATGGGCTTTTTCTGGGTCGAAATTTAGGCATGTTCTGGGGTAGGTTGTTATAGAAACTCCTTATCTTTTTCTTCTTTGCTTTGTCGAGTCGACTAAGCGGACAGTTTGGTTTGGTGTGATCCGACTTCTTACATTTATGACATATGGTTTCTTCCTCAGAATCATCCAGAAATTTGGCAATGCCAGTTTTATTCGGTGATTTATTACTAAATTTCCTTGCTTTTTAGTCCAGTTTTTGAATTGCTTCATCAATAGTGCTAGCTTAGCTACGATGTCATCTGCTTCCTCATTATCGGTTGTACTTTTTAAGGCAATAGATTTCTTTTTCGAATCACCGCTTTCACATTCTTCTATGGCTATCAGTTGCATCTCATCAATGATGATATTTCCTATTTGTAGAAGTTTTCAGAGAGAAGTTTAGAAATTGATCTAAGTTTTATTCATCTTGTATTTAAGATAATCAGACTACTAACAATACTTATAGGCGTGATTCCTATATCAGGAAAGTATAGCAAAGTAGATCATGGGCTTTAACACACATAGCCCGGGCCTTAACACACATAGCCCAACAGAAATAAGAAGAAAACGAAATACAGTTTTAACTAAACAAGGCAGATTGTAGATTGCAGTTTCAGATTCATTCTTTACACTCCCCCTCAAGTGGAGCATATGGATTCATCATGCTCAACTTGTCACATAATATCTTCATCCGAGTTCCATCTAGAGCTTTAGTTAAAATATCTGCAACTTGATCACCAGTCCTAACGAACCTTGTTTGTATCAATCCCTATAGAATCTTTTCACGAACAAAATGACAGTCAACTTCAATGTGTTTGGTCCTTTCGTGAAATACGGGATTGGAAGCAATATATATAGCTGCCTGATTGTCACAGTTCAACAAAGTTGGCTTCTCAACTTTTATACCAATCTCTGTCATAAGGTGGACAAGCCACATTACTTCACAAACTCCTTTAGCCATGGCTCTATACTCGGATTCAGCACTCGACCTTGCAACTATGCTCTGTTTTTTACTCTTCCAAGACACAAGATTACCACCAACATAAACACAAAAACCAGAGGTAGATTTTCTGTCAAGCTTAGACCCTGCCCAGTTAGCATCAGAGAAGCATTCTATTGTAGCATGTTGATGATTAGTATATAATATGCCAAGACCTGCAGTGCCTTTAAGATAACCTAGAATATGTTCTAAAGCTCTCCAATGATGAACACAAGGAGAGGACATGTACTGACTCACCAAACTTACAGAATAGGACAGGTCTGGTCTTGTGACAGTTAGGTAGTTTAACTTACCAACAAGTCTCCTATATCGTTCTGGATCTTTGAAAAGTTCTCCACTGTTAGCTAGATCATTATTTGGTATTATTGGAGTAGTGTTTGGTTTAATACCAAGTTTTCCAGTTTCTGTCAAGAGATCAAGAGCATACTTTCTTTGGGATAAGAATATACCTTTTGTACTTTTAATAACTTCAACTCCAAGAAAGTACTTTAGATGACCTAAGTCCTTGGATTGTGTATGGATGAATGTTTTCAAAGATTGAATTCCTCTGATATCATCTCCAGTAACAACAATGTCATCCACATAAACAACAAGTAGAATAATTCCAGCCCCTGAATTTTTATAAAACACAGAATGATCAAATTTGCTTTTATGTATACCAAATGATTCCAAAGCTTGACTGAATTTTCCAAACCATGCTCGAGGAGATTGCTTAAGACAATACAATGTTTTTCTTAACTTACATACCATCTTTTCCTCCCCCTGAGTAATGAATCCAGGTGGTTAAGTCATGTAAATTTCTTCTTGAAGATCACCATGTAAGAAGGCATTTTTAATATCTAGTTGATGTAATTCCCAGTTGTGTGTCGCAGCAAGAGAGATGAATAGTCTAATTGAAGTTAGTTTGGCTACTGGACTGAAGGTTTCCAAATAATCTACACCATAAACTTGAGCATAACCCTTTGCCACCAACCTTGCTTTGAACCTAGAAATTGATCCATCAGGGTTAACTTTGACAGAGAACACCCATCTACATCCAATTGGTTTCTTATCCTTTGGTAATGGAACCAGATCCCATGTTTTATTAAGGTCTAGTGCATTTAATTCTTCTATCATAGCTTCATGCCATTTGGGTTGCGAGATAGCTTCTTTGACAGTTTTGGGTGTAGAAGTTGCATCAAGTGTTTTGATGAATAGACAAGTGTTGGGTGATAAATTGTTATAAGAGACATAAGAAGCTATAGGATAAGTGCACTGACGTTTTCCTTTCCTTAGGGCAATAGGAAGATCAATTTCTGGATTAAATCGAGGTATAGGTTCATGGATTGGGATAGGAATTATATTATTCTCCATAGGTTCTTGTAAGTCTTCAGTATTGTCAGTGTCTTGGGTGTGAGTAGAATATATAAGGAAGTTTTGATCATCATCAGCTATTGTTTTACTTTGTTTTAGCATAGGTTGATAATAGGGTATATCCTCATGAAAGGTCACATCACTAGACACCACATACTTATCCAGACTTGGACAATAACATCTATATCCCTTTTGTAATCTCGAATAACCCACAAACACACATTTTATGGACTTTGGATCAAGTTTAGACACTTGAGGCCTTACATCTCTAGCAAAACAAACACATCCAAAGATTCTTGGCTCAACAGGATAGATGTGTTTATCTGGAAACAAAACTTTATAGGGAATTTCACCATTTAAAACACTAGATGGCATTCTATTTATTAAGAAGCATGCAGTAGCAATAGCATCTGCCCAAAAGAATTTTGGCATATTCATTTGAAATAGCAATGCTCTAGTGGTCTCTAAAAGAAGTCTATTCTTTCTTTCGGCAACTCCATTTTGGTGTGCAGTGTCTACACAAGATGATTCATGTAGCATTCCATTGTTATTCATAAACTCATGAAATATTCCAGAAGTGTATTCTTTGGCATTATCACTCCTTAATACTTTGATATTAGTATTAAACTGAGTTTTTATTTCATTACAAAAGTTACAGAAAATAGAATATAGCTCAGCCCTACTTTTCATAAGAAATAACCAAGTTATTCTAGTGTAATCATCTACAAAAGTTACAAAATATTTGAATCCTGGTTTAGAAATAATAGGAGATGGACCCCAGATGTCTGAATGAACCAGATCAAATGCAGCCTTTGCTCTTTTATTGATCCTTGGATTTGAACTTAATCGGTGATGTTTTGCAAATTGGCAAGAGTCACAATTAATAGTTCTAATGGAGTTGAACTGAGGATACAAAATTTTTAGATTTGATAGAGATGGATGTCCTAACTGATAGTGTGTTTTAAGAGCTTGAGTGATGCTTGTACATGCAATAGGGGTTGAGCCATCGAACATGTAAAGACCACCTAGCTCTTGCCCTTTACCAATAATTTTCTTGGTCACTAGTTCCTGAAACACACAATGATTAGGATAGAAAGTAATGTAACAATTAAGTTCCTTTGTTATTTGGCTAACAGAGAGAATATTAAAAGCAAGCTTAGGTGTGTGTAGAACAGATTTTAAGGTAATAGAAGGATTTAGAGTTATGGATCCAGATCCATGAATGGATGAAAGAGAACCATCAGCCAAGGTTATATTTTGAGATTTATTTTTACCTTGAAAATTTGATAAAAATGATGGATTACCAGTCATATGATCGGTAGCACCAGAGTCTATAACCCATTTGTTAGTTTTAGCCACAATAGATATAGTAGGGTTTTGATATTCTGTAGCCTCCTTCAAGCTATTCTGGTACTCGGCATACTTATTGTATTCTTCAGCAGAAATTAGAACATGCTTATTATCACTAGCTTTTGCAATAGTTGCTGTCTGTGAAGTATTTTTGCTTGTTTGTCCATTGTTTTGCTTTTGCTTTTCCTGTAGTTTCCAACATTGTTGATACTTATGCCCTTTCCTCTTACAATAGGTACAGAAATTTGGATTCATTGATCTACTGTCAGGTTGTGTGCCTCCTCTTCCATATCCAGTTTGATTTGGTCTCACCTGTGCACTGTTTTGTGCATATTTGTTCTGTGCACTTGAGTTGATTTGAGAAAATAGAGCACTAGAATTTGGTGCAACATTGTTTTGTGCATTACTTGAACTTTCTGCTCTTAGAATTCGACTAAATACTTCTTGTAGTGAAGTTACATCGGATCCAGACAATACTTGTGACTTTGCAGATTCGTACTCACTTGGCAATCCTCCTAAGAAACTCATGATTGCCATTTGTTCTCTTTGTTGTTGTTGGATCTTGATATATGAACTCATAGGTAAAAGTAGATTAAACTCCTCATAAGTTCTTTTAAATTTCATGAAATAGTTCATAAGAGAGAGATCTTGTTTTTCTGATCTATAAAAAGATTTGCACACATCATACATCTTGCCGAGATTTCCTTTTCCAGAGTAAAGAAATTCAAAATAATCCATTAGTTCTTTCACAAATCCACAGTGATTAACATGACTAATAACACTATTATCGATTGTATTTCGAATCTGCAGAAATAGGCGAGCATCATCTCGTAGCCAGATTTGATCCTCTGTCTTGATCGAATCCTCCTTAGGTGGATCTTCCCTAAGGTGATTTTCCTTGTCAATACTTCGCAAGTACAACCTAATTGTTTTACTCCAATCTAGATAATTCTCATCACTCAATTTATAATCTGTAATTTTCGACATTACAGGCATTACATCCACGATTGCTTTGTTTTCCGCCATACCCCTGATTAAGAGATTGGATTAGAAGAAGAAGGATTTTCAAAACGGATCTATCTGCTCTGATACCATGTAGAAGTTTTCAGAGAGAAGTTTAGAAATTGATCTAAGTTTTATTCATCTTGTATTTAAGATAATCAAACTACTAACAATACTTATAGGCATGATTCCTATATCAAGAAAGTATAGCAAAGTAGATCATGGGCTTTAACACACATAGCCCGGGCCTTAACACACATAGCCCAACAGAAATAAGAAGAAAACGAAATACAGTTTTAACTAAACAAGGCAGATTGTAGATTGCAGTTTCAGATTCATTCTTTACACTATTAGTTCCTCCAATTGTAGTTGTTTCAAGTCTTTGGATTCCTAAATTGCAGTCATTTAACACTTCCCGGGAGGATTCTCAGAATTTTTCGAACCATCTCCAATTCTATGTAAGCTTCTCCCAGCGTTTTGGATTTGAATACTATATTTGAAAATCGACCATACATCTCTTTTATATTTTCATCTTTCATCATTACCAAATTCTCTTATTCATTCTTAAGCATGGCTAAATGAATATCCTTGACCTACGACATACCTTCATGAGTCATCTCAAGCGTATGCTAAATTCCCTGCTTAGTCACACTGTGAGAAACATGATTGTATTCAATTTTATCTAAGGCACAAATAATAGAATTCATAGCTTTAGCATTTGACTGATACAAACTAAGCTCATTTACAACCCACTTATCTTTTAGCTTAGGAACTTCATGACCATCTATACTTACTATAGGCAAACTATAACTTGTTTCAACTATATCCAATGCATCTAGAAAAATTCTATCCTAGTTTTCCAATACATATAATGTAACAACCTAGTTTAGGGGTAATTAATAACAAATATTTAATGAATTAAAAAGGGATTTTCGAAATCAAAATGAATAATTTAAATTTATATAGAATATTGAAATTTCATAATTAGATAATTAATATCAATTTAATAGTTTTGAGAATAAATATTTGCTTTAAGATTTGTGAAATAAATTAATTTGAAAATTATTTAATATTGGGATTAAAATAAGAATATTGAATATTTAAAATTAAATAAATAGAAATATGGGAAATGGATTTTGGAAAATTTTATAATATTGGATAAATAATTAAGAAATGTAAATGTGATTTTTGTTTAATTTCAAGTGCTTTATGTTGAGTGGAAAATAACTTTATGAATAAAAGGAAAAGTAAATAAATGTTTAGTAATATATATATATATATATAACCCAAGCCAAAAATAATCAAAGCCCAAACCCATAATTTCTTTATCCAGACATTTCTAAGTCTACAAAATTCACTTGCATTTATACTTTCTATTCACGTTACTCCTCTTCATCACTTTTCATACTTCCTGCTCCTCTTCCAAAATTATGATAAAAATTCAATAAAAATAAATTATAATATATTATAAAGCACAAGAATATGCAATTGGATATTACTCAACCCCTTAAGCTATGGAGAATATGAGTGATCGATCATGAATTGGGATGCTCGGTCATGCATAGAGAGCAAGGGTAGAAGAAGGAAGCAAGCTTCAGGTCTTTGGTTATGGTGTTTAGTGCTTGCTCGGGAGTCGATGAAAGGGAATAGGGCAGCCAAAGCCATTCGAAACGGTTTACATGACCTGGAACATCTCCACTCTAGGCTGTCGACCAATCGATCGGTCTATGAGGACCAGCAGACCGCTGGGTAGCCTGGAATAGAATGTTCTAGGTTATGTGTTGTTGTGGGTATTTATGTGCTATTGTGTGTGCGTGTGTGCAGTTGTGTGTGTATACGTAATTGTGTATATATGTGAGCAACCACGAGTGTGTGTAAACATTTGTTACTATACTTATATATACATGTACACACACACACATTTAAATTAAACCAAATAAATATTTTAAACTCTTATATATATTCCTAGATAACATACACACACAGATATATATATATATATGAATGTAATATATTTTAAAGTTCAATAAATTAATTTAGTGAATATAATAGTATTAATTAAATGGAAAAATATGAAAATGGTCCTTAATTGATATTTTATGGTTTTCGAAGTATATTTTATGTAACTTTATGTAACAACCCGCATATTTGTTGATTTTATATTTAAATATTTTATCGTTAGTCGGATTTAAGTCCGAAAAGCTACTTTTTGCATACGGTCAAATTAGGACTTGAGACCACCTCCATTGAGTTCAAAATGACGTTTGCGATCTTTTTGAGTGTAAACTTCGATATGTTTGGAGATAGTGAAATTTCGTCACTTTTTGCTTTGAGCTTTGGTTTGGGCTGAACCATTCACTAACTCAGTCCAACCCCCTCCTTCTCTTGACAACTTCATTCTTCATTTCCTAAACATAGAAGCTTTATCAAAAATGGAGGAGGGAATGGGAAATTAAAACTCCAAGCTCAAGTTCTTTTGCAAATCCAACATTCAACTCCAAATTCAAGAAGAATACATGGATACAAGCTTGGGACTGTTCTCACTTTGCTTTCAAGCTCGGTTTCCATCAATTTTCGTGAAAAGGTGAGATTTTTATCTCACATTCTTGCCTATAACTGTCATTGGATTGTTGGGAATGGTTCCCTATCACTTGTGCACATGCATTTACATCTGGTTTGGATTGAATTGGTGAAAAACCCAATTTTTAGTGTTTTGGCAAAAATCTGGGATTAGGTCGTTCGGCTTTGGAGAAGACAGGCCTGCAAATTGCTCGTTCTGGGCTTAGGTCACTCGCCTGCAGTTAGGTCGTTCGAGTATGTTAGGTCGCTCCACGTGCTATTTCGACATGTTAGGTCGCTCGCCTCGATAGGTCGCTTGGTCTTTATTTCGTTAGGTCGTTTATGCCTTAGGTCGCTCGGCCTAGATAAGTCGCACCAACCTACTGCTCTTAGCTCGCATCATCTTTAGGTCGTTGGACCTTATTTCTTTTAGGTCGTTAGACCTTATTTCTTTAGGTTGTTGGACCTTAAACCATTCGCTTAAGTCGTTAGGTCGCTCGGCCATAGCTCGTTCCAGGCAATCAGATCGTTTCATGCTTAAGTCGTTCGCATTTAGGTCGTTTGACCTATTTTAAATCACCTCTGCAACACTAGGTCGTGCGCTAATCTTAGGTCGCATACTCCTTAGGTCGCGTACCCCTTGGGTCGCACCTCCTAGGCCTCATGCTTACTTCCTTTAGGTCGCTTGACCTTAACTACTCATTAGGTCGCACCTCAATAGGTCGCGCCTTTCCTTAGCTCGGCCACAAGATAGGTCGCTCGACCTGTCCTCATTAGGTCGTTCCCCTAGTTAGGTCGTTCGGATATTATAGGTCGCGCCACAAGTTAGGTCGCGCACCTAGGTCGCTCGGCATGCTGTCCTTAGGTCGTTCGACCTATTCTATTTTAAGTCGCAACCCACTAGGTCGTTCGACCTGTTTTCTCTCTTAGGTCGCTTGACCTTATTTCCTTTAGGTCGCTTAACCTTATTTTCTTTAGGTCGAGAATCTTTAAGTCGCTCGATCCCATCACTACTTAGGTCATTAGATCTTATTTCCTATAGGTCGCTCGCCCTATTGCCTTGCTAAGTCGCTCGGCCATGTCACCAAGATAGGTCGCATCCACCTAGGTCGCTAGGCATGCTATCCTTAGGTCGTTCGACCTATTTTACTTTAAGTCGTTGCACTTTAATTCGACCACTTTAGGTCGCACGTGTGTTTCTACTTGATGGTTTTGGAACTGATTTCCTTGGATTTTATTCACGTCTTCGAATGTGAAATTTTAGTGAATTGATTTGTTTCTACAATCAGTTTTGTGACTTGTCACTTTAAAAATATAAAGGTTTCAATACTAGTAGTAAATATCAAAACTCTTTCATCAAAGCGATTTCAACACTACTTTCTTACAAAACTCTTTTTCTCAAACCGTTTTCCAATCTACTAGTATATACAAGCCTTTACTTCACTCGGATGAGAAATCTAATTAAACGGCTTAGTAAAATAAGTGGTATGAAACGCTTGCGTTTACTTCGTCGGTTAACTCTTGGACTTGTTTGATTGAACCTCTTGTGACAATTTTCTAGTGAAGATCTACAGTTTGTTCGTAAATATTAAAGTTAAGCGAGTGGTTATGGGACATGAAGCTAAACTCATATATTTACTAGCTTAGTGTGATTGACCCTTCTTGATGATCGATGATGATCATTTTATGGTTTAGACTAGCAATGTGCGATGTCTCTTTGTCCACGTGGAGGACTGTTCTTCGTTTTATTGAGCTTCGTCTCACTTCTCGCATGGGTCGTACTATTTAGGTACGTCGATGTTTATTTCTCACATGGTTCGTACCTATTTAGGTGCGTCGATGTATATTTACTTCGTGGAGCAATCGGCTTAATAAGTTGGGGCATAGGGCATATCTTTCTAGGTGCGTCGGTGTTCGTCTATGCATGGGTCGTATCTTTCTAGGTGCGTCGATGTTCGACTTTACATGGGATGTATCTTTCTAGGTGCATCAATGTTAGACATTACATGGGGCATATCTTTCTAGGTGCGTCGATGTTTATTTACGCATGGGGCGTATCTTTCTAGGTGCGTCAATGCTAGAGCATGGGTCGTATCTTTCTAGGTGCGTCAATGTTTGACTTTGCATGGGGTGTATCTTTCTAGGTGTATCGATGCTAGACTTTACATGGGATGTATCTTTCTAGGTGCATTGGTGTTTAGTTTATGGGATTGGCCGTCCTCTTTTCTTATGGTTTCTGGATTTCGTGTGTTGATTTCTGAAATTTGTGCTTCACCAAATTTTCGTGATTTTCATTGATATGTTTTATCAATTTTTGTGCATTGGTGAATTCGTGTGTCATTACCTTTTGTGGATTTGGATCTTTGAGAAGATTCTTGTGATATTGATTAATCTCTTGTTGATTATAATTTACATACTTATAGTAGTATGCCATTATGGTTATTATGGTTATTATGCGTTTATGCCATATCTCTTATTCTATATCATGTCATCTGATATTTATAGCTAGACTGATCCGTTTATTATTTTCTTATAAATAATACTCGGGTCAGACCGAGATATTTCAGGTGCTTCTGCTTGACTTCTCTTCTGGGACTACTCTGACTTTTGGCTAGCCACTTAGATTATTAGTTTATATTGTATACATTTGAGATATAGACTCCGTGATGTATACTTACTCTTTTGTGTAGCTTGTAGCTACTCTTTTGTATTATCGTGGACCTTTCAGACCACTACTCTGATGTACACTTTCATGTGTTATTTATCTATTCATATCTTTTTCCGCCTTTGTGATATGAATGTCTGTGACTGATTTATGTTATGATTACTCCTATGTTTATTTCCGAAGATATTATAGCAACCGCGTGATAGCTTTGAGTTTGTATCAGTATGTCATATTTCCTCCTTCTATGAAATGCATGCTATACTATCTGACATATCGGTGCTCGCACAAAGCAATTACACGGATGGTCGCTCCTCAACAGCCTTATTCTTCGGGATAGTTGACAGTATTACTCCGTAGTGTTCTTAGCTAGCTTAGGTATAGAGGTGGGGCGTCACAGCTTGGTATCAGAGCCAAACTTCGGAACAATGTAGAATAATCTAGCAAGGATCATTGTCCTAAGTCTTTCTTAGGAATCGTGCCATAGGATTTGATTCGAGTCTTCGTACCGTTCTTTCCTATTTTCTTTTATGATTCCTTGTTTTTAGCAATCAAGTTTGTTTGATATTCATTTTTAGATTAACTTTTTCTCTTTTCTTTCTTTCTTAAAGAAAAGAAATGGTTAGACCTGGCCGTCCCAGCACCGGTCAATCTAGTACTACTCCTCAGGAGGGAGTATTTATGTTTGCCCAGCAGCTTCTAGATCTTGTTAAGAATGCTCAAGCTATCGGACCCATTCCAGAGCCTACTCATCCTAGATCCAGTTTTGCACGCTTGTGTAGAGATTATACCGATTTGAGTGGAAGGCCATTCCAGGGATCCGAGAGTGTCATTGAAATCCAAGCTTGGCTTAGATCATGCGACAGCATCTTTTCTCGTATGAATCTTGTTGATCTCCACCGAGTCCAAGTGGCTTCTAGCATGCTCCAAGAAAGAGCATTAGATTAGTATGAGCTTCTTATTTCTGAAATCATTGAAGCGGATCTCACTTGGGAGCAATTCCGAGAAAGATTTGAATTGAAATTTGTGCCGGAGGCTGAAAAAGTAACTTTGGCTCGGCGTTTTATCGACCTTGTTCAAGGTGAATCTTCTGTGACGGACTGCGTCGCATCTTTCAAATCTCTTTCTAAATACGGGGTTGAATACATTAATACCCCATTGAAGAAAAATCAGAGATTTGTTTATGGCTTGAACAAGAATCTCAAGAAGCCATTACTTCTGAAATTGGAAGTTTCTTTCGATCAACTTATTGATATTGTTCTTCGTCTTGAAGAGGCCGATAATGAAAGTATTGTTGAAGTTGAGGGTGTCAAACAGAACTTCAACAATAACATGAAGAGGCCTATTAAATTCAAAGGCCCCACTCCCAGCAAGAAAGGGAAGTAACAAACTCCGGTAGCAAAGACTCCTACCTCTAGTCGTGGACAATGCTACAATTGTGGTTCCACGGACCACTATGCCAAGGAGTGTCCACAACCCCTCTATTATCGATATTGCAAAAGTTCAAGTCATCATATATCTGCATGTCCCGTACTTCAAGCAAGAAGGAGGGAAAGCTAAAGGTTGTGCAAGCCTCTACTAGCACTTCTTTTGGTCAAGGTATTTTCTATCCTTGACAATATTTATTTTGTGAATATCTTATTTGACTTCTTTGTGATATGGGTTTCATCTCATTATTTTTATATTAAAGGAACTTGTGATTCTTTTTCTTTAAAACATTTCTGGGCTTGATGACTTCTTTGAGGATTGCGAACACGGATTGGTGGATCCGCAATACTCAATTTGCTTTTTATTTATGTTGAAATTATTTTATGTGATTTTTTCTTTCCGAGCCGATTTTTACTTATGCTTCGGAATTGACTTTTGTAAGGATTGGCTTAATTATTATGAAGCCATATCCTTTGTCCCGTATGAACTATTCATCTTCGACATTTTCAATCTGTTAAGCAGATTTCTGTTTTTCCTTTATGATTTTGATTCCAATTTGATGGCATCATTTTATTCTTTAAGCTCACATGATGAGGAAAGTGTTATTTCTCTCATTCATGTAGTTTGAGAATTTTCCGGTATTTTTGAGTTGTCTTAGGATTATCACCTAAGCAATCTTTTGAGCGGTGTTAAGGTCTTTTTTTTTAGGTCGACCTTGCCACCGATTTTCATTTGCTACGAGTTGCGGGAGTTAGCATTCCATTTACCGCATTCCGTACTCGTTATGATTCTTGTGAATGACTTATTATGTCATTCAGTTTATCCAGTTTATTTCATCCATTTTGTAAATCGGGTATTCTATGAATATTTCGATGAGACCATTCTTGTATTCATTGATTTTTGATGAGAATAGCGATTTAAAATTTTGCAAATCTTTTTCATAAGATATTTACAAGTACAATTGGATTTTTGTTCTTAAAACGAGCAAAGAATATTCTTAAAACTTTTAAGAGATATTTTTATCATATAGAAGATGATTTTGTGATTGTATTGCCCATTGAGTGCTTTAAGAATTCTGGTCGATGCGCTTGATCAACGTTATCGATAGGAGTTTCCTAAACGCTTTGATGAGACAGTCAGACACAATATATTGACTTGTAAAAATATAAATTCTTCTAGAAAGATTATTACATAAAGATAAATGTAATGTTGAAAGTTTTAGCTTTTCAGGAAAGAAGATTATTTAAAAGAAATTCTTTCTTTTCGATACTCTTATTCTTGTGATTCCCAAAGGGAACCAAAACTTTATCTTTGGTACCAATGCTAATCGTATTGGTTTGGATGTCGTTCTCTTGCAAAAGAGAACGTGCTATCACTTGTGCTTCTACATCATTTAAGCCGATCGAGACTAGGTATGCCACTCATGATCTAGTGCTCGCGGTTATTGTTTTCGCTTTTAGAGTTTGGCATCGTCATTTTTGGGGGAGAAATTTGTTCTCCACCCCGATTATAAATCTTTGGAATATTTATTTTCTCATAAGGAACTTCATGACTCGAGTTCCTGGTATCTTATGATCTTGATATTCTTTTCATTTCCAAAAAGGGGAATCGTGTTGCCAATGCACTTTGTTGTAAACAACAAGTGGTTGCCTCTTTGATGGTGTCCAAATGGAATGATCATCTTTCCAACATCGGACGGTTCGATATACTTCATTTTATTGAGTTTCATCTCATTCCCTTTATGGACTTGCGTCCGATGTTCTTTTATGGTGTTCGGTTCATCGGATGTACCGTTATTGTACTACATCGATGTCCCGGCTTTTCGGTTCACTTTGATGTACCGTTTTTGTACTACGTCGGTGTTCCAAATTATTCGAGATTCTCGTTTCTCGGGCATACCGTTTTTGTACTACGCCGTTGCTCCGGCTCAATTTTTTGCTATTCTTGATGTTTTCCACGTCTTTTAACTATGGAAATGCTTTGAGGTTTCCGATTTTTATTCTTGAGTCTGGTGTTATAGTAGGGATTGAAGTTTCACCAGATTTGACTTTTGAGCAATATTCTATTCGCATCATTGCTTCGGAGGTTGAGCGCCTTTGAAAATAAAGATGTTCTCTTTGTGTGAGTTCTATGGTTCTCAAATCCCAAGGATTTCCCTTGGGAAATCTAGAGAATTCATTGAGCGAACACATCCGGACTTGCTTTCTCATGCTCCTTGAGGTTAACTTCTTATTTCAAATTTCTTTTGTGTTAATATGTTGTTATGGTTGTTACTTTTTATTTCCATCTTATATATATATTGCGAGGACGCAATTTCTTTAAGGAGGGGAGTCTGTAACAACCCGCATATTTATCGATTTTATATTTAAATATTTTATTTAAATATTTTATCGTTAGTCGGATTTAAGTCCTAAAAGCTACTTTTTGCATACGGTCAAATTAGGACTCGAGACCACCTCCATTGAGTTCAAAATGACGTTTGCGATCTTTTTGAGAGTAAACTTCGATATGTTTGGAGATAGTGAAATTTTCGTCACTTTTTGCTTTGAGCTTTGGTTTGGGCTGAACCATTCACTAACTCAGTCCAACCCCCTCCTTCTCTTGACAACTTCATTCTTCATTTCCTAAACATAGAAGCTTCATAAAAAATGGAGGAGGGAATGGGAAATTAAAACTCCAAGCTCAAGTTCTTTTGCAAATCCAACATTCAACTCCAAATTCAAGAAGAATACATTGATACAAGCTTGGGACTGTTCTCAATTTGTTTTCAAGCTCGGTTTCCATCAATTTCCATGAAAAGGTGAGATTTTTGTCTCACGTTCTTGCCTATAACTGTCATTGGATTGTTGAGAATGGTTCCCTATCACTTGTGCACATGCATTTACATCTGGTTTGGATTGAATTGGTGAATAACCCAATTTTTAGTGTTTTGGCAAAATTCTGGGCTTAGGTCGTTCGGCTTTGGAGAAGACAGGCCTGCAAATTGCTCGTTCTGGGCTTAGGTCGCTCGCCTGCAGTTAGGTCGTTCGAGTATGTTAGGTCGCTCCACGTGCTATTTCGACATGTTAGGTCGCTCGCCTCGATAGGTCGCTTAGTCTTTATTTCGTTAGGTCGTTTATGCCTTAGGTCTCTCGGCCTAGATAAGTTGCACCAACCTACTGCTCTTAGCTCGCATCATCTTTAGGTCGTTGGACCTTATTTCTTTTAGGTCGTTAGACCTTATTTCTTTAGGTCGTTGGACCTTAAACCATTCGCTTAAGTCGTTAGGTCGCTCGGCCATAGCTCGTTCCAGGCCATCAGATCGTTTCATGCTTAAGTCGTTCGCATTTAGGTCGTTTGACCTATTTTAACTCACCTCTGCAACACTAGGTCGTGCGCTAATCTTAGGCCGCGTACTCTGAAATGACCCTCCTATTTCCACCCTAATTTCATAAGGATTTTTTTTTTGCTAAGAGATGATATATAGATATATCATTCATTACAAATGTGTTTTCCAAGGTCATTTTCTTTTTCCAATAAACAAAATATATCCAGGATCAAAATAACTTACCAATATAAATATATCAGTGTATATCTAATAACATACACATACATATGAAGATGTATGTGTTCTTCTTGTTTAAATTCAGAGTATATACTTTATTTTTTTTGTACAAGAACATTCTGTTTGATTTAGATTTTTAGCAATTCAGATTAATTATTGTATTCTGATTTTTGGCCATAAAATCCACTGGAAACATGTACTTTAGTCTGTCATTAGAATTAAGAAATGATCAAGTAATAATCAGTGGTAAACAAGCTTTTAATATAGATGATTGTGTTAAAGTCTGGATAGTATCAAATTCAGTATAAAAGAAAGTGGATCCTAAGTGAACACAAGCAACATCTAGGCGTAATGGAAACGCGCCTAACTTATACACAAGAGGTCACGAGTTCGAGTACTATGCTGGTCGGTTCAAACACAATTTTTGTTTTTCTTCTTTTTTTTTCCTGTATGGTTTGAAATCTGATACCTACCTATCTTTGTACATATATATTTAATGTTTGCCTATAACCTAACATACAAAACAATTCTTCCTACTTTACTATTTTTGAATCCCATTCCTACAACTGTTCTAGGAATTATAATTATATTTTTGCTCAAATATCAACATGTACACAGATATACATGTACATGTCAATATCTCTGCTCATTTTCCAGAAAACTGGGTGAAACAATTGCTAAATGTACTAAGCTTTGAAATGCATTTTTATTTTCAGAATACAATCTATCATGATCAACCAATACTTCATTTATTTGAAGCTGGTTAACTCATGAATCTTGTATTTGCCACACTAGTTCAAAGCAATGGAGATACCTTTCATTGCATTCTGTCTGAAGCTTTTAGAAAAAAAACATTTTACTTTTCTCAATACAATTCAGAAATGAATTCAAACTTATTTACAAAGCATTTCAGTAAAAAGAAAATAAAATCCCTTTAAGTTTACTTCTTGCTAAATCCAGATTTTGTTCTAAAACTCATTGCTCTGTTATGTCTCAAGATTAGCTAATACATATATATAAATTATGCAAAACAGTAGCTCACATAATTGTACATTTCTTACCAGATTTTTATAGCTGATACTTGAGCATATTTCTCTTGTTTATGTTTCAGACCCTACTTCAAAACAAATCAAACCTTAACACACAACAATTTCAACAGACCAACAAATTTAATCTGACACTTTTCAGAACATAAGGGCAACATGATCACTAACCATAAAATATTCAATACATGACTGGAAATCTTAGAAACATAAATTTTTTTCCCGAATACATGCAGATATAATCAATTTAAGCTCTTATTGAAACTAGCTAGCATGTTCATTCACTCCTCCATAATAGCCATTACTTCATTTTTACTTAGTGCCTGGGTTACCTGAAAGAGCATAAGTGGCTGCCTCATTTTAAATTGAGACACCCCATATGCCATGAGCAAACAAGGGTCAGATCTATGATCTGGTATGAGTAACATCAATACATTCATGATATTAAGCAATAGAGAATATAAGAGTACTAACTTGTTATTTAAGAAAATTCCTGCAATCAATTGTTTTATCATAGTATAATTAAGTTGGTTCAGGTATGATATATTCATTTATCATTCTTACACTTGCATACATAATCATACAAACATAATTATCTATTTGCAACAATTGCATTCACTGGAACCATCTTGGTTCCATACCATTCAACCTAAGAAATATCCATATTCCTATTTCTTCATTTACAGGTTGTATTATTCAATTTAAATCCCTGCCTCATCTGCTATTAAGGAATCACTGGGACACATTGCAATGAACTAATTCACATCATTGCACAAAGATCTCAGGGCTTAAACAAACCATGTGCCAACTTGCATACTTCAAATATGACAAGCATTCCAGCAGCCTTCTTGGCCTTCCCTTCCCTAGTTTATTTACTAGTGTATTGTCTTAAATCCTATCATCAATTATGCTAAGTGAACATGTCACTGCAAACATGGAAACATCCATAATTTTTTCCTAGCATAATTCTCCTTAGAAATAAGCAGATAGTTA
Organism: Allium fistulosum; assembly: GCA_030737815.1. Lineage (NCBI taxonomy): Eukaryota > Viridiplantae > Streptophyta > Magnoliopsida > Asparagales > Amaryllidaceae > Allium > Allium fistulosum. Next base: position 1,363,674,342 of record CM060903.1, on the reverse strand, counting down.
TTTCCTAAATGGGGTCAACATGTCTTGATCTTAGTAAAATATAAGAACATTTTCAACTGTAAAAAGAGGCATGGCATGTTATATTGATCTGCAAGCCTTTATGATTGATTCAGATTCAAGATCTGGTTCAATCATAATTTTAGCTTGTGGGTTTCTTTTTTTTTTGATTTGATTAAGGGCTCAGCACTTAGAAAATTTCTATTGCACCCTTAACATTTTTCTTTTCAAGCCTCAGCACTTATACCAAGTATAATGCAGCTCCAATCATTTTTATAAAGTTTCCATGCCATAGATCTATAACAGCTGAGAGTATTCTCTATATAATTTTTAAGATCCTAAACTTTAACATTTATAAGTATAATAAATCAGTATGATGCTCATCCAAAGACAAATGTCTCAACCAATCAAAGATCATCAAAATCATCCATATTAAATCATATCAGATTTAAAATAAGACATCCAAAAAGCATTGATGAAATCATATACATCAAAACCAGAAATACATAAATGGCAATATAAAAAGTGGCTGCCTCAACTCAGGTCTTAATGCCATGAACTCAGTGAGATTACTCACCTAAATGTTTCTTCTTATTAATCCAGAAAATTCTTGAATGTTTTCTCCTTCCTTCCAATATTTTTCTTCTTTTCTTATTTTTGTGCAGCCCGGGGTAAAGACAATTCTACTGCCTATTTATATGCATTTTTCCTCTAGGGTTTTGTTGAAACAGAATTCCATTTCTGTCCTGGCTAGCATCATGCATTTTTCATTCATAATACCCCGGCCACATTAACCAATTTAAAGGCTGCATTTTCTTTCTTTTACTTTACAGAAAATGGCCACTCACCTAGTCATGTTAAAAGTGTGACTATCCTATTTCATATTTTAATTATTTCTGAAAATCCCCTTTGCTATTTTTGTCTACACAAGCATATTGACTTGTATCACATTTCATGTCATTTTAATGTTATGGTTTCACTTGCTTATATATATATACTTTTCAGTGTTTAAAAATGTATATTTGTATACATATCTTATCTAGGCTTATTTTAATTCCTCTTTTAGATTCAGAAACATATACACCTATATGTATACAAGTTTACAAATCCTTATACATATGTATAATTTTCTTTTCTGGGTTTTAATTAAAATCTGTTTATTGATTTAAAGTAAAACTTATTTTTCTTATTTTCTAAGATGATCCATATAATTCCAGAAATCAAATATCTATGTTGCAAAATCATGTTTGTATTGCCTTTTTAATTCTTGTTTTAAATCCAAGAAATCTGGAGTTCTTCCTTGTGCCATTTCAGTGTGCACGTGCACACATATACTTGCACACTATTTATTCCAGAGATTTCACCATATTTAAATCTAAATATTTCAAAAATTAAATCATTTTACAAAAATGATTTTTCACAAAATTTTGGGGTATTACATTCTCCCCTCCTTTTAGGAATTGTGTCCTCACAATTTTTCTAACATTTATAACAAGCATCATTTTCTTTTCTGAAAACTTATCAAACATATGCATAAGCAAACAAATTCAACCATATCAACCATGCATAACAAAATTCTTCAGAAAAAAATTACCTTTTAATTTGCAAAAAGCTTAGGATAATCCATTTTAATCTTATCCTCTAACTCCCATGTGCAGTCATTAGGATCACTACTCCACTGGATCTTAACTAGTTTCAAGGTTTTGCTCCTTAATTTCTTTTCTTCCTTGGCTATAATCCCCACTGGTTCTTTTTCATAAACCAAGCCAGGATTTATTTGAATTTTGGTAGGCTCTTCCAAAATGTCTTCTTTATCATGTACCCATTTTCTAAGTTGGGACACATGAAAAACATTATGCATTGCTTTCATTTCCTCTGGTAGTTCTAATTTGTAAGCCAATGAACCAATTCTTTCCAGAATTTTATAGGGTCCAACATACCTTGGTGTAAGCTTACCTTGCTTGCCAAATCTCATGACTTTCTTCATAGGTGAAATCTTGATGAAAACAAAGTCTCCCACTTTATATTCCACTTGCTTTCTCTTCCTATCTGCAAATTTCTTTTGCCTATCTTGAGCTGCTGCTATTCTTTTTCTTATTAACCCAATTTTCTCTGTAGTTTCTTTAACATATTCATGTCCAAGAACAGCCCTTTCTCCAGTCTCTACCCAGCATATAGGTGATAAACATGGCTTGCCATATAAGGCTTCAAATGGTGCGATCCCTATGGTGCTTTGGTAACTGTTATTGTATGTGAATTCAGCTAGATGGAGGTGGTCTTCCCAGTTGCCTCCAAAGTCCAGTGTACATGCTCTCAACAAATCCTCTAAGACTTTGTTCACCACCTTAGTTTGACCATCTGATTGTGGATGGTAGGCAGTGCTTAAGCACAATTCACTCCCCATAGCCTCTTGAAAACTTTTCCAAAACCTTGAGGTGAAGATGGTATCTCTATCACTCACAATGGTTTTGGGTATGCCATGCAACCTTACTACCTCTTTCATGAATATTTGAGCCAATTTTGGAGCATTTCTTTCTGTTTTAACTGGGATAAAATGTTCTACCTTAGTTAGCCTATCCACTATTACCCATATACTTGTGTTTCCCTTCTTAGATCTAGGCAGACCATCTATGAAATCCATAGATATATCCTCCCACTTCCACTGTGGTATGCTAAGGGGTTGCAATAGTCCTGATGGCCTTTGTGTCTCTGCCTTGACTTGTTGGCAAGTCATGCACCTTGCAACATATCTGGCCACATCTGACTTCATCCCCTTCCACCAAAGATTTCTTTTCAAATTTTGATACATCTTGGTGCTACCTGGGTGTATGGAGTACTTACTCCTATGGTACTCATTTAATATTTCCTCCTTCAATTCTATATTTTCTGGAACACATATCCTATTTTTATTCCTTAAATAACCATTTTTGTCAACTTGATAATTTATTACTTCCTCCCCTCTTGATATGAGCATTTTCTTTTCCACCATGTTTAGGTCTTGTTCCTGCATCTTCCCAATCTTAAGAAGTAAATCTGATTGCAGAGATATCATACTTAATCTCCCTTTACCTTCACCTTCTTCAATGGACATCATTTGTACCTTACTGTTTTCCTCAATTTCCAAATCAGTAAGTATAGACAAATCCTTAAACTCTTCCATCATCAACATGGCTACTTTGGCATGTTGTCTACTCAAGGCATCTGCAACTTTATTTGCCTTGCCTGGTGTATATAGTATATCTAGATCATAGGCAGCTAGGAACTCTACCCATCTATGTTGCCTCATGTTCAAATCTTTTTGTGAGAATAAATATTTTAGTGCCTTATGATCAGTGTATAAAATGAATTTGGCACCTAACAAATAATGTCTCCAAAGTTTCAAAGCATACACAACTGCTGCTAGTTCAAGATCATGGGTTGCATACCTGGTTTCATGTGGCTTTAATTGCCTAGATGCATAGGCTACCACCTGGTCTTGCTGCATCAACACAGCCCCTAACCCAGAGCCACTTGCATCAGTGTACACAACCAAATTTTCATTTCCTTCTGGCACTCTCAATACTGGTGCATTAATCAGAGCTTCCTTTATTTTGATAAAAGCTTGCTCACATTTTTCTGTCCATACAAAGGCTTGGTTCTTTCTAGTTAAATTGGTAAGTGGTGATGATATTTTTGAGAAATCTTTTATAAATCTCCTATAATATCCTGCCATCCCCATAAATGATCTAATCTCACTGATGGTGCTAGGTCTTTTCCATGCTTGGATTGCCACTACCTTGTTAGGGTTTACTGATATTCCTTTGGCAGAGATAACATGCCCAAGGAAATGCACTTCTTCTTTCCAAAATGCACATTTTGAAAATTTTGCCTTTAAATCATTTTCCCTTAGCCTTGACAAAACTAAATGCAAATGATTTTTATGCTCTTCCACTGTCTTAGAATAAATCAAAATGTCATCAATAAAAATCAGTACAAACTTGTCTAAATAATCTCTAAATATTCTATTCATCAAATCAACAAAATATGAAGGAGCATTTGTCAAACCAAATGGCATAACCAAAAATTCATATAAGCCATATCTTGTGTTAAATGCAGTATACTTAACACTTGAGTCTTCAACCTTCATTTGATGGAATCCTGATGCTAAGTCTAGCCTAGAAAATATTTTAGCTTCACTGAGTTGGTCAAAGAGATCATCTATTCTAGGCAATGGGTATTTATTCTTGATGGTTACTTTATTTAGTTCCCTGTAATCTATGCACATTCTCAAGGTACCATCATGTTTTCTTACAAACACTACTGGAGAACCCCAGCAGGAATTGCTTGGCCTTATAAATCCCTTGCCTTCTAATTCTTCCAACTGATTTTTCAATTCTTTCAGTTCACTTGGCCCCATTCTATAGGGTTTCTTGATTATTGGACTTGCTCCTGGTATGAGATTAATTTGGAACTCAACTGGTCTGTGGTGTGGAACACCCTTAACTTCCCCAAACACATCCAAGTATTCATTAACTATGGGAATTTCTTCAATGGTTAGTTCACTCAGATCTTTTTCTAAGTCAACTAAATGATACAATTTCCCTTCCTTAGCTATTTCACATAGAACTGTGATCCTCTGGCCTCTAGAATTTTGCAATGATATGGTGGATGAGTCTAAATTTATTATGGCTTTAAATTGCCTTAACCAATCTACCCCCAATATAACTCCTATATTTGGGTAATTTAAAACATATAAATTGGAAATAAAAATATTTCCTCCTATGTTTAACTCCACATCCACACAGTTCATGTTCAAAACACTAGAACTCCCTAGGGGACTTTGTACAAGCAATGGGGTTTCAACCAATATGCAGTTTAATTTTAACACTTTAACTAATTCATAGGAAATCAAAGAGTGTGTTGCTCCAGTATCATATACTACTGGTATGGGTATGGCACAAATGAGTAATGTACCTTCCACTTGGCCATGATTTTCAGCATCAATTTTCACTGCAGATTTGCCTTTTCCTTCCAAAGTTGCCAATTTCCCTTGCTGTTTATTCTCAGGACAGTTCCTCTTCATATGCCCCTCTTTCCCACATAGGTAGCATTTGAAGGCTCCTCCTTTCAACTCTGGGCACCTTGGTTTGATGTGTCCTTCTTTTCCACAATGATGGCAAACCAATTTCTTCTTAGTATCATTGGCTTTTGTATCTTTACCCTTCCTGTTGCCTGCCTCCTCCTTCTTTTTATCATAAGGGTGATATCTTCCCTTATCCTTCTTGTTACTACTCTTAAAATTCCTATATTTCTCTCTTTATTTGTCATGTTGTTCCAGTTTCAAGGCCAGATCAATTACTTGATCAAATGTTCTATCTGCATATGGTAGCATAGCTCTGCTAAGTCCTGGGTTCAGTCCTTTTATATACCTATCATTTTTGGATGCTTCATCTGCCACTAGCATTGCTCCATAATTAGATAGCCCCTCAAACTTTTGAGTGTATTCAGTGACATTCAAAGTTCCCTGCCTAAGTTTGATAAATTCTTCAAGCAAAATGGTCTTGGCTGATGCTGGTACAAATCTTGCCTCCAACATCTCCTTGAACTGATTCCAAGTGATTTCATTTTCATTTCTTCCAGCTATGATTACCTCCCACCAGCTTAAAGCTACCCCTTTCAGTTGTCTTGAAGCTACTTGCCTCTTCCTTTGGTCATCCAACTGCATGTCATTGAAAATCCTATCAAGTGTTCTCAACCATGCTTGAATTTCCATCACACTCTCAGTTCCTTCAAAACTCTTGCCTCCCAAATTGGAATAAGTCTTCAGTAGTTTTGAAAGCTCTTCATGTGGGTTCTCAGGCCTATGCCCAATTCCATTTCTTAAAACCCTCACAAATTCTTGCATATCAAGCATTTGAGGTGCACTGGGTCCTGCATTGTGATGAGATCCTCTTCCTACCATGGTCTGCTAACTAAATTCTGGGTAAATGGTATTAGTATATTATGAGTACTTCTATAATTTCTATTTTTTTATCTAAATTATTTCATCCAAAACAAACAGACATAATACATTTCTATATTACTTAACAATCAATGCAACCAAGTGCTCTGATACCAACTGAAATGACCCTCCTATTTCCACCCTAATTTCATAAGGATTTTTTTTTTTTGCTAAGAGATGATATATAGATATATCATTCATTACAAATGTGTTTTCCAAGGTCATTTTCTTTTTCCAATAAACAAAATATATCCAGGATCAAAATAACTTACCAATATAAATATATCAGTGTATATCTAATAACATACACATACATATGAAGATGTATGTGTTCTTCTTGTTTAAATTCAGAGTATATACTTTATTTTTTTTGTACAAGAACATTCTGTTTGATTTAGATTTTTAGCAATTCAGATTAATTATTGTATTCTGATTTTTGGCCATAAAATCCACTGGAAACATGTACTTTAGTCTGTCATTAGAATTAAGAAATGATCAAGTAATAATCAGTGGTAAACAAGCTTTTAATATAGATGATTGTGTTAAAGTCTGGATAGTATCAAATTCAGTATAAAAGAAAGTGGATCCTAAGTGACCACAAGCAACATCTAGGCGTAATGGAAACGCGCCTAACTTATACACAAGAGGTCACGAGTTCGAGTACTATGCTGGTCGGTTCAAACACAATTTTTGTTTTTCTTTTTTTTTTTCCTGTATGGTTTGAAATCTGATACCTACCTATCTTTGTACATATATATTTAATGTTTGCCTATAACCTAACATACAAAACAATTCTTCCTACTTTACTATTTTTGAATCCCATTCCTACAACTGTTCTAGGAATTATAATTATATTTTTGCTCAAATATCAACATGTACACAGATATACATGTACATGTCAATATCTCTGCTCATTTTCCAGAAAACTGGGTGAAACAATTGCTAAATGTACTAAGCTTTGAAATGCATTTTTATTTTCAGAATACAATCTATCATGATCAACCAATACTTCATTTATTTGAAGCTGGTTAACTCATGAATCTTGTATTTGCCACACTAGTTCAAAGCAATGGAGATACCTTTCATTGCATTCTGTCTGAAGCTTTTAGAAAAAAAACATTTTACTTTTCTCAATACAATTCAGAAATGAATTCAAACTTATTTACAAAGCATTTCAGTAAAAAGAAAATAAAATCCCTTTAAGTTTACTTCTTGCTAAATCCAGATTTTGTTCTAAAACTCATTGCTCTGTTATGTCTCAAGATTAGCTAATACATATATATAAATTATGCAAAACAGTAGCTCACATAATTGTACATTTCTTACCAGATTTTTATAGCTGATACTTGAGCATATTTCTCTTGTTTATGTTTCAGACCCTACTTCAAAACAAATCAAACCTTAACACACAACAATTTCAACAGACCAACAAATTTAATCTGACACTTTTCAGAACATAAGGGCAACATGATCACTAACCATAAAATATTCAATACATGACTGGAAATCTTAGAAACATAAATTTTTTTCCCGAATACATGCAGATATAATCAATTTAAGCTCTTATTGAAACTAGCTAGCATGTTCATTCACTCCTCCATAATAGCCATTACTTCATTTTTACTTAGTGCCTGGGTTACCTGAAAGAGCATAAGTGGCTGCCTCATTTTAAATTGAGACACCCCATATGCCATGAGCAAACAAGGGTCAGATCTATGATCTGGTATGAGTAACATCAATACATTCATGATATTAAGCAATAGAGAATATAAGAGTACTAACTTGTTATTTAAGAAAATTCCTGCAATCAATTGTTTTATCATAGTATAATTAAGTTGGTTCAGGTATGATATATTCATTTATCATTCTTACACTTGCATACATAATCATACAAACATAATTATCTATTTGCAACAATTGCATTCACTGGAACCATCTTGGTTCCATACCATTCAACCTAAGAAATATCCATATTCCTATTTCTCCATTTACAGGTTGTATTATTCAATTTAAATCCCTGCCTCATCTGCTATTAAGGAATCACTGGGACACATTGCAATGAACTAATTCACATCATTGCACAAAGATCTCAGGGCTTAAACAAACCATGTGCCAACTTGCATACTTCAAATATGACAAGCATTCCAGCAGCCTTCTTGGCCTTCCCTTCCCTAGTTTATTTACTAGTGTATTGTCTTAAATCCTATCATCAATTATGCTAAGTGAACATGTCACTGCAAACATGGAAACATCCATAATTTTTTCCTAGCATAATTCTCCTTAGAAATAAGCAGATAGTTATTTCCTAAATGGGGTCAACATGTCTTGATCTTAGTAAAATATAAGAACATTTTCAACTGTAAAAAGAGGCATGGCATGTTATATTGATCTGCAAGCCTTTATGATTGATTCAGATTCAAGATCTGGTTCAATCATAATTTTAGCTTGTGGGTTTCTTTTTTTTTTTTTGATTTGATTAAGGGCTCAGCACTTAGAAAATTTCTATTGCACCCTTAACATTTTTCTTTTCAAGCCTCAGCACTTATACCAAGTATAATGCAGCTCCAATCATTTTTATAAAGTTTCCATGCCATAGATCTATAACAGCTGAGAGTATTCTCTATATAATTTTTAAGATCCTAAACTTTAACATTTATGAGTATAATAAATCAGTATGATGCTCATCCAAAGACAAATGTCTCAACCAATCAAAGATCATCAAAATCATCCATATTAAATCATATCAGATTTAAAATAAGACATCCAAAAAGCATTGATGAAATCATATACATCAAAACCAGAAATACATAAATGGCAATATAAAAAGTGGCTGCCTCAACTCAGGTCTTAATGCCATGAACTCAGTGAGATTACTCACCTAAATGTTTCTTCTTATTAATCCAGAAAATTCTTGAATGTTTTCTCCTTCCTTCCAATATTTTTCTTCTTTTCTTATTTTTGTGCAGCCCGGGGTAAAGACAATTCTACTGCCTATTTATATGCATTTTTCCTCTAGGGTTTTGTTGAAACAGAATTCCATTTCTGTCCTGGCTAGCATCATGCATTTTTCATTCATAATACCCCGGCCACATTAACCAATTTAAAGGCTGCATTTTCTTTCTTTTACTTTACAGAAAATGGCCACTCACCTAGTCATGTTAAAAGTGTGACTATCCTATTTCATATTTTAATTATTTCTGAAAATCCCCTTTGCTATTTTTGTCTACACAAGCATATTGACTTGTATCACATTTCATGTCATTTTAATGTTATGGTTTCACTTGCTTATATATATATACTTTTCAGTGTTTAAAAATGTATATTTGTATACATATCTTATCTAGGCTTATTTTAATTCCTCTTTTAGATTCAGAAACATATACACCTATATGTATACAAGTTTACAAATCCTTATACATATGTATAATTTTCTTTTCTGGGTTTTAATTAAAATCTGTTTATTGATTTAAAGTAAAACTTATTTTTCTTATTTTCTAAGATGATCCATATAATTCCAGAAATCAAATATCTATGTTGCAAAATCATGTTTGTATTGCCTTTTTAATTCTTGTTTTAAATCCAAGAAATCTGGAGTTCTTCCTTGTGCCATTTCAGTGTGCACGTGCACACATATACTTGCACACTATTTATTCCAGAGATTTCACCATATTTAAATCTAAATATTTCAAAAATTAAATCATTTTACAAAAATGATTTTTCACAAAATTTTGGGGTATTACATACTCCTTAGATCGCGTACCCCTTGGGTCGCACCTCCTAGGTCTCATGCTTACTTCCTTTAGGTCGCTCGACCTTAACTACTAATTAGGTCGCACCTCAATAGGTCGTGCCTTTCCTTAGCTCGGCCACAAGATAGGTCGCTCGACCTGTCCTCATTAGGTCGTTCCCCTAGTTAGGTCGTTCGGACATTATAGGTCGCGCAACAAGTTAGGTCGCGCACCTAGGTCGCTCGGCATGCTGTCCTTTGGTCGTTCGACCTATTCTATTTTAATTCGCAACCCACTAGGTCGTTCGACCTGGTTTCTCTCTTAGGTCGCTTGACCTTATTTCCTTTAGGTCGCTTGACCTTATTTTCTTTAGGTCAAGAATCTTTAAGTCGCTCGATCCCATCACTGCTTAGGTCGTTAGACCTTATTTCCTATAGGTCGCTCGCCCTATTGCCTTGCTAAGTCGCTCGGCCATGTCACCAAGATAGGTCGCATCCACCCTGTGCAGTTAATGCCCCGCTATTATCCCGCTATAATGCTGCTATATCTCATAGCAGATTTCTACTGCTACAATTTTTCCATATAGCCCCAAATATAGCCTTTCCGCTTTAAGCCCCGCTATATCCCGTTATTCCCGCTATATTCCACTCTTTCCGCTATATCTTCTTTAAAAGAAATGAATTGAAAAATGATATTTATACATTATAAATATTATGAAATTAATTTATTTAATTTAATTTTTAATATATTTTCAGAAATGAAAATACTCTATTATTCTACTAAATTCAGTTATGTTATATAACAGTTTTACGTTTATTTACAGTATATTCGCTCACGTTTTTATTAAAAATTGTTTATGTATTAATTATAATTCAATTAAATGTTAATTTTTCATTTAATTACCTTTTATATATTTGTAAAAATGTTAAGTACAAGTTTTATATGCTATTTTAGAATCATCCGCTATATCCCGCTATATCCTCGCTGCATCCCCGCTATGACTTTTCGCACCTCCGCCACAATGAATCTGCCGAGCGCTTTAACTACACAGCATCCACCTAGGTCGCTCGGCATGCTATCCTTAGGTCGTTCGACCTATTTTACTTTAAGTCGTTGCACTTTAATTCGACCACTTTAGGTCGCACGTGTGTTTCTACTTTGATGGTTTTGGAACTGATTTCCTTGGATTTTATTCACATCTTCGAATGTGAAATTTTAGTGAATTGATTTATTTCTACAATCAGTTTTGTTACTTGTCACTTTAAAAATATAAAGGTTTCAATACTAGTAGTAAATATCAAAACTCTTTCATCAAAGCGATTTCAACACTACTTTCTTACAAAACTCTTTTTCTCAAACCGTTTTCCAATCTACTAGTATATACAAGCCTTTACTTCACTCGGATGAGAAATCTAATTAAACGGCTTAGTAAAACAAGTGGTATGAAACACTTGCGTTTACTTCGTCGGTTAAATCTTGGACTTGTTCGATTGAACCTCTTGTGACACTTTTCTAGTGAAGATCTACAGTTTGTTCGTAAATATTTAAGTTAAGCGAGTGGTTATGGGACATGAAGCTAAACTCATATATTTACTAGATTAGTGTGATTGACACTTCTTGATGATCGATGATGATCATTTTATGGTTTAGACTAGAAATGTGCGATGTCTCTTTGTCCACATGGAGGGCTGTTCTTCATTTTATTGAGCTTCGTCTCACTTCTCGCATGGGTCGTACCTATTTAGGTACGTCGATGTTTATTTCTCACATGGGTCGTACCTATTTAGGTGCATCGATGTATATTTACTTCATGGAGCAATCGGCTCAATAAGTCGGGGCATGGGGCATATCTTTCTAGGTGCGTCGGTGTTCGTCTATGCATGGGTCGTATCTTTCTAGGTGCGTCGATGTTCGACTTTACATGGGATGTATCTTTCTAGGTGCATCAATGTTAGACATTACATGGGGCATATCTTTCTAGGTGCGTCGATGTTTATTTACGCATGGGGCATATCTTTCTAGGTGCGTCAATGCTAGAGCATGGGTCGTATCTTTCTAGGTGCGTCAATGTTCGACTTTGCATGGGGTGTATCTTTCTAGGTGTATCGATGCTAGACTTTACATGGGATGTATCTTTTTAGGTGCATCGGTGTTTAGTTTATTGGATTGGCCATCCTCTTTTCTTGTGGTTTCTGGATTTCGTGTGTTGATTTCTGGAATTTGTGCTTCACCAAATTTTCGTGATTTTCATTTATATGTTTTATCAATTTTTGTGCATTGGTGAATTCGTGTGTCGTTACCTTTTGTGGATTTGGATCTTTGAGAAGATTCTTGTGATATTGATTAATCTCTTGTTGATTATCATTTACATACTTATAGTAGTATGCCATTTTGGTTATTATGCATTTATGCCATATCTCTTATTATATATCATGTCATCTGATATTTATAGCTAGACTGATCCGTTTATTATTTTCTTATAAATAATATTCGGGTCAGACCGAGATATTTCAGGTGCTTCTGCTTGACTTCTCTTCTGGGACTACTTTGACTTTTGTCTAGCCACTTAGATTATTAGTTTATGTTGTATACATTTGAGATATAGACTCTGTGATGTATACTTACTCTTTTGTGTAGCTTGTAGCTACTCTTTTGTATTATCATGGATCTTTCAGACCACTACTCTGATGTACACTTTCATGTGTTATTTATCTATTCATATCTTTTTCCGCCTTTGTGATATGAATGTCTGTGACTGATTTATGTTATGATTACTCCTATGTTTGTTTCCGAAGATATTATAGCCACCGCGTGATAGCTTTGAGTTTGTATCAGTATGTCGGATTTCCTTCTTCTATGAAATGCATGCTATACTATTTGACATATCGGTGCTCGCACAAAGCAATTACACGGATGGTCGCTCCTCAACAGCCTTATTCTCTGGGATAGTTAACAGCATTACTCCATAGTGTTCTTAGCTAGCTTGGGTATAGAGGTGGGGCGTCACACTTTAATATATAATTCAAATTTTAAAAAGATAATTTATTGACTATAAATATAAAAAATTGATTTGGATGTTTCATAATTATCTAAAAGTATTACTTTATTATAGAAAATTATGAAATAATTTTTATGAGTAAATTTTAGTCTTACAAACTATTTTTAGGTTATTAAACGAAAGAAATGTGTTTTCTAATATTATCAGTTGGAATTAAGTCATTATTTAATTTTATAAAAATTGAGATATTTGTTTTATTATAAAGAATATAACATATTTGAGTTAGTTAATTATCTAGTTAATTCTATAATAAATATTTATTACCTATTTTTAAGTACTTATTTTTGATGTAAGATTATATGTTGCGAAAGATTCATTACTAAATATTGATTTGTTGATATATATATTGTTTAATCTATTTTACCTTGCCTTTTGATTTATATTTCCTTTTATATTGAATTAGATTCTATGAATGATTCACCATTGATGTGGATTTGTTTAGTGATTTGATATCATACGGTGATGACATCCTTCTATATGATTTTTTGATGATTTTTATTTATGTAACGAGGAATCTGAATAAACGGAGTTATAATACCGTCCGGTATGGGAATATTTCTCATATTATTCTTTGAACTCGTTAAATAGAATATTTAGAGATAGAGTGTAGTTTATGAGTAATGAATAAACGTTTGAGTATCATGTAGTGGTATGTGACGCTGTTGTGATATTTATTCACTTATTCATAATAAGTAGATAACACTCACGTGATAGGAATAGTGTTATGAGTGTGAGGTGATACACACAGTAATGAGTATGGCTTTATTCAGAGATTACGGATACATCCCTAATAATGAGCATGACTTTGGGTCTATATGTATTAGTTCTATATGCCAATATTATGATATACTCCTTTTGTTAGCATTGGAGAGAACCAGATGGCTAGAATCCACCCTAGCGGCCTAATCATTGGGTCGCACCCCAGATCCATGACACTATATATTTATATAGCTTTATGCTTTCGCTACATGCGCTTGACCTTGTGTCACCTAGGCCAGTAGTCTATTACCTATATGGCCTAGAGTCGGGTCATGATTATTGAGTCCTCGCATTAACGAGCACATTGATAGATACGTGTCATGAGCCATGAAGGTACTAAGACAGTAGATACTTCATGACTCTAGAGCTTGCTTCATGCTATCAGTCTCCCTTCTAGTACTAACGGAGTGATAAATTAGCATCTACTATTGGTACACCTCACTTATGTATAGATATGGGTTAGATGACCCACATATTGATGTTTATATATGTATGGCTCTACTTGGGACTTCATATCTTTCGCACAGTCATTTCCCATTATGATATTTCCAAATAGTTTATATATGAGAAGATGAGATTATACTTATGACAGATGTCCAAAGTATAGTAGATTCTCATATTATTATTATAGTGATAGGCAGACTATCCTATCTTGCATATATTGGTGATGATGTTTTATTATTTTAGATTGAGAGATATATTTAGGCAATGCTACATGCTAGCCTGATTATACTTGGTGATGTCTCACTTATCGATGTTTTCTAGATTTAGATGATAATTTCTGGAAATTTGTGACTCACCCATTTGTGTTGATTCTGTGGTTTATTATTCGATGCGCTTTTATGTGGGTAATGACATCTTTATGCATGGTTTTGATTTATTCGTGCGATGTGATGCTTGGATGATTATCTAGTCTTATATTTATATTCCATGCATACTTTTCCATACCTATACACACACACACATTATTATATTGATTATTGACTTGAGCTTCTCTAGAAGTGTTATCGTATTATTATTCCTAGTTTAGACAGTTTGACCAATATTCATAGATCTTTGATTTAGACATAGTTTGATCGGTGTGTTATTTATGTAATACTCAAGTCTATCCAAGACATTTCAAGTATATGGACTCTTATAAGAAGGTGTTTTAGTAGGTTTAGAGGGCACTCATATTAGGACAATATTTGTATGACATTGATTCATTGGATATATATACACTATTGAGTTGTATACTGATTATTCATTACATTACATTGAGATAGTTGACATTTGAGTTGTTTTGTATCCTTATAGTTTGTAATCTATATTATTATTATCGCTGTTATTCTGAATCTGTGTTCTATATTATTTACTGTATATTGTGTATTGTTCTATCCTCGAGGCACACGTGTTTATTGCTTTATGCCAGTACTGAATACGTACAGGTGAGTTATATATTTTATTTTGAAATACGTACTAGTGTTAGCTCAATGGAATATTCATGTATATACTCATATAGCCTCATTCTCTATATTATCTAACAGTATTACTTAGTAGTATTCTTGGATAGCATAGGTATAGCGGTGATGTGTTTCATTTGGTATTAGAGCTGGATGTTTTGTGCACATGACAAGGGGTTCTCGCATTATGATCATTATCAAAACTTTCAATTTTACCCCTACACATGTTATGAGTTGGTTGCTTCGTGCGGCAATTGAGAGGTTAGTCATAATACTAGTGTGTTTGAGGTACCCGTGATAGCTATAGTGAGATAGACATCATTTGGTATTGGAGCAGGTTTAGAACAATGCATTAGATATAAGAAGCATGAGTCCCGACCTTAGATGAAACTTGGAGTCTCAATCCCCTTTGGGTGAGTTGGGCATTTACTCTATAATTAGGGATAATAGGAATATATATATAGGATGGTTACTGGGGTAATCATCTGGGGATGTATTTATTATTTTCTATATATAAAATATTTGGATTTTGATATTTTGAGTATGAATATAAATGTAAAATGATTAAACTTGAGTGGTTTAATTCTGAATTATCGAGTTTTGATTGATTTTTTATCAAAGTGTGCACGGAAACTAATAAACTGATTTTTCGCTGAGTGCATTGATTGTTGTTTCTTATATTTGTTTAATTATTGATGATCGTTTGATATTATAAAATGTTTATTAAAAACGTATATTGACTAAAATAGATATTCATGTATGTTTGAAAAATATTTGGATATTAATAAGTACTAGTTAGAAATACAGAATATTATATATATGGTTTATTATTATAATATGTTTTTGGAAATCAAACAAATGTTTAAATTAGAATTCTATTGAAAACAATACATTATAAGTTTGATGGTTACATATTGTGATGTGATATTTAAAGTATCAAAGTGATTTATTATCTAATGTATATTTAGAGAATGTATGAAAATGTTTTGAAGTTGATGAATATTTGTTATAGAAAAGATTTTGATTTATATATGTATATATTTTGTAATTGGAAATATTATAACGAAGTATTGAAATTGATTATGTATTTTATAAGCTAATAATTATTTAATTAAGGAAATAATGTAAAAGGATTGTATAAATAATGTTATAGAAATTTGTGAAAGGAATTGTGTTAATTTATCCATCATATGCTTTAAGAATTCTGGTCGAAGCGTCTGACCAACTTTATCGGTAGGGACTCCTAAACACTATAATGAGACATTTGATAATAGTTTTTAGGAAGATATAAATATTTTAAGGAAATTAAGTAATTTTGGAAAGGATAAATATTTTACGTAACACTTTATAGTGAGTAATTTTGATAAAGTGATTTTGAAATATGATATGCGTTGACATGAATTGTGTGAAGTTTTTGAGAAATTATATATGAATTGAATTTGATTTTTATGGACATTAATCATGATTGTAATAATATGTAAAGAATTTATTTATAAATTAGAAGCTATAATTAAATAGTTTGTAATTTACTAAAATTTGGAATTAATTTGTAGAATTTTGGGATATTATAATTTATGTAGCTATAAATGATTTAACTCGATTTGGATATTTTGATTTAAGTGAATAAGGAACATTTTAGGATAGTATAATTATTTAAAAAAAATTTAAAATTTGAATTTTGGAAAGTTTTATGAAATAAGTATGTATTAGTATTGTATTGACTTTGATAATCAAGTATTATATTGATATATTATGAACTTAAGTGGGTTTACAAAGTTAATATGGAAGAAATTTTTGGAAATGTAAATAAGTGTGTATAAATTAATGAATATTGAATGGTATATTTTGACCATAAATGTAACAACCCACATTTTAATGGGCCTAACTTTCGACAAGAATCGAAACCCAAGTCCATCAAAGCCCAGATCGTTGGATTTTGTACATGCAAATAAGCATGAGCATTATCAGAGATCGATAACAATCTAAACTCACAACGGAAAAAATAATAGGACATAAAAAATGACTATGCCGACTACTTGGAACTAATGGTATTCCTTGGATATATGATTGCACATTAACATCGAGTATGAGAGATGTAACGACCCGTAAATTTTAACTGTTTTAATAACGTAATTTGTTGAGATTTTGTGAAATTTTAAACGATAAAATTTTGAAATAAAAAAAAATATTTTATATTTGAAATGCGTCTAGTTAAATATAGCAACTGGTAAATTTTCATCCAAAAATATGGAAGTTTATTTCGTGCGTAAATTTATTTTAATTTAAATCAGTTAGTAATTAATGAAAATAAAATGTTTTTGAAACCTGAATGTTTTTATATAGAAAAATTGTAAAGCATCTTCTGAGCAAGACGTCATTTTTCGTTTTTCCAAATTCGGACTTCTTTAGCTCCGTCGATCTTATTTTTCTTCGTTTTTGCTGCATTTTCCGCTAGAAGAAAATTTGAATTTTTATAATTAAATCGTATCACGGATATCTGTATACCGTTTTGATCGTCTCGTCGTGCTGATCTCTGCGGTATATTCCATTCTGTGTTTTGACGTCCGATACGCGACAAATCAGCGTAACGGTTCGTCGTATAAGTACGGTATCTGTGTCTTTCTTTCCTTGTGCCTTTTCATTTCTGATCTAGCATTGCTTTTGGTTATGTCCATTCAAGTTTCATGGGGTAACTCATTAGCGGTTTCTATTCCATCATTTAATTCAATGCCTTAATGGTTCGTTCTGGCTACTGGTTTGGAAACATAAATTTTACAAGAGGCACGTTTGCATTTTATAGGCCGTTCACTGCTCATCTCCTCTCCCCTACTTTTCACCTTTCCCCATATTCCCTGCTCCAGATATTCACTTATCTCTCTCTATTTTTTTTCTCTTTGCCACTTTCATTCTAAAAAATTTAAATAAAATATACAAGTGATACAAGTTGCTTTGTGATTTCATGGAGTATTGCTCTGAGATGTGCCTTCCTCCTGCATGCTGCATGTCAGCCCTCAAGCCTTCTCCTCCGTGAACCTAGTAGTCGGGCACCAAACACGTATAAATTCCACCGCCATTTTCCAGTGACCGCCCATTAGCTCGGCCTCCACCATTTCTCGCCTTGTCCTTCCACTCCACGCAGCTCGCGCAATTGCCATCTACCTGAAGCTAGCCCCGCATCTGCTCACGTTTAGCACCATATGTCTGTTCCTCTTGATTTTTTTCGCTCTTCCTTTAATGGTCGGTTCATGCTCCCTAAAAAAAATAGAGCGGAAAAAAAAACAAAAGTGCAACAAGAAACAGAGAGGAAGGTGAAGGTAAATATGTTTGCTGAAGCCTATTATCACCTTCGTGCTCCACCGACTGGATCCGCCCACCACCTAATCTCCGATCGCTAGCCAACATCCGTCACCTTTCCACCGCATCAAGCCCACACTTCCATATCCACTTCCTCCTCCCTGCCGCTTGTCCCATCACCAAGAGCTGCTGTACAAAACCCATTAACCACCACATCGATGCAGCGTTGAAGCCTGTCCACCTTTCTCCCCTTCCGATTGCCTTGCTCCGGCCGTGTGCAGTCTTTTTTTGTTGGTATGTTGATATATATATATATATAAGCTTTGGTCAATTACTCGTATTCTATAGTCTGTAGAAAAAAAGATATATATGAAGTATGTTATTTGTTAGTTTGCAATACGTTAGGTATATTAAATACTGTATGTATGTGTAGTTTTTATAAAGTCTGTTGGGTGTCCTATTTCTAATATATATATATAATGTTTTGATAAAGTTATTTATATATTAGTTTTATATTATATGAAGTATTATATGGGCTAATGTGTGGTTATGCATAATATAATATAACTACGTTTCGGTTTTATATTTTATATGTATGTGATAAATAAACCTGTTGCTTACTCTATATTTCACTATATATGTACGAAAAAAGGGTATTAGATTATATCTTATCATGTTATAAGTTTCGGCTGTTGTTGTATATATAGACCAGCTTTATTCCATTTTCTTGTATCTCCATGTGCCATAGCTTCTTTCGTTTCTGGAAAATATTATATATGTACATTATTACAAAGTTTTGGGTTCCGATGTGCTATACTTTTCCTGTTTACAGTGGTATTATAAATGCGTACGAATTTATATCATGTATATATGTTTATATACCTCTTAATTACTAGATATTAGTTTTAAAAAATCTTTAAGCATGTTAGTTATATAGGTATTTATGTAATAACAGTGATATATATAGATTCATATATGTTTGTAGTTATATACGTTCGGTTAAATAAAGTATATGCATATTTGTTTATCGGTACAAATTGTTATATAAGTTTTAAAATATATATATTATTATATTATAATAATAGGATAAGTCCAGATGGTATAGTTTTAATACATTTTATATACATATAAATATTTCGTTTTATTTAGAAAATTGTAAGAAAGAAACGATTTTTTTAAATAATATATATATTTAGTTAAATTTATATCGACTGATTCTAATTGCTTCATCAATTCTCGTATCATCTTGTTCATTAAATTTGGGTCCATATAGCTTTGCTTTGAAATTCGTGCTTGGAATCGAAACTAATTCCATCGTCAGATCTCTCTAGCCTCGAAAGGTGAGCAATCACTCATGATTAATGTTCTGTTATTTATTAAATTTGATTTCAATTGAAACGACAATTGAAATATGATGTTGTTAGTTATTTACACTGTTATATATGTTATTACCTGTATCAGTTCACCTGTGATATCTAACACCCTTATTTGTTATTTATACAATGATAATCCAGTTTGGTTGATAAATGATTGATTGTTTGATGTTGACATTGGACGTTAAATTGTTAATGTGTAAGTGATAAATAATTTGAAATTGAAATTGACGTAGGATAGTTAGATTTGATATATGTGTTAAATTTGATTTCAATGACATTTGCATAATATGACCCTTTAAATGTTAAATAAATCGACGCGTAGAAATAGTATTAACTACACCTTGAACCATTGAATATATAATTGGTATAGTATAATTTGAATAATAGACTTCAAGTGAAAAACTGTAATGAAATAATCTTTAGTCTACAAGAAATGATAGTGTAGATTCTAGAAATAATTATATTAATTTACACAAATAACAATGTGAATTAATACGATTATTTCAGGATTATTTGAATTGATTATTGTATTGATATTGATTATTGTTATTGCTTATTTATTTACTTTGACACCATCCTAGTTATCACACTACAAGTTCCCTTTGCTATGCTTTGACTTTGAATTGAATTGGAATCGGGTTGAAATGATAAATACCCAAATGAACTTGACCTAGGATAGAGAATTAAATAAAACCCGATTGGTCAATAATTTAATTTAAAAATAAAATAAAGATTTTATTGGATAAATGATAAGGATTTGAAGTGAAGTTGGAATTTGAACTTTTATGGAAGGTAAATGTTAATATTTAAAATCTGAATCAAAATATTAACATAGTAGTTGATGAAAGAACGTTGTTTTAAATTTAATTAATAATTGAGTTTTGAAATTGTAAATAATTAAGTTTTGAAATTGTTTAATAATTAGATAAAATTGAATTCCTTAATAAGTGAAATTGAACTTCTTGAACAAGTGAAATTAAGTTTCTTTATTAATTGAGTTTTGAAATTTGTAACTAAGTAAATGAATAAGTGAAATTGAATTTCTTTAACAAGAATTAAAATGGGATTTATTGAATTAATGAAAGACTTGTAATTGAAAGAATTGATTTGATGAATTTAATTTAATTCAAATTTGTAAGTTTTGATACAATGAAGTTGAACTTAAGTAATTGATTTAGTGAATTGAAAATTAAATAGAAATTGTTTGAATGATAAATTTACTTAACGCATATTGAATGAAATCGATAAATGAAGTTAAACTAATTTGAATGTTAAATTAGATTAATTTAAATGATTTCGGAATGAAACTTATATACGAACTTGAATCAATATTTGAATTGTTTTAAATAAAATTTTAAATTGTATTATAAGATTTTGAATGGTAATTTGGAAGTTTTGAAACGTAAATTTTGGAAATTGGTTTAGAAAGACAAATGAAATGTTGGTTTACAAATTCTATTTGAAATTGTAATTGATTTGGTTTTGAAATTTATTAAACGACCAATCGGTGTAATAATCACGAAAGTTATTAAAGAGACCGGAATCGGTTAGGGACATACTCACTGTCTAAACCGAAAACCACTTTAATAACTACACGCGGAGTGTGATCCAGAATGAAGTGGTTGGAATGATGTACGTGATGACTGAAGAAAGAGAACGATAATGGATAGCCTTGACACTTGTGTCAAATTGGAAATGACTAAAACAGGAGCCGTGCCGGGCCAAATGGGGGTTTGCTACCTCAAGCGAACACACTTCTTCGAAAACTACTCATTACTTGTTGTCGATTGGTGCACCCTTGATTTTGGGAGTGTTGTTTCGCAGTGTTGCGATCGTTGCAGCGATGCGTTCTCACCAGTCCGGATCAGGCAAACGGTAGTTTCACTACCTTGGGTATTGCCTCATGTGCCTTGTCATACTTGTATCCCTATATACGCGACCATTACGAATTTGTTTTGTGGTATACCTACGGAGTACTCCCTGATATCCCACTAGTTTACGGTGGAGTTTACAATGCTGTATAGACTATAATGCTTATATAAAATGTGTTAAGGGGAATAATGGTAACGCCTTAACACTGTTTTGATACCTTATATTATTGATAGGCATTATCTATTTACCGTACACTACTACATAGTAGATAGTTTAATGGATCCTTAAAGGATGGTTATTCCAACATCCTTTGAGTAACTTGTATTTCTGTTGCTATTTCACTTGAGTTGGATTACTGATATAAGAATGTTAATCCTGACTCGAGTGTTTTGTGTTTTGCTTTATGCTCGGGTTAGACTGAGTGTACCAGTATTCGACTCACCTTTGGAGTTTGAGCTTCGCTTGGAGATCCAGCTATCTATCCAGCTTTCAGATATTCAGTTGATTCCAGTGATGTATTCTGATATTGTATTTGATTATTGTATTTGAGACATCTGTTGTACCTTATTTAACTCTGATATGTATATAGTAGCTTCATGAACTATTATCTTTTGTTTCCGCTGCAATTATTACTTTGTATCTGTGATCTGTGATTATTCTATTTACAGTATATGTTCAGTTTTGCCAAATTTAAATTAACAATTCGGTATTTTGAATTATTCAAGTCCGACATGTGCGGATGCGAATGGTCCAAAATAGCGGGTCGTTACAAGAGAAAAGAAGACTTCTCTAACCATCAATCATGTCCAGTTCTAATGACCTGTCCCTTTAAATCTATCATGTGGGTTGTACCGAGGAGGGGTCGGAATAATGTTCTGGTAACTGGAAAATCTACAGTGTCCATAACGTAAATTCATACCGATTGGTTTCCATTTAATTGTTATGTCTACTATTTAAGGTTAAAAAAATTAACCAAACATTGCACACACTATATTCCTACCCAACACAATTCATCTACCTACCCTTCTCAAGGTACAAAGTACTGACATAAGTCATCAGCCACTTAATACTTCCAAATATGAAGAGGGCTCCTAGCATCGTCGTCGTTAGTCTATTGATCATAGCCACAAAGGCATTTGACCACTATTCATGACATTATAATACATAATAGCCGTATTACTAACGCATCTATCATCATTAAAGTCTTAGCCATGTGAGGGACAGTACCCAAGCCAATTAATGCCTTATTAATAGGGAACAGGTAGACCCCTGACCATTTAATACCTATATTCTAGGCAGGGCTTTTTCATTTAATAACTAACCCCAAGGCAGACTCATCACTAGTACCATCTAGCTAACAGTGCTTGAAATCTCACAGGAACACTTAATACTTCTTTGTTGGAAAGTAGCGTACCCTAGATCAATTACATAATACCTCAAACCTGAAGCGGACTCTTCCCAAGATATTCACTACCATTTCTAATCGATAATTTTGACCATTTAATACCTTTTAATTAGAAAAGAGGCGAGCCCTTAAACAGCCACTTAATACTTCTAATCCCTAAGTAGATCCTATTACTCCCTCAATCGCTTCTCTTTTGTCCTATGATTGGTGAGGTCCCACATCAATAATAAGTGTACGCAACTACTGATAGCCTCTGAGTGAAGGACATAATTCCATTATGCAACTTTACTAAGCTTGCATTCCATTCTTCTAAGCCCAACGAACTATTCTATGGGTCCTATGGTTAATTAAAGATGTCTCACATTAATAGAAAGTGTACACAACTATTAGTAGCCTCAAAGTGAAGAGCAGACTTATGTTATGTAACTCTACCGATCTCGCATCCCAACCTACTAAGTCCAATTAATTTTCTAAGCTTTACAAATTTAAGCCATATTATTACTTAGCTTTATCATCCTAAATTGGATATTGGACTTAGCTTACTAACCTCCTTCTATTTATTTAAGGCTATATAATTTAACTTAAATATTCAACTTCCCATAAATCCCCTTTATTTGCTTCTTCCATAAATGTCAATTTGTCCATCATAAAACAATATCATCCTAAGTCCATTTCCTAGGACATTTATATATACATATACTAATTTCCAATTAGTAACCTTTTATAACTATTCCATAGTTATTTATCTAATCTTCCATATTTACCAGTCTCATTAATCCATTTACCCTATAAATTATTTGTAACTCCATAATTCATTCTATATTTATTACCCATTAATTGGAGTTACAACCTTTCTAAACATTCCTCCTATTTTCTATTTTCAAATCAACGTTATTACTACGTATAATTAATATTCTACGCGAGCGTTACACATAAATTGTCATATTTATTTGTGCGTATAAATACCTACTTCTACCAAATATATTCTAGTGACAAATCTTTAACTACAATATTCTTTTCATATTTAATTTGCTGAAATTACATTTGTTAGGAAGATTCTCCATTGTGATTTCCATAAATTCGTTTAAAACAAAAGATCAAGAATAAAAGGAAAGATTTGCCTCATTCGAAAGTACAATGAGTGATTTTTTATTGGAATAGACAGTGTAAACAACGGATAATAAATCTATACTTTAAACATCTCATCTTTTTTATTTGCATATATTCCTCATTAAATCAAATGCTACCATTTCTATGCAATTTGGAAACACAAACAAATTTATAAAAATCAAATAGACGTTCTTCTCACAAATTGAAGTATGGAAAATTCCTAATTCGACATAATTAGGGAAATAATAAAAAACATAGTAATAATCCACAACCCAATTTTAGATCTGGAATAAATTTCATATCTATTCAATATTCATATCTATAACTTTTGGGATTGATTTCCAGATCAGGGTGTAGTAGTATGTCCTATCAGATCTAAAACAAGAATATGTATGCAATAGTTTTCTATGCAAATTTGAGCCTACAATTCATAAATATTATTGATTTAGACGTAAAAATAAAACGTATGCCAACGGAATAGATTCAAAATTATAAACAATATATAAATTTCCCACTAACCTTCTAAAAGTGTTCCAAATCTCCAGATCTGAAGTAAAACCTTTGATTCAACTCCATTTCCTTCTTATTCCAAGAAATATGTAAAAAAAGGGTTTGTACATATATTAGAATTATAGATCTGAGAAGAGATTCGGGGTTGAAGGGAGATATAAATATATAAATACAAATACACATACACACACAGATATATATATATATATATATATATATATATATAACCTTATTATCAAGCAGTGTTGACTCGCTCTACTTCTTCTCTTATTTTATTTCAATTCTTCTCGAATTTGTATATACAAAAATATAAATATTTTAATGGAAAAGCTTCGCTATGGCTTTCAATAAAAATATGAGAAGAGAAGAGAGGGTTAGATCTGAATTTATAGGCGCTAGAATAACCACAACCATTAGGTCGAAATATATTAAATCTAGGCCATTTGGCCTAGGCAAACCCTAGCCATCGACTTGCCAATTGGTCGACCGCTCTTGGGCATCGGTCGACCATTAGGTGTCGACCGATCGCAATGAGTCTACCGAGCTGTGGGTCCCATAATTAATATATAATTGTTAATTTAATTATTATCGTTCCGCATTGGTTTTTCATCCGTAACTTCTTCATTTTGACTCTAATCACAAAACTACAAATATGAAAGTTGCTTAGAATTTCATCACAAATACAATGGTGTAAGTTTTGTGGTCAAATTCAACCGTTTGCACAAATTCCGATTTTTGAGCCTAACTAACTAACCAACTAATTAAATAGATAACACAAAATTTACGGGGTGTTACATTCTTCGCCCTTAAGGAATTTCGTCCCCAAAATTATTCCAATGACTAAATAATGGTTCTAGTCACAAGTATCCTAAACTACACAACTAATTAGTGTACAATCAAATTTTGCAACCAACGTGCATAAGTCCATAGTGAATCACAACATAAAAACATGTATGCAGAATGATTCTAAATCTAGCCCTCCTATATGAGTGCTTTTATTTTTTAAAACAATTTCAACAACCTATATATATGCTTGGAGTTCTATATGTATGCAAATTTTGAAAAATCCTTTCACCAAAAATCCCCATACTCCTACGAATAGAAGTAAGGTGCGGCTAATTTGCATCAGATTCCTACCCACCAAAAATCTAATGCATCAAATTCTCGCTCCATAAACGTCACTCCTATGCTGGAAAAAAGAAATTTAGGTGGAGAATTTTACATTCTTACCACTCTATAAGCTATCCATTTCCGGTTGTACAGTAAAAATTTCATTGCTGCCCCGGATGTACTCCAAATTTTCCACGCACAAAAAGAATAAGGAGGCTCATTTCTAAGCTCTAAAATAGGATTGAGTCCAAAAGTAGACTCGCGTGCATAATTGATATGGTATGGAAATAGAAACTCCCAGACTAAAAGAGCTTTTACCTTGTTATCGCTTGCATTTTATCGTATCGTCGATCCTAATGCACCGCTAAATTCGCATTTCTAATCTATTTTCCTTCTCTAAGCTTTGCATGTAGCCTTCAAAATCAGAAACTTCCTAGAATCCTTCTTCTCTTTTCAAATTTGTACGTCGCTTGAAAAATAAACTTCCAAAATATTTAGACATAAATTTTTCCCTTGAATAAAATTTGGGCAAAAAATCTAAAAATTATTCGAGCGTCAAAAATAATATAAAAACCAAAACTCTTTTTTTCAAGCAAAATTTTCTAAATCAAGAGAAACCTTTCAAAATATATTCCTTTTCAAAATTTTTGAAAATTTAAGCCATTTTTTAGCGTAGTCGAAAGTCAGTTATGCGCTAAATGCACAAGCTCAATTCTAGCATTCTACAACTAACCTTAACTCATAAAACTTAACATTTTATTTAAAAATATCGACATATTCAGTTATCCAAAAAAAATTAGCTTTTAAAGAACATGAACAACGACCCTTGATTCAAAACAATTTAACCTGTCCTTCGCTTGCTAAAATTGCTACTTATTTAAACTTCTAGTCTCATATTGCATTTTACAATTAGTTAAGTGTTATTATGAGATTTTCATATTTATATATATCGTTTCTTCCAAACATACATACATACACACACACAGATATATATATATATATATATATATATATCACCAGTTCACGTATTTGGAAAGAAGAACAAGCAAATACATAGAATACATCTCCTAATATTGTGCGCGTCCTAAAAAGAGACGACTAAC
Source organism: Allium fistulosum (assembly GCA_030737815.1). Taxonomy (NCBI): domain Eukaryota; kingdom Viridiplantae; phylum Streptophyta; class Magnoliopsida; order Asparagales; family Amaryllidaceae; genus Allium; species Allium fistulosum. The sequence goes on along the minus strand of CM060903.1, from coordinate 1,363,647,598 downwards.
AGTTACAACCCCACAACCTAAAACAGAAAGAACAAATGCTGGAAGGGAAAAATACAACAATACACTACAAAACCTAAAACACTACCTACAGACTATGGAATAGTCCCGATCCTCGACGGAAACTCGAAGCGTTGTCGCGGCCTTAAAAAGGGCAAAGCATAGCAGCTAAGCACCCAATCTCATGACTCTGGCACTGTAGCTCGGTCCTCATCTCTCGCTGGTCAGTGAGGATCATATAGAGCTCAGTCTAGACCTATCGAATAGCGGTGCCCTAACCCTGCTCAGCCTTTTGCTACAGCTGGTGGAAAAGTATTTTCCATCTTCCTAATGGAGGCTCTATCAATTGCAGACGGGACCTTTGTCTAGGCAGTTTCCCCACTAAGGTTCACCCAGTATCGCCTGAAGATGAGAGTGAATAGGTAACAATACGGAAAGTTACTCCATGGGTACTAACTCCTTAGTCAGAAAAATGAATCATAAGAGTGCGTGCCTAATTGATGGCTACACCACCCATAACTACATAGGTGGCTTTTTACACCCAAGGATAAATCCGATCATAACTTCCCATCTTAAGGATGAGGCTGTGTTGAATAATGCACATGACAAGACGGACAGTTGGATGTAGATTGTCCGTCCTCCAAACACCAACACCTTAAGAAAAGATCCACTGCAAGATCCCCGGGTTGGTCATATCAATATCATCTAAATCCGCGACATCCATGGAAATCTCTAAACTATCACCAAAGTCATCATCAGATATCTCGATCCTGACTCCTTTAACTTCGACTGAATAAAACTGCCGCCTTCATTGAAATTCAGCGCCAAATGAGGGTCGAAAAGGAGAATGTAGCATGGGTAGCATTCCTACTCAAAAGTCTCAAAGCGCTGGACCGGTGCAAGTCATGTCGCCTCAAAAAGCTATTCTAGCCTGAAAGCTGCGAAGTTTCCAAACTTCACCAGTCGCCCCTAAAAGAATTTGAAGTTGGTAGAGCTAAGAAAAGTGGAGATCTTCTGGTCATTCTGGTCCAACCAGCTAATCTCTTAAGGAGTGACATCAAGGTGGCACGAGAAGGAACCAGTAGTGCGGGGAGGTGCCATAGGCTAAGAAGTAGAGAAATATGGTTTAGATTTGGATTGGCGGTGGGGAAAGTTCTAACACGCAAAAAACAGCGCAAAGAGGAGGCGAGCCTACTGCTAGTTGGAGAGTGGGAGAAAAGTGTCGCTAGAAGTGGAATTGGGGTGGCGGTTGCCAATTTAGAGGAGGAGGAGGTGGTGAGGTTCTTGGGTTTAGATTTTGAGAAGGGGGAGGGCTCGAGTGTGGATGGAAGAAAAATGGACGTTGCTTTTATAATCGCGTTTCAGGTTTGGGCAATGCTCGAATCCGCCTAGCGATCGACTGCCCTAGGACAATAAGTCGACCTCTTCCGGTCAACCTTTAGGGATCGACCACTAGCCTAGATTGAGGCGCGGTTTGAACCTGGACCCAAACTGGCTGAGCTAATGTATAAGTCAATGATGATAACAATAATTGTTTCACGCCGTCTCCTTTGACTCAACATGGTCCGAAAAACTTCACTACGGTACCCAAGCTTACTGCCTATCTTTCTGAACCTTTCCTTCTCAATTCCGCAGTACTTCAGACTTATACTGCTTCAACCATCAACAATTCCAAAAACCTAAAAAAATTCCAACTACTATTTCTTGCATACTTTGCACGAAAATATTTCTTCCAATAGCTGGTGGGTATAACAACACTTCTAATTATATACCCCAATAAAATTAAATGTCATTCCAATCTTGTCCGTCCCTTAAAAGAGAGAAAATTTTAAAAACTTCGATTTTTATAAATAGGGAAATCATTGGGCTAAATATTCACCCTTTGAAACTCATTTCCAAATCGAAACTATTTTCTTGCCAAAAGTCAAATTAAACCTTTATTGATACAAACACATAGACACACACATATAAATATTTAAGGATTTTAAAACCTACTTGTTTATAGACTAAAATTTCTTAACATGACTAAATTAGTGGTATACTATTTCTTGAAAATTAAAAATTAACTTTTCAAAATTCTAAAATAAATCCTTGAGAAAAGAAATCCTCTAAAACCATTTTTCCAAAATTTACGGCATTTACAAAATATTTTATAAAAATTCTCCCACGGATATAAATTAAGGAATTGACCTTAATTCTTCAAATAAAAATCCAATTTGCCATCTAAAGGTGGTTGGTGAACATTCCCTTACCAAACTGGTTTCCAGATGTTTGCGATATACAAAACTATATTTCCCTCATAATTGGAATAATTGTGTATCCTTGACTGCAAGTCATCATCAAGATCCAAAAGTCATAAGGCAACTAATATCTCAACCATCAAGTCGAACACCCTCCAGTCTATGGGATTCTGCTATATGTCATACTCATGCTCTTTTACATCATCACCTTATGCATCGCTAGTACTTTGTGGAGGTAATTTGGAGTCAACATGAAAAAATTAACTCTAAGATATTCCATCCCATAGTTGCTTTTCATATTCCTTCGGAGTGGAACTACAACTACTTCTATATTCGGGATTCTTAGGGTCGAGCGTAAAAGAAATAATAAATAGGAAAGTACAAATACATTCTCCCAATTTATCCTAATTCCTCCGATCGATTAACCTAGGCTCTGATACCAAATGTAAAAACCCACATATTAATGGGCCTAAATTTCGACAAGAATCGAAACCCAAGTCCATCAAAGCACAGATCGTTGGATTTGGTACCTGCAAATAAGAACGAGCACCATTAAAGATTGATAAAAATCTAAATTCACAGCAGAAACAATAATATGATATAAATACTAACTATGGCTACTACTTGGAAGTAACGGTATTCCTTGGATATATGATTGCCACATTAACGTCGAGTATGAGAGAAAATAAGACTTCTCCAATAATTAATCATGTCCAGCTCCAGTGACATGTCCCTTTACTGTGGGTTATAACGAGGAGGGGGTCAGAGCAACATTCTTGTGACTTGAAAATCTATACTGTGTCCTTGACATAAATTCATACCGATTGGTTTCCATTTAATTATTATTTCTACTATTTTAAGGTTAACCAAATTAAACTAATATTGCACACACGATATTCCTATCCAGCACAATTCACCTACCCACCCTTCCCAAGGTACAAAAATCTGAAACAGTCTACACGACTTGGAACATCTCTGTTCTTGGTCGATGACCGGTCGACCAGTCCATGTAGAGTAGTGGACCGTTGGGTAGCCTGGAACAGGGATGTTCCAAGTTATGTGTAGTTGTGTGTGTACGTGCTATTGCGTATGCGTGCATGCAATTGTGTGTGCATGCAATTGTGTATGTGTGTGAGTAACCACAAGTGTATGTAATTATTTGTTATTGTAATTAAATATATATATATATATACATTTAAATTAAACTAAATAAATATATTCAAACTCCTATATATATTCCTAAATTATATATATATATATATGAATGTAATATAATTTAAAGTTTAATAAATTAGTAAACTGAATTTAATAGTATTATTTAAATTGAAAAATACGAAAATAGTCCTTAATTGATATTCTATAGTTTTCAAAGTATATTTTATGTAATTTCAATATATAATTCAAGTTTTGAAAATATAATTAATTGATTATAAATATATAAAGTTGATTTGGATGTTTTATAATTATCTAAATGTATTATTTTATTATAGAAAATTATGAAATAATTCATGAGTAATTTTTAGCCTTATAAACTATTTTTGGTTTATTAAAAGAAAGAATTGTGTTTTCCAATATTATTAGTGGCAACCATGTCATTATTTAATTTTATAAAAGATTGAGAAATTAATTTTTATTGTAAAGAATATAACATATTTGAGTTAGTTAATTATCTAGTTAATTCTATAATAAATATTTATTACCTTTTTCTAAGTATTTATTTTGTTACGTAAGATTATTTGTTGTGAATGATTCATTATTGAATATTGATTTGTTGTTCTATATGTGTGTGTGTGTATAAGTTAATCTATTTTACCTTCTTTCTGATTAATATTTCCTTTTATATTGAATTAGGTTCTTTGAATGATTCACTATTGATGTGGGTTTGTTTAGTTATTTGATATGATACGATGATAACATCTTTTTATACGATTTTGTGATGATTTTTTTCTATGTACCGAGGAATCTAAATAAATGGAGTTATAATACTATCTGGTATGAGACATTCTATAGTATTTCACTGGTTATACTTTGGACTCGTTATATAGAATATTTGGAGATCGAGTGTAGTTTATGAGTAATGAATAAATGTTTGAGTTTCATACAGTGGTATGGGATGATGTTGTGATATATATATTTGGTTATCCACCGTAAGTAGGTAACACTCACGCGACAGGAATAGTGTTCTGTGCATGAGGTGATACTGTGGTAATGGGATGGCTTCGTGTCCATAATTTAGAGATTATGGCTACATGCCTAATATTGAGCATGACTTCATGTCTTTGTTTTAGTTCAATATGCCACTATTACGATGAATCCTTTTATTAGCGTTGGAGAAAACTAGATGGCTAGAATCCACCTTAGCGGCCTAATCATAGGGTCATGCCCTAGATTTGTGGCACTCTATATTTATATAGCTTCGTGCTTTTGCCCCTGTGTCACCTAAGCCAACAGTCTATTATAGAGGCTAGAGTCGGGCGTGATTGTTGAGCGCTCGCATTGACGAGCACACCGGTGGATATTTGTCACGATACCATAAAGGTAACTAAGACTGTAGAGACTTTATGACTTTGGAGCTTGCTTCATGCTATCAGTCTCCTTCTAGTATTAATGGAGTGATAGATTATTATATACTATGGGTACACCTCACGTATGTATAGATATGGGTTAGATGACCCATATATTGATATCTGTATATAGATGACTCTACTTATGACTTCGTGTTTGTCGTATAGTCATTTCCCATCATGATATTTCCAGATATTTTATATATGAAAAGATGGGATATACTTGTGACAGATGTTCATAGTACAGTAGATTCTCATATTATTATTATATTGATATGCAGTCTATCCTATGTTATATATATATATATTGATGACGATGTTTTATTATTTGAGATAGAGATATATATTTAGATAATGCTACGTGCTTAACCTGATTATACTTGGTGGTAACTCACTTATTGATGTAATGTGTGCTTCACCCATTTGTGTTGATTCTGTGAATTCTGATTTGATATGGGTGATGACATCTTTATGCATGGTTTTGAGTTATTCATGCGATGTGATGCTTTGATGATTATCTTTAGCCTTATATTTATATTCCACACATATTTTTCCGTACTATATATACACACACATACATTGATGTATTGATTATTGACTTGACCTTCTCTAGCAGTGTTATCATATTATTATTCCTTGTTTAGATGGTGTCACCTATATTCATAGATCTTTGATTTAGACATAGTCTGACTCGTGCGTTATTTATGTAAACTCAAGTCAATCCGAGACATTTCAAGTACAAGGACTATGACTAACAAGTGTTTTAGTAGGCTTAAAGGGGACTTATATTAGGACTATTGTATGGTATTGTATTACATAGATTCATTGGACACACACGCACACACACTATTAGGGTGTATAGTGATTATTCATTACATTACATTGAGATAGTTGACATTTGAGATGTTTTATATCCATACAGTCTGTTATATATATATTATATACTATCATTGTGATTCTGACTCTGTGTTATCTGTTATCTACTGTATCTTGTATAGTGTTTTTATCTTGGAGGCACATGTGTCTATTGCTTTATGCCAATGCTAAGCACGTATATGTGAGTTATTTATTTATTTTGAAATACGTACCAATGTTGGCTCAATGGAATATTCATGTGTGTACCCCATATAACCTCATTCTTTGTATTATTTGATAGTATTACTCAATGGTACTCTTAGATAGTATGGGTATAAAGATTTGTGTTTCTTATAATCAGTACAATTAAACATGGGTGACCTACAATAGATTGTCCTTCAAAAAATCATTATTAAAACTATCCATAGTTAAAAAGTGAATTTGACTACCTAGCTCTAATACCACTTGTAAGATTGAATTAACTCTATAGGGGGATGGATAGGGTTTATAATAAATTCGTAGAACAATAAAAAATTGTAGCATAGATAACATCGAAGTAAATGCGGAAATAAAAGCAACACACAAATTTACCCAGCTTCGGCAATACCGCTGCCCCCAAGATTTCTACCAAGATTAAACAATCGACCATGTACAGACCCTATAAACTTACGACTATCGCTTACCTGATTATTCTAATCCTAAGTTCGAAACCCTACCTCAACTCTATCCTCGAGTCAAGAATTTTCCGAACTATGCCCCGTAGTTCGATCCTAGTTAAAAAATAGATTTTTAAGATCTAAAATCAAATTACAATTAAAATAAAAAGGAAATCCTAATACAAATAAAATAGTTAAAACACAAATACAATACAACCCAAATAAAAGATAGGAAATAAGTATTTTTCAGCCCTTTCCCCTTTTATTTGCAAACCGATATCTTTCTCAAGCCGACTTTTTTCTCTAGGGTTTCAATTTGAAGCTGCCAATCTTCGATAGATCAATGGAAGTATGCCTGTTTCCCTTGTCGATCGATCGCTTTATTCATGAGATGATTTATGCCTTTGGTTGCTTCAAGCATCGATTGATTCTTCGATTGCTGATTTGGAATGATTTTTTTCTTTTTGATTTTTTATTGAACTTGACTCATCTGAAATTTGCCGATGATGAATGGTTTTAATAGGGAATGATTTGATAAAAATGTCACGTCCTGGATTTTCGACTTTCGAAAATTCGACATCGATACTCACTTTATCGACTGCCGAACAATCGAGTGCCGGAAACTCCAATAGTGAGGGTTTTTAAAAAGAAGAAAAGAGAAGAAGAGAGGAGAACATCAACAGAACAACATCAGAACAGAAAACAGAAAACAATATCAGAATCTCACATATCGCAGCGGAACAATATATAATAGATAAATGAATATCATTTAAAAACAAAAGAATTATATCTGTTATTACATTACATCATATCATATCATCAGAGTCAATAAACAACAATGGACAGTTATATAACTTGTCCTCATACAGAATACACAGCGGAATAAATACTATCAGATACAAATACTACGTCTCGCCATCCAGCTTATCTCCAAAGCTCCAGAATATCCAGAATATCCTGATAATTTAACTCTAGACTGCCCGTGTGGAAATTGGTGGGCACCCAGAGTTTAGAAGGGAAACAATAAACTCCGAGTCAGTCATGGTGACTGGTGTGAGATCGTAAAACAGTTATTTATCTTAAAAATTGTGATAACCCGGATTTTTGAAAGATGCTAATCTGTAATTAAACTGGATTTGATTTATTAAAACACTGATTTATTAACTTAACAAATAAATCCGATAATAAATATTTATATCTGGATAAATATTTACTTGATAATCTCCAAATATGATTATTTAATTGGCAAAATTATTATTTTCAAACTAATTAAACAAGTGTTTGTTTAGATATATATATATATATTAAATTTGAATTTGAGATTGAAATTTTAAAAGATAAAATATCTTAAATTAAATTGGATTTAAAAATAAGGTATATTTGATTTTTATTAGTATATAATTAGTTCTATATTATTTTCTGTAAAGGATTTTTATAAATATAAATTAAGAAAATGTATTTACCAAATAGATATCTTAGAAATAAATTAGATTTGAAACTCTACATTTTTAAACATTAGTATATATATACTTAGTAATTGATTTAAAATATTTATAATCTTAGTTTAAATTTAAATAAGGATAAATAAAAAGACAAGGTATTAAGAAAAAAATATAAAATATAACATAAAAACATAAAATACATGAAATAGACATTTGTAAGCTAGAGGGTGATTCGTGTGTACAAGTGTCTAGTTTATTAGTTTTCTTCATTTTAAAAATAATAAAAACAAGGCTGTACATTCGTGTATACATTTAGCTCTACTCCTACTTCTTTCAATCTTCTCATTTTCAAAACCAGAGAGTTAAAAACAATAATCTGAAATCAAAGAAAAAAAAAAGGAAAGAACAAAAATCTGAGAAGGCCAAACCAGAATAAGTATAAAACAACTAAATCAACAACTTCAGATTCATCTGGGATAAAGGCTGCAAGATCGAAAGCAAACTAACAATTCAGGATTCAAATTTTCATCTCAGCAAATTTCCAGATCGAACCCAGGATTTCAGTTGCTATTATCAAACCATTTCCAGGCGTTTCAAACTTCCTCTGTTCAAATCAAAAGTGAGTAAACTTATCTTTTGAAACTAAATCATCTTATATATGTGTGCATAAGGATATGATCGTAGAATGCCTTGATTTCTGCTTGCATGGATGAAATAAATTACCTGGTATAAAAATTTGGTTTGCTATGAATATGTATGTCTCGGTTCTTTTAATAAAGTGAGTAAATACATATTTTAAAAAACTTAAGTAGACCTAAATCTGTGCATATGGATTCTTGGATCAGATGTGTGCTTTGCATGTGTATATATATGTATGAATCTCTGGATATATATGTGTATCTGGTCTGTGCATATTGATTGAATTTGTTCTTCCCTGTTTTCAGACTGCAGAGTTAAAAACAAAGTAAAAATCCAATAAACTCTTTATCTATGTGTTATTAGGCTTTAAATTCTAAACAAAATAAGTTTGTGTAGATGAAATTTTGGTTTTAAAAATAAGTTTAAGTAGATACGTTTTAAAATTCTCCTGGAATCGGTAAAAACAGTAAGATTTTTTTTAAAATTGAGAAAAATTAAACAATTTAATTTGTAGATTCAAGCATGCAACTTGAATCAACTCTGGAAAACTCGATTTTTAAAACAAAGTTCATGAGTTTTAGTTTGGTATTGGGTTTGCATTTTGGGGAAGACCAGATTTTGGTTTTCGAGCAAGTTCTGGTGACTGGGGTGATTCTGGAGGTCGAGGTTTTGGCTGGAGCTAGCTGGGTGATCGTTGAATTTGGGAAAAATGGCAGGGAGATGAGTAGATCGTCGTGGCGTCGACGATAGTTCAATTGGGTTTTAAACCCTAGTTCTGTCGAGGTCAGAAAAATTTGTCACCGTGGCTTCATTGGTGAATCGAGCTGCAAGTGCTTCTGGGAAAAGATGGCGTGAAGGCTAGCGAGGCCGGGGCCGGAGTTTGGGAAGGTTCGGTGATCGGTGATGGTGGTTCGAGGGGTTTTCTGATGAGGATGAGTTTCCAGCTTTTCAACTGGGAAGCTCGATTTTGATTTTGGCTTCGTGGCAAATGATTGAGGACCGAAATCGATCATGAGGTTGAACGTCGACGTGTGGGGCGAGTCGTTGGAGGTAGCGGCGGCGTGGTTGAACTGTGCACGTGCACGGTGGTCGACGTGTGCATCTAGATTTTGGGTTTGGGAAAGAAATGTTTGGCCCAGAGTATTTCGTGTTTTCTCACGTGTTCAACTCGGAGTTGATGAAGTGAGGTAGCTGTGTTTTGTTGTCTCGAGTTTTTCATATGTTTGTCTTAGGAAATTTGTTGTTTTGCTTGGAAATGTTTGTTTCCAGTTTATAGTTTAACAAAGTTTCAAATTATATTTTTAGAAGTAGAATTTTAAAGATATTATAAGTAAGTTTTTAAGAATAAAATTATTTAAACAAGTTTGAATAAGTTTTCAAAGACTTCAATAATTAAGATTAAATGTTTAAATTGTATTGTTTTAAGAAAATTTTATATTTTTAATTTTAAAGTTAATTACAAAATGTTTCAAATGGAACATAAAATGATGGAATTAAGTATTTGTTTAAGATAAAGAATTTATCCTTAAATTATTTAAGTTGTGATTAATTAAGATTTATTTATAATGTGATTAATTAAAAGATAATTACTTAGAATAAGTAATTAATAGGCAGTTAGTGTGGGGATCATTAACTAGTGGTTAAAAGATGATTAATTAATTCAGGTAATTAATTTAAGATAATTAATTGGTTTAATTAATTAAGGATAAACTTGAAATTGATTAAGGATTAATTACTTAATGTAATTAATTAAATGAATTACTTAGTGTAAGTAATTAATGTGTAATTACTAAATGTAATTATTTTGAGAGGATAATTACTTTGAAAGTAATTAAGAAGTAATTAAGGATTAATTACTTAGATAATTAATTAAGGTTAATTAAATTAATTAATTAATGTGATTAATAAATAGATAATTAATGAAGGTGATTAATTAAAAAGTTGATTAATTAATGTAAGTAATTAAAGGATTAAGCTGTTGAGGGTTAATTAAATTAATTAACAATTAAAGGTTAAATTAATTAATAATTGAGGTAAATTATTTTAAGTAATTAAAGATTAATTACTTAGTGAAATTAATTAAAGGATTAATTAATTAAAGAAATTAATTAAGGGTTAGTTAATTAATGAGTGTGATTAATTAAAGGATAAATAAATCAATGTAAGTAATTATAAGATAATTCACTTGAGAAGTTAATTAAGGATCAATGTAATTAATATGGATGAGTAAAGGATTTGTGTAATTAATTTAGAGTTAATTACTTATTGTAATTAAAGGATAATTAGTCAAGGGTGATTAAATTAAGATGGAAAAACTAAAGGATGATTAATTAATTGGTTTATAATTAATTAATATTTAGTAAAGGTAATCTAAGTGATTAATGATTATAAATTAATTTAATTAGAGATAAATTAAATGAATCTTGGAAGTGATAATCTTGCTTAATGAATGATTGAATGATATTGGATGCCTTGGATTATGTGATATCTCCGATATGTGATATGTGCTGATGTGTGATATGAGATGAATTGTTGTGTATAAATTGTATTGTCTAAACTTAAACTTTTGGTTTAATGAATAACATTGGGTTCGAAGAGACCGGAGTCGGGGATCAGCAATATCCGAAACCACTTCGATTCTTTATAGATCGATATGTGAAGTAAGTATTGAGCATAACAAGCTATGAACTCGTAGTGAAGTACGAGTTACCCCGGGTTTTTCTTTTTATGGATTGAACTTAGTATTCCAAATTTTGTGGGTTTACTCACGCTGGTTTCCAGCCTGACCCGGGTGTTACTTTGTTGTAATGCTCGGGTCAGACCGAGTATTACAGATTTCCAGGTAAGGACGTTCTGGAGCTCAGGAGGCGAGATGGATGGCAGGAACGTATGGAGTTTGCCGCTGTGTATTTAAGAACTTATTGATAGTAGTCTGGGACAGATTGATAACTGTCTAGTCTATTTGTGTATATGTTGTAACTCTGATGTATTGAATGTAAAGTAACAATTACAGTTTTTCTTTGTATAAATGCTATTATTTGTTATTATATTTAGTCCGCTGCGAATGTGAGATGTTGTGTTTTCTTTCTTCTTTCTATTCTTCTTCTATCTCTTTCTTCTTTTCCTTAACAATTCGGAATTTTCGGAGTCGAAAATCCCGGGTCGTTACATTTGGTATCAGAGCAGGGTTAAGCGAGAACCTTGGCTCTGTTGGGATTACTCGTTAAGGATAGGGTCAATGATACCCTAGAACGAGTTGAGTGTATATATATGAGAGCGTACTTGTTATTTTTATATATAAAGATTTTAAATGATTTTACATAAGAATATATTTTGATATATAAAATGATATTTCTTTCTAAATAAATATTTTGGTAATTGGTTGTTAAAATATTGGAATTAAATTAAGTTAATAGTAATACAACCAAATTAAAATTGAATAAAGTTAAGTTTGAAATGAATTCAAACTGAAATTAAAATCTTGAATTTGTAGAAGTGTTATCAAGAATAAAGATAATAATGAATTGGTTTCTAGATATGATAATCTTGGTTATTATCATAATGGTAGTTGTGTCTAATAATGAAATGTTGTTAATGATTAAGTAAAATGAAATGTTTTAAGGAAATAATCTTAGATGAGTATAATTTGGAAAATTTAAAGAAATTTGTTTTTGAATTAAACCAAAGGTGGTTTAAAAATTTAAGGTATAATATTAAGGATGATTTGAAATAACTCTTAGTGTTGAGTTTTAAATTGGAATGTGATATGAAAACCCAAAGTGATAAGTTTTTGAATTTAAGTGGGAAGAATATTAATCTGAAGTTTAAAATTTGAATGGGAATTCAAATTGTGTAAAGTCGACCGGATTAAGTAAATTTAACTTGGAGGAAGTTAAATAAGTTTGAATGAATAACTTGAATTGGAAATTTCAAGATGAAATTTAAATTTAACTTGGGTAGTTAAATGGTTAATTTAAAATGGGAGTTATGAGTGATCTCAAAATGGGTTTGAGATTTGGAAATTGAAAATGGATGATAAATTAGAATCTGAAGATTAAATTGTTTTTGAATTCTTATTTGAACTTTGTAATAAGCTAAGTAAAGATAATTTTAAAATGGAATTTTGAAATTTGAATTCAGAATTAAAAGGTTTAAAGATTTAATTTGTTAAAATTAAAAATAAAGGTTGAATTAATTTAAAAGTAATGGAATTGTGATTTAAGGAATTAAATCAATATTTAAAAATTTTAACTCGAATTCATATAATTTGAGATAGTTTAAAATTGAGATTTAAATTGAATTATTTCAAACTGAATTTGATTTGAATAAATGGGAATTGTGATTTAAGATGAATAAGTTTAAAATTTAAATGGAAAATTTGAATTGAATTAATTTGAAATAAAAATTGAAGATTGAATGAGTTCAAAATTCAAATGGGAATTGGGATTAATTCATATAGAAATTAAAATAATTTGGAATTGAAGTGGATTCAATTTGAAATTAATCCAAATTAATTTGAAATAATTTGGAATTCTGATTAAAGTTGAATAAGTTTAAAAATCAAATGGAATTTGATTTGAATTTGGAAAGAAATTGAGGATTAATTCAACTTGAATTGGGGTTAAATCAATTTCAATGGAAATTGAAGTATTGAGTCAATTTAAATGGAAGTGGAAATTTAAATTGAATTGATGGGAAATTAAGTGGAAATGGAGATTGGGAAATTAAACAGTTTGGCTCTGGATTATTTTCAAAATAAATTGTTTTAATACAAATATATTTTTTCCAAACTATTTACTATACAATCTTCTTCTTTAACCCCAAACTATCTTATACTTATTTTACAATTATTTTGGAACTATTTAACTATTTTGAAACTGTCTTATAAACTAATAACTATTTTTCAACTACTTATCTATTTTAAACTTTTTCAAGCTATTTTGAAATTTAAATTGGTCAGAGTTCAAACTGTTTGTAATTGAAACAATAACTCAATTGGAATTGGGAGAAATTGTGAATAAGTGAATAGGAATCTAAAGGAAATGTGAATAGAAATGAGAATTGATTTGGCTGATAACCAATAAAGATAAATACGTAGGATATACGTATATTATTCTATTCGCATAGTAATTTGATCCAGATTCGAACACAGAATTTTGAGATAATATTATCGATCCGAGTTGGGATTTTTCGCTCGATTTTCGACGGCGAACCTGGATATGGATTTTTGATTGGTTCTGGATATTCTCTATCATAGTTGTGACTATGCAAGGAGAATGACGGTTTCTAATCAAGAAACCAGATCTGAGTCCGCACTAGGAAGTCGGGTGGACGATACTAGTTCGGAAGTGAAATTGTGTGATCGATTGAGCGATCAGATTGACATTGTGTACGGATGATATGTGTACATCGTACGGATTTGAATGAAATTGATATTGAAGATTTGTGGATAAGAACTGTAAAATGGTTTTTGAAAAGAAATATGGTTAATAACTTTATAAAAGATTTATCAAATGTGAATATTTGATTTAGAATAAAATAAAGTTATATATCCTTGTTATATAAGGTAAATCTTCCCTTGTTGAATCTATTGCTAAAAGAAAAGGGTTTTGAAATATTTGAAGTATAAAAGAGGTTTTATACAAAGTTTGAAATGATCCAAAGATTTTCAAAGTTATATATATCTATATCTATATATATAAAGGATCTTATGAGAATGATTTTGGAAAAGGTTTTGGGAACCTATGGATTTTGGAAAGGGCTTTTGATTTTTGGGAAAATCAATTTTGAATTTTTTGGAAAGCCTAGTTTGAGAATTATCGATTTTGGTAATCGATTTTGTGTAAAGGAGATTTTGATAAATCATAAAGGGTATGATTTGAAGATACTATAAGTATATAGTATAAAGTGTTTTGAGAATAGCTCTGGGGAAAAAGGCGCTCCCTTAAAATGAACTTCTCAGGAGTGCCACTGGGTGGTACTTCCTTGAACCCCAATGGGGGATTCTAAAGTTGATCCTGTGAGGAGTCCGGACAAAACTAGTTCCTGAGGATTATTTGTGTAGCGAAAGTCGAGGGGCTGGTGCCCACAGAGGCATTTGAGTTATGCTGTGACAACAATTTAACTCGATGTCACTGCGATCTACTGCAGACCATAGCGGAAGTCATGTGTGCCGCTGAGAGCCAACTGTCTACGTTTGATTTTATATCGGTAGACTGTGACACTATGGTAACATAGCGAAAGTCGTTTGAGCCGCTGAGAGCCAACAGTCTGCGTTTGATTTTATATCGGTAGACTGCGACCTATGTGGAGGAGTTTCATTTTGACAGCGAAATCGTGTGTGCCGCTGAGAGCCAACAGTTACATGGACTTTTGCTGCGACGGCAACGTAACCCTGGAATGTAACTGCGATCTGTTGTGGGTTCCATGCTGTTATCAGTTACATGGACTTTTGCTGCGATGGCAACGTAACCCGTGATGTAACTGTGACCATGGATGGGGGTGATGATTTCCAGAGCATTCTCACCAAAGATATTTCCTCTATTTTCAAAACTGTTTTCTATATCTTCAATAAAATTATTTTCCAAAATATTTTCACTGGGTGTTGAAAACGGGTCTGCTAAGTCCTTATAGATTTTCAGTCTTACGCCTGATCAACGTATGACCGAATTTCTGTGAGAATGAGGATGGACTTGTTGAGACATCGAGTTATAAAAGGTATTTTTATAAAAACTATTATATAATATTATATAAATTTTTAAAAGTGTTTTAAAAAAAAATGATCAAAGAATAAATTATCAGATTTTAAGTATTAAATAAATTCTGACTTCGTTCCTTTTCGAGGACGAAAAGATTCTAAGGGGGAAGGAATGTGATAACCCGGATTTTTGAAAGATGCTAATCTGTAATTAAACTGGATTTGATTTATTAAAACACTGATTTATTAACTTAACAAATAAATCCGATAATAAATATTTATATCTGGATAAATATTTACTTGATAATCTCCAAATATGATTATTTAATTGGCAAAATTATTATTTTCAAACTAATTAAACAAGTGTTTGTTTAGATATATATATATATTAAATTTGAATTTGAGATTGAAATTTTAAAAGATAAAATATCTTAAATTAAATTGGATTTAAAAATAAGGTATATTTGATTTTTATTAGTATATAATTAGTTCTATATTATTTTCTTTAAAGGATTTTTATAAATATAAATTAAGAAAATGTATTTACCAAATAGATATCTTAGAAATAAATTAGATTTGAAACTCTACATTTTTAAACATTAGTATATATATACTTAGTAATTGATTTAAAATATTTATAATCTTAGTTTAAATTTAAATAAGGATAAATAAAAAGACAAGGTATTAAGAAAAAAATATAAAATATAACATAAAAACATAAAATACATGAAATAGACATTTGTAAGCTAGAGGGTGATTCGTGTGTACAAGTGTCTAGTTTATTAGTTTTCTTCATTTTAAAAATAATAAAAACAAGGCTGTACATTCGTGTATACATTTAGCTCTACTCCTACTTCTTTCAATCTTCTCATTTTCAAAACCAGAGAGTTAAAAACAATAATCTGAAATCAAAGAAAAAAAAAGGAAAGAACAAAAATCTGAGAAGGCCAAACCAGAATAAGTATAAAACAACTAAATCAACAACTTCAGATTCATCTGGGATAAAGGCTGCAAGATCGAAAGCAAACTAACAATTCAGGATTCAAATTTTCATCTCAGCAAATTTCCAGATCGAACCCAGGATTTCAGTTGCTATTATCAAACCATTTCCAGGCGTTTCAAACTTCCTCTGTTCAAATCAAAAGTGAGTAAACTTATCTTTTGAAACTAAATCATCTTATATATGTGTGCATAAGGATATGATCGTAGAATGCCTTGATTTCTGCTTGCATGGATGAAATAAATTACCTGGTATAAAAATTTGGTTTGCTATGAATATGTATGTCTCGGTTCTTTTAATAAAGTGAGTAAATACATATTTTAAAAAACTTAAGTAGACCTAAATCTGTGCATATGGATTCTTGGATCAGATGTGTGCTTTGCATGTGTATATATATGTATGAATCTCTGGATATATATGTGTATCTGGTCTGTGCATATTGATTGAATTTGTTCTTCCCTGTTTTCAGACTGCAGAGTTAAAAACAAAGTAAAAATCCAATAAACTCTTTATCTATGTGTTATTAGGCTTTAAATTCTAAACAAAATAAGTTTGTGTAGATGAAATTTTGGTTTTAAAAATAAGTTTAAGTAGATACGTTTTAAAATTCTCCTGGAATCGGTAAAAACAGTAAGATTTTTTTTAAAATTGAGAAAAATTAAACAATTTAATTTGTAGATTCAAGCATGCAACTTGAATCAACTCTGGAAAACTCGATTTTTAAAACAAAGTTCATGAGTTTTAGTTTGGTATTGGGTTTGCATTTTGGGGAAGACCAGATTTTGGTTTTCGAGCAAGTTCTGGTGACTGGGGTGATTCTGGAGGTCGAGGTTTTGGCTGGAGCTAGCTGGGTGATCGTTGAATTTGGGAAAAATGGCAGGGAGATGAGTAGATCGTCGTGGCGTCGACGATAGTTCAATTGGGTTTTAAACCCTAGTTCTGTCGAGGTCAGAAAAATTTGTCACCGTGGCTTCATTGGTGAATCGAGCTGCAAGTGCTTCTGGGAAAAGATGGCGTGAAGGCTAGCGAGGCCGGGGCCGGAGTTTGGGAAGGTTCGGTGATCGGTGATGGTGGTTCGAGGGGTTTTCTGATGAGGATGAGTTTCCAGCTTTTCAACTGGGAAGCTCGATTTTGATTTTGGCTTCGTGGCAAATGATTGAGGACCGAAATCGATCATGAGGTTGAACGTCGACGTGTGGGGCGAGTCGTTGGAGGTAGCGGCGGCGTGGTTGAACTGTGCACGTGCACGGTGGTCGATGTGTGCATCTAGATTTTGGGTTTGGGAAAGAAATGTTTGGCCCAGAGTATTTCGTGTTTTCTCACGTGTTCAACTCGGAGTTGATGAAGTGAGGTAGCTGTGTTTTGTTGTCTCGAGTTTTTCATATGTTTGTCTTAGGAAATTTGTTGTTTTGCTTGGAAATGTTTGTTTCCAGTTTATAGTTTAACAAAGTTTCAAATTATATTTTTAGAAGTAGAATTTTAAAGATATTATAAGTAAGTTTTTAAGAATAAAATTATTTAAACAAGTTTGAATAAGTTTTCAAAGACTTCAATAATTAAGATTAAATGTTTAAATTGTATTGTTTTAAGAAAATTTTATATTTTTAATTTTAAAGTTAATTACAAAATGTTTCAAATGGAACATAAAATGATGGAATTAAGTATTTGTTTAAGATAAAGAATTTATCCTTAAATTATTTAAGTTGTGATTAATTAAGATTTATTTATAATGTGATTAATTAAAAGATAATTACTTAGAATAAGTAATTAATAGGCAGTTAGTGTGGGGATCATTAACTAGTGGTTAAAAGATGATTAATTAATTCAGGTAATTAATTTAAGATAATTAATTGGTTTAATTAATTAAGGATAAACTTGAAATTGATTAAGGATTAATTACTTAATGTAATTAATTAAATGAATTACTTAGTGTAAGTAATTAATGTGTAATTACTAAATGTAATTATTTTGAGAGGATAATTACTTTGAAAGTAATTAAGAAGTAATTAAGGATTAATTACTTAGATAATTAATTAAGGTTAATTAAATTAATTAATTAATGTGATTAATTAATAGATAATTAATGAAGGTGATTAATTAAAAAGTTGATTAATTAATGTAAGTAATTAAAGGATTAAGCTGTTGAGGGTTAATTAAATTAATTAACAATTAAAGGTTAAATTAATTAATAATTGAGGTAAATTATTTTAAGTAATTAAAGATTAATTACTTAGTGAAATTAATTAAAGGATTAATTAATTAAAGAAATTAATTAAGGGTTAGTTAATTAATGAGTGTGATTAATTAAAGGATAAATAAATCAATGTAAGTAATTATAAGATAATTCACTTGAGAAGTTAATTAAGGATCAATGTAATTAATATGGATGAGTAAAGGATTTGTGTAATTAATTTAGAGTTAATTACTTATTGTAATTAAAGGATAATTAGTCAAGGGTGATTAAATTAAGATGGAAAAACTAAAGGATGATTAATTAATTGGTTTATAATTAATTAATATTTAGTAAAGGTAATCTAAGTGATTAAAGATTATAAATTAATTTAATTAGAGATAAATTAAATGAATCTTGGAAGTGATAATCTTGCTTAATGAATGATTGAATGATACTGGATGCCTTGGATTATGTGATATCTCCGATATGTGATATGTGCTGATGTGTGATATGAGATGAATTGTTGTGTATAAATTGTATTGTCTAAACTTAAACTTTTGGTTTAATGAATAACATTGGGTTCGAAGAGACCGGAGTCGGGGATCAGCAATATCCGAAACCACTTCGATTCTTTATAGATCGATATGTGAAGTAAGTATTGAGCATAACAAGCTATGAACTTGTAGTGAAGTACGAGTTACCCCGGGTTTTTCTTTTTATGGATTGAACTTAGTATTCCAAATTTTGTGGGTTTACTCACGCTGGTTTCCAGCCTGACCCGGGTGTTACTTTGTTGTAATGCTCGGGTCAGACCGAGTATTACAGATTTCCAGGTAAGGACGTTCTGGAGCTCAGGAGGCGAGATGGATGGCAGGAACGTATGGAGTTTGCCGCTGTGTATTTAAGAACTTATTGATAGTAGTCTGGGACAGATTGATAACTGTCTAGTCTATTTGTGTATATGTTGTAACTCTGATGTATTGAATGTAAAGTAACAATTACAGTTTTTCTTTGTATAAATGCTATTATTTGTTATTATATTTAGTCCGCTGCGAATGTGAGATGTTGTGTTTTCTTTCTTCTTTCTATTCTTCTTCTATCTCTTTCTTCTTTTCCTTAACAATTCGGAATTTTCGGAGTCGAAAATCCCGGGTCGTTACAAAAATAAACAACAGAAAAATTTTAAAGTCAATTCGCAATGCTTTTGGAAAATGAAACTACCATAAGACCTCCCGCCACACACACAATGCAAACGCAGACTTGGAGGAGATTTCTTCTTATGATAGTCAAAGATGCTTACTACGCAAAATCAAATCATTTTTGATATTATTATTAGTGCATAGTGTAGAAATCATTTCGAAAGTATAATATTAATCTTAGCCAACATACGACCAGTATCGTATGCCTACTATAGCTACCATCTAAACAGTGGTGACCACCGTACGTAAATGGCAGGTTCTACAACTAATACCGTACAAAGTTCGTATTGGAAGATGGATTTCCAACAAATGGTCAGGCTAAGGAACTTCCTATCCACGATGGGTACGTCCCTGGAATAGACGACCCGAGAACCTAACCGGATCTCTGCCAACACAAGGCCGGGTTACCTCTGCAAAAATAGGTAACTACTGACACGCGTATGCCATCCCCCGATCGTCACCGATCTTCCCGAGGATCCCCGATTCGCAACAAACCACATAGAAAAATAATGCAGTAACCACAGAGGTTAAGTATCTGGGCTCCATACCATGATACCACCTTTATCCAGAAGGAATGACATACACTAAGGGGCGCTACTCCCTAGAACCTTGCTGCATTTTTCCTGTTTCGACCATTTCCGGGGTGTGAGGCTCGACGAAGTCTCGTCCACAAAGCTATGCTTTCTCAAAAAGCCCTGCTCCGGGTCAAACAAAATGATCAACCTATGATCACAAAGATATAAGATCAAACAAATGATCATATCACAAATGATCAAACACTGATCATTTCACAGCAACACTCAGTATGCCACGTTACCAAATTGGGATATATCGCTGATAAATTTCAACTACATAACCTCTGAGCTCGTACGTCTCAGAGAAGGGTGTTAAGCTAAGAGAATAAATTCTCCGCCACCAACAGAAATGTATTTGAAAGAAATCAGCTTTATATCTCAAATTGTAACGTCAGACACACAATCCATACAAGTCTGTTCCGGGATCGAACAGAACCGAAGGCACTTCTCACGAAGCCCTTGCATTTCCGGATAAATTTCAACCACGTCAGGACTTCCCGTCATTAAGGGTGATAAAACCTCTAAATCGGAGATCAGCCGATGTAGAGTAACTCGACGGTAATCCTTCCATTTTCAAAAATATCCGGTCTTCAACACCGGTCTTCAAATGCAATTCATAACGACGTATCACATATTCGGAATGGGTTATACGACCCCATGGTCCTTTCCCGGTTAACCCGAATAGTGAGCGTTTATTCAAAAATAAGTGTGGCATTCAAATTCATCCAATTCACAACAAATACCTATCTAAAGGTAATTATTGATAGTTGGTTATTTAACTATCAATAAAGATGCGCAACATCATCAGATTCCAAATAATTTTCCAAATTATTTCATCTTCAAAAATATCTTTACTAGATATAAAATTTCCACACTTTAAAAATAAATCAACGTTTATTTTTCTAAACAGTTTCCCTTTCCTTTATAAATTCCATAGTGAATTTATATTTTCAAAATATCTACAGATATTCGATTTCCAAATCGATTTCAATATTCAATTTCGATTTATCTTTAAGAAGATAAATCTCAAAAACGTTCATTTCATATTGGAAAAGCAATTCCATACTTATATAATAATAAGTAATTCACAAATCTATTTATTTTCAACACTTGAAAATATTCAATATACTTAAATCAAATTAAGTATATATTTCATTCTTTTAAGGAAACCATTTACTATAATATTTATTCGAGTCAAAACGAATGTTGCGTAACACATCGTTACGACGACTCAAAATCACTAGTATAGGGATTCGAAATTTAGATAGATATATAAATCCCAATACTACATTAAAAACATTTCCTTTCGGAAATCATTTACTATAAAAACAGTGTTATAGTCCACCATTTCCTTATTTCTCGAAAACGTCTATTTCAACAACAAGTGTTGAAATCTTTGCTTTCGATTCATAATACATTTTAAAACATCTTTAAAATGTTTAACTTTATTTTTAATATCACTTCTTCAAAAATGAATCCATTTTACTTAACAATATATTCACTATCCAAAATCGTGAATATACTTCACTAACCACATTTTCAAAAATCTCTACACATTTTATTTCAATAAAAATTTGCTATTCAAAAATCGCGAATATATCTTCTTCAATAATCTCCTATATATAATTTATCAAATTCAATCGATTTCGAATTTATAAAACGAAGTTTATAAATTCTATTTCTGTTTTAATAACAACCTTAACTTATAAATCTTCTTTTTATTAACTTTTATATTTTACTTATCAAAATAAGTGATTTCGGATTTATAAACAACTTTTATAAATTTCAATTCTATTTGTAAAAACTTAAATACCAAATCAATTTCAATATTGATTTCTAAATTTATTTTCAACTTTAAATAAAAGATTCCATACTGATTTCTCAAAAGTTCTTTTCCAAATATTAATCAGTTACAGATTGATTTCTAATTTTATTTATCTCTACTAGAATAAATTCCTTATTTTCCTTCAAATCATTCAACATTCTGTTTTAAAATGGATTCTTCAAGTTGAAATCATTTTACATTGATTTCCCAAATTAATTCAATTTACCAATTGAATTCCTAAAGGGATTTCCAACTTATCTCCTTTTAAATAAATTCCTCTTTAAGAAAATAAATTCCTTTATCTTTTTCAAACTATTTAGAAATCCAAATTTTAATTAAATTCTTCTATTTGAAATCACTATTATACGAAATTCATTTCTTTAACATTTTCACTTGGTTCTGGAATTTATTCAATACGATTATAAAAATTTACTTTTTATACTTTAAAAATTCCTTTCTTCAAAATTTCTTCAATTTCAAAAATTGATTCACTTAGAAATTTTCTACTTGAATTTCAAAAATTCAATTTCGTTTATCTTTGGAATCCAATGATGTCAAAACATCCATTCAGCTAAATTTTAGCTTTCAATCAATTTCCAGACATCGATATGATCAATAACATCAATATAATCATTCACAGATTCATATCACAATATAAATAAAATCAATCAATGTGAGGGGTCCAGTTGGATCCCTCCAACCTGTTTCCCTGCATCCAAATACGTCAGCACAATACCCATTCCGCTCCAGTACGGAATTATCGCGGTATATAGGTTTTTATAAATCCGCTTACTAACGGCGCAATAGGGTCTCATCCGCTATACGAGGCGGGAAATCATCAATCCAATATATACATATGCCAATATGTATATATTGCTATATATAATAGATATATCCTACTATATCTAATACCACATCCAATAGCAATCAAGTCATCAATCAATAACTGCAAAATAAATTTTCCTTCGAGTGAGAAAATCTCACCTTAGCTTTTATTTTGCCATCCATTCTCCATCTTGACTTGTTTTCTCGATTTATAGCCCTTGTATAAATATTATACAAATTATTAATATTCGTATTAAATCGAACTATAAATTTTTCGTTAGGTAATTTTTAATTATCCCAAGATTTTATTTTAACCCAGTTTCTTTTAAAATCTTTTAACAACTAAAAATAATTAAATTGGTAAATAAACAAATTTTCTATTATTTACTGATATACTTATAAAAATAAGCTATACAGGTTTAAAAATCAAATTTTCTATACACTTTATTAATATTCGAAATAAATCGAAAAATCGATTATCGTTAAATTAATTTTCTTAACCAAAAATTTTATTTTAACTAATTTCCCCTTTTTTTTTTCCCAAATGCATTCCACTTTCCCAAATAAATTTAACTAACTAAAAATTATATTTTAACTAAACCATTTTAAACTGTAAACAAAAATTTTCTTTTCAAAATAAAAGTTTATAATTCGAACTTATTCTTTTTAAATAAATCTATTCAACCAAAATTTTACTTAAAATAAATATCTTTAATTCAATTCAATTTCTTTTAACAGATTTATTTTCCATTACCAAATTGATTTCAACTTTGATTTCTAAAAGTTATCACTTTTAAATTAAACAAATTTTCTTCTTCATCATTATTTTCCTTAACTGTAAATATATCCTTTGTTCAACTATAGATATATGTAGATATAAAATTAATTCAAGAAACGATATCTTACAGCATATCCAGGCTCGACCACCACGAGATGCCGCCAGCCTTCCAGCTTCGCACAAACGCGACCTACACCAACTTCGAGAGCCATCATCCATCCCTGCCTCGTGCCTGAAAACTACTGTCGCGAGCCGCCACGCCTCGACCAATCGTGCCTCCGCGGCCCCACGCTACTGCGCCCACGCGCTCGAGCCTATCGCCAGCACTCCAGAACGCGACTATCCCCTCGCGCCTGAACCCTTCACGAGTTCGCCTCCCAGTCGCGAGTTGCCAACTGATGCCGCGACCACTGCCGCTGCCCTAGTCGCGAGCGCGCCTTCGATTCTGTCACCAGACGCTCGCAAACAACCCTAAGCCATTTCGTTGTCGCCACCCCCTCCAAATCGAAGACGAAGTCGATCGCCACTACGAACGCGAGCCCAGGCCTTGCAATGATTTTTATTTACGAATTGTGAAATAAAAGAGGGGAGGATTGAGATTCGTTCGAACTGGAAATGGAATGGAGAGGGATTTTATTTCGAAGTGTCGGCCATTTGTGATTTTTCTTTGTTTTGAACGAAAATGAAGTGAGGTATAATTTAAAACAGAGGAAACGTGATGGGTTGCACGATTTATTCCATGATTTTAGGCGTGGGTTTAGGCGTGAGATAAGGGATGTTGTCCAAAGTTTAAATTTTCAATTTTAAATTTAAATTCAAATTCGTTTTTTTTTTAAATTTCAACGCGTTAACTTTCCGTGTGCTCACATATCAACTCAGAAAATTACGAAAATTGAAATCCGGCAATAATACAACATTCCGGACTCAATGGAACTGGTTTCATCGAATTCCGAGACTGTTTGAAAATTGACTATTTTTAAATATCGGTTCGAACAAGATAATTCAAAACTGAACAGAATAGTTTGAAATCAGATTCTGAAGCTTCCGTTATCTTCAGTATTATCAATATAAATTTTAAAAGCTTTCGAAATATTTTTCTTCAACTTAAAATTGAAGATTCAAATTTTTATTCACATTCCATAGATTAAATTTTAATGTTTAATCGCAAATTTCAAAGTTCAATCGAGGATTCAAATTAAATCGTCGTTCAAATATTTAAAATAAATTAAATATTCTCAATTTAATTTGTTCAAAATTCTGGGTCGTTACAGACTTCCCCCCTTAAAAGAATTTCGTCCTCGAAATTACAAGTTAGGAAAAGTGGTCCTTAACTCGTCTACTCTTTTTCACCATCTAATAGTTTTATCAATTTTTCAAAACAAATCTTTCTATTAAAGATTCGTTATCATTTCTACTAACTTACCAACTCCCATTATAAGTTTCAACAACATTGCTTTACTTCAAAATTCTAATTCGAGTTTAAATTCAAATTTTAAACTTTCAAAATTTTCTAACACTCGAAATTTTCGAAAAATTTCGCCAGCGTCTCCTTTGCGCGGCTAATACGGCACTACTACAAAACGTCCCTACGGACTCTCAGATTTCAAAAAGAAAAAGAAAAAGCCAAGCGGCTAGACCAGAAATCATCAAAAACTCATATTATAATTCAAATACGTACCTTTTGTCGAGCAATTCAAATTATCTGTGAAATAAATTTTCCAATCCCTTTATACACCTGTATATCCTACTAGCCATAATATCTAGTTACATATATTCAAATCATTTTGCAAATTCTGTTACAAAATTTTCAATATAACTGCTTATATCATCATTACTTCACTATTGAAGTTACACCTATTCAATTTTGTTCAATCTTTACATTTCAAACTTCATTTGAATTTACTTTACCATTTCAATTCAATTCAATTTGGATTCTATTTATCTCCTGAATATTGAATTTTATCGATCAGTTTCAATTACTAATTCATTTCTAATTCTAATCCACTTACAAATTCAAATCTGCTTTCAACATTCAGTTTCAATTCCAGTTTTATCTTCATTCAATTAGCTTCACTTACTAATTTTAGTTTAATACTTCACAATCCAATTCAAATTTAGTCTTACATTCTTACAAATTCAAAATGAATCTTAACATTTCAATTTTATTCTCTTGCACTTACAATCGCAATTTTATTTGTTTGTTCTCACATTCTTTCATTTTCAATTCGAATCCCAATTTTATTCTTTTGTTCAATTATCAACTTAGAATAATTTCAATATCAAGTTTCACTTAAAGAATTTCACTCTTCATTTAATTGATTCACTTATACTTACTTTGATTTAACTTCATTCCTTAAGTTAAATTTATTCGACCAAAATTCAAATTGTATAAGTTATCAACTTAGTTATATTTCATAGTATTCCAGAGTCTTAGCAACATTTCAAAACCATTTTGAAAACAATTCAAATTATCCTTTGAATTTACTAAAACAAAAATCCAAATCCTCAAGACAACTTCCATTTAAACAATTTGGCAGCAATTCCTCCTTTGGAAACCCGAAAATGAACACCAATGATGCCGCGGTCATCATCGAAGTTATTTTCCAGCGACCGAAAAGAGTTTAGAGCTTTTCATCTCTTCAAAACATTTTTCAAACCTTTAAAATTCATTTTCAAACCAAAAAGATTTTAAACTTTTCGAATCTCCAAAATTTACGAATTCTTTTCAAAACATTTCCAAAAACTTCTCTGGAATCTCATTTTAAATTACAAATCACATTTATAATTTACATTCTTTAATTTCATTTGTATGTGAATTTTATTTCTTAAATCTTTGGTTATTACTTTACTTCTTATTCAATTTCAATAATAATGATAACATTTCAATGTCATTACTTCCTAACATCCAAACATCCAAACATCCATATACTATGATAATTCATAGAAAACCATTTCTTTTCTATGCAAAAATAGTTTTGGGCAAAATTATTTCATTTACCCTATTTTAAAACAATACTATGTCGGTTTATCTTGTTTAAGAGTTTAGAAATCCCTATCGATTACAGTTAGCTAGACTGCACCGACCAGAATCCATAAACAATCAACCGATAAGTCAACACAATACAAAACAATTTCATATTCAAATAACAAATACGCGCTCATATCTATTATTACACTCAACTCATTCTAGAGTACTACTGACTCTATCTCTAATGAGTAACACCCAACAGAGCAGGGTTGTCGCTTAACCATATGCTCTGATACCACTTTGTCACGTCCTGGATTTTCGACTTTCGAAAATTCGACATCGATACTCACTTTATCGACTGCCGAACAATCGAGTGCCGGAAACTCCAATAGTGAGGGTTTTTAAAAAGAAGAAAAAGTAAGAAGAAGAAGAAAAGAGAAGAAGAGAGGAGAACATCAACAGAACAACATCAGAACAGAAAACAGAAAACAATATCAGAATCTCACATATCGCAGCGGAACAATATATAATAGATAAATGAATATCATTTAAAAACAAAAGAATTATATCTGTTATTACATTACATCACATCATATCATCAGAGTCAATAAACAACAATGGACAGTTATATAACTTGTCCTCATACAGAATACACAGCGGAATAAATACTATCAGATACAAATACTACGTCTCGCCATCCAGCTTATCTCCAAAGCTCCAGAATATCCAGAATATCCTGATAATTTAACTCTAGACTGCCCGTGTGGAAATTGGTGGGCACCCAGAGTTTAGAAGGGAAACAATAAACTCCGAGTCAGTCATGGTGACTGGTGTGAGATCGTAAAACAGTTATTTATCTTAAAAATAAACAACAGAAAAATTTTAAAGTCAATTCGCAATGCTTTTGGAAAATGAAACTACCATAAGACCTCCCGCCACACACACAATGCAAACGCAGACTTGGAGGAGATTTCTTCTTATGATAGTCAAAGATGCTTACTACGCAAAATCAAATCATTTTTGATATTATTATTAGTGCATAGTGTAGAAATCATTTCGAAAGTATAATATTAATCTTAGCCAACATACGACCAGTATCGTATGCCTACTATAGCTACCATCTAAACAGTGGTGACCACCGTACGTAAATGGCAGGTTCTACAACTAATACCGTACAAAGTTCGTATTGGAAGATGGATTTCCAACAAATGGTCAGGCTAAGGAACTTCCTATCCACGATGGGTACGTCCCTGGAATAGACGACCCGAGAACCTAACCGGATCTCTGCCAACACAAGGCCGGGTTACCTCTGCAAAAATAGGTAACTACTGACACGCGTATGCCATCCCCCGATCGTCACCGATCTTCCCGAGGATCCCCGATTCGCAACAAACCACATAGAAAAATAATGCAGTAACCACAGAGGTTAAGTATCTGGG
This sequence comes from Allium fistulosum, assembly GCA_030737815.1. Classification (NCBI taxonomy): domain Eukaryota; kingdom Viridiplantae; phylum Streptophyta; class Magnoliopsida; order Asparagales; family Amaryllidaceae; genus Allium; species Allium fistulosum. Next base: position 1,363,619,726 of record CM060903.1, on the reverse strand, counting down.
CTCCATACCATGATACCACCTTTATCCAGAAGGAATGACATACACTAAGGGGCGCTACTCCCTAGAACCTTGCTGCATTTTTCCTGTTTCGACCATTTCCGGGGTGTGAGGCTCGACGAAGTCTCGTCCACAAAGCTACGCTTTCTCAAAAAGCCCTGCTCCGGGTCAAACAAAATGATCAACCTATGATCACAAAGATATAAGATCAAACAAATGATCATATCACAAATGATCAAACACTGATCATTTCACAGCAACACTCAGTATGCCACGTTACCAAATTGGGATATATCGCTGATAAATTTCAACTACATAACCTCTAAGCTCGTACGTCTCAGAGAAGGGTGTTAAGCTAAGAGAATAAATTCTCCGCCACCAACAGAAATGTATTTGAAAGAAATCAGCTTTATATCTCAAATTGTAACGTCAGACACACAATCCATACAAGTCTGTTCCGGGATCGAACAGAACCGAAGGCACTTCTCACGAAGCCCTTGCATTTCCGGATAAATTTCAATCACGTCAGGACTTCCCGTCACTAAGGGTGATAAAACCTCTAAATCGGAGATCAGCCGATGTAGAGTAACTCGACGGTAATCCTTTCGTTTTCAAAAATATCCGGTCTTCAACACCGGTCTTCAAATGCAATTCATAACGACGTATCACATATTCGGAATGGGTTATACGACCCCATGGTCCTTTCCCGGTTAACCCGAATAGTGAGCGTTTATTCAAAAATAAGTGTGGCATTCAAATTCATCCAATTCACAACAAATACCTATCTAAAGGTAATTATTGATAGTCGGTTATTTAACTATCAATAAAGATGCGCAACATCATCAGATTCCAAATAATTTTCCAAATTATTTCATCTTCAAAAATATCTTTACTAGATATAAAATTTCCACACTTTAAAAATAAATCAACGTTTATTTTTCTAAACAGTTTCCCTTTCCTTTATAAATTCCATAGTGAATTTATATTTTCAAAATATCTACAGATATTCAATTTCCAAATCGATTTCAATATTCAATTTCGATTTATCTTTAAGAAGATAAATCTCAAAAACGTTCATTTCATATTGGAAAAGCAATTCCATACTTATATAATAATAAGTAATTCACAAATCTATTTATTTTCAACACTTGAAAATATTCAATATACTTAAATCAAATTAAGTATATATTTCATTCTTTTAAGGAAACCATTTACTATAATATTTATTCGAGTCAAAACGAATGTTGCGTAACACATCGTTACGACGACTCAAAATCACTATTATAGGGATTCGAAATTTAGATAGATATATAAATCCCAATACAACATTAAAAACATTTCCTTTCGGAAATCATTTACTATAACAACAGTGTTATAGTCCACCATTTCCTTATTTCTCGAAAACGTCTATTTCAACAACAAGTGTTGAAATCTTTGCTTTCGATTCATAATACATTTTAAAACATCTTTAAAATGTTTAACTTTATTTTTAATATCACTTCTTCAAAAATGAATCCATTTTACTTAACAATATATTCACTATCCAAAATCGTGAATATACTTCACTAACCACATTTTCAAAAATCTCTACACATTTTATTTCAATAAAAATTTGCTATTCAAAAATCGCGAATATATCTTCTTCAATAATCTCCTATATATAATTTATCAAATTCAATCGATTTCGAATTTATAAAACGAAGTTTATAAATTCTATTTCTGTTTTAATAACAACCTTAACTTATAAATCTTCTTTTTATTAACTTTTATATTTTACTTATCAAAATAAGTGATTTCGGATTTATAAACAACTTTTATAAATTTCAATTCTATTTGTAAAAACTTAAATACCAAATCAATTTCAATATTGATTTCTAAATTTATTTTCAACTTTAAATAAAAGATTCCATACTGATTTCTCAAAAGTTCTTTTCCAAATATTAATCAGTTACAGATTGATTTCTAATTTTATTTATCTCTACTAGAATAAATTCCTTATTTTCCTTCAAATCATTCAACATTCTGTTTTAAAATGGATTCTTCAAGTTGAAATCATTTTACATTGATTTCCCAAATTAATTCAATTTACCAATTGAATTCCTAAAGGGATTTCCAACTTATCTCCTTTTAAGTAAATTCCTCTTTAAGAAAATAAATTCCTTTATCTTTTTCAAACTATTTAGAAATCCAAATTTTAATTAAATTCTTCTATTTGAAATCACTATTATACGAAATTCATTTCTTTAACATTTTCACTTGGTTCTGGAATTTATTCAATACGATTATAAAAATTTACTTTTTATACTTTAAAAATTCCTTTCTTCAAAATTTCTTCAATTTCAAAAATTGATTCACTTAGAAATTTTCTACTTGAATTTCAAAAATTCAATTTCGTTTATCTTTGGAATCCAATGATGTCAAAACATCCATTCAGCTAAATTTTAGCTTTCAATCAATTTCCAGACATCGATATGATCAATAACATCAATATAATCATTCACAGATTCATATCACAGTATAAATAAAATCAATCAATGTGAGGGGTCCAGTTGGATCCCACCAACCTGTTTCCCTCCATCCAAAGACGTCAGCACAATACCCATTCCGCTCCAGTACGGAATTATCGCGGTATATAGGTTTTTATAAATCCGCTTACTAACGGCGCAATAGGGTCTCATCCGCTATACGAGGCGGGAAATCATCAATCCAATATATACATATGCCAATATGTATATATTGCTATATATAATAGATATATCCTACTATATCTAATACCACATCCAATAGCAATCAAGTCATCAATCAATAACTGCAAAATAAATTTTCCTTCGAGTGAGAAAATCTCACCTTAGCTTTTATTTTGCCATCCATTCTCCATCTTGACTTGTTTTCTCGATTTATAGCCCTTGTATAAATATTATACAAATTATTAATATTCGTATTAAATCGAACTATAAATTTTTCGTTAGGTAATTTTTAATTATCCCAAGATTTTATTTTAACCCAGTTTCTTTTAAAATCTTTTAACAACTAAAAATAATTAAATTGGTAAATAAACAAATTTTCTATTATTTACTGATATACTTATAAAAATAAGCTATACAGGTTTAAAAATCAAATTTTCTATACACTTTATTAATATTCGAAATAAATCGAAAAATCGATTATCGTTAAATTAATTTTCTTAACCAAAAATTTTATTTTAACTAATTTCCCCCTTTTTTTTTTCCCAAATGCATTCCACTTTCCCAAATAAATTTAACTAACTAAAAATTATATTTTAACTAAACCATTTTAAACTGTAAACAAAATTTTTCTTTTCAAAATAAAAGTTTATAATTCGAACTTATTCTTTTTAAATAAATCTATTCAACCAAAATTTTACTTAAAATAAATATCTTTAATTCAATTCAATTTCTTTTAACAGATTTATTTTCCATTACCAAATTGATTTCAACTTTGATTTCTAAAAGTTATCACTTTTAAATTAAACAAATTTTCTTCTTCATCATTATTTTCCTTAACTGTAAATATATCCTTTGTTCAACTATAGATATATGTAGATATAAAATTAATTCAAGAAACGATATCTTACAGCATATCCAGGCTCGACCACCACGAGATGCCGCCAGCCTTCCAGCTTCGCACAAACGCGACCTACACCAACTTCGAGAGCCATCATCCATCCCTGCCTCGTGCCTGAAAACTACTGTCGCGAGCCGCCACGCCTCGACCAATCGTGCCTCCGCGGCCCCACGCTACTGCGCCCACGCGCTCGAGCCTATCGCCAGCACTCCAGAACGCGACTATCCCCTCGCGCCTGAACCCTTCACGAGTTCGCCTCCCAGTCGCGAGTTGCCAACTGATGCCGCGACCACTGCCGCTGCCCTAGTCGCGAGCGCGCCTTCGATTCTGTCACCAGACGCTCGCGAACAACCCTAAGCCATTTCGTTGTCGCCACCCCCTCCAAATCGAAGACGAAGTCGATCGCCACTACGAACGCGAGCCCAGGCCTTGCAATGATTTTTATTTACGAATTGTGAAATAAAAGAGGGGAGGATTGAGATTCGTTCGAACTGGAAATGGAATGGAGAGGGATTTTATTTCGAAGTGTCGGCCATTTGTGATTTTTCTTTGTTTTGAACGAAAATGAAGTGAGGTATAATTTAAAACAGAGGAAACGTGATGGGTTGCACGATTTATTCCATGATTTTAGGCGTGGGTTTAGGCGTGAGATAAGGGATGCTGTCCAAAGTTTAAATTTTCAATTTTAAATTTAAATTCAAATTCGTTTTTTTTTTTAATTTCAACGCGTTAACTTTCCGTGTGCTCACATATCAACTCAGAAAATTACGAAAATTGAAATCCGGCAATAATACAACATTCCGGACCCAATGGAACTGGTTTCATCGAATTCCGAGACTGTTTGAAAATTGACTATTTTTAAATACGGTTTGAACAAGATAATTCAAAACTGAACAGAATAGTTTGAAATTAGATTCTGAAGCTTCCGTTATCTTCAGTATTATCAATATAAATTTTAAAAGCTTTCGAAATATTTTTCTTCAACTTAAAATTGAAGATTCAAATTTTTATTCACATTCCATAGATTAAATTTTAATGTTTAATCGCAAATTTCAAAGTTCAATCGAGGATTCAAATTAAATCGTCGTTCAAATATTTAAAATAAATTAAATATTCTCAATTTAATTTGTTCAAAATTCTGGGTCGTTACAAAAAATCTCTCCTGATATTTCATATATTTTGTGAATTTTTAGTTTGAATATTTTTAGTTTGAATCTTGGCTGTTGATTTCTTTGCACAGAAATTTGTGATCTCTGACTCGTTCTTCTTCTGATATATTTCGAATTCTTATTAATTTGACCTCGGCTTTGAAACCTTTAACATGGGAATTTGATTTGCTCACGTTTGATAGTAATAACACATTCAACTTTGAGTTTGAATTTATTCTTGACTATACGTGCTTAAAAAATTCCGACTTCTAATTTTTGAAAATGTTATGTGTGTATATATATATGTATATATGTATGTATGTATGAATGCTATGCTGAAATATGTGTGTCTTGGATTGTTGTGAGAAGCTTTGTGCTTGTCACTATAGTTGTTTGACCTGCTTGATGGAGTAGTCGATCTGACTATAGTTGTTAGCTTGGTTGTTTTTGCTTGAATCAGAGATAGCCTGAGTAGACTAGTTGCTCTTCCTTGGTTTATGTTGTTTGTCCTTATGTGCGTTTCCTCTTATTGTTGTGCATATGAAATCCGCTTTGTGAGGTTATGTGTGTGCACGACCTTGTGTGCATGGCTTGTTGCTGTACATGTATGTATTGTTGCTGCTTGTTGTCGCACTTGTATATTTTGTTTTATGATGCACCATGATGCATCTGTATATATTACACTTGCCTATTATTGTGTTGAAAATTTTCTTGTGCTATTATACCTCATTCTGCTTGTGTGTTTTTCTGCCTTGAACTGCTTGTGTGTGTGTGTGTGTGCCATGTTGAACTTGTTGCACCTGATCTTATGCATCATTTTGTTGTGCTACATATCTGTGCTGACCTGGTTGCATTTTTGTGTACTTGACCTTGTGTGATGTACTTGTACTTGCACACCAGTTCTTGTGCCTTACTTCTTTGTTGCATGTTTATGCACTTGGTTTGTGTGCTGTACTTGCATTTTTGGTCTACCTCTAAACTTTTTCTATGCTATTTCACTTGAGCACTTGTGTTGAGCCATTTAGCTTGAGCTTGCACAGCTTGTATTGACCTGTCCACTAATGCACCATGTTGAGCCTTTGGGCTTGACCTTACTACACCTGACCTGGTTGATCTTGCTTTTATCCCTGAAATTGAGTTCCTTGTTTTGTTGGTGCAAATGTGTTTTGTGTATTTGCTCGGCCTTATGGCATGTACAGTGATATACTATGCATGTTGCAGGTTTCTCGTGTCAACTATTGATATTTTTGGTACCTATTTCAAAATATGAAAAGAACAAAACCAATGGACCAAGGCAATGTCGAGTATAAGTATATTTCTATGTTTGCAGTTCCAATTTGTTTCCCTTTGTTTTTGCTACGTTGTTATTTGATAGGAAAATCAGATAATTGGAGAAAAAACAATTGGAGCAAGAGGATAACAAATAGATTTTGAGTGGGTGAGGTTAGGAGTAATTGTATTTGAAAGTGTGTTGTATATAAGAGTTAAAATGTAGCATATATGAATATTGTATTAAAAATATTGCTGAAGCTTTTGTTGTAATTGTGTGTACTATTGAAATTGTATTGGAATAAAATATTTGTTAAAATGAAATTTTGATTTTTTTATTCCATTTTGTTACAATAGTACTGTATAAAACACATTTAATATATATATATATACATACATACATATACATATACATGTTTATCATCATCAAACAAAAATAAAAAACTGCTAAGGGGAGCCTATGTTTTAAGTCGCATCAAAATCCGTTTAGTAGAAAGCTCTGGCAAAGAGAGGTTTTTGGTGGACGACGAGAGGTTTTCGTCAAGCAGAAATCATCGAAATTGGATGAAACTTGGAGAAGGGGCTCTGGAGCATAAGAGGAGCTTAAATTTCAAGTTGCATCGAAATCTGGTTGGTAGAAGCTCTGGCGATGAGTAGTCTAGTGGTTAGCGACAAGTGGGTTTAGGTCGCGGGAAATCAATTTGGTGGCACTTTGCTTCGGGGCTAGACAAAGGAATGGAGTTTGGTTCCAATGATGGTGGCTCGATATTGAAATGAGCTATGAGAATGGTTGTCCACAAAGCGCTGGTTCTAGGAAGGATGAACCATGGATAGAATGTCCAATGGTTTTATCATGGAATGAAGGAATGTGGATAGTTCTTCGAGAATAATGGAACTAGATGAAGCAAGGAAAGAACTTGGATACACATGCTAAGGAACGTTGATACGCGGATTGTTTTCTGATGTACCCAGAAGCAAGGAAATTATGAGTGCACTCATGGATACTTTGAAAGGCTACCTAGATCATCTAAAAGGATTTGTATACCTTGGACAGGGGAAAAGGGTCAATATCAACTTCGGGTAAAGACAAGTAAATTGAAAATCGGGATTTCCTTAAATACCTGACGGAGAAAGGTCATATGGGTTATCATACATCCAAGGCATATTAAATGATAGTGTAGATTGTTTGATGGATGTTATGGCTTCCTTAATTATTTTCTTCCATAGTCTATCAATCTAGGCATGTCACTGATGATAGGTATTGGGGATAGGGATACCTGGACACCCATCATCATGCTTAGTTTATAGTATACCTTTATAATATTCTTAGAGTAGCATATTATATCTGTTATGTGATAACTCTTTAGTTGTAGGGACAGGTTTAGGTATGGTTTGTATACCCTTGTTCCTTACTCTATTGACTTGTAAAGTATTTTAAGATTAATTTATCGCTTACACTAGACTGTTGTCCGACTCGAAGTTTTATGTTTTGCTTCTTATTATCTCAGGTACTCTAAAATGAGTAGACTAGATAACAGGTCTTGGTGTACGCAGTGTAGCGCGAAGGATGTGCAGGATGGAGCTTCTCGTGTTCTATACAGATTTCTATGCTTATTCCATTGTGCATCACTGTGGAGTCCTGACAGTATCTGCTTATAACTATTACTATGAGACGGTTATTTGAGTTTATTTTAATTTTGTATAAACTCTATTACTCTGTTGTATAACTGTTTGGATCTATGCTCTGATATTTGGTTCACTTAGTTATTACCGCCACTCCTGTTTTATATCCATGATGCATATTGTGATAACCTGGATTTTTGGGTATCAGGTAATTGGATAATTATCTGATTTTAACTATTGAAAACACTGATTTATATGTTGAACAAATAAATCTGATAATAAATATTTATATCTGAATTTTTTAAAGCAAATAAGATAAGTGTTTGATTTTATATATATATATATATGAATAGATTGTAATTTGAATTTGAATTTGAAACTCAAATATAAATATCTTAAAAATAAATTGGGTTTGAAAATAATATATGTATGATTTTTATTAGTATATAATTTAATTTTAAAACATATTCTTTGAAATTATATAAATATTAATGAAAGGAAATATATTTAATAAGGATAAATAAATAAAACATATACATAAATATAAACTAAATATAATGTGACATATAAATTATATAAAAGACATTTTTATCATGCAAATTACAAATGTAAGTGTTTTAAACATGGAAAATAACAAGTGTAATAATTATAGTATGAAATTTAACAAGTGTCACTCTTATTTTTATTTTTGAGATAATTAATAAAAATAAATTCAAGACTATATAAATACTACATCTCCTACCTTTCTCATTTTTTTCTTTTATTCAAAAACCTCAAACCAGCAAGTTAAAGTTAAAAAAACCAGAAAACAAACTTGAATTCATTTAAAACCTAGAAGCTATAGACCATCTCAATATCAAAGCAACAACCAAACTTTCTCAAATTATCAAACCAAAAAGGAATTAAGACAAGTTCAAATCAGTTTCAAAACAAGGGTTCAACTCAGTAATCAAGCAAATACAAATCAAAGCAAGTTGAAGATTTGATTCAACTCAGTTTTAGATCAAAGCAAGTTCAGATCAAAACCAAACAAGTTTTTCCAGATTTTCAAATTCAAACATTTCCCAGGCTTTGTCTCTCTATTTTCAAAAATGCAGGTGAGTAAACAAACCGATACTTGTTTAAATCTGTTGCATGTGATGGAAATCTAAAATAATGATGTGATAATTGTTTGCATGAGTGAAATTTTGGCTTGCATGTTATAAATATGCAGATAGATAAGTGTGCATGTCTGGATATATTTATGCATCTCTGTTTCTAAGTTACAGGGTTTAAAAATCTAGTAAAAATTCAAGATCTCCTCATCTAATCTCTGATAGGCTTTGGAATTCAAATAAGTTATGGTTGTTTAAACATAAACCAAGATTTAAAAATATATTTAAGTATAATAAGTTTGAAATTTATCTGGAAATTAAGAAAGACAGTGGGAATTTTGAACATATCAAAATCTCGACTCAAATAATTCATGTTTTCAGGTATATAACCTTCTTTGTTATCAAAATTCATGATTTTTAAAAGTTAAATCACGATTTTTAAGTAAGTACTGTGTGAGGATTCGAGGGTTGATCAGATTTGGAATTTTGGGCTATTGCTGGTGATCGGAGGACTCGGGAAGGTCGGGATCGTCATTGGAGGGAGCTAGGAAGATGGCGGGTTTGGGAAAAATGGGAGTTGGATTTATCATCCATCATGGCGGCGAGGCGAAGCCATAGTAGGGTTTAAGCTTGGGTCTGGGCCGATGTTGGATTTGTGGTCAATGGCGCGTCGTCATCATGTCAAACTCGATCAGTGTTGGGGAAAATGAAAGAGGGAAGTATGGCGAGGTTCTGGACGTGAGGGAAAGGTTCCAGATGATCGGAGATGGGAAAATTTGAGGTGTTTGATTATCGGGTTTCAGCCTGATGGGTTCGAGTTTGTTCGATTTTGATTTCACGAGGGGTTCGGGATTCTGGGTGGTTGCTCGTGTCGAGATGGTCGTTGTCGACTTGCGGAGGGTCACGGTGATGATCGGAGCAACGGAGAGGTGTTGTGCACGTGCACGAGTGGATCACGCGTATCTGTAGGGCTGTGTTGTTTGGCATCAGGGAAGAAGGGTTCAGGCTCGAAGTCGATCTCGGGTTTTGATCGAGAGGGGAGAGATGAGTGGTTAGCTTGAGTTGTGGCTTGGGTATTTCTGCTGTAGTCTCGAGTTTCTGTTATGTTAACCATGTTTTTAAAGTAAAGAAAACGTATAAGTTCAAAGGTTTCAAAGCAATGTGTTAAAGTGGTTTCAAAAGCAAAGGTAGAAATCAAATTATCAAACATGTTTCAAGATTCAAAATTTTAAATCAAATGTTTAAGATTTATTATTTTGATTTGAATAATTTTATATTAGGCTAATTATTTAATTAAATCTTAAGTGTTTCCAAATGTAATTTAATGAAGAAATTAAGAATTGGATTAGGGTAAATGGTTCATCTTAAATATAATTAAGGTTTTGAGTAAATTAAGGATTAATTAAATTAGTCATTATGGATTAATTAATTTGTAATTAGGGATTAATTAATTAGTAATTAAAGGATGAATACTTAATGAAAGTAATTAGAAGGAAATTACTTAATGGAACTAATTAAGGATTAATTATTTAGTGTAATTAATTAAAGGATTGATTAATTAAGGAAATTAATTAAAGGGTTAGTTAATTAATGAACGTTATTAATTAAAGGATAATTAATCAATGTAAGTGATTATAGAATAATTAATTAGAGTAATTAATTAAGGATCATGTAATTAATTATAGTTAATTAATGAGAGTAATTAAAGGTTAATAAATGTGAATGGTTAAAGGATAATTAATTTGTGTAATTAATTAAAGGCTAATTACTTAATGTAATTAAAGAATAATTAATTAAGGATGATTAATTAAGATGATAATAAAAGGGCGATTAATTAATTGGTTTGTAATCAATTAATGTTAAATAAGCAGGATTTAAAAGGTGATTGAAGTAATTAATTTAATTAGAATGGCGTGACTAATTAATCTTGCTTATGGATGATTGAATGATATTGAATACCTTGGATTATTTGTTATCCCAGGTCTGTGATTGTGATGCTATGTGATATGATGTTTGGGATATGGATTATCTATCTGTAATAGAATCGCTATGTGAATATGTTACTCTGAATATGAATTGATTTGTTTTCACTTAAAAAAATTGGATTTAAGATGACATTGGTTTCGAAGAGACCAGGGTCGGGTATCAGCAAATACCCGAAACCAGTTCGATATGTAATCTACAATAATTCTTTATAGATTTGATATGTGAAATCAAATAGGCTGGAATGGAATAAATTAAGTAACTGGACCTTTTAAACTAAGTTTTGGTACTTAGGTATTGATTTGTGAAATAAGTGATTGATTATAACAAGATAAGAACTCGTAATGAGATACGAGTTACCTTGGTTTGCAAATAATTTTATAACTTGGTATTTCAAATTGTATGGGTTTACTCACGCTGGTTTCCAGCCTGACCCGGGTGTTACTTTGATGTAATGCTCGGGTTAGACCGAGTATTACAGATTTTCAGGTTAGGACGTTCTGAAGCTTAGATGGCGAGCTGGATGGCAGGAACGTATGGAGTATATCCCGCTGTATGTTTGAGAGTTGTATTGATCACTCTGGGACAAGTTAATTATAAATGTCCAGTTCATTTGTGAATGGTTGTAACTCTGATGTATTGTATATAAATTGACAGATATAGCTTTTCTTTATATAAATACTATTATGTGATATTATATTTTGATCTGCTACGAAATGTGAGATTCTGTGATTTGTTTTCTGTTCTTCTTCTTCCTTCTTTGTTCTTTACCCTAACAATCGGAGATTTCCGGCGTTCGATTGCTCGGTACTTCTACAGTGAACGTATTAGTGTCGAATTCTCGAGGTCGAAAATTTTGGGTCGTTACATTTGGTATCAGAGCAGAAGGTTAAGCGAGAACCTTGGCTCTGGTGGGTGTACTCATTAAGGATAGGGTCAGTAGTACCCTAGAATGAGTTGAGTGTTTATATATATGAGAGTGTACTTGTTATTTTATATAAGAGTTAAAAAAAATGGTTTTAAAAATGAATGATTTTTATATAAGCTTATATTTTTGATATATAAAGCAATAATTTTTTTTCTAATTATTATATATATTAAGGAAATTGATTGTTGGTTATTGAAATTGAATAAGAATTTAAGTGGTGTATATATATCAAAATAGGAATTGAATAGAATGAACCATACAAATAAAATGAATTAGAATTGGTTTCAAACCAGAAAATAGAATGGTTATTGTGTTTAAATGGGATGATTGTCTTCCAATAAGCAATGATAAAGCAAAATGAAAAAGTTTATGGGAAGTAAACTTTTAGATAAATATGATTTGTAAATTGAAGTGGGTTTTAAATCGTGAAGTTTTGAATTATAAGTCTAACAACATTTGAAATTTGTTTTCAAAATGTTAAAAGAAATAATAAATAATATTATTCGGATTATTTTTGAATGTGATCTTATTTCAAAATAAGATGTTGTTTGAAAACTTTAAGGAAATTAAAAACCAAAGGTGGTTTAAAACTTAAGGTATGACTTGGTGGCTAAGAAATAAATATGTGTATATGTGTGGATATACATAATATCAAAGATGATTTGAAATAAACTCTAAAGTATTGAGTTTTGATTTTCCCTGAAGTGTTATATAAAAACCCAAAGTGATATAAGTTTTGAACTTATAAGTGGGAAAAAATATTGATAATGAATTTAAAAATTTTGAAATTTAATTTTTAAATTATAAGTGGGAATTCAATTGAGTAAGGTTAACGGGATTAAATTGAATTTAACTTAGAGGAAGTTAAATAAGTTTGGAATAAGCAACCTGAATTGGAAATTTCAAGATGAAATTGAGATTTAACTTAAGGAAGTTAAATGGGTTGATTTAGAAGGGAGTTATATAAGATCTCAAACGGGTTTGAGTTCTGGGAATATGTGATGGATGCTATTGATGGATGTTTTAAATAAATTGGATGTTTATTTACTTTGACTTATTCTAATATCATCCTGTTGTTATCAATAATCTATGAAACTATGAATTGGTTTGTTTAAAATGAATTAAGAAGTGGATTGTGATATTTTATATCCATTGTAGAATTAAAAGGAAATAAAACTTTAATTTGAAATTATTTAAGTAATTTTGATTTTTAAAGATAAAAATTGAACTTGTGAAAGTGAAATCACTTTGAACTTAAGATTTAAATGTTTAAAGGGTAACTTACAAATTTAAATTGTTAAGAATTAGTTTCAAAGTTGAAATTGGGTAATAAATTGGATTTCAAAGATTAAATTGTTTAAAAGGATTTGAACCATGATTTGAACCTAGAAATAAGTTTATGAAGAAGTAAAGGTAAATTAAAAGGGAGTATTTTGAATTTTAACTCAGAATTAAATTGTTTAAAGAACTTAATTGATAAATTAAAGTAAAGATTAATTTGATTTAAAGAAATTAAATCAACATTTGAAATTTAACTCGAATTTATATAATTCGAGATGGTTTAAAGTGAAATGGTATTTGAAGTTAGTTCAAATTGAAATTTGATTTGAATGATTTGGAATTTTGATTAAAGTTGAATAGGTTTAAATTCAAATGGAATTTGATTTGAATTTGGAAAGAAACTAAGGTTAATTCAACTTGAATTGGGATTGAATCAATTTAATGGGATGGGAAATTGATTGGAAATGGAAATTAGGAAATAAAATTAATTTAATTTTAATAAAAATTAAATCGATTCAAAAGGAAGTGGAAATTTAAATTAAATTGATTGGAATGAAGATTGGGAAGTTGAACAGTTGGCTCTGAAACTATTTTAAAACAATTTATTTTAATATAACTTTCTTAAATCTATTTTTCCAAGCTATTTACCATATACAACCTTTCTTTTAAAGCCAAACTATTTTATACATATTTTACAATTATTTTTGGAACTATTTAACTATTTTACAACTGTTTTATAAACTAATTACTATTTTTCAACTACTATATAACTAATTACTATTTTACAACTATTTTGCAATTATCTAACTATTTTATAACCATTTGACTATTTTATAACTACTTAACTATTTTACAGCTATTTTACAACTAATAATTATTTTTCAACTACTTATCTATTTTTAATTTTTCAAGCTATTTTCTAAATTTAAGCTGGACAGAGTTCAAACTATTTATGATTAATTACCGATTGAGATAAGAATTTAAGTGATAATCCAAATGAGGATTGAAGCAACTGTGAATAAGTGAATAGAATCATAAATGAATGTGAATAGAAAGGGAATTGGTTTAGCTAATAATCAATGAAGATAAATACGTAGGATGTACGTATATTATTCTATTCGCATAATGATTTGATCCCTATTCGAGCACAGAATTTCGAGATAGTATATCGATCCGAGTTAGGATTTTTCACTCGATTTTCGACGGCGAACCTAGATATGGATTTTTGATTGGTTCTGGAAATTCTCTATCATAGTTATAGCTATGCAAGGAGAATGACGGTTTCTGATCAAGAAACACCACACTAGGAAGTCGGGTGGACGATACTAGTTCGGAATATAAATTGTGTGATCGAGTGAGCGATCAGATTGATATTGCATACGGATAACATGTGTACATCGTACGGGTTTGAATGAAATTGATTGAAAATTTGTGGATAAGAACTGTAAAATGATTTTTGAAATGGAAAGGTATATTTTAAAAAATGAGTGATGAAATAAAATGGGAGTTGGATATTTCTATGATTAGAACTCATTTTATAGAAAAGTAATATGGTTAATAACTTTATAAAAGAGTAATCAAATTTGAATATTTGATTTGGAATAAACAAAGTTATATATCTTTGTTATATATGATAAACTCCCCTTGTTGAATCTATAGCCAGAAGAAAAAGGGTTTTTGAAAGTATTTGAAGTATAAAAAGAAAATTTATACAAGTATGAAGTGATCCAAAGATTTTTCAAGGTTATATATATATATTTATATATATATATATATAAAGGATCTTATGAGATTGATTTTGGGAAAAAGGTTTTGGAACCTATGGATGTTGAAAGGCTTTTGATTTTTGGGAAAAAAATCAATTTAGAAATTTGGAAAGCCTCGTTTGAGAATTATCGATTTTGGGATAATCGATTTTGTGTAAAGGAGATTTATATGTGATTCATACAAAGGGTATGATTTGGAAGATACTATATGTGTATAGTATAAAGTGTTTTGAGAATGGCTTTGGGGAAAAAGGCGCTCCCATGAAATGAACTTCTTAGGAGTGCCACGGGGTGGTACTGCCTTGAACCCTAAGGGGGGGTTCTAAAGTTGATCCTGTAAGGAAGTCCGGACAAACTGATGTTCCTGAGGATTATGTGGGTAGCGAAAGTCGAGGGCGCTGATGCCTACAGAGGCATTTGGGTTATGCTGTGACGATAGTGTAACTGGATGTTGCGGCGACCTACTGTGGACCATAGCGAAAATTATGTGGAGGTGAGTGTCAACGGTCTACATTTGATTTTTCCAGGATGGCAACATAACGTCGGTAGACTGCGATCTATGGTGGAGTGGAGAAGTTTTATTTTTTTGGCAGCGAAATTCGAGGGCGCTGATGCCTACAGTTACATGGGTTTTTGTCATGATGGCAACATAACCCCGGGTGTAGTTGCGATCTGTAGCAGGTTCCATGGTGTAATCGTGGGGCGTGGAGTGCCTACAGTTATCTATGGATTTTGCCGGGATGGCGACGTAATCATCGGGTTAACTGTGACCATGGAGGGGGTGATGATTTCCAGAGTATTCTTACCAAAAATGTTTCCTATATTCTCAAAAAAAATAAAATTGTTTTCTATATTTTCAAAAATGTTTTCTAAGTATTTTCACTGGGTGTTGAAAACGGGTTTGCCAAGTACTTATAGATTTTCAGTCCTACGCCTAATCAACGTATGACCGAAATTCTGTAAGAACGAAGGATGGACTTGTTGAGACATCGAGTTATAAAAATTATTTTTATAAAACTATTTTGGTAATATTATATAGATTTTAAAGTGTTTAAAAAAAATTCTTAATAAAGATTTTATAGTTGAAAATGATCAAAGAGCAATTTAAGCTGACAATAAGCATTTTAATAAATTCTGGCTTCGTTCCTTTTCAAGGACGAAAAGATTTAAAGGGGGGAGGAATGTGATAACACGGATTTTTAGGTATCGAGTAATTGGATAATTATCTAATTTTAACTATTGAAAACACTGATTTATAAGTTCAACAAATAAATCTGATAATAAATATTTATATCTGAATTTTTCAAAACAAATAAGATAAGTGTTTGATTATATATATATATATATATGAATAGATTGTAATTTGAATTTGAATTTTAAATTCAAATATAAATATCTTAAAAATAAATTGGATTTGAAAATAATATATGTATGAGTTTTATTAGTATATAATTTAGTTTTAAAACATATTCTTTGAAATTATATAAATATTAATAAAAGGAAATA
Organism: Allium fistulosum; assembly: GCA_030737815.1. Lineage (NCBI taxonomy): Eukaryota > Viridiplantae > Streptophyta > Magnoliopsida > Asparagales > Amaryllidaceae > Allium > Allium fistulosum. Next base: position 1,363,603,546 of record CM060903.1, on the reverse strand, counting down.
TATTTAATAAGGATAAATTAATAAAACATATACATAAATATAAATTAAATATAATGTGACATATAAATTATATAAAAGACATTTTTATCATGCAAATTACAAATGTAAGTGTTTTAAACATGGAAAATAACAAGTGTAATAATTATAGTATGAAATTTAACAAGTTTCACTCTTATTTTTATTTTTGAGATAATTAATAAAAATAAATTCAAGACTATATAAATACTACATCTCCTACCTTTCTCATTTTTTTTCTTTTATTCAAAAACCTCAAACCAGCAAGTTAAAGTTAAAAAAACCAGAAAACAAACTTGAATTCATTTAAAACCTGGAAGCTATAGACCATCTCAATATCAAAGCAACAATCAAAATTTCTCAAATTATCAAACCAAAAAGGAATTAAGACAAGTTCAAATCAGTTTCAAAACAAGGGTTCAACTCAGTAATCAAGCAAATACAAATCAAAGCAAGTTGAAGATTTGATTCAACTCAGTTTTAGATCAAAGCAAGTTCAGATCAAAACCAAACAAGTTTTTCCAGATTTTCAAATTCAAACATTTCCCAGGCTTTGTCTCTCTGTTTTCAAAAATGCAGGTGAGTAAACAAACTGATACTTGTTTAAATCTGTTGCATGTGATGGAAATCTAAAATAATGATGTGATAATTGTTTGCATGAGTGAAATTTTGGCTTGCATGTTATAAATATGCAGAAAGGTAAGTGTGCATGTCTGGATATATTTATGCATCTCTGTTTCTAAGTTACAGGGTTTAAAAATCTAGTAAAAATTCAAGATCTCCTCATCTAATCTATGATAGGCTTTGGAATTCAAATAATTTATGGTTGTTTATACATAAACCAAGATTTAAAAATATATTTAAGTATAATAAGTTTGAAATTTATTTGGAAATTAAGAAAGACAGTGGGAATTTTGAACATATCAAAATCTCGACTGAAATAATTCATTTTTTCATGTATATAACCTGCTTTGTTATCAAAAATCATGATTTTTAAAAGTTAAATCATGATTTTTAAGTAAGTATTGTGTGAGGATTTGAGGGTTGATCGGATTTGGAATTTTGGGCTATTGCTGGCGATCGGAGGATTCGGGAAGGTCGGGATCGTCAATGGAGGGAGCTAGGAAGATGGCGGGTTTAAGAAAAATGGGAGTTGGATTTATCATCCATCGTGGCGGCGAGGCGAAGCCATAGTAGGGTTTAAGCTTGGGTTTGGGCCAATGTTGGATTCATGGTCAATGGCGCGTCGTCATCGTGTCGAACTCGATCGGTGTTGGGGAAAATGAAAGAGGGAAGCATGGCAAGGTTCTGGACGTGAGGGCAAGGTTCCAGATGATCGGAGACGGGAGAATTTGAGGTGTTTGATTATCGGGTTTCAGCCAGATGGGTTCGAGTTTGTTCGATTTTGATTTCACGAGGGGTTCGGGATTCTGGGTGGTCGCTCATGTCGAGATGGTCGTCGTCGACTTGCGGAGGATCACGGTGATGATTGGAGCGACAGAGAGGTGTTGTGCATGTGCACGAGTGGATCAGGCGTATCTGTAGGGCTGTGTTGTTTGGCATCGGGGAAGAAGGGTTCAGGCTCGAAGTCGATCTCGTGTTTTGATCGAGAGGGGAGAGATGAGTGGTTAGCTTGAGTTGTGGCTGGGGTATTTCTGCTGTAGTCTCAAGTTTCTGTTATGTTAACCATGTTTTAAAAGTAAAGAAAATGTATAAGTTCAAAGGTTTCAAAGCAATGTGTTAAAGTGGTTTCGAAAGCAAAGGTAGAAATCAAATTATCAAACATGTTTCGAGATTCAAAATTTTAAATCAAATGTTTAAGATTTATTATTTTGATTTGAATAATTTTATATTAGGCTAATTATTTAATTAAATCTTTAAGTGTTTCCAAATGTAATTTAATGAAGAAATTAAGAATTGGATTAGGGTAAACTATTCATCTTAAATATAATTAAGGTCTTGAGTAAATTAAGGATTAATTAAATTAGTAATTATGGATTAATTAATTAGTAATTAGGGATTAATTAATTAGTAATTAAAGGATGAGTACTTAATGAAAGTAATTAAAGGGAAATTACTTAATGGAAGTAATTAAGGATTAATTATTTAGTGTAATTAATTAAAGGATTGATTAATTTAGGAAATTAATTAAAGGGTTAGTTAATTAATGAACATGATTAATTAAAGGATAATTAATCAATATAAGTGATTATAGAATAATTAATTAGAGTAATTAATTAAGGATCATGTAATTAATTTTAGTTAATTAATTAATGAGAGTAATTAAAGGTTAATAAATGTGAATGGTTAAAGTATAATTAATTTGTGTAATTAATTAAAGGCTAATTACTTAATGTAATTAAAGAATAATTAGTTAAGGATGGTTAATTAAGATGATAATAAAAGGGTGATTAATTAATTGGTTTGTAATTAATTAATGTTAAATAAGCAGGATTTAAAAGGTGATTGAAGTAATTAATTTAATTAGAATGGCGTGACTAATTAATCTTGCTTATGGATGATTGAATGATATTGAAACCTTGGATTATTTGTTATCCCTGGTGTGTGATTGTGATGCTATGTGATATGATGTTTGGGATATGGATTATCTATCTGTAATAGAATCGCTATGTGAATATGTTGCTCTAAGTATGAATTGATTTGTTTTCACTTAAACAACTTGGATTTAAGACGACATTGGTTTCGAAGAGACCGGGGTCGGGTATTTGCAAATACCCGAAACCACTTCGATATGTAATCTACAATAATTCTCTATAGATTTGATATGTGAAATCAAATAGGCTGGAATGGAATAAATTAAGTTACTGGACCTTTTAAACTAAGTTTTGGTACTTAGGTATTGATTTGTGAAATAAGTGATTGATTATAACAAAATAAGAACTTGTAATGAGATACGAGTTACCTTGGTTTGCAAATAAGTTTATAACTTGGTATTTCAAATTGTATGGGTTTACTCACGCTGGTTTCCAGCCTGACCCGGGTGTTACTTTGATGTAATGCTCAGGTCAGACCGAGTATTACAGATTTTCAGGTTAGGACGTTCTGGAGCTTAGATGGCGAGCTGGATGGCAGGAACGTATGGAGTATATCCCGTTGTATGTTTGAGAGTTGTATTGATTACTCTGGGACAAGTTAATTATAACTATCCAGTTCATTTGTGAATGGTTGTAACTCTGATGTATTGTATATAAATTGACAGATATAGCTTTTCTTTGTATAAATACTATTATGTGATATTATATTTTGATCTGCTACGAAATGTGAGATTCTGTGATTTGTTTTCTGTTCTTCTTCTTCCTTCTTTCTTCTTTACCCTAACAATCTGAAATTTTCGGCATTCGATTGCTCGGTACTTCTACTGTGAACGTATTAGTGTCGAATTCTCGAGGTTGAAAATTTCGGGTCGTTACACATATTATATTTTATTCCATGCGCTATGAGATATATGACAGGTCCTATGATTGGTTTTCTTTTCTTTCAACCATTGAAAATTGTCCTACAATGGTCGAGCACGACAACGGGGCGTTATTTAGTTATATTGGGTGCTGATGGTGTAGGGTGGTCGTCACAACATCGATCATAGAATTAGCACATCAAAGTTCTAAAGCCATCACGTCGAAGCTTCACTCCTTCGCCTTATCGTTTTATCGTCGATCTTCATCGTGTTATCATCATCCAAATAGAACACCAAATGATCTGAGGAATGCATATGCACATATATTGAGACATCATGCATAAGCCCCTAGGTCCATGCCTCATTCCTCCACCAACTGACATGATTGGTACCGACCATGTATGGCATGTACTGACCATGGTTGATCTGCCAATATTTGGCCAAAGTTAGCCAAGTACTTCATGCTTCATTTCACTTTTACCCTACATTGTCTCGAAGCCCCATATCATGAACCCAAAGTAATTGCTCCTATTCCTCAAAGCTCCTATGATTGGTATAGACCTCTTTCGCCTATCAAAATTTTGGCTAAGTCCAAAATTTCACTTCTTGTGAAAGCTCGTGCTAGTCTTGAAGTTTATCCATAGAAGACCTAAAGCACATGCCCTCTTGACTTGAGTTTGCTCGGTACCGACCATTCCTCCTTCCCTTGAAAATTTGCCCAAGTCCAAAACTCCCTTGCCACATCTTCCTCGAGCATAACCTGAACCAATTCAAGCAAAAAGCCGAAGTAATCCCTACTTGGATTGGAAGCATCACCAATCACTTTCCTCGTCCACGATCTTGATTCTCACTGATCAAAATTTGATTCCTACTGATCTGTTTTGACGATTAAAATTTGTTTCCTATGATAAAAATTCTAAGGATGAAAAATGTCCCTAGTATTCATTTCCCAAAATCATACAGATACGACCTCAAATGGATTTAAATAATAATATTTTACGATCCTTTGATACATAAAATATGGATTGTTACAATTTTGGTTTTGTACTTAGCCCAAATTGGCTAAGCAGAAGCCAAGTGAAAACGTTTGGCATCCATCTTAAAGTTCGAAGCACATATCCAAGTCCATCATCTTTCGTCTTTAGATTGGTCGGTACACATTCTAGCACCCTTCTACATACTTATCACATCCATTCTAGTTCTCATCAAGTGTGCATTCAATCGATGTGCACGAAACTCTATCTCATCATTCAAGTCTCCATAATGTGTGTGTTCGATCGATACGTACGAAACTCTATCTTATAGGATATTCCCTAACACTATATCGTCCATCGATCGGTGTTTTCAACCAAAACAAGAAAACAAGCAAATAAGTAGACATGCAATCAAAAAGCATACATACATCTATCATAGCATACGTACAACAAATACAACACATCTATATCTACCAATTTGAGATTCATATCAAAAAATCCAAAATCTAGTGATTTCTAGAAAATAGTTTGTCTATACGAACTATGAAATATTTAATTTAAAACCATTTTTAAAACATTTTAAAATTCTTTATAAAATCAGGTGTTGGTTTAGAACTATTAAAAATCACGTTTTAAAGTTGGAAATCATTTCAAAGCATCGTTTCTATACTATAATAACAATCATAGTATGGTGGGAGAAAAATCAGTTATCTTAATAAAATCTACCCAATCATGTGCTAGGTCATAGAGGACTTCAATACGAGTGGAATGCAAGAGACCACATCTAAATCAGACCTTGTATTCAAAGAATATGGACGATATAAGATTTCAGTATATATATAAACTAATTAATTAACTACTTAATTAAACTAATCACCATTTCATAATCACTTTCCTCTCTCCTTCACTATGCTATTGAACCACCTACATAACTCCCCACTACGCCTACAACACATGGTCTATCCACCAGTGTGATTTTCCACCTGCACCTCTGCCCATATCTCTTATAGCTGCTACATTACTGGCACCACCACCGCTGCCTCGACCACCTTATAGCCAACCAACGATCAACCCAGGGCCTGTCCCTCCTTTTCTTTTATTCATGTTACGTGAACTTCTATTCACATCCACACCATCCCCCTAATGTCGCGGCATCCTAACCATATCCATCATATGACACCACCACCTCTAACTCTGGCGACCGTGACCCTATGGGTGTCGTTTTCTACCATTAATGTAAAGTGGAACCCATAAACTTTCAGCCTTTTCAACATCCCTGACACCACCACGTCCATCTTCGGCTCAGACCATCTACACCTTCGAACTCCCCTTGCTATGCCGAACAAACCCAAACATTTCCCATACGGTTAGATCGCCAAAGATTCTTCAATTTGTGATCTTTTTATTCTCTGATTTCCACCTCACCAAAGTACAAAACACCATCATTCCAGCACAATTTCGATCCTCTCTCCACTATGGACACAACCATATAACCATATCACTCGAATCCATTTTGGTTAATCTCTAATATCACTCCATTCACCAGATTCGCAATTTACAACCATTACATTTAGAGTTGGGTCCAGCTGAGGCCATGGTTGCGAAGCGGTCGAAAATTAGAGAGATCCAAATTTCATTTTGGCCAAAACGATGCTTGTTTGCTCATGAAAGAAGAGGAGAAAGAGAGTGGGAAGATTGGTCCATGAAGAGGAAGGAGAAAACGTAATGGAGAAGTGGTTACGTAGCTAGAGTAAGGAGAAGGATATTTATAGGATATAGGTAAGCTTAGGGTTTGAAAGCCCATTATTTTCTTTTATTTTCAAATTTTCAATGCACGTTTTGTGGTCATACGGCTTTTAGGAATATCGACCTACGAAGACTCTTAAATGCTGCGACCGTTGTATTTCTCCCATTCCAATGCTACAAATTTCGTTAGAATCTAAGACTGTGCCCCAGAAGGCTATTTTGGGCGTTTTTAAGTCGTACGGGCTGTCGAAATGTTCAATCTTGAAAATTCTTCAACTATGCAGCTCGTACATTTTCTCTTCACCGAGGGACATGTTCCACTCTTCCAAATTCCCCGGAGCCGATTGATGTACGTATGTCTGTGTAATATCTATAACTACTGAAAATGCTGGGAAATAAATCTAGGGTCAAAATCGTGCTATAAATGACTAAGGGTCAAAAATGCTAATACTCAACATTAAGCAAAGTTTTAGCGTCATGCAACCCAATATAAATTTAAAAATAATATTTCATGGTCTTTCGATACATAATATACAAGTCGTTACAGTCTCCCCCTTAGAAATTTCGCCCTCGAAATCCCTAAATCGAACAAGTTAAGGTCAAACATAGTTACCCAGCATGCTTAACAACCATAAACAATCATATCAAGCATAAACCATCAAGCACTAACATGCACACATAATATCAAACATCATAAAATAGCATCCTTGTCTATCCTACCATGCAAGATACTAAACTATCTAATATAAAGTATCAAATTTGATATCAAATATGAAAGCGAACGATACAAATGGAAATCTTACCAAGTAAAGAGCTGTGGACAGGTGGTCCTCATGCTCTCCTCGGTCTCCCATATGCAATCGCCTTCGCTTTCACTCTACCGAACCTTTACCACTTTACTGTCTTCCTCCTAAACTATTTTATACCATGTCCCACGATACCGATAGGCCTATGAGGTCTCGAAGATTATGTTTCTATCGCTATACCATCTAGCCAATCTGATGCCATCTTTTCCAATGCCTACTATAAGCTACTCCAAAACTCACTAGTGTATAGAAGGTCTTGGTCACCTATAATGCTCCTTGGCACACCATGGTATCGCACTATATATCCACTTAACTTACAACTCGGCCAATTTTTGAATGCTATTATACTCGATTTTACTCATATAAACTTAGCACACTTTGTTAATCTATCAACTATGACCCATATGCTATTGTACCCTCCTCTAGTCTTCGGCAATCCATTGATGAAGTCCATTGATATTTGCTTCTACTTCCACTTGGGAACAAATAATCTATCATCCTTACAGAGCCAATCATCTTGGTCGAGTCTACAATGCCTCATATCCTTAGACTCTAATCCACTGTTGACCTTGGAAATAATCTTTGTAAGTCTACCACCACACCTCTGACTAGCGTCAATCCATTCAATCAAAGTAGGTCTAATAGTCAAACTAGACATCATCTCTGGCTCTAGTTTACATCAAGGTCTGAAGTTATGACAAGAAATAAACTCAAGCTGCGTCCACTATTGGAACATCGCTCCCAAACTGACTTGTCTTCTACTAAAAGCATCAATGACTACATTTCCCTCAACAAGTGTGTAGGAAATGTCAAAGTCATAGGAGGCTAAGAATTCCAACCACCACCATTGGCAAAGGTTGAGATTCTTCCAGGAGAAGAGGTATTTCAATGGCGTGGGTCAGTGAACAACCCGAACTTCTCTCCTACTAGATAGTTCCTCCAAATCACCAAAGCGAACAATATTACTGCTAAATCCAAATCATGAGTCGGATAATCCCTCTCATGCGGTTTCAGCTATTGCTACATAAGTGACAATCTTTCCCCTTTACATCAATACCACATCTAGTCCAGTACCATAGTGATTTGTGTATACTACCTACTCCTCATTCCCACTTCGAATTACAAACCCTGAAGCAATCGTCAACCTCTCTGTCAGACTCATAAATGCATGCTTGCACCTTGCATCCTAAATAAAAGTCTGGTTCTTATTCATCAAGTTAGTTAGCAGTGTCTTTAACTTTGAGAAGTCCTTAGTAAAATGTCTATAATATCCTGCTAATCCAAGTATACTCCTTACATCTATAGCACTCTTGGGTCTGTCCCAATCCTATACTATTGCAACCTTCGTAGGAACTATAGTAATGTCCTACTCCAAAACAACATGACCTAAGAATCTCACTTCCCTCCTCTAGAAGTGACACTTCAAAAAACTTCACCATCACTTGGTGTTTACTCAACACCTCTAACACAATCCTTAAATATCTATTGTGTTCCATTTCCATCCATGAGTAGATGGGAATACCATCAATGAATACAAGCATGAACTTTCCCAAGTGATTCCTAAAAACATGCTTCATGAGATCAATAAAGTATGCCAAAACATTGGTTATCCCGAATGGCATAACCAACCACTCAAAAATCCAAACAACGTACGAAATGCCATAATTGGCACACTCTCTATAGCCATTCTTAGGATTTGAAACCCCATTTTATGGTCTAATTGAGGGAACACCCTTGCACCGTGGAGCTGATCGAACAAATCATCAATATACGAGATTGGATACCTTTTCTTCTTCATCACTTTATTTTGCTCACGATAACCAACACACAACCTCAGAAAGCCATCCGCCTTAGTGGCAAACACTCTAAGTGTACCCTACTCAGATTTTCTCCAACGAATGAACCCTCGCCTCAATAGGTCATCCACATATACCTCTAGTTCTCTATACTCTTTAGGAGCTATATGCCTTAAAGGCTTAACTACTAGTCTGACATCCAACACCAAATCAATGTAGAACTCTATCTCTTTATATGGCGTTAGTCCGGTTACCTCCTCAAATATATTGGGATACTTCCTAGCAATAAATATTGATGATAACTCATCTTGTGGGATATCGAGTGAATATAGAAAGCTAACCATCACCTCATCATCTGGTAGGCATCATAACACTAACTTCCACCCATAGTCTATCCCTATCATCACAAATGACTTCTCACAATCCACCACTACTCCGTATCTCTAAAGCCAGTCCATTCCCAATGCAACCAAGTCCAAAACAAAGCAATCATAGAAAAAAGAACATCCATGACTCGATAACACTAGGCTTCGACAATCCATGCATAGGCTGGCTGAGCTCCCAACAAGGTTCATCATAATTTAAGTTGATCTAATATCTCTGGTCTCTATCCCAATCTGTCTACCAAATCACTAGATATGAAGGAATGTGAAGTCCCGATATCGAATAAAACACGTCCTATAATATCATGAATGAAAAGAATACCTTGGATAGTAGTGCCTTTTCCTTCTCTTTCGTCGATGGAGCACTCAACGAAATTAGAGCGACATTCAATGCATATGCTTTCACGATTTGCACTGCTTTTCCAATTCGGGACAACCTCTGCATTGGGTACATGTTCTCATGTTGGTAAAGCCTTTTCAACAACCTTCTCGAAGCTATCGTCAGCGTGACTATTCAATCACTTGCCAAGATGATCGTTCAATCCAAAGACAAACATTTCATATTTTTAAGCATAGTATCAACGAAAGATAGGCTGTACTTTGGCAGCACATCAAATTCAACAATATACTCCAACATAGAAATATCGCCTTGCTCTAAGTCGATGAACTTTTGAAACAAAACCGACTCCTGAGAACTCGAGATAAATTTCTCTTCAAAGTGAACTATGAATCTATCCCAGTTAAAATGATCCTCGAGGATGCAATTCTAAGGGCATTCCACTAGTTCAGAGCCCATCCCTGGAGTTGTCTAGTAGCTAACATCTGCCTTATAGCGTTATATAACTCCAAATAATCAAAGATCCCCTTGCAAGTATCCATCCAGTCTTGGACTTCCGTGGCCAACACCGTTCAAACAAATGGTTTGCCTCCTAGACTCATGTTATATTTACATGGCTTGGCTAAGTCGATTCTTATACTTGCACTTGAGCACTATCAACTTTAGGAGCATCTTGGGCATTGCAAACCATGTTTTGCACCACCTTAGCGAACATGTTCCATAAATCAGGGTTAGCAATCGCCAAACCTACCCTTTCCTTAACTCTAGAGATGGAATCCATAGAATAATTTTTGTTATGCTAACTCATTTAATCTACAATAAGAATGATCAGCCTCTGGAAAAGAAAACTACATCAATGGTACTCATGTACATGACTTATGTACTATATATACTACTATATATTTTTGAAAATCAAAATATATAACAAGTATGTTGTGGCGATCCTTCTTTCCAACCCTTGGGAACGACATTCAATACATCCACGGTATTTGTGTGTCGTTGCCCAAGCATCCGAAAGACGAGGGTTGTCATGGGGTAAAATAAAATAACAGAATAGTAATCTCACAATGGAATGGTTAAATATAATATAATGATAAAATAGTACATAAGATTACTCCTTAACATGGAGTTATCAAAGTTACAACAAAAGTACTACCATCAGCCTAGGCATTTACAACAACCTACCTTTATAGTTGTTGATAAACATATACATACATAAACTAACAAACAACAAAGATAGATAGCTACATAGATAAGGATCATCCTGCTCGTCCATCATCTTTAAAAGAGCCCTAATAAACTTATCTCTCTTGGACTACTCAAATATAAATGAGTATCTAAGAGTTGAGGGAAAACAAACAACTCAGGCCAGACAATAAGTCTGGCATGAGTAAACTTTAAATAAATACGGAACAAATAAACAACATGCGAGACCATGTCACAAAACACGAGGTGGGTTTCCTCTCACAAGAACAACATCCAAATCATCTTGTTGTGCTGGTTCCACTATCGTCAAAGAGTCGAGTACATACTTTCATAAATGAGATATGTGAAATACGTTGTGTACATCTGATAGTCTATCTGGTAACTTCACTTTATATGCAAGTTTACCAATCCGATCTAGTATGGGAAAAAGGCTAATATAATGAGAGGCTAGCTTCCTTGATTTCTCAAACCTCACAACACTTCTTAACGGAGAAACTTTCACAAACACTGAATCTCCAACAGAGAACTCTAGATCCCTGCACCATTGATCCGCATAACACTTCTGTCGATCAAGTGCCTCCCTCACATTCCTACTAATATCAACTACTATCTCACTGGCTTCAAAGATCATGTCAGGTCCAATAAAACTTCTATCACCATACTCAACCTAACATGAAGGAAGCGGCATAGACAACCATAAAGAGCATTGAAAGGGCCATACCAATGCTTGCCTGATAGTTGTTGTTGTAAGTGAATTTGACTAAGGGTAAATGATCATTCCAAGAGCCTCTAAAGTCGAGAATGCATGCTCGCAATAAATCTACGAAGATCCGGTTCACTCTCTCTGTCTGCTCATCTATCTAGGGATGGTAAGCTGTACTCAGACTTAGCTTAGTTCCTAAAGCAATTTGCAGTCCTTCCCAGAACCTGCTAGTGAATATTGAGTCTCAGTCACTTATAATACTACAAGGAATACCATGGAGTCTCATAATCTTCTTCACATACAAACTCGCCAGACTTCTAGCAGTCTTAGTAGGCTTCACATGGATGAAATTGGTGCTCTTGGTCAGTCGTTCAACTATAACCTAAATGCCTTTGTTCCCTCTTCTTAACCTAGGAAGCCTATCAATAAAGTCCATAGAGATCTGCTTCCACTTCCACTTTGGGATCTCAAGTGCTTGAAGCAATCCAACTGTCTTTTGTTGGTCACTTTTAATCCACTGGCAATTTGCACACTGACTTACAAAGATCGAAATATTTAGCTTCATCCCCTCCCACCATAATAACCTCTCTGTATCTTTGAACATCTTGATCACTCCTGGATGGAAAGATAACTTTGAAAGGTAGCATTTGGCTAACACTTCTTGCCAAGTCCACTAACATTTGGAACACATATATACCCGTTTATTTTCAATATGCCTTGGGGATCAATCTCGAAGCAAAAGACAACACATTCTTGGACATCCTTCTTAAGTCGAACCAAAATAGGATCTGCCTCCTGACTAAACGTAATCCTCTTCATTAATACTAGGTTAACTTCTAAGTTAGCAACCATTGCCACATTTCTACTCAGCGCATCCGCAATATAATTTGCTTTCCCAGGGGTATAAGAATCTCTAGATCATAGGAAGCGAGAAACTCCAGCCATCTTTGTTGCCTCAAATTCAAATCCTTCTAGGTTAAAAGGTATTTTAATGATTTGTGGTTTGTGTATAACTCGAACTTTTCACCAAAAAGGTAATGCCACCACATCTTTAGTGCGAATACAACAACCAAAAGCCCTAAATCGTGCGTAGAATAATTTTTCTCATATGGCTTTAGCCGTCAACTCACATAGGCAGTGACTTTCCCCTACTACATCATAACTACTCCAAATCTAGTTCCACAAGCATCTGTATGCACCGTTAAACCTTCGCCCTCATTTGGAATGGTTAAAACAGGAGCACTAGTCAACTTCTCCTTCAATTCATTGAATTCTTGATGACACTTAGTAGTCCAAACGAACTTAATGTCTTTCTTTGTTAACTTCATCAGATGAGAAGCAATCTTCAAGAAGTCATTGATGAACCTATGGTAAAAACCCGCTAATGCAAGAAACTTCTAACTTTCAGGCACTTTTGGGCTTATTCCAAATGGCAACAACTTTAACCGGGTCTAATGATATGCCTTCTCCCAAAAGGACTTGCCCAAGAAAGCTAACTTCGGATTTCCAAAAACATCACTTAGAAAACTTGGTTTTCAACACATGACTCCTTAAGGTATCGAGTATGACACAGAGATGATATTTGTGCTCCTCCTTTATCTTCGAATAGATAAGGATATCATCAATAAAGATGAGAAAAATTCATTAAGAACTTCTCGAAATTCATGATTCATTAAGTCCACAAAATAAGCGGGTGCATTAGTCACCCGAATAGCATTACTAACCACTCGTAAAAATTATCTTGAGTCTGAAAAGCTATTATGGGCATACTCTCCTCTGCTACCCTTAATTGGTGGAAACCGATGGCAAGATCCAATTGAGAAAATACCCTAACGTCGTGGAGTTGGTCAAACATATCGTCGATCCTTGGTAAAGGATATTTATTCTTGATAGTCCTTTTTTTATTCTTGATAGTCTAAACATAACCTTAGAGAACCATTTGCCTTTGTAATAAAGACGATTGGTGATCCCGAACTTAAGGTACTGCGTTGGATCAAACCCTTCTACAGCACGTCGAATGTCTGCCCTTTTAACTCCCTCTTCTCTTTCGTAGCCAATCCTTGCTAGGGTTTTACAATAGGTCTAGTTATTGGAATCAAGTCAATACGGAACTCCACTTCACGGTAAGGAGGTGAACCTTGAATTTTATCGAAAATATCAACGAAATCCTGAACAATCAGTGTATCTCCTAGCTCCCCATTAGCCACTTCGAGCGAATAAAGAAAACTGCTCATTAACTTGTTAGGCTCTTCATAACATAAATCAATATTTCTTCCTACTACATCTTTACCATGATCCTTCTTCCACCACAATCAAAGACAGCTTTAAACTTAGATAACCAATCCATTCCCAACAACACTCCAAAACTCGTAAACCCAAGAACAAACAAATCAAAAGGAAAGAGATGATTTTGACAAGAAATAGGCACATGGAAACATATAGTGTCAAGGATTGTCGGACCCCCAATTGGGTTCAACACACATAGAGGATTACTTAAAATAACATATTGAAGGTTTAGTTTGTTCATCAAATCATAAGAAATAAAACTATGGGAAGCTGCTATATTAAATAACACCCTTACAGGAATATCATAGATGGATAATATACCTTGCAACACCTGCTTCCCCTTCTGACCTGAAGTAGTGGATGGTAATTCTTCAATAGTAAAAGCCTATCCTTGAGACACCTTCCTTGGAAATGGGCATTCATTCTTCATGTTTCATTGCTTGTTACAATTGTAGCAGATTGTTTCACTTAGGGTGCTAATACTAGGGCTGGATTCGGTTCGGTACCGAAAGTTCATATTTAAAACCATTACCATACTGATTTATATGGTAATAGAAAAATCATATCATTACCAACCAAAGTAATCGAAAAACCGATACTTTGGTTTGTGGTTGGTAATGGTTGGCAAAGGTCGGTAATAAACTTTACCGTTACTAGTATGATATATATTTGTTTACAATATTTCATGTTAAATAAGTAAATATTAAAAGTTGTTAATTTTTATTATATGATTATTTATCAATTTTATTTTGTGTAGTCAAACATACAAGTAAATATTGTGCAAGAAGCTAAATATTATATAAAATCATATTATTTAAAAAAATATACATGATAAGAATTGCATTCCATATGATATCATAATAGTATTTTTATAGATTTTCTATTAAATCATTACACATTAAATGTGAGTTATATAGTATATAGTGTGTGTGTGTGTGTGTGTGTGTGTATATAAGGTGGCTATTTGGACATAGAATTAGACATAGTTGGTGACACAAGGGATGTGGACCATTGGATTCTTTTGTTCTTATATGGGAGGTGTAAATCAGGGGGCCATCGAATGATGAAGATTCTTGTGTCATCAATTGTGTCTATATTTTGTGTATGAATAGACTTTCCCCACACACACACACACATATATAGTGGATATGGTAATTACCACATTTTGTAGTTAATTACCATTACCGTACCGCATATTTTCATGCGGTTTGGCAAACCATACCAATCAAATTGGTTACCATTTTTTCGGTACCATTTTAGTTGGTAGCGGTTGGTAATGGTTGGTAAGGGGTAATATGGTAAAGTTGTCCAGTCCTAGCTAATACACTAATTTGCAAAGTGGTCCATTTTGTTGCACCTATAAAAAAGAATGTTGGCCAAGTTGAGCTGCTTCTTCTGTGCTGGAGCCCTACCTTTGGGTTTCTTCCCTGCCCTCTGCTTCTTTCGCTTGCGCTTGAAATTTCGCTTGCCACCAACTAGTATAAATGATAAAGGTTTGGCACTAATTGCTGCACCATTCCCTTCTGGACTCCCTCCTTAATATCTAGACCTTCAAACCTCAAAGCCATGCTGATAAGGTTGGTGAATATACCCATAAGATGATTGGTCAGTTTAGGATGGAACTCTGGTTGCATTCTATTCACAAACATTTCATTTTTCTTGAGCAGTGTGTCTATCAATCCAAGTCCAAAACAAGACAAAGCATATAACTTATGCTCATATTATGACACCGTCAATCGCCTTGTTTTAAATCAAGGAAAATCCTAAGTAATTGAGTACTTTCGGCTTATGGAATAAATTGGGCTTTGAAAAATTACCTGAACTGGGCCCAAGAAAACTCCTCCTCCGAAGTATCAGCTATTACTGAATCTCACCAATCCATTACCGACTTTTGGAGTTGTCGTGATGCCAACAGCCGCTTCTCTGCATCTCCCAACTGAAGATCCCTAAATATTCTTTCACTAGATCGAAGCCACATCTACACTCCAAGAATATCTTCAGTTCCATAAAATGGTTTCCTACCCAAAGTGGTAAAATTCTTACATAAAGCTGCAAAGTTCATAGGGGGCTGAACTTGCACGACCACTTCCTCTACCAAATCTACAGCTTGCATAGTAGCATTTCTAAGTACCCTGCCGTTAGTAGCCGTGCTGGTTCTAGATCCTCTCCTTCCTCCTCTTCTTGTATCCATCTTCTACTACATAAACAAATAACAGTATCTTTAGAATGCAAGAATAGGTTTAATACGATTTAAGGAAACAACACCAATGGATCTAAAACAAGACTTTAGAGGATAGATATTATTACTATGAAAATTACAAATAAGCTTTCTCAAGATTAACTCATTTTAGGGAATCACTTGCCCTATCTCTAATGAGTTGTACCCAAATCATGCTAAGGTGTTTACTCAACCAATGCTCTGATATCAACTGTGACGATCCACCTTTCTAACCACTCGTAACGACATTTAATACATCCATAGTATTCGTGTACCTTTGCCCAAACATCTAAAAGACGAGTTGTCATAGGGTAAAATAAAAGAACAGAGTAGAAATCTCACAATGAAACAGTTAAATATAATATTACGATAAAATAGTGCATAAGGTTACTCCTCAACATGGAGTTATCAAAGGTACAACAAAAGTACTACCTTCAGCCTAGGAAGTTATAACAACATGCCTTTACACTTGCTGATATAACATATACATACATAAACAAATAAACAATGAAAGTAGATAACTGGATAGGTAAGGAGCCTCTTGCTCGTTCATCATCTTTAAAAGAGCTCTAATAAACTTATAACTCTTGGAATACTCAAATATAAATGAGTATCTAAGAGTTGAGGGAAAACAAACAACTCAGGCCAGACAATAAGTCTGGCATGAGTAAACTTTAAATAAATACGAAACACATAAACAACATGTGAGACCATGTCACAAAACACGAGGTGGGTTTCCTCTCACAAGAACAACATCCAAGCATTAAATAATGGAAACAATTAATTAAACATCGCGAAGTGCGCAAGACACTTCCTGATGTAATCATGAAGGAATTAATTCAAAGGTTTGAATCAAAAACAAGGAAAAAGAAATTTTCCAACAATGACTAGGAGGGTGCACCCCCTTACCGAAAGTATACCTCTACACAATGTACTTGAGAGGGTCATTTACTTTGTGACTCTCTTGGAAATGTACTAGTTGGACCCTACCAACCTTACCAAGTGTCCGAGTATTTCACATCCCTGCGCGCATATAACTAAATCCTATCTAGAGTAGATGTGAAGATACCCTAATGGGAGCAACCCTACATAGTTTGACGTCCACTCATGCATTGGTTTTAGTTACTATCGATAAAGGATATCAATGCTCAAATGAGCAACAAATCATCTTAGATTAACGATACACAAAAGGTAGCAGAATCGATGGTCAATAAATCAACAATCGGGAAAGATCAAAATGATTGTATATGGAAATTAAATTTCTTATCCTTACCACCACTCACTAATTTTGAACTTGTACTATCCCTTGATTAAAAATGAAACTGGGCCAGTTAAGGTAGTGTTACCTCTAAGCCTTGCCTTGACGGAATTTTTAACCTTTGAGATAAAAACAGGTTTCCATACCTCGACGTTTAGTGCGAAGAATATAACTACATCCTTTTCGTATAGGCGATATCGTTTACAGCAATTTAATCTCTTATACTTTCCATAACCGAATCAAACTTTTAAAATCAAACTTGTACTTGGCTTTTACATCACAAATATTAATTTTATACAGCTTTATTAAAGTTATTAATTAACCTTAAACACCATTATTAAAATGATTAGTCAAGCTAAAAAAATAATAGTTATGGAGTAAATACGAAAAAATTAATATCCTATCAAAAAAAGAAAAACTCTCTTGCAACCATGGCTACCTTACAAAGCTTCTTGACAACCCTATCTTTGCTGCTAGCTAAGATCAAATGGGGGTCCTTTTCTTCTTCTCCGTCTACTTCTCCTCCATTAACAAGTCTCAATCTTCATTCACAACAACATCCGATAGAGAAAGCCTCAGTTATTGATGAAGAGGGTTTTCAAATTGTTCAGATTTGTCGATTTAAGCTTTCGGACAATAAACCTGCATCTTAGAAACATCAAAATAGAATTGGATCAAATCAGTTAAATCTGAAACAAAGAAATGCAAATCAGATAAGGCAATCATACAGAAATGGCTTTTACTCAAAGAATCATAACTTTAGGCATATTCCAGAAATAAGAAACTCATCAAGAAACAACCAAGCAAATGTGTTTTCAGAAGCACTGTTCAGGGATGCAAGAAATTCTTTAATAAACAATCAAACAAATATGAATTCAGATATGCAATTCAAGACAAACCTGAATAACACCTCTTCTTGGGGTGACATGATCAAAAAAGAGGATTAAATTCTTATTTTGATCTCAAGTATGCTTCTCCCCTCTTCATAAATGAGAAAAAGATAGTTGTTGTAAATGCAGAGGCCAATAATAGAACAGAGCATAAATGGAATTTCTTGGTTATTGCCTATGTATTTGGCAATAGACCCGCATATCATCACTTTAAGGCCTTCATTGCAAGATCATGTAACCCCATTGGTAAATTTGACATTTATACTCGTACTAATGGTTTCTTTATCATTAGATTTTTGAATGCTACAGATTGTGAAAATTTATCAATGGAGGTCCATATTCATAAACGTGAAACTTATTATTTTGAAAAAATGGTGTAAAAAAAATAATCTTGATAGAAATCTGCTTATAACAATGCCAATATGGTTTAGATTACTAGAACTGAATCTTAGGTTGTGGGATAAGGAAATTTTAAGTGCAATAGCCAGTGTAGTAGGTAATCTATTAAAGTTGGATGAACATACTACAAAGGAGATCAGATTATCATATGCAAGAATTCTGGTAGAGATTAAGGCAGATGCGGATCTACTAAATGAAGCTTACATTTCTTTGCATGATGGAGAAAATTTAGTATAAACCATGGAATATGAATAGATCCTTCCTAGATGAATAACATGCTCATGCTTATGTCACTATATAGAAAACTGTTTTACCAAAATGGTGTGGAAAGAAAAGAGTTTAATGCAAGAAAACTCAGTAGAAGACAAAGACAATATACAAGCAAAAAATGATGCAAACACTGAAAGGGTGCATTTTGAATTTAATAATGGTGCAGATCCTCAATCTTCAGAAGACATACAAAATAAGGGAAAAAATAATGAAGATTCTACTTTTGTTGAAGAAAATTCTCATGAAAATGAAGTTCAAGAAATCATTACAGAACAAAATTTAGGTGGAAATGTTTATACAAGTCCCACTTCAAATTCTGTAGCATCAGAATAAATTATTATAAATCTGACTGAAACACAAATTAAAGGAAAAGAAGTAGGTATACAAGAAAAAGAGTACTTCACTACTGAATCTGATGATATGGATTTGGATGAGGGCTTTTACATTAATAAAATTCTTGATAAAGAGCCACCCGACGATCCTAACATAAATCATTTAGCAAGTCATCTATCCACCCAAGTTAAGAAATCTATTTCAAAACAGTATATTTAAAAGGCAATCAGTTTAGTTACAAATTCCTCTTTATCTACAAGCAAAATAAGATGGAAAGAAAAGAAAAAAGAAAGGGTAGAATGAAGACTATAAAGGATATTATTGCAACTGATTGTACTAAAGATGTTGATGACAGTAATTTTAAAAGATAGTATATCGTCAAAAACTCCTAATGGGATGATTAGCTAGAAGCATCAAGCAAAAAATCATAGAAGAAAAGGGGGGGAGACTGGAGGTGATGGAGGATGGGAATAGGCATAGTGCTTAACTATAGCTGTTGGATGTATCCTTTATATCTTAAACTTTTTTAAATTTTATATATCATGTCAATTATTGCTTGGAATGTTAGGGGACTTAATTCCCTTGAAAGAAGATTAGATTTGTCTAATCTACTTTTGACTATAAAACCTATTATCATTAGATTATTAGAACACAAGTTAGATAATTCTAAAATAGAATATTATCAAGCTAAAAGTTTGATTAATTAGAATATTATAAACAGTAATCAATGGGAGGGAATGGTAGGATTATGGTAATTGGGACCCAATATATAGAATATTAATCAACATTTTATTAATTTCCAGTTCATCCATTGTAAATGTGTAAACAAAGGAGGGTTACAGCTTGAAATCACTTTTGTTTATGCATCTAATAGTAAAATGAAAGACTAACATTATGGAATCAACTAGAACTAATAAACTCAAATGTAGTACACCCCTGGATCATTATTGGAGATTTTAATACCTTCATGCATGCTTATGTGAAAATGGGAGGGAATTCAATTCTTTTAACAAATTAGAAAGGTTAAATAAATTTATACTTAAAATTGATTTAGTAGAACCAATTGTATTTGGAAACAGGTTCACTTGGAAATATTCAGAAACATTCACTGTAAATTAGACATAATTTTGGTAAATGAAAATTTTATAATTTCTTTAAAGATTTTAAATGTTACACTCTTCCACAGGAAACTAGTGACCACACACCAATACAAATATGTCTCACGCAGAATAATTATTCAAAGAAAAATACCCCTTTCAGATTCATAAATGGGTGGGTATTTGAGGACAAATATAAAGATATAGTAAAAAATAGTTTGAATATAAAAGTACAGGGCACTGTCCAGTACAAATTTAATAAAATGCTTCAAATAACAAAGGATAAACTAAAAAACTGGAATAAAAATAAAACTAGAAATGACTTAAAACTTATTAGAGAGGAATGTAAGTTGAGGCAAAATGAATTGGATAATGATTGCTCGGATATTTGTAAGGTCAACAATTGTTTTCATGCCCAAAATAATCTGAATAAATCTCTTCATGTGCAATCTATAAATTTGAGGCAGAAAGCTAAGGTTGATTGGTTAACTAATGGTGATGAAGCAAGTAAAAAATTTTATGCAAAAATGTCTAGCAGGAAATATAAGAATGATATAGGAAAATTAATAGATGCAAAGTGCAATGTTATTAATGATATTTCTTGCATTGAAAGGGAAGCAACAAACTATTTCTCAAATTTATATAATATGAATTTTTTTCAGTTATTTTCCCAAAAATTAAGACAAAATTTATGTTGAATGATAGTAGCCAGAATATTCCTCTTGCTCCCATTAGATTGGAGGAAATCCGAAATATTATTTTTTATGCTAACAATGATAAAATTCCAGGGCATGATGGCTTTGGTGCAAAATTTTATAACACTCATTGGGAGGAAATAAAGGAAAATTTGTTAGAATCTATCATGGAATTTTTTAGAACTGGGAAAATTCTTAAAAACTTAAACCATACTTTTATAACTTTAGTTCCAAAAGTTAAAATTCCCAATGGTTTAAAAGATTATAGACCAATTGCATGTTGAAACTTTATATATAAAATTATTTCTAATATATTGTGCAATAAAATTAAAATATTTTTGAAATATTAAATTTTAGAGAATCAAAGTGCTTTCATTCCTAGTAGGTTAATAGTTGAAAATACATTGCTTGCTCTTAAGTTAATCAGAAACTTTAACAATAAAAATAGGAACCTCATGTGTATCAAAATAGACTTACATAAAGTTTTTCATAAGATAAATAGGCAATTTATAATTCATATGATGAAACAAATGGGCTTCAATGAAAAATTTTATGCTATAGTTAATGAATGTATAAACAATGTTACATACTCAATATTGGTTAATGGTTCTCCTAAAGGGTTTACCTATAGCAATCGGGGTATTAGGCAAGGAGATCCACTTTCTCCCTACCTATTTACTAGTGTTATGGAATACTTTTCAATATTAATGGAAATTGAATAAATATATGGTAGCATTAAACCCATTAATAGAACCAAACCACATATTACACATTTGTTATATGTTGATGACTTGCTTCTGTTTTTAAATACAGAATCACAAAGTGCAAAGGCCACTATCAGAATTTTTGAAAAATTAGAAGACTATCCGGGTTTAAAGGTTAATGAGTATATAAGTAAAGTATACTTCAGTAAAAGTTGTACAAGGAAAGTGGAGATTTTAAATATTTTAATATTCAAGGAGGGAAGCCTGCCAGCAAAATATTTGGGTTGCCTCTTAGTGTTAATCAGATAAATGACAGAGACTGCACAAGAATGCATGACTTAATACAAAATAGATTAGCAGGATGGTCTAGTATATTGTTGTCATTAGCTGGAAGACTTGAGCTAACACACACTGCCGTCATAGCAATTATCATGTATTGGATTCAAGTCATAATATTCCAGCAAAAGCAATCCATAAAATAGAAAGAATGTGTGCAAACTTCATTTGGAAAGGAAAAGATCACAATATTACATGGGAAAAAGTTTACAAATCAAGGAAAATAGGTGGTCTAGATTAGAGGAACATCAAATGACGTGAGAGAAGCTTGTAAATTCAAAATATTTTGGAAGTTGGTGGATAGGAATTCATTATGGGCAAAATGGATGAAAACAAAGTACCTCAAAACAAGAATTTTTGGGCTGCAGTATTAAAATCATCATTCTTTTACATGGAAATATATACTCAGTTGTAGAAAAACTGGTATCAACTTATTGGAAGGAAAATTCTAGGATGGGAAACAAATCGGTTTGTGGTTTGATCCATGGTTACATGGCGAAATATTAGTAAGTCTTTTAGGATGGAACAATATATATGTTTGGAGGAACTTCAAAAAAGTGAACATCATAATTCAAAACAACTGTTGGAATACATATAATTATCCAGCTACATCAATATTTAAAAGAGCTACTGAGAAAATCACAGCGGACACAAATTACGAAAGGATATATGGGAGTGGAAGCTTTCTTCAAAAGGCATATTCTCCTTCAAAAAAACTTGGGAGTTTATAAAAGGTTGTGAAACAAAAGTTGATTGGCACAATGTTTTATGGAATAAATAGAATTGCCCAAATATGACCCATTTTGCTTAGTTTTCCATTATAAATAGGTTACCAACAAGAGACAGATGTCTAAAATGGAGGGGGAAAGTATATTCAAAACATTTTTCTTCTTTGTAAAAGTGAATCAAAAAACATAAAGCATCCGTTCTTTGATTGTGTATATTCAAAACATATTTGGACATTGCCAAAACAAAGCTTAAGATAAATAAAAAATAGGTAGTGCAAAATATTAGGGGAAGTATCAAGTACATCCAACAAAAGTTCAAGACAGAATCAAAAGAGTTTAGGAAAGCAAGCATAATACTA
Source organism: Allium fistulosum (assembly GCA_030737815.1). NCBI lineage: Eukaryota > Viridiplantae > Streptophyta > Magnoliopsida > Asparagales > Amaryllidaceae > Allium > Allium fistulosum. The sequence goes on along the minus strand of CM060903.1, from coordinate 1,363,580,592 downwards.
AAAATCGTAATTTTTCATATGTGAAAGAGAGAAATCAAAGGCTTCATACGCAAAGAAAAACAGAATGTATTCAACTATGGGAAATAGTTGAAATGGAAAGCTAGAGTCTTCTCAACAAATTTAAAAATCAATGCATTCATTCAAACAATCCAAATCAGGACATTTGGAAAATTGATAACTATGAAGAAAGGATAGAAGCTTTCTTACAGATCGGGAAAGCCAATACTGATATTTCCCATGGTAGACTAGTTCACCATAGTGGCAATGTAACATCCCTTATCTAGAGGCCCGAATATAAGCACTACAGATGATACAATCATCCATAGTATTAACTTCCGGTGACCAAATATGATAATGTTAATGGTATCCATAATATCAGAAGCACATGAATATGAAACAAAAGCGCAGATTTCATAAAAACAACATTTCTGATTACATTTCACAAAACATGTTTCATATTCCATTACATAATCCCATAATCATTTCCCAGGTAAAGATCAATTATAGTTATTACAAAACACACAAGGAGCGACATATGATGATGCCCTCTTGGTTAACCAGAGTACTATATAGTCATAACTGACTTAATACAACACAGTGGAATCAAACAAAATAAAACAGCAACTCCTAAATAGCAATTCGTCAACCACCTGCTCGTCTTCGGAAGCTTTATTCACCAACCTACAAATAACCTGTAACCCTCAACCCTTAGTCTGCTCAAATCAATTTTGAACACCCGGGAGTTTAAGGGGAAAAACATAAACTTCGAGTCAGACATAATGACTGGTGTGAATAATACTATACATCTCAGATATTTGATATTAAGTGAGACCATGCCGCTAAACGGAGCGGGTTTCCCCTTACTAATATACTTTTAAAACAAATCTTTTGCAAATCATAATCTTGCAACCAAAACCGGTTAAAACTATAAAGCATTATCGTATAAACATATATATCAATTAGCAAATGGACTGTCTGTCCAAACATTAGAGTTTTGTTTGGCTAACTACTAACCTTTGGCCGACTCGGGCCTACCAAACAAAAGAAACAAATAATCTAACATCTAATAATCTAACATCTGTTAGATACTCCTATTCTGGATGGTCTGTCCCTAACTTACTTTCTCTAGGTCAACTGATCCTAATGGTTTTGCGGGCTCACCAATAACCTATCTCTGTACAATTATATTCCTTTCTGTGTGTAACATCATTTTAGTCTTACCTGTAACAAAGCCCAACACACTGGAATTTTGGACTAAATTATCTAGGGGCTAATAGCTAATGTATAAGGCATGACCCCATACCAATCCCATCTAGTATACAAATATCTGAGTCATTTTACTTAGGGTAATCTTCCCTTAAATTTTCCTTGAAAACATTATCATCTCAAATTGATTTAAAATCTTGAAATCAAACTTAAACAAGGAAAATATATACTCTATGTTTTACCCAAAATCTCCTTTCCATGTTATATATATACTTTACTCAAATCTTTTTTGATGAAAGCATTTAAACCTTTGAAAGTAGCCCTTTCGAATCTATTGAAAGTACCCCTTTCGAAACCAAGTAAACCCCTTTTTTTAACTAGGCCGAAAGGCCAAAACATTCCTTTCGAAACTATTTATATAAACCTTTTGAAACCTTTGAGAAACCTTTCCTTCAAAAGCTTTAAAACCTTAGATATCCTATCTTTAAAACCTTTAAACATTGCCTTTCAAATACATTGGGAAACCTTTCCATTCAAAGCCTTCGAAACCATGGGGAACCACACCTTCGAAACCATACTTTAAAACCTTTCAACGCATTAAAACATCAAACATTTAAAAATCATTTGGGTTCAATAGCATGTGGAAACACCTTTTGAAACCATTGAAAACCATCTCTTTTGAAACCTTGGGTTTTACCTTCATCAGAGAAAAAGGGTCATTAAAACATTTAAGTCGAAAGCACTCTTTCGAAAATATTCCTAAGCAAAGAAGTGATGGTGTTGAAACCAACCTTCCGAAAGCATTGGAGAAGCGGATAAGTTTTAAAAGAAAAGTATACCTTTTGAAAGCATTGCTTCGAAAGGTAGAAAAGTGTCAGCTAGGGGCTTTGACCTCTTCGAAAGCTATTACTTAAAACAAAAGGCGCAACCCATTCGAAACCATCCTTTAAAACATTTGACACAGCCGAAAGTCAACCAAGTCGAAAGCACTTCCTTTGAAAGCAAAGCATGCATATTTTTAATTTAAAACAAGGTCATGCTTCGACCCCATCGGAACCTATGGTCTCGACCTGGTACCTTTCGCCTTAATCCAATTCACTCTGTACCAAGTTATTGATACTATGTGCATTGGTTTCGATGGCAATGGAGGCGGCAGTACTTGGTTGGAATCCTTGTGTCGAAAGTGGCGAAACATGCTAAAAGCATGTAAAAGCCGATTTTTGCTTTAAAAAGAAATTCTTTTCAACTAACCCACCTTATTTGTCAAAATATTATTGGTTGCTAATTTTCTTTTCTAAAAGTGTTTCCAATATTTCAGAAATAAATAATTTAATATTTATAAAATACCCTTTCTCCTTTTATAAATATATAAAACATTTAAGTCACATACCTTAAATAGTTTTATATATCTACTAAAACATTTTGGAAAATTCTACAAAAATTCCAGAAAATCATCTTTAATATGTTTTCCAACATATATTAATTTCAAACCCAAAACATATATTATTTAACCGTAAATAATTTTAAACCCAATAAATCATTTTCCTCAGTAGAAAATTAATATAAAATCCACATTAATTCAGAAAATTATGAAAATTGAAAATCATTTCTATAATATCATTTCTGATCTAAATCTTAAATTTCTAGGCTTTTGTATATCATTAAATAGGGTTTTCACATTAAAACATATCATAAAATCTAGAAGATCAAGCATAAATCATCAACAAGCATATATAAACATTTGGTTATTCAAAAACATGGCTTAATCACGCAAAATACTTCGGATTCATCTTAAAACCGAAAAAAGTTATAAAAATGAGATATAGTCATTATTCACCTTAGAGTTGAGATTATGGAGTTTGAGATTTGAATGGATTAAGTTGATTAATCTTCTTCCTTTAGCTCTTTCTTCCTCTTGTTCTTACTAATGGTGGCCGGCCTCTATTTGTTTTTAATTTTGCAAATGAACATGTAGAACATACACGACAAAGGGTTTAGGGTATTAGAATGATCTCTTCCTATTTTACCCCTCCGCTATTTCATTTTAACTCTTCTTTAGTTCATTGATTACATGGCATGGCTACCCCTTATTAAAATCAAATATCAATCCCCTAATCATCACATTATTTTATTTAATTTAGCTAATTAAATATTCTAAATAATGTTACTAAAAATATGGAGTGTTAATCTCCCCTCCTTAAATAATTTCATCCTCAAAATTACGATATGGTACACAACAAATCAAACATAAAGGTAAAACATACCATCTAACAAATCAGGATAAGTGTCTCTAATCCTGCTATCAGTCTCCCAAGTATAGTCTCTCTCATCGTTGCTCCACTTGACTTGAACTAATCTGGCTGTCTTGTTCCTTAACCTCTTCTCATCTCCTGCAACTATTCGAACTAGCTTTTTAACTATAGTCAATTCTGGTTCTACTACTAAATCATCTAACACAGTTGGTGTTATAGTAGACTCCGGATCTCTATCACACTTTCTCAGATGAGAAACATGAATATCATCGTGGACTCCTGCCAAATTATTCGGTAAGTCTACTCTATACGCGAGTTTCCCGATCCTCTCTATAATAGGAAATGGTCCTACGAATCTCGGTGCCATCTTCCCTGATTTCCCGAATCTAATCACACCCTTCATCGGTGATATCTTAATAAATACATGATCTACAACAGAGAACTAAGTCTTTCTGTCTTCTATCTGCATAACTTTTCTGCCTAGATTGAGCTTCATTCATCCTAGCCCAAACTAACTCAATCTTCTCTGCAGCTTCTCTAACCAAATCTGGACCAAAAATCAACCCATCCCCGGTCTCTAACCAACAAACTGGTGATTTGCATGGCCTTCCATACAAAGCTTCAAACAACACCATTCCTGTACTAGTTTGATAAATATTATTATAGGAAAACTCAACCAGATGCAGGCGATCTTTCCAAGATCCACCAAAGTCCAATACACAAGCCCTTAACAAATCCTCCAAGACTTTGTTAACTCTTTCTGTCTGCCCGTCGGTCTGTGGATGGTAAGTGGTACTCATCTTGAGCTTGGTTTCTAAAATATTTTGCAGACTCTTCCAGAACTTGCTAGTGAATAAGGAATCTCTATCACTTACTATATTACTAGGAATTCCATGTAGTCTAACCATATTTTTCATAAATAACTTAGCTTGAATAGGTGCCATCCTAGATGACTTAACCGAAATGAAATGAGCACTCTTGGTCAATCTGTCTACTGTGACCCATATACTTTCATTTCCTCTATTAGATCTCAACAATCAGTCTATGAAATCCATAGAATGAGAATCCCACTTCTATACTGGAATATCAAATGGTTGAAGCAACCTACTTGGCTTCCGATGTTCGACTTTTACCTGTTGACAGTTCAAACAGTGCTTCACCCATAAGCCTACATCCCTTTTTATACCTTCCCAGAAGAAACTCTGTTTCATGTCCTAGTACATCTTAGTTCCTCCCGGATGAATAGTGAACTTCGAACGATGGCATTCCTCCAAAACTTCCTTCCTTATGTCTCCCACATTCGGAACGCATAATCTTCCTTTCTTTCTCAACCACCCATTCTAGTCAAGACTGAAATACTTCAAGTCATCGCTCTCCATTCCATCCTTCAACTTCTTGATCCGTTCAATAATATTGGATCCTCCATCTGTTTAGAAGCAATCTTTTCGATCATCGTTGGTCGAACTTCTAAACAAGACAACACAACAGTTCCTCCACCAGACCCAACTTCAGATCTCCATTGCACTCTGCAAGTCGACAATGCTTCCAAATCTTTCCACTCTGCTATCATTGCCAACACTGCACTCTGATACTTTCTGCTATGTGCATCTGCAACCATATTACCTTTCCCTAGTGTGTACTCAATCCCAAAATCATAAGCAACAATAAACCATAACCATCTCTGCTATCTCATGTTCAGCTCCTTTTGAGAGAACAAGTACTTCAACTACTTATGATCCGTATAAAGCTCAAACCTCTCTCCCAAAAGGTAATGTATCCACATCTTCAATGCAAAAATCACCGCAACTAATTCCAAATCATGCGTTAGATATCTAACTTCATGCGGTCTAATTCAAGAAGCATAGGCAATCACTTTACCTCTATACATTAACACCGCTCCTAATCCTGTTCCACACGCATCTTTATATACTACCAAATCTTGATTCCCCTCTGGAACAACTAGTAAGGTGCATGGGTCAATAGGTGTTTCAAGCTATAGGATGATGCCTTACACTTATCGATCCAAACAAACTTCACATCCTTTCGCATTAGCTTAGTCATCGGTGCTGCTATCCATGAAAAATCCTTAATGAATCTCTTGTAATATCCGACCAATCCAAGAAAACTCTTTATCTTAGTCACTGCCTTGGGTCCCTTCCAATTATTTACTGCTTCAATCTTAGTCGGATCTACAAACAACCTTTTCTCTGAGACTACATGACCAAGTAACTTCACTTCCTTCTTCCAGAAATAACACTTCGAAAACTTCGTCTTCAGCTGATTCTGCCTCAATGCCTCACGCACAACTCTAAGATGAACTTCGTGCTCCTTTTCATCCTTAGAGTATATCAAGATACCATTTACAAAACCAACACAAACCTATCCAAGTGCTCTCGGAAAATTCGGTTCATCAAGTCCACAAAGAATGCCGGCGAAATAGTTAGTCCGAACGACATACCTAACCATTCGTACGATCCATATCTAGCTCTAAACGCCATCAAAGGAATACTATCCTCTGCTACTCTAAGCTGATGGAACCCTGTTGCTAAATCCAATTGAGAAAATACCTTAGCTCCATTCAACTGATTGAACAAATCGTCAATTCTAGGCAATGGATATCGATTCTTTATCGTCTTCTCATTCAACTTACCATAATCGATACATAACCTAAACGATCCGAGTGACTTCTTGGCAAACACTGCGACTGCTCTCCAAGGTGAACTACTTGGTCTAATAAATTTCTTGCCTTCCAAATCTACCAACTGCACCTTCAGCTCTCTCATCTCTTTAGGTGTCATCTTACTTGGCGGCCAACTCACTGGTTCTGCTCCAGGCACCAAATCAACTCGAAACTCAATGGCTCATTTCGGTGGCAATCCTACTACCTACTCAAAAACATCTACGAATTCCCTAACCACGAAAATGTGATTCAACCCATCTTCTAACTCCACTACACCCAATAAAGCATTCATCTCACAGCTTGGGGTTACTATGGTATATACAATCCGGTCATTACAGTAGGGTGTCTAAGTGATATTTTCCTATCATGGCAAAATATCCTAGCATCATACTTAACCATTCCATACCCAAAATAATCCCGAACCCTACAAAGTCAAATACATGCAAATTGCAAACAAAGGAATGACCTAACAAATCAATCTCTAGGTGGTCACATTTCATCCTAAGTGTCGCATACCCTCCTATCGGATTTGCAACCCTTAAGGAAGTAATTAAGTATATGGGTTCAAGGTTAAGCTTATCTACCAAACAATGAGTTATAAAAGAATGCGATGCACTAGTATCAAACAGAATGCTAATAGACATACCATGAATCAGAAGCGTACCTCCCAACATTGCCTTCCCTTTCTTCTGCACTGTTGGTCCTGATGTAGTAGGTTCCAATGCAAATACTTTGCCCCTTCCGTCCTTAGCAGGCTCTTTGCATTGGTTCTTATAATGATAAATCTGATTGCAGTTAAAGTATCTAATATTATTCTTCCCGATCACTTCCTTTGCCTTCCCAATATGACATTCATTAGCAAAATGCCCCTTCTTATCGCACTTGAAGAAAACAACCTCCGAATTTCCCTTCTTTACGGCTCCACCTTTCTGAGTACCCTTCTTATGAAAGAACTTCCTTTTCTAGCTCTGCCTCACCTGAACCTCCTTTGCCTTATTCTTCTCTAGAGAAGCAAGTATGTCCTCATGTCTTAAAGCCATCTCAACTACAACATCACAAGGATCCCTAATATGAGGTAATGTTGCCCTTGCCAACTCAAGTTTGAAACCCTTTATGAACTTCTCATTTCTCTTCATCATAGTATCCACAGTGGCATGTCCATACCTAGCCAACTCCTCAAACCTTCTAGCATACTCCAACACAATCATCTCCTCATGTTCCAACTTAGCAAACTTTCTGATCAAGGTAGACTTCGCCATCACAGACATGAATCTCCCCTTGAACCTTCTCCTGAACTCAGCCTATGTCATATCCTCTTCATTTACTCCATCAGTCACACTATTCCACCAAAATAAAGCTGCTCCTTGAAGCTATCTCAAAGCAAGCCTTCTCTTCTTCTCATCATTGAGCCCCAAGTCAGCAAAGATCCTCTCACAATGCAGCAACCAGTTCTCCACCTCAATAGCATCCTTGATTCCAAAAATGGCTTCCCTCCAAGCCTAACATAATCTCTACTCATGATAGCATAATTGTTGACCATCGGAGCTTCCTGAACTCCTACTCCAGCATTTCCTTCAACCAATCTAGTAGCAATTCCAACTTGCATCATGTTTATGAAAACTGATACATAGCTCCCATATCCACTTGTGGGATTCTAGGACCAACATTCCCCACTTGTGCCTGACCTTGGTTTCTTCTAGTATTCGGTCTAGCATGACCATTTATGGTGGTGCTTCCTCTAGGATTCACTTTTCCACTTCTAGCATCCATACCTATATTCAAGCCTCATGAGATATAGAAGAATAGTTTAAGAGAGATTGGAAACTAGAGATATAACATATACTTATATATAGCAAATACAAGTACGTTACTATAGCGTTATCCCATACCCCGATCTTACTCTAATTTCATAGGATTATGTTTTCAAAAATCATTTTAGTTAAAGTTTTTCATAAACCTATGTTCTGATACCAAGTTGTAACATCCCTTATCTGGAGGCCCAAAGCCAAGTGCTACAGATGTTGCAGTCATCCATAATATTAACTTCGGATGACCAAATACGGTAATGTTAATGGTATCCATAATATTAGAAGCACATGAATATGAAACAAAATCACATATTTCATAAAAAAACATTTCTGATTACATTTCACAAAACATGTTTCATATTCCATTACATAATCCTATAATCATTTCCCAGGTAAAGATCAAATATAATTAACACAAAATACGCTAAGAGCGACATATGATGATGCCCCTTTGGTTGACCAGAGTACTATATAATCATACCTGACTTAATACAACATAGCGAAATTAAACAAAATAAAACGACAACTCCTAAATAGCTATCCGTCAGCTACCTACTTGTCTTCGGAAGCTTTATTCACCAACCTACTAATAACCTGTAAACCTCAACCCTCAGCCTACTCAAATTGATTTTGAGCACCTGAGATTTTAAGGGGAAAAACATAAACTTCGAGTAAGACATAAAGGATGGTGTGAGTAATACTATACATCTCGGTTATTTGATATTAAATGAGACCACGCCGCTTAGCGGAGCGGGTTTCCCCTTACTAATATACTTTTAAAAAATATCTTTTGCAAATCATAATCCTGCAACTAAAACTGGTTTAAAACTATAAGGCATTATCATATAAACATACTTAGCAGTTAGCAAATGGACTGTCTGTCCAAACATTAGAGTTTGTTTGGCTAACTACTAACCTTTGGCCGACTCGGGCCTACCAGACAAAAGAAACAAATAATCTAACATCTAATAATTTAACATCTGTTAGATACTCCTTTTTTGGATGGTCTGTCCCTAACTTACTTTCTCCAGGTCAACTGATCCTAATGGTTTTGCGGGCTCACCAATAACCTATCTTTGTACAATTATATTCCTTTCTGTGTGTAACATCATTTTAGTCTTACCTGTAACAAAGCCCTACACACTGTAATTTTGGACTAAATTAGCTAGAGGCTAATAGCTAATGTATAAGGCATGACCCCATACCAATCCCATCTGGTATTCAAATATCTGAGTCATTTTACTTAGGGTAATCTTCCCTTAAATTTTCCTTGAAAACATTATCATCTCAAATTGATTTAAAATCTTGAAATCAAACTTAAACAAGGAAAATATATACTCTATGTTTTACCCAAAATCTCCTTGCCATGTTATATATATACTTTATTCAAATCTTTTTTGATGAAAGCATTTAAACCTTCGAAAGTAGCCCTGAGATGAGATGGAAATAACCAAATGAGCCACAGAATCAGAGTGCACTGTTTTATGTACTTATACAAAATAGTAACATATTTTATACAACTAATAAATAAACTCCAACAATAAACCGTCTCTAATAATAGTAAGTCAAAAACTATCAAGGCTCCATAGTGTCGCATTGTAGAGTAAACAGTAATATGCCCAAAATATAAATATGAGAAAATATCACTTTCTGCCCGTCTATCTGAACAACTTCATGTGTCATTTGCACATACTATCTAGTCTACTTATTTAAAAGTACCTGAGATAATAAGAAGCAAAACATAAAATCTCAAGTTAGACAAACTCTGGTGTGAGCGATAAACAATCTTTAAATACTACGAAAGTCAATATAGTGGATAAGACGTAGGGTATGGAGAATCATACCTGACATTTCCCTGCATCCAAAGAGTAACACATAACATAAAATATATGCTACTCTACATCATAATCAACATAAGTGTACTATACGTCGAAGTACATATGGGGTGTCTAGATATCTAGGACAATGATGCCTACATCATTACATCATGTGACATCCCTAGCAAACAAAGAAGGTATAACATCCAGCATCTATCCTCACATCGCTAGCTCAGTGCGTTGGATATATGATAACTCATATGACCACGTTCTCGATCGGAGACTGCTCAACCTCTCGGTTTCTCGATACTCGAATCCACACTAATCTGTAGGTCAAGAACTAGACCACACGTCGTTGCAATCCAGGGTGAGATAGATCTCTCGTCTAAAGATCTGAGGAACATCCTCATCTATATGAGCATCCTCATGTACCCCTGCTTTACGAGTATACTGGAAACCCCAAAACATCAATGATCCCTTTGCACGTGTCATATCCATAACAGAGCATGTTCTTGCTCCACTTCACATTCATGTCCTCGAACTTGTCCTATGGATCATCATACAACTCCCTTCATCAAGTCATTAAGTCCGGAATAGGTCTAGAGATCCATAACTAGTCGTAGAGTATCATCAATGTTGTCATGAAACATCCTTAAGATACCCATCCTAAGTCATAGAGCCATAATCACCAAATCTCGAAGTCATCGCATCGAAGCGTCGCGTCCATACTTCACTACTAAAATCCTTAACTGAAGAGACATAACATCGAAATCGAAAGTCAAATGAATGAACAAATCATCACATCATGCTTCCCGAAGCCTTCTCATCATCAACGTAAAAAATTGGCCAAATCGGCCATCATCCATAGTGCTAAGCACTGACCACTCTAGAGTGATTATTGTCGACCAATTTGGTTTTGTATTTAATCAAAAATGGCTAAGAACAAGCTAAGAGAAAGGTCAATCGCCCATCTTTAAGTCAGAAGCACATACCCAAGTCCATCGCCTTTCTTATTCAGATCCATCGGGACACATTCTAGCACGATTTTACATACTTATCTCATCTATTTGACATCCCATCATTTGTGCATTCAATCAATGTGCACAAAACTCTATCTTATTATTCAAGTTTCCATCATGTGTACGTTCGATCGATACACACGAAACTCTATCTTATGGGATATTCCCTAACACTATATCACTTACCGGTCGATGTTTTCAACCAAAACAAGAATGCATGCAATTAAAAGTATACATACATCTATCATAACATACGTACAATAAATACAACACTTCTAGATTAACCAATTCGTGATTCATATTTAACGACGGAAATTCTATCGAATTAGAAAACCGTTGAAAAATTTCAAATTAAAATATAACCGCAAGCGCACGGCGTACACTTGTAGTATGTGGCGAATACGGGTCGATCCGCAGGGAATTGATGATTTTAAAAATCTATTCAATCAAATTAAACCAAAGTCAAGTGAAAGTTGAGCTAGAGAATTAGAAAATTTGCTAACTAACTAAAAGAAAAGAGATGCAAATATAAGAGTTAAATGACAATTTAGAGAATAAATCCACTCTCTAGATCATGTAGTTCAACATATATGAAATCATAATCTCTCTTTTATGGTCATTAGTGCTTTAATTGATGTTCTTATCATAAGTATGGCATATTTGTGCTATTGATTAGCCAACATAAGCCATCAAACTATAACACACCCCTTAAAACACTTACTAACTCACATGAAACTTGACAATGAAAATGAAAATGAAATCTATTTTAAGTATGGCTTATTAACTATTGATTAGAAATATATACCATCAAATTTTAATTTCAAATCACTTTCTTATGCCATAATCATATTTTGATGAAGAGGCATTTGTGTTAGTGATTGTTTAAGCATAGCCTATTTGGTGTCAACAACATAGACTATCAAATTCAAGGAAAAAACAACAATTAAACCACTTCAATCATTCTTCATTAAACACAAAAAGAGAGCATGAATTAACAAATAGTTGAAGCTACATAATTAGAGAGCTTCATTACCCCTAAATTGAAGGGGTTTAGCCTCTCATATTTGTCATTTGATTAACAAATGTAGCTAACAACATGAAAGCAAAATGAAAGGAAAATGAAAGCTTAATGAAAAAGAGAGCTAATTAACAAGAATTAAAACTATTCTACTTGCATGGAAAAGAAATCTATACTAACATGAAAGGAAATAAACAAGAGAAGAAAAGAGCATGTATTTAAAATTGCATAAAAAGGAAAAGAAAAATTACATGAAATAAAAATAGCTAAGTAGTCATGAAAAGAGAAAGAGAACTTGTCTTTTATTTTGAGCCTAAACTAAACTAGGAGAGACTAAGAAGAGAAGGGTTACATGAAACATAAGGGGTCTTTATACATGTACGAAACCCTAATTCATATTTTTGGGGAATGCCCAAATTGTCGTTGAGGTAGTGTGGTGGCCAAGTAATCATTAGCCTCCCATAATCATCCATTTAAGTGTGCATGAAGATTTGATGGCCATTAGCATGTGGATTAGCTTCTAATTTGTACATGAAGGAAGGTAGGTAGGTGGGGTCCTCCATAATCTTCACTTTGAATTATTTCCATCTTCATTTGTTCTCTTCACTCTTGTGCATGTATATGTGATCATGAAACCACTTGTATATAAATTTAAATTCCTACGAAATAATATATAAAATTTCAATTAAATTTTAGAAAATTAATATATGCACAAAAATGACCATTTTGCCCTTGGATGAAGATGAATATGTGACGATTTGAAAATAATATGAATTTTGGTTTAAACAAGTTAAATACCCGTTATGATCATTTATTTAATTTAAATAGATTAAATATGGTGGTAAAAATATGCACATTTACGTGCACATCAATATTAAAATAGCCAAAATCTAGTGATTTCTAGAACATAGTATGTCCATACAACATGGAAATTTCTGATTTAAAATCATTTTTAAAACACTTTAAAATTCTTTTATGAAATCGGGTATAGTTTAGGACTATTAAAATCACATTTTAAAGTTGGAAATCATTTCAAAACATCGTTTCTATATATACTAACAATCATAATACGGTGATAGACAAAATCACTTACCTCAATAAAGCTACCAAATCTTGTGCCAATTTGTAGAAGACTCTAATATGAGTGCAATTCAAGAAACCCCATCCAAATCTGACATCATATGTAAAAGATATGGACGATATAAGACTTTGATTTATATATATACAATAACTTATCAATTAACTACTTAATTAATAAGTTAACTAATCACCTTTTCATAATCACATTCCTCTCTCCTCCACTATGCTACAACACCTCTCTCGTAACTCCTCACTGCCCCTATAGCACATCCCTCAATCCACCACTGTGAGCCGCCACCCTCCGTCCTACCCGTGATCAACCCATGGCAAGCCCTTTCTTTTTTTATTTTTACATGAACTGCTACTGATGTCCGTGCCATCATCGGTCACCCAATGCCGTCGCACCCCATCCATAACCACTGCATGACCCATAATGTCGCCACCTCCAACTCATGCGACCCTTCATGACCATTCAATCGTCGTTTTTCCCGTTAATGTGAAGTGGAACCCATAAACTTTCCAATTTTTCAACCTCCATGCCTCCACCATGTCCATCTTTAGCTTAAACCATCCACATCTTATAACTCCCTTTGTCGAGATGAACAAAACCATATAAACCATTTCCCTTACTGTTAGATCGCCAAAAGTTTGCCATTAGCAATCTTTCTGTTCAACTCTAATTTCTCCCTCACCAAAGTATGAAAAATCACCATTCCAATACATTTCAATCCTCTCTCCGCTACGAACAACTGTAACAACCCCTATCTAGAGGCCCAAAGCTAAGTGCTACAGATGCTGTAGTAATCCAATGTATAACTTCTGACGACTAAATATGGCTATATTAGTGGTGTCCATAATATCAGAAGCACTTGAATATAAAACAAAATCACATATTTCCATAAACAACATTTTACTGATTACATTTCAAAAACATATGTTTCACATTCAAATTACATAATCCCATAATCATTTCCCAAGTTCAGATAAATATAATTATTACATCAATATGCCAAGAGCGACATGTGATGATGCCCCCTTGGTTGACCAGAGTACTATATTGACATAACTGTCTTAAATACGACACAGTGGAATAAAACAAAACAAAACGAAAACTCCTAAATAGCTATCCATCAACCACCTGCTCGTCTCTGGAAGTTTTATTCTTCAAACTACTAAAACCTGTAAAACCTCAACCCTCAACCTACTCAAATCTATTTTGAGCACCCGAGAGTTTAAGGGGGAAAACATAAACTTCGAGTCAGACATAAAGCCTGCTGTGAATAATACTATACATCTCGATTGTTTGATATTAAGTGAGACCATACTGCTTAACGGAACAGGCTTTCCCTTACTAATATCCCTTTAAAACATATCTTTTGCAAGCCTTTATCCTACAACCAAAACTGGTTAAAACTGTAAAGCATTATTATGTAAATATACATATCAGGTAACAATCAAACTATCTGTCCGAACACTATAGTTTTGTTTGGCTAGCTACTAACCTTTGGCTGACTCGGGCCTACCAGACAATATAATCAAAATGATCTAACACCTATTAGATACTCCTCTTCTGGACGGTCTGTCCTTAACTATCCATTAAATACTCTCTTTTGGACGATCTTTCCTTAACTTATCATCTCCCAGGGTCACCTGATCCTAATGGTTTTGCAGGCTCACCAATAATCTATCTATATACAAATATATACTCCTTTACGTGTGTAATCAAAATTTTAGTCTTACCTGTGACAAAGCCTTACACACTGGAATTTTGGACTAAATTAGCTGGGGCTAATAACTAATGTATAGGGCGCAACCCTATGCCATCCCCATCTGGTATTCTAATACTTGGGTCATTTTACTTAAATTTTCCTTGAAAACCTTTTCATCTCAAATTGATTTAAAACCTTTAAATCAAACTTAAACAAGGAAAATATATACTCTATGCTTTACTTAAAATCACCTTGCCATGTTATATATACTTTAACAAAATCTTTACTGATGAAAACATTTAAACCTTTGAAAGTAACCCTTTCGATCCCATTGAAAGTATCCATTTCGTAATCAAATATACCCTTTCTTTCATTTAGGCCAAAAGGCCAGAACCTTCCTTTGGAAACCATTTACATAAACCTTCCAAACCCACAGAAATCCCTTATCCTTCAAAAGCTAAAAACCTTAGACACTCTATCTTCAAAACCTTTAAACATAGCCTTTGGAAACCATTGGAAAAATCTTTCCTTTAAACCTTTCAAAACCATTAGGGAACCACCCCTTAGAACCTTCCTTGAAAACCTTTCGAAAGCATCAAAACCTTAAACCTTTCGAAAGAATTTGGGTTCAATTTTTAAAACATGTGGAAACACCTTTCGAAACCATTCAAAAGCATCTCTTTCGAAACCTTTGGGTTAATCTTTAAAAATCCCTAAGGGTCACAAACAATAGGGTCAAAAGCAACTCTTTCGAAAGCCAAAACCTAAGTAGAGAAGTGATGGTGTCGAAACCATCATTCCGAAAGCATTGGAGAAGTGGTAGGGTTTTTATAAAACAAAATCAACCCTTTCGAAGGCATTGCTTCGAAAGGTAGAAAGCGGCATCTAACGCTTTGACCTAGTCGAAAGCGATTATTTAAAAACAAAGGCGCAACCTCTTAAACTAGTTTCTTTAAACCATTTGACCCAGTCGGAAGCCAACCAAGTCAAAAGTAATATAGTCAAAAGCAAAGCAGGCGCATTTTCAATTTAAAGCAAAGTAGCGCTTTGACCTCCTTCGAAACCCTTGGTTTTGATCTCATACCTTCCGCCTTCTTTCCAATTCGCTGCGCACCAAATCTTTGATGCCATGTGCATTGGTTTCGATGGTGATGGAGGCGGAGGAACTAAGTCGAAAGCCATCTAAGTCGGAAGCAAGGTGCCGAAAGTGGCAAAACATGCATTTAGCATGAAAAACTGGTTTTTAACCTTTTTAAGCAATCATTTTAACTAACCTACCTTGTTTGTCAAATTCTTATTGGTTGTTAGTTTTTCTTTTCTAAAAGCACTGCTAAAATCTCAGAAATAAACAATTTAACTTATTTACAAAATACCCCTTCCCCTTTTATAAATATATAAAACATTTAAGTCTCATACCTTAAATAATTTTATATATTCATCAAAACACTTAGGAAAATTCTACAAAAATTCCAAAAATTATTTTTATTTTATTTTCTAACATATATAAATTTCAGACCCAAATTATTTATAATTTAACCGTAAATTATTTATAACCCAATAAAAAAATTTCTCCACTAGAAAATTAATATAAAATCCACATTAATTCGAAAAATTATGAATATTGAAACCCATCTCTAAAGTATCATTTCTGATCTATATCTAAACTCGCAAGGTATTTGGATGTCACTAAATAGGGTTTTTACATCAAAATATATCATAAAATCTATATGAATAAGCATAAATCATCAACAATTATATATAAACATTTTTTCCTTCAAAATCATGGCTAAACTATGCAAGATAAATTTTTATTTCCTTGAAACCGAAAACATTTAAGAAATAAGAGATGTAGTCATTATTCACCTTAGCTTTTGAGATTAAGGATTTGAGATTTGAGTGAATTTGATTTTGATTTAGCTTCTTCCTTTAGCTTTCTTCCTCTTGTTCTTTAAAATGGTGGTCGGCCTCTACTTGATAAATTTTTAGTAAATGAAATGAACGTGTGGAAGTAAATTCCTAAGGGTTCAGGGTATAAGAATATCCTTCTCCCTATTTTTCCCTTACCGATTTTATTTCATGTTATCTCATTTTGATTTACTCATTAACATGTCACGACTACCCCTATTAACCACAAATCTCAATCCATCAATAAATCTGGATTATTTAATTTAATTTAGCTAAGTAAATACCCTAAATAATGTTACTAAAAATATAGGGTGTTACAATCTCCCCTCCTTAAAGAATTTCGTCCTCGAAATTAGAATAAGGTACACAACCATCAAACGTAAAGGTAAAACATACCACCACACAAATCAGGATAAGCGTCTCTAATCCTCCTCTCAGTCTCTTAAGAATAGTCTCTCTTATCGTTGCTTCACTAGACTTTCAATAATCTTACCGTCTAGTTCCTTAGCCTCTTCTCATCTCTCGCGACTATATGAATCGGCTTTCTTACTATAGTCAAGTCTGGTTCTACCACTAAGTCCTCTAACACAGTCGGTGCTATAGTAGTGTCTGGATCCCTAACACACTTTCTTAGATGAGAAACATGAAAAACATCGTGGACTCCTACCAAACTACTCGGAAACTCTACTCTGTACGTGAGTTTCCTGATATTCTCTAAAACAGGAAATGGTCCTACAAATCTCGGTGCTAACATCCCAGTCTTCCCGAACCTGATAACACCTTTCATTGGTGATACTTTGACGAAAACATGATCTCCAAAAGAGAACTCTAAATCTTTTCGTCTTCTATCTGCATAGCTCTTCTGTCTAGACCGAGCTTCCTTTATTCTCTCCCTCATCAGCTCAATCTTCTCTACAGCTTCTCTTACCAAATAGGGACCAAGTACTAATCTATCTCCGATCTCTAACCAACATGTGGGAGATTTGCATGGTCTTCTATATAAAGCTTCAAATGGTGCCATCCCTATACTAGTCAAATAACTATTGTTCTACCAAAACTCGAATAGGTGTAGGTGGTCTTCCGATGATCCCCCGATGTGTAATACACAAGCTCTTAGCAAGTCTTCCAATTTCTTGTTAACTCTTTCCATTTGCCCATCTGTCTGCGGATGGTAAGCGGTACACATCTTGAGCTTGGTTCCTAAACTCTCCTGTATACTTTTCCAGAACTTGCTAGTGAATAAGGAATCTCTATCACTAACAATATTACTAGGAATTCCGTGCATTCTGACCACATTCTTCATAAATAACTTAGCCAATACAGGTGCTGTCCTATTTGACTTAATGGAAATGAAATGGGCACTCTTGGTCAATCTGTCCACTATGACCCATATACTTTCATTTCCTCTATTAGATATCGGCAACCTATTTATGAAATCCATAGAAATAGAATCTCACTTCCATACCGGAATATCCAATGGCCGAAGCAACCCACTCGACTTCTAATAGTCGGCTTTCACCTGTTGACAATTCTAACACTGTTTCACCCATAAGCCTACATCCCTCTTCATTCCTTCCCAGAACAAACTTCTCTTCATATCCTTATACATCTTCGTTCCTCCTGGATGAATAGTGAACTTCGAACGATGGCATTCCTCTAAAACTTCCTTCCTTATGTCTCCCACATCTGGAACACATAATCTACCCTTCTTTCTCAACCATCCACTTTGGTCAAAACTGAAATCCTTCGAGTCATCGCTCTTTGTTCCATCCCTTAACTTCTTGATCCTTTCAGCTAACACTGGATCCTCTTCCTGTTTGAAGCAGTCTTTTCAATCAATACCGCTCGGACTTCTAAACAAGATAACATAACAGATTCCCCACTAGACCCAACCTTGGATCTCCACTGCACTTTGCAAGTCGACAATGTTTCCCAGTCTTTCCATTCCACTATCATAGCAAACACTACATTCTAATGCTTCCTACTAAGCGTATCTGCAACCATGTTTCCTTTCCTCGGTGTGTACTCAATTCCAAAGTCATAAGCAGGTAAACCACCTTTGCTGTCCAATATTCAGCTCCTTCTGTAAGAACAAATACTACAACCACTTATAATCCGTATACTGCTCAAACCTCTATCCCAAAAGGTAATGTCTCCACACCTTCAAAGCAAACATAACTGTAGCTAACTCCAAGTCATGAGTCGGGTATCTAGCGACATGCGGTCTAAGCTGTCTAGAAGCATAGGAAATCACTTTACCTCTCTGCATTAACACTGCTTCTAATCCAGTTCCACACGCATCTGTATAAACAACCAAATCTTAATTCCCCTCTGGAACAACTAATACAGGTGCATGGTTCAATAAGTGTTTCAAGCTCTGGAATGCTTCCTCACACTTATCGGTCCAAACAAAATTCACATCTTTTCACGTTAGCTTGGTCATCGGCACTGCTATCCATGAAAAATCCTTAATGAACCTCCGATAATATCTAGAAAATCCAAGAAAACTTCTTATCTCAGTCGATATTTATGGTCTTTTCCATTTATTAACAGCTTCGATCTTATCTGGATCGACTGAAAACCCCTTCTCCAAAATCCCATGACCAAGAAACTTAACCTCTTTCTTTCAAAAATGACATTTCAAAAACTTCACCTTCAACCGATGTTCTCTAAAAGTCTCAAGAACCAGTCTAAGTTGAACTTCATGCTCTTTCTCATCCTTAGAGTATATCAAAATATCATCTATGAACACCAACACGAATCTATCCAAGTGCTCTTTGAAAATCCGATTCATCAAGTCTACAAAGAATGCCGGCGTATTAGTTAGTTTGAATTGGCATAACTAACCATCCGTACGATCTATATCTTATCCTAAACACCGTCAAAGGTATATTATCTTCTGCTACTCTAAGCTGATGGAAACCTGTAGCCGAATTCAACTGAGAAAATATCCTAGCTCAACTCAACTGATCGAACAAATCGTCAATTCTAGGCAATGGATATCGATTCTTTATCGTCTTCTCATTCAACTTACGTTAATCGATACATAACCTCAACGAACCGTTCCACTTCTTAGCAAACACTGCACCTGCTCCCTAAGGTGAACTACTAGGTTTGATAAAATTCTTCCCTTCCAAATCCACCAACTGCAGCTTCATCTCTCTCATCTTTGTAGGTGTCATCCTACTTGGCGGCCTACTAATTGGTTCTACTCCAAGCACCAATTCTATTCGAAACTCAATGGCTCGTTTCGGTGACAATCCTACTACTGGCTCGAAGACATCCGCGAATTCTCTAACCATGAAAACTCGATTCAATTCGTCTTCTAACTCCATAACTCCCAATAAAGCATTCGCCTCATAGCTAGGGCTTTCTACGGTATATACAATCCGATCAGTACAATCATGGTGTCTAAGTGATATTTTCCTATCGTGGCAAAATATCCTAGCATTGTACTTACTTAACCAGTCGATGTCCAATATAATTTCAAACCCTACAAAGTCAAATATATGCAAACTACAAACAAAGGTGTAACCTAACAAGTCAAACTCTATGTGGTCACACTTCATCCCAAGTGTCGCATACCCTCCTATCGGATTTGCAACTCTTAAGGAAGTAATTGAATATGTGGGTTCTACTTTAAGCTTATCTACCGAACATCGAGATATAAAAGAATGTGATGCACTAGTATCAAACAAAACACTAATAAACATATCATGGATCTGAAGCGTACCTCCCAATACTGATTTCCCTTTCTCCTGTGCCGTTGGCCTCGAGGTAGCTAGTTCCAATGCAAATACTTTTTCTCTCTCTTCCTTTGCTGGTTCCTTGCATTGGTTCTTATAGTGGCCAATCTGATCACAATTGAAGCAATTGATGTTCTTCTTCCCGATCACTTCCTTCGCCTTTCTTATGTGACATTCATTAGCAAAGTGCCCCTTCTTGTCGCACTTATAACAAACCACCTCAGATTTTCCTTTCTTTGCGGCTCCACCTTTCTGAGCACCCTTCTTATGAAAGAATTTTCTTTTTTGACTCCGCCCTACCTGGACTTCCTTTGCCTTACTCTTCTCCAACAAATCAAGCATCTCCTCGTGTCTCAAAGCCATCTCTACAACCACATCACAGGGACTCTGATATGAGGTAATGTAGCCCTCGTCAACTTAGGCTTCAACCCCTTTATGAATTTCTCATTCCTCTTCAACACAGTATCCACAGTAGCATACCTATACCTAGCCAACTCCTCAAATCTTCTAGCATACTCCAAAATGGACATCTCCTCTTGCTCCAATTCAATGAACTTCCTAAGCAAAGCAGACTGTGCCATCACAGACATGAACCTCTACTGAAACCTTCTCCTAAACTCAGCCCTTGTCATCTCCTCTTCATTTACTCCAAAAGTCACACTATTCTACCAAAATAAAGCTGCTCCCTGAAGCTGTCTCAAAGCGAGCCTCCTCTTCTGCTCATCATCGAGCCCCGTGTCTGTAAATATCCTCTCACAATGCAATAATCAGTTCTCCACCTCTATAGCATCCTCAGTTCCAATAAAGGGCTTCCCTCCAAGCCTAGTATAATCTCTACTCAAGATAGCATAATGGTTGACCACCGGAGCTTCTTGAACTCCTACTCCAGCATTTCTTCCAACCATTCTAGCCCAACACCCACATGCATCATATTCACGAAAAACTGATACATAGCTCCTGTATCCACTTGTTGGACTTCAGCACCAACATTCACTACTTGTTCCTGACCTTGGTTTCCCATGGTATTCGGTCTGGCATTTCCATTTATGGTGGTACTTCTCCAAGATTCACTCTTCCACTTCTAGCATCCATATCTGTAATCAAGCCTCGTGAGATACAGAAGAATAGCCTAAGAGAGATAGGAAACTATAGATATAGCATATACTTATAAATAGCAAATACAAGTACGTTACTATAGTGTTATCCATACCCCGATCTTACTCTAATTCCTTAGGATTATGTTTTCAAAAATCATTTTCGTTTAAAGTTTTTATAAACCTATGCTCTAATACAAGTTGTAACATCCCCTATCTAGAGGCCCAAAACTAAGCGCTACAAATGCTGCAGTATTCCATAGTACTAACTTCCGGCGACTAAATATAGCTATGTTAATGGTGTCCATAATATCAGAAGCACTTGAATATGAAACAAAATCACAGATTTCCATAAACAACATTTTACTGATCACATTTTAAAAACATATGTTTCACATTCAAAATAAAAAATCCCATAATTGTTTCCCAAGTTCAGACAAAATATAATTATTACATAGATACGCTAAGAGCGACATATGATGATGCTCCCTTTGTTGACTTGAGTACTATATTGACATAATTTTCTTAAATACGACATAGCAGAATAAAACAAAACAAAATGGCAACTCCTAAATAGCTATCCGTCAGCCACCTGCTCATCTCCGGAAGCTTTATTCGTCAACCTAGTAAAACCTGTAAAACTTCAACCGTCAGCCTACTCAAATCAATTTTGAGCACCTGAGAGTTTAAGGGGAAAAACATAAACTTCAAGTCAGACTTAAAGCCCGTTGTGAATAATACTATACATCTCGATTGCTTGATATTAAGTGAGATCACGCCGCTTAGTGGAACGGGCTTCCCTTTACTAATATCCCTTTAGAACATATCTTTTGCAAACCTTTATCCTGCAACCAAAACTGGTTAAAACTGTAAAGCATTATTATGTAAACATACATATTAGGTAACAATCGAACTATCTGTCCGAACACTATAGTTTTGTTTGGCTAACTACTAACCTTTGGCTGACTCGGGCCTACCAGACTATATAACCAAAATGATCTAACACTTATTAGACACTCCTCTTCCGGATGGTCTATCCTGAACTATCTATTATATACTCCTCTTTTGGACGGTCTGTCCCTAACTTATCATCTCCCAGGGTCACCTGATCCAAATGGTTTTGCGGGCTCACCAATAACCTATCTGTATACAAATATATACTCCTATGTGTAATCATAATTTTTGCCTTACCTATGACAAAGCCTTATACACTGGAATTTTGGACTAAATTAGCTGGAGCTAATAGCTAATGTATAGGGCGTGACCCTGTACCAGTCCTATCTGGTATTATAATATCTGAGTCATTTTACTTAAATTTTCCTTGAAAACCTTTTCATCTCAAATTGATTTAAAACCTTCAAATCAAACTTAAACAAGGAAAATATATACTCTATGCTTTACTCAAAATCACCTTGCCGTGTTATATATACTTTACCCAAATCTTTGCTGATGAAAACATTTAAACCTTTGAAAGTACCCCTTTCGATCCCATTGAAAGTATCCCTTTTGTAACCAAATAAACCCTTTCTTTCATCTAGGCAAAAAGGCCAAAACCTTCCTTTCGAAATCATTTACATAAACCTTCCGAACCCATTGAAATCCCTTTTCCTTCAAAAGCTATAAACCTTAGACACCCTATCTTTAAAACCTTTTACCATAGCCTTTCGAAACCATTGTAAAAATCTTTCCTTTAAACCTTTCAAAATGATTGGGGAACCACCCCTTAGAACCTTCCTTAAAACCTTTTGGAAGCATAAAAACCTTAAACCTTCCAAAAGCATTTGGGTTATATTTTTTAAAACACGTGGAAACACCTTTCGAAACCATTCAAAACAATCTCTTTCAAAACCTTTGGGTTAACCTTTAAAAATCTCTATGGGTCACAAACAACAGGGTCGAAAGCAACTCTTTCGAAAGCCAAAACCTAAGTAGAGAAGTGATGGTGTCGAAACCATCCTTCCGAAAGCAATGGAGAAGCGGTGGGGTTTTTATAAAACAAAATCAACCCTTTTGAAGGCATTGCTTTGAAATGTAGAAAGTGACAACTAAGGCTTCGACCTAGTCGAAAGTGATTATTTAAAACAAAGGCGCAACCTCTTAAACCAATTTGTAACATCCCCCTACTTGGAGGCCCAAAACTAACGGCTACGGATGCTGCAGTCATCTATAATTATTAATCTTGGGCGACCAAATACGGCAATGTTAGATACATTGATACACATAAACACATGAATATGGAAAAAAATTAAAACAACAAACAAAGTCCATATTCCATTTAAAAAATATTTAAAATTCATTATACAATCCCAGGGCAGATCATGTTCAAAAAAAATATACTTATTACAAAATACGCCAAGAGCAACATATGAAGATGCCCCCTTGGATGATCAGAGTATATAATATGGCAATAAAACAAGTTTTCCTTTACAACCAAACACAGTGGAAATAAAAGAACTCTAAGTAGCTAACATGCCTCCTGCACGTCACTGGAAGCTTTATTCGTCTAAAAGAACACCTGAAAACCCTAAACCTCAAACTACTTAAAATTAATTGAGTACCCGAGAGTTTAAGGGGAAAATAAAAACTTCGAGTCAGACATAAAGCCTGGTATGAATAATAATTTACCATCTCAAATCATTTAGATATCTAGTGAGACCATGCCACTTAGTGGAATGGGTTTTCCCCACACTAGTATCTTAAAACCTTTATAAAACCATATACTATGCTCTTGCATCAACAATGGTTAAAATAATTCAAAATAATATGATGATATGCAAACAAGTAAGTTAATTCTGGATTACCCAACCTCATTCATTCTGACTATCTATCTCAATTATAGTTTCTAAGGTTATTATTAACCTGTTCAATGTTTTTGGACTATCTGTCCAATTCATAGTTTTTATGGGATCACTAAGAACCTATTGGTAACTCCAATATCTTTTCTGTTATCCTAGTTTTCATGGGCTAACAAAGAACCTATTGACTAACTGTCGATATCTTAATCCGGATATAGTTTTCATGGGCTAAATATAAAACGATTGGCCCCTGCCAATATCAAATCATAGTTTTCATGGGCTGACTATGAACCTATTGGCCCCTGCTAATATTTGTCCCTTTTCACAATTTTTATGGGCTTACTGTGAACCTATTGGCCCCACCAATGTATTTAATTAAGATTTTAACATTTCTTAAGATATATTCACTACTGGGTCAACCTAGCTAGTTATTCTACCCTTTCCCAAAGTACCATCATGGGTTAATTGCAATGTGAATATTTATATAAAGAAGTATTACTCTCCAAAAATCTTTATTTATGCCATGGTATTTTCTTTAAAGTGAGAATGGGTTAGTTGCTTTGAAACCTTAAAATATCACTTTCGAAACCATTGGATGACCTCCTTTGAAAGCATAAAAAACCTCTTTTCAAAACTCTAAGTATATACCTTTCGAAGCTCTATAAATCAAACCTTTCGAAACCAAGTCATACCTTTCGAATATGTCAAAATATTGTTTAATAATCTATAGAAATATAGCTCCGAAACCAATGAAAGTACCCCTTTTCGAAACATTGGGTTTTACTCTTTAAAAACATCTTTTGGGTCAAAGTTGTTACACACGAAAGTATCTCTTTTGAAACCCTTATAAAATTGTTTGGGGAAAGTAGATGGCATCGGAACAACCTATTCGAAAGCTCAAAACCTTTAAGTTAAAACTTCGAAGGGTAGCGTCGAAACCCCTTCTCGACCCCATTGCCATCAGAACCCTCAACCCCTTTCAAAAGCGTTTAGGAAGTGGCTTAGCTTAAGTTAAAACAGAGATAACCCTTCAAAAGCATTGATGGCTTCAATACACTCGGAAGAGAAAATAGTGGCTGGGTTTCGACTTGGTCGAAACCATTACTTTCGAAAGCACTAAAAACAAAAGAAAACCATTCGAAAGCTAATACTTTAAACATAATACAACAACTTTCTTTAGAAGCTATTTATAAACTCCTTTCAGAAACATATGTTCCAACTGGGTCGAAGCTCTAAGCAAAACAAAGAAAATACTTAACTTTTGAAAATCAAATAGGGTTTTGATCCCATCGGAAAAATTCCTTTCGACACCGCGGCTTCCGCCTTTCCTCCAATCCACTACATACCATCTAAATTATACCTTGTGTATTGGTTTCGACTAGGTGGGTTATGGCAGGGTTGGCTTCGACTGAGTCAAGGCGAAAGCATGGAGTCGAAGGCCACTTCCAAAAGAGGCGAAACCAACTTTTTATTTAAAAGGCTGAATTAAAGTTAAGTTTAGTAAATGCTTTGTAACTAACCTGCCCATTTGTAAACACCTGATTGGTTGCCATAAACTTTTCAAATACTTTACAAAATAACTGCCGCATTTATCAGGTCTAAATTAAAAGAAAATTATCTTTTAAGTCCTTCCATTAAGCAAAACCCATATTACAAATAAATCCTTCTTTCCAAATAATTTATTTTCCATAGCAACTCAATTAGGTAAAATCCCCAAAAATCACAGAAATTCAATTTCATCATGTTATCTAACATATTAAAATTTCAAATCCAATTTCTTCTTGAAATAATCAAAATAAATTTTAAACCTGAATATAGCATATTTTCCTTTAGAAATTCATAATAAATTCTCCATAGCTTGGAAAATTATGAAAAATCAAACCCATCTCTAAAAACATGTTTTTCCTAACATATAATTTTTCCATAGCATTCTAAATCCAATAACATTCTGTTTTGCCCTAAAACCGTGCAATTTCATATGTAAATGAATTGGTTTAAATCAAACATATAATAACTCAAGCATTTCATCATCCAAAACATCATAAAATGAATTTAATCTTAAATCAAAAACATATGATTATAAAAACAAAATAGAGATGGAATGAATTATTATTCATCTTAGATATAATAAGTAATTTGAGATTTGTTGTTGATTAATCCTTCCTAGCTTTGACCTTAGCTTTAGATTGAATTCTTCCTCTTTTCTTCCTTGTTAATGGCCGACTCTAATTTAGGTTTCTGATTTGTGTTTGTGAAAAATGAGATGTGAAACATGAATAGGCAATTACGAAAGTGTATAGCCATGAGTGTGAGGAGGTGCGACTATTTACTAATATTCCTATGTGTATTTTAATTAGCTTACAAACCAAATTAAGCCCATTTGTATTATTATTAAGCATGCCCCTATATGTTTTATCCAAATTTCAATCCCCTTATCATCATTATTATATTTAATTTATCTAATTACATTTCCTGAATAATGTTATAAAAAATTAGGGATGTTACATGCTTCCCCCTTAAAGAATTTCATCCTCGAAATTTAGTGAGGACTAAATAATAAACATAGCAATCATCTATAACAACTCCTAACCACCATACTAGTCTATCTAACTAGCAACTATCTATAAAAATCTAATATAGACATATCCTCATAGCGGATCAAGATAAGTATATCTAATCATGTCCTCTGTCTCCCAAGTACAGTCCTTCACGTTGTCGTTCCACTGAACTTTCACTAACTTTACTGTCTTATTCCTTAATCATTTCTCATCTCTCGCTACAACTCTAACTGGTTGGCTAACAAAAGTCAAATTAGACTCTTCTATCAAGTCTTCTAACCCTATCGGAGGAAGAGTAGTCTCTGAATCATGCACATACTTGCGAAGATCAGACAAATGAAATACATTACGGACTCCTGCCATACTGCCCGGAACCTCTACTCTATATGCGAGCGTTCCAATCCTCTCTATAATTTGGAATGGTCCAACATATCTCGGGGCTAACTTCTCTAACTTTCCAAATCGTACCACACCCTTCATCGGTGACACCTTGATAAAAACCTTATCGCCAACTGAGAACTCTAGGTCTTTACGCCTCTTATCTGCGTAACTCTTTTGCCTAGATTGAGCTTCCTTCATCCGTTCTCGGATCAAGTCAATCTTCTATGACGCCTCCCTAACCAAATCTGGACCTAAGACTAATATGTCTTCAGTCTCTAACCAAAATGCTGGTGATTTACATGGCCTTCTATACAAAGCTTCAAAAGGCGCCATTCCTATACTAGTTTGGTAACTATTATTATTGGAAAACTCAACCAAATGTAGGCGATCTTCCCAAGATCCACCAAAGTCCAATACACAAGCTCTCAGCAAATCCTCGAGTACCTTATTGACTCTCTCTGTCTGTCCATCCGTCTGAGGCTGATATGCAGTACTCATTTTGAGCTTAGTGCCTAATACATCTTGTAGACTCTTTCAGAATTCACTAGTGAACATGGCATCTCTATCACTGACTATACTACTAAAACTCCATGTAATCTAACTATGTTCTTCATGAACAACTTAGCCAAAACATGTGCCGTCCTGGTTGACTTTACTGGAATGAAATGGGCACTCTTGATCAATTTTCCACTATGACCCATATACTTTCATTTCCCTTATTTGACCTTGGCAACCCGTCTATAAAGTCCATGGATATCGAATCCCATTTCCAAACTGGAATCTCTAGAGACTGAAGCAACCCACTCAGCTTTTGATGTTCGGCTTTCACTTGTTGATAGTTTGCATACTGCCTAACCCACAAGCCAACATCCCTCTTCATACCTTCCCAATAGAAGCTCCTCTTCATATATTGATACATCTTGGTCCCTCTAGGATGAATCGTAAACTTGGATCGATTACATTCCCTAAGAATATCTTTCCTCAAGTTCTCAACATCTGGAACACATAATCGTCCCTTCTTTCTCAACCATCCTCTCTGGTCAAGACAAAAAACTTTCAAATCATCGATCTTGGTTCCAACCTCAAGCCTTCTAATCTTCTCGGCTAATAATGGATTCTCCTTCTACTTAGAATCAATTCTCTCGATCAATACTGGTCGAACTTCTAAACAAGACAACATGGCAGTACTTTGACTAGAACTAGCAGTCGATCTTAACTGCACACCACAACTGGCCAAAGCTTCTAAATCCTTCCACTTCGCCAACATAGCTAATACCAAATTCTAATGTCTTTGGCTAAGAGCATCCGCTACCTTATTACCTTTTCCTAGTGTATACTCTATACCAAAATCATAAGCAACCAAAAAATCTAGCCATCTCTGCTGTCTCATATTCAACTCCTTCTGAAAGAATAAGTATCTTAAAGACTTATGATCGGTATAAAGCTCAAACCTCTCCCCTAAGAGATAATGTCTCCAAATCTTCAATGCAAAGATCACCGCAGCCAACTCCAGATCATGTGTAGGATACCTCACTTCATGCAGTCTTAGCTGTTTGGATGCGCAGGCAATAAATTTACCCTTCTACATCAATACTGCTTCCAATACAGTTCCACATGCATAAATATACACCACCAACCCCTGGTTTTCGTCTGGAACTACTAAAAATGGTGCATTGGTCAATAAATGCTTTAACTTAAGGAATGCTTCCTCACATCTATCGGACCAAACAAATTTCACCTCATTCCTAGTTAGCTTAGTCAAAGGTGCTGCTATCCGCGAGAAATCCTTAATGAATTTTTGGTAATAGCCAACGAGTCCAAGAAAACTTCTAATCTCAGTCACCATCTCTTATCTCTTCCAATTATTAACTGCTTCGATCTTATCTGGATCAACTGCTAACCCCTTCTCTGAAACCACATGACCAAGAAACTTAATCTATTTCTTCCAGAAATGACACTTACTAAACTTCACCTTTAGCTGATTCCTTCTCAGCCTCTCAAGTACAACTCTAAGATGAACTTCATGCTCTCTCTCATCCTTATAGTATACTAAAATGTCATCTATAAACACTAGCACAAACCTATCCAAGTACCCTTGGAAGACTCGGTTCATCAAATCCATGAAGAAAGCAGGTGCATTCGTCAGCCCGAATGGCATTACTAACCACTCGTACGAACCATATCTGGTCCGAAATACTATCAAAGGAATGGTGTCCTCTGTCACTCTTAATTGATGGAAACCTGTCGCTAAATCCAACTGAGAAAACACTCTGGCTCCACTCAACTGATCAAATAGATCATCAATTCTCGGCAAAGGATACTTATTCTTTATCGTCCTTTCATTTAACTTACGATAGTCGATACACATTCTCAACGACCCATCTGGTTTCTTCACAAATACTGTGGTCGCTCCCCAAGGCGAACTGCTTGGTCTAATAAAATTTCTTCCTTCTAGAACTACTAGCCGCACCTTCAATTCCTTCATCTCAGTCGGTGTCATTCTGCTAGGTGGTCTAATTACAGGTTCAGCTCCTGGCACAAGATCTATCTGAAACTCAATAGCTCGTTTCGGTGGTAGTCCTGTGACTAGCTCAAAGACATCTGCAAACTCTCTTGTGACTCGAACCTGACTTAGCTCTTCTCCAACTTCCATTGCACTTAACAAAGCACAACTACTCCGGTCAGAATTCTCTACTGAGAATATAATTTAGTTATGACTATTAGGATGTCTTAGTGACATCTCCCCATCCTAGAAAAATATCCTTGCCTCATACCTCCTTAACCAACCATAACCAAAATGATTCTGAAATCTACAAAATCGAAGACATACAAACTGCATGCAAACTTATGACCTAACAAATCAAGTTCTAACTGGTCACATCTCACCCCCAGAGTTGCATACCCTCCTATTGGATTCACAACCCTTAAGGAAGTAACAAGGTATGTGTGTTCTAAGCATAACCTATCAACCAAACACTGCGATATAAATGAATGTGATGCACCGGTAACAAAAAGTACCCTAACTGATATATTTTGAATCAAAAACGTACCTTCCATCACAGTCTTTCCTTTATCAGCTGCAGTAGGCATAGCTGGTCCAATAGTAAAAAAACCTTTTCTCTGTTCTCCCTAATTGGCTCTGGACACTAGTTCTTGTAATGCCCAACTGGATTACAGTTGAAGCACTTCACATTCTTTTTATTTGCAGCCTTCTTCCCATTACCAGACCGGCACTCATTCGCATAATGACCCTTCTTGTCGCAATTAAAGCAAACTAACTCAGCCTTCGCCATCTTGGCAGTATCTCCCTTCTGGGCTTCCTTTTTCTTAAAGAACTTTCTCTTCTTTCCCTGAACCCTGAACTTCCACTAGCTTCTCTCTAGCACAATTTGCAAGCATCTCCTCATGGTGAATGGCCATCTCCACAACTAAATTACTAGGATCGCAAAGATGTGGCAGGGTCACCCTTGCAATCTCGAGCCTCAGTCCCCTAATGAACCTCTCGTTCCTTCTGATGTCAGTATCTATAATATTATGTCCATAACGGGACCGCTCCTCAAACTTAATGGCATACTCAACTACTGACATCTCTCCCTACTCTAGATCCATAAACTTCCTCATCAGCGCTGACTTAGTAAACTCAAATACAAAGTACAAACTTTTGCTCAAATCTCCTTCTAAAATTTGCCCAAGTCAACTGCTCCTTCAGAACTTTGGTAGTAACACCATTCCACCAATGAAGCACTGACCCTTGCAACTGTCTAGAGGCCAACCTTCTCTTCTGCGCATCATCTAAACCCAAATCAGCAAATATACGCTCATAATGCAACGACCAATTCTCAACCTCAATAGCATCCTCCGTTCCCATAAACGGCTTCCCACCAAGACTCTTGTGTAGTCTCTACTCAGCTTAGCATAATTATTTCCAACTGGAGCTACAGTATTAGCTCTTCCTACATTTCCAGCCACTCCAGCAGCAACTCCTACTTGCATCATATTGACAAAGAACTGATACGTCACCTCCATATCTACCGGT
This sequence comes from Allium fistulosum, assembly GCA_030737815.1. Taxonomy (NCBI): domain Eukaryota; kingdom Viridiplantae; phylum Streptophyta; class Magnoliopsida; order Asparagales; family Amaryllidaceae; genus Allium; species Allium fistulosum. The sequence goes on along the minus strand of CM060903.1, from coordinate 1,363,549,488 downwards.
GGAATTCCAACACCCACATTGGCATCAGCATTTTGGTTATTAGCATTACCCAATCGACCTGGGTTTCTCCTAGTGGTGGGTCGAGCATTTCCATTAGTTGTGGTGCTTCCTCCACCGAGATTTCCTCTTCCGTTTCCTACTTCCATATCTTCATTCTCGTAAATCTTCATACAAGCCTTAGTAAGATACAGAAGAACGGTTTAAGAGAATGGGGAATACAGACTTATATATATATATATATATATATATAACTATATATCAAATACAAGTATGTTACTATAACATTAACCCAAACCCTAATCTTGTTGTTTGATTCATTGGATTATGTTTGAAAAATCCTTTAGGTTTAAGTTTCTTTTAAAGTTTCATAAACCTATGCTTTGATACCAACTTGTAACATCCCCCTACTTGGAGATCCAAAACTAACAGCTACGGATATTATAGTCATCCATAGTTATTAATCCTCGGTGACCAAATACGACACTGTTAGATACATTTATACAAAGAAACACATGAATATGGAAAAAAATTAAAACAACAAACAAAGTTCACATTCCATTTCAAAAATATTTCAAATTCATTACACAATCCTAAAGCGCAGACCACGTTCAGACAAAATATATAGAGCGATATATGAAGATGTCCCTTGGATAATCAGGGTATATAATATGGCAATAAAACAAGTTTGCCTTTACAACCAAACACAACAGAAATAAAAGAACTCTAAGTAGCTAACATGCCTCCTGCACATCAGCGGAAGCTTTATTCGTCTAAAAGAACACTTGAAAACCCTAAACCTCAAACTACTCAAAATCAATTGTGTACTCGAGAGTTTAAGGGGAAAACAAAAACTTTGAGTCAGACATAAAGCTTCGTATGAATAATAATTTACCATCTCAAATCATTTAGATATCTAGCGAGACCACGCCGCTTAGCGGAACTGGTTTTCCCCTCACTAGTATCTTAAAACCTTTATAAAACCATATACTGTGCTCCTGCATCCACAATGGTTAAAACAATTCAAAATATTATGATGATATGCAAACAAGTTAATTCGGGATTACCCCTCTCCATTCATTCTGACTATCTATCTCGATTATAGTTTCTAAGGTTACTATTAACCTGTTCAATGTTTTTGGACTATCTATCCAATTTTATAGTTTTCATGGGATCACTAAGAACCATTGATAACTCCAATATATTTTCTATTATCCTAGTTTTCATGGGCTAACTAGAAACCTATTGACTAACTGCCAATATCTTAATCCGGATATAGTTTTCATGGGCTAACTATAAACCTATTGGCCCCTGCCAATATCAAGTCATAGTTTTCATGGGCTGACTATGAACCTATTAGCCCCTGCCAATATCTTTCCCTTTCCACAGTTTTCATGGGCTTACTATGAACCTATTGGCCCCTGCCAATATCTTTAATTAAGATTTTAACATTTCTTAAGATATATTCACTATTGGGTCAACCTAGCTGGTCGTTCTGCCCTTCCCCAAAGTACCATTATGGGTTAATTACAATGCGAATATTTATACGAAGAAGTATTACTTTCCAAAAATCTTTATTTATGCCATAGTATTTCTTTTAAAATGAGAATAGGTTATTTGCTTTGAAACCTTAAAACATCACTTTCGAAACCATTGGATGACCTCCTACGAAAGCATAGAAAACTTCTTTTCAAAACTCTAAGCATATACCTTTCGAAGCTCTATAAATTAAACCTTTCGAAACTAAGTCATACCTTTCGAATATGCCAAAATATTATTTAATAATATTTAGGAATATAGCTCCAAAACCAATGAAAGTATCCCTTTTGAAAACATTAGGTTTTACTCTTTAAAAACATCTTTTGGGTCAAAGTGGTTACACATGAAAGTATCTCTTTCGAAACCCATATAAAATTATTTTGGGAGAAGTAGATGGCGTCGGAACCACCTATCCGAAAGCTCAAAATAAGTTAAAACTTCGAAGGGTAGCATCGAAACCCATTTTCAACCCCATTGCCTACGGAACCCTCAACCCCTTTTGAAAGCGTTTAGGAAGTGCCCTAGCTTAAGTTAAAATGGAGATAACCCTTGAAAAGCATTGATGGCTTCATTACACTCGCAAGGGAAAATAGTGGTTGGGTTTCGACTCGGTCGAAACCATTACTTTCGAAAGCACATAAAACAAAAGAAACCTATTCGAAAGATAATACTTTACACATAATATAGTAACCTTCTTTAAAGGCTATTTATAAACTCCTTTCAGAAAAATAAGTTTTGACTGGGTCGAAAGCTCTAAGCAAAACAAAGCAAACACTTAACTTTTGAAAACCAAACAGGGTTTCGACCCCATCGGAAGCATTCCTTTCAACACCACGGCTTCCGCCTTTTCTCCAATCCACTACGTACCATCTAAATGACACCTTGTGTATTGGTTTTGACTAGGTGGGTTACGGTAGGGTTGGCTTCAACTGAGTTGAGGCGAAAGCATGGAGTCGAATGCCACTTCCAAAAGAGGCTGAACCAACTTTTTATTTAAAAGACTGAATTAAAGCTAAATTTAGTAAATGCTTTATAACTAACCTGCCCATTTGTAAACACCTGATTGGTTGCCATAAACTTTTCAAATACTTTACAAAAGAACTGCCGCATTTATCAGATCTAAATTAAAAGACAATTAACATTTAAGTCCTTCCATTAAGCAAACCCCATATTGCAAATAAGTCCTTTCAAAATAATTTATTTTCCATAGCAAATCAATTAGGTAAAATCCTAAAAAATCATAGAAATTCAATTTCATCATGTTATCTAACATATTAAAATTTCAGATCCAATTTCTTCCTGAAATAATCAAAATAAATTTTAAAATCAAATATAGCATATTTTCCTTTAGAACTTCATAATAAATTATCCATAGCTTGGAAAATTATGAAAAATCAAACCCATCTCTAAAATCATGTTTTTCCTAACATATAATTTTTCTAGGGCATTCTAAATCCAAATATGTTTTGCCCTAAAATCGTGCAATTTCATATGTAAATGAATTGGTTTAAATCAAACATATAATAACTTAAGCATATCATCATCCAAAACATCATAAAACGAATTTAATCTTAAATCTGAAAACATATGATTATAAAAACAAAATAGAGATGGAATGAATTATTATTCATCTTAGATATAATAAGTAATTTGAGATTTGTTGTTGATTAATCCTTCCTAGCTTTGACCTTAGCTTTAAATTGAATTCTTCCTCTTTTCTTCCTTGTTAATGGCCGGCTCTAATTTAGGTTTTTGATTTGTGTTTGTGAAAAATTATATGTGAAACGTGAATGGGCAATTACAATAGTGTATAGCCGTGAGTATGAGGAGGTGCAATTACTAATATGCCTATGTGTATATTAATCAGCTTACAAACCAAATTAAGCCCATTTATATTATTATTAAGCATGACCCTATATGTTTTGTCCAAATCTCAATCCTCTAATATGTCTTGACCTCTACTTGATAAATTTTTAGTAAATGAAATGAACGTGTGGAAGTAAACTCCTAAGGGTTTAGGGTATAAGAGTATCCTTCTCCCTATTTTGCCCTTACCTATTTTATTTCATGTTTTCTCATTTTGATTTACTCATTAACATGGCACGACTACCTATATTAATCACAAATCTCAATCCATTAATCAACCTACACTATTTAATTTAATTTAGCTAATTAAATATCCTAAATACTGTTACTAAAAATATATGGTGTTACAACAACCATATCTCCCAAATCCATTTTGTTTGACCTGTCAAATCACTCCCTTCACTAGATATGCAATTTCCATCCATCACAATCGGAGTTGGGTCGAACTGAGGCTATGGTTGTGTAGCTTTCAAAAATGTAGAGAGACCTAAAATTTATTTCAAAATAGTGTTGGTTTGCTAATGAGAGAAGTGGAGAAAGAGAAGTGGGAAGAATTGTTCACGAAGAGCAAGGTGAAAACATGATAGAGAAGTGATTATGCGGCTATAGTAAAAAGAGAGATATTTTGATGGTATGAGTATGTTTAAGGTTTAAAAGCCTGTTATTTTCTTTTATTTCCAAAATTCCAATGCATGTTTCATGGTCGTATAGCTGCTAGAAATGTCAGATTGCGACAGTTCTTCGATAGTGCGACTAATTGTATCGTTTTTGTTCCAAAGGTATAAGTTTCGTCGAAATCTAAGGTTGTGCCCTAGGGGCCAATTTTGGGCCCTTTTAAGTTGTACGGGCTATCGAAAATTCTAATCTCAAAAATTCTTTGACTGCATGGTTCGTACATTTTTTTGACCTAGCGACGTTTTTCAATTATCCAAATTCTCCAGTGTTGAAATGTGCACGTATACCCGTGTAATACATATAACTATTGAAAATGCCGGAAAATAAATCTAGGGTCAAAATCGTATAGTAAAATTATTAAGAGTCAAAATGTCAATACGCAACATTACCTATAGTTATAGCGTCATATGACCCAGTTTGAATTTAAAAACAATATTTTACGATCCCTTAATATGTAAAATATGGGTCATTACAGATGTTAGCTCAACTTAATGCATCATTAAATGTAATTTATCCAACAAATCTAATTACTCATTATTAATACATCATTACGTGTCATAGGAAGGAGTGACTTTTGAGATTGAGTCTTATTCATTTTTAGATACTTTAGGATCCTTTTCCAATATACTCACCTATTTGATCAAATTAAATATTAATTTTCTTTGAATGTTATGTTTTTTACTTTCGTTTTAAATTATATGAACTTACCATAGACATACTCCATGTGTTTCAAATGAACATGTTCAGAATTGAAATAATTCATTGGTGAATCTAATGAAGTATTTGGAACCATTTTGGTATCATTAGACCTACGATTACGTACATCTATATGTATCAATCCTAAGAGTTTACCAATTCTTATGTCGCTCCCATTGAATGAGTGCTTCGACCTTAATCTTCTGAGATATAATTCATCTATACCATATGATTTAAAATCATATGATTAATAAATTATTCCTCAAAGCTGTGGCTTAGTCCATAATTCCAAGGTAATCGTAAAACTTTAAATACTTATGTATTATATAGCTAATGCAATGAATAACGTTATTATGGATTTATCAAATAATGAATATTTACAATATTCATAACAAAATAATACTACTTATTTTTTCAGTCAATGCTAAAAACATTTATTATTTCAAAAATAATATTTGGTACCTATATGAGAATATTTTTTCGTATCTTGATGCATCCATTTACAAGCGTCATATGATACTCTCCTATTATTTCCACTATTACTGTAATAGTGTATGAAATATGAAGTTCCATCCAACTACTTGTTATGGGCTACTTATTTCTTTTACTATAACTAGTTTACAGCCGAGGGTTTTCGATCAAATATTTTAAACTAATAGAAATAACCTTTATAGATGTTATCTAGCCTTTTGACCAGGCACTATTTGAATGGACAGGATGAATTGAACTTGGAGTTATTAAGGTAGGCAGCCCGGAGAGATAGCCTCAAGGTCCAGAAACCAAGTGCAAAAGAGCCGTAGGGTGAAGACCAAGTGAAAACATGAGATCAAATGCCAAAACCGACTATATGTTGAATCGGTACAAATCCATAAGTTTCTTCCTCCAAACATGCCCCAACTCCTCCTACTCATTCTGCTTGATGCTAGAAGACTATTTCAAGTGTTGTACTATCGAATTCATGCAATTCTCTATAGATCTCCACGAGCATTTGAATCAGCAACTCAGCTTCTCCATCGATCCATCATTTGGACTCAGAAACAAGAAAATAATGATACAAATGAGTATGGAATCATGAAGCTAACCATCAGAGCCAAGACATGAAGATCAAAACAATTAAAATGAAGAATTTATGGATTGATACTGATCCAAGCCCATAGTTCGGTACCGATCCGTGATTATTGCTGAGGTATCCACCTATTTTCATGAGGAAATAGTCTATGGCATGGAAAACGTGGTGGAGATCATGGGGATGAGATTTTAGGCTTCCTACCTCTATAAATAAGAGGGCATGGCTTATTTTTAAGGATTATTTGGTTCTTGCTTTTTATTACTCTAATTTCTTGTAATCACCCATGGATTTATACCGATCCATAAGAACTCCTACTTGTAATCTATTGATCTAAACAATAAAATCACTAAGTGGATGTAGGCCAAGATTAGTCGAACCACTATAAATGCTGTGTGTTCTTTCCTTGCTCGTTTTCATTTATTTTCTTCACTTTTTATTCTCTACACAATCTTTTGGGTGTTTTCCATTTTTAATTCAAACATTTTGGTGCTTTCATTGAGAGCTGCTATTCTTAGGCTACGGATCCATCTTCTACTATTGGATTTCTCAGATCCAAGGATATATCCAATCTTTCAACTTTACCGTTCTACTATTTAGATTTTCAACAATCTACTAGAATTATTCTCCATGGCCCTAAGGAAGGAACGTGCTACAAACTCCAGAGCTATTGATAATACTAAGAATTAAGGTACTCAGCATGTGGATGAAGTTGCCCAGCAAAACCTGCCAAAGATCTAGAATCTTGCTGATGTAATGACAAGAATTGAGATGGATCATATAATAAAGTGGATGAAAGATAGGTTCCAGGAGGGTCGCAATGAGATGAACCGGCAGATGCAGGAGAACTTAAGACCGCTGAATGAGCTGACTCAAAACCGGTACAAAAGGAGGAAGAAGAACTTAACGCCATCTGATTTAAAATCCGATAGTTCTTCATCATCTGAGAAGATATAGAGGAATAATAAGTAGAAGATGGCTCAAAACACTTCAGGGAATTCAAATCAAGACACGAGGTAGACCCGTGGCAAGGATGTCGATCGGTGCCAATCCAAGAGGTCGGATCGGTACTGATCCAGTAAATGCTGGAGCTAGACTCACCCTCTGAATGGTGGCATGGATGTGACTTCTGGTCATGCCATTGATGATCAGAATCTAGAATATCGAGCTACTACCAGTGATTTTCTACCCAGGAAACAAACAGGAGGACTGCTAGATAAACAGATCTCCCGAAGCTTTGAAATCCCAAGTATCGAGAGTATGCCCAAGTGCTTTCATCCGACAGAACACTTGGAACAGATTTCGACTATCATCGTTCATTGAATCAATGGAATTGGATTATTTGGTTGAGATGGTCAGGAGACTTGTGAATGAAAATCAGTTCAGAAGTAAAGATGAATGTGGTACTTCGCTTAGTCGAAATCCATTTACTGAGAATAATCTACGTATGAAGTATCCATGGAGGTTTGAAATACCAATAATGCCACTATACGATGGAAAGACATATCTAAGGTAGCAGTTGATGAAGTATTGTGGCATATGGACTCAACTAAAGCATCGATGCCATAAGATGTCATTGCTTTCCATTTTTCCTAGAGGGAGTAGCAATGATGTGGTTCACTCGGCTTCCACCGAGATCCACATCGCTTACGCTGAGTTGTTGCGAAAATTTATGGAGCAATTCCGTTCACACACTTCACATCCAAAAGATGTGATTTCATTATCAAACCTCTTGTAGGAAGCAGGAGAATCATTAAAGGATTTCTTGAACTGGTTCCATACAACTGTGACAGAAGTAATCAATCCCAATGATAAGATAGTATTGATGGCATTGTTTAGGGGGATTGATCCCAAGACTGATTTTGGGAGATGGTTCGTAATGAAGACCTCGCCAATGGTGGACATTTTCTATAAGAAATCTAATTTGTTCTTGCATTTGGAGGAGGCACACAGTCATTCCCAAAGAGGATAGGCTGGGATTTTAGCTGAAGTGATACAGAGCAACATTGCTATAAAACAGTCCGAAGGGAGTTTCGAGAATATAGATGTGAACATTCGCAACAAGAGCGGTGGTCAGAAACCGAATAACGATGGTGCTAGAAAGTGAAAGCCTGATAATAGGGATTGTCCTAGGATTCCTAAGTACGATAATTATACTAAGTTGAATAACTCAATTGAGATTATCTATCAGGCAACTCAAGGTACCGAGCATTACAGGAAGCCACTCCGAGGAAGTCGACTGAGAAGGGGAAGGGATTTGGCAAGTTTTGCAGGTTTCATGTGATGCACGGTCATAACACTAATGAGTGCAGACATTTTTATGATATGATCAAAGATTTAATTCTAAAAAAGAAGTTGCAACAGTTTGTGAAAGCCCCACAGGATGGCAGGTAAGAAAATTCCAACCAACTTGGGTCAACATCCCAATAAGGGTAAGCCGGGCCAGGTGGTAAAGAGCCTAGGCTACCTGAAAAATGTTTGGTGATAAATACAATCATCGGTGGACCATATCCAGTCGATACGAGTTTGAATGAGGTGGATAGGTATGTTGGTGCACTAAAACGTACACAGAATGAAAGCTGCTTCAATTTAGAGGATGGAGCTCCGGCAATATAGTTCAGAACCATGACTGATGATATTATTTTTTGAAATAGAGACGCTGATAGGGTGGAAGACCCGACAATTGAGCCATTGGTTATAACGGCGATGATTGGCCCTGTTATTATACGAAAGGTGATGGTTGACTATGGGTGTTCAATCAACGTTCTATTTAAAAAAGCTTACAACCAGATGCTTTTGGAAGAAAAGGACTTGAAACCATGTAAATCTCGGATACATGGATTTAACGGGACGGCTACGGAGCCAGTTGGATACATGGAACTATCGATGGTACTTGGGGAGGGCGACCGCAAGTGAGTGCGGGTCGTGCCTTTTGTGTTGTTAGATGTTTACTCTACTTACAATGGACTTTTTGGTCGACTGGCCCTGGCTAAATTTAGAGCGGCTATAGCTCCTTGGTTCTTGACAATGATGTTTCCTACAGAAAAGGGTTTGGGAATAGTTCAGGAAGATCAGGGGTTAGCCTGCGAATGTTATTTTGCCAAGCTAAAAGTGGCAAGGCGAAGAGAGAAAGGGAAAAGTGCATAGGAGACCCTCTACATTAAGGCTTTGGACGAATAGCAACCACCGCTTAAGCTCTGGTTCGGGCAACATAGTTGGTTCCATAAGGACATGGATCCACGAAAAGAGCCAGAAGGTAGCAGAGCATCTTCTACCGAGTTAATGATCAATGTTCCAGTTAGTCAAGATGACCCGACATGGGTCCTGTAGGTCGGATCACAGCTCAACATGAGAATAATGAAGGAGTTGGACTGTTTTCTCTGGGTGCATTAGATGTGTTTGCCAGATGCACTCGTATATGTATAAGATCTCTCCGCGAGCCAATGCATTGAACATAAATCCCAAATGCATTCCTATGAAACACAAATGCCATAGCCTGGGTCTGTAGAGATCCCCTGCACTCAAATAAGAAGTGGAGAAGCATAAGGACAATGGTTTCATTTGCAATGCCTTATACCTGTAATGGGTATCAAATCCGATCTTGGTAAAAACGTCAAACGAGAAGTGGAGGACATGAGTTGACTATTCCGATCTGAATAAGGCATGCCTGAAGGACAGTCTCTCGCTCTTAAGGATTGATCAGCTGGTGGATTTGAGAGTAGGACATGAACTGCTACCGTTTATGGATGTGTATTCTAGGTACAATCAAATACCAATTCACGTACCAGACTAGGAACACACCAGCTTCATAACCGATCTAGGATTGTATTGCTATTTGATCATGCCCTTTGGATTAAAGAACGCTAGAGCAACTTACTAAAGGTTGGTTAGTAGAATGTTTAGAGATCAGATTGGGCAATCAACAAAAATCTATGTGGATGACATGCCCATGAAGTCACGACGATCGGGAAACCACATTGATGATTTAGCCGAGATGTTTAGTGTTTTATGAAAATATGGGATGAAACTCAACCTTTTGAAATGCTCTTTCAGCATCGCATCGGAGAAATTCTTAGGCTTCATTACGAACTCCTGTGGGATTGAAAGCAATCCAGAAAAGATCCAGGCCTTGAGAAAAATCGAGGCCCCGAAGACGATTATGGAGCTACAAAGCTTGAATGGGAAGGTTGCCGCCCTAAGTTGATTCATCTCCGGAGTCACCGACAAATGTATCCCTTTCTTTGATTTGATTAAGAAGGGAAAAAAGAACTTCGCTTGGGCACATGAATTTAAAGACGCATTCCAAGCTTTGGTAGATCACTTAGAGAGACCCTCATTCTTTTGAAGCCTGTGGATGGTGAGGACTTTTTTATATCTAGCAGTGTTGGTGCATGATTTGAGCACCGCACTCATACGTGGGAAAAGCCCGCATCCAATCACCGATCTAATATATAAGTAAACAGCTGATAGGAGCAGAAAGAAATTATCCAAGGCTGGAAAACCTTACATACAACCTATTGATCGCTTCAAGGAAGCTCAGCCCCTACTTTTAGGCTTATCCGATTAAATTTCTTATCGACCAACCTTTGCGACAAGTCTTATAGAGACCTGAGACTTCTGGAAGGCTATTGAAATGGAACACTGAATTAAGCCAATCCGATATAACCTATAACCCTCAGAGAGCTATCCAGGGTCAAGCTTTAGCGGATTTCATAGTTGAGTACACTACGCGAGATGATACTCTGAAGAGCAGTGGTGAGCAGATAGCTAGGTGGAAGACACACACAAATGGTGCATCAAATGAATGCTATTCCGATGCTGAAGTTATACTTATCACTCTTGTGTAATGTTTGATTTGTTATGCCTTAAGACTTGATTTCCTTGCAACAAACAATGAAGCGGAGTACAAGGCCTTGATTGTGGGACTCTAGACCCCCAAGGAACTAGGAGTTAAAACTTTACACATCTTTTGTGATTCCCTGCTAGTGGTTTGTCAAGTCATAAAAGAGTTTCAGGCAAAAATAGCGAGGCTTGCTCCTTATCTAAACCGAACCCTTGAGCTGCTCACTGACATTGAATATTACACAATAATGCATATTCCTAAAGAGGAAACTGTGAAGGTCGACTGACTGGTTAAGGTGGCCAGCTCTGGAGATGCATAGCTCATGAGCCCGGTGGAAGTATTATCGACTCTGAGCATCAACCACATGGATGTAGATTGGATCTTAGAGGCCGAGCATGAGAAGGAGTCATGGATGAATCCCATAAAGAATTATTTGCAGAGAGGATTCCTTTCGGACAGGAAGAGCAAACAATGGAAGCTCCTTTGCTAAGCTTTAAGATACATCTTTTAACAAGGAGCACTTTAGAAGAAAGGATTCTCAGTCCCACTCCTACAATAAGTCACCAACGATGAGGCCAAACAAGTCCTAAAAAAAGCGCATGAAGGGCCTGTGGCGATCATACTGGGGGCTAAACCTGGAAAAGAAGATTCTTCGCTATGGGTACTTCTGGCCAACTGTAAACTGAGACACAGTTGATTACACTAGAAAGTGTGACATGCACCAAAGGTTTGCCAAAATTTCGAGAGCCCCACTGATAGAAATTACTCAAATGGTCAGTCCCTGGCCGTTTACAGTCTGAGGAATTGATATTATTGGTGTGTTGCCGATATCTAAAGGTTGTGCAAAGTACGTCAGCATCACAGTTGATTATTAGACCAAATGGGCTGAGGCAGAGCCATTAGCCACAATTGCTACAAAGAAAGCGATCGACTTCATGGTCCAAAATATCATCCGTTGTTTTAGAGTTCCATAAGCAATTATTACCGGTAACGAAACCCAATTTGACAGCATCGAGTTTAAGGATTTCTGCCGCCAACATCACATAGAGAAGTGATTTACTACGGTGGCACACCCCCAAGTGAATGGACAAGTTAAAGCTATAAACAAGATTATTAAGTCCATTCTCAAAAAGCAGTTTTAAAAGGCCAAGGGCAAGTGAGTCAATGAACTTCCATTGGCACTTTGGTCTTATCGAACAACCCACAAGCCAACGACTAGCCACTCTCCATTTGCTTTAGCCTATAGATCATAGGCTATGATTCCAGTTGAACTGGAAGTACCTTCTCATTAGGTAACTCACTGCAATCCATGAGTGAATAAGCAACTCCTGTTGGAATCTCTTGATACGATTAATGAGAAATGCAATCATGCTTACTTGAGAGCAGCTGCACACCAAAACCGAGTCTTCCAATATTACAATGCCAAGGCTAGAAATTAGACCCTTGACGATTTTGTTCTTGTTAACCCACTTTTTGGCAAGACCGGATTCAACCCAATGGATTTTGTAATCATCAAGACAGGACGCCTGAAGAGGTGATTATTTGGATTGGAGGTTGGTTATATTTAAAGCTATGCATGATAGTTGGATGGATTTAGATGGATGGCACTCAAAAAATGGCTAAGTATGGAACTAACGCTCCCCTAGGGGATCAGTACCTATCCTTGGTTTTTGTCTCGAACTGTTTTAGATCGATATGGAACGACAAGGAAGGCCCCATGAGGCTACATTTCAAATTTCAAGCCATTTAGAGTAAGTATGCTCAAGTTATTGGCAAATTACATAACCTATAAAAAGGGATCGGTATAGGAGGGATCGGTATAGTAGGTAGGTATAAGAGGGATCGGTATAAAAGGGATCAGCTAAACCCAATTTTTCAGTGATGATCAGTCAATAACTCAAAATCTACACATGCTATCAACATAAAACTTGGATTACAATCTCAATACAACATGTGGAACACCCCCTAGGGATCTCATTCCAATTGGAGGAAGTTGGAGGGATTGGCAAAACTCCCTTTGGAGGGATCGGTAGAAATCAGAATTCAGGCAACATTATTTCATGGAAAATACGATATCTCACAAACCGTAAGTCAGAATTGCATGAAATTTGGGAAGCAAGTAGCTAACATCATGGGGCACCCCTCATAAGGATCGCAACCCATTTGGATGCACTAATTGGGATCGGTAATAATCCCTATTGTGGGCCCCGATGGGCTTGGAAATTTTTGGGTGGCCTCGTCTTGGTCTCCCGAACCATCTGCCGAAATTTTAGCTCAATCCGTGCACATCTTCCCCTATAAATTCATTAGGCATGGTGTCAGAAAAAGGATCTTAGGTATCTTCTTTCTACTTCTCTTTATCTTTAACCTAGGCTACACTCTGCCAATTTTATTCTTGAATTTCGGATTGTAATTATAAACAAACTACAGTCTAATAAAAAAGATTATTCTGGAGTGGACATAGGCCTGAGTTAGCCGAAACTCTATAATTCTTGTCCCTTCTTGCTTTCATTTTTAATTTGTTTGTTCTTTATATTATATTCTCTACATAAGATACTATCTTAGATCTATGACTGGATATTGGTGCTTTCATACAACTGGTTGTTGGTGGCTAATTTTGACCCCAGCAGTTCTCAAATGAATCTTCCCAAGCCTTGGAAACTTGGGTCCGACATGGAAAGGTCCTTACGCAATAGAACAAAAGCTTGGAGATGGCATTTTCAGGCTAGCAATGGTTAATGGGATCTCACTCCCAAGGGCATGGAATAGTGAGCACTTATGATGCTATTTCACTTAGAAATAAATATTTACATAATTGGATAAAGCCCTGTAATAAGACAGAACCTGTCATTTCCCATATTCAACAAATGAAGTGGCCTTCTGGATCTGTCTCTTTGTCTTTACATAGCTTAAAAGTTGTGAAATATGATTGACTCGAATAAATCTGCATGTGTAATGTAGGTATGCAAGTATCTAGAGTTAGGTACCAACCAAACGTCCACGGTCCATGATTAGACTTTTGGAGTTCAACCATTCTTGACACTTGGAGATGGATGCCAGCTAACTCTTATCCATGATGTGCAGATAGGAGTTTAAATCAAATAGGACATGATTTGACCGTCCACTAGTTAACTCTTATCTTGGATATGGGGGCATGAGTATAAATCAAATAGGACGTGATTTGACCATCCATCAACTAACTCTTACCCTTGATGTGAGGGCAGGAGTATAATACAAAATGGATGTGGAATGACCATCTAATCACAAATACCTCACCCGGAGTAGGCAAGACGAAAGATCCATGCCCGACATAAGGCTGGATCTTCCCTATGAAATTTGATCGACACCCAGAGTTAGGCATGATTGGAAGTAAACGTCCTAGATGAAGATGTGCAAATTATGATCTTAAGTAGTTAGCCCAAACCTGCGCCTGGAGCCTGGTGCGATCAGATGTTATTATCCTCTAAAAGGATACCTGAACCATCATCCAAAGTAGCTTACCCCAACCGATGCCCAAAGTTTAGCACTTCAAAAATTACTTTGCATTCACTAGAACGACAAATGACCGGTGGATCATGAAACAGAATAATAACTTAGCCCAATCATAACCATTAAAAGAAATGGATCGCAAGTACATATAATGGAAAGCACATTTCTTAAGTACTTGGGCAAATTCACACAATGATTGCCAAAACGAAATTCTTAGAAAGAAGAAAAAGGTACAAGTGTTTTGCACACTGGAACTAAAAAGAAAAAGTGGAGGCCGAATCCGCATAACATCAACCGAGAAAACAAAAACAAAAACAAAAAGCTAGAAAGTGTCTAACTGTACAACCAAAACAAAAAAAACTATTGATCATTTTTTATTCTTTTGCCTCTTGGACTTTTTCTTCTCTTCTCCCGAGGGAGGTTAACCTGATCAAGCTTCTTCTTGCTTCTTCCTTGGCCCTTGGATGGAGTGCTCTATGATAATCTAGCAGGCATGCTTTAAGTGCTCCCAAGTGGAGGACGAGTGACTGGAATGAAGATAGTCTAACCAGGCAAAGCTATGGACAAAGGTGGAGGGATGACCTCTATCTTCTCTAGCTTGACCTCTTTGGCTAGAATAAGTTCTTGCTCAAGTGTACTCATGGTGGGACCCGACAAGGGCTCTGAGAATCTAGTAACAACAACAGCATCTTCGGTCTAAGCTTCCTAAATCCCACCAATCCCTTTATCCTATAAAGAATCTATCATCTGCTCGTCAAGCCCAACAGTCTCACCAATTAGAATACTCGAGACCGTTGTTGAAATAGTCACGGTCATTGATTCTGTTGTCCCAACTAGAGACCTTTGTTAAGAAGCAGGACGACATAGGGTTGACCTAAAACTTGAGAGATATAAAAAGATAGACTAGCGATGTTAATTGGTGACATATGGACTCTCTAAAATATTTGCTAAAACAACGGGATACCTTCTTCAAGTTGGGACTCAGTGTAGGCGGGAGTGCCGCATGAATTCCCTTCCACAATGGAAAATTGCGGACTTTTGCATTTGGGGTTGATATGGATTATATCCTGGGACAGTAGATGAGTCAGGAGCAATTTCAGGTCCAGATGTATCCCCAATAATGGCACGTTGAGGTGATGAACCAGAGCCTTCGCCTAAGACTTTTTGCACTATAGCAGTCAGCTCCGGATGAAGAATAAGCTCATGCCCTCTTAGCAACCAGGGTTCATCTCCTACCAGGATCTCTTTCACTAACTAAGCCAGGTCTACCTCACCACCCTTTAGAAATTCCTCCTCCTCTGTAACAACTTGTTCCCAGGAAAGAGCCAAAACCTAGGGTAATCATCATCGAACCACTCTAAGTTATATAACTTGGGCATGTTTAAATTTTACTTGATGAGCATCAGTTTGAATCTCTCCATCATCCACTTCCCTATGGCTTCAACCTCCCTCTTGACAAGCACGTACATGTCTCTAGCATATTCAACCACCTAGTCCTCTTCCTCATAAGTAGTAACAAGCTCTTTGCAATACCCTTACGGCACTTGGAGAGCTTCATTTTTTTCTTTGTCTCGCTCCCGAGCTTGGATGAAAGCTCATCTACTTTCTTGTTCAAAGCATCTTTCTCCAGCACTAAGTCACAATTTTGATGATGTGCGGTCACTTTATCATCACGATGTTAGGTTCTCGCTCTCTAGTGCCTTGATAGCATCCTTAGCCTTTTTTTGGTTTTTGCTTGTAATTTTTTCAAGTTTTCAACCTCGCATCGAGATGAGTGATGATCCTTTTGTCATGCACATCCAGGAGTTCCAGATTATCTATCTCAAGTTTCCTTTCCCTTGATACCATAAGGACCTTCTCAACTAGCTGCCTCCACTCATTATACTAGTTGTAAGTGTCTGTTACAAACGCGATTGTCGCGTCTTTGATCTCTGGCGGAATGTTCTTTAGGTTGGGTACAAACATGAGCCTATCAACGCATACATCCGGGAATCGTTCCTTCAGCTCAACTATTCGGGCATCAGCAGCAAGTTGGTGCTCCACGGTGATAACTGAAGCTTCGAGCGATTTCTTACTAACCTTATGATGAAAGGCCTCAAAAATGTCCTTATGGTGCCTACGATCCAAATGTCGACCAATATGAGTTGATGTCAAGTGTTGGATGGGAATGGAAGCTAGAGGTGGTGCACGAGAAACATCGCCCAGTTGAATGTCCTCCTGGCTATCAGAATGTTTGTCTAAGCATCTTGGTAGAGGTGACCTGAACTCGGAACAATATCTGAAGGCAGAGTTATGAGATAGATGGTCTCTATCATGACTGCCTCGACCACAGCTACACCGGTGGCTAGACTGAGAATCTCGAACGTTACCTTGGTGGTACATGCTTGGATGATGCCTATGTGATTGGGATACTTTCTCCTCCAAGGACCAAAACCTATACTATTTCCTCTTAATGGATCTTGCAAATGAAACAGGAACAAGTTTGCATTAACAGAGGAGGACACAATACATGTGTAGTGTAGTGCACATGTTTGTGAGGGTCCTAGTGTTCCGCATGATGGACCGTGTACTGGAGCTTTACTCATAAGAGTGATCTCTCCCATGCTAACGGGAGGTATTTTGTCATTAAAACAAAGAGGAGAGTCAAGACCCTCAAGGCTCATATTACCATTGCCGAAAGAGCCGAACTCGGTAGGAATTAGCCCCAAACTAGCGAAGGCATCTTCAAAAGGGAGTGGAGGAGATTTCTCCACGGTTGTTGCTAAGGGAGGCCGCATAGAAGACTGTCCTTTGGGACATTTTGCGATGAGCCTCTTTTTTAGAACGAACCGTTGGTCATCCTTGGACTATTCAACCGAAGGCTCACGACCTACATTAACATCATTGTGGCCAGCTTTGACACCTTCACGTATGATTCGCCTTCTTCGGCGTGTTCTTGCTCTCTTTTAACTTCAACCCTTGGACTTCGAACTGGGGGTATCTCAGGATTTACATCACTACCTCCAGGCGAGTTATTATCGTTATCATCATTAGAAGCCACTTGGACTTAACCAGTGCTATGGCCCATTTCTAGCAAATTATGAGCTAGGAGATTCTCATTAGAAAGAAGAATTCCTATATCTCTATCCCCTCCGGAAGTGCCATAAGAAATCTGATGGTATTTGCAAGAGCTGCGTCATTGGGTCTCCCGGAACATCTGAATTACAGAAGGAATATGAGTTGAGCTCGCAGGGTCACAAGGCGAGTTAACAACAAACAAATGAAGTACAACTTACATCCAGAAAACCATCTTCATGCAAATCCAGGTGAACAGTGGATATAGAACCATTCATTCATGAAATAGCTTAACTTATTCCATGTATCAGTAACAACTCTACAGCTCTTTGCCGGTTCCATATAGATCAAAGAAGGTCTTCCTTTTCGGATTTTGAAACTATATATATATATATCAGATCTCCTTATCACTGGGTACAAGGTGTAAATGTCGAACAAAGAAAATATACGTGCTGTGAAGGAATGCATAATGGTTTGGATGTAGTTGCATCAGAGCTAATCTCATGAAGTTTAGAACTCGGTGAATGAATTGATTGAATGGTGGGATGCATCCCGCTAGGCATATATATCTATTGCAAGCAGTATAACCATCTAGGGGATTGTGAGCTCTCTGGTGTCGAGATGGGACTAATACGTCCTTAAATGGAATCCTTTGTTTATCACAGATTATATGGAGTGATCCCTCTTTTATCTTTGAAGCAACAGAATCTACAGGATCGTTTAGAATGACAACATCTTCGAGAGTGTTAGGAGTAGCTTCTATTTCTACTTCAAGGCCTTCAATGTGCATTTGAGGAACCTCTATATAAGGTTGATCCACTTATGGACAGTCAACTGGAGATATGGACTATGCAATAGTTTGTTGTGCAAGTGGAACCATAGTCGAGCTCGACTCAGTATCAGATTCGACATATTTGAAAGTAGATAGACCTGTGGCTTGAGAGGCAAGACACTTGGAATGTTTGTGCTTCATTTCTATAAAAGATCAATAGATAATCAACATCAGATAAATCATAAGATGTATCGCCTCTGCAAAAATGAAACCTAGTGTAGTGTTGTGCAATGTAGATTTTTGGTATTGTATAATGATTTGTTTTAAAATTCGGATATTGCCTAGAGCGACCATCGTTGCTGACCGCCCCAGCAAGCTTTACATTGATGGTCTAACATTGGAAATGCTTTGGAGTTCAGGAGGAAATATTAGGCATAGTGCAAGTTTGATCAACGAAATAAGGTCCAACAAGGACCTTAAACCCACTAAGGTTTGGATCGGCACCGATCCAAACCCTTGGATGGGATTCGTCCTCTTCCTTCATCCTCTCCCATTCCTATACCATGGCCGTGAATGACCTAGGATCCATCCACATTCAATCACTGCTCCACCACCCACCTAGTTGCATGAGTCTAGGATGAGTTCGATTAGAAGTGTTAAAGCCTAGAGGTGATTGTCTTAAGTCTTTGATCAGCGAAGAGATGGACCAGGCTTGTAAGGGTGGCATAGGTTCAACCAAGGCAGAACAAGCGGTGTCAGGTATGGGCAAAGGTCAGCGGCTGCGGTCCTAGGGTTGAGAAAAGGTGGAGTTCGATTTGGGGTATGAATGGATTTCAATGGCAGAGCTCAAGTTCTAATTCGGTAGCTAGAGTGAAGTGAAGAGGAGAGGGAAGAAATAGGATTATAAACCCAAGGTCCAACATTCCAGGCTATGAAATTGGAGACTTTCTCCAAGTCTCGGATCAATACCGGTCTGGGGAGTTGGATCATCATCGAGTTTTGTTAAAAATAGTAACGTTGATGACTGTCCTTGTGTACATGCCTATATGAGTACGCTCATATGATAATGGAGCTACTCAAAAACATGCACGTGAATACGGGTGCATGTACATGTCTTACCCCGATCAACTTGAGTTAAAAGAAATCATATTCAAACCTAGAAAATCCATGAGAGGGACTAGTTCAAAATTACTAAACTTGGAATGACAGATTGTGGGAGCGCTCTCTGGATTTATAGTACTAGATACCGGTAAAGCATCACGATGGATAGATATAGACATAACTCTTCAATGGAACGATCCGCTGAAAGGATAATGACCATTCGAAACATAGACTGAAGTCCTTCGCAGCAATCCCAACTTGTCTTAATTCATAGCACATCATGTTTGAAATAAGATAAACTTTGGAGGCAAATGTTATCTTAGCTTTTAACCAGGCAATATTTGAACAGATTGGATGAATTGAACTTGGAGTTATTAAGGCAAACATCCCGAAGAGATAGCCTTATGGTTCAGAAACCAAGTGTAAACAGAGCCCTAGGATGAAGACCCAGCCAACATAGGAGATCTCCTATGCCAAAATCCAACTGTGTTTTGGATTGGTACCGATCCAACATCGTGGATCGGTACCGATCCATAAGTTTCTTCCCCCAAACTTTCCCCGGCTCCTCCTACTCACTCTTCTTAATGCTAGAAGCCTATTTCAAGTGTTGTTTTGTCAATCCCATGCAATTCTATATCAATCTCCATGAGCACTTGAGTCAGCAACTAAGCTTCTCCAGCGATCCATCATTTGGACTTAGAAACAAGCAAATAATAGTGAAAATGGGTATGGAATCATGAGGCTAACCACCAATCAAGCCATGACAAGAAGATCAAAACTATCCAACTAAAGAATTTATGGATTGATACCGATCCAAGCCTGTAGACCAGTACTGAATTGTGATTATTGCTGAGGAATCCACCTATTTTCTTAGGGAAATGGTCTATGGCATGGAAAATGAGGTGGAGATCATGGGGGCGAGATTTTAGGGTTCCTACCTCTATAATAGGAGGGCATGCCTTATTCTTAAGCATCTTTTAGCTCTTGCTTTCTCTTACTCTAATTTCTTATAATCATCCATGGATTTGTATCGATCCGTAAGAACTCATGCTTATAATCCAGTGATCTAAGCAATAAATTCACTAAATGGACGTAGACCAAGATTAGGTGGACTACAATAAATGCTATGTGTTCTTTCCTTGCTCAATTTTTATTTATTTTCTTAGCTTTTTATTCTCTACGGAATCTTTTGGGTGTTTATGCCATTTTTGGTTCAAACAATAGAAAACAATTTTCTATACTGAAATACAATTGAAATAGAAATCACATTTCTTATTCCATACCAAGTATCTTTTAATATTTAATACAATTCTCATTTCTAATGTCTCTTTATGAAGCAGAGATGACCAGTCCACTCTTTTCATCACAATTGTGCTTATGCTACAATTACTCTTGTACATTCACTTTCCTTTCCAAAATGGCTGAATCATTTGAAGGAAATCCTTATTATAATCAATCGTATTGAATACACACAATTTCACATCATGGTTTATTTGCTTATTCCAATGAACTAATTTCATTAAAGTTTTGTACATTATGAACCATGACTATTTACCATATGATAAATATATATATGTGATTGAATATGGATCACATATCCATATTCTTGTATTGCATAAGAGTTTAGAAGTCATAAAATATAATACACAAACTTGGACAAATAAACTCTTATGTGATTGAGGTATGAGTGTTTTAGTGGTCTTGTGAGTTGGCTCTTTCGTAGGTTTGTAAGTAAAAATATAAACCAATGGATTTAATGGCAATTATATTTTATATATCTCGTCAATCTTAATTTAGTTCAATTGTATACTTTAATTGATAAAAATTTATCAATTATATTAGTTGTACAATTTTATCGATGTAGATAATTTTAACTTCACATAGCAAATGTTACCATTTCATTTTCTAATAAGGCTCCCATTTGACTTTTATGTTTCTCAAAACCCTAAGAGAAATATAGAAATCCTTCAATCCTCAGTGGGTGTTAGGACTCACTTGCCATGGTATTCTAACCTTGAGGAATAACAACAAATCATAGGCCCATAAGCGATGCATTACACTTTATCGGTTGTATCATATACAACTCCTAACACTTGGTCCTTGTTCTAATCTCATCTAAACCTTGAGGAATAACAACTAATCGAAAGAGATTATTCACTCATATCCACCATTTCCTAACAACATAAGTATAACGCAAATACCTTAAGGAATATCAACAAATATATGCATATATCTTACCTTGTCCTGTTAATATACTAATAGCACTACACAAAATATCTCTAACTTGAGGAATATCAACAACTAAAGAGTATGCAAGCAATCTATCAATATATAAATGGTAAAGGACAAGTTATATATAAAGGATTCATAATTATTAATATATTTTGAAACAAGAGTGATATTTATTTTAGGAATGATGTATTTCTTAAGATGTGTTTGGCACTTGAATCATGAGGGCTTGTGATTCAAGTGTCAAACACATCTGAAATCGTGGAATACGTACTATAATTTTGTATTCATTCCTTAAACCTAGATTAGGTATCTATAATTCATCTCTATTTAATTAAATCATATTTAATTTAATTTCAATTAAATCATAAATAGTTAGTTAATTGATTATTTTTAATTAACTCTTTAATTTTTAATTTAAATTTCAATAATTGAATTTCACTTCATTCATCCTTAACAATTTAAAGATGAATATAAACTATAACATTTATAGTGATTATGTACACATACCATTATTGTTATCCAGCCTTATGACCAAGCCATATTTGGACGTATCAGATTGGTCAAGTTGAAAAACTATAAAAGAGGAAGCTAGAGTGATAACTGCCAAACTCAAATATCAAGCGAAACTGAGGGATGAAGTCCTAGGGCTGTAAATGAATCTTCCAAAATATCCCACACACCTCCTGCCATAAGCACAAGACTTAAAAATCCAAGAGCTAATAGAAGTTGTGGACCGGTACCTATCCCTGGTCAGGGATTGACATCGATCCCTAAAGCTCCTCTAAATCTTCTATTTTCCTCATGCCTTGTCATATAGGAGTAAGTATGAGTTGTTCAATCCATGTGGGAACAGTGTGCATGCTCACAACGACTTAAACAATCGATGAACAAATCATGTAGTTCTACCTTACATCCGAGCCATGGAATTTACCCAAGTTTATTCCCATAGCAATGCAATCAAAACATCGAAGATGTAGATCCAAGTCAACCAAATTTCACAAGTGGGAAACGAAGACCCATGGAACCAACTCATGGATCAGTACCGATCCCTTTTCATGGTTCAGTATTGATCCCTGAATATTGCTGAGTTAGTCACGATCTCTTTAGTTCAATTCTCCAAAATGTGGGGAACGTAGGCAAGAACATGGATGAGGGATTTTCGTTAACCAGCAGCTATAATAGAGGAGGATGGTTATTATTTGAGGAATCTTTTTAGCCTGTTTAATGAATTCTTGTATTTCTTCTATAATTTCATGGATCATCACTGATCCCTAATAATAGCTTTGTAAAAACTTATTAGAAACTTCAATAAAGTTCATGTGGACGTAGGGCTCTGATTAGCCGAACCATTGTAATTGTTGTGTATTGTTGTTTTCCTCATTTTAAATTTATTTTCTTTATTTTATTCTCTACTTTTAATCCATGGGTGTTTGTGCTAACTTTTGGCATAAACATTTTGGTGCTTCCATTGAGATTATATCGATCTCATGCTATTAGGATCTATTTTCTACTTTTGGGTTACTTGAATCCACGTGGTAGATCGATCATTTGTGTTGCTATAATATATGACTACTCAAATTTCCATAGAATTTATCACAAGATCAATTGAAGTTAAGGCCCCACGAAAGGAGAAATCTACTGCCTCTAAAAATGTTGCTGATTCTGAGAATATTGGTTCTCAACATGTTGATAAAGTTGCGTAACCTAATACTGTAGAAATCCAAAATCCCTCGGACATGATAAACACGTCTTAATATGAACAGGATGATGAAGGAGATGGAAAATAGGTGCGTGAGAGCTAGGATGAGTTGAGGATGCAGATGAAGAAAATCTTGACTTACCGAACCTGTTAACCCATAGTCGCAGAAGGAGCAGGAGAGATTTATCGCCTTTAGATTCAGAAGAGGACAGTTCTTCATGGTCTGGTGAAAAACACAAAGATGGAAAATAAAAAATAAAGCGACAAGGAATCGTACTTCGAAGAGTAGGTTGGATGGTGCCTGAAATGAAGGATTATGGATTGGTACCAATCCGCATTCAGGGATCGGTAACGAACCACGCACTCTCAACTTGGGTAAAGTAGGTGCAATTGATTTGGATGGCGATGCTGGTAGTAATGTTGGTCATGATGCTGATGGCCAAAATATGGAATTTCAGGTGGCTACTACTAATCCACCTCGTAGCAACCATAGGAATATGTCAACTGGACGAACGGTTCTCCTAAATTCAAGGGAACCCAATTACCATGAAACTAACCGAGACCATTTGTAGATCCAACTACTCAGGTAAGCCATGATTATCATCATCAGGTAGATCAAGTTGAGCTAGAATCACTAGAAAATATGGTGAAAAATTTAGTGATTAAAGGCCAGCATAGAAGTAACGATGAGTGGTGCTCTTCCCCTAGCAAGAACCCATTCACTAATAAGATATTGCATGAGGAATATCCTTGAAGGTTCATAGTGTCGACGATGTTGTCCTATAATAGAACAATGGATTTGAGACAACATTTGTTGAAGTATGAGTGGCATATGGACACGATAAGGGCGATGGATGCCGCGAGATGTAGATGCTTCCCAATTTTTCTTGACGGTGTAGCAATAATGTGGTTCACCTAGCTTCCGTTGAGATCTGTATCATTGATTGATTAGTTGGCAATGAGGTTTGTCAAATAGTTTTGGTTGCACACTACCCTTCCAAAGGATGTGATGTCTTTATCAAATCTTTTCCAAAGTACCGGGGAGTCATTGGAGAACTTTTTGAGTAGGTTTAATATGGTAGTGACGGAAGTGAGTAATGCTAAGGAAGATAGTCTTGATGGCCTTAGTCAGTGGAATACACCCAAATACTGACTTTGGAAGATGTTTGAAAATGAAACCCCCACTAACAATGGATGTTTTTTACAAAAAGGTGATTCATTTCTTGTGCTTAGAAGAGGCAAGTATGACTGCCAGGAAGGCCATGGTGACCAATTGGCTGAAGTGATATAGAGTAATGTGACTGTGAAGCAATCCGATGGATGTTCTGGGAATGTAGCTATAATTGTGGGGAATAAAGGCAATAACCAAAAGAAAAATAATCAAGGTGATGGAGGCAGGAGACCTGATTTCAAGAGACGTTCGAACTATGAAATTATACACCACTGAATAATTCAGTTGTGAATATGTACCTTGCGACATGGGGTATTTAGCAATATTAGAAGCCGGCTCCCAAGGAGTCTACCAAGGGAAAGAAACTTTGTCACTTCCACGAGACCCATGATCATAACATAAATGAATATAGGCACTTGAAGGATGTGATTGCAGATTTAATCCAAAAAAAGAAGCTCCACCAGCTGTGAAAGCCCCGTAGGATGGCGGGTACGGGGATGCTCTACCCTAGGGGCAACTACTCCAAAGGGGTCAGGCTAAGCCTAGTGATAATGAGCCTAAGCAGCTTGGAAAGTGACTAATTATTAACATGATTTCTGGTGGACATCATCCGCCTACGAAGAGCTGGAATGGGATGGAGAGGTATGCGAGTTCTTTGAAGTATGTTAAGCATCAATGTTGCTTTACTGTTGAAGACAGAGCTCCAGCAAAGCAGCTTAGGGCAATGAGTGATGATATTGTGTTTAGAAATAGGGATACTGATGGGATCGAAGCAATTACACTGGATCCCTTGATGATATCGGCCACGATTGTGCCAAGGACTGTAATAAAGGTGTTGGTTGACTATGGTAGTTCGATAAACATTTTATTTGAAAAAATCTTAAGATCGGATGCTGGTGGATGGCCAAGATCTAAAGCCATGTAAATCCTGAATTAAGGGATTTAACGGAGAGGCGACAGAGCCTATACGTTGTGTGGATTTACCGGTAAGTCTAGTTGAAGGTGACAGTAAGGGAGTGTGGGTTGTGAGCTTTGTGGTGGTGGATAATTTTTCTACCGACAATGCTTTCTTGGGCTGACCGACCCTAGCTAGCTTTCGGCTGGCCCTTGCCCATGGTGCTTAATAATGAAATTTCCTATGGAGAATGGGGTAAGAGTCATTCAAGTAGACCAAAGTGTCAAACGTGAATGCTATGTCATGGAGTTAAAGGAAGTAAAGCATGGCAAAAAAGGAAATAATGTAGAGAAGACTCTCCGCTCCAAGTCGTTGGTGCATAACAACCATCACCTAAGTTCTGGCTCAATCGGCATAGAAGGTTTCAAAAAGCTACGGACTAAGGAAAAAGCCTGAGAATGCGAGGGCGGCCCTTGTCGAGTTAATGATATGCATCCCAATCAGCAAGGATGATCCTACATGGGTCCTGAATATCACATCACAACTTGGCATAAAGACAAAGAAGGAATTTACGGGGTTCACAAAGGAGCCTGTGGCGATCACACTGAGGGAAAATGTTAGCAAAGAAGGTTCTTTATTATGGATACTTTTGGCTGACTGTCAATAAAGATGCAGCCGATTAACTAGGAGGCGTGATCGATGCTAGAGATTAGCCAAAATTCCTAGAGGCCTGCCTATGGAAATTAAGAAAATGGTCAACCCATAGCCATTTGCACTATGGGAACCGACATTAATTGTGTGTTGTCGATGTCAAAGGATGGGGCAAAGCACGCCATTGTTGCGGTTGATTATTTTATGAAGTGGACCGAGGCGGAACCACTTTCCACAATCAACATGAAGAAGGTGATCAACTTCATATTCAGGAACATTATTTGTTGATTTGGGATCCCACAAATGATTATTTCTGACAATGGGACCCGATTCAACAAAATGAACTATAAGAACTTATGCAGAAAGTATCAGATTGAGAAAAGATTTTCTGTAATAGCACATCCTTAGGCGAATGGACAGGTGGAAGTGATGAACAAAATCATTAAGTCCATTCTGAAAAAGAGATTGACAAAGGCCAAAGGCAAGTGGTTTGATGAATTACCGTTGGCACTTTGGGCTTATCGATCAACCCATAAATCCACAACTGGTCATAGCCATTCGCCCTGGTCTACAAATCGGAGGCCATGATTCCTATTGAATTGGAAGTGCACTTTCATTAAAAGATCCACTATGATCCCAAAAGGAACGAGGAACTCCGGCTCATGTCCCAGGATATGATTGATGGGAAGCACAATGGAGCTAATTTAAGAGCCGCTGCTCATTGGAAGCGAGTGGTCCGACATTACAACACAAAGGTTAGAAACTAGACCTTCAAGATCGGTGATCTCATTCTTAAATGAATCTCCCCTGATCCAGTGAATGTAGGCCCGACTTAGGAAGGTCCGTATGTTGTTGAACATAGGCTTGGAGATAGGACTGTCAATGGATGCTTTCGGATGCAGATAGTACCATATCCGCATATCTGCATCTGCATCCACGGATACAGACGGATATCGGATAATTATGCTACCCGCTAATGACCGATAAATCAATAATTATAAAAAGAAAATTGTAGTCTAACAAAAATATTTTTCAATCCCATTGATTATAGAAGTGTTAAAAATTAACAAATATGATGATAATAAATAGTTTCGAGCAATTAAAAAGCATTAGCTGCATATAATATAAACTACTAAGTTAATAAAATAATAAACAAATATCTTTTACTGCACTAAAATACACATATTTTGAACTATAATCTTGACAAAAATCAGGCGGATAATTTTTGGATGTTGATGTCTTCGTATCCGCATCGGCACCTATTTTTCCGAATATTGGATATTTATCCGCTTTTCGGATGCAAATGCAGACGAATTTTGAATTTTTCGGGTATCCATTGATAGCCTTACTTGGAGATGGAACATACAAACTAGCGATAATCGATGAAATTTCACCTTTGAGGGCATGGAATAGCGAACATTCACGACACTATTTCGCTTAGAACTATCTTTGTAAATACTTTGTTAATCTCAATATAAAGAGGCATGATTTTCCAATTTTTTGAATATTAAATGAATTGACTTTAGGGACTGATGAATTTGCATTCTCATTAGCAAAATATTACGTCGTGAACCATGAATAAATCAAACTTTCTCTTATATAATGCATAAATGTAGGTGCCCGGAGATAGGTATCAACCGAACTTTACGATTCGTGACTTGATAGAAGGAACTTATACGTTCCAAGCGTCCAGAGAAGATGCCGAATAACTCCTTTGACCCACGGCTTAGATGTTGGAGTATAAACACATAGGGGATCGAACGACACAGCTCCTCCTGAGAACCATTGCCCGGATTTGGCAAATTAAATGATTTACGCCCTAATAAAGCTCTCATTCGAAGTATAGCGGAGCATAAGGTCCTCACCCAGAGAATGGCGAGGTCAAAGGTCCACGCTCGGAGTTAGGTGGGATCTTCTCCAAATGTCCATGAGATGGATATTTTAACCACCATTTCAGGTGAATAACCCTGATCTCTGCCCAGATTTAGGTAGGATCAGATGAAAAAATCCGCAAAAATGGATGTCCTAATCACCATTCTAGGTGATCAACCCCGGCCAAAGCCTGAAGTTAGGCAAGATCGGGTAAAATCATCCAGGAAGTGGATGTTCAAACCACAGTTTTAAGCCATCAATTCCGGTCAAGGCCTAGAATTAGGCTTAACCAAGCAAGGATGCTCGGAGATTGGCATCTAGGCCATTATTCTCCAGGAATGGAACTAATGTGTTTTTTGGCTCATATATAATGTTTAACCATTAGTCGTATAGAACTAGACTCGATGATAATGAAGTGAGCTATTGATCTGGTTAAATGATGAAAGAGAAATGATTCATATGCATGTGAACTAAAATAATACACCCATTTCTCAATGCTTAAACATATTGATGCAATACTTGAAAAGAAAACAAGTCAAATCTTTATTAACAAAATGTTTAAACAAACAACGAGGAATGCACTTGCACAACTTCATCCTATGACAAGTCTTGAATAAAACAAAAGATGATAAAAACATAAGAGGACAAAACTAAGTTTTCTTCCTCTTCTTTGTATCTTTCTATCCTTCCCCGAAGGAGTATGCGCCAGACTCGTCGTGCTTCCTTCTACTTCTCTCACCGCCTTTGTATCCCTTTGGAAGGTCGCTCCGTGAGAACTCAAGAAGCATAATATGAACACCTCCAGAAGTAGGGATGGTAACAGAGGTAAAGATAGGCTGACCGGGCAACGAGATAGACGTGGGAGGAGGTATATCAACATCTTTCTCTTTCTTGATCTCCTTAGCTAGCAGGGCTTGGGTCGGAGCATCTCTTCCATGATAGGTCCCAAGGAAGGATGTAAAGTCCCAATTATGGTGATGTCCTCCTCTTCTTGAACCTCGTGGACGTCCCCCCCTGTTTATTTGTCCAAAGTATGGATCATTTTAGCATAGGGACCGGGGACAGTGCTCATGTTTGAAGCTGGGATCGGCATCGTGGCAGACATGATGACCGACTTGGTCAAAGTAGCATGCATGCCTAATGCTAGCTCCTTTCAAGCAGAGGAATAGTGGAAGACTGACCTGAAACTTGGAAAAAGTAAAAGTAGAGATTAATGACATCGACTGGGGTCATGTGAGCTGTCTCAAATATAGGCGAGGTTAATGATATACCTCTAGGAGATGTAGATTCATTGTAAGTTGGAATACTGCCTGAATCTCCCTCTAGAATGGGAGACAAAATGGGAAGCTTCGAGAGAGAAGGCTCATCGGGATTATATTTAGCATTATTTGAAGATGTTGAAATAGTTGAAAATATGAAGACCGCCCTAGAACCGGGGATAATAGTAGAACCAAAAAGAGAAGTTCCGGTCTCAGGAATTATCGAATTCATAGAGAATGGAGCATTAGTATCTTTCGGTTAGTCGTGAAGAGTAGATTCAGATCTCTCAGCTCGATATTTCTGGGCCCGTGGCTAATTCAGGGTGCAGGATTAGCTCAGTAGTCTTAAGCGCCTCTAGATCCTTTTTGTCTAAAGGTTGAGCATCAACTATTCCACACCAACCTTAGCCCCATCGAAGAACTCTCGTTCTTGATTCACAATCTCCTCCCATGCTAGGGCTAAAACCTCGGGATATCCTTTTTCAAGCCACTTTAAGTTTCTAAACTTAATCACATTTGCATTATAACAGATGAGTATGGATTCGAGCTCGTCCTTAACTTTTTTTTTCTATGGCTTCAACCTGCTCCTCGACATCATTTTCCCTAGCCTCTACATCGTCTCTCGCTTTGCGAACCTCCAACAATTCCTCATAGTAGCCCTAGGCCTGGATGAGAGCATCATCTTTCTCTTTCTTCTCACTTTCCAACTGCTTTTTTAGCT
The DNA here is from genome assembly GCA_030737815.1 of Allium fistulosum. Classification (NCBI taxonomy): domain Eukaryota; kingdom Viridiplantae; phylum Streptophyta; class Magnoliopsida; order Asparagales; family Amaryllidaceae; genus Allium; species Allium fistulosum. The sequence goes on along the minus strand of CM060903.1, from coordinate 1,363,519,890 downwards.
TCTCTACTTCTTATGTTGCTCGTTCTCCAACGATAGATTATGGATCTAGTGGTGAGCTGCATCAAGCTGTTTTCACTGATTTTGACACTTTAACTCAACAGACTTGGTAAGATCCTCCACTTGTTTCTTGGCCTCAGCCAGCGATGCATTGAGCTTTTCAACATCCTTGTCAAGGGTGGAAATGATGTGTTCATCTTCCTCTTTTTTTATTTTAATTCCATCGAGCTCCACTTTTCTTTTGTAAGTGCCTTCAGAAATAACCTCGGCTAACTGTCTCCATTTGAAATACTAATCGTATACATCATTGACATATGACATCACGTCAGTTCTGACATGCTAAGGAGTCCTTTAGATTAGGGACAAACATGACGTCATCGAAAAATATTTTTGGGAAAATGCGCTTCAAAGCATCCATATGAGGATTAGAAACAATCTCCTTCTCTGTTCGAATCAATCTTTTATCATGCCTCAAATGAGGAATATCAGAGATGGTCAGCCCTAATGGTTGCTCAGAACGTCGCGGCACATAAGAGGATATCGTTGGCTATGTTGATAAAGGAATGGAAGAAGGAGCATGTTGTACATCGATAGACGGAATATAATCGGCCCTTATGGAATGTCTATCCATGCCGTGCGGCAAGGGTGAGCGAGACCCATGTCACGGAGGCAACTCCAGAGATATATGATTATGTCTCAATTTCTATGGTCTTGACCCGAGCCTCTCACTCAATCGAAATCATAAGAAGAGCCATAAGGACAACCATATCATTCGTATTTCCTTTGCTTGCTCTCTTGATTTTTTATAGTGTCATACATACCCGTTCACTCTATTGAATCTACAAGCAAAACAAAGACTAGTTAGCATTAGCAATGAAAAAGAACAAGACATGCGGTGCAAGTGTGTTGTGTAGTGAATCAATAAGCCCAAATCACCCTCCACAAACCAGGCAGCTGTGCGGATATTAAGTGTAATTTCTCTGGCCCACGTATACAGGAAGTCGGTGTCCAAATGAATTGAGGAACCGAGGTTTGCAAGGCTAATATTATCTAAACCAAATGATTGAACATGGCTGGGAACTCATTCAAGGCTATAGGCATCTCTCATTCAACTGGAATTTGTTACCCCTGAATATGGGAACTCGGCAGAATAATTATAATCTCGGTCCGGCCCAGAGTCAAAAATACGTGACCACGATCGTCAACTTTACCATGGAATTCATTGTTTGAATCTTCATTTCCACCATCTTTTCCATCTCAGGATTAATGATGGGATCTGTCACTATGGTTACTATTTGATCCTCACTGACTTCAGCCTCAACTTCAAGCTCTTGCTCATATCCAGTTTCCTCTTGAGCTTTAACAACGTGGCCGACACTATGGCCCTCCTCTAAGAGATTATAAGCATGTAGATTATCATTCCTGAGAAGCACTCTCATATCCCTTTATTTGAGTGAAACTCGATGGATTACCATCAGAGAGTAATGATGTGAATGACTAAAGCTACTACATTCACATCAAGAGAAAAAAGTGAGAATAAGACTTACGTCCGGATAACCAACTCTGTACAAAGCAAGCGGACAACAAACAAAGAAAATTTTGTCCTCGAAATAGCTTAGATTGTTCCAGAGGCCCATCACTATTCAAAAACCCCCAGAAGGCTCTAGATAGGTAAGCGAAGGGTTTCCTTACCAGTATTTGAAACTATACAAATAGCAAATCTCCTAAGTGTTGGGCTCACGGTTCATATGCAAGGCAAATATAATATAAATGATATTCAAGGAAGCATAGCTATTGGGATGTAATTGGGTCAGGGCTAGTTTCATGAATTGTCGAATTATGCAAATGAAATTGTTGAATAGTGGAACACAATAGGCCATGCACAAATACAAAGTGTAGGCTATATATCCTACTGGTGGGAGAGGCGCTCGTTGATGACGTGACAGAACCAACACATCTCCATACAGGATACCATGCTTCTGGCATGTTCTCTATAGAGATGTTTCCTCAACTTTCGATGCTGGGGAGTTCTGGAAATCATCTAGAATAATAGCATCACCCATGTCAACATTAGGGCAACCCCTGTCGTAGGCTCTTCAGCTTGTGCAAAAGGAACCATCTGGAGAGGTTGTTCCACTTAATGACTAATTATTTAAGGTTTGGATTGCGGAGGAGTATGTATTACAGTAGACAATGTAGTGGAACTGGATTCCGTACTGGATTCTACATATATTGATATCGACGGACCGACATCCATAGCAGGGAGACGCAAGGAGCGCCTATGATCCATAACTATCAAACTTTAACATAAGGGATGTTAGGCACATTAAAAGCTATAATCTTTGGGCCGGAAAGAGAGCCCTATATAGTCGATACACGAATTCTGATGGATGCCAATGCGTCGATCGAACGAATCTCAAACATCGATGAGGGGCAATAGTAGTATGTAGTTAAACCCTTGCAGTGTGTGTAGATGAAATTATATATCCATCATTAACTGCAGCTCGACCCATTTCAATTATAAAATTCCACTTAGAATTCCCTAAGAACATTTGGGAATTTTTGCTTGAATCTTAAATCACTAGAAGAACCCGAACATATCCCGACTTAAATTCGAATCATGTTTTGAAAGAATAGGGTCAAACTTAAGTAATCTCATCTTCTATACAAAATTCTTCCATGCACTCAAGTTTTAAGTAAAAAATTCCCAAGTGCATGGTCGGTTATGACATGTAAAGGGGAAGAAATGGAGATCCATCGCCCTTCAAGCATGGTCGGAACTCAAGCCGACGATGAATGCTGCCCAACTGAGGCCATTTGCCTTAGTTGAGTTCAGTTTAGTGTAGATTGAGATTTCATAGTGCTTAGAAGGTTTAGTGCTTAAGTATCGGCATAGGTGTTAAGATGGCGGCGTTGGTGTTTAAGAGGGATAGAGGCGGTAGTTCGAACGACATCGCGAAGTTGGAGGTCGGATCAATGAAGCATGTTTGGTAATGGCAGCTAGATGAGACAAAGGCTTGAAATAGAAATAAATTGAGGAGAGAAGTTTGGGTTCAAAAAATATATATGACACCTAACCCGAAAACTTAGGCAAGCAAATAGCCTAAATCTTCGGCAACATCGATCTGTACCAATCCCTGCTCAAGGATCGGTATTGAACCATAAATAAAGGAGGGAGACGAGACAAGAAAAGGTAAGTGGATGTGTGTATGTGTGCATGTACAACACGAAGCTATTGAAGTTCCAAGAGAACAGAGTCGAACTTGTAGAATCCGAAAAAGGTAATCGATGAAAGCTTTCTGAACTTGGAATGACTAACTTGAAGATATCACTTTAGCTTTATACCTCATGGAAGTTACAAGTTTAAAACTGCTCGAAGCATTGTAACGGTTAGTAAAAGACATTGTGCTTTACGAAGGTAGTTCAAGGGAAAGGCGACACTAATTTAAAGTAAAACTCGAGACTAATAATGTGGAATCTTCAGTCTATCTCATTCCAAAGCATACCCTGTTAAAACAGGATATACTTTAAGGGGAATACGTCATCTAGCCTTGTAACCAGGCCATATTTGGATGAATCAGATCGGTCAAACTAAAAAATTATCAAAGCAGGAATCTAGAGTGATAACTGCAAAACTCAAATGTCAAGAAAAACCGAGGGATGAAGTCCTAGGGAAATAAAAGAATCTTCCAAAATAGCCTACACACCTCCTGCCATAAGCAAAATACTTAAAATTCTAAGAACTAATAGAAGTTGTGGATCGATACCAATCCGTGTCAGGGATCAGCACCGATCTCTGTCAGGGATCAGCACCGATCCCCTGTCAGGATCGAAATCGATCCCTAAAGCTCCTCTAAATCTTCCACTTTCCTCATGTCATGTCATGTGGGAACAATTACGAGTTGTTCAAAGCCATGTGGGAATACTGTGCATGCTCACCATGACTCAAACAATTGATGGACGAATCATGTGGTTTTGCCCTACCTCCGAGCCATAAAATTTACTCAAGTTCAAGCCTAAAACAATGCAATCAAAATGCTGAAGATGAAGATCTAAGTCAACCAAACTTTCACAAGAGGGAAATGAAAACCCATGGAACCGACTCATGGATCTGTAGTGATCCCTATTCATGGTTCAACACCTATTCCTGAGTATTGCTGAGCTGGCCACGATCTCTTTAGTTCAACTTCTCTAGAACGTGGGAAACATGGGCAAGAACATGGATGAGGGAATTTCATTGACCTACGGCTATAAATAGACGGGGGAGGAGCATTGTTTGAGGTATCTTTTTAGCCTATTTAACAAATTCTTGTATTTCATCCATAATTTCGTGGATCATCGCCTATCCCTAAGAACAACTTTGTAAAAACTTATCGTAAACTTCAACAAAGTTTACGTAACACCCCATCTCTATATCCATACCATATAAGAGTATTATAGAGTAATACTGTCAAATAATAAGGAGAAAGAGGTTATATGAGGTACACACGTGAATATTCCCTTGAACTAACATTGGTACATATTAAAATATAAAATAAATAACTAATCTATATGTACACAGTATCAATAAAATTAGACTTCGTTTATCCTTGAATTTCATTCAGAGTCCTTCCTCCAAGTTTCATCCCATTTTAATAAAATTTGACTTCGTTTTTCCTAAATCGATGATTGGTCTAAAAGCACTAGCAAACCATATCAAAGGACATTACACAAATATGCATATCATCCATAAACATCCATTGAATATAAATAATCAATTCAAACATGATTAGCATACAAGTTTTAGCCTAAATCTAGTTTTGCACTAAAATGACAATATGATCCAAAAGGGGTTGTAAAACCATTTAAAGTCCAATTTATTCTTTTTAATTTCTAACCATAAACATGAATGAGGTTTAGGTTAAAGTTTAAAACAATTTTAGTATTCAAAATCTTGTAAAACATTAACTTTAACTATATAAGCAAGCATAGTACAGCGAGAGACCAATAATCACTCACCTATTATCCAAATTACCAATCAAATCTCCCAAATTTGAAATGAATAGCAGCAAATCCAAATCCAAAGCACTAAAATGTTGAATCTATATTCCCCCTTTACTAATTACCATTCTAGTGAAGGATTATGCTATAATTAGTAAGAAAAAGATGAACTTTTTGATGAAATTAGGGTTAATGGAGGTTTGGAATTGGTTTGGGTAAGTGGGAAATGATTTAGATTTACCCGATATCACCCTCAATTAGGCACAATTTCCAAAATTAATTAGTGGGCCTAAGAATGAGCTTAGTTTGATTGCCTACTAATTTGTCTAATAATAAACATAACTTAAAATGGTCATATCTCCTAAATGGTAAGTTTGTTTTCCTATTACGACCACTTTACAGAAAAAGAAACCATAGGCCCGATCTATTGGAAGTGGATTTAGACCCTAGTTTAACACCTATTAAGAGTTATTGGCCTTACATGAATTTCTGGGTCAAAAACTATTCGATAAAAACTCTGAAGGTGGAAAATGTCCCTAGTAGTCATTTCCCTAAGTCTTACGGTCGTACCACCTCATATGAATTAAATAATAATGTTTTACGATCCTCCAATACGTAAAATATAGGTCGTTACACGAAGGTCCTCTTTTCGATAACACCTTCTAACCCACATTAGGTATATTTTTAGGATCATCATTCTCGAGCAGAGAATCCGAAAGTGCGATCCTATTGTTAGTATCGAAGCAACTAATTAAAATTTCCTCATTTGGATTACCTTAATCTTTAGGATCACTAATCAACGATGATTGACTAGGTTTGTAAACATAGGGATCTAAAAACAAGGGGTATGTTGAATAAGTTTGAGGTTCACGTCCAAAACAAGGGGTATGAAACAATTCATTGAATAAGTTGCCTGCATCAGCATAGCTTGTCACTTTTATTTCTTCTGGCTTTGTTTGCTCTACTATGCTCTTTTACCTTGGATACACCAGTCCCTTACCGTGCCTCCTTATTTTCGGACCAGGACACAACACTAAAGTGTTGATGAATATCTTTAAGGAGCCGGATGCTCTTGTCTCTGCTTGGCTATAGTTCTTATAGTAATATTCTCTTTAAGCGCATACATTTGGGAACGTGTTGGAATCTATTTTCTCCTCTCTTTATTGAAATTGAGCTGGGGCTTATCACACCTAGCTATTTGGTTAGGAAGTATTGACATGATGCTCATTTATGGCAGTTAATTGAATCTCGACATTCCTTTGCCTTGTGCAACATGCCAACACAACGAAAGCAAAAGGGTTTTTCCACCATTCTTCGGGAGAGGGCAATGCTTGCTAGGTTGAGGAGTAGATGATGGAGAGAAAGGGGCTTTAAAAATTACTGCTTTGACATAGGATCGATTGTATGGGAAAAATGAAGGGAGTGGATCCGGATTTCGAATGGAAAGAGAAGAAGAAAAATAACCGTTGGCTTCCATTTTGATAGAAACAAAGTTTTTTTGTAAGCCCAAAGGTTATCCTCAATATAAAAGCCCGAACTGATTTTGGGTCTTAGGCTAATTTTCAAAATTCAGTTGGAAATATAAAATTATATTTTTGAATCTAAAAATTAAATTTAAAATATAAAAAAATTTATAAAATATTTTTCAAAATATTTTTGAAAATAAAATAATATTTTTCAAAAATTATTTAATAATTAAATAAATTAAATTACTTAAATGAAGAATTAATTAACGATTAATTAATTAAAATAAACATAAATACATCAATATGTGTGTGTGTATCTTAAAATGTTTAAAGTTAATAATATATTAATTTTCAAACATTGTTTAAAAAATATTTAATTAAAAAATGTTTAATTAAATGAATAATTATCTAATAAATATAAGTTTATCAAATTGTAATAACCCGCAAATTTATCAATTTGATAAATTATATTTATTTTTAAAATAGTCAAATATAAGTTTTCTAGCATAAACTATGACGTTTTGAACAATAAATAAAAATGGTTATCTTATTTTGAACAAGTATTTACAAAAATATATATTTTGGAAAAATATCGATAGCCGAAAATCGTTTTATCGATAAACAGCTCTATAATTATAAAATATCACGCAAGAAGCTAGATACATACACTTATTTTTATAATTGAACAAGAATATGAAATAAAATTTATATATTTTATTTTTGAAAATTAAAATGTATTTATGACATCATCAAAAATGGCATCGTATTTAATAATTAATATATGAATTTAAATTGAGATTTAATGGTTTAATAATTATTATAATTATTCAAAGAATTTTTTTAAATGAAAATAATTCATTTTAGTAGTTATGAAGTGATAATAAATCATTTATAATAGTTTTATAAAGATATATATTTGATTTGAAAATATAAGAAAATTTGTATCGCTTTATCGATATAATAGCACTTTTTGTAAACAATTGTTTAATATTTATTTATATGGTTTTATAAATCAAATGCAATCATTTTAATTAGTTAATAATGATAAGAAATTAGTTACCAAATTTTGTTTAATTTATAGGTAAATTAATTTATAAGTGAAAATGTGATCGGGAATCGGTTTCCCGATTTTCAACGATTTAATGAACATGAATTGTTCAAAGTTGTTGCAACCTTTTTTATATGTCATGTGCACATATATACAATATATATGAACATATATATAAACACACACACACATATAAATATACATATACACTTATATATATATATTACAAAATATTAAGATATTTTTTTATATGAACATATAAAAAATGGCGACCGGATCTGGATCTGGAATTCCCAAAACCCTAGGCACGGAAGAAGAGGATGACGGCGGCGGATGGAAGGAAGTTAATCATAGAGGAAAGGCTAAGATCTCGTTCGTTGAGGCACTTAAATTTAATAAGGGGACTTTAAAAGCAAAATCGTGGGTTGAGGCAGTTGGCTCTAGAATTGAACTCAAAGGTAACGCAATTTACTTTGAACCGCAATCTAATGGAGAGGATATATATCAAATAATTGATGAAGAGGACTATGCTGAATCAAAACGACTTTGGCAACACTTGATTTATGCTTATATGGCAGGCAAACGCCCATATTTTCTACACTTTAATGCCTATATTAAGAGAACTTGGAATCCGAAAGGATCTTGGGATATTTTTCCTTGAGAAAATGGATTTTACCTAATCAAATTCGAACTGGAGTAAGACTATCAACGAATCATCAATGGCGGCTCGTGGTTCATGGACAACAAACTAATTATAATGCGTAAATGGGAGGCTGATTTCAATTTTGAACGTGCTATGTTAACAACATATCCTATTTGGGTTTAATTTAATGATCTGGATCTTGCTCTATAGAATATGAGATGCATTAGTAAACTTGCAAGTCTAATAGGTAAGCCGATTGACATTGATGAAAATATAAGAAAAGTTAAACGCATTAAATACGCTAAGGTTTTGGTTGAGATCTCAGCCAAAACTGTATTGCCAAAAACAGTTAAAGCCATAGACAAAAAAGGCAATGTGTATGAGCAGGAGGTGGAGTACGAATTTGTACCACCTATGTGTGGTGAATGTATGTGTTTTGGTCATATAAATCAGCAGTGCCAACTTAGCAAGGCAGACAGGCAGCAGAAAATATGGGTAAGGAAAATTATTACAGACCACACAGTAGAATTACCTGAGATTGGAAGCCCAAAAATTGGAGAGGAGATTACAAAAAATATACAAAATATCTCCCCTAATACAGAACAACCAAAAAAACAAGAGTGCCCTACAGTGTTGGAGTGCGGATCAAAGCAAGCATGTCATCTAGTTCCTGTTCAGTCAGGGAAGACACCTTGTAAAGAGGATCACTTGGGTAGCCCTGATCCAGTGATTCCACCTGCACAGACTGAAAATCTTCAAGAGGCCCCGCAGACATTGGATCCATTGACTATTGTTCACAAAGAGGTGGGGGAGGAACTGTCGGGCTCCCTAGAGGACATCCACAAGCTGGGCATTGAACTGGACTCGTCTGATGAAGAAGAAGAAGATTTGTAAGAGGATATTAGTAAGTATACTGAATGAAATTTAGAATATGAAAATCAATTCACCACTGCTGGAAAAGGGAAAACTGCTAGATCAGTTATGGTAGGAACTGCTCCAGTTACTAGAGCAAATCTACCAAAAAATCATAAATGTCTATCATATGTTGGAATGTGAGAGGTCTAAATAATGACATACGTATTTTAGACCTCCACACTATTAAGGCTAAATATAAGCCTACTATTTTAGCTCTTTTGGAAAATAAGTTGAATAATAAAAGCATAGAGATGATTAGAAACCACTTTGGAAATCAGTGGACTTTCTCAACAACACAAGCTAAAGGCAGAATTATAGTTGGTTGGGAGAGTAATTATTGGAATGGCAACATTATTAACATGAGCGACCAACAAATGACCATAAAATTTCACAACACTGGAGGGTTGGAGATAGTAGCAACATTTGTGTATGCGAAAAATTTAGCTTCTAAAAGAACAGAGTTATGGAAACAAATAATTGATAACTCAAAAAATATTAATAGTCCTTGGATAGTAACTGGAGACTTTAATGCTATTTTAAAAATTAACGAGAAAAGAGGGGGGCTTACATTAAGGGTAGCACAGGTAGCAGAATTCAATAACTGTGTTCTATCCAGTGGGCTGGCTGAAGCACAACACTCTGGGCTGAAATTTACATGGAAAAGTGATGAGTCAAAGAAAATTGCATCTAGACTAGACAGAGTTCTCGGAAATGAAGAGCTATTTAACAAAATTCCAAATTTTAGAGTAACTGTTCTACCTTGTTCCACAAGCGATCACTGTCCCCTCTTGTTACAATTCAATGAAGATGAAGAAATGCATAAAGGAAAACCTTTCCGATATGCAAATCATTGGCCTTTGATAGAAGGATTTGATGATGTAGTGAACTTTAACACAGTAAATATTCCTCTAGGCAATCATATGTTTCGACTTGTAATGCTCATCAAAATCATGAAAAACAGAATAAAAGACTGGAACAAGTGCAGACCAAAGACCACTGATAAAATCATAGAAATCCAACAACATTTAGAAAGCATACAACATAGACTGGATGATGACCCTCTACATGAAGGTCTAAATGTAGAATTTTACTTACTTCAAAAGCAACTAAAAGAAGAACTACACTAGCAGGCAGTAGAGTTGAAACAAAAAGCTAAAGAGAAATGGCTACAACAAGGAGATGAATGCAATAAGTTTTTTATGCTAAAATGTCCTTAAGACAACATCATAATAATCTATATAATGTTTTAAATGAGCATGGAAATGCTTTCAGGCATATCAAGGACATAGAAGATCAGGCCATTCCATACTTTTCAAATATGTACAATGGTGATTATAACAATCAATTACCTCGTATCAACTGTAGAAGGAAAGTCTCTGCTGAGGGGGCCAACATGTTGACTGCTCCAATTATGGAAAAGGAATTGAGGAATGTTGTCTACTCCATCCACAGTGATTCCTCCCCGGGGCCTGATGGCATGAGGGCAACCTTCTTCAAAATGTATTGGATACACCTGAAAGATTTCATGTTAAAAGCTTACAATGAGGCACTTGAAACTGGAGAATTCATACAAGAAATCAATCACACTTTTGTTTCACTCATCCCAAAAACAATGAATCCAGAAAGAGTTGAAGATTACAGACCAATTGTCTGTTGCAATGTTAGTTATAAAATTCTGAGTAAAATTATTTGTGAATGATTGAATAAAGTCCTCCCAGATCTAATCTCGCAGTGTCAAAGTGCATTTATTAAAGGTAGGCTCATATCAGAAAATTCTCTGATGGCTCATGAATTAATCAGGAATTTTAATAAACAGGGAGCTGATAAGTTGTGCATTAAAGTGGATTTGCAAAAAGCCTATGACAAGGTGAACAGAGGATTTATAATTCATATGCTTGCATCTATGGGGGTTCCAATGAAGCTTTTAAAACTGATAAAATATTCCCTAGACACCCCTACTTACTCAATCATGATCAATGGAATTCCTAAAGGGTATATTCGGAGTAATCGGGGGATTAGACAAGGTGACCCCCTATCTCCATACCTATTTGCAGTAGCTATGGAGTGGTTCACTCTGCAAATGGAATTGGCTTGTCTACATGAATATATACACCCAATTTACAATAACCTCCTAAGAATCACACATTTATTATATGCAGATGATATGCTAGTGGTGGTAAAAGGTAATATGAATGCAATTGATAAAATCAAGGATATATTTACAGAACTAGAGCATCTTGCTGGGCTTAGACTGAATGAATCCAAAACTAAATGCTATTTCAATAAGTTCTGCCAAAATAAGCAAGTTATGTTAGATAGATTGGGATTCTTAGAGGGACAACTTCCAGTTAAATATCTAGGAGTTCCTCTCTCAAATAACACTATTACTGATGCTGAGTGTGGTAAGTTGGTGGATGACATAAGAGACAAATTACAAGGATGGAGATCAAAGCTGCTATCTTTTGCAGGGAGAGTCGAATTGGTGCACATAGTTATCACTTCTAAAGTCAGATTTTGGCTACAATCTTTCCAAATTCCAGATTGCTCGATCACAAAGATTAATTCAGTCTATGCAGATTTCATATGAAGAGGAGGTATGCATAAAGTTAAATACTCTGACTTATGTAGGAAAAAGGAGGAAGGATGAGTAGGTCTGAAGAATCTTTTTGAACTGAAAAAAGTATATGGACTGAAACTAGCTTGGAATGTTCTAACTTCAACAAATTTATGGGCTTTATGGATGAGATCTAGATATCTTAAAGACAATTTTTGGACTATAAAAATTGATAACAATGCCTCTGTTACTTGGAAAAATATTTTAAAGTTAAGGGATGAATTGCAGAAGCACCTAGACAGGGATATTGAAAATGGTAGAAACACTAACCTTTGGAGAGACCCATGGTTAAACTCAAAAAGCTATATTGACATATTAGGATGGGATACTTTCTCAGATTATGGAGCTCCTAATTATAAAGTTGCTGACATAATAGACAATGGAGAATGGCAATATAACAACTTACTAATTTCAAATTATAAAGATGAGATTCGAGATAAAATCATACACAGAGACAAACTGGAGGATGCATGGTCTTGGAAGAGGAACTCTAATAGTAATTTTAGCTTCAGAGAAGTTTGGGAAGATTCAAGGAACAAACATCCTTTAGTCAATTGGTCTACAGTAGTGTGGAGCAGATCGAATAGCCCTAAAATGGCGCATACTCTTTATAAGGCTATTCTCGGAAAACTACCAACAAAGGATAGATTACATAAATGGGGGATTTTAAACAACACGACTTGTAATCTTTGCCATACTGAAGATGAAACACATGAACATTTATTTTTTGAATGTGAATATTCCAAAAGGATTTGGAGCATTCAAAAACTGAGATGCCTACGTTTGAACAATGTTCAAAAATTAACAGAGGAAGTTGATTACGACCTGCACGGAGGGAGTAATCTCTCGAAGCTGATGAAGGAGATTGGCAAAATTGGACTCACAGCTTCCCTGTGGAACATCTGGAGGGAGAGGAACTGTCGGGCTTTTGAAAATAAACAACAAGAGGATCAATCTCTCACGAATTTGATAAATAGAGACATAAGTATAATAATTGGGAGGATACCAAAGAAAGCTCTTACCATGGCAACGAAACAAGAAGAACGACTAGTGGAGATGTTGATGATGAAGGTATCGAACGGACAAGGTCAATTAGATAACTGGGAGCCGCCATAACCCTAAAAATGGAAGTTTTTTAGTTGCGTGTGTTTGTTTGTCTGGACTTGTTTGTCGAAGGAGCTTATTATATATTTTCGTTCGAGTCTGTACTATGCTGATTTGGGCCGCAAAGCCCAACATATAATTAATTTACCCAATTTCAAAAAAAAATATTAAGATATTTTCTTAAAAACTTAATACTTAAGCAACCAAAACGCATCCATCAACTCCCGGACATCGACAAGCCCAAAATACAAACCAAGACATGGACACGGTTTGACTATCCAGCAAATAACCCTGGTCCCCCCGTGCAATTTGGAGTATAAACACAAATTAGATCCGGTTCGACCACCCGCCTACAAACTCTTATCTCCAGAGTGCGGATATGAGTATAAACAAATAGATAAGTGCGGTTTGACCACTCAATATTCCATAAACTCTAACTTGAACTCGACAGGACGAGTATAAACTCACTAAAGGATGGAATTCGACTATCCATGAACTAATTCTGCTAACCCAAGGATTGGAACGAGAGTACAAACTACTACAAGCTAAGGACGACATCTTACTATAGATCCAGTTGGGTGATCTTTATAACCTAGGGCAACGACTGCAAGGAGGCCTCAATACAAAACTAATTGAATGACATCCAAAATTATGGGTGACCGACTATATCGTACCATCAGATCGAGGGTCAATGTCGATCCGCACCAACCATAAATGGATATGACCCAAACGTCCATCGAATCACTTCGGTCACCGGAGCATGGATAAAAGAATAAACCATGAATAAGTTCGACTTGATTATTAATTCTCCAGCACCCTCCTTTGATCCGTCAGGAGGAGTATGAAACCGAATGAGCATGACCCAACTACACCTGAGCCAACTCTATCCCTTGATCTGGCGGGAGAATATGAATCAAAATGGACGTGACTAACTATCCAACTCCTAACGAATGCGACGCGACCATTCATTCGTTGACTCTTACCATGATTCGATTAGAAGAGCAATACGAAACAAACGTGGCTCGACCGTCCATATACTTATCCTTGCCCTTGGTCCGATAGGGCGAGCATCAATCACTGATTGGACATGACTTCCCTCCCTAATTATCGACGTATGCTCCAGAATTGGGGGCATGACTGGGAAACAAGAGGAATGTGGACCAAACATTCATCGATCAACTCTAAGTCTTTATAGCTTAGGTGGGAGTATAAACACGAATAGGACGAGACTCGACTGTTCGTGCAATACATTTGTGAACTTGGGACTGGGTGTGGAAGTGTGATCATCCAAAGACTAAATGCGATAGCTCAATACTATGATTCAAACCTAGTGTTTACAACGATTCGAGGCTACGACCGAAAGGATGCCTAAAGATAGAATCATCGATTTAATGCCCAAGCTCATGGGCAACTGATCATCACTCCAAATTGAACGACTAGGAACGAACCTTGAGCACATCGAATAGAAAGCGCGTTACTCAAATATACAAGCATATTCAAACTAAAAGCAAGAGCCAGCTATGCAGTTGCATGCAACACGGGGCTGAACCCTACTCGACATGTGGTCCAACGTCCTTCTAAACCTGATCTTCGGTCATTTGCAGATAATCGCTCAAAGCATTTACAGCCCTTCACTATCAGACTCAATAACTCATGATAAGACTCTGGGATTCGACCGGAGTAACCGTCATCATTGTCCGTCCCAACCAGATTTCACATTGATTGTTACGTGAAATAGTTACGTTTGAACTCAACGAATCCAAGGTTGCACCTACTGAGCTGACAATCGATATTACAGTCAGCCATGGCAACCTACCATAGAAACTGGAGATCAGATCACAGGTCAGTGCAACGATGATGAAGGAATTAGCTGGCTTTCTCTGAATGAATCTTGATGTGTTCGCTTGGACCCATTTTGACATACGTGTGATCTCACCGACTATTATGAGCCATGCAATGAATATTGACCCGAGGCATGTCCTAGTGAAACAAAAGCAATGCAGCATGGATCTAGAGGGATTTTCTGCACTTAAAGAGGAGGTGGATAAACCCAAAAATAATAGGTTTACCCATGACGCCCTCTACCCGAAATGGGTATCCAATCTAGTCCTTGTGAGAAAAGCTAATGGAAAGTAGCGGTCATGCATCGACTACTCAGACCTGAATAAGGCATGCTCGAAAGAAAACTTTCAAGTTCTGAGGATCAACTAGCTGGTAGACTCAACCATTGGATATGAACTACTTTCATTTATTGATGTGTACTCCGGATACAACCAGATCCCGATGCACATCCCCGACAAGAAGCACACCGGTTTCATTACCGATCTAGGGCTATATTGTTATGTTGTGATGCCATTTGAACTAAATAATGCTGAAGCTACTTACCAGAGACTGGTCAAAAGGATGTTCGAAGACCAGATCGGGCGATCGACGGAAGTATATGCGGATGATATGCTCATGAAGTCACGATGATCAAAGGACCACATCGACGACTTAGCAGAGATGTTCAGCGTTCTATGAAAATATGGAATGAAACTAAATCCCTTGAAATGCTCTTTCGACATTATGTTAGGAAAATTTCAGAGTTTCATCATCTGCTCTCGTGGAATCGAAGCTGATCTTGAGAAGATTCAAGCAATTTGAAACATCCAAGTGTCGAAGAAAATTATGCAGGTATATAGCTTAAATGAGAAGGTTGCCACCCTAAGCCGATTCATCTCCATAGCCATCGACAAGTGTGTTCCTTTCTTCGACTTGATAAGGAGAGGTAAGATGAACTTTGAATGGATGGAGGATTGCATGGATGCATTTCAAGCTCTGGTAGATCACTTAGAGAGACCTCCCACCCTATCCAAGCCACTGGATCGTGAAGACTTATACATCTATTTAGCAATTTCGGTACATGCCATAAGTGCCACGCTGTTATGTAAAGAGAATCAGATCCAGAGGCTAGTATATTATGTTAGCAAGCGATTGACAAGTGCCGAATGAAACTACTCAAAGCTGGAAAAGCTCGTGTACTGCTTGTTGATTGCATCATGAAAGCTTCGCCATTACTTCCAAGCTCACTCATCAACGTCTACACCGACTAGCCGTTACGATAGGTCCTACAACAGCCTTAGATGTATGGAAGGTTGCTCAAATGGAATATCGAGCTAAGCCAATTCAATATCATTTACCTCCCTGGGAGAGCATTCCAGGGATAGACATTAGCATACTTCATCTTTGAATTCACTACATTAGATGACGATCTGAAGAGCAGTGGAGAACCGACCAACTGATGGAAAATGTACATGGATGGAGCATCCAATGATCGCTGTTTTGGCATCGGAGTTGTGTTAATGACTCCTAAGGAACGATCGATCTGCTATGCCCTAGAACTCGACTTCCCTATAACAAATAACGAAGCTAATTATGAAGCCTTGATTGCCAGGCTCAAACTTGCTAGAAAACCAGGAGTGGAAACTTTTCATATCTTTTGTGACTCCTGGTTAGTAGTATGCTAAGTCAGGGAAGATTATTTTGCTAGGGGACAGCGTCTTGCGCCTGATCTAAGTTGGGTCCAAGAGATACTGGGCGACTTCGAGTATTACACCATTATAGACATCCTCAGATAACAGAATGAAAAAGCAGAGTCATTGGCCAAGCTGGCCAGTTCTGGGGATGCGCAGCAAATAGACTTGTCCCAGTTGAAGTACTTAACATTCCAAGCATTGGTAGAGCCAGAAAAGGAATCATGGATGACTCTTATCAAAGACCATCTACGGTATGGAATTCTTCCTGAACAAAAGAATGAAAAATGACAAATCCTCATCAAAGTTTCACGCTGCATCATCCAAGAAGAGTCATGTATAGAAAGGGCTTTCTCTATTCCCTTGCTTCACTGTATCACCCACGATGAAATCAAACAAATCTTAAGAGAAGTCCATGAAGAAGAATGCGGCGATCACACCAAGTGGTAAACCTTGATAAAGAAAATACTCCGCTATGGATATTACTGGCCAACTATCAATCAAGATGCAGCTGATCACACTAAACGATGCGACAAGTGCAAGATGTTTGCAAATATTCCAAGAGACCCACCGATGGAAATTACTCAAATGGTCACTCCATAGTCGTTTGCCACTTGGGCTATTGACATCATCATCTCCTTGTCGATTTCTAAAGGTGGTGCAAAATACGCCATCATAGCAGTGGATTACTTCACCAAATAGGCTGAAGCTGAAACTTTAACAGCGATCATAACGAAAAAAGCATTAAATCCGAAAACTTATACCGACGACATCATATTAAAAAGAGATTTGCGGCAGTTGCTCCCCCTCGAGCAAATGGACAAGTCGAAGCTATGAACAAAATCATAAAGTCCATATGAAGAAGCATTTGGAAAAGGCTGGAGGCAAGTGAGTGGATGAACTCCCAATAGCATTATGGGCTTATAGAACCACCCATAAGTCCGCGACTGGCCATACTCCATTCGCCCTTGCTTACGGCTCCAAGGTCATCATCCCTATAGAACTTGAAGTCCCTTCTCATTGAGTGACTTATTATGACCCCTTTTTCATTATAAAAAATAAAAATATACAAACAAGGAATTGCGATTGAATTGCAATTAAACTATAAGGAATTGGCGACGACCCGCAAGCGTACAAACGCATCTGGGAGCCAACGATAAGGACGTGTACCTAAACGTGCATGTATGTATTATAAAAATTCAATTTTTGAAATTAACAGAAATTGAATTTTGACCTGAAGCTTTCAAAAACAAAACAGAATCGGATAACCAAAGCTTACCACCCCCTGTAGAATCGGACACAGATAACAACTAATGGAATGCAATCTTGAATTTATACTATTGAAAGTCGACCAAGCATCGTGACGGTCAAAGATAGATATGACACTTTGGGAAAATAATTCAACGGCAGGATAGCGACTATTTAGAAAACTGAATGGAATTTCTTTCTAGTGACCCTAATTTGATATTAATTCAAAGCATGTCATGTACCCAACAAGACGTACTTTGGGGGGGCAAGTGCTATCCGGTATTTTGACCCGGCTATATCCGGACTGATTGGACAAGTTAGAATCAATTGTCATTAATGCCAGTAGCCCAGAGCAATGATTGTAAGGATAAGAAATCAAGTGTAGGCAATGATATGAAGCACCGATCAACCGAGACCAAGAGATAGGCTCTCTAAAATATTCTAAGTACGGATTAGTATCTCCCCCCGATAAGTGATCGGTGACTATCCCTTCCCTTTGGGGATCGGTACATATCCTTAATTTTTGTCCCAAACTAGGTGAGATCTATATAGAGTGACAAGGAAGGTCCCATGAGGCTATATTTCAAATCTTAAGTTGGTTGGAGTTTTTATGCTCAAGTTATGGGCAAATTACTTCAACTAAGAAAGGGATCAGTATAAAAGGGATCAGCTAAACTCA
Organism: Allium fistulosum; assembly: GCA_030737815.1. Taxonomy (NCBI): domain Eukaryota; kingdom Viridiplantae; phylum Streptophyta; class Magnoliopsida; order Asparagales; family Amaryllidaceae; genus Allium; species Allium fistulosum. The sequence continues at coordinate 1,363,501,684 of CM060903.1, read as the reverse complement.
ATTTTTCAGCGATGATCGGTCAATAACTCAAAATCTACACATACTATCAACATGAAACTTGGAGTACAAGCTTACTACAACATGTGGAACACCCCCTAGGGATATCATTGCAATAGAGGAAGTTGGAGGGGTCGGCATAACCCTTTTAGAGGGATCGGCAGAAATCAGAATTCAAGCAACACTACTTCACGAAAAATGCGATATTTCACAAACTGTATGTTGGAATTGCAAAATATTTGAGGAGAAAGAAGCAAACATCATTGGACACCCCTTATAGGGATCACAGCCTATTTGGACACACTAATAGGGATCGGTACCGATCCCTATTATGGGCCCGAGGTTTGAAAATTTTTTGGTGGCCTCGTCTTGGTCTCCCGAACCTTTAGCCAAAAGTTCAGTCTGATCCGTGCATGTCTTCCCCTATAAATACAGCAGGCATGAAATCAGAAAAGGGATCCTGCTTTCTTTGCCGAGGCACTACCATTTTTATTCTTTACATTTGTACTAATTGATCCTAGCTGATCCAACATTCTTATAATCATAATCAAGTGGAAGATCAATAAAAATATATAGTGGACGTAGGCCTAGATTGTCGAACCACTATAAAAATCTGTGTGTTCATTTATGATTATTGTTATGTTATAATTTCATTCTTCATTTAAACTCCACTAGATTCTATTGGGTGTTGATGCCCATTTTTGGCGTCAACGACCTATTATGTTGGAATTTAATAATGTAACAATTTCGGTGTACTCTAGACATTATAATAATATCATTAGAGTTTCTATAGAAAATGTTCTGTTTATTTAAGGTAAAAACTTGTACGTGTTTATGTGCGCCGTGATCTGACAAGATACCTTGGTTTTGAAAAGAGTTTGGTAACTTAAAAATTCAACTGGGTGTGTTTTTCTCACGCTGGTTTATCGGACCGACTCAGGTGTTATTTTATTATAATGCTCGGGTCAGACAGATCATATTACGGATTTAATTTGGATGCTTTGGAGTTTCAGGAGACGAGCTAAAGGCCCAGATACGTATTCACGTACATGGTTATTTTTCCACTACATTCATTGTTGTATTTATCAGCAATTGTGAGGACAGATTGTTATAACTGTCTCGACTAATAATTTATTTAGTGTACTATGATTGTTGTTTGTATGTATATTACAGTTTTCTTTTGTAAAAATCAATATTGTATTATAGATTATTCGTTCCTTTGTGAAATTCTGTACTGTTTAGTTTCTCCTTCCTTCCTTACACCTTTCCATTCAATTTGAGTGGGTTATGTGTGATTGATTGTCCACTTAAACTATACGGGAAAAGCCTAGATCATTACAGCTTGGTATCAGAGCGCAAGGTTAAGCGAGAACCTTGGCTTAGTGGGAATTACTCACTAGAGATAGGGCCAGTAGCACCCTAAAATGAGTTTAAGTGTATATACATGTATGAGCGCGTATTTGTTAGTGATTTAAAAATGTTTTATATTATGTTGTTTGATCTGTTGAGTGGCTTATGGATTCTGGTCAATATGAGTAATTAACGTTATTGATAGGGGTCTCTAAACACTTGGATGGAGCAATTCGATATAGTATTGTTTAGAAATTGGGTAAATGAAATAATTTTATCTTGATTATATTTTATATATAAAGAATTTTTTTGCAGAAGTTATTATAGTATATATGGCATGTTTGTTTGATGTTGACAAATGATAATATTTGATTATTATCATTTGGTGTTTATGTTCTAATAAAAGTTGTTATTACCATAATGTAAACAAGATAAACAATTAAGAAATGGTTTTATATAACCATAATGAAATTATATATAAGGGAAATGTATAAATATGATTTGTAAATAAAAAGGATTAAAAAGTTGAGAATTTAAAATCCCGTTGATTTTGGAAATTGTTTTTCAAAGTTTTAAAGAAATAATAATGATATTATTTTGAAAGTGTTTTGACTAGAAATATTGCTAAAGGATTTAAAAGAGAAAGAAAGCACTGAACTCACTTCGGTCGCTGAAAAATAATTTCGATGATGACTGCAACATCATCGACGTTCATTTTCGAGTTTCCAAGAGAGGAATTGCTACCATATGAGGTTTGTTTAGTAAATCAAGTTTTGATTTAAATCCTAAATATGATTTTTTATATGAAAAGAGATATATTATATTAGATATTATTTCAAAATAGAGTTGAAATAAAACAGAGTGTTAAAATTCTGAAATTTTTTGTCTAAGTATTTTTTCGAAATGATAAGAAATCAGTTATTGTAACTTATAAATTGAGGAATAGTAAGTTAATTATTTTTTAAACTTGTTAAATATTCAGATAAAATAAAATTAATTGGAAATTTATATACTCTTAAATATAGAAGCATGTAAAATGAATTTCAACTTAAGCTGTAAAATGATTTTATACCATAAGTTGTAATTATACAATGTGAATGAACTTAAGTAATGATTTATGGAAATTTAAGTAGATAAGTTTGTATAACTTATGGAATTTGAGAAAATGGAAAAGTAAAACCAAATTTGAAATTGGTTGAACATTTGGTTAAGCAAACAAAAACCTTAAATTGAGATGACATAGAATTTAACTTAAGTAAGGTTAAACGAAATTGAATTCGATTTTTTTTAATAAATTAATGGAATGGGTTAATGAAGTGAACTAATGAAATGAATTAGTAAATTGAATATGGTTTAGAATTCTATTTGCTAAAATTTAATATGAACTTAAGTTACCAAGTGATCGAATTACATAAGTTGGGTTACACGGTGTAATAAACTTGAGTAATGTTTTATGAAATAATTCTTAAATGATATTAGTATTGACAGAAATATACCAAGAAATAAATGAATGTGAATAAAAGAATCTGAATAATGAGAAACCAATTGAAATAAATACATAAGTTGTACATATATTATTTTATTCGCATAATTGTTTGATCTAGATTCGAGTACATGATTTCGAGATGATTTACATCGGTCCGAGTTAGAATTTTTTACTCGGTTATCGACGGTGAACATTGGATATAGATTTTTGATTGACCCTAGGATTCTCTATCATAGTATATGGCTATGCAAGGAGAATGGGAGATTCTATTCAAGGAACCAGATCTGAGTCCGCATTAGAGTGCTCGTGTGAACGATGCTAGTTAGGAAGTGAAATTGTGTGATCGAGCGAGCGATTAGATTTGATATTGCATACGAATGGTATATGTACATCGTACAAGATTTACTGAATTAAATGTTGACATTGGAAAATATAAATTGATAAGATTATTAATTAACTGAATGGATATTATTTGATTGATGGTTTCTCTGGTTACATTTGCTACATTTTCATATGTTTATTGTATAGTCTATGTTATATATTAATATTAATTTCCCTATACATGTTCTCATTGGTTGTTGAGTGATTAGTAGATGCGGATGGTGTATGCTTCGCATTTGGAGCTCAATTTCGCATTATATAGTGATCGAAAATGCTTGTTAATACTAATAAAAGGTACACATCTCGGATTACATATCGTATTTTTATGTTTTTCCCTACGGGATGCCTCATCCATGAAGATGAGATGTATACTTGTGATTATATATGCATTGTAAAATTTTCCAATCGAACCGCGTAAAGGAGACGCCGGCAAAATTTTCCGTAAATTTAAGGCGTTAGAATTTTTTTAAGAATTTTGAAAAAAATTTGATAACTAAAATAGGATTTTGAGTTATAACTTGGAATGGTATTAGTTAAATCTATGAATGAAATTAAAGATTTAGAAAATGTGATAACAAGTTTCAACAAATTGATTTTGAAAAGTTAAAGACTTAGGAAATTTTATAATCTATTTCAACTAATTGATTTTTGGAAAGTTAGTCTGGGACATTTTTCTTACATTGATAATTTCGAGGACGAAATTCTTTTAAAGGGGGAAGAATGTAAAGGCCCGGAATTTTAGTCATTTGATATTAAGATATTTAATTAATTTTAATCATTGAAATATTTATTTTATAAGTCAAACAGCTTAAATTTCAAATATGGGGATTTATTTGAATATATGAATTAAGAATTTAATATGAATAAAATTGAATATTGGAATTAGTGGATAAATTAATCTTGGATTTTATATGAATAAAAAAATGGTTTCAAAATCTTATTTAATTCAGAATAAATTAGAATGGAATAATAGACTTTTAAAAATTCAGATTAAAAGAAGATTTATTTGGTTGTAATAATAATTCGTTTTAATTTACGTGTGAAATTATCCTTCTGGGGCACTGTCTCGGATATCGATGGAACAAGTGTCATTGAATTCGTAATAATGAATTATTATAAGTCAACGAATTTCTAGCGATCAGATGTATCGTGTGGTCATATGAGTTTGAAACACATATAGATTAATTATAGAAATTAATGTAATATGGTTAGGTTTGAAAAGTTAACTTTTGCATATGATCGAATTAGGTCTCAAAACTAGTTCCATTGTGTTCGAAATAGGGGTATTTAGTATAGAATGCCAGTCGGCACGCTTTGATAGGAGTTCAAGATTTTTGGGTATGTAATGCTGATATTTTAAAAATAAAATAATATATAATTATACCTCTCAAATCTCTAAATAAACTTTAACAACTGTCTCTTAAATAATACAAGTACCGACATAGCTTCACAATACTACATAGTGGAATATAAGCGATAGTAAGCTCCAAAGTATAGATATATGAAAGTGCAGCCTTCTACTCGTACTCCGTAAACTCTATGCGCTATCCATACCGGCTATCCCTGATTGGCTTATCTAAGAGTAACCGAGATAACAATAAGTGTAACAACCCTGAGATTGCAATTACCGAATAATAAATTAAAATTATGATTTTAAGTTGAAAAGGGAGCTAAACAAAAATTTTGGGAATTTAAATTTACAATTGGTTTGCAAATTAAAGTATTTTGGGTTTAAAATGGGGAAATTAATATTTTTGAAATTTAATATTTTAAAGGGGAATTTTTAATGTGATAATGGGTTTAATTGGCTAATGAGATAATTATATGGTTTTAACTAAAATTAGGATGCCACTTAGGATTTTGTTCACATGATAACCTTAGGAAAATAAACTAAGTCCGAATGGGTTTTAAAACCTCTTACCATGACCCATTAACCAACCCACTCCTATATAATATCTCAAACCCCTCCAATAACCCCTAACCCTCCTCTTCATAAATTCCTAAACCTAGATCTAAACATAATTAATGGCCTCCCTTTAGAAAATCCATCTCCTTCTCTTCATAATTAAACTAGTTTAATCTTTGAAAGGTAATGCAATCTCTCCTATTCTCTAATCTTTTTTAATCCTTATTTTATCTCTTCCATCTTGTGTAATCTTTATTTTGTTTTTGATTTTGGGTCCTTGAAGTTTCATGATTTTATGCTTTGGGATTGAGGAATTGGCTTGCTTGATATTGTGCACACTAACTATTTGATCCATCGCTTCTTTGAGGTAATTACTATATATTAGTGATTATTGCTAGTTAATTTTGGTGAAAATGATTATTGCTAGTTAATTTTGGTGAAAATTTGATGCCAAAACTTGAAAAAAACACCTCTAAACCATCAAAAATCAACAAATTATGTTGGCTGGAATGTTTCAGCTTGAAAATAGGCTAAAACAGTGATCTGGGTGGACCAGGGCAGGCCTGGGCTGCACCCAGGCTGTTGCACACCCCAATCCACCTGGGCTGGGGCCTCCCCAGCCCAGGCGGGCTGGGGACGGGATCACCCCAGCCCGCACGGGCTGGGGCCTCCCCAGCCCAGGCGGGCTAGGGACTGGATCACCCAGCCCAAGTGGGCTGGGGCTTCCCCCCAGCCCAGTCGGGCTGGGGCCTGGATCACCCCAGCCCGCATGGGCTGGGGGTTCCCCAGCCCAGGCGGGCTGGGGCCTTGCACTGAATCCCCAGTCCAAGCGAGCTGGGTGTTGATTAATTCATCCCAGCCCGCTTGGGCTGGGAGTTTGTATCTCATCCCCAGCCCATACGGGCTGAGTTCGCGATGCCGCCACGATCGCATCCGAAGTCGGAATTCGACGTTTTTGGTCTCATTGGAAAGGAGGAGTTTCTAACTCCATCTCTGGAAAGTTTGGGCAACATCGTAGTTCGTTTGGTACTTCAAATTTCATGTCGAAGTTGAACTCTGATCAATGTTGGTAAACAGTGTGAATCTTGTTCTGGGTCCAACTTTGAGACGTCGCTGCCACTTCGTCTCAACTCGGAATCCAGAAATTCTTTTTGCATCTTAAAGTAGGGATGTCGGACTACATGTCTGCAATTTTTCATGACATTTGGACATAGTTTGCTGGTCCAAATAATTTGCCGAACTTTGGTTTGCAGCTGTTTTTGAATGTTTACAAACACTTAGAATATTTTTCAGTGATTTTCTGGTTTTATTGATTTCTTTGAGATTTGTCTCTAGATTTCGTACACGGGTTTTATGAATCATTTTCAAAAGATTTTTCACTCCTAAATGGCTTTAGAAATTATTATATAATATTATTTTTAATTATTAAATTAATTACTCCATAATAGGAGAGTTTTCAAAAGCCGTTTTAAAGTGATTTCAAAATCAATTATAAATCCGTTTCGCACCATTATTTTCTATAATAAAAATCTCACACTCACTTTTTAGCACGTCGAGCGAAGTGGAAAGGTGCTTAAACGGTTAGGAAATCTTCGGCCTATGGAACCGTGTGTATTTCCTTTCTGGTTAATCCCCGACCTATTCGATTGATCGTTTTGACCTTTGGGTCTAGTTTACCGATGATACGAGGTGGACTTTTTATTGTTTGGAGTGTGAGCTTGCTATTGGTTAGTAAATCGTTTAGTGCGAACGTGGGGTATGGGACTCATTGTTAACACTTTACGGGTTCCTCTCCAAGAAGTTAGTGACACATTAGCCTCTGGCGGTCAGTACTGGACCTCTGGGTCACCACGCCTCTGGGCAACCGTCTCTGGACACCTGCTCTATGGAGCAGTTTATTTTTCGGCGTGCGCCTTTGGGCCTTTATCCTTTTGGGAAGGATCTCGCCGTCTCGCGCATTCCGCATCTGTGCGAGTGATCGATCACAACTCTACAGTACTTGGCAACAACGACTCTGGTCGGTGCACGTGCAATATTGGTATTATTATTTGATGATTTTTATATCCATTCGAGTACCGCCATTTGGTGTTGGTTCTATGGAACCATACGATGTAAGTGCGATTGCCTTGTGGATTCACAGTGTCTCTGGACACTGCTTTTCAGTGTTGGATTTCATTGACTTTTCAGTATATCCCCATTGCTCTTTGGAGCATCGATCTTTGCTTGGGCATTGATTACAGACTCTAGTCACTCTTGGGATTATTGCCTATGGGCATCTTTTTATAGCTTTGGCTACGCCGATGATATGAGGCGATTTTATTTATTCTACACTTTGGTGTTGATTTCTCTTTGGAGATTTTTATTGTTTATTGATGATTAGGGATCGTCATTATATTCATGTGGTTCATAATATACTTCTCTTTGGATAAGTACTGTTTTATTTATGTACCGCATTATTATATATCTCAGTTATTACTGATTGTTTAGCTAGCCTGACCCGAGTGTTTTCGCTCGGGTCAGACCGAGTTGTTTCAGGTTAGGTCTCTGGACTTAGCTTCTGTGCTTCCGCTTGGACATTATCTGCTATGCTGATAGATAGCGCTTTTATTTGTCCACTATTCCGCTACTCTGTTATTATTCAGACTTTGATATGTACATATTTTTGACTCACATGTGTGGGCAGTGGCTTTGTACCCACTTATAGTATTTGGATCTGTATTGACGATGTATTGTTCTGGGATTTTATATCTGTTATGTGATTCTGTTCTGTGATGTTTTATCATTTCATTACTATGCTTATTCTGATAGATCTTTAGCCATTGTAATTTTGTTATAAATATTTATTGAATATGTCGAACCACTTGAAAAAAAATAGATACCACCCTTTCGACGTATTCAGTAGATAGTTATAGCTTGATTACAAATGGTCGCTTCCACTATACTCTATTCTCCGCTTTAACAGACGGTATTACTCCCGTAATACTCTTTGTAACAGTGGGTCTCAGAGTGGGGCGTTACAGCTTGGTATCAGAGCCTGGTTTCAGGAATAAGCATAATAAACACAGTCTACACAGAACAGATACACTTAGTACAATACATTTTAAATTAGATCCGAATTAAATCAAATCCCTTCCTTATGTTTATTGATAGATAAGTTAGGAATATGTATAGGAATCCGTTATATTCCGTAGTATTCCTTAATTAATTATCTATCATTGAATCATGTCTAACTCTAATTCCCGTTACGACATGTTTGACCAATTGAGCGGTGCGAAGGTCTTCTCTCAGCTTGACCTTTCCACCGGATTCTATCAGCTACGAGTCGTGGAAGACAGCATTCCTCTTACAGCATTTCGCACTCGTTATGGTTCTTTTAAGTGGTTGGTCATGCCGTTCGGCTTGACGAACGCTCCGGCTTTCTTCGTCGATCTTATGAATCGAGTATTCCGGGAATACATCGATAGATTCGTTCGGGTTTTCATCGACGATATTCTTATTTATTCTAGATCCGAGGCAGAGCATGCTCATCATTTGCGGATCGTCTTGGATACTCTTCGTCAGCATCAGCTTAAGGGCAAGCTCTCCAAGTGCCATTTTTGGGAGAGCAAGATCAAGTTCTTGGGCCATATTGTATCATCTGAGGGTATTTCTATCGATCCTGCCAAGATCGAAGCTATTCAGAATTGGAGGCAGCCCGAGAACGTTCATGATATTTGCAGCTTCCTTGGGCTGGCGGGTTATTACCGTCGGTTTATCAAGGATTTCTCTCAAGTTGCACTTCCCCTCACGACTCTGACTCGTAAGGGGGTTCGTTTTATTTGGTCTGATAAGTGTGAAGCTTCCTTTCAGCGACTGAAGGAACTTATCACTCATGCTCCTATCCTTGTAGTTCCTGAGAGTAACCAGGATCTTGTTGTTTACACCGACGCTTGTGGTAGCGGCCTCGGTGCAGTGCTTATGCAGAAAGATCGGGTAGTTTCTTACGCTTCTAGGCAGCTACGTCCGAATGAGGTTCGCTATCCTACTCATTATCTTGAGTTAGCAGCTATCGTCTTTGCCTTGAAGACCTGGTGTCATTAACTATTGGGCAAACGTTTCATTCTCTACACCGATCACAAGTCGCTGAAGTATTTATTCAGTCAGAAGAATCTCAATATGAGGCAGCAGCGATGGCTCGAGTTTCTCGCCTCATATAACTTAGATTTTCAGTATACCCCTGGCAAGTGGAATCGTGTTGTAGATGCGCTCAGTCGCAAACACTCGGCAGTTGTTTCTATGATGATTACCGAGTGGGATATTCTTGAGACTCTTTCTATGTGTGATATTCGAAATCGAGCTCCGTCTTCTGATCCTCAGATCTTGTTATTCAGCTTGGAAGCTCGACCTATTCTATTGGATCGCATTGCCCATGCTCAGCGGTAGGATCTAGACTTGTTGCGATATATTCATCTCCTTGAGTCGGAATCCAGTGATGAGACATTGTTGGATTATTCTATTGATTCTCATCGGTGTCTTCGCAGGAAAAACCGTATTATGGTACCATCTGATTTATCACTTAGGCATGACATTTTGGACGAGTGTCATCGCACTAAGTACACCATCCTTCCCGGTTCGAGCAAGATGTATGCCGATATGTGTCGGGTATATTATTGGGAAGGCATGAAGAGTGATGTTGCAAGTTATGTAAGCCGTTGCATGACTTGTCAACAGATCAAAGCTGAGCACCAACGTCCATCCGGTCTTCTTCAGCCGCTAGAGATTCCATTGTGGAAATGGGATCAGATATCCATGGATTTTATTGACGGTCTGCGTCGATCAAGGTCAGGCCATACTTCTATTTCGGTCATCATCGATCGCTTGACCAAATCAGCTCATTTCGTTCCTATTAAGTCCACTCGGACTGCTCCTCAGCTTGCCAAGTTATATGTGAAGAAAGTCGTTCGACTTCATGGCATTCCTAGCTCTATCGTCTGTGATCGAGACACTATCTTTACTAGTCACTTCTGGAAGTGCCTACAGTCAGCTATGGGCTCAAAGCTGAATCTCTCGACTGCTTATCATCCTCGGACCGACGGTCAGACGGAGAGGGTGAATCGTGTTTTAGAGGATCTTTTGCGCTGTTGTATTCTGGATTTCGGAGGTAGTTGGGAGGATCACTTACCGCTTGTAGAGTTCTCCTACAACAACAGCTTTCAGTCTAGTATCGGCATGGCACCTTTCGAGGCTCTTTACGAAAGGCCATGTCGCTCTCCTGCTTGTTGGTTAAAATCTGGTGAGAAGCACCTTCTTGGTCCAGATTCAGTTCGGGAATCTTCTGAGAAGATTATTCTTATTCGTCAGAGAATGAAAGAGGCGCAGAACCGTAAGAAATCCTACGCGGACAGCCGTAGGAAGCCTCTTGAGTTCTCCATTGGTGATCATGTCTTTTTTCGGATTTCTCCCATGAAGGGAGTTGTGCGTTTCAGCTCTACAGGGAAGTTGGCTCCTCGCTATGTCGGACCATTTCCTATTACGGAACGCATCGGCCCCGTTGCTTATCGTGTGGCTCTACCTGCTCATTTCTCTGGAATACATGATGTGTTCCATGTTTCTCAGCTTCGCAAGTGTGTGCGCGACCCTGATTCTATTGTCGAGCCTCATATCATGCCCGATTTGGAGATCTCACCCGATCTATCTATAGAGCAGCAACCTCTTCGTGTGCTTGATTCAGAGATCAGACGTCTTCGAAACAAAGAGGTTCCGCTTGTGAAGATTCAATGGTCGTTTAATCCTAAGGACTGCACTTGGGAGACCAGAGAATTTATCGAGCGTACTTATCCTGGTTTTCTTCCATCTTCCGGCACGGGTGAGCATCTATATTTTATCTTCTGTATTCCTTTTGTGGATTAGATGTTATAGACGACTTCTATATTTAAGGAATTGCGGGGACGCATTTTCTTAAGGGAGGGAGTCTGTAACAACCCTGAGATTGCAATTACCGAATAATAAATTAAAATTATGATTTTAAGTTGAAAAGGGAGCTAAACAAAAATTTTGGGAATTTAAATTTGCATTTGGTTTGAAAATTAAAGTATTTTGGGTTTAAAATGGGGAAATTAATATTTTTGAAATTTAATATTTAAAAGGGGAATTTTTAATGTGAAAATGGGTTTAATTGGCTAATGAGATAATTATATGGTTTTAATTAAAATTAGGATGCCACTTAGGATTTTGTTCACATGATAACCTTAGGAAAATAAACTAAGTCCTAATGGGTTTTAAAACCTCTTACCATGACCCATTAACCAACCCACTCCTATATAATACCTCAAACCCCTCCAATAACCCCTAACCCTCCTCTTCATAAATTCCTAAACCTAGATCTAAACATAATTAATGGCCTCCCTTTAGAAAATCCATCTCCTTCTCTTCATAATTAAACTAGTTTAATCTTTGAAAGGTAATGCAATCTCTCATATTCTCTAATCTTTTTTAATCCTTATTTTATCTCTTCCATCTTGTGTAATCTTTATTTTGTTTTTGATTTTGGGTCCTTGAAGTTTCATGATTTTATGCTTTGGGATTGAGGAATTGGCTTGCTTGATATTGTGCACACTAACTATTTGATCCATTGCTTCTTTGAGGTAATTACTATATATTAGTGATTATTGCTAGATAATTTTGGTGAAAATGATTATTGCTAGTTAATTTTGGTGAAAATTTGATGCCAAAACTTGAAAAAAACACCTCTAAACCATCAAAAATCAACAAATTATGTTGGCTGGAATGTTTCAGCTTGAAAATAGGCTGAAACAGTGATCTGGGTGCACCAGGGCAGGCCTGGGCTGCACCCAGGCTGTTGCACACCCCAACCCACCTGGGCTGGGGCAGAACCACACCCCAGCCCGCATGGGCTGGGGCCTCCCCAGCTCAGGCGGGCTGGGGACCTAGACAGCCCCCAGCCCAAGCGGGCTGGGGACGGGATCACCTCAGCCCGCACGGGCTGGGGCCTCCCCAGCCCAGGCGGGCTGGGGACTGGATCACCTCAGCCCGCACGGGCTAGGGCCTCCCCAGCCCAGGCGGGCTAGGGCCTGGATCACCCAGCCCGCATGGGCTGGGGCTTCCCCCCAGCCCAATCGGGCTGGGGCCTGGATCACCCCAGCCCGCATGGGCTGGGGGTTCCCCAGCCCAGGCGGGCTGGGGCCTTGCACTGAATCCCCAGTCCAAGCGGGCTGGGGGTTGATTAATTCATCCCAGCCCGCTTGGGCTGGGAGTTTGTATCTCATCCCCAGCCCATACGGGCTGAGTTCGCGATGCCGCCACGATCGCATCCGAAGTCGGAATTCGACATTTTTGGTCTCGTTGGAAAGGTGGAGTTTCGAACTCCATCTCTGGAAAGTTTGGGCAACATCGTAGTTCGTTTGGTACTTCGAATTTCGTGTCGAAGTTGAACTCTGATCGCTGTTGGTAAACAGTGTGAATCTTGTTCTGGGTTCAACTTTGAGACGTCGCTGCCACTTCGTCTCAACTCGGAATCCAGAAATTCTTTTTGCATCTTAATGTAGGGATGTTGGACTACATGTCTGCAAATTTTCATGACATTTGGACACAGTTTGCTGGTCCAAATAAATTGCCGAACTTTGGTTTGCAGCTGTTTTTGAATGTTTACAAACACTTAGAATATTTTTCAGTGATTTTCTGGTTTTATTGATTTCTTTGAGATTTGTCTCTAGATTTCGTACACGGGTTTTATGAATCATTTTCAAAAGATTTTTCACTCCTAAATGGCTTTAGAAATTATTATATAATATTATTTTTAATTATTAAATTAATTACTCCATAATAGGAGAGTTTTCAAAAGCCGTTTTAAAGTGATTTCAAAATCAATTATAAATCCGTTTCGCACCATTATTTTCTATAATAAAAATCTCACACTCACTTTTTAGCACGTCGAGCGAAGTGGAAAGGTGCTTAAACGGTTAGGAAATCTTCGGCCTATGGAACCGTGTGTATTTCCTTTCTGGTTAATCCCCGACCTATTCGATTGATCGTTTTGACCTTTGGGTCTAGTTTACCGATGATACGAGGTGGACTTTTTATTGTTTGGAGTGTGAGCTTGCTATTGGTTATTAAACCGTTTAGTGCGAACGTGGGGTATGGGACTCATTGTTAACACTTTACGGGTTCCTCTCCAAGAAGTTAGTGACACATTAGCCTCTGGGCGGCCAGTACTGGACCTCTGGGTCACCACGCCTCTGGGCAACCTTCTCTGGACACCTGCTCTATGGAGCAGTTTATTTTTCGGCATGCGCCTCTGGGCCTTTATCCTTCTGGGAAGGATCTCGCCGTCTCGCGCGTTCCGCATTTGTGCGAGTGATCGATCACAACTCTACAGTACTTGGCAACAACGACTCTGGTCGGTGCACGTGCAATATTGGTATTATTATTTGATGATTTTTATATCCATTCGAGTACCGCCATTCGGTGTTGGTTCTATGGAACCATACGATGTAAGTGCGATTGCCTTGTGGATTCATAGTGTCTCTGGACACTGCTTTTCAGTGTTGGATTTCATTGACTTTTCAGTATATCCCCATTGCTCTTTGGAGCATCGATCTTTGCTTGGGCATTGATTACAGACTCTAGTCACTCTTGGGATTATTGCCTATGGGCATCTTTTTATAGCTTTGGCTACGCCGATGATATGAGGCAATTTTATTTATTCTACACTTTGGTGTTGATTTCTCTTTGGAGATTTTTATTGTTTATTGATGATTAGGGATCGTCATTATATTCATGTGGTTCATAATATACTTCTCTTTGGATAAGTACTGTTTTATTTATGTACCGCATTATTATATATCTCAGTTATTACTGATTGTTTAGCTAGCCTGACCCGAGTGTTTTCGCTCGGGTCAGACCGAGTTGTTTCAGGTTAGGTCTCTGGACTTAGCTTCTGTGCTTCCGCTTGGACATTATCTGCTATGCTGATAGATAGCGCTTTTATTTGTCCACTATTCCGCTACTCTGTTATTATTCAGACTTTGATATGTACATATTTTTGACTCACATGTGTGGGCAGTGGCTTTGTACCCACTTATAGTATTTGGATTTGTATTGACGATGTATTGTTCTGGGATTTTATATCTGTTATGTGATTCTGTTCTGTGATGTTTTATCATTTCATTACTATGCTTATTCTGATAGATCTTTAGCCATTGTAATTTCGTTATAAATATTTATTGAATATGTCGAACCACTTGAAAAAAAAAATAGATACCACCCTTTCGACGTATTCAGTAGATAGTTATAGCTTGATTACAAATGGTCGCACTATACTCTATTCTCCGCTTTAACAGACGGTATTACTCCCATAATACTCTTTGTTACAGTGGGTCTCAGAGTGGGGCGTTACAATAAGCAAAGCATAAAACCTTGGATCTGTTGTCTAGTGTGAGAAATACATCATTTTAAAATACTATACAAATCATATATAGTAATAAGGACATAGGGTATGTAGAACCATAACTGACCTATCCCTGCATCCAATAAGTTAGCACATAAACACAGTGTATGCTAAACTACTATAATATATGGTTGTACAACTCTAAATACAATATAGGGTATAGGGTATAACTAACAATATGACACCCATATCAAGCACACAACAAACATAGCAAAAACGCAACGACAACTATCGCGAAGGTCTCACTTCACTCCTACCATCACCAAGGTCTGGTACCACCCGACCACCTCTAAGGTCTCTCATCACCACCAAGATGACATTCTATCCTGGCCATTACTAAGGTCTTGCATCATCACTATGATTTAACTTTATCATGATCATCACCATGTTCCTACATCATCACTAAGATGCCTCTTAATATCTGATATCGTATACAACAATCATTAAGGCTAACGACACACCACGTCACTACTGGATTCGATGTTCGATCACGTACCATCACCAAGGGAGTGCCATCACCAAGGTAGGCTAAACCATCACCAAGGTCTAGGGTACATAAGTGAGCATCCTCACATACCCTTGCCCCATGAAACACCTATCATATCTAGTGTCATCAAGTATCTCTTTTACACACGACTCGATACTGGAATGTGTTACGTCCCGCGATATATCTTCGCCTTGTCGAATGTGCCTCCTTAGACCATCACCAAGTCCACATGCTATTCTCATTTGAAGTACTCAACTAAATGATTCACCCTATCGAAACGCGAATGCTTGGAACAACTATAAATGCACATCACTAGTCGTAGAGCCTCCACCTCAAAGTCTGGGTGTTCCTTATATCTGTCCAAGCCAACCTGAAAGAAACCCTTCACTAAGCCCGAAGCCACCCATCTTCATACCCGAAGTAACCCTTAAAGAATACCAACACGCCATGTTTGCTTCGCTCTTCACTTGTGATTGGCCCAAAGTAGGTGAACCCATAGACCGAAGCATAAGTTCAAACCCAAAATCTCATTTGGTACCCCCACCACCAAATATAGCTTCTTGTTTGACATTTCTACTGGACCGAAGAAGTTACCACACAGACCCATAGTCAACCCAAAGATGCCCTGCCATCTAACCCAAGCAACTATTATAAATCATTTGTTGTCTAGTCTTTCACCACCGAACAAAGCTTGAACCCAAAGCATTCTCCACCCAAGCTCGAAGACAATCACTAACTAGCCACCATTACACACACCCATGCCGAACCTAGCTTGATGTGCACGTAAATGTGCATGTTTTTACTTCCATATTTAATCTACTTTTATTTCAAATAAATGACATAATTAGGTGTTTTTACATGTTTAAAACCAAATTTCAAAAATGCTTTCAAGTCATCATTCATGCATCTACATGGGGGTAAAATGGTAATTTTGTGCATATATTCATTTTGAGAATACTTATTTACACATTTTAGTTTTATTTGTAGGAATTTAGATGGAAAATGGAAGTGGCTTCATATATTCATGCATGCACAAGTGAAGGAGAACAAAGGAATGAAGAAAATAAAAGAATTCATGAAATCATGGAGGACCCCACCTACCTACTTATCTTGATCTACAATTAGGAGCTAATGCACATATTAGTGGAGATTAAAAGCACATGCATATTTAAAAATTAAAAATATTTTTTGTGTGTAAATTTTTTTCTCATTTTGTGTGTGTGCTTGTTGCTTTTATAGTTGCATTTGCATTTGTATATTTAAAAAAAATACACAAGCTCATTTCAAAAAGAAAAAAAAATTATATTCGATTTTATACTGCAATACAATTTACAACTTTCATTTTACAAATTTCAATTTCTTTTTACAACTCACTGCCTTCGTACCACTGCTGCTTTGCCCTCTGTTGTCATCCCAGTTCACTCTGCCAACATTCTTCAACCTTGTCAGCATTGCTTCTGCCTCATCACACCAACCAGTTACACACGTATCTTCCAGCACAAAACTTCACTCCCGCTGCACCAAACACATCATCACAACCATTACATAACAACATCTTACTCTAACTCCATCCACCCTACTCCACATCAACTTATGCAACCCCTCGCCATCACAACATACTCAAGCAACACCCTGTGATCCACAAACATCCATCGATACCATCACCATACTTTTACACTTTCATACTCACTGCCATACCGTTACAACTGCAACATTCAACCCTACTCACAGCCTCTTCCCATGAACATTTCTCAATTTACCACTGCAAACTTCCAACTTAACTCCTAATAATCAACTTCGAAATCCAAACCAACTACTGCATCATCCCATATTACATCAACACTGCTACCACCCTTCTGCCTCCATAAAACTTCATCCCATACAAACTTGTCATAACCACCTTGTTTGCCATACAACTTGCACACCAATTACTGCAAACCACCCACAAAACCAACAAACTGCTATTCTCCAACAAACAAAACTTCATTGTGCATATCCCATCGCCACATCTACCGCTCCATACACTTCAACCACCCTTGAACCTTCTGCACATCAGTGCTACACCTCTAAAACATCCTACTCCTCATTTCCACCATTTCCACCTCTGTTTCACCATACACCAAACATTGCCACATAAACTACAGTGACCAGAACCACCTCTGTTTCACCATCCTCTAAGCCCTTAAACTACCAAAACAAAACAGTCCACAACCACAACCCCACTACTGCCTTGCTACGACCAACCCATGCTACCATTTAATTGTCTGCCTCCTCTATAATAATCAATTCAACACTTCCAAGTTGTTGCTCCATACAACCATCATCAATCTGCCGACCAAACTTCATCACACCCCACTGACCACTATTACTTCACATACATTCCACTGTCAACATACACCACCTATCCTCTAATCACCACCAGCCTACAAATTCACTACCTGCATATCCAACCACTGACTTCCCTTCAACTTCTTCCACCTGCACCTAACACCCTGCTGCTTCAATCGAGAACATAAACATCACACTTCCTTACTGCCTCCAACATTCGACGCCTGCAATCACTTCCTACCCAAAACCCTACAACCCAAACGTAAAATGACCCATCTATAACAACCCGCACCCAAATCAAACACCACAAATCGCCTGAAACCCAACCCGCGACCTTCCTCTACAACTCACGAACAACTTCACCGCAATCACCTCATTACTAATCCACAAATCAAAAAATTGCAAATCCCTCACCGTCAACATCCAATCACCCTCACCCTAAATTATACCTAATTCAATTTATCTGCGATTTCTTCTTTTTTTTCTTGTTTGAGTTTTTACATTATTTTTATTTTTGTTGTTGTTTATTTGACTTGTTTTAAGTAATGGGGTAAAGTTTTTTTATTAACCGTGGGATTGTTTTAGCGGGCCGGGTTTGCATTAAGTCTTGTAGGCCTGAATAAATTTTCTTTTTTAATTTGTTTTGTTTTGTTTTAATTTGTTTTTCTTCAGGTTCCATCCTTATATAAAAAAATAAAAAATATATCTATCTGGTTCAAAATTTAAAGTCGCCAAATCAGATAAAGAAAAGAACTACTTGCTTCCTAAAAAAAAGCACCGCTAAAAAAAATTGCTAATAATTCTACATGCTATGGTATCATCTTTTATCACTTGTTTTTATTTTCATTGCATTGTTGGTTGCTTGCATATTATATAAAAAATAATTCCAAAAGCGAAAAAAAACAAAAATTTCATTCGTGGTTGCATTGTTAAAATCATGTTTAATTTTGTTTTGCATTAATCCCATCTTATTTTTATTTTTTAAGGGCAATACCCAAATCCATATAAGGTAGGGGATTTCATCACCCCTTCCTTAGCCCACAAATTGTATTTCATCATAGAATTTTGACTAATAATAACAGTTAGAATTTTGACTAATAATAACAGTTAGAATTTTGACTAATAATGTCATCGCGAATCATCTATCGCATCTTCCAAACGCACCATCTCCTTTACCGATCAACGAGAACTTTCCTGATGAACAATTCCTGTCTATTTTTATCGTCTATGGTATGTCGACATAGTGAACTATCTAGTCACTAAGGAAACTCCTTCATTTTAGTCGAAACAAGATAAACATAAATTTCTGTCCCAAGTCAAGTACTTTTATTAGGATGATCCCTACTTGTTTAAGTACTATTCCGACCAAATCATTCAATGCTGCATCCCAGATTGCGAAATCAAAAGTGTTCTTTCGTTTTGTCACGAACAAGCTTGTGGTCGTCACTTCGGTCCAAAGAAAACTGCTGAAAAAGTACCACAATGTGGCTTTTACCGGCCCACTCCTTTTAAAGACTCCTTCAAATTTTGTAAAACTTACGATCGTTGCCAAATGTTAGGAAGAATCTCTCGACGAAATACGATGCATTTGAATCCCATTCTTACGATTGAAATATTTTATATTTGGGGAATTGATTTTATTGGACCATTTCCCAATTCTTTTGGAAATTTGTACATTCTTCTTGCTGTTGACTACATCTCGAAATGGGTCGAAGTCGTTCTATGTAAAAACAACGACCATAGAATTGTTGTGAAATTCCTTAATGAAAACATCTTTTCGATATTCTGCACACCTCCCATAATAATAAGCGATAACGAAACTCATTTTTGCAATTGATCATTTGAAACTCTAATGAAGAAATACTCGATAACCCACAAGTTATCCACTCCGTATCATCCTCAAACTTGTGGCCAGGTTGAAGTTTCAAATCGACAAATAAAACAAATTTTGGAGAAAACTGTTATTAAAAATTATAAAGATTGGTCTCAGAAATTGACTGACGCGCTTTGGGCTTACCGTACCGCTTTTAAAACTAACCTTGGGATGTCTCCATTTCGTTTAGTTTACAAGAAAGTGTGCCATTTACCAGTAGAAATCAAACATAAAGCGTTGTGGAAAATTAGGAACTTAACTTTGATCTTGGAAAAGCTAGCGAAAACAGAAAATTGCAACTCAATGAATTAGAAGAGATTAGGAATGACGCGTATGAAAACGAAAAAAATTTACAAAGAAAGAACAAAAGTTTTTCATGACAAGTCTATCCTAATAAAAAACGTTTTCGCCAAACTAAAAAGTTTTTTTGTATGACTCTAGACTACTCTTATTCCCTGGGAAATTAAAATTAAGATGGACCGGACCATTTGTGGTACGAACTGTTTTTCCATATGGTGCCATAGAAATACAAAACCCCAGGGATGGAACAATTTTCAAAGTCAATGGTCATGGCTTGAAACCATACTTTGAATTGCCAAGTAATCAAGAAGTGGAGCTTATGGTTCTTCATGAGCCATACTACGTTTAGTAAGAAATGTTAGCCCTTTTTTGCAAATATGTACATATTTTTCCCTATTACACTCATTATATCGTGCATTGACTATGGGGACGCGGTCAAAATTAAGTGTGGGGGGAGTCTCATGTTCATTTTTTATTTTTCATGATTTATTTTTTGCATTTTCTTTCCAAAACTCAAAACTTAAAAAAATTAACATTTACTTTTAGAGAAACACTATAGGATAAGTATATGTTTTGGTTATTAAATTGAAATTTTTGAAAATTTATTTAACTCAACAAAAATAAAAATAAAGTTTGATTACAAGTAACTATGGTTCAACTTGTATATAGGAAGGTTCATGGGTGTTAATTATGATGTATATCCTAATTGTAAATCTTTGTTTAAAAGAGTGGTTGATTTAAAGTAAAGGACATAACATTTCTGATCTTCTAAGTTAAATGGTGCTAAGATGATTTTGCAAAACTCTCTCTTGAAAAAAAAGGAAAAAAATATATAAAACATACAAAAAATGGTTTTTGTGAAAATAAGAAACACCTAGAGTCATGTGCTCATAGGCCAGTGTGTACACTCCCATGCTTTGCACCCTTCTCACGTAAGCCCGAAAGGCAGTGCATGATCGGTATATCTGGCCTCTGTTTATCTAAGTTTGGTGTATGTAAATATTCTTAATAAAAATTACCACCTAGAGTCATGTGTTCATACGCAAGTGTGTACACTCGCCATGCTCTGTACCCTTTTCACGTAAGCCCGAAAGGCAGTGCAGGATCGGTATATCTGGCCTCAGTTTATATGAGCTAGGTGTGTAAATAATAATAATATTAATACTTTTCAAAAATAGAGAGAGCAAGCAATTGAAATTCAAGCACTATTTTCACTTAGTTGACTCGACTTGTTACTCAAAAGAAATTAAAATACCACTTTGCAAAACTTTGATAATCAACTAAGGATCCATTTCATAGTTGCACTATATTTCAACTGAAACAACTAGCCAAACTAGAGTCTAATTGTGATGATAACTTAATTTTTGTTGGAAGTTTTGACGAGTAAAAGGACTTAAATTTCTTGATAATGACCAGAACTTATATTTAACTTATTTGTGACAATTTAAAAGTAAATTCTTCATTTGTAAATATTTTCAAAAACTTGCATTCATCTCTTTGTGAATAAATCTTGCATTTAGGAATTTTTCATGTTGCATTTGGATTTTGTGGGTAGTATCCACTGAAAACCCTCACGAGACAACAATCGCCCTACTAGGGACACCTAGAGATTTAATGACTTGTTGCATATGCTCAATGCAATCGTGTTTCCTATGAAAACAGGTTTTTCTTAGTTTTAGTTTATTTGAGGACAAGTAAAAAGATAAGTGTGGGGGTATTTGATGTGCACATTTATGTGCACGTAAATGTGCATATTTTTACTTCCATATGTAATCAACTTTTATTTCAAATAAATGTCTTAATTGGGTGTTTTTACATGTTTAAAACCAAATTTCAAAAACGCTTTCAAGTCATCATTCATGCATCTACATGGGGTAAAATGGAAATTTTGTGCATGTGTTAATTTTGAAAATATTTATTTGCACATTTTATTTTTATTTGTAGGAATTTGGATGGAAAATGGAAGTGGCTTCAGATATTCATGTACGCACAAGTGAAGGAGAACAAAGGAATGAAGAAATAAAAGAATTCAAGAAATCATGGAGGACCCCACTTACTCACTTAACATGATCTATAATTAGGAGCAATGCACATATTAGTGGAGATTAAAAGCAGATGCACATTTAATGGAGGATTAATTATATGTTAATGGTAACTTGGTGGCCACACTTCCTAAGGGGAATTTTGGGTAGTCCCCTAAAACATGGATTAGGTTTTTAGCCATGTATAAATAACCCTCTTATGTTCATGTAATAAAGTTTAATCTACTTATCATATTATGAAAGTTGTAGCAATAAATTATATGAGAAATAAAATAGCTTCCTAAGCCTCTTCTTCTTCATCTTTTTTCTACATGCTTTTATTTTATTTTATGCTCATTTCTATTTACATGCTCTCTTTCCTTTCATGTTAGTATCATAGATTTAATTTATGCAAGTAGTGTAGCTCTCTTTTTATTTAAATTAGCCTGCACTTTATTTTGTTCTCTATGTTGAAATTTACATGTGTTGAAACGATAACACAAATGAATAGCTAAACCCCTTCAATTTAAGGGTAATGAAGCTCTCTTAAAATAATGTAAATTCAACATATTCTATAATTTATGATCCCTTTTTATGCTTCATGAAAGGTTGGATGTTGATGTAAGTTTATTAGGGAATTTGATACCCAATGTCATAATCACAAATGGGCTATGCTTAATCCAATATAAACAAAATGTACATCTTCATCTAACTAATTGATCTTGGTCATGGAATTAAAGGAGAAACAAAATTTGATGATCTATTTTACTAAACAAAATAGTAAATAGATCATACTTAAAATAGATTTTGCTTTGACTTCATGTTCATTTTCATTACAATTGATAAGTGGTTTTAGTTGTTGTATTATAGTTTGATGGTTTAAGTTATGTTAATTAATAGCATAAATAGACCATACTTATGATAAATACATCACTAATTCTACTTAAGATCAAAATAGAGAGATCATAGATTGTTTTTGTGTTGATTTATGTAAAAAAGTATAATAGTTGATTTGCCTCTAAATTGTCTTCTAATCTCCTATTTTTAATTCACTTTTGTTCTAGTTTAACTTTTGCTATTTTCTTAGTTTAAACAAACTTGTAAATTTGGGTTAATTTGATTGAGTAGAATTTATAATCAATTCAATTCCCCTTGGATCGACCCGTACTCGCCACGTACTAAAATTATACGTCGTGCGCTTGTGGCTATTTTTATCATAATATTTTTTGGAGGTTTTCTAATTCAATAGAAAATTAACCATCAAATAAGTTTTTGGCACCATTGCCAGGGAATAGATTTGATTTTAGTTGTGCTCTTCGAATTATTTTTGTTTGATTTTATTGTGTGTTCATTTTTGTGTATTGAGTTGCATTTAAAAAAAATTGTTGTGTGTTGCATGTAATTTTTGTTTTCATTTTGTCTGTATGCTTGATGCTTTTCTAGTTGCATTTGCATTTGCATATTTTAAAAAAATATGCACAAATTTATTTCAAAAAGAATTTATTTTTGTATTCGATTTCATACTGTAATAAAATTTACAACTTTTATTTTACAAATTTCAATTTCTTTTTACAACTTACTTCCTTCGTACCACTGCTGCTCTGCCCTCTGTTCATATTCCCCTCTGTTCTCATCCAAGTTCACTCTGCCAACATTCTTTAACCCTATCAGCGTTGCTTCTACCTCATCACACCAACCAGTTACACACATACCTTCCTGCACAAAACTTCACTCCTACTGCCACCAAGCACGTCATCACAACCATCACATAACAACATCTTCCTCTAACTCCATCCACCCCACTCCACATCAACTTGCACAACTCCTCACCATCACAACATACTCACAGCAACTCCCCATGATCCACAAACATCTATCAATACCATCACCATACTTCTACACTTTCATACCCACTGCCTCACTGTTACAACTGCAACATTTAACCCTGCTCACTGCCTCTTCCCACAAACATTTCTCAACTTACCACTGCAAACTTCCAACTTAACTTCCATTAATCAACTTTGAAATCCAAACCAACTACTTCATCATCCCATATTTCATCAGCACTGCTACCATCCTGCTGCCTCCACAAAACTTCATCCCATACAAACTTGTCATAACCACCCTATTTTCCATACAACTAGCACACCAATTACTGCAAACCCCTCACCAAACCAACGAAACTTCCATTCTCCATCAAATAAAATTTCACTATGCATATCCCACAGCCACATCCACCACTGCCCTACACTTCAACTAGCGCTGAACTTTCTGCACATCAGCGCTACACCTCTAAAATATCCTTGTTTGTGCCAAAATTGGTCACAAACCCCAAAAGTAATGAAAGCACCAGTGTTTACACACAAATCATCAATATCCAAACACAGATCTCAGATCCAGATAATGTAGAGAATAAAAATAAATAAATAACCAAATTAAAATGAAAGAAAATGGTAAAAGACACGAGATTTATAGTGGTTCGGCTATCTTCGGCCTACGTCCACTTTGAATTGATCCTTTTGTTCCTTTTACATTGAGATTATAGTCACAAGCCTTTGAAATCAGTAAACAAAATGGTAGAGTTTCGCCTAGAAAAGCAGAAAAAGATCCCCATGTCTATATTCGTAGCCTTCGTATCCATCCGAGTTCCACGCTTTGATCCATGCAATGCGCTCCTTCCCTTGAATGGCTTCTTCGTATCGACCAATACAAAGGCGATCGTTACGAAATAGCCTATGAGTGCTCACCGCTTTTCGTATCCATTCCCTGCACCTATCTTCGTATCGATCCCAAGTGTCCTAGTGAAGCATGTGACTTCGTATCCATCCCAAGTGTGTTCTTTGTATCGATCCCAAATGTCCACGCTATTCGTATCGATCCCCTGCTTTGCATTCCAACTTGACCGCTTCGTATCGATCGATACGAACATGATCAATACAAAGTGTGCCTCTGTATCCAACAACTGCCGCCCTTTGTGTCCATCTCCCACTCTCTTTTTTGTATCGATCCCTAACTTGGATCGATACGTACTGTGATCGATCCGAAGCAAAGTGCATTTTCCATATCCATACACACGTTGATCGATATGAACCATATCGATACGAACTAATTTCCCATGAATATTGATCCATCCATATCTTAAGCATACAAATTCCGTTTGACCTGAAATTTAAAATGCAGCCTTTCCTAGCCTTGTTCATCATTCCCAATCGATCCCACCTTGGTTGGAGCTTAGTCAAATTTTGACAGTATCGATCATAGCCTTATATCCAATCGATCTCCAATCTTGATATCCATCCTTTTAACCGATTTGTTGATATCCCGGCCTTGACCAAAAGGCAGGGTAACATTTGCCCCCTAAAACATGCCATGCGATAGGAAGGCATGTTTTGAATAGCTATAAATCCATCATCCGAAATCCATATTCCATCCATGGCCATACCATCCGATCCATAATCCAATCCATTACCAAGCCATTCTATCTAAGTGCCATAGCCATATCCTTGTCCAAAACCGCGATTGCTCTGAGTCGATATCCGATTCCGAATCCAGTAACCAAATCCTTTGCCAATTCCATATTCATCCGAACCCGACGACCCAGTTCTAATCCATCCATATCCAATAACCAAATCCATGACCTCTCCGGGTCGACATCCAAATCCGGGACCGCTCCGGGTTCATATCCAAAGTCAGGACCTTTCTAGGTCTAAATCCAAAGCAGGGACCTCTCCGGGCCCAAATCCAAATCCACAGATCTTACCGGGTCATTTTATCCTACTTCGGCCTCAAGTTTCCTGTCGGGGGCTTTTATATTCTTCGGCCTCGACTTTCCTATCGGGTGCTTTTATATTCTCTGGCCTTGACTCTTCGGTCGAGGACCTTTGTATTCTCTGGCCTCGACTCTCCGTTCAAGGACTTTTTATATTCTCCGGCCTCAACTCTTCGGGCGAGGACCTTTGTATTCTCCGACCTCGACTCTCCTATCAAGGGCTTTTTATATTCTTCGGCCTTGACTCTCCGGTTAAGGACGTTTTATTCTTCAGCCTCGACTCTCCGATCAAGGACTTTTTATATTCTCCGGCCTTGGCACTCAGTCGTGGACCTTTGTATTCTCTGGCCTCGACTCTTCGGTCAAGGATATTATATATTCTCCGGCCTCGACTCTCTGGTAGAGGACTTTTTATTCTTCGACCTTGACTCTCCTGTCGAGGACTTTTTATATTCTCCAGTCTCGACTCTCCAGTCGAGGACTTTTTATATTCTCCAGCCTCAAGTCTTCGATCGAGGACTTTTATATTCTCCGGCCTCGACTCTCCAGTCGAGGACTTTTGTATTGTGTTCGAGTCTATTCCATCGCCATTCGGCAAAGGGACTCGTAATGTGCGATTACTTCCCCGTCTCTCCGGTTAGGACTGTAATTGTGTGACCTGTATTATTTATTACATTAATCCAAATCCAATCAACACAAAGTCCAATTGATAAAATAAAAGTCTGTACAACCAAGAAAATCAAATGTCCACCTAGAAAGAAACCAAAGTCCACAGAAAATAGAAAGAAAACAAGATTTCAAAAACCCGAGCATCACGATTTATCATCATCACAGATACCTAAGGACCGTCCACGATCCCGTACATGTGTAAGTGACATAGCTGCATCACATTGGGGTTTATTACTTATTCAAAGCCATAAATCAATTCAACTGATAATAAGCTGACGCTGCCTAGATCCAGTGCCATTTTCGTCTAAGGTGGGCGGTGGCCGCTCCTGTTCCATTTCCACAGCTCGATTCCTTACGTACTGTTGTAGATGACCATTCCTCACATGTTCCTCAATAATATGCTTAAGATGCCTACAGTCATTTGTGTTGTGCCCATCCAGCTCATGGAATAGGCAATGCTTTCTCGATGTCCGCTCGTATTCAGAGGGTTCCCTTTTTTCCAGCCTTCGATACTGGAGGTGCCCTCGAGTATCCAAGTAAATCCTTTCCAGAGTTTCAGTCAAATTTGCGTACGAAGAGAATTTAGATTCCCTCCGTTGCCTTTTCGATGTGCTACCATTGTCATTCATTTTTCTTTTGCCTCTATCGTCCTTGTTTGAATCCTCCCTAGGCAGACTTCCACCTTTTACCGCATAAACTTTAGCCTCTCTCCCCTCTCTTTCAGCCTTCACATCTTCCTATCGTAAAAACCTTTCTGCTTCATGATAAAACTCCCCGAGATCCATTGGTGGATCCCGTTCCAACGATATCTTAAAATTTGAATCATCTACAATTCCTGAGACTACTGCCATCAAAACCATCGACGGATCGGGTCGATCCACCGAAGCCACCGCTGCATTGAATCTGGTTAAGAAATCCCTAAGTGACTCTCCCTTCCATTATTTCATTGATGTTAAAGTCATCACATTCTTGGGTCTCACGATGTGGACCCGAAATTGTCTCATAAATCTCTCAATCAACTCCGTCCAAGTGCCAATTGAGCCGCTCTCTAGTTGTCTGAACCATAGTGCTACTATATCAGTCAGATACAAAGGGAAGCACCGAGCCATGACTTCCTCTGATGCCCCCGGTACTCCCATGTGCCTCATATACCTTGTCAAGTGAACAGCGGGATCCGTTCTCCCATCATACATCTCCAGTGTTGGTAGTTTGAAATCTAGTGGATTCCTAGCCTGCCTGATCACAGGAGTGAAAGGACTCCTGTTCACGTCCTCCAAATCTCTATTCACCAATCCTTTCCTCATTGCCCATCTGATCATGTCCGCTAACCTGTCATTGTCATCAAGTGATAGCCTATGTCTGCGATCTCCAACCTGCCTCCCAAGTCCACGAGGGAATCCTAAAACCTGTCCTTCTGGACGAGCATCCATATCTCGATCAACGCCAAACTACACAGCGCCGCCTGGTACCCTTACTGGAATTGAGCCAACATGATTCGAGCGCGTGCCCCTAGCTCAGTGACTATTCCTGATGGTCCCACTCTATCCTGAATCCCGGTTGCTCCATGCTCCTGATCCTGATTCTAAACTGTCTCTGCACTTGCTGCTCCAGCTTCAGGGTCCCTATTTCCAGCATTTCTTGCAGTTACGTTCTCTTGATTTTGCACTCCAGCTTGTCCATCTCATCGAAGTAGGTTCTGCATCATCTCTTCCTGCCTTTTCAGCATCCTTTCTTGCATAGCATCCATCATCATCTCCATCCCATCTCTGGTGACGAAAATTGAGGTCTAATTAGCTCCTGAAGAGGCCTCCTGACTTCCTTCATGCTGACTCCTTTCCATTCTCTGTCTCCTTGTTGATTTCTTAGCCATTGATTCCCAAAATTCGATCCTTTAGATTTCCAAATCTGAACTCCAAATCTGGTATAGCAAGTGCTAGTCCTTCTCAGTGAAAGCACCAAAGTGTTTGCGCCAAAATTGGTCACAAACCCCAAAAGTAATGAAAGCACCAGTGTTTACACACAAATCCTCAATATCCAAACACAGATCTCAGATCCAGATAATGTAGAGAATAAAAATAAAGGAATAACCAAATTAAAATGAAAGAAAATGGGAAAAGACACAAGATTTATAGTGGTTCGGCTATCTCCAGCCTATGTCCACTTTGAATTGATCCTATTATTCCTTTTATATTGAGATTATAGTTACAAGCCTTTGAAATCAGTAAACAAAATGGCAGAGTTTCGACTAGAAAAGCAAAAGAAGATCCCCTCCTCTTTTTAGTTGCCATAAAGCTGCTATTTATAGGTGCAGATATGAAAATATCTGCCCCAAAACCTGGAATACCTCTTTCCATGCGTAGGTGGGCCCACCAGATCGATCTGGAGTCGTTTGGGATCGATCCTAATCGATCCAAGTATAATTCGTATTGATCCAAAATTTGTCCAATGAAGCTGAGATCGATCATAGACGTTCTTGAGTGAATAAGCAAGCTCCTATGAAAATTTCATAGCATTTGGACTTGCAGAATAAGATTTATGATCGATCCAAGTTTGTTTTTGTGAGTAGGCTGAAGGTTTTGTATCCATGGATTTCGTATCCATCAATTTGCCTCCATCACTTCGTATCCATCAGTCCCCATGTCCATAGCCATAACCTTCGTATCCATCCGAGTTCCACGCTTCAATCCATGCAATGAGCTCCTCCCCTTGACCGGCTTCTTTGTATCGATCGATACGAAGGTGATCGATACGAAATAGCTTATGAGTGCTCGCCTCTTTTCGTATCCATTCACTGCACCTATCTTCATATCGATCCCAAGTGTCCTGGTGAAGCATGTGACTTTGTATCCATCCTAAGTGTGTTCTTCGTATCGATCCAAGTGTCCATGCTGTTCGTATCGATCTGCTGCTTTGCATTCCAACTTGACTGCTTTGTATCGGTCAATACGAATACGTTCGATATGAAGTGTGCCTCCATATCCAACAACTGCCGCCCTTCTTGTCCATCTCCCACTCTCTTCTTTGTATTGATCCCTAACTTGGATCGATACGTACTGTGATCGATCCAAAGCAAAGTGCATTTTCCATATCTGTACCCACATTGATCGATACAAACCATATCGATATGAACTAATTTCCCATGAATATTGATCCATCCATATCTTGAGCATACGAACTCCGTTTGACCTAAAATTTGAAATGAAGCCTTTTCTAGCCTTGTTCATAATTTCTAATCGATCCCACCTTGATTGGAGCTTAGTCAAATTTTGACGGTATCGATCATAGCCTCGTTTCCAATCGATCTCCAATCTTGATATCCATCCTTTTTACCCGATTTGTTGATATCCCGGCCTTGACCAAAAGGCAGGGTAACAATCCTACTCCTCATTTCCACCATTTCCACCTCCGTTTCGCCAAACACCCAATACTGACACATAAACTATAGTGACCAGAACCACCTCTGTTTCACCATCCTCCAAGCCATTCAACTGCCAAAACAAACAGTCCACAACCATACCCCACCACTGCCTTACTTCGACCAACCCAAGCTACCATTCAATTGCCTACCTCCTCAACAAAAATCAATACAACACTTCGAAGCTTCTGCTCCATATAGCCATCATCAATTCTGTCAACCAAACTTCATCACACCCCACTGACCACAATTACTTCACATACATTCCACTGTCAACATACACCACCTATCTCTCTGACCACCACTAGCCAACAAATTCACTGCCTGCATATCCAACCACCGACTGCCCTTCAACTTCTTCCACCTGCACCTTACACTCTGCTGCTTCAATCGAGAACATAAACATCACACTTCCTTACTGCCTCCAACATTCGACACCTGCAATCACTTCGTACCCAAAACCCTGCAACCCGAACGAACAATGACCCATCTACAACAACCCACACCCAAATCAAACACCACAAATCACCTGAAACCCAACCCGCGACCTTCTTCTACAACTCATGAACAACTTCACCGTAATCACCTCATTCCTAATTCACAAATCAAAAAATTGCAAATCCCTCATCGTCAACATTCAATCACCCTCACCCTAAATTCAACCTCGTTCAATTTATCCATGATTTCTTCTTCTCTTCTTGTTTGTGTTTTTACATTATTTTTATTTTTGTTGCTGTTTGTTTGACTTGTTTTAAGTAATGGAGTAAAGTTTTTTTTTAACCGTGGGATTGTTTTAGCGGGTCGAGTTAGCATTATGTCTTGTAGGCCTGAATAAATTTTCTATTTTAATTTGTTTTGTTTTAATTTGTTTTGCTTCAAGTTCCATCCTTATATAAAAAATATATCTATCTTGTTCCTAATTTCACGTTGCCGAAGCAGATAAAGAAAAGAACTACTCGCTTGCTAATAATTCTGCACACTATGGTATCGTGCTCTTATCACTTGTTTTTATTTTCATTGCATTGTTGGTTGCTTGCATATTATATTAAAAAATAATTTCAAAAGAAAAAACAAAAAAAAATTCATCCGTCGTTGCATTGTTAAAATCACGTTTAATTTTTATTTTGCATTAATCTCATCTTATTTTTATTTTTTAAGGGCAATACCCAAATCCATTTAAGGTGGGGGATTTCATCACCCCTTCCTTAGCCCACAAATTGCATTTCATCATAGAATTTTGACTAATAATAACGGTTAGACACTTGACTTAAGAATGCCACAACCTCACTTATGGCTTAATTGTCTCTTGACAAGATATCTTCTTTGAACAATTTATTTTTTTGGTGTCTAGGTTACGGGAGAGCAGTAATCATATATAAATGTTATAGTGATTCGTAAATATTATAGTGATTTTTTCTCTGAAGGTACTTAAATCTTCGGTTGCATTGCTATTGTGATTCGTGGTGCACCGATAACTCCTATCCGTTACCTGGCTAAGAAATACTTTGTTGGATTAAGACAAAGTGTGATTATACAATTTTGGGTTAGGAGCTACTAAGGATCGAAAATTAGTAATTAAGTTCTTACATTCATTTAGTTGCATTAGTTCATGCATATTTAAAAAAAAAAAAATCCAAAACTTAAAAAATTGTACATTTTACTTAACTTAGTTCTTGTTTATCCAAGATCCAAAAAAAATCTTTTTAAATCTTTTCCTTTAAAAAATTTCAATCAAGATAAAAAATTCCAAAAAAAATTGAGTTGGTTTTTTTTAGAAAAGCAAGAAAATCCAAAATAATATATAATCTTTTCAAAAATAAAAAACTATGACACAAAAACAAAAACATACAAAAAAAGAGAGAACGTTTTTTGAAAATCCAGAAAACAAAACAAAAATCAAATCTCTCTTTAGAAAAATAATTTTCTTTTGGTAAATATTTTTCCTTTTAAAAAAATATAGAAAAAAGAGACAATATTCACTTCATTTTCCAAGCCTTGCTTCTTTCTCCAAACTCGATTCTAACTTCTTTCTCTTCCTTTATTCTTCTCGCTAGTGCATGAGTATTTGGACTCATGACACTTCTACGAATCGTTGGACTCGTGACCCTTCTATGAATATTTTAACTCGAACAAACGATCCTCCTGCAATGGCGAACAAGAATGGCCCTCGAACTCTTATGGACAAAATCTTTCTCGATAGAGTTTCTATTCCTTCTTATATCACGTTACCCGCCCCTACGGGTAATCATTTTGAAATTCATTCAAACCATATTGCCACGCTCCCAAAATTTGGCAATTTTGAACATGGTGACCCATACATTTTCCTAACAAAATTCGAAGAAGTTTGTGCAACCATTAAACTCCAAAAACTTTGTGATGACAGAATCAAACTTCGATTAACTCCATTCGCTCTTATCGATTACACTAAAAAATAGTTGTACAGCTTACCTTCAAACTCGATCAAAACTTGGGAAGAATTTGTTAAAGTTTTCTTAAAATAGTTCTACCAAAAAACAACAAAATTCGAAACGAAATCGTCAATTTTCATCAATTCAGGGGTGAACCATTCGGAAAATATTTTGAAAGATTTAAAGAGGTTTTGGTAAAATGTCCACACCATAATTTCAGAAAATGGACCCTTTGCCAAATCTTATACGATGGACTTAAAAATAGCTCATGAACTATGCTTGAATCGATGCGCCAAGGCAACTTTCTCGCCCAACATCCCGATGATGCTTGGCAATTCCTTGAAAACCTAGTCGAAAAATCATCCCAATGGGAACGTTCCAACGAAAAATCAATTTACTCACGATCGAGCGCACATTTGATAGGATCATCTTTAGCTTTGGAAGCTAAGATTGACGCAATGATTAATAAATTTGACATTGTTTTCTCATCCAACAAAGTGAACCAAGCTTCCCAACCCATGTGTTATAAATATAACGATCTGAATCACATAGCCGATCAATGCCCTAATTCGATTGAACAACTCAATGCTTTCAATAAGGTTAAGAATGACCCGTTTTCTCCAACGTATAATACTAGTTGGAGAAATCATCCGAACTTTGCTTGGAACCAAAATAATCCCAACACGAATTTGGTTCGTTCCTATTTTCAAGCATTTCCGAATAATGCGTCGAATACTCCCTTTCAACCCAATCAATTTTAACAAAATTTTGCGGGTCCATCTCAAATCACCACAACAATCTTTTGCTCCTCAAGACGATAAACGATTGTCTTCTCTTGAAAAGAAGTCTCCAAACTTTGGCTAAGGCAACCACTAAAAATCTCCAATCAAATAGCAATTTGCAAAATTTGTTAACCTCATATATGCAGAATACGAGCCAATCGATTGCTAAACTTGAAATGCAAATGAGTCAATTAGCCATGTCTATGAGTGAATGTGAACGAGGCACATTCTCAAGTTAGCCAGTTTCGAATCCTAGAAATCTATACACAAATTCGAATCAAGCCCATGTTGTTCAAGATAGCAACGTAACCCAAATGAATTCTATCACAACTTTGCGTTCCAGTAAACAAATTGATAATCAAGTCGTGAATCTAAACGATTTATCGGAAACCCCTGTTGATACTTCTAAAACAGCAAACGAATCTGAACAAAACGTTGAGCCAAACATTGAATCAAATTCCAATCCAAATTCTTCTTCTACTCAAGTAGACCCACCTACTGAGTATCGTGTTCCATTTCCACATCGTCTTCGACCTAAGAAACACTTTGATCAAATGGAAAAGATGTTGGAAATTTTAAAAAAGTGAAAGTAAACACCCCGCTTCTTGATATCGTTCAACAAGTCCCAACTTACGCTAAGTTTCCCAAGGACTTGTGTACCCAAAAATGACGCACTCATGTACCCAAGAAAGTCTTCTTAGCCGCCGAACTTAGTGAAGTCTTATCCCAATCAATTCCTGTTAAATACAAAGATCCTGGATGTCCGACGATCTCGTACACAATAGGAGACATAATGATTAACAAATGCTTACTCGATTTGGGTGTGAGTGTCAATTTGATTCCTTATTCCATTTACTAGCAACTTGGCTTAGGTGAACTTAAACCAACGAAAGTAACTCTTCAATTTTCCAATCGTTCAATAAAGAAACCCATAGGAGAAACCGAGGATGTACTCACCAAAATTGGTTAACTTATATTCCATGTTAAGGGATATGCTACCAATTAAGGGTGCTCCATGATGTTAGCTATTTTCTCTCCAAATTTTGTGCAATTTTGACGTACGGTTTTTGAGATATCGCATTTTCCATGAAGTAGTGTTGCTTGAATTCTAATTTATCCCAGTCCCTCCAAAGGGAGTTATGCCCATCACTCCAACTTCCTCTAATTGGAATGAGATCCCTAGAGGATGTTCCACATATTGTATTAGGCTTGTACTTCAAGTTTAATGTCAATTGGATGAGTATAACTTGAGTTATTGCTCAATCTTTGGTGCAATGTGAGTTATCTCCTGATTCTAGTCGATCCCTATGGAGGGAAGAGGGTCGATTCCTCTTTCTTCATCCTTTTAAGATGCGATCCTAGGGTAGGATCCTTAGGGTCCCCATATCTTATTCCCAAATATTCATGTTTAATGGATTTATAGAATCTGAGATATCGATCGATCATCGTTAAATTGAGTTGTGGAATCGATACAATACGTTCCATAGTGTTGAATATGGATCGTACCTGATCCATCTTCGGGGAGTAGTAAGCTTTCATGCTTTTGCTTTGCTTCTGCTTCATATTATCATCCTTTCTTGATTTTTGGACCCAACAGTCATCGCTCTGGGCTACTGGCCTTGATGACAGTCGAGTCTAACTTGTCTAGTCGGTTCAGATATAGCCGGGTCAAAATGTCAGATAACATTTTCCCCCAAAGTACGTCTTCTTTGCATACATGACGTGCTTTGAATCGAAGCAAGTTAGAGTCACCAGAAAGAAATCCATTTAGTTTCCTAATAAGTTGCTATCCTTCTGTTGAATTATCTTCCCAAAGTGTTGTATCCCTCTTTGATCGTCATGACGCTTGGTCGATTTCCAACAGTATAAATTTAGGATTGTATTCCATTAGTTGCTATCTGCACCCAGTTCTACAGGTCTAGTAAGCTTTGGCTATTTGATCTAGTCTTTTCTTCAATAACTCCAAGTGAAAATTCAATTTTTGTTGATTTCAAGAAGTCAAATTTTTTGAATATACACGTGCACATTCAGGTACATGTTCTTGTTATTGATTTTCGGATGCATTTGTATTCTCACGAGTCGTCGCCAATTCCTTCTAGTTCAAATTGCAATTGGATAGCAATCCTTGTTTATATATTATTTTATAATGAAATAGGGGTTGTAATAAGTCATTCGATGAGAGGGTACTTCAAGTTCTATAGGGATGACATCCTCAGAACCATAAGCAAGGGCGAATGGAGTATGGCCAGTCGCAGACTTGTGGGTGGTTATGTAAGCCCATAATGCTGTTGGGAGTTCATCCCCCCACTTGCCTCTAGCCTTTTCCAAACGTTTCTTCAGAATGGACTTTATGATTTTGTTCACAGCTTCAACCTGTATATTTGCTTTAGGGCGAGCAACTCCGCAAATCTCTTTTCAATATGATGCCGATGGCAGAAGTCTTTAAATTTTGCATTGTCGAATTGGGTTCCATTATCAGTTACGATGGTTCATGGAAGGCCAAGAAAATAGATGATGTTTCGGACAATGAAGTTGATTATTTTATTTGTCGTAATCATGGTTAAAAGTTCTGCTTCAGCCTATTTGGTGAAGTAATCAACTGCTACGATGGCATATTCCACAGCACCTTTAGAATCGGCAAGAAGCTGACGATGTCAGTACCCTAAAGGGTAAATGGCTATGGAGTGACCATTTGAGAAATTTCCATCGGCGGGGGCCCTTGGAATTTTTGCAAACATCTGGCACTCGTCGCATTATCTAGCGTGATCAGTTGAATCTCGATTGAAAGTTTGCCAGTAATACCCATAACGGAGTATTTTTTTGTTAGGGTTTGCCCCCTGGTTTGATCGCCGCATTCTACTTCGTGGACTTCTCTCAAGACTCGTTTGATTTAATCATGGGTGATACACCAAAGTAAGGGAATGAAGAAACCCTTTCTAAACATGACTCCTTCATGGATGATGCAGCATGAAACTTTGGGGAGGATCTGTCGTTTTTCATTCCTCCATCTAGGAAAGATCCCCCATTATAGATTATCTTTGATAGGAGTCATCCATGACCCCTTTTCTGGCTCCGTCTCCAAGATCTAGTCGATCTCCATCTTTCAATGCTTGGAATGTTAAGTACTTCAACTAAGACAAAGTCTATTTATTATGCATCCCCAGAACGGGCCAGCATGGCCAATGACTCGACCTTTTCGTTTTCTTCTCTGAGGATGTGTGTAATGGTGTTATACTAGAAGTCAGCTAGTAGCTCTTGAACTCGGCCGAGATAAGGAGCAAGACGCTGCCCCTTGCAAGATAATCTTCCCTGACTTTGCATACCACTAACCAAGAATCATAAAAGATATGTAAAGTTTCCACTCCCGGTTCTCTAGTAAGTTTGAGCCTGGCGATCAAGGCTTCATATTTACTTCGTTATTTGTTGCAGGGAAGTTGAGTTTTTGGGCATAGCAGGTCAAACGTTCCTCAGGAATCGTTAGCATAACTCTGACACCAGAACATCAATCATTGGAAGCTCCATCCTTGTACATTTTCCATTAATTGGTCGGTTCACCACTGCTCTTCGGATAGTCATCTGATGGAGCGAATTCAGATGTGAAGTCTGCTAATGTTGTCCTTGGTTAGCTCTCCGAGGAGGACAAGTGATATCGAATTGTCTTAGCTCGATATTTCATTTGAGCAACCTTCCAAACATCTAAGGTTGCTATAGGACCTATCGTAACGGCTGGTCAGTGAAGACTTTGATGGGTGAGCTTGGAAGTACCGACGAAGCTTTCGTGATGCAATCAAGACGCAGAACATGAGCTTTTCCATCTTTGGGTAGTTTCTATCAATACCTGTCAATTGCTTGCTAACATAATATACAGGCCTCTGGATCAGATTCTCTTCACGTAATAGTGTGGCACTCATGGCATATACTGACACCGCTAAATAGATGTATAAGTCTTCATGGTCTAGTGGCTTAAATAGGATAGAAGGTCTCTCTAAGTGATCTAACTAAGCTTGAAACGCATCTATGCAATCCTGCATCCATTCAAAGTTCCTCTTTCCTCTTCTAATTAAGTCGAATAAAGGAATACACTTGTCGGTGGCCCTGGAAATGAAGCAGCTTAGGGTGGTAACCTTCTCATTTAAGCTCTGTACCTGCTTAATCATCTTCGGCACTTTGATGTTTCGAATTGTTTCAATCTTCTCAGGATCGGCTTCGATTCCACGAGATTACATGATGAAACCCCGAAATTTTCCTGACGCAACGCCGTAGAGCATTTAAAGGGATTTAGTTTCATTCCATATTTTTATAGAACACCGAACATCTCTGCTAAGTCGTCAATGTGGTCGTTTGATCGTCGTGACTACATGAGCATATCATCAACATATACTTCCATTGATCACCCGATCTGGTCTTTGAACATCCTGTTGACCAGTCTTTAGTAAGTAGCTTCAGCATTATTTAGTTCAAACGGCATCACAACATAACAGTATAGCCCTAGATCGATAATGAAGCTGGTGTGCTTCTGGTTGGGGACGTGCATCAGAATCTAGTTGTATCCGGAGTACACATCCATAAATGAAAGCAGTTCATATCCAGTGTTGAGTCTACCAACTGGTCGATCCTTAAAAGTGGAAAGCTGTCTTTTGGGCATGCCTTGTTCAGGTCTGAGTAGTCGATGCATGACCGCTACTTTCCATTAACTTTTCTCACAAGAACTGGATTGGATGCCCATTTCGGGTAGAGGGCGTTGTGGGTAAACCTATTGTTTTTGAGTTTATTCATCTCCTCTTTAAGTGCAGGAATCCCTTTGGATCTATGCCGTGTTGCTTTTCTTTCACTGGGACATGCCTCGGTTCGATATTTAATGCATGGCTCGCGATGGTCGATGAGATCACATGCATGTCAGAATGGGTCCAACCGAACACATCAAGATTCATTCGGAGAAAGCTAGCTAATTCCTTCATCATCGTTGCATTGAGCTGCGATCCGATCTTTAGGACTCGTGATGGGTCCTCGTGACTGACCGTAATGTTAGTCGTTAGTTCAGTGGGTGCCG
Organism: Allium fistulosum; assembly: GCA_030737815.1. NCBI lineage: Eukaryota > Viridiplantae > Streptophyta > Magnoliopsida > Asparagales > Amaryllidaceae > Allium > Allium fistulosum. Next base: position 1,363,464,017 of record CM060903.1, on the reverse strand, counting down.
CCTTGGATTCTTTGGGCTTCTCTTCTTCATCACTCGGGTCTATATCTTTATAGAACCGACTATGGTGCTATTGCTTGATATTGGACTTATGTTGTGAGTTGAAAAGTGCTTAAATGGATTTTCCCAAGCAATGTGATCGGTTCCAATCCCTTGTTTTGGTGGAACTTAAGCATTTTTTGATTTGGCACGAACATATTGGACCATGTGAACTCAAAATCGAATAATGGGATATACCATATATGACTTGCATATTTGAACTAGCATAGGCCATGAATCAGATGTTTACCACTTCATACTTAAATAGATTAGCATATTTGTACTTGTAGTAAAATGTGCCCTGAATGAAGTTCAATATGAATATCATATTCCTATATGTTGATAATCAATCATTAAGTTCAAACATAACTGTTTCACATAACTATCAATGTGAAATCCGGTAGGGACGATCAATAATGACGATCACTCCGGTCGAATCCCAGAGTCTTGTCATGAGCTGTTGAGTTTGATAGTGATGGGTTCTAGATGCTTTTAGCAATTACCTACGATGGTTGAAGATCAGGCTTAAAGGAGCGCATCGAGTCAAATCTCGAGTAGGGTTCAACTTCGTGTTGCGCTCGCTGCATAGCTGGCTCTTGCTTTGAGTTTGAATCCGCTAGTGTACTCGAGTAACATGCTTTTCATTCAATATATTTGTGATCTGTTGCTCGTCGTTTAGGTTGGAATGATAGTCAGTTGCCCATTAGCTTGGGCATCATTCGATGATTTTGTCTCTAGGTATCCTTTCGGTCGTAGCCTTGAGCCATTGTAAACACTAGATATGAGTCATAGTATTGAGCTATCGCAATCAGTCTTTGGATGACTACATTTCTACCCTCGTCTTGGGTTGACAAATATACTGCATGGACGGTCGAGTCTCGTCATAGTCATGTTTATACTCCCACCTAAGCTCCAAAGAGTTAGAGTTGATCGATGAATGGTCAGTTCACATTCATCTTGTTTCTCGCTTGTGCCCCCAATTTTGGGGCATACGTCGATATGTAGGAAGGAAAGTCATGTCCAATCAATGATTGATACTCTCTCTACCGGACCAAGGGCAAGGATCAATGTGCGGACGGTCAAGTCATGTATGTTTCGTATTGCTCTTCTAGAAGGATCATGGTAAGAGTCAACGAATGAACGGTCATGTCGCATTCAATCGGGACTGGACGGTCAGTCGTGTCCATATATGATTCACATTCTCCACCAAATCTAGGGATAGAGTTGACTCAGGTGCATTTGGTTCATGCTTATTTGGTCTCATAATCCTCCTGATGGATCAAAGGATGGTGCTGGAGAATTAATGATCAAGTCACAGTCATTAGTGGTTTATTCTCCTATCTGCACTCTGGTGATCGAAGTTTTTCAAAGAACATCCAGGTCACATCCGTTTGTCTTTGGTGTGGATTAATATTGACCGTCGACCCAACGGGACAATATGGAAAGATTGGATCGACCCAGTGGTACAATACAGTGGGTCGCTCATAACTTTGGACATCATTTTGATTGGTTTTGTCTTAAGGCCTCCTTGTAGTCGTTTCGTTACGTTGTAAACATCACCCATCCGGAGCTCTAATAAGATGCCGTACTCAGCTTTCAATAATTTTTACTCTTGCCCCTGGTCTTGGATTAGCAGAGTTAGTTCATGGGTGGTTGAGTTCCATCTGTAGTGAGTTTATACTCCTCCTGTCGAGTTCAAGTCAGAGTTTATGGAATAGTGAATGGTCGAACCACACTCATCTATTTATTTGTACACATATCGCACTCTGGGGACAAGAGATTGTTGGCGGGTGGTCGAATCGCACCCAATTTGTGTTTATACTCCAGTCCACACTCATGGACTTAGACTTATTCTGCAAAATGGTCGAAACACATTTTCCTTAGTCATTTATTCTACCCCTAAACGAGAGATGGAAGTCGAAGAGTGGATGGTCGAATCACATTCACTCTTACTTGGATTTCTTCACATCAAATCATGGAAAGGAGCTGATTTGCGGATGATCGAGTCATACCTGATTTAAACATGGGCTTTTAAATTTCCCCTTGCATTAAGGGCAAGAGTCTATGCATGGATGGTCATACTGCATCCACTTTCATTCAGATCTTACTTCTGTCGAACCGTAGGAGTGAGATGAGTGTTTTGGAGAAATCCATGCCTAAGCAGGGGAGCGGATGGTCGGACCCATCCACTTTGAGTTGTGTCTTTGCCCCCAAGCCAGGGGGAAGAGTTGGAGAGAGGACGGTCGAATCGCGTCCACCATTTGTGTTATACTCCTGACCATGCTCTAAAGACTAGAGTTGGTTGGTGGACGATCGAACCACATCCATCTTTTTGTGATTATACTCCAGTCCACACTTTGGAAATAAGAGTTGATCGATGGACAGTCGGACCGCATCTAACCTTTTGTGTTTATACTCTAATCCGCACTCTAGGAACTAGTGTTGAGCGATGGACGATGTTTATACTCTAGTACGCATCCTGGAAACTAGAGTTGATCGATGGATGGTCGAACCGCGTCCATCTTTTTGTGTTTATACTTCAACCCGCACTCTAGGAACTAGAGTCGATCGATGGATGGTCGGACCGCGTCCATCCTTTTGTGTTTATACTTCAGTCCGCACTCTAGGAACTAGAGTCGATCGATGGATGGTCGGACCGCATCCATCTTTTTGTGTTTATACTCCAGTACGCACCCTGAGAACTAGAGTTGATCGATGGATGGTCGGACCGCGTCCATCTTTTTGTGTTTATACTCCAGTCCGCACTCTAGGAACTAGAGTTGATCTATGGATGGTCGGACTGCATCCATCTTTTTGTGTTTATACTCTAGTCCGCACTCTGGGAACTAGAGTTGATCAATGGATGGTTGGACCGCGTCCATCTTTTTGTGTTTATACTTCAGTCCACGCTCTGGGATCTTGAGTTGATCGATGGACGGTTGGACCGCATCCATCTTTTTGTGTTTATACTCCAATCCACACTCTATGAACTAGAATTGATCGATGGATAGTCGGACCATGTCCATCATTTTGTATTTATACTCCAGTCCGCACTTTGGGAACAAGAGTTAAGTAATGGATTGTTGGACCATGTCCATCTTTTTGTGTTTATACTCCAGTCCGCACTATGGGAACTAGAGTTGATCGATGAACGGTCGGACTGCATCCATCCTTTTGTGTTTATACTCCAGTTTGCACTTTGGAAACTAGAGTTGATCAATGGACAGCCGGCCCGCATCCATATTTCTATGTTTATACTCTAGTCTGCACACTTGGAACTAGAGTTGATCGATGGATGGTCAGATCGCATCCATCTTTTTGTGTTTATACTCTAGTCTGCACTCTGAGAACTAGAGTTGTTCGATGGATGGTCGGACCGCGTCCAACTTTTTGTGTTTATACTCCAATCCGCACTCTGAGAACTAGAGTTGTTCGATGGATGGTTGGACCGTATCCATCTTTTGGTGTTTATACTCCAATCCTAACTCTGAGAATTAGAGTTGATCGATGGATGATCGGACTGCATCCATCTTTTGTGTTTATACTCCAGTCCGCACTCTATGAACTAGAGGTGATTGATGGGTGGTCAGTCGCATCCGTTTTTTTATTTATTCTCCACCTATCAAGTCAAGGTAAGAGTTGTTGAATGAAAGGTTGAATCACATCCATTCTAGGAATTAAAATTTGCCCCAGCACCAAGGACAGAACTTGGAGAGTGAGATGGTTGATTCATGTTCACTCGGTGATTCTAGCTCCTCTTGTTAAGTTAATGAAGGAGGAGGCGATGGATGGTCGGATCACATCCATGCTTGAGTTAGACAGTCAGGTCTCATCCAATTTGCTTATTACTCCTCCCAGCAAGTCGAGGGAGAGAGTTTTTAGGTGAACGATCAAGTCACATCCACCTCAAGCTGTAGTTGCATCCACATGTTGAGGGCGGTGGTTGATGAGTAGGAAGTCAATCATGCCTACTTTAAGTCCAGCTTCCAGACTGTTTCATGTTTCCCGGGCTGGAGTTAATGTATGGACGGTCAAGTTGCGTCCACTTTAGTTGGACCTTGTTCATGCTGAGCTTCGGGAGAGGCATAAGTATTTTGGCGAACGTCAAGTATGAACTAGGAGTGGATGGTCGGATCACATCCATTCCAAGTGTTTCTCCGGTCTTCAAGTCAAGCATGGAGGTTGATGAGAGGATGGTTAGTCGTGTCCACTTTGTATTAGATTCTGACCTTGTCGGGCTCTGAATAAGGCATAAGTGTTCTGTCAGAATTGAATCATGAAGTAGGAAGTGGATGGTCGAGTCACACCCACTCTCCATTTCGAGTCCTTGCCCCAAGTCAGGGGCATATGGTAGCTGATGAGCGGTTGAATCACGCTCATCTTGATGATCCTCCAAAGGTTCGATCATGGTCCGTGGAGGTTGGTTGGCACCCAAATCTAATTACTTGGTCGCCTGCATCGTTTAGAAGTAGTTTAGTTCAAGTTGGTCATAGTTCACAACATAACTGAAATTGAAATAAATCTTATTGATAAGTGAAGCAGCATCGTATGCTCGCTATTCCACTTTGCCCCAGCCTTTCTTGGCTGGAAGTCGACCGTTAGTGGTCCAATTGATAATCAAAGTTCTTTATTGGTCGGATATTCCCTGGCCGCCATTCTACAGGGTTTGCATAGATTGTTGAAGCTTTCCTTTTTAGATCAGCTTTCTGATCACATCTCGGAGGTGTCTGCGATCGCTGGTGTTATGACTGTATGTATCTTGAAATATACAACATTTCTCGGATTTCTTCTGCATTTTGATGGAATCTCTCGAGGCTAGTTTCCAGTGCTGCTCCAAGTCATGAGTCTCCAGCTAGATATTTTCGATTGAATCATTCAAAGGAGTATATGAGTAGAATTTTAGGATTCTGGGTTGTCTCCTAGAATTTGAGTCCTCATTTAGGGCATCATCGTTACTCTTGTTTTGAACCCCTCTGGCCATCGGACCTGCATTGTTTCCTGTCAATATTAGTCTCTCATCCTCCTTGCGTAAGCATTGATTCGCTTTGTAATACAAGTGATCCAAGGTCGTAGGGGTTTTCCAGCTAACCAATCGTTGAAATCCGACTTAGGGTCGATCCCCTTATCAATGCCCTCAGGTTGATATCCTCATAGGGAGTGCTCACTTCAGTGATGGCGATGTTGAATTCATGCAAGAGGTCTTTGACTAGCTTGCATGGCATTTGGAATAAGTTGGGTAGTGATATTGCATGCTTGAATATTCTTCTCATAAAACGGCTTCAGCGAACGGATTCTGATGGGGTACTCCAATCGTCGTCGGTCTGGTCTTGCTAACAAGTTGTCATACCACAACTGCCAAGTCAGGTGTTTGGAAGCTAGTAAGTTGAGGGCAGTCACAATCTACCTTAGGAGCTTGACCCGGTAACCGATCCTAGTTTGTGCCATATCGTCTTAGTTCTCCTGCCTTTGGAAGTGCTGTTTAAGTAGCAGTTCCTTGTCCATTCATTGGTTGAAAATCAGTAGTTGCCGCTTGATTCCCTATGCCCTAGTCAGTCACAAGATGTAAGGGAAGTGGATAGAATGCATTGTCTTTAAGTTGACTTTCGAATCCAAAATGTGGGGACACTGCGTTGCGGCATGGGTTCGGGTGCCATATAGGGATATATTCCTTTTAGAGCTCTTTTTTTAAATGAATTGTACTGGACCCATTTTTAAAAAAATTAACCGTACCCGATCCATATAGGGATCGGCTGAAATGCCACGGTGTAGGATAGGTGGTATAGGGATCGGTTGTAGTTGAGTGTCAAGGGATCGGTCCTATCAGGGATCGATCAATGTGGGATCGGTCATATAAAGGATCAGTAATAAAGAGGGACCGATATACATAAATGCTGGAGGGATCGATCATATGAGGGATCGGTAATATGGAGGGATCGATATACATATATGCTGGAGAGATCGGTATAGCTGTTTCGAAGGGATCGGTATTGTCATCTTTGGAGGGATCAGTATTGAGCATGTACATGTAAATGTAAATAGGGATCGGTAGTAGGTATAGAGGGGTCAGCCATTTTGGCTTCGACAGAGGGATCGGCTATTTTGAGGGTTCGACCATTTTGGCCTTGAGAGAGGGATCAGCCATTTTGGCCTCGACAGAGGGATCGACCATTTTGGCTTTGCTAACTTGAGTGCGAATTTCGGCATCCAATCCCAAGAGCTTGCATACATGAGTGAATCTGATCCCTTCGGAATGGACATGAACACATGAACAAATCCAAATAAGAACATTAGCATCATCATTCCCTTCAACTTTGCAGGAAGTTGATTTAATTTCTCTAACCATGGCTATCAGCTTCCTTTAGATTATCTTCAAATTTGAGTAGAATATGAAGTTTGTCGGTAGAAAGCTAGATCTATCTCATGAATATGTAAATTCACAAGTAGATGCTGAGATCCAATCAAGCTGAGAATTCAATTCTCAGTGAAAGCACCAAAATGTTGACGCTAAAAATGGGCATCAACACTCAATAGAATCGAGTAGAGATTAAATGAAGAATGAAATTAAAACAGAGCAAATATCATAAATGAACACATAGATTTTTATAGTGGTTCGGCAATCTTGGCCTATGTCCACTTCATATTTTAATTGATCTTGCACTTGATTATGATTACAAGAATGTTTGGAGCAGCTAGGATCCATTATTACAAGAATAAAGAATAAAAATGGAAGAGCCTTTTCAGTAGAAAAAAGAATCCCTTTTCTAATGCCTTGCCTATTGTATTTATAGGGGAAGACGTGCATGGATCAGACTGAATTTTCAGCAGAAGGTTTACGGGACCAAGACGAAGCCACCCAAAAATTTCTAGGCCCATCGGGGCCCACAACAGGGATCGGTACTGATCCCTATTAGTGTGTCCAAATAGGTTGTGATCCCTTTGGGGGTGCCCATGATGTTAGCTGCTTGCTCCCTAAATTTCATGCAATTCCGACGTTCGGTTGTGAGATACCGCATTTTCCATGAAGTAGTGTTGCTTTAATACTGATTTTTGTCGATCCCTCCAAGGGGAGTTATGCCAATCCCTCCAACTTCCTCCAATTGGAAAGGGATCCTTAAAGGATGTTCCACATGTTTTCATAGGCTTGTACTTCAAGTTTAATGTTAAGTGGATGAGTAGAACTTGAGTTATTGCTCGATTTGTGGTGCAATGTGAGTTGTCTCCAGATTCTAGCCAGTCCCTATGGAGGGAAGAGGGCTGATCCCTCTTTCTTCATCCTTTTGAGATGCGATCCCTAAGGTAGGATCCTTAGGGCCCCACATCTTGTTTCCAAAGTTTCATGTGTAATGGATTTGTAGAATCTAAGAAATCGATCGATCATCATTGAATTAAGCTGTGAAATCGATACAATACAATCCATAGTGTTGAATATGGATCGTACCTGATCCATCTTCGGGGAGTAGTGAAATTTCATTGTAACGACCCGCTATTTTGGACCATTCGCATTCGCACATGTTGGACTTGAATAATTCAAAATACCGAATTATTAATTTAAATTTGGCAAAACTGAACATATACAGTAAATAAATAATCATAGATCACAGACACAGAGTAATAAATGCAGCGGAAGCAAAAGATAGTAGTCCATGAAGCTACTATATACATATTAGAGTTAAATAAGGTACAACAGATGTCTCGAATACAAAATCAAATACAATATCAGAATACATCACTGGAATCAACTGAATATCTGGAAGCTGGATAGATAGCTGGATCTCCAAGCGAAGCTCCAACTCCAAAGGCGAGTCTCGAATACTGGTACACTCAGACTGACCCGAGCGTAAAGCAAAACACAAAACACTCGAGTCAGGATTAACATTCTTATATCAATAAATCCAACTCAAGTGAAACAGCAACTGAAATACAAGTAACTCAAAGGATGTTTGGAATAACCATCCTTTAAGGATCCGTTAAACTATCTACTATGTAGTAGTGTACGGTAAATAGATAATGCCTATCAGTAATATAAAGTATCAAAATAGTGTTAAGGCGTTACCATTATCCCCCTTAACACATTTTATATAAGCGTTATAGTCTATACAGCACTGTAAACTCCACCGTAAACTAGTGGGCTATCAGGGAGTACTCCATAGGTATAACACAAAACAAATCGTAGTGGTCTCGTATAAAGGGATACAAGTATGACAAGGCACATGAGGCAATACCCAAAGTAGTGAAACTGCCGTTTGCCTGATCCGGACTGGTGAGAACGCATCACCGCAGCGATCGCAACACCGCGAAACAACACTCCCAAAATCAAGGGTGCACCAATCGACCACAAGTAATGAGTAGTTTTCAAAGAAGTGTGTTCGCTCGAGGTAGCTAACCCCCATTTGGCCCGGCACGGCTCCTGGTTTAGTCATTTCCAATTTGACACAAGTGTCAAGGCTTTCCATTATCGTTCTCTTTCTTCCGTCATCACGTACATCATTCCAACCACTTCATTCTGGATCACACTCCGCGTATAGTTATTAAAGTGGTTTTCGGTTTAGACAGTGAGTATGTCCCTAACCGATTCCGGTCTCTTTAATAACTTTCGTGATTATTACACCGATTGGTCGTTTATTTATTTCAAAATCAAATCAATTTCAATCTCAAATAGAATTTGTAAACCAACATTCCATTTGTCTTTCTAAAACAATTCCCATAACTTACGTTTCAAAACTTCCAAATTACCCTTTCAAAATCTTATAATTCAAATTAAATATTTGATTTAAGACAATTCAAGTATTCATTTAAATTTGTATATAAGTTTCATCCCGAAATCATTTAAATTACTTTAATTTAACATTGAAATCAATTTAAATTCATTGATCGATTTCATTCAATGTTCGTTAAGTAAATTTATCCTTCAAAACAATTTCCATTTAACTTCCAATTTATTAAATCAATTATTTAAGTTCAACTCCATTATATCAAAAACTTACAAATTGTATTAAATTAAATTCATCAAATCCAATTCTTTACATTTCAAGTCTTACAATAATTTCAATAAACACATTTTTATTTCTTGTTAGAGAAATTCAATTTCACTTATTTATTTACTTAGTTACAATTTCAAAGCTCAATTAATAAAGAACTAAATTTCACTAATTCAAGAGGTTCAATTTTATTTAACTATTAAATAATTCAATTTTATTTAATTATTAAATAATTTCAAACTTAATTATTAACTAATTTCAAAACTTAATTATTAATAATTCCAAATTTAATTATTAAATAATTTCAAACTTAATTCAATCGTTTCTCAAATTAAACAACGTTCTTTCATCAATTACATTGTTAATATTTTGTTTCATATTATTAAATATTAACATTTTCCTTTCATAAAAATTCAAATTCCAACTTCATTTCAAAACCTTATCATTTATTCAAATAAAATCTTTATTTTATTTTTAAATCAAATTATTGACCAATCGGGTTTTATTTAATTTTCTATCCTAAGTCAAAGTTTTATTTGGGTATATATCATTTCAACCCGATTCCAATTCAATTCAAAATCAAAACATAGCAAAGGGAACTTGCAGTGTGATAACTGGGATGGTGTCAAAGTAAATAAACAAGCAATAACAACAATCAATAACAATAATCCAATAATTAATTCAAATAATCCCGAAATAATCGTATTAATTCACATTGTTATTTGTGTAAATTAATATAATTATTTCTAGAATCGACACTATCATTTCATGTAGATTAAAGATTATTACATCAATGTTTATACGGTTCTTCACTTGATATTTATTGTTCAATTTCAAACTACATCAATTTATACCACATACATTCAAATGGTTCAAGGTGTAATTAACCATATTACTACGTGTCAAGTAATTAAACATTAAAAGGGGTCATATTATGCAAATGTCATCTAATCAAATTTAACATATATCAAATCTAACTATCCTACGTGAATTTCAATTTCAAATTATCTATCACTTACAACATTAACAATTTAACGTCCAACGTCAACATCAAACAATCAATCATTTAACAATCAAACTGGATTATCATTGTATAAATAACAGATAATGGTGTCAGATGTCATAGGTGAACTGATACAGGTAATAACATATATATAACAGTGTAAATAACTAACAGTCGCATATTTCAATTGTCGTTTCAATTGAAATCAAATTTAATAAATAAAAGAACATTAATCGTGAGTGATTGCTCACCTTCGAGGCTGGAGAATACTGAAGATGACATAAGTACGCACACTGATATGAATATGAGCAACTCAAAAGATGCCGCGACCAAATTGGTCATTGACGAGGCAAGAGTAAGGCACGATGAACACGAGTTCGACGGATAAGCTGATAAGAGAAATTTATGAAAAAAAATCAAATCAGTTTTGATATATACTGAAAATAGATATATTATTATTGTATTATTTAAATCAATACTCCATTTAAAAATACATATTAAAATAACCAATTTATATAAATATTTTAAAAAAAAATCAAACATGTATTGAAAATATTTTGCTTTGCAGACTAACATATATATGCAGACCCAATAACACTAAATGTACTATGCAAGCTAATATGTATATATGAAAGCTACAAACTAACCCAAACTATATGCACAATGTATATGTACGCAATCTAGAAAAATCAAAATTTATATATTACACCCTTTTTTCCTTTTTTTTTACACAAATGCATAATATGGTACAGTATACCTTTATATAAACAATATACAAGGTAACAATCTATACACAACTTTCGAAAAACAACATACATTTATAACTGACTTTATAAATTAACATATACAAAAGTTATACAATATAAACTAACCTTTATATGACTAATAAACATATATATTCATATAATCCTTTCATGCGCAACTGTACAAACCTATTTTACTTTAAATTTTATCCCACCTGTACATGCGAACCAACATACCTTAATCCTACATATACAAACTAAACTCATATGCATTTGAACAGCAGTTTAAACTCAAAAGCTTGTAAGAACACATAAGAATGGGTAGCACATGGAATGAACAAAATAACAAGGGGTGACAGGCTGACAAGGTGAAGGCTGGCTTCAGGATATTATTTCTTGGTTCGGCAACCAAGATGCACGCACGTTTAATACATATATATATATATATATTTACATAAAGTTTGGCAAATATAACAACTTTTATAACCTCAAAACAAATTATACACTTCCGTACTCAAATATGCTTGCTATACCTGATATATATGAAGTATTATATAAACTATCAAAATACTTACTTTATATTTAGCTTGTGAATACAGCAACATACCCATATATATTTATATGCAGACGATGAGCTCGGTTGAGGCACGAGAGGGAGGAAGAGCGAAGATCGGCTGGAGGCTTCACCTGGTCTCGGGAAGAAGGCGTAGGACGGTAATGGTTCGGCGTGACCAAGACAGGTGTCGGCACAAGGAGGGAAGTTCCGCCACGGCAAAAGGAGGGTGGTGGAATTCTAGTGTGTCATGTGTCAGCTGCTTGGAGGAAGAGATCGGGCGGTGGTGAGGAGACGCGGTTGTGGCTTGCTATGGAAAATATGGCGGGTCGGTTGCGTTTGTGGCGAGGGTGACAGGGGGCGGAGGAGCAAGGCGGAGAGCGAGAAAAGGACGGGGTGCTCGGGTTTGGGAAGGGAGCGGTCTGACAGCGGGTCGATTGGGTTATGTTGTCAGGCGGAGGCGTGCTGAGAGCACGGGCCTGTGCTGCCGGAGGGGTTTGGGTGACCGGCCATTTGTTGGAGAAGATGCAGATCCAATTTTTTTTTTAATAAGGCCGAGCATGACATACTTGATGAAGGGAGAGGGAAAGTTGGCAGTTGTGGAATGCACGCATGATAAAGAGCAGGGAAAGAAACACATTTCAAAGCAAGGTAAAGCAATTGAACAGACAAATACGAGTTGGCAAATATAACCTTGGAAACAGTGTATAATTGAATAAAGGAATAGAAATAGTCACCTTTCTGGAAATAAAAGGATGCTGTCTATTGGTTAATAGTAGGTGGAAACTGAATAGAGACAAAGAACGTACCGATACAGAATCATTTTCACCGGATTCTGCTACGTACCAGACTTCACAACACAGAAATAATTATACCGTAAAGATCAGCACGACAAGACGATCAAAACGATATATAGATATTAGCAGTACGATTGAATTATAAAAATTCGAATTTTTCTACTACGAAAAATGCAAGAAAAATAAGATCGACGGAGCTAAAGAAGTCCGAATTTTGAAAAACGAAAAAAGACGTCTTGCTCAGAAGGTGATTTACAATTTTTCTATGTAAAAATATTCGGGTTACGAAAACGTTTTATTTTCATTACATTTTAACTGATAAAAACCGAAATGACATGACTGAAATTTACTTTCATATTTTCTGACAAAACTTTACAACTTCCTATGTTTAAATAGACGCATTTTAAATATCGAATTTTCGTTGCGAAATTTTATTGTTTATTTTTATTTAACGAAAATTTCATTTAACGCAAAACGCACGTTTCTTACGTTAAAATTATTATTTTGGTTTCTGCTATTGGTTCCAACTATAACATATTATTACATTACGTTTTTAATATGTATTACATTATCGGTCTTATCGAAATTGGTCGTCAACGAATTTGGTTTTTTGATTTGTAACTTATATACAAAGAGATTGCCATTTAATAAATCGTAAAATTTTATTTCTATCGGATTTTTAATTAAAATTTTATTTAGTTTAGTATTTTTAAAGCGTTAAAAAAATACGGGTCATTACAATCTCCCCCACTCAAAACTTTTCGTCCCCGAAAAGGAAGGAGGTAGAAGAAAAGAAACAGCCAGAAAGAAAATAGATTGATAATCAAAATAACCAACTAGTTCAAACCATATAAATTTCAATTTAAATAAATTTTGTATTCAACAATTGGTTTTCAAAATTTCCATTAAACTTATTTAAATACACATTTATTAATGTTAGATACAAAAGGTTTCTTTCAAAAATGAAATTCAATTTAAATTCAATTAATTCAGGATACCTCATTAAGTTGATTTAATTTCAATTCTGTTAACTTTCAAAACGATTTTTTTTTAATCACATCTATTATTCAATTAACTTATTATTTTATTTATATCCATAAACATTTTCTAATTTAAAATTTTAGTGTATAACATTAACTATACGCACTCAAATTTCCTTTATAAAGACATTTTATATTGTATACTATCCAACTACATAGTTAACTTTTGAGCAATTTGGGTAAGTTGTATTAGAATGGAATCGGGTATTATACAAATAAAATTCTTCAATTCAATTGGCTTAAGTTTAAATGTTTATTCAAAATTTTTGGCTTCATTTAAAAATTTAAATCATCCTTTAAGAAAGATTTAAGAATTAAATTTCCGATTAAATTTAAACAATTTAGAGATAAATATATACATACAATATAACCAAATCAAATCTAAATTAAATACTAATATATATGTATATAAATATTTTTAAATCAAGTCATACTTTAAAAATTCAAATCAAATTCATTTCAAAACAAAAGTGTAGCAAGCTACTTATGGTCTCTACTCTTCGAAACTCGAAAATGAATGTCGATGATGCGGCCGTCATCACCGAAATTATTTTCCAGCGATAAAGAGAAGAGCACTGATTTAGACTTTAAATTCTTTGGAATGATTCTTTTTGAAGATATTTAAATACTATACACTTTAAAACTTTCAAATCAAAGTTTGAAACCACCGAATATTAAATTCTCAAATTTAGTTTAAATCCATTTAAATTCAAAATCAATCTTAACCCATTTTATAAATTCATTTATTTATATTATCCAATGGTCAATGGTTTATGAAATAATAAATGAAAATTAAATATTATCATTTCGGACAACAACTCATTAACAATTTAATTTCAGAGAAAAAAAAATTTATACTTGCATATATAATATAATCATTCAAAAATTTATTTTGTTTACCAAATTTGAAAACGATACTGTGTCGGTTTGCTCTGTTAAAGTGTTTTGGAAATCCTATCGATAGCGTTGATCAGACGAATCGATCGAAAATCCAAATAAACATCAACAACTCAAACAACACAATATTTTTAAAACAATTTAAATATAATTTCACAAATACCATTCCTCGCTCGACGATACAAGAATAGATTTCAAAACATGTATAGCGATTCAAATTTGATGGAAATCAAATCAAAGAGAATTTTGATTCGAACATAAGTTTGAAACAGAAGATAAGATAATTCAATTACCACAATCGGGAGATGGATGAGTTTATTTAATTCACGGGCAACCTTAACCGGGTCGTCCGTGACTTCAAGAATAAGATCAATGCAGAATTCTGAGATAAATCTACATTCGATCGCAAGAGATAGAATTCAGACATAGCAGGAGATAGATAGCATCATGAACCGAGGATACAAAAATCTCCAGTGAATCGATGCCAATTGTAAAGGAGTGCCACCCATTTACGAAATCAATTTGAGATTGGCAGGACCGCCAACTCATTATAAAGGTCATTCGAGGTGGAGTTATGTGATACTCCAAAATTCAGAGGAATACGAATAGTGAGGAACAAGAATAAATTTCAGAACCGAGGGAACGTTCCAAAATTCAAAGGAATCGAGTCAAAATGAAGAGATCCAAACTCGAATGAAAGTGTTTCTATAAATACATTTACCCTATATGCTGAGTTTTGCCTAGAGCTACCAAAGCTCTGATACCAACTGTAACGACCCGCTATTTTGGACCATTCGCATTCGCACATGTTGGACTTGAATAATTCAAAATACCGAATTATTAATTTAAATTTGGCAAAACTGAACATATACAGTAAATAAATAATCACAGATCACAGACACAGAGTAATAAATGCAGCGGAAGCAAAAGATAGTAGTCCATGAAGCTACTATATACATATTAGAGTTAAATAAGGTACAACAGATGTCTCGAATACAAAATCAAATACAATATCAGAATACATCACTGGAATCAACTGAATATCTGGAAGCTGGATAGATAGCTGGATCTCCAAGCGAAGCTCCAACTCCAAAGGCGAGTCTCGAATACTGGTACACTCAGACTGACCCGAGCGTAAAGCAAAACACAAAACACTCGAGTCAGGATTAACATTCTTATATCAATAAATCCAACTCAAGTGAAACAGCAACTGAAATACAAGTAACTCAAAGGATGTTTGGAATAACCATCCTTTAAGGATCCGTTAAACTATCTACTATGTAGTAGTGTACGGTAAATAGATAATGCCTATCAGTAATATAAAGTATCAAAATAGTGTTAAGGCGTTACCATTATCCCCCTTAACACATTTTATATAAGCGTTATAGTCTATACAGCACTGTAAACTCCACCGTAAACTAGTGGGCTATCAGGGAGTACTCCATAGGTATAACACAAAACAAATCGTAGTGGTCTCGTATAAAGGGATACAAGTATGACAAGGCACATGAGGCAATACCCAAAGTAGTGAAACTGCCGTTTGCCTGATCCGGACTGGTGAGAACGCATCGCCGCAGCGATCGCAACACCGCGAAACAACACTCCCAAAATCAAGGGTGCACCAATCGACCACAAGTAATGAGTAGTTTTCAAAGAAGTGTGTTCGCTCGAGGTAGCTAACCCCCATTTGGCCCGGCACGGCTCCTGGTTTAGTCATTTCCAATTTGACACAAGTGTCAAGGCTTTCCATTATCGTTCTCTTTCTTCCGTCATCACGTACATCATTCCAACCACTTCATTCTGGATCACACTCCGCGTATAGTTATTAAAGTGGTTTTCGGTTTAGACAGTGAGTATGTCCCTAACCGATTCCGGTCTCTTTAATAACTTTCGTGATTATTACACCGATTGGTCGTTTATTTATTTCAAAATCAAATCAATTTCAATCTCAAATAGAATTTGTAAACCAACATTCCATTTGTCTTTCTAAAACAATTCCCATAACTTACGTTTCAAAACTTCCAAATTACCCTTTCAAAATCTTATAATTCAAATTAAATATTTGATTTAAGACAATTCAAGTATTCATTTAAATTCGTATATAAGTTTCATCCCGAAATCATTTAAATTACTTTAATTTAACATTGAAATCAATTTAAATTCATTGATCGATTTCATTCAATGTTCGTTAAGTAAATTTATCCTTCAAAACAATTTCCATTTAACTTCCAATTTATTAAATCAATTATTTAAGTTCAACTCCATTATATCAAAAACTTACAAATTGTATTAAATTAAATTCATCAAATCCAATTCTTTACATTTCAAGTCTTACAATAATTTCAATAAACACATTTTTATTTCTTGTTAGAGAAATTCAATTTCACTTATTTATTTACTTAGTTGCAATTTCAAAGCTCAATTAATAAAGAACTAAATTTCACTAATTCAAGAGGTTCAATTTTATTTAACTATTAAATAATTCAATTTTATTTAATTATTAAATAATTTCAAACTTAATTATTAACTAATTTCAAAACTTAATTATTAATAATTCCAAATTTAATTATTAAATAATTTCAAACTTAATTCAATCATTTCTCAAATTAAACACTGTTCTTTCATCAATTACATTGTTAATATTTTGTTTCATATTATTAAATATTAACATTTTCCTTTCATAAAAATTCAAATTCCAACTTCATTTCAAAACCTTATCATTTATTCAAATAAAATCTTTATTTTATTTTTAAATCAAATTATTGACCAATCGGGTTTTATTTAATTTTCTATCCTAAGTCAAAGTTTTATTTGGGTATATATCATTTCAACCCGATTCCAATTCAATTCAAAATCAAAACATAGCAAAGGAACTTGCAGTGTGATAACTGGGATGGTGTCAAAGTAAATAAACAAGCAATAACAACAATCAATAACAATAATCCAATAATTAATTCAAATAATCCCGAAATAATTGTATTAATTCACATTGTTATTTGTGTAAATGAATATAATTATTTCTAGAATCGACACTATCATTTCATGTAGATTAAAGAGTATTACATTAATGTTTATACGGCTCTTCACTTGATATTTATTGTTCAATTTCAAACTACATCAATTTATACCACATACATTCAAATGGTTCAAGGTGTAATTAACCATATTACTACGTGTCAAGTAATTAAACATTAAAAGGGGTCATATTATGCAAATGTCATCTAATTAAATTTAACATATATCAAATCTAACTATCCTACGTGAATTTCAATTTCAAATTATTTATCACTTACAACATTAATAATTTAACGTCCAACGTCAACATCAAACAATCAATCATTTAACAATCAAACTGGATTATCATTGTATAAATAACAGATAATGGTGTCAGATGTCACAGGTGAACTGATACAAGTAATAACATATATATAACAGTGTAAATAACTAACGGTCGCATATTTCAATTGTTGTTTCAATTGAAATCAAATTTAATAAATAAAAGAACATTAATCGTGAGTGATTGCTCACCTTCGAGGCTGGAGAATACTGAAGATGACATAAGTACACACACTGATACGAATATGAGCAACTCAAAAGATGCCGCGACCAAATTGGTCATTGACGAGGCAAGAGTAAGGCACGATGAACACGAGTTCGACGGATAAGCTGATAACAGAAATTAATGAAAACAAATCAAATCGGTTTTGATATATACTGAAAATAGATATATTATTATTGTATTATTTAAATCAATACTCCATTTAAAAATACATATTAAAATAACCAATTTATATAAATATTTAAAAAAAATCAAACATGTATTGAAAATATTTTGCTTTGCAGACTAACATATATATGTTGACCCAATAACACTAAATGTACTATGCAAGCTAATATGTATATATGAAAGCTACAAACTAACCCAAACTATATGCACAATGTATATGTACGCAATCTAGAAAAATCAAAATTTATATATTACACCCTTTTTTTCCTTTTTTTTTACACAAATGCATAATATGGTACAGTATACCTTTATATAAACAGTATACAAGGTAACAATCTATACACAACTTTCGAAAAACAACATACATTTATAACTGACTTTATAAATTAACATATACAAAAGTTATACAATATAAACTAACCTTTATATGACTAATAAACATATATATATTCATATAATCCTTTCATGCGCAACTGAACCTATTTTACTTTAAATTTTATCCCACCTGTACATGCGAACCAACATACCTTAATCCTACATATACAAACTAAACTCATATGCATTTGAACAACAGTTTAAACTCAAAAGCTTGTAAGAACACATAAGAATGGGTAGCACATGGAATGAACAAAATAACAAGGGGTGACAGGCTGACAAGGTGAAGGCTGGCTTCAGGATATTATTTCTTGGTTCGGCAACCAAGATGCACGCATGTTTAATACATATATATATATATATATATATATATTTACATAAAGTTTGGCAAATATAACAACTTTTATAACCTCAAAACAAATTATACACTTCCGTACTCAAATATGCTTGCTATACCTGATATATATGAAGTATTATATAAACTATCAAAATACTTAATTTATATTTAGCTTGTGAATACAGCAACATACCCATATATATTTATATGCAGACGATGAGCTCGGCTGAGGCACGAGAGGGAGGAAGAGCGAAGACCGGCTGGAGGCTTCACCTGGTCTCGGGAAGAAGGCGTAGGACGGTGATGGTTCGGCGTGACCAAGACAGGTGTCGGCACAAGGAGGGAAGTTCCGCCACGGCAAAAGGAGGGTGGTGGAATTCTAGTGTGCCATGTGTCGGTTGCTTGGAGGAAGAGATCGGGCGGTGGTGAGGAGACGCGGTTGTGGCTTGCTATGGAAAATATGGCGGGTCAGTTGCGTTTGTGGCGAGGGTGACAAGGGGCGGAGGAGCAAGGCGGAGAGCGAGAAAAGGACGGGGTGCTCGGGTTTGGGAAGGGAGCGGTCTGACAGCGGGTCGATTGGGTTATGTTGTCAGGCGGAGGCGTGCTGAGAGCACGGGCCTGTGCTGCCGGAGGGGTTTGGGTGACCGGCCATTTGTTGGAGAAGATGCAGATCCAAATTTTTTTTAATAAGGCCGAGCATGAGATACTTGATGAAGGGAGAGGGAAAGTTGGTGTAACGACCCAGAATTTTTGATAATTAAAATTCGAATATTTAATTAATTTTAAATATTAATAAGTGGAATTAAGAAGTCGAATGATTTATTTTTCGAATATTGGATTTAATTTGACAATTAAATCGATAATTAAATAGTGAAATTCCAGAGATAATTGAAAATCAAGTTTAAAATGATTGAAAATGATTTGTAAAATTTTATTTAATCATACTGGAGTTATAGAAAGGTTATAGAACTTTCAGAATCGAATTTGGAGTTAATCTGTGAAAATTGAATATTGTAATATTTAATTATCGACTGTAAAAATAGCCAATTTTCGAACAGTCTCAGAATTGAACGAAACTAGTTCCATTGGATCCGTAATAGTTAGTTATTATCGGATTTCAATTTTCGTATCCATAAAAGTTATCGTTTGACCGTGGCAACTCGAAACGCATCGATATCGTTTTAATTTTAAATCGTCGAGTTAAAATAGTCATTTTTCAAAAAGTCTCGGATTTCGACGAAACTAGTTTCATCGGATCCGTAATGTGATATTATTGTAAGATTTCAAATTTCATAATTTTTGGATGTACCGTTTGTCCGGTACGAATCAAAACGCCTCGAAATCGATTTAAATCGGTTTAATTTAATTTGATCGTTTATTGCCATATCTCACACATACGATCAAATTAGCTTTCGAAACCTGTTCCATTGCGTTCGGAACGCGGGGTAAACCCCAGAAACGCCAGTTACCGCGCGTAAATCGGAGTTCGGAAAAATCACGAATGAATAGTGTTCGGTAGAAAATCTATAAAAGGACCTTTATTCATTTCAATTGCCAAAAACCCTAATCTCAAGAGCCAGCCGCCGCTTACAATTTCTAAGGCCAGAAATGCTCCATTCTTCTCGTCTTAATTTCTTCAAACCTATGCATCGATTCGTGAAAGCATTAACTACAATGTTGTAGTGCTCAACAAGATCGTCAGATCTGTATGGCGATGATGGGTTGCAGTGAAGCGTGGAGGCCAAGAGAGGGCCACGTTTGTGCTCGGTTCGTGCACGTTTCTCGAGGTGCAGGGGGGGTCGAGCTGCACGTGAATTGGGGCGGGCGTGCTAGGCGAGTAGGGCTACGATGTGGCCTCATCTGATCGTGATGGAAGTCATCGATGCCGTCGCGTGTATTAGGGCATAGAGGCGGCAGTGGGTGTGTTCGTCACCTGGAAGTAACGATGGTAGGGAAGAAGGATTAACATGCGGCCAAGATTTGGGGGTAGCAGATCCAACGGCTTTGATAAGCATAGGTTATAAAAAAATAAATAAATATTGTAAAATTATTTTAATTAAATTCGTATAAAACTTTGTAATGCTATAACTTCGTCATATGTTGTCGAAATTCGACGAAACAGGAAGCATTGGAATCGTATCGTCGAACACTACGCGATGCAATTGGTTTGGAGTCGTTTGGAGCTAGTTTGAATTTCGGGTAAAATTAAACTCGCGTTTAATTTTATCCGAAATAAACGCTGGAACGGAATTTAAAAATCAAGGTGAGATCTTCTCACTCAAATTGAATGTGGAATTTTTGCAGTTATTGATTTCTATTGGATGTGATATTAGATATAGTAGGATATATATCTATATATAGCAATATATACATATTGGCATATGTATATATTGGATTGATGATTTCCCGCCTCGTATAGCGGATGAGACCCTATTGCGCCGTTAGTAAGCGGATTATTTTTATAAAACCCATATACCGCGATAATTCCGTACTGGAGCGGAATTGGTATTGTGCTAACGTCTGTGGATGCAGGGAAACAGGTTGGAGGGATCCAACTGGATTCCTCACCAGTATTTATTTATTTACAGATATTGATATATATTCTGTTATCATATTGATATATGATATTGACTGTTGTGATGGACTGATTGGTGCTGTTGCATCATCGGATTCAGTTTTGAAATGTAAAAATAACGACTTTTACTTTAAAAAGGATTTTTAAAGTGATTTTTGAAAATATACGTTTTATGGAATTTTTGAATCGATTTATAAACGTAAAATTTTAAAGTTTTAAAAGTTATAATTTTTAGTGAAATATAACCGAAGAGTCGTTTTTGAAATAAAAGTCGATTTATTTATAAAATGGTTTAAGTTGGGATTTTTGAATAACTATAAACGATTTGTATAGAAAGATTTATAAAATTGATATTTTATCAATCAAAATATTGGACTTATAAAACGAATTTTATAAGTGTTAAAAAGAAGTATAAATGGATTTCATAAGTGAATGAAATTAATAGATTTATATTGTGAAGTTAAAAATGAATGAAGTTGTAGAATAAAGGATTTATAAGTAATTTACTTATAACTTGGATTTTTGCCTTTAAATGGAATATTGATCGAATTTGTTCATAAATGATTCTTTTAAAAAGTTGAAATCGTTATAAAGTACAAATGCGATTTATAAACGTTGTTTATAAATCTGAAATCACTTATTCTTATAAGTGAATTTTAGAAGTTAATAAAATGAGATTTATAAACCGGAGTTGTTATAGAAAATAGAAAATGGAATTTATAAACGTTGTATTATAAATTCGGAAATCAATCAAAATTGATAAATTTAATATAGAAGGTTATTAAGGAAATTTTATCCACGATTTTGGATAGTGGATAATTCTTGAAATAAATGTGTAGAAAAGATTGAAATGTGGTTAGTGAAGTATATTCACGATTTTGGACAGTGAGTATATTTTTAAGTAAAATGGATATGGTTTTGGGAAAGCGATATTATAAAATGAAGTTAATTGTTTTAAAAGATGTTTTAAAACGTGTTAAGTATCGAAATCATAGATTTCAACATTCATTGTTGAAATAGACGTTTTCGAGAAGTAGAAGGAAATGGTGGACTATAACACTGTTGTTATAGTAAATGATTTCCGAAAGGAAATATTTTGTATAGTATTGGGATTTATATATCTATCTAAATTTCGAATCCCTATACTAGTGATTTTGAGTTGTCGTAATGATGTTTTACGTAACATTCGTTTTGACTCAAATAAAATTTGTGAAAGAGAATGATTTCCTTAAAGGATGAAATATATACTTAAATTTGATTTAAGTATATTGAATATTTTCAAATGTGAAAATAAATGATTTGTGAATTACTTATTATTATATAAGTATGGAATTGCTTTTCCAATATGAAACGAAGGGTTTGAAACTTTATCTTTTTAAGATAAATTGAAAAGTGAATATTTGAAATTTGTTTCCAAATGGTTAAGTGTGGAAATTTTATATCTAGTAAAGATATTTTGGAGATAAAATTATTTGGAAAATTATTTGGAATCTGATGATGTTGCGCATCTTTATTGATAGTTAAATAACCGACTATCAATAATTACCTTGAGTAGGTATTTGTTGTGAATTGGATGAATTTGAATGCCACACTTATTTTTGAATAATCGCTCACTATTCGGGTTAGCCGGGAAAGGACCATGGGGTCGTATAACCCATTCCGAATATGTGATACATCGTTATGAATTGCATTCGAAGACCGGTGTTGAAGACCGGATATTTTTGAAAACGGAAGGATTACCGTCGAGTTACTCTACATCGGCTGATCTCCGATTTAGAGGTTTTATCACCCTTAGTGACTGGAAGTCCCGACGTGATTGAAAATTATCCGGAATTGCAAGGGCTTCGTGAGAAGTGCCTTCGGTTCTGTTCGATCCCGGAACAGACTTGTATGGATTGTGTGTCTGACGTTACAATTTGAGATATAAAGCTGATTTCTTTCAAATACATTTCTGTTGGTGGCGGAGAATTTATTCTCTTAGCTTAACACCCTTCTCTGAGACGTACGAGATCAGAGGTTATGTAGTTGAAATTTATCAGCGATATATCCCAATTTGGTAACGTGGCATACTGAGTGTTGCTGTGAAATGATCAGTGTTTGATCATTTGTGATATGATCATTTGTTTGATCTTATATCTTTGTGATCATAGGTTGATCATTTTGTTTGACCCGAAGCAGGGCTTTTTGAGAAAGCGTAGCTTTGTGGACGAGACTTCATCGAGCCTCACACCCCGGAAATGGTCGAAACAGGAAGGATGCGGCAAGGTTCTAGGGAGTAGCGCCCCTTAGTGTATGTCATTCCTTCTGGATAAAGGTGGTATCATGGTATGGAGCCCAGATACTTAACCTCTGTGGTTGCTGCAAAATTTATTTCTTTGTGGTTGTTGCGAATCGGGGATCCTCGGGAAGATCGGTTACGATCGGGGGATGGCATACGCGTGTCAGTAGTTACCTATTTTTGCAGAGGTAACCCGGCCTTGTGTTGGCAGAGATCCGGTTAGGTTCTCGGGTCGTCTATTCCAGGGACGTACCCATCGTGGATAGGAAGTTCCTTAGCCTGACCATTTGTTGGAAATCCAAACTCCAATACGTGACTTGTACGGTATTAGTTGTAGAACCTGCCATTTACGTACGGTGGTCACCACTGTTTAGATGGTAGCTATAGTAGGCATACGATACTGGTCGTATGTTGGCTAAGATTAATATTATACTTTCGAAATGTTTTCTACACTATGCACTAATAATAATATCAAAAATGATGTGATTTTGCGTAGTAAGCATCTTTGACTATCATAAGAAGAAATCTCCTCCAAGTCTGCGTTTGCATTGTGTGTGTGGTGGGAGGTCTTATGGTAGTTTCATTTTCCAAAAGCATTGCGAATTGACTTTAAAATTCTCTGCTGTTTATTTTTAAAGAATAACTGTTTTACGATCTCACACCAGTCACCATGACTGACTCGGAGTTTATTGTTTCCCTTCTAAACTCTGGGTGCCCACCAATTTCCACACGGGCAGTCTAGAGTTAGATTATCAGGATATTCTGGATATTCTGGAGCTTTGGAGATAAGCTGGAGGACGAGACGTAGTATTTGTATCTGATAGTATTTATTCCGCTGTGTATTCTGTATGAGGACAAGTTTATATAACTGTCCATTGTTGTATATTGACTCTGATGATTGATGTATGTATAAAATGATATAGTTCTTTGTTTTAAAAGACTAGTAATTATCTATTGTATATTGTTCCGCTGCGATATGTGAGATTCTGATATTGTCTCTGTTCTGTGTTTCTATTGATGTCGTTCTGATGTTTTCTGTTGTTCTTCTTCTTTCTTTCTTCTCTTTTTCTTCTATCTTCTTCTTCTTCTACCTTTTCTTTTTCTTAAAACCCTCACTATTGGAGTTTCCGGCACTCGATTGCTCGACAGTCGATAAAGTGAGTATCGATGTCGAATTTTCGAAAGTCGAAAATTTCGGTATGTGGCAAAGTGGTATCAGAGCATATGGTTAAGCGACAACCCTGCTCTGTTGGGTGTTACTCATTAGAGATAGAGTCAGTAGTACTCTAGAATGAGTTTGAGTGTAATAATAGATACGAGTGCGTATTTGTTAGTGAATATAAAATTGTTTTATATTGTGATGATTGGTTTGTTGAGTGGTATATGGATTCTGGTCGGTATTGTCCGTACAACTCTATCGATAGGGATCTCTAAACACTTATATAGAACAATTCGGCACAGTATTGTTTTAAATTGGGTAAATGAGATAATTTTACCCAAAACTATTTTTGTATATAAAAGAAATGTTTTTCTATGAATTACTATAGTATATGGTTGCATGGTTGTTAGAAGTGATAATATTAAACTATTATCCTTGAAATTAAATGAGAAATTGGAATTATAAACTCCAAAGTTAAGAAATAAAATTCACATACAAATGAAATTTAAGAATGTAAATTATAAATGTGATTTGTAATTTAAAATGGAATTCCAGAGAAGTATTTGGAAATGTTTTGAAAAGAATTTGAAAATTTTGGAGATTTGGAAAGTTTAATTCCTTTTTGATTTGAAAATGGATTTCAAGGGTTTTGAAAAATGTTTTGAATGAATGAAAAGCTCTAAACTCTTGTCGGTCGCTGGAAAATAACTTCGGTAATGACTGCAGCATTATCGATGTTCATTTTCGAGTTTCCAAAAGAGGAATTGCTGCCAAATTGTTTTAAATAGAAGTTGTTTGAAAAATTTGGATTTTGTTTTTGAAATTCAAAGGATAATTTGAATTGTTTTCAAAATGGCTTTGAAATGTTGGTAAGACTCTGGAATCAATTTATGAAATATTATGAAATTGATAACTTGTAAAGTTTAAAGTTTAAATAAAAAATCCATTTAACGAATGAAATTTATAAATATGAATTGGAAGCATAAGGAAATGAATTCATATATGAATAAAATGGTAAATGAATTTATAAATGAAAATAGAATTCCAAGAAGATAATTGAAAATAAAATTCCTTAATGAAATGGAATTGTGAATGCGAATGTATAAATGATTGTATAAATCAAAATGTAAATAAGTTGATAACTTATAGAATATTTGAAATCTGATTGGAATGAAATTCAAATTGAAGACGAATGAATTAGTAATTGAAACTAATCTAAAAATAATCAGTTATGAATGAAAGATAATTGATAAAATTCAATATTCAGAAGTTAAACCGAATCCAAATTAGATTGGAATTGTGAAATTGAATTCAAATGAATTTGAAATGCAAAATTGAACGAAATTGAATATATAACTTCAATAGTGAATTAGAGATGATATAAGCAGTTATATTGAAAAATTTTGTAATTGAATGTATGAAATGGTTTGAATATATGCAACTAGATATTATGGCTAGTAGGATATACAGGTATAAAGGAATTGGAATTTAATTTCGAAGATAAATTTGAATGGCTCGACAAAAGGTAAGTATTTGAATTCGAATATGAGATTTGATGACTTATTTCTCTAGCCGCTTGGCTTTTTCTTTTTCTTTTTGAAATCTGAGAGTCCGTAGGGACATTTTGTAGTCGTACCGTATTAGCCGCGCAAAGGAGATGCTGGCGAAATTTTTCGAAAAGTTCGAGTGTTAGAAAATTTTTGAGAAAATTTTGAAGTTAAAATTTGAATTTAAACTCGAATTTGAATTTAGAAATTAAACAATGTTGTTTGAAACTTAAAATTGAAGTTGGAAATTTAGTTGAGGTGTTAACGAATTTTTAGTAGGAAGATCTGTTTGAAAAGTGATAAAACTATTAGATTGTGAAAATTAGTAGACGAGTTAAGGACCATTTTCCTTACTTGGTAATTTCGAGGACGAAATTCTTTTAAGGGGGGAAGTTTGTAACGACCCAGAATTTTTGATAATTAAAATTCGAATATTTAATTAATTTTAAATATTAATAAGTGGAATTAAGAAGTCGAATGATTTATTTTTCGAATATTGGATTTAATTTGACAATTAAATCGATAATTAAATAGTGAAATTCCAGAGATAATTGAAAATCAAGTTTAAAATGATTGAAAATGATTTGTAAAATTTTATTTAATCATACTGGAGTTATAGAAAGGTTATAGAACTTTCAGAATCGAATTTGGAGTTAATCTGTGAAAATTGAATATTGTAATATTTAATTATCGACTGTAAAAATAGCCAATTTTCGAACAGTCTCAGAATTGAACGAAACTAGTTCCATTGGATCCGTAATAGTTAGTTATTATCGGATTTCAATTTTCGTATCCATAAAAGTTATCGTTTGACCGTGGCAACTCGAAACGCATCGATATCGTTTTAATTTTAAATCGTCGAGTTAAAATAGTCATTTTTCAAAAAGTCTCGGATTTCGACGAAACTAGTTTCATCGGATCCGTAATGTGATATTATTGTAAGATTTCAAATTTCATAATTTTTGGATGTACCGTTTGTCCGGTACGAATCAAAACGCCTCGAAATCGATTTAAATCGGTTTAATTTAATTTGATCGTTTATTGCCATATCTCACACATACGATCAAATTAGCTTTCGAAACCTGTTCCATTACGTTCGGAACGCGGGGTAAACCCCAGAAACGCCAGTTACCGCGCGTAAATCGGAGTTCGGAAAAATCACGAATGAATAGTGTTCGGTAGAAAATCTATAAAAGGACCTTTATTCATTTCAATTGCCAAAAACCCTAATCTCAAGAGCCAGCCGCCGCTTACAATTTCTAAGGCCAGAAATGCTCCATTCTTCTCGTCTTAATTTCTTCAAACCTATGCATCGATTCGTGAAAGCATTAACTACAATGTTGTAGTGCTCAACAAGATCGTCAGATCTGTATGGCGATGATGGGTTGCAGTGAAGCGTGGAGGCCAAGAGAGGGCCACGTTTGTGCTCGGTTCGTGCACGTTTCTCGAGGTGCAGGGGGGGTCGAGCTGCACGTGAATTGGGGCGGGCGTGCTAGGCGAGTAGGGCTACGATGTGGCCTCATCTGATCGTGATGGAAGTCATCGATGCCGTCGCGTGTATTAGGGCATAGAGGCGGCAGTGGGTGTGTTCGTCACCTGGAAGTAACGATGGTAGGGAAGAAGGATTAACATGCGGCCAAGATTTGGGGGTAGCAGATCCAACGGCTTTGATAAGCATAGGTTATAAAAAAAAAAATATTGTAAAATTATTTTAATTAAATTCGTATAAAACTTTGTAATGCTATAACTTCGTCATATGTTGTCGAAATTCGACGAAACAGGAAGCATTGGAATCGTATCGTCGAACACTACGCGATGCAATTGGTTTGGAGTCGTTTGGAGCTAGTTTGAATTTTGGGTAAAATTAAACGCGCGTTTAATTTTATCCGAAATAAACGCTGGAACGGAATTTAAAAATCAAGGTGAGATCTTCTCACTCAAATTGAATGTGGAATTTTTGCAGTTATTGATTTCTATTGGATGTGATATTAGATATAGTAGGATATATATCTATATATAGCAATATATACATATTGGCATATGTATATATTGGATTGATGATTTCCCGCCTCGTATAGCGGATGAGACCCTATTGCGCCGTTAGTAAGCGGATTATTTTTATAAAACCCATATACCGCGATAATTCCGTACTGGAGCGGAATTGGTATTGTGCTAACGTCTGTGGATGCAGGGAAACAGGTTGGAGGGATCCAACTGGATTCCTCACCAGTATTTATTTATTTACAGATATTGATATATATTCTGTTATCATATTGATATATGATATTGACTGTTGTGATGGACTGATTGGTGCTGTTGCATCATCGGATTCAGTTTTGAAATGTAAAAATAACGACTTTTACTTTAAAAAGGATTTTTAAAGTGATTTTTGAAAATATACGTTTTATGGAATTTTTGAATCGATTTATAAACGTAAAATTTTAAAGTTATAAAAGTTATAATTTTTAGTGAAATATAACCGAAGTGTCGTTTTTGAAATAAAAGTCGATTTATTTATAAAATGGTTTAAGTTGGGATTTTTGAATAACTATAAACGATTTGTATAGAAAGATTTATAAAATTGATATTTTATCAATCAAAATATTGGACTTATAAAACGAATTTTATAAGTGTTAAAAAGAAGTATAAATGGATTTCATAAGTGAATGAAATTAATAGATTTATATTGTGAAGTTAAAAATGAATGAAGTTGTAGAATAAAGGATTTATAAGTAATTTACTTATAACTTGGATTTTTGCCTTTAAATGGAATATTGATCGAATTTGTTCATAAATGATTCTTTTAAAAAGTTGAAATCGTTATAAAGTACAAATGCGATTTATAAACGTTGTTTATAAATCCGAAATCACTTATTCTTATAAGTGAATTTTAGAAGTTAATAAAATGAGATTTATAAACCGGAGTTGTTATAGAAAATAGAAAATGGAATTTATAAACGTTGTTTTATAAATTCGGAAATCAATCAAAATTGATAAATTTAATATAGAAGGTTATTAAGGAAATTTTATCCACGATTTTGGATAGTGGATAATTCTTGAAATAAATGTGTAGAAAAGATTGAAATGTGGTTAGTGAAGTATATTCACGATTTTGGACAGTGAGTATATTTTTAAGTAAAATGGATATGGTTTTGGGAAAGCGATATTATAAAATGAAGTTAATTGTTTTAAAAGATGTTTTAAAACGTGTTAAGTATCGAAATCATAGATTTCAACATTCATTGTTGAAATAGACGTTTTCGAGAAGTAGAAGGAAATGGTGGACTATAACACTGTTGTTATAGTAAATGATTTCCGAAAGGAAATATTTTGTATAGTATTGGGATTTATATATCTATCTAAATTTCGAATCCCTATACTAGTGATTTTGAGTTGTCGTAACGATGTTTTACGTAACATTCGTTTTGACTCAAATAAAATTTGTGAAAGAGAATGATTTCCTTAAAGGATGAAATATATACTTAAATTTGATTTAAGTATATTGAATATTTTCAAATGTGAAAATAAATGATTTGTGAATTACTTATTATTAAATAAGTATGGAATTGCTTTTCCAATATGAAACGAAGGGTTTGAAACTTTATCTTTTTAAGATAAATTGAAAAGTGAATATTTGAAATTTGTTTCCAAATGGTTAAGTGTGGAAATTTTATATCTAGTAAAGATATTTTGGAGATAAAATAATTTGGAAAATTATTTGGAATCTGATGATGTTGCGCATCTTTATTGATAGTTAAATAACCGACTATCAATAATTACCTTGAGTAGGTATTTGTTGTGAATTGGATGAATTTGAATGCCACACTTATTTTTGAATAATCGCTCACTATTCGGGTTAGCTGGGAAAGGACCATGGGGTCGTATAACCCATTCCGAATATGTGATACATCGTTATGAATTGCATTCGAAGACCGGTGTTGAAGACCGGATATTTTTGAAAACGGAAGGATTACCGTCGAGTTACTCTACATCGGCTGATCTCCGATTTAGAGGTTTTATCACCCTTAGTGACGGGAAGTCCCGACGTGATTGAAAATTATCCGGAATTGCAAGGGCTTCGTGAGAAGTGCCTTCGGTTCTGTTCGATCCCGGAACAGACTTGTATGGATTGTGTGTCTGACGTTACAATTTGAGATATAAAGCTGATTTCTTTCAAATACATTTCTGTTGGTGGCGGAGAATTTATTCTCTTAGCTTAACACCCTTCTCTGAGACGTACGAGCTCAGAGGTTATGTAGTTGAAATTTATCAGCGATATATCCCAATTTGGTAACGTGGCATACTGAGTGTTGCTGTGAAATGATCAGTGTTTGATCATTTGTGATATGATCATTTGTTTGATCTTATATCTTTGTGATCATAGGTTGATCATTTTGTTTGACCCGAAGCAGGGCTTTTTGAGAAAGCGTAGCTTTGTGGACGAGACTTCATCGAGCCTCACACCCCGGAAATGGTCGAAACAGGAAGGATGCGGCAAGGTTCTAGGGAGTAGCGCCCCTTAGTGTATGTCATTCCTTCTGGATAAAGGTGGTATCATGGTATGGAGCCCAGATACTTAACCTCTGTGGTTGCTGCAAAATTTATTTCTTTGTGGTTGTTGCGAATCGGGGATCCTCGGGAAGATCGGTTACGATCGGGGGATGGCATACGCGTGTCAGTAGTTACCTATTTTTGCAGAGGTAACCCGGCCTTGTGTTGGCAGAGATCCGGTTAGGTTCTCGGGTCGTCTATTCCAGGGACGTACCCATCGTGGATAGGAAGTTCCTTAGCCTGACCATTTGTTGGAAATCCAAACTCCAATACGTGACTTGTACGGTATTAGTTGTAGAACCTGCCATTTACGTACGGTGGTCACCACTGTTTAGATGGTAGCTATAGTAGGCATACGATACTGGTCGTATGTTGGCTAAGATTAATATTATACTTTCGAAATGTTTTCTACACTATGCACTAATAATAATATCAAAAATGATTTGATTTTGCGTAGTAAGCATCTTTGACTATCATAAGAAGAAATCTCCTCCAAGTCTGCGTTTGCATTGTGTGTGTGGTGGGAGGTCTTATGGTAGTTTCATTTTCCAAAAGCATTGCGAATTGACTTTAAAATTCTCTGCTGTTTATTTTTAAAGAATAACTGTTTTACGATCTCACACCAGTCACCATGACTGACTCGGAGTTTATTGTTTCCCTTCTAAACTCTGGGTGCCCACCAATTTCCACACGGGCAGTCTAGAGTTAGATTATCAGGATATTCTGGATATTCTGGAGCTTTGGAGATAAGCTGGAGGACGAGACGTAGTATTTGTATCTGATAGTATTTATTCCGCTGTGTATTCTGTATGAGGACAAGTTTATATAACTGTCCATTGTTGTATATTGACTCTGATGATTGATGTATGTATAAAATGATATAGTTCTTTGTTTTAAAAGACTAGTAATTATCTATTGTATATTGTTCCGCTGCGATATGTGAGATTCTGATATTGTCTCTGTTCTGTGTTTCTATTGATGTCGTTCTGATGTTTTCTGTTGTTCTTCTTCTTTCTTTCTTCTCTTTTTCTTCTATCTTCTTCTTCTTCTACCTTTTCTTTTTCTTAAAACCCTCACTATTGGAGTTTCCGGCACTCGATTGCTCGGCAGTCGATAAAGTGAGTATCGATGTCGAATTTTCGAAAGTCGAAAATTTCGGTATGTGACAGTTGGCAGTTGTGGAATGCACGCATGATAAAGAGCAGGGAAAGAACCACATTTCAAAGCAAGGTAAAGCAATTGAACAGACAAATACGAGCTGGCAAATATAACCTTGGAAACAGTGTATAATTGAATATAGGAATAGAAATAGTCACCTTTCTGGAAATAAAAGGATGCTGTCTATTGGTTAATAGTAGGTGGAAACTGAATAGAGACAAAGAACGTACCGATACGGAATCGTTTTCACCGGATTCTGCTACGTACCAGACTTCACAACATAGAAATAATTATACCGTAAAGATCAGCACGACAAGACGATCAAAACGATATATAGATATTAGCAGTACGATTGAATTATAAAAAATCGAATTTTTCTACTACGAAAAATGCAAGAAAAACACAGAAAAATAAGATCGACGGAGCTAAAGAAGTCCGAATTTTGAAAAACGAAAAATGACGTCTTGCTCAGAAGGTGGTTTACAATTTTTCTATGTAAAAATATTCGGGTTACGAAAACGTTTTATTTTCATTACATTTTAACTGATAAAAACCGAAATGACATGACTGAAATTTACTTTCATATTTTCTATCGAAACTTTACAACTTCCTATGTTTAAATAGACGCATTTTAAATTTCGAATTTTCGTTGCAAAATTTTATTGTTTATTTTTATTTAACGAAAATTTCATTTAACGCAAAACGCACGTTTCTTACGTTAAAATTATTATTTTGGTTTCTGCTATTGGTTCTAACCATAACATATTATTACATTACGTTTTTAATATGTATTACATTGTCGGTCTTATCGAAATTGGTCGTCGACGAATTTGGTTTTTGGATTTGTAACTTATATACAAAGAGATTTCCATTTAATAAATCGTAAAATTTTATTTCTATCGGATTTTTAATTAAAATTTTATTTAGTTTAGTATTTTTAAAGCATTAAAAAAATACGGGTCATTACATTCATGCTTCTCCTTTTCTACTTCTTCGTATTATCATCCATGCTTGATTTTCGGACCCCACAATTATCACTCTAGGCTACTGGCCTTGATGAAAGTCGAGTCTAACTTGTCCAGTCAGTTCGGATATAGCCGGGTAAAATGCCGGATAACACTTTAGATCTAGTTTCAAACAACATAAACACATAATTTTGACTTTAAAATGGATTCAGAATATGTCAAAACCTATAGATCACTAATAATAAGTTGCGGGATGATAAACCGCTCACTAGCCCCCACTAATTGATGATTTGCACACAAAACGAGGCAAATTTGAAAATAGACAGCAAAGCCCTATAATTTCCTCTTCAAAAATGTTGATTTGGAAGTCTCTTGGTAATCACCTTGCTGATCTACACTTAAACTATGAACTTGGTTTGATTTAGAAGAGATTAGAGAAGCTTATTGGCTAAGATAATTTTAATGGTGGTTTAGATCTATTTTGGGATGAAGGAAAATGAGTTAGGAATGATCATATCAGCCACTAATAACCTACAACCCGAATTAAATTATTGAACCTACCTCTAACTCCACTAATTACCCTCTAAGTTATCCTAAAAACTATCTAATTTCATATGGTCATATTTTCTACCAAGAAAGTTTAAATCACCATTATGACCACTTTACAGAAACCATCGTATCTTTCCAACGGAAGTGATCACAACTTCTAATTTGGTTCTATATTAAAAGTTATAGCTGTTACAAGTTTTTAGGTGTAAAATTTTCCAACAAAATTTCTAACTGTAAAAAAATGTCACTACTTACATTCCCGAAGTTATAACACCATATGACCCAAAAAAATTAAAAAAAACAATATCTTACGATCATCCGATACACAAAATACGGTTATAGTCTCCCTCCCTTTAGGAATTTTTCCCTCAAAATCCCATTCATAACTAATACAAACTCAAATATAGAGACTCCACATGCCTAGAAATCATATCAAACTTAACCATGTGCATATAAGCAAAAATGATATCTACGCCTATCCTAGCATGCATGATAGTAAACTACCTAATATAAGCGACAAATGTGATATCAAATATGAAAGCTAGTGCAATAAAAAGAACATCCTACCTAGTAAAGAGCTTCGGATGAGTGGTCCTTATGCTCTCTTCGGTCTCTTAAGCACTACCGCCTCCGCATTCACTCTACCCAGCCTTCACCAACATCACCATCTTCCTTCTCCGCCATTTCGTATCATAGCCGACTATACAAATGAGCTTATGGGGTGTTAAAGTTTCCGGTCCACTCTCGATATCACACAGTTGATCTGATGCCACATTTTTCAACACCTCTTGTAAGCTCTTCCTAGAATCAACTCTTGGATAACAGGTATTTATTGCTTACAATGCCCCTTGGCACACCCTAGGATCACACCACCCACTTCACCTACTGTTTAGCCGATTCCACTATCATTCCACTTGACTCTATGGATACAAACTTTGCATTCTTCGTCAATCTACTAACTATGATTCCGAAGCTACCATCCTCTATTTCTTGGCAATCCATCCAGATATGTTCCCCCTTCCATTGGGGAATTCATAGCGGTTGTAATAATCTGTTAGGCTTTTCTGCTCGGCTTCCACTATTGCTAGCTCATACATCTCATTCCTAATGTCCTTACCCATTTTGTCCTAACAAAATGTCTACCATATACATTTTGTTGCCACTGGAACATATAGTCAATCTCGAATGCTGGAACCGTCGTAACACTCATCCATAAATCCATCAATGTGTAATGTAATCGATCCATCATCTTTACAGAGCCAATCTTCTAGATCGAGTCCGTACTGCCTCACCTCCTTATGCTCGACCCTATCTCTACCTCAACAATGATCCTTACTAGCCTATGAATATCTCTTATCTGCTCTATTAGAGTAGGTCTAAGCTCTAGTTTAGCAACACTTCTGGTTATAGCTCCCATCTCAGCCAGAAATCATAACCAATAATATAGTCAAACCATATTCACAGTAGGAAAATTGTTTCTAAACTGGTATGTCTTCTTACTAACTCCTATGCCATCCTTAAGTGCATCTCGTACTTTTCTTCTACTAGAAGACATGAATATCACATATGAACACCAGTATAAGCTCACCTAGCTCCAGGTACCCAAATTTATCTCAAATAGTCATCCGCCCACTATGCGAACATTATAGGTACTCCTCACTTGGATATACTACCATGAACAAACCCACTTCTCCTTAGGTTATTCGCTAATGCCTTCATCCCTCATTTCTCTTTGAGTGTCACCGTTCTTAAAGGTATACAGTGGCCTCTAGGTCGATACAAAACTCAATCTATTCACATGGTGCTAGCCCGATCACCCTAGATATTCCTTACTATGGGTAACTATGATGACTCCTCGTGCGAGATCTTGGGTGAATACACCAAGATAACCCTAACCGTGTCCTTAGGCATACAGTCCAACTCTAGCTTCCACCTCCACTTGTCCTAATCTCCATCTACACCATCTCACTATTCGTCACAACTCCATATCCCTTCGATTGCTCCATCCCCAAACGATATCGAACCCAACAAAATCTAAACAAATCCATTCACATCAAACACACATCCATGACTCGACAACACTAAGTCTTGAGAAACCACACCTAAGTTGGTTGAACCATCACCAAGTTCGAAACAACTAAAGGTCTTCCTATTAGGTCTGAACACCACCCTACCCTACTCACTAAGCCACCAGATATAAAAGGTTGAACATATAGACCTTAAATAAAATAAAAACAGGTATAACATAAATTCAATGCATATCTTGGATAATGACACCCTTTCTTTCTCCTTCGCTGATAGAGTAGTCGACGAAGTAGGAACGATGCTTAATCCATAAGCAGACACATCTTGCCTATTCCTCTGCAGCTCTGAACAATCCTTCTTCACGTGTCCAGTCCTCGCATAGTTAAAACACTTTCCATCCCGACCTCTTGGGGCCCTATGGTTTTTTCTAAGATGACCCCTCTTATTGCAATTAAATCACATTTGCTCCCCACTTGCCTTTCTTTTGGCCATCTCCTTCCCGAGACTGATTCTTTTGCATATCATTATTGTTCCACTTTCTCTTACCTCCCCCGTTCACCTGGGGCATTGGCTCTCCTTTAGGAACAAAACCTTCGACTTATGGTTTCGGGTATATGCTCTCTTGCCTAAAAGTTCTCTCCACGACCTTCTTAAATGTCTAATCGATGTGGCCAATCTTCCACTCACCCAAATACTCATTCAGGCGAACTATGAACTTCTCATTCTTTCTTAATGGATTGTCGATAAAGGACAAACTGTGTTTCAACAACATGTCGAATTCTCTCACATACTCAAATACTTTGCTCTCCCTCTATTTCAACTTACCAAACTTCTTAAAAAATACCAACTTCTAGGTGATTGATATGTGAACTTTGCCTCAAATCGAGCTTTAAACTACTTTGAGGTGAATTAGTCCTCGGGGGTAGCAATCTTCATAACATTCCACCATCCCATAGCCTGGCCCTAAAGTTGCCTAGAATATAACTTCCTTGTCATCGCATCATCTAACTCTAAGTCCTTGAAGATACACTTGCAGGTATACCATCAATCATTCACTTCCACAACCGATTTTGTTACAATGAACAATTTCCTTCAAGGCGAGAATAGTTCTTATTTAGCTTAGCAAAGTGGGTTTTGGGTACTTGCACTGAAGCACCATCACCACCAACAGAAACAGTAAAAGCAATACCTTGGGCGTTCTGTAGCATGTTCCTCATCATCTCAATGAACATGGTCAGTATATCGGGGTTAGCTGCTCTCAATCTTGCTCCCTCTTCCCCCACTCCTAAAATTGAGTTTCTAGCTTCATTCCTTATATGCTGGCTTATTCTCAAAGTCTTTAAGAAGAATGATCGGACTCTCATAAAGAAAAGCTACATCAATAGTACATGTGTGTGCAATGCGACTTATACCATATGTACTACTAATATATAGCTTTCAAAACCAAAAATCATAACAATCTCTTATATGTAGAAAGATCCATTCTAAGGTGATAACTCCTTATCAATAATGGATCCAAGCATCAACTTAGGTAACCTTTACAACCTAAGCTCTATACCAAACGTGACCGCACTATATATCTAGTACCCAATAAGACATGTAGAGTGCACTATGGCGGTACCTGGCCGATATAGGATGATAATCATGGTTTTAAAGTAACTAAAGCAATCATGGAACCTATAGAACATCCCACGGTGCATAAATAAAATATAATTATCCATGTGAGATAGTAATACAATCAAATGAACTATGAATAAAAACATCAGATTGCAACATGTTCACAGATTATATGAAAAAATAACAATAGATTTTGTACATCCCAAATCTCCAAATAAGCTCTAACAACTGTCTCTCAAATAATACAAGTACCGGAATAGCTCCATCGTACTGCACAATAGAATATAAGCGACAGTATGCTCCAAAATATAGATCTATGAAAGCTTAGCCTCCTGCTCGTACTTCGTACAGCTCTGTGCACCATCTAGACCTGTTATCCCTAATCCACTCAAGTGCTCGAGATCATAAAAAGCAAAACATAAAATCTAGGGTCAGACAACGTTTTGGTGTGAACAATGCATCATCTCAAAATACTACAAAATCATGTGTAATAATAAGGACATAGGGTATGTAAAACCGTACCTGACCTATCTCTGCATCCAATAAGTTAGCATATAAACATAGTATATTCTAAACTACTATCACATCTAGTTGTACAACTCTAATTACAATATGGGATAAAGGGTATAACACAACAATATGACATCCATATCAATAACATAGTAAACATAGAAAACACACAATGAAAACCAACCAAGGTCTCACTTCACTCCCACCATCACCAAGGTCTTGTATCACCCGACCGCCACCAAGATCTCGCACCGCCACTAAAATGCAATTTTGCCATCATCATCAAGATGCCACTTTGTCCCGACCATCACCAAGGACCTACATCATCACCAAGATGCCTTTTTGCCATGACCATCACCAAGGACCTACGTCATCACCAAGATGCCTCTTTGCCATGATCATCACCAAGGTCTTACATCATCACCAAGATGCCTCCTAATATTCGATGGCTCATACAACCATCACCAATGTCCTACATCATCACCAAGATGCCTTCGAATATCTAGTAACTCATACAACCATCACCAAGGTCGACGACACACCATATTGTAATTGGATTCGGCGTTCGATCAAGTACCACCACCAAGGTAGACTAGACCATCACCTAGGTCCATTTTACACAAGTGAGCACCCTCACATACCCTTGCCCTACGAAGCACATATCCCATCTAGAGTTATCAGCTATCTCTTCTGCACATAAATCAATACTAGAACATGCTATGTCCCACCACATCTCTTCACCTCGTTGAACATGCCTCTTCGAACCATCACTAAGTCACATGCTCTTCTCAACTGAAGAACTCAACCAGTCGATTCACCTCATTGATACACCAAAGTTTGAAACAACTCTAGACTTACATCACTAGTCATAAAGCCCCCACGTCAAAGTATTGGTGTTGCCTTATATTTGTCCAAGCCAACCTTAAGCTTCCCCAATGCAACCCCACATTAAGCCCGACCCACCTTTCTCCATACTCGAAGTCACCCTTGAAGAATCCCAACGCCCCTAGTATGCCCAGCTCTTCACTTGTTATTGGCCCGAAGTAGGTGAACCCCTGGACCGAAGCACAAGACCGGACCCAAAATCTGGTCCGGTACCCTCACCACTGAAAACAACTTCTTGTTTGGCACCCCTACCA
This sequence comes from Allium fistulosum, assembly GCA_030737815.1. Classification (NCBI taxonomy): domain Eukaryota; kingdom Viridiplantae; phylum Streptophyta; class Magnoliopsida; order Asparagales; family Amaryllidaceae; genus Allium; species Allium fistulosum. Next base: position 1,363,425,458 of record CM060903.1, on the reverse strand, counting down.
TACCGAGGAAGCTATCACACACACCCATGCTCAGCCTGAACTCCCTTGCTGCCAAACCCAAGCAACTACCGGACAACACTTGCTATCCGATCTTCCACCACCAAATAAAGCTTGAACCTGATGCATTCTCCACTCAAGCCCAAAACCAATCATTAGCCAGCCACCACCGGACCAACCTATGCTGAACCAAGCTCCATCGAACCAATTTCCTATACCATTTCCAACGCTTCAACGTTTGCACCGATACGATCCCTACTCTTACCATTTCAACCCACGTTCATCCATTATGCATCGATATGATCCATTATGCAATTCGCTTTGATGAGCATTTACGACCATTCAGACATAAAACACAACATTCATACACACATCAACCATCATTCAAACATATTATCATACATCAAGGTATAACAGGGCATCTCAAAACATGCCTATAACATGGCCTAAGTTCTACATAGGCAATCACACCTCAAAACAACATGATTAAATCACTTTAAATTCATTTTTAATTCAGATCTAGTTTCAAAACAATACTAAAACATAGTGATGACTTTAAAAATCGATTCCAAACATGTTAAAACCTATAGGCACATATATAATAAGTTGTAAGATGATAAATCACTTACCAAACACCCAAAAATCAATGATTTGCATGCAAATCGAGGAAAATCGAAAAATAGAAAGCAAAGCCCCAAAATTTCCACTTCAATAATGTTGCTTTCAAAGTCTCTTGCTAATCTCCTTGCTAATCTACACTTAGTCTATGAATTTGGCTTGATTTAGATAAGATTAGAGAATATTTTTGGCTAAACGATGTTTGATGGAGGTTTATATCTATTTTGGGACAAATGAAAATGAGTTCAGAATGATCATAGCAGCCGCTAATACCCTAAAATCGGAAATGGGTTATTGGGCTTACATATAACTTCACTGATTACCCACAAAGCTATCTCAAAAATTGTCTAACTTCAAATGGCCATATCTCCTAGTCAGAAAGTCCAAATTGCAATTATGATCACTCTACGGAAAGGGAAATCATCATATCTTTCCAATGAAAGTGGTATTAGCCCCTAAGTTGGCTCATATCAAAAGTTATAGCTGTTATAACTTTTCATAGGTAAAATCATCTAATAAAATTTCTAAGGGTAAAATATGTCACTACTCAACATTCCCCTAACTTATAACTCCATATGACCCGATAAAATTGTAAAAATAATATTTTATAATCCTCTATTGCGTGAAATACAAGTTGTTACATTGTAGATCACTCATACCATACTTTTGTCTAACTCGTGGTTTTATTCTTTGCTTCTTATTATCTTGGATACTCTAAAATGAGTAAATTAGGGAAAACAAGTCTAAGATAACACGTGAAGTTTTATGGAGTACAAGGAGGCGGCTATCACTTTGATATACTATATTTTGGAGCTATTGTTTTATTCTGCTATGTAGTATTGTGGAGCTATTATCAATAATTATTTATTAGAGATAGCTTTCTATTTGGAGTTTTTTTTGTTTCGATGGATAAACCATATTTCCACTTTGTTTTGTATAACTAAGATGGACTAATGCACTCTATTTATTTTGGTTCATTCTGTTATAATCCATTCTTGCCTATTTTATATTTTGGTTGACTATTATATTTTATCCTATGCATTGTTAGATATATGATTGATTTTGTTTTGGTTTGTTTAGTTTACCCCTGATTACCACTTTGCATTTTTCGGGTATAGTTGCAATGCACTCTTTAGTCTATTTGGGTACTGGAGGTGTAGGGTGGTCATCACATTTGGTGTTAGGGCTTAGGTTGAACGATCAGCCTACGTTTATACTCGGATCTATTAGAGATAGAGTAGGAGATACACTCTTGAAGGGATTGAGCAATATATGAGAGAGCGTACTTGTTATATATTTAGATTTTCAAAACCATATAGCATATATATCCTTATATAATACTAAGCCGCACTACACACAAGAGTACCACTTATGCTATTATTCCATAATGAGAGACTGATCATTCTTATTATAGATTATAAGAATGAGTAATCATACACAGAGCACAACTAGGAACACTGCTTCAGGTGTTGTGATTAGAGCAGGCAAAGGGGCAGTTGCGAACCCCGATATGTAGACAATGTTCAATACGATGATGATAAACATAATGTAAAATGCCCAAGAAAGCGCTCCAACTATAGTAGTTGGTGGTGCTCCAGTGCAAATGCCCAGTGTTGGTTTCGTTAAGCTGAAAAGGACTTCACAAGTGTTGGAGGCAAACCATTATAATGGATGGAATCAACTATGGAAGTCCAAGTTTTACTTAATACGTGGAAACACATCTACGACAATATTGAGTTGGAGGTTGCATGGAAGGGGAAGTTGGCTTAGAGAAAACTCTAAGGAAGAGTGATGGGATGGTGGAATGCCATTTGATCTGCTACTCCCGAGGAGTAGTTTACTTGGGATAAGTTTAAGGCTAGTTTCGAAGTGAAGTTTATATTAACAACTCAAAAGTCGGTCCTATTTAAGAATATGTAGCCGAGTTCAACACATTATTGAAATACGGGATATTCTCCATTAAAAATTCATTAAAGAAGAATGAGAATTTTTTAGTTGGATTGGACAACTATTTAAGAGAAAAGCTGGTGGGCCACATTGATGAAAGCTTTAAAAGATAGCTGAGAAGGCTTTGAGGCACAAGAGCTAAAAAGCCAAAAGCTGCTATTGTTCTGAAGAACGAATCCAAACTACAAGATGGTGGTAGTGGAAAAAGAAAGTAAAATAATAAAAATAAAAAGCTATTCTGGAACATGAAAGGCTAAAAGAAGGGAAAATGAGAGCCCACTTGTTTCAATTGCAAAGAGAAAAGCCATATGAGCAAGAGCTACAAGAATATTTTAAAGAAGTGCCACAACCATAATAAGTTTAGGCATATTTAGAGAGATTGTCCCGAACTACAGACACAGAGGTAGGTGGTGATGGTGTATGCTCTTGATGTTGTTCCAACTTCGTCAAATGCTCAATCGGCGAATGAGAAAAGGAAAGACATTGTTATCCAAGGAATGCTTTCTATTTATGATGTTCATATTCTATTTAATACTAATGCTTCACATTTCTTTTTGTTTGGTGGCCTGATGGAAAGATTAAAACTAAAATTTGACTTGGTAGATAGACATTTGATTGTGTTATATCCCGTGGAAGGTTCGACCAGTTTTTCGAGATGTAGTCATATCGAGTCGTGGATACATCTTTGTTTGCGGTTACTTTGTACTTGGTTTTGTGGGGTTTGGTATTATATTGGGGATGGACTGGCTGAGGAAGTACATTGTCATGGTGGATTGCGAAAGGTTATTAATGATGATAGGTATAAATGGTGAGCGTAGATTACAGTTGGGCTGCCTACCAGATGATGAGGTGATGATTAGCTATCTATATTCGCTTAAGATCCCATATGATGAGTTGCCATATGTACCTATAGCTAGAGGGTATTTAGACATATTCGAAGAGGTGACCAAATTACCGTGACATAGGGATATAAAATTTTATATCGATGTAGTGAATGATGATAAGCTAGTAGTTATTCCATTGAAGCATATGGCATCCAAATAGCTAAAGGAACAAGAGATGCAAGTGATTGACTTATTGAGCAGAGGGTTCATTCATAGGAGCATATCTGAATGGAGAGCACCTGTATTATTTTACACTAAGGCTAATGCCTCGTTGATACTTTGTTTAAATTACTATGAGCCGAATAAGGTAAAGAGGAAGAATAAGTATCCACCCTCATGTATTGATGACTTGTTTGATCATCTCAATGGTGTGAAGGTGTTTTCTCATTTGGATTTGGCGAAGGGGTTTCATAAACTGAGAGTGGTGAGGGAGATTGTGCTAGTTACTGCATTCTTATGCTATCAGGATTTTTGTATGGTTGGTTATGTCATTCCGGCCTACCAATACACTAGCATACTTTGTTGATCTAATGTACATTGTTTTCTAAGATCAACTAAATAAGTTTGTATTTATATCCATTAACGGTATTCTTTTCTATTCATGGATGGAAGGGTAACAAAAGAAAGGCGAGTATTGTTCTAATGGTGTTGAGGAAGCACCAGTTGAAGGTGAAGTTTTTGATGTGTCACTTTTGGAGGAGGGAAGTGCGATTTTTACGTCATGCTGTTTCAGAGTAGGGAATCATGGTGAATCCTTCCAAGGTAACATCTGTACAAGATTGTGGAAGACCTTAGAATGCTATAAACATGAGGATTTTACTTGGACTAGCGCGTTGTTATAGACAACTCATAAAGGACTTCTCAAAGTTAGCAATAATGTTTACCAACTTAATGAAGAATAAACTACTTTTACTTAGGACGCAAGGTGCGGGCTCGCATTCATGAGTCTTAAAGTGAGGTTGATGAGTGCATTGGTGCTATTTGTTCTGAGTGGGAATAAGGACTTGACAATAAACACAAATTCTTATTGTACTAGACTAGGCGCAGTATAAATGCAAAGATGTAAGGTTGTCGCTTATGCTAGTTGGCAGCTGAAACCGCATGAGGAAAAGTACCCTATCCATGATTTGGAGTCAGCTGTGATAATGTTCGCACTAAAATTTTGGAGCCATTATTTTCTTGGAGAAAGGTTCTAGTTGTTCATCGACCATAAAATCGTTGAAGTACCATTTCCCATAGAAGGACCTTAATCTTCGATAGCAAAGATTGTTAGACTTTTTAGCCTCCTATGACTTTGACAATTCCTATACTCTTAGTAAGGGAAATGCGGTCGTAGATGCTTGGAGTAGGAGACATGCTAGTTTTAGCTTGGGAGCTATATTCATAGATTGTATGCAGTTAGAGTATATTGTTGGTTATGGTTTTCGACCTAGATATGAGCTAGACCCTTAGATGTTAGAAAACTTAACTATTAGACCCACTCTGACAGAGTAGACCGGTACTAGTTAGAGATGCGATTCTCGGCTAGTTGAGATAAATTGAGGTAGGAGTAGAGTTTGAGGAGATGAAACTAATGGACTCAACCGAGAAGGTTGGCTCCCTAATGAGGGATGACTGTTTGTGCCAGATATTAATGGACTTAAGGATGAGGTGCTATGAAAGTGGCATCATCCGATGTTAACTATACATCCTGGAGGCAATAAAATGCACCGAGATATGAAGTAGACATTTTATTGCGAGGCATTGAAGAAGGACATTCGTACATTCATTTTGAAGTGTATCAATTGGTGGTTAGTGATAGTTGAATAGAATAAGCCAAGTGGTTTTCTACAATCTCTCAAGATACCCTAGTGCAAATAGGAACAGATACTGTTAGACTTTATTGATGGAGAGCCAAGGACCAAAGGAGGGCGTGATAGCATTTGGGTCATAGTTAAAAGATTGATGAAGAGTGCTCGAGTCATTCCCACAAAGCCCAGTAGAACTGTTATTCATAGGCACTGGCTAGGTTGTATGTGAAGTGGATAGTCCAATTCCATAGTGTGCTGAAGAGCATTGCAAGAGGTCGGATCCATTATTCATGAGCGGATTTTGGAAATACTTACAAGAGTCATTAGGGATGGAGTTGCGTTTAAGCAACTTATCACCCACAAGCTGATGGTCAAACTGAGAGAATGAATCACATATTTGAAGATCCCTTACAAGCTTACATTCTAGACTTGGGACGCTTGTGGAATGATCATTTGAATTTGGTAGAGTTTCCACTTAACAATAGTTATCAGTTGACCCTCGGTATGACACCATTTGAAGCATTATATGGTCGACCATGCTTGGTAGAAAGTGGGTGAGAAACCGATACTTGGGACGGATATGATTAGGGAGACTTCAGAGAAGATTGAGATCATTCAACAATGAATGAAAGTTGCACATGACAGATGGAATAACATGATCATAAAAGACGTCGAGAATTGGAGTTTTCCATTAACGATATTGCGTTTGTCAAAATTTCTCCATTAAAGATAATAGTTCGGCTCGGAATAAGAGGAAGTTGGCACTGAGATTTGTAAGTCCTTTTTCGGCAGTAGAGGTAATTGGGAACCTAGCACATAAAGTAGATATACCTAAGAAGATGTTGGGTGTGCACAAATAATTCCATATTCCTCATCTTAGGAAGTTTGTACATGACTCAGGCATAACTGTTACAACAGATGGATGATGTGGATATTATCCTGAAATATCAAGGCCTTTAAAATCGATTCATATAATCGAAAGGAGTTCGAAATAATTTAGGAGGATGATGTAGTTGGTAAAGGTTCAATGGTGTGAAAATGAAGGCGGTAGTACTTGGGAGATCGAGGAGAGCATATGGATCACATATCCAGAGTTCTTTACTTGGTAAGAATTCATTTTATCAATAGCTTTCGCATTTGGCAATGTGTTTTGTTAGGTTAATACCTTGTATGCTACGGTTTGAATAGGTTTTATTTCTTTCTTATTTTTGTGTATGTTTGATGTTTGATATGCTTGTTTGACTGTTAGGCATACATGGTACCTATATTATTGTGCTTGTGTTTGTTGGTTGGAATTTCGAGGGCAAAATCCCTAGAGGGTTGGGGAGAATGCAATGACACACACTTTTATGTACCAATGGATCATAAAAGTATTATTTTTATAAACAAATTAGATCAAAATTTAATATAGGTTTAGGAAAAGTTAACTATTGACATGTTTGAACCCCAAAACAAATAATGGATAGTTTTGACTCTAAAATATTGTAAGGCCTATAACTTTTGATAGGAGATGAATTAGGGTTTGAAACCACTTCCAAATGAAAGATACGATGGTTTCCCTTTTCGTAGAGTGGTAACTGTAGGTATGGATTTAAGATTTAGGAGATATAACTATTTGAATTTTGAACAGTTTTTAGGCATATTAGTAAGTAATTAACCCAAGCCCGTCATTAATAGTTGTTATATTAAAGGCTTGCTTCCCATAGAAACTCGATATCCTCCACTTATGATTAGATGCTCGACATTCTCTATTGTTAAGGCATCCTTCCATTGTTTACAAGACTTTGTGTTGTAGAGGTTCGACATCTCTTCCTACACCATTGAAAATCCTATTATCTTTAGACTCGACAACCTTTGTGCTGTAGAAGGTCGACATCTCTTGTTCTTCCAAGTTTTTGTAGCTTGATATCTCTAAGCATTTTACATGTTCGACATCTCTATCGCCTTTCAGAAATTCGATACCTTCTTGTTGTTAGGCATTCGATACCTTTCTTCATTGTTGGTATTCGACTTCATCTATTGCTTGTTAAATGTTCGATAACACTTTTTATTTTGGGGACTCGTTACTGACACCTCTTACCTATTAGATGATCGATACCCTTAGAAACTCGATATCTCTTTGTTATTAGATATTCGTTACCTATAGAAACTCAGTATCACTTTGCTTGGTAACTTTACCTTATTTAGGCTCGATACTCATGTTTGTAGTAACATTTACCCCCTTTTGTAGAGGAAGCATATTATACATTAGTATGATTCCCCTTTTCACATTGTCGCCTATTGGTATACCGAAGCCTTTAATCTTGTTCGTTTGTTCAAATAGGAATCAACACTTCCTGTTGTGTCCCTCTTCTTTCATAAATAACTTGCTTTCCTTCTCCTAAAAGCTTTAATTGAAACTTAAAAACTCAAATTGCAATTATAACTTTTTAATCTTACAATTTCAAAAGGAAGCTTTTGATTTCTACAGTATCTGAACTTGATTTAAGGTTCAATTTCTATTCAATCAAGTTAAATATAGAAAAGAAGGTATTTGATTTTAAACCTAGGATTATCTGGATCAGGTTACTTATGAATTGCTTCAATTTAAATTCAAATACTCCCATGATTTGGGAATTATTGTTATGTTTGAATCCAAAAGTTGTTTGCAATTTGTATCTTTAATGATTATCAGAAATTTGATGATAAATAGAGTTCTGATAACTATTATAGACCCAAAAACTTTTCAGAAATTTGAAAATTAATTGGGGTTTTGATAATTGTTAAAGACTCAACATCTTCTCAGAGGCTCGGTAGTTACTAGAAACTAGATACCCTACGACATATTCGCTAACTAGCTATAGGCTTGCCAACTAGTTATAAATTCGGCAATAGTTAGTGACTCTAAAAATGGTTATGGACTCGGCAACTACTTAGAGAATTGTTAATCAGATACAAACTCAACATCCATTTATAAACTTGTTAACTAACTTCAAATCTGACAACTATTTATATGTTCAACATCAAGTCATGGATTCGATGACTAATTGTAGCTAGTTACAAACTCACTAACTATTTATGAATTCGATACCTAGTTGTGAACTCGGTAACTAGTTATAAGTTCATCATCATGTTATGAACTCAATAACTAGTTAATGATTCTCTGTGAACTCACTAACTATTTGTTAGTTCGACATCTGGCTATAAACTTGATAACAAGTTATCGGTTTGATATCTTGTTATGAACTTGATAGCCAGTTAGAGAATCGTCAACTAGTAATGAACTCGATAATTATTTATGAGATCGACATTTAGTTATCCATTTTTCCATTATTTTTTCTTAACTATTTTAAACTTTTATAAAGTATATGATACTTCACTGAGACTTTTGCATTATATTTTCTGATAGATAAATGGCTGAAAAGAAAGATTCTAACCCTCTTCTTCTTAGGCGTGCTTGAAATCTCCTGCTTGAAAGAAAGGAAACTATAAGCTCATTTAATCTTCTATAACTTCTCAGAATGAATTTGACACTATCTTTCAATATTTTGGCATTATCTACGTGGAAGCTAGGGTGGCTAGCCCATCCAGAAGGATAGACAATCCTCCAGAAGGATTCTTTACTTTCACTCCAATTCATATTTGGCATTTGAGCTACCTTCCCTTTCTAGAATTCCTTGTATGTAACAACCTAGAATTTCAGACACGTCGTATACAACTATCTAAATTATTTGAATATTTGAATCTTAGATTAAATGTTGTTAAATGATTTAATAAGCTTGTTAATCACCTTTTAAATCATAACTAATGATGGTAAACTTATTTTGGAAAAATGTTTGTAAAAGTGTATTCTTCGAAGAGAAATCGATAATGTGACCGAAAATCGATTATCGGTAAATAGCTTTTCGATCGATATAAGTTATTCGAACTCTTGTGCACTTGTCTAATGACCAAATGAACATATTAGCAACTAATTAACACCACACCCCTTTATAAGGCTTGGAAGGTTCTATAAGCTTCCTTTAGGATAGCAGATATTATCAAAGTGATGGTATAATGGTAATTAGCACAAATGAGAAGTGACTTAAAAGAGAAGTGATAGGAGGTAAAGCTTCCATGGCAGAAGGGGGATGAATGCAAGCTTAAAGAGCACCATTTTCATCCTCTAAAAGGAGGGGCATGACCTTAGGAATAAATCACAAAATCACAAATGAAAAACCAAGCTTCTTTAATGGCTTCTTCATCTTCTTCCTCTCTAAATGTTCGTTGCAAATCAACTCCAAATCACTTCAAACTTTGCCACAAGCCTTAGTACAATATTATAACACCTTCTACCTTGTCAACACTTAAATAAGTAAAGCCATGCCCTCCCATTAGCTAATGGCCATGAGCAAAGGAGGAATTAATGCCTAAGAACAAGTGAAAGCAAAAAGGAAGGCGAAGGAAGGTGGTTACAAGGTAAGGTTGGGATTGGTCGCTTGGATCTTGGTTTTTTATTGGATTAAAGGTGAATTAACACCTCACTTTGAATGGAAAATATAACAAACATATGTTGTGTTTGATTATGTTTATGTTGTTTGAATTATTATTGATATACGTTAAAATATTGGTATGGATTCTTACTTTAAAAGTAAGTGACACATGTGATCCATGTATACGAACTTGAACGAACTTGGGATGGACCTAAATGGACTTGTATAACATATGACTAGACCTTGAACAAAGTGCATTAGTTACAGATGGACTTTGGTTTAGATTGCACTTGAATTTAGAAGTGCACTTATAGCGATGGTCGCTATAGATACAGTTGTGAATTGCCTTAGTTTCAACGATTGCTATGGAATTTTATAGAGAGATCCTTAAGGTTTCTCACCATATTTATAATGTTTTATATGTATGTCTGTTGCTATTAAAAGTTTGAATAGTAAAATGTTAAGTAATATCTCAAAAGTGGCAAAACTTCACTTGTGCAAAGCTGCCCCATTTAGACTTGTTTTTTTGACTTTAAGGGTTTGGAAAGATATTTAAATTTAAGTATTTTGTTTCATTCTGTCAACAAATGTTTACTAAATATTACTAGAGTATTTTATAAGCGACTTGAGATATTTATGAATCTTTGCAAATAAGTTATGAATTTTAAAAAAAGAGATATTTTGTTGAAATATCTAGAATACATGTTCTTTTCAAGTTTTCAAGGATTTTATTAACTTATTTATTATATTTTGAGTAAATGTTTTAAAACCTATTATAAGTGTTATGAAGTATTTTAAAAATATTTTTTAATGTATAGTTTTTTAGAAAATATGTTGACTATTTTATATCTTGTGGAATAAAATATCATTTGACTTGTTTATTTAAATATCAAGTTTTACAAGTAAGCCACTGTACATATATATCATATTTAAAAGGGTTTTGAAAGTGCAAATAAAAGGTTCAGAAAGGGGTTAGTAATTGCTTAATGGCCAAATGTTTAAATTGTTTAATTACTTATTTGAAAAGTAACTAACCATGCTTAACACTTAAAGCTGATAAAGTAGGCTTATCTATTTGTGAGAGTTAAGATTGATGTCGAGTAGGGATCGAGCAATAGAGCACTAACCTACTAGTTTCCCTCTTAGCAGAGGAATAGTTGAGTAGGAAAATATTGAAAACGTGTTAATTATGTTAATTTCTTATTGTTTATGGAAATCATTAATATTGGACTTAACACTAAAAGCCGACAGAGTAGACTTATCTATTTGTGAGATTCAAGAATGAAGTGCATATGCAAGGCTTTGATGCAACTGGTGCTCTTACTTACTTAGCTTCACTCTTGAATGAGGAATAGTTAAGTTCAATGTTGGAAATGAGTTAAGCGTATCAATCGTGATTTCTATAAATAATCGTCTTTAGAATATGATAATTAACTAGTCAAATACTGAACTTGACCGATTATGAAGTTGGATCTTTAAAACAAATGTTACTAAAGATAGAAACAACTATAAATATGTTTTTGGGTTCGTTGTGACAATGTGTTAATAACATTCATCTTTAACCCTTTTTATTATACTTATGAATTTAAATAGATATTTAAAAGAATGATTTATATATAAGCATAAGCGAAATGGTCTTGGGTTTATAGTAACAATTTTTAAGTAACATTTGTATTAAACCTTTTAAATGGATTTGTGAAAGTACTTAGGTCCTTAAAATGAATATTTTGAAGGAAATTATAAGTACATAATCTTTTGGAAAATGATAGAAAAAGTAGAAGTTTATCAGATAAAAGAAGTTTACTAATAAAGGAGTTTTTAATTAATAAAATGATTAATTAAATAGAAGGGATTAAGTAGCTTAACCAAACTTTATGTGGCTTGGTCGTGTGTTGTATGACTTGATTTTTCTTTGTATGTTCATTTGCTTATGGAAAGTGTACTGGACTTTGTTTCCATATACAAACATATACCTTGTACCAGATAGTCGATTAGTCAACAATTGAAATTGACCAAATATAAATATGAGAATATCTAGAAGGAAAAAATAAGAATTATATGGTACAGTTATCTTTGGTGGTGCTATAATGTACATTTAAACTCATATGTTATTCTAGAATAAATGATAAGGAAATCCGTCCCCTTGAACGTTTAGGAGGTGATCTCTGCTCTTAAGTATTGTCTGTTTGTTTCTAAAAGAACCGAAGTTGAGTTTACCGGAAATTCATCTATTGGTTTTGGATCATCCTATATGTGGGAAGAGTGTACTTATATGAGATGACCCAAACCCATAACCACTTCAAAACCATATACGCGATCTATGTTCTGGAAGAGGTTGTGAAGTGGAATGTTATAGAGTAGAACCATCTATCCAAAGGTTAAGCAAGGGAAAGGTTAGCGTTAACATTTCAAACGATGCTATCTTGTGGAACTGTCTATGTTGAGGAGTATTCAAAGACAGAGGACAACATTAGCACTCATTAGAAGACTTATGCAGAGAACTATGAAGAGGTTCGAGATTTGTTCGAGACACTCGAATCCATGTAATGATTCGTGATCTATTTGAGATGATGGAATCCAATTGGGGATTCATGTGTTATTCGGTTGATGAAGACTCGTGTGAAATATGTCGAACGTACCCTCGACATCAAAAATTACTAAAACCAGTGTAAGATGCATAATCTCGTGTTTAGCTTACCTATGAGGGTATATCAACTCCATTTCTAGAGTATGCTTATTGATGTGTTACACGCGGGAGTTGTTGATACTTAGTGCCAGTAGTTCATCGTTTGGATAGTTGTGTTTACCATAAAGTATATCCTATTTAGAGATCTACGATGCTCGGAAGGAATTTTCTGATCCTGGTCATGGAGTTCGAACTCGGCTTGATCCAAGGAGCCCTCCACAGAATATTAAATTATGCAAATGCACCTTAGCAGTATTGATTATAAACCTATTTTTGTTATGGCGTTCAAACATCAACTATTTGATGTGATTTGCTTGCTACACTATAGAAATTACGTATCATATCACTATATGTTAAACTTAGTGAATGGTTGGTTTCTTTGAGGGGAAAACCATTATGGGATTTCGTGCGTCTCAGTGGTTACTATTATATGTCACTAATATTTCTTGAGTTTCTCATGCTGGTTTACCAGACTGGTCTACGTGTTATTTTCTTATAATGCTCGAGTCAACCTTATGTATGTTTTCAGATTTAGCTTTGGACTCTTTAGAGCTTTTGGAGATGAGATGGATGATTCCTACCATAGTACTTATTTTCACTATATTGCTATTGTATGTTCAGCATTTGTGAGGACAGGTTGTTATTACTGTCCAGGTTGATTACGGTAACTCTAAATACTTTGTATCATAGACTGACAGTTTATACTGTCTTTTGATATTATATATTATAGTTCCGTTGTGAGATTATTATATTGTGTTCCTTCTTCCCTATTTTATTTCTTTTTCTTTTTATTTAACCCTTACAATTTGTCTTGCCGACACTTCGGGGCTTGGCACATAAATACCGTGGATGTATTAGTATTGACATTCGGGGGTCGAAAAGGCGAGTTGTTACAACTGGTATCAGAGTTGAAGGTGTAGCGAAAACCTTGGCTTTGGTTGGATATGACTCATTAAGAGATGGGGTAATGGAATGCCCTAGCATGAGTTGAGTGTATTATACATATGAGAGCATATTTGTTAGTGCTATAAAAATGTTTATATTGTGTTTATTGGTCTGTTGAGTGGTTTATGAATTCCGGTTGGTACATGGGACACCATGGTATCGATAGGGATTTCTAAACACTTGAACATAGCAAACCAACATAGTATTGTTTCCAAAATTGGTAGATGAAGTAATTTTAACTAAGATTATATTTTAGATATAAAAAGTAAAGTTTTTCTAAAATAATTGATATGGTTATTTATGATAAGTTTGTTTGCTAAGAAATGATAATATTTAATTATTATCATTTATTGTTTGGTTAGTTATGTTCGGCTAGTTTATGAGCATTTACTATTTGTTTGTTGATTTGTAGGTAGTTTACCTTTTACAACAAAGGTTGGGTAGATAGAAATTTATGGGAACATTAAATACGAACACCTTGTGAATTAATTTTCACGGTTTGACTATAAGGCGTTCGATGATAAATGTTGGGTTCAAATTGAATCTTAATAAGAGTTGTTTATTATAATCTAAACAAAGATATGAAATTGTGAAATGATTTAGATAAGGATGCAGCTTTATATAAACGTGGTTTATAAACGAAAAGGATTTAAATAGAGAATTTGAGAACTTAAATCCTAGTATCTTTGAATATATTTTTTCAAAATTTTGGAGAAAATAATAGTAGTATTATTTGAAAGTGAGTATTTGGGAAATTGGTTTATGAAATTGAGATCATGGTACTTAGTAACATTTATGAAGCATTTGATACCACTTTGAATGATTTTGGTTAAATCCCAAAAGTATGATTTGGATTTACTGAACTCACTCCTATCGCTTGAAAATAATTCTAGCGATGAATTCAACATCATCGGCATTCATTTTTGGGCTTCTAAGTGTGGGATGCTATAAAAATATTTTGATAAAATAGATTTTGATTTAATCCCAAAGTAAGATTTAATATACAAAAGTTACATGTATATATTATTTCAAAATGATTTGAAATAAAAAACCGGTGTTTAGTTCTAAAGTTCTCTTGTTAAGTTATTTCATGGACTCGTGTAGCTTATGCATTAGGAAATTATGAACGTGCATCATGATATAATATGTTGTTTGGTAATTTTCATTTTTTTAAATGAAATGGGATTTTCAATGATTTTGGATAGTCAGGAACTTCCGAACTGTTATAGAACTTGTAGTTAAGTGTTTTTAAAAATATATAGTTGAGTTTATATGACACTTGAATTGAGAAGATAGCAAGTTAAAATAGGTTCTAAACATACATGTTACAAATTTAATGTTTTTGTATATACTCTTGGGATGTGATGGTGTATTATACGAGTATGAAATTAAGTTATAAAATGTTTACAGACTTGAAGTTCGGTTTTAATGAAATGATTCATAAATAGTTTTAGTATTGAATGACATACTATTTGAATAAATGAATGTGATTAAAAAGGAATTGGTGTAGTTAAGAAACCAATAGGACAAATATGTAAGTTGTACGTAGATCATTTATTCGTACGACCATTCTAATCCAGTATTCGAGTATGTGATTTCAAGGTGATATAAACCAATCCGAACAAGGATTTTTGAACAGATTCTTGATGACGAACACTTGATATGGATTCTTGATGCGATCCCAAAGTTTTTTATCATAGTATATGGCTATGTAAGGAGAACATGGGTTTCTAATCAAAGAACCTGATCGAATTCCACACTAGAGGGCTCAAGTGATCTATACTAGTTAGGAAGTGAAATTTATGTGATCAAATAAGTGATCAGAATTGATATTGCATACGGATGGTCCATATACATCGTACGGGCTTTAGTATATCTGTCTACTGTGTTTTGTTGGCTTAAGGAGAGTTTAAGGAATGACTCTTCGATTTGTTCTAGGGTGGCATGAATAATCATCTAAGTAATAATCTGAGGCTGTTGAGTAGAAGGTGCACTTAGTATGTTGATTATCACCCTTATGCGATGGGATGTTTTGAACCTAAGCAATCCATAAGGTTTGTTTGCTAATGATTGGGATACTATTAAGTATTGATGTGCGATTGTTTCTTTGTTTGCTCATGTAGGAATTTCGAGGAAGAAATATTCTAAGTGGGGGGAGAATGTAATGACCCGGAATTTCGGACACTTCGTATTTAAATATCTGAAATATTTAAATATTTGAATCTTGGATTAAATGATACTAAAATGATTTAATAAGCTTGTTAACTCTTTTTTAAATCATAATCAATGATGGTAAACTTATTTTTGAAATTTTTTATAAAAATATATTCTTCGAAGAGAAGTCGATAATGCGATCGAAAATCGGTTTATTGGTAAACAACTATTCGATCGATATAAGTTATTCAAACTCTTGTACACTTGTCCAATGATCAAATGAACACATTAGAAACTAATTAACACACACACCTCTTCTTAAATCTTGGAAGTTTCTAGAAGATTCCTTTAGGATAATAGATATTATCATGGTAAGGGTATAATGGTAATTAACATAAATGAGAAGTGACTTAAAGGAGAAGCGATGGGAGGTAAGGCTTCCATGGCATGAAAGGAGGTGAATGCAAGCTTAAAGTGCACCATTTTCATCTTATAAAAGGAGGGGCACACCCTTAGGAATAAATTACAAAATTACAAGTGAAAAGACAAGCTTCTTTAATGGCTTCTTCATCTTCTTCCTCTCTAAATACTCTAAATAAAATAGTTGCAAATCAACTCCAAATCACTTCAAACTTTGCCACAAGCCTTAGTATAATATTAGAGCACTATCCACCATACCAAAACTTGAATAAGTGAAACTTGTATAAGTGAAACTTGAAGAAGTGAATTCATGCCCTCCATTCATCCAATGGCCATAAGCAAAGGATAACATTATTGCTTAGGAACAAGTGAAAGCAAGGAGTAAGGAGAAGGAGGAAGGTGGTTGCAAGGTAGGGTTAGGCTTGGGTGCTTGGATCTTGGTTGTTTTTTCTATTAAAGGTTAGTTAATACCTTACTTTGAATGGAAAATATAACATATATATATGTTGTGTTTGATTTTGTTTATGTTATTTATATTGTTGTTGACATATGTTAAAATGTTAGTTTGGATTCTTACTTTAAACGTAAGTGGCACATGTGATCCATGTATATGAACTTGAACGAACTTGGGATGGAATTGAATAGACTTGTATGACATATGAATAGACCTTGAATAAATCACAAAAATTATAGGTGGACTTTGGTTTAGATTGCACTCGGATTTGAAAGTGCACTTATAGCGATAGTCGCTATAGATGTAGATATTAATTGCCTTGTTTTTGGCGATTGCTAAGTAACTTTATAGA
This sequence comes from Allium fistulosum, assembly GCA_030737815.1. Lineage (NCBI taxonomy): Eukaryota > Viridiplantae > Streptophyta > Magnoliopsida > Asparagales > Amaryllidaceae > Allium > Allium fistulosum. The sequence goes on along the minus strand of CM060903.1, from coordinate 1,363,408,760 downwards.
GAGACAAATAGGAGTTTCTAACCATATTTATAATGTTTTATATGTATTTTTGTTGCTATGAAAAGTTTGAATAGTAAAAAGTTAAGTAACATCTTAAAAAGTGTCCAAAACATCACTTGTGCAAAACACCTCGTTTAGACTTGATTGTTTAACTTTAAGGGTCTGAAAAGAAATTTGAATTAAGTATGTTGTTTCATTCTTTCAAAAGTGTTTACTAACTATTATAGTGTATTTGAATAATGGTTTGAGATATATATGAATGAATTAGTTGTGAATTTTTAAAGAAGAGATATTTTGTTGAAATATCTAGAAAACACGTTCTTTACAAGTTTTTAAGGATTTTATAAACTTTTTATTTTCAAGTAATATTTTGAGTAAATGTTTTAAAACCTATTATATGTATTATAAAGTATTTGAAAAGCATTTTTAAGTATATATAGTTTTTAGAAAATATGTTGGCTATTTTATATCTTGTGGAATAAAATATCTATAGACATGTTTATTTAAATATCTAGCTTTACAAGTAAGGTACTATACATACATACATACATATATATATATATATATATAATTTTTAAAAAGGGTTTTGAAAGTACAAAATTTTAGAGAGGGGTTAGTAATTGCTTAATAGCCAAATGATTAAATTGTTTAATTACTTGTTTGAAAAGTAATTAACTATGCTTAACACTAAAAGCCGATGAAGTAGGCTTATCTATTTGTGAGAGTTAAGATTGATATCGAGTAGGGACGGAGCAATAGCGCTCTAACATACCGGTTTCCCTCTTAGCTGAGGAATAGTTAAGTTGGAAAATGTCAAAAATGTGTTAATCGTGTTAATTTCTTATTGTTATTGGAAATCATTAGTACTATACTTAACACTAAAAGCCAACTAGGTAGACATATCTATTTGTGAGATTCAAGTACATAATCTTTTGGAAAATGATAGAAAAAGTAGAAGTTTATCAGATAAAAGAAGTTTACTAATAAAGGAGTTTTTAATTAATAAAATGATTAATTATATAGAAGGGATTAAGTAGCTTAACCAAACTTTATGTGGCTTGGTCGTGTGTTGTACGACTTGATTTTTCTTTGTATGTTCATTTGCTTATGGAAAGTGTACTAGACTTTGTTTCCATATACAAACATATACCTTGTACCAGATAGTCGATTAGTCAACAATTGAAATTGACCAAATATAAATATGAGAATATCTAGAAGGAAAAAACAAGAATTATATGGTACAATTATCTTTGGTGGTGCTATAATGTACATTTAAACTCATATGTTATTCTAGAATAAATGATAAGGAAATCCGTCCCCTTGAACGTTTAGGAGGTGATCTCTGCTCTTAAGTATTGTCTGTTTGTTTCTAAAAGAACCGAAGTTGAGTTTACCGGAAATTCATCTATTGGTTTTGGATCATCCTATATGTGGGAAGAGTGTACTTATATGAGATGACCCAAACCCGTAACCACTTCAAAACCATATACGCGATCTATGTTCTGGAAGAGGTTGAGAAGTGGAATGTTATAGAGTAGAACCATCTATCCCAAGGTTAAGCAAGGGAAAGGTTAGCGTTAACATTTCAAACGATGCTATCTTGTGGAACTGTCTATGTTGAGGAGTATTCAAAGAGAGAGGACAACATTAGCACTCATTAGAAGACTTATGCAGAGAACTATGAAGAGGTTCGAGATCTGTTCGAGACACTCGAATCCATGTAATGATTCGTGATCTATTTGAGATGATGGAATCCAATTAGGGATTCATGTGTTATTCGGTTGATGAAGACTCGTGTGAAATATGTCGAACGTACCCTCGACATCAAAAATTACTAAAACCAGTGTAAGATGCATAATCTTGTGTTTAGCTTACCTATGAGGGTATATCAACTCCATTTCTAGAGTATGCTTATTGATGTGTTACACGCGGGAGTTGTTGATACTTAGTGCCAGTAGTTCGTCGTTGGGATAGTTGTGTTTACCATAAAGTATATCCTATTTAGAGATCTACGATGCTCCGAAGGAATTTTCTGATCCTGGTCATGGAGTTCGAACTCGGCTTGATCCAAGGAGCCCTCCACAGAATATTACATTATGCAAATGCACCTTAGTAGTATTGATTATAAACCTAGTTTTGTTATGGCGTTCAAACATCAACTATTTGATGTGATTTGCTTGCTACACTATAGAAATTACGTATCATATCACTATATGTTAAACTTAGTGAATGGTTGGTTTCTTTGAGGGGAAAACCTTTATGGGATTTCGTGCGTCTCAGTGGTTACTAATATATGTCACTAATATTTCTTGAGTTTCTCATGCTGGTTTACCAGACTGGTCTAGGTGTTATTTTCTTATAATGCTTGGGTCAACCCTATGTATGTTTTCAGATTTAGGTTTGGACTCTTTAGAGCTTTTGGAGATGAGATGGATGATTCCTACCATAGTACTTATTTTCACTACATTGCTATTGTATCTTCAGCATTTGTGAGGACAGGTTGTTATTACTGTCCAGGTTGATTACGGTAACTCTAAAATACTTTGTATCATAGACTGACAGTTTATACTGTCTTTTGATATTATATATTATAGTTCCGTTGTGAGATTATGATTTTTGTTCCTTCTTCCCTATTTTATTTCTTTTTCTTTTTATTTAACCCTTACAATTTGTCTTGCCGACACTTCGGGGCTTGGCACATAAATACCGTGGATGTATTAGTATCGACATTCGGGGGTCGAAAAGGCGAGTTGTTACAACTGGTATCAGAGTTGAAGGTGTAGCGAAAACCTTGGCTTTGGTTGGATATGACTCATTAAGAGATGGGGTAATGGAATGCCCTAGCATGAGTTGAGTGTATTATACATATGAGAGCATATTTGTTAGTGCTATAAAAATGTTTATATTGTGTTTATTGGTCTGTTGAGTGGTTTATGAATTCCGGTTGGTACATGGGACACCATGGTATCGATAGGGATTTCTAAACACTTGAACATAGCAAACCAACATAGTATTGTTTCCAAAATTGGTAGATGAAGTAATTTTAACTAAGAATATATTTTAGATATAAAAAGTAAATTTTTTCTAAAATAATTGATATGGTTATTTATGATAAGTTTGTTTGCTAAGAAATGATAATATTTAATTATTATCATTTATTGTTTGGTTAGTTATGTTCGGCTAGTTTATGAGCATTTACTATTTGTTTGTTGATTTGTAGGTAGTTTACCTTTTACAACAAAGGTTGGGTAGATAGAAATTTATGGGAACATTAAATACGAACACCTTGTGAATTAATTTTCATGGTTTGACTGTAGGGCGTTCGATGATAAATGTTGGGTTCAAATTGAATCTTAATAAGAGTTGTTTATTATAATCTAAACAAAGATATGCAATTATGAAATGATTTAGACAAGGATGCAGCTTTATATAAACGTGGTTTATAAACGAAAAGGATTTAAATAGAGAATTTGAGAACTTAAATCCTAGTATCTTTGAATATATATTTTCAAAATTTTGGAGAAAATAATAGTAGTATTATTTGAAAGTGAGTATTTGGGAAATTGGTTTATGAAATTGAGATCATGGTACTTAGTAACATTTATGAAGCATTTGATACCACTTTGAATGATTTTGGTTAAATCCCAAAAGTATGATTGGATTTACTGAACTCACTCCTATCGCTTGAAAATAATTCTAGCGATGAATTCAACATCATCGGCATTCATTTTTGGGCTTCTAAGTATGGGATGCTATAAAAATATTTTGGTAAAATAAATTTTGATTTAATCCCAAAGTAAGATTTAATATACAAAAGTTACATGTATATATTATTTCAAAATGATTTGAAATAAAAAACCGGAGTTTAGTTCTAAAGTTCTCTTGTTAAGTTATTTCATGGACTCGTGTAGCTTATGCATTAGGAAATTATGAACATGCATCATGATATAATATGTTGTTTGGTAATTTTCATTTTTTTAAATGAAATGGGATTTTCAATGATTTTGGATAGTTAGGAACTTCCGAACTGTTATAGAACTTGTAGTTAAGTGTTTTTAAAAATATATAGTTGAGTTTATATGACACTTGAATTGAGAAGATAGCAAGTTAAAATATGTTCAAAACATACATGTTACAAATTTAATGTTTTTGTCTATACTCTTGGGATGTGATGGTGTATTATACGAGTATGAAATTAAGTTATAAAATGTTTACAGACTTGAAGTTCGGTTTTAATGAAATGATTCATAAATAGTTTTAGTATTGAATGACATACTATTTGGATAAATGAATGTGATGAAAAAGGAATTGGTGTAGTTAAGAAACCAATAGGACAAATATGTAAGTTGTACGTAGATCATTTATTCATACGACCGTTCTAATCCAGTATTCGAGTATGTGATTTCAAGGTGATATAAACCAATCCGAACAAGGATTTTTGAACAGATTCTTGATGGCGAACAATTGATATGGATTCTTGATGCGATCCCAAAGTTTTTTATCATAGTATATGGCTATGTAAGGAGAACATGGGTTTCTAATCAAAGAACCTGATCGAATTCCACACTAGAGGGCTCAAGTGATCTATACTAGTTAGGAAGTGAAATTTATGTGATCAAATAAGTGATCAGAATTGATATTGCATACGGATGGTCCATATACATCGTACGGGCTTTAGTATATCTGTCTACTGCGTTTTGTTGGCTTAGGGAGAGTTTAAGGAATGACTCTTCGATTTGTTCTAGGGTGGCATGAATAATCATCTAAGTAATAATCTGAGGCTGTTGAGTAGAAGGTGCACTTAGTATGTTGATTATCACCCTTATGCGATGGGATGTTTTGAACCTAAGCAATCCATAAGGTTTGTTTGCTAATGATTGGGATACTATTAAGTATTGATGTGCGATTGTTTCTTTGTTTGCTCATGTAGGAATTTCGAGGAAGAAATATTCTAAGTGGGGGGAGAATGTAATGACCCGGAATTTCGGACACTTCGTATTTAAATATCTGAAATATTTAAATATTTGAATCTTGGATTAAATGATACTAAAATGATTTAATAAGCTTGTTAACTCTTTTTTAAATCATAATCAATGATGGTAAACTTATTTTTGAAATTTTTTATAAAAATATATTCTTCGAAGAGAAGTCGATAATGCGATCGAAAATCGGTTTATTGGTAAACAACTATTCGATCGATATAAGTTATTCAAACTCTTGTACACTTGTCCAATGATCAAATGAACACATTAGAAACTAATTAACACACACACCTCTTCATAAATCTTGGAAGGTTCTAGAAGATTCCTTTAGGATAATAGATATTATCATGGTAAGGGTATAATGGTAATTAACATAAATGAGAAGTGACTTAAAGGAGAAGCGATGGGAGGTAAGGCTTCCATGGCATGAAAGGAGGTGAATGCAAGCTTAAAGTGAACCATTTTCATCTTATAAAAGGAGGGGCACACCCTTAGGAATAAATTACAAAATTATAAGTGAAAAGACAAGCTTCTTTAATGGCTTCTTCATCTTCTTCCTCTCTAAATACTCTAAATAAAATAGTTGCAAATCAACTCCAAATCACTTCAAACTTTGCCACAAGCCTTAGTATAATATTAGAGCACTATCCACCATACCAAAACTTGAATAAGTGAAACTTGTATAAGTGAAACTTGAAGAAGTGAATTCATGCCCTCCATTCATCCAATGGCCATAAGCAAAGGATAACATTATTGCTTAGGAACAAGTGAAAGCAAGGAGTAAGGAGAAGGAGGAAGGTGGTTGCAAGGTAGGGTTAGGCTTGGGTGCTTGGATCTTGGTTGTTTTTTCTATTAAAGGTTAGTTAATACCTTACTTTGAATGGAAAATATAACATATATATATGTTGTGTTTGATTTTGTTTATGTTATTTATATTGTTGTTGACATATGTTAAAATGTTAGTTTGGATTCTTACTTTAAACGTAAGTGGCACATGTGATCCATGTATATGAACTTGAACGAACTTGGGATGGAATTGAATAGACTTGTATGACATATGAATAGACCTTGAATAAATCACAAAAATTATAGGTGGACTTTGGTTTAGATTGCACTCGGATTTGAAAGTGCACTTATAGCGATAGTCGTTATAGATGTAGATATTAATTGCCTTGTTTTTGGCGATTGCTAAGTAACTTTATAGAGAGACAATTAGGAGTTTCTAACCATATTTATAATGTTTTATATGTATTTTTGTTGCTATGAAAAGTTTGAATAGTAAAAAGTTAAGTAACATCTTAAAAAGTGTCTAAAACATCACTTGTGCAAAACACCTCGTTTAGACTTGATTGTTTAACTTTAAGGGTCTGAAAAGAAATTAGAATTAAGTATGTTGTTTCATTTTTTTCAAAAGTGTTTACTAACTATTATTAGTGTATTTGAATAATGGTTTGAGATATATATGAATGAATTAGTTGTGAATTTTTAAAGAAGAGATATTTTGTTGAAATATCTAGAAAACACGTTCTTTACAAGTTTTTAAGGATTTTATAAATTTTTATTTTCAAGTAATATTTTGAGTAAATGTTTTAAAACCTATTATATGTATTATAAAGTATTTGAAAAGCATTTTTAAGTATATATAGTTTTTAGAAAATATGTTGGCTATTTTATATCTTGTGGAATAAAATATCTATAGACATGTTTATTTAAATATCAAGCTTTACAAGTAAGGTACTATACATACATACATACACATATATATATATATATATAATTTTTAAAACGGGTTTTGAAAGTACAAAATTTTAGAGAGGGGTTAGTAATTGCTTAATAGCCAAATGATTAAATTGTTTAATTACTTGTTTGAAAAGTAATTAACTATGCTTAACACTAAAAGCCGATGAAGTAGGCTTATCTATTTGTGAGAGTTAAGATTGATATCGAGTAGGGACGGAGCAATAGCGCTCTAACATACCGGTTTCCCTCTTAGCTGAGGAATAGTTAAGTTGGAAAATGTCAAAAATGTGTTAATCGTGTTAATTTCTTATTGTTATTGGAAATCATTAGTACTATACTTAACAGTAAAAGCCAACTAGGTAGACATATCTATTTGTGAGATTCAAGTACATAATCTTTTGGAAAATGATAGAAAAAGTAGAAGTTTATCAGATAAAAGAAGTTTACTAATAAAGGAGTTTTTAATTAATAAAATGATTAATTAAATAGAAGGGATTAAGTAGCTTAACCAAACTTTATGTGGCTTGGTCGTGTGTTGTATGACTTGATTTTTCTTTGTATGTTCATTTGCTTATGGAAAGTGTACTAGACTTTGTTTCCATATACAAACATATACCTTGTACCAGATAGTCGATTAGTCAACAATTGAAATTGACCAAATATAAATATGAGAATATCTAGAAGGAAAAAACAAGAATTATATGGTACAGTTATCTTTGGTGGTGCTATAATGTACATTTAAACTCATATGTTATTCTAGAATAAATGATAAGGAAATCCGTCCCCTTGAACGTTTAGGAGGTGATCTCTGCTCTTAAGTATTGTCTGTTTGTTTCTAAAAGAACCGAAGTTGAGTTTACCGGAAATTCATCTATTGGTTTTGGATCATCCTATATGTGGGAAGAGTGTACTTATATGAGATGACCCAAACCCGTAACCACTTCAAAACCATATACGCGATCTATGTTCTGGAAGAGGTTGAGAAGTGGAATGTTATAGAGTAGAACCATCTATCCCAAGGTTAAGCAAGGGAAAGGTTAGCGTTAACATTTCAAATGATGCTATCTTGTGGAACTGTCTATGTTGAGGAGTATTCAAAGAGAGAGGACAACATTAGCACTCATTAGAAGACTTATGCAGAGAACTATGAAGAGGTTCGAGATTTGTTCGAGACACTCGAATCCATGTAATGATTCGTGATCTATTTGAGATGATGGAATCCAATTAGGGATTCATGTGTTATTCGGTTGATGAAGACTCGTGTGAAATATGTCGAACGTACCCTCGACATCAAAAATTACTAAAACCAGTGTAAGATGCATAATCTCGTGTTTAGCTTACCTATGAAGGTATATCAACTCCATTTCTAGAGTATGCTTATTGATGTGTTACACACGGGAGTTGTTGATACTTAGTGCCAGTAGTTCGTCGTTGGGATAGTTGTGTTTACCATAAAGTATATCCTATTTAGAGATCTACGATGTTCGGAAGGAATTTTCTGATCCTGGTCATGGAGTTCGAACTCGGCTTGATCCAAGGAGCCCTCCACAGAATATTAAATTATGCAAATGCACCTTAGCAGTATTGATTATAAACCTATTTTTGTTATGGCGTTCAAACATCAACTATTTGATGTGATTTGCTTGCTACACTATAGAAATTACGTATCATATCACTATATGTTAAACTTAGTGAATGGTTGGTTTCTTTGAGGGGAAAACCTTTATAGGATTTCGTGCGTCTCAGTGGTTACTATTATATGTCACTAATATTTCTTGAGTTTCTCATGCTGGTTTACCAGACTGGTCTACGTGTTATTTTCTTATAATGCTCGGGTCAACCCTATGTATGTTTTCAGATTTAGCTTTGGACTCTTTAGAGCTTTTGGAGATGAGATGGATGATTCCTACCATAGTACTTATTTTCACTACATTGCTATTGTATCTTCAGCATTTGTGAGGACAGGTTGTTATTACTGTCCAGGTTGATTACGGCAACTCTAAAATACTTTGTATCATAGACTGACAGTTTATACTGTCTTTTGATATTATATATTATAGTTCCATTGTGAGATTATGATATTGTGTTCCTTCTTCCCTATTTATTTCTTTTTCTTTTTATTTAACCCTTACAATTTGTCTTGCCGACACTTCGGGGCTTGGCACATAAATACCGTGGATGTATTAGTATCGACATTCGGGGGTCGAAAAGGCGAGTTGTTACAACTGGTATCAGAGTTAAAGGTGTAGCGAAAACCTTGGCTTTGGTTGGATATGACTCATTAAGAGATGGGGTAATGGAATGCCCTAGCATGAGTTGAGTGTATTATACATATGAGAGCATATTTGTTAGTGCTATAAAAATGTTTATATTGTGTTTATTGGTCTGTTGAGTGGTTTATGAATTCCGGTTGGTACATGGGACACCATGGTATCGATAGGGATTTCTAAACACTTGAACATAGCAAACCAACATAGTATTGTTTCCAAAATTGGTAGATGAAGTAATTTTAACTAAGATTATATTTTAGATATAAAAAGTAAAGTTTTTCTAAAATAATTGATATGGTTATTTATGATAAGTTTGTTTGCTAAGAAATGATAATATTTAATTATTATCATTTATTGTTTGGTTAGTTATGTTCGGCTAGTTTATGAGCATTTACTATTTGTTTGTTGATTTGTAGGTAGTTTACCTTTTACAACAAAGGTTGGGTAGATAGAAATTTATGGGAACATTAAATACGAACACCTTGTGAATTAATTTTCACGGTTTGACTATAAGGCGTTCGATGATAAATGTTGGGTTCAAATTGAATCTTAATAAGAGTTGTTTATTATAATCTAAACAAAGATATGCAATTGTGAAATGATTTAGATAAGGATGCAGCTTTATATAAACGTGGTTTATAAACGAAAAGGATTTAAATAGAGAATTTGAGAACTTAAATCCTAGTATCTTTGAATATATTTTTTCAAAATTTTGGAGAAAATAATAGTAGTATTATTTGAAAGTGAGTATTTGGGAAATTGGTTTATGAAATTGAGATCATGGTACTTAGTAACATTTATGAAGCATTTGATACCACTTTGAATGATTTTGGTTAAATCCCAAATGTATGATTTGGATTTACTGAACTCACTCCTATCGCTTGAAAATAATTCTAGCGATGAATTCAACATCATCGGCATTCATTTTTGGGCTTCTAAGTGTGGGATGCTATAAAAAATATTTTGATAAAATAGATTTTGATTTAATCCCAAAGTAAGATTTAATATACAAAAGTTACATGTATATATTATTTCAAAATGATTTGAAATAAAAAACCGGTGTTTAGTTCTAAAGTTCTCTTGTTAAGTTATTTCATGGACTCGTGTAGCTTATGCATTAGGAAATTATGAACGTGCATCATGATATAATATGTTGTTTGGTAATTTTCATTTTTTTAAATGAAATGGGATTTTCAATGATTTTGGATAGTCAGGAACTTCCGAACTGTTATAGAACTTGTAGTTAAGTGTTTTTAAAATATATAGTTGAGTTTATATGACACTTGAATTGAGAAGATAGCAAGTTAAAATAGGTTCTAAACATACATGTTACAAATTTAATGTTTTTGTATATACTCTTGGGATGTGATGGTGTATTATACGAGTATGAAATTAAGTTATAAAATGTTTACAGACTTGAAGTTCGGTTTTAATGAAATGATTCATAAATAGTTTTAGTATTGAATGACATACTATTTGGATAAATGAATGTGATTAAAAAGGAATTGGTGTAGTTAAGAAACCAATAGGACAAATATGTAAGTTGTACGTAGATCATTTATTCGTACGACCGTTCTATTCCAGTATTCGAGTATGTGATTTCAAGGTGATATAAACCAATCCGAACAAGGATTTTTGAACAGATTCTTGATGACGAACACTTGATATGGATTCTTGATGCGATCCCAAAGTTTTTTATCATAGTATATGGCTATGTAAGGAGAACATGGGTTTCTAATCAAAGAACCTGATCGAATTCCACACTAGAGGGCTCAAGTGATCTATACTAGTTAGGAAGTGAAATTTATGTGATCAAATAAGTGATCAGAATTGATATTGCATACGGATGGTCCATATACATCGTACGGGCTTTAGTATATCTGTCTACTGTGTTTTGTTGGCTTAAGGAGAGTTTAAGGAATGACTCTTCGATTTGTTCTAGGGTGGCATGAATAATCATCTAAGTAATAATCTGAGGCTGTTGAGTAGAAGGTGCACTTAGTATGTTGATTATCACCCTTATGCGATGGGATGTTTTGAAACTAAGCAATCCATAAGGTTTGTTTGCTAATGATTGGGATACTATTAAGTATTGATGTGCGATTGTTTCTTTGTTTGCTCATGTAGGAATTTCGAGGAAGAAATATTCTAAGTGGGGGGAGAATGTAATGACCCGGAATTTCGGACACTTCGTATTTAAATATCTGAAATATTTAAATATTTGAATCTTGGATTAAATGATACTAAAATGATTTAATAAGCTTGTTAACTCTTTTTTAAATCATAATCAATGATGGTAAACTTATTTTTGAATTTTTTTATAAAAATATATTCTTCGAAGAGAAGTCGATAATGCGATCGAAAATCGGTTTATTGGTAAACAACTATTCGATCGATATATGTTATTCAAACTCTTGTACACTTGTCCAATGATCAAATGAACACATTAGAAACTAATTAACACACACCTCTTCTTAAATCTTGGAAGTTTCTAGAAGATTCCTTTAGGATAATAGATATTATCATGGTAAGCGTATAATGGTAATTAACATAAATGAGAAGTGACTTAAAGGAGAAGCGATGGGAGGTAAGGCTTCCATGGCATGAAAGGAGGTGAATGCAAGCTTAAAGTGCACCATTTTCATCTTATAAAAGGAGGGGCACACCCTTAGGAATAAATTACAAAATTACAAGTGAAAAGACAAGCTTCTTTAATGGCTTCTTCATCTTCTTCCTCTCTAAATACTCTAAATAAAATAGTTGCAAATCAACTCCAAATCACTTCAAACTTTGCCACAAGCCTTAGTATAATATTAGAGCACTATCCACCATACCAAAACTTGAATAAGTGAAACTTGTATAAGTGAAACTTGAAGAAGTGAATTCATGCCCTCCATTCATCCAATGGCCATAAGCAAAGGATAACATTATTGCTTAGGAACAAGTGAAAGCAAGGAGTAAGGAGAAGGAGGAAGGTGGTTGCAAGGTAGGGTTAGGCTTGGGTGCTTGGATCTTGGTTGTTTTTTCTATTAAAGGTTAGTTAATACCTTACTTTGAATGGAAAATATAACATATATATATGTTGTGTTTGATTTTGTTTATGTTATTTATATTGTTGTTGACATATGTTAAAATGTTAGTTTGGATTCTTACTTTAAACGTAAGTGGCACATGTGATCCATGTATATGAACTTGAACGAACTTGGGATGGAATTGAATAGACTTGTATGACATATGAATAGACCTTGAATAAATCACAAAAATTATAGGTGGACTTTGGTTTAGATTGCACTCGGATTTGAAAGTGCACTTATAGCGATAGTCGCTATAGATGTAGATATTAATTGCCTTGTTTTTGGCGATTGCTAAGTAACTTTATAGAGAGACAAATAGGAGTTTCTAACCTTATTTATAATGTTTTATATGTATTTTTGTTGCTATGAAAAGTTTGAATAGTAAAAAGTTAAGTAACATCTTAAAAAGTGTCCAAAACATCACTTGTGCAAAACACCTCGTTTAGACTTGATTGTTTAACTTTAAGGGTCTGAAAAGAAATTTGAATTAAGTATGTTGTTTCATTCTTTCAAAAGTGTTTACTAACTATTATAGTGTATTTGAATAATGGTTTGAGATATATATGAATGAATTAGTTGTGAATTTTTAAAGAAGAGATATTTTGTTGAAATATCTAGAAAACACGTTCTTTACAAGTTTTTAAGGATTTTATAAACTTTTTATTTTCAAGTAATATTTTGAGTAAATGTTTTAAAACCTATTATATGTATTATAAAGTATTTGAAAAGCATTTTTAAGTATATATAGTTTTTAGAAAATATGTTGGCTATTTTATATCTTGTGGAATAAAATATCTATAGACATGTTTATTTAAATATCAAGCTTTACAAGTAAGGTACTATACATACATACATACATATATATATATATATAATTTTTAAAAAGGGTTTTGAAAGTACAAAATTTTAGAGAGGGGTTAGTAATTGCTTAATAGCCAAATGATTAACTTGTTTAATTACTTGTTTGAAAAGTAATTAACTATGCTTAACACTAAAAGCCGATGAAGTAGGCTTATCTATTTGTGAAAGTTAAGATTGATATCGAGTAGGTACGGAGCAATAGCGCTCTAACATACCGGTTTCCCTCTTAGCTGAGGAATAGTTAAGTTGGAAAATGTCAAAAATGTGTTAATAGTGTTAATTTCTTATTGTTATTGGAAATCATTAGTACTATACTTAACACTAAAAGCCAACTAGGTAGACATATCTATTTGTGAGATTCAAGAACGAAGCGTCTAGGCAAGGCTTTGATGCAACCAGTGCTCCAACTTACCTAGCTTCAGTCTTTAAGATTGCGAAATAGAGATCTAAAGGCTAAATTAACACTAGAGGGCGGTGATTAGTGTTTTCTAATTTATATGAATTTTTTGAAATCTTTTTAAATTATACTTAGAATTATGCAATTATTAATCATAGAAACAATCACAGAATCAAAACACAGATAAAAGTAAATGCGGTAAAAGTAAAAGGAAAGAATGCACCAGAATTTTATACTGGTTCGAAGTTACCCTACATCCAGTCCCACACAATTCCTTATACGGATTTCTTTTCAACTAGTAAATACAAGAACAATGTCGATTTCAAGGCCATGAGACACACCCTCCAAAATCCTGACCCATTGGTAAAGTCACTTGATTCCAGGCTACAAGCATACCCAGTAGATTTACGGGCTACTAAGCACGCCCAATTGATTCACTGGTTACAATCTCACCCACAACTATAGAAGTTTGATTTGATTGAGTTTTACAAACTCAGATCCTCAATCTCGATTACAAATGATCCTATAACTCTTGAATAACACTTTGATCTTGAATGGAATGAGAGAGATTGTGATATCCCGGAATTTCGAGGAGTTTAAAATGTGATAATCTCTTAATTTAAATTATTTAAAATTGATAAAATTGTTATTTCAAATATAAATAACCAAATAATAATATAATGTTTTAATTATGGTATAGATTAATTTTAATAAGAATAATTATTTAAATTGTATTATTTTATAAATTTGATTTTAAATAGACTTATCATTTTCAAATTTAATAAGTATTGTTTAAATATGTATATATATGTCTTGAGTTGTTTTAAATGAAATAGTTAATTTCAAACTTAATAATGTTTTTATTTAAAAATATAAATATTGAGTTGATTTTTAAATAGGATTTTTAAAGTAAAATTTGGATTCAAATCTGGATTTAAATTTGAATCTTTAAAAGATAATTATTTTAATATATCTGGGTATAAGAATATATGAACAAGACTTTTATTTAAAATAAGACTTTTGTTTTATTTTTGTCTTCCTTAAAGAGATTTTGTATATAAATTTAGAAAGTATTTATTTAATAGTAAATAAATACAAAAGATATGTTTACACTTAAAAATGAATTAAATATATTGTATATGATTTTATTAGAATAAATGAGTTTTATTTTATTTTCTTTTAAAGATTTCATTTATGTATATTATAGAAAAGTATTTATTTAATAAGATATGTATTTATCTATTTAGGAAATTAATATAAAAGTCTTTTAAACTCTTTTTAAAAATAATATGAAATTATATAATAACAAGTGTTAATAAATTAAGTCATGTTAGTAATATATGTAAGGTAATTAAACAATGTATGTGACAAGTGTCAACCATTTGTTCTATTTTCTTTAAATTTTTATTAAATCTAAATTAACTATATAAATTTCTATCTTTCCATTCTCTTTTCTTTTCTAATCTCATTTTCTTCAAAGACCAAAACTAAAAACCAGAAAACATATCAAACCGTAATCATCCTCAAACCAAACTGAAATATTCTCAAAATCAAAACTGAAATCATTTCCAGTTCAAAACCTGTAATCTGAAATCATCTCCAACCCAAAACTGGAAAGATTCTCTTAAACCAAGAATCTCAAAACTGAATTCATCTGCAAAAGCTTGATTCTCAAATTCAAAGACCTGAAACCATTATTTCTTAAACCTGGAATATTCAAAAACCTGTAATCTACCAAAAGCCTGGCTTAATTCTTAAGTTCAAAAGATCTGTAACCATGTTCTTCAAGTCTGGATCCTTTCCAAGTGCATGCATTATAATTTGAGACAGAAGCAAGTGTCAAAAGCTTTTCAAATCTTTTAAAGGAATCAAAGCAAAGTTTTCAAAGTCCAAATTCCAGTTTTTCTTTCAAAGCTCCGTTCATCTGAAATAGGTGAGTAAACTGAAATTTAAAACAGTTTTAAATTTGTTGCATGTGGTAAATGTTGAAGTATAATTGTGATGTATGTTTGAATATATGTGTGCATGAATGTTCTAAACTGAATGTATGTATTTATGTATCTGTTTGAAGTGTGCATGTTTGATTGCATATGTATACCTCTCTGTTCATAGTTCAGAGTTTAAAGTTGTAATCAGAATTCAAAAATTTGGTCACCTGCTCTCTGTCAAGTTCTGTAATTCAAACAATATTTGTTTGTTTAATCTTAGTCTAAGTTTTTAAAAATAAAATTTAGTAAGGTAAGTTTAAAAATTACCTGGAAAAGGAAGTGACAGTAGGAAATTTAATATATGTTAAAATTCAAACTATATAATCTTGTGATTTTCTTTTAAAATTCTAAATACTTGTCTCAGATAATGATTTTTAAGAGTTAAAACATAATTTTTAAGATAGTATTGAACGAGATATCCAAGATTGTTTAGAAAATGGGTTTTTGGTCTTATCTGGAAATCAAGAAGTTTGGTATAAACGGATTTGTTTCTGGTGTTGGAATGGTGATGGTAGAATCATGGAAAAATGGTGAGAAGTGAATCAAAGCAGTGTGGCATTGGGAATTTTGAATTAGAGATTATAACCCTAGCTTTCTCTTTGATAAGAAATTGATCATCGCGACCCCTATAGATGATCGAGCTTTCTCAGATTTAGGGTAATGATTGATGGGGTGTGGAAGAGGATGTGGCCGGAGGTGAAGCCACTCTGGTGATCGAAGAATGTAGATTTGGGTGGTTCCCAGTATACGACATTGTTCCAGTTTCGAATGCGATGTTCGATTTTGATTTGGGGCTTCTGTAATTTGTTTGATGATCGGAATTAGGTTGGAAGATGATAGTCGACTTGCGCATGTGGTCGTGAGAGGTTGGAATTGGTGGCAGTGGGGGTGCATGTGCACGGAGGACATGGGTGTCAGCTGTTTTGGGAAGATGGGTTACTCGTGTTTGTTTCAGGTGAATTCGTGGGTTTTCTCGAAGGGTTATCGGGGAAGGAAGGCTTTTTGCTCGAAGTCGTTTCCAGGGTGATACGTGAGAGAAGAAGAGAAACTGTTAAAGTTTTTAACAGTTTAAAAATTTAACAAACAAGTTTTTAAAATTTTCGGGGAGGTCTCGAGTAGATTAGGAGCTGGCTCGGGTTTTTCTTCGTGTCGTTTGTGAGCTGAGTGAAAAACTGTTAGCAGTTTAATTTTCTTTAAATTCAAAACAGTTTTAAAATCTAAAATTTAATCTCTGTTTTAAATATAAGTTGCTGATGTATTGGTTTAGATTCAAATACACATGGGTTAAAACCCAAAGTAAGATGTTTAAGTCAGTTTTTAAATTTAAATAAAGATAGGATTTAAATTTAAAATAATCAAGTTAAAACAATTGTTTTGAAAATTCTTTCCTTTGAAATAAATGTTTTGACTAGATTTAATTTGTATAGTTGTTAACTTAAATAATATTAAGTTAAATTTTAAGTTATTTTCAAACTTAATTTGAAAATAAGGTTAATTAATAATTAAGTTTTATAAAGAAGTAATTAATTAGTTAATTAAGTTTAAATTAATTAATTATAAAAGTAAATAAGGATTGATTACTTTGTATTAAAAGATATTGATTAATAATTAAGGTTTATTAATTAATAGTTAAAGAATAATTAATCAAGGATTAATTTGTTTAAAGGGTAATTAAGGATGAGTTACTCAGTTATGATTTAGGAAATGAATGTGATTAGTTAAGTTAATTTAATTGTTAATTAATTAAGGATAGTCACTTGGTAATTGATTAAGTATAGTTACTTAATAAGATTGGTTAAGTATAATTACTTAGTGTAAGTAATTAATAAATGAATTACTGTATGTAATTGGTGTAATTAATCAAAAGGATTTATGAAGTAAATAATAAGTAATTAAGAAGTAATTAAGATTAGTTAATTACTGTTAGTAATTATTTAAGGATTGATAAATGGTAGAAATTAATTAATGCATGATTAATTAATTAATTAAGGAATAATGTAATTAATTATAGTTAATTAATTAATTAAAATAATTAATTAAGGATCATTAATTAATGTAATTAATGAGAGTAATTAAAGGTTAATTACTGTTAATGGTTAAGAATAATTAAATTGTGAAGTTAATTAAAGGATAATTACTTTATGTAATTAATAATTAATCAAGAGTGATTAATATTTAATGATTAATTAATTAAATGGATCGTAATTAATTAATGTTGATTAGGCAAGGAAAGGAATTAATTCTTAAGTAATTAATTTAATTTAAGTTGATTAAATTAATTATAATAGAGATTAATAAATGGTTGCTTATGAATGATGGTTGAGTAGAATGTCTGATTTGGTTGATATCTATTGGATGATATACTATGATATATCTGTGATAAATGTGTGATATTTATCTATGTTAATGCTATGTGAATTCAAGTATTAAATTGAATTGAATTGTTTAAACCTTTAAACAACTTGGCCTTAAAAGACACGTTTTGGATTTCGATGAGACCGGGATCGGGTTTCCGTATACCGGTATTCCAGGTCTGGAGACCCGAATACCACATCGATCCAAATTAACGATAGGTCGTGAATCTCAAGTGAAGGTGAAGATTCAGAGTGCAAGGGTTATTGTCGTTAACTCTGAGGGTGATTCCAAAACGAGTGTAACGAGATAATGCCTTCGGTTTCGTTCGAACCCGGAACGAACTTGTATGGATTGAATGCTTTCAGCACATCGTCAGGCGGACGATGAGCATTCTAAGTGATATGTTCTGATTAAAGGTAATCGTAACCTCAAGCCTCATCAACCGGGAATGGCTAAAACAGGGGAGGTGCAGCAAGGCTTCGTGGGTAGCACCCACTGAGAGCAAGATAGATCCCTGTCTAGAGGTCCCTTTTCTTTTATTCGGCTTAGTGTGTGGTTGGTCGCGCCAACTACGGGATTGTCTTGTTCGGGATTATCCAGTAAGGGATGGTTCCGGCTTTGTGTTGCAGGGGAGCGGGCATACTCCTCGGTACGGTGATCTAGGCCACGTACTGTGACGGGCGGTACCCCAGTAGCCCTGCCATTGTATGGAATCCAAACTCCAATAAGTGCCGTACGTATTAGTTGTGCCAACTATGTTGGAATGTGAGATGTAAGCATTTCAGCTATTTCTGTATTTTACTTGAAAACCCTAGACCCTATTATAATACAATCGGATTTGCTATCAAATGTTTTAGTTAGCGTAAGGTAAAAACTTACCCATGTTTATTTGTGGGAAGTCTTACGTGATACTTTTGTTTCAAAGGTTTTCAAAGTTAAGCAATCTAACCATTTACTCACACCAGACCCATGTCTGACCCAAGTGTTTATTTCTGTTTTTATAAACTCTTGGGTACTCAAATTTTTACGAGTAGTCAAGGGATTCAGGTTTAGTTTTGACGAATATTCTGGAGGAGCAATGGAGCAGGAGGCTTCGGCGTTCGTAGATATAGTATTCCGCTGTGTTGATATCTGTGATAGTGTCTTGTCTTGTATTTGAGTTGTAATGTCTAGACAGATGTTTATAACTGTCTAGTAAGTGATGTATATGCTGTGTAACTCTGTAAATTGTTGTATACTATGTAATAGTTTATGTTATTAATATAATTTATTCGTTCCGCTGTGAGATCGTTGTTGTTGTTTCTTTCTTTCTTCTTTTCTTTTCTATTTTCTACCCCTTTCTTTCTTCATAATGATGCGACTTTCTGGGCATAGAAAGTCGGGTCGTTACAGAGATGATAGAATTCGGAGAGCAAATGATAGAGAATCAAACTAATGGTGATTGAGTTAGATTCTGGTTTAAATTCGATAGAGTATGGTTATATTTTTGTTTAGAAAATGAAAGAGGATAAGGAGGTGAGAATAAGAATGAAAAATGATTATAAAATTCATTGGGAAGACATGTATTTATAGAGGAATAGCAGCCATGTCCGTTCGTGAAGAGATACGATGAATAGACACTTCTTTTGAAATTTGATTTTTTAAAATCACGGCTAGTATGTCGACATATAAGGGTAGAGTATGTTGACATACTCTTTGTAATTTTGAAAAACACTTTAAATATTATTTTGAAAATGTATTGCTTGGTAAATAATTTGATACTTTGTAAACATGCTAAAATATAATTTATACACTTTTAAATCATAATAAAACTGGAGTAAAATGATATGATAAGATTTTTAAAAATAAACCAATATAAATCAAAATTTAATGAAAACAATAACTTAGTAAACTATCAAAAACTTAAAATAATATGTATAAGTATATGAAATTGAAAACTATTTAAAAGTTGTTTTGAAAAGTATATTTAGAAACTTATTTAAAAATATAGAGAGAAAGAGATATGAGATAGAGTTCAAGTGCTATCAGAATTTTAACATAAATCTATGACTCTATAACTTATGTGAGATATCTTGAAATCTTGAACACTTTAATACTCATGAGTATTCATTTCTAGCTCTTGAGTCTCTATATCAACATCTTGAATCTCTTCAATCTTTATTCGATACTGTACCATCTTCTTAAATCATTACCTGTCTAATATCCTGCACTATATACTATATAACTTGATAAAACATTAGTATTTATATTTTATATAATTTAATAAAGTTATTTTCCTCAAAACCAATATCTCAGGTACTAACAATCTCCCCCTTTTGATGATGACAATTTTGTATATAAAATATAATATAACTCCCCCTTAATCTATGCCCAATATATAAAACTCCCCCTTAGCCTAGTATTTTATATATTTCTCCCCTTTGTCATCAATCAAAAATAACTAACTATAACTATAATTCTAACCCTATCTCTTAATATTAATTCTAACTCCCCCTAAATAAAACACTGTATACTCATAATGATATATATATATATATATATAAGTGATAAGTAATATGATCATGAAATACACAGTGATCATGGCATACAAAAATGACAAGAATGATATATAAGAAATGTGATAAGTGAAGCACAAATCATTAATAGTAACCAAACCATACTATATATACATTCAATTATCATATTTACAAACTAATCAATCCATGCACAAATAAAGTCAAATTAAAGTTAAAATACACACTATTCTTAAATTAAACGAAGAAGTCCAAGGCGATGAGAAGTAGAAATCGTATCTTTTGACTTAAATGAACTTTTCTAAGTTTACCTAATTGACACACATCACATAGATTATTAATCTTTAAAGTTCATTTTAGGAAGACCTCTAACTAAATTATTTTTAGCAGTTTTAGAAATAAGTTTGAAATTCAAATGACCAAATGTTTTATGCCAAATCCAACGGTCACTTGTTTTAGCCAAAAGATATAAGTTATCATTTGAGATTTTCATACTTAATATTTAAATATTTTTTGCCTAATTCCTTCAAAGATAACGTTTGACTCATTATCTTTAATGTGACATTTATTTTTTACGAAGTTAATTTTAAAACCTTTATCACACAATTGACTAATACTTAATAGATTATGTTTTAAATTCCTAACTAATAAAACATTGGAAATAGTAGTAGTTTTAGAATTACCGACATTGCCGATGCCAATCACATATCCTTTAGAATTATCACCAAAATTGATTGATCCTCCATCTTTGTAAACTTTATCTTTCATAATCTTTGGATTTCCAGTCATGTGTCTTGAACAACCACTATCCAATATCAATTTATCCTTTTTATACTATAGTGTTTGATTATCAGATGTTTGTTCATCAAAAGCCATGTAACAAATCTATTCCTACAATTTATTCCTTTTCAATAGATCACATGACTTTTCATAATGAATAGACGCAAATCTATGAAACTTTGTAATGATGATTTTACAAATTATCCTTTCGAAAATAATGTTAAAAATATTATTAATGAATGCCATAAAATTTTTTCAGAAATTAGATTATGAATACTTTGAAAACCATCGCTTTGATACCAATGTAAGATCGCATAATAGGGATCTTAAGGCTAAATTAACACTAAAGGGGGAGGGGGGGTGAATAGTGTTTTCTAAGTTATGTGAATCTTTCTGAAATCTTTTGAAATTATACTTAGCATTATGCAATTATTAATAACAGAAACAATCACAAAATCAAAACACAGACAAAAGTAACTGCACAAAAGTAAAATGAAAGAACACAGCATGATTTTATACTGGTTCGAAGTTACCCTACATCCAGTCCCGCACAATTCCTTGTACGGATTTCTTTTCAACTAATAAATGCAAATACAATTCGATTTCAAGGCCAAGAGACACAGCATCAAGAATCCCGACCTCTGGGTAGAGTCACTTAATTTCTGGGCTACAAGCACACCCACTAGAATTATGGGCTGCTAATCACACCCAATTTATTTATGGACTACAATCTCACCCATAAGTATAGTAGTTTGATTTGATAGAGTTTTACGACTCAGATCTTCAATCCTGATTACAAATGATTCTATATCTCTTCAATAGCACTTTGATCTTAATTGGAGTGAGAGAGATGATAGAAATCAAAGAGCAATTGATAGAGAATCAAACTAATGGTGATCGAGTTTGATTCTGGTGGAAATTCGGTAGAGTATGGTTATATTTTTGTTTAGAAAATGAAAGAGGATAAGGAGGAGAGAATAAGAATGAAAAATGATAATAAAATTCGTTGGGAAGATAGGTATTTATAGATGAATAACGGTTATGTCCATTCGTGAAAAGATACAACGAATAGACACTTTTTTTGAAATTTGATTTTTGAAAACCATGGCTAGTATGTCGACATATAGGGGTAGAATATGTCGAAATACTCTTTGTAATTTTGAAAAACACTTTAAAATATTATTTTGAAAATGTATTGCTTTGTAAAATAATTTGATACTTTGTAAACATGCTTAAATATAGTTTGTACACTTTTAAATCATAATAAAACTTGAGTAAAATTATATGATAAGATTTTTGAAAAATAAACTAATATAAATCAAAATTTAATAAAAAAATAACTTAGTAAAATATCAAAAACTTATAAGTATAAGAAATTGAAAGCTATTTAAAAGTTGTTTTGAAAAGTATATTTAAAAAATTATTTAAAAATAGAGAGAGAGAGATGAGAGAAAGATTAAGTGCTATAAGAATTTTAACATAAATCTATGACTCTATAACTTATCTAGAATATCTTGAACTCTTCAATACTCATGAGTCTTCATTCTCTAGCTCTTGAGTCTCTATATCAACATCTGGAATCTCTTCAATCTTTACTTGATGCTGTACAGTCTTCTTAAATCATTACCTGTCTAATATCCTACACTATATATACTATATACCTTGATAAAACATTAGTATTTATATTATATGATTTCTGAAAGTTGTCATTAAAACCAATATCTCAGGTACTAACACACTCTTGAACAAGGAATGGTTAAATTGGAATTTCAAAAACGAGTTAATATGAATCATGGTTTCTATAAGGAATCGTCTTTAGAACCTGATAACTAACTAGTCAAATGCTGAATTTAACCGGGTATGAAGTTAGATCTTTAAAACTGTTAACCTAAAAAATGGATCGACACCCTGGATCAAGTGTGAAAGTACCAATGTAGATAATCAGCAGCACAAATCTCATATATACAACAAATAAAGAGAAGATGTAAGAAATGAGACACAAAAATTTTATAGTGGTTCGGCCGACTCTGGCTTACATCCACTTTAATCAATCTTTATTATGATTATACTAGTTTAATTTTACTAGATATCAACTACTTAGTCCTTAGATCTAAGTTAAAATGAGTTAGAATAAGTCACAAGTTCAAGGGTTGACTGGAGAATCACAGTAACCCCCTTGAAGATTGTTGTGAGGGAGAAGAAAGTGGAAGAAGTAAAGGAATTCAAGTCGAGTAATGGCAGCTCTCTATTCGGAAAAGATCCCTCTTTAGTTGCTGGTAGGTGAGTATTTATAGGGAAGTTCAATGAGTATTGGGCCAGAAGTTCAGGTGCAAAAGTGTTCATTTGTTATGCCAAGTCATCACCAAAAAGCTCAAATCTATCAAATTCATTTCTATGGATCTTAACTATCCATAGGGGATGGATCATTAACTATCCATAAGGGATGAATCACTAGCTATCCATCAACTTAGCATATATTTCTACCAGAAGCCTTTACTTAGTGCTACGAAGGAGCTCAGAAAGTTTGAGGGCGATCCGACCTATCTTGATGGATCATTAGCTATCCATAGGGGATGGATCGCTAGTTATCCATACACTTAGCATATTTTTGAGTGATCTTTGTTTGGTTGTCTTCCTATCTTCTATTTAAGTGCCTTGTCCAAATATCAAGTCGTTTGGAGTTAGTTTGGCCATCCGTCTTCATGGGTCATCTGGTCCATAAAAATCATCCATATCTCGCTCAAATCTTAAAAAAATCGAACGAAACTTTGCTGGAACACTCTAAAGGGTGTTAGGGACCCACCATAAAAATTTGAGATGGTAAGGCCCACTCTATATGGGTCACGAGCGATCCATCAAATCAACTCTAAATGACTTCATTTTTTAGCCTTCTCCTATGTTTTCTAAATGTTCTCCTAAAATTTCAAGTCAATCTGACATCGTAAGAGTTCTGTAGGTCCATTTTAAGTTAGCTGATTATGGCCAAACAGCTTGAATCAGATGAGTCTTCACTACTCGAGCTAGATTGTTTGGCATGCTATGAAACTTGGCAAGTGTGCTTAGAAATGGTAATGAGTCATGATGCAAGACGATTGGAGTGTGCATGAGCAAGCCTTATGGATCGCTAGCGATCCATAAGTGATGGATCACTAGCGATCCATCACCTTAGCTTATTTTGGCATCTCTCCTCTTTGGTCTTTATTTTCTTCTTTTTTTGATCTTTTTGGTTGATTCTTGAGTTATTCTGGCGTAGTCTGAATGTTCTAATTCTTATTGAATTTTGATGGGTTAAAAACTCAGTTAACACTCGCCCCCTAAAGTACGCCTTATGAATGAAAGGTGTGCTTTGTTTAAGAATAAGTGCCTATCTCCAGTCTTCGATAATTGAGCTTTTTAGCTGCTTTAGCCTTGGTGAATCGTCCAGTTCCTTCAGATTCTCTTGCCAATCACAAGTCGTTCCAAACCTGTTATATCCTAGGACTCTAACTCTGCTTAGGTGTAATTTATACATCACAATCATTCAAATTTCATTCGGAGTTATTACATCACATATCTCTAATTAAATCACATGTTTCCAATTACATCACATATCTCCATTTACATCACACATCTCTAATCATCCCATACTCATTCGAGATCAACACCACTCAGATTTAATTCATAGTTATAATATCATATATCAAAATCACATCATATCGCATCATATATCAAAATCACATTATATATCAAAATCACATTATATATTGGAATCACATCATATATCAGAATTACATCATATATCGAAATCACCCTATGTTCATCTAGGATTTATTAGTTTTATTCTATTTATAAGGTATTTAAATCCTTTTATTAAATCAAATCTGTTTTAAGGCTCGATCTCTCCCGATCGTTTAAGTTTAATGCACGATCTCTCCGAATCATTTAATGTTTTAAGTTAAGGGGATGATCTCTCCAGATCGTTTGTTTGTTAAGTTAAGGGGTATTAAGTAAGCCCATCTGCTCACTCTCCGGTGAGGGGACTTACTTCTTGCACTTCGGTCCTGTCTCTCCAGTAGGGACTCTAAGGCGATCATATTATACATGTCCATCCGCTTGCTCTCTGGCAAGGGGACTTGCAACCTGCAGTTCGGTCCCGTGGCGAGACTCTAAGGCGATCAATATCAGTCATCATAATCAATGTGGATTTTTCAAAATTCAAATCAAAACAAACAAGCAAAAATAAAATAAGCAGGAATCAAAACAAGTATAAAACTTAAATTTTCATCTCGGAGATCCGACTCAGAGCATGCTTAGAGACCAATCTGAGTCTCGCACACGTGTAAGTGATCCGACGTCATTATTGTCCTAAATAGTCATCTCAGGCATCCAACTCAGAGTGTGCCTAGGGAACGTTTAGGATCCCGTACACATGTAAGCGGCCCCGAGGTTATTAAAGGTAGAAAAAGTAGAAGGCAGAGAGTAAGGGATGAACCTGCCCCCTGTTCCAACTGTGGGATTCTGGTTTCGGCTCATGAATTCATGTATTCATACTCTGATTTGCTACTCTAGCTCCAATATCACCCGTTCTAGGCATTAAAGCTTATCCTAGATCGAAATCTATTGTGCCCCTAAGTTATGTGGGCATTATTTTAGTTTGTTTTGTTCTAACTCCAGATGCTCCTGCATTTGATCCTATTATTGATTCCAGTGCTGCCTTTAAGTATCGGTTGCTCTGGGCTTGGGGGCAAGACTCCACCTTGCTCCAATCCAACTCCGGCAGCTCCTATGTTGTTCCTTGGAGTTTGATTCCTATTCCCTGCAGAACTAGCTATCCCTTGTTCCTCCATCCTCTGGAAGAATCAATCTGTCACTCTCTTGTTGCCTAGGCAAGATCCCATCTTGCATTTCCTTCATCGTCCTTTCCGTTTCTTTTCTAATCACATAAATGGGTTGATGAGAAATTGAGGACACCTCTTGGCTGCCACCAGGCTCTGGTTGACTTGCTAAAGCTCTAGATCTAGTATTAGGCATGCTCATCTTCTCTAAATCTTAGATTCAAACATCAATTCTTCGGATCTCGTTCAAGGTTCTCAATGAAAGCACCAAAATGTTAATCCAAAAAATGGATCAACACCCTGGATCAAGTGTGAAAGCACCAGTGTAAATAATCGGCAGCACAAATATTAGATAAACAACAAATAAAGTGCAGACGTAAGAAATGAGACATAGAATTTTTATTGTGGTTCGGCTGACTCTGGCCTACGTCCACTTTAATCAATCTTTACTATGATTATACTAGTTGAATCTTAATGGATATCAACTAGTTAGTCCTTAGATCTAAGTTACAATGAGTTGGAATAAGTCACAAGTTCAAGGGTTGACTAGAGAATCACAGTAACCCCCTTGATGACTGTTGTGAGGGAGAAGAAAGTTGAAGAAGTGAAGGAATTCCAATCGAGTAACGGCAGCTCTCTATTCGAAAAAATACCTCTTTAGTTATAGATAGGTGAGTATTTATAGGGAAGTTCAATGAGTATTGGGCTAGAAGTCCAGGTGCAGAAGAGTGCAGTTGTTATGCCAAGTCATCACCAAAAATTTCAAATCAATCCGATTCAATTTTATGGATCGCAAGCTATCCATAGGGGATAGATCACTAGCTATCCATAAGGGATGGATCATTAGCTATCCATCAACTTAGCATATTTTTCTACCAGAAGCCTTTACTTAGTGCTACAAAGGAGCTCGGAAAGTTTGAGGATGATTCGACCTATACTGATGGATCGCTAGCTATCCATAAGGGATGGATCGCTAGCTATCCATCCACTTAGCATATTTTTGAGTGATCTTTATTTGGTTGTCTTCCTCTCTTCTATTTAAGTGCCTTGTCCAAATATCAAGTCGTTTGGAGTTAGTTTGATCATCCGTCTTCATGGGTTATCTGGTTTAAAAGAATCATCCATATCTCGCTCAAATCTTCATAAAACCGAACACAACTTTGCAAGAATGCTCTAGAGGGTGGTAGGGACCCACCATAAAAAATTGAGGTGGTGGGACCAAATCTAGATAGGTCACTAGAGATCCACCTAGATGGATCGCTAGCGATCCATTAAATCAATTTTAAATGATCTCATTTTTATTATGAGCCTTCTCCATTGTTTTCTAAATGTTCTCCCAATATTTCAAGTCAATCCGATTTCTTAAGAGTTCTGTAGGTCCATTTTAATTTAGCTAATTCTGACCAAACAACTTGAATCATATGAGCCTTCTCTTCTCGAGCTAGATTGTTTGGCATGCTATGAAACTTGGCAAGTGTGCTTAGAAATGGTAATGAATCATGATGCAAGCAGTTTGGAGGGTCCATGAGCAAGCCTTATGGATCGCTAGCGATCCATAGGTGATGGATTGCTAGCAATCCATCACCTTAGCTTATTTTTGGCACTTTCCTATTAGGTCTTTCTTTCTTTTTTTTCTGGTCCTTTTGGTTAATTCTTGAGTTGTTCTGGTGTAGTCTGGATGTTTTAATTCTTATTGAATTTTGATGGGTTAAAAATAGTTAACAAAAACCACTGTTTGTAAAGATAAAAACAAGTATAAGAAAAGTTTTGGGTTTGTCGTGATAATGTATTAATTACATTCGTCTTTACCGCTTTTTTATTATGCTTATGAATGTAAATAGATCTTTAAGAGAATGATTTACAAATAAGCATAAGTGAAATGATCTTGGGTTTGCATTGACAATGTTTAAGTAACATTAGTATTAAACCTTCTAAATGAATTTGTGAAAGTACTTGGGTCCTTAAAATGAATATTTTAAAGGAAATTATAAGTATAGAACCTTTTAGAAAAAGTTAGAAAAAGTAGAAGTTTATCAGATAAAAGAAGTTTACTAATAAAGGAGTTTTTAATTAATAAAATGATTAATTAGGGATTAAGTAGGTTAACCAAACTTTGTGTGGCTTGGTCGTGGGTTGTATGACTTGATAGTGTTTTGTATGTTCATTTGCTTATGGAAAGTATACTGGACTTGGTTTCCATTTACAAACATCTATCTTTGTATCAAATAGTCTATTAGTCCACTATTAAAATTGACCAAGTTTAACTCTGCGAATATCTAGAGGAAAAAATAGGAATTGTATGGTACAGTTATCTTTGGTGATGCTATATTGTACATATAAACTTGTGTGTTCTTCTCGGACAAATGGTAAGGAAATCCGTCTGCTTAAACGTTTAGGGGGTTATCTCCGCTCTTGTGTATGTCTATTTATTTTTGAAAGAACCGAAGTTGAATTTACTTGAAATTCATCAGTTGGTTTTGGAGCATTCGGTAAGTGGGAATAGTGTACTTATATGAGATGACACGAACCCATAACCACTTCAAAACCATATACGGGATCTATGTTCTGGAAGCGGTTGTGATATGGAATGTTAAAAAAGTGGAACTGTCCATCTAAGGATAAACAATGGAAAGGTCATCGTTAACATTTCAAATGATGCTATTATGTGGAACTGTCTACCTTGAGGAATATTCCAAGAGGGAGGATAACGTTAGCATTCGTCAGAAGACTTATATGAGGAAATTATATGGAGGTTCAAGGTCTGTTCGAGATGCTCGAATACGTGTACTGATTCGTGATCTGTTCAAGATGATGGTATCCAACTAGGGATTCCTATGCTATTCCAGTGATGAAGACTCGTGTGAACAATGCCAAACATAGCCTCGATATCAGAAATGACTAAAACCAAAGTACGATGCATAATCTTGGGTTTAGCTTACCCATGAGTTTACATCAACTCCATATCTAGAGTATGCCTATCGATATATTGTGTGTGGGAATTGTTGATACTTGGTGCCACGTAGTCCTCGTTGGGCCAGTTGTGTTTACCTTAGAGTATATCCCATCTAGAGATATACGATGCTTAGAAGGAAGTTTACGATCATGGTCAGGAGTTCGACTCGGCTTAATCCCAGGATGTCTCAATGGAAAAATCCATTATGCAAACATGCCTTAGCAGTATTGATTGTATACCTGTTATTGTTGTGGAGTTCACATAACAGCCATTTGATATGATTAATGTGCTGCACTGTAGACATTATCTATCATATCACAATATGTTAAACTTAATGAATATTTGATTTATTTGAGGGGAAAACAATTCAAGATTTCGTACGGTCTTAATGGTTACTATTATATTTCACTCATATTTCTTGAGTTTCTCACGTTGGTTTACCAGACTGATTTGGTTGTTATTTTTATATAATGCTCGGGTCGGCCCCGTGTATGTTTCCAGATTTAGCTTTGGACTCTTTGGAGCTTATGGAGATGAGCTGGATGATTCTTACCATAGTATTTATTTCCATAACATTACTATTGTATTACAGCATTTGTGAGAACAGGTTGTTATAACTGTCCATGCTTATTACGATAACTCTGAAGTACTTTGTATTTTAGAACGACAGTTTATACCGTCTTTTGATATTATATGTTATCGTTCAACTATGAGATTTTGATATTGTGTTTCCTCTTTCCTTTTCCTTTTCTTTTTCTTTTTATTTAACCCTAACAATTCGTCTTTCTGGAACTTGGGTACTTGGCACATGAATACCATTGATGTATTAATGTCGACATTCGAGGGTCGATAAGGCAGGTCGTTACATTGTACAATTCTTGGACCACCTGGGAATTGTTCCGATACAATTGCTTCCCAACTCTTATACCTATCTAAGTTGCTTGGAAATACTAGCTAGGGAAGCTTACTTCCCCTCACGCAATGCTGAAACTCTTCATTCATTGATAAATCTTATTAAAGTGGGGAAATAGCCAGTTATCGCCTTCTTCCTCATCCAAAGAGCTTGATCACTAATTTGATCAATAGGACTAAAGACTGGGAAAATCAATTCTTTTATATTAAGAGCCATACCCCTAGAATCAAGAGCCATTCCCTTTTAATAGTTATTCTCTTTCAGAACCTGCTTCTAAGAGGACAAATCCTTCTATTGCTAACACAATCGGTGCTTTGAGTCTGCCATCTCAAACTATAGGAGACATGCTTAAACTCTTAATCGAAGTAAACTTCAAAAGTATTCCTTAATCTTTGAAAGCCATAAAGTGCTCAAAGAGCCCCCAATGGTCAAGAAAGATGCCCATGAGAACTAGGCTATGGTTATTGCTAACTAAAATGCTTTTTCTCCTTCTTTACCCATTCAACGTGATTGTTCTAGTAATTCCTTTAAGTGGGTTTTTCCATAAATTCTTATATTGACCTCTTATGATTCTCCCTTTGACTTTAGTTCTAATCTTATTAATCTAGTAATCAAGACAAAGGGTGTTAAAGCTCCTACCTCCTCATTAACTATGGTTACTAAAGTTGTTTCCTTTGCGGGTTCTATTAAGAGTTGCAAAAGGCAAAGTGATTCTGGCCATCTATCTAATACTTTGATTCCTCTACCAATCAAAAAGGCCAAACTCAGAGATGATCAAACACTGACTGCTATTGCTGAGGATTCGAATGCGGCTACAACCACTATTAATCAAGATTCCAGTGTTATTGACTGAAGCTTGCCAGATTAGAATCCTCAGAACAAAATAGAAGTTCCTTACCCCGAAACCTATTATTGACATCATGAATCTCTTATCCGTAAGCGTTTTTCAATGTTTGTGCTAAGAGTTGGGCCTGAGTCCTCCTCTCTCTAAATCTCTTCCTTATGAAGCTTTAGCTCAAACCATTCCTTTGGGTTTCGATAATTTTTTTCACTCAGTCATCTAGTCTCTATCTGTGGCCTCCTTAATACCACTATAGCCTTTTGTTTTTTACAAAGATGATCCCCATATTCTTTTTCAAAAGCTTTTTGTAGTACGTATATTTATATGTCTGGTGATTTATATTTCTCTTTTATTAGATACAAACATCAAATTACTTTTCATTCATCATTTATACATATATATAGGTAGCTAAGCACTTGTTCTTTTTTCAGCAAGCTTCTCATGAATTTTTTAATCAAGTCCTAGATTTTAAAGAACTGATTTCACTGCTGACAAATAAAGTTAGGTCCTTTGAGGGCCAAATTCTTGAAGTCGCCAGAAAGAGAGATGGAGTTACTGCTGAAAAGAATAAACTTGCCTCTGAACTTGAATAAAGAGAGAAAAGCTAGACTTACGACTGAAAAAAGAGTGAAATTGCTGGAAAAAGAACTCGAGCAAGCTGGAACTAAAAACATCCAAGCAGTCGCACAAATTACAATTTTAAAGGAAAATTTGGAAATCAAAGAGGCTGCACTAGCTTATACGAAGAACATCATTAAAGATGCCAAAGAGAAAGTCCATTCTTTCATAGAATAATCCCTCCCTTAAATAAAGGAGCAATGTTATCAGGAGACCCACTTCATCTATATTATGACAATATAGAAATTATCCAGAGCTGGACTTCCCTTTGCTACCAACACTAAAAGACGTGTTCAAGAGGAATTTCGACCTTAAATGGGAGAGAGTTCTTGGGTCATTACAAGATGAATTTCCAGAAGAGGAAGCCATCGATCCTCAGAAACTACCACCTTTTGATGATCCTTTTCTTGATGAAGATAGGGATGATGATGATAGAGGGGATGGTGACAAAGACGAAAACAATGGGGATGAAGATGGAGATGGTGAGGATGATGGTAACAATTCCAGGTAGGATGCGGGTGATGGTAACAATGACATTGGTGAACCAGGCAGTGGCGGTAATGGATCAGGTGGACATGACTTAGGCCATCTGCTCATGATATGAATGTTCTTGATATTCTCGAGCCTTATAATACTCCTCAGGAAGACACCTCAGTAAAGGATGTTCAAGTTGTTATTAAAGAAGCATGCAAGGAAAATTCAAATTTCTACCTTACAAGCTCCCGTGGTACAGGTATAAAATTTATTATCTTTAAATGCTTATAATTGTCTATTAGCCTTAGTTAATAAATCTACTATTTTAGCTAAGGAAAAGAAACAAATTGAAATTTTACATGGGAAGAGCGAGAAGGATATGCTATGACTAAATAGAGAAATGAGAATTTGAGGACCACAACAGCCTGTTTGAAAAGTATAGCAGCCGTCTCATTTATGCCAAATGATTAGAAGATTTCAAAGAGAAATGAGTGGACTTACTCTTAAAAAGATCTCGCCTTCATCGAGAAAGAGTTTTAAAGGAGAACATGGAGTTGACCATACTTTTATGGATGCTTATTGAAGATAGGGACATTTTTTGGAATTCCTCTATAAAATCTATACAAAGAATCTTTTTACTGACTTTTCCTTCCTAAGGAAAGAGAGTGGGGTTTACTTAGGCATCTTAATAGGTATTTAAATTATTGTGGTACTAATCCCCATCACAGGGAATGCTGGAATATTCCTAGGATCGTGACCGTTCCACTTCCCCCCAACACACTTCCTCCTAATAAGGTTAAGTTCAACAAAGAGAAATTTATTTCTGAGATTTACAAATGGTTCGTATTGTATTAACCTAAGTGATTTTGTTGTTGTATTATGTAATTTGTACCATCTTTACAAATTTTAGCATTTCTATTTTTGTGGGTTAGTCTTTTTTCTAATAATATATAGGTTAAGGAACCATCGAGCACTTCCATTTCTAAATAACTCTTAAGTAAATTTGTCAAGCTAAAAAGGGATTTTAAGGAGAGAACCTTAATTCTCAAAACCTATCGACTAGCAAAATACTGCTTTCTTAGGGACGTTTAAGAAGTTTATACGACTCCTTCTTTTTATTTTGACTTCGTAGGTGATGAAAAAGACAGTTTACTTAAAGAAATACAGTCTAACTATGCTAAATTGTTATGCGGAGAAGCTAGCCACCTTACTGAATGATGGGATTATCATCGGTTCCCTTAGTTAGTAGTCCTCACTGGTTTAATGCTCGCTTTGACTCTACTCTCCCTGTGTCCATAGGTTCACTTAAAAAAGCTCAAATTGCTGCTTCCAAACTTAAGAACTAAATGTATAAAACTTGAGTCATAAATGTAATTTGAACTTGTTCACGCTTGTAAACTTTCTCGTCATTAATAAAAGAGCACATTTTTCCATGTATTGATTTCGTTTTCTTTTATTTATTCTTACTAGGAATGTTGACTAACGTTTGCATTCGACGATCCTAACCTCTCTTCTCGACTGGATAAACTTAAGGCCAGATTGATGTTAGACATTGAGAAGCGTTGTTCTCAAAATGCTTCAGTTATACCATTTCCGAACAACCTAGAAGCATGTAAATGACATAAAAAATGTTATAAGTTGAGTTTAACATTAAGTAGTTTGAATGAAATGACCTCAAGTTTAAAGGTGAAAATCAAAGAGAAAGACAAAGAGATCAAAGAGCTGAAAGAAAGCATGGATGTAGTTGGTTAATCAGTACCCCAAGACCAAAGGATTGAGGTTGATGCAAAAATTGCCCGACTGCACCAGAAAATTTAGGGATCTTGAAGTTGACCTATTGAAAGCTAAGTATCATGCTAATCTTTAGAGCTTATAGCAAACGGAGGAAAATCTAGCCTTCCCACTCCTACTCCCACAACGACAACTAGGTCCTAATCCTTAGTCGGAAAAAAGAATTTTTCTCCCTTGGAAAACCCGCCTCTGGGTTTGGATGGTGGAGAAATTGCCAGATGGTGCCAAGAGTATAAATATGAATGCATCCAGTTTTTAAAAGGAAAGTGGGATGAACAAGTTTCAAAATATCTCAATAATTATAGAAGTCGGGTCGAGGAATTAGGAAGCGAGAAATGCACTCTTAAGCAGAAGGTTAAAGATTCAAATTGGCTCTTTCGATGACACAAATATTATCCGGAAGAAGGAGAAGAAACTTAAATAACTACCGGATGTGGTTATTCATTACATTACTGAACCTTCTTCGGCCCTTGAAGTCTTGAAGGAAAAAGCGAAAGACCTTGAGTCTCAATTGAAAATAATCGAGGCGATGTCGCTTGAGAACTCTCGAATAGATTCAATTGTAGATTACTTGCTTGAAATAATAATTTCTTTTAGCTTGAAAATCGACTATTCCTTCTTAGGTCCAAAAATGAACCAAGGTTGGGCAATGACAGGATATGGATGTTACCAGCACTTCTTTTTATATGGGTACACTAACCATCTCAAGAATATTGGAGGCCCTTCTTTTTTGCTTTGTGATGCCTCTACTTCAAGCGAAGGTCATCCATGTCTTCTTGAGGTTGAGAGGAAGGGGAAAGAAAAAGTATACTAGCATTACTTGCTCCCTCAACCTTTTCTTTGGGAAGACTAGGATGGCTTTGCTTAATATTTATAACTTTTTGTATATAAATTAGTAAATAACTTTTTTACCTCAATAGTTGATATTTTGGATAGAGCTTGTATTTTCTTCATTATTCCTATCTTGTATTTGAATTCGTTGAGTTGTTTGAGATTTGCGATAAACTTTAGGCCTTTAATTTAATTAAATATGATCTATGGTCTTTGATTAAGCACAAATTTGTTCGCTCTTTACATCTTCGAAGAATGCTTTTAGATAGACCTTAATCTGAGAGCTATTTGTTAGGCCTTGCAATATTTGTTTGTCCCCTCCTTGTGTAAAAGAGGCTTTTTACACTCTTAGTGTAAAAGAGGTTTTTTACACTCTTAATGTAAAAACCAAGTATCTTCTTACCTTTCTAGCTCTCACTTCTCTTTAGGTCCCTTTTCTTTTGAATAAGACAAAGTAAATAGTGATGACTTCCATAATTTCAAGAAATTATTTCTTTCTCAAACTTATGATTTCGTTTTGTAAATGCCAAAGAAATTTACGAAAAAATTTTCTTGTTGAAGTTTGAAATTTTAAAAGTTTGGTTTTTAAAATCAGTTTTGGAATGATTATAGCAGAATAAGCTTTTCAAAAATGCGGATGAATTTGCCTTCTTATATTTCTAGGTTAAATGACTTCATAAACAAATCTTCATTGCTTAATTACTACTATGCTAGCTAGTTTTTTAGAGTAAACTTCTCCCCCTCCATTTGGGTTTCTTGGATGATTATTTGATGACTTCTCTTTGTCATATAAGATTATATGAGCATGAAAAGATGCCCGAACTTTCCTTTGAAGGTTGCTTTAAATTTGCCTTAGGGTAAGATTGATCATGTTTGATTGCTCTTCCTCTAGAAGGTTGCTTTAGCCCATCTCTAAGATAGAATTAGACTTTCCTGACTGATTTCTTTTGCCCATTTTACCTTTTAGGTAAGTATTTAGGCTTTGATTGATTTCTTTTTCCACTTCTTACCTTTTAGGTAAGGATTTAGGCTTTGATTGATTTATTTTGCCCCTTCGTACTTTTTAGGTAAGGATTTAGGCTAGTCGGTGCATTTTGTTAGCCATCTTAGGCAAAACCAAAGTTTTACCCGTCCTTCCTCTAGGAGGCGCTCCGATTAGGCCTTATAGCTGGAAACAAAAGTTAGTCGGTGCGTTGGCCAGGCCATCTTAGATGGGACTAAAGGCTTACTCCGTCATCCCTCTAGGAGGCGCTCTAACAAGGCTACATGGCAGAAATGAAGGCTTGCGGTGCTCCGGCCAAGTGTAACGACCCACATTTCGGTACACTTTAAGTTGACAATAAACCACACATGTCCAACCCAAATTGAACGGAAAGGTGGATAGTTAGGGAAAGAAAAATAAGAAAGAAGACAAGAAGAAATTAAACAACATAGAATCTCACAGCGGAACGAATAATCTATATTATATAACAAATATTTACACAAAAACAAAAGTGTAATTTATATATATACAGACATCAATCAGAGTATACTAACCTATTCAGCATGGATAGTTATAACAACTTATGCTCGCAACTGTTGAATAATATACAACCAGGTAAACAACGAAAGTTTAATCATCTACGTGAATACATTTCTGGCCTCCAGCTCCTCTCTCGAATCTCCAAATATCCAAGTAAACTTGGAAATATGCTCGGTCTGACCCGAGTATTATAGTAAAACAATGCCCGAATTAGTCTGGTAAAACCAGCGTGAGAACTCAAATCACAAAGAATTTTATTTAACTTGTAAAATTCTTTAAAATCAAAGGCATCTCGTAAGACCACGCCACACATAAAAATGGATGGGTTTTTACCTTACGATAACCAAAACCTTTATATCAGAAAATACAGTGATATTGTAATAATGTCTAAAGGCGAAAAATAATAATAATCAAGTAGCTGTGATGTTCATGAATGTACATCACAACAATGCTAGATATAATATCGAAAACTGATAAGGCTTGTTCGCTAATTGTGTAGGATTTCCATGGAGGTGCCCTCAGTACTTCGAGGAACGGTCCTCCTGCATAAGGATCGGAGTTATCCTTCCAAAGCATCATACCCGTTTAGCCGAGGTATTATAGGAATAACATAACTGGTCTTGCTAAGACTGAGTGGATCGCTCACGGCATGCCAAAACTGATAGATAGATATTGCTAGAAAAGGGAGCCGACTACACCCTATAGGTTTGCCAACCCTACTGGCCATGTCTCCTATCTTTGGTTTTAGTCATTCCCGCTGATGTGGCAACGTCCGGCATTCTAGCTTATGCACTACCACCAAATTGATCACGGAATCCTACATGGATTCCAGTACCCCAACGGGTCTCGGAATCACACGTAGATTTCCACATCTCAATTAGATCTTGGAACCACACCCGGATTTGAATACCCCAACGGGTCTCGGAATCACACATAGATTCCCACATCTCAATTAGATCTTGGAACCACACCCGGATCCCCATACCCCAACATGTCTCGTAATTACACATGGACTCCAACATCTCAAAATATCATGAATCTCCTCCATAGTACCGTATATGGTTTTCAGAGTGGTCACGGGTTTGAGTCATCTCTTACGAGTACACTCTTCCATTTCCCGGGTGCCCCACAAACCAAACAACGATTTCCGGAATGCTCAATACCGGTTCTTTAGGAAATAATCAGACAATACATAAGATTGGGGATCACCTCCTAACCGTTTAAGTGGACAGATCTCCTTATCATTTGTCCTAGAAGAACGAAACTAGTTATACGTACAGTATAGCACCACCGATGGTAACTGTACCATATAATTTCCATGTTTTCCCTAGATATTTCCAGAGTTAAAATCCTTTGGTCTTAAGTAGGGAATAATTCTATACCACCAAAATTAAGAAGGATTACATATTTGGCAAGATTTGATAGTTGGTTATTAAACTATCAAATAAACAAACGTCCAAAACAAAGATCACCTTTCCCACTGAAATCACTAAAGCCACATAAACTAATTTGAAATTGCTTCATATAGTTATCTCATCGGAATAAGTATATTCACAAAACATTCTTTTCAGAAATACTTGGAAATCTTTTAAAAATAGATATGGAAACGGTATCGATCATGGATCGTAGCTCAATGGTTACGTCCCTATCCTAGAAAAATCCAAACTTAACTACAGGCAATCTCTGCCTCTAGAATTACGCCATGAAATCAATCATAAATCGCGGTTTGTACAATGGTTACGTCGCTATTCCAATGAAAACATAACAAACTGTAGGCAATCTCTGCCCATGGAATTACGCTATGAAAATATACCATTACTTCCTGAATTCTTTAATTTTAATAATTATCTCAAAATAATGCTTATAAAGTTTCTATAATAATTTCCAGGTTTAATTTAGGAAAATACTCTTTTATAACAGTTTACTATATAATATACTATTTTTAAAACAATATTAATATTTGAACAAATTATCTTTGAAATAATAATATTTTAATACTAATTAACTCTTAAATGATAATTAACTTTTAAATCAAATTATTATAAGATAACATGAATTAATAATTAAAATATACTTTCAAACATTTTTAATAATTAAATAACTTTGAAACAATAATTAAATACTTTTAAATAACTTCTAAGAATCATAAAATAACTAACTTTAAATCATTATTAAATAATTATTAATTATCTTAAAAATGTCATTAATAAATAATAATCATCCTTAAAATAACTTTGGTTCAAAAAAATCAACTTCCAAATTTGGAAAGAGGCTTAGTAACTCCAATGGTACTTAATCAAGTCACCATTAATTCCAATAATCTTTTAAGTTATAATTCCAGTATTTACATAACATCAAATATGTAAATTAAACTCACCATTAACAATTAATTGTTAATACAACACTTATGCAATACTAACCAATTGAAATGTAATTAAGTTTCCACACTAATGTAATAGTAGAACGGGGGTTAATTCTGCTAACTAATTGTATAATTATTTTAATTAGCGGAACGGTGTTTTACCCTGCTAAATAGATGTCCAATTACCATATTCAATCTCGCTTAACATGATAGTATTTTATTTGGTCGAATAAGCATAAATAAATAGGACATAAAAGAATAAATGACGTTATTATTTAAATATAACGTAATTTAAATTTAGCCGTTTCCATATACCTTAAATGTATACTATCCAAAGTCATTGACAAGTTACATGGAGACGTTGTGCTCATTTAGATGAGTCCAACGCAACAATCCGTAGGTCAAATGGATCGCAAACGAGCCAGATATAGTATTACAAAGTTGATTATTTAAATTATATATATAATTGACTAATTTAATTCTAACCCAAAGGATAAAGGGCCGAGCCCACAATTTCACCACATGCATTCTTCCCAAATCCAACCGCAGAAGATAAACGAAGGAAATGAACAACCCACCTCCATCATTCCCAAACCCATAACACCCTTATCCTCACTCGCATGTGCACGTTCTTGCACGCGTGTGCTTGTACACAGGGGCTGCTCCGCCCTATACTCCGTCGTGACGATACCCTCATGAGCGCCTTGCTATGGCCGTCTAGATCGACCCACGATCTCAAGCTATAGCCATCTCCATCTCAAAATACTAAATTGAACAGCCACCTTCCACTTAAACACGCGATCGACTTCGCCAAATCCTCGATTTCCCACAACCTCGACCACCTGCGGCTAAGCCGCAGTCACTGCACGAACCCCAAGACTCCAACGCACCCCCTGGACAACCCATGCCAAGCTTGACCCTCCGTACTTCCACCAAAACCACCGCGTTCCACACCATCTCACATCATACCCTTAAACCCTAAAAAGAGTTTGACCGTGCTACACACTCCATCGAAGACCCTGCAACTCCGCCAATGGCTCTTCCATGGTCCTAGGTTCCTCCAACCACGACCGCTTGACCCATCATCAACAATGTTGTCGGAATTTCAATATTTAACCAATTTCGTTCATCTATCTTCCAAAAAAACTTCTTAACCTTAAAATCACTCCGATGCTATTAAAAATCATGAATCAAGGTGATAAACAAGATTATACAAACCATTCGTCCAATTAAAATGGTTCAAAAATTCACCTTTATAGCTTGCTTACTGTAATAAGCTAATTTCTGTCGCCACGGTCAATAAAACACTTAACGGATAATTTTTAAAATGACTATGAACATAAATTAACATTTTGGCAGTTGACGGCTCGAGCTAATATTGAGTGGTTTAGGAGTTATTGTTTTTTAAATTTTTAAATGGTTTATGTTTTGAGTTTATAAACCAAACAAAGGAGATAAAGTAATAGCATGTGAGTGATTATTTACATAAATGCAGTGCTTAGCA
The DNA here is from genome assembly GCA_030737815.1 of Allium fistulosum. Classification (NCBI taxonomy): domain Eukaryota; kingdom Viridiplantae; phylum Streptophyta; class Magnoliopsida; order Asparagales; family Amaryllidaceae; genus Allium; species Allium fistulosum. The sequence goes on along the minus strand of CM060903.1, from coordinate 1,363,369,177 downwards.
GTAAGTATGCTCTTAAAACAACCATTAAGATTTGTAGAACTCACCTTCCACATTTTCTTCATCCTAGTGTACATCCAGGTTAAGGTTTAAGTCTGTGATCCTCTTTTCCTTCCTTTTAAATACTTGAGTGAAGAAAAGATTTATTTTTTTGCAAGAGTTTTCTAATGCAAATAACCTGATAACTATATATATATGCCAGGGGAAGGTGAGCAAGATTTCACAGTGATATTTCCCTTTTTTCTTGCACTCTAAATCCTTAGCCACCAAAGTACACTTAGGCAACACAATAGTGGCTGATGTGATTTTGTATGCTTAAGCCACATATTTGTCTACTTTCTTAATTAAGGTCATTTCAAACTATTATAATATATATATATATTTTTTCTATAACAAGTCACATTGTTAACTATATATATGTAGCATAACCTTAATTTATTTGTCAATTTATGCATATGAGTATACAATGATGTTCATACATTTTATTGAAAAAAAATTGGTTTACGGAAAGTTGAAAAATTCAGAAAATCAATTTCAATTACATTTTTTATTTTTCTTTGAACTAATTATTTCTACAAACAAATTTTTGAAAACTAATTCACCATCCTTAGTTATTATTCCAAAGAGCTTTTATTTATATATTTTTATTTTTATTTACAAAATCTATTATTTGAATATTTAAATTTATCTAAATACTCACAAATCAAAGTGTTGAAATTTCTGGGTCGTTACATTCTTCCCCCCTTAAAAGAATTTCATCCCCGAAATTTTATAACACAAAATCCAGTAAAAAAAGGTTAAACAAACCATCAACCCATCGATTACTAACTATCTAAATAAGGTTAATTATCCCAACAGGCCATAATATATTAGAAATACTCCATATATACAAGAGCATCTACTAAGATGCTTCATTAACTATAATCACAACATTACTACATATAGACAAGAGCATCTACTAAGATGCTTCATTAACTATAATCACAACATAACATCCAAAAACTATCAACACAACCTAATAGGATACACATAGCAAAACCAAAAGAGCTGCTCCAAGCATCCAAGAGGACTCCTCAAAGTGGACTCTCCCTGTCGGAGTCCGACACCTCTGGTCCCTCTAATACCATGGACTCGCCGCCATCACCATAAATCCATATGATCTATAGGTCGGGATCTCTAGGAATCAGCATCTCTACTTTCGGCCACCATGCATCATCAAAAAGGATGTCCCAATCCTCCAATACAACCGGATTGTCAATGACTTCCCCCATTCCCCAGATGATTGCATCATCGTTCTCTGATCCTGGCTCCTCCTCTGGAATGGGTTCCACTTCTTCTTCTAACTCCTCCTCTTCCTCAAATTCTTCCTCTTCCTCGAACTCCTCCTCTAGCGACGGATGGACAAAATCTTCTAGAATCCGGCTAACCATGCCCTGATTGCCAAGCCTCCCAGCCTTCATAAGTGCTCCTCTAATGACAATGGGAGTTCTCTAAAATAAATCAACAAAAATTCTTAGAATGAGATTCTAAGTCCTACTAAGATCCAAATATAAAATAGAGCGTTTAAAAGATGACTGAAATTTTCTAACTTATATAGGCTCTCCTATATCCTAATTATATACACAAAACATTATATTTTTAAATCCTACTTATCCCATTCCATTCTAAAGTAGATTCAAATATATTTTTGTTATTATTATTCAAAAAGGCTCTTTTGGAACGACACAATATATATTTTCAAATAAATATTTTAGCAACTATTAGTTTCCAACTTACTTTGGATTCGCCTGGATTCGAACTCGTCCCAACCATATAATGACAATGAGAATAATTTACTAAGTGTACAATACCGTTCGCCTAAGCAAACATCCGATTGTTACTTATAAGATTATTCTGATCACCACAAAATAAATTGGGACTTATTTCCCAAACTAATCCAAAGAAATACCCATTCTTCCACAAAATTCCTTTTTCAGAGATGTTTAATCTCATATATATTTCTAACCAACTATTTCCAAAATATTGATTCAGCAAAAACCCCTTTAAGAAAACTATTATTACCCTTTCCAAAATTTTCATACTCCAAACTATCTCAAATAGAAATTATTATTTCCTTTCTCCAAAATCATTTAAAATGATTATATACATATTTACTCTATGGTAAATCAAATCATACTTTTGAAATCAAATCAAAACTTGTTTTATCTAAACAATTATATTGTAAGGTACTAATGGTAGCAATTGTCTACTTAGAAACTCGAAAATATTTTCAAATACTATTTATTAACCCTTTAAACCTTGAAAACCATTTTGCCAAAACCACCGAGATTTAAATTCTCAAATTCCTTTTATTTATAAGAAACATTTTTATAAATCAAATTTATAAAATATCTCCCTTTTAAAGGAAATCATTCTCAAATATTTATTATGAAAATATGATAGCTTCCTTATATAAATCATTTTTCAAGTATTTATTCCAGAAGTATTTTAGTTTTCTTTTAATAACTTCTTTTATAAAACCCCAATTAAAACAACTAGCTTTTATATTCAATTATTTTCAAAATATTATTTCAAAGTAGTCCCAGTTTCTTTTTAGTAAACAACATTTATTTAAATTTAATCAAATCAATTCTTATATTTCTAAAATATTCATTCCATAATATTCAAAATTTTCTTTTTAAATAAACACCCTTAGAAATCAAATTCTAGCCTAACATTATAAACGAACACCTTATATTCAAATTGTGAAACTTAATTCACAAGGTATTCATTTCAATGTTTCCAAAATTCCTATCTACCCAATCCGAATTTCAAAAAGGAAGATTCAAGATAGATTTATGGATAATAGTCAATGCTCAAAAATGGTCAAGCATGACTGATCAAAACCTAGATGATAATGATGGAATATTATCCTTCCTAACAACCAAGTATAACCAAGAATAACTACAATAAAGTTTTGGGGAAAGATACTTCTCTTATATATAAAATATATTCTTGGGTAAAATTATTTCATTTACCCATTTTAAAATCAATATTGTGTCAATCGGTCTTATTCGAGTGTTTAGGAAATCCCTATCGGTAATGTTGGCCAAACGCATAAACCAGAATTCTTAAGCCACTCAATAGAACAAACAACACAATATAGAACATTTTTATATCACTAACAAATATGCACTCTTTTATGTATACACTCTCTCAAACTCATCTTAGGGTCTCGCTTACCCTATCTCAAATGAGTAAACCCCACCAAATCCAAGGTGTTCTCTCAACCTAAGCTCTAATACCATGTGCAATGACCCACATTTCCGTATACTTTAAGTTGACAATAAACCACACATGTCCAACCCAAATTGAACGAAAACGTGGATAGTTAGGTAAAGAAAAAGAAGACAAGAAGAAACTAAACAACACAGAATATCACAGTGGAACGAATAATTTATATTATATAACAAATCTTTACACACAAAAAAACTATAATTTATATATATACAGACATCAATCAGAGTATACTAACCTATTCAGCATAGACAGTTATAACAAACCGTCCTCACAACTGCTGAATAATATACAACCAGGTAAACAACGGAAGTCTAATCATCTACGTGAATACATCTCTGGCCTCCAGCTCCTCTCCTGAAGCTCCAAATATCCAAGTAAACCTGGAAATATGCTCGGTCTGACCCGAGCATTATAGTAAAACAACACCCGGGTCAGTCTGGTAAAACCAGCTTGAGAATTCAAATCATAAAGAATTTTATTCAACTTGTAAAATTCTTTAAAATCAAAGGCTTCTCGTAAGACCACGCCACACATAAACACGGACGGGTTTTTACCTTACAATAACCAAAACCTTTATATCAGAAATCCAGTGATATTATAATAATGTATAATGACAAAAAATAATAATAATCAAGTAGCTGTGATGTTCGTGATTGTACATCACAACAATACTAGATATAAAATCGAAAATCGATAAGGCACGTTCGCTAATTTTGTAGGATTTCCATGGAGGTTCCCTTGGTACTTCGAAGAACGGTCCACCTACATAAGGATCAGAGTTATCCTTCCAATGCATCATACCCATCTAGCGGGGTATTATAGGAAAAACATAACTGGTCTTGCTAAGACCGAGAGCATTGCTCCCGGCATGCCAAAACTGATAGATAGATATTGCTAGAAAAGGGAGCCGACTATACCCTATGGGTTTGCCAACCCTACTAGCCATGTGTCCTATCTTTGGTTTTAGTCATTCCCACTGATGAGGCTACGTCCGGCATTCCAGCTTATGCACCACCACCAAATTGATCACGGAATCATACATGGATTCTAGTACCCCAACGGGTCTCGGAATCACACATAGATTTCCACATCTCAATTAGATCTTGGAACCATACCCGGATTCGAATACCCCAATGGGTCTTGCAATCACATATGGATTCCAACATCTCAAAATATCATGAATCTCCTCATAGTACCGTATAAGGTTTTTGGAGTGGTCACGTGTTCGAGTCATCTCTTATGAGTACTCTCTTCCATTTCCCCGGTGCTCCACAAACCAAACACCAATTCCTGGAATACTCAATACCAGTTCTTTAGGAAATAATCAAACAATACATAAGATCGGGGATCACCCTCTAACCCTTTAAGTGGACGGATCTCCTTATCATTTGTCCTAGAAGAACGAAATGAGTTATACGTGTAGTATAGCACCACCGATGGTAACTGTACCATATAATTCTCGTGTTTTCCCTGGTTATTTCCAGAGTTAAAATCCTTCGGTGTTAGGTAGGGAATAATTCTGTAACACCAAAATTAAGAAAGATTACATATTTGGGCAAGATTTGATAGTTGGTTATTTAACTATCAAATAAAAAAACGTCCAAAACAAAGATTACCTTTCCCACTGAAATCACTAGAGCCTCGTAAACTAATTTAAAATGCTTCATATACTTATCTCATCGGAATAAGTATATTCACAAAACATTCTTTTCAGAAATACTTGGAAATCTTTTAAAAACAAATAAGGAAAGTAACATTCGGTATCGACCATGGATCGCAGCTCAATGGTTACATCTCTATCCCAGAAAAATCCAAACTTAACTGCAGGCAATCTCTGCCTTTCGAATTACGCTATGAAATCAATCATAGATTCCAGTTTTTACAATGGTTACATTGCTATTCTAGCGGAAACATAACAAACTATAGGCAATCTATGCCCCTCTAATTACGTTATGAAAATGTAACAACCCAAAAATTTAAGCTATAGTAAATAATTAACGAATTAATTAAATAATAAAATAACTTTGTGAAATTATCAGAATTGAGCAACGGGAGTTGCACCATTGTGTCTATTAGTGCCAAAATTGGTCACTAACACCCAAATCCAGATGAAAGAACCAAATCACAGTCACAGATGGAATGTATGTATAGAGTATGAATGTGAAGAACAATGAAAATAAAAAAGAAAGTAGTAATAACACAGGATTTATAGTGGTTCGGCTAACTCCGACCTACGTCCACTCCAGAAATTTCCTTTTTATTCATATGAAAATCCAGTACCGTTACAATCTAGAGTTTTTAAAACAATAATGACAGAGTAGCCTTATTGGAGAAGAGGAAGGGGAACAGAATCAGATCCCTTTTCTGAAGCCCCACATGCTGTATTTATAGGCAAAACCTGAGTTATTGGGCTTCTTGAATGATCCGGGCCCATCAACACCAATGCCGATCCAGAAATGATGAACCAGAAATGATGAACCAGAAATGACGATCCAGAAATGACAATCCGAGATGACGATCCATAAATGACGATCTAAAAATGACGAACCATAAATGACGACCCAGAAATGACGACCCAGAAATGACGATCTAGAAATGACGACCCAGAAATGACAAACCATAAATGATGATCCAGATACGACGATCCAGAAATGACGACCCAGAAATGACGAACCAGAAATGAAGAAACATAAATGGCGAACCAGAAATGACGAACCAGAAATGACGATCCAGAAATGAAGATCCAGAAATGACGAACCAGAAATGACGAACCAGAAAAAAATGACGATCCAGAAATGACGAACCAGAAACGACGATCCAGAAATGACGACCAAGAAATGACGATCTAGAAATGACGAACCAGAAATGACGAACCAGAAATGACGAACCAGAAATGACGATCCAGAAATGACGACCATAAATGACGACCATAAATGACGAACCATAAATGACGAACCATAAATGACGATCCAGAAATGACGATCCAGAAATGACGATCCAGAAAAGACGAACCAGAAATGACGAACCATAAATGACAAACCATAAATGACGAACCAGATCACCATCGAGCCACATCTACTGATCCACTCAGGCCGACCCACTCGTGACTTTCCACCCTTGACCGAGCCATACTTGCCTTCATACCTCCAATCCTTTCCTAACTCGATACTCATTCGAGCCCGATCATATCTTTTGCAACTATCATCTTGTAGCTGGGTAACACTGTTGATTTTAGTTAAATCTGCATGTCCATGACCTTGCCAAAAGGCGGGTTAAAATTTGCCCCCCAAAACATGCCTTGTGGTAGGAAGGCGTGTTTTGAATAGCTTTTGATCCATCATCCAAAGTCCATATGTCATCCATAGCCATTCAAAGCCAAAATTCGAATCCGTAACCTTTCCGGGGTCTTGCCAAGCGCACTCCACACTCGACGACCTGTGTTAAGTAATGCCAAAGTATTCCTGGTTTAGTGTCCCCAAACACTGAGTAATGCCGGGGCTTAAGTCCTAAGCCGAACCATGGTCGCTTCGGACCCTTGGCGAGCATAGTCCATACTCGATGACCTGAAATAGTAACCGATAGATAATATGGGGCCTAAGTCCTAGGCCGAATCATGGTCGCTAGGGACCCTTGCCGAGCATAGTCCATGCTCCCCCACCTTTTAGCCAAAATCCAGACAAAAGGTCAATCAAAATCTAATCAAAAATCCAGAATTAAACCAAAAAACCATAAACCCATATCAAAAGTCCAAACCAAAAGGAAAACGTCCAAACCAGAATTCAAATCAGAAAACAAACAAAACTAGGAGTTCAAACCAAACTCCAAAACCAAACCAGAAAAAGCAAGGGTCCAAGCCAAAAAGAAAAAACAGATTTCACAAACCAGATTGTCATGGTTTATCATCATCTCAAAGCATGCCTAGGGGTTGTCTCCGTCCCCGTACGTGAGTAAGTGACTTAGCCGGCTGCCTAGAGTTTGCTATTTACTCCAAACCATCACGATTAGTTGATAACCAACCGACCACCATTCTTAGGCCTCGCACCATTGTCGTTCAAGGTAGGCGGTGGCTGCTCTTGTTCCACCACCCCATTCCGAGTTTTGACATATTGCCGTAACTGACCATTCCTTACATGCTCCTCGATTATATCCTTTAGATGCCTGCAGTTGTTAGTATCATGCCCGTCCAGGTCATGAAAGAGACAGTGCCTTCCCGATGCCCTTTTGCATTCTGAGGGTTCCCTACTTGTCGGCCTTCGATAAGGAAGGCGATCCTGAGTGTCCAAGTATATATGTTCCAATGTCTCATTCAGTCCTATGTAAGTGGAGAATTTTGGTTCTCCCCAGCGCTTCCTCTTCCCTTTATCCTTATCTTTACCCGAGCTTTCACCGGACGGTTCTCCATCCTTAACCATGTTTACTTCCTTTGACTTCATATCCAAACATGCATCCTCTTGTTGAAGAAATCTTTCAGCTTCATAAAAGAATTCCCCGGGATCCATTGGTAGATCCCGTATCAACGATACATTGAAATCTAAATTATCCCTGACTCCTGATACCACCGCCATTATAACCATTAATGGATATGGCCGATCCACCGAAGCAACTGTTGCATTAAACCGAGTTAAAAAAGTCCTGAGCGATTCTCCCGTCTTCTGTTTCACCGACGTTAGTGTCATCATCTTCGGTCATTTGATGTAAACTCGAAACTGTTTCAAAAACCTATCCACCAATTCTGTCCATGTTCTGATTGATCCATCTTCCAGCTGTCTGAACCACATAGCAGCTATATCGGTTAGGTACAGGGGGAAACATCGGGACATAACCTCCTCTGATGCCCCCAGCACTTCCATATGTCTTGTGTATCTCATCAAGTGGTCAGTGGGATCAGTCTTACCGTTGTATACTTCCAGAGTGGGCAACTTGAAATCGGGTGGATTCCTAGCCATCCTGATGTTACGGTTAAACAGACTTTTTTTTAATCCTTCCAAATCCCTGTTTGTCAGACCTCCACGAATAGTTCGCCTGATAATGTCAGCTTATCCAGTGTTACCTACCAAGGGTTGCCCCCCAGCTACATTTCCTAACTGCCCTCCAAGTCCTCGAGGGAATTCCGGTACATACTCCTCATCACGCACTCCTATATCCCTATTGGCGCCAGGCTGCACCGTGCCATCTGATATCCCTCCATGGTTTGGTCCTGCATTACCTAGTGGTATGCCCCCAAGTCTAGGTTCATCCTGGTTGACAGATGTTTGCCAATCAGGGGCTACCCCCTGTTGAACCACTCCATCTGCTTGCTGGTTGAGTCCTTCTAATCCAGCTCCATGGATTTGAGCTCCTGCGGCTCTTACTTGTCCAAATTGTCTGAGAAGGGTCGGCATCATTTCCTCTTGCCTTTTCATCAATTGCTCCTACATAGAATTCATCATGACCTGGATTTCATCCCTAATGATATAGATCGAGGCTTGATTAGCTCCAGAGGAAGCCTCCTGACTTCCCTCTTGCTGACTCCTTTCCGTCCTTTGTCTTCTGGTTGATTGCCTTGCCATAGTCTCCAGAATCCAAGTTCCTAGGCCTTTAAACCCAAAATCCAAGCTTCTGAATCCTTAAGTGCTAGCTCTCTCAGTTAAAGCACCAAAATGTTAACGCCAAAATTGGTCACTAACACCCAAATCCAGATGAAAGCACCAAATCACAGTCACAGATCATAGATAGAATGAATGTAGAGAGTATGAATGTGAAGAACAATGAAAATTAAAAAGAAAGCAGTAATAACACAGGATTTATAGTGGTTCGGCTAACTCCGGCCTACGTCCACTCTAGAAATTTCCCTTTTATTGATATGAAAATCCAGTATCGTTATAATCTAGAGCTTTTAAAACAATAATGGTAGAGTAGCCTTAGTGGAGAAGAGGAAGGGAAACAGAATCAGATCCCTTGTCTGAAGACCCACATGCTGTATTTATAGGAAAAACCTAAGTCACTGGGCTTCCTGAATGATCCGGGCCTATCAACACCAATGTCGATCCAGAAATGACAAACCAAAAAAAATGACGAACCAGAAAAGATGAACTAGATACGGCGACCCAGAAATGACGAACCAAAAATGACGAACCAGAAACGACGAACCAGAAATGACGAACCAGAAATGACGATCCAGAAATGACGATCCAGAAATGACGAACCAGAAACGACGAACCAGAACGATCCAGAAAGGACGATCCAGAAATGACGATCCAGAAATGAAAAACCAGAAATGACGAACCAGAAATGACGATCCAGAAATGACGAACCATAAATGACGAACCAGATCACCACCGAGCCACATCTACCGACCCACACAGGCCGAGCCACTCATAACTTTCCACCCTTGACCGAGCCATACTAGCCTTCATACCTCCAATCCTTTCCTAACTCGATACTTGTTCGAGCCCGATCATATCTACTGCAACTATCATCTTGTAGCTGGGTAACACTGTTGATTTTAGTTAAATCCGCCTGTCCACGGCCTTGCCAAAAGGCGGGTTAACAGTGTCCGTGGTAATTTTCTAGTCAATTTCCATATATAGATTGTCAAAATCCGAGTAAAATGAAGAAGTTACAAAACAAAGGAGAAATCAGGATTTTAAAGGAAAAAAATGTAAATGGTTCAGGTCGACCCTAGGGTCTCCCTCATATTACTAAGGTCGACCCTCACTTTTTCTAGGTCGACCCGCCCCATTTCTTTGACGTGGATTCGTCGAGGTTAATAGATGTTATGTTTTTCCAATTCTGATAGATCTTGTGCGTCCGTGTGTCCGTCTGACGGTTCCCATCGAGCCTATGACGTGGTTGCACCAGATTAAATCTCCAAATCCAATGGTTTGAGATCCACAAGTGACACTATAAATAAGATCCTAGGCCTAACTATTTTTCTCATTCATATTTTCTCCCTCTAGGTTCATTGCCTGGGGCCGGACCCTAAAAGGAATATATTTTCGAGGAGTAGATCTTTTTAACTAAAATAATTTATACCCTACAAGTGGATCCAGGAAGGCCAAGGAAAAGAGCTAAGGACCATATGTGAGTGTTTAAGTAATTATTTTAGATTTTTAAGTAATTTAAAATAATATGGTTTCCAATAGTTGTAGTTTTTTTTACAATTTTGGGATAACCTTTATGCAAGTTTATTTACAGTTTATTTTTAAGTAAATTTTAGACTTGCTTTCTAGTCTATTTTCTTTTAGCTATTCTATTTCAGTTATTTGCAATTATTGACTGTTAATTATTGTTTTCCCAATTATTTACTGTTATTTATAGTATTATAGTTATTTACTGTTATTTATATTTTATTTACATCTATTCTACGTTGGGATTTATTATATTAATGTTAGTTCTTTCTAATTCCCTTTTTATGCAAATGGAATAATTAAAAGAGATTAATTCGTTAATATGGACTAAAATATAAGAACACTGAATTTACAGAAAACTAGATGTAAAATAAGAAGAACTGTAAATGCTAGTAATTACTTCCACTCACCAGACTTTTAGTCTGACCCACTCCTCTATTTTCCCCTTTTTCCACATAGGCCAGCAGAGGCAAGGGCAGTAGACTTTCAGCTTTCCAGGAGTGACATTCTTGGAGATTCTTTATGTATTCTTCTTCTTCTGTTCCAGTTTTCTTTTTATTTTAGTTTGGATGTACTGGTACAGTTGAGAGAGATGGTTTTATTTATGTACTCTAATATTGTGACTGAGATGGTTTTTTCATAAGACATATGTATTTGGTATTTTGAGATTTATTTTGGTTATGACTTATTTTATGAAGTTTGATTTATAAATAAGTTATTGTTTTAAATGTTTCTGTTGTTTTATTTATTTTGTCTTGTGAATCTTAGTCTCAATAAAGTTTTAGCTATACCTACAACGTACCACATCTTTTAGTGTGCCCTTTATGGGTATACTAAGGGGTGTGGGGGTGTTACACTTGGTATCAAAACCTGGTTACAGGATTCCTAAAACTTGTTTTAAAAATTAAATATTTCTCCAAAAGTAACCTATTTTTTAAAGTAGCATATCTTCAAATTAGAAGTAATTTTCAGAAAGAAACTATTATTATAGAAATAGGTTTTCAAGTATAAATGAGAGTTTTTATAAAAAATCCCCTCAAAGTCCAGTTCAAACTTCTTTCGATTCCTTCAAGCCTAAATTCTCTTTTCTTTGCATAGTATGGTTGACCGGTTCCGTATAGCTATGTTACTAGAGGGGCAAGGGCAAGCTCCCAATATAGCACTAATAGGTGGAGATCCCTTTAATCCACCTATAGCAGCCAATTTTTATAAGCTATGCAAGGACTTCGCTAGTCTAGGAGGTAAAACGTTTTTTGGAATAGAGGATTTCGAGGAGGCACAAGCTAGGTTGAAGGACACTGAGCGAATGTTTGGGCTGTTAGGATTGGAGGACCGATAGAGAGTTCAGTCTACATCTTGGCAGCTAAAGGGAGAGCTTAAAGAGGTACCTAAGTCAAAAAGCTCTAAGAAGCCGTGGTGGAAGAGTAAGAAGGAAAAGGACAAGAGGAAAGAAGGAGGACCTCAGAAGCGGATTAAGAAAAGCGGGAAATGAAATAGCTATGGACTGGTTTGTCATTACGCAAGGGACTATAAGAATAAGATGATGAAGGGAAGGTGTTATAGTTGTGGACAGCCTGGTCACCTTAGTAGAGCTTGTCCTCAGTGAACGAGGCGGAGAGCAGGCGCACCTATAGCGTAAGTACAGTCTTTAGATGCAGCACCTTCTAGCAGTGGATCAGATAGAGGTAGGAAAGTCTCTGTAGTAGGTTTGGTTTCTATTTTGGATTTCCCTATTCGGACTCTTTTTGATTCTGGAGCCTCACACTCTTTCATTTCTAGTCGATTGTTTGCACTTAGATATCTCTTTAGTTGTAGACCCCATAGTTTTTCAAACCCCATAAGAGGGTCGACACATTTATCTATCATTTGTAGGTGTTTGAAAAAATTTATACTAGGCGTAGAGTTTGACTGTGACACCTGTTAGTCCCTGAGGAGTTGGTTTTGATGACAACAACCTTAGAATAGATTATAAAATATAAATACTAACATACAAGTTTAGATATATATGTATATTCATGATCTAACCATGCAGGTATCAAGAATGAAGCTTGTACAGTATAGAGATTGAAGATATCGAAGATATCGAAGATTGAAGACTCATGAGTATCAAGATTATCAAGAGTTCAAGATTTCAAGGTTAAGTTTGTTTTATTAGGAACATTTGTTAAAACTCGTAGAAAAGCACTGGCATCTTAATATCCAATTTATTCGTGGAATGGAATCCACTTCGAGCCCGTTAAAGGGATGGAACCCTAAGTAGGATGGAACCTACGAAAATCTAGTGGGACATTGTTTTCTATCCACTAATTTTAATTCAAATGATTTTACAAAATTATCTTGTTTTCTGATTTCAAAACTTTCCTTTTAAAAGATTCAAAACTCTCTGTCCTGATTTTAAATAATTTTAGCCTCAAAAACATCTTTAATTTCAAAGTCGAATTACTCCTGATTTTAAACTATCTTCAAATAATATATTTAACATTTAAATATTTTTACTTAGATTTAAATATAAAATTTTGTATATATTGTTCTTTATATTTACTTATGTATTATAACTATAGTTAAGTATATTTATAAAGTTTAAAATAATTTTAATATAAAATAGAGGTTATTTTCAAAGAAAATCAAAAAAGAAAAAATCCCTTTGGGATGTCGACATGCCCATATACCCCATGTCGACATAGTGTCAATTGGTTTCAAAATTCAAATTTCAAAAGAAGTGTCTATTCGCCATAACTCTTCACGAATGGTCATGGCTGTTGCTCTTCAAATAGTGATAATGATGAAGAGATAGCATTTATGACCAGGAATTTTCGGAAATTTCTGAAATACAGAAAGATGAATAATCTCAAGAGAAACAATTTTAAGAATCCCGGTAATCAGACTACAGTACCAAACTTTGTCAAATGCTTCAATTGTGACGAACCAGATCATATCAAAAGCGACTGTCCGCATCCAGATAAGCAAAATCCTCCTATGAACAATGAACCAGCAAAGAAACGGAAGCATGCATTTACTGCTACTCTAGATGACTCAGACTCGTCCTCAAGTGATGATGATCATAAGATGGATAATACGAATTTGTGTTTCACTGCAGTTCACGACCCCGACGAATTCAAAGAAATGGATTCAGAAAAAGGTACACGTTTACAATACATTGGCTGAAATTGCATGCTTGAATTGATTGATTGATTGGTTGTTTTTGAATTGCTTGAATTGATTTATTTTGAATTGATATGTTGTTTGAATTTTAAAATTTATTTTCTATTTTTTACTATTATTTTATTTTTGTTTTTATTTTTTGACACATTCTGATATATATTATAAGTATAATAATATTTCAGAAATATAGACATTAATAATAATATTTATTTATATATATGTATTAGATAACTTAGGAAAATCATGTCATGAAAATTCAAAGGCACATGTCGACATGGCCCCTACCACGATGTCGACATGCCTACCTGAATTTGAATTTCAAATTTTGAATTCAAATGTTTGAATTTCCCTCCACCTTTTCACTTCATTTATTTCTCTGAAAAGATACCTTTTGACCAGAGAATATGTCCTTTGAAAGTCTATTTAGTCACTATCTTTTAACATATCTTTTCACTTTCATTTTCAAATTCACACTCTCTCTTCATATCTTCAAGCTCTCTACTCTCTACTCTAATGGCTTCTTCAAGCAACCCCTCAACCATGAGAATTTCCAAAAAAATCAAAGAGCAATTACTCAATGATCCGGAGGCAATTAAAGCATACATCAATTATGCTAATTATGCCAAAGTCTATCCCGGAAAATTTGCTATTTTTCAAGATTTTTCTTCTTATGAAATTGATTCTCTTTTTGCAAACAATGGTGTTTTAAGTCTTATTAACTCATCTCAAAATGATTTTGTTTGTTATCCTAATCTTGTCAAAATCTTCTATGCTAATTTAAACCGTGGTTTTTATATTGGAAATGAGAATGAAATTTGGAGTAATGTCAAAGGCACTCAAATTGTTTTGAATTGTGACCTTTTGGGTACCATTCTCAATTGCAAAAGCACGGGAATGGATCTTTCTAGTTTTCAAATCGATGAACATGATCGTGAGACATTTCATCATATTTTTGAAGGAGATGAAAACTTTGAATTTAAGAATCGAAACTTTCATCCTAAAGCAAGAATTGCCAATCTTCTTTTACAACATACTATGACCCCAAGATCGGAAAATTTTAACAATCCTACTTCAAAAGTGTGCAAAGCACTTTTTGCTATTTTCAGAAATTATGATATCAATTGGGCGCAAGTTATTTTGGATGAACTTCGTCCAAAAAATTTTGAAATGGGAGAAAACACTTTATATCATGGAATTTACCTTACTCGGATTTTCAACTATTTTGGAGTAAATTTCAAAGGAGAAGAATTTATTTCAAGGAAAATTTTTAATATCTCAAATATTTCTCTCATGAAAATCCTATATGTTTTTCAACCTTATGAAACCCTTACCGAAAAGGAAGAGCGTTTGGCTCATGAAGAAATGGAAGAGGAAGAAGAAGAAGAAAGAGATGAAATGGAAATAGAAGAAGAAGAAGAAGGTGAAACATCTCTAGAAAGTATTAAATATCCATCCAATCCTTCCAACAAAACCCTTCTCAAAAACCAAAAGATAATTGTGGAGAATCAACAGATTTTAAAACGATCCGTTAGTAAAAAGTTGGATAACATGTCTTCAAAGATGAACAAGTTCTTTTCAAAAGTTAGCTAGAAACTTGGATTATCTTCATCATCTTCATCTTCTAACTAGTTTTATCTTTTAGTATCTTACTGTATTTGTCTTAGTTTGTTTTATTTCGAATGTTCGTGTAGTTCTTTATGTTTAATCATTGTATTATCCTATTATGCAATGAAATTGAATTTCCTTCCTGTCATCTAGCTTATTTTATATCTTGAATAAATGTTAGTATATTATAGAAATATATATACATCATTATTCACAAAATAAAATTATCATCAAAATTCACTATAGTATGTCGACATACCCCTCTTGACCATGTCAACATGTACTGGTCAGAAGTGACTATTGATTTTGAATTTGAAATATGAATAACTACCAAATGTCTATTCATTTCAAACGAATTTCTACACCTATATATACCTTTTTCCTCCAGAAATCTTCACTGAAATTTATTTCTCATTATCTTATCCTTCATTTCTTTCTCTAATTCAAGTATGGCCAATCCTATTCACAATCTATCTGAAAATCTTGAAGAAAAACTCAATTCTTTCAAGAATCTTCTCTCTTTTATTCTACGA
Organism: Allium fistulosum; assembly: GCA_030737815.1. NCBI lineage: Eukaryota > Viridiplantae > Streptophyta > Magnoliopsida > Asparagales > Amaryllidaceae > Allium > Allium fistulosum. The sequence continues at coordinate 1,363,353,492 of CM060903.1, read as the reverse complement.
AACCAGCGTCACTTAGAGTTGAGTCAAATGCAGATGATCAAGGAGCAAGAAAGGCATTTCGATGCCATCCGATGGATGGTCTCCTTTCTGCACAAGGATGATAATGAAGCATATCCTCCTGTTTCTCTATCCGTTGATAATAAGAATTGGGATGCCATCAAACAAGACCCTATCTTTGGAGAAGATGGATGGGTAGATGTTCCTCGAAACGTTTAATTTTCTTTCTTTGTTTGATTTGTTTAAATTAATTTGTTTGATTTGGTTTGAATTGATACTTTGTGTGGATTGATTTTATTTGGTTTGAAGTTTGATGTGTGAAACATATATATATACACTGAAATGGATATAGTTTTTAATTAAGTTGTTATGCTCATAAGTATCATTATTTCTTAATCTATATGGTATATGTTCCATTGTATAGATTATCAATGCAGGTATTGAAGTCCAAGAATAAGGGGGAGTAAGTTTTTGTTGATGACAAAGGGGGAAATATAAAATAGGGAAGTTAGGCATAGATTAAGGGGGAGTTGTTAGTTTTAGGGGGAGTTATTAGGATAGAAGGAATATTTTAGAAACAAAGGTTGTCATCATCAAAAAGGGGGAGATTGTTAGTCCCTGAGGAGTTTGTTTTAATGACAACAACCTTAGAACAGATTATAAAATATAAATACTAACATTACAAGTTTAGATATATATGTATATGCAGGATCTAACCATGCAAGTATCAAGAATGAAGACTGTACAGTATAGAGATTCAATATATCGATGATTGAAGACTCATGAGTATCAAGATTATCAAGATTTCAAGATTTCAAGGTTAAGTTTGTTTTATTAGGAACATTTGTTAAAACTCGTAGAAAAGCACTGGCATCTTAATATCCAATTTATTCATGGAATGGAATCCACTTCGAGCCCGTTAAAGGGATGGAACCCTAAGTAGGATGGAACCTACGAAAATCTAGTGGGACATTGTTCTGTATCCACTAATTTTAATTCAAATGATTTTACAAAATTATCTTGTTTTCAAAATGATTTCAAAACTTTCCTTTTAAAAGATTCAAAACTCTCTGTCCTGATTTTAAATAATTTTAGCCTAAAAACATCTTTAATTTCAAAGTCGAATTACTCCTGATTTTAAACTATCTTCAAATAATATATTTAACATTTAAATATTTTTACTTAGATTTAAATATAAAATTATGTATATATTGTTCTTTATATTTACTTATGTATTTTAACTATAGTTAAGTATATTTCTAAAGTTTAAAATAATTTTAATATAAAATAGAGGTTATTTTTCAAAGAAAATCAAAACACCAAAAATCCATTTGGGATGTCGACATGCCCATATACCCCATGTCGACATAGTGTCAGTTGGTTTCAAAATTCAAATTTCAAATTTCAAAAGAAGTGTCTATTCGCCATAACTCTTCATGAATGGTCATGGTTGTTGCTCTTCTATAAATAGGGGTCAGTTTCAACGAATTTTCAATCACTTTTTTCTGGTTTTCACTCCTCTTCTTCTTCCACATTTCTTAATACAAAATCATACCATTACTCTGCCGAAATCAACATCGAATCATACTCGATTACTTCTAGTGTGGTTCTCCATCACTATCTCTACAAGATCCAAGTGCTATTCAGAGTTATAGACTTCTTTGTAATCAATCGAGCGAGAAAAGGTGTAACTGTAGCCTTGGAAATCAATTGAGCGAGAAAAGGTGTGATTGTAGCCTTGGAAATCAATTGGGTGAACTTGTTGCCCCAGGAATCAAGTATCTCTACCCAGAGGATTGTTATTCTGGAGGGTGTACCTCGTAGCCTTGAAACTGAGGGTTGTAATTGTTGAATTGGCTTTGAAAGGAAATCCGTACTTAGTTGTGCGGGACTGGATGTAGGGTAACTCTGAACCAGTATAAAATTCGGTGTGTTCTTTCCTTTACTGCTTTTACTTTATATTTGCATCTGTGTATGATTCTGTGTTCATATCTGTGTCTGATTAGTGTATACATTGTTAACAAATTAAGATAAACTCATAAAGATTAACAGATTTCTTTAAACACTATTCACCCTCCTCTAGTGTTAATTCTAGCTTTAAGATCCTTAATCCGCATTTCTCACAACACCTACGTATTGGGATTTCTAGGGTATGGGACGATTTTGGGATTGGATTGGCTATCCACTTATGAAGTGATATTAGACTGCGAGAGGAGAGTCGTCAGACTAGAGACATGCAGCGGTAGGACTCTCGAGGTTTCTTGCGACCCATAGGGGGTCAGTCATGTTGAGCTTCCTTTATTCCCTCGATTCATCATCAGCAGAGTTAGATTTAGTTCCAGTCTCAGAGATTTCCCAGAATTCTTTGAAGAGGTTAGGGGACTACCTCCCAAAAGAGAGATCGACTTCAGGATCTACTTAAATGACAATGCTAAGCCAGTGGCATCACCCGTGAGACACATGGCACCTAGGGAGAGCAAGGATTTAAGCAAGCAGATTCATGAGCTATTGGAGAAAGGCTTCATCAGAAGGAGTATATCTAAGTGGGGAGCGCCAGTTGTTTACGCTACAAAGGCGGATGGTTCCATTCTACTTTGTGTAGACTATAGAGAGTTGAATAAGCTCACGAAGAAGAACCGTTATACACTTCCTAGGATAGATGATCTTTTCGATTAGTTGGTTAGCTCTTCAATATTTTCTCAGCTTGATTTAGCTACTGGATTTCATCAGCTTGGAGTCGCTGATGATAGCATCGATAAGGCATCATTTAGGACACCCGACGGATTCTTTAAGTGGCTCGTTATGCCATTTGGGCTAACCAATGCCCCAGCATATTTTGTAGATTTAATGAGCCGTGTTTTTTTAGATGTCCTAAATAAGTTCGTAGTAGTGTTCTTGGTTGACATTTTGGTGTTTTCCAAGAGTATGGAAGAACATGCTATTCATCTAGCGGAGGTTCTTTGTACACTTCGCATTCATTAGTGGAAAGCAAAATTCTTGAAGTGTCACTTTTGGATTAAGGAAGTGTGTTTCGTGGGGCATACAGAAGGTCAACACATGGAAAGAGTTTGAGAAACGGTTTCGTACATTTAGGTTCGGATTGTGGAAATCCAAAGAGTAGTAGGCAAAGATTGGATATGTATAATAGATTTAGTTAGAAAGCCCATGTGTAGGTAATTGCAAAAATTATAATTGTTTCCTATAAATGAATTTAACGGTAGTGCCTTGGAATAAATATAAGCATAAAAGAGGAATAGGAACAACAGGCTTTAGTAAGGAAACGAGATTACCAAAGTTTAGGAAGGGTACTCCTAAGGTAGTAAGAAGAAAATCCACTTTATGTTTAGCCCAATAAAATGGAATTGTTATGAAAAGTTGAAAAATATAATTGTCAATATTTTTGAGAAAGTAAATATTTGGTTTTTGAAAAAAAAAGTGGTATGAGATTTTAAATGGTTTTTATATGATTTTGTTAAAAGTGAAATTCTTTTTGAAAAATTATAGAGCATATATAGCTCGCTAGTTTCTTATTAGGTAAACAAAGATTTTAAATATAAAAATCTAGAGTGTATTAAGTATCGGAAACATAGGTTACATCATTTATTGTTGTAATAGATGTTTTCGTGAAAAATAAGGGGAGCATAGACTATAACACTTTTGTTATAGTATGTAACTCCCAAGGGAAATGTTTTTACATAGTATGCGGGATTTATTAGTATTTATTTTAATTAAATCCATACGCTAGTATTTTTGGGTTGTAGTAACAGTGTTTTACGCAACATCTGTTTTGACCCAAATAAGAAAATGTATTTTGAAAATAATTTCTAAGAATAATAAAAAGTGGTTTGTAAGTACACTTATTATTTAAATAAGTATGAGGAAATGTTTTCAAGTTATGGATATATTAAAACAGTTTCGAAAATGAGTTTTCCTGAAAAGAAAAGTGTAAGTAAAATATTAGGAAATTAATAAATTTCATAGAAATTGTCTATTGTAAGAGAATATAGATTAAACATACTTTAATCTATTGGAATGAAATGAATAATGATAAAATTTTCTATGAAACCAAATCACAAATAAAGATGTTTTGTGCAAGTTATAAGGAATACGTGAAAGAGATATACAAGGTATGGGAAGCATCATATTTTGTATAGCCTATTTCAAAAAATATAAAATAAGTTCCTTGTAATTTCACATAAACATGAAGTCCTCTTTTAAAAATTTCATAGAAGGTTTTAGCGTTAATAGTTTCTTATAAAAGAAAGTAGTTCTAATATATTAAGGTATAAAACCATTAGGTGTACTAATAAGTGTAATAATTAGAGACAGTGTTAGTTAGAGAGATATTATAGAGAGCCTTAGTAGAAAAAGCTAAGCAATGGAAATTTCATATAGTTTTCATTGAATATGCACAAAGTCCCAATTATTAGTAAGTTAGAAAGTCTTCCAAGTTTAGGTAATTGGAAAGTTAAAGGGTTTTTAATAAAATAATTGTTCCTATCTACTCCAGTTTTTGCAAAAATTGAAAATCTACTAAAGGAAGCTGTTTTGAGAACAAGTAAGGACATTTTAAAGATATTTTGGAATAAAAATGGTTTGGTGAAAAAGTAAATAAGTTTTTGGAATCGAAAAACTTAGCAACAGTTAAATTTAAAAATCCCAATTTTTATAAAAAGTTGTAAAGATGCAAGTCTAGAACGATAAAATGTTAAGTTACCAAGTACCTTTGAATTTAATGGAAATTTAAAAATAACACTTTCAAAGACAAAAATTTTGGGATTTGATATTTTAAAAGTTTAGAAGCTTTAATTTTTGAAATGGAATGATAAATACCAAACCAAACTTTCAAATGTAGAGTAGATAGGAATTATTTCCTAGATGTGACAGAAAAAGTGTAAGGCAATGAAGGAGATAGAAGTGATTACTTTTAGAAGTAATAATAGAAATTTCCATAAAGTGTATAGGACACTAATGAGAACCTAGGTTTGTTTCTTCATGTGTGTAGACTATAGAAGAATAGTAATGTGATATTAGTATGATGGTAAGACACACATGGTTGAGGATGTATATTCTTGATTTTGGAGGAACTTGGGAGGTGCATCTTCCCTCAGTAGAGTTCGCTTATAATAATAGCTTTCAGATTAGCATTGGAATGGCACCTTTCGAAGCTCTTTTTGGAAGACCGTGCAAGTCGCCTTCGTGTTGATTAGAGTCTATAGAGAGAATTCTGTTTGGTCCCGACATGGTTAGAGAGACTTCGGAGAAGATTGATTTGATTAGGACAGAATAAGTACCTCTTATCCACATCTCTTTGATAATAAATTTTGAATTTCCTATTTCCATCTTTAGTTTTGAATAGGTTCTTTCCTTTAGTATCCTTTGGGAGGGCATAACTTAGGATTTAACTTATGGATGGTAGATTTTGATATAAACATGTTATGTATGATGGATACTAGTGGTTGCAAGTGGTTACTACTGGATGCCAATGGACGCATATACTTACACTAGGAACTATTATCTCTTACGGATCGGCCTAACTGGGACACTAGAGCATATGCATATGGATGTGTGCCCATTTGCATTTTTATTTTTTTATTCCATGGTTGGTATAAATGGATGATTATCATGTGATTGTTGCATTTGGATGATGATCATAGCATGCATATAGAACTATCAGTTATCATTAGGGAATTTGCATTCATTTGGATACATGGCACAGACATGATTGCATAATAGGTGGTCGACTGAATCAGTAGACCGCCTAATCATTTGCATTAGTTAGGGACATTGATACTACACTATTGCATATGTATCATAAATTGCATTAGAAAACTTAAGGACAATGGATGTAATGGATGATGGTTGAGTAGTTGGTTGTAAAACTTGGGTGAAAACATTTGTTTCATTCTTCTATCCTTAGAGATTTCAGGGACGAAATCCCTCAAGGAGGGGACAATGTAACAACCCAAAAATTTAAGCTATAGTAATTAATTAACAAATTAATTAAATAATAAAATAACTTTGTGAAATTATTGGAAATGAGCCACAGGAGTTTCACCATTGTGTCCGTGGTAATTTTCTAGTCAATTTTCATATATAGATTGTCAGAACCTGAGTTAAAACAAAGAAGTTACAAAAGAAAGAAGAAATCAGGATTTAAAAGAAAAAAATGTTAATGGGGAAGGTCGACCGAGAATGAAGACAGGTCGACCCTAGGGTCGCCCTCACATTACTAAGGTCGACCCTCAATTTTTCTAGGTCGACCCACCCCATTTCTTTGACGTGGATTCATCCAGGTTAATAGATGACTTGTTTTTCCAATTCTGATCGATCCTGTGCGTTCGTGCTTCCATCTGACGGTTCCCATCGTGCCTATGACATGGTTGCACGAGATTAAATCTCCAAATCCAATGGTCTGAGATCCATAAGTGACACTATAAATAAGACCCTAGGCCTAGCTATTTTTCTCATTCAGATTTTCTCACTCTGGGTTCAATGCCTGAGGCTGGACCCTAAAAGGAATATTTTTTCGAGGAGAAAATCTTTTTAATTAAAATATTTTATACCCTACAAGTGGATCCCAGAAGGCGAAGGAAAAGAGCTATGGACCACAGGTGAGTGTTGAAGTAATTATTTTAGATTTTTAAGTAATTTAAAATAATGGGGTTTCTAATAGTTGTAGTTTCTCTACAATTTTGGGATAACCTTTATGCTAGTTTATTTACAGTTTATTTTTTAGTAAATTTTAAACTTGCTTTCCGGTCTATTTTCTTTTAGCTATTCTATTTCAGTTATTTGCAATTATTTACTGTTAATTATAATTTTCCCAATATTTTAAAGTTATTTACAGTATTTACAGTTATTTACTGTTATTTATATTTTATTTACATCTATTCTACGTTGGGATTTATTTTGTAAATGTTAGTTCTTTTTAATTCCCTTTTTACGCGAATGGAATAATTAAAAGAGAATAATTCGCTAATATGGACTAAAATATAAGAACACTAAATTTACAGAAAACTGGATGTAAAATAAGAAGAACTGTAATAAATTGGATATAGACTGAAATAGGCAAATTAAGATATTTGCAAGCATAGTTATAACATGTAATTATAACTAAAAGAGAAAATAGAAGAAATAGCAGAAGAAGCTTATTTTTGAACTTAGACCTTGGGTTAAGTTAATAAGCAAAATTATAACATGCAGGTTATAATCGGAGATAAAAGAAGAGGCTTATTTGAACACTTAGGTTAAGTTAATAAGCAAACAAAGCAGAAATAATTAAGAAGTAGGACCCGTACCGACAGTATTCCCCTTGGGACACACTTATGCTATTTAGGGTAGATAAGTGGTCAATAATTAAGAAGTAGGACCCATACCAGCAGCATTCCCCTTGGGACATGCTTATGCTGTTTAGGATAGATAAGTTGTCAATAATTAGAAGCTCAAATCAGGGGATTTGAGTAAGGAGCGCAACTAGATTTTGTTTGTTAGGACCCGTATTGGCAGCATTCCCCTTTAATCAGGAACCGACTGTAACGACCCGATCTTCCAGGCCCGGAAAATCGAACCATTTGTGTTAAGAAGAAAGAAGTAGAAGAAGAAAATAGAAAACAACATCAGAATCTCACACCGCAGCGGGATAAAATATAATAGACAATAACAGATCTTTACACAAATCAAAACTATATCAGTTTACACAATACATCATCAGAGTACACAAAACATACAACTGGACAATAATCATATCATGTCCTCAATACAACAGAGTACAGAGTTCAACACAGCGGAATATATATAATCAAGTACGGGAGTACGTATCTCCATCCAGCTCGTCTCCTGAGCTCCACAGCTTCCTATCATGTATCTGCAATACTCGGTCTGACCCAAGCATTATAATAAAATAACACCCGAGTCAGTCTGGAAAACCAGCGTGAGAAAATCACACTCAAATTGATTATTAAAGTTTCAAAATCCTTTGAAAACAAAAGCATCTCGTAAGACCACGCCAAAAATAAACATGTCGGGTTTTTACCTTACGATAGCCAAAACACTTTTTATCAAAATCCTCTGATATTATAATAGTGTCTATATACAAATACTTATTCAAATAGCTGAAATTGTTACATGATTAAATTCCAGCATACTAGCCACAAAGTGGGTAATACAAACAAAACTCGTATAAGGCACGTAGGGAGAATGGATTTCCAACGAATGACTAGGCACTGGGGTACCACCTGTCACAGTACGTGGCCTAGATCACCGTACCGAGGAGTACGCCCGCTCCCCTACAACACAAGGCCGTAACCATCCCTTACTGGATAATTCCGAATAAAATCACCCCACGGTTGGGATCAGCAACCGCACCACTAAGCCGAAATAAAAGGGATATCTAGACAGGGATGACCTTACTCTCAAGTGGGTGCTACCCACGAAGCCTTGCTGCATAACCCCTGATTTTCAGTCATTCCCGGTTGATGAGGCTCGAGGCTAAGCGTTACCTTTCAGCACATATTACTTAGAATGCCCATCGTCCGCTGACGATGTTCCGAAAGCATTCATCCATACAAGTCCGTCCCGGGTCCGAACGGAACCGAAGGCACTACCCCTACTACATCCATTTTGGAAATATCCTCAGGATGAGTAGCGACTAGCCCTTTCACTTCACTGCTCCATCTTCGACTGTAACGACCCGATATTTTGGACCATTCGCATCCATTATAAGTGTATAGGTAGACACTCATGCCGGAGTTGAATTGCTCAAAATACCGCGTTGTTAATTTAAATTTGGCAAAACTGAAATATATAAAAGAGATAGTAGTTCACGAAGCTACTATATGAATATATAAAATACATCAGAGTTTACAACAGAAGAGTAATACGATACATCAGAGTTAAGCCAGATACAAATCAGAATACATCACTAGAATCATCGAATACAGAAAGCAGAATAGATGGCTGGATCTTCAAGAAAAGCTCCAACTCCAAAGGTGAGTCTCGAATACTGGTACACTCAGTCTGACCCGAGCGTAAAGCAAAAACACAAGACACTCGAGTCAGGATTAACATTCTTATATTAATAAATCCAACTCAAGTGAAATAGCAATTGAAATACAAGTAACTCAAAGGATGTTTGGAATAACCATCATTTAAGGATCCGTTAAACTATCTACTAGGTAGTAGTGTACGATAAGTAGATAATGTCTATCAGTAATATAAAGATATCAAAATAGCGTTAAGTCATGGCCCATTCCACCCTTAACACATTTTTATTCCCAAAAGCATATACAAGACCGTAGTTTCCCCAAAACCGGAAGTCACCAGAGGGCAATCCATATACTAAAGGTACAAAACAAATTCGTAGTGGTCACGAATAAAGGGATACAAGTATGACAAGGCACATGAGGCAATACCCAAGGTAGTGATACTACCGTTTGCCTGATCTGGACTGGTGAGAACGCAACGCCGCAGCGCCCGCAACACCGTGAAACAACACTCCCAAAATCAAGGGTGCACCAATCAACAACAAGTATAAGTAGTTCGAAGAAGTGTGTCCACTTGAGGTAGCTAATCCTCCATTGGCCCGGCACGGCTCCTGTTTTAGTCATTTCCAATTTGACACAAGTGTTAAGGTTATCCATTATCGTTCTCTTTCTTCAGTCATCACGTACATCATTCCAACCACTTCATTCTGGATCATCACTCCACGTATAGTTATTAAAGTGGTTTCAGTTTAGACAGGGAGTATGTCCATAACCGATTCCGGTCTCTTTAATAACTTTCGTAATTATTTCACCGATTGGTCGTTTATATATTTCAAAACCAAATCAAATTCAATTTCAAATAGAATTCGTAAATCAACATTTCATTTGTCTTTCAAAACCAATTTCCATACTTTACGTTTCAAAACTTTCAAATTACCATTTCAAAATCTTATAATTCAATTTCAATTCAAATATTGATTCAAGTTCATATATCAGTTTCATTTCAAAATCATTTAAATTAATTTAACCTTTAAATCAATTAAAATTCATTTATCGATTTCATTCAATATTCATTTAACTAAATTTTCCATTCAAAACAATTTCTATTAAATTTCCAATTTATTAAATCCATTATTTAAATTCAACTTCCTTATTTCAAAACTTACAAATTGAATTAAATTATATTCATCAAATCAAATTCTTTAAATTTCAAGTCTTACATTAATTTCAATAAATCACATTTTATTTCTTGTTAAAGAAATTCAATTTCACTTATTTACTTACTTAAATAATTTTCCAAAACTTAATTAATAAAGAAACTCAATTTCAATTATTCAAGAAGTTCAATTCCACTTATTAAAGAATTCAATTTATTTAATTATTAAATAATTCAATCTTATTTAATTATTAAATAATTCAAACTTAATTATTAAATAATTTCAAAGTTTGATAATTTCAAACTTAATTATAATTTCAAACTTAATTATTAAATCATTTCAAAGTTTAATAATTTCAAACTTAATTATAATTTCAAACTTAATTCAATAATTTCTCAAATTAAACAACATTCTTTCATCAATTACATTGTTAATATTTTGTTTCATATTATTAAATATTAACATTTTCTTTTCATTAAAATTCAAATTTCAACTTCATTTCAAAACCATATTATTTATTCAAATAAAATCTTCATTTTATTTTTAAATCAAATTATTGACCAATCGGGTTTTATTTAATTTTCTATCCTAGGTCAATGTTCAATTTGGGCATTTATCATTTCAACCCGATTCCAATTTAATTCAAAATCAAAGCATAGTAAAGGGAACTTGCAGTGTGATAACTGGGATGGTGTCAAAGTAAATAAACAAGCAATAGCAACAATCAATAACAACAATCCAATAATCAATTCAAATAATCCCGAAATAATCGTATTAATTCGCATTGCTGCTTGTGCAAATTAATATAATTATTTCTAGAATCTACACTATCATTTCATGTAGATTAAAGATTATTCCACTAATTATTTATACGGTTCTTCACTTGCCATTCAATTTCAATTTTACACTACAACAATAAATCCAATATACGTCGATGGTTCAAAGTGTAATTATCACTATTCTACATGTCAATTAATTTAACAATTAAAAGGGGTCATATTCACTAATCAAATTTAACATATAAATCAGTTTTAAAATTTTTAACTATCCTATATCCATTTCAATTTTTTGCATACTATTTATCATTTAACACTAACAATTTAACGTCCAATATAAACATCAACAATCAATCAATTATCAGCCAACTGTATTATCATCACATAAATAATTACAGAACATGGTGTCAGATGTCATGGGTGAACAGGTACAGGTAATAGCATATATAACAGTGTAAACAACTAACAGCAGTATATTTCAATTGTCGTTTCAATTAAAATCAAATTTAATAAATAAAAGAACATTAATCGTGAATGATTGCTCACCTTTCGAGGTTAGAGAAATTTGACAAAGAAATGAGCTACGAATCCAGGCATGAATTCCAAAGCGAAACAAAGTTGGCACGAATTTTGACGATCAAAGCTGATTAACAGAATTTGACGAGAACAAATCAAAACCGGATTGATATAGACTGAACAAGGAACATACATTATATATTACTCAAAATCAATATAAAATTTGGAATACCAACTTATTATAAATCTGTATATTATATTTTTCCTTTAAAAATCAATATTCAATTTGAAACACAAATCAAAATAAATTATATATATATATATTTTGAAAATCAATATTTATTAAACACATATATATAAAATCAACTATCTATATATCATTATTTTAAAATCATTGCTATTATAAACACACACACATATATATATATATATATAAATTTACTTTAATATTATTATAAACACACATATATATAAACCAGAAATCAATAGGCACAGGATAGTATAATATATATATATATATATATATATATATATATATATTACAAACTTAGTAAACATGTTCGAAAATCCAAGAGAACATATTACACATATTATATAGTACATGCTATAATCAAGTCAATACTTCAGTAAACAAATACACTATGGTCAATGTATATACTATTGTAACTTTATATATAATATGTACTAGCAAAACAATACTTATAAAATCTTATGTATATCCAACAGCTCAGATATATAATATATTACACATATTGTATATAATATATACTTCAAAGTAAAGCTTATATGTATTTATAAAAGCTTATGTATATCCATTTATAAAAGCTCATATATACGAGCCCAACAGCCTAGATGTATAAACTTATACAATATAGAAAGCTAATATATAAGCTACAACAAAAACTATACTTATATATGTACTAATATATAAACTACAACCGAATGTAAACTTACATATATAACTTAAGAAAGAAAATCATAGTGTAAACAAAATAAGTGCAAGTCATATTTATAACCAAATATGTGTATATAAAATCATACTGTAAATTGAATATATGCAAATCATAATTATAAACAAAAAAAAATATAGGTACATATTTTTAACAAAATATTAGAATAAAATAACACTATATATATAAGATCTCTTAAGATAAATACTTACTATTTTTTTTTATAAAGCATGCAAGGCTGAACGAGGGCTGCTGGAGCAAAGCATGGGAAAGTGGCAGGAAAAGAAGAGGGAGAGAACGAGCTATTGTACGGTCAAGGAAGCATCGCGTGGTCCGCAGTAGTGCAAGGGTGGAAGGCTGGCTTGAGGCAGACTTCGGAGGAGAGTGACGTGGCTGGTGTTGGAGCAGGCGAGGCCGAAGGGGAAAGGTGGGAAGGGTGTACGGCTTTTTGGAGGGTTTGAACAAGGGGCGGTGGGTGATGGAGTCTTGGTCGGAGGGAGATGGCTGTGGCTATGTTCAACGAAGGGGAGTAGGTTGTGGCGACGTGGCTACTCGGTGGAATTGGAGGCGTTTGTGGGATGGTGGGTTGTCGATGGGTCACTGGGATAGGTGGTGGATGAGTCAGAGGTGAGGCGTTCGGCAGGCTAGGGAGGTGGGTTGCGGCACGAAGGGGAAACACTGTTGGTTGCAGCAGTGGGTGGACTTGGGTTAGGTGATGTCACGGCATGGTGGGAATCTCAAGCAAAAGAAAAGGAAGAGGTGCGGCTACTTAGATCTACAAACTGTTATATAAGCTAATATGTATACTTTCCTTTTTTGTGTTTGATTGATTTATTTTTTCTTTCGGAAGTAAGGTTAGGATGAATTGGAAAGGGAAGAGAACAAACAGGTAGGGGGTCAAGCAAGAAGAAGATGAGAGTGAACCGAAGACAATAGGAAATGAACAGATGTATATTTGAATCGCAGGGAATAGAAATAGTTAAAAATGTGAATTCAGGAGTTATGAAAATGAATAGCTGTTTGATATTATACGGTGGAAATTAAAGGTCACTAAACCAAAAGATTTTTTTATATCGGTACCGGTACGACATCGTTTCACGGATTCTACCAAATACCGGAAACGGAAACACAGAAGTGAATATACCGCAGGGATCGGCACAACGAGACGATCAAAATGGTATATAGATATCAGTGGTACAATCATTTTATCAAAAGTCGATAATCAGTACCAATAAACGTTGCTATTTCGTACGGAAAAATCCAAACGGAGCTAGAAGCGTCCAAAGTTTGCGAAACGAATTATGCAGTCTTATTCAGAGTGTTCTAAATAAATTTTCTCATGTTGACATATTTAGGTTTCGGAACACTTTTATTATCATCAATTTTAACTGATATAAATTGAAGTAAATTTACGTGCGAAATAAACTTTCATATTTTCGGACGAAAATTTACCAGTTGCTATGTTTAACTAAACGTATTTCAAATATCAAATTTATATTTCAAAATTTTATCGTTTAAAATTTCGCAAAATTTCAATTAATAACGTTATTAGAACAGTTGAAATTTACGGTTCGTTACACTCTCCCCCACTCAAAACTTTTCGTCCCCGAAAAGGAACGAGGTAGGAGAATAGAAACAACCAGAAAGAAAAACAGATTTGAAATACAAAATAACAATTAATTTAAACCATATAAATTCAAATTTAAATTAATTGATATTCAATAATTGATTTAATCCATTTGATTTCACTCAAGTTAAATCAAACTCAACTATTTCTAAATTCATTATCTTATTATCCAATTTTCTTCAATTTACAATTTCTAAAACCATAAATTTGAATAGTCTTTAATTATAATCATATTTTCAGCAATTTTAAATTCTTCTTTATTCCAAATTATTGTTAAATTTATTCTACTTAATATACCTAATCACATATATTTAACCCATATAAATTAATTTAAACCATAAAAGTTTCGATTTAAATTAATTTACATCTACTAATTGCTTTTAAATTCAAGGTATTTTCATATATTGATCAAATTTCAATTTACTAATTCTTTCAAACAATTTTATTTCATCATTAACTGAGTTTTACTTATTATCCTATCTAACGTTATTAACATCTTTATAATCAAAATTTAGTGTGTAACATTTATTATAAACACTCAATATTTATTTATAAATTCAATTATATTATATATTATCCAATTACATATTCAACTTCTGAATGATTTAGGTAAGTTGTATTAGAATGCAGTTGAACAATATACAAATAAAATTTCCCAAATTCAATTATTCAAGTTTAAATATTTATTCCAAATTTTGGTTTTATTTATAATTAAAATCATCCTTTTACAAAATTTAAGAATTAGATTTCCGATTAACTTTAAACAATTTAGAGATATATATAATATATTTATATCAAATCAAATTAAATTTTAAAATAAGATACTTATATATATGTAAATCAAAATATACTGAAGAAATTCAAATCAAAATAATTTTTTCAAAACAAAACCGTAGCAAAGCTACAGAATAGTATCTCCACTTCGAAACTTGAAAATGAATGTCGATGATGCGGCCGCCATCACCGAAATTATTTTCCAGCGACAAAGAGAAGAGCACTGATGTCAACATTTTTAAAAATTCTTTGAAAACGATTTCCATTCGAAAATACTTTCAATAATATATACTTTAAAATTTTAAAAACCAAAGTTCGAAATCACCGGAAACTAATAAATTCTCAAATTTTTGAATTAAATTCATTTCAAATTCCAATCAATTTATAACCAAGTTTATAGATTCATTTATTTATATTATGCAATAGTCAATGGTTTACAAAACAATAAATGAAAATCAAATATTATTATTTCAAACAACAAATCCATTAACAATTTAATTTCAGAAAACTTATATTTATATATAATATAATCATACAAAACTATTTGTTACCTAATTTGAAACAACATTGTGTCAGTTTGCTCTGCTCAAGTGTTTTGGAAATCCTATCGATAGCGTTGATCAGACGAATCGATCGGAAACCCAAATCAACATCAACAACTCAAACAACACAATATATAAAACATTTCAATATAAATTTACAAATACACTTCCTCGCTCGACGATACAAGAATAGATTTCGAAGCAAAGATAGAGATTCAAATTTTGATGGACTCAAATCAAAGAGAATTTTGATTCGAAGATAGGTTTGCAACAAGAGATAAGATAATTCAATTAACAGAATCGGGAGATGGATAAGCTTATTTAATTCACGGGCAACCTTAACCGGGTCGTCCGGGACTTCAAGAATAAGATCGATGCTGAATTCCGAGGTAAATCGACATTCGATCTTAAGAAATAGAATTCAGGTATAGCAGGAGATAGATAGCATCGTAAACCGAGGATACGGAAATCTCCGGTAAATCAATGCCTATTGTAAAGGAGTTTTGCTCCTTTACGAATTATTCGAAGATTGGCGAGACCGCCGATCTATAATAGATAACATTCAGAACGGAGTTATGGGGTGCTCCAGGATTGAAAGAAGACGAATAGTGAGGGACACAAATGAAATTTAGAACCGAAGGGAACGTTCTAAAATTCAAAGGAATTGAGTCAAGGAAGAGATTGAAACTCGAATGAGAGTGATTCTGTAAATACATTTACCCTATATGCCAAGTTTTGCCTAGAGCTACCAAAGCTCTGATACCAACTGTAACGACCCGATATTTTGGACCATTCGCATCCATTATAAGTGTATAGGTAGACACTCATGCCGGAGTTGAATTGCTCAAAATACCGCGTTGTTAATTTAAATTTGGCAAAACTGAAATATATAAAAGAGATAGTAGTTCATGAAGCTACTATATGAATATATAAAATACATCAGAGTTTACAACAGAAGAGTAATACGATACATCAGAGTTAAGCCAGATACAAATCAGAATACATCACTGGAATCATCGAATACAGAAAGCAGAATAGATGGCTGGATCTTCAAGAAAAGCTCCAACTCCAAAGGTGAGTCTCGAATACAGGTACACTCAGTCTGACCCGAGCGTAAAGCAAAAACACAAGACACTCGAGTCAGGATTAACATTCTTATATTAATAAATCCAACTCAAGTGAAATAGCAATTGAAATACAAGTAACTCAAAGGTTGTTTGGAATAACCATCATTTAAGGATCCATTAAACTATCTACTAGGTAGTAGTGTACGATAAGTAGATAATGTCTATCAGTAATATAAAGATATCAAAATAGCGTTAAGTCATGGCCCATTCCACCCTTAACACATTTTTATTCCCAAAAGCATATACAAGACCGTAGTTTCCCCAAAACCGGAAGTCACCAGAGGGCAATCCATATACTAAAGGTACAAAACAAATTCGTAGTGGTCGCGAATAAAGGGATACAAGTATGACAAGGCACATGAGGCAATACCCAAGGTAGTGATACTACCGTTTGCCTGATCCGGACTGGTGAGAACGCAACGCCGCAGCGCCCGCAACACCGTGAAACAACACTCCCAAAATCAAGGGTGCACCAATCGACAACAAGTATAAGTAGTTCGAAGAAGTGTGTCCACTTGAGGTAGCTAATCCTCCATTGGCCCGGCACGGCTCCTGTTTTAGTCATTTCCAATTTGACACAAGTGTCAAGGTTATCCATTATCGTTCTCTTTCTTCAGTCATCACGTACATCATTCCAACCACTTCATTCTGGATCATCACTCCGCGTATAGTTATTAAAGTGGTTTCGGTTTAGACAGAGAGTATGTCCATAACCGATTCCGGTCTCTTTAATAACTTCCGTAATTATTTCACCGATTGGTCGTTTATATATTTCAAAACCAAATCAAATTCAATTTCAAATAGAATTCGTAAATCAACATTTCATTTGTCTTTCAAAACCAATTTCCATACTTTACGTTTCAAAACTTTCAAATTACCATTTCAAAATCTTATAATTCAATTTCAATTCAAATATTGATTCAAGTTCATATATCAGTTTCATTTCAAAATCATTTAAATTAATTTAACCTTTAAATCAATTAAAATTCATTTATCGATTTCATTCAATATTCATTTAACTAAATTTGCCATTCAAAACAATTTCTATTAAATTTCCAATTTATTAAATCCATTATTTAAATTCAACTTCCTTATTTCAAAACTTACAAATTGAATTAAATTATATTCATCAAATCAAATTCTTTAAATTTCAAGTCTTACATTAATTTCAATAAATCACATTTTATTTCTTGTTAAAGAAATTCAATTTCACTTATTTACTTACTTAAATAATTTTCCAAAACTTAATTAATAAAGAAACTCAATTTCAATTATTCAAGAAGTTCAATTCCACTTATTAAAGAATTCAATTTATTTAATTATTAAATAATTCAATCTTATTTAATTATTAAATAATTCAAACTTAATTATTAAATAATTTCAAAGTTTAATAATTTCAAACTTAATTATAATTTCAAACTTAATTATTGAATCATTTCAAAGTTTAATAATTTCAAACTTAATTCAATAATTTCTCAAATTAAACAACATTCTTTCATCAATTACATTGTTAATATTTTGTTTCATATTATTAAATATTAATATTTTCTTTTCATTAAAATTCAAATTTCAACTTCATTTCAAAACCAAATTATTTATTTAAATAAAATCTTCATTTTATTTTTAAATCAAACATGGTGTCCGAAATCGTTTCCACGAAACATACAAACCGGATCGAAGTGGTTTTCGAGAAATTAATCTCGATCTCGGTCTCTTCGAAACGATCAGCGCATTTGGCCAATATTGATAGTCGGTTATTTAACTATTGATCAACATTCACAAACATCCATCAAACAATAAATAATTCTCCCAAATTATTTATTAACCTCAAATATCTTCGCAAGATATATTTCTAATTTTCAAACCCCCTTTGAAACAGTTTCAAACATATTCCTCCCACGGAATAATTTCCCAAATAATTATTTCCACTTAATCACCAAGTACAAAAGCCATTTTAGATTTTTAAAATGATTTAAAAAAAACACTTTATTACAAATATACTTGATAATATTGAAATTAAACTACTTTAATACTCTAGTTAAAATATATATCTAAAAATATTTAAAATAAAATCACTTTGTAAATATAAACTAATTTCCCTTTTAAAAGCATAATACCAAGTTACTTTTATGTAATTACTATAATAATAGTTTTGTAAAACACTTACTTTCGAATTTAACATTTTAAAATAGTAAATTTCTAAAATATGCTTTTCAACAACATTAAACCTTTAATTTATACTTTAAAACTTCCCTTGAAAACGTACTTGGTTATCCAGAGAAATACACTTCTCTTCCATATCTTTTTAAAATAAATTACCATTTATTTTTAAACACATTTACATTCCTTTATAAATTCCCAATCTGGATTTATATTCCAAATATCCACTGATATTTTATTTTCCTTTATAAACCCAGTTTATAAATTTCAAAATCTCATTCCTTTTTAAATTTCAATTCCAACCGCTTAAATCACTTTTCAATTAGTTTCAAATTTACTTCACTTTGAAAAAAAATTCTTTACTTACTTCATTTATTTCCAAAATTCATTAACTTCAGAGTTTACCCTTTTTTTTAGTATTAATTTAAAGATCCCTTTAAAAATAAATTTACTTTGAATATTTAAAGTAAATTCTTACTTACCTTAAATAATATTACTTTAAGTTAAAGATTCATTATTTCACCATTTATTAAGATCCTCTTTTTCATATTTTTAAAATTTTGAAATTGCTTCTATTCCTTTTCCAATTCATCATTAAGTTTATTTGAATGCACTATAATTATTTTACTTAAAATTTTACTCTTTTATTTCTTTTCAAAATCCATTCCAGAGATTTTGATAACTCAACATATACAATTAGGTCCATCCAAATCATCACATCCAATTTTCCATATAATTCATCTCAGGATATCAAAGATCATATCACAGAATATTTTAAACAGAATTAAATATTTTGAGGAATCCAGTTGGATCCCTCCAACCTGTTTCCCTGCATCCACAGACGTTAGCACAATACCGATTCCACTTCGAGGTGGAATATCGTGGTATATGGGATTTTATAAAAATCAACCGCTATTATGCGGCGCATAGGGTCTCATCCGCTATATAATACGGGAATATCAATTTCAATATATATATGCCAATATATATATATATATATATTGGTATATACTACTATATATAATATAGCACATCCAATCAATTCAACCATTCAATCAATTATTTAAATTTAACCATTTAAATTTAAAATAAATTTCAGCTGAGTGAGATTAACTCACCTTTGATTTTGCGTTTGCAATCCATTCTAACCAGCTTGTTTTCTCTCAGATTTCAAACCTTGAATAACAATTTACATGATTTTATTAATATTTAAATTAATCGAGCAAATTTTATTAGCATTTATCCATTAATTTAAACCAACAATTTGAAAAATAAATTTCCATTTGGTAAATTTAATTAACTAATAATTTATTTTAACTAATTATTTCCCTTTAAAATTCTTTTAATAATTATGATTAATTAATAAAATAAATTGAACCAATTCATCATCTTATAGATTTAAAGTAACTAGCAAATGTAAATACGTATATGCATATATATATATATATTTAGTACTCATATACATATAAAATAATCTATATATGCTGCACATAAATCTAATTTATATATACACTTCACAACCTACAAACTAATCTTATTTCCAAACTTTATTTACATACATATTTTCTTTCTGTATATATTAAACAAAACTGCTTTTACTATAAATGCATTCACGTATTATCAAATTCGAATTGGACAAGATGGATAAAAAGAACTGCATACCTCTCTTACAACTCGAATCCAGGCCTACCTCTGCCATCGATGTAGCTGCCTTGCCGAACCAAGTCGCGACCCTCATCATTCCCCAATCTCAAGAAACCCCAGCCACGTCCCTGCTTGCATCGAGCATCTCCACCTCATGGCTGCTCCACCAATGACCCCTCCATCCCACGAGCATGCCCCGCCCCAAAAATTGAATCGCGAGTTCGAACCCTACCCAGAGCCACCGCCTACAACGACCCAGCTGCCTCGCCCATCGCGCGCCTCCACACTGGTACTTTCTCGCGGTGTCGCTCGAGTTCCAAGGCAGTGACAAGGTCGCGAGATAAGTCTCGAATCAAACGAGTCGATGATGATTCGTTTGGGGAAGAAGCCGCGATTTGATCGAGCTCTCTGATTTTCCTTTCTCGCTCGTTTATTTTGAAGACCGGTTCAATTTATGGGGAAAGGCTCAAGTATTCTTCGAATCTGGAAGAAGGGGAAAGTTTGATTTTTAAATTTTGAAGAATGAAGCTGAGATGAAGTAGATTTCGTTCGTTAACCCTTTATATATTTTGTTTATTATTCCTACGGGTTGGCTACTGAACGAAGGAGAAAGGAAGATTGCGTGATTTAACGAAGAGAAGGAGACAACTAGGGTGGCTCGTAGCTAGTGAAAAGAAACGATAGATGTGAGATAATTTCGGCTGTGATTTGATTTTCTTTCAGATTATGATATTTAAATTGAATCGATAATTATCGTGTAACAACCCGCATATTTATCGATTTTATATTTAAATATTTCGTCATTCGTCGGATTTTGGTCCGAAAAGCTACTTTTTGCAAACAGTCGAATTAGGACTCGAGACCACTTCCATTGAGTTCAAAATGCCGTTTGCGACCTTTTTAAGTATAAGCTTCGATATGTTTGGAGAAAGTCGAAATTTGCTACTTTTTCTAGTTGGGTTTGGTTTGGGTTCAGCCCCTTTGCCAACTTAACCCCCAAATCTGAACCACTTCTCCCCATTCTCCCTCACTTCCTCCTCATTTCAGTTTCAAAGCAAAAATGGTGGGAGAGATTGGAAATTAAAACTCCATGCCCTAGTTCCTCTTGCAAAATCAAGTTCTTGCTCCAAATTCAAAGAGAACCCATTGGTAAGCCTCCTCTTCATCTTCTCCAACTCATTCTCTTATCAATTTCAGTTTATTTCCTAAACCTAAATTTGGGAGATGCTTGTTTTGATCTTAGTCGGAGCTTCTTGAGTTAGGATTGAAGAGTGGTTGCCTCTCCTTTGATTTCAAGCTTCTCCTTCCTTGTTCTTGTGTCAAAGGTGAGATTTTTATCTCACATCTTAAACTATTTTTTATCTTTGATTGTTAGGTATGAATTCCTAACACTTATTTATGTGCTATGGCTTTTGGTTTGGAAAGAATTAGTATTCATTGATAGGGCAAGAAGTGCTGGAAATCAGGCTCCGGCCGACCGAATGCAGGGTCCGGTCGACCGACCTGCTACTTGAGCACTTCCATGCCTCTATTTTGGGAGTGCAGGAATTTTGGCTCCGGCTGACCGACCAGGAAGTCCGGTCGACCGACCTGCTACCCGAGAATTTCTATCTCTGGTCCGGTCAACCGACCTCAGGGTCCGGTTGACCGACCTGCTCCTATTTGCCAATTTTTCCTATATTGCCTATTTCTTTGAATTTCCAACTTTAATCGATTCGTGTTGTTTCCCTTTTGTTGTTATCATTTATTATCAACTTTGATGACTTCTTCTCTTTGGGAATTATTGGAAATATCCATTTTGATGGATTTAATATCGATTTCTTTGGATTTTATTCACGTCTTCGAATGTGAATTTTTATGATTGATTGTTTCTACAATCACTTCTATGATTTGTCACTTCAAAATATAAAGGTTTTCTATACTAGTATTAAATATCAAAACTTCTTCATCAAAACGATTTCAACTCTATTTTCAATATCAAAGCTCGTTTCTTAAAACCGTTTTCCAATCTATTAGTATATACAAACCTTTACCTCATTCGTATGAGAAAATCTAATTAAACGGCTTAGCAAAACAAGTGGTATGAAACGCTTGCGTTTACTTCGTCGGTTAATTTACGGACTTATTCGATTGAAACTCTTGTGACAATTTTTTAGTGGAGATCTACAATCTGTTCGTAAATATTTGAGTTAAGCAAGTGGTTATGGGACATGAAGCTAAACTCTTATATTTACTAGCTTAGTGTAATCGACACTTCTTGATGATCGATGATGATCATTTTATGGTTTAGACTAGCAATGTGCGATGTCTCTTTGTCCACGTGGAGGACTGTTCCTCGTTTTAATAAGCTTCGTCTCACTTCTCGCATGGGTCGTACCTATTTAGGTGCGTCGATGTTTATTTACTTCGTGGAGCAATCGGCTCAATAAGTCGGGACATGGGGCGTATCTATTTAGGTGCGTCGATGTTCGTCTATGCATGGGTCGTATCTTTCTAGGTGCGTCGATGTTCGGCTTTGCATTGGGTGTATCTTTCTAGGTGCATCGGTGTTAGACATTGCGTATCTTTCTAGGTGCGTCAATGTTTATTTACTTCGTGGAGCAATCGGCTCAATAAGTCGGGGCATGGGGCGTATCTATTTAGGTGCGTCGATGTTCGTCTATGCATGGGTCGTATCTTTCTAGGTGCATCGATGTTCGACTTTGCATGGGGTGTATCTTTCTAGGTGCATCGATGTTAGACATTACATGGGTCGTATCTTTCTAGATACATCGATGTTTATTTATGCATGGGGCGTATCTTTCTAGGTGCGTCAATGCTAGAGCATGGGTCGTATCTTTCTAGGTGCGTCGATGTTCGACTTTGCATGGGGTGCATCTTTCTAGGTGTATCGATGCTAGACTTTACATGGGATGTATCTTTCTAGGTGCATCGGTGTTTAGTTTATGGGATTGGCCATCCTTTTATTGTGATTTCTGGATTTCTAATTATTGATTTCTGGGATTTATGTTTCACCACCTTTTTCAATTGGCATTGATATGTATGTCATTTATTGTGGCTTGGTGAATTAAATTAAGAATATGAAATTCTTTTAATCTTTGAAAAGATTCTTGTGATATTGATTAACCTCTGGATTGATTTTCGATTAGATACTTACCACAGTATGACTTTATGGTTATTATACGTTTTTGTCATATCTCTTATTTTATCTCATTTTATCTGATAATTATAGCTAGACTGATCCGTTTATTATTTTCTTCTTAAATAATACTCGGGTCAGACTGAGATTTTACAGGTGCTTCCTCATGACTTCTTATCTGGAGCCATCTTCTGACTTTTGGTTAACTACTCTAGTTTAGTAGTTTTTGTTGTATGCATTTGAGATTAGACTCCTTGATGTATACGTATTCTATTGTCTTGCACTTGTATCTATTCTTTTGTGTTATTGTGGATCTTATTTGACCACTACTCTGATGTACACTTTCATGTGTTAAATTCATATCTATTTCCGCCTTTGTGATATGAATTGTCTGTGACTGATTTGTGTTATATTTATTTCTATATTTGTTTCCGAAGTCTATATAGCCACTGTGTGGTAGCTTTGAGTTTGTATCCATATGTCGGATTTCCTCTTGAGATGAAAAGTTATATTTTTATCTGGCATATCGGTACTCGCACAAAGAAATTACACAGATGGTCGCTCCTCAACAGCCTTATTCTCCGTGCTAGTTGACGGCATTACCTCGTAGTGTCCTTGGCTAGCTTGGGTATAGAGGTGGGGCGTCACAGCTTGGTATCAGAGCCAAACTTCGGAACAATGTAGAATTATCTAGCAAGGATCATGTCCTAAGTCTTTCTTAGGAGTTGTGCCTTAGGATTTTATTCGTGTCTTTGTACCGTTCTATCCTATTTTCTTTTATGATCCCTTGTTTTATCAATCAAGATTGTTTGATATTCATTCTGAGAATAACTTTTTCTTCTTCTTTCTTTCTTAAAGAAGAGAAATGGTTAGATCTGGCCATACCAACGTCGGCCAATCCAGTACTACTCCTCAGGAGGGAGTATTTATGTCTACCCAGCAGCTTCTAGATCTTGTTAAGAATGCTCAAGCTATCGGACCCATTCCAAAGCCTACTCATCCTAGATCCGGTTTTGTACGCTTGTGTAGAGATTATGCCGATTTGGGTGGAAGGCCATTTCGGGGATCCGAGAGTGTCATTGAAATTCAAGCTTGGCTTAGATCATGCGACCGCATCTTTTCTCGCATGAATCTTGTTGATCTCTACCGAGTCCAAGTGGCTTCTAGCATGCTCCAAGAAAGAGCATTGGATTGGTATGAGCTTCTTATTTCTGAAATCGTTGAAGCGGATCTCACTTGGGAGCAATTCCGGGAAAGATTCGAATTGAAATTTGTGCCAGAGGCTGAAAAAGTAACTTTGGCCCGGCGTTTTATCGACCTTGTTCAAGGTGAATCTTCTGTGACGGACTACGTCGCATCTTTCGAATCTCTTTCTAAATACGGGGTTGAATACATTAATACCCCATTGAAGAAAAATCAGAGATTTGTCTATGGCTTGAATAAGAATCTTAAGAAGCCATTACTCCTGAAACTCGAGGTTTCATTTGATCAGCTTATTGATATCGCTCTTCGTCTTGAAGAGGCCGATAGAGAGAGTAATGTTGAAGTTGTAAGTGCTAAACAAAACTTCAACAACAACATGAAAAGGCCTATTAAGTTCAAAGGCCCCAATCCCTATCCCAATCCCAACAAGAAAGGGAAGCAACAAACTCCGGTAGCAAAGACTCCTACCACTAGTCATGGACAATGCTACAATTGTGGTTCCGCAGACCACTATGCAAGGGAGTGTCCGAAACCTCTTTATTGTCGCTATTGCAAAAAATCGGGTCACCATATAACTGCATGTCCCATACTTCAAAGTAGGAAGGAGGGAAAGCTCAATTTAGTGCAAGCTCCTAGCAACCCTTCTCTTGGTCTAGGTATTTTACATTCAATCCTTGATGCTATTGTTTTATTTTGTGATCTTCCTATTTGAGATCTTTTTGATATGTGTTCATCTCATTATTTTTATATCAAAAGAACTTTTCGATTCTTTTTCTTTAATACATTTTGGGCTTGATGACTTCTTTGAGAATTGCGAATCCGGTTGGTGGATCCGCAACACTCAATTTGCTTTTTATTGATGTCGAAATTATTTTATGTGATTTATCTTTCCGAGCTGATTTTTTACTTAGGCTTCAGAATTGATTTTTGTAAGGATTGACTTAATTTTTAGGAAGCCATATCCTTTGTCCCGTGTGGACTATTCATCTTCGACATTTTCAATCCGTTAAGCAGATTTCTGTTTTTCCTTTGTGATTTTGATTCCAATTTGATGGCACCATTTTATTCTTTAAACTCACATGATGAGGAAAGTGTTATTTCTCTCATTCAAGTAGTTTGAGAATTTTCCGGTATTTTTGAGTTTGTCTTAGGATTATCACCTAAGCAGTCTTTTGAGTGGTGATAAGGTCTTTTCAGATCGACCTTACGACCGGTTTTCTTTAGCTACGAGTTGCGGAAGTTAGCATCCATTTACCGCATTCCGCACTCGTTATGATTCTTATGAATGACTTGTTAAGTCATTCAGTTTATCCAGTTTATTTCATCCATTTTATGAATCGAGTATTCTACGATCTCGATGACTCCATTCTTGTATACATTGATTTTGGATGAAAATAGCAATTTAAAATTTTGCAAATCTTTTTCATAAGATTTATTTATAAGTATGATTTGATTTTCGCTCTTAAACGAGCAAAGAATATTCTTAAAGGTTTATAAGAAACATGTTTGTCATATAGAAAATGATTTTGTGATTGTATTACCCATTGAGTGCTTTAAGAATTCTGGTCGATGCGCTTGATCAACGTTATCGATAGGAATTTCCTAAACGCTTTGATGAGACAATTTGACACGAAATATTGACTTGTAAAATGCAAATTTTTCTAGAAAGATTTTTACATAAAGATAATTGTGATTTTTGAAAGTTTTAGCTTTTCGGGAAAGAAGATTATTTGAAAGAATTCTTTTCCGATACTTCTATTCTTGTGATTCCCGATGGGAACCAAGACTTTATCTTTTGTACCAATGCTAATCGTATTGGTTTGGATGTCGTTCTCTTTCTTTTGCTTTTAAATCATTAATGCCTATTGAGACTAGATATGCCACTCATGATCTAGTGCTCGTGGCTATCGATTTCGCTTTTAAAAATTTGGCATCATTATTTTTGGGTGAGAATTTTGTTCTCTACCCTGATCATAAATCTTTGGAATATTTATTTTCTCATAAGGAACTTAATATTGGATCGAGTTCCTTGCATCTTATGGTATTGAATTCTTTATACTCCCGGAAGGGGAATCATACTGCCAATGCACTTTGTCGTAAGCAACAAGTGGTTATTTCTTTGATGATGTCCGTATGGAATGCCAAGTTCATCGGACGTTTCGATATACTTCGTTTTATTGACCTTCCTCTCCTTTCTTTTATGGATAAGTGCCCGATGTTCTTTTATGGTGTTTGGTTCATCTGGCGTACCGTTGTTGTACTACGCCATTGTTCCAAATTATTCGAGTTTCTAATTTCTTGGGCGTACCGCTTTTATGCTACGCCGTTGCACATGATCAATTTTCTGCTATTCATGACATTTTCCACGTCTTTTATTTACGGAAATGCCTTAGGGATTCCGATTTTTATTCTTGAGCCTAGTGTTATTGTGGAAATTGAAGTTTCGCCTATTTGACTTTTGAGCAACATTTCATTCGCATCAGTGCTTTGGAGGTTGAGCGCCTTCGAAATAAAGATGTTCTTCTTGTGAAAGTTCTATGGTTCTCAAATCCCAAGGATTGCTCTTGGGAAATCTAGAGAATTCATCGAGCGAACTCGTCCGGGTTTTCTCTTTCATGCTCTTTTTGGTGAACTTCTCATTTCAAATTTTCTTTTGTATTGATATGCTTTTATGGTTGTTACAATTTATTTTCTTCTTAAGTATTGCGAGGACGCAATTTCTTTAAGGAGGGGAGTCTGTAACAACCCGCATATTTATCGATTTTATATTTAAATATTTTATTTAAATATTTCGTCGGATTTTGGTCCGAAAAGCTACTTTTTGCAAACAGTCGAATTAGGACTCGAGACCACTTCCATTGAGTTCAAAATGCCGTTTGCGACCTTTTTAAGTATAAGCTTCGATATGTTTGGAGAAAGTCGAAATTTGCTACTTTTTCTAGTTGGGTTTGGTTTGGGTTCAGCCCCTTTGCCAACTTAACCCCCAAATCTGAACCACTTCTCCCCATTCTCCCTCACTTCCTCCTCTGTAATACCCCAAGATTTTGAGGAAAATTCTTTTAAATAAATGATTAAAATTCTGGGGGAAAATCAGAATTATTATATAGGTGGGATTTTCAGTGGTGCAAGGTTGTGTGCATGTGTGCACGTGCACACTAGTTATGGCACTAAGAGAAAATCCAGAATTCCTGAATAATAAAACAAGGAAGGAAAACATTTAGATAAAATGTTTTAAATAAAGAAAATATAGACCTAGACATGAGTATTAAAAATTCCTGAGGATGTGTGTATATAAATATATCTATATATAGATGCCTATGTATGACTTGTCTGAAAATTGAGGCAGAAGAGAACATTGACTTATAATGAATAAGTGAAATTTTTATTTGAATAATAGGTGTAGAAATGCACATAAGTATGCACATGTTTTCTGCAAATAAAAGGTTAAAGTTAAATTAACACCCATAGTTGTATAAATGTATATTTATATCCAGATGTTATTTGAGCAGAAAATAAATAAAGGAAGCACTAAAACAGTAAGAACCAAAGTGCAAGAAAGAAAATGTACATAGGCAGAAAATAGAAAGTCACACCATTATCATGTTTGAAGTAAATATAATAAAAATACTTAAAGTTATCACTTTCTGAAAAGAAAGGAAAATAGGCACAATTTAGTCTTGTTTTAAAATATTGGCCGGGATATTAAGGGATTAGGAAGGAGGGAATATGCAATGCCAATTGCATGATTCTGATCTGGGCTAAAATAGGGATTTTGCATCACTCAAAACCCTAGACAGAACCCTTATTTATACCAAGAGCCCAATCAGAAAACTGCTCTCTCACTAATTAATTAACCTAAGGAAGAAGAGGAAGATAAGGCTAAAGATTTGAAGGGTTTTCTGGTTTAAGTTTGTGTAAGCACTTAGGTGAGTATCCTCACTCATATACATGGCATTAAGACCTGGGATTAGGCAGCCAAGCTTTTATATGTTATATTTTGCATGTTTTGATTTACAAACTATGTTGGCTGCTGATGGTTTCATGAATGTTTGATGAGATATGATCTGCTATGCTGGATGTTTAACTTTGTTGTTCTATTTTCATCTCTGTATATTATACCAAAACCTTAAGGAACATATATCAGAGTATTTGTAACTAGTTTGAATAATGGCTTAAGACAAAGAATGAAAAGATAAAGAAAACTATGAGCTGCATATACATTGGTATGGTGCTGAGGCTTGAAATAATTGGTTAAGGGTGCAATGGAGTTTTTCTCTATAAGTGCTGAGCCCTAAACTAAACAGAAACTTACAAGCCTAAAAACTATGTTTAAACAAGATTGAAAATCTGGCTAAATATAGTTGCTTGAAAAATCAAAATAAACTCAATAGAGCCATGTATTTATTCTCAGTTGCAAACATTCTGGTATATGCTTGAATAGGGTGTTTTTATGCTAAATAATGTGAGATGGAATGACTGGGGTGTTATACCTCTAAAAGGTAACCTTTAACTTGCTTGCAATATTATGTCTGCAAGGTAACTAGTATGCTTCATGAGTACAGGTGGTATGTACACCTAGCTATCATTGATAGAATGAACATAAATACACTTAGTGATATAACTAAGGATTTTGTGCCAAGAAGGCTGCTGGAATGCTTGTCCTATTTGAAGTAGACAAGTTGGCACATGGCTTGTTTAAGTCCTGAGATCTTTGTGCCATAATGTTAATTAGTTCATGGCAATGTGTCCCTTTGATTCCTTATAGCAGATGAGGCCAGGAATTTATAAGAAAAAGAAAAGGCAACCTAGTAGTTCCAGATAAAAGTTGTTTTGTTGCATATGTTTGCTCTTATGTATTGTACATGATAATACCTGTCAAGTATGCAAAGTATATTTATGCTGTATTCTTAGCTTAATATCATGGATATGTTAGAAATGCTCACACCAGATCATAGATCTGACCCTTATTCGCTCATGGCACATGGGGGTGTCTCATTTATAATGAGGCAGCCACTAATGCTTTTGCAGGTTATGATGGAGCTAAGTAAGCAAGATTAAAAAGATATGGAATAGAGGATGCTAAGATAATTAGAAATAAAAGCTAAAATGTGTTAATTCATGCATGTATTCCCTGATTGATATGGCTATCTAATGTATTAAGTAGGAAGAACTTGTAAGAGACATGTGCTATGTTGTTTCTGGTTATTTCTGATTTGATATGAACTAAGAATATTGATGTTGAACTGATTTGAAAACCTATTTGCTAAAGTTGTTTTGATTTAGAGGAAAAACCTGGATTTTATAAGCATAACCATTTTATGTTGATTTCAATTAATCCTGAGTTCTTTTAAAAAGAATGTAGATATACAGAAAATTATATTGGGAATACCCAGAAAAGAATTAAACTGCTATATCTTCAATTTATGATATTGACATAAGTCCAAATGCAAGAAAAAGTGTTTATACCCTGAAGATGTATTTTTAAAAGAGAAGTATGATTAGGAAGAATGATATATATCTGATCACAAAATGTCTGATTCATACAAATATATATACATGCTTTTGGAAAGAAAAGGTATCAATGTTTTTGTATAATCTGGGTTGTAAAAATGCAAACAAAAAGAATGGCCAGAGTAACCACATGGTTAGGCCATAGGTCAGGCCTAATGTTTCACTTCAGATCAATGAAGCAAGGGAACATTTGAGCTCAGTTTTCTGGAAAATGATCAAAGACACTGACATGTACATGTATATCTGTGTACATGTAGATATTGGGCAAAATATAGATGTAAATTCTTAAAACAGTTGAAAGAATGGGTTTTAAAAATAGTTATGCAAGAAGAATTGTTTTGTATGTTAGGTTATAGGCAAAAATTAAATATATATGTACAATTATAGGTAGGTATCAGATTTTAGCTATACAGGAAAAAAAAAAGGAAAAACAAAAATTGTGTTTGAACCGACCAGCATAGTACTCGAACTAGTGACCTTGCATGAATAAGTTAGGCGCGTTTCCATTACGCCTAGATGTTGCTTGTGTTCACTTAGGATCCACTTTCTTTTAACCTGAGTTTGATAATATTCAGACTTTAAGACAATCATCTATATTATAAGCTTGCTTTCCACTGATTATTGCTTGGTTATTTCTTAATTATAATAACAGTCTAAGGTACATATTTCCAGTGGAAAACTATATTCAAAAATCAGGATACATTAAGTTTTAATTTAAAAGGGAATTTATCACACTTTTGCAAATTTAAAAAGGATTTCTACTTATTACCATGCTCTGATTCAAGTAGAATATAACATAGATATCTTCATATATGTATGTTAAAAATGATTTAGAATTAAAACAATATTTCTATATTGTGAAAGATCCTGGATATATTTTTGTTCATTAGAGAAAGAAAAATGACCCTGGGAAATATATTTGTAATAGATGATATATCTATATATCATCTCTAAAAAAAAAAAATCACCAATAAAACTAGTGAGTAAATAGGAGGGTCATTTCATTTGGTATCAGAGCTATGTTTTAATTAACATAGCAAAATGTTTGTATGCTTGTGTTTATACTAGGTTTGTTTGCATATTTGACTGTTTATAAGTATTCCCTGAATATATGTATGTGTGTGCATGTGACATACACAATGATTAAATAGGAAAAGATACAATCAATGAAAAATTTAAAGCTAAGTGTTATAAACTAATAAGATGAAATACATATACTTTTAGAAATATGGTAGGAAGAGGGTCTCATCATCAAGGAGGATCTAGCACACCACAAATGCTTGACATGCAGGAATTTGTGAGAGTTTTGAGAGATGGAATTGGGCACAGACCTGAGAACCCACATGAGGAGCTCTCCAAGTTAGTGAAGACTTATACCAACTTGGGAGGCAAGAGCTTTGAAGGAACTGAAAGTGTAATGGAGATTCAAGCATGGCTGAGGACATTAGAGAGGATCTTCACTGATATGCAACTAGATGACCAAAGGAAGAGGCAAGTGGCCTCAAGGCAATTAAAAGGTGCAGCTTTGAGTTGGTGGGAGGTGATCATAGCTGGCCGGAATGAAAATGATATTAATTGGAATCAATTTAAGGAGATGTTAGAGGCAAGGTTTGTTCCAGCCTCAGCAAAAACCACTTTACTTGAGGAGTTCATCAAGCTTAGACAGGGGACTATGAATGTCACAGAATATACCCAGAAGTTTGAGGGATTGTCAACCTATGGGGCAATGTTAGTGGCTGATGAAGAATCCAAAAATGATAGATACATCAAGGGATTGAACCCAGGGCTTAGCAGGGCTATACTACCTTATGCTGACAGAACTTTTGATCAAGTGATAGATTTGGCTCTGAAGATTGAGCAGCATGACAAGGAAAGAGATAAGTTCAGGAACTTCAAAAACAATAGTAACAAGAAGAACAAAGGGAAGTACCATCCTTATGATAAGAAGAAAGGAGAGGCAGATGGTAAGAAGGCAGTAGATGCAAAGCCCAATGAAGCCAAAAGAAAAATAGTTTGCAACCATTGTGGGAAAGAAGGCCATATTAAGCCAAGATGCCCAGAGCTTAAAGGGGGAGCTTTCAAATGCTATCTATGTGGGAAGGAAGGGCATATGAAAAGAAATTGCCCAGAATACAAGCAACAAGGGAAAGTGGCAAACCTGGAAGGCAGGGGCAAGGCCATAATTGAGGCTAATGCTGAAAACCATGGTCAAGTGGAAGGTACACTATTTATTTGTACCATACCTTTAGCTGTAATATATGATACCGGGGCAACCCACTCACTCATTTCCCATGAAATAGTTAAAAGGTTGAAAATGAACTGCAAATTGGCTGAAATACCTCTGTTAATACAAAGCCCTTTAGGAAGTTCTAGTGTATTAGATATGATCTGTGTGGATGTGAATTTGAACATAGGAGGAAACACATTTGTTTCCAATTTATATGTTCTAAATTTCCCAAATATAGGAGTTATATTAGGGGCAGATTGGCTAAGACAATTCAAAGCCATAATTGACCTAGATGCATCCACCATTTCACTACAAAATTCTAAAGGCCAAAGGGTTACAATTCTATGTGAACCTATCAAAGAAAACAGTCTAAATCATTTAATTGAATTAGAAAATAATCCCAGGGAAATGGCTATTAATGAAATCCCCATAGTTAAAGAATACTTGGATGTATTTGGGGAAGTAAAAGGTGTCTCACACCATAGACCTGTTGAATTCCAGATTAACCTTATGCCTGGGGCTAGCCCAGTTATCAAAAAGCCTACAAGGATGGGGCCAAGTGAATTAAAAGAGCTAAAGAACCAGCTGGAAGAATTAGAAGCCAAGGGGTTTATAAGGCCAAGTAATTCATGCTGGGGTGCTCCTGTAGTATTTGTTAAAAAGCATGATGGTACTTTAAGAATGTGTATAGATTACAGAGAATTAAACAAAGTAACCATCAAAAACAAATACCCATTACCCAGGATAGATGATCTCTTTGATCAACTCAGTGGAGCTAAAGTGTTTTCTAGGCTAGACTTGGCATCTGGGTTTCATCAGATGAAGGTTGAGGAATCAAGTGTTAAATATACAGCATTCAACACAAGATATGGATTGTATGAGTTTCTGGTTATGCCATTTGGGCTAACAAATGCCCCTTCTTACTTTGTAGACCTAATGAATAGGATATTCAGAGATTACTTAGACAAGTTTGTTCTGATTTTTATAGATGATATTCTAATCTACTCTAGAACAATAGAGGAACATGAGAACCACTTACATTTGGTCTTATCTAGATTAAGAGAAAAAGATTTGAAAGCAAAGTTCTCTAAGTGTGTGTTCTGGCAAGAGGAAGTACACTTTCTTGGACATGTTGTCTCTGCTAGAGGAATTTCTGTAAACCCCAATAAGATAGTAGCAATCCAAGCATGGAAGAAGCCTAACAATGTTAGTGAGGTTAGGTCATTCATGGGGATGGCAGGATACTATAGAAGGTTTATACAAGGATTTTCTAAAATAGCAATGCCACTCACTAACCTGACTAGGAAGAACCAAAAGTTTATATGGACTGATAAGTGTGAACAAGCTTTCACCCAGATCAAGGAGGCTTTGGTAAAATCACCAGTGTTGAGAGTACCAGAAGGCAATGAGGGATTGGTTGTATATACAGATGCATGTGGGTCAGGGCTAGGGGCTGTGTTGATGCAGCAAGATCAGGTCATAGCCTATGCATCTAGACAACTAAAACCCCATGAAACTAGATATGCAACTCATGATCTTGAGTTGGCAGCAGTAGTTTATGCCTTGAAGCTTTGGAGGCATTACTTATTAGGTGCAAAGTTCATTTTATACACTGATCACAAGGCCTTAAAGTATCTCTTTTCACAAAAAGATTTAAATATGAGACAACACAGATGGGTTGAATTTCTTGCTGCTTATGACTTAGATATACTTTATACACCAGGCAAGGCTAATAAAGTGGCAGATGCATTGAGTAGGCAGCATGCAAAAATGGCCATGTTGATGATGGAGGAGTTTAGAGATCTGACCATGCTCACTGATTTGGAAATAGATGAGAGCAGTGGGATGAGTATGGAAATAATTGAGGAAGAAAGGAGTAAAGGAAGGTTAAGTTTAATTACTTTACAATCAAATTTGGCCTTGAAGGTGGCAAAAATGCAAGAAGAAGATCAAGACTTAGCAGAAAAGAGGTCTCTCCTATTAAAGAAGGAGGAAGTGAAGGATTATCACATGGATGTAAAAGGATACTTAAGGTACAAGGGAAGGATATGTGTCCCAAACATCATAGAATTGAAAGAAGAAATCCTTAATGAGTACCATAGAAGTAAATATTCCATACATCCAGGCAGCACCAAAATGTACCAAAACTTAAAAAGGGACTATTGGTGGAAGGGAATGAAGTCTGATGTAGCCAGATATGTTGCTAAGTGCATGGTTTGTCAACAAATAAAAGCTGAGACCCAAAGACCTTCAGGGTTATTGCAGCCACTTAGCATACCACAGTGGAAGTGGGAAGACATATCTATGGATTTCATAGATGGCCTTCCTAGATCCAAGAGGGGAAATACAAGTATTTGGGTGATTGTAGATAGGCTGACTAAAGTAGCCCACTTCATACCAGTGAAAGCAGACAGGAATGCACCTAGGTTAGCCCAAACTTTTATGAGAGAAGTGGTAAAACTGCATGGTGTTCCTAAAACTATAGTGAGTGATAGGGATACAATCTTCACTTCAAGATTCTGGAAGAGCTTCCAAGAAGCTATGGGGAGTGAATTGTGCCTAAGCACTGCTTATCACCCCCAATCAGATGGGCAAACAGAAGTGGTAAACAAGATTTTAGAGGATTTGCTTAGGGCATGTGTGTTAGACTTTGGAGGAAATTGGGAGGACCACCTCCATTTGGCTGAGTTCACATACAATAATAGCCACCAAAGTACAATTGGAATGGCACCCTTTGAAGCCCTATATGGGAAGCCATGTCTATCACCTATGTGTTGGGCTGAGGCAGGAGAGAAAGCTATCCTAGGGCCAGAATATGTCAAAGACATCACAGAGAAAATAGGACTGGTGAGAAAGAGGATGGCAGTAGCTCAAGATAGGCAAAAGAAGTATGCTGATGCAAAGAGGAAGTCAGTGGAATTCAAAGTAGGTGATTATGTCTTCATTAAGGTTTCACCAATGAAGAAAGTCTTGAGATTTGGCAAGCAGGGGAAACTCAGACCCAGATATGTTGGACCATACAAGATTTTGGAAAGGATAGGCTCACTAGCCTATAAGCTGGAGCTTCCCGAGAAGATGAGTGCAATGCACAATGTGTTTCATGTGTCACAACTAAGGAGATGGGTACATGACAAGGAGGAAATCTTAGAAAAGCCTACTGAAGTTCAGATTAATCCAGATCTAATCTATGAGAAAGAGCCAGTGGGAATTGTGGCAAGGGAAGAAAAGAAATTAAGAAACAAGACATTGAAGCTTGTAAAGATTCAATGGAGTATAGATCCTAGTGATTGTACTTGGGAGCTAGAGGATAAAATCAGGATGGATTACCCTAGGCTCTTTGCAAATTTAAAAGGTAAATTCTTAGATTACTAAGAAAATTTGATATGTATGATAGACAGTGACTATTTAAATTGCTCATGCATATTTGAATAATTTTCCTAAGAAAGTAGGAGTACTCAAAGAATATGTTGTAAATTGTGAGGGCACAATTCCTAAAAGGAGGGGTGATTGTAATACCCCAAGATTTTGAGGAAAATTCTTTTAAATAAATGATTAAAATTCTGGGGGAAAATCAGAATTATTATATAGGTGGGATTTTCAGTGGTGCAAGGTTGTGTGCATGTGTGCACGTGCACACTAGTTATGGCACTAAGAGAAAATCCAGAATTCCTGAATAATAAAACAAGGAAGGAAAACATTTAGATAAAATGTTTTAAATAAAGAAAATATAGACCTAGACATGAGTATTAAAAATTCCTGAGGATGTGTGTATATAAATATATCTATATATAGATGCCTATGTATGACTTGTCTGAAAATTGAGGCAAAAGAGAACATTGACTTATAATGAATAAGTGAAATTTTTATTTGAATAATAGGTGTAGAAATGCACATAAGTATGCACATGTTTTCTGCAAATAAAAGGTTAAAGTTAAATTAACACCCATAGTTGTATAAATGTATATTTATATCCAGATGTTATTTGAGCAGAAAATAAATAAAGGAAGCACTAAAACAGTAAGAACCAAAGTGCAAGAAAGAAAATGTACATAGGCAGAAAATAGAAAGTCACACCATTATCATGTTTGAAGTAAATATAATAAAAATACTTAAAGTTATCACTTTCTGAAAAGAAAGGAAAATAGGCACAATTTAGTCTTGTTTTAAAATATTGGCCGGGATATTAAGGGATTAGGAAGGAGGGAATATGCAATGCCAATTGCATGATTCTGATCTGGGCTAAAATAGGGATTTTGCATCACTCAAAACCCTAGACAGAACCCTTATTTATACCAAGAGCCCAATCAGAAAACTGCTCTCTCACTAATTAATTAACCTAAGGAAGAAGAGGAAGATAAGGCTAAAGATTTGAAGGGTTTTCTGGTTTAAGTTTGTGTAAGCACTTAGGTGAGTATCCTCACTCATATACATGGCATTAAGACCTGGGATTAGGCAGCCAAGCTTTTATATGTTATATTTTGCATGTTTTGATTTACAAACTATGTTGGCTGCTGATGGTTTCATGAATGTTTGATGAGATATGATCTGCTATGCTGGATGTTTAACTTTGTTGTTCTATTTTCATCTCTGTATATTATACCAAAACCTTAAGGAACATATATCAGAGTATTTGTAACTAGTTTGAATAATGGCTTAAGACAAAGAATGAAAAGATAAAGAAAACTATGAGCTGCATATACATTGGTATGGTGCTGAGGCTTGAAATAATTGGTTAAGGGTGCAATGGAGTTTTTCTCTATAAGTGCTGAGCCCTAAACTAAACAGAAACTTACAAGCCTAAAAACTATGTTTAAACAAGATTGAAAATCTGGCTAAATATAGTTGCTTGAAAAATCAAAATAAACTCAATAGAGCCATGTATTTATTCTCAGTTGCAAACATTCTGGTATATGCTTGAATAGGGTGTTTTTATGCTAAATAATGTGAGATGGAATGACTGGGGTGTTATACCTCTAAAAGGTAACCTTTAACTTGCTTGCAATATTATGTCTGCAAGGTAACTAGTATGCTTCATGAGTACAGGTGGTATGTACACCTAGCTATCATTGATAGAATGAACATAAATACACTTAGTGATATAACTAAGGATTTTGTGCCAAGAAGGCTGCTGGAATGCTTGTCCTATTTGAAGTAGACAAGTTGGCACATGGCTTGTTTAAGTCCTGAGATCTTTGTGCCATAATGTTAATTAGTTCATGGCAATGTGTCCCTTTGATTCCTTATAGCAGATGAGGCCAGGAATTTATAAGAAAAAGAAAAGGCAACCTAGTAGTTCCAGATAAAAGTTGTTTTGTTGCATATGTTTGCTCTTATGTATTGTACATGATAATACCTGTCAAGTATGCAAAGTATATTTATGCTGTATTCTTAGCTTAATATCATGGATATGTTAGAAATGCTCACACCAGATCATAGATCTGACCCTTATTCGCTCATGGCACATGGGGGTGTCTCATTTATAATGAGGCAGCCACTAATGCTTTTGCAGGTTATGATGGAGCTAAGTAAGCAAGATTAAAAAGATATGGAATAGAGGATGCTAAGATAATTAGAAATAAAAGCTAAAATGTGTTAATTCATGCATGTATTCCCTGATTGATATGGCTATCTAATGTATTAAGTAGGAAGAACTTGTAAGAGACATGTGCTATGTTGTTTCTGATTATTTCTGATTTGATATGAACTAAGAATATTGATGTTGAACTGATTTGAAAACCTATTTGCTAAAGTTGTTTTGATTTAGAGGAAAAACCTGGATTTTATAAGCATAACCATTTTATGTTGATTTCAATTAATCCTGAGTTCTTTTAAAAAGAATGTAGATATACAGAAAATTATATTGGGAATACCCAGAAAAGAATTAAACTGCTATATCTTCAATTTATGATATTGACATAAGTCCAAATGCAAGAAAAAGTGTTTATACCCTGAAGATGTATTTTTAAAAGAGAAGTATGATTAGGAAGAATGATATATATCTGATCACAAAATGTCTGATTCATACAAATATATATACATGCTTTTGGAAAGAAAAGGTATCAATGTTTTTGTATAATCTGGGTTGTAAAAATGCAAACAAAAAGAATGGCCAGAGTAACCACATGGTTAGGCCATAGGTCAGGCCTAATGTTTCACTTCAGATCAATGAAGCAAGGGAACATTTGAGCTCAGTTTTCTGGAAAATGATCAAAGACACTGACATGTACATGTATATCTGTGTACATGTAGATATTGGGCAAAATATAGATGTAAATTCTTAAAACAGTTGAAAGAATGGGTTTTAAAAATAGTTATGCAAGAAGAATTGTTTTGTATGTTAGGTTATAGGCAAAAATTAAATATATATGTACAATTATAGGTAGGTATCAGATTTTAGCTATACAGGAAAAAAAAAAGGAAAAACAAAAATTGTGTTTGAACCGACCAGCATAGTACTCGAACTAGTGACCTTGCATGAATAAGTTAGGCGCGTTTCCATTACGCCTAGATGTTGCTTGTGTTCACTTAGGATCCACTTTCTTTTAACCTGAGTTTGATAATATTCAGACTTTAAGACAATCATCTATATTATAAGCTTGCTTTCCACTGATTATTGCTTGGTTATTTCTTAATTATAATAACAGTCTAAGGTACATATTTCCAGTGGAAAACTATAGTCAAAAATCAGGATACATTAAGTTTTAATTTAAAAGGGAATTTATCACACTTTTGCAAATTTAAAAAGGATTTCTACTTATTACCATGCTCTGATTCAAGTAGAATATAACATAGATATCTTCATATATGTATGTTAAAAATGATTTAGAATTAAAACAATATTTCTATATTGTGAAAGATCCTGGATATATTTTTGTTCATTAGAGAAAGAAAAATGACCCTGGGAAATATATTTGTAATAGATGATATATCTATATATCATCTCTAAAAAAAAAAATCACCAATAAAACTAGTGAGTAAATAGGAGGGTCATTTCATCCTCATTTCAGTTTCAAAGCAAAAATGGTGGGAGAGATTGGAAATTAAAACTTCATGCCCTAGTTCCTCTTGCAAAATCAAGTTCTTGCTCCAAATTCAAAGAGAACCCATTGGTAAACCTCCTCTTCATCTTCTCCAACTCATTCTCTTATCAATTTCAGTTTATTTCCTAAACCTAAATTTGGGAGATGCTTGTTTTGATCTTAGTTGGAGCTTCTTGAGTTAGGATTGAAGAGTGGTTGCCTCTCCTTTGATTTCAAGCTTCTCCTTCCTTGTTCTTATGTCAAAGGTGAGATTTTTATCTCACATCTTAAACTATTTTTTATCTTTGATTGTTAGGTATGAATTCCTAACACTTATTCATGTGCTATGGATTTTGGTTTGGAAAGAATTAGTATTCATTGATAGGGTAAGAAGTGCTGGAAATCAGGCTCCGGCCGACCGAATGCAGGGTCCGGTCGACCGACCTGCTACTTGAGCACTTCCCTGCCTCTGTTTTGGGAGTGCAGGAATTTTGGCTTCGGCTGACCGACCAGGAAGTCCGGTCGACCGACCTGCTACCCGAGAATTTCTATCTCTGGTCCGGTCAACCGACCTCAGGGTCCGGTTAACCGACCTGCTCCTATTTGCCAATTTTTCCTATATTGCCTATTTCTTTGAATTTCCAACTTTAATCGATTCGTATTGTTTCCCTTTTGTTGTTATCGTTTATTATCGACTTTGATGACTTCTTCTCTTTGGGAATTATTGGAAATATCCATTTTGATGGATTTAATATCGATTTCTTTGGATTTTATTCACGTCTTCGAATGTGAATTTTTATGATTGATTGTTTCTACAATCACTTCTATGATTTGTCACTTCAAAATATAAAGGTTTTCTATACTAGTATTAAATATCAAAACTTCTTCATCAAAACGATTTCAACTCTATTTTCAATATCAAAGCTCGTTTCTTAAAACCGTTTTCCAATCTATTAGTATATACAAACCTTTACCTCATTCGTATGAGAAAATCTAATTAAACGGCTTAGCAAAACAAGTGGTATGAAACGCTTGCGTTTACTTCGTCTGTTAATTTATAGACTTGTTCGATTGAAACTCTTGTGACAATTTTTTAGTGGAGATCTACAATCTGTTCGTAAATATTTGAGTTAAGCAAGTGGTTATGGGACATGAAGCTAAACTCTTATATTTACTAGCTTAGTGTAATCGACATTTCTTGATGATCGATGATGATCATTTTATGGTTTAGACTAGTAATGTGCGATGTCTCTTTGTCCACGTGGAGGACTGTTCCTCGTTTTAATGAGCTTCGTCTCACTTCTCGCATGGGTCGTACCTATTTAGGTGCGTCGATGTTTATTTACTTCGTGGAGCAATCGGCTCAATAAGTCGGGACATGGGGTGTATCTATTTAGGTGCGTCGATGTTCGTTTATGCATGGGTCGTATCTTTCTAGGTGCGTCGATGTTCGGCTTTGCATTGGGTGTATCTTTCTAGGTGCATCGGTGTTAGACATTACACGGGGCGTATCTTTCTAGGTGCGTCGATGTTTATTTACTTCGGGGAGCAATCGGCTCAATAAGTCGGGGCATGGGGCGTATCTATTTAGGTGCGTCGATGTTCGTCTATGCATGGGTCGTATCTTTCTAGGTGCGTCGATGTTCTACTTTGCATGGGGTGTATCTTTCTAGGTGCATCGATGTTAGACATTACATGGGTCGTATCTTTCTAGATACGTCGATGTTTATTTATGCATGGGGCGTATCTTTCTAGGTGCGTCAATGCTAGAGCATGGGTCGTATCTTTCTAGGTGCGTCGATGTTCGACTTTGCATGGGGTGCATCTTTCTAGGTGTATCGATGCTAGACTTTACATGGGATGTATCTTTCTAGGTGCGTCGGTGTTTAGTTTATGGGATTGGCCATCCTTTTATTGTGATTTCTGGATTTTTAATTATTGATTTCTGGGATTTATGTTTCACCACCTTTTTCAATTGGCATTGATATGTATGTCATTTATTGTGGCTTGGTGAATTAAATTAAGAATATGACATTCTTTTAATCTTTGAAAAGATTCTTGTGATATTGATTAACCTCTGGATTGATTTTCGATTAGATACTTACCACAGTATGACTTTATAGTTATCATGCGTTTTTGTCATATCTCTTATTCTATCTCATTTTATCTGATAATTATAGCTAGACCGATCCGTTTATTATTTTCTTCTTAAATAATACTCGGGTCAGACTGAGATTTTACAGGTGCTTCCTCATGACTTCTTATCTGGAGCCATCTTCTGACTTTTGGTTAACTACTCTAGTTTAGTAGTTTTTGTTGTATGCATTTGAGATTAGACTCCTTGATGTATACGTATTCTATTGTCTTGCACTTGTATCTATTCTTTTGTGTTATTGTGGATCTTATTTGACCACTACTCTGATGTACACTTTCATGTGTTAAATTCATATCTATTTCCGCCTTTGTGATATGAATTGTCTGTGACTGATTTGTGTTATATTTATTTCTATATTTGTTTCCGAAGTCTATATAGCTACTGTGTGGTAGCTTTGAGTTTGTATCCATATGTTGGATTTCCTCTTGAGATGAAAAGTTATATTTTTATCTGGCATATCGTTACTCGCACAAAGAAATTACACAGATGGTCGCTCCTCAATAGCCTTATTCTCCGTGCTAGTTGACGGCATTACCTCGTAGTGTCCTTGGCTAGCTTGGGTATAGAGGTGGGGCGTCACATATCGTCTAAGCGTTTATACCTCGTATGATCACACGTTAATTCCGAAAGCTACGAAATTTGAAATCCGGTAATAACGCAATATTACGGATCCAATGGAACTGGTTTCATCGAATTCCAAGACTGTGTCCCGGAAGGATATTTTTAAATTCAATTTAAACGATATATTTTCAAAACTGAACAAAACACTTTGAATTCCATTTTGAAAATTCTATTACCAACAGGATTATCGATCTAAATTTTACAAGCCTTTAAATTATTTTTAATTGGCTTAAAAATCTAGATTTAATAATTTACCCAGTTTCGATAATTAAATTCAATATTTAATTATCCAAAAATTAGGGATATTTGGAATTTAAGTTAACAATTAACCTCTGAATATTTAAAATAAATTAAATATTCTAATTTCAAATGTTCAAAATTTACGGGTCGTCACATTCCTCCCCCCTTAAAAGAATTTCGTCCCCGAAATTACTAGTTAGGAAGAATGATTCAATACCCATTACTATTTTCCAAAACCAAACAGTTTTGTCAACTTGCCATAACTTATCTTTTTATCAAAGACACACTAACCCTTTTTCTTAACTTTCCAACTTACCCATAAATCCCAAACTATATCACTTGCTTAACCATTCAAATTTAAATTTAAAACCAAATTTGAATTATCAAAATTTTCTCAAATTTTCTAACTCTCAAAATTTTCGAAAAATTTCCCCAACGTCTCCTTTGCGCGGCTAGCTCGGTACAACTACAACATGGCTCTACGGCCTCCCAAATCTCAAAAGAAACCCAAAAGGCCAAGTGGCTCGATCAAAATCCCAATCAAATTTCATATAGAAATTTAAACTCATACCTTTTTGTCGAGCTATTCAAATTTATCTTCTAAAATCAAAATCAATTACCTACATATCCTGCTTAGCACTAATATCAAATCACAACTTTCCAAAAACATTTTATCGACTTCTTTACCAATGTCGATACTTATTCATTCAAATATTACTTAGAATATTTTTGTAATATCAATTTCAAATTGAGAATTCATCATTCCTTACTTAAGTTTGTATAAGCATTTAATATGCTTCTTTATCTATTTTCACTTTATCACTTAAGTTTATATCTATTTCTATTCAATTTAGTTTTCACATTCCATATGAATTTTTAGTTATTTTCAACTTTGAACATTAAATTTTATCTTCCATTTATAACTAATTTATGTCATTATTTTAATTGGCTTCATTTACTAATTTATTTCAATTTCCATTTTGAAACCGTTTTGTCGTTAACAAAAGTTTCCAAAAAATTTCAAAAAATTTGTAACTCCCAAAATTTTCGGAAAATTTTGGCAGAGTCTCCCTTGTACGGAGGGACTTCTGCGATATCGCAGGATGCACATATATATATATATATATATATATATATATATATATATATATACACACACACACACACACATCGGCCTCAGGCCGGAAATCACAATATATATCAATATATGCAGTTCATATCTCCTATTTTGAATTCTTTTGTGTAAGCGTACCTTTATTTAGCATTTTTAAGCAAGCGGCTTATTAAATTTGCATTTTGCGCGTCCAAATCCAGCCAAACGGCTTCCCTGAACCTGTACTTACTCAATTTAAACACGTAAGTACTAAATATATGCAATTTATTAACATTTCACTTATATTCAAATAGCTAACACATAAATTCCATAAGTAATGCATGTGATATACATTCATAAGTACATATGTAAGGTTTCGACACTAGTTTAAATTGTTTGCATCCAAATTACATACCATTCAATTCAATTTTGAATGAAACGAACTCATATTCGTTTCAATCGATGCCAAAATCAATTTATTTTACTCATATCAATTCATAGCATTTATTTAATCTCGGTTCGT
Source organism: Allium fistulosum (assembly GCA_030737815.1). Lineage (NCBI taxonomy): Eukaryota > Viridiplantae > Streptophyta > Magnoliopsida > Asparagales > Amaryllidaceae > Allium > Allium fistulosum. The sequence continues at coordinate 1,363,309,507 of CM060903.1, read as the reverse complement.
CCAACGACAATTTTATTACTATGCAATTTGACAATATCCATGTGAATAAATAAGCACTTGAGTTTAACAATCAATTTAAATTGACTCCGACTCAACTTACACTTAATTCTATTCCATTTCAGATTTATTCACAATCCATATATTCTCCTTTCATTGCATTTTAAATTTGAATCCATTCACTTGAATTTCATTTCATTAACCAAACTAGTTTCGTTATTCAAACAGATTCCATTCGAAACCATTTGATCTAACTCAACACATTCTGTTTAAATTCCATTCACAATCCATTCATTTACAATTCATTCCAAAATTGTTCATTCCAAACTATTTTATTTAGCTCGAAGACAATCTAAGCTATTTCATTCAATAATCATTTTAATTTTATTCATGGTCTATTCATTTGCATTTCAATTATATTTAATTTGTTAACACTTCAAGTTAAATTTTAATTTGTAACTCAAATCCTAGATCCACTATCCATTTTCAATTTACCACCCAATTTCAATTTATTTAATTAATTGCAAGGCCACTTTCAATTATATTTTCTTCACTAATGATTCAAGTCGAATTTAATTTATATCTTGAGTTTTATTTCCAAATGTCAATATTAACTCACCAAATCAGCTTTTATTTAACTACATTAGGTTTCCACTACATATTTCATTACCTAATTTATTATTTATTTATATTTCAATACTTGATTTTTAATTCCAAATATCACTTCATTTAATTTCCTTAAGTTAAATTTATTTTATAATTCAAGTTTGAATTTTTCGTTTATTTTCCAATTCATCCAAATATTTATTTTGGGGTTTCCATCCCACTTTCAGTTTTATATATCACAACTTATGATTTTACACATTTCCATGGATTTTTAATTCTTTCACAAGTTATTCTAATTTATTTATTCCAATCCAATTCCTTATCCAATTTATTCAGGTAAGAATCCAATTCCATTTAATAACTCAACTGGATTTTTATTCCAATTCAACTTAACTCGGATTTATTTAATTCAATTCGATTCAATTTCATTCAAATACAACTGGATATTATTCTCAACCTATTCAATTAATTTCAATCCAGTCAAATTTTTATTCCCCAATCCAAGTTAATTTCATTTTTAACTTTTCACTTTACATGTTAATTCTAACATTCAAAGCTTATATTTCCTTCCTGATTTAAAAATCATTTCAAGTTATAAGCTTAAAACCTATTTCATCAGGATTTCCCTTTTTAAACACCCGCTTTTAGTTTCAAATCATTTTGGAATCTCCAACATCTCCAAATCACACTTCTCAAAAATTTAAACCAATCCTGGTTTTTATTTCCAACAAATTTACTTTGAAATTTTCAAAAACAACTAGCTTTTTTGAATAAATCAATTTGGTAGCAATCCGACACTTAGAAATTCGAAAATGAATTCTGATGATGCGGCCATCATCATCAAAATTATTTTCCAATAATCCAAGTGATTTCAATGCTATATCACTTTCAAAATCCATTTTAAAATAATTTCCTTTCAAAAATACCTCTAAAACAATAATGCTATTTTTATCTTCAAAACATTTCGACAAACACTTCCAAAATCTCCAGGATTTTAAATTTCCAAATCCTGCTTAATAAATTTTAATTATAATTCATTTGTATAGTTTATGCTTATACAAATTCCCATTTGATTGCATTTCAATTTATAACTCACATTTATAATTCATATTTATAAATTTCATTTTATAAGGAATTTATTTTCTTAATCCTTTAGTTATATTTCAATTTCTAGTTAAATTTTTACACAACAATGATAATAATTTAATATTATCATTCCTAACATCCATGCAATCATATATTAGCTAAAATAGTTTACAAAAACTTTTCTTTTATATCAAAATATATTTTTGGGTAAAATTATTTCATTCACCCCCTTTAAAACAATATTGTGTCGAAATGTTCGATTCAAGCGTTTAGAGACCCCTTCGAATACAGTTGTCCAGACTGAGCCGACGAAGGTTCATATGCCACTCAATAAATCAATCAACACAATATAAAACATTTTTATATTCACTAACAAATACGCGCTCATATTTATTAATACACTCAAACTCATTCTAGAGTACTACGGACTCTATTTGAGTAAATCCCCACCAGAGCAAAGGTTATCACCAACCTATGCTCTGATACCAACTGTAACGACCCGATCTTCCAGGCCTGGAAAATCGAACCATTTGTGTTAAGAAGAAAGAAGTAGAAGAAGAAAATAGAAAACAACATCAGAATCTCACACCGCAGCGGGATAAAATATAATAGACAATAACAGATCTTTACACAAATCAAAACTATATATGTTTACACAATACATCATCAGGGTACACATAACATACAACTGGACAATAATCATATCATGTCCTCAATACAACAGAGTACAGAGTTCAACACAGCGGAATATATATAATCAAGTACGGGAGTACGTATCTCCATCCAGCTCGTCTCCTGAGCTCCACAACATCCTATCCTGTATCTGTAATACTCGGTCTGACCCGAGCATTATAATAAAATAACACCCGAGTCAGTCTGGAAAACCAGCGTGAGAAAATCACACTCAAATTGATTATTAAAGTTTCAAAATCCTTTGAAAACAAAAGCATCTCGTAAGACCACGCCACAAATAAACATGTCGGGTTTTTACCTTACGATAGCCAAAACACTTTTTATCAAAATCCTCTGATATTATAATAGTGTCTATATACAAATACTTATTCAAATAGCTGAAATTGTTACATGATTAAATTCCAGCATACTAGCCACAAAGTGGGTAATACAAACAAAACTCGTACAAGGCACGTAGGGAGAATGGATTTCCAACGAATGACTAGGCACTGGGGTACCACCTGTCACAGTACGTGGCCTAGATCACCGTACCGAGGAGTACGCCCGCTCCCCTGCAACACAAGGCCGGAACCATCCCTTACTGGATAATTCCGAATAAAATCACCCCACGGTTGGGATCAGCAACCGCACCACTAAGCCGAAATAAAAGGGACATCTAGACAGGGATGACCTTACTCTCAAGTGGGTGCTACCCACGAAGCCTTGCTGCATAACCCCTAATTTTCAGTCATTCCTGGTTGATGAGGCTCGAGGCTAAGCGTTACCTTTCAGCACATATCCCTTAGAATGCCCATCGTCCGCTGACGATGTTCCGAAAGCATTCATCCATACAAGTCCGTCCCGGGTCCGAACGGAACCGAAGGCACTACCCCTACTACATCCATTTTGGAAATATCCTCAGGATTAGTAGCAACTAGCCCTTGCACTTCACTGCTCCATCTTCGACTCCGAAATCATTTCCACGAAACGTACAAACCGGATCGAAGTGGTTTTCGAGAAATTAATCTCGATCCCAGTCTCTTCGAAACGATCAGCGCATTTGGCCAATATTGATAGTCGGTTATTTAACTATCAATCAACATTCACAAACATCTATCAAACAATAAATAATTCTCCCAAATTATTTATTAACCTCAAATATCTTCGCAAGATATATTTCTAATTTTCAAACCCCCTTTGAAACAGTTTCAAACATATTCCTCCCATGGAATAATTTCCCAAATAATTATTTCCACTGAATCACCAAGTACAAAAGCCATTTTAGATTTTTAAAATAATTTAAAAAAAAACACTTTATTACAAATATACTTGATAATATTGAAATTAAAACTACTTTAATACTCTAGTTAAAATATATATCTAAAAATATTTAAAATAAAATCACTTTGTAAATATAAACTAATTTCCCTTTTAAAAGCATAATACCAAGTTACTTTTATGTAATTACTATAATAATAGTTTTGTAAAACACTTACTTTCGAATTTAACATTTTAAAATAGTAAATTTCTAAAATATGCTTTTCAACAACATTAAACCTTTAATTTATACTTTAAAACTTCCCTTGAAAACGTACTTGGTTATCCAGAGAAATACACTTCTCTTCCATATCTTTTTAAAATAAATTACCATTTATTTTTAAACACATTTACATTCCTTTATAAATTCCCAATCTGGATTTATATTCCAAATATCCACTGATATTTTATTTTCCTTTATAAACCCAGTTTATAAATTTCAAAATCTCATTCCTTTTTAAATTTCAATTCCAACCGCTTAAATCACTTTTCAATTAGTTTCAAATTTACTTCACTTTGAAAAAAAATTCTTTACTTACTTCATTTATTTCCAAAATTCATTAACTTCAGAGTTTACCCTTTTTTTTAGTATTAATTTAAAAATCCCTTTTAAAATAAATTTACTTTGAATATTTAAAGTAAATTCTTACTTACCTTAAATAATATTACTTTAAGTTAAAGATTCATTATTTCACCATTTATTAAGATCCTCTTTTTCATATTTTTAAAATTTTAAAATTGCTTCTTGTTTCCTGGGGAATTGACTAGGCAACTTAGTACTCGGCCTCCCCATCGATCAGTTAAACAATGGGCGTTCGGCATGTTAAGACCGTTCGGCACGAGCACAACGTTCGGCATCCGTAGTGCTCGGCATCCATGGTGCTCGGCATCCGTAGCGCTCGACATCGATAGAACTCGGCAACAGGAGTGCTCGGCATTCATAGTGCTCGGCATCCGTAGCGCTCGGCATCGATAGAACTCGGCAACAGGAGTGCTCGGCATCCAGAAGATGTTCGGTGGTCGTAACTACTCAACATGACACTATCGTTCGGCCAGCATTCGTCATTCGATCAAGAGCTTCCGATAGAGTTACGATCGGCTTCAACCACAACCATCCTGCACTTCCCACACATCATTGGTATCGTTCGGCATGGAGAGGACCGTTCGGCACAGAAGGTACTGTTCGGCGTCAAAGCGTTCGGCTTACCTGGTTCGGCATGCAGCGAACACTACACCTGGGCTAGAGCGTTCGGCTACCAAGCCCACTTGGGAAGTCCAGCCCATCTTTGTCTATAAATAGAGGGGCAGGGTCACAGTGAAGTAGAGGCTTTTTTGGAGAGAAAACACCGGGGAGACTCTGCCATTTTCAAGACTCATCTTCTCTACTTAACAACTTCACTCAAGCATTTGATTCACGAATTGTATTTGTAATCAACTATAAAGGAAATCAATAAAGTTGAACAAAGTGGACGTAGGCAATTACGCTGAACCACTATAAACTTGGTGTTCTTACTTTCTGCATTTAAATTAGCATTGTCTTCTCTGTTTAATTTACTTTCATCACTTATATCTCTACACAATCTTTCTGAACGAGGTTAGTGACCAATTTTGGTGCTAACACTTTGGTGCTTTCACTGAGAATTGAATTCTCAGACCTCAAGGATCTGCTTTGAAGCTACTGGATTGAATAAATCCCCCAAAGAAGATCCGACTCACTGATAGGACATCCGTTGATTCTACTCAGAGTTCATACCGATAACTCTACAATGGCAGGACCACGTACCAGGTCAGCTTCTCATAATGTGGATGCCCGCGAGACAGCTAGCGTGCAACAAGCAGGACCTAGCAATCAACCAGCAATTCCGGGTGAAGGAATTGCCGCCCATGACCAAACTCCAGTTGTCGCCAGAATAGAGTTCAACGACTTGATGAGAGAGCTCAGGGAAAGCAGGAGACAACTAGGAGAGCAGATGCAAGCTAACGCCAACCTGATGGCACAACTCACTCAACAGCAACAACAGAATGCTGGGGGGCAATCCCGCTCCTTATTCCTCATCTGACAGCTCTACTTCCTCTGATGAACCTCCCAGGCGCAGACGCCGCAAGACTGAAGCTGCTGTTCAAACAGCTGGAGACCGTGACCAAGCAAGAGCTGGAAACTTCAGGACAGGAGTACAAATGGAGGCTGGAGGCCCAGACCATCAGAACGCTCCAGGAAAGGCGCATGCCGAACGCTCCAGAAAAGGCGTAGGCCGAACGCTCCAGAAAAGGCGTAGGCCGAACGCTCCAGAAAAGGCGTATGCCGAACGCTCCAGAAAAGGCGTAGGCCGAACGCTCCAGAAAAGGCGTAGGCCGAACGCTCCAGAAAAGGCGTAGGCCGAACGCTCCAGAAAAGGCGTAGGCCGAACGCTCCAGAAAAGGCGTAGGCCGAACGCTCCAGAAAAGGCGTAGGCCGAACGCTCCAGAAAAGGCATATGCCGAACGCTCCAGAAAAGGCATAGGCCGAACGCTCTTCCAGGCCGAACATACCTCTAGGCGGAACGCTCTTCCAGGCCGGACATACCTCTAGGCCGAACACTCTTCTAGGCCGACCATACCTCTACACCGAACGCCCTAATGCCAAACGGTATTGTATGCCGAACGACTCGGTTGTGCCGAACAGTGTGGATGCCGAACAGCTTTGGCCGAACCACTTCTGGACGATTCACTTTGGACAAACAGCCTTGGCCGAACAGCTTTGGCCGAACCACTCCAGGCCGATCCACTCTGCCGAACAACCTTGTGCCGAATAGCTTTGGCTGAGCCACGTGCCAACACCGAACGCCCCAATGCCGAACGGTACTTCTGTATGACCGAACGGTACTTCTGTGCCGAACGAAGTATCCAGACCGATCCATGCACTGTATACCGATCTCTCTCTCAAAAAACAATCTGACTAGTCCATATACAAAAAATATATGGATCGGGTACGACCCTTATTTTCAAAAAAAAAATCTTTTTCGGGTACGACCCAAATTTCCAAAAAAGAGGCTAAAACTAGCCGCAGCGTAGTGCCTCCGGATAATGAGTTCAAAACTCAACTTAGTAAAGGAACATTCTATCCACTTCCCTGACATCCCATGATCGACCAGGGCATAGAGGATCTAGCGGCAGCTTATGAACGACATCAAGGGAACAGACAAGCAACCGCTATTCAAGCGGTACTCCCAAAGGTTGGAGAGCATAGATGATATGACTCTAGCAAACGCCAAGATGACTCCAACGTTTGAGGAAAGTTGACCTCCAGATATATTTTGGCAGCTAGTTAGCTAAAGAGCCTCCTACGACTATGGATCGTTTCTTTTGCAAAATGAATCAGAACTGAAGTGAGGAGGAGTGGAGCAGACTAAGAAAAATAACAATGAAGGCCCATTGGCTAAAGATGTAGATCCCAGTAGCCGAAACAAGACTTCAGAATTCAGCTCATATGCTCTTTGAAAGATTCAATTGACAACCTCTACTTGAAGACTCATGACTCGGAGTGGTACTGGAAACCAACCTCGAGAGAGTACACCAAAGTCTAATGAAAATCAGGGGAATGTTGTATATTCCCAAATGCTCACTGATTCTAACACGGGCGATTACAAACACCTCCGAGGTGTGATCGAAAAGATGACCTGGAAAGGAAAACTTCAATAGTATGTACAAGTCCTGCAGAATGGCGGACAACGAATATTCGATGCCTATTAATAAAGGGCTATGATTATCAATTGGACGGTTGACGACCAACATCCCTTTGAAAGGAGCCAGGGGCGGAGTCGAATAGCGAGCACACGATGCTGCTTCACATATCAATGAGATTTACCATAATCTTCTTTGAATTATTTCCATTTCCATCTCTATTTCAATTGTTGTATGAACTACGACTAGCTTGAACTAAACTACTTTCGAAACGATGCAGGTGTCCAGGTACTCAGATTTGGTTGCCAACCAATCAACGCAGACCATGATCGGACGTGTGGAGTTACATCTGGACGAGAATAATTCTATTGCTCATCATCAACCATATGCCTTTGATTTGGGGCTATGGATTAAATACAATGTACAACATCACGATGCACGGAGAGCTGAATTCCATCCTGCAAGTGGAATTTATTCAAGTAGAGAGCGGCTGCGATACGACCAGCCACTCGCTAAGTGAAACTCGAGCTCGGGGGCAAGCCATCACATCAAGGCTAAAAATGGGTTGATACACGACGATCCTTCGCACAACTCCGTACTCCCAGAGTGCGAGACGGAGTATAAACATCTACTCAACTCCGTACTCCCAAAGTGCGAGACGGAGTATAAACATACATCCACTCCATACTCATCCCCAAAACTGGGGGCAGAACCAAAGCAAAGCATGCTAGTTGAACATTTGTCTAAAAGAAGATTGCAACGAAATGATTAAAAGACGACTGTCAAGCAATCAACTGAACGAAAATATTCAGCATGAAAGACTGCGGTTTTTCAAAGCATGTCATGTTTACACAAGACGTCCTTTGGGGGGCAAATGTTATCCCGCCTTTTGGCAAGGCCGTGACACCAAGAACTTGATTAGAAACCAGTGACAGTTCGTCTTGGAGATCGGTTACACAAAGGCTCACAATGGATATCGATGGATTTTGTCCGAGTCTGGATCGAGCCACGATTAACAAGACATAACAATCAAAGCCAGGGAAGCCAATGTTCCAAGTTTCAAGACGATCCGAGTTCGTATGCTCAACTTATTCGATTCGAACAACCGACCATCCATCCATCAACCTCCACATATACCCCTCATGAAGCTCAGTGACGCCGGGATCCGTCTAAAGTAGACGTGATTTGATCATCTACACATCAAATCTTACCCTGAACACGAAAGGTTGTTCGAAAGCCCAACTTGAAGTAGCTACGGTAGACTGCGTACTTACTAACCATCGCTTTCAATATATGGACACGACTGCACCTTGGAACATATGCAACTTACTTTGTCTACTCAACAATCTATTATCCTTATTTTCTAGAAGGAGATACGGAGCAAATTGTAAGAGATTTGGCTATCTAACCCAACATGGATGTGATTCAACCATCTGTCATATACCTCCTTCCTTGACTTGATTGGAAGAGCTATAATCACCAAGCGGACGAGAATCGATCGTCCATTTTTCAAATTCCGTCCCTCATCCTGGGGGGCAGAATCCCATTCCGTGAGCAAACGTGGTTCGATTGTTCATTCTACGACATCAGCCTCGATACAGTAGATGAATACAATTTAAAAAATGGAAATACGACTGCTCTCAACTAAAACCTCCAAGTCCCCAGAGTGCGGACTGGAGTACTCTAAGTCCCCAGAGCGCGGACTAGAGTATAAACGACTTAAACCTCCAAGTCCCCAGATTGCGGACTGGAGTACTCTAAGTCCCCAGAGCGCGGACTAGAGTATAAACGACTAAAACCTCCAAGTCCCCAGAGTGCGGACTGGAGTACTCTAAGTCCCCAGAGCGCGGACTAGAGTATAAACGACTAAAACCTCCAAGTCCCCAGAGTGCGGACTGGAGTACTCTAAGTCCCCAGAGCGCGAACTAGAGTATAAACGACTAAAAACTCCAAGTCCCCAGAGTGCGGACTGGAGTACTCTAAGTCCCCAGAGCGCGGACTGGAGTATAAACGACTTAAACCTCCAAGTTCCCAGAGCGCGGACTGGAGTACTCTAAGTCCCCAGAGCGTGGACTAGAGTATAAATGACATAAACCTCCAAGTCCCCAGAGTGCGGACTGGAGTACTCTAAGTCCCCAGAGCGTGGACTAGAGTATAAACAACTTAAACCTCCAAGTCCCCAGAGTGCGGAATGGAGTACTCTAAGTCCCCAGAGCGCGGACTAGAGTATAAACGACTTAAACCTCCAAGTTCCCAGAGCGCGGACTGGAGTACTCTAAGTCCCCAGAGCGCGGACTAGAGTATAAACGACTTAAACCTCCAAGTCCCCAGAGTGCAGACTGGAGTACTCTAAGTCCCCAGAGCGTGGAATAGAGTATAAATGACTTAAACCTCTAAGTCCCCAGAGCGCGGACAAGAGTATAAATGACATAAACCTCCAAGTCCCCAGAGTGCGGACTGGAGTACTCTAAGTCCCCAGAGCGTGGACTAGAGTATAAACAACTTAAACCTCCAAGTCCCCAGAGTGCGGACTGGAGTACTCTAAGTCCCCAGAGCGCGGACTAGAGTATAAATGACTTAAACCTCCAAGTCCCCAGAGTGCGGACTGGAGTACTCTAGCTCCCCAGAGTGCGGACTCGAATATAAGCAAATCAGATCTCCAAGTTCCCTGAATATGAACTATGACACAAATGACTTGAATTTGTCAAATCCCTGACATACGGGCTAGAAAGTATTCTAAGTGCTCGAAGCACAGAATGGAAGTTCAACGACTCCCGAAGAGTTTCCGAGTTATATGAAGATGGACTGAGAAGTCTATGTTACTCACAACTGCTTGGATTAAAATCACAATCACAAAGAAAACTGAACAATAAGAGTCTTTTGCAAGACAGAAAAAGGAACTAAACCTTATTCAGAAATGAGTTTCTATTACAACCCCTCCAACGTTCGGGGTCAACATTCTATTTACAAGGACTAAGGAAATAGATGAAAATAATTACGTGACTTAAACTAACTCTCGTTGAACGAGGATAGTAATCACTTCTTGTGCTTCTTCAACTTCTTTCCAAATGGCTCCTCTCTAGAGCATTTACCCTTGGTACTCTTCTTTGATAGAGGGGTAGCAACTGAAGGAGTACGGAGGCCTTCCATGGGCTTGGACCCGCCAGGAAGGATGACCTTCAACGGCTTGTTCAAAGGATCGTCCAAGTCCACAACTCGGGGCTCTACTATGACCTTGACCGTCTCCTCCTTCTCTTTCTCGAGCCGCTCCTCCATGCTCAATTCGGATGTGTGCTCAGAGGTGCCTTTAATTTCTACTTCATAACCCCCGTCGGTAGGAGAGGAGGTTTCAGACTTGTCTTCATCAAGCGCTCCGATCACCTGAGCGTTTAGACCAGAAGCCTCCCCTGCGTGAGTGGCTTCACTTGTTTTCTCCCACACTTCCTTGGCGACATCGCTCCTCAGAGTGGGCTCGGGGTTAGAACGGCCTGCACAAGATCGTGGAAAACAAGAATGCAATAGTCCTGCATAAAGAATAACGACTTTCGAAATCTTAAAGAGAATCTTAAAGAGAAGGATTATCTACCAGGTTTAGGCAAACTCTCAGCCATCCGGGGGGTCTCACCCTCTAGAACGGGAGACAGAATGCGGACTAAAGTACTCTAAGTCCCTGAGTGTGGACTAGAGTATAAATGACTCAAAAACCTCTACGTCCCCAGAGTGTGGACTACAGTACTCTCAGTCCCCAGAGCATGGACTAGACTATAGACAACTTCAGAAAAATCCCTAAATCGCAGAAGCGGACCAGATTACTCTAAGTTCCCAGAGTGCGAACTAGAGTATAAAAGAGTTGACGAAAATCTCTACGTCTCGAACTATGGACTAAAGCATAAACCGTTCAACAAATCTCTAAGTCCCCAGAGCGTGGACTGAAGCATGAACACAAATTGGGCGCGAGTCAACCGGGGGGAGAATAACACTAAGTCACCAGAATGCAGAGTGGTGTATAAACATCGATAAATAGACGAGTGGATTCCGACCATTTTCTATTTCGTAAACTATGGCATGGAATCGACAGGAGGATTATTAACCCGCTGAGGATGGAGTTCGACCATCCAACTAGTGACCTGGCCAAATCAATGCTGGGGGCAGGGGTACAAAACACTAAAAAGCCGAATACGACGGCTTATTATAGCTCTAGCGTGGCGTTCTTTATAACTTGAGGCAGCGACTACAAGGGGGCCTCAATACAGAACCAATCGAAACAGCATCCAAAGGTACGAGCAACCTGCTATATCATACCTCAGACCAAGGGTCAATGCCGATCCGCACCAAGCACATACGAATGTGACTCGGATGTTTTTTGAAAAACTATGACCCCAGAGTATGGAAAGGAGGGTAAACCACGAATACTTGGTCAAAAATTCTCCAGCACCCTCGTTCGATTCGTCAGGAGGAGTATGAAACTGGATGAGCATAACTCGACTGCATTTGTAGCCAACTTTACCCCGAGATCTGATCACAGAGCATGAACCAAAGTGGACGTGGATGACCATCCACTGTCCAAATTATGCCCTGAAACTTACGTGGCATCGAAGTATTCCTCTTGGAATGAAAAACCACGATAAAATCCAAGATAGGCGAGACCTAGTCTCCCATCGACTGACATGATCCCACGATTCAACGGGAAAGAGAGTAAAGCTAAAGTGGGTGTGGTTGGCCTTCCTACTTATCGGTATATGCCCCAGACCTGGGGGCATGAGCGAGAAGCAAGATGAATGTGAACCGACTATTCACCGATCACCTCTATGTCTTCGGAGTTTAGGTGAAAACATAAACATAGCTAGGACGAGGCTCAACCGTCCATACAGTACATTTATCAACCCGAGACTGGGAGAAGACGCATGGTCATCCAAAAACTGGCTACGATAGCTCAGTATTAAAACTTATATATAGTGCTTACAGCTACTCAAGGCAACGACCGTGAGGATGCCTAGAGATAGAATCGTTAAATCGATACCTTAGCTCACGGGCAATTGACTTTCACTCCAACCCGAAGGACGGGTAAAGAATCATGAATGCATTGAATAGAAAGTGAGTTACTCGAATGCACAAGCAAATTCAAACTCATAGCAAGATCCAGCTATACAGTTGCATGCCACTCGAGGCTGACCCCCACTCGACATTTCCTTTAATGCGCTTTTAAGCCTGATTTTTGGCCATTTGCTGATAATCTATTAGAGCATTCAAAGCCCTTCGCTATTAGGCTCAATAACTCATGACAAGACTCCAGGATTCGACTAGAGTAACCATCAACATTGGCCGTCCCAACCATATTTCACATTGAATGTTATGCAAAATAGTTACATCTTTACTCAAAGAATCTGGGATGGCACCTGCTAATCTGACGGTCGACAATACAGACAGCCATGGCGACCCTTTTCGGGTGCTGAATATCGGATCACAGCTCAGTGCAGCGATGATAAAAGAATTAGTTGGATTTTTCTGAATAAATGATGATATGTTCCCTTGGACCCATTCTGACATGCATATGTGATTTCATTAACTATCGCGAGCCATGCATTGGATATCAACCCGAAGCTACAAAAGCTAGCACAATCTCTATTGATTTCATCATGAAAGATCCACTCTTACTTTTAGGCTCACCCCATCAACGTCTACGCCTACCAGCCGTTGCGACAGGGCACACAATAACCTGAGACGTCTGAAAGACTACTTAAATAGAATATCAAACTAAGCTAATTCAATATCACTTATTTCCCATGAAGGGCTATCCAAGGACGGAAATTAGCAGACCTCACACCCAAATTCACTACCTCAGATGACTACTCGAAGAGTAGCAGAGAACCAGCCATAAGATGGAAAATGTACGAGGATGGAGCATCCAATGATCAGTGTTATGGCTTAATAATGACTCCTGAGGAATGATCAATCTGCTACGTCCTAAAAACTCGATTTACCTGTAACAAACAACGATGCTTAGTATGAAGCCTTGACTGTCAGCCTCAAACTTGCTAGAGGATTTGAAGTGAAAACTTTACATATCTTTTGTGATTCTTGATTGGTAGTATACAAATTTAAGGAAGTTGATCTTGCTAGGGGGCATTGTCTTGCTCCTTATCTCGGCCAAGTCCAAGAGCTACTAACCGACTTCACATATTACATCATTACACACGTACTCAGCGAACAAAATGAAAAGGTGTCATGGTTGACTCCTATCAAAGACTATCTACAATGAGGGATTCTTACTGAATGGAGGAATGGAAAACGACAGATCCTCCTCAAAGCTTCACGCCAAATCATCTAAGAATAATTCGTGTGTCAAAAGGAGTTTATCCATCCCCATGCTTCGGCATATCGCCCATGACGATATCTTGAGCAAAATCTATGAAGAAGAATGCGGTAATAACATCAGGGGGAAAACCATGATAAAGAAGATACTCTGCTACAGGTATTACTGGCCAACTATCAACCCAGATGCGGTTGATCATGCTAGACAATGTGACGAGTGCAAGATGTTTGCAAAAAGTCCGGGAACCCCGCCGATGGAAATTAGTCAAATGGCTAGTTCATAGCCGTTTGCCACTTGGGGGCACTGAAATCATCTTCTTGTCGATCCTAAAGGTGGTGCGAAATACACCATCATAGCAGTTGATTACGTCACCAAATGGGCAGATGAAGAACTCTTAACCACGACCAAGATAAAGAAAATAATCAACTTCTTTATCTGTATCATCATCTGTCCTTATGACCTTCCATGATCCATTATAACTAAAAATGGATAGGTTGAAGCTGTGAACAAAATCATAGAGTCTGTACTGAAGAGAGGTTTGGAAAACGCCTCAAGTGGCTGATTGCAACCCTTATTTCACAAAAAATACAAACAAGGAATCGCGATTGAATCGCAATTAAACTAGATGGAGTTGGCGACGACTTATGAGCATATAAAATGCATCCGAGAGCCAATGGCAAGAACATGCACCCGAACGTGCATGTGTACATCTGAAAAAGTTCAACTTCTTGAGATCAACAGAAATTGAATTCTCACTAAGGGTTATTAAGAGAAGACTAGATCAGATAGCCAAAGCTTATTAGCTCTGCAGAATCAGACACGAATGGCCATTGATATTCTCGAGAAGGCATCTCCAAGAGGATTTAACCAAGGTTCGAAGCGGAGCATGGAGGATACGTAATTCAAAGCGTATCACGTTCGGTCACGTAATACACTTTGGGGGGCAAGTGTTTCCTGGGGAATTGACCAGGCAACTTAGTACTCGGCCTCCCCATCGATCAGTTAAACAATGGGCGTTCGGCATGTTAAGACCGTTCGGCACGAGCACAGCGTTCGGCATCCGTAGTGCTCGGCATCCATGGTGCTCGGCATCCGTAGCGCTCGGCATCGATAGAACTCGGCAACAGGAGTGCTCGGCATTCATAGTGCTCGGCATCCGTAGCGCTCGGCATCGATAGAACTCGGCAACAGGAGTGCTCGGCATCCAGAAGACGTTCGATGGACGTAACTACTCAACATGACACTATCGTTCGGCCAACATGCGTCATTCGATCAAGAGCTTCCGATAGAGTTACGATCGGCTTCAACCGCAACCATCCTGCACTTCCCACACATCATTGGTATCGTTCGGCATGGAGAGGACCGTTCGGCACGGAAGGTACTGTTCGGCGTCAAAGCGTTCGGCTTACCTGGTTCGGCATGCAGCGAACACTACACCAGGGCTAGAGCGTTCGGCTACCAAGCCCACTTGGGAAGTCCAGCCCATCTTTGTCTATAAATATAGGGGCAGGGTCACAGTGAAGTAGAGGCTTTTTTGGAGAGAAAACACCGGGGAGACTCTGCCATTTTCAAGACTCGTCTTCTCTACTTAACAACTTCACTCAAGCATTTGATTCACGAATTGTATTTGTAATCAACTATAAAGGAAATCAATAAAGTTGAATAAAGTGGACGTAGGCAATTACGCTGAACCACTATAAACTTGGTGTTCTTACTTTCTACATTTAAATTAGCATTGTCTTCTCTGTTTAATTTACTTTCATCACTTATATCTCTACACAATCTTTCTGAACGAGGTTAGTGACCAATTTTGGTGCTAACACTTCTATTCCTTTTCCAATTCATCATTAAGTTTATTTGAATTCACTAGAATTATTTTACTTAAAATTTTACTCTTTTATTTCTTTTCAAAATCCATTCCAGAGATTTTGATAACTCAACATATCCAATTAGGTCCAACCAAATCATCACATCCAATTTTCCATATAATTCATCTCAGGATATCAAAGATCATATCACAGAATATTTTAAACAGAATTAAATATTTTGAGGAATCCAGTTGGATCCCTCCAACCTGTTTCCCTGCATCCACAGACGTTAGCACAATACCGATTCCACTTCGAGGTGGAATATCGTGGTATATGGGATTTTATAAAAATCAACCGCTATTATGCGGCGCATAGGGTCTCATCCGCTATATAATACGGGAATATCAATTTCAATATATATATATATGCCAATATATATATATATATTGGTATATACTACTATATATAATATAGCACATCCAATCAATTCAACCATTCAATCAATTATTTAAATTTAACCATTTAAATTTAAAATAAATTTCAGCTGAGTGAGATTAACTCACCTTTGATTTTGCGTTTGCAATCCATTCTAACCAGCTTGTTTTCTCTCAGATTTCAAACCTTGAATAATAATTTACATGATTTTATTAATATTTAAATTAATCGAGCAAATTTTATTAGCATTTATCCATTAATTTAAACCAACAATTTGAAAAATAAATTTCCATTTGGTAAATTTAATTAACTAATAATTTATTTTAACTAATTATTTCCCTTAAAAATTCTTTTAATAATTATGATTAATTAATTAAATAAATTGAACCAATTCATCATCTTATAGATTTAATGTAACTAGCAAATGTAAATACGTATATGCATATATATATATATATATATATATATATATATATTTTTAGTACTCATATACATATAAAATAATTTATATATGCTGCACATAAATCTAATTTATATATACACTTCACAACCTACAAACTAATCTTATTTCCAAACTTTATTTACTTACATATTTTCTTTCTGTATATATTAAACAAAACTGCTTTTACTATAAATGCATTCACATATTATCGAATTCGAATTGGACAAGATGGATAAAAAGAACTGCATACCTCTCTTACAACTCGAATCCAGGCCTACCTCTGCCATCAATGTAGCTGCCTTGCCGAACCAAGTCGCGACCCTCATCATTCCCCAATCTCAAGAAACCCCAGCCACGTCCCTGCTTGCATCGAGCATCTCCACCTCATGGCTGCTCCACCAATGACCCCTCCATCCCACGAGCATGCCCCGCCCCTAAAATCGAATCGCGAGTTCGAACCCTACCCAGAGCCACCGCCTACAACACCCCAGCTGCCTCGCCCATCGCGCGCCTCCACACTGGTACTTTCTCGCGGCGTCGCTCGAGTTCCAAGGCAGCGGCAAGGTCGCGAGATAAGTCTCGAATCGAACGAGTCGATGATGATTCGTTTGGGGAAGAAGCCGCGATTTGATCGAGCTCTCTGATTTTCCTTTCTCGCTCGTTTATTTTGAATACCGGTTCAATTTATGGGGAAAGGCTCAAGTATTCTTCGAATCTGGAAGAAGGGGAAAGTTTGATTTTTAAATTTTGAAGAATGAAGCTGAGATGAAGTAGATTTCGTTCGTTAACCCTTTATATATTTTGTTTATTATTCCTACGGGTTGGCTTCTGAACGAAGGAGAAAGGAAGATTGCGTGATTTAACGAAGAGAAGGAGACAACTAGGGTGGCTCGTAGCTGGTGAAAAGAAACGATAGATGTGAGATAATTTCGGCTGTGATTTGATTTTCTTTCAGATTATGATATTTAAATTGAATCGATAATTATCGTCTAAGCGTTTATACCTCGTATGCTCACACGTTAATTCCA
Source organism: Allium fistulosum (assembly GCA_030737815.1). Classification (NCBI taxonomy): domain Eukaryota; kingdom Viridiplantae; phylum Streptophyta; class Magnoliopsida; order Asparagales; family Amaryllidaceae; genus Allium; species Allium fistulosum. The sequence continues at coordinate 1,363,292,143 of CM060903.1, read as the reverse complement.
AAAGCTACGAAATTTGAAATTCGGTAATAACGCAATATTATGGATCCAATGGAACTGGTTCATCGAATTTCGAGACTGTGTCCCGGAGGGATATTTTTAAATTCAATTTAAATGATATATTTTCAAAACTGAACAAAACACTTTGAATTCCATTTTGAAAATTCTATTACCAACAGGATTATCGATCTAAATTTTAGAAGCCTTTAAATTATTTTTAATTGGCTTAAAAATCTAGATTTAATAATTTACCCAGTTCCGATAATTAAATTCAATATTTAATTATCCAAAAATTAGGGATATTTGGAATTTAAGTTAACAATTAACCTCTGAATATTTAAAATAAATTAAATATTCAAATTTCAAATGTTCAAAATTTACGGGTCGTCACACCGGTGGTCTCACAACACACTCAGATGAGGTTGGGCACGCTTATGCTGTTTAGGGTAATTAAGAGGTCCAAAGAGGAGGCAACATATAGCGCAAGCCTAACGGTGGTCGAGCGTGCGACCTCGGTGCAGGGAGATAAGTCGCTATTGACTTCCAAGCGCTAAATAGGTGCCTTTTGCTATGGGACCTACATGATGGGACTAGCTCACAGCGGCACAGTAGAGATAGAAGGCCGACCAAAGGGTAGAATTAGGACTTCAGCCTAATTAAAGTAGGATTAGGATTTCATCCTAATCAAAGTAGTTATCTAAGAAAAGTGCAAACAATCCAATCAAAACTATCTAAGAAAAGCAAGCAGTTAAACTTTATTTTATTCTAGCTTTATCTTTTTCTTTATTTCCTTTTATACTAGAACGGTTGCTAAGTCTATTATCTTTATCTTGTTTAAAAGTGCTAGTAATTACTTCCACTCACTAGACTTTTAGTCTGACCCGCTCCTCAATTTTCCCCTTTTCCCCTATAGGCTAGCAGAGGCAAGGGCAGTAGACTTTCAGCTTTCCAGGAGTGACATTGATGGAGACTCTTCGAGTATTCTTCTTCTTCTATTCCATTTTTTATTTTAGTTTGGATGTACTGGTACTGTTGAGAGGGATGGTTTTATTTATGTACTCTAATATTGTGACTGAGATGGTGTTTTTCATAAGACATATGTATTTGGTATTTTGAGACTTATTTTGGTTATGACTTATTTTATGAAGTTTGATTTATAAATAAGTTATTGTTTTAAATGTATTGTAACGACCCGAAAATTTAACTGGTTTTAATAACGTTATCAATCGGAATTTTGCGAAATTTTAAACGATGAAATTTTGGAATGTAAATTTGATATTTGGAATGCGTCTAGTTAAACATAGCAACTGGTAAATTTTCGTCCGAAAATATGGAAGTTTATTTCGCGCGTAAATTTACTTCAATTTAATCAGTTAAAAAGTGATGAAAATAAAATGTTTCCGAAACCTAAATATTTTCACATAGAAAAATTCTAAACCATCTTCTGAGAAAGATGTCAGTTTGTCGTTTTTCCAAATTCGGACATCTTTGGCTCCGTCGATCTTATTTTTCAGTGTTTTTCTTGCATTTTCCGCTATTAGAAAATTCGAATTTTTATAATTCAATCATACCACTGATATCTTTATACCGTTTTGGTCGTCTCGTCGTGCTGATTTCCGTACTATATTTATTTCTGTCTTTTGAGGTTCGGTACGCGACGAAAATGAATAATAAAAACAGTGCGTACCGGTACCGAAAATTTTAACCCTTTGGTTCTTTGCTTTAAAGATTTGAACTGCGCAGCCTAGCATTTAATGAATCGTAATTATAACGTTGCAGACAGCTATTTGATTTGTGACATTTGCTTTTCCCAGGATTTGATTTTCATTTTCTCTTTGCTTATCTGCGTTGATATGAAAAGCAACAATAAAGTTGTTTACAACTCTGCAACATGTCAATTTCTTTCCTTCCAACTGCAGCTTGCTTGCACGTATCCCCCTATTCTTTCTCTTCCCGGACCTTTCAATTCCTATTTACTTTTGCTCTGTTGTTTGAAAACAGAATATAAAAGAAAATATATATTCTTTGTCTTGCTCATTCCCCTGAACCCAACCCATGCTTCCATGTTTCCTGCCATTTTTTTTTCTTTTCTTTTTTCCTTTCTCTCTTAGACTGGATTGTCTCGTCCACCGCCTCAAGCCTTTGTTAAAGTTTGAATTGAAGAGAAATGTAGAGATAAAGAAAACTTTGTTGTATTGAATCACAGAATTATTATTACAAAATGATATATGTTCACAGTTTACAAAAGCAGTTTAAATAAAGAAAAACAGAGGGATGGGCTTCAGCAGTCCAGCCCAATACACACTTGCAATCCGAGGCAAAGGTATTTGTAAATGTGAACCGTAGGATAAGAATCTGATGAAGGGCTGAGATGAAATGAAGGCCGAACTATAGTATACAATGTGTTAGTTCCAGTTGATATACGAAAGCCAATACTTCCCCTCAATTCAAACTAGGGTTAGGTCTCCAGTTGTGGCGAACGATGCAATTTAGTGACAGGCTTGAATCTTTATCGACAAGCTTGGATTTTTCTTGAAATTGAATTACTGGATCACCGTAGTCGTCAAAATTGGAAAGAGGAAGAGTTGAAATCCAGAAGGCGCCTGCTTCCAGGTAGCAGATCTGAGATTAGCGAGGCAGATCTGAATTCAGCTGTGACTTTTGTACCTTCTCTGGTTTGATTTCTTCAACTTTTAAGTTCTCCCTTAGTCTGTGAAAGTTTAAGCTTGATAGGGCTTTGGTAAGAATATCTGCCTTTTGATAATAAGTAGGAACATGACACACTTGTAGCTTTCCTTTTGCTACTTGTTCCCGAACAAAGTGTAGATCAATTTCTATGTGTTTAGTTCGGGAATGCTGAATTGGATTAGTTGACATGTAGATGGTACTTTGATTGTCACACCATAAGGTAGCCTTGCTGTTATTTTTGATTCTCAGCTCAGATAGTAATGATTGTAGCCACATAATTTCAGCTGTAGCACTTGCTACACTTCTATATTCTGCTTCACTGCTTGATTTTGAAATGGTAGACTGTTTTTTTGAGCTCCAAGAAATTAGATTGTCACCGAGAAATATGCAGTAACCAGTGGTAGACTTTCTGTCATCTAGATCCCCAGCCCAGTCTGCATCACTGTAGCCCACTAGATTTAGATTGTTGCCTCTTTTAATATGAAGACCAAAATTGATGGTGCCTTTAAGATATCTGAGTACCCTTTTAATTCCTTTCCAATGGTTGTCCAGAGGATTCTGCATAAACTGAGACAATTTATTAATACTAAAGGCAATATCAGGCCTGGTTATAGTAATATATTGCAGTGCACCAATGATACTCCTATATTGTTTGGCATTGATAATAGGTTCACCTTGATTTTTGGAGTATCTTTGGTTACTGATCATAGGGGTTGGTTGAGATTTTGCATTGTCCATTTTGGTTTTGTTTAAGATATCTAAGATATATTTCTTTTGACTGAGAAATATATCTGTAGTGGACAATTTTAAAACCTCAATGCCCAAGAAGTAATTTAGCTCACCCAAATCTTTAATAGAGAACTGTTTATGAAGATATTCGACTAACTCATTTATTTCATCAATACTATCACCTGTTATAATCAGATCATCTACATATATTAGTATATATGTAGATGATTCATTTGTAATTTTGATAAACAGTGAGTTGTCAGATTTGGTGAATTGAAACCCCTTATTTGATAGTGTGGTTTTTAGTTTGTCAAACCATACTCTAGGAGCTTGCTTGAGACCATATATGGCCTTGTTGAGTTTGCATACAAGATTTTTGTCTTGTATGTAACCTTGTGGCTGCTGCATATAGATGTCTTCTTGCAAAATACCATTTAGGAAGGCATTATTTACATCTAATTGTCGCAAATGCCAATTTTTATGCAAAGCAATAGTAAGTACAAGTCTAATAGTGGAGGGTTTTACCACAGGTGAAAAAGTTTCACCAAAATCAAATCCATACTCCTGTGTATAACCCTTTGCTACAAGCCTGGCCTTGTGCTTGCTTATTGTTCCATCTGGATTCTTCTTTAATCTGTAGGTCCACTTACAGTTGATAATATTTTTATTACCTGGAGGTGAGACCAGATTCCAAGTATTGTTTTTGACAAGAGCATTGAACTCTTCATCCATGGCTGCCTTCCAGTTTTTGTTATTGGCAGCTTGAGTGAAGTTTTCAGGTTCTTCATCAACAGATGATGTTGCAGTGTAAACCTTTGGCTTGAAAATGCCACTTTTGGCCCTTGTAATCATGTGATGACCTTCAGTGGGTTGACTTCCCATGGGTGATGACTCAGTTTGAATACTTTGCTGTAGGTTGTTGTCATAACTGCTAATTTCTTCATTTAAGTCTTGATCCTTGTTCTGACCTTGATTGCTGAATGTTGTTTCAGGGCTATGCTGACTTGGAGAGCTTTGCAGTTCACAACCTGGCCTAGGTGGTATAGTGAGTTGTGGATTTGAAGCATCCTTGTTGGCATTGTGATCGACATCCTTTTGGATGTCTGAATACAGAGGTAAATTTGGAATTGATCTGCTTGGATTGTAGACCTTTGCAGTAGTCTTTATGTTTGAATTACTAAAAGGAAACACAAATTCATTAAACACCACATGTCTGCTTGTGATGATTTTTCCATTTTCATCCAGACACTTGTACCCTTTCTGATTTGTACAATATCCAAGAAAGGTACAAGACTTTGATCTGAAATTTAACTTGTTCCTGTTGTAGGGTCTAAGACATGGAAAGCATAAACAACCAAAGGTCTTTAACATTTTATAATCTGGTTTAACTTTGAATAACTTCTCTATGGGACACATGAAATTTAATACTTTAGTTGGAAGTCTGTTAATTAGATAAACAGCTGTACCAAATGCTTCTGGCCAGAATTTAAGTGATATAGAAGCATGTGCAAGAAGTGATAAACCAGATTCTACAATGTGTCTGTGTTTTCTTTCTGCTAACCCATTTTGCTCTGAAGTATATGGACAAGTAGTTCTATGGATTATACCTTTTCTTTTAAAAAAATCTTCAAGTGGTTTATACTCACTACCACCATCAGTCTGAAAAAATTTTAATTGACAATTTGTTTGTTTTTCAGCCATAGTTATGAATTGTATAACAACATTGTATGTGTCAGACTTGGATTTAAGAAAATAAATCCATGTGTGCCTAGTGTAAGAGTCAACAAAGGAAATATAGTATTTGTACCCATAGTCAGAGTTGTAGGGTGCAGGTCCCCATAGATCTGAGGCAATTAGATCAAGGGGTTGCTTATGCTCAGTTATGGAGGTTGCAAAAGGCAGCTTATGGCTTTTGCCAAGTTGACAGTAGGTACACACAAAAGGTGATGCACATTCATTAAAGGAAATTTTATTTTCTAAAAGTACTTTCCTAACAATCTTCTCATTAGGGTGTCCTAGTTTGTTGTGCCACAATTCAAAAGTATTTATGCTATTCTTAGATATCATAGAATTATTGCAAGCAAGGGTTGATTTATTTTGCTGAGATTTTACATCAATATCAGTTTTACTCAACATTGTGACATTACAAGAGTCTTTGGCTAAAGGCCTTTTACAGTTTACAGAATTAAACTTGTATAAGCCTCTATCAGCTTCACCCTGCAATAGAATTTCTCTAGTCAGCATATCTTTGATTAAGCAGTATTTGGGATAAAATTCAAAAAACACATTATTGTCTTTAGCAAACTGGGACACACTAATGAGATTCTTTTTTATTTTTGGTACTCTTAGAAGATTATTTAAGTGCATCATTCTTTTTCCCTTAATGTGAGCATCCCCTATATGTGTAATATTTATGCAGTCACCATTACCCAAAGAAATTAAATGCTTACCTTTATACTCCCTGTTGCCTGCATTAAGATTTTCCAAGCTGCTGGTTATGTGATTAGTAGCACCAGTATCTGGGTACCATGCATCATCTTGGACCTGGTCTGACTTGGTGCCTTCACTTAACTGGCAGCTTTTAGTATTGTCAGAATCATTTTGAGCTTGGACTAGATTAGCACTGCCATTGTTGTTATTTCTTTGATTGCTGGAATTCTGTCCAGGCATGTAGCTTTGATTGAATCTGAAGTAGCATTTTGCAGCAGTGTGACTCACTCTTTCACAAATTTGACACTTGGGTCTGGTATTGTTGTTCCATCTCCCCCTGCCTCTAGATCTGTTGGCAAAGCCTCCTCTCTGATTGTGTTGATCACCCTTGTTTTGATTGAGATTCTTATTTTTTGTAGTGTAGTTTATTGATATTTCAGAATCAGTTATTCTTTTGTGATCAATCCTTGCCTCATGTGCAAGAAGAGTAGACTCAACAAACTGCATATCAGGAATAGTTCTTTGAGTTGTAAGAACTGCTATGACAGATTCATAGTCTGTGTTTAGTCCATTTAAGACAGTCAAGACTTGTTCATCTTCAGGTATTTTACGTCCTGCAGCCTCAAGAAGATTATATAGCTTCTTGATTTTGGCTATGTAATCTCTCATGGGCTCTTCTTGCTTTCTGATGTTCTGAAGCTCTCTTTTGTAATGCATTAGTTTTGCACCAGATTGTGTATTGAATACTCTTTCAGTAGTAAGCCAAATTTCATTTGCAGTTTTGCAACTCATTACTTGAGGTAGAAATTTGGGAGTGATAGATGCCATGAGCCAAGAACTTATCAATCTATCTTGCCTATGATATTTTGTGTATTCACTGTTATTAACAGCCTTGTTTTGTGCATCAGTAACAAATCTAGGAGGGATGGCTAAAGTACCAAGAATGTGACCCTCTAGGCCATAGCCTTCTATGGCTGTCTCAACTTGTACTCGCCAGAGAAGATAATTCTCTTCATCTAGCTGAACTGTGATCAACTGGCTTAAGGGGCTAATGATGGTTTTAATCAGATTGTTTGCCTCTGCTATCAGATCTGGAGTTGCAGTGTTGCCAGTGTTGCCAACTTCAGAATTACTGTCATCTGCCATGATGAATCAGTGGAGAGGATTTGTGCCTGCAGGTATGAAAACTTCTTCTTTCAAGAAAAGTGATGAAACACCAGTAATGGTGTAGATCAGATGCAACCGAAATTTTTTAAAGATGATTTCTTTAAAAAATTTAAGGACGGCACTGACAGACTTCTGATTTCTTGAGAGATGAGAGTAATGCTTGTACTGGATCAAAGATTTCCACACAATAGTTTCTTTCAGGAAATCTTTGATGCAACCAGGAATTCGTTCCTTTTGGATGGCACTTGATTTCTTGATTGAAAACTGTATAAAACCCAAATGATGAATCAAAATCTGATGGGAAAAAGAACTTTGAATAATGATGTTCTTGATCGTTTTGAGTAGCTGTTAAGCTTTTGATAGATGCTCTGATACCATGTTAAAGTTTGAATTGAAGAGAAATGTAGAGATAAAGAAAACTTTGTTGTATTGAATCACAGAATTATTATTACAAAATGATATATGTTCACAGTTTACAAAAGCAGTTTAAATAAAGAAAAACAGAGGGATGGGCTTCAGCAGTCCAGCCCAATACACACTTGCAATCCGAGGCAAAGGTATTTGTAAATGTGAACCGTAGGATAAGAATCTGATGAAGGGTTGAGATGAAATGAAGGCCGAACTATAGTATACAATGTGTTAGTTCCAGTTGATATACGAAAGCCAATAGCCTTCCCTCGTCTAAACCCTCGGCCACATCCGCCCACTACCACGCGACCATCGCCCTCCGCAACCACCCACTGCCACGCGACCATCATCCTCCGCAACCTCCGCCTCATCCACCTCCTACGCCGACACCTCCACGGCCTATGCCCCACCATCGGCAGCCCCATCCTCCAGTACCGACCCATCACCAAGGCACGCTCCGCCTTCGAGCTCGCGTGCTACCCCACCACAGCGACACCCCTCCACCAACGGCCGCATCCTCCACCTAGCATCGGCCTCCACCCTCTGCCTCGCCTAACTGCAAATACCGATCTGCTCCTCTTCCCACCCTATCGCCATGTTAGCTGTCACCAGCTCGGCCTCAACCATCTCCGCGACCACAGTTTTCACCGCGTTTCTCACCATCACCGACTTGACATTCCTCCGCCACTTGTGCTTTCCCTTCGGTCCGCCTTCCTGAAGCTCATGCCGTCACTTCTCTTTCTCGTTTTCCACATTTCTTTTGCTTTCCAGGTATTTTTTTTTACTTCTCTAGGAATGTTATACATTATATATATATGAGTTATATATTGTATACGTGTGTGATTCTTGCATATATATAGTAATGTGTAAATCAAATATGTATAATAGGTTAGATTGACTTTTTTTTTATCGAGTCGTATTGTATATATATGGGGATATTCTATGTGTGTTGTTTCTAGTAGTTAATCTTGCTTATATAAGATATGCATCACATATAGTTTCCTTTTTGTTTGCTGCACGTGAGTATCATTTGTTTAAAGGTGTATTGGCTTGCATGGCCTATAAAAAATATATATATGATATGGATATTCGATTTTCTTAAATGTGTTTTAAGAAAGAAAGAAAGTGATTTTTAAATAGTATTAGTATATATATATAAGTTATATTATATTGTATATATATCATATTTAGTACTGAGAATTTTAGTATAAAAGCGTATGTATATAAAGTTTTGTCTGCATGTGTTTGTATATTAGTTTGATACTAAAATTTGTGGTGACTATTGAAGTATAATATGTGCTGTTTATACCAGACTGTACATAAAACGTTATATATATCATGTTACTTTTTTTGAACAGCAGTTAGACTTCATGTTCACGATATCATATCTTACTCATGTTTTATCGGAATGGGTTGATTTTATTTTTAAAAAAAGTCAAAGTTACCTAGTTTATGCCTGTCAAATTTCAGCCAAATCCGACATCGTTTGATTAGTGGTCGAGGATCTGGAAGTTAGACCCAGACAGCTGTTCTTTTGTACTTGAAATTATTTTACACTGCTGCAAACACGACCTGAGTTCATGTTTGACGCATCTTATCTCTTCTGTCTTACGTCGGAATGGGTTGATTTTATTTTTAAAAAGAAGTCAAAGTTACCTAGTTTATGCCTGTCAAATTTCATCCAAATCTGACATCGTTTGATTAGTGGTCGAGGATCTGGAAGTTAGACCCAGACAGCTGTTCTTTTGTACTTGGAATTATTTTACACTGCTGCAAACATGACCTGAGTTCATGTTTGACGCATCGTATCTCTTCTGTCTTACGTCAGAATGGGTTGATTTTATTTTTAAAAAGAAGTCAAAGTTACCTAGTTTATGCCTGTCAAATTTCAGCCAAATCCGACATCGTTTGATTAGCGGTCGAGGATCTGGAAGTTAGACCCAGACAGTTGTTCTTTTGTACTTAGAAATTTTTTTGCACTGCTGCAAACATGGCCTGAGTCTATGTTCGTGACATCATAACTTTTCTCGTCTCTTGTCCAAACCAAGTGATTCTTTTGCAGTTTAAAATACAAGTTTTGATCTTTATTCATACCAAATTTCAGACCATTTCGATCTCGGTAGCACATAGAATTATATTGTTAAACTTTGACGCATGACATGTTTTATTTGTTGCTATGTTGAATGTTGTGATTTGATTTCATCGATTTCTGTTATCAGCTTTGATCGTTGTATTCGTGCCGATTTGTTTTGCTTGGATTCGTAACTCAATCTCTATGTCCGTATCAGTGTGCGTATCCGTGTCATCTTCTCGTGCATCTCTAGCCTCGAAAGGTGAGCAATCACTCACGATTAACGTTCTTATATTTATTAAATATGATTTCAATTGAAACGACAATTGAAATATACTGTTGTTAGTTATTTATATTGCTATATCTATGACATCATCTGTATCTGTTCACCTGTGACACTTGACATCATTATCTGTTATTTATATTGATATATATATGCCATCATCTGTATCTGTTCACCTGTGACATCTGACACCTTTATCTGTTATTTATACTGATGATATATGCCTGTTACCGTTGTTATATTATTATCATATCTGTTATCACTCTACAAGTTCCCTGTTAGTATAGAATCACTATGGGTTGAAATGATACATACCCGAACGGACTTTAGAATAGGAGAAAATCGTTATGGGTTGAAATGATAAACCCAAGCGATTTCAAATTAAATTGAATTTGGGATTTCGGGTTGAAAAGATATATACCCGAATATATTTTAAATTGCGGATTGAAATGATAAATATCCGTATCACTTGACCATAGAATAGAAAATTATATACAGACACCGTTGGTCTATATATAAATGTTTTGAAAACATTTCTACGGTTTTGAAAGAAATATATGGTTTTAATAAATAATGATTTTAAAGATTTATTAAAGTTGATTTAATAAGGTTGATTTGAATCAATATGAAATATGTTTAAGTATTTATTTATCTATATTTTCAAATATAGAGTTTATAATGATTTGAAATTGATTTGAAATTATATTTATTTCAGAATTATACTTAAATAAAGTTTGATTTGAAATTTATAAAATTCGAAATTCTAAAGATATGTTTTAACTTGAATTTGATTAAAAGTGACTTTAATGAATATTTCAAATGATATAAATTTAAATGGGATATTTTGTTTGTTTGAATTTGTGAATTGAAGTTGTATTAGATGATTATTGAAATGTTAAATATTTAAAGCTTTGAAATATATTGAAATTGAAATGGCTTATTTTACGGTTTAAATATGTATTGGAAATCGATAGATTGAAATGGTTATTTTGAAACTAAATTGAATTGAAATTGATGATTTGAGATTTAATTAAATTTTAATTTTGGAATTCGAGTTTATGTAAATTGATTTGTGAATATCTAAACTGTTTAAAAGGAAAGTGTTGTGATTTCCAAAATGCTATGATTTCAAGTTTGATTTCCAAAGTGTTATGATTTTAAAAGACTTATGATTTCGAAAGCAATATAACTTTGGAAAGTGATATGATTTTGAAATGTATTTATCTGAAGGAAAAGTGATATCGTTTTTATATGGTTTTGAAATGGCAATGATATGTCGGTTTTGAAATATAACTATTTTGAAAATTTATTAATGGACCATAGGTGTAATAATACGTAGTTATTAAAGAGACCGGGATCGGATATGGACATACTCTCTGTCGATACCGAAACCACTTTAATAACTAATATACGCGGAGTGTTGATCCAGAACGAAGTGGATGGTTTTGGTGAACGCGTTGACTGAAGAAAGAGAACGATTTTGGATGACCCCTGACATGACTAAAACAGGAGCCGCGCCGGGCCATTGAGGATCGCCATCTCTAGCGGACACACTTCTTCGATACCTTATCTATTACTTATGTGATTCGATTTGGGTGCACCCCTCGATTTTGGGAGTGTTGTTTCGCGGTGTTGGGGTAGTAGCTGCTATGCCCAACATCAGTCCGGATCACGCAACTACTAGTATCCTAGTTGGTATTGCCTCATGTACCTTGTCATACTGATTATCCTATTCGCGACCACTACGATTTTGGTTTGTCCCTTTAGTATATGGATTGCCCTCTGGTGACTTCCGGTTTTGGGGAAACTACGGTCTTGTATATGCTCTTGGGAATAAAAATGTGTTAAGGGTGGAATGGGCCATGACTTAACGCTATTTTGATATCGTACTTTACTGATTAGACATTATCTACTTAGCGTACACTACTACATAGTAGATAGTTTAACGGATCCTTAAGGGATGGTTATCCCAAACATCCTTTGAGTTATTTGTATTTGAGTCGTTATTTCACTTGAGTTGGATTTATTGATATAAGAATGTTAATCCTGACTCGAGTGTTTTGTGTTTTCTTTACGCTCGGGTCAGACTGAGTGATACAGTATTCGAGACTCACCTTTGGAGTTGGAGCTTCGCTTGGAGATCCAGCTATCTATCCAGCTTTCATATATTCAGTTGATTCCAGTGATGTATTCTGATATTGTATTTGACTATTGTATTCGAGACTTCTGTTGTATCCTGTATAACTCTGTTTTATATATATAGTAGCTTCATGAACTACTATTCTTTTGTTTCCGCTGCATTATTGTTATATTACTCTGTGTCTGTGGTCTGTGATTATTTTATTTACTGTATATGTTGAGTTTTGCTAATTTAAATTAACAATCTATTATTTTGAATTATTCAAGTCCGACATGTGTGGATTTATTGTCGATTTGAATGGTCCAAAATAGTGGGTCGTTACATGTTTCCGCTGTTTTATTTATTTTTTCTTGTGAATCTTAGTCTCTATAAAGTTTTAGCTATACCTACAATGCACATCTTTTAGTGTGCTCTTTTTGGGTATACTAAAGGGTGCGGGTTGTTACAGAAAATATACCATTACTTCCCAAAATCTTTTATTTTAATAATTATCTCAAAATAATGATTATAAAGTTTCTATAATAATTTCCAGGTTTAATTTAGGAAAATACTCTTTTATAACAGTTTACTATATAATATCTTATTTTTAAAACAATATTAATATTTGAACAAATTATCTTTGAAATAATAATATTTTAATACTAATTAACTCTTAAATGATAATTAACTTTTAAATCAAATTATTATAAGATAACATGAATTAGTAATTAAAATATACTTTCAAACATTTTTAATAATTAAATAACATTGAAACAATAATTAAATACTTTTAAATAACTTTTAAGAATCATAAAATAATTAACTTTAAATCATTATTAAATAATTATTAATTATCTTAAAAATGTCATTAATAAATAATAATCATCCTTAAAATAACTTTGGTTCAAAGAAATCAACTTCCAAATTTGGAAAGAGGCTTAGTAACTCCAATGGTACTTAATCAAGTCACCATTAATTCCAATAACTATCTAATAATTCTAGTATTTACATAACATTAAATATGTAAATTAAACTCACCATTAACAATTAATTGTTAATACAACACTTATGCAATACTAACCAATTGGAATGTAATTAAGTGTCCACACTAATGTAATAGCAGAATGAGGGTTAGTTCTGCTAACTAATTGTCAAATTATTTTAATTAGCGAAATGGTGTTTTATCTCGCTAAGTAGATGTCCAATTACCATATTCAATCCCGCTTAACACCATAGTATTTTATTTAGTCAAATAAGCATAAATAAATAGGATATAAAAGAATAAATGACGTTATTATTTAAATATAGCATATTTAAATTTAGCTGTTTCCATATACCGTTAATTTATACTTTCCAAAGTCATTGGCAAGTTACACTGAGACATTATGCTCGTTCATACAAGTCCAACGCAACAATCCATAGGTCAAATGGATCACAAACGAGCCAGATGTAGTATTACAAAGTTGATTATTTAAATTATATATATAATTGACTAATTTAATTCTAACCCAAAGGATAATGGGCCGAGCCCACAATTTCACCACACACATTCTTCCCAAATCCACTACAGAAGATAAACGAAGGAAATGAACAACCCACCTCCATCATTCCCGAACCCACAACACCCTTATCCTCACTCGCATGTGCACATTCGTGCACGCGTGTGCATGTACACAGGGGCTGCTCCGGCCTATACTCCGCTGCAACGACACCCTCACGAGTGTCTTGCTCTGGCCATCTAGCTCGACCCTCGATTTCAAGATCCAGTCATCTCCATCTCAAAATGCTAAATCGAATAGCCACCTTCCACTTAAACACATGATCGACTTCGCCTAATCCTTGATTTCCATGACCTCGACCACTTGTGGCTAAGCGACAACCACTGCACGAACCCCAAGACTCCAACACACCCCTTGGACAACCCACGCCAAGCTTGACCCTTCGTACTTCCACCAAAACCACCGCGTTCCACACCATCTCACAGCATACCCCTAAACCCTAAAATGAGTTTGACCGCGCTACATACTCCATCGGAGACCCTGCAGCTTCGCCAGTGGCTCTCCCATGGTCCTAGGTTCCTCCAACCGCCACCACTTGACCCATCTTCAACAAAGTTGCCAAAATTTCAATATTTAACCAATTTCGTTCATCTATCTTCCAAACAAAAATTCTTAACCTAAAAATCACTCCGATGCCATTAAAAATCATGAATTGAGGTGATAAACAAGATTATACAAACCATTCGTCCAATTAAAATGGTTCAAAAATTCACCTTTATAGCTTGCTTACTTTAATAAGCTCATTTCTGTCGCCAAAGTCGACAAAACACTTAACGGATAATTTTTAAAATAACTATGAACATAAATGAACATCTTTGCAGTTGACGGCTCGAGCTAATATCGAGTGGTTTAGGAGTTATTGATTTTTAAACTTTGAAATGGTGTATGTTTTGAGTTTATAAACCAAACAGAGGAGATAAAGCAATAGCCTGTGAGTGATTATTTACATAAATGCAGTGCTTAGCAGTAAGTATGCTCTTAAAACAACCATTAAGATTTGTAAAACTCACCTTCCACATTTTCTTCTTCCAAGTGCACATCCATGCTAAGGTTCAAGTCTGTGATCCTCTTTTCCTTCCTTTTAAATACTTGAGTGAAGAAAAGATTTATTTTTTTGCAAGAGTTTTCTAATGCAAATAGCCTGATAACTATATATATATATATGCCAGGGGAAGGTGAGCAAGATTTGACAGTGATATTTCCCTTTTTTTCTTGCACTCTAAATCCTTAGCCACCAAAGTACACTTAGGCAACACAATAGTGGCTGATGTGATTTTGTATGGTTAAGCCACCTATTTGTCTACTCTCTTAATTAAGGTCATTTCAAACTATTATTATTATTATTATTATTATTATTTATATATATGTATATATATTTTCTATAACAAGTCACATTGTTAAGTATATATATGTAGCAAAACCTTAATTTATTTGTCAATTTATGCATATGAGTATACAATGATGTTCATACATTTTATTGAAAAATTTTGGTTTACGAAAAGTCGAAAAATTCAGAAAATGAATTTCGATTACATTTTTTATTTTTTTTGAACTAATTATGTTTGCAAACAAATTTTTGAAAACTAATTCACCATCCTTAGTTATTATTCCAAAGAGTTTTATTTATATATTTTTATTTTTATTTTTTATTTACAAAATATATTATCTGAATATTTAAATTTATCTAAATACTCACAAATCAAAGTGTTGAAATTTCCAAGTCATTACACCAAGCCATATAGGTGAGACCAGATGCTTAATCCCACCTTCCTCTAGGAGGTGACGCGGTCGGGCTTTGTATGTGGGACGAAGGCTTGTAGTGCTTTGACCATGCCCTTGTGGTGGGATCAAAGACTTTTCCTTTGTTTTGTAAATCTTTTTCATGAAATATATCCCTTTATTAAGCACTTGATCTTTGTAGATACATTGGTTTTTTGCTCATGTTTTTTGATAAACTCATGGAGTTCTCCTTTTCCCAGAGAATTTTCAATCATCCCTTTAAGGGCTTGACACTGATTGGTATCATGTTCATTTGTTCGGTGGTATTGGCAATAAGCGCCTCCAAGATTTCTTTCCTTTCCCGGTTGTTTTTCTATATAGGCCAATAGTCTAACCTTTCTGTAGTTAGGAGATAGATGTTTTCATAAGAGGTAGTAAGGAAACGGGCTCGAACAGACCGAATGTTTATAGGGAATTATGTTTTTGGTTCCCATTTGGCTTTTTTGTAACATTGGAGTGGTTCATTAGTTCTAACAGTAAACTTTCTATTTAAGGATTCTCGAGTACTGATTGGTGTGGGGGAGTGATCGATTATCCCTTGGCACTTTTCAGTAAACTTATTAAAGTTTTTGTTATTTCATCTTCAAAGATAGTTCCTATAGCTTGGTGATGTATAGCCTTCCTTATTTCCGAGAACAAATCATTCCTTTTCTTGTTCTCTTTTCCTAGGGAAAAGATTGGGTTACATCCCAAAAGGAATGGATTTGTGCTCTAGTTATCCGGGTCATAAGACATTATTAATCTCTTTTTAGCTAGGGTTATTAGTGTCAAGTTTCTTAATACTTGTTCCTCATGGAATTGAAGGTTATGAGTGACTTGATAAGTTGGCTTGGTAAAGTGAGGCATGGAGGATCCTTGTTTGGAGATAGTCATTATGTGGTTTAACAGGTTATGCATGATACAGAAAGTCCTCAATAGGAATATGTTAGATATGTAGAGTCCATTATAAAGATATGCCGAATATGGAAAGTCTTCTGTAGGTATATGCCAGATATGGAAAGTCCTCCATAGGGATATGTCGGATATGGAAAGTCCTTAATAGGGACATGAACGAGGTCAGAGGTTTGAACCCTGCTTCTTAGTAAATTTCTTCACTAACCTAATATGCAAGGCGGACTAAAACTAGTTGGAACAAGGGTTATGTGGGCTTATGCAAAAGCATGAGAATATGCAAGTCCAAGCTCAAGTCCAACTATGAAGATAAGTCATAGTGGCATTTCACCAGAAGGACAAACTTTGCAGTCCAATTAGTTTCTAGGACACACATTCAAAGAAATTATTTTCAAGGCCAAAGTCAGCAGAATAATTACTTTGAAGGACAAGGTCAGCAGTCCAATTACTTTCAAGGACATAATTTCATAGGTTTTTAGGCCCTAGAAACTAATTATTTTACATATTGTCCTTGAAAGTAATTATTTCAGTTGTGTGTTCTAGAAACTAATTCCACTTGCTAAAGAGGCCCTTATGGCTAATTTCCACCAAGTCATATGCATCTCCATAGTTCAATAATAGTCGAGTATATACATTCGAGAAAACTATGCTATGCAAAGTTAATTGTCCTAGTCCTTATATGTAAAAGTCCAAGAGTTACAATCCTCTAAGGAAATATTCTATGAAAGGTTAAACGTCCAAGGCCTTGTATGCAAAAAGTTCAAGTGTTACAATCGGCTCTAAAAATTCCCATATCAATTTAGGGTTTTCAGCTTGAAAAAGTAGGAGATAAGGAAAGAATAATTCGCCCCTCTCTAGGTGCTAATGGGGGCCTATTTTTGGGATGTCGATCATGTAGGATGATTGACACGTGGCATGGCTTTGAATCCAAGGGCTCTGATGGCACCATCTTGATGAAATCTCAGTATCCCATTGTTGAGATTCGACATCCCTTGCTTACAAAACTTTGAAAACATAATCTCCCTTGTAGAAACTTAACATCTTTAAAACTTCGGTATACCTTGCCACTTGTAAAAGCTTGAAACACTTTGCTAGTGTTGAAGTTCATTACTCCTTTAGAATTCGTCATCCTTGTAGAAGCTCAATACTACTTACTATTTACAGACGCTTTGCGACAACTACTATTGTGAAGGATCGATAAAAGTTGCTATATCAAAGGCTTTCTTCCCATAAAAACTCGATATCCTCCACTTGTGATTAGGTGCTCGATATTCTCTAGTGTTGAGGCATCCTTTCTTTGTTACATACTCTACAAGACTTTATGTTGTAGAGGTTCGACATCCCTTGCTACGCCTTTGATGATCCTATTATCTTTAGACTATGCAACCTTTGTGCTATAGAAGGTCGACATCTCTTGTTCTTCCAAGTTTGTTGTAGCTTGATATCTCTAAGCATTTACTTGGTTCGACATCTCCATCGCCTTTCATAAATTCGATACCTTCTTATTGTTAAGTATTTGATACCTTTCTTTATTGTTGGTGTTCAACATCATCTGTTACTTGTTTAAAGCTCGATAAAACTTTTTGTTGTAGGGACTCGTTGCCCCTTAGAGACTTGACACCTCTTTGCTATTAGATGTTTGATACCTTTAGAAACTCGGTATCTCTTTGTAATTAGATATTCGATATCCTTAGAAACTTGATATCTCTTTGCTTGATAACTTTACCTTCTTTAGGCTCGACATCTCTTATTATTTTCAAGATCGACATGTTCCCTTGAGAGGCTCGATACTCATGTTTGTAGTAACATTAGGTATTGTCGAGTTAGATACATAGACACACCATATTGGACTTTTACTAGTGCTATACCCTAAGATGATATATTAGCATATACTATTATATGTGCTAAATAGTTGGATGCAAGGATTTGTCAGGTATGATTTTCCATATTTTATGTTCCTATTTTTATAGGATGATATATTAGCATATACCATTATATGCGCTAAATATTAGCATATACTATACAGATTTTTATAGTATTTTGAGATTATTGATCGCTCGTACCGGACTGTTGTCTGACTTGAGGACTTATGCTTTGGTTCTTGTTGTCTTGGTACTCTTAAATGAGTAGATTGGGGATAACAGGTCTGAGATAACACATAGAGCTGTGTGGAGGATGAGCAGGTGGCCAATGCTTTCATATACTATATTCTGGAGCAATTATTTTTATTTTGTTGTGTAGTACTATGGAGCTATTATCGATACTTATATACTAGAGACAGCTTTCTATTTGCAATTTATTTGTTTCGATGTATAAATCAAGTTTCCACATTGTTTTCTATATTTGAGCTAGACGATGCTTTCTGATTTATTTTTGATTTATTTTGTTGTACTATCATCTCGCATGTTTTATATCAATGTTGACTATTATATTTTATCCTTTGCATTGTGAGATATACGTCAGGTTCTTTTTTGGTTTGGTTATTTTACCCTTAACCGCCGCTCTACATCCACCCGGTACCATTGCATGACACTCTTTAGTCTATTTGGCTACTAAAAGTGTAGGGTAGTCATCAAAGTTGGGTACATGCTTAACTACTTGAAGTGAAACATTAATACAAAGAGATATGTTTTCTTCATTATGGAATGTTTGTATCACCGTAATTGATCGTAAAATTAAAGTGAAAACCTCTAACCAGAGTAAATTGATTTATCAACAAGTGTTATTGGATTGAACGATGGACTTTAAAGTGGTCTATGTAGTTAACTATGGAAATTATTAGAGTTTATGACATTTGACCACTTTTGATTGTTGAATCAGGTGCATTGGCAGTGGGGGTAAAAGAAGGAAATTTTGAAAGAAAATCTTTCATTAATTTGCACTATATCTTATTTTGTGTTCACATGATAATAACATTTTAGGTTGTTGAACTAGGTGCATTGGCAATGAAGGTAAAAGTGTGGAATTTTGAAAGAAACTCTTTTATTAATTTGCACTATATCTTATTTTTGTGTTCACATGAACAATAATTTTTTTTACCAAATCATATTTAGTACTGGTTAATAAACGAGTTTGGGGTTTTAATTCTAATTTAGTTAATTTGTATTATATATGTGTGTGTACATTGATTTGATTACAACACAAGTTATAATGTTATTTATTTAATTTTGTTTTCTATTTTCATTTTTCAATACGTTCTCATTAATAATGCAAACATTATATCTATAACAAATATTATATAAGGGTATACACAAATTGATTAATGTCGTATTTGAATTATTAACTATTAGGATCTATGGTTAATATGTAAGTTATAATGTCAAAATTTGAAAATGATGTCACAAGATTTGATAATGATGTCATATGCATATTGTTATCCAGCCTTTGACTAGGCATTATTCGGACAGACTAGACGAGTTGAACATGGAGTTATTAAGGCAAGAAGCCTAGAGAGATAGCCTAAGAATCCTGGAACCAAGCACAAATAGAGACTCGGGACAAATACTAAACCAACCCAAGATAAAAAAGAGTAGGATCCACCAAAGTGGTGGATCGGTACCGAGCCTACTTTTCTCCTCCAAATTTTTCCAACTTCTTCCTACATACTCTATTTGATGTTAGAAACCCATTCCGGGTGTTGTTTTGTTGTTTTAATGCAATTCTCTATCGATCTCTACGAGCACTTGAATCAACAACTTTGTTCTTCCATGGATCCTCATTTGGACTCAGAAACAAGCAAATATTGATGCAAACAAACTTAGAATCACAAAGTTAACCATTAATCGAGGTAAGACAAAGAGTTCAAGACAACTAAAGTTGTTATCTATTTTATCGATGTCGATCCAAGCCCATGGATCGATACCGATCCACACAAATTGATGAGGTGTCCCTCTGTTTCTTTGGAAAAATGGTCTATGCATGGAAAACACGGTGGAGATCTTCTAGGTGATATTTTAGGCTTCCTATGTCTATAAATAGAGGGGCATGGCTCATTTTTAAGGATCTTTTTAGCTCTTGCTTTCCCTAACTCTAATTTATTATAATCACTATCTGATTTATACCGATCCATAAAAACTTCTGCTTTTGTCAGCAGGATAATCAATTAAACCACTAAGTGGACATATGCCAAGATTAGACGAACCACTATAAGTTGATGCGTGTTCTTTTCTACTCGTTTTCGTTTAAATTTCTTCACTTTTTATTCTCTACTTAATCTTCTGGATCTTTATGCCATTTTTGATTCAAACAATTTGGTGCTTTCATTGAGAGATCCTATCTTCAGGCTACTTGGATCCATTATCTACTATTGGATTTCATAGATCCAAGAGATAGACCCAATTTTCCAACCTTACAGTTCTACTATTCAAATTTTCAATTATTTAAGAGATGTTATTTGTCATAGGCACCATCAAGGTGAGAACATGCTACAACTTCCAGAGCAAATAATGATGCTAGGAATCAAGACATTCACAATGTGAATGGAGCTGCCCAAACAAAACAACCAGAGATCTAGAGTCCAACTAATGTCATGACTAGAGTGGAAATGGATCGGATGATGAAACAAATGGAGGACAGATTCCAAGAGAGTCATAACCAGATGAACCAACAGATGCAGTAAAGCTTGAGGCTATTGAACAAACTAATGCATAATAGCTGAAAGAGGAGCATAATGGATTCAAGTTTATAATATGAAAGTTCCTCATCGTTCGACCGGAGATGGAGAGATAGAAAGAAGAAGAAGAAGACTCAAAACACTACTGGGAGGTCATATCAAGGAGGAAGACAAACTCAGGGCTCGAATTTGTGGATTAATATCAATTCAAGAGGACGGATCGTTATTGATCCAGCTGATGGTGGGCCCAGTGCTAGCCCTATGGATGGTAGCATAAGTCTGACTTCTAGACGCAATGTGGATGATCAGAATGCTAAATATCGGACAACTACTGATGATGCTACGAACGGGAATCAAACAGAGTGAACTGCATACTCGGAATAGATCTCGATCACCACCGTTCAGTTGAACCGTGGACCTGGAGTACTTGGAGGATATGGTCAGGAGACCTGTGAGTGAAAACCAATTCAGAAGCAATGATGAATGAGGTACTACTCCTAATCAGAATCCATTTACTGAGAACATCCAATGTAAGAAGTGTCCATGGAGATTTGTAATGCCTATGATGCCACTATACGGTGGAATGATGGATGCTATACAACACTTGATGAAGTACGAATGTCATATTGACTCTACTAGAGCGTCTGATGCCATAAGATGTCGTTGTTTTCCAATTTTCCTAGAAGGAGTAGCGACGATGTGGTTCGCTCTGCTCCTACCAAGTTCTATACCATCTTTCGTTAAGTTATCACAAATATTTCTGGAGCAATTTTGTTTACACATTGCACATCCGAAATATGTGATGTCATTATCAAACCTCTTTCAAGGAGCGAAAGAGTTTCTTAAATCGGTTCCATACAACTATAATGGAAGTAACAAATCCCAATGATGACATAGTATTAATGGCGCTGATTAAGGGGATTCATCCCGAGATGGATTTCAAGGAATGGTTGGAAAGGAAACCCTCATCGATGATGGTTGCTTTCTACATAAAATCTAATCAAGACTAACGCTTGGAACAAGTGCGTAATCGACCCTGGAGAAGCGGCGTTGAAAATTCAGATGAAGTGATGCAAAGCAATATCGTTGTAAAGTAATATGGAGGAAGTTCTGGAAACATTGATATGAATATTGGCAACAAGTATGATAGCTAGAAAAAGAGCGATAATGGGGCCAAGAAATGAAAGCTAGATAACAGGAATTGTCCCAAGTTCCTAAATACTATAATTATACTAAACTAAATAATTTAATCGAGAACATCTATCTAGAAACTCAAGGTATTGAACAGTACAGGAAGCTGACTCTGAGAGAGTCAACTGAGAAGGAGAAGTGATCTAGCAGGTTCTGCAGGTTTCATGAGATGCATGGTCATAATACCAATGAATGTAGCGATATAATTGAGGATCTAATTCGAAAGAATTGTAACATTTTATGAAAGCCCTGCTGGGTGGAGGGTAAGGAAATTTGAATCCCCTTTGTCGACATCCCAACGGGGTAAGCTGGGTATAGTGGTGAGGAGCCTTGGCGACTTGAAAAAATGTTTGGTGATATACATAATCATTGGCATGCCACATCCAACCGACAAGAGTTTGACTGAGATGAATAGGTATGCTGGTGCTTTGAAGCATCCCGAGTATTAGAGTTGTTTAGTAGTTGAGGATGGAACTTCGACGAAATAATTCGTTACCATGACAGCTTACATTGTTTTCCAGAACAGAGATGCTGATGTGGTGGAAGCTCTGAAGATTGACCCACTCATGATTTCTGCCATGATTGGTCCTGCTATAGTTCAGAAGGTGCTAGTTGACTATGGGGGTTTAGTCAACATCTTGTTCAAAAAAGCTTATGATAAGATGTTATTGGAAACAAAGGATTTGAAATTTTGTAATTCTCAAATACAGGGGTTGAACTGGATGGCTACTTAGTCTATTGGATATGTAGAATTACCAGTGGTGCTTGGCGAGGGCGACCGTAAGAGAGTGGGGGTCATACCTTTTGTGGTGTTGGATATTTCCTCTGCTTACAGTGCATTCTTGGGCTGACTGGCCCTAGCTGAATTCAGAGCGGGTATCGCTCCTTTGTGTTTAACGCTTAAATTCCCCACGAAGAATGGTGTAGGAGTAGTGCATGGAGATCAAGGACTAGGTCGTGAGTGTTATGTCGCTAAGCTAAAGGAGGCAAGGCGAAGAGAGAAAGGAAAAGGTGTAGAGGGGACTCTCTGCATCAAGGATTTAAATGCATAGCAACCAATGCCTGAGCCTAGCTCCGGCATCACAGTCGGTTCCATAAGGATGTGGATCCACAAAAAGAGCCAATGGATTGAAGGCACCTTCAGCCGAGCCAATAATTAATATCCCGATCAATCGGGATGACCCAACACGGATCCTAAAATTGGACCACGGCTTAGTGTCAGGATGACGAAGGAGTTGATTGGATTTCTCCGGGTAAACCTGGATGTGTTTGCATGGATGCACACTGATATATGCGGGATCTCGCCGGAGATAGCGAGCCATGCATTGAATATAATCCCAACTGCATTCCTGTGAAACAAAAGCGTCATAGCCAGTGTCCGGAGAGATTCGATGCACTCCAAGAAGAAGTAGAGAAGCTGAAGGACATCGGCTTTATTTGTGATGCCTTATACCGGGAATAGGTATCCAATCCAGTCTGGTGAAGAAGGCTAACGGAAAATGGAGGACGTGCATCAGTTATTCTGACTTGAATAAGGCATGCCCTAAGGACGGCTCCCGCTCTCGAGTGTGTGGAATAGTGAGCACTTACGATGCTATTTTTCTTAGAAATAAATTTACAAAGCAATGTAATAAGATAGAACCTGTCATCTCCCATCTTTAATAAATGGAGTGGCTCTCTAGATCAATGTCTTTATCTTTACATAGCTTGAGAGTTGTGAAATGTGGCCTGAAAGTCGCTAGCGTCGATTAATAGTCGCTATGCACTAGATCGACGATGGCCAAATATATAGATATAGAATTGAAGCGCAGTAATCACAGAAGCAGTAATATATAAATATAATGAAAGTTGATGCAGATCGAGTAATATGATTATATTTACTAAATAAAAATTATATCAAACTGGTAGTATAAAAATTGCAATTAGTAAAGTGCACTAGAGATTTTATATAGATTCGAACTTCCCGCTCTACATCCAGTCCCAGACTTCTTCTTGATTTACAACTGTACCCACAATTAATCCAGAGGAATATGTTTTACAAATCAACTAAGCTACCGAACAGGACTTCTATATTACAAACCGTCTAAGCTGTCGAATAGGACTTTGTGCCTGAAAAATTCCAACAGGACTTCGACTACAAATGGTAGTAAGTTTATTGACTGAGTGTGTTCTAGAGAACAAGGATAAGTGTTTTAAGTACACCTTTCATATAATCTCCTTAAGATGATGATTTGATTGTAGGAAGTAAATAGTCGAGAATATTAGTAATTCACAAGTGCATATAAATTAGAAAGATATAAAGAATTGATTCTTGGTTTGATTGGTTAAAAATAAAAGAGAATTCTCAACTTAATTACAGATTTGCAAAGTTCTAAATCAATAGTAGTAACCATTGGAGAGAACTATTCAAAGCAAGGGATGCAACTGTTGAACAAGAGGGGATATGTCTTTTCGAAAATTTAAATAATACAACCCGTTACAGGCATCTAGACGTTTGGATATTTTGTACCAGACGTCTAAATTAAATATAGATGTCTATTATGAAAAATCCAGACGTCTGGATTTGAAATAAAAAGTTCATTTTTTATTTAAACGTACATAGGCGTTTGGGATTAAAATGCTAGACGCCTGAAGTTGAACTATTTTTTTCCTCAGACGTCTATGATGAAATATCAGACATCTGATGTTGAACTAAAATGTTTCTCAGACATCTATAATGAAAGTTAGACTTTTGGTTTTGAACTAAAATGTTCTTCTTCCTTTTAAATGTTTTATTTTGTTTATAAAATAACATTGTAACAACCCTGGTTTTGGTGATTACCTGTGAAATAAATTATAACGATGGTTATAATTTAATAATGGAAAAAATAAAATAAATTGGAGATAAAAATTTATTAAATTTTTTTATTTTAAATAAACAATGGATTTTGATAAAATAAATTGGTATTTGGTTGGTTTGGTTGGTAATAAATTGAGATTTATGGAAATATGATGTTTTGGTGGTAAATTAATTAAATAAGTGAAGTAAAAGAATTTAATTTAATATCATTTGTTGTAAATAAATAAATAATGTTGGAAATAAAGTTTTAGAAACTTTGTTATGAGAATTTGTGATCAAAATAAGCATTGGATATTTTATTTTGATAAAATATAATAATTGTGGAAATAGTGATAAAATATTGATTTATATTAATTTTAATGAAGTATTAAAATTTATTATAGTGAATATTGTAAATAAAAAGGTGGAATATTGTTTAAAAATAACATTTGGATGTAAAAATAATGTTAATATGGTTTGCTATGTTTGATTGGATAAGAAAATGATTTTTGTGGAAATTTTGGTGTTAAAAATATTGTTTTATGTAAATAATGATGTAAATTTAAGTATTTAAATAGAAATAAGAATTTAATGGTGGAAAATAGTTTTAAATGGTAAACTAATTTTTATATGTTGTAAAACATTTTTGTAAACATAAACATATGTTGTATAAATTTATTTGGTTAAAATATGTGTAATTATGGTGAAAATAAAATGTTAACATGAAATTAACTTAGTTAAATTGAACTAAGTATTAACATAGCCTTATTGGGAGGTTTTGGGTCCAAACCCAAACCCAATAACCCAATTAAACCTTTTTCGGTTGCAAAGAAAAAAAAGAGAGTGCGTATAGTACTCTTTCCTCTTCTTCTTCCTGTAAAAGAAAAATGACTACCTTCTTTTAATTTTCAAATCTAGCTTCAAAATTAAGCAAAATCAAAAGGGAAATTCTAGGAAAATTAATAAATCAATTTCTTAGCAGGTAATCAACATCAAAACCACAAATTATTTCTTTTATATTTCCGTTTTGAGAAAATCAGTTTACTGTAACTTCTGTTTGCTTGCATATTCTCTTTTCTAGCTTCTACAGGTCATTGAAGATTCTCAAGGCCAAAAGACTACAGCTTGCAAATACAAATCTCTTAAATTATTGACAAGGTGAGTAGTAACTCACATTTCTAGCTAATTTTAATTGCCTGTAACAAAATTGTTCAATTTCTGTTGTGTTTTGATTTATTGAAAACTATAAACGTGAGATTTCTGGTTTACAGTATAAAGCTTGTCTGGGATCAACTTTGTGAACCCATATCTCTTTGGTTTCATACTGGAATCGAGTGAAATCTTTTCCGGATCATTTTCTAGGTTCAGTTGTATGTGCATGTCAAATTTCATAGCTTGAATCATTGTGGAAGCACATGAAATCATTGCTCAAATTTGCAAACGAAACATGCAGAATTGCCTGTAAAGTTCCCGACCTCTAGGTCGACCCAGGTTCACTAGGGGTCGACCCTAGGGTCAACCTAAGGCATATATGGGTCGACCATAGCCTTTTTTGGGTCGACCCATGTATGTTTTATTGTCCAGGTCGATTTCTTTTGTTCCTATGCACTGTTTTGCTTCTTCTGCTTATTCCAGTGAATTTTGTGATCAATTCTTACAATGTTTTGAAGTGTTTTGACGGGCTTAAACCTATCAATAGGTAAGCCAACATTATGGTTGATCTGTACTTCGGATTGATGTGTTTTTGAGAGAATATCTTATGCCGATTTTATGGCGTTTTCGATTATTTCTGCTGTTTTCGAGCACGTGTTTACTAAAATGATTTTGAAATGATTTTTATAATAAAATAGCTTTCGAAATAAATATTTTACAACATTTATAATCATTTTTGAAGCTATTAAAAATATATATTCTCTATAATAAAGAGAATTTCAAAGCCATAATTTCCAAACGATTTCAAAAAATTATTTTAAAACTAGTTTTCTCGAAGCAAAGTATTTTCTGTATAAACCACACATTTTTGCACTCTTTGAGAGAACGAGGAAGTGATTTAAAAATTTTAGTAAAACATGTAGTATGGGACACATGCGTTTACTTTTTTGGTTAATTCCGGATTAGTTCTATTGAAGCTATGCACATTTTATGGACCTTCGGGTTGTTTGCCAGTGCTGGACCTTCGGGTCAATTGGGCTTTTTAGCTGTTTGTCCTTCGGGATGTTTGTCCTTCGGGATGTTTGTCCTTCGAGATGTTTGTCCTTCGGGTTGTTTGGCCTTCGGGTCGTATTAGGCGCCATATTTGTGATACAATACTTGGCGGGCTTCGACCATTTTGTTGTGCACGTTCATCTTTTGTGATATGGATCCATCTTTTGTGATATTTATTGATTTATTTGTGATTTCCGAATGTTTTCGCCATTTTAATATTATTGAGCCGTTTGAGGATTTATTATATGGTGATTACATTTTGGATTTTTGAACTCTTAACCGAGTTCTACATATTAGGATTTGTGGTTGCCATCCTTTGGCGTATTTTTTAGATTTGTGATTTCCTATTTAGGAGTTATTTGTGGTTTCCATCCTTTGGCGTATTTTTGAGATTTGTGATTTCCTGTTTAGGAGTTATTTGTGGTTGTCATCCTTTGGCGTATTTTTTAGATTTGTGATTTTCTGTTTAGGAGTTATTTGTGGTTGCCATCCTTTGGCATTTATTTGGGATTTTTGATTTCCTATTCAGAAGTTATGCTGTTGATGGATGCTATTATATTGGTTGTTGTTAATGCCGATGATATGAGGCGAATATTTGTGACTAATTGACGTTGTAGTTAAACTAGCCTCTTTCGAGAAACCCTCATATGATATTTTAGTAGTTGATATATATGTTTAGTTTTGCTTCTTCTCTTTTGAGAAGAAATATTACCATTTATCCCTATACTTCATCTACCATATACTAATCAGTTTATTTAAGCTAGACTGACCCGTGTATTTTATATACTCGGGTCAAACCGAGTTGTTTCAGGATAGTCACCCGCTGTAGATTTCTGCTATGCTGCTTCCGCTATGGATTTTCTTGCTTTCTTTTGATGCTAGTCATGTACCACCACTTGTGTATCACTATGTAGTCTTAAAAAAGTATTGAATACGTTGATTGGGTGCTCTAATTTTTTAATGTCATGCCCTATTCTCTGCATTAACAGACAGTATTACTCCGTAACGTTCTTTGTTAATGTGGTCTTGGGGTGGGGCATCACAATCATTTTGACTATTTTCTTTTGAATATATATTATAAAATAGTCATATTGTAAAATTAGTTTTCAAAATATATTTGTGTGTGTGTGATCATCAAATTAGAGATTGTACATATAATCTAGGCCGACAAAAATAATATACAAACTCTAGTTGTTTTCTTCAGTTTTAGCCCGATTTTGATGTTGATCGTCATATCTCCTTGTATATATTCCTTCATCTTATCTCCGTCATAGATATCTCTTCTTGTATTTCCATGTATATACTTATGCAAGTTTGCTTAGAGGTTCTTTGGTATAATAGTATAGTTTTTGTTATTAAAATCCAACAATAGAGGTTCTAACATTCTCCCTCTTATAATGCTGACAACTATATAATTTTTTTAAAATATTTATTTTATATAAAATGATATTATAATATGATTAAAGCTCCCTCTAAGTATAATATATCCCACCATTAAAATGCATGTGAATTTCTCCCCCTTTGTCATTATCAAAAAGGAATAAGAGCATATGAATATTATATTCTAATAACTTCCACTAAATATAATATTTCTCTTAAGAAATAAATCTATGTACTTCTTTATATATATATATATATATGTGAACCGCCTTTTTTATATATAAAAGAGATAATTATCATATATAAGTGAATAAAACAATTTAACATTAATGCAATTTAATGAGTATCTAATAGATATGTCAAATGTAATCACAATGATATTCATTTGACAAAACAAATATAGGGTTTACGACTTAAGAAACCATATCCAGTTGGATGTGGTTGATTCCTTAAAAACATAATTTTCATTATTAATCATAGTTTCATAATAATTGCTAATGTAAAATCGTCTATCATGCTTGGTTAGATTAGTAGGAACCCATGTATCAACATTAATTGTCATCGATTTATTATACAAATACTATCATGACATGAAGTGGTTTTAGAACTATCTCTATTGTTAGTACTAGTATTAAAAACGTGTATACATGAATGCATATCTAGTATTATTTTTCTATTTATCGCACTTATAGCCTAAACTGTATTTATTATTGTGAACTTTAGTACTTATCATTACGGAAGATAAATCATATTTTTCTTATTGAATTTTGTAACTTTCTCATTTAATTTATCAAAATTTGCTTTAGAGCTACAAAATTTCTTTTGCAAAATAACAATATTTTCTTTTAAAAGCTTGCATTCTTTAATTAAATCTAAATTTCTAGCATTCAAAGCACTATTTTCTTTTTAAAGAAATAAAAATTTAGAACTAGATTCATTTAAAGAATTTTCTAAAAATATAATTTTATTTTGAAAAAAATTCATTTTCCTTTGAAAGATTAGCATTATTATCAAAAGCTCATTTTCTTTTAAAAGGAAATTATTTTGAGAAACAATGATAGTTTCAAAAATCTAGTTTGTTTTATTAAGAAATCATTTTCTTCCTTTAATTTATCATATTTAAGTTCACAATCCGTTAATTTCTATAAAGAAAAATTATTGGCCTTTTGTAACAATTTAAAATTTTGAAATAAACTATCATGGGATGCTAAAAGATCATTATAAATAGAATCACTATACATCGATTTTGATCTGAGTGTAGCCACATTGCACATGTATCGAGATTCAATTTCCAGTTGCTTGCTTTCAGAAATTTTCTTTTTCTCAACCGGCTTTGAGCTCTGACTATACCTTTTCTTTCTGGCCATTGCTCTAGGATGTTATTACGATTAGTAGAACACCAGGCTCTGAAACCAAATGAAAGTTGCTAGCATCAATTAATAGTCGTTATGCCCTGATCGATTGTAACGACCCGATATTTTCAACCATTCGCATCCATTATAAGTGCATAGGCAGACACACATGCCGGAGTTGAATTGCTCAAAATATCGCGTTGTAAATAAAATTTGGAAAATCTCATAATATACAGTAAATAAATATAATCACAGATCACAGACACAGAGTAAAATAATGCAGCGGAAGTAAAAGAAATAGTAGTTCATGAAGCTACTATCTAAATATGTCAGAGTTACAAGATACAACAGAAGAAATAGAGTACAACAAAAGTCTCAATAAAATAACCAAGTATAAGCTGAGTAGAACAACGGAATTGAAATAGATAGGACATGACAAGCGGATAATCTCCAGCGATTCAAATCTCCAAGAGAGTGGAAATCCAAATCTATGAATAACTCAGGCTGACCCGAGCGTAAAGCAAAACACAAAACACTCGAGTCAGGACAATATATACTTATATAATGTAAACCAACTCAAGTGAACTGTAATAAAGGTACAAGTAACTTAGAAAATGCTTGGGACCGCCCATCCTCTAAGGATCCGTTAAACTATCTACTATGTAGTAATATTCGATATTATAATAGTGTCTAAATAAGTAAAGTATAATCATATAGAAAATAGCGTTAAGGGGATGGAGAACCTTAACGCGGTCGGATCTTAAAATCATAATCGTAGTAAAGCTCAATATGGTAGGTGACACGGCACAACTAGGCAATGCCAGGGTAGATATACCAATTACGCACACGGACTGATGGATACGCATAGCAGCCACTACCGTTCCACCTCGAACAACACTCCCAAATCGGAGGATGGCCATCTAATCAATCACAAGTAAGAGTATAATATCGAAGAAATGTGTCCGAGAAGAGGTGCTACCTCACTGGTCCGAGATCGCTCCTGTTTTAGCCACCTTATGCCAACTCACGGGAGTTAGGTCCACATAACATACCTTAAGAACGTCACCACCATCCTACTTCATTCTGGAATCTCCACCGCGTACACGGTTGTCAAAGTGGTTTTCGGTATCGACAGAGAGTATGTCCATATCTGATCCCGGTCTCTTTGCCAACCAATAGTTATTATAACCCGTGGTTATAACTTTTAAAAACAATACTTTACTTCAAAATAAAATATCATTTCAAACCATATCTTTATCAAAATAAAGATTAAATCAATTCCAAACCATTTCCATATATTTAAATTTTCATATCATTTCAAAACTTCATTTCAAATCATTTTAATATAATAAAATATCATATCCTTACAAAACTTCATTTCAAATCATTTTAATATAATAAAATATCATATCCTTACAAAACTTCATTTCAAATCATTTTAATAAAATAAAATATCCTATCAGTTCAAATCCAAATATTCAACTTTAAATACCTTTTAAATTCAAAGATATCGTTCGTTTACTATCATTTCAAATCACCTTTAAATAGTTTATATTCCAATCAAAATAATTCATTTAAACCTTTTAAAAGTGTAATTTTTATATTTTCAAATCAAGTATTCAATTTCCAAAGTTTCAAACCAATCTGAGTTTGTTTACTAAGTCAAAAACCATAATTATTAAAATTTCAGCATTTCACAGCATTTAAAAACAACTACTATAGGTTATATTTGAAAACATTTTTAATTCAGTAAAGACAGCACTTAAAACTGCTGTTAAAACTTAGTTTTAGTTGAATTATAGTTCAAAACAGAAAAGACAACATTTCAGAAGTGCTGCGGTAGTTCAGATTTCAAAAGAAGGGTTAAATTTGGTTTCAGTAAAGACTACAGACCATTATAGCATTTCCAGAGAATGCTATAATAGACCTGAGTTCAATTTTAGCCTATAAGTTCAATTACAGCAACTACAGCATTTCAGAAAAGCTGTAATAGCTCTTTTTACACAATTTTAGTTCAAAACAGAATCTATAGTATTTCTGAATGCTATTAAAAGTTAATTTCAAGTGTTAGTGTATTTCCAGCAATTAAATAACTTTAATTTAAAACACATAAACATTTTAAAAATCATATTTTAACATTTAAAATGTTCATTTACGTATCGTTTAACATATATCTTTTCATAATAAATTTCTTATAATAAAATCCAATTTTCAACAATTTACTTAATAAATTTAAGTGTAAAAGTTTCCAATTCTTCATATTTCAACAAATAACTTAACACTTCAAATTTAAATTACCATTTCATAAATTTAACTAAATTTCCAATTTTATTTAATTAACTTAACCCTTTAATTAAAACCAAATTTCACATTTCCTAGTCAAGTTATATTTTAAAAGATCACTTTTAAACATTCACTTATTTAACCACTTAAATTCATAGAAAAATCAATAGTACTTTAATAAATCACTTAAATTCAAATTTAATCAAATTATCATATTTACCATTTCCAAATAAAATTTAATATCCATTTTATTTATATAACTTAAATATCATTTTTAACCAAAATTCCAAATTTCCAACTTAAGTTATATTTCAAAAATCTAGTTAAACCATTCATTAATTACATTTTTAACACATGGAAAAAAAATCATAATTTCTTTAATTTAAAACATTTCAAAATATATTTAAATCAAATTTCATAAATTTATAATTTTTTTTAAAATACTTAAAAATATCCAAAACACTTTATAAAATAACCACGGGCCTGTATATAATTTTCTAACCTAGGTCATGTGATACGGATATGTATCATTTCAATCCGCAGTTAAAAAAAGAAAAATCCGGGTTCTATCATTTGAAACCCGAAATCCCAAGTTAAAATAAATTAAATAAAAATCGTTCAGGCCTATCATTTCAGCCCATAACAATTTTTCCCTATTCTAAAGTCCGTTCGGGTATGTATCATTTCAACCCATAGTGATTCTAGTCTACAGGGAACTTGCAATGGTGATAACTGATATAAATAACAGAATAACATTAAATAACAGTAACATATGATATAACAGGTGTATAAACATCATATGATCATAATATAGTCAAGTATAACATGATAATATATTTCTACAGATTCACAGGGTGTCAATTTACTAGTTATATATGTACATATTGTCTGGTGAGAATAACTCACTTGTTTAAGCTGGAGATGACGACCAAACACACAATGCAGAATCTTTGAAGGCACGACAACATGAATATGATTTGAGAGTGGAGAGCCAAATATAATTGCCTTGTATACATATAAACAAAACAAGACAATGTATACATAAATATGTAACACAAAACAATATCGACATGACTTGAAATAAAAAGCAACAGAGGGCAAAGTGATTCGACCTTTCTTTAACCATTCAAGAGCTTGACCAAGGGGATCTTTTGCTCAGCCATAGCTGGACATAATCTCAGGTTATGGAATCAAAATAGCATGGCAACAAGGAGATGATGATGGTAGGAGTTACATATGAATAAGACAAAGGGTCAAGGCAAAATAAGTGGAGTTTTGGTGCATTTTTGGCTCATCCAAAGGCAAGTGGGGCTCGGCCCTTGCATGGTTCAGGTCTGGACAGTAGATGGAGGGGTGTGGGGAGGTCTGGAAAAGGTGGTGGCGGCGGCCTATAGTGGTGGCCAAGGTGGTGGATGAAGGTGGTGAAGTAATAGTGGTGACTAGTGCATTGTTTTGGAGTTTTTTTGACATTGTTTTGGGGTGTAGGCTCATCTAGATGGCCATGGACTGATCTGGTCAGAGGGGATTGGAGGAGGAGCTGCTGCAGATGATGGTGGAAAAGGTATTGGAGGTGGTGGTCGTGGCTATGGAGAAGAGGCCATGCAAATAGAAGAGAGAAACAAGGCAAAATAGCATAGAAAAAGTAAGAAAAAGTAGAAAGAAGAGAGGGATTTACCAAATTTTTTTGCAAGATGGAGGCCATGATTTTTTTTAGGGTTTAGGAGCTTTGAAAATTTGTGAATAACATGAGGAAGTCGGCTGAAAAAGATTGGGGAAATAGAACAGCAAAAATAAAATAAAAGATGTATTGATTGAAAAAGAAACGGTAGAATTCAAAAGGACTAAGCACACAAAAGGTATCAAACTCTTCATATATCTTTAATTCCTTTTTATAACTTTATATTTCTGGAAATGATAATAATCCCAGATAAAATTTCGAAATTTTATCAAAATATAATAATTTATATAAATATTTATCAATCATATAAAGTTAAATTAAGAAAATAGCTAAAAATAGTAAACTAGTCTAGAAAATTTGAAATTGAATAGAATAAATTTTAGAAAAATTCATATGAGATTGTAATATATTTCTAAACATAAATAATAACATAAAATAAAAATATACTCACAAAATAAATATTTAAAATTTAATTTACATATAATTTTTAATGAAGAAAATAGCAGAAAATAGGGAAACAGCCTTTAAAAATAGGAAATCATCATAGTAAATTTTGGAAAAATTATATTATTATTTTTGAAAATATTTAGAGATGAAAATATACATAAATTAACATATTGACACATATTAAAATAAAATATAACAAAGAAAAAGTAATTTATACAATTTAAAATAGACAAAATTGTTAAATAAACAGTTTATACTAAAAAAATTGAAATGTACATAACTTTTACATTTTAACTCCGTTTTCAACGAAATGAAAAGTAGTGTTCAAGTTATTAAATCTATTTTCATAATAAAAGATAAAATTTAAAATTTCAAACTTTTAAATTTTTTAGTTAAAAGTCGAAGTTTGACTATTTGACCAAAATTCACATTTTCTGGAAATATTAAATTTAGTCATATTTGGAATTATAATCCACATACAAAATCAAAGTTTTTATATTTACAATAACAAAATTTATTCTTTTCATAAATAAAGCTTTTAAATCTGGAAAAATCAATTAAAAAAATTTGTAAAATACAGGGTTGTTACATCGATGATGGCCAAATATATAGATATAGAATGTAAGCGCAGTAATCACAGCAGCAGTAATATATATATATAATGAAAGTTGATGCAGATCGAGTAATATGATTATATTTACTAAATAAAAACTTATACCAAACTGGTAGTATAAAAATTGCAATAAGTAAAGTGCACCAGAGATTTTTATACTGGTTCGAACTTCTCATTCTACGTCCAGTCCCAGACTCCTTCTGGGTTTATGACTATACCCTCACTTAATCCAGAGGAATAGGTTTTACAAACCGACTAAACTACCGAATAGGACTTCTATATTACAAACAATCTAAGCTGCCGAATCGGACTTCATGCCAAAAAAATTCCAACAGAACTCCGACTACAAATCATAGTAAGTTTTCTTGACTGATTATATTCTAGATAACACTGATTAGTCTATTAAGTGCACCCTTCCTATAATCTACTTGAGCTGATGATTTGATTGTAGGAAGTAACTAGGTGAGAATATTTGTAATTCACAAGTGCGTATAGATTAGAAAGAATTGATTTTTGGTTTGGTTGGTTAAAAATAAAAGTGAATTCTCAACTATATTTGTAGATTTGAAAAGTTCTAAGTCAATAGTAGTAACCATTGGAGAGAACTATTCAAAGTAGGGGATGCAACTATTGAAGAAGAGAGGATATGTCTTTTTAGAAAATTAAATAAAACAATATGTTACAAGCATCCGGACTTATGGATATTTTGCACCAGACATCTAGATTCAATATAGATGTCAATTATGAAAAATCCAGATGTTTGGATTTTAACTAAAAAGTTAATTTTATATTTAAATGTACATAGAAGTCTGGACAAAAATGCTAGACGTTTTAAGTTGAACTATTTTGTTCCTCAAACTTCTATAATTAAATATCAGACATCGAATGTTGAACTAAAATGTTCTACTTCTATGATGAAAGTTAGACTTCCAGTTTTGAACGAAAATGTTCTTCTTCCTTTTAAATGTTATATTTTGTTTATAAAATAATATTTTAATTAATTTCTTTTGAATATATATATATATAATAGTCATATTGTACAAATAGTATTCAAAATATATTTGTGTGTGTATGATCATCAAATTGGAGGTTGTACATATAATCTAGGCCGACAAAAATAATATACAAACTCTAGTTGTTTTCTTCAGTTTTAGCCCGATTTGATGTCGATCATCATATCTCCTTGTTTATATTCCTTCTTCTTATCTCCATCATATATATCTCTTCTTGTATTACAACGTATATACTTTGGCATATACATGCAAGTTAGCTTAGAGGTTCTTTGGCATAATTGTATAGCTGTTGTCATTAAAATCCAACAAAAGAGGTTATATCATTCTCCCCCTTTTGATGACGATAACAATACAATTTTTTGGAAATCTTTATTCTATATAAAATGATATTATAATACGATTAATGCCGCCCCTAATTATAATATTTTCCCCCATTAAAATGCATATGAATTTCCCCCCTTTGTCATTATCAAAAAGGACTAAGAGCATATGCATATTATATTTTAATAACTCCCACTATATATAAGATTTCTCTTAAAAAAAATCTATGTATATATATATATATGAACCCACTTTTTTTATATTTAAAAGAAATAAGTATGATAGATAAGTGAATAAAACAATTTAACATTAATGCAATTTAGTGAGTATTTAATAGATATGTCAAATGTAATCACAATAATACCCATTTACAAATTAAATATAAGGTTTACGACTTAGGAAACCATATCCAATTAGATGTGGTTGATTCCTTAAAAACATAATTCTCATTATTAATCACAGTGTCGTAATAATTGCTAATGTATAATTGTCTATAATGATTGGTTAGATTTGCAGGAACCCGTATATCAACATTAATTGTATCTGATTTATTATTCAAAGAATGTTCTCTATTTACAAGTAAAATACTATCATGACATGAAGTGGTTTTAAAACTATCTCTGCTTTTAGTACTAGTATTAAAACGTATATATATGAATGCATAACTAGTATTATTTTATGTTGATCGCACTTATAGCCTAAACCTATTTTATTATTGTGAACTTTAGTATTTATCAAATGGAAGATAAATCATTGTTTTCTTTATTGAATTTTGTAACTTTCTCATTTAGTTTGTCAAGACTCTCTTTAGAGTTATAAAATTTCTTTTGCAAAATAGCATTATTTTCTTTTAAAAGCTTTCATTCTTTAATTAAATTTAAATTTCTAACATTCAAAGTACTATTCTCTTTTTCAAGAAATAAAATTTAGAATTAGATTTATTTAAAGAATTTTTAAAAACATATTTTTATTATGAGAATATTCATTTTCCTTTAAAAGATTAGCATTATTATTAATCAATGGCTCATTTTCTTGTAAAAGGAAATTTTTTTGAGAAACAAGTTCTTCAATGATAGTTTCAGAAATTGTAGTTTGTTTTATTAAGAAATCATTTTCTTCCTTTAATTTATCATATTTAAGTTCACAATCCTTTAATTTCTATAAAGCAACCTTATTATCCTTTTGTAACATTAAATTTTTTTAAATAAACTATCATGTGATGCTAAAAGATCATTATAAACAAAATCATTTTGTATCGATTTTGATATTAGTGTAGCCACATTGCACATGCATCAAGATTAAATTTCCAAGTGCTTGCTTTTAGAAATTTGTTTTCTCAACTGCCTTTGAGCTCTAACTAGATCTTCTCTTTCTGGCCATTGTTCTAGGATGTTATTACGGTCAGTAGAACGCTAGGTTCTGAAACCAAATGAAAGTCGCTAGCGTCGATT
The DNA here is from genome assembly GCA_030737815.1 of Allium fistulosum. Classification (NCBI taxonomy): domain Eukaryota; kingdom Viridiplantae; phylum Streptophyta; class Magnoliopsida; order Asparagales; family Amaryllidaceae; genus Allium; species Allium fistulosum. The sequence goes on along the minus strand of CM060903.1, from coordinate 1,363,254,658 downwards.
AATAGTCACTATGCACTAGATCGATGATGGTCAAATATATAGATATAAAATTGAAGTGCAGTAATCACAGCAACAGTAATAGATAAATACAATGAAAGTTGATGTGGATCGAGTAATATGATTATATTTACTAAATAAAAACTTATATCCAACTAGTAGAATAAAAATTGCAATAAGGAAAGTGCACCAGATACTTTTATACTGGTTTGAACTCTCGTTCTACGTCTAGTCCCAGACTCCTTCTAGGTTTACGACTATACCCTCACTTAATCCGAAGGAATAGGTTTTAAAAACTGCCTAAGCTTCCGAACAAGACTTCTATATTACAAACTATCTAAGCTGCCGAATAGGACTTCATGCCTGAATAATTCCAATAGGACTTTGACTACAAATGGTAGTAAGTTTCTTGATTAATTATGTTCCAGATGACATGTTTTAGTCTATTAAGTACACCCTTTCTATAATCTACTTGAGATGATGATTTGATTGTAGGAAGTAAATAGCTGAGAATATTTGTAATTCACAAGAGCGTATAGATTAGAAAGATAGAAAGAATTGATTCTTGGTTTTGTTGGTTAAAAATAAAAGTGAAGTCTCAACTCTATTTATAGATTTGAAAATTTCTAAATGAATGGTAGTAACCATTGGAGAGAACTATTCAAAGCAGCAGATGCAACTGTTGAATAAGAGGGGATATTTCTTTTCAGAAATTTAAATAAGACAATCCGTTACAGGCATCCGGACGTCTGGATATTTTGTGCCAGACATCTAGATTCAATATAGACGTCTGTTATAAAAAAATCAAGATGTTTGGATTTGAACTAAAAAGCTAATTTTATATTTAAATATACACAGACATCTGGGACAAAAATGCCAACGTTAGAAGTTGAACTATTTTGTTCCTTAGACGTCTATGATGAAATATCAAACAACGGATGTTGAACTGAAATGTTCCTCAGACATCGATGATGAAAGTTAGACTTTTGGTTTTGAACTAAAATGTTCTTCTTCCTTTTAAATGTTATATTTTGTTTATAAGATAATATTTTTATTATTTTCTTTTATATGTATATACATATTATAAAATAGTCATATTGTAAAAATAGTTTTCAAAATATATTTGTGTGTGTGTGATCAACAAATTGGAGATTGTACATATAATCTAGACAGACAAAAATAATATACAAACTCTATTTGTTTTCTTCAGTTTTAGCTCGGTTTTTATGTCGATCGTCATATCTCCTTGTGTATAAACCTTCATCTTATCTCCATCATGTATATCTCTTCTTGTATTTCCATGTATATACTTTGGCATATAGCTGCAAGTTACCTTAGAGGTTCTTTGGCATAATTGTATAGTTGTTATCATAAAATTTGCAATAAGTAAAGTGCACCAGAGATATTTATACTAGTTCTTACTTCCCGTTCTACATCCCACCTCAAATTCCTTCTGGATTTATGACTATATTCTCACTTAATCCGAAGGAATAGGTTTTACAAACCGTCTGAGGTGTCGAACATGACTTCTATATTAAAACCGCCTAAGCTGCCGAATAGGAATTTTGCCTAAAAAATTCCAACTGGACTTAGACTACAAATGGTAGTAAGTTTCTTGACTGATTGTGTTCAGATAACATGGTTATGTTTATTAAGTGCACCCTTCCTATAATCTCCTTGAGCCGATGATTTGATTGTAGGAAGTAAATAGTTGAGAATATTTGTAATTCACAAGTGCGTTTAGATTAAAAAGATAGAAAAAATTGATTCTTTGTTTGGTTGGTTAAAAATAAACTTAATTCTCAACACCATTTATAGATTTGAAAAGTTCTAAATCAATAGTAGTGACCATTAGAGAGAACTATTCAAAGCAGAGGATGCAACTGTTGAAGAAGGAGGGATATGTCTTTTCAGAAATTGAAATAAAACAACCCGTTACAGGCATCCAGATGTCTGGATATTTTGTACCAGATGTGTAGATTCAATACAGACGTCTAATATGATAAATCCAAATGTCTGAATTTGAACCAAAGAGTTCGTATGTCTGGGACATGAATGCCAGATGTCTAAAGTTGAATTGTTTTGTTCATCAGACGTCTCTGATGAAATATTAGACATCTGATGCTGAACTAAAATGTTCCTTAGACATCTATTATGAAAGTTAGACTTCTGGGTTTGAACTAAAATGTTCTTCTTCCTTTTAAATGTTATATTTTTTTATAAAATTGTATTTTGACTATTTTCTTTTGAAAATATATATCATAAAATAGTCATATTGTAAAAATAGTTTTCAAAATATATTTATGTGTGTGTATGATCATCAAATTAGAGATTGTATGTGACGCCCCACCTTTATACCCACGCTAACCAAGAACACTACGGTGTAGTGCTGTCAATTAGCACGGAGGATAAGGCTGTTGAGGAGCGACCATCCGTGTAACTTCTTTGCGCGAGCACCGATATGTCAGATAGAATAGAATGCATATCTTTTAAGGAGGAAATCCGACATACCGATACAAACACAAAGCTATCACACAGTGGCTATATATGATCTTCGGAAACAAATATAGAAATAAACGTAACACAAATCAGTCACAGACAATTCATATCACAAAGGCGGAAAGAGATATGAATACAACACATGAAAGTGTACATCAGAGTGGTGGTCAAATAAGATCCACAATAACACAAGTGAATAGATACAAGTGCAAGATAATAGAATATGTATACATCAAGGAGTCTAATCTCAAATGTATACAAACAAAAACTACTAAACTAGAGTAGTTAGCCAAAAGTCAAAAGATGGCTCCAGATAAGAAGTCATGAGGAAGCACCTGTAAAATCTCAGTCTGACCCGAGTATTATTTAAGAAGAAAATAATAAACGGATCAGTCTAGCTATAATTATCAGATAAAGTGATATAGAACAAGAGATATGGCATAAACATATAAGATATCCATAAAAGCATACTACTACAAGTATGAAAATGGTAATCAACAAGAGATAAATCAATATCACAAGAATCTTCTCAAAGGTTAAAAGAATGTCATATTCTTAATTTAATTCACCAAACCACAATAAAATGACATACTCAACAATGTCAATGGTAAAAGCTGGTGAAACATAAAAATCCAGAAATCTCAAGAAAAGAGGATGACCAATCCCATAAACTGAACATCGACGCACCTAGAAAGATATGCCCCATGTAAAGTCTAGCATCGATACACCTAGAAAGATGCACCCTATGCAAAGTCGAACATCGACGCACCTAGAAAGATACGACCCATGTTCTAGCATTGACGCACCTAGAAAGATACGCCCCATGCATAAATAAACATCGACGCAACTAGAAAGATACGCCCCATGTAATGTCTAACATCGATGCACCTAGAAAGATACACCCTATGAAAAGTCTAACATCGATGCACCTAAAAAGATACACCCCATGAAAAGTCTAGCATCGATGCACCTAAAAAGATACACCCCATGAAAAGTCGAACATCGACGCATCTAGAGAGATACGACCCATGCATAGATGAACATCGACGCACCTAAATAGATACGCCCCATGTCCCGACTTATTGAGCCGATTGCTCCACGAAGTAAATAAACATCGACGCACCTAAATAGGTACGACCCATGCGAGAAGTAAACATCGACGCACCTAAATAGATACGACCCATGCGAGAAGTAAACATCGACGCACCTAAATAGATACGACCCATGCGAGAAGTAAACATCGACGCACCTAAATAGGTACGACCCATGAGCCTAAACCATAAAATGATCGTCATCGATCATAAAGAGTTTCAATATGTGTGAATCGAAATCACACCAATGAGGCATAGACTAACCTTGAAGATAAAGAGATATGTGTGAATCGAAATCACACAAATGGTGTCTAGTCTAACCTCGCAAACAAAGAGACATAGCACAATCGCTAGTCTAAATCACAAGAATGATCATCGTGATCATAAGGAAGTGTCGATTACACTAAGCTAGTAAATATAAGAGTTTAGCTTCATGTCCCATAACCACTTGCTTAACTCAAATATTTACGAACAGATTGTAGATCTGCACTAGGAAATTGTCACAAGAGTTTCAATCGAACAAGTCCATCAATTAACCGACGAAGTAAACGCAAGCGTTTCATACCACTTGTTTTGCTAAGCCGTTTAATTATATTTTCTCATACGAATGAGGTAAAGGTTTGTATATACTAGTAGATTGGAAAACAGTTTTATAAACGAGTTTGATATTGAAAATAGAGTTGAAATCGTTTTGATGAAAGAGTTTTGATATTTACTACTAGTATTGGAAACCTTTATATTTTGAAGTGACAAATCATAGAAGTGATTGTAGAAACAATCAATCATAAAAATTCACATTCGAAGACGTGAGTAAGGTTCAAAGAAATCAATTCTCAAAACCATCAAAGTAAGAAGTTCTGTTGAACGCTTTTCAGATAAGATTGCCTACGCAGAGTAATACGGGGTTCGACCTGCCCGGTCAGGTCGCGAGGGTCCAGGGGGCAGCGCCCACGGCGGGGTGCGGGGCAGCGCCCCGTCACGGTACGACTTAGTGAAGGCAAGCTGGTCCAGCGACCTAAGGAAAAGTAGGTCATACGACCTAAGAGTTCACGCGACCTAACAAGACTAAGGATAAGGTCGAAGACGACCTACGACTTAACAAAGTCCTGCGACTTAACAAAGTCGAGCGACCTACGACTTAACAAAGTCAAGCGACCTACGACTTAAGGTCAAGCGACCTACGACTTAAGGTCAGGCGACCTAGTGAAATAGCAGTGGGAATGTTAGGTCGGAGACGACCTACGACTTAAGGTCAAGCGACCTAAGTGGGATGCGCGACCTAAGAAAGTACGCGACTTAACAGTTTAAGGGTCTACGACCTAAGGTCTTACGACCTAAGCCTTGAATGACTTAGTGGAACGAACGACTTAACGACCTAAGCCTTGAATACGAGCTACGAGCTAAGGCAGGAACGACCTAGTGAAGTTAGGTCGAGGACGACCTACGACTTAACTCGAGGCGAACGAGCTAACTGCAAACGACTTAAGTCTTTAACTCGTGAACGACTTATGCCTTTAACTCGTGAACGACTTATGCCTTTAGCTCGTGAACGACTTATGCCTTTAGCTCGTGAACGACTTATGCCTTTAACTCGTGAACGACTTATGCCTTTTAGCTCGTGAACGACTTAACATTTTGCCTGGAGATTTTAGGTCGGCAACGACCTACGACTTAAGGGCCAGAACGAGCTAAAAATGGCCAGAACGACCTAGTAGCAGTTTTTCACCAAAATCACTAAATTTTGGAGTTTTTCGCCAATCCAATCCAAACCAAATGCAGATATTCATACAAATGCAATAGAGGATCATTCCCAACAGTCCAAGATAGATATAGGCAAGATGTGAGATCAAAAATCTCACCTTTTCACGGAATTTGATGAAGATGAAGCTCGGGGGCAAAGCAAAGATCAACCACAAGCTTGAATCAATGTCTTCACTTTGAATTTGGAGTTAGATGTTGAATTTGCTAAAGAACTTGAGCTTGGAATTTTAATTTCCTACTCCCTCCACCATTGTTGCTGAAGCTTCAAAGTTGATGAAGTGATGAAGAGAAGGAAGGGGTTGGGCTGAGGTAGAAGAGGTGCAGCCCAAACCAAAAGCTCAACACAAAAAGTGACGAAAATTTCACTATCTCCAAACATATCGAAGTTTACACTCAAAAAGATCGCAAACGTCATTTTGAACTCAATGGGGGTGGTCTCGAGTCCTAATTTGACCGTATGCAAAAAGTAGCTTTTCGGACTAACATCCGACTAACGATAAAATATTTAAATATAAAATCGATAAATATGCGGGTTGTTACATTGTACATATAATCTAAACCGACTAAAATAATTTAAAAACACTATTTGTTTTCTTCGGTTTTAACCTGATTTTGATGTCGATCATCATATCACCTTGTATATATTCCTTCGTCTTATCTCCATCGTGTATACCTCTTCTAGTATTTCCATATATATACTTTGGCATATAGCTGCAAGTTAGCTTAGAGGTTCGTTAGCATAATTGTATAGTTGTTGTCATTAAAATCCAACAAGAGAGGTTCTAACTTCCCCCCTTTTTATGATGACAACTATACAATTTTTTGAAAACATTTATTCTATATAAAATGATATTATGATATGATTAAAGCTCCCCTTAAGTATAATATCTCCCCCTATCAACATGCATATGAATTTCTCCCCCTTTGTCATTATCAAAAAGAAATAAGAGCATATGCATATTATATTTTAATAACTCGCACTAAATATAATATTTCTCTTAAGAAATAATTCTAAGTACTTTCTTTTAATATATATGTGAACCCACATTTTTATATATAAAAGAAAAAATATCATAGATAAGTAAATAAAACAATTTAAAATTAATGCAATTTAATGAGTGTCTAATAGATATGTCAAATGTAACCACAATGATACTCATTTTACAAAATAAATATAAGGTTTACGACTTAGGAAACCATATCTAATTGGATGTGGTTGATTACTTAAAAACATAATTTTTATTATTAATCATAGTGTCGTAATAATTGCTAATGTATAATTGTCTATAATAATTGGTTAGATTAGCAAGCACCCATATATCAACATTAATTGTCATTGATTTATTATTCAAAAAATGTTTTTTATTTCTAGGTAAAATACTATCATGACATGAAGTCGTTTTAGAACTATCTCAATTGTTAGTTCTAGTATTAAAACGTGTATACATAAATGCATATGTAGTATTATTTTTATGTTTATCGCACTTATGGCCTAAACCATTTTTATTATTGTGAACTTTAGTATCTATCATTAAGAAAGATAAACCATATTTTTCTTTATTGAATTTTTTAAATTTCTCATTTAATTTGTCAAAATTCGCTTTAGAGTTTCAAAATTTCTTTTGCAAAATAACATTATTTTCTTTTAAAAGCTTATATTCTGTAATTAAATCTAAATTTCTAGCAGTCAAAGTACTATTCTCTTGTTCAAGAAACAAAAACTTAGAATTAGATGCATTTAAAGAATTTTTTAAAAATATAATTTTATTTTGAACAGATTCGTTTTCCTTTAAAAGATTAGCATTATTGTTAATCAAAAGCTCCTTTTTTTAAAAGGAAATTATTTTGAGAAACAAGTTCTTTAATGATAGTTTCAATAACTCTAGTTTGTTTTACTAGGAAATCCTTTTCTTCCTTTAATTTATCATATTTAAGTTCACAATCCTTTAACTTCTGTAAAGCAACATTATTGACCTTTTGTAATAATTTAAATTTTTTATATGAACTATCATGTAATACTAAAAGGTCATTGTAAATAGAATCATTGTGTATCGATTTTATCTGAGTGTCACCACATTGCATATGTATCGAGATTCAATTTTCAATTGCTTGCTTTAAGAAATTTGCATTTTCTCAACTGCTTTTGAGCTCTGACTAGATCTTCTCTTTCTAGCAGTGTCTCTTGGATGTTGTTACAATCAGTAAAATGCCCGGCTCTGATACCAAATAAAAGTCGTTAGCTTCGATTAATATTCGCTATGCACTAGCTTGATGATGGCCAAATATATAGATATAGAATTGAAGCGCATTAATCACAATAGCAGTAGTATATAAATCCAATGAAGTTGATGTGGTTCGAGTAATATGATTATTATATCACACTGGCAGTATAAAAGTTGCAATAAGTAAAGTGCACCAGAGATTTTTATATAGGTTCACACTTCCCATTCTACATGCAGTCCCAAACTCCTTTTGGATTTACGACTGTACCCTCAGTTAAGCCAGAGCAATAGGTTTAACAAACCGCTTGAGTTGCCTAATAGGACTTCTATATAACAAACTATCTAAGCTGCCGAATAGACCTTCGTGCCTGAAAAATTCCAACAGGACTTCGACTACAATTGGTAGTAAGTTTCTTAACTGATTGTGTTCTGGGTAACATAGATAAGTCTATTAAGTACACCCTTCCTATAATCTACTTGAGATGATGATTGATTGTAGGAAGTAAACTATTGAGAATATTTGTAATTCACAAGTGCATATAGATTAGAAAGACAGAAAGAATTGATTCTTGGTTTGGTTGGTTAAAAATAAAAGCAAGTTCTCAACTCTATTTATAGATTTGAAAAGTTCTAAATCAATAGTAGTAACCCTTGGAGAGAACTATTCAAAGCAGGGGACGCAACTGTTGAAAATAGAGGGGATATGTCTTTTTAGAAATTTAAATCAAAAAATCCATTACACGCATCCGGACGTTTGGATATTTTGTATCAGACGTCTAGATCCAATATAGACGCCTATTATGAAAAATCCAACCGTCAAGATTTGAACTAAAAAGTTAATTTTATATTTAAATGTATACAGATGTCCAGGACAAAAATACCAGACGTTTGAAGTTGAACTATCTTGTTCCTTAGACGTCTATGATGAAATATCAGACATTTGATGTTGAACTAAAATGTTCCTCAGACATCAATGCTGAAAGTTAGACTTTTAGTTTTGAACTAAAATGTTCTTCTTCCTTTTAAATGTTATATTTTGTTTATAAAATAATATTTTGATTATTTTCTTTTGAATATATATATTATAAAATAGTCACATTGTAAAAGTATTTTTCAAAAGATATTTGTGTGTGTATGATCATCAAATTGGAGATTATACATATAATCTAAACCGAGAAAAATAATATACGAACTCTATTTGTTTTCTTTACTCTAGCCCGATTTTGATGCCGATCGTCATATCTCCTTGTATATATTCTGTTTTCTTGTCTCCATCATGTATATCTCTTCTTGTATTTCCATGTATATACTTTGGCATATAGCGGCAAATTTGCTTAGAGGTTCTTTGGCATAATTGTATGGTTGTTGTCATAAAAATTGCAATAAGTAAAGTGCACCAGAGATTTTTATATGTCCATTCCCAGGCTCCTTCTGGATTTACGACTATACCCTCACTTAATCTGGAGGAATAGGTTTTACAAACCGCCTGGGCTATCGAAAAAGACTTCTATATTACAACCGTCTAGGCTTCCGAATAGGAATTTGTGCCTAAAAAATTCCATCAGGACTTCGACTACAAATGGTAGTAACTTTCTTGACAGATTGTCTTCAAGATAACACGAATTTGTCTATCACCCTTCCTATAATCTCCTTGAGGTGATGATTTGATTGTAGGAAGTAAATAGTTGAGAATATTTTTAATTCACAAGTGCGTATATTTAGAAAGATAGAAAGAATTGATTCTTGGTTTTGTTGGTTAAAAATAAAAGTGAATTCTCAACTCTATTTATAGATTTGAAAAGTTCTAAATCAATTGTAGTAACCATTGGAGAGAACTATTCAAAGTAGGGGATGCAACCGTTGAAGAAGAAGGGATATGACTTTTCATAAATTTAAATAAAACAACTTGTTACAGGCATCCAAACATCTAGATATTTTGTACCAGACGTCTAGATTCAATATAGACATCTATTATGAAAAATCCAAATGTTTGGATTTAAACTAAAAAGTTCTTACATCTGGGACAAAATGCCAAACATCTGAAGTTGAATTGTTCCTCGAACGTCTATGATGAAATATCAGACATCTAATGCTGAACTAAAATGTTCCTCAGACATCTATGGTGAAAGTTAGGCTTCTGGTTTTGAACTAAAATGTTCTTCCTTTTAAATGTTATATTTTGTTTATAAAATAGTATTTTTACTATTTTCTTTTGAATATATATATATATATATATATATATTATAAAATAGTAATACTGTAAAAATAGTTTTCAAACTATATTTTTGTGTGTGTGATCATCAAATTGGAGATTTTACATATAATCTGGACCGACTAAAATAATACACAAACTCTATTTGTTTTCTGCGGTTTTAGCCCGATGTGGATGTCAATCTTCATATCTCCTTATGTATAATCCTTCTTCCTATCTCCATCATGTATACCTTTTCTTGTATTTCCATGTATATACTTTGGGATACAGCTGTAGGTTAGAATAGAGGTTCTTTAGCATAATTGTATTGTTGTTGTCATTAAAATCCAACAAGAGAGGTTTTAACATTCTCCCCTTTTTGATGATGACAAAAATACAATATTTTGAAAATATTTATTCTATACAAAATGATATTGTAATCAGACTAAAGCTCCCTCTAAGTATAATATCTCCACTTATCAACATGCATATGATTTCTCCCCCTTTATCATTATCAAAAAGGAATAAGAGCATATGGATATTATATTTTAATAACTCCTACTGAATATAATATTTCTCTTAAGACATAAATCTATGTACTTATTTTTAATATATCTATGAACCCCTTTTTATATATAAAGAGATAAGTATCATAGATAAGTGAATAAAACAATTTAACATTAATGCAATTTAATGAGTATCTAATAGATATGTCAAATGTAATCACAATGATACTCATTTTCCAAAATAAATATAGGGTTTACGACTTAGGAAACAGTATCCAGTTGGATATGATTAATTCGTTAAAAAAACATAATTTTCATTACTAATCACAATGTCGTAATAATTGCTAATGAATAATTGCCTATAATGATTGGTGTGACGACTCAGAAATCGACGCTCAAAAATCCAAACGTAGAAGTCCAGAACGCCGGCGCTTATAACACATTAAGTAAAAACAACACAGCGGAAACAAAAATGAATATCATTAATACAACAATGGATACAAAATCTGATACAATATGATACAACAGATCCATAAATATCAGAGCAGAATACAACAGCGGAAACAATAGCAGAAGAAAGAATAACTTCAAAAGAGAAACTCCAAAAGAATCCAATCTCCATCTCTAATGCTCCAATCCAATAGCTCAACCCAAAAGCTCAAAGACTCCCAAATCCGAAGGCTCAAACTCCTATCATGCTGATTGTAGCAAACAAGGTTCACTAGTGCACAAAGCAATCACCAAACCAAAGACTTCTAGATCCATATCTACTATCTATCGATAACCTGACTCTTGGCTGCCCGTGTGGAAAATTGTGGGCACCCAGAGTTTAGAAAGGGAACAATAAACTCCAGGTCAGTCATGGGACTGGTATGAGCAAACAAAAAACAGTTTAGCTTTAACAAAAGAAATAAAAAGAAATTCGCTATGCTTTTTGGAAAATGAAACTACCATAAGGCCTCTCGGCACACACACAATGCAATCGCACACTTGGGAGAGATTTCTCCTTATGATAGTCAAACATGCTTGATACGCAAAAAAATCTGTTTTATATTATTATTAGTGCATAGTGCAGAAAACATTTCGAAAGTATAATATTAATCTTAGCCAGCATAGGTACCATTATATTATGCCTGCTATAGCTACCACCTGAGGTGGTAGGTTATACAACTACAATCATAAAGGGCTCGTATAGTTTCTTTGGATTTCCAACAAATGGTCAGGCTAAGGAACTTCCTATGCCACATGGGTACGCCTCTAGAGGGACGCCCCGAGAACTTAACCAGCTCTCTGCCAACACAAGGCCGAGTTACCTCACGCTTTCAGTGCAATGAAGCTGTAACTTGATAACTCCACACACGAGTATGCCATTCCCGGTCGTTACTGACCTTTATCCGAGGATCCTCAACACCAACAACCACAAAGTAATAAATTAGCAGCAACCACATAGGTTAAATATCTGGGCTCCATACCATGGTACCACCTTCTTCCATAAGGAAATGGACATACCCTGAGGGCGCTACCACCAAACAACCTTGCCGCATCCATCCTGTTTCGACCATTTCGGGTTGTGAGGTCCGACGAGGTCTCGTCCACAAAACTACGCTTTTCACAAAAGCCATGCTTCGATCAGCCAATGATCAGCAACACTTAGCATGCCACATTACCAAATTGGGAATGTATCACTAGTAACCATCAACTACATAACCTCTGAGCTCATACGTCTCGGAGAAGGGTGTTAAGCTAAGAGAATAAATTCTCCGCCACCAACAGAAATGTATTTGATAGAAACTAGCTTTACATCTCAAAGTGTAACGTCAGACATACATCCATACAAGTCCGTTCCGGGTTCGAACGGAACCGAAGGCACTTCAAAGAAGCCCTTGAAATCCGGATATTCCCTAATCACGTCCAGACTCCCCATCACATAGGGTAATATAAATCTCTATACCGGGGATCAGTCGGTGCAGAGACATTCGACAAGAAATCCTTTCGTTTTCGAAAATACCCGGTCTTCACCACCGTCTTCAAATGCTATCCAATTCAACGTATCATTAATTCGGAATGGGTTTTATGACACAAAGTCCTCTCCCGGCTAAACCGAATAATGAGCGCTAATTTTAAAACCATATGGATATATTGGGATCTTAGTTAAATCACAACATATTTCCCAAAACCTTTCCATTTGAAATGGTTTAACAAATTTCCATTTTAATCTTTTAAACAAAAGATTCACCTTTTAAAAAAACCACCAAGGTTCACCAATCTTTCACAAAGATTCATTCATAGCTTTCAAAACATTTCAATTTCAAATCTTTTATACACAAGATACACCTTTAAGATCCTCTTAAATTTGAAAACAAAGTTCACAAAGATTTATCCATAATATATATAAACAAAAGATCTACTTTCAAAATCCTCTTTCAGTTTGAAAACAAAGTTCATTCAATCTTTAACAAAGATTCATTTATAACTTGAAAACCCTTTTCAACAAAACTGGAAATTCTTCTTTATATGAAAGCTATTATTATTTGAAAACAAATGTTTTTCATTTCGGGAAAATCTGATTAAATTAACTCAATTTATAGCCTTTCAAAGTATACATTGGAAAATCAGCGAACTGCCGTATACTTGGCAAGTTCTATTTGGGTTAAATTTAAATTCCCAAAATAATTCTTTTTATATACTTCAAAATGATTTAAAATCCATATATATTGTATAACTTGTATAATCCTTTCAAACCATATTTCCAAACAATTTCAAAACTTAAACAAGATATATTATATTCAAAACTAGATTTCAATTTCAAATTTCCTTTTCAAAAGCTTTTCATATTCAACCCAATTCCATTTCCAAAACCATTTGGATTCAAAATTCAATTTTTAAACTTTTCACCATTTGAAAATAATATTAAATTTAAAATATATGTGACTTTACCAATTTCCTCGTGAAATCCATATTTGTGTGTGTGTGGTGTAGTCCAGGGATTTTACATACAATAATAACATATCACAACCATTATCAATTCAAGCACAACAATATAGATAAGCGGTATACCCTATAACGCTTATCTTCATTCACAGATTCATAAGTAAAAATGTAAATTCATCATAGATAAATAAATCACAGTTCACAGCTCAACCATATTACAGAACATCACACATCAGGGATATCACAGAATTTAAGGCATTCAATACAATTCAATCATCCATAAGTAAGATCAATTCATTATCTAAAATTAAACCAAATTAATTACTTATGAATAAACTTCTAATCGTGGTTAATTAATATTAATTAATTAAAATCCATTTTAATTAATTAACCTTTAATCATTTATTAATTAACCTTTAATAATAAATTAATTAACCTTAATTAATAAATAAATCAAATTTTAATCATTAAATAATTAACCTTTAATCGTTTAATTATCCTTTAATTAATCATCTTTAATTAATTACATTATTTAACCTTAATTAATTAATTATCCTTAAATATAATTACACAAAGTAATTATCCCTTAATTACATTAAGTGATAATCTTTTATTAATTACATTAAGTAATTATACTTAATTAATCTTCATTAAGTAATTCCCTTTAATTACTTATCATTAATTTATCACCCTTTAATTAAGTAATTAACCTACAAATAATTGATTTATTAACCTTTAATTAATCACTTGATTGATCAACCATTAATTAATTACATTAAGTAATTATCCTCATCTTTTAAATTATTAACATTAGGAAATTACTCAAGACCCTCATTAATCAAAAGATAAACCATTTATCTTAAAAAATCTTTTTCTTTAAATAACCTTTGAAATTAATTAATTAACACATGGATTAACTTAAGACCTCAAAGTTAATTAATAATAAAAATCATTTCACTTTCTTTAATTAACCATTTAATTATATTATTTAAACTTATTTAAATAACTTAAGAATAAATTTAAAATAATAGATATATAATAAAATACCTTAAATTTTCATTAATCTTAAATAATTGATTTTAAACCTTTAATTAATTCCAAAACTAGAATAAAACATTTATTGTTTAAAAGAATTACCAAGAAAGTGTTTTTAAACTTGTTTTAATTTAATTTGGAAAAAAACTTGTTTATTTAAAATTTCAAAAACTATTACATTGCAAACCCGAGACCAATTTCGAAATCGCCGAGCTTATACCCGAGTCTCCCCTTCTATATTTTAAAACTTGTTTTTGATTTAAATTTTTAAAACCTGGTTTATAAAAAAAATTAACCCGAGTTACTTAACCAAATTCTTCGAGACATTCACGCAATCAACTCGAGATTAACCCGAGCTAGAACCCTTCTTCCCCAAAGCCTAAACAAACCCAAACTTTAACGTGTACGTGCACGTGCACCAGAGGCCTGACCACCTCCGGTCATCGTTCCGATCACCAGCATGTCGATGAAGACCTCGCCGATGATTCCAAACACCCAGATCAATCAATTCGTCGAACAATCAAAATCGAACAATTCGATCCATTTCTGGAACGAAACGAACATCTAAAAAAACCCCATGCAATCGCCACCTCCGATGATCTGAAGCTTCGCCACCACGTCCAGAGTTTCATCACACGTCAAAGCTCTAATCCCCACCACTCCAGTCAACTCCGGTTCGCCCATGACGCCGCATTGGCCTCGACAACCTTGCCGTCTCGAGCAGCCCTTAAACCCTAGTTTGTCGATTACTGACCACCACCGTCACCTAGAATCCCAGTCACCATTTTTGCTATAACCTCCATACTTCGAGCTATCACCAGCTCCAAGCGCGACACTTCTCCATCGCCGTTCGTCAAGAAATCGAACAAAGTTCTAATTCCGATCAATTCGCAATATCTCATCATATACAATCTTAAAAATCATAATATGGTTATCAAAAATCATAATTTTGAAATACGAATCAGATTGTTAAATAAAAACATGATTTCCAAATAATTGATTTAATGCCTTGATTTGTTTTCTTACTGTAAATTCATATTTTTGAAATAAGTTCTTAATATAAATTCTTGAAATCATTTTTAACCTTGATGTTATAGTTTTACAATCAATTTTCATGAGATCAAAGCCTATCATTGATTATATGAAGAGAAATTGAATTATTTTGGTGGATTTTTGAGCCTGTAACATAACAGAGCTTGTATACATCTACACAGACATGCCTATCTATATACAGGGTCATTCAAACTTAATTACAATAAAAAAAACATTCATGCAAACATTTTCCCAAAACATACTTTAAGCATTTATCACTTTCAACCAAGATTTAACAAATTTTAAGCTTCCACAAAGGTAGATTACTTCACAGTCAAATTTGAAGAACAGAGGTTTATATATAAACCTATACAGATATGCATCAATTCTTCTAGGCAATCACATAAATACATCCATAGAAACCACAATATTTTGATTGTGTATCACAAGCAATATCATATAAATGGATTTAGTTTTTAAGTTAGGAGTTTGCTCACCTAGATCAAAAGAACAGAGAACAGCCTAGAAAATGTTTTGAATTCCAAAACTGATCTGGACTTTGATGTTGAGTTTGTTTTACTTTGATACTTTCAGGTTTTGATCTTTGCCTTAGATCTGAAGCTTTTGAATTTGTGGTTTGTTTGATCTGAAACTTGATCATTGACCTGATCTTGAACTTCACTTAAATTGCTTTAGGTTGAACTTGAATCTGAAGCTTAATTTCATATTTGCTTGTATTTTGATCTGAACTTAAATCTACTTCTTCCCTTAGTTTCCAGGTTTTGATTTTTATTTTGATTTCTCAGGTTTGAAGATTGTGTTGATTGTTGTTCTTGAATTTTATTTCTCTTTTCCAGATTTTGTTTTTTTTTATTTTTCATTTTTGGTTTCTTTTTCTTTGATCTGGATTTGGTTTCCAGGTTTTTTTTGTTTTGGTTTGAGAAGTTTTAAAGAGAATGGCCTGGTTCAACAAATTCTTATTTGTATTTTATTTTATATTACTTAAATTTAAAAGAGATTAAAGTATGACACTTGTTCAAATCTTTTGCTATTATCCTACAAATGGCATTTTGCATCAAAAAGAGTTTACACTTGTAAATTACATATATTAATAATAGTGGAAATTGGTGTGAAGGGCCTAATTATACGGCCCAATTTATTTCTAGGACACGGGTTTGAAATTAATTTTTTCCAGGACAAATATCTAGGCGCGTGCGTCTTCATCTTCTCAAACCAATCGTATCTTCTGAAATCTACTGCTCAGGGAAATTAGGCAAAATTAGGTCGTCTTTTCTTGTGCAATAAGCGCTCGTTCCATTTTTTGAAAGATATTGGGCGTTAGTTTCTTCTGAATCAAATTCAACTTTAATTGTGGGAAATCGTGAGGCGATTTTCTTCATTTGGATAGGCTAATCGATTTTCACTATTGGATTGCTTGTTCTTTGGTGAGTCTCGATTTTATTTGGTGGTTTTCATTGTCAATTCGATGTTTTCTGGTGCTCATGATGTTTTTCTATTTTTCTTATCAGGGGAGGCGGTTTTGATTTATTGGAGGAAGGTTTTGTTTGATGTAGTTGGAATAATGGCCTCGGATTGGTATTCTTTTATTCTGATAACATAAGAATTGTGTATTTAGCCTAGTTGCATCATTCACTTTAGATTATGATTTTAGTATTTAGAGTATCACTTCAGATTTGGTTTGAGCAATCAAAGTATTTATTTTTGTCAGTCCATTCTGTTTGTACTCATTTTGGGTATGAAATTGGATCTGAAATAATATTAGTTGAAGTTGTTTATTCTTTAGTTCTTTTTGATTTGTGATCTTTAAAAAGATAAATTATTTTATCGTTTTGTGAAAAGTGGGATAGAAAATGTGTAACGACCCAGAATTTCTGTCATTTGAAATTCATTTAATTGATTTTAAATATTAACAAGTAAGATTTGTAAGTCGAATAAATTTAATTTCGAATATAGAGATTTAATTGGATAATTAAATCGATAATTTAATATCTGAAATTCCAGAAATAATTGAAATCTAAATTAAATGTGTATAAAAATGATTTATAAAGTTATATTAAATCATATTGGAGTTAGAATAATGTTTGTAAACTTTTAAAATTGAATTAAAAGTTAAATTGTGATAATTGATTATTTTAATATATAATTGACGACTAAAAATAGTCATTTTTCAAACAATCTCAGATTTCGACGAAACCAGTTTCATCAGATCCGAAATGTTATATTATTGTAAGATTTCAAATTTCGTGTCTATCGGATTTACCGTTTGTCCAGGGCGAGCCAAAAGCATAGAAGTTAGTTTAACAGATTTAATTTAAATTTGATCGTTTAATTCCGTAACTCGCACATATGATCAAATTAGCTCCCGAAACACATTCCATTGTGTCCGGAACATGGGTTAAACCTTCGAAACGTCAGCCGAAACGCTTCGTTTGGAGTTCGGAAAATCTCGGATGAATAGTGTTTTGTCAAATTTTCTATATAAGGACGTTTTATTTTCCATTTGCAAACAAACTAGGGTTTCAAGCTTCAGCCGGCCCTAGCTATTTTCAATGGCCAAAATGCTATAAACTTCATCTCCTCCGATCTCCTCATCCATCGACTTTCATCCAAATCTTCCAACTAGCAAAACGTAGAGCACGCCGAGTACTTCACATCCAACGGTGGAGATCGTTTAAAGTGAAGCCGATCGACGGCAATTGGAGTTGGAATGCAGCGCGTTCGCACACGTTTTTCCACGTGAGATGGAGGCCGAGCCTGGCCGTGCTCTGGCCGGAGGTAGAGTTCGCGAGGACCTTCGAGATGATGGTTGCTGATCATCTTACCGAGCGACTTGGATGGAGCGACGTTCAAGCCGTAGAGGCGGCTATGGGTCTGTTTGCCTGTAGCTTGCGTTCGTGAAGAAGAAGTGAGATCTAGTGGCCGCGTTTTTTCAATTCATTTAAACGGCCAGATCTAGGGTTTGTAAAATAAAAATAGAAATTGTTTATAAATGTATATACAAACTTCATAAATCGATAACTCTTGTATACGTTGTCAGATTTTGACGAATTTGGAAGCGCCGGAATCACAGCGTCGCAATCTACCCTGCAGCGCAGATCTGGGATCGTTCTGAGCAAGTTAAAATTTTTGCGTTAAATCGAACGTGCTCGATTTAATGTAAAATTGAATGCTCGACATTTTAAAGCAAAGGTGAGAACTTCTCACTCAATCGAATTGTGTTTCGATTTAAATTTTGAATAGTTGAATTTAAAATTGCTTGATTGTGTGATTGAATGATGGTTGCTATCTATTGTATTGAAATAGACCCTATACGCCGCATATTAAGTGGAGGTTATTATATTAAAAACATATACTGTGATATTCCACCTTGAAGTGGAATTGGTATTATATATGTATTTTGAGTTGATTTCCCGCATTATATAGCGGATGAGACCCTATTGCGCCGCATAATAGCGGATAGTATTTTATAAATCCCATATACCGTGATATTCCACCTCGAAGTGGAATTGGTATTGTGCTAATATCTGTGGATGCAGGGAAACAGGTTGGAGGGATCCAACTGGATTCCTCAAACATTTGAAAATATTTCATATCTTGTGTGTTGATTATTTATAATCTCTGTGTGATTATCTTTGTGATTGAAATTGTTGAAGGCTATAGGTTAGCCGAATATATTTTTGGTATCCTTGGACACCGAAAATAAATAAAAATTGGATTTTTTAAAATTCAAGTTGAAAGTTTATTTTAAAACTTATTTTTGAGAATTGGATAAATTAAAAAGGAGTTTTAAAAAGATAAAGTTATTTTTGAACCATATTGAATAAAATTTCAAATTACGGGGAAAAGGCTTAATAAATGGATTTCGATTAATATTATTATAAGTTGAAGAATTTATTAAAAAGTTGGATTTTTAAATAGATTTGAAGAGAAAGAAATTTATTTAAAAAGGAAATGATTTTGTAAATTCATTGGAAATTTATAAGGAGAAATTAATTGGTTATAATAATTAATAAAGAATAATTAATTTAGTATTAATTATTAATTAAGAGTTAATTAATGATCTATTAAAGGATAACTTATTAAATGTTTTGGTAATTAATTGATTTTTAATTTACCATAACTAGCAAAAATTTATACGTAGAAATTTATCTGACTTTAAATTAATCAGATAATTAAATTAATCCTACTTATGGATGTTTGGATTATATTGGATGGTGAATTGTTTGATATCTCTGATATGTGATGCTTTGTGATATATCCTGATTTGTGTTGTGATCTGTAATTTGTTTATCTGTGATATATATATATATATATATATATATATATATCTGTGATCTGTGAATGAAAGATAAGCATTATAGTTTATACCGCTTATCAATTTTATTGTTATATTTGTTCCGTGATGGTTGAATGTTGTTGCACTATTGTGTTAAACTCTTGGACTACACAATACACACACAAATGTGGATTTCACGTGGAAATCGGTTAAGTCACAGATTTTTAACAATTCTAAAGATTGAATTTTTGAATCCAAATTAGTTTTGGAAATTGGAATTGAAAGTTTTTTTAAAAAAATGAGTTTCAAAATTAAGAGTTATTTTAAATAACTTAATAAAATTGAAATTTGAATAATTTGATTTAAAATTTGAATTCAATATTTTGAAAATTGAATTCAATAATTTGGGAATTTTGGTTTAAAAGATTATGCAAGTATAAAAAGTGTTTATATGGGTTTTTTAACCATTTAAAATATGGTTTTGGAAATTTAAATTTAAATCCAAGATTTGTACTTGGATGGCTTTAACCTGTGTAATTGTAACCAGTTTTTCCCAAAACGAAAACTATTTATTTTCAAATAATAATATCTTTCATAAAGTGAAAAGATTTCCAATTTGTATCGAAACATTTCAAGTTGAAATGAACTTGTGAATAGTTTGGAAAAACTATGAATTAACCTTTGTGAAGATGATTAAGCTTTATCTTGAAATCAAAGAAAATTTTAAAAGGTGTATCTTTTATATTATAAAAGACTTGAATTGTGAATAGTTTTGAAAGCTATAAGTTAAATCTTGATTTAAAGATTTAATGGGTTAATCCAATTGAAATGGGAAATGATTTGGGAATCTGTGAATGAATCTTTGTGAAATTGGGTAAACTTTGTGAAGTAAATCTTTTTGTTTAAAGATTTAAAATGGTAATTTGTTTAAACCATTTAAAGGAAAGGATTTGGGTAATAAGTTGTGACTTAATTGATATCCCTATATCCATATGTTTTAAATATTGTGCTCACTATTCGGTTTAGCCGGGAAAGGACCTTTGTGTCATATAACCCATTCCGAATAAGTGATTTGACGATATGGATAACATTTGAAGACCGGTGGTGAAGACCGGGTATTTGTGAAAACGATAGGATGACCTATCGATTGTCTCTGCACCGTTAGCTACGGTATAGAGATTTCCTTTGTGATGGGAAGTTCGATCGGGATTGTGAATACCCGAATTGCAAGGGCTTCTTTGGAAGTGCCTTTAGTTCTGTTCGAACCCGGAACAGACTTGTATGGCTACATGTATGACATTACACTTTGAGATATAAAGCAGATTTCTTTCAAATAGATTTCTGTTGGTGGCGGAGAATTTATTCTCTTAGCTTAACACCCTTCTCTGAGACGTACGAGCTCAGAGGTTATGTAGTTGAAGGTTATCAGTGATATATTCCCAATTTGGTAATGTGGCATGCTGAGTGTTGTTGTGTGATGATTATTTATTGATCATTTGTTGATCAAAGCGTGGCTTTGTGAAAAAGCGTAGCTTTGTGGACGAGACCTCTTCAGACCTCACAACCCGAAAATGGTCGAAATAGGAATGATGCGGCAAGGTTATGAGGGTCGCTCCCTTTAGGGTATGTCATTTCCTTCTGGAAAAGGGTGGTATCAGGTATGGAGCCCTAGTATTTAACCTATGTGGTTACTCCAATCTCATTTACTGTGTGATTGTTGTTTTGTTGAGGCGCCTCGGATAAAGGTCCCAAAGGACCGGGGGGTGGCATATTTGTGTAGTAGTTACTTAGTGTAAGAGGTAACCCAGCCTTGTGTTGGTAGAGAGCAGATTGACTCTCAGGACATCCTGCCAGAGGCGTACCCATGTGGCAGTAGGAAGTTCCTTAGCCTGACCATTTGTTGGAAATCCAAAGAAACAATACGAGCCTTGTACGGTTTTAGTTGTATAACCTGCTATGGAATTTGGCGGTAACCTGCTATTGAACATAGTAGCTATAGTAGGCATAAGTGCGAAATGCCTATGCTGGCTAAGATTAATATTATACTTTCGAAATGTTTTCGGCACTATGCACTAATAATAATATTTAAAAGAATTTGCGTAGTGAGCATGTTTGACTATCATAAGGAGAAATCTCCTCCAATTCTTCGTTTGCATTGTGTGTGTGGCAGGAGGCCTTATGGTAGTTTCATTTTCCAAAAACATTGCAGATTCCTTTCCTTTGTATTCCTTTGGGCAAATAACTGTTTTTAGTTCTCACACCAGTCCCATGACTGACCTGGAGTTTATTGTTCCCTTCCTAAACTCTGGGTGCCCATCATTTTCCACACGGGCGGCCTAGAGTCAGGTTATCAGGTCATTCTGGATTTCAGGAGGCTTTGGAGCTCAAGTGGCGAGCTGGATGGCGAGACGTAGCATTCGTATACGATATTATCTTTTCCGCTGTAAAAAATTCATTTGTAAGGACAAGTTCATATAATTGTCCAGTTGTGTTGTATATTGTTGTTGTAAACTCTGATGATGATGTAATGTATAAACTGATATAGTTCTTTGATTTAAAGATTATTCATTTATCTATTATATGTTGTTCCGCTGCGATATGTGAGATTCTGATATTGTTTCTGTTGTTTCTTCTTTCTTTCTTTCTTTCTTTCTGTCTTCTTCTACCTCTTCTTTTTAAACATAACAATTCGGTTTTCCGGCATTCGATTGCTCGGCAGTTGATATAGTGGACGTATTGATGTCGATTTTCGGAAGTCGAAAATCCTCGAAACGTTATATGTGGTATCAGAGCATTTGGTTAAGCGATAACCTTGGCTCTGTTGGGAATTACTCATTAGAGATAGAGTCAGTAGTACTCTAGAATGAGTGTGAGTGTAATAATAGATATGAGCGCGTATTTGTTAGTGAATATGAAATTGCTTTGTATTGTGTTGACTTGTCAGTTGAGTGTTTATGGATTCTGATCGGTGCAGTCTAGCTAATTGTATCGATAGGGGTTTCTAAACTCTTGAAAAAGATAATCCGATATAGTATCATTTTAAATTGGGTAAATGAAATAATTTTACCTCGATTATATTTTGTATATAAAGGAAATACTTTTCGGAATTATTAAAGTGTATATAAATTAATTGTTTGGTTGTTGAAAATGTAAGAAAATATATATATTAATAAAAGTTGTTTGAATAATCTAAATAAAAACAACAATTATGAAAGAATAAATTATATAAGAGCAACAATTGTATAAGTATAGAATTATAATTAAAATGATTTACAATTGTGAAATAATCTTGTATAAGTAAAGTAAAATAGTGAAATTATATGAGAAAAAGATTTATAAATGTGATTTATAAATAAAAGGAAATTTTAAAAGAATATTAAGCACTGAATTCACTACTGTTACTGGGAAATAATAAGGGTGATGACTGCAGCATCATCAGTATCATTTTCGAGTTTCTGTGTAATGGATTTGCTACCATAATAAATTAAAAAATTGAAGTTCTGTTGTGATGAATAAAATTTAAATTAAAATCCAAATTTAAATTGATGAATATAAGTGAAACGAGTTTTAGACTTATAATATGAAATAAAGATTATAGCTTTGGTAAAGTTAAAGAATTTGAGTTAGCATAGTAAATATATGATGTGAATTTAACTAAAGGAAGGTTAAATAAATTGAATTGGATTAGATAAGTGATTATAATATGATTTGGAAAGTTGAATAATAAGTTGTATAGTGAAAGCAAATGTAAGTGGAAATTTGAAATGGAATATAACTTAAGTGATGTTAAATGAAGTTGATTTTGGTGTCGAAGTGAAATAGCAAAGTGAATTAAATGGATGTGAACTTGAGTTATATAAAGGAGATTCTACCTTATTTGTAAAATGAATTAGCAATTGAATTGAACTAATGGATTGAATGTTAATCATCGAATGTAAGTAAATTGATATGGAATAATGGATATAAGTGTTAATTCATTAAAAGCTAATAAATTGGAAATTCAATGAAAGCCAATTTAATATTAAACCAATTGGAATTAAAAATGTTGAACCAAATTGAATGTAAAATTAATAATTTGGTTATGTTGGTTATGATTTGATTGTTAGATGGTTGTTAGTTGATTGTATATAATTCATTAAGTGTTAATGAAGTTGAATTAGTGAAATTGAAAGCTATGTAATTGAATTTGAATTGAAAGTGGACTAATGTGAATTGGTCGCAAGTGACAACATTTGTATCGAAAACTTTATAAATTGCTTATGGGAATTATTTGATTGCATTGCTTATGGAAACTTTGTGTTTGTTATAGAAAATTAATGAAATGTAAATGAATTTCCTATATATGGCACTTATATGTTTAAATTAAGTGAATACAGGTACCCGGGCTGCCGTTCGGCTGGTTGGGTCGTGCCAAAATGCTTAATAAATAAATGCTTTGCTTAAAATGCTAAAAAGGTACGCCTACGCAATAAAAATAGGAAATATGAACTGTTTTTCTGTTTTCCGACCGTGTGGGTCGATGTATATATATTTATATCTATTGTGAAATTGCGAAAGCTCCTCCGTACAAAGAAGACTCTGCCAAAATTTTCCGTAAATTATGGGAGTTAGAAAATTTTTGAACTTTTGGAATTTTTTTGTTAACGGAAAGTCGTTTTCCCAAATTGTAATAAAATGTAGGAATTGAACTAGAAAATGGAAACCATTGTTTTGGTTGAAGTTAAAGGTTTTGGAAATGGTGAATATAAAATTTTCACTAAGTGGATTTTTGAAAAGTTAATGGATTTGGGGCATTTTTCTTACTTTGCAATTTCGAGGACGAAATTCTTTTAAGGGGGGAAGATTGTAACAACCTAGAATTTCTGTCATTTGAAATTCAGATATTTAATTGATTTTAAATATTAACAAGTAAGATTTGTAAGTCGAATAAATTTAATTTCGAATATAGAGATTTAATTGGATAATTAAATCGATAATTTAATATCTGAAATTCCAGAAATAATTGAAATCCGAATTAAATGTGTATAAAAATGATTTATAAAGTTATATTAAATCATATTGGAGTTAGAATGATGTTTGTAAACTTTTAAAATTGAATTAAAAGTTAAATCGTGATAATTGATTATTTTAATATTTAATTGACGACTAAAAATAGTCATTTTTCAAACAGTCTCGGATTTCGACGAAACTAGTTTCATCGAATCTGTAATGTTATATTATTGTAGGATTTCGAATTTCGTGTCAATCGGATTTACCGTTTGTCCGGGGCGAGCTAAAACGCATAGAAGTTAGTTTAACCGATTTAATTTAAATTTGATCGTTTAATTCCGTAACTCGCACATATGATCAAATTAGCTCCCGAAACACGTTCCATTGTATCCGGAACGTGGGTTAAACCTCAGAAACGTTAGCCGGCACGCTTTGTTTGGAGTTCGGAAAATCTCGGATGAATAGTGTTTCGTCAAATTTTCTATATAAGGACGTTTTATTTTCCATTTGCAAACAAACTAGGGTTTCAAGCTTCAGCCGGCCCAAGCTATTTTCAATGGCCGAAATACTATAAACTTCATCCCCCCGATCTCCTCATCCATCGACTTTCATCCAAATCTTCCAACTAGCAAAACGTAGAGCACGCCGAGTACTTCACATCCAACGGTGGAGATCGTTTAAAGTGAAGCCGATCGATGGCAATTGGAACTGGAAGGTAGCGCGCTCGCACGCGTTTTTCAAAGCGAGATGGAGGCCGAGCCTGGCCGTGCTCTGGCCGGAGGTAGAGTTCACGAGGACCTTCGAGATGATGGTTGCCGATCATCTTACCGAGCGACGTGGAGGGAGCGACGTTCAAGCCCTAGAGGCGGCTATAGGTTCATTTGCATGTAGCTTGCATTCGTGAAGAAGAAGTGAGATCTAGCGGCTGCGTTTTTTCAATTCATTTGAATGGCCAGATCTAGGGTTTGTAAAATAAAAATAGAAATTGTTTATAAATGTATATACAAACTTCATAAATCGATAACTCTTGTATACGTTGTTAGATTTTGACGAATTTGGAAGCGCTAGAATCGCAGCGTCGCAATCTACGCTGCAGCGCAGATCTGGGATCGTTCTGAGCAAGTTAAAAATTTTGCGTTAAATCGAACGTGCTCGATTTAATGTAAAATTGAATGCTCGACATTTTAAAGCAAATGTGAGAACTTCTCACTCAATCGAATTGTGTTTCGATTTAAATTTTGAATAGTTGAATTTAAAATTGCTTGATTGTGTGATTGAATGATGGTTGCTATCTATTGTATTGAAATAGACCCTATACGCCGCATATTAAGTGGAGGTTATTATATTAAAAACATATACCGCGATATTCCACCTTGAAGTGGAATTGGTATTATATATGTATTTGGAGTTGATTTCCAGCATTATATAGCGGATGAGACCCTATTGCGCCGCATAATAGCGAATAGTATTTTATAAATCCCATATACCACGATATTTCACCTCGAAGTGGAATTGGTATTGTGCTAACATCTGTGGATGCAGGGAAACAGGTTGGAGGGATCCAACTGGATTCCTCAAACATTTGAAATTATTTCATATGTTGTGTGTTGATTATTTATAATCTCTGTGTGATTATCTTTGTGATTGAAATTGTTGAAGGCTATAGGTTAGCCGAATATATTTTTGGTATCCTTGGACACCGAAAATAAATAAAAATTGGATTTTTTAAAATTCAAGTTGAAAGTTTATTTTAAAACTTATTTTTGAGAATTGGATAAATTAAAAAGGAGTTTTAAAAAGATAAAGTTATTTTTGAACCATATTGAATAAAATTTCAAATTACGGGGAAAAGGCTTAATAAATGGATTTCGATTAATATTATTATAAGTTGAAGAATTTATTAAAAAGTTGGATTTTTAAATAGATTTGAAGAGATAAAGAAATTTATTTAAAAAGGAAATGATTTTGTAAATTCATTGGAAATTTATAAGGAGAAATTAATTGGTTTTAATAATTAATAAAGAATAATTAATTTAGTATTAATTATTAATTAAGAGTTAATTAATGATCTATTAAAGGATAATTTATTAAATGTTTTGGTAATTAATTGATTTTTAATTTACCATAACTAGCAAAAATTTATACGTAGAAATTTATCTGACTTTAAATTAATCATATAATTAAATTAATCCTACTTATGGATGTTTGGATTATATTGGATGTTGAATTGTTTGATATCTCTGATATGTGATGCTTTGTGATATATCCTGATTTGTGTTGTGATCTGTAATTTGTTTATCTGTGATATATATATATATATATCTGTGATCTGTGAATGAAAGATAAGCGTTATAGTTTATACCGCTTATCAATTTTATTGTTATATTTGATCCGTGATGGTTGAATGTTGTTGCACTATTGTGTTAAACCCTTGGACTACACAATACACACACAAATGTGGATTTCACGTGGAAATCAGTTAAGTCACAGATTTTTAACAATTCTAAAGATTGAATTTTTGAATCCAAATTAGTTTTCGAAATTGGAATTGAAAGTTTTTTTAAAATGAGTTTCAAAAATAAGAGTTATTTTAAATAACTTAATAAAATTGAAATTTGAATAATCTAATTTAAAATTTGAATTCAATATTTTGAAAATTGAATTCAATAATTTGGGAATTTTGGTTTAAAAGATTATGCAAGTATAAAAGGTGTTTATATGGGTTTTTTTTAACCATTTAAAATATGGTTTTGGAAATTTAAATTTAAATCCAAGATTTGTACTTAGATGGCTTTAGCCTGTGTAATTGTAACCAGTTTTTTCCAACACAAAAACTATCTGTTTTCAAATAATAATAGCTTTCATAAAGTGAAAATATTTTCAATTTGTATCGAAACATTTCAAGTTGAAATGAAATTGTGAATAGTTTGGAAAAACTATGAATTAACCTTTGTGAAGATGATTAAGCTTTATTATGAAATCAAAGAAGATTTTAAAAGTTGTATCTTTTATATTATAAAAGACTTGAATTGTGAATAGTTTTGAAAGTTATAAGTTAAATCTTGATTTAAAGATTTAATGGGTTAATCCAATTGAAATGGGAAATGATTTGGGAATCTGTGAATGAATCTTTGTGAAATTGGGTGAACTTTGTGAAGTAAATCTTTTTGTTTAAAGATTTAAAATGGTAATTTGTTTAAACCATTTAAAGGAAAGGATTTGGGTAATAAGTTGTGACTTAATTGAAATCCCTATATCCATATGTTTTAAATTTTGTTCTCACTATTCGGTTTAGCCGGGAAAGGACCTTTGTGTCATATAACCCATTCCGAATAAATGATATGACGATATGTATAACATTTGAAGACCGGTGGTGAAGACCGGGTATTTGTGAAAATGATAGGATGACATATCGATTGTCTCTGCACCGTTAGCTACGGTATACAGATTTCCTTTGTGATGGGAAGTTCGATCGGGATTGTGAATACCCGGATTTCTAGGGCTTCTTTGGAAGTGCCTTCGGTTCTGTTCGAACCCGGAATAGACTTGTATGGTTACATGTCTGACATTACACTTTGAGATATAAAGCAGATTTCTTTCAAATACATTTCTGTTGGTGGCGGAGAATTTATTCTCTTAGCTTAACACCCTTCTCTGAGACGTACGAGCTCAGAGGTTATGTAGTTGAAGGTTATCAGCGATATATTCCCAATTTGGTAATGTAGCATGCTGAGTGTTGCTATGTGATGATTATTTATTAATCATTTGTTGATCAAAGCGTGGCTTTGTGAAAAAGCGTAGCTTTGTGGACGAGACCTCTTCGGACCTCACAACCCGGAAATGGTCGAAACAGGAATGATGCGGCAAGGTTATGAGGGTCGCTCCCTTTAGGGTATGTCATTTACTTCTGGAAAAGGGTGGTATCAGGTATGGAGCCCTGGTATTTAGCCTATGTGGTTACTCTAATCTCATTTATTGTGTGATTGTTGTTTTGTTGAGGCGCCTCGGATAAAGGTCCCAAAGGATCGGGGGGTGGCATATTTGTGTAGTAGTTACCTAGTGTAAGAGGTAACCTAGCCTTGTGTTGGAAGAGAGCAGGTTGACTCTCGGGACGTCCCGCCAAAGGCGTACCCATGTGGCAGTAGGAAGTTCCTTAGCCTTACCTTGTTGGAAATCCAAAGAAACAATACGAGCCTTGTATGGTTTTAGTTGTATAACCTGCTATGGAATGTGGCGGTAACCTCCTATTGAACATAGTAGCTATAGTAGGCATAAGTGCGAAATGCCTATGCTGGCTAAGATTAATATTATACTTTCGAAATGTTTTCTGCACTATGCACTACTAATAATATTTAAAAGAATTTGCGTAGTAAGCATGTTTGACTATCATAAGGAGAAATCTCCTCCAATTTTGTGTTTGCATTGTGTGTGTGGCGGTAGGCCTTATGGTAGTTTCATTTTCCAAAAACATTGCGGATTCTTTTCCTTTGTATTCCTTTGTGAAATAACTGTTTTTAGTTCTCACACCAGTCCCATGACTGACCTGGAGTTTATTGTTCCCTTCCTAAACACTGGGTGCCTATCATTTTCCACACGGGCAACCTAGAGTCAGGTTATTAGGTCATTCTGGATTTCAGGAAACTTTGGAGCTCAAGTGGTGAGCTGGATGGCGAGACGTAGAATTTGTATATGATATTATCTTTTCCACTGTAAAAAATTCATTTGTAAGGACAAGTTCATATAATTGTCCAGTTGTGTTGTATATTGTTGTTGTAAACTCTGATGATGATGTAATGTATAAACTGATATAGTTCTTTGATTTAAAGATTATTCATTTATCTATTATATGTTGTTCCGCTGTGATATGTGAGATTCTGATATTGTTTCTGTTGTTTCTTCTTTCTTTCTTTCTTTCTGTCTTCTTCTACCTCTTCTTTTTAAACATAACAATTCGGTTTTCCGGCATTCGATTGCTCGGCAGTTGATATAGTGGACGTATTGATGTCGATTTTCGGAAGTCGTAAATCCTCGAAACGTTACATGATGATTTGTTATGTAGTATTTTTTGCTATTAGTTTCTAATTCAGATCAATTTCACATACTTATTTTTTTGTTTACATTTTTTTTGCAGGTGTGATTCATCTGTTATAGTTGTGTTTGATTTCAATAACAATTGTTTTAGTGCTCGTTTTGGATTGGATGCTTCTATTTCTTCTGTTAGGAATAGGATTTGCGGGGAGTGGATTAATTTTAGTCCATCATGCTTTGATTTTTTTATATTCGAGAATCAAAGACTACCTTTGTTGAAACGGATAGTGATCTTCAAGCTGTATTGTGTTTGTCTTGGTTTAAAAAGAAAGAATTTTTGGTATTTTTTCTACGGTTGAAGATTGATTCAACAGATAATTTTGTTGTTGAAAGTAGCAAGTCTGGTTCAGTAGTTGGTGGTGAGTCACGTAATAATATGTTAGGTTATGATGATGATTTAGATTCTAGTTTTACTCAACAAAAGGATTTACATGAGTTGTTGAAGAAAAATTCAAATATGGAATTTTTTACTGGGGTTGGTCAACAGTTTGATTCTGCTATTGGATTTCGTAGAACGGTTAGTGCTTATTGTTTGAAGAATGGGTTTAAAGTACAATATATTAAGAATTGTAAAGAACGATTGACAGTTCGATGTGCTATAGATAGTTGTCCTTTTAGGATTCACGCTTCTTGCAAACTGAAGCAATTGGACCAACTGTTTGTTAAAAACATTCAGCTGATTCATACTTGTGGTTGTGGATTTCGTTCACTTGGTAGTCCAACTATTAATAGTGATCTTGTGAAAAGTCTAATCTTCAATCAAATTCGTGATGAGCCAAAAAGAAAAACCAAGGATATCATTAAAAGTTTTAGAAGAGATTATGATGTAGAGCTGAGCTATTATTTTGCTTATAAGGGTAAGAAATTGGCTATGAATTATATTTACGGTGATGAAAAGAAATCTTGCAATGAATTAGTTTGGTATTTGAAGGCATTGGAAAGAAATAACCCGAATAGTTATCCAAGTATGGATGTGGATTCTGACACTAGTCAATTTGAGAGAGTTTTTGTATGTTATGAGGCATGTATATGTAATGACCCGTTATTTTGGACTATTCGCATCCGCACATGTCGAACTTGAATAATTCAAAATACCGAATTGTTAATTAAATTTGGCAAAACTGAACATATACAGTAAATAAAATAATCACAGATCACAGACACAGAGTAATAAATGCAGCGGAAATAAAAGAGATAGTAGTTCATGAAGCTACTATATAAATACATAAGTTACATCAGAGTTAAACCAGATACAACGGAAGAGTAACACGATACATCAGATACAAATCAGAATACATCACTGGAATCATCGAATACTGAAAGCAGAATAGATGGCTGGATCTTCAAGCAAAGCTCCAACTCCAAAGGTGAGTCTCGAATACTGGTACACTCAGTCTGACCCGAGCGTAAAGCAAAACACAAAACACTCGAGTCAGGATTAACATTCTTATATCATTAAATCCAACTCAAGTGAAATAGCAATTGAACTACAAGTAACTCAAAGGATGTTTGGAATAACCATCCTTTAAGGATCCGTTAAACTATCTACTATGTAGTAGTGTATGCTAAATAGATAATGCCTATCAGTAATATAAAATATCAAAATAGTGTTAAGGCTTTACCATTATTCCCCTTAACACATTTTATATAAGTGTTATAGTCTATACAGCACTGTAAACTCCACCGTAAACTAGTGGGATATCAGGGAGTACTCCATAGGTATAACACAAAACAAATCGTAGTGGTCGCGTATATAGGGATCCAAGTATGACAAGGCACATGAGGCAATACCCAAGGTAGTGAAACTACCGTTTGCCTGATCCGGACTGGTGAGAACGCATCGCCGCAGCGATCGTAACACCGCGAAACAACACTCCCAAATCAAGGGTGCACCAATCGACAACAAGTAATGAGTAGTTTTCGAAGAAGTGTGTTCGCTCGAGGTAGCTAGCCCTCATTTGGCCCGGCACGGCTCCTGTTTTAGTCATTTACAATTTGACACAAGTGTCAAGGCTATCCATTATCGTTCTCTTTCTTCAGTCATCACGTACATCATTCCAACCACTTCATTCTAGATCACACTCCGCGTATAGTAATTAAAGTGGTTTTCGGTTTAGACAGTGAGTATGTCCCTAACCGATTTCGGTCTTTAATAACTTCCGTAATTATTACACCAATTGGTCATTTATATATTTCAAAACCAAATCAATTTCAATTCCAATTAGAATTTATAAATCAACATTTCATTTGTCTTTCTAAATCAATTTCCATAATTTACGTTTCAAAACTTCCAAATTACCATTTCAAAATCTTATAATTCAATTTCAATTCAAATATTGATTCAAGTTCGTATATCAGTTTCATTTCAAAATCATTTAAATTAATTTAATTTAACATTCAAATCAATTTAAATTCATTTATCTATTTCATTCAATATTTGTTAAGTAAATTTGCCAATCAAAACAATTTCAATTAAATTTCCAATTCATTAAATCCATTATTTAAATTCAACTTCATTATATCAAAACTAACAAATTGAATTAAATTAAATTCATAATCAAATTTCTTTAAATTTCAAGTCTTACATCAATTTCAATAAATCACATTTTATTTCTCGTTAAAGAAATTCAATTTCACTTATTTAATTACTTAAATAATTTTCCAAAAACTTAATTAATAAAGAAACTCAATTTCAATTATTTACGAAGTAAAGATTCACTTATTCAAAATTTCAATTTCTCTTAACAAAGAATTCAATTATTATTTGATTATTAAATAATTCAATCTTATTCAATTATTAAATAATTTCAAAACTTAATTATTAAATAATTTCAAACTTAATAATTAAATTTTCAACAACATTCCTTCATTAACTACTATGTTAATATTTTGTTTCGGATTATTACATATTAACATTTTCCTTTCATAAAAATCCAAATTCCAACTTCATTTCAAAACCTTATCATTTATTCAAATAAAATCTTATTTTATTTTTAAAACAAATCATTGACCAATCGGGTTTTATTTAATTTTCTATCCTAAGTCAAAGTTTTAGTTGGGTATATATCATTTCAACCCGATTCCAATTCAATTCAAAATCAAAGCATAACAAAGGGAACTTGCAGTGTGATAACTGGTATGGTGTCAAAGTAAATAAACAAACAATAACAACAACCAATATAAATCCAATAATCAATTCAAATAATCTCGAAATAATCGTCTTAATTCACATTGTTGTTTGTGCAAATTAATATAATTATTTCTAGAATCTACACTATCATTTCATGTAGATTAAAGATTATTACACTAATAATTATACGGTTCTTCACTTGATATCTATTGTTCAATTTCAAACTACATCAATTTATACATATACATTTAAATGGTTCAAGGTGTGGTTAACACTATTTCTACGTGTCAATTTATTTAAAATTGAAAGGGGTCATATTATGCAAATGTCATCACATATATCAAATCTAACTATCCTACGTCAATTTCAATTTCAATTTATTTATCACTTACAACATTAACAATTTAACGTCCAATGTCAACATCAAACAATCAATCTTTTAACAACCAAACTGGATTATCATTGTATATATAACAGATAATGGTGTCAGATGTCACAGGTGAACTGATACAGGTAATAGCATATATAACAGTGTAATTAACTAACAGCAGCATATTTCAATTGTCGTTTCAATTGAAATCAAATTTAATAAATAAAAGAACATTAATCGTGAATGATTGCTCACCTTTCGAGGCTAGAGAGAACAGAAGATGACACAGATACGCACATTGAAATTTGAATGATGGATCGAAGCAAAGCAAAAATCCGCATGAACTCAACGATCAAAGCTGATAATAGGAATAGATGGAACAAATCAGAACGGGGTCGATGAAGATAATTGGTATAAGCGAATTTATATATAGCTATATATAGCTATAAATATATAAATTATATTCTAAATCCAAACGTGTATCAAAATCATTACCTTGAAATGTATGCAGACCGAATATATACAATATATAATTGCAGACTTACTATATACATTCAATTATATATATAGATTCATATATATCCTTATATTCAGATAAAATATTTAATATATATATCTTGTATAAACGATATATACACTTTTAGTGCCCATATATAAACTTATACTGTTAACCTATATATGCACGCAACCATAACATATCTGACATAAATCCCTACCATGCATTAAATGTAAGTCCTCACTTTATAAAATAGCTAACATATGTTTTATTATATAGGCTGTCAACCATATAACTAACACAATTTCCACTTGCCTAAACATACTGACATAATCTATAACTTTTTTTTATAAACAAACATATAGCAAACGTTTTTTACAGTAAACTATATACACTATATACAACCTGGCGTTATAAAATTTTGTATACTAACTAAACACATATACTTTATGAAATAGCAGCAGCCTCAAAAGATAGGCTGGCATATATAATATACTTTATGAAATCTAATATGTATATAGTCTAGTATATATGAACCTATATTTTGAAACATATAAATTGACCTATACACTATATACTTAACCAATCATATATAAGCTAGGATAAAATTATATACATCTTTATCTATATGCAGAAATCGTATAACCCATATATTATAACATATTAAAATTATATATATATAAAACTTGTTATATAAAAGACACAGCAACACAAAACCCTTTGTACAACTTCACGTGTCTCTCTATACATAAGTACTAAATGTGGGAGCAGACCTTAATAAACATATAATTCATATAACTTAACCTATATACCAAGCAGACCTAATACATGATAAGGTAGGAATCCATAATACTTAAATTAAAAATGTCTGTGTATGGGTTATATTTTATAATCATGATTTCTATATATAGTACCGTGACTAGTAGGCTATAAACAAAATTATGACACTGTCACCTATATATATAGCCTATATTATTCAACAGCTACAACTTTATATAATAAAAATAACAAAATCTGATATGAATAAGATCATATATAATACTGTAAAAATTTATACGAACAAAATAAACAAAATACCATCAGAAACTTATACACCCAGATCTATGTATACAAACTAATAGTTATAATACCCCATATGATATAAAACTAGCATATATATAAAACGCACAAATCAGAACACTATATAACAAGATATATAATAGACAGTTGTTATATAAAACCATATATATAAGAAGAAAGCGAAATAGAAGGAGGCTAACCATGAATCAAGGAAAGGTGGCGGCCTGTGATAAAAAAGGCGGTGACTGCTTGTGATGGGAAGGACGGGCGGAGCTCGGCACTAGAGGGTTGGTCGGCGAGGGGAGCAAGGTCAGAAGTGGTGGAGATGTGGAGTGGCTGTCGGCTACAGGTGATGGAAAGGATTGCTTGGAGGGGAAGAGGCAAGCTTTGGTGGAAGGCTATGGGGTTTAGCTTGGTGGCTGCAGTGGAGATGAGGCCGAGTGTGGAGGGGTGTAAGGTTGGCTGTATGCGGTTCATGGTGAATGGGCGAAGGAGTGAGATGAGGGCACGAGCAAGTGGTGGAGGGTTTCGGCAAGGTTTGTGAAAAATAGGAGATGAGCAGCAGTTTCGAAAGCTTTGCAATTTTTTTTTTCACGAAACCAGAAAGTAAAGATGAAATGGGGAGAAGAAAATGAATAGTGAAAGGAACGAACGAAAAATGAAAAGAAAGTGGAGAGAAAGGAATGGATGCGAACAGTATATAATATATATTCTTTCTTTAATATATGGAACCGAAACGAAAGAGAACCAAAGAAGGGGAAACGAACTAGCAAAATATATTGAATAGTGGGATATCCAAAAGTCACAGGTTGCATATTTGGGAATAATAAAAGCATGTGGTTGTTCGTTTTTCTATGGGCACAGCAAATCCAAAAGGCACGAATTGGGTATCGCTATGGTTATCCGTTACGCAGATTCCGCCGTGTATCGGACACCGAAATGTGCAAATGAATATACTGCGGAGATCAACACGACGAAATGAACGGAATGGGACACAGATATGAGTGATACAATCATCCTATCAAAAGTCGATATGCTGTCCAATAACTGCTATTTTGTCGAAAATAAGATAAGTGGAGTTAGAGAAGTTCAAATTTGATGAAACGAATTATAACGTCTCACTCATAAAATGATTTACATTTTTATTATATAAAAATATTCAGATTTCGAAAACATTTTATTTTCATCAATTTTTAACTGATTTAATTAAAGTAAATTTACGCACGAAATAAACTTTCATATTTTCGGACGAAAATTTACCAGTTGCTATGTTTAACTAGACGCAGCCCAAATATCAAAATTATATTTCAAAATTTTATCGTTTAAATTTCACAAAATTTCAACTAATTACGATATTAAAACAGTTAAAATTTACGGGTCGTTACAGTATATTTGGATTCAACTATTGTCGTCCTATGGTGTTTTTAGATGCTACCTTTTTGAAAGGGCGAAGTGGTATTTTGATGGCTGCCACTGCAAAAAATGGGAATCAAGGTACTGATTTTGATCTTTTTTTTGGCTGTTGTATTTACTTTGTACTGTGTGCATTAGTTCCTTGTTATAAATTTATGTAACATAGTACTGTTTCTTTAAGTGATTGTTCTAGTGAATTTTGTTATGTACATACTGCATTTTGGTTAAGTGATTAGTCTACTGTTATATAGTACTGATTCAAATATAGTGCATTTGGTTGTTTCAAATGTAGCAATATCTAGTTTAATTCATTATAGTTTCTTTTGCTTTAGGGATTAGCATGTGAAATTATTGCAGAAATGAATTTATGTAAATTTGATCCAAAACAAACACTGTAAAAGATTTAATGTTATTTAATTTGATGTACAAAATGTTACTATATACAGGAGTTAAAAAAGATAAATGCATTTATCTTTTAAGATAAATAATTAAATAACATATTAAGCCGTACTTATATATCATAGTTACTACTACATGTTAAACATATTTATCATTTTTCTCATTATTTGAAATTCTTACATAACGTATCAAATGATTTAAACAGCATATAGAAAAGATAATAGCATATATCTTTTAGAAGTTCGAATATAAGTCTTTGTATTGTATGCATGAATTAAGTATCATATCTTAAGCAATTTCTACCCTTCCTGCATAGACTACACATTCAAGTAGCAAAAATTAAAAAACAAAAGAAAAAAAAGGATGAATTGCCTCTAGTAAATTTATTTTTCCTTTTTTATTTGGGCCAAGGGCATAGTGTTCATGTGATTGTTTACTATTAGATAATACTGTTTCAAACATAGTGCATTTTGTTGTTTCAAATGTACATTAATAAACAGTGAATTATTATTTTATTTTATTTTCCAGGTTTTTTCCCATTAGCAATGGCTCTTGTTCCCAAAGAAAATGAAGAGTGTTGGAGTTGGTTTTTGAAACACCTAAAGAATGCTCTTAGTTGTGATAGAATATTAACTTTTTTAAGTGATAAACACTAGGGTTTATTGTTAAGTATTCCAATTTTTTTTCCAAATAGTCATCATTCTTATTGTTTGCATCATATGCAAAATAATATTGCTAGCATTGTGAAAAGTGGAAGGGGAGTTTGGGTAGCCCATTTACTTGAGCGTTGTGCTATAGCTTCTAATCATCATGAGTTTGAAAAAGCCATGTCCAAGTAAAAAGAAATTGGAGGTGCCAAAGCTATAGAGTACTTGAATGATAAACCATATGATCATTGGGCCGATTTGTTTTTTCCGGGGAAGCGATATGGTGAAAATAAGTCCAATGTAGCTGAGAGTTTTAATTCTTGGATTTTGGATGAAAGAAGTTTGCCCGTTACTGCTTGTCTTGATGGAATTAGGGTAAAACTTATGATGCAAATGTCTAATCGTAGAGAAGAGGCATTAAAGTGGACTAGTGTGTTATGTCTGAAAATGGAAGTTCGTTTGTTATAATTGAAGGAAGAAGGATTTGGGTGGAGTGTTTCTAAATCATCTAGGTATGTATTTATATTTTTTTACATGCTGTTCACAGTTTCTGAAAAATGATAAATGCATTTATCTTTTTTCAACCTGCTATGTAGCATGTGTTATGATTTCATTTTGTTGGTGTCGCTTGCTACATATTTTCTCTCTGTCTGCATTGAGCTTTATGATAATATGAATAATGTAAGGACCAAGTAATATAAAGCAAGTATCATTGTGGTGTTTTATTTTTGAGATATTGTTATTGTAAAAAATAATGTTGTGCATAGGAGTATGATGCATTAGTGTGTCTGCTTAGGGTTTATTCACATGCATGAGTGTTTTATTTTTGATAGTATTTATGGTTTTTGGTATAACCGAAAGGTTTGACAAGATATTTTCAAGTTTATAAATTTAAACCTTAACAGTAAATATATAATGGAAATATTAAGCAATGCTCACATGCAGAATTCATGAGGAAACATACATTATCTTTTTTTCTACCCTTATAGCATAGCTTCTGTGATCTTTAAGAATATGAACAGTGTGACTGTTGTTAATTTTTTTGGTTTATTAGTCTTATTTTTCACTATTAGTTCACTGCACATGAATTGGGTCTTATTTATTAGATAGATTAGAGAGAATATATATAGTGCTAATAATCCTTTTTTGGAAATGCAATCTATTTATATATTTTATCTGTTTCTAATTTTACATTTTGTAGGTATATTTTTGAAGTTCATTCTCCAACATCTCAAAAGGTTGATCTTAAAAATCACATTTGCAGTTGCAATCAATGGAAAGTGACAGGTTTTCCTTGTGTGCATGCTTTGAAGTGTATTTCTTCAACCAGAAATTCTGTTTATGAATATATTGAGAATTACTTTACTATTGAGTATTACCTAGCTTTGTATTCACATTTGATCAATCCTATTCCAACTTTTGATAAGGAAGCAATTGAAGCTGAAGAATCATCTATTGTTCTTCCTCCTAAGCTTGTTCGTGGAGCTGGTAGGCCTAGGATGAATAGGATTGAAGGGGCTGATTTTCATGCTAAGCAAAACAGATGTGGAAAGTGTAAAAAACTAGGACATAATAGAAGGGGGTGTTCTTTTGAATAATTGAGTTGATTGTTTTAGTTCAACGTATTAGATTGGTTTTTCTATGAATACTTTGAGTTGAATAATTGAGTTGATTGTTTTAGTCCAAAGTATTTGATTGGTTGTTCTATGAATACTTGGTTGTTGTATGAATACTTTGAGTTGAATATTTGAATAATTGCATATGTTGAATTGGTTATGATCTGATTTTGATTATTTTTGGTTGTATGCAATTATTTATGTTTAACTGTTATTTGGAATACAATGTTGTTAGTTCTGTTAAAAAAGATAAATTGATATTTCTTTTTAATTCTTATGTATAGTCTGTTTTTTGTTATTGTGTTTGTCTTGGTTTAAAAAGGATAAGTATGACTAGTATATTGCTACCCGAAACATCCTATCACTAAAATTGATGTTCTTATGTATGGACTTTTTAAAAGAGCATACACAGAATTGTCAATAAAAGTGATAGAA
This sequence comes from Allium fistulosum, assembly GCA_030737815.1. Lineage (NCBI taxonomy): Eukaryota > Viridiplantae > Streptophyta > Magnoliopsida > Asparagales > Amaryllidaceae > Allium > Allium fistulosum. The sequence continues at coordinate 1,363,215,454 of CM060903.1, read as the reverse complement.
CATACTATCAATAAAACATCAATGCGTTTATCTTTTTAACAGAGCATTAAAAACATTAGCCATTACAAATTCACTATCAATTACCATAATTTCATTATCAAATTTAAAATCAGTTGTGTAAGTACTTGCTAGTTAACAATATACAAAAGCAACATAGACTGAAGTGATTATGTAGTTAATATTTCATTTGACAGATGCATTGGTTCTAGACAGTCTTGCCTTCTTGGTTCAGAATATCATAACAGTTTGACAATACATCCCATGGTACTTGGCGGACTAGAGATCGATAGCCTCTACAATCAGGGTTGTAGCATTTCTGATAGTAGCCACCCCTTTGGAAATCAACAATGTACATAACATGATTACTTTTATGTTCTCTTCCAATTCGTTCACAACATCGACTTCTAGACATGCTATAAACTATGTAGCCATGTGCAGAAAACCAGTACCACCTTCTTATTTTACCCGAAACATTTCCATGAGAGGCAAAAGATGAAATTTTATCATCCAAAGCTGGAAAGGGAGATTTTCCTGAACAATAGGACTTAGGTATATTGCTTCCATAATCATGTAATGACTTATCTCCCTTGGTGTAGGTGCTATTATCATTGACCTCAGATTCAAAATAGAGAATTTTGCAACAGTCCAGATCCATTTTGCACTCTAATAGCTTATCAAAATCAGCATCTATTCTGCAAATAAGTGATTTGATAAACACTTGTTCCTCGTTCAGATTCTTACATCCAAAGTGTTCGCTTGGCAGGAGTAAAGCATTCTTCCCTGCTTTTAATGAGAAAGGAAGACGAAAACAATTATTACGGGTATAAACTCCAGTATCAACAAAAAGAAGCTCTGTATTGTCTGATGAGCTTGAATCTCTCTTGATGTACAGTTTTTCAAACTGTGGATCACTTGCTCTTAAATTTATTATACGTAAGCATACCTCAGAGATGAATGTTCCAACATGCGAGTTGTCTTTGAAGGCAATATTTGGGAGATGAATGATCACATGTCGAGAGAACTTTTCTTCAGTAGATGAATCAAGCTCTATAACCCAATCTTCATTTCCCAGGATTTTGTATTTGTCATTTAGCAGTTTGAAGGTGATAGATATCAGAATATCTACCATTTCATTGGCATTTTTTTCAGTGTTAATCTTTTTATTGAACTCCAGATCATAACACAAGTGGCAAGGCAGTCTGACTTGAATAACCTCATAATGGTGGCGTAACTTAGGATTCATGGTTTTGTACTGTAACGACCCGGAATTTTCGAACCCGAAAATTCCAGATAGTTAGAAGAAAAAGAAAGAGATAGAAGAAAGAAACAGAAAGAAGAAAGAAGAATAGAGAACACAACATCTCACATTCGCAGCGAATTAAATATAATAACAAATAATAGCATTTTATAAAAGATGTAATGGTTACTTTACATACAATTCATCAGAGTTACAATCATTACAATAGACTGGACAATTATAATAACTCGTCCCAATAAATAACAATATATCACACTCCATACGTTCCTGCCATCCAGCTCGCCTCCTGAGCTCCAGAACGTCCTTACCTGGAAATTTGTAATACTCGGTCTGACCCGAGCATTACATCAAAGTAACACCCGAGTCAGGCTGGAAACCAGCGTGAGTAAACTCATTTAACATGAAATTTCAATCCATAGATCTTGTATAAAATCAGGGTAACTCGTATCTTCTACGAGTTCTTACTTATTATATTCAAACAATTTATTTCCCAAAATAATATCTAAGTATCGTTACTTAGTTCCAATGATCCAGATTACTCGATTTATTTCATTCCAGCCTATTCGATTTACAAAACAAGTCTATAAAGAATTATAGATTACAATCAAAGTGGTTTCGGGTATATTTCTGATACCCGACCCCGGCCTCTTCGAATCAAAAGTCATTCTTTAAACCAAGATTTTTCAGTTAAACAATTTGATTTAAATTCAGGATATCATATTCATATAACAAATCTATCACAGATAGATAAATTACATTATCACAATTCATCCAAAATATCTTATATCACAATCACATATCAGATATATCCACTAATCCAAGGCATCGACTATCATTCAACCAATCCATAACAAGTCAATTCATTCTTAATTAATTTAATTAATCTCTAATTAAATTAATTACCAACCTTTAATTACTTGGATTACCTTAATCCATCTTACTTAACATTAATTAATTATAAATTAATTAATCATTTCTTAATTATTTATCTTAATTAATCCTCCTTGATTAATTATTCCTTAATTATAATAAGTAATTATTATTTACTTACCCCTTTTTATTAATCATTCTTGATTAATTAATTTTTTTTTATTACATTAAGTAATTAGCCTTTAATTAATTATATAAACGAATTAACCTTAACCATTTAAAAAAATTAAACTTTAATCAATCCCATTAAGTAATTAATTAATAAATAAATGATCCTTTAATTACTTCCATCAATCTTGATCATTCATTTCTCATTAACTAACCATATTCAGAAATTAACTAACCCTTAACAAATCATATTTTAATTAATTAATTATTAAATTAATTTCTTTAAGTAAATAATCCCTTTCTAAATTACTCAAGTAATTACTCTTTGACAATCCCTAAACAATTATACTTATTTAATTATTAAGTATCTGATTTATTATACTTAAGTTTTTAATTAATTAACCCAAAGTTAATCATAATTTTAATCATTAATTATGTTTAATAAATCCCTCAAGTTAATTTTCTGGTATAATTATCCCAACCAAAGACAATTTAATTTTCAAAGGCATCTTCCTTAAAATTTTAAGTCATGGTGACTTGCTTTTAAACCCGTTGGTTATTTTGTATTGAACCAGCGAGACCCAAAGATTCACCATCTTTAATGTTTAATCAAAACATAATTCCCTTACCCACTTCACGGCCCAACTAGCAAATAACCCGAGTCAAAACCCCCATCTCCTCGAATCACTACCCGAGTCAATCCCATCTCCTCAATTCCAACAGTACAGATACGAGAGGCCCTTGTGCACATGCACGTCTGATCGTGGTTACTCCGACCATCCAACCCACCATCGACGAGTCATCTCTGACCAACTCTTCCGATCCCCGACACCCAAACTGAGAACGTGCTCGAAAAACAAAATCGAGCTCAACAACAAATCCTGGAACAAAACATCATCCCATAATCATCCCCGTACCACCATCTCCGGCCTCCAGAAACGTCAACACTCCGACCATCCCTTCGCCATACGTCCACGCACCAACCCTCCTCCTGTGATCAAACTCGATTCACCCATGTCGGAGCATTTGATTCGAAATCAATGACAAACCCAACAGGACTTGAAACCCTACAAACCTCCTCACTTCGATGTACGGCTAGCAGAAAATTTTGCTTCCATTTTTCACGTAATCTCCTACCTTCGATCCTACTCTGGTCACAATCCCGACGCCTCAGGGTCACGCGAACACCAGCGGTCGACAAAAACCCCAAATTCCAATCAACTTCAATATCTCATGAATTACTTAATAAAAATTCATGATTTAAATTTTAAAAATCATAGCTTCCAAAGATGATTCGAGATATATTCTTGGATCAATACATTACAACAAATTGATTTATTCCATTATTTGAGTTTCATCTGTATTTCTATGTTTACAGGTGATTTCCATGCTTAAAATGCTAAAAATTGTTTTCAAAATCTTAATGATGTTCGAATTAAATTGATTTGTTTGAAACTCAAACTCCAGAGAGTTTAGATGAAAAGTCTTTTGAAATTTAGTTTATTTTAACATCTCTGTAATCCAAAAATACAGAGTAGCACAGCCATCAATCATGAGTATTCAGAAACATTCATATTCACAAATTTCATACTCCTATATACATAAACAATCACCATCACCCATCAATTATTCAGGCAACAATTATTACTTTTCTAAATTTAAGATTAACTGTTCACTCACCTGTTGATGTACAGAGAGCTTTTGAAGCAGAGATGATCAAGGCTTTGAAAACTGAGATGATCAAACTTTGATTTCAGGTTGCTAGTTGATTGATCTCCTTGCCTGATCTCAGGTTGTATTAGATGATTTAAAACTGATGTTGCATTTGCCTTTGATTTCTTGTCTCGGATTTGAATTTCCAGGTTCCATTTTCTTTTCTTTTGGTTTGTATAAATTTTAGTTGAAAAATGAGCTGAAAGATAAAAACAGATTTCTTCTTCATATATTTTCTTTTTTTTTAATTATCAAAGCAAAACAAATAAAGCCACTTGTCCTTAGATTGATTATTTAGCTTACACATATACATTTCAATTTACAAATGTCCTAAATATACATTATGATGTTTACAAGTGTTAACTCTTCTTTTAAATCTTTCAAGTCATATATATGTACTTATGTAGTAGATTTACATGTATATAAAAATATTTGTTTTTCATATAAATAGCTTTTAAACTTTAATAAATATACAAGTGAGAATGTATGTAAACATTTGTTTATAAATAACTTATGTTTTGATCCAATAAATGTATTATATGCTTATATGCTAGTGGATTTTATTTTAATTCTATATATATTTCTACAAACCAAATTGTCTTATGTTTAAATTTTTTTTAACAACAAGGATAATTTCTTATTTATTTAAAAGATATATTTTAGCTTGAGTTTAAAATAAGGATTTAATTAAAAGTTCATTTACATTTCTTAGTATATATATATAAATCCTTTAAAAGAAAATTATAAAACAACTATATTCATAATAAAATCATATATAATATATTTTAAATCCAAAATATATTTAAGATATATTTATATATATCTACCCTTTGAATTTTAAATTCAAATTAAAAATGCAAACTGAAATTAACTCACACAAATATTTTTACTTAAATAAACACAAATTTAATTTGTTTGAATATAAAATTTTCTATTTAAAATCTTCTTATATCCATGTATATATACAATCATTATTGTTTGTTCTAAAAGAATAATTTGTCAAATATTAATTAATTATATTAGGAGATAAAATATTTATCCAGATATTTATAATTCAATTTTTATTATATTTCCAAATTCATTTACATATCCGGATATTTGTTATTATTAGAATTTTATCTGTTCAATTGATTAAAACAGTTAATTATCCAATTATCAGATGTCCCAAAAATCTGGGTTATCACATTCCTCCCCCCTTTAAATCTTTTCGTCCTCGAAAAGGAACGAAGCCAGAATTTATTAAATGCTTATTTATCAGAAAAAATTTCTTTGAAACATTTTTAAAACACTTTTAAAATTTATATATGTTATAAAATAGTTTTTATAAAAATACTTTTTATAACTCGATGTTTCAACAAATCCATCATCGTTCTCACAGAAATTCGGTCATACGTTGATCAGGCGTAAGACTGAAAATCTATAAGTACTTAGCAGACCCGTTTTCAACACCCAGTGAAAATACTTGGAAAATAATTTATTGAAAATATAGAAAACATTTTTGAAATAGAGGAAATATCTTTGGTGAGAATGCTCTGGAAATCATCACCCCTGTAACGACCCCAAATTTCATAAGTATTTAAATTTATAATTAATTGAGTTTTTGAATTTAAAATTGTATAATTTATTATAAATAGAAGCGAGTTTCCCCGAACTCGAATAAATTCGGTATAAATCATTTAAATTTAAATATTGTATATATATATGTATATATTGGATTTGAAAATAAAATCTTAAATAAATGGTTTTGAAAAATAAATATATATGTATAGAAATACAAGGTAATAAATATAAAAGTAGAAATAAATATTTAAGATAAAAAATGGGAATAGAAATATATAAGATAAATTATATGAATTATATAGTATAAAGTAAAACTCATAGCTAAAATATAACAACATAATAAATATAGGATTTCATTTCTATTATAAAGTAATAAGGCCATAGTAAAGGAATATGTTTAAATACGAACAAATAAGATAAGTATGAAATGTGTAACAAAATAATAACAATTAACACTTGTATAAACTGATATATAGATAGGATAAGTTTATAATATAAAGTAGACATTCAGACAAGAATATAAAAATCTATGGCTTGCATAAGAAGACAGTAAGATATGTTAAGTAAAGTATGTATGTAGGCTGAGAAACAAAGTATAAAAGGGAAAAGATATCTTCATGATGTTCGAACAGGAAGTATAAAATAATATGTACACCTGAAAAGAAATATATACAAAGGAAATTGATGTCTAAGTACATACGAAATATAAATTAAAGGATGTATTTGTGGACATAAGGACATAAGCATTAAATGTTTGTATCTCTAGTACATTTTATATCTCATTTCAGCCTCCTCTATAGAAAAAATCTCTGACCAATGTTAGTAAAATTTTGTACCAGTGAATAAACAATACCCTGTAAACATCTTTCTATTTATCAGTCTTCTTTATCTTTTTCATTTCATTTCGTTTACCAAAAAGAAACTTAGCATTTTCCATTATAAAGTTTTCAAAGACATTTACAAAATGAAGCTTCAGTTCTACTCAACAAAATATGGAGATTTAACAAGTTCCAGTTGCAACTTTCAAAAGCATTACCAGTTTTCAAAATACAAAGCTGTTTTCAAAATAAAAGGGGCTCTGTTCTTCCTTTCTAAATCTGGTGAGTAACATATTTTTGAAAACATTCAAGCCAAATTAAACTGTGTGAATGACTTATGCTATGTTTTGACCATATATAGATGAGAACTTTTTGTATACCATTTTCATTTGTTATGAATACAGTTGCTATCATCTCTGTTTTATTTTCAAAAGTATAGAGTTCAATCAAGTTAACAACTCCAAATTCCACTTCTCAAATCTCTGATATATATACATTCTATCTTCAACCAATAGTTTTGTTTTAAGACCTCATTTAGGAGCTAAAATTGGTTTTCAGCTTGAACATGGAAAGTTGCCTCTGAAACTAACATTTTACTGTAAAAACAAGTTTTATGATAAATTCAAGTATTGTAAACCATTGTTTTGATTTCATAAATTGAATGAGCAGAACAAGTTATGATTTTTAAAGGTAATACGATAATTTTTACTTAAGTGGTTTAAGGGCAGTTCGTATATGAACAAAACTCGCATTCCTATCAATATCTCATGATCGAATCAATTAAAATTTCTGAAACTTGTTGTGTAGCAAGTTTAATCCTATATGAATCCAAGAAAAATGCTAAAAAAATTTCGATTGCATAGATTTTGGGTTTGGATCGAGAGTAGGGTTTTGGGGTAGGATGGGTTCGCTGTTGTTCACGAGTGGGTTCCGTCGTCATCGTGGTGATCTGGTCGATCACACGGGGGGAATAGGGCCGTAGTGATGTGTGGAAGTTGAGGTCGGAGATCCATGGCCACCGATGATCTCTGGCGTCGGAGCGAGGCGTTGTTTTGGGAGGTACTGACGTTCCAGTTTTGGGTTTGAGGACGAGATTTTGATATCGTGATTTGTTCGAGCTTTTGAGTGTTTGAGAGATTCGAGAGTATCATCGGTGACATGTTTGTGGCGTCGCCGGAGATAGCATCGGCGTTGGCATCGCGTGCACGTGCACGCATGAAATTCGTGCACATTTGTTGTCTGGGTTCGAAACGTTTGGGGAAGAAAGATGGAAATCGGGTTCGAGCACGAGAAAAGATGGAAAGGACTCGAAGGAAGCAAGGTAGGAACGCGAGACTCGAAGCAGGGCTCGAGAACTTTGTAATTTGGCTCGAGTTTTACTCGAGGTAGGAGGATGATTCGCCTGTAGTAGTTAGTTTGATTTAAAACTGAATTATTAAAGTTAAAGTAAAGGGTGGAACTAGTTTAAAAACCTAAGTTAAAACTCTAGAAATCAAGTTTAAAACTCAGTTTTCAAAATACATAAAGTTTTCAATTTAAATTGTGTAACTACTTTAAAATGTTTTAATGGTTGGAATTTTTAAACTTCGATAAAGTGAAATTTAAAAGTAAAATTGAAATGGAAATTGTTTTAAATTTTTTTTTTTTGATAATGATAATTTTAATCGTTAATAAGAATGAGGTTTATCTTAAAGCCAAGGAAGATTTAACATTTTGAAATTCATTAAATTATGTTAATCAATTATAGATAAATAATTAAAGGGTTAAAATCATAAATGAAGAATTATTAATTAAAATATTAATTGATGATTAAAATGGATAAATCAAGTGATTAAGATAATTTATAAAGGATAATTAATTAATACGGTTAATAAATTAAAGCAATTAATTTAAAGATAAGTAATCAAAGATTAATAAATTAATGGAAGTGGTTAGGATGATCACCTATTGAAATTTTATTAATTAAGTGGTAATTAATTAAGGGTTAATCAATCAATTAATGATAAATAATTAAGGGTTAATTATTAAATAATTTCAGGTTTATTAATTTAATTAATAAATGATTAAAGAATAATTAATCAAAATAATTTGTAATTTATTAATAACCAGGATTAGAAATTTATTCATAAGAAATTATCTGATTTAAATTTATCAGATAATAAATTTGACCTTACTTATGAATGTTTGGATTCTATTGATTGTCGAATTGTTTGATATCCCTGATACATGATGCTTTGTGATATACCCTGATTTATGTTGTGATCTGTAATTTCTTTATCTGTGATATTTGTACATCTGTGATCTGTATGTGAAAGATAAGCGTTATAGTTTATATCGCTTATCAACTATATCCTGTATTTTGATCTGTGATGACTGATGTTGCACTATTGTGTGTAAAACCCCTGGACCACACTGTTATACACACAAATATGGATTCCACGAGGAAATTGGTTAAGTCGCAGATAATTTAAATTTGATGTTTTGAAATTGAAATTTTAATTTCAATTGATTTTGAAATTTGAAATTTGGGTTTAAAAGTGAAAAGCTTTTGAAATGGAATCTCAAAGATAAAAGTTATTTTGAATAACTTAATCGAGTTTGGAAAATTTAAATAATTTGATTTAAATTTGAATTCAAGTTTGAAATTGAATCCTATGATTTGAAACTAGGGATTAAAGAAGATATAAATGTGTTAGTATGAATTTAAACCATTTAAAAGTAAAATTTTGAGAATTCGGATTTAATCCAAAGATTTTAACTCGTATTAATGAATCAGATTTCCAAAAATGAAAACTGTTGTTTTAAAAAGGAATAAAAGCTTTCAGATAAGAAATGAAATTCCAGTTTAATTAAAGGAATTTCAAGATTGAATTGGAATTATTTTTCCAAGCTATGAATTGAATCTGTTTATTTTTAACAGATTTAGAATGATGTTTGTTTAAACCATTTGAAATGGAATTGTTTTGAAAGCTATTAGTTAAATCTTTGATTTAAAGATTTAACGAATTAATTAAACTGAAATGGAAATCGATTTGGAAAATCTGTAAATGAATCTGTGAAATTCAGTTGAACTTTGTGAATTGAATCTTTTTGTTTAAAAAGATTAAAATGGTAATTTGTTTAAACCATTTGAAGAAAGATTTTTGGGTAATAAGTTGTGACTTAATTGAAATCCCATATCCATATGCTTTTTAATTGCGCTCACTATTCGGGTTAGCCGGGAAAGGACCTTTGGGTCGTATAACCCATTCCGAATAGTGATACGTCGTATATGGATCGCATTTGCTATATTACAGCGTGATAGGGGGTTCTCGCTTCGCAGTTTGGTGGCGAACGGGAGACTCTTACCCCTACATGTCCCTGAGAGGGATGGGTTGGTTAGGCGAAGGCCGTGACAGTCGAGAGGCTGGCCGTAAAAGTAAATGCGAGGTGCCAATGTAAGCCACGGTGGGACTGGGATGGTTGCAAAGCCTACCGGTGGCCGCTTCTTCTGGGACGTTACATTTGGTATCAGAGCTAAGGTTGAACTTTAGCTCAGGAGTATAACACGTTAAGTAGCTCATTAGAGATAGAGTGAAGTAAACTCTAGAATGAGTAATTCTCAGATATCCGTCTGAACGTCTCAGTAAATTCTCTTACTATCCACTGATAGTGAGTATGACTGCAAGAAGAAGACGAGATAGGGGACAGGGAAATACGACTATAAATGGTCAATACCCTACAACAGTGGAAACATCTTTCTCTATCAATTTTCTTTGATTCGTTTCCAAATTCTTTTCATTTCTTCGTACCAGCTACAAGACGAAGTTGTAGAAAGTTGTTACTTCATATTTCATCGGTTTCTTATCAGCTTTTTGATTTAAACCTTAATGAATTTGAAATTGGAAATTTTAAATTGAGATAAATTGATTAATAGAATATGAAGTTAAATTGAATTAAATCGATAAAATGATTTCGTTTGAAACCGAATTTGAAATTTTATTTGAAATTTCTTGTGAATACCAAAGTCCGAAGAGGGACAAATTGGTATGTATTCTGAGATATTCCGACTTGAATTCGGAATCCGTATCTTGTGTTTAAGGGATTATAGGAAATCGAATCTGTCTATTTCTGTTTTTGTTTCGTGCCTGCGAATTTCGAGGACGAAATTCTTTTAAGGGGGGAAATTTGTAACGACCCCAAATTTCATAAGTATTTAAATTTATAATTAATTGAGTTTTTGAATTTAAAATTGTATAATTTATTATAAATAGAAGCGAGTTTCCCGGAACTCGAATAAATTCGGTATAAATCGTTTAAATTTAAATATTGTATATATATATGTATATATTGGATTTGAAAATAAAATCTTAAATAAATGGTTTTGAAAAATAAATATATATGTATAGAAATACAAGGTAATAAATATAAAAGTAGAAATAAATATTTAAGATAAAAAATGGGAATAGAAATATATAAGATAAATTATATGAATTATATAGTATAAAGTAAAACTCATAGCTAAAATATAACAACATAATAAATATAGGATTTCATTTCTATTATAAAGTAATAAGGCCATAGTAAAGGAATATGTTTAAATACGAACAAATAAGATAAGTATGAAATGTGTAACAAAATAATAACAATTAACACTTGTATAAACTGATATATAGATAGGATAAGTTTATAATATAAAGTAGACATTCAGACAAGAATATAAAAATCTATGGCTTGCATAAGAAGACAGTAAGATATGTTAAGTAAAGTATGTATGTAGGCTGAGAAACAAAGTATAAAAGGGAAAAGATATCTTCATGATGTTCGAACAGGAAGTATAAAATAATATGTACACCTGAAAAGAAATATATACAAAGGAAATTGATGTCTAAGTACATACGAAATATAAATTAAAGGATGTATTTGTGGACATAAGGACATAAGCATTAAATGTTTGTATCTCTAGTACATTTTATATCTCATTTCAGCCTCCTCTATAGAAAAAATCTCTGACCAATGTTAGTAAAATTTTGTACCAGTGAATAAACAATACCCTGTAAACATCTTTCTATTTATCAGTCTTCTTTATCTTTTTCATTTCATTTCGTTTACCAAAAAGAAACTTAGCATTTTCCATTATAAAGTTTTCAAAGACATTTACAAAATGAAGCTTCAGTTCTACTCAACAAAATATGGAGATTTAACAAGTTCCAGTTGCAACTTTCAAAAGCATTACCAGTTTTCAAAATACAAAGCTGTTTTCAAAATAAAAGGGGCTCTGTTCTTCCTTTCTAAATCTGGTGAGTAACATATTTTTGAAAACATTCAAGCCAAATTAAACTGTGTGAATGACTTATGCTATGTTTTGACCATATATAGATGAGAACTTTTTGTATACCATTTTCATTTGTTATGAATACAGTTGCTATCATCTCTGTTTTATTTTCAAAAGTATAGAGTTCAATCAAGTTAACAACTCCAAATTCCACTTCTCAAATCTCTGATATATATACATTCTATCTTCAACCAATAGTTTTGTTTTAAGACCTCATTTAGGAGCTAAAATTGGTTTTCAGCTTGAACATGGAAAGTTGCCTCTGAAACTAACATTTTACTGTAAAAACAAGTTTTATGATAAATTCAAGTATTGTAAACCATTGTTTTGATTTCATAAATTGAATGAGCAGAACAAGTTATGATTTTTAAAGGTAATACGATAATTTTTACTTAAGTGGTTTAAGGGCAGTTCGTATATGAACAAAACTCGCATTCCTATCAATATCTCATGATCGAATCAATTAAAATTTCTGAAACTTGTTGTGTAGCAAGTTTAATCCTATATGAATCCAAGAAAAATGCTAAAAAAAATTTCGATTGCATAGATTTTGGGTTTGGATCGAGAGTAGGGTTTTGGGGTAGGATGGGTTCGCTGTTGTTCACGAGTGGGTTCCGTCGTCATCGTGGTGATCTGGTCGATCACACGGGGGGAATAGGGCCGTAGTGATGTGTGGAAGTTGAGGTCGGAGATCCATGGCCACCGATGATCTCTGGCGTCGGAGCGAGGCGTTGTTTTGGGAGGTACTGACGTTCCAGTTTTGGGTTTGAGGACGAGATTTTGATATCGTGATTTGTTCGAGCTTTTGAGTGTTTGAGAGATTCGAGAGTATCATCGGTGACATGTTTGTGGCGTCGCCGGAGATAGCATCGGCGTTGGCATCGCGTGCACGTGCACGCATGAAATTCGTGCACATTTGTTGTCTGGGTTCGAAACGTTTGGGGAAGAAAGATGGAAATCGGGTTCGAGCACGAGAAAAGATGGAAAGGACTCGAAGGAAGCAAGGTAGGAACGCGAGACTCGAAGCAGGGCTCGAGAACTTTGTAATTTGGCTCGAGTTTTACTCGAGGTAGGAGGATGATTCGCCTGTAGTAGTTAGTTTGATTTAAAACTGAATTATTAAAGTTAAAGTAAAGGGTGGAACTAGTTTAAAAACCTAAGTTAAAAATCTAGAAATCAAGTTTAAAACTCAGTTTTCAAAATACATAAAGTTTTCAATTTAAATTGTGTAACTACTTTAAAATGTTTTAATGGTTGGAATTTTTAAACTTCGATAAAGTGAAATTTAAAAGTAAAATTGAAATGGAAATTGTTTTAAATTTTTTTTTTTGATAATGATAATTTTAATCGTTAATAAGAATGAGGTTTATCTTAAAGCCAAGGAAGATTTAACGTTTTGAAATTCATTAAATTATGTTAATCAATTATAGATAAATAATTAAAGGGTTAAAATCATAAATGAAGAATTATTAATTAAAATATTAATTGATGATTAAAATGGATAAATCAAGTGATTAAGATAATTTATAAAGGATAATTAATTAATACAGTTAATAAATTAAAGCAATTAATTTAAAGATAAGTAATCAAAGATTAATAAATTAATGGAAGTGGTTAGGATGATCACCTATTGAAATTTTATTAATTAAGTGGTAATTAATTAAGGGTTAATCAATCAATTAATGATAAATAATTAAGGGTTAATTATTAAATAATTTCAGGTTTATTAATTTAATTAATAAATGATTAAAGAATAATTAATCAAAATAATTTGTAATTTATTAATAACCAGGATTAGAAATTTATTCATAAGAAATTATCTGATTTAAATTTATCAGATAATAAATTTGACTTACTTATGAATGTTTGGATTCTATTGATTGTCGAATTGTTTGATATCCTTGATACATGATGCTTTGTGATATACCCTGATTTATGTTGTGATCTGTAATTTCTTTATCTGTGATATTTGTACATCTATGATCTGTATGTGAAAGATAAGCGTTATAGTTTATATCGCTTATCAACTATATCCTGTATTTTGATCTGTGATGACTGATGTTGCACTATTGTGTGTAAAACCCCTGGACCACACTGTTATACACACAAATATGGATTCCACGAGGATTTTGGTTAAGTCACAGATAATTTAAATTTGATGTTTTGAAATTGAAATTTTAATTTCAATTGATTTTGAAATTTGAAATTTGGGTTTAAAAGTGAAAAGCTTTTGAAATGGAATCTCAAAGATAAAAGTTATTTTGAATAACTTAATCGAGTTTGGAAAATTTAAATAATTTGATTTAAATTTGAATTCAAGTTTGAAATTGAATCCTATGATTTGAAACTAGGGATTAAAGAAGATATAAATGTGTTAGTATGAATCTAAACCATTTAAAAGTAAAATTTTGAGAATTCGGATTTAATCCAAAGATTTTAACTCGTATTAATGAATCAGATTTCCAAAAATGAAAACTGTTGTTTTAAAAAGGAATAAAAGCTTTCAGATAAGAAATGAAATTCCAGTTTAATTAAAGGAATTTCAAGATTGAATTGGAATTATTTTTCCAAGCTATGAATTGAATCTGTTTATTTTTAACAGATTTAGAATGATGTTTGTTTAAACCATTTGAAATGGAATTGTTTTGAAAGCTATTAGTTAAATCTTTGATTTAAAGATTTAACGAATTAATTAAACTGAAATGGAAATCGATTTGGAAAATCTGTAAATGAATCTGTGAAATTCAGTTGAACTTTGTGAATTGAATCTTTTTGTTTAAAAAGATTAAAATGGTAATTTGTTTAAACCATTTGAAGAAAGATTTTTGGGTAATAAGTTGTGACTTAATTGAAATCCCATATCCATATGCTTTTTAATTGCGCTCACTATTCGGGTTAGCCGGGAAAGGACCTTTGGGTCGTATAACCCATTCCGAATAGTGATACGTCGTATATGGATGGCATTTGAAGACCGGTGTTGAAGACCGGATATTTTCGAAAATGAAAGGACAACCTGTCGAATGTCTCTGCACTGAGTTGCTCCGGTATAGAGATTTATATCACTCTTTTGTGACGGGAAGTCCGGACGTGATTGGAAATTATCCGGATTTGCAAGGGCTTCGTGAGAAGTGCCTTCGGTTCTGTTCGAACCCGGAACAGACTTGTATGGATTGTATGTATGACATTACACTTTGAGATATAAAGCAGATTTCTTTCAAATACATTTCTGTTGGTGGCGGAGAATTTATTCTCTTAGCTTAACACCCTTCTCTGAGACGTACGAGCTCAGAGGTTATGTAGTTGAAATTTGTCAGCGATATATCCCAATTTGGTAATGTGGCATGCTGAGTGTTGCTGTGTGATGATCAATGTTTGATCATTTGTGATATGATCTTTTGTTTGATCATTTATCTTTGTGATCATAGGTTGATCATCTGTTGACCCAAAGCGTGGCTTTTTTTGAAAAAGCGTAGCTTTGTGGACGAGACTTCGTCGAGCCTCATAACCCAGTAATGGTCGAAACAGGAATTGTGCGGCAAGGTTTTCAGGGGTAGCTCCCCTAGGGTATGACCATTCCTTCTAGAAAAGGGTAGTATCATGGTATGGAGCCCAGATACTTACTCATGTGGATACACTTTCTTTATGATGTGTGATGTTGGTTATCGAGCGCTCGGATAAAGGTCCCAAAGGACCGGGGGTGGCATATCTGAGGTTTCTTTTATCCCTTGGGAAAAGGGTTTGCCGGCCTTGTTTGGCAGAGAACAGTTGGTTCTCGGAACGTCCCGCCAGAGGCGTTTCTTTCGTGGAATAGGAAGTTCCTTAGCCTGACCATTTGTTGGAAATCCAAACAAAACAATACGAGCCCTGTACGGTTTTAGTTGTATTACCTGCCATGGAATGTGGTGGTAACCTGCTATTGAACATGGTAGCTATAGTAGGCATAAGTGCGAAATGTCTATGCTGGCTAAGATTTATATTCTACTTTCGAAATTGTTTTCTGCACTATGCACTAGTAATAATATCAAATGATTTGATTTTGCGTAGTAAGCATCTTTGACTATCATAAGAAGAAATCTCCTCCAATTCTGCGTTTGCATTGTGTGTGTGGTGGGAGGTCTTATGGTAGTTTCATTTTCCAAAAGCATTGCGAATTGACTTTAAAAATCTCTGCTATTTGTTTTAAAGATAAACTGTTTTTGTTGCTCACACCAGTCCCATGACTGATCCGGAGTTTATTGTTTCTTTCCTAAATTCTGGATGCTCAAAATTTTTCTACACGAGCAGTCTAGAGTTTGGTTTTTCAGATAGTCAGATTAGTAGGTTATCTGGAGCTAGTTCAGTCTTTGGATCGGACTGCACTTGCTTATCTTGGTGTATCGTTATTGGGAGTTCAAGCTATTTCTGGATTAGTGCTTTGAAGATGGAGATTATCCGCTGCTGATGTTACCGTTTTCTTTTCCGCTGCTATTTGTTGTATCATATCTCTGATGTATATAGATATTCATTGTATCATCATTGTATCTGGATATTGTATCAGATATTGTATATCTATATTCTTTTATTTCCGCTGTGTTGTTTACTTAATGTTGTTATAAGCTCCGGCGACTCGGATTTGAACGCTCGAATCTACGACATTCGAGTACGATGTAAAGTATGGATGTCGATTTTCGAACGCGAAAATCTGGGACGTTACAACCCCCATCCATGGTCGCAGTTAACCCGATGGTTACGTTGCCGTCCCGGCAAAATCCACAGATAACTGTAGGTCTCCGCGCTCCTCGATTACGCCATGGAACCCGCTACAGATCGCAGTTATACCCGGGCCTTACGTTGCTATCACAGCACAAACCCATATAACTGTAGGCATCAGCGCCACCGAATTTCGCTGCCAAATAATGAAACTTCTCCCACATAGGTCGCAGTCTACCGATATAAAATCAAACGTAGACAGTTGGCTCTCAGCGGCATACACGACTTTCGCTATGTTACCATAGTGTCACAGTCTACCGATATAAAATCAAACGTAGACAGTTGGCTCTCAGCGGCACACATGACTTTCGCTATGGTCTGCAGTAGATCGCAGTGACATCGAGTTACATTGTCGTCACAGAATAACCCAAATGCCTCTGTGGGCACCAGCCCCTCGACTTTCGCTACACACATAATCCTCAGGAACTAGTTTTGTCCGGACTCCTCACAGGATCAACTTTAGAATTCCCCCTTGGGGTTCAAGGCAGTACCATCCAGTGGCACTCCTGAGAAGTTCATTTCAAGGGAGCACCTTTTTCCCCAGAGCTATACTCAAAACATTTTATACTATATACTTATAGTATCTTCAAATCATATCCTTTATGATTTATCAAAATCTCCTTTACACAAAATCGATTACCAAAATCGATAATTCTCAAACTAGGCTTTCCAAATTCCAAAATTGATTTTCCCAAAAATCAAAAGCCTTTCCAAAATTACATAGGTTCCCAAAACCTTTTCCAAATCATTCTCATAAAATCCTTTATACATATATAGATATATATAACTTTGAAAATCTTTAAATCATTTCAAACTTGTATAAATCTTCTTTTATACTTCAAATATTTCAAAACTCTTTTCTTCTGGCAATAAATTCATCAAGGGAAGATTTACTTTATATAACAAGGATATATAACTTTATTTTATTCCAAATCAAATATTCAAATTTGATTACTCCTTTATAAGGTTATTTACCATATCACTTTCTTATAAAATAAGTTCTAATCACAGAATTATTCAACTCCCATTTTATTTCATCATATATTTCACAAAATATACCTTACAAAAAAAACATTTTACAGTTTATATCCACAAATTTTCAATATCAATTTTATTCAAATCCGTACGATGTACACATATCATCCGTACGCAATATCAATCTGATCGCTCACTCGATCACACAATTTCTCTTCCGAACTAGTATCGTCCACCCGACTTCCTAGTGCGGACTCAGATCTGGTTTCTTGATCAGAAACCGTCATTCTCCTTGCATAGTCATAACTATGATAGAGAATAACCAGAACCAATCAAAAATCCATATCCAGGTTCGCCGTCGAAAATCGAGCGAAAAATCCCAACTCGGATCGATAATATTATCTCGAAATTCTGTGTTCGAATCTGGATCAAATCACTATGCGAATAGAATAATATACGTACATCCTACGTATTTAACTTCATTGATTATTAGCCAAATCAATTCTATTTTCTATTCACATTTCCTTTAATTCCATTCACTTATTCTCAATTGCTTCCATTTCCAATTGAGTTATTACTTCAATTACAAACAGTCTGAACTCTGACCTATTTAAATTTAAAAATAACTTGAAAAAATTTAAAATGGATAAGTAGTTGAAAAATAGTTATTAGTTTGTAAAATATCTGTAAAATAGTTAAGCAGATATAAAAATAGTTAGATAATTGCAAAATAGATTTAAAATAGTGATTAGATGTAGGTGACTGAAAAATAATAATTAGTTTATAAGACAGTTTCAAAATAGTTAAATAGTTCCAAAATAATTGTAAAATAAGTATGAGATAGTTTGGGGTTTAAGAAGAAAGATTATATAGTAAATAGTTTGGAAAAATATATTTGTATTAAAACAATTTATTTTGAAAATAATCCAGAGCCAAACTGTTCAATTCTCATCAATTCAATTTAAATTTCCATCTCCATTTAAATTAACTCAATTGCAATTTAAATAACTTCAATTTCCATTGAAATTGATTTAATCCCAATTCAGGTTGAATTAACCTTAATTCCTTTCCAAATTCAAATCAAATTCCATTTGATTTTTAAACTTATACATCTTCAATCACAATTCTAATTAATTCAAACCAAATCCCATTTGAACAAATTTCAATTTAAAACTCAATTTTAAGCTATCTCAAATTTATATAAATTCGAGTTAAATTTCTAAATGTTGATTTAATTTCTTAAATCAAATTAACTTATATCTTTAAACCATTAAATTCTGAATCCAAATTCCAAATTCCATTTTAAAATTATCTTTACTTAACTTATTATAAAGTTCAAATAAGAATTCAAAAACAATTAAATTTCAGATTCTAATTTATTATCCATTTTCCATTTCCAGATCTCAAACCCATTTTGAGATCACTCATAGCTCCTATTTAAATTAATCATTTAACTACCCAAGTTAAATTTAAATTTCATCTTGAAATTTCCAATTCAAGTTGTTCAATCTAAATTTATTTAACTTCCTTAAGTTAAATTATATTTACTTAATCCGGTCAACTTTACACAATTTGAATTCCCATTCAAATTTTAAACTTCAGATTAATAATCTTTCCCCTTTTAAGTTTAAAAACTTACTTTACTTTGGGTTTTACATCACATTCCAATTTAAAACTCAACACTAAGTGTTCATTTCAAATCATCATTGGTATTATGTATATTCCTCGTATATACATTTTCTTTACACACCAAGTTTTACTTTAAATTTTAAACCATTCTTGGTTTAATTCAAAAACAATTTTTTTTTTATTTTCCAAACAACTCTTATTTTAAAATAAGATCATATTCAAAAACAACCTGAAAAATATTTATTCCTTTTCTTTTAATATTTTGAAAACAATTTCAAATGTTTTCAAACTTAGGATTCAAAACTTCACAATTTAAATCCAATTTAATTTACAAATTATAAGTCATATTCACCTAAAAGTTTACTTCCCTAAAATATTTCATTTTGCTTAGTCATTAACAACATTCATTATTAAACACAACTACCATTTATGATAATAACCAAGATTATCATATCTGGAAAACAATTCATTATTATCTTTATTCTTGATAACACTTCTACAAATCCAAGATTTTAATTTCAGTTTGAATTCTATTTCAAACTTATCTTCATTTAATTTCAATTTCGTTGTATTTCTATTACCACTTAATTCTTATTATCTTATTTAATTCCAATGATTCAACACCAATTTCTTTAATATATTAAAAGAAATATTGCTTTATATATCAAATATAATCTTATATAAAAATCATTTGAAATCTTTATATATGAAAATAACAAATACGCTCTCATATATATATACACTCAACTCGTTCTAGGGTACCATTGACCCTATCCTTAACGAGTAATCTCAACAGAGCCAAGGTTCTCGCTTAACCTTCAGCTCTGATACCAAGTGTAACGACCCGGAATTTTCGAACCCGAAAATTCCAGATAGTTAGAAGAAAAAGAAAGAGATAGAAGAAAGAAACAGAAAGAAGAAAGAAGAATAGAGAACACAACATCTCACATTCGCAGCGAATTAAATATAATAACAAATAATAGCATTTTATAAAAGATGTAATGGTTACTTTACATACAATTCATCAGAGTTACAATCATTACAATAGACTGGACAATTATAATAACTCGTCCCAATAAATAACAATATATCACACTCCATACGTTCCTGCCATCCAGCTCGCCTCCTGAGCTCCAGAACGTCCTTACCTGGAAATCTGTAATACTCGGTCTGACCCGAGCATTACATCAAAGTAACACCCGAGTCAGGCTGGAAACCAGCGTGAGTAAACTCATTTAACATGAAATTTCAATCCATAGATCTTGTATAAAATCAGGGTAACTCGTATCTTCTACGAGTTCTTACTTATTATATTCAAACAATTTATTTCCCAAAATAATATCTAAGTATCGTTACTTAGTTCCAATGATCCAGATTACTCGATTTATTTCATTCCAGCCTATTCGATTTACAAAACAAGTCTATAAAGAATTATAGATTACAATCAAAGTGGTTTCAGGTATATTTCTGATACCCGACCCCGGCCTCTTCGAATCAAAAGTCATTCTTTAAACCAAGATTTTTCAGTTAAACAATTTGATTTAAATTCAGGATATCATATTTATATAACAAATCTATCACAGATAGATAAATTACATTATCACAATTCATCCAAAATATCTTATATCACAATCACATATCAGATATATCCACTAATCCAAGGCATCGACTATCATTCAACCAATCCATAACAAGTCAATTCATTCTTAATTAATTTAATTAATCTCTAATTAAATTAATTACTAACCTTTAATTACTTGGATTACCTTAATCCATCTTACTTAACATTAATTAATTATAAATTAATTAATCATTTCTTAATTATTTATCTTAATTAATCCTCCTTGATTAATTATTCCTTAATTATAATAAGTAATTATTATTTACTTACCCCTTTTTATTAATCATTCTTGATTAATTTTTTTTTATTACATTAAGTAATTAGCCTTTAATTAATTATATAAACGAATTAACCTTAACCATTTAAAAAAATTAAACTTTAATCAATCCCATTAAGTAATTAATTAATAAATAAATGATCCTTTAATTACTTCCATCAATCTTGATCATTCATTTCTCATTAACTAACCATATTCAGAAATTAACTAACCCTTAACAAATCATATTTTAATTAATTAATTATTAAATTAATTTCTTTAAGTAAATAATCCCTTTCTAAATTACTCAAGTAATTACTCTTTGACAATCCCTAAACAATTATACTTATTTAATTATTAAGTATCTGATTTATTATACTTAAGTTTTTAATTAATTAACCCAAAGTTAATCATAATTTTAATCATTAATTATGTTTAATAAATCCCTCAAGTTAATTTTCTGGTATAATTATCCCAACCAAAGACAATTTAATTTTCAAAGGCATCTTCCTTAAAATTTTAAGTCATGGTGACTTGCTTTTAAACCCGTTGGTTATTTTGTATTGAACCAACGAGACCCAAAGATTCACCATCTTTAATGTTTAATCAAAACATAATTCCCTTACCCACTACACGGCCCAACTAGCAAATAACCCGAATCAAAACCCCCATCTCCTCGAATCACTACCCGAGTCAATCCCATCTCCTCAATTCCAACAGTACAGATACGAGAGGCCCTTGTGCACATGCACGTCTGATCGTGGTTACTCCGACCATCCAACCCACCATCGACGAGTCATCTCTGACCAACTCTTCCGATCCCCGACACCCAAACTGAGAACGTGCTCGAAAAACAAAATCGAGCTCAACAACAAATCCTGGAACAAAACATCATCCCATAATCATCCCCGTACCACCATCTCCGGCCTCCAGAAACGTCAACACTCCGACCATCCCTTCGCCATACGTCCACGCACCAACCCTCCTCCTGTGATCAAACTCGATTCACCCATGTCGGAGCATTTGATTCGAAATCAATGACAAACCCAACAGGACTTGAAACCCTACAAACCTCCTCACTTCGATGTACGGCTAGCAGAAAATTTTGCTTCCATTTTTCACGTAATCTCCTACCTTCGATCCTACTCTGGTCACAATCCCGACGCCTCAGGGTCACGCGAACACCAGCGGTCGACAAAAACCCCAAATTCCAATCAACTTCAATATCTCATGAATTACTTAATAAAAATTCATGATTTAAATTTTAAAAATCATAGCTTCCAAAGATGATTCGAGATATATTCTTGGATCAATACATTACAACAAATTGATTTATTCCATTATTTGAGTTTCATCTGTATTTCTATGTTTACAGGTGATTTCCATGCTTAAAATGCTAAAAATTGTTTTCAAAATCTTAATGATGTTCGAATTAAATTGATTTGTTTGAAACTCAAACTCCAGAGAGTTTAGATGAAAAGTCTTTTGAAATTTAGTTTATTTTAACATCTCTGTAATCCAAAAATACAGAGTAGCACAGCCATCAATCATGAGTATTCAGAAACATTCATATTCACAAATTTCATACTCCTATATACATAAACAATCACCATCATCCATCAATTATTCAGGCAACAATTATTACTTTTCTAAATTTAAGATTAACTGTTCACTCACCTATTGATGTACAGAGAGCTTTTGAAGCAGAGATGATCAAGGCTTTGAAAACTGAGATGATCAAACTTTGATTTCAGGTTGCTAGTTGATTGATCTCCTTGCCTGATCTCAGGTTGTATTAGATGATTTAAAACTGATGTTGCATTTGCCTTTGATTTCTTGTCTCGGATTTGAATTTCCAGGTTCCATTTTCTTTTCTTTTGGTTTGTATAAATTTTAGTTGAAAAATGAGCTGAAAGATAAAAACAGATTTCTTCTTCATATATTTTCTTTTTTTTTAATTATCAAAGCAAAACAAATAAAGCCACTTGTCCTTAGATTGATTATTTAGCTTACACATATACATTTCAATTTACAAATGTCCTAAATATACATTATGATGTTTACAAGTGTTAACTCTTCTTTTAAATCTTTCAAGTCATATATATGTACTTATGTAGTAGATTTACATGTATATAAAAATATTTGTTTTTCATATAAATAGCTTTTAAACTTTAATAAATATACAAGTGAGAATGTATGTAAACATTTGTTTATAAATAACTTATGTTTTGATCCAATAAATGTATTATATGCTTATATGCTAGTGGATTTTATTTTAATTCTATATATATTTCTACAAACCAAATTGTCTTATGTTTAAATTTTTTTTAACAACAAGGATAATTTCTTATTTATTTAAAAGATATATTTTAGCTTGAGTTTAAAATAAGGATTTAATTAAAAGTTCATTTACATTTCTTAGTATATATATATAAATCCTTTAAAAGAAAATTATAAAACAACTATATTCATAATAAAATCATATATAATATATTTTAAATCCAAAATATATTTAAGATATATTTATATATATCTACCCTTTGAATTTTAAATTCAAATTCAAATTAAAAATGCAAACTGAAATTAACTCACACAAATATTTTTACTTAAATAAACACAAATTTAATTTGTTTGAATATAAAATTTTCTATTTAAAATCTTCTTATATCCATGTATATATACAATCATTATTGTTTGTTCTAAAAGAATAATTTGTCAAATATTAATTAATTATATTAGGAGATAAAATATTTATCCAGATATTTATAATTCAATTTTTATTATATTTCCAAATTCATTTACATATCCGGATATTTGTTATTATTAGAATTTTATCTTTTCAATTGATTAAAACAGTTAATTATCCAATTATCAGATGTCCCAAAAATCTGGGTTATCACATGTACATTCTCCAGAACTCATCATATGTAGAAACAAGGAACCTTCTTTGTGCAGTCAAATGATCTTGGTAGCAAAAAACGTTAGTGTTTGCATGTGTTTGGACAAATCTTAAAGCTTCTTCTTGTCTAGGAAAAGTAGCCCATACTACATTTTTTTGCTGTGTAGAACAACGAAATTAGAAAATATAATAATAAATATAAAACTATAAATTATCAATAAAAGATAAAAGGATTTATATTTCTTAAAAGAGCAGTAGAATCATATTTTTAAGATCAGTTACTACAAATTCACTATCAATTACTACAAATTCACTTCAAATTTTCAACATCAGTTACTACAAATTCACTATCAATTACTACAAATTCACATCAAATTTTCAATATCAGTTACTACAAATTCATCATGTAATTCATCAGTAAATTCAAATATACTCCCTAAAATCTATGATCAATTTAGTATCAGCCTTTACAAATTCATCACCAAATTCATTATCTATTTTTTAACATCGCCCATTACAAATTCATCATCTCATTCATCAGCCATTACATTTTAATGGGCTGAAGAAGAGCTGCAAAACTTGTCAAGCCAGCAGTATGGTTCGTCGGATAGTATTTGTACAGCTATCTGTGCTATGAATGCATTAACTTGTTCAAGACTAATTTTTTCTGTAGTCTGCATTCCTTGTGCTATTTTTTGCATGAACATCATCACAAAAATTCCGCAGCCGTACCTGTATTTCTGAAGTTTAGTACTTTGAATATAATGATAAAACAGATTATCTTTTCTTTATTTTGATAATGAATTGTAATTAGTATTATGTTTATCTAAGTAATTGTATGTGAGAAAATAATATTATCTAATTGGTAATATGTGTGTAGGTAGTTATTGTGTATCGTGAATTTTTGTATAAAATTTTGAACTATCTTCAAAATTACCCATTGCTTTATTGAGCACAGTCAACATGTTTAAGCACTGAATTTTTCCTGAGAATTGTTTTGTGCCCTTCTTCTTATAACTCTTTGTTTAGGTAGTTTACTACTGATTTCTGCAAACAGTGAAGGAAAATTAGAATAAATATAAACACATTTATCATTTTTACTTTTTGTGTATTTTTACTTACCACATTAATGACAAATTTTGTATGTCCACTTTGTAGGTTTTTGATCTCGTGGTCAAGTGCAGAGAGTCGTAGTGGTTCCAAGTGCATTCTCCAACAACTAGTTCAAGCAGGTTCCAATGTTCATTGCCATGTATTGGGAATAATATGTTGCAACATAATGGATCTAAAAGTGTTCTTTTCATAAAAGGATTGAACATTTTTTTCTTGATATTTTCCAAGCTTCCATCCGTTGCGCTTTTCTGTAAAAAAATTGTTTTAGAAAATTTATGTTGTATAAAAAAATGTTAATTTGAGAATATAATTCACTTACTGTCATAGTTGTATTAACATAGATAATGCTATTGTTTTTTCTAGTTGCTTTGTTTTTCGGAACCAAAACCAATCAATGATCTACATTTGACAAATAATATGGATAAAATATATAAATTATAATGGAGGAAAGTTTAGTTTGTTGTACTTACCTGACCACAAATACTTTGTTGATAGAGGAGGTCTTCTATCATGAATTTTGTTATGGTGATGAAGTTTTCATCATCACAACTAAATGCTTCGTCGCAGGAAAATGGACGGTTGTTAATAAAAGAAATTAAGTTTAGTACGTACTATGTTGTTTGCATTTGATAGTAAAACAAAATAGAAGCCTTTATGGAAGTATGTATTAAAAGTTAAAGATAAATTAATTTATCTTTTTAGTTTTGTTTAGTTTTTGTTTATTTTTGAGCAAGTGTGTGAGTGTACAGTAGTTGACAGATATACTGATAGGTGACCAAACTAAAACAGAACCAAAACAATACTAATAATTAATCTAACAGATTGTTGATATATAGTTTGTGTGAATGAAAAGTAGTTTAATTACTTACTTGTTTCCTCCCAAAACTTTGAAAAAAAGTTTCACATTTTGTTGTTGTTCATCAGTTAGATGCTTCATGAGTGGACACTTTTCAACATTCTTTTGCTTCTTCTTTTTTTGTTCTTTAGGAATGACATCTTCAACAACGATTGGATTTTCTGCAGCAATTTCTTGACTATGTTGTTTGATATTTTCAGATTTTAAACCGTGTTCGGTTTCTAGAATGCAATCTTGAGTTTCCATCAAATCAAAACATGGAAAGTTAGCAGAACTATTTATATGCATCATACCAACTATCTTTCTTTTATTCGTACCTTTTTTAGCTTCACTTTTTTCTTTGAAATCATTTTTTTTCTCCACATTATGCTCTTCAAAATTTTCCAGCTTTTGAAGTTTCATTTCAAGATTGTGGAGTCTTTGTTCAGCCAGTTGTCTTGAATGTTGTTCCTCATTCAGTTGTTCTGCCATACTTTTCATCTCAGCAGATAAAAAGTTCACTTTCCTCTCTAACTCTTTTATGCTACTAGAGCAGTCCGTAGCATATTTGTCATCTTCCAACCAAGTATATTTTTTTTTTTGAAAAAAAGTATTTTTCCTCTTTAGTTACATTTGCAAATTTCTTTAAAATCTGCATGGAAGGTAATTGAAATTAAATTTGGACATGTATTATCATTGAATTTCTATGAAGTTAGAAATCAGAAATTATTAAAAATATACAGGTAAGAAAATTTCAGACACTTGATAAATGGATACAACATGCAGACACATTCATATGGGAAGGAGAGAAGACCAGGAAAATCTATAATGCACACACAATAGTCGTTACGTACATATATAGATATGTAATTAAATAACCTACAAACTACATAAATTTAGAACACTATCCCTATTAAATAAAACACATATAAACATATGTACTCATATAATTTTGTTTATCAACAAATATATATAGTTCATTATGTACTTAAATCATTTTCTGTAAAAACATATATGCTTTTATCTTTTTTAACTAGGGTTTAATTTAGTTGTATAATTTCTGTAATAAATTTAAAATATGATTAAATCAAGAAAAATGTTTAATATGTATAACTATATATCAAATATAAGTAAGGCCTAACTTGTTATTAAATCGTTTACATTAACAGATAAATGCTTTTATCTTTTATAGCTTTTAAGCATGGT
This sequence comes from Allium fistulosum, assembly GCA_030737815.1. Lineage (NCBI taxonomy): Eukaryota > Viridiplantae > Streptophyta > Magnoliopsida > Asparagales > Amaryllidaceae > Allium > Allium fistulosum. Next base: position 1,363,188,470 of record CM060903.1, on the reverse strand, counting down.
AAAATTAATTATGAACTGTGGAGTTGGGCAGAAACTGAATTGTACTTAAATCATTATGTACTTATGCATATAAAAGTAGCATACCTTATCATTGTCTATTTCATCAAGGTTCAAATCTTTTAATTTTGACAAGTCCCATTTTCTCATCCTCGGGATTTTGCTTTCCAAATTTTCTTTTTCATCGATGATTTGCGTCCTTTCACAAAACCAATACTGCCAATAAGACCATGCAAATAGCATTAACATTTAACATTTTTGTAAAAAGCATTAGTATAAATTTATTTATATTTACTTAAAGTTTTTAAATCATACAAGTAAGACCATAGTACATCCAGGTGTGCTTCTTGGATTAGCATAGTATTTTTGGACATTTTTCATGACATTTTCGCATATTGCTCGCGGCCAATAGATTGAGTTCAATTTTTTTAAGTTTAACAGCTTTGATATGAAGCCCCACTGCATGTAGTTCTGATTGTTAGGAAAGAAAAAAGTAATAATCAACAAGAGCAACAACAATTTGACTAAATCTTCATTCCCGTTTTCTTCCTCTATCATTTTTTTCAACCTTCTTGTGACTGTCTTCTGGCTAATTATGTCATTTTCTTCGAAATTTGTAGTCAGAAACTCTGAAAAACTTTCCATTGCTGTGGCCTTATTTGAAGTTGGTATCAGAAACAAATCCTCTCTAGATAAATTCATTCAAATATAAGGCTAACTTCTTCAGGTGTGATTTTCAGTAGTTTGTTTCGAATTTTGAAAGCTTTTTCTTTAATACTGAAAGAAGTGATTATTTGGGCTAAATTTGAAGTGCTTTTCCATTTGTTTTGGCGTTCTATGCCATTGGTGAGAAACATATTAAAAAAGTTTTTGAATGGCGCTTTGTTGATATAACTTTTTGCTTCTGAAGATAGAATGTTTTTTTCCTTAACCGTCATCACAACTTTGTACACAACATCTAAATTACATATGTATGTTCCACTGTACAGATGTTTTTTTTGTCTTTTCAATCTATTTTGAATATCATATTTGTCAACATCATCTGACTCATCTGTTTCAATATTTATTTCTTCAGAATCATAACTTGCTTCAATTAGTTTTTCTGAAATTGTTCCCTCGTCATCTGAGTTTGTTAGATGTTCTTTTTCAAACATTTGTGAGATTTGATGTGTTGGTTTAGCTTCATCCTACATTCATGAAAATAATATCATTAATTGGGATCCTACATTTATTTCTGCATATTCCTGAAGATAATATCATTTTGCTCAAAAATCATAATGCACATAAAGTATAATAAACCCTTTTGTTGAGTAACTATGTAGTACTGATGGCTATTTTTTTTCTTCAAAGTATAGAAAGATAATCCGCTTTTATCTTTTTTAGTTGTTTAAGTAATGGTCATTTAGAAATCTAAAAACTTAAAGAGAATGAAACACAAAATAGCCATCAAAATATTATGTATAAAAAAGATAAATGTTTTTATCTTTTTTTAACAGAGCATTAGAAACAAATTAGCCATTACAAATTGGTGATCAGTTATTAAAATTTCATCATCACAATAGCCTTGGAGTAATAACATGTACAATATGTATGAATGCAGTGCACAATGCAGACTCATATGGTCAGAGAATCAAGCTACAACATGAACGAATAGTCAGATTCAAAAGTGACAGTGCAAACAAGTGCACAACATACACATAAAAAAATGCAACATGAAAACAACTCAAGATCAATGCAAATGAAGCAACCAAAATTGACTGAAGTGTTCAGACATTACATATATACATGTGTGAAACATCAAGTGAATATGCAACATCATACACATTGAAACTAGAGTCCAATGTAGACATGTCGACAAGACAAGAATGCAAGTGCAGACAAACTACATGATCACTGACTGCATATAAAGCAACAACTGAAGTTAGTGCACATCAATCCAATACAAACTACTTGAAGTGAATGCACAAACATATATATATATATATACACACACAGAGAGACAAATCTAGATTCCAATTTAATATGTATATACAAATTGAAGAGTACAACTAAATATTATAGGAAACATAAGTAGGAAAACAATTACCAATGGAGTTGAAGAAAATGATGTTCTCTGGCTGTGTTCGTTGCAGAAAGGACTAGATATAGGTCGTATGTTTATGCATTGATTTCCACCTTCATTTACGAATATGCAAGTAGTTTTTCGAATGAATAACTTTGATTTAGACGACCTTGTGTTCATCTTTACCCTGCATAAAAATTGTCATATATAATGAAATGTTAGAAAGAGAGAAGAATAATTTTTTTGTACTTAAAAGTTGTCATATATATGTAGTAGCTGATATAAAAATTTACATATGATTTATTATAAGATAGATACCTTTATCTTTTTTAACAGATAGATACCTTCAGGACAACTGCAATTGCCTTAAATTCAGGACAACTGCAATTTTACATTAATAGATAGATACCTTTATCTTTTTTAACAGCTAAACAATAACTTGTTCAGTTTATCACCTAGGGTTTAGTATCATCTGCCATTGAATATTTAGGTATGCTTAATTAAACAAATGTCGATTATGTTAAATTATAACAAGAACTAAAATACCTTAAATCTATTATAAGAGCTATTATCAGCATCGGTAAGAATGAATATTTAACTACGATTTATCATCTAAGTAAAACATTTACATCAAAATAAAATATAGCTTACTTGTTTCGCATTTAAGTTTAAGGTGATTGCAGAAATTGCTCGATGAAAGTATTTTAGTTTAAGCTGAAATAGATGAAGCAGAAATCGATGATGCTGAAGCAGAAATATTGGGAAGAGAAAATGGAATGGAAATTGATATAGAAGAAATCGATTTTGTTTCTGAGCCCTAGTTTTGTTTCGAATTGGCGGCAGATATGGATTCGAGTGGGTTAATTTTCGACCGTGTCTTGGAAACTAATTATTTTGAACACGTGTCCTAGAAAATAATTAGTTGATGCTAAGAGGCCCTTATAGTGAAAATCCCCTTAATAATAACTCTATATAATATATACATTTGTTATATTTAGTTATATATATTTATTTCTATTTTCAATTTTAATTAATGCATTTTCTTATATATATATTTATAATTTTAAAGAAATGATTTTAAAATCTAATTATACTTAAATAAATAAACACACATATGTATTTTATAAAATATAGAATCTAGCTTTAAACATCTTTTGAAAATTATTTATATCAAATTCAAAATATAACTTTCAAATATATATACATATATATTATAATTAGAAAACAAATTTTATTAGTTTTAAATTATAGAGTTTTCAAATCCAAATTTATTTCCAAGATTATATTTTTGAATTTCAGTTCCAAAATTCAATTTATAATCAATTCATATATATATAAACAAACAAATATCTTATTTAGTTTGGAAAATTCAAATTAATTCACAATTAAATCCAAAATTTTATATTAATTACCAATTTTAAATTTGACTTAAAACCGGGATCGTTACAATTGGTTAGATTAGCAAGAACCCATATATCAACATTAATTGTCATCGATTTATTATTCAAAGAATGTTCACTATTTCTAAGTAAAATACTGTCATGACATGAAGTCGTTTTAGAACTATCTCTATTTTCTGTACTAGTATTAAAATGTGTATACATGAATTCATATCTAGTATTATTTTTATGTTTATCGCACTTATAGCCTAAACCATTTTTATTATTGTGAACTTTAGTATTTATCATTATGGAAGATAAATCATACTTTTCTTTATTTAATTTTGTAACTTTCTCATTTAATTTGTCTAAATTCGCTTTAGAGTTACAAAATTTCTTTTGCAAAATAACATTATTTTCTCTTAAAAGCTTGCATTCTTTAGTAAAATCTAAATTTCTAGCATTCAAAGTACTATTCTCATTTTCAAGAAACAAAAACCTAGAATTAGATTCATTTAAAGAATTTTCTAAAAATATAATTTTATTTCGAAAAGATTCATTTTCCTTTAAAAGATTAGCATTATTATTAATCAAAAGCTCATTTTCTTTTAAAAGGAAATTATTTTGAGAAACAAGTTCTTCAATGATAGATTCAAAAATTCTAGTTTATTTTACCAAGAAATCATTTTCTTCCTTTAATTTATCATATTTAAGTTCACAATCTTTTAATTTCTGTAAGGCAGCATTATTGACCTTTTGTAACAATTTAATTTTTTTAAATAAACTATCATATAATACTAAAAGATCATTATAAATTGAATCATTATGTACCAATTTTGATCTGAGTGTAGCTACATTGCATATGTATCGAGATTCAGTTTTAGTTCCTTGCTTTAAGAAATTTGCTTTTTCTCAACTGTCCATGGGCTCTAACTAGAGGTTCTCTTTCTCGCTATTGTTCTAGGTTATTGTTATGATCAGTAGAATGCCACGCTTTGATATCAAATGAAATTCGCTAGCGTCAACTAATAGTCGCTATGCACTAGATTGATGATGGCCAAATATATAGATATAGAAATAAAGTCCATTAATCACAGCAGCAGTTATATATAAATACAATGAAAGTTGATGCAGATCAAGTAATATGACTATATTTACTAAATAAAAACTTACAACAAATTAGCAGTGTAAAAATTGCAATAGGTAAGTGCTCAAGAAATTTATATACCAGTTCTAACTTCTCGTTCTATGTCGAGTCACAAACTCCTACTGGATTTACGACTATACCCTCACTTAATCCGGAGGAATAGGTTTTACAAACCACCTAAGTCGTCGAATAGGACTTCTATATTACAAACCGTCTAAGTTGCCGAATTGGACTTTGTGCCTGAAAAATTCCAACAGGACTTCGACTACAAATGGTAGTAAGTTTCTTGACTGATTGTGTTCTGAATTAAACAAATTTGGCTATTAAGTACACTCTTCATATAATCTCCTTGAGATGATGATTTGATTGTAGGAAGTAAATAGCTGAGAATATTTGTAATTCACAAGTGTGTATAGATTAGAAAGATATAAAGAATTGATTCTTGGTTTGGTTGGTCAAAAATAAAAGTGCTCTATTTATAGATTTGAAAAGTTCTAAATCAATAGCCATAACCATTGGAGAGAACAATTCAAAGCAGGGAATGTAATCTTTGAAGAAAAGTGGATATGTATTTTCAGAAATTTAAATAAAACAACCCATTACAGGCATCCAAACGTCTAGATTCTATATAGATGTTTATTATGAATAATCCAGACATTTGGATTTGAACTAAAAGGTTTTTATTTTATTTAAATGTACACAAACATTTGGGACAAAAATGCCAGATGTTGAAAGTTGAACTATTTTGCTCCTCGGACGTTTATGATGAAATATCAGACATTTGATGCTAAACTAAAATGTTCCTCGGATATCGTAGATGAAAATTAGACTTCTGGTTTTGAACTAAAATGCTCTTCTTCCTTTTAAATGTAATATTTTTGTTTATAAAATAGTATTTTCACTATTTTCTTTTGAATATATATATTATAAAATAGCCAATTGTAAAATTAGTTTTTAAAATATATTTATGTGTGTGTATGATCATCAAATTAGAGACTGTACATATAATTTAGACCGACTAAAATAATATACAAACTCTATTTGTTTTCTTCGGTTTTAGCTCGATTTTGATCTTGATCGTCATATCTCCGTGTGTATATTCCTTCATCTTATCTCCGTCGTGTATACCTCATATTGTATTTCCATGTATATACTTTGGCATATACCTGCAAGTTAGTTTAGAGGTTCTTTGGCATAATTGCATAGTTGTTTTCATTAGAATCCAACAAGAGAGGTTCTAACATTCTCCCCCTTTTTGATGATGACAACTATACAATTTTTTTTAAAAATATTTATTCTATATAAAATGATATTATAATATGATTAAAGCTCCCCCTAAGTATAATATCTCCACCTTTCAACATGCACATGAATTTCTCCCCCTTTGTCATTATTAAAAGGAATAAGAGCATATGCATATTATATTTTAATAACTCCCACTGAATACAATATTTCTCTTAAGAAATAAATCTATGTGCTTTTATTAATATATATGTAAATCTCTTTTTTATATATAAAAGAGATAAGTATCATAGATAAGTAAATAAAACAATTTAACATTAATGCAATTTAATGAGTCCCTAATAGATGTGTCAAATTTAATCACAATGATACACATTTTACAAAATAAACATAGGGTTTACGACAGGAAACCATATCCAGTTGGACGTGGTTGATTCCTTGAAAAGGTTAAAGGTTCAATTCAAATTCTCATTAAAATCATTTTAATTTATATTAATTGCAAATCTAGGTTTGAACTACAAATTTAACCACTTTCAATTCAATAGGTTTCAAAGTTTAAATATTCAACAATTTACAATAACTTAGTTTGATAAATTTCATTCATATCTCAAAATTCAACCTTAATTTTTATTTAAATTTGAAAATATTCACTTAATCATTTTTAATAACATTTAAATAAAATCTCAAATTACAAATTTAAATCAAAATTAAATATTCAAATTCAATTTTATTTAAATTTGAAAATATTCATTTAATCACCTTTAATCCAAAATTAAGTTATCAAGTTATAAAAATCATATCTTTAAAATCTCAAAATCAATAAGTTTCAAATCAATTTTTTATTTAAATTCAATTCTTAAACAAATTAAATTACAAATCATCTTTAATTTATCTTCCCAACCTTGATTTATTAAAGTTATTACAAAATCTATTTCAAAATATTAATATAAATTTTAAATAAATATTTTAAATACAATATATATACTTATCCAATTAAATTCTATTAAATTAAATTTTATTATATTAAATTTTATTAAAATTAAATCTTATTTTATAAAATCTATTTTATTTTATCTTAAACTATATTTTATATACTTAAAATAATAAAATTATAAGTAAAATCTTAATATTTACATTTTCAAAACTAACTTATAAATTTAAAATTTCCAAATATATAATTTAAAAAAATCTAAATTTTACACGTATATTAAAATTAAAATATCTTTATATTATATTCTAAAATCTATTTTTCTTAAAACCCATCTATTTCCTTTCAAAACTTTGGAAATCATTTTCAAAATAGACCAACGGTGTCCATATATAATTCTTTATCCTATGGTCAAGTGATATAGATATTTATCATTTCAATCCGCAATAATTTAATATGTATGGTTATATATCATTTCAACACGCAATCCTAAAATTTCAAAAATCAATAAAATTGCTTGGGTTTATCATTTCAACCCATAACGACTTTCCCTAATCTATAATATCGTTCGGGTATGTATCATTTCAACCCATAGGGATTTCCTAAACTAACAGGGAACTTGCAAAGTGAGAACAACAAAATAAAATAGCATAACATATCAATTACAAGCATATATAATAATTAAAAATTTAAATTTAATATATATATATATATACACAAACATGTTATGGTGTCATATGTCAATTAACATCGGTTAACAATTTTAAATAATAACATATCATATTCAACAATTAAATTGAAATAACACATTTCAATCGTCATTTCATGTGAAATTAATTTACTGAACGTAAGAATACTAATCGTGAGTGATTGCTCACCTTTCGTGGCTATGGAAACAATGATGATGAAGATGGTGACACGTACACGCACATGGATATTGACTTGACAACTCGGATGCAGATCCGGACGACGGCAAAGCCAGAAACCTGAACTCGAATTCGAGAATTCGATAAAGCGAACAAAGAAGGATGTGACAAATACAACAGTGGAAAAATGACAACTTGAACATGATGGAAACATATATATATATATATATATATATATATATATATATATATATATCTTATATATAAAGCAAATACTTCCCTCAGTGAAGCCTTTTTCGGATTGACAAAACTGCCCTTCATTCGAAGACAAGAAAGTAAAATGTAGCTGGTATCCATTGGGTAGGGTTGTAATTGCCTTGACCCATGTTCGCTGGTAACCGCAATATCCCTTTATTCACATCTTCGTCCCTACTCCCAGAATCATCATTTCTTCTATACATAAAAAAATGAATATAGAAAGAAACGGAGAAATCATATACCTATTAATGACCGAGAGAAGGAAACAATAGAAAGAATTAAGCATCTCAACCTCCTCCTCTTTTAGATGTCACTTTCCGTCTCCTACAGCAGGTACATGCTGAAAACCCTAATTTTATCATCTCAATCCATTGACTTTCTATGGTGTCGTTTAGGCTTGATTGCTCTTTGTTTTTATGAATTGCTAGATTTAGTTGTAGTAACATGAATGTCTAATTTAACCTAATTTTGTTCCATTTAGTTGGATTATTTTGGACAAAATTGTATTTTTTTTGTTAACATACGACTTTCATATAACAATTTATATATAGTTATCCTTATAGTGTAATGCTTGAAAGAAGATATTGATATAAATATCAACCATATCGATTGATTGCTTTGTTGAATCTGTTAAAACTGTCATACTTACCGAATAGAATTAGAATTAGAATCATGCGTATTCAGTTGGTGTACTATAAGATATGTAGACTCTCATACTGTACAAATAAGAATATCATATATGTAGGTGTGCGCTTATGTGTGTGAGATATTTTACCATCCATTTTGCACAAACATCTATTCTAGTTTCAATAAGATAGCCTGACGTGTATTTCCCCTAATCTCCTTTGTCTGACTTTTACCACACTTAACCATTTTACCATCCCTTTAAAGTTTAGCAATGATCATTTTCCAGCCATCCAGACATTCAAAATCCAAAGCCTGGCATGTATTTTTATTACTACTTTCTTATGTCATCATTTTGCGTACATGCTTACTCAATTTTCTATGCTTATTTACTAACCATGTATGACGACCAACATCATTCAAATTTGTCGATGCATTTTGCTTCTGCGGACCATTATGATTAACATCTATACACATCAATACATTCGAACAAGCATGCCTTGCCACCAGGTTGCCATCACCATTCATTGAACCCATTCGATTCAGAATTCCATTTTTCAAATCATCCTTTTGCATAAAATCTACAGAAACCCGATGTATCTTACCATGTATCACCACTTCACTATCATCAATCCTTATCATTTCAATTTCATTCATAACAACATTAAAATCCAACAAAACCTCTGCCAATTCCTCATAAGACTCATCTCCCAATTCCTTTTTGATATATGCTTAGCAAATAATGCTCATTTCCCTTCTATAAGTATTTTAATTAGCATCGTTAACCCTTAATCATGTTGTCTTTATTACTATGTGTTTTTAATATGTTGGTTTTAGTTCAATGGACTATGTTGGTAATTTATACTTTTTATGTCAAAGTGCGCTCATAATTTCTAACTAACTAGGAAACTTGATAACAGTTTAATACTTTACAATGGACTATGATGACGATTAGTATAACAAGACAATTGTAATCTCATTTACAACTTTAACTTATATCATTTTGCAATACTAAATGTTGTACCTTTATTATCATCATCAACAAATTCACGAAAGCCATATTTCAACTCCAGATAATTGTAGGTAATTTTTTTCTATTGATTTCCTTTCACATTGAAGTTAACAGTTATTTTTAATTCTTCTGATGACATTTTCTATATTGGTAGATTGTTAATTTTACTGTTTTAGTTTCTGATTGTTATTTCCAAAAGCATTTCTTATTTCTGTTTAGCTTAAATTTACCACTATTAGTAAATCATTTTGAAGTTTATTTTCAATAGATCACCATGGTTCTCTAGGCTGCTAATATCTGCACTAGCCTTTATACACTTCTTCATGGTTAAAAATTGGTTAACCACTTGAAATATTCACCTTTCATATTAGTTTTTAAGTATGTACAGTATTGTGTTTATACACAATGTGACTGTAACCAATTGTGACGTATAACTTCACATTATTATTTTCTTTCCAACCTTAATCTTATGTAATTTTCTGCTTTCATTTTAGTTGTTTAAAGATAACCAACTTCTAATGTGTTCTTATGATCATTGATAGGTTACTTGCATATTCATTTGCCATGAATAACTAAAAACTGCTGTTAACGTAAATAAATGGTCTCTTAGTACATAAATTGTATTTCAAAATCATCTCCTCTTTTTTTTTCAACGGTCTCTTAGTACATAAATCTTATTTCATAACCAACTCCTCTTTTTTTTCTTTCTTTTAAATATGCATAATATTTAGTATGTGCAATTATGAAATATTTTTACGTACGACTACATGATTCATATTACTTTTAAGCAAGTGCACCGAAATTTGTAAAAATTGCATATGGGTCACATGTTGGCCTTATGTATTCACTAAACTCACTTTCTTATACTTTACCTCAAATTTATCCGGTTGAGATGGATAAATTGCTTAAGGACGAACATTAAAAGAGGGAGCTTCATATGTTGTGGGGGGGAGCTCATCATTGGCTTACATTATATGTTTGGAAGCAGGTACTTAATTTGATTTTATTATTCCCATTTTGATATTCATGTTTCATACAAGTTTCTTAGTACATATATGTGTATAAATTGATTTTCACATGGTGATTTAATTGTATGTTTGTAAGTAATATAATCGTAATTTTTTGCTTTAGCTTTCCGAGTGACCTTAAATAGAAATTTTTTGTTATGGAAATTTATTTTTATAATCAATTTAACTAATTTCGTACTTCAAAATTAACTTTCACTCTATTGGAATTCTTTTAAATAGAAAATTTTCTTTTCCTTTATTATTTTCATGTCATTTCTAACAATTTCTCCTTTTCATCACTCATTTGGAACGACTGTATATTCTGTAATAGAGCCATAGATTGAAAATCTTTTTTTCATAGCTTTCCACAAGTGGTTAAATGATGAATTCTAAATTGTCATCATACTATAAAATGATTAACTAAATGACATGCAGCTTGATGACTGTTTTATCAAATGAACAACTATCTTTTGACATTAAAAATAGAACCCAAGAAATAGTGTCTTCAATTTAGTTCTTTTAGACAATTAAGATATAAGCTTTTTTATCTTATGTGTGTCATTAATTGGTTCATTTTGTTTGGTTCTAATTTGTTTATGGATAAGTTCGTAATTAAACATTTTTATACATTTTATTGTCACGCAGATTGAATTATGTAGTTATTTTATGAACTTTTGGCATCTGACAATCTACATTGATATTTTTTTGTCAATGCAAAAGATTGTGTTTGGAAATTCCTATTGCAAATAGGTATATTTAATAAGCAATGAAAATTTGTACTAAACTGGATTGATACATGCTGACCATTGACAAATATTTCACTTCAAAAAAAATCGTCTTCAATGGTTATTTTGGATTATAAATGTATGAGTGTATCTTATTCTAAATATTTGTAAGTAATTCAGTCATTTGGTCTCATTTGGTTGTTTTGTGGTCAAGTATAGTTTTGCATTGAAGTTTTATATAAATTTTGTTATCGAAGTTTACCTTCCTTGCATTGCAAACATAGTTATATTAGCTTTTGATTTTTGTATCTAAGTTGTTGTTTTGTTGATTTGGTTGATTCGCTAATTTTGTAAGACTGTCTATATCAATGGCAAAACTTTAAAGCGATTTTAATTTAATCTTGACTTTCCATAAGTGAGAAATAATGGCATGCTTAATTTTCATCGCAGTATACAATATTTACTTAAATCGAATGCACCCTTATTAACTATAATATTAAATGAACTAAATTATCATACACTTTTTTCGTTAATGCAAAAGCTATTTTTTTTGTATTGAATCTCACAATAAAAAGCTCTTAAATCATATGTGGCATTAAATTAGTTTTTATTTTCAAACATATCATAAGTTTTGCTTGAGTTAAAGCTACTTTTAAAGAGAGGTGCACTAAATGACTATATGTCCATATGTGCTAATACCACTTTAAAAACATGAGAGAACTAACTTTTTTTACTTTTAACTGAATATAACTGTACTTGAGTTGCTACAGTGGTTTCTGCCCTCAAATATATGAGGTGGCAAAATATCTATTTCTTCGTTCGCACACATTGTTATACCAAATTTTATTATTTAAATGATGATTTACTTTATGTAAATACAACAAAAATCATTTTTTATTATTTGAATGATTTACATGTCAACTTTCAAAACTATAGTCTTTACAATAATTTCTTTTCTGATCCCAGTATATAATGCATGTGAAATGTTCGTGTTTCAAAACATAGCAAACTCAAAATACAGTGTTTTCTAGAAATAAGTATAGTTATTATAGCTTGCTAATCCAAAATTATGCAATATAACTTTTACAAGTTATAATTTCATTTAGACAATTGCATTTTCATGGGTCATGGTCACAAAACTCTATGTTGTTTATCAAATCTTAATGTTAATAGTAGACCTTGGAATATTTAGTAAGAATAAGGTATAATAAGCTTTAACCTCTTCAAATTATGTGCTATCTTCCCAATCAATTATTTATTATATACCTACAGTTTTTTATTGTATTCAATTTACTATATTTTATCATCCTTTTACAATTTTAAATTAATTTTATTATATTATATATTGCATCGTATATTCAAATTTATATAGATTTCATTCATTTTATTTTACTGCTATCTAGACTTACAGTGGACTGCAATGGATTTACAGAAACAAACTATATTTTCTCAAAAGTTAAAAGTTAACCATCGATACTACTGGATGAGTTAGAATTCTCTCTTCTTATTCTTTTTTTGGGTTTTCTTTGCTTTGTGTTTCTCCATCTTTAATCTCTTCCTTTGGAGATGCTCTTTGCAATGGTTGATACAAATTAAAAATGATATTTAATACAAGTTAGACAACAACAGTTGCAAATGCAATGAAATTTGATTTATTTGTTTATACATCGTTTTTAAGTTAAATGGTAAAAAATTGCAAAACAACAAAGGTAATTTTAGATTTACCATCAAAGCTTTTTTTATGCTAAAAATATGACCCAAAAAAATATTATCTTTACCAGTCTTCTGGACAATAAAAATATAAGTATTTTTATGCGAAATGCTTTATGCAGTTGATCTAATCAATTTTTGGTAGAAAAGAAATTACTAACCGCTTTTATTGATAAACTTATAATACTTCCTAAAACTAACCTTCATTGTGTTTAGGAAATACAATTACAAATGCATGTGTTTAATAACAAAAGATTTGTTTTTTACTAAATTAGATTGATACTTACCGTTCACTAATAAATATATCACTTATTTTTCTTCATTACTTATTTTGGACTATCAATACAAGTTATCCTAATTCTGTGTTTTTATAAAGTTAACCATATCTATTGGGTTTTTATGTGGTTAAGTTGACGTTTAAAATTGAAGTTTTATAGCAATTCTGTCTCTATAGAAATTTATCTTCACTCTGGTGAAAAAAATCATTTTGCATTTGTTATAATATATGCAACTTATAAGAGTGAATATGCTAAAAATGTGATGCAATGATTTTTTTATGTTTTTGTTTAGTCTCACATCATGGGATAAGTTCAATCACAAACTCCAAAGCCTATATATAAATGAGCCTATGTAATGGAAATGTATGAACCAATCTCTGTAATGAATAAAGTCTCTCTTTTCTCTTTCTCTTGGCTTTTCATCTTTATATCATTTACAACAGCATTTGATTTTTTATCAAAATAATTGTTAATAAATTTAGCCATTAGTTCACCAATCTGGTAAGGTATATTTTATCATGACCTTCTATAAATTGATGGACAATGACATGCTTAATTAACTTCATTTTATAATTTTTGGGTTAATGAGGTCAGGACCTACATGCAAAGAATCACACGTAAGAAGTCAAGTAACTCCTGCCTACGTGGACCCTGCTTATTGTTCTACTTATCATTTATCTACTTTTAGCGATGTCTATAGTTATGATGTCATTCTTCTGCAGCTCATCTCTTCCAGGCCAGCCATTGATGCCAATAGACCAAAGTGGTACGACCATATCATTGATTGGGTACATTCGAAACTTATATGGTTTTAGCAATATGAATAAACATCCTACCTATATATCATGCTCCTATTAAAAAATTATATTAAACCTTTTTTTTAAGGCAAGGTCAAGTTTGAAAAATGGATAGTGCAACGGATACTTGATGCTAACTTACTATTAAAGCATGCAACATGGGTATGATGCTAAAGATGGGGAGAGTAGCCCTAAAATGTGGTGGAGAATCCTAAGAACAGGCCTATGATGCGCCAGGCTGTTCAAGAATTGGAAGATGCAATGAAGTACTATGCAACTCCCACAACAAACAAGATAATGAAATCAATGACACTAGATGAATCTGTCAACTTTAGCTTATCAGGAGTTGAACTGGAGAAATTCCATATTAAGACAGATAATATTTAGATACACAGTGTGGCAATGAAGTGCCTTAATATTAGCGAGATTAACCATAGTCATAGTATTGATGTTGTTTATTTGTATAACATTTGGTAGAGTCTGAAAGTATGTTAGTGAAACTTCAAAATCAAAAATTCCGATTAAATAAAGTGTCTTTGTTAAAATAAGTTGGGTTGCTAGCTTTGTACAAACTTTCTTTCACAAAACCTGAAAATCAGCCATTGTGTTTCAAAGTACGGTTGGAGATCCTTAACAAAACAAATTATAATGACTGTATAATGTTTTCTGTGTACACATCCTTAACTTTGGAGTACAAATTTTAAACTTAGATATACGTTTGACTCATGTATGCATCCTTAACTTTTTGTATATAGCATGAAATCTAAGCTACCAATTGCATGTACATACGTCAAAAATAATTGTACAATTGATTCGTATATGCATCCTTAACTTTTTGTGCATGTGTTCTACATAGGATTTATCAATTGGAGATCTAGATTTTCATCATTTCTCACTATGAAAGTGATGATTGCTCGTTTTGTTTTGATACAGATGAGGACAAGTTTTACTATTAGGAAGTTGTTTTGTATATCAACCTCTTCCTCCATGGACATACCATGCCTACGTAGAGTATATTTGGATTTTTAGGATGTTAAATCAACAAATGAGAAGAATGACATCTTTATTTTTGAAATTATACTTTTTTTTAAAATAATTTGGTGTTATTTTGTCGATTGGTCATCAAAATAATCTGGAACATTGGAATTAGTTTATCTAATAAATAGAGGTCTATACATATAAATAATTGGCTATGAAATGTTGCTTTTCTGTTCAAGGCTGTAAATCTGATGTGTTTTATGGTTGAAGATGAATGTGTAAAAGCTGCAGTGACTTACTTTTGAATACTTATTTTATTATTGCTAGCAAGAAGTACGCTCACTATTCTTTATGCTAACAACCATTGATTACAATGGTTTTCCCATTATTGATATTTTTCTATTGAAATCATTCATTATAATTGAAATCATTCATTATACATGAAAATTTTGAACTTTTAATGAAGAGTTTTACCCGTATACGAGAGGATTTTGTCTATCTACGTAACATTGAGTGAAACTAGCATTTTTCTTCCCCCAATGTAGCATTTATTTTCAACTTTAATATAGCATGAGATTATTATAAAAAATATTGCTTTTTGCATATATGAAAGCATGTGCCACTACTATTAACGGTTTTCCTTCTCACACACAAAGCGCTTCATTTATTGCTTCTTTTTCTTCTACATGTGCGAATCGTGTGACATAGTACTATATATATATATATATATATTGAACATATTCATCTAACTCTCTATTCATATGTTATAGACAATCACAAATTTTCAAATAGAATTCGTTTTGTCATTACCCTAGAAGAATAATAGTTAGTTGGAGTTACACTATTTAGATTTTACACGTTTTTTCCGCATATATATTATTTCTCATATGTTATTTTGGTTGAACCTGTTTGATTTTTTCCTAAAATAACCACTCTCATTCACATTTTGATAAACTATTGATTTGTGCATGTACACATATAAAAAAATGCAACATTACGTACACATCAAAGTCATTTTGTAAAACCAAAAAACCTTACACATATCTATTTTAATACTAATTCCTCCTGCGCACGTGCATCGCACGTGCCAATGTACTCGTATATATATATATGTAACATACATATACCTCTTTTGTTTTTGTTGCTAAATATATATGTAACAAAATATATATACATATGTAACATATATATATATATATATTTAACATATATATAAAAATGTGACAAACTTGAACAGACATGAAAGAGAAGGAAGACTAGGGTTTGCTCGGCTATGGGTTAGCAGCGAGGATGTGGAAAGTTGGAGCGGTGTGGGTTACTGACATGAGGAAGGGAGATTGATGGCTGCCGAGTGGTGGAGGTGCGATTTGGTGGATGGTGCTTCGATGGCGGGTCGGCTAAAGGGCGAGGCTGTGGGAAGCAAGGATATAGGCCGGAGCAAGGTAGGCGAGGTGATGCTTTAGAGTGGCGTGGCTAGGTGGAGTGTAACAACCCATAAATTTTAACAAATATTTTAAATTAATTTATTTGAAAACTTTGATTTTTAAATCATTTTTAATTGAATTTTGGAATTTTTCCAATGTAATTTTGGGATTTATTGATAATTTATTTTCCAAATATAATAAAATAATTATTTTCTGAAAATTTTATATTTTGTTCAATTTTTGTCAAACTTTGACTTTCAGTTGAAAATTTTAAATTTTAATTTTAAATTCCAACTTTTTTTCTTTTGAACTGTATCTAATTCTGATGTTTGTTCTGCTTTTCGTTTTATCGAATTCTATTTTATACTTTTTAAATTTGATAAAATTCAGCGTTTCACACGCAATTATTTTCTATATTTCATTGGTTATTTGTCTATTTTATTTTTCCACCTTTTATTTGTTTGGGCTTTGAGTTTTATTTGTTGTGTTGAGTTTGTTTTGAAACAGGCTTTGGTAAGTGGGCTTAGAAATACAAAGAGGCACAAGTTTCTTTTTCTTTAATGTGAAGTGAGGCCTTTCCTTTGCCTTAGCCATTCAAAACTCTTCCCATGCCCTAGCCGTACATAACAAAACTTCTCACCTCATTTCTCTTCTATTCACGTTCCTGAAAAAAAAGAACCCAGTAAGTTTCATCATGTCTTCATCCTTCTTCATCTTTTTCATTTTACTTTTTCTTTTGTTCTCAAGCAAGCTCGGCCATCACCATTTCCTAGGCCTTGCCGACCATCTTCCTCCACCACCACCACCTCTTGTACAGCCAGCACCACCTCACCACCTCCAATGACCCAGGCCGTGACCTCCTTGACCAAAGCACCACCATCCCATGCATGAAACCCTAACCAAACGGACTTGATCACACTTCCTCTTCTCCTAGCCTCGACCAACACCAATTCCTCCACCTACTTTGCCTTGCCATGACCATTCCTATCCTTAGCCGTGACCTGACCTGATGTGTCTTGATCCATTACATCACTTGACCAGATCTGAACCCATGGGCTGAGCCATACTTGCCTAGGTCGAACCCACTTGAACCAATGACCTTCTATGTGCTTGCCTTTTTGCATTCACAACTCCTACCTCTTCACATTCCATTGCTTTGCCTTCTATTTGTGACCATGGCCGTAAATTTTCAAGCCTAGATCTGAACATGGCCGAGCCATATGCCTTGGTGGTTGAGTCCTATGGTGATGTGGCCGAGCCACTTTATTTGTCCAAGTCATTTTGTTCCACCTTGTCTTTGTTTTTCTTTGTTTAATTCTTATATTTCTTTTGTGATTAATATATACTTATATATATTCTATTTTGTTGTTTACAAGATTTGGATTTGGGTGCTACTTCTCCTCGAAATTGATTCGTGTTTTGTCATGCTTTGTGTAGTTTGTTCTTGTGTTTGAATTGTCATCTCTAGCTTTAAAAAGGTGAGTTTATCACTCTCGACAAAATCGTACTTATATAAATGTGAAACAATGTCACTTGAATTGTAGTAGTTGATATTGAATGTTATATGCTCACATCTGCCTGTTATTTGACATTATATGATGATATTACCTGATTATATACCTGTTGTATCACCTGACATCATACGATATGTTTTACTGTTATTTATTTTCTATTTATCACACTGCAAGTTCCCTGTTAGTATAGAATCACTATGGGTTGAAATGATACATACCCGAATGGACTTTAGAATAGGGAAAAGTCATTATGAGCTGAAATGATAGGCTCGAGCGATTTTTATTTGACTTGGGATTGCGGGTTTGAAGTGATAAAACCCGGAATTTTAACTAATTACGGATTGAAATGATATATTTTCCATATCACTTGACCTAGGTTAGAAAATATTATACAGACCCGTGGTTAATTTAAAAGGAGTTTTCTAAAATTATTAAGTATTTTTAAATGTAAAAATATGAAATTTTAACTTAAATTGGATTTAAATGATTTAAATAGTGATTTTCTATAAGTTAAAATTTTTATAAGTTGATAAATGGTTTAAATTGAAATTTAAAATTTGATTTAACTTAATAATTGAAAATTTGATTAAAAATGGAATTTTAAGCTTAACTTAGTAATTAAAATATTTTAGTTATGAAATGGTTGTTTTAAAGAAAGAAATATTAAGATTAGTTTGTTAAAATGAAAATTTAAGCAAATTATAATGTAAATTTGACTTAATAAATGAATTATAATTTAATTGGGTATTTATTAATAAAATGCTGTTTTATTTAAAATTATAAGTTAAGTAATATTCAAATAAATAATTCTGAAAAGTGGAATAAGTTGATAAGTTAAAAATGAGAAAAAGTTGAAAATATATATTGTTTTAAATTGTTATAATAAACTTATAATAGTAATTGTAGCGTTTTAGAAATGCTGTGGTTTTAATGTAGTGTTTTTCAAATTAACACTGTATCTACAATAACGTTTCATAGGTGCTACTGTTTATGAAATGTATTGGTTTTTCAAATTAACACTGTATCTATAGTAACATTCTGTAAGTGCTACCGTTTCTGAAATGAATTGTTTTCAAATTACCACTATATGTACAGCATCATTTTTTGAGTGCTACTGTTTTGAATAAGGCAACATTTTCGAATGCTACATATATTATCACATTTTCAAAGTGCTATGAATGCTGAAATCACAATGTTTTGGAAATGTTATAATTTAATGAATGAACTTAGAAATGCTACAACTTTGGAAATGAATATTTTGTTTTTGAAGGATATTGACATTGAATTTAAATGGTTTAAATGAATTTGTTTCGATTTGAAATATAAACCATTTTGAAATTTATAACCATGGGTTATAATAACGATTGGTTGTTAAAGAGACCGGGATCAGATATGGACATACTCTCTGTCGATACCGAAAACCACTTTAACAACTGTGTACGCGGTGGAGATTCCAGAATGAAGTAGGATGGTGGTGACGATTCTATTTTGAGGTATAAACATGGACCCGACTCCCGTGAGTTGGCATAAGGTGGCTAAAACAGGAGCAATCGACGGGCTAATGAGGTAGCACCTCTTATCGGACACATTCCATCGTATACCATTCTATTACTTTGTGAGTGATTGGGTGCACCCCTTGATTCGGGAGTGTGGCTCGAGGTGGGCGATTGCTGCGGCTCTACGTTACCACCGACCCGGATGTGTAATTGGTATATCTACCCTGGCATTGCCTAGTTGTGCCGTGTCACCTATCCTAGCATGCTTTACTACGAGTTTGTTTTGTACCATACCTATGGAGTGCCCTCTGACGACGCCCATTACGGGGGAGATTACGGTACTGTATAGACTATGGGAATATATAAAATGTATTAAAGGGGATTTAGGTAACGCCTTAACGCTATTTTGATAGTTTACTTTACTTTAGACATTATTATAATAGCGTATCTTGCTACATAGTAGATAGTTTAACGGATCCTTAAAGGATGGGCGATCCCAAGCATCCTTTAAGTTACTTGTGCATTTCTATTACAGTTCACTTGAGTTGGTTTACATTGTATAAGTATGTTGTCCTAACTTGAGTGTTTGTGTTTTTATTTACACTCGGGTCAGCCTGAGTATTACAGCTTTGGATTCACCTTCTGGAGCTAGAGATTTCTGGACTTTATTTGTCTATCTAGTTGCCTTTCCATTTCAGTTATTTCATTCAGCTTTGCTTATGTATTTATGAACTTATGTATTCAGACTTCTGTTGTATCTGTTTTTCAGACTATGGTATTTTGTATCTGTTTTGAGACAATGTATTGTAGTGGCTTCATGAACCACTATGTATTTTTTATTTCTGCTGCGAGTTATTCTGATATTTTGTGACTGTGATTGGTTTTATTTGCTCCAAATTTATTTACAATATATTGTTTTGAATTATTCAAGTCTGACATGTGTGGTTTTATTGTCGCTTTGAATGGTCCAAAATAGTGGGTCATTACATTTGGTATCAGAGCTTTGGTTTTAGGCAAACCTTAGCCTATGGAGCAAAAACTCATTAGAGATAGGGTAGAAATACCCTAGAATGAGTGAAATCAATCTTAGAATCATTTCTTTATGAGAGAACGTATTTTTAAGTATAAAATGATTTTCAAATGATTTTCAAATGATTTTTAAAGGATTTTAAAGGATTATTTTGGATATAAATTTTCTTGTTTAAAATCTCATTTTCTTAACTTCATTCCTTTCGAATCCACCTTGTTTATTTGAATTCGTTGATTAGGATTTACATTCTAGTTGAATCTTATCTTTGTCTTTCTGTTTTACCTTTGTCCTAAAATTCATTCTTGATTTTCCAGGATGAATCGTAGGAATGCCAAAGGTAGGGGTCGTGGTATTGCCCCAGTTCCCTAGCCTATTGCACCCATCAGGTTCATTACTCTTTGCAAGGAATTCACTCAGCTTGGTGGTACCAAGTTTACTGGATCTGAGAGCATCGTAGAAGCTCAACAGTGGTTGAGGAGTCTTGAGATGATCTTCACTGGTTTGGAGATTATTGATGCTCAGAAGCGTCAGTTGGCAGCTTGGCAACTTTAGGAGGCAGCTAAGGATTAGTGGGAATCTGTCATAGCTCAGACTGTGGAGGCAGATATTTCTTAGGAGCGGTTTAGGGAGGCTTTTGTGGCAAAGTGGATGCCAGAAGCCGGGAAGTCCCAGCTATACAGGGAGTTTATGGATCTTAAGCAAGAGAGCATGTCATTTTCTGAGTATGAAAGGAAGTTCAATGAACTTTCCAAGTTTGGTCCTGGCCTGATTGACACCTCTCTTAAGAAGAATGATAAATTTATAGCTGGAGCTCGCCCGGAGTTTTATGATCGTCTCATTTCTCATGTTCATGGTACCTTCACGGAGTTGATGGACATGGCTATTAGATATGAGAATTCTACTTCTAAGGAAGTTTCTGTTCCTCGTGCTTCTTTATCTCAGCCTGGTTCTGGCAACTCTAAGAAAAGGAAGCCTAATTTCCATCAGCAGAAGCAGAATTGGCTGAAGAATCATGGTTTAGGATCTACTCCTCGGAAGCATCCTATCGACTTATCTTCCATCACCTGCTTCAAGTTTGATCAGAGGGGACACTATGCCAATAGTTTCCCTACTTCAGTTGGTGCTGATGTTCCTCTACCTCAGGATACCAGGAACAACCTCTGTCGTGTCTGTCTACAGCCTGGTCATTTCAAGAAGGATTGCCCTTTGTATCAAAAAGGTAAGACATCTGGAGTCTTTGCCATGACTTCTTCCACTCCTGTTCCACCTACTCCATATGTTCCTAGTGATTCCCAAGGTACTCTTCAGGGCACTTTTTCTCTGTTTAATTTTCCTGTTCGTGTTTTATTTGATACTGGAGCTTCACATACTTTTATTTCTGTGGATCTTTGTGATAAGTTTGAGCATCTCCTTTCTCCTGAGTTTGCATCTGTACCTTTGTGTGTTACTAATCCTATTAGGGGTCCTGCGAACCTTAGTAGGATTTGTAGAAGAGTGAAACTCTTCTATTTTGGTTATCATTTTTCTGGTGATTTCTATGTTCTGGATTTTGATGCCTTTGATATATTGCTAGGGGTGATTGGCTGAAGAGGCATGAAGCCGTTATCTCTTGGAAAACCCGAACTATTTCTCTTGTTGATGATCGGGGTAATTCTTTGGTAATTCAGTTCCATATGCCTCAGGATTTTGCTGGCAGTTTTATTTTCTCTTTGGATTCTTCTCCTGGTGATCTTGATTCAACCCCTGTGGTTAAGCTATATCCCGATGTATTTGGTGAAGTCACTGCTTTACCTCCTAAGCGGGAAATCGATTTCCGTATTGATCTTATTCCTGGAGCTCGACCTGTAGTTCTTCCTCCTAGAAGAATGGCACCCCTTGAGAAGGTTGAGTTAAGGAAGCAAATTGAGGACTTGTTCCCCAAGAGTCTGATCAGACCTAGTCATTCCGAATGGGGAGCAGCAGTGGTTTTCGTCACTAAGTCCGTTGGTTCTTTGAGGATGTGTGTTGATTATAGGGAGCTGAACAAGCTCACTATGTGGAATCGATATCCTATGCCTTGTATCAATGATATGTTCAATTAGATTTATGGTGCTACTATTTTCTCTCAGCTTGATCTTGCCACAGGTTTCCACCAGCTCAGAGTTGCTGAGGAAAGTATTCCCAAGACTGCTTTCCGTACTGAGAATGGTTTCTATGAGTGGTTAGTTATGCCTTTTGGTTTGACTAATTCCCAGCTTTGTTTATTGATGTGATGAATCGTGTTTTTCGTGATGTTCTTAATAAGTTTGTTCTTGTCTTTGTTGATGATATTCTGGTCTTTTCTAAGGTCGAGGAAGAGCGTGAATCTCATTTGAGCTTTGTTCTGGGGACTCTTAGGAGTCACCAATTGAAAGCTAAATTCTCTAAATGCCATTTATGGAAGGATGAAGTCCGATTCCTTGGACATATTGTTTCTAGTAATGGAGTTTCTATTGATCTAGTCAAGATCGCTGCGATCAATATAAGTCTACCTTTTTTCTCATCTTTCTTTCATAATCTAATTATTCTATCTTTCTTTGTGGTTCTTATTTTTCCCTATTCTATTTCAGGATTGGGAAATTCCTAGGACTCCATCTGATATCCGTAGCTTTTTGGGCCTTGCCGGTTATTATCGGAGATTCATTGAGAATTTTGCTCGGATTGCTGCACCTCTCACTGCTTTGACTTGAAAGAATGCTAAGTTTATATGGAATGATAAGTGTAAAGCTGCATTTAATGAGTTAAAGCACAAGCTTACTTCCGTACCAGTTCTTACCGTTCCAAATGGAAATGAGGGATTAACGGTATATATTGATGCTAGTCGTGAAGGTTTGGGAGCTGTTCTGATGCAGGATGGGAAGGTCATTGCTTATGCCAGTCGTTATTTGAAGACCCATGAAGCCAATTATGCTGCTCATGATTTGGAATTGCTTGCTGTGGTTTTTGCTTTGAAGCTTTGGAGGCATCATCTTTTGGGAACTAAGTTTTAGATTTTTACGGATCATCGGTCTTTGAGGTATATTTTCACCCAGAAGGATTTGAATCAGAGACAAGTTAGGTGGTTAGAGTTCCTTGCTTCTTATGACCTCGACATCAACTATACCCCTGGGAAAGCTAATGTTGTGGCTGATGCTTTAAGTCGGAAGAAGGCGATGTTGTGTCAGCTTGTTGTTTCTTCTCCTCTTTTGGATTATATCATTTCTAAGCAAGATAAGCATCATATGCTTAGGCTTATGAAGGAGAGTGTCTGTAGTAGGGTTGGTGGTGGTAGTCTTGATGGTAGTGGAGCTCAGATCGATGATAGAGGGATTTGGAGGATTAATAATCGGATTTGTGTCTCAAATGTTAATGGATTGAGACATGAGTTACTTCGGGAAAATCATCGATCCAGACTTTCAATTCATCCGGGTGTGACCAAGATGTATCAGGATATGAAGAAGTTGTATTGGTGGAAAGGTATGAGGCGTGATATCTCCATATTTGTTAGTAGGTGTGCGACTTGTCAGCAAGTCAAGGCCGATCATCAGAAGACCCCTGGTTTGTTGCAGCCCCTTGAGGTTCCCCATTGGAAATGGGAACAAGTTTCTATGGATTTCATTGATGGATTACCGAGGACTAGGAAGGGTAATGAGAGTATTTGGGTTATTATGGATAGATTGACCAAGTCAGCTCATTTTATTCCGGTCAAGTCTACCCATTCTGCTTCTAGTTTGGCTGAGATCTATATGAGGGAGATTGTTCGTCTCCATGGTATTCCTGTTAGTATTGTTTGTGATTGTGATCCTATCTTTACCAGTCAGTTTTGGCGAGCTTTTCAGGAATCTTTGGGTACTCATCTAAATCTGAGCACTACTTACCATCCTTAGACCGACGGTCAAACGGAAAGGGTGAATCAGATTCTAGAGGATCTTCTTCGTGCTTGTGTGCCTGATTATGGAGGATCTTGGGAAGATCATCTCCATCTTGTTGAATTCACCTATAACAACAGTTATTAGGTATAATCTCAATCTGCTGTTTTAATATGATCTTAATCTTTTATCCATCTCATTTCTATCTTTTATACTCAGGCTAGTATTGAAATGTCTCCATTTGCTGCTCTTTACGGATGACCTTGCAGATCTCCATCTTGCTGTATTGAATCCGATAATCGTTTGGTTCTTGGTCCTGATATGATTCTTGAGGCTTCTGAGAGAGTTGAGGAGATTAAGAGGAAGATGAGGAGTGCTCAGGATAGGCAGAAGAAGTACGCCGATCGGCATAGAAGGAGTTTGGAGTTTTCTGTTGGTGATCTGGTTTTCCTTAAGGTCTCTCCCTTAAGGAATGTGATTCGTTTTGGTCGTAGAGGGAAGCTTGCTCCTAGGTTCATTGGTCCTTTCCGCATTATGGAAAGAGTTGGTTCTTTGGCTTATCGTCTGGATTTGCCCGAGAAGATTTCTGGAGTGCATAATGTATTCCACGTCTCGCATCTTCGCCATTATCTTCATGATCCATCTCTTATTGTCCAGCCTTCTGTTCTCGATAGTTTGGATATTGAGCCTAATCTGACTGTCGAGAGGAAGGGAAGCCACTTCGTATTGTCGATTGAGGTACGAAGCAGCTAAGAAGGAAATCTGTCAACCTGGTCAAAGTGCAGTGGAGTACTGATGATCGGGATTGTACTTGGGAAACGGAGGAGAGCATGCGTGCTTCGAATCCGGAATTGTTTGTTTCAAGTACTATTCATTATTCTATCTTATCTTATCTTTCTTTGTCTTTCTGTGTTTCGTTCCTTTTCGAGGACGAAAAGTTTTGAGTGAGGGAGAGTGTAACAACCCATAAATTTTAACAAATATTTTTAAATTAATTTGTTTGAAAACTTTGATTTTTAAATCATTTTTAATTGAATTTTGGAATTTTTCCAATGTAATTTTGGGATTAATTGATAATTTATTTCCCAAATATAATAAAATAACGATTTTCTGAAAATTTTATATTTTGTTCAATTTTTGTCAAACTTTGACTTTCAGATGAAAATTTTAAATTTTAATTTTAAATTCCAACTTTTTTCTTTTGAACTGTATCTAATTCTGATGTTCGTTCTACTTTTTGTTCGAATTCTGTTTTATACTTTTTAAATTTGATAAAATTCATCGTTTCACACGCAATTATTTTCTGTATTTCATTGGTTATTTGTCTATTTTATTTTTCCAGCTTTTATTTGTTTGGGCTTTGAGTTTTATTTGTTGTGTTGAGTTTGTTTTGAAATGGGCTTTGGTAAGTAGGGTTAGAAATACAAAGAGGCACAAGTTTCTTTTTCTTTAATGTGAAGTGAGGCCTTTCCTCTGCCTTAGCCGTTCAAAACTCTTCCCATGCCCTAGCCATACATAACAAAACTTCTCACCTCATTTCTCTTCTCATTCACGTTCCTGAAAAAAATGAAACCAGTAAGTTTCATCATGTCTTCATCCTTTTTCATCTTTTTCATTTTACTTTTTCTTTTGTTCTCAAGCAAGCTCGGCCATCACCATTTCCTAGGCCTTGCCGACCATCTTCCTCCACCATCACCACCTCCTATATAGCTAGCACCACCTCACCACCTCCACTGACCCAGGCCGTGACCTCCTTGACCAAAGCACCACCATCCCATTCATGAAACCCTAACCAAACCTCCACTTGATCACACTTCCTCTTCTCCTAGCCTCGGCCAACACCAATTCCTCCACCTACTTTGCCTTGCCATGACCATTCCTATCCTTAGCCGTGACCTGACCTGATGTGTCTTGATCCTTTACATCACTTGACCAGATCTGAACCCATGGGCCGAGCCATACTTGCCTAGGCCGAACCCGCTTGAACCAATGACCTTCCATGTGCTTGCCTTTTTGCATTCACAACTCCTACCTCTTCACATTCCATTGCTTTGCCTTCTATTTGTGACCATGGCCATGAATTTTCAGGCCTAGATCTGACATGGCCGAGCCATATGCCTTGGTGGTTGAGTCCTATGGTGATGTGGCCGAGCCACTTTATTTGTTCAAGTCATTTTGTTCCACCTTGTCTTTGTTTTGCTTTGTTTAATTATTATATTTCTTTTATGATTAATATATACTTATATATATTCTATTTTGTTGTTTACAAGATTTGGATTTGGGTGCTACTTTTCCTCGAAATTGATTCATGCTTTGTCGTGCTTTGCGTAGTTTGTTCTTGTGTTTGAATTGTCATCTCTAGCTTTAAAAAGGTGAATTTATCACTCTCGACAAAATCGTACTTATATAAATGTGAAACAATGTCACTTGAATTGTAGTTGTTGATATGCTATGTTATATGCTCACATCTGCCTGTTATCTGACATTATATGATGATATTACCTGATTATATACCTGTTGTATCACCTGACATCATATGATATGTTTTACTATTATTTATTTTCTGTTTCTCACACTGCAAGTTCCCTGTTAGTATAGAATCACCATGGGTTGAGATGATACATACCCGAACGGACTTTAGAATAGGGAAAAGTCATTACGAGCTGAAATGATAGGCTCGAGCGATTTTTATTTGACTTGGGATCGCGGGTTTGAAATGATAAAAACCGGAATTTTAACTAATTACGGATTGAAATGATATATTTTCCATCCATCAGCTGACTCTTGTCCTTGAAATACGGGCAGGAGTATAATTCAGAATGGATGTGACATGACCATCCAATCATTAACACCTTGCCCGAAGTAGGAAAAACAAAATATCCATGCCCGGTGTAAGGTGGGATCTTAAACATAAACTTTAGTCTACGCCCAGATTTAAGCGTGGCTGAAAATAAATGTTTTGGATAAGGATATAAAAACAATGAACTTGCGCAGTTAGCTCAAACCGACGCTTGGAGCTTGGAGCGATCGAATGTCATTATCCTAGAAAAGGATATCCAAACCGTTACGCTAAATGGTTTACCCTAATCGATGCCCAAAGCTTGGAAATTCAACGATTACCATGCGTTCCCTAAAGCAATAAAAGACTAGCAAATCATGGATGGACTAATGACTTAGCCAAATAATGACCGTGAAAAGAGATGGATTGCGAGTACATGTAATGAGAAGCGCATTTCTTAAGTACTTGGACACATATAGATAAAGATTTGGCAAAACAAAAACCTTTGTTATTCACATAGAACATGGAAAGATAAGTACAAGTTTTATTTACGCCTAAACAAAAAGCAAAAGCGGAGGCCAAATCCGCATAAAGCTAGCTGAAAACCAAAATAGACTACTAAGACTACACACCAAAAGGCAAGTCTATCTACAAAAATCAAATGAGCATTCACTTCTTGTGCTTCCACCTTTTGGATTTTTTTTCTCCCAGGAAAGGTTTATCCCCATCTTTGTTTTTCTGGCCTCTCCCCGATTCCTTTGATGGAGTGCTCTGTGATGACTCAGTAGGTGTGCTTTGGGCGTTCCCAAGTGGAGGAATAAAGACTGGGAAAAGATGGTCTGACCAGGTAGAGCTATGGATAGAGGAGGAGGAAAGGTCTCTAACTTCTCGAGCTTAACCTGTTTGGCTAGGACAAGCTCCTTCTCAATCAGACTCATGGTGCGACCTGAGCAATGGTAATGTCTTTGATATTGGGCGGAATTCTCTTGAAGTTAGGCATGAACATGAGCTCATCAAAACAAACACCTGGAAATTGTTCTTTCAATTCAGCCATTCGGGCATTGGAGGCAAGTTCATGCTCTGTAGTGATGATCAGAGCTTCGATCGTTTGCTTACCGACTCTATGATGGGAAGTCATAGAACTTCTTTGATGATGCCTGTAATTTAAAGATTGAGTCGAATGATATAGTGCCAGATGTTGTACAGGATTAGTTGCCGAAGGAGGTACATGGGAGGCATCGCTTGGTGGCATGTCATCGCGGTGATCATAAGGCCTAACCGGGCCTCTTGGAGGAGGAGATCTAGACTTAGAACGATGTTTAGAGGAAGAATCACATGATGGATAATCTCTATCATAGCTACTCCTACCTTGGCTACCTCTATCTCAGCTAGACCAATAGCCGGACTTAGAATCTCGACCACTGCCCTAACGATATAAGCCTGGACAATGCATGTATGATCGGGAAGCATTTTCCTTAAGAGATTGATCTATGTATTTCTTCTTCTCTATGGATCTTGTAAAAGAAACAAGAATGAATTAGTATTGAATAAAAAGGATAAAGTCAAGTGCAACGTAGTGCCGTGAAGTGCATGTGTGCGTGAGTGTCCTAGTTTCCCTTCGATGGATCATGTTCTGGTGCTTTGCTCATTGGAGTGATCTCCCTCATGCTGATGGGATGAATGTTATCCTTAAAGTGGATGAGGGAGTCAAAGCCCTTGAGGATTATATCACCGATGCCAAATGATCCAAACTCAGTAGGAATCGGCCCCAACTTAGAGAGTTTATCCATGGAAGGAAAAGAATGAGTTTTCTCAGTAGTCATAACGGGTGGAGATTGTGTAGAAGTCTACACCTTAGAAATTTTCACAACTAGTCTCTTCTTCAACGCAGACTCTTGGTCGTCTATGGGTTGTTCAACCAAGGAATTGTGGCCCACATCCGAATTGTCATGGCCAGCTTCGTCATTCCACCTACAATTCTTCCTTCCTCGGCATGTTCTTCCCTTTCTTTAACATTTTTTTCAATTTCTACCCTTGGACTTGGGACCGGGGGAACATCTGGATTAGCCTCGCCTCCTCCGAGCAAGTTATTGTCATCATCACTAGCGACCACTTGGACTAGACTAGTGTTGCGGCCCACTTCTGGCAGATTATGGGCTAGGAGATTCTCATTAGAGAGATGAATTCCAATGTATATATCCCCTTTCGAAAGTGCCTTGAGAACTTTGACGGCATCCGCCAGAGCCACGCTGCTGGGCCTCGTCGGACCATTCGAATGATGGAAAGAATATGAGTTAAGCTTGATAATTAGAAGGTGAACTTGTGGCAAACGAACAAGGTAGAACTTATGTCCAGATATCCACCTTCATGTAAACCCAGGTGGACAACATACATAAAACCATTCGGTTTTGAAATAGCTAAACTTGTTCCACGTGCCAGTGAAAACTCTACAATTTTTTGTTGGCTTCAACTAAGTCAAGGAAGGACTTCCCTTTCAGCTCTTAAAACTATATATGTATCGGATTTCCTCACCACTGGGCACTTGGAGCAAATGTTGAACGAAAACAATGTACGTGCCGAGAAGGAAGGCATAGCTGTTTGGGTGTAAATGCATCAGAGCTAATCTCATAAAGTTTAGAACTCAACGAACGAACAGATTGAATGGTGGAACACATCCCGCCAAACATATATATTTGTTGCAAGCAGTGTAGCCTTATTGGGAACTGTGTGCTCTCTGATGGCGAGTGCGGACAAATACATCATCAAATGGAATTCCATGCTTGTCGTAGATTCTGTGAAGAGATCACTCATCGATCTTTGAAGCAACAGAATCGATAAGATCATCTAAAAGAACAACATCTTCAAGAGTATCGGGAGCAGGTTCAACCTTTGGCCTTTCCACCGGCTCTATTTGATTTTCAGGAACTTGATGTTCAATCTGCGGATTTTCTTATTGATGTGCCTATTGTACTAGAGTTTACTATGTAAGTGGAATTGTAGTCGAGCTAGACTCGATGTCAAATTTAACATATCTGAAAGTAGAAGGACCCGTGGCTTGAGTGGCAAGACACTCGGAATGTTTGCACTCCATTTCTATAAAAACTCAACAACCAGTCAATATTAGGATAATTACAAGCTGTACCTGCATGCTAAAATGGAATCTAGTGCGATGTCGTGCAGTTTTGAGCAGATCAGATTTCCAATATTATATAACAGCTCAATTTAAATTTTGGATACCAGCTGAAGTGACCGTCATCGCTGACCATCCCGAAAAGCTTCACATTGTCGCCATGCTTTGGAAATGTTTCAAGACTAGGACAGAATTTGACACAAGTCCACAAGGAAAGATTCGTGTGTGAATTTGGAGTTCAAAAAATTCATCCATGTGTTGGATTTATGCCGGTCCAACACATGAGTCAAACCTTGTCCTCTCCCCTCCTCCATCTTCACCATTCCCTAGCCACAACCAATAACGGTGACTTCCTCCACATTTATGTTCAACTCAGCCACCTACTTGGGAATGGTCCAAATCTATACTCGATCCAAGAAACTGAGGTATACTCTTAGATCGATGGATATCCAATTAAGGCGAAGTGGTGGTTCGAGCAAGGCTAGAACGATGTCGATGAAGGTCTTGAAGGTAGAGATGGAGGCTACTAATGGTCGATGATGGGAGCAAGTTCAGATCGCAGGCAAATGAATTTTAATGGCAAGCTCAAAAGCTTGGATCGGTAGTCAAAGCAAATGTGAAAGGGGAAAAGAAGAAGTTGGGTTATATAACCCACACCTAAGTCTTTAAGCAAGAAACTGCGAAAATCTCCATGTCCTGAATTGGTACCGATCCATGCTAGTACATTAATAAAACAACAAACATATATATATATATATATATATGTGTGTGTGTGTGTGTGTGTGTATATATATATATATTCATTATGTGCATGCCATAAGTTGTCTAAGAACGTGCATGGGTATGCATGGATGTGAACATATCCAACGTCTGACAACTATGATTAAAGAAATCAGATTCAAACTTGGAAAATCCATGAAAGGAACCAGTTCAAAATTACAGATCTCAGAATGTCAAATTATGAGAACATACTCCGGACTTATAATGCTAAATGCTAGTAGAGCGTCATGACGAATAGCTGTAGACAAACTTTTCATGGAATCGATCCGCAGGAAGGATAACGACCATTCGAAGTATAGAATGGATTCTGAAACACCCCACACTTCTTAATATACCCAAAAGGACACATTAAACGGCATGGTGCGTTGTAGGTATAACTGAAACTAATAGAGACTAAGATTCACAAGACAAAAATAGGTAAAAACAGTGGAAACTAAAATAATAACTTAATAAAAACATAGTTCATAATTACTTCATAAATAAGTCAAATACCAAATACAACATCCATCTCAAAACCCATCACGTCTTATGAAATAAAAATTCATAGTCTCAAAATCAGAGTACATAATATCCCTCATAATAAGCCAGTACACAAAAAGAACTAAAGCTGATATAAAAGAAATACATAGTAGAGAACACCTCTAAGGATCTGCTAAGCAAAAGCAATCTACTGATTCAGATTCTTTGATTATTTCGTTTCTTTGATTATTTCATTCTTTACTCAAATTAACTCGGATTATGACGTTCTATATATGAAAATTGACTAGAAAATTACCATGGACACAATGCTGCAACTTCCGTGGCTTGATTCTGATAATCTCACAAAGTTATTTTATTATTTAATTAATTAACAAATTAATTATTACAGGTTAAATTTTGGGTTGTTACATTCTCCCCTCCTTAAGGGATTTCATCCCCGAAATCTCTAAGGATAAAAGAATGTACTAAATGTTTTCATCCAATTCTACAACCAACTACTCAATCATCAACCATTCATCCATTGTACTTAATTTTTTCTAATGCAATTTATGATACTTATGCAATTAGTGTAGTGTAAATGTTCCTAACTAATGCAAAATATTAGGTGGTTCACTGATTCTGTTGATCTCCTTTTATGCAATCATGTCGTGCCATGTATCCAAATGAATGCAAAAATTTCCTAATGATAATTGATAGTTCTATATGCGTGCTACAAACATCACCCAAATGCAACAATAAGGTGATAAACATCCATTTATAGCAACCATGGAAATAAAATAAAAATGTGCACACATCCATATGCATATGCTCTAGTGTCCTAGTTAGGCCGATCCCTAAGGAATAATAGTGCCTAGTGTACCTATATGCGTCCATAGCATCCACTAGCAAACACTTGCAACCACTAGCATACATCATTCATAACATGTTCTAATAACATGTTTACATCAAATCCTACCATCCATAGATTAAATCCTAAGTTCTAACCTCCCAAAGGATAATAAAGGAAAGAACCTATTCAAATATAAAGATGGAAAAAAAAGAATTCTAAAACTTACCATCAAAAAGATGAGGATAGGAAGTGCGAACCTTCTCTTCTGCTTCCCAAGTGGCGTCTGCAACATCATCTCCCCATTGCACTTTCACCAGTGGAACCTCCTTATTCCTTAGTCGCTTGATGTCTCTTCCAACAATCTTCATGGTGATACGCGGAACAGAAGCTTCCCTTTCTACCTCCACCTCCTCCAACTTACTAGGCTCCACAACCTTCGCCGAGTCATGTAAGCACTTTCGCAAGTGCGAAACATGGAAAACGTTGTGCACTCCTACGAGCCTATCAGGTAGCCTTTCTCGGTAAGCCATCTTCCCAACTCTCTCTATGATAGGAAATGGTCCAATAAATCTAGGGGCTAACTTTCCATTTGATCCGAATCTTACCACCTTCCTATGCGGGGATATTTTGATAAAAACTAAATCTCCAACCTCAAACTCTAAGTCCCTCCTCCACTTATCCACATACAACTTCTGTCTATCTTGAGCCATCTTCATCCTTCGCCGAATCAAATCCACCCTCTCAGAGGTCTCCCTAACCATATCGGGTCCAAGTAATAACTTCTTCGTAGACTCTACCCAACATGATGGGGACTTGCAAGGTCTCCCATATAAAGCCTCAAATGGTGCCATTCCTATACTTGTTTGGTAATTATTATTGTACGCAAACTCTACCAACGGAAGATGCTCCTCCCAAGTTCCTCGAAAGTCCAAAATGCACATCCTCAAGCACCCTATTTACCCTCTCCGTTTGGCCATCTATCTAGGAGTGATAGGCCGTACTCAACCTAAGTTGCGTCCCCAGCGCCTCCTGTAAGCTTCTCCAAAACTCGCTAGTGAAAATGGGATCTCTATCACTAGCAATGCTAGAAGGAACTCCGTGTAGATGGACTATCTCTCGAATATACAAGGATGTCAAATACGAAGCCGTATGCTTACTCTTAACTGGGATGAAATGAGCACTCTTGGTCAATCTATCAACAATCACCCAAATGCTAGTGTTCCCTTTCCTAGAACAGGGTAAACC
Organism: Allium fistulosum; assembly: GCA_030737815.1. Lineage (NCBI taxonomy): Eukaryota > Viridiplantae > Streptophyta > Magnoliopsida > Asparagales > Amaryllidaceae > Allium > Allium fistulosum. The sequence goes on along the minus strand of CM060903.1, from coordinate 1,363,154,887 downwards.
ATCAATGAAATCCATAGAAATACTGTCCCACTTCCACTCCGGCACATCTAAGGGCTGAAGTAATCCACTAGGCTTCTACTGCTCTGCTTTTACCCTTTAGCATATGAGACACATAGCTATGAATTCCGCCACGTCCTTCATACCACCCTAATAGAACATCCTCTTCATATCCCGATACATTTTGTCACCATCCGGATGAATAGTCATACGGGAATGGTGTGCCTTCTCCAAAATTGCTCTCAACAAGTCATTGGCACGTGGAACACAAAGCCTCCCATCTCTTCTAAGCCACCCTCTACTATCAATGGAATAGCGTTGGAGATGTTTCAAGACCTCTCCTCGGCTAATCCTATCCATAATGTCCATGAGCTCTGAATCCTCTCTATGCCTCGAGCCAATCTGATCCATAAGGGTAAGCCTCACCTCTAATGTCGCTAACAATCTGGAAGTAATGTCCGTAGAGGGCTTAAAATCAAAGGTATAAATAAACTCCAAATTCCTCCACTCCACGAATAAAGGACTAAGGGTTGATTTCTTTCTACTTAATACATCCGCAACCACATTACCCTTGCTAGGGGTATAAGCTACCTCAAAATCATACGAGGCTAATAACTCCATCCACTTTTGTTGTCTCAAGTTCAAGTCCTTCTGCGAGAATAGGTACTTCAAAAACTTATGGTCAGTAAAAAAGATCAAACCTCTCTCCAAGCAAATAGTGCCTCTAAGACTTGAGTGCAAAAACTATGGAAGCCAACTCCAAATCGTGGGTAGGGTAGTTCTTCTCATGCATCCTCAACTGCCTACTACCATAACACACTACCCTCCCTTCTTGCATCAACACCGCTCCTAGACCCGTTCCGCATGCATTAGTGTATACCGTGAAAGGCTTAGCTCCATCGGGTAAAACTAACACTGGTGCACTAGTAAGGGCTCTTTTAAGCTTCGTGAAGGAATCCTCACAATCCACGTCCCACATGAAATCTTTATTCTTCTTAGTAAGGTGCATGAGTGGTGTCGAAATCTTGGCAAAGTCTCTAATGAACTTATAGTAGCATGCCAATCCTAGGAAGCTCCTAACCTCGATAATGCTCTTAGGGGCCTTCTAATCTTGCATTGCAATAACCTTAGCGAGGTCAACAGCCAAACCTTCCTTCAAGACTACGTGCCCCAAGAAACGAACTTCCTCTCTCCAAAAATGGCACTTCGAAAAACTTATCTCTCAAATGATGACTACGAAGTGTGCGAAGAACTTCTTCCAAATGAACAGCATGCTCCTCCATATTCTTGGAAAATACCAAGATATCATCCACGAATACCACCACAAACTTATTTAGGACATCCCTAAAGACGCGGCTCATCAAATCAATGAACTAGGCTGGGTCATTAGTTAGCCCAAAAGGCATAACCAACCACTTGAAGAATCCATTCGGTGTCCTAAAGGCAGTCTTATCTATGCTCCCATTAGCAACTCAAAGCTGATGGAATCCCGTGGCTAAATCAAGCTGAGAGAAAACTGAAGAACCTACCAACTGGTCAAAAAGATCATCAATCCTAGGGAGTGGATATCAGTTCTTCTTGGTGAGCTTATTTAATTCCCTATAGTCCACGCAAAGTCGGAGAGAACCACCCGCCTTAGTGGCAAAGACAACTGGTGCTCCCCACTCCGATATGCTCCTTCTTATGAATCCCTTCTCCAAAAGCTCATGAATCTGCTTGCTCAATTCTTTCCTCTCCCTAGGTGCCATGTGTCTCATAGGTAACGTTACTGGCTTGGCATTCTCGGTCAAATAAATCCTGATTTCAATCTCTCTCTTAGGGGGTAGTCCCCTAACCTCCTCAAAGACGTCTGCAAAATCTCTGACGACAGGAGCCGAATCCAACTCTAGTGAAGATGAATCGAGGGAATAAAGAAAACTCAACATGACTGACCCTTGCGGGTCGCAAGATACCTCAAGAGTCCTACCACTGCAAGTCTCAAGTCTAATGACTCTCCTCTCGCAATCTAAGATAGCTCCGTATATGGATAGCCAATCCATCCTTAAGATCATCCCCTACCTCGAGAATCCCAAAACATAGGCATCGTAGTCAAACACTACGCCTAGGATAAAGATTTTCAAACCCCTATAAACCATAGATAAGTGTGCCGATCCTCCTATGAGGTTTGAAACAATAATGGGGTCTACTACTAATGATATGTCGAAGTGCAAACAATCTACTAGAAAGCTAGAGATAAAAGAGTGTGATGCTCCAGAATCAAATAAAGTCCGAATGGGAAAATCAGATATAGAAATCAAACCTTCTAATGTGACTTTCCTACCTCTATCTGGAATGCTACCGGAAGGTGTTGTGTCTAATGCCTGAATCTACGCAGCTGGTGCACTCGCTCCCTAGGGACAACTCCTACTCATATGACCGGGTTGCCCGTAAGTATAGCACTTACCCTTCATCTTCTCCTTCCAGCAATCCTTAGCCATATGTCCAACCTTCCCACAACCATGGCACTTTATTCCTTTCTTAATCTACTTCTGAGGACCGTCACCTTTCTTTTTCTTCTTTTTCTTTCTTTTCTTTTCCCATCACTTCTCCTTTGGACCTTCTGACTTAACCTCCTCTTTAGACTCTCCCTCCTTGACTATATCCGACATAAGCGCCATCTCGACCAAAGACTCATATGTAGCCCCCATCGGTACATGAGTCAGCAATAATCCCTTAAGGGGTTGATTCAATCCCTTCATAAACTTCATAGCTTTCTTATTCTATGTGTTCACCAAATCCATACCAAACCACGACAGCTCATTGAATTGATTGATGTATTCCTTAACAGACAAACTCCCTTGCTTCAAATTGATAAACCTCTCCAACTGAACACTCTCTTCCGCCTGAGATAGAAACTTCCTATCGAATCACTTCCGAAATCCATCCTAAGTAATATTCCTTCCCTCCAACTTGATCACCTCCCACCAATAAGATGCCTCCTCCTTTAGCTGCCAAGGGGATAGATGAACTTGCTGCTGACCATCCAATCCCAAAAGACCAAAAATCCTCTTTGTGTCCCTAAGCCATGCTCTCACCTCCACAAAAGTCTCCTTGCCAGAAAAAGTCTTCCCGCCCAAAATCGCAAAATCTTTACAAAGATTAGAGAAATTGATGGCGGTAGGTGGGTTGATGGGATTCCCACCCGCTGGTGCAGGATTGGGCGCAGGCCCGTGCACCTTTGGAGTCGTGGCTTGTAAGTACCTACGAAACCAGGCTAGGACTGAAATGCCCTCGGGAAGGTTTGGGGCATCAGCCATTCTACGAAAAGAAAAAGGTAGTTTAGGAGAGAGTCAAAGGGAAATTGAACTGGACTTATGTGGGGATTTTTATAAAAAATCTTTTATACTTAAAAATCCTTTCTAAAAGTTCTTCTCTAAAATATCTTTTAAAACAAGTTATTTTGAAAAATATTCTACTTTTAAAAAAGTTGGAATCCTATAACCCTAGGCTATGATACCAAGTGAAACACCCCACACTCCTTAATATACCCAAAAGGACACATTAAAAGGCGTGGTGCGTTGTAGATATAACTTAAACTAACAGAGACTAATATTCATAAGACAAAAATAGGTAAAAACAGCGGAAACTAAAGTAATAACTTAATTAAAACAAAGCTTCATAATTACTTCATAAATAAGTCAAATACCATATACAACATCCATATCCCAAAACTCATCATGTCTTATGAAATAAAAATTCATAGTCTCAAAATCAAAGTACATAATATCCCTCGTGATAAGCCAGTACACAAAATGAACTAAAGCTGAAATAAAAGAATTATACAGTAGAGAACTCCTCCAAGAATCTTCCAATCAACAACAATCTACTGACTTCTCCCTTGATTGCCTATGGGGGGAAGGGGAAAATAGAGGAGTGGGTCAGACTAAAACTCTGGTGAATGATAGTAATTATTAGAGTCTTTAAGCAAGATAAAAGTAATAAACTCTACAACAGTTCTAGCATGAATAAAGATAATAAAGGAAATAGGAAAGGGATAAACTAAAGATAAATACGATTAAATATTGCTTAATTTATAAGTTTTATCCCGCCTTTTGGCAAGGCCTTGACACTAAGAACTTGACTAGATACCAATGACGGTTCGTCTTAGAGACCGGTTATACACCGGCTCACTATGGGTATCGACGAATTTTGTCCGAGTATGGATCAAGCTAAAATAGATATGACACGACAAGCGAGGATATGAGAGCCAACGTTCCAAATTTCAAGTCAATCCGAGTTTGTATGCTCAAGTTACGATCGATGCAAGATTGGATGAAAACTAGCCTCTATTCGAATCGATCGAGTTTGAATCCATCAGGGACGCTTACTTCGACTCGATCGGCTCCGCATCGATTACCAGGGTCTACTTCGACTCGATGAGCTCCACATCGATCACCATAGCCTACTTCAAATCCATCAAGGGACAGCGCACTTCGTATCGATCAGCCAGAGTCTACTTTGCATTGCCTTGTTCGTATCCATCAGCAAGCATTTGCTCGAATCGATCAGGATGTGCCATTTCGTATCCATCGAGAGAGTTCGCTTGTTCGTATCGATCTACTCAACTCCACCATCGAACAAGCTTCACTTCACACGGCAGTTGTCTAGTTCGTATCCATCTTGGGAGGCCTTGTTCGAATCCACCAAGGCTCCTTAGTTCGTATCCATCCTGGGAGGCCTTGTTCGAATCCATCAAGGCTCCTTAGTTCGTATCCATCAAGTAGTCGTTACTTCGTATCCATCACATCTTCATTTGTTCGTATCCATTAAGTTGGAGCAACTTCATCGATGCAAACAAGCCAACCTCCATCGATTCGAACTACACCACCTTTATCGATACGAACAGGACGTGACCATCGATACAAACTGAGAAGACTTCATCAATGCGAACTGTGCATCTTTTATCGATACGAACAAACCAGCACCATCGATATGAATAAGGCGAAACTCAAGGACAACTCATTCAACTCGACATCGAAAGTGGAGTGGTCCAGAGATTCAAGCACCATGTCACCTTACAGTCACACGCAGCTATCGATTCGAACAAGACCGAGTCGATGTGATCGAGTCGAACTAAACAGCCTACCGAAAGCCTCCATTTCATATCGATCATATCTCCTAATGTACAAGTCCAAATGCTTTGAAATTTTCACAGGAGCTTACACGCATGCTGAAGAATGTCCGTGAAAAAAATTTCGACTCCATCGGACACAATTTTGATCGATACGAAAGCCATTCGTATCGATCTCGGATCGGACCGAAACTTCACGGGCTTGGACGCTCGGGCCTAGTCACGTGCCAGAGGGAGTCTCCCGAGATCTGAGCGAAATATCAGCCTCCTACACCTATAAATAGAGCCCCGAGGCATACAGAAAAGGGATCTTCTTCTTCTTTGAATCCTCTAACGCCCAGACTCTTCCAGATCCAGATCTAAATTCCATTGCTGCTGCTTCTAACAAATTTCACTGTTGTAAATCATTGTTATCTGCTGTAACCTGCTGAAATCAATTGTAATCATCAAAGAAAGATCAATAAAGTAATCAACTTCATAGTAGATGTAGGAAATACGCCGAACCACTCTAAATTCTTGTGTCTTTGTGCATTTTAATCACTCTTATTATCTTTTTTTGGAGTTTTTGTTAGATAATCCTCCTTTTCCATTTAATTTCTTCACTTTATCTCTTCAAAAACTTTCGAAGAGTGTTGTGCCCAATTTTGGTACAAACACTTTGGTGTTTCACTGAGAAAAAACCCAAATTTTCTCCTGCTCTTTGGATCTCCTATCGATACCGGATTGCATAAATCCAAGAAGAAGATCCAGATCTCAGACTTTGAAGCCCTTCCATTCAATTCAGATTTGCATCAGATCTAGGAAAGGACTTTCATCAATTCATCATGGTAAGTACACGAACTACCTCTACAGCTGCGGATCAGGGAGGACGGGACAGGCAGAATCCTGCGTAATTGCCTCCATCAAACTAAGATGACGCCGGACCTTCAGATCCAAAGGCCCGGTTACCAAACAAGAGTTTCAGATGCTGCTCTAAGAATTGACCCAGAGTCGGCAACAGCTAACTGAACAACTGCGCGCCAACATAAGGTTGACCAACCAGCTGAATCGCCAAAGGTGCAGAAGATCCAAAAGAGACTAAGGTTCTTATTCTTCCACAGAGAGTTCAGCCTCATCTGATGGTCACCACCGATCCACACGCCCACGGCTGGATGTAAGCTACACCCAGGCCACAGGGCACCAACCTGCTTCAAATCTTGGACAACCCAGAACTGGACCATCCACTAGTCATCATACCGGACCTTCATCCCGAGGAGGTGCTGCTCCTTACCATGTCACAGGCAACATTGCTACTACCACCACTACCGAGCAAGGAGTTGATGCTAGAAACCGAGCTGATCCACATCGTAGCCAACGAGAGCAGACTCCAGAGCCTTATGTCCCGGAAAATGTTGAGCCAAGGAGGGGAGGCACGGATCGTCGACCGCGTCCGGTCCAGACTCGTGCTGTGAAACCCGACCACACCTTGGCCCAGCATGCTCCTAGTATCCGGATGCCGGATATACCAATGATGATTCGTCAAATGATCCGTGAAAGTCAGGGTCTCAGTAATGACGACTGGGGAATCTCCCAGAGTCATACCCCTTTCACCGATGACATATTATATGCTGAACCACCTCAGCGCTTCAGGATGCCAATTTTTCCAGTCTACGAAGGGAGTTCTGATCCCAATCAACACATCCTGAAGTACGAATGGCTGATGAATGCTGCGAGAGCTGATGATGCAGTAAAATGCCGTAGTTTCCCCATTTCCCTGGGGGGCATTGCAACCATGTGGTTTACTCGTTTGCCACCACGATCCATTTCTAATTTTGACCAGATGGCCACCAAGTTTGTTGAACAATTCCGTATGCATGTAGCAAGGCCTAAAGATGTTAACACTTTGTCTAGCGTTACTCAAGCTCCCGGAGAAACACTTCGACATTACCTGGAGCGATTCCATGCTGCATGTGTAGAAATAAGCAATCCCAATGATAACTCTATCCTAATGGGATTGACTAAGGGGATTGATCCTGATTCTGAGTTCGAAAATTGGTTAACGGGGAAACTACCGGCGTCATTGGACCGTTTCTATTCCAAGGCAGCCTAATTCTTGAGAAGGGAGGATGCGAAATAGTCTAGGAAGCAGGATGACGTAGGGCCCAACATCGAAGGAATCCAGAGTAACATCGCCGTTAAGCAGTCCGGAGATAGTTCTGGAAAGTTCAGTTGAACATACAAAATAAACAGAATCAGCAGAGGGACAATGGAAATCAGGGAAAGAAGCGAGACCAGAGCCGTGGTCCACGACGTAGAGCTCCCATGTTTGACAATTATACTCCATTGAATATGTCGCTGGAAAATGTGTATTTACAGACCTGCAATACCATGCAATGCAAGAAACCTACTCCGAAGCCACCAACGGAAAGACAAGTCCAAACAAGAAAGTTTTGTAGATTCCACGAGAGTTATGGCCATAACACAAATGAGTGTCGTCATTTACAAGATCTCATTGAGAAACTGATACATGAACGGAAGTTGGATCAGTATGTGCGGGTGCCGCAGTCTGGTGGTGCAGGCCCATCAAATCAGAATCATGCGCCAAATCAGGAAAGACGAGAGGAACCCGCCCGTACTGGCGGGAGGTTGGTTATAAATACAATAAGTGGTGGTCCCTATCCAGCAGACCGAAGCTGGAAGGAAATGGAGTTGTATGCCAGCTCTATCAGGCATGCGGACTTCGAGTGTTATAGTAGTTTTGATGAAAGGGCTCCGGCCAAGAAACAGAAGATGATGACAGATGACATCGTGTTCAGGAACAGAGACGCTGACAAAGTCGAAGCCCCTACTATCGATCCACTGGTCATCTCAGCTCAAGTAGGTCCTGCTTGGATGAAGAGGATCTTAGTTGACAGTGGAAGCTCTGTGAATATCATGTTTAAACGAGCTTATGATCAAATGAGAATGGAAGCAAAGGACTTGAAACCTTGTCAATCTCGAATCCATGGTTTCAACGGAAGTGCTACTATACCCACTGGAATGGTGGAACTGCCAGTGGAGTTGGGAGTCGGAGAACGCCGAAGAGTACGGATGTTACAGTTCGTTGTGTTGGACATAGACTCCCCTTATAATGCTTTCTTAGGCCGACCGGCCCTTGTTGAATTCAGGGTAGCCATTGCCCCGTGGTGTTTGACTTTAAAGTTTCCCACTGATCGTGGAGTGGGAATCGTTCAAGGAGATTAGGCTTCTGCAAGTGCCTGTTATGTTTTCGAGCTGCGAGATGCGCAGCGAAAGGAGAAAGGAAAGGGCGTAGAGGAATCTCTCTGCGTCCGCTTTGTTGATAATTGACAATTAACGCCCGGGCCTAGGCCCGGGCACCCCAGCCAATTCCAAAGGGATCTTGACCCAAGAGAAATTGAAGACGAAGGAGAATCTAAAGAACGTCAAGCATCCCCGGCTGAACTGACGATTGATGTCCCGATCGACAACGATGATGATTCAAAGATGATAAAGATATGGTCTCAGCTAAGCCAACAAACTCAAGAGGAATTGGTTGAATTTCTACGGGCAAATCTCGATGTGTTCGCCTCGACGCATTCTGATATGTGTGGGATCTCGCCGAACATCACGAGCCACACTCTGAATATTGACTCGTGGCACGTCCTGGTAAAACAGAAAAGGCGTGGTATGGATCCAGAGAGATCTGCCACCCTTAAAGAAGAAGTAGAAAAGCTTAAAGCGAACGGATTCATTCAAGATGCATTGTATCCGGAATTTGTGTCGAATCCCGTGCTCGTCTGAAAGTCAAACGGAAAGTGGAGAACATGTGTCGACTATTCCAATCTGAATAAAGCTTGTCCCAAAGATAGTTTCCCGCTTCCCAGGATTGATCAGCTAGTAGATTCGACAGCTGGGCATGAGCTCTTATCCTTCATGGAGGTGTATTTTGGCTACAATCAGATACCGATGCATTTGCCCGATCAGGAACATACCAGCTTCGTAACCAATCTGGGACTTTATTGCTATAAAGTTATGCCATTCGGACTTAAGAATGCCGGGGCTATATACCAACGATTGGTCAATCGGATGTTTGCCAATCAAATCGGGAAAACCATGGAAGTATATGTCGACGACATGCACATGAAGTCACGATTTTCCACTGACCATATTAAAGACTTGGAAACTATGTTCAACATACTTCGAGAATACAAGATGAAGCTAAATCCACTGAAATGTCATTTTGGAGTTGAATCCGGAAGATTCCTTAGGTTTATTGTCAATGCTAAGGGAATCGAAGCTAATCCTGAAAAGATCTTGGCTATCAGAAATCTTGAAACTCCGAAAACTATAAAGCAAGTCCAGAGTCTCAATGGGAAAGTAGCAGCATTGAGCAGGTTCATTTCAAAGTCCACTAACAAATGCATTCCTTTCTTCGATCTGATCGATCTGATCCGAAAAGGAAAACGAAACTTTGAATGGACCACGGAGTGTGAGGGCGCTTTCCAAGCTATAGTTCAGCATCTATCCACACCACCTATCCTATCAAAGCCTATTGATCATGAGAAGTTGTACGTATATTTGGCGATATCAGAAAACGCTATCAACGCTGCCTTAATTCGAGAAGAAGACAGGATACAGAAGCCAGTATACTACGTCAGCAAACGATTGACTGGAGCTGAAAGAAATTATCCAAAGCTAGAGAAGTTAACTTATTGCCTTGTTATTGCTTCAAGGAAGCTCCGACCATATTTCGAGGCCCATCCAATTATTGTTTACACCGACCAGCCATTACGACAGGTCCTTTCGCGGCCAGAGACGTCTGGTAGGTTACTCAAGTGGAACATCGAACCGAGCTAGTTTGACATTGCCTACACTCCTAGACGAGCGATTCGAGGACAAGTCCTAGCCGATTTCATAGCTGAATTTACCATTCAAGAGGATTTACCTGAAACCGGTAAATCCCCCGAATACGTCTGGAAGCTATTTACTGATGGTGCATTAAATGACTGGTGTTCGGGCGCTGGTGTTGTACTTGAAACCCCCGAAGGCCGATCTATATGTTATGCTTTGAAGTTTGATTTTCATGCAACCAATAATGAAGCTGAATATGAAGCCCTCTTAGCTGGACTAAAGCTTGCCAGGGATTTGAGAATTATCGCTATGGAAATTTATTGTGATTCACAGTTAGTTGTGTGTCAGGTACGGGGAGAATATCAAGCGAGAGATCGAAGGATGGTTTCTTACTTAGCTCGAGTTCAGGAAGTGCTAAATCAGTTTGATTATTATGCCATTTATTGTATACCTCGAGAATGCAACCAAAAAGCCGATTCATTGGCGAAGTTAGCCAGCACATGTGAAGCTCAGCAAATGGGACTCGTTCCTGTAGAGACGTTATCTTCCCCAAGTATTGACCGGGCAGAAATAGACTGGGCATGTGAAACCGTCCCCGAAAAGGATTCATGGATGACTCCACTCTGAAATTACATTGAGCACGGCACCCTGTCGGAGCGCAGGAGTGAACAGAGACAAGTCCTTCGGAAGGCCTCACGATTCACCATCCAGAACAGAATTATGTACAAAAGAGGGCACTCTACTCCTTTACTCCGGTGTATCGCTCACGATGAAGTTAAACTAGTATTGCACGATGTACACGAGGGAGAATGTGGCGATCACACCGGGGGGCAAGAACTTGCTAAGAAAATACTTCGATATGGATATTACTGGCCTACTGTGAATCGCGATGCGACAGATTGTACAAAGAAATGTGATAGGTGTCAAAAGCACGCTCGAATTCCTAGAGCCCCTCCTACCGAGATAACGCAAATGGTAAGCCCATGGCCGTTTGCAATGTGGGGCATCGACATCATTGGAACTCTACCTCTGGCAAAAGGTGGTGCGAAATATGCCATCATCGCAGTTGATTACTTTACAAAGTGGGCTGAAGCTGAAGCTTTTGCTACCATAACGACGAAGAAAGTAATCAACTTTGTAGTTCGTAACATCATCTGTCGATTCGGTCTCCCACACACCATTATTACGGACAACGGAACCCAATTCGACAGTGCTGAATTTAAAGATTTCTGCAAATGATTTCACATCCAAAAGAAATTCTCCGCAGTCGCACACCCTCAGGCGAACGGACAGGTCGAAGCGGTTAATAAAGCTATAAAGTCCATTCTGAAAAAACGACTGGAAAAGGTCGGGGGCAAGTGGGTCGATGAACTTCCTATGGCTTTATGGGCTTACCGAACAACCCACAAGTCCGCGACCGGTCACACTCCGTTCTCTCTTTCTTATGGTTCAGAAGCTATTATTCCGGTCGAGCTAGAAGTACTTTCTCACCGTGTAACGTACTATGACCCGAAGACTAATGATATACTACTTGCTGAATCTCTCGATTTACTGGATGAGAAGCGCGAAGAGGCTGATTTGAGGGTAGCCGCGCATCGAAGTCGAGTCGCCCGATTGTACAATGCCAAGGTTCGTCCGCGAACCTTTTAATTAGGTGATCTCGTCCTCAAAAGAATCTATCTGGTTCCTTCGCATATGAAGCCTACATGGGAAGGACCGTATGTTATTGAACGAAGACTCGGAGACGGCACGTTCAAATTATCGACTGTCGACGGTCTTACTCTGCCAAGAGCCTGGAACAACGAAAGTCTTCGTCGCTACTACACATAACAGGCTATGTTTATCCATTCAGTTTATTTTCCATTTTGTAATTTTTTTCTGCATTTCGAAATTAGAATTTGTAATAAGGCAAATAACTTTGCCATATTTTCTTATTTCAGCAATAAAATGCAATCTCTTCGAGCCAGAGCTGTGATTTACTTGAAATGCTTCATATGATCATCAATATGAACGGAGAGCTAAGTTTCACCGTACGGTGGAATTTATTCAAATAGGGAGTTACTGTGATGCGACCGGTCACTCGCTAAGTGAAACCCGGGCTCGGGGACAAGCCATCACGTCAAATTCAAAAAAGGATTGATACACGACAATCCTTCACATTAACTCCGAACTCCCAGAGTGCAAGTCGGAGTATAAACATTAACTCTGAACTCCCAGAGTGCGAGTCGGAGTATAAACCTCAACTCTGGATTCCCAGAGTGCGAAACGGAGTATAAACATCAACTCCGAACTCCCAGAGTGCGAGTCGGAGTATAAACATCAACTCCGGATTCCCAAAGTGCGAGTCGGAGTATAAACATCAACTCCGAACTCCCAGAGTGCGAGTTGGAGAATAAACATCAACTCCGAATTCCTAGAGTGCGAAAAGGAGTATAAACATCAACTCCGAATTCCCAGAGTACGAGTCGGAGTATAAACATCAACTCCGAATTCCCAGAGTGCGAAACGGAGTATAAACAACAACTCCGAACCCCCAGAGTGCGAGTCGGAGTATAAACATCAACTCTGAATTCCCAGAGTGTGAAACAGAGTATAAACAACAACTCCGAACACCCAGAGTACGAGTCAGAGTATAAACATCAACTCCGGATTCCTAGAGCGCGAAACGGAGTATAAACGTCAACTTCAATTTCCCAGAGCGCGAATTGAAGTATAAAAATCAACTCCGAACTCCCAGAGTGCGAGTCAGAGTACAAATGTCGATTCCAAGTCCCTAGAGCGCAGACGTATGACTTGAAACTAAGTTGGCATGACCAACCACCAATAAACAAACGAGGATCCCCGGAGTGCGGACATGATCGTCGACAATCGGACAAGCGTAAATAAACCGCTCAATCTCCGCTTGTCTCAGACATCCATTCAGCAGCACTAGACTCAACATGCGGCACTAGACTCAACATGTTGTAAGTGAGAAGCAATCGCTGACTGATGTTCTATAACTCATCCCCGAAACCGAGGGATAGGACTTAAGCATCGGCCATTGACTGAAGCGGTGCGACGTCCAAATTCAACTCGTTTCCCAGCCGCAAACCATGTCCACAGTTTTCGAACTTGGCAGACAAAAACAAACTTGATTCAGAAGCTGAAACTTCACAAGTGCACGTCAGATATTGAAACACTTAGGCAAATACACAATGACTGAAAAGAAGCCAAAAAAGAGAAGTTTCATTTCTATTGTCTGTAAAGGAAGCTCGTGTACAAGTTTGTTCCAAAAAATTCCTACTAGTAGGGGCCGAACCCGCATCTATACACGGCCAACAAAATGAAAGTCAAAATGAACCAAGGAAGCATGTCTAATCTTCCTTCTTCCTCGGCTTCCTTTTCGGTGCAGACCCGCTGGAGCCGCCACTGCCCTTCCTCTTTGAGCCTTTGCTTTTCGGTGATCGGTCTCCAGGCGGGGGCATGATTTCGACATCCTCCTCCGAACTCGAATGAACGGGGATGCTTCCTGCCGGCGGAGTCGGAGGGATAGGATCAAATGTGGAATATGGAATGGTCGCACTAGTGTCGGAAAATGTACCGCCAGGCGATATCATTCTAAGCGGAGCTGGACCAAGTGCCACCGTTCCACCTCCGAAACTGCCACCATGGACCACTGCTGCCATTTCGGCGTTGATTTCGGCCAAAATATCCTCTTTAGTAGTCACTCGGGCCTCGCCGGGAGCATCAGCAGTTGGCATCGAAAAGCTTGTAGGAGGAATGCCTCCGCCCATGACAAATGGTAAATCAGCTAAAGGATCGCCATGACGGCGAAAGTGTTCCTCCATCAACTGCTCATCAAAAACAAGTGAGCTTCCCTGTATATCGTCAAGAGGTACAACAGTAGTCACGGCGGTCGCTTCAGAAATGATAGCCCCCTACGTCTGATATAATTCTTGAGTAGAAGGAGGCACGGTCGGTGCAGCTTCAATCACTGGACAAAAAATAAGAGGACTGTTAGAACTTGACTCGAGCAAAGACTCCGACTTAAGGCAGATATGTGAGATGTTCAGAGTACCTTCCTCAGTTTGGCTTCTAGGCGGCGGAACGGCTTCAGTAACTTGCACTGTAACCGGAGACATCTGCGGCTGATCCGGATTGTAGGCAGGAACAGCTTGGGGATCGACCGCAGACGAGGATTCGGGCTGGGTTGACGCTGGAACTTCAAGACTCGCCTCATGATGGTCAACCCCTGAACCCTCTCCTACTTCGAAGTGTTGGGCGCCGAGTCTTTCCTTTTCATGCAGAATCACTGACTCATGGAGAATCTTCCTTTCATCTTCAGTCAGAATGCGATTCTCAAGTTCAAATTCATCCACAGACTCACCCAGATGTGCCTCCTTCTCTTCCTCAACCAATCGGCCCCAGGCGTTGTATAGATGCGCCGGATAATCATCGAGTCAGGCTAGACCCCTGTGCCTCAGCATTTTAGCGTTGTAAACAACGAGAAGGTCTTCGATATCAACCTCTATCCTGGACTCGGCCGACTTCACTTTCTCCTCGACCTTAGTCTCCACCTTGCGGACTTTAGCCACAGCCGCATCCCATTCACCCCTAAGCAGAACAGCTTGTTCGCATGCCTCCTGGGCTGCGTTGTTTACATCATCCCTTTCCTTGGCCATGTCGGAAAATTTGGCCTTGAGCTCGTTAAGTTCCTTGACCGCCGCATCCCGTTCGGCGGTAATAGTAGTATTCCGATGGCTCATCTCCTCCACCAAGGCAACATGTGACTGCCTCAACCTCTCCATGGCCACATTTGCTTCGTCATCTTTTTTGGTGGCCTCAATTTCAGATTTCCGAGAAGACTCGGCCTCAGCAGTGAGCACTTGAATGATCTGGTCCCTTTGAGCGAGTTCGGTCTCCATTTTCTCAAGCGCTTTTGCTCGCTCAAAGGCCACCTTAGAAGCTTTCTCTCAGCCTTTACCCACTCTCTATACTGGGTGTAGATGTCATGAACGTAATCATGCATCGTGTTTTCCACCCCTGATGGAATTCTTTTTAAGTGTGGTGGGAAGACATAGCCATCAAAGCATATGTTCGGAAAATCCTTCCTCATCTGAGCCAATTTAATGGCCCCTTCTCCTATGGGCTCAGCTGGAACCTGCTCTGCAATTATGGAGGCCGTGGTTTCGACCCTTTGGAGATGAGTCTCGGATCTAGAAGTGTGAGAAGATGGCCTATGACGTGGAGGCTCTGGTGGATGTGGAACAATAACAGGAGGTGGAGATGGAAGTCTAAGAGGTGGAGAGCGATACCTAGAGCGATGTCTGTATCGATCCTTCAAAGGGATTTTTGAGCTTAGTGGAGATTTTCGGGGATTGATCCTTTCCCTAGCATAATATGTAGAAGATTTTCAAACATCTCTTCTGCGGGAATAATAATATATAGAAGATTTTCGAGCCGACTGGAGATTCCCTAGCATCGATCCTTTCCCAGACATAGTACCTGAAAGTGAGTGACGAAGGAGGAGTTAGTGATTTCTTGAGTTAGACGATTTACAGTTATGAATCATGTAGTGCAGTGAAGTGTATGCATGTGCAACCCACCCGACCAACCGGAAATGTAGGCCGCACTCATAGCAAGCGACCCGCTCAGTTCAAGGGCATTATCAAGCCCCTCCATCCCGGCGTCGTGTTGAAACGACACATAATCCAAAATCGAAATATCAACAAGCCCTTCAAAGGGATTCTCTACTTGCGGGGGAGGAGCCTCCAAAATTCTAATCCCCGGGACGGGCAAGGACATAACCACGGATTTTAATCTCATGGATTTAGAACGCTTGTGAGAAACTGCCTTGCCTTTTCTCCTTCCACCTGAATCCTGAACATCGGAAGAAGGCCCAGCTTGGAGCTCGTTATCAGTAGGCGTTCTCTCCGGGTCAAATTCTTCAGCTATTACGACGCCAGGCGCCTTGCGTTTCAACCGCTTCTTTGAGACCGCTCTAAGCGTCCCTTCCAGCCGTATGCTTTGCTTACGTTCAATCAGCCTGACAGTTCTCAAGTTTCTGTCGGTTAGAACCAAGTCGATGTGCCTCTCTTCACCCGGAACCGTTTGGAGAATCCGTACTAGCTCTCTGAAGTATGCACCGTCAGGTCGAGAGATTGCAGCTATAAAAGAAGAGAAGTATGTCAGTTTTGAAGTCGGTTATTATTATCTCGATAATTCAAGAGAAAGATTGCAACACTTACGTCTATCCAACCATCGCCTAGCAAATCCAGTGGGGCACCGAACGTAGAACCATTCAATTTTAAAGTAACTTAGCCTTCCCCAGGAGCCCGTTACAATTTGACAGTTCCTAACCGCTTCCAAGAAGGTGAAAGAAGGGCTGTCTCCACGACTCTTAACGTTAAATAGATATCTAATCTTGATCGGCTTTGGTGGTCGAAAGAGGATCTCCATAAACAGAATGAAGGTGCTATTCAACAAAGCGTGTCCGTTGGGCTGTAGTTGGGATGGAGCTATTCCAAGGAATGATAACATCTCCCTTATATATTGGTTGAAAGGAGGAAATGTTCCCGCCGTACAAGCATGACGGTTAAAAGCAGTAAACCCCTCCGGGGGAACATGTGGCCTATCATTTGGCCCAGGCAGTAACACGTCGTCAAGTGACAAGCCGTGCCTTAAACAAATCCGTCCCAGCATATCTTCGGAGATGACGGACGGCACAGAATCTTGAGGGTTCATTATGAACCGGGCGCCTGGAAGCTCGTCTGGAGCTGGATTTATAACTTCGGCTTCAATGACCGGTATCTCGATGGTTGAAGGAATTGAACTCGGGAGTTCCTGCTGCTGTGAACTTGAAGGTTCCATGACTAACTAGCTTATGAAAAATCATTGTTAAACAGACAATAATGCTCGTGCATCCCCTAGTGTAAAGTGTGTGAGTGTTTTGTGCAGTGCGGTACTGTATATCACTTGAGAAGTTCTACAGAATTGGAGAAAGCATGTAAACGATGAGACTTCGAAATTCAGTCGGAAGGACCGTCATCACTGACCGCCACAACCGTGCCATCCAAATATTAGCAATCAATCCAAGTTAAAGTTTGTTAAAGTTATGTTAAGGTTGTAGTTCCATCGACGAGCTTCCATAGGCAATCAGATATGTGGTGAAACAATTAAGTCCAATTATGAAAGTTTGAAGCTCATCAGTGTCAGTTGTTCAAGTGTGCAGGAGATTACAAGTCCTTTAAGGTTCAGTTAGTGTCGATCACAAAAGTCCAGTTTGTAGTGACAATTCATATTCATCCGCGTAGGAGTTCGAATCGATTAAGGTTAAGGACTTTGAATCGATCCAAGGCCACCATTTCAAATCGATCTAAGGCTACCATTTTTAATCGGTCCAAGGCCACCATTTCGAATCGATCCAAGGCCACCATTTCGAATCGGTCCAAGGCCACCATTTCGAATCGGTCCAAGGCCACCATTTCGAATCGATCCAAGGCCACCATTTCAAATCGGTCCAAGGCCACCATTTCGAATCGATCCAAGGCCGCCATTTCGTATCAATCAATTGGGCCATCATCGTATCGATCCCCCAGCGCATAGTTCGTATCAATCAGAAATTCTGGATTTCGAATCGATCAGACGCAACCCCTTCGTATCGATCCACATATTCGAAGCACTCGATTCAATGCAAAAGCTCAGCCATCGATCGATACGAAGGCCTCCGTCTCATCATCTCGAAACCCCTACTCCAGATCGACTCGAAGCAAAGGCCGAAGAATCTTCGATCGACCACGGCTCTGGGTGAGATTTAATGTTAAAGATCGAGTCTCATCATTTATGCGTTGGATTCGCTTAGTGGATTACCTAAATCTGGCAGTTAGTTCGAGTAATTGAGAATTTGAATCGATTCGAAGATAAGAGCAGTTTCTTCTTTTCCCAAGTCTCTGAGCGATACGAAAACAACGCACGAGAATAGAAAAGTAAAAAGTGGAAAATGGCTAAGTCCACAGTATTTATATGGACTCGAAGGCGAAGGAAAAAATGATACGCATTCCAGTGGATTCGACCGGTTGCAATGTGTCACCTCCGAATCGGTTCGAAACAACTGTTCGAATCCATGAACTCGAGTCTGTATCAATACGAAGTCATCACTAAATCCATCGATATGAAACCACTGTTTATATCGATCATCTTCGACTCCATCTCCAGTGCAGCAATACGAACGATCAGTTCGAACCTATCGATATGAATTGTCTATTCGTATCCAATGACACCAGATCAATCGATTCAAAATACGCAATTGGGGCTGTTCTGAAGGCATTGAACTCCATCGATACAAACGACCGCTTCGTATCCATCGAACCCCACATCCATCGATTCGAAATGCTCATTTCGTATCCATCAATGCAATGAATACCGATGCGAAAACAATGTTTTAACCTTCTACACCGATTCAGGAGAGGATCGATACGAAGGAACATTCAAAAACGACCATCGAGCGTTGTTACAATTCGACTCTCACATCGATTCAGGAGAGGATCGATACGAAATTCGATACGGGATAAACTAACAACGACTCGTGAACGTACAAACGTCAACGAGAGTCATATTAACATATATGCATATATGTCGGACTAATATTCAATATTTCGGATTTACAGGAATTGAAAGCTCATTTGATAACGATTACAACAACAAACGGCTAATCGCTTGCATGCAACAATCAGTTGCAACAATACAGGGTACAGCAGTTGATAGTCAACAGTTCACATTATCGAGAAAATCTGTCAAAGATTACAACTTTCATCGAAAAGACGATAACTATTCAGAATGAAGATTGCAGCATTTCAGAATGAAATGTTATCCCGCCTTTTGGCAAGGCCGTGACACCAAGAACTTGACTAGAAACCAACGACGGTTCGTCTTAGAGACCGGTTATACACCGGCTCACTATGGATATCGACAAATTTTGTCCGAGTACGGATCGAGCTAAAATTGATATGACACGAAAAGCGAGGCTATGAGAGCCAACGTTCCAAATTTCAAGTCAATCCGAGTCTGTATGCTCAAGTTACGATTGATGCAAGATTGGATGAAAACTAGCCTCTATTCTAATCGATCGAGTTCAAATCCATCAGGGAAGCTTACTACGACTCGATCGGCTCCGCATCGATTACCAGGGTCTACTTCGACTCGATCAGCTCCGCATCGATCACCATAGCCTATTTCGAATCCATCAAGGGACAGCGCACTTCGTATCGATCAGCCAGAGTCTACTTTGCATCGACCTTGTTCGTATCCATTAGCAAGCATTTGCTCGAATCGATCAGGATGTGCCATTTCGTATCCATCGAGAGAGTACGCTTGTTCGTATCGATCTACTCAACTCCACCATCGAACAAGCTCCACTTCACATGGCAGTTGTCTAGTTCGTATCCATCCTGGGAGGCCTTGTTCGAATCCACCAAGGCTCCTTAGTTCGTATCCATCCTGGGAGGCCTTGTTCGAATCCATCAAGGCTCCTTAGTTCGTATCCATCAAGTTGTCGTTACTTCGTATCCATCACATCTTCATTTGTTCGTATCCATCAAGTTAGATCAACTTCATCGATGCAAACAAGCCAACCTCCATCGATTCGAACTACACCACCTTTATCGATACGAATAGGACGTGACCATCGATACGAACTGAGAAGCCTTCATCAATGCGAACTGTGCATCTTTTATCAATACGAACAAACCAGCACCATCGATACGAATAAGGCGAAACTCAAGGACAACTCATTCAACTCGACATCGAAAGCGGAGTGGTCCAGAGATTCAAGCACCACGTCACCTCAAAGTCACACGCAGTTATCGATTCGAACAAGACCGATTCGATGTGATCGAGTCGAACCAAATAGCCTGCCAAAATCCTCCATTTCATATCGATCATATCTCCTAATCTACACGTCCAAATGCTATGAAATTTTCACAGGAGCTTACATGCATGCTGAAGAATGTCCATGCCAAATTTCGACTCCATCGGACACAATTTTGATCGATACGAAATCCGTTCGTATCGATCTCGGATCGGACCGAAACTTCGCAGGCATAGGCACACGGGCCTAGTCACGTTCCAGAGGGAGTCTCCCGAGATCTGAGTGAAATAACAGCCTCCTACACCTATAAATAGAGCCCCAGGGCATACAGAAAAGGGATCTTCTTCTTCTTTGAATCCTTTAACGCCCAGAGTCTGCCGGATCCAGATCTAAACTCCATTGCTGCCGCTTCTAACAAATTTCACTGCTGTAAATCATTGTTATCTGCTGTAACCTGTTGAAATCAATTGTAATCATCAAAGAAAGATCAATAAAGCAATCAACTTCATAGTGGACGTAGGAAATACGCCGAACCACTCTAAATTCTTGTGTCTTTGTGCATTTTAATTACTCTCATTATCTATTTTTGGAGTTTTTGTTAGATAATCCTCTTTTTCCATTTAATTTCTCCACTTTATCTCTTTAAAAACTTCGAAGAGTGTTGTGCCAAATTTTGGTACAAACAATAAGATAGGTTAACTTTGATTGCTTGCACTTGCCCTTGATTTCTGCTTTAATTAGGTTGAATTCCTAATCCTGTAATTAGGATGAGACCCTAATTCTACTCTTTTTGAACGGCCTGCTACTCCATAGACCTTACTACGGACTAGACGCTATATAACTCCCTACATAGTAGCCAATGGTATCTACGAAAGATGCACGGAGCAACTACTGTAGATCCGGATGACATATATAGCTCCCTACACAGAAGGCAATGATGTCTTTGAAAGTCACTCATACTAAGTGCTTGGAACTCATAGCTATTACTGAGCACCTGAATGGAAGTCGCACGCGTAACTGCCGCCATGCCCATGCTACCTTTTGCTCCACCTGTTGGGTCTTCTTATTACCTCAACATCCATCATAAGCGTGCACCTCATCCCACTTCAGGCTAACGTGAGATCAACATGTGTCCATAGAATCTATAGGAGAAATGCTGTTGGTACTAGCCCTTCATCCAAATAATATCTAGTTGCGCCCCTTATCCAAATACCTCGTGATTTGGACTTCTATTTGACCGATTACTACCATTCTTAGCATAAGCGTGCCCTAGGCTCACCATTTTGTCTAATAAGGCTTTACAATTTTCTTTGCTACCTTTGCTTATTAATTTATCCTAAGTCTTAAAATAAACCTCATTCTGTTCTTTTTCTTAATAAAACCTATGTTATAATCATTCTTATTACTTAACCCAAGGTCTACTTGTGAAAATAAGCTTCTTTCATCTTTTACTCTATTTAGTTATAATTCTAAGTTATAACTATGCCAATTATCTTTAATTAGTCCAATTCTAATTATAATAAGGCGTAATTTCAGTCCAATTCCATTATTCATTACAGTCTAATTCCATTATTTATTATAGTCTTTATAATTTACATCTTATTTTCTTTATTCAATATTCTTACTTATATAATCCATATTCGCGTTTAATTAATTCCAATCATTACGTGAAGAAAGGAGGGATGAAGAGAATAGACGCTTGCATAAAATCCAAAACGTCGAAAAAGATGTAAATAACAGTAAATAAACTGTAAATCAATAAAAATATATGCTTAACAGAAATAAACCAAAATGACTGAAAAGAATAGCTGAAAGGAAATAGACTGAAAATAATTCTAAAAACTATAAATAAACTACTGAAAAGGCTATTCCAAAAATCGTAGTAAAACTACAACTATTGGGAACCCTATTATTTTAAATTACTTAAAGAAATCTTAAAATAATTACAATCACTCACCTTCGGTCCTAAGCTTTTCCTTTAGTCTTCCTAGATCTACTTGGAGTTGTAAAATAATTTAATTTATAATGATTTTCCCCTTTGGAAAAATTATTCCGTTTAGGGTCCTTCCTAGAATGGTGAACCCAATTGGAGAAAACCTAGAATGAGAAAAAGTGTTAGGTCTAGGGGTCTATTTATAGGTGTGGAAGTGGATCACGAACCATTGAATTTGGAGATTGAATAGGATGTAACCATGTCATAGGCTGAATAGGGGCCATTGGATGCAGAAACGGGAGGACCAGGTCGGTTTAAACGATGTGAAACACATCATTAGAGGCTTTGGAACGTTCGCAAATTGCAGAGGCGGGTTGACCAGGCAGTCGACCGCCTTAGTGCCCAGGTCAACCTGCCTATATATATATATATATATATATATATATTCGTTTTTTTGATTATTTCGTTCTTTGCTCAAATTAACTCGGATTTTCACTTTTTATACATGGAAATTGACTAGAAAATTACCACGGACACAATGGTGCAACTTCCTTGGCTTGATTCTTATAATCTCACAAAGTTATTTTATTATTTAATTAATTAACAAATTAATTATTACGGGTTAAATTTTGGGTTGTTACAGATTCCTTTAAAGCGATCCTGACTTGTCTTGATTCAAAGCACATCACGTTTGAAAGGAAATGTACTTTGGGAAGCAAGTGTTATCCAGCCTTTTAACTAGGCGATATTTGGATAGACTGGATGAGTCGAACTTGGAGTTATTAAGGCAGAAAGCCCAAAGAGATCGCCTAAGATTCCAGGAACCAAGCATAAACAGAGCTACATGAAAATACTAAACCAACCCATAATAAAAAAGAGTAGGATCCACCAAAGTAGAGGATCGGTATCGATCCAACTTTTCTCCTCTATATTTGTCCAGCTTCTGCCTACATACTCTATTTGATGTTAGAAGCCCATTCCAGGTGTTGTTTTGTTGTTCCAATGCACTTCTCCATTGATCTCTATGAGTACTTGAATCAGCAACTTTGTTGTTCCACAGATCATCATTTGTATTCAAAAACCAGCAAATATTGATGCAAACAAACTTTGAATCACGAAGATAACCATCAAACGAGGTAAGACAAAGAGTTCAAGAAAACCAAATTGGTTATCTCTTGGATCGATACCGATCCAAGCCCATGGATCAATACCAATCCACACAAATTGATGAGGTGTCCCACTGTTTCTTTGGAGAAATGGTTTATGGCATGGAAAACGAGGTGGAGATTTTCTAGGCGAGATTTTAGGCTTCCCACGTCTGTAAATAGAGGGGCAGGGCTCATTTCTAAGGATCTTTTTGGCTCTTGCATTCCCTGTATCTAATTTCTTGTAATCATTGTCAGATTTATACCGATCCATAAGAACTCCTGCTTGTAATCAACAAGATAATCAATTAAATCACTAAGTGGACGTATGCCGAGATAAATTGTTGTGTTCTTTTCTACTCGTTTTCATTTAAATTTCTTCACTTTTTATTCTCTACTTAATCTTCTAGGTGTTTGTGTCATTTTTGGTTCAAACACACATGTATGTGTGTATCCAATTATATTTGGACCAAAATTATATTGCTTATATTTTATACATATACATACATACATACATATATATATATATATAATTCTTGGCATGTCTATATAATCATAAAAATAGTTATCCAAACTCGTATGTGTGTATATACATAATGAATTTTGAAATATAAATATTTTTAAAACATGAATTTTATATAATTTTGATTTTTCAAGATTTTTTTAAAATATTTTTTATAGACAAAGCCATGAGCAAAAATCATAATTTTTAATAATCTATAAACTGTGAACACACACACACATTTATTTAACTATAAAATCGATATTTTTTTAAGTTGAGGCTGAATTTTCTTTGCCTTGATAACAAAAATAACTTTAAAATAATTTAAATCTTAAACATTCATATGTATGTGGATGTATGTGTGTGTATTACATCTTAACTTTTATTAAAACCCAAATGAAAAACAAATATGTATCATATGTATACATTTTATGTAATTAGATATTTGATATTTAAATGTTTATGATATTAAATTTATTTTTCTGATTTCTTCTTATCTATATTTCGCTGAATATATAAAATATAGATAGAAAGATATAAACACACACACAGAGAAATATATATATATATAATGATTTTAAAATGAAGCATTATCTTTTACTAATCTCATCGATTTTCAATACCTTGGTTGCTAGTGCATTCCTTCTTCGAACTCTTGATTCTATATCTTGGACTATGTGTTGCAACTCCATCTACAATGCATCACCAATTTTTTGTTAATGGAGCTTAAGGTTTTCTTATGTATGGAAAGTATAAAGGATGTGACTATTTATATCCAGCCAGAAGACAAATATTTTACTCCATTCTCTCTATATCAAGGGACCAAGTCTCCATCCCTCTCCTCTACATTGCTAGGCCTCACCCTGCCTCAACTTCCCAGACTTCTAGCCTAATTAATTTAACAATTAAAATTAATTATTTAATTAATTTGTTAAGCCTATATCTTAATTAAAATGTCATAAAGTTCAATATAACATGTGTATTATTTTCATTATTGATTTATAACATTTATAAATTAATTTGAAATTGGTCGAACTTATAATGCGGTTGTTTTGACTCTCTGGTGTGACATTGGTCCACAGTCAATATGTAAATGATGCAAATACTAAAACCTATGTGGAATTTGTTGCAGACATAAGTTATGTCACTTATAGATCATTTATGCGAAATTCAATTTTTAATCTTTATTAAGCTACACCTTGTAATGATATTTTTTGCACTGTTTTAGTAAGATATCCAAAGTTTGGTTAATGGTCAAAAACTATACTGATATTCATATTTAATTGCACAGACCACTTTAAAGTCCTATATCAATTTAATAGCATTTACCGATTAAACGATTTACACTTACCAGATATTTTGGCTTTAAGTTGACTACCGATTACAATGATGGTAACTTTCTATGATGAAGGAGATGAATCCTCCCTTTGGTATTGTCTCACTTCAAGTAGTTCAATGTATAACTAACTATAGTTGTAACATGATCGCGCCATCATGTGATTAACCATATCAAAGTATAGCTGAGCTACTTAAGATCAATAGTACACTCAAGCATAAAGACTACTACACACCATTACAATGAGATCTTCTATTCTAACTTAGTTTTATTAACCTATAGAAGACTCTCATTGAGACATTTAGTGATTGTTCCAAACAAACACAAGTACATAACCCATTGGTTCCCTCAATGGCCATGAGTATCTTACCTTCCATGTATGGAGAACATTATGTACACTAATCTCAAATGTTGTTTGATATGCTTTTCTCGATATGTCTTAATTAGGGACATTTATGGAGTTAGTATTTAAATAACGATTCAATACTCGTGGTTATGAACACACTCATAACTTCAACCAATAAAATACTTCTTCTAAGGATTTTCTACTTATATATATTTTTAATGCATTTATTTCATTATTTATATCTCTATATAACAACACGTATAAAAGAAAATAAAACAAAAGGCGTACTTCATTCAAAAATATTATTATATAGTAAATTACATAATTATTTACATAATTGCCTCTAGGACATACCCATTTACTATATCAATCTTCCAGTCACACTTGTTGCCAATTATGGAGCATCATGTTCATGCCTTCGATTTATATACTTCAATTAGACAGAGAAAGTGCCTTAGTGAATGGATTTGCGATGTTTTCTATTGTATCTACTCTTTTGATTATGATCTCTCTGTCCCAAATAAACTGCCTTATCATATGGAACTTGTGGACGATGTGCTTTGACTTCTTGTAAGCTCGTTGTTCCGTGGCAATATGTATTCCCGATCATTGTCGCATTACATGAGCATCAGACCTTTAATGCTTAGGATCACTCCAAGCTCCTTAATTTATTTGTGCATCTACACTACTTCTTTTGCAGCATCATTCAAGAAAATGTACTCAGCCTCCATGATTGAAACTGGCATAACTTCTTATTTGGAACTTTCCAACTAATGGCCCCTTCGTTGAGGGTAAATATGAAACCTGACACTTATTTATTATCGTTGACATCACTTTAAAAACTTGGGTTTGAATACCACTTTATAAGGAGTTGGACAGTTTTTGGATAAATTAGTGGGTAATTAGACTAAGCCCATAATTAGCCTACTAACCCACTTCGAGATTAGAGCTAATTATATATGATGGGACAACCCCTAGTCATTATTCTCTATCTTCCAAAACACTCACTAACCTCCATTAGCCAAAACCACATCAAATTGTCAATTTACTTAGCTTAATCATGTAACTAAAAGGAGATGGGCATTTAGATTAGCAAAGGAGCTGTTGAGATTTTGAAATTAGGTGATTTGGGATTCATGCTTAGTTGTCTACATCGATTTTGCCTCATTTTTTATGATTTTTGGTACTAAGTAAGTAATCTATCATCTCTCACTACTTTTACATGTTCTTAAAAAATAAAAATGTGTTTTCAAATGGTTTTCCAAGTCAAAAATGAGACTTTTAAATAGTATAGGTTTATAAATATTTTATGAACAAACTTAAATGCTTTTAATTTTTTTATATTTATTTGATATGCAATTCCATGCATTTTTGTATTATATGGATGTTAGTTAGATTATAGTGATATGATGCTTGTATTATATGGATATGATGCTTGTTTGGTCGTTTCTCTATGTTTGTATGCTTAGAATAGGAGATGGTGTATCAACACACATTTTTCAGTGTGGATTGGCTATATAGAGTTGGGGGTTGATTCGATGAAAACAGGTTGCACAGGAAGTTAATCCATTCATACCAAAGAGGGATTGACTTAGAAAAATGCATAAAGGAGTTAAATTTTTGTGGTGATCGATCACACTGATCGACTAAAATTGTCTAAACAAGGTGCAATCGTTTAGGAGTGTTCAACAAGGAGAGGTGAAGCTAAATTATTAATCACACTTGATTTCAATTCATGGATTTGGAGTTAGAGTAAATGACCGATCGATATGAGTTTTGGTGAAGCACGTGTTGAAGTTGAGGGAAAATCTTGGAGCTAGATGGATAGAAACACGGCTAAAGCTTCAGGGTGCACATGAGTAACTCGAGCTTGGAGTGGGATTATGGACTTAGCCAAAAATTTAGCTAGGTTTTGAAATAATGGGTCGGTATCGATCCATATGGATCAGTACCAATTGATCATATTTTTGGCGAACCGTGCATAATGATAAGCGGAGTATGCATGGTCGATCACGTGACATTTGAGTGAGTAGTTTGCGAGATATGGGCTACTATTGATCGATCTTGAGTGATGGAATCTACGTGATGAAAACATGAGACAAACACAGAGCTACTCTAAGGGAAGCATTAGGCGACTTCGAGGATGAATCATGAACGTTTTAAAATTAAGATGAGGTAATTTTGATGGGCTATGATTCAACTACAAAAGCGACGAGGCTTCAATGACTCGATATCATAAATGATTGAGTACTACATGAGGGAAGTAGCTATGGCATAAGGGATTCACCAAGCAAATAAGGGCTGATTGATCACTTATGAAGTATATAAGAAGTGTTTATACTATATACATATGTCAAAGATTGTTAGATAACTCAACATATGTGATGTGTGTCGGTAATTAAGAATAGGTGAGGATGCTCACCAAGGGTAGTCTATGTGTATCGTAGGTAGTCGTATGATTGGACATCTTTGTGTGCCCAATTCCTAGTCTGTGTATGGCATAAGTTCGCGCATTAAGTATACACAACATTGAGTAGTCGTTGACAATCAGTGTGGTTCATATGAGTTGTGTAGACGATGGTTTCTATATGTGCTATGACTGTGTGTTTTCTTTGATTGTTGTGTGATTGGGGTTGATGTCATGTGATGTTGGTATTACTGTGTTAGATAACCCCACACCTTATATTATACTGAGTGTAGTACACTCATATGATGATAGTATAACATATATTATGTTGTATGCTAACTTATTGGATGTAGGGACATGTTTATTATTCTACATACCTTGTATTCCACTTTACTATATCAGATTTTATATAGTTTGAGATTATAGATTCACTCATACCAGACTTATGTCTGACTCGAGGTTATTTTCTTTTCTTCTTTTCATCTCATGTACTCTTAATGAGTAGATTACAGATAGCAAGTATGAGACAGAGCATGTGTTGTGCAGAGGGCAAACTAGTGGCTAGAGCTTTCATATATCTCTACTTTTGGAGCTATTGTTGCTATTTCCGAGGTGCGGTGCTGTTGAGCTATTTTAGCACTTGTGTAGTATTAGAGATAGTTATTTGGATTTTATTATCTGATGTATAATCTTTATTACTATTTGCTTTATGTAACCATGATAAACCTACTGCACTTTGATTTTGTTTGGTACCTTTAGTTATATTAATGCCTGCTTATTTTATTTCTGTGTGATTATTATATTATATCTCATGCACTATGAGATATACGATAGATTCTGACTTGATTTCTTTTACTTCACCCTTGATTGCCACTCTACATTGGTTGGATACTAACGCAGCACACTATTTATGGTATTAGGGTATCGGAGGTGTAGGGTGGTTGTCTTATTTGGTATTAGAGATTAGGTTAAACAATTGGCCTAAGTGGATATCAAGGTCCATTGGAAATAAGGAAGGAGCTATCACCATAGAATGGATAAAATGATAAATATGAGAGATTTTACTTGTTATATATTTTGGTTTTCAAAACTATATAGTAGTATATTTAGTATATAAGTCGCATTGCACACATGAGTACCACTTATGAAGCTTTCTCCATGAGAGACCGATCATTATTATTACATACTGTAAGAATGAGAAGGTAGACAAAGAGTACGACAAGGAATTCTATTTTTGGAGTCGAAGATGGAAAGGGCTCAGGGGCAGCAACTGATTCCAACTTGCAAACCTTGCTGAATACCATAATGAGGAGCAAGCTACATAATGCCTAAGGGATGCTCCAGCTATATTATTAGTGGTGCTTCACTCAGTGCCAATGGATGACTTTGCCAATCTGAATAAAGACTGCTCAAGTCTTAGGGGCAAGCCATTTCTTAGAATGGAATCAGCCATTGTAGTGGAGGATTGGCTCGATATCTGCGAACGCATATTCGATGATCTTGATTTGGAGGATGCAATGTAGAGAAAGTTGGATTCTAGTAAACTTTAAGGAAGGGCCATGGGCTGGTAGAACTCCCTAAAGATTTCTACTCTTGACAACCAATTTACTTGGGAATAATTCAAGGCTTGATTTGAGGAGAACTTTATCTCGACTGCTCAGAAGTTGATGTTGTTTAGGAAGTTTGCTGACCTAAAATAGGGCGAGATGTCTTTTTTAGAATATTTAGCTGAATTCGACATGTGTTTGTACCAAAAATGGGCACAACACTCTTTGGAAGTCTTTGAAGAGATAAACGTGGAGAATGAAAATTAACGATGTGGATTATCTAACAAAAACTCCAAAATGACAGAAAGTAAAGTGCAAAGACAAGCAATTTAGAGTGGTTCGGCGTTTTAGCCTACGTCCACTATGAAGTTTGATGATTTTATTGCTCGACACTCGAAGATTACAATTTGTTACAATGCAGTAGAACTGGTTTTGTGAGCTAGGTCTAAATTTAAGACAACCGTGGCGATTCTGAGTAAATCTGGTAGAGTCTGGGTGCTCTTTAGCTCTTAGAATTCTCCACCCCTTTTCTGAATGACCAGGGGCTCTATTTATAGGTGTAGGAGGCTGATATTTTGCCTAAACTGAAGGGAGACCAGTTCCAGTACGTCAGGGGGCCCACATGCCCGCTTTCTGGAAATCCGGGCCTACTTTGGGATCGATTCGAAGCTATGTCCGAATCAATCAAGAAACGTCCAATCGAGATGAAATTTGGTGAGAACATTTTTCAATGTGTATGTAAGCTTCTGTGAAAATTTCATAGCATTTGGACTTGTAGATCTCGAGTTATGATCGATTTAAAATTGCATTTCAGATGGACACCCTTGCTTCGAATCGATCCCTTCGACTCGATAGGGTCGAATCGATCGTCTGAGCATGTGCTTGGTGACGTGGCTCACGCGTTTCTCGAGTCAACCCATCTTTTCCTCCGAGTTTTACTGGGTCGAACCCATCGTTTCAGGCGCTTCGACTTAGTGGATTCGAAGTGATGGATTCGAAGGAATGCTCCTTCGAATCAATCGAATGGGTGCCCTTCGAATCGATCCGACTGGTGGATACGAAGCTACCTTGACAGGGTGGATTCGGAGGTCTTCAACATGGTTGATACGAAGTGAAACAAACCCGTGGACTTGAAGCATTTTGTCTTGATGGATTCGAAATCACTCATGGGATGGAGTCGAATTGAGTCCAGTTCATGGATTCGAAGATCTTCCCTTTGATGGATTCGAACTAAAGCTCGGTGCTGATGGATTTGAACATACGGGTCGGCCCTGTTGGATTCGAACCAAGGCCTCGTGGATGGATTCGGAGCATGGCTTTCTTCTGATCGATTCGAGCCTATGCTATCCTCGAGGGATTCGAACCTATACCACTTCATCC
Source organism: Allium fistulosum (assembly GCA_030737815.1). NCBI lineage: Eukaryota > Viridiplantae > Streptophyta > Magnoliopsida > Asparagales > Amaryllidaceae > Allium > Allium fistulosum. Next base: position 1,363,124,510 of record CM060903.1, on the reverse strand, counting down.
ATTTTCCATAGGCGATATCTTGAGCATACGAACTCGGATTGTCCTGAAATTTGGAGCGTTGGTTTCCACAGCTTCACTTGTCGTGTCTTATCAATTGTAGCCCGATCCGGACTCAGGCATAATCCATCGATATTTGCAGTTGCCCAACAATCATTCAAAGTTGAAGACGTGTGATCCTATTTCTTTTTCAGCTAGTTTCTTGGTATCTTGGCCTTGCCAAAAGGCGGGATAACAACATGCTGTTGAAGTATGAGATGTTTTTCATTGACACTCCTCTAAAGAAGAACGAGAAGTTCATTATGAGCCTAGATGAATATCTCAGAGAAAGGACTATGGGCCACATTGATGAAAGCTTCAAGAAGTTGGTTGAGAAGGCTCTACAACATGAGATTATATGTCTAAATTCCAGAGAAGTTGTTTCTTAATAGGATCCTAAGTTATAAGTGAGTAGGGGAGGCAAAAGAAAATGAAACAAAAACAAAGGAAAGAAACAATTCTAGGAAAAAGGTCGTTAGAGAAAGGAAAATGGGAACCTACCTGCCACAACTATGGAGAGAAAGTCCATCTTGGTAAGAACTGCAAAAGTGAGAAGAAGGAATGCTTCATCTGCAACCAAAAGGGCATATGAAGATGGGTTGTCTCGAGCCATTGAAGAATAAGCAGGTTGTGTCTTCTTTTGTTCTTATTAATGTTCTAACTTTGTCGAGTGCTCCATCGGCAAAGGAGAAGGGGAATACATTACTATCCAAGGTATGCTTTCTACTTATGGTATACCTATTTGTGTTTTATTTGATACTGATGTATCATATTCCATTATAGTCAGTGTTCTAATAAATAGACTAGGATTAAGACCTGGCTTAGTGGACAAACCACCTGTAGTGATGAACCCTATGAGTGGTTTTGCCAGTTTGTGTATAGTTTTGAGACATCATGTGGTTGAGTCATGGATGTGTGTTTGGTTGTGATTGCTTTGTGCTTGGTTTTGTTTGGTTTGGTATCATATTGGGGATAGACTGGCTATAGAAGTATCGAGTCTTGGTAGATTGTGAAAGGTTCTTGGTGATAACAGGGACAAGTGATGAGCAAGGCTATAGTTAAGCTGCATTCCTGAGGATGCAGCTACGGTTAGCTTTATGTATTTGCTTGAGATCTCGCATGATGAGTTGTCATCGGTTCTCATAGCGAGGGAATATTCGAATGTATTTGAGTCGATGACAAGATTACCGCCATATTGGGAGATTGAGTTCTATATTGATTTAGTGAAAGATGTTAGGCCCGTAGTTATGCCATTGAGGCGTATAGCACCCAAAGAGCAGTGTGAACTAGAGGTGCAAGTGAATGACCTATTAAAAATGGGTTTCATTCGTAGGAGTATATTTGAGTGAGGAAAACCTGTAGTGTTCGCCATTAAGGAGGATGACTCTTTGAGACTTTATGTGGATTACTGTGAGCTAAATAAGGTAACGAAGAAGAAAAAATATCCACTCCCATGTATTGATGACTTGTTCGATCAGCTCCATAGTGCGGAAGTGCTTTCTCAGTTGGACTTGGCGATGTGGTTCCATCTACTAATATTAGTGAAAGAGAGTGTGTCGATTACTGCATTCCATACACCAACGAGATTCTAGAGTGTATGGTTATGTCGTTCATGCTAACCAATGCACTGGCATAGTTTGTTGATCATATGACCTGTAATTTTCATCGATCGACTATATAAGTTTGTACTTGTTTTCATTAATGATATACCTGTCTATTCGCAGATGGAACATGAACATAAGACGCACTTGAGGATTGTGCTTGAATTGTTAAGGACTAGTTGAAGGCAAAGTTTTCAAAGTGTCACTTTTGGAGAAGGGAAGTGAGGTGCGTAGGTCATGTTGTTTCGGATTAGGGTATCACAGTGGATCCTACCAAGGTAGTAGTAGTCCATGATTGGGATAGATCTTAGAATACTACAGATGTGAGAAGCTTCCTTGGATTAGCAGGTTACGATTCATAAAGGACTTCTCAAAGGAAGCGGCACCGTTGACCTACTTGACGAAGAAGAATTGGATTTTAGCGTAGGACGCAAGGTGTGAGCATAAGTTCATAAGTCCGAATGAAAGGTTGATGAGTGCACTAGTTTTAGTCATTCTGAGTGGGGTTATAGATGATTCATAGAGGACTTCTAAACTATAGCAGCACCATTGACCAAATTGATAAAGAAGAATCTGATTTTGCATGGAAAGCTAGGTGTGAGCATGCGTTTGTGAGTCTGAAGTAAAGGTTGACAAAAGCACTAGTGTTAGCCTTTTCGAGTGGGAACAAGTAGTTGGCAGTATACACAAATGCTTGTGGTACTGGATTGGGCCCGTTATTGATGAAGAGAGGTAAGATGGTCACTTATGCTAGTCGGCATCTGAAACCTTATGATAGAAAATATCCGATTCATAGTTTGGAATCAATAACAATAATGTTTCTATTGAAGATTGGAGGTATTACTTGTTTGGAGAGAAGTTTGAGTTATTCACCGACCACAAATCATTGAAATACCCTTTCTCATAGAAGGGCCTTAACCTTCGACAGTGGAGATGGTTAGATTTCTTAGCTTCCTACAACTATGACATTTCCTATACTCTTGGCAAGAAAAATGCAATCGCTAGTTCTTCGAGTAAGAGACATGCCAACTTGGGATCTATTTCCTTTAGTGGACACGGTTAGAGTATAATACTGCTTATGATTGCTGACCTAGATGTGAGCTAGAACCGCATGTGTTGGCAAGCTTGACCATCAAACCAACCCTGATTGAGGGGATCCATACTAGTTAGTGATGTGATGCTAGATTAGCATAGATCATAACCATAATGAAGGTAGAGTTTGAGGATGAAGCGGTACGGACTCGATTGAGATGGTTGGTTCCTAAGGACAATAGACTGTTTGTGCCTGATGTTGACAGATTAAGGGAAGAGGTGCTATGAGAGTGTCATCATTCAAGATTGACTATACATTCCAAAGGTAACAAAGTGTATCAAGATATAAGGAAGACATTTTATAAGGAAGGGATGAAGAAGGACATTTATTTCATATTGTATGAATTGCCAATTAGTGAAAGATAAGTTGAAGAAGCCAAGTGGTTTGTTGTAACCACTTGAGATTCCTTAGTGGAAGTAGGAATATATATATCGATGGATTTCATTAATGGATTGCTGAGGACTAAAGGAGGGTACAATAGAATCAGGGTTATAGTTGATAAAATGTGAAGAGTGCTCGATTCATACCCATAAAGTTCAACAGAACAACATCAAAAATGTTTGAGTTTTATGTGAAGTGGATAGTATAATTCCAAGCGTGTCAAAGAGCATTATAAGTGATTGAAACCCGTTATTCACAATCATATTTTGGAAGAGCTTACAAAAGAAGTTGAGGATAGAACTGCATTTGAGTACAGCTTATCATTCCATAAATGGATGGTCGGACCAAGAGAGTGGATCGTGTACTTAAGGATCTCTTACGAGCTTGCATTCTTGACTTTGGAAGCTCGTGGGAAGATCATTTCATTTGGTTGAGTTTGCATATAACAATAGTTATAAGTCGAGCATTAGTATGGCACTATTTGAGGCATTATATGGTCGTCCATGAAATCTCTTTCATGTTAGTGGGAAGCAGGTAAGAAACTGATTCTTAGGCCAGACATGATTAGGGAGACTTCAAAGGTGATCGAGATCATTTGGAAACAAATGAAAGCTACATAGGATAGACGAAAGAGCAATGTTGATGAGAGATGTCATGATCTTAAGTTTTCTATTGGCGATATGGTTTTAGTCAAGATCTCTCCATTAAAGAATATAAAATGGTTCGGTACTAAAGCAAAGTTGGCACCGAGATTTATGGGTCCTTTTCCAATACTTAAAAGGAGTGGGAGCCTAGCATATAGGGTCGACTTACCTCAAAAGATGACAAATGTACACAACATGGTCCATATTTCTTATCTAGGAAGTTTGTGCACACCTCAGGCGTGACTATTACCATAGATTAACTAGATGATGTTGAAGTTAAACTTGGAGGATCAAGGACTCGGAAACCTACTCGTATAGTAGAGCAAAGTACGAAGCGGTTTAGGAGGAAAATGATGAAGCCGGTAAGGTCTAGTGGAGTGAAAATAAGGGAGGTTGCATATGGGAGACTGAGGAGAGCATGATGGCCACTTCTCTAGAGCTCTTTACTTAGTAAATATTCCATTTCATTGTCGGCTTTCATGTTTAGTTTTTTTTGCTAGTTGAGTACCTTACATGATAGAGTATTCCAATAGGTTTATTTCTTACTTGTATGTGCATGTTTGATGATTACTATGCATGTTTGATTGTTAGGCATGCTTAGTGTTTATATATTTGGTTGTGATTTGTCACTTGGAATTTCTAGGGTGAAATTCCTAATGTAACGGCTCATGTTTTTATGTATTGATGGATCGAAAGATTATTATATTTATAACCAAATTAGGTCTGATTAGGCTATAACTTTGGGAAATGTTGAGTATTAACATTTTTTATCTATAGAATAAATTGTAGATGGTTTCGACCCTGATAACTTGTAAGGACTATAACTTTTTATAGAAGCCGAATTAAGCTCTGAAAGAACTTCTAAATGAAAGATATGATGGTTTGCATTTTCATATAATGGTCATAACATATTTTTGGTAATATGTTTTACAATATATGAGTATTTGAAATTAGATGGTTTTTGGACAGGCTAACAGATAATTAGATTAAGCTCATAATTATCCCAATAACCCATTCCGAGGTTTGAGCTAACTATAACTGATCGGACAACAACTAATCATTATTCTCCATCTGCCAAAACTCTCTAACTCCAATCTACCTCCATTAGCCAAAACCATCACAAATCTATAATTTATTTGCCTACTTAAGTAATTAAGGGTGCTTAGCATAGAGATTATTAGCTTTTAGGATTTCAAAATTAGGTGTTTTGGGATTCGTGCTTAGCTGTCTACATCAGTTTTGCCTCATTTTTGGAGGTTTTTGGTACTTGGCGAGCAATCAATCATCTCTCACTACTTTAATTTTTTTTTAAAAGATAACATTGTGTTTTCAAAGTTAAAAATAAGATTTTAAATGGTTTAAGTTTATAAATACTTTATGAATGAATTTAAATGCTATTAATTCATTTTATATTATTTCAATATGAAATTCCATGCATTGTTGTATGGTATGGATGTTAATTAGATTATGGTTGATATGATGATTGTGGTGTATGGATATGATGCTTGTTTGGCTATTTTGTTTGATTGTTCGCTTATAATAGAAAAAGGTGCATTGACATGATTTTTTGGGTGTGGATCGGCTCTAGAGAGTTTGGAGTCGAATCAATGCAGACAAGTTGCACAAGGAGTTAAGGCATTCAAACTAAAGAGTTATCGACTTTGAAAAATGCAGAAAGAAGTTAAGTTTTTGGGGTGATGATTCACCACCAATCGATCAAAAGTGCTCCACACAAGGTGCGATCGATATGGGGTGTTCAACATGGAGAGGTGTTGCTACATTATTTGTCGCACTTGATTTTGATGAGTGGATTTGGAGTTAGGGAAAATGACAAATTAATATGAGTTTTGGTGGAGCACATGTTGAAGTTGATGGAAATCTTTGGGCTAGATGGATAGGAACATGACTAACTCAAGTTGCATGTAAGTACCTCGAGCTTGGAGTGGGAGTTTGGAATTGGCCAAAAGTTTGGCTAAGACTTGAACAAAATGGGTATTAATCAATCTTATTTTAAGGGTACCATGAATCTTGATGAGGGGAGTATGCATGGTTGATTATGCGACAGTTTAGTAAGTAGTTTGTGAGATATATGTGACTACCGATCGATCTTGAGTGATGGATTTTATGTGATGCCAACATGAGAGAAACACATAGCTACTTTGCAGTAAGCATGGGATGACTTTGGGGCTGACACTTGATTGTTTTGGAGTTGAGATGTGGCAACTTCGATGAGTTATGAGGAAACTGCAGAAGTGATGAGATTTCAATGACTTGATATCCTGAGTGGTTGAGTACTTCATGAGGGATGTAGCTATGGCATCAGGGGAGTTGTCGAGCATACGAGTTCTGAGTGATCACTTATAGAGTAGATAAGAAGTGGTTCTACTATCAGTGCATATGACAAAGGTTGTTGGATAAACCTAAGGATGAGATGTGTGCTCGTAAATAGGAATAGGTGAAGACGCTCACTAAGGGTAGTTTGTGTGTACACTGGGTAGTCTGTGTGTACCCATGTGATTGGGCATCTGTGTATGTCCAATTCCTAGTCTGTGTGTGCCACGAGTTCGATTATTGAGTACTAGACATTGAGTAGTCGCTGACCATCTTTGTGGGTCATATGATTTATTATCCAATGCCATCTTAGTCGATGATGCAAAGTGCAGACGATGGTTTCTATGTGAGCTATGATTGATGTGTTTTTTTATTGTTGTGTGATTAGGATGGATGTCATGTAATGTAGGTATTACTATGTTAGATACCCTGATGCTTTATATTGTACTTAGTGTAGTACACCAATATGATGATGGTTGTAACATTCCTCATCCCAAAATACAAAGATGGAACCCTAACGTTCTGCAACCACCTTGGAATTATTCGACGATAGAGATGAGATCAGCTATAATACATAGTCTTAAGTAAACAGAACAGACATACAAAATGAAACACATCCTTACAGACTCGTTTTAAAAATTATTTTTACAACCCAAAATGACCCTCATATAGGATCAAAAATATAGTACATATAACTATTAGTATCCCACATATGACGATGTGGCACTAGCACTAGATATAGTGGAAATTAACATAAATATAACACCTAAGCCTCCTGCTTTAACTTAGGCTTGCATTAATCGGTTGTCCCAAAAGCATCCTGCCTAAACATATAGACTCAGCTTGCTTGGATGAGCACCCATGAGTTTATAGGGAAAACAAGAATAAAAACACATGTAGATATAAAGTTTGGTGTGAATAACATGTTAGCCTAAAGCATAGAAGATAGCGAGACCCGATCGCCAACATGTACAATAGGCTTTCCCCTCACTTTCCAAAGCAATAAATCTGATTGAATAGTGGGTTTAAGTTGTATGTTTATTGCTAAGTGTCTACACCACTATGATACCATAACCGAAAGCATTCCCTCAGTTCATGTCATAAAGAAAGACAATATTACATTATACCAAAACACCCTACCCTTGTGTACTCTTAAGGCCTTATGTTCTTATATATATATATATATATATATATATATCATCAAAGTACCATCATTCAACTGCCACTAAGGCATTATGTCTATATATTATATACAATATTCACTACTTATCGGCTGCCACTAAGGCCTCACGCTTTGTCGTTCTTGGTTGCTACTCAGGCCTTACACCAACGCTTTCATACTTAGGTTGCCACATAGGCCTTATACCTATTTCTCTTTCGATTTCGATTGCCACACAGGCCTTACACCTTTTTTTGGCTTCTAAACTACCACCTCAGGCCTTACGTCATCCATCATTCCCTTGGTTACCACTTTCAGCCTTACACCTTTTCTTTCGTACTCGAATGCCACACAGGCCTTACTCCTTCGATTTCAATTTCAGATGCCACGTGGGCCTTACTCCTTCTATCGAATCTACTACCTAACCATCCACTATTAGGCTTTTCACTTAGCTATTTATTAAGCTAACGTTTCAACTAATCAATATTTTCATATTGTCATCAATTTCTTGAGTTTCGATCTTGGTCACATTGAGCTTTATCATACGTTATTATCTTTGGAAGTTACTAATTACAGTTTACACATTCTTCCAAGAGTATGCTACTCTCGATGGTCACCATTCTTGGTCATATAAGGAACCTGGTTATAGTTTATTTTTGGTGATTGTGAAATTATTTCTTTAAATTTTGAAATCTCTTCCTCTTCCCATAATTCATACTTTACGGTCTGCCGACCTCGGCATCAGCTAGCATCCTTTGTTTATACAACCTTAGCTTTCATACTTAAGTCTTTTACTCTAACGATTTCAGTTTACTTATCCTTCAGTTCATCTCTAACACCTTCGGCACTATCCTTCAGTACACATTGAGAACTGCCCACTACACGTCTGGCACTAGCTTTACACGTGTTGATTCATTTGACCTAGTCTTTTATTACCATTTTATGCACTTTTTTGACACGTTCGGCTTAAAATGTGGATCTAGTCTACAACCCCATAACTAAAGAACTTTCCAGTCATCACCTATTTACCTTGCACTTCTCTATTATAACCCTTCAGTTAAACCTGATTTTCCTTTGAAAATTACCAAATTTGTTCCCAATTTTTCTATAGTAGATTAATCATATATAGTACTGCTCATAAATAACCAATTTTCTCCATGTACGAGTCTTAATTAATTTTAATCATTTATCTACTTAAGGATAAATTCTATTAATTAAAACCATTTTCTGACATGACATTCTTATCCTCATATTTAATACCCTATACCAATTAAACAAGCCAGACCAGAAATGACCAAATTATCATATGGCCGTGAGAGTAAAAGGAAGAAAAGTTAAGGGAATATATTACTCACCTATACATTTAGCTAACGAAGTCTTTAATTCCCTTAGCTTTAACTTTTTTCCTTTTTCTTCTTTTTGTTTATGTCACAAGCACCATTAAATAGCTCAAGCTTTTGTTTTAAGTTTTGAATGTAAAAGAAAATGGAAGAGGGAGGTGGTTATCTTTACTTTAGAAAGGATTATTTAGGCCATCGGCCCACTATCTCATATTCTTAAACCCGTTAACCTAATGATTGCATTTAATTCTTATTAATTTAGATTTTCAACTAGGATTTTCCTAGTGTTACTTGATTCATTCAAGCATAATAAGTAAATAAAACGTTCTGCGAATATTTTCCCTCTTTCTGCATTATCTCACTTTCTTAACTTCATAGTTAATTACTTGTTTATTTATTTATTTATGGGGTGTTAGAATAGTATAGCGTATACTGTGTTATGTGCTAAATTGTTGGATGTAGGGACAAGTTTATGATTTTACATACCTTCTGTTCCACTTTACTATATCGGGTTTTCATAGAGTTTGAGACTATAGATTCGCTTATACCATACTTATGTCTGACTTAGGGCTATTTGCTTTGCTTCTTATCATCTCAGGTTCTGTTAAATGGGTGGATTAGAGATAGAAGGAATGAGACAGCACATTGAGTTATGTAGAGGACCAGCTGATGGCAAGAGCTTTCATATATATATATATATATATATGTATGTATGTATGTATGTATTTATTTATGTATGTATATATATATATGTATGTATGTATATGTATATATGTATGTATGTATGTACTTTTGGAGATATTAACGCTTATTTTCATTGTGTTGTTTTGTGGAGTTATTTTAACACTTTATTATTAGAGACAGTTATTTGGAATTTATTTTATCAGATATATAAACTCTATTGTTATTTGCTTTTAAAATTACAATTAACCTACTACACTTTAATTATGTTTGGTTCATTCAGTTATATTACTATCTCTGCTACTTTATATCTAATATTTTATCCATACAGAGATATTCCTTTTTTTTACATTATAATGGAAATGCCACCTCCATCTGCTGATTTCTTTTCATGCCTTAAATTGAATCACATCCTCCCTTTCTCCTTCCTCTATTTCTATGCCATAGCCCAGAGTTTCCACCTCCCTTTCTTTGGTCCCTCTGCCCCTTCCTCCTTAGCCTTTGCTTCTTCATCCCATTGCGATCCCAATTTCCGTGCCCTAGGAAGTCGTGTAGATGGGGTGACACAAGTTTCGCCCTTGCCCTGTGCTTTTGGGCCCGTAATCTATAACTTGGTTAGGAACAATTTTTGGTGATGCTTCTGTTCTTCCTCCCAAGGTCCCCACTTTTCTAAGCGCCCTTGGTTCTTTTCCGCTCATATCAGATTCTGTCATCTATGGTGCAGTAATTGGAAATCTGCCTTCCCCCAATTCTACTATGAGTTCCCAGGTACCTTCTTTAGCTAACTTGTGTGAGAATGTTGTTGAGCTTGATGTTGTGCTTGTGCAAGATAAAAATATTATGTCTCCTTTACTTGCTAATGTTTTGCCTACTATACCTGATGCTACTGCTAATGTCTCTCCACCTAGCAATGCAGCTAAGAAACCTTAGCTTCTTTGTTCTCTAATAGGCCATGCAATGTGGGTGTCTACTCATCTATGAAATTTGACATAAATTGTGTTAATGGGGCTTTTATGCCGCCATCTAAAGTACTTGAGGCTGGTTCCATGTTCTGGAAGGATCAACTTGTCGGTTTTTTTGGATAAGGACCCTCCTTTGGGTTTGGTTAAATTAGTTTTGTTGCATAGATGGAATCTTAAAGGGAAAGTTAATATAAGGTATGACAACACTATATTCTTTTTATAATTCACATGCCCTAGTGATCGTCAGAGAGTCGTTGAGGCTGAACCTATCATCATTGAAAAAAATCCATTTATTATTATGAAATGGTCTTCCTCCATTGACTCTGCCAGAGAACAAGTTCTCTCTATTCCTGTTTGGGTCCAGTTCTTGAAAATTCCATCAATGCTCCAATCTTTGGTTAGTATTAATCGGTTAGAAAATATGATTGGAGATCTAGTTTGCTTTGATATTGCCATGGTTAGGAGGGAGAGATTAGTTTATGCTAGGGCGTTATTTGAGGTTACACCAGATTGATTGTTGTCATCCATTCTTTCCACTGAACATGCTTATGGGTTGTTGTTGTTGATATCAACTATTTACGGAAGCATCTTGTCTGTTTTTTCTGTAAGCCTTTTGAACACTCGGTCGATGCTTGCTTGCACTCCTCTCAGTCTCCTCCTATGAGAGTACCTCTTCCTCGACACACAAAGAAATCTTGGATTTCGAAGCCTTCAAACTCTCTTACTATTGATGAAATAGTTTCAAATGTGCAATAATCATCTTTGATTGATTTGGTTACAACTCTTGATAAAGTGGAGGTTGCTCCCTCTTACACTCCTTATCTATTTCCGTATCACTTTAGATTGAGGTTGAGTGGCTTGCTAGTGATGTTGTTTGGATTCATTGGACTTCTATGTGTTATGATTAGATGTAAAGCAATTCTTCAAATTCATCCTAGATGACATTCAGGATCTTCGATGTTCATACTATGTTCCTATTGATGATGTTCTGTCTCTTGCAATAGAAGGACAGTTGGGTAAACACAACAGAGAGTTATTATCCGATGATAGTGGGAATAAGGAGGGATTTATACCTTAAGCTCTGATGTCTCTTCGTGAGGTATCATCAGACCATTATTGGAGTCCACTGGAGTAGCTCTTTCGGTTGGGTCCTCACACTCCATTTCTTCTGAGGATTTAGATAATTGGTCTTTATTTTGTCATTTTTAGTAGTTAGTGTATTCTGCACCTCTCCTGTTCTTATTTCCTATAGCTATTGTAGTATTTCAACCCCACGCCTATTTTTCAACGATTATATTATGTGGTACGGTCACTATAAAACTAGCTCGCTTAGGCAAAAATATTTTATCCTATGCGTTATGAGATACATGAAAGTTCTTCTTTGAATTGATATTACCTCACCCTTGACTGCCACTATATATTGACCAAATCCAAAGTAGAGCACTATTTATGGTATCTAGGTATCAGATATGTAGGGTGGTTATCACATTCTCCATACTAAATCTTCTTAGTATGATGTCAATGTACATTGACTAGGACAATCCCAATAAACTTTTAGATCTATCTTTGTAGATCCTTATACCTAAGTACAAAGGATGCCTCTCCTAAATCCTTATTCGAAAATTATTGGATAACCAAGCTTTCACTAATTATAAGTGTTATCCAACCTTTTCACCAGGCAATATTCGGAAAGACTAGACGAGTCAAACTTGGAGTTATTAAGGTAGGAAGCCCAGAGAGATAGCCTAAGAATCCATGAACCAAGCATAAACAGAGCCAGAGGACTAATACTAAACCAACCCAAGATGAAAAAAGACTAGGATCCAACAAAGTGGTGGATCGGTACCAATATAACCTCTCGATCGGTATTGATCCAACCCCCGGATCGATACCAATCCAACCATTCTCCCCCAAATTTGCCCAACTTCTGCCTACATACTCTATTTGATGTTAGAAGCCTATTCTAGGTGTTATTTTGTTATTCAAATGCAATTCTCTATCGATCACCATGAGGACTTGAATCAGCAACTTGGTTCTTCCATATATCCATCATTTGGACACAGCAACAAGCAAATACTGATGCAAATAAACTTGGAATCATGAAGCTAACCACGGCATCATAAAGAGTTCAAGATGTCCAAATTGGTTATTTCTTGGATCGGTACTGATCCAAGCCCATGGATCAGTATCGATCCATACAAACTGATGAGGTGTCTCCTATTTCTTTAGAGAAATGGTTTATAGCATGGAAAACAAGGTGGAGATCTTCTGGCGAGATTTTAGGCTTCCTATGTCTATAAATAGAGGGGCAGGGCTCATTTCTAAGGATCTTTTTGGCTCTTGCTTTCCTTAACTCTAATTTCTTTTAATCACTATTGGATTTATACCCAATCTGCAAGAACTCCCACTTGTAATCAGTAAGATAATCAATAAGATCACTGAATGGACGTAGGTCAAGATTAGCCGAACCATTATAAATTTCTATGTGTTCTTTCTTACTTGTTTCATTCAAATTTCTTTACTTTTTATTCTATACTTATTCTTCTAGGTGTTTGTGTCATTTTTTATTCAAATATTTTGGTGGTTTCATTGAGAAATCCTATTCTTAGGCTACTTGGATCCATCGTCTACTATTGGATTTCACAGATCCAAGAGACAGATCAAATTTTCCAATCCTACAGTTCTACTATTCATATTTTCAATAATCTAAGAGAAGTTATTTACCATGTCCTCATCAAGGAGAGAACATGCCACAACTTCCAAAGCTACTAATGATGTCGAGAATCAAGACATTCACCATGTAGATGGAGTTTCCCAAATAGAATAACCAGAGATCCAAAATCTAGCTGATGTCATGACCAGGGTGGAGATGGATCATACGATGAAATAGATAAAGGACAGATTCCAAGAGAGTCATAACCAGATGAACCAGTAGATGCAACAAAGCTTGAGGCTATTGAACAAACTAACACATAACAGCTGAAGGAGGAGTAGTAGGGATTCAAGTTTAGAATCTGAAAGTTCCTTATCATTTGACCAGAGACGGTGAGATAGAAAGCAGAAAATGACTCAAAACATTTCTGGGACATCATATCAAGGAGAAGACAAAATCAGGGCTCGAGTTTGTGGATCGGTACTTATCTAAGAGGATGGATCGGTACTGATCCAACCGATGGTGGACCCAGTGCTTGCCATTTGGCTGAAGGTGTGAAGCTAACTTTGGGGTGCGCCATTGATGATCAGAATGCTGAATACTGGACAACTGCTGATGATGCTATGCATAGGAATCAAATAGGGGTACTGTTGGACGAAGGGATCTCCTGGAGTCTAGAAAACCCACGTATCGAGAGTATGCCCAAGAGCGTTCGTCGGGCCGAACACTCGGAATAGACCTCAATTACCGCTATTCAGGCCGAACCTGTGGACCTAGAGTACCTGGAGGATATAGTCAGGAGATTTGTGAGTGAAAACCAATTCAAAAGCAATGATGAATGGGGTACATCTCCTAGTCAGAATCCGATTACTGAGAACATTCTACGTGAGAAGTATCCATGGAGATTTGAAATGCCAACAACGCTGCTATATGGTAGAAAGATGGATCCTAGGTAGCACTTGATGAAGTACGAATGGCATATGGACTCTACCAGAGCGTCTGATGCTATGAGATGTTTTTGTTTTCCAATTTTCCTAGAAGGAGTAGTGATGATGTAGTTCACTCGACTCCCACCGAGATCAATATCGTCTTTCGCTAAGTTATCATGAAAATTTCTAGAGCAATTCTATTTACACACTGCACGTCCAAAAGATGTGATGTCATTATCAAACCTCTTCCAGAGAGCAGGAGTCATTAAAAGATTTCTTGAATCAGTTCTATATAGCAATGATGGAAGTAACAAACCCCAATAATGACATAGTATTGATGGCGCTGATTATGGGGATTCATCCCAAGACTGATTACAGGAAATGTATGGAGAGGAAACCCCCATCGATGATGGATTCTTTCTACAGAAAAGCTAATCAGTACTTACGCTTGGAAGAAACGTGCAATCATCCCCGGAGAAGCAGTACTGGAAATTCAGATGAAGTAATACAAAGCAACATTGTTGTAAAGCAATCTGGAGGGAGTTCTAGAAACATGGATGTAAATATTGGCAACAAGAATGATAGCAAGAAAAAGAGCGATAATGAGGCAAAGAAATGGAACCAGATAATAGGAATCGTCCTAGGATTCCTAAATACGATAATTATATTGAATTGAATAACCCAATCGAGAACATCAATCTGGCAACTGAAGGTACTAAATAGTACATAAAGCCAGCTCCAAGAGAGTCGACCTTGAAGGGGGATCTGGCAAGTTCTGTAGGTTTCATTAGACGTATGCTCATAATACCAATGAATGCAAGCACTTGCGTGCTATAATTGAGTAGTTGATTCGAAAGGAAAATTGCAACGGTTTGTGAAAGTCCCATAGGATAGTAGGCAAGGAAATTCTTCCATACCATAATTCCCTATGGAGAATTGTATGGGAGTAGTGCACGGAGATCAAGGACTAGGTCGTGAGTGTATTGTCATTACGCTAAAGGAGACAAGACAAAGAGAGAAAGGAAAAGGTGTATAGGGGACTCTCTACATCAAGAATTTGGACACATAGCAACCAATGCCTGGGCCCTGGCTTGGGTAGCATAGTCGGTTCCACAAGGATATGTTCCATAAAAAGAGCCACTAGATGGAAGAGCAGCTCCAACCGAGCTAACGATTAATATCCCGGTCAGTTAGGATGACCCAGCACTGATATTGAAAGTTAGATCACAACTTGGTGTCAGGATGACAAAGGAGTTGATTGGTTTTCTCTGGGAGAACCTAGATATGTTTGCTTGGACGCATTCTGATATGTATGGGATCTCACCGGGGATAGCGAGCTATGCATTGAACCTAAATCCCAACTTCGTCCCTACGAAACAAAAGCGCCCCAGCTAGGTCCAGAGAGATCCACTACACTCAAAGAAGAAGTTGAGAAGCTGAAGGACAATAGCTTTATCTGCGATGTCATGTACCTAGAATGAGTATCCAATCTAGTCTTGGTGAAGAAGGCTAATGGAAAATGGAAGACGTGCATCGATTATTCTGCATTGAATAAGGCATACCCAAAGGACAACTCCTTGCTCTCGAAGGCATGGAATAGCAAGCACATATGACACTATTTCTCTTAGAACAAAATTTATAAAGCCATGCAATAAGATAGAACCTGTCATTTCCTATCTTCAATAAATAAGTAGCTCTCTGGATCTGTGTCTTTGTCTTTACATAGCTTGAGAGTTGTGAAATGTGACCGACTTGAATGAATCTACATGTTTGTAATGTAGGTATGTAGGTACTCAGAGATAGCTACCAACCAAGCTTCCATGGTCCATGATCGGATCCTTGAAGTTCAATCACTCACGGTGTCCAAAGATCAATACCAGCTAAGTCTTTCCCTGATATGGGTAGCGGGAGTATAAACTCAAAACGGACATGATACAATCGCCCGTACGCTAACTCTTACTCTTGATGTGGGTGCAGGAGTATAAATCGAAAGAACGTGATATGACCATTCATATAATAACTCTTGTCCTTGAATGGAGGGTAGGATAATAAACCTAAGTGGACGTGACTGTCCATCTGCTAACTTTTTCCTTGATAGGGGACAGGAGTATAAACTAAATAAGACGTGATTTGACCATCCGTTGACTAACTCTTGCCCTTGATGTGGAGGCAAGGGTATAAACTAAATAGGACATGATTTGACCATCCATCAACTAACTCTTGCCCTTGATGTGGAGGCAGGAGTATAAACTAAATAGGAAGTGATTTGACTGTTCGCCAACTCACTCTTGCCTTTGCAATGGAGGCATGAGTACAAACCCAGTAAGTGATGTGGTTTGACCATCCATCAGCTAACTTTTGCCCTTGATATACGGACAGTAATATTCAGAATGGATGTGACATGACCATCCAATCACTAACACCTTGCCCGGAGTAGGCAGAAGAGAAAGATCCATGCCCGATATAAAGTGGGACCTTACCTATAAACTTTCGACTACACCCAATTTTAGGCATGATCGAAAACAAACATCCTGGATGAGGATATGCAAACTACAATCTTGCATAGTTAGCTCAAGCCGATGCCCAAAGCTTGGCGTAATCGGATGTCATTATCCTAGAAAAGGGTACTTGAACCGTTACAATGAATTGTTTACCCCAATCGATGCCCTGAGCTTGGCACTTCAACGATAACCTTGCGTTCCCTAGAGCAATAAAAGGCCAGTAAAACACAGAACGGACTAATGACTTAGCCATATAGTAACCATGAAAAGAGATGGATTGCGAGTACATGTAATGAAAAGCGTGTTTCTTAAGTACTTCGACACATATACACAAAAATTTGGCAAAATAAAACCTTTATTATTCACATAGAACATGGAAAGATAAGTACAAATTTTATTTACACCTAAATTAAAAGCAAAAGCGAAAACCGAATCCGCACAAAGCCGGCCAAAAACCAAAATAGACTACTACGACTACACACCAAAAAGTGAGTTTATCAACACAAATCAAACATGCATTCATTTCTTATGCTTCTGCCTTTTGGATTTTTTATTTTTTAAGGAAGGTTTATCCCCGCCTTTGGTTTTTCGTCCTCTTCCGGATCCCTTGGATGGAGTGCTCTATGATGACTTAGTAGGTGTGCTTTGGGCGCTCTTAGGTGTAGGAATAGAGACTGGGGCAAAGATAGTCTAGCCAGGAAGATCTGTGGATAGGGGAAGAGGAAAGGTCTCTAACTTCTCAAGCTTGACCTGTTTGGCTAGGACAAGCTCCTTCTCAATCAAACTCATGGTGTGACCCGACAGAGGCTCGGAAGCACCAACAATAATAACACCATCATTAGTCTGAGCTCCCTGGAGCTCACCGGTCCCTTTATCCTGAAGAGCATCTATCATCTGCTCGCCAGGCCTAGGAGTCTCATTAATTAGCAAAGTTGGCACTATCGTCGAGTAGTCACGATCACTGATTATGTTGTAGTCGCTTATTAACCCAACTGGACACTTTGGTCGGGAAGCAAGATGACCTGGGGCTGACCTGAAACTTGAGAGATATAAAAGAGAGATTAGGGATGTTAATCGATGACATATGGACTCTTTGAAATATAAGTGAGGTCAACGAGATTCCTCCTTCAGTTTGGATCTCTGTGTGGGCTGGAATGCCAACAGAGTTCCCTTTCAAAATGGGAGATATGATAGCAGGCTTATGAATTTGAGGCTGATCTAGATTTTATCCTAGGACTGAAGATGGATCAAGAACAGTTTTAGGCACGGGGATGTCTCCAACAGCAACATCTTGAGGTGACGATCTAGAGCCTACGCCTAAGTCTTTTTACACTGTAGCGGCTAGCTCTGGATGGAGAATAAGCTGACATTCTTTAAGAATCTTAGGCTCTTCTCTTACCAGGATATCCTTTTCAAGTTGTGCTAGATCCACCTCACCACCTCATAGAAATTCCTTTTCTTCCTTGATAATTTGTTCACAAGTGAGGGCTAGAATTCTGGGGTACTCTTTATTGAAACACTCCAAGTTGCGGAATTTGAGCAAGTTTGCATTGTACTTGTTAAGTAATGGCTCGAATTTCTTCATTATCTGCTGCTCCATAGCTTCAACCTCCTTGGCAAAAAGTGCATCCACATCTTTAGCATGTTTAATCGCCTTATCTCTTTCATCACGAGCAACAAGTAGCTCTCCACAATAATCCTGAGCTTGTTGGAGAGCGTTGTTCTTTCCTTTTGTCTCGCTCTCAAGTTTGGCCGATTACTCAATCACCTTATTGTTTAAGGCATCTCTTTCTAGAACTAAGCATGATTCCGATGATGCATAGCCTCAATCTCATCATCATTCTTGTTTCTCTCATCTTTAAGCGCCTTGGTGGCACCATCGGCTTTCTTCTTAGCTTCGGCTTAGGATTTACTTTAGTTTTCAACCTCGGTATCGAGATGGGCAATGATTCTTTTGTCCCGCGCTGCTGTGAGATTCAGGTTATCAATCTCGAGTTGCCTTTCTCTCGAGAACTTGGTTATTTTCTCAGCTACCCACAACCATTTATTGTACTGGTTATAAGCATCAATTACACAAGAATGTTCAAGTCTAGGACATCAAGTGCAATTCTCTTCAAGTTAGGCATAAACATGAGCCCAACAAAATTAACACCTGGAATTTGTTCTTTCAATTCAGCTATTCGGACGTTGGCAGAAAGTTCTCACTCTGTAGTGACGATCTAAGCTTCGATCGTTTGCTTATCGACTCTATGATAGGATATCTCATAACTACTCTTGTGGTTCCTATGATCCGAAGATCGATTAAAATGAGATGGTTCCAGATGCTATATGGTATTGGTAGCCGAAGAGGGTACACAAGAGCATCCCCTGGTGGCATGTCATCGTGGTGACCAGAAGGCTTATCCAGGCCTCTCGGAGGAGAAGATCTAGACCTAAAACAATGTTAGAGGCAGAATCACATGATGGATAATCTATGTCGTAGCTACTCCTATCCCGGCTGCCTCTATCTCAGCTAGACCGATGACCGGGCTCAAAATCTCGACCACTACTCTGATAATATGAGCCTGGACGATGCCTATTTGATTGGGATGCATTTTCCTCAACAAATTAATATATGTATTTCTTCTTCTCCATGGATCCTATAAAAAAACAAGAATGAATTAGTTTCAACTAGAAAGGATATGAGTCATGTGGAGTGTAGTGCTGTGAAGTGCACGTGTGCATGAGTGTCCTAGTGTCCCCCACGGACCATGTTTTGGAGGTTTGCTCATAGGAGTGATCTCCCCCATGATGATGGGAGGAATGTTATCATTAAGGTGGATGGGAAGTCAAGATCCTTGAGGCTCATGTTACCGATGCCAAAGGAGCCGAACTCGATAGAAATCGGCCCCAACTTAGAGAATGTATCTGTGGAAAGAAGAGAAGGATTTTCCTTGGCAGTTGTAATGGGTGGAGGTGTGTAGAAGTCTGCACCTTAGAAATTTTCACAACTAGTATCTTCTTTTGGGCAAACTGTTGGTCGTCTATGGGTTACTCAGCAAGGACTCGTGGCCCACATCAGTAATGTCATGGCCAGCTTCATTATTTCCACCTACAATTCTGCCTTCCTCGGCATGTCACTATCCCCCACCAGAAGTGCCATGAGAACGCTGATGGCATCTAGAAGAGCTGCACCACTAGGCCTCGTCAGAACAATTGAATGACAGAAAAAATATGACTTAAGACTGATAATTAACAACGTGAACTCATAGCAAATAAATGAGGTAGAATTTATGTCTAGATATCCACCTTCATGCAAACCCAAGTGGACACGATAAGTAAAACTATTCACTTTTGAAATAGCTCGACTTGTTCCATGTGCCAGTGACAACTTTGCAATTCTTTGTTGGTACTAAGTAAGTCAAAGAAGGACTTCCCTTTTGGCTCTTAAAACTGTATATTTAATGGATTTCCTCATCATTGGATACTCGATGAAAATGTTGAATTAAGATAATGTACGTACCAAGAAGGAACACATAGCTGTTCGAGTGTAACTGCATTGGAGCTAATCTCATCAAGTTTGGAACTTGATGGATGAATGGATTGAATGGTGGAATACATCCTACCAGACACATATATATATATATGTTGCAAGTGGTTAGCCTTCTAAGGGACTGTGAGCTCTCTGATAGCGAGATAGGACTAATATGTCATCGAATGAAATTCCATGCTTGTTGCAGATTCTACATAGGAAATCCCTCGTTGATCTTTGATGCAATGAAATCGATAGGATCATCTAAAAGAACACCATCTTTGAGAGTATTAAGAGTAGGTTTAACGTCTGGCCCTTCCATGGGCTCTATGGATTTTCAAAAACTTGTTGTCTAACCTATGGTTTTTCTTGTTGATGTGCATGCTGTGATGAAGTTTGTTGTACAAGTGGAGTCATAATTGAACTTGACTCAGCATCAGATTTGATCTATTTGGAAGTAGATTTCTGCAGCTAAGGTGGAAAGACGCTCGGAATGTCTGTGCTCCATTTCTATAAAACCTAAACAAATAGTCAATATTAGGATAATCACAAGCTATACCCCATGCTAAATGGAATCTACTGCGGTGTCATGCAGTGTTGTGCAGTTCATATTTCCAATGTTATATAATTGATCATCCCAACGAGCTTTACGTTATCAGTCATGCTTTGGAAATGTTTTTAGAATAAAAAGGAATTTGACACAAATCCACAAGGCAAGGTTCATGTGTGAATTTGGAGTTCATAAAATTCATCCAAGTGTTGGATTTATGCCGATCCAACACATGAGTGAAACCTTGTCCTCTCCCTTTTCTATCCTTACCATTCCCAAGCCATGGCTAATGATAGTGACTTCCCCACATGTTCATGTTCAACTCAGCCACCTATCGGGGAATGGTCCAAAGGTATACTCGATTCAAGAAATTGAGGTATACTCTTAGATCGATGGATGTCTAATTAAGGTAAGTTGGTGGTCGAGGAAGGCTAGAGTGACGTTGTTGAAGATGTTGAAGGCAGAGATGAAGGGTACCGATAGTCGACGATGGGAGGAAGTTCAAATCACAGGCAAAATAATTTTAATGGCGAGCTCAAAAGCTTGGAGTTGTAGGCAAAGAAAATGTAAAAGGGGAATAGAAGAGGTTGGGTTATATAACCCACACCTGAGTCTTTAGTTAAGAAACTAGAAAAATCTCCAAGTCTTGGATCGGTACCAGCCCATGCTAGTACATAAAAAAACAACAAACATATATACATACATATATGTATGTATGTATGTAAATATATGTGTATTTGTATATTTACATGACTATACATGCCAGAAGTTGTTCAAAAACGTGCACATGTATGGTTGAACGTGTACGTATCCAATGCCTGACAACTAAGATCAAAGAAATCAGATTCAAACCTGGAAAATCCATAAAATGAATCGGTTCAAAATTATAGAGCTCAGAATGCCAAACTATCAGAGCACACTTTGAATTCATAATGCCAGATGCTAGTGGAGTGTCACGACAATTAGCTGTAGACACAACTTTTCAAAGAATCGATCTGCTAGAAGGATAACGACCATTCGAAGTACAGAATGAAATCCTTCAAAGTGATCTTGATTTGTCTTGATTCAAAGCACATCAAGTTTGGAATGAGATGTACTTTTGGAGGCAAGTGTTTTCCAACTGTAACAACCCGGGTTTTTGAGTTAATTAAATAAAATAAATAACGATTTAAACTGAAGAATTTAAATCATTGGTTTGGAATTTGTATTCTTTTGTAAAAGATAATTTGTTTTAGAATGAGTAATTCTAAATCATTATGGAATTGAGAAAACTTAGTACTTGCATAGCATTGGAATTTGTAGAATTTAGAATTTTAATTGATAAGAAAATGTGGGTTTTTTGTTAAAAAACCAATTAGAAAATATGATTAGTATTTTAAATGTTTTTTTAAATAAGATGCATGTATTTTAGAATTTAGTTGTATTAGTATTATTTCTCTAATTCATTAAAAGGTTTAAAAAGAGAATAAGAGGCTTTCAAAAATAGTTAAAAGAACATACGACCTATTTCACTTAAAAAAGAATTTTAATTATTTGTTGTTGGGTCTAAGCCCATTTGCAAAATAAGAAAAAGAGAATTTCTCTCTTCTGTTTATTTTTTACGTTCAGGAACTAGAGCAGTAAACTTAGAAAGCAAAAATAAGAAAAATGCCTAAGTTTTTAGTTCAATACCTAGAATAAATCTCCAAGAATCAACTAATGGAAATTCCTAGAAATTCTAGGAAATTCCTAGAAATTCTTAGAAATTCAAATTATACTTTTCTCCATCTTTTAGATCCCTCAATTTCAGATTTTGAGTGATTTTGTAACCTATTGTATGTTGTTTGAAAAATTGCTATTTTAGGGTTTTTGTTGAATTGAGAAAGTAACCACAGTGGCTTGGTGTTAATTCTAGGTAAGGTGCTAAGATATTGGGTAAGTTTATCCTCTTAAGATCTATCTCTAATTTCTGATTGCTTGTGTTGTTTTTGCAATAAATGATAATGAATTATAATGATGATTTTATGTCTCTATGGTCGCTGAAAATGTATTACGAAAATGTGCTAAAGCAAAATAGCAATAACTTGCAAGTTTCAAACCCGTTTGGGGTCAATTTTTTAGGTTAAAAACTAGATTCAATAAGAAATAATTTCTCTTTTGGTTAATTTATGATATTTTGCAGTTTACTTGACCTGAAATAAAATTGAAGATACAATCACAATTCTGTCTTTAGTATAATTTTCTGCGTTTTAAACCTGAAATTGATTTGGCTATATCATTTTCATTACTGATCGGAATTCGATAATTTATGATGTTCTGGAATGCATAGACTTTTCCATACAACTTTTGTGTTTTGAGTTTTGCAATATTCCATGGTTTATATGGTTGAAATAGCATTTCTTTGTCACTGGCCTGAGAATAAACAATGGAGATAATTAATTTAAAACTTGATAATTGTTTTGGCCATAAATTTTGAACCATAAGTCCAAATTTGATGATCATTTTCTTGTTGGAAAGCTTAGACTTTTATCTACAACTTTCATGTTTTGACTTTGCAAAACTTTGGGATGTAAAGGATCAAGACTGCATATTTTGTCACTGACCTAGGAGCATTTCAGGTTGTGCCGGTAAACCCTCCTTTTGCTCTTGTTTTTCTTGTTGATTGCTCAATTGAATTTCGATGTCTTAGTGTATGATTCTGATGACTATTTTCCGATGATTTCCTATGTTTATTTTCACGTTTTAAATCTTGAGAATAAATTTTAAGAGCCTTAATTCTATAATATGAGAAGTACTAATAACCGACTTAGTGTTATTGATTGTTTAAATGCTCTCAAGTAATCCTTCTTTGAATATGGTCTTACTCATTGAATAGAATGTTTGAGTGTAATTTACTAACCCATATGTGAATATTTGAATTTCACTGGGTCGTATGGGATGCTTTGGTTATGTTTTTGAGACTTCCTTTGGGAAAGTATTTAACATGTTAAAGTTGTATTCTCATTTGGTGTTCGACATTTATGTAGGCTGATAGATCCTTAAGAGATACATGGTTCGGGTTCTCCAATGATATTTGTAATGAGCAAGACTTACTAGCTTCTAGTAAATACTTGAATTTCACCAAGCGGTATGGAACATTTTGATTAAGCTGTCATGATTACTAAAAGTGATAGTATTTGGCACTTTAGAGTGTGTTCTCTTTTGGTGTTCGGATTTCAGGCCGATAGATCCATAAGAGGTATACTCCTGGATTTTCCCACGATCCTTAATATCTATCGAGATTTTGTTTTCCATGAATCTTGTGATCGGTATGAGTACGATCATTGGGATCGGTATGAGCATAATCATTGCGATTGGTATGAGTATGATCATTGTGATTGGTATGGACTGTTTTGTATTATGTTTTCCACGATCCTTGTGATTAGTATGCGTACAATCATTATTATCTGTATGAGCACAATTATTGCGATTGGTATAAGTACAATCATTATGATCGATATGGATTTTTTTTCTTGGATTTTGAGATATTGTTATTTTCTGGAATTCTGGCCTTTGTGACTATTCTGTGTTTTGTGATATTCCGGTGTATTGAGATGGATTCTGAGGCTTTGTGACGTATTTTGTGTTTCGTGATTTGAGTATTCTTACGTCTTGTGATGGATTTCGAGTTAAATAATTCTAAGGACTATTTATATATATGACATATGTATTTATTTATATGTGATATATTTTTGCATTATCTTGTTCTCACCCTTTGGATATTTAGAGATAATCCGAACAATTTATTTTATAATACGCGGATCAGGCCAAGACTTTTTAGGTTACAGGACATGTAGAATTTTGGATGAGTGTGCTAGTAGGGAGATAAACCATTTTGACTTTTTAGTTTATCTCATATAGGATTTTTGTATGTATATGAGAAGTATATTTTGAGATAGTGACTTGTACGGGATGTATATTATATGGGTCTGGTATTATATTTTATAGACTCATAGTTTGTATAAGCATATGATGTTTATTATTCCGCTATGATCTGTGATCATTGTTTTATATGATATACTGTTCTAATTTCGAGAAACCGATGTGTTTATTACTTTAGACTAAGACTGTATGCATCAAATTTTGTTCCAGAGATTCACTAAAATGGTAAGTATGACGTGTTAGGGTTAGTTTAAAGATATATTTACATTTGTTCGCCCTTAACAAGCCGTATTCTCCGTGTTATTTGATGACATTATTTATAATATTCTTTAGTAATATGGGAATAGTGAAGTGGTCGTTACAGTTGGTACCAGAGCCGAGCCAAAACATTATAGCGTATAATATCAAAATTTTAAACCTAGTGGGACTTAGAGTCCTGTCCCTTGGCATTGTGGTAGATAGTTATATTAATTATCTATATAGGAATAGGAATATAAAATGATTATGGGAAGAATCATTGGGTCGTATTTGTGAAATTTTTGAATCACTTTACAGATTATTGTTATAAAACGATTTTAAAAGTTTAGTGTTGTGTAGTAGTGTCCTGATCCGTTAGTGATCAAAGTTGCATAGCGGAAGCTGATAGACTGTTTCCACTGAGCATAGTAATTAGTTATTTATTTATGTTTGATTGAATGTTGTATGCATGGATGAATGGTTGCATTATTGAATTTCTATTAGTGGATTTTCTATTGTATGGGAATATAGAGATTTATAAATTTCGGAATTATTTTTGTGTTAAATTGCCCGTTGAGCGTTTTATGAATTCTGGTCGAGACGTGGAATGCCAAGGTGTTGATAGGGATTCTTAAACGCTTTGACAAGACAGTTAGACACGGTAATTTTGAGTTTCTATATATTAGTATTATAAATAATTATGAATGAGTTGGAGATAAAGTTTTAAGTGAGATAAATATTTTGGAAAGTGTAACTATATGCATATGTAATAAATTTTGGAAGTAAAAGATATTTTGTGAAAAACTATGTACACATGTGTATACAAATGTGATAAAAATTATTAGAAGTAAGTATCTTGGATATAAATAATATTTTAAAAGGAAAATATTATTGGTTATATGGGTATTTGGAAAGAGAATATCAACTGGAGCTTTGATAATAATATTAAGTAAATTGGAATTAAATATTATTATTTGTGAAGGTAGAATATTTTGTGGAAAAAAATTTTGGAAAAAAAATTTTGGCGGCTTATAAAATTATAATGAAACTATAAAGATGCGTTATATTTATTGATTTAGATGACGTGCGCAGCCATCAAATATTAACAATACCGGAGATCAGTGGCGAGGTAGTTTTGATTCCATGGTCAACATTGCATCCATTTAACAAAGTGATTTGTTATAAATAAATATCAAGGCAATGTTATTATATTATTTGATATATGTGAGTTGTGTATATTCATTTATGATGTGTGTGTTTGTATACATACACACTAAAGTGGATTATGGATGATGCTTTTGATTGTTGTGTATATTCCATTATGATTTGTATGAAAGTTAACTATTATATATGAGCTATAATTTATAAGAAGTTAAAACAAAAGGAGGTAAGTAATTGTGTAAATAAATTTTTGAAGTTCAAAATAAGAAATTAATTGGAAAAGGAATTGAAGTCTTATATTTTGATGATTTAGATTTTATAAGTAAGATGTGGTATAAATAATTACCGTAAGAAGCTATTATATTCTTTGAAGAATTGTAAATTTTGAAAATAACTATTGGAATAATAATTGAAATTTTGAAATTGGAAATTAAAATATTTGTGTGAACATGTTTTCAAATTAGAAAATAAGGAAGGATGATACATTGATTTTTATAAATTGAATTGTTAAGTTAAAACAATGTTTTATTCTTATGGTGTTGGTTAAATTTGAAGAATATATATTTCTATTACAGACTTTTCTATGAATTGAAATTGTGAGGACGCAATTTCTTTAAGGGGGAAGTCTGTAACAATCCGGATTTTTGAGTTAATTAAATAAAATAAATAATGATTTAAATTGTAGAATTTAAATCATTAGTTTGGAATTTGTATTCTTTTATAAAAGATAATTTTTTTTAGAATGATTAATTCTAAATCATTATAGAATTGAGAAAAACTAGAATTTGCATAGCATTGGAATTTGTAGAATATATAATTTTAAATTGATAAGAAAATGTGGATTTTTAGTTGAAAACCAATTTGAAAGCACTATTAGTATTTAAATGGTTTTTTTTAAATAAGATGCATGTATTTTAGAATTTGGTTGTATTGGTTTTATTTCTCTAATTCATTGAAAAGTTTAAAAAGAGAATAAGAGGCTTTTGAAAATAATTAAAAGAACATAAGGCTTGTTTTACTTAAAAAATAATTGCATTATTTGTTGTTGGGTCTAAGCCTATTTGCAAAATAAGAAAACGAGAATTTATCTCTCCTCTTTATTTTGTACGTTCAAGAACCAGAGTAGTAAAATTGGAAAGCAAAAATAAGAAATATGCCTAAGTTCTTAGTTCAAAACCTAGACTGAATCTCCAAGAATCATTTAATGGAAATTTCTAGAAATTGTAAGAAATTCAAGGTATAATCTTCTTCTTTTCCTTCATCTTTTATAACCCTCAATTTCTAGTTTTGAGTGATATTTTAATCTATTGTATGTTATTTGAAAAAAATTTGTTATAGGGTTTTTGTTGAATTAAGAAAGTATCTGCACCATTTTGGTGTTAATTCTCGCTAAAGAGCTAAGATATAAGGTGAGTTGAACCTCATAAGACCTATCTCTAATTTTCGATTGCTTGTGTTGATTTGGCAACGAATGATAGTGAATTAAGATGATGATTTTATGTCTCTATGCCGGCTGAAATTATTAGGAAAATATCCTGAAGTAAAACAACACTAATTTTCACGTTTCAAACCCATTTGGGTTTAATCATTTTAGGTTAGAAACTAGATTCAATGAGAAACAATTTTTTTGTGAGAGAAATGTAGAAGAGCAAACATGTGTGTGTGTGTGTATCACTGAAAATAAAGGTGCTGCCAACATGCCTGGCAGGTAGCTAATCAAAATACAAAAAATAATGCATAGGACTCAAGTACAACTAGAATGAGCTCCGGCAAGGCCACCGCCCACTACACCTCATTATCAAGCTACGGCAAGCCACCACCCGTAATGAGGTTTTAGAAGTACCCAAAAACCATGAAGCAACTCAATGCAGCTGAAATTTGAAGACAGCTCCAGCTGAGAGAGAAAACGCCTCGATGCAAACACAAAAAATCCAGAATGAACGCCTCGCTCCAAATGGGAATGATCCAGAGTGAAGTACGCCACTCTATCGATGTGGAAGTACTGGAAAGAATGCCTCACTACAAATGCATATGACCCTGAATGAAGAGCGCCACACTATAGACGTAGAAGAACTCCTCGCCGCCTAAGCGGAAGGTCCAGAATGAATGTCTCGCTAAAATCCTGTCAGTAGCAATCCTGAGAACCTGCAAATAGTAATCTAGCACCATTTCTAGCCTAAACCTGTATCTGTAAATGGAACTAAATAAAATTATAAGAGTAATACGTATATATATAAATGAAATTTATATACATATATATGTATTAATGAAGCAAAAGTAGTAATACTATATATTAAATTATAAGACGGAAAAGCAACAAAATAAGAATCAGACTTACAGGGAATCCAAACTCATAATGCATCATCTTACCAACACTAAAGATATACAAAAGATTAACAAAATAAAAGGTTGAATTCCTATAAATTAAAACAATTTAAAAATTATCCTTATGCTCCTTTAATCAAAAGGACATTATGATAATCAGTAAAAACATCATTCAAATTAGAAAAAATGTTAATGTTATAATTATTAATGTTAAAAATATTATTATTATGTTTAAAAATCTGAATACTATTACTAACCTTTTTAAGGTATTCTTTGATATGATTATTTTTACCTAATCTATATTTAGGATTTGAGATCCAATTAAAACAAAAATGATGATATTATATAAACCAATTTATTAAAATGACTATTATTATTAGTATTAAAAAGTCTCTGGTTTCTCTCAAACCAAATATACCAACAAATTATAATGAATAAAGTATCAAGTAAAATTCTATTTTCCGTTTTAAACTTAAATCTTAAATTATTCCAATGATATTCGCATTCAATAACTTTAGTTGTAAGACTAAAGTTAAAGATTTTAAGAGTATTATTCAGAATGTAGTAAGTATCCATGCAATCATAATACACATGTTTAATATCTTCAAGATACAGAATACAAAAAGAACATTTATTATCAATTAGCATATTTTTTTCTTTTTAAAAATTCTATAGTATTTAGTTTTCCATGCATGAGAAACCACATATGAATTTTAGATTTAGGAGGAGCATTTGTTTCCAAATAAATTTAAAAGAGTTATTAGGTACACTCAAGAAATTAAGAAATTTATAAAAATAATTAGAAGTAAATTTCTTACTCTTATCCCATTCCCAGCTAATATTATCATTTTCATTATCAATATTATATAAATTTAATCTAGCATAAAGCAAACAAAGTTTCCTAAGAGTTGTACCTTCTAAAATTCTATTAAAACTAAAATTCTGAGGGGAGTCATTTTCTGGAGAAAAAACATCTAAAATTAAAGCATTCTTTTTAAAAACTCAACTCAGAGCCTTGATGAAATCGAAGGGATGGGATGAGCCCCCAAACCGCCTAGTCCGACTACAGACAGGTGGGATTTAATGCCAGCCCAGCCTAGAGGTTTGATGCCCCCTACCATTTATGATACGTTTTCTGGGAGATCACCACCGCGCCTTGAATGGGAAACACAGCTCAGTCTACCAGGACTCAAACCCGCGACCTCAAGGAATTTTGTTCCATAATCGCTAATTGGCCCTGACCAACTGAGCTATGCTCGCGACCTCAAGGAACTTTAAAGCATTCTTAAAGTTACAAATTTCGTAAAGCTCTTTAAATTCTAATCTAATAGGGATAACAGAAATCCAACGGTCATGCCAAAAAGTAGTATTATTTCCTGAATGAACTATTGCATTAGTACCAAGGTTAAAAATCTCATGACATTTTAAAATTGATTTCCAAAAATTAGACAACTTATTTATAACCATAGGTGTAATTTGATGTAAATTATTACTAACATTATAGTAATGTTTAGTAATAATTTTTTTCCAAATAAAATTATCATTTATATCCTTAAATTTCCATAACCACTTCCTCGGTAAAGATAAATTCATGTTACATAAATTAATAACTCCTAAACCACCTTCTTTTTTCGATTTACAAACTGTTTCCCAATTGACTAAACATTTTAGACTACTGTTGGAATTATCACCACTGCATAAGAAGTCCTTTCTTATTTTATCAATTTTTTCAATCACCCGATCTAGAAAAAGATGCATAGACATCTAATAGATCGGGAGAGCTGATAAAACAAAGTTGATAAGAATTAATCTACCCGCTCTCGATAAAAACCTCCTGTTCCAATTAGTAATTCTATTTTTAATCTTATCTATTATAATTAACCAGTCATCATGTTCAAGTTTAGTTGGTCTACTCAGAAAACCAAGATAATCAAAAGGGAAAGTCATGGTTTTAAAATTAAGCGTATTAGCAACTAAACCTTCAACCTTATCAACGTCATTTAATACTAAAACGGAACTTTTCTCAAAATTGTTTTTTAGCCCTAAAAGAAGTTCAAAGCTGTATAATATAATTTAAGAGTAATGACATGATTAGGCAAATAGGAGGTAAATAGTAAGGTATCATCTGCACATTGAAGAACAACGAGACCATTGCGAGAGATTTCAGTACCTACACTCCCCAAAAATCCATGACCAACCGCTTTTTTAATTATCATAGCAAAAACATATGTGGCTAAGTTAAAAAAAGAGGCGATAAAGGATTACCCTGCCTTAATCCTCTTTTAGATTAAATTTTATTCCCTAAAATACTGTTAACCATTATACTAGAATTACTCATTTTAAGAAAAGTCATAATCTAGCCTATCCACTTGTGACTAAAACCTCTAGCATGTAACATATCAACTAGAAAATCCCAATTCACCGAATCAAAAGCTTTTGCAAAGTCCAGTTTAAGAATCGCACAAGTAATATTATTCTTACAACAGTGATTAATGTATTCTTGAACAGCAGCCACACCATCAGTGATATTTCTACCCTTAATGAAAGCAGTTTGTGAAAAATTAATTAGATCATTCATTCTTTTACTAAGTCTATTAGCTAAAACTTTTGAAATAATTTTAAGGGAACAATTAATTAAGGAAATAAGTCTAAAATCTTTTAAATTATTAGCTCCGATTTTTTTGTGTAATAAAATTACTTTTGTAAAATTAAATCTTCCTAATTGAATTTTCCATTATGATTTTAAATAATTTTAACAGAACAATTAATCTGATTGCTCAATTGAATTTCGATGATTTGATGTATGATTTTGATGCCCATTTTCTGATGATTTCCAATGTTATTTTTAGGTTTTAAATCTTGAGAACAAATTTTGAGAGCCTTAATTCTATAATATGATGAGTACTAATAATTGACTTAGTGTTATTGATTGGTTTAAATGCTCTTCCCGCTTCATTGAATATGGTATAACTCATTGAATAGAATGTTTGAGTGGAATTTACTAACCTATTTGTGAATACTTGAATTCCACCGGGTAGTATAGGATGCTTTGGTTAAGTTCTTGCGATAACCTTTGGGAAAGTATATAGCACTTTAGGTTTGTATTCTCTTTTGGTGTTTGGTATTTGGTATTTGTGTAGACTGATAGATCCTTAAGAGATATATAGTTCAGGTTCTCTAGTGATATCTGTAATAGGTGAGACTTACCAGCTTCTAGTAAATACTTGAATTTCACTAAACGATATGGGATGTTCTAGTAAAGTTGTTGTGATTACAAAAAGTGATAGTATGTGGCACTTTAGAGTGTGTTCTCTTTTGGTGTTCGAATTTCTGGTTGATAGACCCTTAAGAGGTATATTCCTGGATTTTTCCACGATCCATGAGATCAGTCGAGATTTTTTTTTTCCACGATCCTTATGATCGGTATGAGTACGATCATTGTGATTGATATGAGCACAATCATTGTGATTGGTATGAGTATGATCATTGTGATCGGTATGGATTATTTTGAGCAATGTTTTCCACGATCCTTGTGATTGGTATAAGTACGATCTTATGATCAGTATGAGCACAATTATTGCGATTGGTACGAGTATGATCATTGTGATCGGTATGGATTTAGTTTTTCTTAGATTTTGAGATATTATTATTTTATGGAATTTTGAGCTTTGTGACTCTTCTATATTTTGTGATATTCCTGTGCCTTGAGATGGATTCTAAGGCTTTGTGACTTATACTATGTTTCATGATTTAAGTGTTCTTGTGTCTTGTGATGGATATCAAGTTAAATAATTCCAATGACTTGTTTATATATATGACATTGTATTTGTTTATATGTCATATATTTTTGTGTTATCTTGTTCTCACCCTTTGGATATTTAGAGATAGTCTGACCCATTTATTTTATAATACTCGGGTCAAGCCGAAACATTTCAGGTTACAGGACATGTAGACTTCTGGATGGGTGTTGCTGGTAGGGAGATAAACCATTTTGACTTTTTAGTTTATCTCATGTAGGATTATGTGTATGCATATGAGAAGTATATTTTGAGATAGTGACTTGTATGGGATGTATATTATGTGGGTCTAGTATTATATTTTGTAGACTCATGGTTCATATTTGTATATGATGTTTATTATCTGATGTGATCTGTGACTAATGTTTTATATGCTAACTATTCTGATATTGAAAAACTTTTGTGTTTATTACTTTAGACTGAGACTGTACACGTCAAATTTTGTTCCAGAGATTCATTAAAACAGTAAGTATGATGTATCAATGTCAGTTTAAAGATATATTCACATTTGGCCCCCCTTAACAAGCCGTATTCTCCATGTTACTAGACAACATTATTTACAGTGTTCTTTAATAAAATGGGTATAGCGATGGGGTCGTTGCACTAGCCTTTTGACCAGGCATTATTTGGACAGACTGGACGAGTCAAACTTGGAGTTATTAAGGCTGGAAGCCCAGAGAGATAGCCCAAGAATCTAGGAATCTAGCACAAATAGAGCCACATGACAAATACTAGTCCAACCACAGACAAAAAAGAGTGGGATCCACCAAAGTGGTGGATTGGTACCGATACAACCCCTGGATCTGTACTGATCCAACTTTTCTTCTCCAAATTTGCTCAACTTCTGCCTATATACTCTATTTGATGTTAGAAACCCATTTCGGGTGTTTTTTGTTGTGCAAAAAAACTTGGAATGACGAAGCTAACCATTGATCGAGGCAAGACAAAGAGTTTAAGACAACCAAATTGCTTATCTCTTTGATCGGTCCCGATCCAAGCCCATAGATCGATATCGATCCCCACAAGCTGATGAGGTGTTCCCCTATTTCTTTGGAGAAATGGTTTATGGCTTCAAAAACTAGGTGGAGATCTTCTTGGTGTATTTTAGGCTTCCTTTGTCTATAAATAGAGGGCTAGAGCTTATTCCTAAGGATCTTTTTGGCTCTTGCTTCCCTAAGTCTAATTTCTTGTAATCACTGTTGGATTTATACCGACCCGTAAGAACTCCTGCTTATAATCAGCCAGATAATCAATAAGTTCATTAAGTGGAAGTAGGCCAAGATTAGCCGAACCACTATAAATTGTTGTGTGTTCTTTTTTACTCGTTTTCGTTTAAATTTCTTCACTTTTTATTCTCTACTTAATGTTATGGGTGTTATTGCCTTTTTGGCTCAAACAGTAACATTGGTACATCATTACCAATCTATAGTAAGTCATATGCATATAAAACTTAGAACGTTATAGCACCATTCTATTCTTTCCTATAAACATACGCTTTCTCTGTGTTTTGACTAATCAAAATGTTTTGATTACCTTATTAAACATTTATTCCAACTCTAAGATGCTTTCTTAAGACCATAAATTGACCTTAAGAGTCTACATGCCTTATGGCCACTCCCATTAACCTAAAAATCGTATGCCTTATGATATATAAATAGTCTCTTCTAAATCATTATTTAGAAAACCAATGTTTTAATGTCCATCTACCATATATTGTCGTCGCAATAAGAAAAGAATGCAAGTAGAATCCGAAGATAGGTGAAAATATTTCCTTATAATTAACACCTTGAATGACAGAAACCTTTTACCACCAACCTTGCTTCATAGGTCTATACCTTTCCATCTACGTCGATTTTTATTCTTGAAGGTCCACATGTAGTCGATGAGTTTCACTCGTTTGGGTGCATTCTACAAAATCCAAACTTTGTTTATGTACATGGAATCCATTTCATATTTCATTGCATTAAGTGACAAGGAAGAGTGTTTACACTCCAAGGCTTGATGGTATGTGAGGGGATCACTATCATGAATGATGTAATATGCATTCTTATCATCAATGAGAAACTCATAGTATCTCTCTAGCGCACGAGAATCCCTATTAACCCTTCTCAAAGGTTGGGTATCTTCTTTGGTTGTTGAATTACTATCTAAATACTCAGTTTCTATAGAAGTTTTTTAGATCACATCAAAGTCTACGTTACTTCCAAAAAGGTAGAATATCTCCAAACAAACACTTTTTTGGTTGGTATGATAGAATATGTATCCATGAGAATTTCTTAGATACTCCATAAACTTACATAAAGCCGAGCTTACCTCAAGTGTATTGGGTTTATGTTCTTAACTTAAGTTGGACAACCCCACACCATAAGGTAATTAACGTGGGGTTTCTTGCCAATCCGTAACTCATTGGTGTCTTATGAAAAAAATTGGATGGTATGCAATTCAACATCTATGCTGTTAGCATATCCGCAAAAGAAATTATTAACTCAATGTCACATCATCGATTGAACCATGTCCAACAATGTTCGATTCCTCCTTTCTGAAATATTGATGTGTTAAGGAGTATAAGGAGGATTAACTTGAGAGAGAATCCCATTCTCTTTTGAGTGCTCTTGGAGCTCATATCCAATGTTCTCACTACCTCAATCAGATCAAAGTATTTTAATTTTCTTATTCATTTGGTTTCCTACATCGTTCTTATATTATAAATTCATCACAGACCTCTGATTTGTGTTTAATAAGATATATGTATCCATATTTACATAAATCGTCAATTAACGTAACGAAGTATGAGGTTCCACCTTTGGTAGTTGTTGACATAGGTCTACATGCATCGGTATGTGCTAGCCCTAAGAGTTCAATAACTCTTTCATTGCTCCCACTGAATGGGTACTTGGCTATTTTACCTTTAAGACACGATGTACAAGTATCAAATGACTCAAAATCAAATGATAGTGAAATCTTTGGTTTCATAACTTTTTCATTCATTTCTTACTAATATGGCCTAGTAAACAGTGCCAAAGATAACTGTTATTTATTTTGGGCACATTATAATTTTCAATAGAAAATACATGAATATTATTTAGTATATAAATGCCATTACTTAGAGTACCAAAATAAACATTTTTATTACCATAACAAATGTTTATAATACTGTCATTACAAATAAAAGTATACCAGTTTCCCACCAAATGGGAAACAGAAATTATTCGCTAATAAATTTTGATACATACTAATAATTATATAAAATCAAATCAAGTCCACAAGCAAGCTTCATATAGTAATATCCTACTATGATGGTTGCTATAGTAGCTCCAAAGTCTATGTAATGAATTATAAATATGTGTTCTAAATCTAGTATATAAAACCCAACTAGAAGAACATATAGATAAATAATTTGTATAAGGAAAACACCTCTAGGAGTATAATTAGATTCCTTCCCCTTAGCATCATCAGATAATCTGGACAGTTCCTCTTCCAGTGTCCCTTCTTAGAGTAAAAGTGACATTCACCCTTCTCATGAATAGCCCTAGTTTTACCCTTGCCACCCTTAGACCTATGTTTTCTTTTCTTCGAACTATTCAAGGAAGAAGCACCCTTGACAGCAAGCACCACACTTAGATCTTTCGTGAACGTACTATCGGCCGTCCTTAACATATTAAGGAGTTCCATGACAATTGTAACGACTAGGATTTTCGACCCTTGAAAATTGACACTAATACATCCAGTGTATTGCATGCCGAGAAACCGATTGCCAAAAAAATCGATTGTTAGGGAAACAGAAAGAAGGAAGAAGATAGGAAGAAAACTAAACAACACTGAATCTCACAACGGAACGAACAGTCTATAATATACGATAAATCTTTACACAGGAAGAAACGGTAATGTGTGTATATACAAAACATCAATCAGAGTATATTAACCTATTTCAGCCTAGACAGTTATAACAACCTGTCCTCACAATTATTGATAAATACAACAATGAACATAGTGGAAAAGTAACCATATACGTGAATATGCCTCTGGGCCTCCAGCTCGTCGGCTGAAGCTTCAAAGCATCCAACTAAATCTGTAATATGTTCGGTCTGACATAAGCATTATAATAAAATAACACCAGTGTCAATCTGGAAAACCAGCTTAAGAGCACACCCGATTGAATTTAAAAGTTATAAAAAAACCTTTGAAATCAAAGGTATCTCGTAAGACCACACCGCATATAAACATAGACAGGTTTTTACCTTACAATAACCAAAACATTCCTATAGAAAAACCATTGATATTATAATAATATCTAAGGGTGAAAATAATAATAATCAAGTAGCTGTGATGCTCGTGAGTGTATATCACAATAATACTAGGTATATAATCAAAAACCGATGAGGCACATTCGCTAATTGTGTAGGATTCCATTGAGGGGCCCTTAGTACTTCGAGAACGGTCCTCTTGTACAAGGATCAGAGATATCCTTCTGAAGCAGCATACATCCCTAGTGATATACCATAGGAAAAAAAGCTGGTCTCGCTAAGGTCGAATGCATCGCTCTATGTATGCATAACAACAGCAAGTAATGTCTAGGTGGAGCCGACTGCACCCTATGTGTTTGCCAACCCTACTGGCCATGCCTCCTATCTCAGGTTTTAGTTATTGCTGTTGATGAGGCTATGTCGCACATTCCAACTCATGCGCTGCCACCAAAATAGATCACGGAATCCCACATAGATTCCCATACCAATGGGTCTTGGAACCACACATGGATCCCCATATCTAAATATATCATGGAACTCCTCCATAGAACCGTATATGGTTTTGGAGTGGTTACAGTTTTCGAATCATCTCTTACAAGTACACTCTTTCGCTTCCCTGGCGCTACAATAACCAATCGTCGATATTCCAGAATGCTCAATACTGATTCTTTAGGAAATAATCAGACAATACACAAGAGCGGGGATCACCCCTAACCGTTTAAGTGGACGGATCTCCTCATCATTTGTCCTAGAAGAACAAAATGAGTTTATACGTACAGTATAGCACCACCGACGGTAAGTGTACCATATAATTCCAGTGTTTCTCCTAGATATTTCCTATTCTTTGGTTTTAAGTAGGGAATAAATCATTCATTCATTAAAATCACTTTGTAAATTACTTGTTAAAATACATCTACAAAGGTATATCCATAAATTTCTATATTTTCAATACTTAGAAAATATTCCTATACTTACTTCAACAGTACAAGTATATTCACACACATTACACCTTGCATCTTAGAAAATGCACTCTTATACTTATCTCTACAGTATAAGTATATTTACAAAACCGAGAAAGATTTTCTTTTTATTCAATTATCAAATCATTCATAAATTCTTTACCATTCTCCAAAACCATTTATAAACCATCTTATAAATCTCTGAAAAACCATTTATAATCCCTTTATAAAATTCAATCACTTAGAAACTCTTTTTGTACATTTTCTAGAATCATTTATAAATCCTTTATAAATCCATAAATCATTTATAAACTCATTTCATAAATCTATAAAACCATTTCTTAAACTTGTTTATAAATATCTAACCATTTATAAAATTCTTTCACCTTATAAATAAACTTCCCTTAAGTCTCCAAACCATTTATAAACTTCTCTTATAAAATCCAAGTCCTTTTATAAAACTATATTTATGAGTCTCGAATACATTTATAAACAAATAAATATCATTTACTTCTAAACAGTATTATATAAGAATAATTATTAATCTTAAAACATCTAAAAATAAAAATAAACCATTTCAAAAAAAAAAAAAATTAATCTTTACCCTTTATTATAAATAATAATAATTTATTTTCAGAACCTTATTCATAAATCCTTATTATTAATTTCAAACCATAATTATGCTTAAAATAATCAACCTCTCAAAATATTAACATTTTGATAAATACTTTAAAACAATATTAACTATAAGCAAATAATTTTTAAAAAATATTAATATAATTAAATAACTTTAAAACATAATATATACGAAACCCAATTTCGGATTAAAAAATCATTTTCTGGTCTCAAAACCAATTACAACTCAAATGGCAATTTATAGTATTTTTAAAATACAAATTTGAGGCCAATAGCTAATAAATGCTCAACCAATATTGATATTGATTTCCTATTACCACTGGGTTTCAGTTTTTAACATATAACGATGTCATAACCCATATTTCCAATAGATCGGGTTAATTATCCAATAATTCATATAACTGGAATATTATAGAAACCATTCAATAATAGCGAGGAATCCCGTCGGATGCCTCCAACCTGTTCCCCTGCATCACAGCTTATATATGCCATCACACACACACACACACACACACACACACATATATATATATATATGTAAACAAAATCAACAGTGGTGAGGAATCCTATTGGATTCCTCCAACCTGTTCCCCTGCATCATAACTCATATATATAACCAAATAATATAAATAAACTACTTCGAGGCAGGATCGTATATAGAGGGTCGTCCGCTCTTACACGAGAACGTAATAGGGTCTCATCCGCTCCAGAGGTGGGAATATATCCAAACCAACAATATAAATTAGTAGATTATCCAAACAGTCATTCAACGATTTTTATCAACCATATATCATACTAGTTAAACCGAAATTTTCTCTTGTTGCTGAGGCATTTCGGATTGGATTAAAATCGAACAGGCGTTCAATTTTATCCCAATTCCCTACTAGCTCCAATCTCTACCAAACTAGCTCTATATATTAGATAACGTCCAAATGAGTGCAACGCAAATCGTTTCATTCGAATCCGAATTAAAACAAATACCCCGCCTAATCCTTCTTCCATCGTGCATGCATATGAATCCACCCAGGCGCCATCTTTCAAATGCCAACCGCCTCTTGTCGCCTGCCGTCGTCGTTAGATCGTCGAAGGCCATTACCGTCACACCATGCCTTTTCCCCCTAGTCTGACCTCCCGACGTGCCGCCATCGTCGAGAAACGTGAACCCAATACTGTACCGCTTAACTCCAAAATTCCACCACCACAGTTGATCGATCGCCACCAAACTTCGGCCACGCCTCGCCCTCACCTCCCTCTTCAGTTCCCCTTCAAAGGCCATCGGTTAAAATCCATCACGTCGCTGCAATCGATGAAAGTACAATCACTGTTCAACTCCAAATTCTGGCCATCTCACGACGTTAGACGATGATCGCACCGTTCATTGCCTCGTCATGCTACTGCGGACATTCTTCTAGTTGACAACATCTCCTGAAAACAACAATAGTGGATCCACTCATCGCAATCCGTTAGAGTGGGTGGTAGTTGATTTGAAAATTTAAAAGGAAAACCAACCATTCTCTGATTTTGGAACGTGACTTATAGGATGGGGAAGTATGGGTTTGAACATAGCAAGTGTATGGGCAGATTGATGGGGTATAGGGGTAAGGTATGAGCTGATATATATATATATATATATATATATATATATATTTAATTTAAATTTAAATTATCAAGCTATAAAACGTCCGAAAATCTTGAACTCCAAACGAGACGTGCCGCCTGGCGTTCTATATGTTATATCCATATTTCGAACACAATGGAACTTGTTCGGGGGCCTAATTCGATCATATGCAGAAGATAGCTTATCAAACCAAATTATATAATATAATTTCTGAAATTAATTTCCATGCGTTTCGATCTCGCACGACCCAATGATACGTCTGATTGCCACAAAAATCGTCGGCATACAAAAACTCACAATTACAGATCCAATGACGCCGGTTTCATCAAAATCCGATATGGTGCCCTGAAAAGCTATTTTATACATTAATTAAAATGAATTATTATTAAAAACCAATTTAATCACCTTTAAATCTAAATTAAAAGTTTCTTATTAACATTCTTATCCAACAGAATTTAAATAAGCTTTGAAATCATTTTTATCCAAATTAAAATCCAAGATTCAATTATTTAAACAATTTCAACTATTAAATTCAACAATTAAATTATCAAACAAGTCTCTATATTTGAAATTCAAGTTATTTAACTTCTAAAATTAACTTTTCAATATTTAAAATCAATTAAATATTTCAAATTCAAATGACCAAAATTCTGGGTCGTTACATTCTTCCCCCCTTAAAAAGAATTTCGTCCCCGAAATTACCAAGGTAAGAAAATGCCCTAAAAACCGTTAACTTTTCAAAACCAATTAGTTGAAATCACTTACCAAATCCTTGTAAGCCTTTAACTTTCCTCGAAAATCAACTCATAGAAACTTTGTTATTTCTTTTACTAAGTTTCCAAATTCATTCAAAGATTCCAACTAAGATCATTCCATTCAATCATTTCAGATTATAACTTAAAAATCAATATTTTAGTTATCAAAAATTTCTTCATTTTCAAAAAAATTCTAACTCCTTAAATTTACAGAAAATTCCACCAGCGTCTCCCTTGCGCGGCTCAATCGAAAAAACTACAAACTGCCTCTACGGCCTAAACCAACAAAAGAAAACATAAGCCAAGTAGCTCAACCATAAAACCATCAAATCAAATCAAACAACAATATAAACATGTACCTATTTGTCGAGCAATCATGTTTTACTTATGAAATCAAAGACATAAAACTAGCTCTTGCTTTCATATACCTGCATCTTATCTACCAATGATATTGTTTGCAACCAAATTGGCCACAAACACCCGATAATAGATTTAAGTGGTGAAATAAATGACTAAATTAAATGGAAACAGAGGAATAACACTGAATATCAAGAAAAATGCAACAGAAAGTAAAAATTGCAAGATTTATAGTGGTTTGGCGTTGATTGCCTACGTCCACTTTGAATATTCTCTTTATTACTTCACAGTTCACTTGATTACATTTACAATCAGTAAGAAATAATAAGAGACCAAAAAAGAACAAAGAAGGTTGAATAAAATAATGGTAGAGTTTCACTTGCAACTCGGAATTCCCTCAAAATGGCCCTCTGTCCCTGTATTTATAGATGAAGGCAGTCTCCAACCTGACTGGTATTCTGGCACCTGGACCTCCTTAACCACATGGGCCCACCATAAGGAGGGCTAGGCCCAACTCTTAATGGATATGGGTCTGTACCGTCCCTTCCATTGGTTGAGTTCAGGCTAGCGACCCCTATGTTAGCTCTCTTATGGTGCAACATGATGGTGCTTCAAGCATTACGACATTTGGACATATGGAGCTATGGTTCTGGTAGCGCATTGGTTCGAGTTCTAAACTGATCAGGGAAATGCCGACCCCTGTCTGAATCTTCAGCACAAACCGACCTATCTCTCTTTGAGGTGCATGCCGACCCATCCTTCTTAGACCACACTTCTGAAGATACTATGCCGACCCGTCCTTCTGAAGATACTATGCCGACCCCTTCGCTGACTACCAGTATGCCGACCCTACTACTTTAATCATCCTATGTCGAGCCAATGCCGACCCACTCTGCATAAGCCACCAATATGCCGATCTATATCTCTGTAGTGACTATGCCAATCCAAACATCCTACCTAGGTGCTATGCCGATCCCTTTTGCATAAGCCACCAATATGCCGATCCATATCTCTGGAGTGACTATGCCGATCCAAACATCTTACCTAGGCGTTATACCGATCCCTTTTTCTTAAGCCATCAATGTGCCGACCCCATTAGTTTTAAAAGTTAGGTCGACCCCTTTGTACTTCCCTCAACTTGTTAAACATCCATTTCGATCCCTATTCCAACCAAACTAAATTTAATCATTTTGACATCCTGCATTATCTATTTGTCGACCTTATTTATCCTAGGCTGGATACAACTGCTTGGATATTATACTCCGATCATATGGGTGTCATCTCAGGACCACCCTTCCCATCAACAGTCGAGTCTGGCCTCTGCAATCATCCTCGTGTATCCGGGTCAAGGTACCGGGTAATATATATCCAAGCATATAATTCATAATCGTATTAATGTGTATTTCCGATTGTAAACTTTTACTATACTAAAACCCATACGATGTACATATATCATCCATATGCAATATCAAATCGGATCGCTCGCTCGATCACACAATTTCACTTTCGAACTAGTATCATTCACATGACACCTCTAGTGCGGACTTAGATCCGGTCCCTTGATTGGAAACCACCATTCTTATTGCATAGCTATATACCATGATAGAGAATTCCAGAATTAGTCAAAAATTCATATCCAGTGTTCGCCGTCAAGAATAGAGTGAAAAATTCCAACTCAGATCGATGTAAATCATCTCGAAATTATGTACTCGAATCTGGATCAAATCGTTATGCGAATAAAAAAATATACGTACAACTTACGTATTTATTTCAATTAATTTCTTAGCTATACCAAATTATTTTTATCCACAATCATTTCATTCTCATTTATTTCATTCACATTCAATTGATCTACATTCAATTATTCACATTGCTTTATTTGCATCCATTTATTACTTAGTATATTCTTTCAATAACAATATCAATTAAGAACCATTTCATCAAATTTTCTTAAATTTATTATAAACATTTTATACAGTACTCCTCATTTTTATTTCCACTTCACAACTTAAGTCCATATACATTTCACTAACCATTACAAATCAAATTCAATTCCATTTACTTATTTCATTAATTCACACCATTATTCAATTTTATCACATAACAGTCTAAACTATATCCAATTCATTAGTTCATTTAATTAGTTCATTCATTAACTCATTTCAAATCACAATCAATTTTATTTCAAAAATTATTTCATTTAACCTAACTTAGGCTAAATTTCTTTTCAAAATTCATTTTATTTAACTTAAGTCAAAATTCATTCCAATTTTGCTGTTCTTAAAAGTTTACATTTAACAAATCTAAATGTTTGTTTTACTTACTAATTCTCCAAATTTTGTAAGTTATAACCTTTTCATCATATGTTCATAAACTACTTAATTAAAAATCCCCAGAGTTTAAACACCTCGTTCTTATGTATTTCAAATCATTTTGAAATATTATAGTTGATTTCTTTCTAATTTAAATCATAATTTTGAATTTTAAAATCAAAATTAGTTTTGCTAAAAAAACTACAATGGTAGCAATTCCTCCCCTGAAACCCAAAAATGAACGTCGATATGCTGCAGTCATCATCGAAATTATTTTCCAACGACCGGAGTGAGTTCAGTGCTTCTATTTCTTTAAAATCTCATTTAAAAATATTTCTGGACAAAACATTTTCAAAATAATATCATTACTATTTCTCCAAAACTTTAAAAACAATTTCCAAAATCATGGAATTTTAAATTCTCAAATTCTCAGCTTTTTAAGTTTTTTTTACAAATCATATGTATCAATTTTTCTTATATATAATTTCACTATGGTTATATAAAACCACTTCTTAATTGTTTATCCTTGTTTATATTATAATAATAATATCTTTATTAGAGCACAACAACAAAAAATAAATGATAATTGTTTCCTGGAGATT
Source organism: Allium fistulosum (assembly GCA_030737815.1). Classification (NCBI taxonomy): domain Eukaryota; kingdom Viridiplantae; phylum Streptophyta; class Magnoliopsida; order Asparagales; family Amaryllidaceae; genus Allium; species Allium fistulosum. The sequence continues at coordinate 1,363,081,235 of CM060903.1, read as the reverse complement.
TGACCAGGCAACTAAGTACTCGGCATCAGATAGTACTCGGCGTAATACTCGGCATCAACTGAGTACTCGGCATCAGATAGTACTCGGCGTAGTACTCGACATCCATAGTACTCGACATCCATAATACTCGGCGTCAGGTAGTACACGGCGTAGTACTTGGCATCAGGTAGTGCTCGGCATCAGATAGCACTCGGCATCAGGTAGTGCTCGGCATCAGCTGGAACTCGGAGCCAGATAGTATTCGGCGCCCAGTAGAACTCGGCGACAGAAGAACTCGGCGATAGAAGTACTCGGCGAAAGAAGAACTCGGCGACAGAAGTACTCGGCGACAGAAGTGCTCGGCATCCAGAAGATGTTCGGTGTGCATAACTACTCAACGTGACAGTATCGTTCGGCCTGAATGCATTGTTCGGTCAAGAGCTTCGGACAGAGACACGTTCGGCTTCGAATGACAACTATTTTGCACTTCCCACACATCAAACGTACCGCTCGGCATTGAGAAGGTGGTTCGGCATCAATGTGTTCGGCCTGCTTGGTTCGGCATACAGCGACCACTACACTTGGGCTAGAGTGTTCGGCCACCAAGCCCACCTGGGAAGTCCAGCCCATCTTTGTCTATAAATAGAGGGGCAAGGTCACAGTGAAGAGGATCCTTTTTGGGTAGAGAAGACTGGGGAGACTCTGACATTTTTGAGACTCATCTTCTCTACTTAACAACTTCATTCAAGCATTTGATTCACGAATTGTATTTGTAATCATCTATCAAGAAGATCAATAAAGTTTAACCTCAAAGTGGACGTAGGCAATTACGCTGAACCACTATAAATTTGGTGTTCTTATTTTCTGCATTAAGATTAGCATTGTCTTCTCTGTTTAATTTATTTTCATCACTTATATCTCTACACAATCTTTCTCTACTAGGTTAGTGACCAATTTTGGTGCTAACACTCTGGTGCTTCCACTGAGAATTGAATTCTCAGACCTCAGGGATCAGCTTTGAAGCTACTGGATTGAACAAATCCCCCAAAGAAGATCCGACTCATTGAGAGGACATCCGTTGATTCTACTCAGAGTTCATACCAATAACTCTACAATAGCAAGACCACGTACCAGGTCAGCTTCTCATAATGCGGATGCCCATGAGACTGCTAGCGTGCAACAAGCAGGACCTAGCAATCAACCAGCAATTCCGGGTGTAGAAACCGCCGCACAGGAACAGACTCCAGTTGTCACCAGAATAGAGTTCAACAACTTGATGAGAGAACTCAGGGAAAGCAGGAGACAACTAGGAGAGAAGATGCAAGCTAACGCCAACCTGATGGAACAAATCACTCAACAGCAGCAACAGAATGTTGGGGGCAATCCCACTCCTTACTCCTCATCTGACAGCTCAACTTCCTCTGATGAACCTCCCAGGCGCAGACGACGTAAGACCGAAGCTGCGTGGGCAGATGCTGTTGTTCGAACAGCTGGAGACCGTGACCAATCAAGAGCTGGAAACCTCGGGACCGGAGTGCGAGTGGAAGCTGGAGGCCCAGACTATCAAAACGCCAACGATGTCGAACCTCAAGACGCACGATTGGCAGGTCGCCAGGAGGGGAGGCATCAGCACGGACAGTCGCGTAGAACAGACTCTAACCTTCCACCTTCCATACAGACATCAGATCTGAGAGCCATGATCAGGCAGTTGATGAAAGAAAATTAGGGCTTGTCGAATGACGATTGGGGAGTGTCAAGGAGTCACACTCCGTTCACAGATGTTGTACTGCAGGCGGCATACCCCAGAAAGTTTAGTATGCCAACTATCCCTGCGTATGAGGGAAAGACTGACCCCAGACAGCATGTCATGAGGTACGAGTGGATGATGGATTCAGCCAGAGCAAATGATGCAACCAAGTGTAGATGTTTTCCAATTACTTTATCCGGGATCGCTACTATGTGGTTCACCCGACTTCCTCCGCGGTCTGTATCCAGTTTCGAGGAGTTGGTGAAGAAGTTTATCGAGCAGTTCAGGATACACACTACTCGTCCAAAGGACGTAATGTCTCTGTCGAGTGTAATCCAAAATCCTGGAGAGTCATTGAAGGAATATTTACAAAGATTCCACGTTGCGGTGACTGAAGTCAGTAATCCCAATGATCATGCGATTCTAATGGCTGTAATGAGAGGTGTGGATCCAGATTCTGAGTTTGGAGACTGGTTGGCAGGCAAACCTCCGACTACACTAGAGCGTTTCTACTCGAAAGCACACCAGTTCATAAGAAGAGAGGAAGCTAGGTGGGTACGACGAGATAAGGCACCAGGACCTGTCCAAGAGTCTATGAAGAGCAACATTGCTGTGAAACAGTCCGGAGACAACTCGGGAAAGGTCCAAGTCAATGTCCTGAACAAGCCTGGGCAGCCTAAGGAGTCCGGAGGAAGAAATCAAGGGAAGAAAAGAGAAGCGGGGAAGTGGAAATCGAGAATTCCAAGCTACAGCGAGTATACTCCGCTGAATGCGTCTCTTGAGAACATTTACCTATCTACCTGCAACACTTTTCAGTACAGAAAACCACGTCCAAAAGAATCAACCGAGGAACAGAAGCAAACTGGGAAATATTGTCGCTTCCATGAGACTTATGGGCACAATACGGAAGAGTGCAGACACCTGCACGACGCTATCGAGAAGTTGATCAGGCAAAAGAAGTTGCAAGAATTTGTGAAGGATCCATAGGAAGGAGGGCAGGGAACGTCCAACTCGGGTCGCGCACCAGCTCCGCGTCATCCCGAGGAGCCTGCCCGAACCGTAGGTAGACTGGTCATAAATACAATCATTGGCGGACCTCACCCCGTAGATAAGAATTGGCAAGAGATGGAGCGATATGCAAGTTCCCTGAAGCATGCAGATTTTGAGTGCTGTTCGAACGTGGAGGATGGGACCCCTGCTAAGAAGCAGCGCGTAATGACAGACGATATAGTGTTCAGAAACAGAGACGCTGATCATGTAGAGGCTCCGACCATCGACCCGATGGTCATATCTGCGACGATCGGACCAGCATATGTAAAAAGGATTATGATTGATTACGGAAGTTCTGTCAACATAATCTTCAAGAAGGCTTACGACCAAATGAAAATGGAAATGAAGGACTTGAAACCATCCAAGGCTCGTATACATGGCTTTAACGGCGCAGCGACCGATGCAGTGGAGTATGTTGAGTTACCAGTTGAACTGGGACAAGGTGAGCGCCGGAGGGTATGAATTCTACCCTTCGTAGTCTTGGATGTGGATTCTCCATATAATGTTTTCTTGGGCCGGCCGGCCCTGGCTAAGTTTAGGGCAGCATTAGCCCCGTGGTGTTTAACTTTGAAATTTCCGACTAACAAGGGAGTAGGTATTGTTCATGGCGATCAAGCAGCTGGTCGTTCCTGTTATGTAGCTGAGCTCCGAGAAGCCCATCGGAGGGAGAAGGGAAAGGTTGCGGACAATCCCGTCCGCATCCTTAATGCGGATAATTGACAAGTAGTGCACGAGCCCTGGCTCGGGCATAATTCTCGGATCTTCAGAGACATAGATCCGAGAGACGACGATGAGAAACCCAGGGAAGAGAAGGCAGCTCCGGCCGAATTAACGATTAACATCTCAGTTAGCCAAAACGACCCTTCGCGAATAATGAAGATCGGATCACAGCTTGGCCCCACGATGACTGAAGACCTTAGCGACTTCCTCCGGGTGAATATTAATGTTTTCGCCTGGACGCATTCTGATATGTGTGGGATTTCTCCCGCCATCACGAGTCATATGTTGAACATAGACCCGAAATACGTTCCGGTTAAACAAAAAAGGAGAGGAATGGACCCGGAGAGTTCCGCTGCTCTCAGAGAGGAGGTGGTCAAACTCAAAGCCAATGGGTTCGTCCGCGACGCCCTCTACCCTGAATGGGTATCCAACCCCGTGCTGGTAAAAAAGGCGAATGGGAAATGGAGAACTTGCGTATATTATTCCGACTTGAACAAACCATGCCCCAAGGACAGCTTCTCGTTGCCTAGGATTGATCAGTTGGTCGACTCCACTGTAGGACATGAGCTGTTATCATTCATGGATGCGTACTCAGGATACAACCAAATCCCGATGCATATTCCGGACCAAGAACACACCAGCTTCGTTACCGATGTCGGGCTATACTGCTATGTAGTAATGCCCTTCGGATTGAAGAACGCAGGAGCGACTTATCAGCGTTTGGTGAATCGAATGTTCAAAGACCAGCTCGGTAAGACGATGGAAGTCTATGTGGATGACATGCTCGTGAAGTCACGACGGTCAAACGACCACATTCGAGACTTGGCTGAAATGTTCGACATACTCAAATTTTATAGGATGAAGATCAACCCTCTGAAGTGTTCCTTCGGCGTTGCGTCAGGGAAGTTTTTGGGATTCATCGTCAATGCTAGGGGAATTGAAGCTAACCCAGAAAAGATCCAAGCTATTCGAGATGTGCAAGCGCCCAGGACTATAAAGCAAGTACAGAGCTTGAATGGAAAAGTAGCTGCGCTAAGTCGATTCATATCCAGGGCAACCGACAAGTGCATCCCGTTCTTTGATATAATAAAGAAGGGAAAGAAGAATTTTGAATGGACGCCCAGTTGCGAGGAAGCATTCTGGGATCTGGTGAGGCATCTAGAGAGCCCACCAATGCTGTCAAAACCAATAGACCACGAGATGTTGTACGTATACTTGGCTGTGTCCCCGCATGCGATAAGTGCGGCTTTAGTTCGTGAGGAGGATCGAGTCCAGAAGCCGGTGTATTATGTTAGCAAGCGTTTAACGGGGGCAGAGAGAAATTACCCTAAAATCGAGAAATTGGCTTATTGCTTGGTGATTGCATCACGTAAGCTGCGCCCATACTTTCAAGCACACTCAATCAGTGTTTATACCGATCAACCCCTGTGGCCGGTGCTCCAACGACCAGAAACTTCTAGAAGATTGCTAAAATGGAACATTGAGTTGAGCCAATTTGATATCGCCTACTTACCACGGAGAGCCATACAAGGGCAAGCATTAGCAGATTCCATCGCTGAGTTTACCATACCCATCGAACCAGATAATCATGACATCATTCCCCCCGTTCGGTGGAAATTATACACTGATGGGGCCTCAAACGACCGTTGCTCCGACGCGGGTGTAGTTCTTATAACTCCGGAAAACCGATCAGTTTGTTATGCTTTGAAGCTCGATTTCCCAGCTACGAATAACGAGGCAGAATATGAAGCACTGATTGCTGGCTTGAAGCTCATCGAAGAACTCGGGATCAAATCAGTTGAAATCTTTTGTGACTCACAGTTGGTGGTTTACCAAGTGCGGGGAGACTACCAAGCCAAGGGACGAAAGCTTGCTCCGTACCTTGTTCAGGTCCAAGAACTACTATCAAATCTTGAGCGTTATGACATTTCACATGTCCCGCACGAACAGAACAAAGAAGCCGACTTGTTGGTTAAGTTTGCGAGTACCGGCGATGCACAGCAAATGGGATTGTATCCCATTGAAGTCTTGCATGCCCCGAGCATAGACGAGATGAAAGTCGATCGTGTGTTGGAGACGGAAATCGAGAAGGAATCGTGGGTAACCCCATTCAAACTATACCTAACGACCGGGGCTTTACCAGAAAAAAGGAGCGAAAGACGGCAGGTCCTTCGAAAGGCCGCGCGATACGTGATGCAGGATGGATTAATGTATCGAAAAGGATTCTCAGTCCCATTATTACGATGCATCGCTCATGACGAGACAAATCGGGTCTTAAGAGAGGTTCACGAAGTGGAATGTGGCGACCATACTGGGGGGCAAATGCTAGCAAAAAAGATCCTCCGCTATGGATATTACTGGCCAACCATAAACCGGGACGCCGCAGACTATGCAAGAAAATGTGACAAGTGTCAAAGATATGCGAAAATCCCGAGGACTCCATCGACGGAACTCACACAAATGGTTAGTCCCTGGCCATTTGCAATCTGGGGAATCGACATAATTGGCTCTTTGCCTATATCCAAAGGTGGTGTGAAATACGCGATAGTTGCAGTCGACTATTTCACAAAATGGGCTGAGGCAGAACCTTTGGCCACAATCACCTCTAAGAAGGTCATTAACTTCGTTGTACGAAACATTATATGTCGCTTTGGCCTCCCTCGCACCATCATTACAGACAACGGGACGCAATTTGAAAGCAGAGAGTTCAAAGAGTTCTGTTTGAAGTATGGCATCGAGAAGAAGTTCGCCGCCGTTGCACACCCGAAGGCTAACGGACAAGTCGAGGCCGTTAACAAAATAATCAAGTCCATACTAAAGAAGCTTCTGGAGAAGGTTGGAGGCAAGTGGGTAGATGAACTCCCGACAGCATTATGGGCATATAGAACTACCCACAAGTCCGCGACCGGCCATACTCCATTCGCCTTGGCATACGGCTCTAAAGCCGTTATACCCGTAGAACTTGAAGTTCCATCACACCGAGTGACATACTATGATCCCAAGACGAACCAGGACCTCTTGTTGGAATCACTGGACTGCATCGATGAAAAGCATGAAGAAGCCGAATTAAGGGCGGCAGCGCATAGACACCGTGTCAAGCGTTACTACGACGGCAAAGTCCGCCCAAGGATTTTTGATGTGGGTGATCTCGTTCTGAAACGAGTTTTCCCGGTACCATCACGTATGAATCCCAGCTGGGAAGGTCCGTACGCCATTGAACGGAAGCTTGGAGAGGGAACATTCAAGCTAGCGACCGTTGATGGTACGACACTCCCCCGAGCATGGAACAGTGAACATCTGCGGCACTATTACATTTAGCATGTTTTCTTTCTTGTTTTAGGCACTGTTATTTCCTGCATGTTTCCGTTCAGTCATAACTTAGTTTCTTTTTAACTATGTAATCGAGCAGTTTAGTTGATTTTCATTAATAAAGGCTTGAAGCCGTATTTTCCACGAATCACTAATGTTTCTATATCTGATAATTGGATGATGAACCACATTATCCTGTACGACGTACGGACTCATATGAACAACCTCAAATCTCCGAATCCCCAGAGCGCGGATCGGAGTGCTCTAAGTCCCCAGAACGTGGACTAGAGTATAAACGATTTCAAATCTCCGAATCCCCAGAGCGCGGATCGGAGTACTCTAAGTCCCCGGAGCGCGGACTAGAGTATAAACGATTTCAAATCTCTGAATCCCTAGAGCGCGGATCGGAGTACTCTAAGTCCCCGGAGCGCGGACTAGAGTATAAACGATTTCAAATCTCCGAATCCCCAGAGCGCGGATCGGAGTACTCTAAGTCCCCGGAGCGCGGACTAGAGTATAAACGATTTCAAATCTTCAAATCCCCAGAGCACAGATCGGAGTACTCTAAGTCCCCGGAGCACGGACTAGAGTATAAACGATTTCAAATCTACGAATCCCCAGAGCGCGGATCGGAGTACTCTAAGTCCCCGGAGCGCGGACTAGAGTATAAACGATTTCAAATCTCTGAATCCCCAGAGCGTGGATCGGAGTACTCTAAGTCCCCGGAGAGCGGACTAGAGTATAAACGATTTCAAATCTCCGAATCCCCAGAGCGCGGATCGAAGTACTCTAAGTCCCCGGAGCGCGGACTAGAGTATAAACGATTTCAAATCTCCGAGTCCCCAGAGCGCGGATCGAAGTACTCTAAGTCCCTAGAGTGCGGACTAGAGTATAAACGATGCGAACCTCTGAATCCCCTGAATGCGGATTAACTTACTCTAAATCCCCGGAGCGCAGATTTAGAAAAAAGTCCAAGTACTCGAGAGATGTGGAACAAGAAGTGTGCCACGTCTGGAGATGTTTGAACAACACGAAAATGGACTGGGGGATAATGCGACTCATAAGAACTTGAGTCAAAACAAGAGAATCATTCAAACAAAAAAGGAAAACAAACTTCATTCAATAGTTCAAAATGGGGTTACACAGTTACTCCTACAAAAACTCAGGGTTGAGAACATATCTATGCAAACTACAAGCTGCAAAAGACAAAAGCAACTACAAGACTTAAGCAAGAAGCTCGTTGAACGAGTGTATCGATTATTTCTTCGGTTTCTTCTTCTTGTCTTCCTTTGTTTTTTCCGACGACTCCTCTCCCTCACGCTTTTTCTTGGATTTCTTGCTTGCTAAAGAAGCGGAGTCAGGAGTAGGAGATGGAACCTCCAGTGGTTTGGACCTGCCCGGGAGAATGATTTTCAAAGGTCTGTTCCGCGGGTCGGTAAGTTCCAGTATTTTAGGTTCAACTTTGACCTCGACATTTTTCTTCTCCTCTTCGGCGAGGCGGTCCTTCATGCTCATCTTTGAAGTATGCTCAGAGGCGCCAGTGATTTCGATTTCATCACTCCCTTCGGCAGGAGATGAAGTGTCAAGCTTGTCATCATCTAGCGCCCCGATCACTTGAGCATCGGGACCGGGAATTACTCCAGTGCGAGCAACGTCGCTTGTTTTATCTGCCTCCTCCTTGGCGTCATCGCTCCTCGGATTTGGTTCGGGGTCAGAGCAGCCTACATGAAAACATAAAGAATGAGCGTTAGAACGAATAACCACTGCTGGAAAATGACGGGATCTTTCAACTTCTAGAAAAGAAGAGTTTCCTACCGGGTTCTGGTTGGCTATCGATTGCGCGTGGGGTTTCACCCTCCAGAATAGGAGATAGCATATGAACGCCAAGCCCGGGATCTTCAGGATCGTAGCCGGCGTGCTGCTCGAACGGGTCAAGTGTCGGCCGACCGGCCGGTTGAGCAGCGGGAGGAGCAGCAGTATGAGGAGCCATAGTCTCGGCCCCAGACGGGCCAGCTTCATCACTTTTCTCTTTTGGAAGGGGAGAGCCTTTGCTATAAAGCGCCAATGCTGCGGATAAATCCGTTGGCTCATTCCCCCTAAGGAACTCCTTCACCAAGGCATCCTCATCGACCTCTTTAGAGCCCGACTCGATTTTCCTGATCTTTATTAAGGTTTCCCAGGCCTCAGCTAGGGATTCGAGATAGCCATCGCCCAAGAATGTTAAGTCACGGTGCATAAGGACGCGGGCTCCGTACTCGGCAATCAATGGGTCAAACATGCATTTGACCTCTTCCCTGCCAGCTTCTGCGGCCGCCTCGAGGCGAGAATCAATCTCCTCCGCAGCTTTTCTTTTGCCCTCCTCACGGGCTTCGTCCTTCATTTTTTCAACCCCAGCAAGTTCGCCATTGAGCTTTGCTTTCAAGAGCCGAGTAGCAACGATTTCATCACAATATCGTTGTGATTCTTCTTGAGCAGCTACTTTGTCCTCTTTCTCCTTGGAGAGTAATTCTTTCAGCTCTCTGACTTGTGTGGCGAGCGCGTCCCTTTCTTTTTGGACAGAGTCTTTTTCTAGGGCGAGGGCACCGCTGCGCTGGACTGCTTCATCAAGCTCCTTCTTGTGAGCCATCTCTAAACGAGTAACTGCCTCAGCAGTATCTTTTGTGCTTTTTTCAGAGGCTTCCAGCTTCGACTTATACGAAGCAAGCTCTTCGTCTTGATGCTTGATGATGTTCTTGTCGCAGTCAGCCTCCAATTTCAGGCGATCAATCTCATGTTGACGCTCAACGGACACCTCCGAGATCTTTTCAACCAAGTGTACAAACGCGTCATGTTGAACATAGACGTCGTTATTACAAGCAATGGCACTCTGTTTCACGTGCCCAGGAATATGGTGAATAGCCGGGAGGAACTTCAGACCGTCAAAGCAAATTTTTGGAAACTTGGCCTTAAGATCGACCATCTTTTCCGCTATAGTTGGATCAATCGCGGGAGTAGGAGGAGGAGGCTTTGGAAGTTCTGCTCTTTTTCGTTGCTCCCGAACTTGCCTTGTGCTGGATGAACCGGAGTGTTGTTCTCGAGGAGCATCAGTTTGGTAACCCTTCTATAAAGACTTCTCTCTATCCGGCTCAGTTGGAGGAAGAGGATCACAGGACTGTAAAGATTGAGAATATGTCTTCTTGCGGTGAAACGAATCGCGGGGACGATTGTCCCTATCTTCATAATCATCTCTGTCCCTGCGTCTGCCTGAACCTGAGTCCCGTCCGGAATGATGAAATATGGAAGGGCCATGAAGGCGGTCGAGTCCGTGAGAGCGACCCATGTCACCTGCAAAGAATGGAGATAACAACGAGTTAAGAAAAATCCGGGAAATAAGAAAAAACTTGAAGTGTATGATGGGATGTGTATGTGCGTGTGTGTCCTAGTGTTCCCCCCGACGGACCAGTTCTTTTATCTTTACTAATCGGAGTATTGTCTCCTTGGACTGGGAGTTGAACTCCCGTATTGCCTCTAGCGGGCGAAGAAAACTTGAAGGCTTCAGGATCGTCGAACCCGTAATTAAGTATATTGTCGGGGATGGAGAGATTCGACAAACCCCTTAGAGAACTTTCCAGGTGCTGTGAGGAAGCCTCTTTCTCAGGCGGAATAGGCATAACTTTTGAAGTGCCATCAATTTTCTCCTTCCGAATCTTGTATTTTAACCTCTTCTTTCCCTTCGAAGGGGAGGATGATGTTTCAATATCATGGACTTCGACAGCCAGATTCCAAGCAGGACCCACATTCTCGCCTTGGGTCTCAGGAGCTTCATCCTCTTTGTGCTCGCCTTCTTCGTGCGCATCGGGAGTGCGGCGTGATGACGATCCGGCCAATTTTTTCCCTTTACCGGACGCAGGCTTGGGAATGGAGACGCCCTCTGGGAGGCTAATCCGACGACCAGGGGCTAGCAAGCCGAACCCCGACAATGATTCGTTTGAAACGATAGTCTGGATGTCTCGTTCCTCGGCAGGAAGAGCTCTAATGGCCTCGACGGCCTCAGAATATCCTCGGCCCTCCGGACGTGGGTTGATACCTAAGAAAGATGAAACGAGGAGTTAGAAAAAGCATGACTCCAATTAATCGCGAATGATGGCTCAACGAAAAGACTTACTGCCTTCAACCCATCTCCTCGCAAAACCAGGAGGGCAACGCACATAGAACCATTCCTGTTTGTACAGGGCGAATTTACTACATGCCCCTGTCAAGATTTGGCATTTGTGATACGACTCGAGGAACATAAAGGAAGGACTGTCTTTCCGTTTCTTGATCATATAGATGTATCTGATATTGCCAGCGATTGGAGGTCTGGAGAATACGGTCATGAAGAGTAAGTAGGTCCCATATAGAAACGCGTGACCGTTCGGGTGCAGCTGTGACGGAGCAATGTCGATATACTGCAGCACATCCCGGAGGAATAAATTAAACGGAGGCACGCTGCCCATCCAACACATGAACTTGTTACAGGTAGTATACCCGACTGGGGGCAGGTGAGGACGATCGTGTCGCGAAGGGACTAACACGTCGGTAAAAGGGATCCCATGGATGGAGCATATCTGTCGGAGAGCGGCTTCATTGATCTTCGAAGCTTGTGAATCGATCGGATTGTCTAGTAGAATTGTTGCCTCCAGGGCATCAGGTGCTAAGTTATGAGCAGGAGAAGTCGACGGATTAGAAGTATCAGCGGCTTCTTGCCTTGATGACGGCCCAGGCCTGTCGGATATAGTGGCGGAGCTAGATTTTCTTGACATCCCCAATAAATAACGAACCTGGCTAAGTGCTTGAGAAAACTATACTTAAAAAACGTTGAACGTTAGAATTAACAACACGAATTTTCCCCCCACGTGATGTGTGAACTAGTGCAAGCAATCGTGTACAAGCAATAAGAGTCTAGGGATTTCAAAGAAATAAAAACGAGCTGCGAATCGTCGCCTTCGAAGACCGTCATCGCTGACCGTATCAAAAAGCCCGCCTTGTGGTGATTACAGTTTCAAATTTGGAAAACGAGTGTTAATCTAAGTTCAGATTTATGTATACTAAAGCTAGGGAGTTAATGATCCGGGTCAGTTTCATGTGGTAGTGTGCGTAGGTCCAGGTCCCTGTTTTTTGCTATATGAATAGGCAAGGCTAATAAGTGTTCGGTCTACGTATAGTTCGGCATGATTAGTTGCTCAACATCTATACTGTTCGGCATTTAAATGATGTTCGGCATTTTGAGTGTTCGGCCTAATTATAGTTCGGCATGTTAGTTGTTCAACATGTATACTGCTCGGTCTAGGTTTTGTTCGGCAATTGTACTGATCGGCCTTGATATCGTTCGGCTGAAATATGGTTCGGCGTTTAAGTGTGCTCGGCCCTGACGTGGTTAGGTTTGTTAGGCCCGAGTATTGTTCGGCTGGAATATTGTTCGGCATCCATGATCGTTCGGCACTCCACCCTCGATTACAGTTCCACCCTTCTCCTTCTCCATCTACGCCGAACAACAAGAATAGGTCGCTCGGCGAAGATTATGCCGTTCGACACCCCATCTTTCTTTTCTTCCAGTCTCGTTCGGCACGAAGGAACTAGGCCTAACTACCATGCATTGTCCGACAACTCCAATGTGCGAGCCATTCCTACTTGCCACACATCATACAACCGTAAAGATATCCAGTTTTCCACGTGACCCTCTCGGTTGCACACAAACCTAAATCTCGTGTTGAAGCAATTTAATCGTGGAAGGGATAATACCTAGTTCAAAGATCGAAGCTGAGGAAAGATCGATTAGGCTTTAAGTCTGATAGGCTGGCGAGAATTGAAAGTCTTTAGGGAGTGACAGAAATGAAGGTGTAAAAGGAAAATAGAGGAAGGATGCCTGGTTTTATAGGGGGAAGATAGAAGTTGAAAAGGCTATATCCGGTAGAACCGGTCAAAGTCGTAGCGTTTGGCTTCAAAGAGAAGTGTCACTCGGCACATGAGGATTGTTCGGCTTCGAACGCATCGTTCGGCGTCCGTACCACGCTCGTCACACACCTCCGTCACTAATATTCTCGAGAAGGCATCTCCGAGGGAAGTTAAACTAGACTCAAAGCGCATCACGTTCAGTCACGTAATACACTTTGAGGGGCAAGTGTTTCCTGGAGATTTGACCAGGCAACTGAGTACTCGGCATCAGATAGTACTCGGCGTAATACTCGGCATCAACTGAGTACTCGGCATCAGATAGTACCCGGCGTAGTACTCGGCATCCATAGTACTCGGCATCCATAATACTCGGCGTCAGGTAGTACACGGCGTAGTACTCGGCGTAGTACTTGGCATCAGGTAGTGCTCGGCATCAGATAGCACTCGGCATCAAGTAGTGCTCGGCATCAGCTGGAACTCGGAGCCAGATAGTATTCGGCTCCCAGTAGAACTCGGCGACAGAAGAACTCGGTGACAGAAGTACTCGGCGAAAGAAGAACTCGGCGACAGAAGTACTCGGCGACAGAAGTGCTCGGCATCCAGAAGATGTTCGATGTGCATAACTACTCAACGTGACAGTATCGTTCGGCCTGAATGCATTGTTCGGTCAAGCGCTTCGAACAGAGACACGTTCGGCTTCGACTGACAACTATTCTGCACTTCCCACACATCAAACGTACCGCTCGGCATTGAGAAGGTGGTTCGGCATCAACGTGTTCGGCCTGCTTGGTTCGGCATACAGCGACCACTACACTTGGGCTAGAGTGTTCGGCCACCAAGCCCACCTAGGAAGTCCAGCCCATCTTTGTCTATAAATAGAGGGGCAGGGTCACAGTGAAGAGGGATCCTTTTTGGGGAGAGAAGACTGGGGAGACTCTGCCATTTTTGAGACTCATCTTCTCTACTTAACAACTTCATTCAAGCATTTGATTCACGAATTGTATTTGTAATCATCTATCAAGAAGATCAATAAAGTTTAACCTCAAAGTGGACGTAGGCAATTACGCTGAACCACTATAAATTTGGTGTTCTTATTTTCTGCATTAAGATTAGCATTGTCTTCTCTGTTTAATTTATTTTCATCACTTATATCTCTACACAATCTTTCTCTACGAGGTTAGTGACCAATTTTGGTGCTAACAATAATAATCAATATTATCAATCTCTAACAACTAAACACACCATATACATACGATAATAATTTCCGAAAAATTAATCCTTTACATATAAAATATAATCAAGGTAAAATTATTTCATTTACCCAATTTCAAAACAATACTATGTCGGATTACTCTATTCAAGTGTTTAGAGATCCTGATCAATAATGTTAATTACTCATATTGACCAGAATCCATAAGCCACTCAACAAATCAATCAACATAATATATAACATTTTTATATCACTAACAAATATGCACTCATATATATACACTTAGACTCATTCTAGGGTGCTATTGACCCTATCTCTAATGAGTTACCCCACCAAGGCCAAGGTTCTCGCTTAACCTTCAGCTCTGATACCAAATGTAACAACCGGGATTTTCGACCCTCGAAAATTGACACTAATATGTCCACTGTATTGCATGCCGAGAAACCGAATGCCAAAAAACCCGATTGTTAGGGAAAAAGAAAGAAGAAAGAGGATAGAAAGAAAACTAAACAACACGAAATCTCACAATGGAACGAATAATCGATAATATACAATAAATCTTTACATAAGAGGAAATTGTAATGTGTGTATATACAAAACATCAATCAGAGTATACTAACCTATTTCAGCCTGGAAAGTTATAACAACATGTCCTCACAATTGTTGATGAATACAACATAAACACAGCCAAAAAATAACCATATACGTAAATACATCTCTCTTGGCCTCCAACTAGTCTTCTGAATCTCCAAAGCATCCAACTAAACCTATAATATGCTTGGTCTGACCTGAGCATTATAATTAAATTACACTCGAGTCAGTCTGGAAAACCAGCGTGAGAAAACATACCCAACTGAAATTTAAAATAAAAAAAACATTTGAAATCAAAGGTATCTCGTAAGACCACACCGCACATAAACACGGACAGGTTTTTACCTTATGATAACCAAAACATTTCTATAGAAAATCCATTAATATTATAATAATGTCTAAGCATGAAAATAATAATAATCAAATAGATGTGATGCTCGTGAGTGTACATCACAATAGTACTAGGTATATAATCAAAAAATGATAAGGCACATTCGCTAATTGTATAGGATTCCATAAATGGGCCCTTGGTACTTCGAGGACGGTCCACCTACATAAGGATCAGAGATATCTTTCGGAAGAAGCATACATCCCTAGTGATGTACCATAAGAAAACATAGCTGGTCTTGCTAAGACCGAATGCATCGCCCCGTGCATGCATAATAACTGTAAGTAATGTCTAGGTGGAGCCGACTACACCCTATGTGTTTGGCAACCCTACTGGTCATGCCTCATATCTATAGTTTTAGTCATCACGAACTGCCACCAAAATAGATCACGGAATCCCACATGGATTCTCATACCTCAACGGGTCTCAGAACCACACATGGATCCCCATATCTCAATATGTCATGAAACTCCTCCATAGAACCGTATATGGTTTCGAAGTGGTTACGGTTTTCGAGTCATCTCTTACGAGTACACTCTTCCGCTTCCCTGGCGCTCCAAAAACCAATCGTCGATTTTTCGGAATGCTCAATACCAGTTCTTTAGGGTATAATCAGATAATACACAAGAGCAGGATCACCCCCTAACCGTTTAAGTGGACGTATCTCCTCATCATTTGTCCTAGAAGAAAAAAACAAGTTTATATGTACAGTATAGCACCATCGACGGTAACTGTACCATATAATTCCTGTGGTTCTCCTATATATTTCCCGAGTTAAAATCCTTCGGTGTTAAGCAGGGAATATTTCTGTACCACCAAAATTAAGAAGGATTACATATTTAGGCCAAGATTTGATAGTCAGTTATTTAACTATCAACAGACACACATTCAAACAAAGATTTATCCCATAGCTGAAAACTAACATAAGCACATAAGCAACCACTAGCCTCCTTTAATAAATCTTTCATTCATTAAAATCACTTTGTAAATTACTTGTATATAATACATTTACAGAGGTATATCCACAAATTTTTATATTTTCAATACTTAGAAAATATTCCATACTTATTTCAATGGTATAAGTATATTCACACACATTACACCTCGCATCTTAGAAAATGCACTCATATACTTATCTCTATGGTATAAGTATATTTACAAAATTGAGAAAGATTTTCTTTTTATTTGATTCTCAAATCATTTATAAATTCCTCACCATTCTCCAAAACCATTTATAAAGCATCTTATAAATCTCCGAAAAACCATTTATAATCCCTTTATAATATTCAATCACTTAGAAACTCTTTTTGTACATTTTCTAGAATCATTTATAAATCCATAAATCATTTATAAACTCCTTTCATAAATCTATAAATCCATTTCTTAAACTCGTTTATAAATATCTAACCATTTTTAAAGCTCTTTAACCTTGTAAATAAACTTCCCTTAAATCTTCAAACCATTTATAAACTTCCCTTATAAAATCCGAGTCCTTGTGTAAAACTCTAGCACATTTATAAACAAATAAAGATCATTTACTTCTAAACAGTATTATATAAAAATAATTATTAATCTTAAAACATCTAAAAATAAAAATAAATCATTTCACAAACAATAGTAATTAATCTTTACCCTTTATTATAAATAATAATAATAATTTATTTTCAAAACCTTATTAATAAATCCTTATTATTAATTTCAAACCATAATTATTCTTAAAATAATTAACCTCTCAAAATATTAACATTTTGATAAATACTTTAAAACAATATTAACCATAAGCAAATAACTTTTAAAACAATACTAATATAATTAATTAACTTTAAACAAAATATTAATTTAATTAATTAACTTTAAAACAAGACATTTCCAAAACCAAATTTTGGATTAAAAAATCATTTTTCGATCTCAAAACCAATTCCAACTCAAATGGAAATTTTTAGTATTTTTAAAATACAAATTTGAGGCCAATAGCTAACGAATACTCAACTAATATTGATATTGAGTTCCTACTACTACGGGTTTTAGTTTTTAACATATAATGATGTTAAAACGCATATTTCCAATAAATCGGGTTTATTATCCAATAATTCATATAACCAAAATTTTATTAAAACCAATTCAACAATAGCGAGGAGTCCCGTTGGATCCCTCCAACCTGTTCCCCTGCATCATAGCTCATATATGTCAGCACATATATATATATGTAAATAAAATCAATAGTGGTAAGGAATCCTTTTGGATCCCTTCAATCTGTTCCCCTGCATCACAGCTCATACATATAACCAAACAATATAAATCAACCGCTTTGAGGCGGGATCATATACGAAGGGTCATCCACTTTTACACGACAACGTTATAGGGTCTCATCCACTCTAGGGGCGGGAATATATCCAAACCAATAATATAAATTAGTAGATTTTCCAAACAATCATTCAACAATTTTTATCATCTATATATCATGCTAGTTAACCAAAAAGGTGAGTTTAACTCACTAAAATATTCTATAGTCGCTGAGGCGTTTCGATTTGGATTAAAATAGAACAAGCGTTCAATTTTAACCGAAATCCCTACTAGCTCCAATCTCTACCAAACCAGCTCCATATCGTAGATAACCTCCAAACGAGTGCATCAAAACTCGTCTCGTTAGAATCCGATTTAAAACAAATACCCTGCCTAATCCTTCTTCCATCATGCATGCATAAGAATCCAACCAGGCGCCATCTTTCAAATGCAGACCGCCGCCGCCTCATGTCGCCCACCGTCACGGTGAGATTGCCAAAGACCGTTGCCGTCATGCCGCACGTTTCCCCTAGTCCAACCTCCCCACGTGCCGCCATTGTTAAGAAACGTGAACCGAATACTGTACCACTTAACTCCAAAATTCCACCACCACGGTTGATCGATCGCCACCAAACTTCGACCACACCTCGCCCTCATCTCCCTCTACAGTTCCCATACAGAGACCATCAGCTAAAACTCCATCACGTCACTACAAGCGGTGAAAGTACGATCGTTGTTCAACTCTAAATTTTGGCCATCTCGTGCTGTTAGATGATGATCGCACTAGTCATTCGCCTCGTCATCCGACCATGGACATACTTCTAGTTGACAACATCTCCTGAAAACGACATTAGTGGCTCCACTCATCGCAAGCCGTTGGATTGGGTGGTAGTTGATTTGAAAATTAAAAAAGAAAACCAACCATTCTATGATTTTAGAACGTAACTTATACAAGGGAGAAGTATGGATTTGAATATGGCACGGGTATAGGCAGATTGATGGGGTATGGGGGTAAGGTATGGGCTGATATATAATATATGCATTATTTAAATTTAAATTATCAAGCTATAAAACGTCCGATCTCGAACTTCAAACGAGACGTGCCGTCTGTTGTTCTATATGTTATACCCCTATTTCGAGCACAATGGAACTTGTGCTAAGGCCTAATTCGATCATATGCAGAAGATAGCTTCTCAAACATAATTATATTATATAATTTCCCGAATTAATTTCCACGCGTTTCGATCTCGCATGGCCCAATTATACGCCCGATTGCCATGAAAATCTTCTGCATACAATCATTCACTATTACGGATCCAATAACACTGGTTTAATCAAAATCCAAGATAGTTCCCCGAAAGGCTATTTTTACACGTTAATTAAAACGAATTATTATTAAAAACCGCTTTAATCACCTTTAAATCTAAATTAAATGTTTCTTATTACCATTCTTATCTAACAGAATTTAAATAAGCTTTGAAATCATTTTTATCCAAATTAAAATCCAAGAATCAATTATTTAAACAATTTCAACTATTAAATTCAATAATTAAATTATCAAATAAATCACTATATTTGAAATTTAAGTTATTTAGCTTCTAAAATAAATTTTCAATATTTAAAATAAATCAAATATTTCAAATTCGAATGACCAAAATTCTTAGTCATTACAATAGTGCACTGCAATGAGTTCATATTAAAGTTAAAAAGAGTGAATAAAACTACGGACTCAATGATCCAAGTATCAAATTTGTTTGTCACTCAATGTTAAGAGTTGTTCCCTACTTTTCCAAGCTTTCAATGCACCCAATCATATTGAGCATATGATTTGGATGGGTATCCCTTGCTCATCTTCACATTGAACTATTTCCTTGAGACCTCATACCATGTGGTGTGAAACTGCTCATCATACCACTTTGGTAGGTGTTTGAATATGGCTTCAACATACATATTCTTGTATTGCCTTTGGGGCTTGATGCTCTTAGTCGATAGCATGTATAATTGAGCAAGTAGATAGCATGTATGTTTGTATATGTGAATATATGACCTTGATTATTGTCCCTTGACATTATACAATATATATGTTAATATATTACCATAGTTATCATCCACTAATTTCGTACTTTATATAATAAATATAGATCCCAATGGTTATTTATAAACACATGACATATATTCATCTATGTACACCCTAGGATAGTCTACTTTATTTATTGTAGTTACAATATTTACGTTGTGAATGCAAAAATACTGTAAGTTAAAATACTAAATTAAATTAAACTAAAATACACCTATATATTGTTAAAGACAAAACATAATTTATGAACATAAAAGTTTTATTGAAAATGATTAAGTCAAAATTAAAATGATTAACTCCTTTATGATAATACCTTCCTAATATTTTATGCTTTACTTACATCAACGCATAAAATGATCATGTGATTGGAATTTTTTTTAATTTTTTTCCCTAATTGTCCACTGCCCAATGCACTCAAACCAACAGAAGTTTATACTTAAAAGACTCAGAAACAACAATTTGGAAACAACGAAAGTGGTCTTGGACCCTGACCCCGTCATTCCCACAGTCTGACTTTCTGATACTTATATTTGCTAAAAATATGGATTACTATACCACTCCATATACTTCATCATAATCTCAAGGATCTTCAACAACTCTGAATGTCAAGCTATCACTAGGAAGATGATTTTGTCATTCGGTCTAACTAAATCTGTCGATATTAGAGCATGTACCTATAAATGTTTTGGTCGTTTTTTCAATCCCTTTGTTTCAAGAGCAAACACAGTAGTGGGAATAGGTTGAACATAGCCAACCATTGAAAAACTCATTATAGAAGATATAACTCTATGGCTTCAAAGTAAACAATCAAACTATTGTACATTGGGAATTGCTAAATGAATAACGACCTTGCTTTTTCTTAAAGCAATCCCAATCTACATCACTAATATGAAATCCATCAAATTTCTTTCAAAGTCTAACCAATTCATACGCCAAATTACTTCTAAACTATCTAGGAAAATAATAAGCTGCCTTAACTACCACTTCCTTGGCGCCAACACCTATTGTGATACCTTAAGATTGGGAAATGATCGAAAATCCGTACCTTTAGTAAGCAAAAATGTGATTATACATAAATGGACTAATACATGTCAAACAAAATTATATTAAATAGTAAACAATAAGTATACCTGAAGTAATGATATACAATCAACAATTTGTTGTACTTCATTTTTTTGTGCCTTGGCCTGAAATGTAAAATAACTAACTCAAACATGCAGTGTCCCATGAATAAGTGCATACTTACCATAAAACACAGAGGTAATACAGAAATTAAACTAAAATTTATTTTGGATTTATCACCACATATTAAAGCCCTAATATAGTTGCACAATGCCTCTTTCGAGTGGTGGTGTCATGCTCTTTAGAACTAGAAAAATTATTCCTTAACCATTCTAATTGATTTTTCTTATCGCTACATAATATGTCGATTTCAATGGCTTTTTTCATTCCAAGACAACTATCCAACAACTCATATACACTGTCATAACTAATATCGCTAAACCTCTAGGTGGACAAGTTATGGTATTTCCATTCTCTTGAAGATCAACATTATGAATAATTTCACCTATAGTAATAGTCCTCTCATTGACATGAAATGGAAGGTATTTTTTGAAATAAAAGCGTTAAATAAATCATTTATAAGGACCTTATCAATTTTCTCATGTAAGTGTTGTGTTAAGATATAAAAACCTGAATCTTTAACTGCTTCCTTTACATAATCACTCTCATCATCCAAGTCCAAAAATATATGTGTTCTAACAAGACCGTGATGCTTGTCAATTCTAGCTACAGATTTCTACATCAAACCAACACTAGTCAATACACAAAACTAGTAAAGGTTCATATACAAAAATTTCAATAAAATAAAGGAAAAAACTTACTTTTGAATTCCAAATAGCACAAGCAACATGATCTTTGTTACCAACAAGTAACGACGATTGGAAACACTTTCTTTGATGATTGAATTTTTCTTCTTTCTCTTTCATTGTTTTGTGTACCACATGAGGCTCTTCAACTAAACCTGTCTCATTCTCACTTAGTTCCTCAATTTCTTCCAACTCTTCTAGACTTCTTTATCTAGATGCTTCTCCCAAATAGTTTCTTTCAACTCTCCTTTTCTTCACTACTTTCTTCCCCATTACTTTATCAATTTCCTTTTCTTTGTCACTATTTTCTTCATTAATACTTCCACCATTAGATTTTCTCCTACATTACTACCTTCCTCCCAATTACTCTCACTATTACAATTCTCTTCACCAACAATTTCTCAAACATTTACTTCACCAACAACAGCATCTACAGGTATTAATTTAGTATCCTCTTTTTTACTCCTTTTCTCCTTTTTTTGGTTTGAAGCCATATGTGGTATAGGCTTTGGCTTATTCACTTTGACAAGCTCAAGGTTAGTAGATGATGATTTAATGTATAAGAAAAAAGTTATTAACAAATATTTAAAATTAAACACATACTTAATCAACCACCAACAACACAATTCGATGGGTAAATATAGAAAAATCTATTGAGTTTCGGCATTCCCGCGTACCGTACGCGTTCACTTCACCGTGTCTAGCCGGGGTCAACGGTCGAAGTCTCCCTTGTCGGCGTCCCGATTGAACATCCCTCCATCGCCTTCATTGAGCATATAATTTGGTCTTAGCAACACATTGTAACAAAAGGAATCCCCAATGTTATGTGCCTCCAATCTCATATATATACCACGATTATTCTGAATATCCTACGATATGGGACTTTAACCATTCAATCCACGCACCCACTCCATTTACAATGCGAGCCACACCTAACAACCTCCACCTTGGCGAGCATTGCTCAAGTCACCTTGGAGTTACACCAGAGTCCTCTTCGTAGTTGGGTCAGGCTGCTACTTCAAGTTCTCATAAGCATGAATGGGACTGTTTAACCATATCTCCACCTTGACGAGCATCCCATGCTCAAGCACCTTAGGAGCCATGATTCGGTCATGCTGCATCACACATCGAACCATGGAGCTCTGATACCATGTTGAGTTTCGGCATTCCCGCGTACCGGTACGCGTTCGCTTCACCGTGTCTAGCCGAGGTCAACGGTCGAAGTCTCTCATGCTGGCGTTCTGATTGAACATCCCTCCATCGCCTTCATCGAGCATATAATCTGGTCTTGGCAACACATTGTAACAAAAGGAATCCCCAATGTTACGTGCCACCAATCCCATATATATGCCACGATTATTTTGAATATCCTACGATGTGGGACTTTAACCATTCAATCCACGCACCCACTCCATTTACAATGCGAGCCACACCTAACAAAATCAATAAGCAACTAAAGTATTCTTGAACATTAGATATTAAAATGATTTTGGTAAAAGAATCTCAACATAGAAATAAATATTCAATCTAAGACCACCAAAATGAGTTGAATACAAGCAAATAACATATTTTCAATATATAGTTACAAAAATAAAGTAAACGAGACATATAAAATGAAATTTGACATGGCTGTATCCAATATTGTAATGTAAAATGCCTAGCTGAATGATTTTAAAATATCATGGATGAAAACTAAGTAATACAGTATTTTATAAAAAAAACCTCTACGTGGCTCTCTCAAGGAATTGCCCATCAGATCAGCTACCGTGGATGCTTGAGTTCTTTGCTCTTGCCATTAACGTCGACAATGAAGTTAGGGATCGCCACCAAAGTTGGTTTTCTTTTTATAGATTAGGGTTTCATTCGAGTTTAAATTTTATTAATTTTGAAGTGGAGAGGGAACATATTGTTTTCTATTGGCTCGATTGAGGACAAAATGGTAAAATAGAAACTAGAACGAATCAAATAATAAACAAGTTAAATACCTCCCATAACAATTCCTTTTTTTGTTAACTTCTACTCATGGTTCCTATGAAAACTAATGTGACTAGTGCTCATGGAAGGATTCAAACCTATGCTCTAGGGATTCCAATAAGAAGCTAGAGTCCAACATCATGAGAAAAACACTAGAGTAGCTTCGTATATACTAATTCTTCACCGTAAGAAATAATGTCCAGGCCTTTAAAAAACAATACCCCACATCTTGGCATGGCTTTTGAGGCGAAGGTGACTAAGTTAGGAACATATCTATGTATAAGGTATAGGCCTTTAATTTCGTATCAGAGTTGGTTATTTCATGATAGGGAGTTCTCGCATTATGAAATGTGGCAAAGCCTTGTCTCTTACCCCGACATGTCATGGAAATGTGGATTGGCTTAAGAAGTTGAAAGGCTAGACAAAAATTAATGGTGAAGTTATCATTTGTAGCCATCCCATAGGTATGGTGAACGTTACATTTGGTACCAAATCCTATACCCAACTGGGATTGTGGATTGTAGCTCATTTAGGGTATGGACAATGGTGAAGCTCATAAGTAGAGTTCACAAGAGTATTGTTGCACTGGTGTGGGTTATAATCACAAGGCTTAGGTAGAGTATGTGCTCATAAGCCAATAAGGGCATTGGGCTCTAAAGAGGAACGGGAGAATGTGGCATCCCCCAAATGGCTTTCCGTGTAGCAACCAAACTTAAGCACTCATAGATCCCATGGAGACTAATGTGAGTTAATGTTCTAAGCAGGGTTCAAACCTATGCGCTAGGGGTTCCAATGGGAGGCTATAATCCCTCATCATGAGAAAAACACTAGAATGAATGCTTACATACCAAGTCTTCACCTTAAGAAACAACATCGATGTCTTTTGAAAAACAAATCCCCATACCTTGGCATGGCCTTGAGGCGGAGGTGACTACGTTGGGAAAAATATCTACGTTATAAAAGTGCAGACTATTACAGTCGAAGTAAGCTTAAATATGGTCCCCCTTATCCATTTCAGGAGTCCCTTAACAATCACATTTTTATTAAAAAGAAAGAAAGTGATAAATTTTTCATTGCTCCTTTTAGAACAATCACAAAGTATACATCAACCTATAAAAATTGTTGGTCCTGAGAAATAATGAAAGACGAAACAAAAATTACAAGTATGATTGTCCAAGACCATTTGCATTTCTAAAAGAGGCATGTTACTTTTGAAGCAGCACAAATCTACATACGCTAAATGAATGTAACATCTCCAAATTTCTATCTCCTTTGGTTAAGTGATCGCCACTAAAAATACAAGTTGATTCCCTTCACTTTAGATTATTCTCCAACTTGTTTGCTACAAAAGATTTACTCTTTATCCAAAGATCAATGATTATTATCGATGACTATGGCATTTGGTTTATGGGGGTGTGAATCTGGTGTGTGGTTATGAAGTACAAGGTTGAGGTAATCTTGAATGAGTAGCTACTCTTGCTAGAGATTCCATTTGATAAGAATTTGAGTATAATTTGGGTGACAACTATCAAATTATCATGAATATAACATAAAAATGGAGATAAGTCCCACAATTATTCATGTTTTATTATTACTAAACACTCTTTCATTTCCTTCTTTCCAAATAAACCAGGTTAATGCTAAAAGTGCTAATCTTGTTAAGTCACAAATATTTTTTTGTTATGTTTTACTGCTTGCTCCATGATATATCTTTGATTGATTGGATACATGAGTTCCGTTCTTTCTAGCTGCTATATATATAACTAATATTCATGCTAAAAATACAGGTGATCAACATTTTCAAGATCATTACCACATAGGTTGCGCGTTTTATCCTATTTGTATGAGCCTATATTTGAGGAATGATTTATTGTGATAACTTTATTCATACAAAAAAATATTTTAGGTTTGCATATCTTGTATGATGGCAGGGGTGCCATTAAGGCATTGTAGAGCAGCATTTAGGCGCTACTTTAAATTTTTGGTACCACTTTTTTTACTTTTGTGCTTTATTCTACCCTTTGTTCAAAATATCGTTTGAGTGCGTACTTTCTTGGGATGTTAAAAAATAGCCACTTAGTATAACTTTTTTTACTTTGACTAAATTGAATATAACTACACTAAAAGAACTTGATCACTTTGTTTATTTAATGAGTCTATTCATCTTCTGGCATAATTTCAAAATTCAATTACATTTTATATGTTTTGTTTCAAAGTATATAGAATTATTTTATAAGTATTCTTTTATATAAATTGAAATAAATATAGAGGTTTTAGACTACCAAGAGTATACTTAATTGGTTCTTTGATCCCAAACAAATAAATACTATAATAAATTACTCGTTAACTTTTTGCTTCTTCAATATTTGATTTTAGTGTTTTCTTGATTTTTCATTCTTATTGTATTTATTTTTAAATTATGTTTTAAATAGTTTTCGCATGATAACCTATAATAATCTATCATAACTAAAAAAACTAAATTGTGAGTGCTCTCATTTCAACTCTTTTCCATGGGATGCGAACCTCTAGAAATTTTGTTGATCACCAATTCACACCTTAGCAATCAAACTCTCTCCATTGGTACCTTCCATATTACCTTGAATGGCTGCCTTAGTGGTTGGTTATTTCCTTGTCCGCCTTTCTATGAATTCCTTAAATATTTTTGGAGTTGTTTCTTCCTTATAAATCCCTATATTATATCTTTTAGATTTTGGCACTCATTGGTATTGTGCCCATGAGTCTCATGGAATCTATAATACTTCCCACAATGCTTATCTTCCTTTGTTGCCTATTTGGAGCAGACTTTTTATATCTAATCGTTCCTCAAGTGGCGAGGTAGAAATGCTCTATGGTGTTGTTTAGCTCTGTATACTTTACATCTCTAATAAATTGAAAACGCTTCTTCGGGTCCTTCTTCATAACCCAGCATTGTTATTCTTTCTCTTGTTAAAGTTTCCATTACTGTTGTTACGATTCGGCATAATAGCCTCCCCATTACGCTGCTCGATCCAACTAGATAGCCAGCAGTCAACTTTTATTCCATCTGTGCCTCTTCCAAGCATAGAAAATGACTTTCTTTTGTATAATAATCCATCAGGGCATATGATTTCTTCGTTGTAAACCACCATCCAAAATCAGTTCTTTTGCCCACTCTATCCAAAGTCAGTTATTAAAATCAACCATGTATTGTAATCCTTTGGGGATTATGTTTATTTTGATTCTTCCTCCTTTGATTTCCAATACCTAGAGAATAAATAGATTAACTTCCACTATATGGTTGATTTTATTTATCAAATATGATGTTTTATGATGTAGATCATATTTGGATGTGTGCGCGTTATTTTGCCATTATTACTACGTGTCTGTAGTTAACTATGGTTTTACTGTTGGTGTTATTAATATAATGGTTTAGTACACATTTGATTAGTTTTTACTCACATTGGTGGTTTTATTACTAATAGTTGATAATTGAATGTGATTTTATGCATGTTGTGATTTGCTTATTTGATGTTTATAGTTGACATTGTGTGTGGTCAAATGATTGTAATAATTAATGGCAAAGTGTGTAATTATTTATGTTACTCCATAATTATGATGATTGATTGTAATGATTTAGTAGGAATAGTGTTTCCTACTTGCATTGGTTGCATTGGTTACGTTGGTTGCAGTGGTTGTATTGGTTGCAGTGGTTGTATTGGTTGCAGTGGTTGTATTGGTTGCAGTTGTTATGTGATAACGATTATTTGGATGCAAGAGAAATACAGGAAATAGAACTATGTAGGCTTGATCTGCCGAAAGGGGTATGTAGGCAGTCTTTTCCTATGCAATAGCTATTGACCCTGGGGTAGTAGTAGTGTGTGTATATATACCATTTTTCATTTTATTATATATGTATAGATATACGGCTGTGAAGTTGTATGTAGGAGCAGAAGAGGAAATGGAAAGGTGGATGCAGGTTGTATTGCGGATAGTTGATTGGTATATTCTTTTATAATATTATTTTATTATTAAAGAGTTAATGATGATTGTTGTATTGAAATGTAAATTATTATGATGATGTTGTAAAATAATTGTATTATTAAGTTAATGTAAATTTATATTGAGATTTGATTCTGTTGTGAGGTTTCTTTTATTTTCGTAGTTTTAAAAAGTTTAAATCAGGACATAAACGATCTGCTATTTTTAATCTTGGAAACTAGTTGTAGCATGTTTTATGGTGTTTATAATTGATTTATGACGTTAAAATAGTGCGGCAATAAACTTGGTATTGGAGCTTAGGTTTAGCAACTCCTTGAACCTTAGGTAGACTTAACCTTTTAGGGTACGTTAATTTATGTTTTGGTTGGGTTAAAAATATAGAATGAAAGAGCATTCTTATTGATGGTATTATGTTTTGTGTGTATGGGTTGTGTGCATAATCACCATTACCTTATCCTAAGATGTTAGTAATTTATTATGACCTTTGAGTGAGAAAAAAATACTATAGGAGTGGGGTAGGATGAGCACTTTTAGGAGGGTTAAATGTTGTTTTTAACACAAGTGATACACATATGACATTAAAACCTAGTCTTAAAAGCGGGCCTATTTTTATGGAATTTTAATTTGAGAAGTTATATTAAAAATATACGTCTTGGGTTTTGAAAGATATTTTATTTAAGAAGTAAAAATGTATGTTTTGGACTTAAAGAGATTTACTAAAGTTTTAAAATGGTGAAAATAAATATTTGACTTGATGAAATTTTTTTTTAAGGATGTTTTGCAGAAAAAGCTATTTCAGTAAAAAGATAGAGGGATATTTTTATTTGAAAAAAAAAATCAATTTGAAAATTGTAAAACTAGGCTATGTAACATGAGATTCGAGACGCTTGGTGATGTGAGTTTTAAGTTTTTCCAAAACTCATTTTGGTATATGAGGTTGAGATATTTTACTTTAGTAGTGCTTGTTCGTTTTGGTTGAATTAACTACGTTGTTCTATTGCTTGTTGACATTGGTTCTATTAATTTGAATATTTCATTTGGCTGCATGTTTTATAATCTATTGCATGATTGTTTGAATTAAATTATTTCATTTGTATTATATTATTTTTATTTACTTGTTTGATAATGATTGTTCATTAGTTATGTTATGCATTTTTAAGTTAATTATTTTACTTGTACAATACTTTTGTTGATTGTTTGTTTTGTTTCAATCCACTCAATCGTTGGTCGCTTGTTTTTTGCCTTGTTATTATTGTGTACATTGTACGGTAGGATACATGCTTATTAGTGTTAATAATCTTATGATGAGGTAGTTACCCAATATTAATTTTTCGGGGATGCGCATTGGAAAAACTAATGAGATGATAATGGATATAATTGGACCATCGTCATAGTGGATGATGTGAGGTTTTCTCCAGTTGACTTCGGGGCATGCATAAGGAAAATGGTGGATCAACTACAAGGAAATCCTAAGAGCCAAGTGAAGTGTTCTAGACTTTGGCGAATAAATGACGTAGGACATTTAATCGAATACTTCAAGTGGGAAGTTAATGAGACTAGAGTATTCCGAAGCACGTTCGACAAGGTGAAGGGATGTTGTGGGGCTTGAGATATTCCAAATCAAGTTGGTTGCTAAAGGGATCATTGATAACTGTGAATAGGATGGTTGTTCCTAAGGGCAGGGTTAGTGAGGATGCTCACAAGTGTACCCTGGAATGTGAGACGGTTTGGCTTGCCCTAAGAGGGAAGTACCCATGAGATAGGTATTTGAAAGAACATTGGATCAAATTGTGGCATGAGATGTCACCGGTCTGAGAGGTCGTAAAGTGAGTTATCATACATCAAAGAGACCTTTAGAAAGTCATGATGAAGGAGGACTTTGAGAAAGTCATAATGAAGTGAGACTTCGGAAATGATTGTAGCAAAGGGAGACTTCGAGGATACCTTGAGAAGATCGTGGTTAAGGGAGACTTTGAGAAAGTCAAAATGGAGTTAGACTCCAGAGACGATCGTGAAAAGTGAGACTTCGATGATGATCTTGGAAATGTGAGGCTTCGGTAAGGATTGTGGTGAAGTGAGACTTTGGTGATGATGTGTGGCAAGATGAATACTTGGTAATGGCTAATATGATGTGAAGACTTAGTGATGGTCTAATTTGCCTTAGTGGCAGTGAGAAGTGTTCGATATAAGATCTTGATGGTGGTCTTGTTTGCCTTAGTGATGGTTTATATTTCCCAACTATATGTGAGGGACCGAGAAATCGAGGATTGATGCAAGTGCAACATAATTTTAAGGAGGTAGACATAAGTGAGAACAGATGTTATTTTGGAAGGTATAAGCCTGAGATGGTACACTGATTGGTATGAGGATGAGACTATGAAAATGCTCATCGATAGGTTGGAAGATATACATAATATAGTGGAAGGGTAATCATCGCAAGGATTAACACACATATGTTATTTGTTGGTACGATGATGTGGTGATTACAGTTTTAGGGTGTGTGCATGCTTTACTTGAATGAGCTATGTTGATTATCGATTTATGTATATTCTTATTATGCGTGTATGTTGGGACCAACCTAAATTTTGTTGTGTATTTCCTCTATGGTGATTGTATTTGGGTTGCTGAGATGCATGTTGCGAATTATTTATGGAGTTGATCTATGGTTGAGATTGTTTCTCCCTTTATTGATGGAGTGTATTGTTATATGATATAGTTTGGATGCATGATTGAGGAATTCAAGATGTTACCATGGTATGTTTGTCGAATTCAATATTATAAATGAATTGTTGTGTGTCATGATTGATTGTATAGTACGAATGTCGTGTAGAACAATTTAAGATGGTTGATTATGATTAATATGATTCCCAATATTTTGTTATTAAACCATGATGAGACTTTATTGACTTGGTCGATGTTTATATCTGGGAAACTGCAAAGGAGTAATTGTCTTAAGGGGGAGGAATATAACGACTCACAAATTTGACACTATAAAATATTAAAATAATTAAAAGCGAATTTTAAAAAAGGGTGAATTGCATATCATATTTATAACCATTGCGAAGGTCTTTCTGAGCTGATTAGTTTAGTATATAATTTTGGTGGATCTGGAGTTATGTTAGAAAATATTGACTTTACGAGTCAAAAAGATTTGCACCTATGATCGATAATTTCAATGTTCTAATTTTGTAAACAAAAGTATGTTTAATGTAGTTGGTTAAGTGAGTAAACTTCACTTTGAAGAGGACATGGGTTCAATCCAGGATTGCAACACATTTTCGAATATTTACGAAAACATAACGAAAGGATATTATATCTAGAGAGAGATATAAAAGAAAAGGTACAATAAAAAGTGTATGGTCAATATACACACATACATGTACTTACATATTTACATAAGAAAAATATATAGAAATGTGTTGTTATAAATATATATTTGAAAATGATATGTAATGTATATATAATATACATATATAGTAAATGTGATGCAAGGAAATACAAATTTCCTAACTATGCGCCAATCTAAATTGTATGAAATTATGGATTAATAAATATATGTATATTCAATGCGATGAATTTATATATCCTAATTGATGAACATATACATATATGTGTATATATAATTGGTTGTATATTAATTTCCTATATTGCAAGGAATTATATGCGTAGATTAGCAATTAATTGCGTATTAATTGACATATATCCTAATTGTCGAATATATATATATATAATTGGTTGTGTACTAATTTCATGTATTGTGGGGAATCTAGCAAATAAGATTGTGGGCTTCAAATCCTATATCTAGAGTTTTCACTTATGGGACTTATCTGTGTGTGTATTTAGTGTAATAATACACACACACTCCGTATCTTAGTTATGGAAAATTTTTTTAAATTTGAAATTTGAATGTACATTAATTTACCATATGAGCATTGTGAGGAATAAATTGCTTGGGATGTCAATCAATTATACATTAATTAACATTAGTGGAAGTTAATTTATTTATTCTCTAGTTATTGGAAATCAAAAGAGGAAGAATCAAAATAAACATGTTCCTACCTTCCTCCTTACATAACTATCATCATTATAAATATTTACAAATCTCGAAAACAAAGGGGGAAGCAACCATTAAGGATTTTTTGACAATCTTCATTCCTTCTTAATTCAAAAAGTATAGCATCTATTTTATAAGAGTATTAATTTACAAAAGAGAGCTAGGGATTCACTCAACAACGCATACACCTAGATTTTGAAAGCCATTTGGGTTGTGATAGAAGAAGAAAACGCTACTCTTCGTTGATTTGAAACAAGTTCATTTGAGGTGAGAGCCTTAACATTTGATATTTACTATTTAAACCTTGAAACTTCTAACCTTCATATCTTGCAGATACGAACTCCATTTCACGTGCGCTTTCTTTCATTGGACCCATGCCGGGATTCTGGACGATTTCTCACTAAGATTAGAGATATTTGGAGAAAGCACGTTGGTTTGATTTATTTGCATAACTAATTGAATTTCAAAATAATAAATGCATATCCATTGATGAAAATTTATAATTATTGGTATGTATTGTGATATATTAGTGATTGTTTAATATTGTGACCATATATTGTGCCATGATTGGATAGTTTACTATTGATTGTAGAATTTTTAGGTGTTTAATTATAATTAATTGTTGATTTGAATTAGAAAAAATTATTTGAAATAAAATGGATAATAATGGGAAGATTAGATAAATAAATGATAGACGTGATTATTTATAGTTTTTATTATGTTTGTAAATAACTGTCATTTAATGAACTAAATGAAATTAATGGAAGAAATCTAATAAGGTTATTATTTATGAATTTCAGGGGAAATTCATAAATAATAACGAAAGATATATTTTAACTAAAATTTGAGGTTTTATTATTATTAATTAGTAAAATGAGATTTCATAAATAATAATATGGTTTTTATGAAAACAACTATTTTTGGGGATAAAGCACGATGTTTGGAAAGATTTGAAGTAATGAGATTATAATAAAATATTTTAAACTATATTATTAATTTGGGAGAATTATTATTGTTTTTGAGGTAAATAAAAGGTGCTTTTATAATAAACAATAATAAAATGATTTTATACTTAAGATAAAATAATGGTCGTAAATACGATGTTTTGAATGTGATTAATGGTTGATTTTATTTATCACATATAATGTTTTATGACAATGAGATCATATTTGGATTTGTGTGCGGTATTTTTCCATTATTACTACGTGTGTGTACTTAATTATTGTTTTATTATTGGTGTTTGTGTTACTAATATAGTGGTTTAGTACACATTTGATTGGTTTATACTTAAATTAATGGTATATTACTAATAGTTGATAATTAATATGTGAGTATATGCATGTTCTGATTGACTTATATGATGTTTGGGGTTGATATTATGTGTTGTCAAATGATTGTGATATTTAATGGCTAAGTGTGCCATTATTATTTTTACCCCATATTTATGATAACTGATTGTAATGATTTAGTAGGAGTAGTGTTTCTTATTTGCATTGATTGCATTGGTTGCTTTGGTTGTAGTGGTTGCATTGGTTGCAATGGTTGTATGGATACTATGGTTGTTATGTGCTAACGACTATTCGGATGCAGGAGAAGAGCAGGAAATAGAGCTACAAGGGCTTGATCCCCCAAATAAGGTATGTAGGCAGTCTTTTCCTATGCAATAGCTATCGAGTATAGGCTCATAGCATATAGGGTTAGGCTCGGTCCAAACATAGGTGAAACTTTTTTCCTTTTATTATTATTATTATTATTATTATATAGTTGTGAAGTTGCAAGTAGGAGCAGAAGAAAAAATGGAAAGGTGAATGCAGGTTGTATTATAGATAGCTGATTGGTATATTCTTTTATACCATTGTTTTATTGTTAATTAGTTAACGATGATTGTTGCATTAAGATGTAAATCAATGTGATGATGTTGTAAAGTAGTTGTATTATTAAGTTAATGTAAGTTTATATTGAGATTTAATTCTGCTTTGAGGTTTCTTTTATTTTCGTAGTTTAGAAAAGTTTAAATTAACATAAACGACCTATTGTTTTTAATATTGGAAATTAATTATAGTGTATTTTGTGGTGTTTGTAATTGAGTTCTGACACTAAAAATATTGGGCATTACAGTGAGCGTCTCTCTCAGAATTTCTTTTAGTTCCACATCTAAAGGACGGCTCGACTAGTACCTTCACTTGTACCCCCGGCAGCTTCACCACTATCATCCTCTTTCCTTAATGGAACGAGCCCAATCCTTAATGGATCTATAAAAATCCAACAAGGGTCTCGTTTTTCTCCTCCAACTCGTTTCTTCTTTCTTCCATCATCTGTTGGTTCCTGTTTCTGGTTTGTGCCAATCTATGGGACTTTTTTTATCCAAGCTGGATATAGAATTTCCCCACTTTCATGATCTCTACGTCGAGATCCACATCCCTAATTTGGTTATTTCATTAATGCAAATTGCTTTTGCAATTCTTCCATAATGGCTTATTGCATTGCTTGCATCTTCCAATTCACCGTAGCCATTATCGTATCCAACTCTTTCATTATCACAAAATTCAGATGAGATTGAGTACATCCATTATTCCCTCTACCATGTGTTAATATCATAGATATTGATTTTGATGACAACAACCGTATAAATATAGGTACTAATGTTTTCCTAAGTTGTACATAATATTTTGTAGGATATTACACAGGTTTATACAAGTACGGAATAATCGGCTCTGAAGACCGACCAATAAAGAGATTAGAGATCAAGATTTAGAGATGATGAAGACTCATGAGTTTAAAGATAAAGGCATGAAGAATTCAAGACTATAGATTATAGTTAATAGACATTAGATAAATTTGTTAAAGTCCTTGAATAGTAACTTTCTTTTCTTTGAATACTCTCTCATCAGAATAATTATTTTATTTTCAAAATATATTTCTACAAATATTTTATAAAGTTTTATATATTTAAAAGTATTTAAAAACTATTTTTAAATGATTTACAAAATACTAGAATTTTATAGCACTTTAAATTTGTTATTTTTTTCTCAAAATACAAGGGTACGTCGACATACCCTACCTATGTATATCGATATATGTATCGTTGAAGAGTTGTTTTTTAAATTTTGAATAGTTGTGAATTTTGGCTCCGTCTCTTCACGAATTAACATGTCCTTTCAAACACTATATAAAGGGAACTGAAAAATGAATTTTAATAACTACTTTCTCTATATCTTTCTTACTTCAAATTCTCATCATATATTTCACAAAATCCACTTTTTATACTATTCAAATTCACTCAAATTCAATCTCTACTTTACTACATTCATTATCTATAATCTAATCACTAATTTGCAAGTATTATCTCTTCAATTCTGTAACATCCCACCTTTTTGTACGTTTTAAGCAGGCACACGTGCCGACTCAAGCCATACAGAAGGGCGGATTGTTGTTGGGGTGAATAAGAAAAAAACAGAGAAAGAAAAAAACAAAACAGAATCTCACAGCGGAATGACAAAATATAATAATCAAATAACAGTTCATGAAGCTGTATACAAAACATTTGATTATATTTATACAATACAAAATCAGAGTTACACATATCAGAGATAAATAAATAATGCAGCGGAACAGTATGAATGCAGTGGGATAAATATAGTAAATAATAGTAGTACAAATCTTCGTCTTCGTCCTCCAGAAATAAGGTCTTCAAATCCTGAAATGCTCAGGCTGACCCGAGCGAATTGAAAAGACAAAACACCCGAGTCAAAACTAAAAGATCTTATGTGAGTTAAATCAACGGTAAATAACTATGAGTGCAACGGCGTCAGAGATGTTTACGGGGTTTGACATCTCTTATCCAATGTCTAACGTGAGTGTAGTAACTTAAGAGATGTTCAGGATTCACATCTCCTAAGGATCCGTTAAACTATCTATTATGTAGTACAATATGCTATTATAATATGTCTACAGTAAGATAAACTATTAAAATAGCGTTAAGGCGTTACCCATTTCCCCCTTAACACATTTTTATATATTCCCACAGTCTATACGGTACCATAATTCCGTCTGTACTGGACGTCGTCAGAGGGCACTCCATAGGTATGGTACAAAACAAACTCGTAGTGGTCTCGATAGGGTAGGTGACATGGCACAACTAGGAAATGCCAGGGTAGATATACCAATTACACTTCCGGACTGATGGTAACGCATAGCAGCTACTACCGCCCACCTCGGAACATAATCCCAAATCAAAAATCAAGGGTGGCCACCAAATCAATCACAAAGTCAGAATATAGTATCGAAGGAATGTGCTCGATCGGAGGAATGACCTCACTTGGCCTTTCAATTGCTCCTGTTTTAGCCACCTTAAGCTAACTCATGAGAGTCTGGTCCACGTACATACCTCATATAGGATCGTCGCCAACCATCCTACTTCATTCTGGAATCTCCACCGCGTACACAGTTGTCAAAGTGGTTTTCGGTATTAGCAGAGAGTATGACAATATCCGATCCCGGTCTCTTTAACAACCAATCGCTTATTACACACCAGATGGTTCTTTTACATTTCCAAAACCATTTCATAATTGATATCAAAATATCATATTCAATTCAAATCATATCACTTTCGAAATCATTACTTACTTCCGAAATCATATTCACCTTTGAAATCATATCACATTTGAAATCATAGTTTGAAATTATATTTCCTTTAAAAGTCATATTTCCAAAATAGGCTAAACTCTCATTACAAAATATCATATTAAACCAAATATGTTATTTAATTCCCAACTTAGATTATAACATCATTAACCAGATTCACTTAAAAAAATCAAGAATTTGAATATAATCCATCCATTATACTTAGTTTGGAATTTAGAAGAAAATAGTTTTAAATAGTTATAAATAGTTATAAATAGTTATAAATAGTTAATATAGATTTAAAATAGATTAAATATAATTAAAATAGATTAAATAGCTTTAAAATAGATTAATTAGATTTAAAATAAGTTAAAACAGGTTAATTAGTTTAAACAAATTAAATGGTTTAAAATAGGTTAAAATGATTTAATATAATTAATACAGGTTAAAATAGTTTAATACTTTGAAATCTTAATAATTAGAAATTTTGAAATAATATATTTTTAAAACAGTTTATATTAACACATGAATTTGGAATTTATATCAAATTAAATTATTCATTTCATTTCAACGCATTTGGACCATTTTCAATTTCCAAGTCAACAAACCAAATTCCAAACCTTTCAATTTAACATTTCAATAAACTATTGAATTTCATATCGTTTCAATCCATGTTTAAATATCAATTCGGATTACTCCAATTTCAAAATATTTCGAAGTTATTTTCAAACAATTTCAATAACTTAATTTCGATAGAATTTCATTTATACTTAAAAGTTTAACTTTTAAACTTCCAATTTAATTTCTTAAATCAATTCCTTTTAAACCAATTCACATTTCAACACAAAACTTGATTTTCCAATAATGCTTCCATTTATATACATCAAAATTTATTTCAAGGTATCATTTAATTAATTCAAAAAAAATTAAGAAGTTCAAAATCATTAAATTTAACCAATCCGGTGTCCGTATATAATTTTCTACCCTAGGGTCAAGTGATACGGATATTTATCATTTCAATCCCTAATTTAAAATGTTACGTTTATATATATAATTTCAAACCGCAATCCCGAGTTAATAATAAAATCCATAAAATCGCTCGAGTGTATCATTTCAACCCATTACGATTTTTCCTTAATCTATTGATCATTCGGGTATGTATCATTTCAACCCATAGTGAACTTGCAGTTTATAACGATATAAAATAAAACATCATTCATCCAATATCAACAATCAACATCCATTACAAACATCATCCAAATCAATCAATAAATATCAATATAGAACTAATAATCAATAACAGGTATTTATCTAGCAATTTATATTCAATAGTAAATTAAATAAAGATTTAATTCAAATAAATTCAAATTAACTGAGATGATGATTTAAAATATACCAAACAGTCATAAATAAATTTCCAATCACATCATAAATTTTATTTAACAAACATAAGAAATTTTAGAAGTTGTGAGTGGGTTAAAACACTCATCTTTGAATTTAAATCCAATTTAGGGCCCAAATTCAAACGATCTCAGAATTCGTTCAGACCAACATAAATGTCTGAATTTCAATATGATCCCAACGCAAGAAACCGCACGTAAATCAGACCTCGTATGAAAGAGTTATGATGATTAGAAGATTTGAAAAATGAAATTTAAATAAATGAAATAAAAATAAAAGCTACCCAGTAATTAAGTGCCGCATCAGCGAACAAAAGCATCGCCCAAACCCCACTCACATGATCCTGCGCGCCCTTACCCTAGAAGAACACGATCTCCAATTCGCGAATCAGCTGCCCTTGAGCTTCGCCCGTCGCCGCCATCACCCCCGCTTGCTCGAACGCCTCCGCACGTCAACCACGGCAGAGGCTACCATGCCCTGATCCCACGACCCACACGACTGAACGTGTGATGCCCCACCTCTATACTCACACTAGCCAAGGACACTACTGGGTAATGCTGTCGACTAGCATGAAGAATAAGGCTATTGAGGAGCGACCATCTGTGTAATTGCTTGTGCGAGTACCGATATGTCAGATAATATGACTTGCATTTCATTTCAAGAGGAAATCCGACATATCAAATACAAACTCAAAGCTACTACACAGTGGCTATGTGGACTTCGGAAACAAATATAGAAATAAGCATAACACAAATCAGTCACAGATATTCATATCACAAAGGCGGGAACAGATATGAATATAACACATAGAAGTGTACATCAATGTAGTGGTCATACAAGATCCACTACCTCACAAAAGAATAGGTACAAGTGTTCGCTTTGAAATGAGAAGTTCACCTTAAGGAGCACGAGAGAGTAAGTCCGGATGTGTTCGCTCGATGAATTCTCTGGATTCCCAAGAGCAATTCTTAGGATTTGAGGACCATTGAACTTTCACAAGCGGAACATCTTTATTTCGAAGGCGTTTAACCTCCGTAGCAATGATACAAATAGGATGTTGCTCATAAGTCAAATTAGGCAAAACTTCAATTTCTTCAATAACACCGGGCTCAAGAATAGAATCGGAATCCCTAAGGCATTTTCGTAGTTGAGAGACGTGGAATACATCATGAATAGCAGAAAACTGAGCCGGTAATAAAAGGCAATAAGCCATGGAACTAATGCGTTCGGTGATGGGAAATGGACCAATATATCGAGGTGCTAATTTTCCCGATCGACTAAAACGCACAAAACCCTTCATAGGCGAAACACGAATGAACACCAAATCTCCCACAGAAAATTCTAATTTCCTTCTTCGGTTATTGGCATAGGATTTTTGTCTACTTTGAGCTTCTTTCATCCTATGACGAATAAGTTCAATCTTTTCTGTGGCATCACGAATAAAATCTGAACCTAAAACCAGCCTCTCACCGGCTTCAAGCCAACACGAAGGAGATTGGCATGGCCTTCCGTAGAGTGCCTCGAAAGGAGCCAAACCAATACTAGATTGGAAGCTATTATTGTAAGAAAACTCAACAAGGGAAATAATATCTTCCCAACTTCCACCAAAATCAAGAACACATGCACGAAGGAGATCTTCAAGAGATTGATTCACCCGCTCTGTTTGTCCATCTGACTGAGGATGATAAGCGGTGCTAAAATTAAGCTTCGTTCCCAAAGCTTTTTGAAGACCTTCCAAAATACACTAGTAAATAATGGATCACGATCGCTAACAATAGAAGTAGGAACTCCATGCAATTTAACAATTTCTTTAACATAGAGTTTGGCCAAAAGAGGTACGGTCCGATTGGACCGAACGGGAATAAAATGGGCGGATTTTGTAAGTCTATCGACAATCACCCATAAACTGTCATGACCCGAACGAGAACGAGGAAAACCGTCAATAAAGTCCATGAAGACTTGATCCCACTTCCAAATGGGAATGTCCAAAGGTTTCAATAACCCACCGGGCCTTTGATGCTCGGCCTTTACGAGTTGGCAAGTCATGCAATGCTTAATAAAGTTAGCAATATCAGATTTCATTCCATCCCAATAATAAAGTCGCTTCATGTCCGCGTACATTTTACTACTACCGGGATGAATGGTAAATTTAGAACAATGAGAATCTTCTAAAATGTCTTTACGAAGATCACTAATATATGGAACAATAAGTCTACCAAATTTTCGAATACCGCCACGAGCATAAATATCAAAGTCTTTCAAACCTTCAATATCAATTTTATCCCTACAACTTTGGCTAAGAAGAACCAATTCAGGATCTTGCTTTTGAGCTTCAAGGATGCGATCTAAAAGAGAAGGATGAGCTTCAAGGCTACACAAAACAAGAGATGAACATGAATTGGATTCATGATCTCGAATCTCACAAGTGGACAAAGTCTCGAGATCATTCCATTCGGATATCATCATTGAAACAACTGCTTGTTGCTTACGACTAAGGGCATCGGCAACACGATTACCTTTTCCGGGAGTATAGAGAATATCAAGATCATAAGATGCAAGGAACTCGAGCCAACGTTGTTAACGCAAATTAAGTTCCTTTTTAGAAAATAAATACTTCAAAGATTTATGATCGGTGTAGAGAATAAATTTCTCTCCCAAAAGAAAATGATGCCAAATTCTAAGAGCGAAAACAATAGCTGCGAGCTCTAAATCATGAGTGGCATATCT
This sequence comes from Allium fistulosum, assembly GCA_030737815.1. NCBI lineage: Eukaryota > Viridiplantae > Streptophyta > Magnoliopsida > Asparagales > Amaryllidaceae > Allium > Allium fistulosum. Next base: position 1,363,041,343 of record CM060903.1, on the reverse strand, counting down.
AGTCTCGGAAGGCTTTAATTGCCTAGAAGCATAAGCGATAACACGTTCCCTTTGCATGAGAACGGCACCCAAACCAACACGACTAGCATCGGTATAAACAATAAAGTCTTGGTTCCCTTCGGGAATCACAAGAATAGGAGCATCGAAAAGGAGTTCTTTTAATTTTTGAAAAGCAGTTTCACATTTGTCTGACCAAATGTACTTAACTCCCTTCTTTGTCAAACTAGAAAGAGGTACGGAAATTTTAGAAAAGTATTTTATGAAACGACGGTAATAACCCGCCAATCCGAGAAAGCTACAAATTTCCGTCACACTCTCTGGTCTCTTCCAATTTTGAATCGCTTCAATCTTCGAAGGATCCATGGAAATTCCGGATTCAGAAATAATATGTCCTAAAAATTTCACAAGAGATTGCCAAAAGTGGCACTTAGAAAATTTTGCTTTCAATTGATTGCTCCTAAGAGTTTCCAACACAATATGAAGATGTTTTTCATACTCTTCCTCGGTTTTAGAATAAACAAGAATATCATCAATAAAGATGAGAACAAATCGATCGAGGAAGTCTTTGAAAACTCGATTCATAAAGTCAACGAAATAAGCTGGAGCATTCGTTAGACCAAATGGCATAACAAGCCATTCATAAGATCCATAACGAGTACGTAACGACGTCAAAGGAATGTTATTCTCTGCAATACGAAGCTGATGAAAACCGGTTGCTAAGTCTAATTGTGAAAAGACTCTAGCACCACTAAGTTGATCAAATAGATCATCAATCTGAGGTAAGGGATATTTATTCTTGATGGTGAGATCGTTAAGCTTGCAATAGTCTACGCAAAGCCTAAGTGTACCATCGGATTTCTTCACAAAAATAGCTGAAGCTCCCCAAGGAGAGGAACTAGACTGAATAAACTGTTTTGCTTCCAATTCGGATAATTGTTTATGCATCTCCTCATTTTCCTTATTGGACATACGATAAGGAGGACGAGTGATAGGTAGAGCTCCAGGGATTAGATTAATTCTGAACTCAATTGCTCGCTTAGGTGGTAATCCTAAAACAGGCTCAAATATGTGGGGAAATTCACAAACAACGTGAATGAGGGAAATGACATCTTCCTCATCATCATTATCATCATCATGAGGATTTAAAGAATACAAGGATGCTTCCAAATTGGAATCTTAATCTTTAAGAACAATAGAAATCTGCTTAACAGATTGAGGATGTCGAAGATAAATAGTCCTCTCGAGACATAGGATATGGGCTTCATAACGATTAAGCCAATCCATTCCCAAAATCATTTCGAAACCTAAGTAGCGCATAACATGCAAATCGGCTTGGAAAGAATAATCACATAAAATAATCTCGACATCTTTACAAAATAAACTGAGTGTTGCAGACCCACCAACCGGATTCGCAATTTTCAGTGAAGTCATCAAACACATAGCATTTAAAGAAAAAGTATCAACAAGTTCTTTTGATATAAAAGAGTGAGATGCACTCATATCAAAAAGAACTCGAATAGGAAGATCACGAAATATAATAACGCCATCAAGGATAGAATGAGAAATACCTTGACCAAGAGAAGTGTTACAAGGAGCTTACATGACATTTAGCTTTCCCTCTTTCTTGTTTGGAAGTTTGGGGCATGAAGATAAAAGATGACTTGAACTTTTGCAATAACCACAAAAAAGAGGTTTTGGGCACCTATTTACATAATGGTCCTTAGAACCACAATTGTAGCATTGCCCACGACTAGAGGTAGGAGTCTTTGCTACCAAAGTTGCTTGCTTCCCTTTCTTGTTGGAATTAGGTTTGAACTTAATATGCCTCTTCTTGTTGTTGTTGAAGTTCTGTTTAGCACCCACAACTTCAACATCACTTTCTTATCTGCCTCTTCAAGCGAAGAGCGATATCAACAAGCTGATCAAAAGAAACTTCTAGTTTCAGAAGTAAAGGCTTTTTGAGGTCCTTATTCAACCCATAGACAAATCTCTGATTTTTCTTCAATGGGGTATTAATATACTCGACCCTATATTTAGAGAGAGATTCAAAAGATACGACGTAATCCGTCACAAAAGATTCACCTTGAACAAGGTCAATAAAGCGTCGGGCTAAAGTTACTTTTTCAGCCTCCGACACAAATTTCAACTCGAACCTTTCCCGGAATTGCTCCCAAGTAAGATCCGCTTCAATAATTTCAGAAATCAAAAGCTCATACCAATCTAATGCTCTCTCTTGGAGCATGCTAGAAGCCACTTGGACTCGATATAGATCCACAAGGTTCATGCGAGAAAAGATGCGATCGCATGTTCTAAGCCAAGCTCGGATTTCTATAACGCTTTCGGAACCCTTGAATGGCCTTCCACCCAAATTGGTGTAATCATAGCACAAGCATGCAAACCCGGATTTTGGATGAGTAGGCTCTGGAATGGGTCCGGCAGCTTGGGGATTCTTTACAAGATCTTAAAGTTGTTAAGCGGACATGAATACTCCATCCTGAGGAGTAGCACTGGATTGGCGGCGCTGGGATGGCCAGGTCTAACCATTTCTCTTCTTTAATAAAGAAAGAAAGAAGAGGAAAAGGTTATTCTCAGAATGAATATCAAACAACTTGATTGATAAAACAAGGCATCATAAAAGAAAATTGGATAGAACGGGTCCAATGACTCGAATTAATAATAAGGCATGATTCCTAAGAGAGACTTAGGACAATGATCCTTGCTAGATTATTCTATATTGTTCCGAAGTTTGGCTCTGATACCAAGCTGTGACGCCCCACCTCTATACTCACACTAGCCAAGGACACTACTGGGTAATGCCGTCAACTAGCATGAAGAATAAGGCTATTGAGGAGCGACCATCTGTGTAATTGCATTGTGCGAGTACCGATATGTCAGATAATATGACTTGCATTTCATTTCAAGAGGAAATCCGACATATCAAATACAAACTCAAAGCTACTACACAGTGGCTATGTGGGCTTCGGAAACAAATATAGAAATAAGCATAACACAAATCAGTCATAGATATTCATATCACAAAGGCGGAAACAGATATGAATATAACACATAAAAGTGTACATCAAAGTAGTGGTCATACAAGATCCACTACCTCACAAAAGAATAGGTACAAGTGCTAGACAAAAGAATAAGTATACATCAAGGAGTCTCTATCTTGAATGTATAAGAGCAAAAACTACTAATCTAAAGTAGTTAGCCAAAAATCATATGATGGTCCCTGATAAGAAGTCAAGTAGAAGCACCTGCAACATCTCGGTCTGACCCGAGTATTATTTAAGAAGAAAAATAATAAACGGATCAGTCTAGCTATAATATCATATGAGATGAGAAAGGATAAGAGATACCACAAAAATGTATGATAACAATAATGCCATACTTTGACAAGTATACATTCAATAACAATAAAAATCATACAATATCTCAAACCTCGTCAAATATCCAAAAAGAATATCACATTCTTTAGCTTATTCACCAAACCCCAAATATTGACAAAACATATCAATGTCAATCACAAAAATTGGTGAAACACAAATTCCAGATATCAACAATTAGAAATCTAGAAAACACAAAGGGGGAGGCCTATCATAACACTTCTTTTGCTAAGTCGTTTAATTGGATTTCTCATACGAATGAGGTAAAGGTTTGTATATACTGATAGATTGGAAAACGAATTTAAAAACGAGCTTTATATTTAAAATAGTGTCGAAATCATTTTAATGAAAGAGTTTTAATATTTACTACTAGTATAGAAACATTTGTATTTTAAAGTGACAAATCACAAAAATGATTGTAAAAACAATCAATCATCAAAAATTCACATACGACAATGTGAATTAAATCCATAAAAATCGATATCAAATCCATCAAATGGATATTCTAAAAATCCAAAGAAAGAAGTCATCAACGTCGATAATAAGTGATAACAACTAACCGGATCAATAAAAATCGATTAAAATTGGAAATCCACTTAAAAACAGCCAAATAGGCAAAATTGGCAGTTCCAGACGTTTGGAGGTTCATCCTGACATCTGGATTTGGGTTCTAGAAATATTCCAGAAACTTACCAGATGTCTGAACCCTAACCAGATGTCTGAAAACTAACCAGACGTCTGGTAGGTTTGGACCAGACGTCCGGTCCAAGTCTCTGCCTTTTTTTCATCTGTTGCCCAAATCAGACGTCTGGACCTTACAACCAGACGTCTGGTTGCCTTTTTTGGCAACAATTTGCCTAGGTCATGATGGCCAAAACGATTCGAAAGCGATCGGACGAGCGATGGAGGCTAGGGATTTATGCCAAGCGACAACCCAGTCCTATAGGCTCTTCGATACACCCCAAATATCATGTCCAAACATCCATAGTAGGATTTTCATAAAATTGGACCTAAAAACCAAAAATTGGAAAATTCACCAAATCAATGCAAATCAAAAGCAAATGAACATGAATAGATGTTAGGAATTCATACCTAACAACAATGAAAGTTATAGACGTAGATGTGAGTTCAAAAACTCACCTTTATCTGAAAACAACGAAAGAGAAGCTTTAAAACCAAGCAAGACCAATTCCTCTTCAACTTCAACTCTAGAAGCTCCAATCTATGTTCATAGACAAATATTTCCTAAATTAGGTTATAGGAAATTTCTAAAAATTGGAAAGGAATTGAGATGGAGAAGATAAAGTGGATGTTTGCCTAAGCTTCTCTTTGATTTTGGAGCTTGAATCTAGAATTTCCTAGTAATCTAGGGTTTAGGAATTCTAATTTCCCTTTCTTTCCCCCATTTTTCTCTAGCTTGAAAGTGTTAGAAAATGGAATGAATGAATGAGGAGGAGTGTGGTGGAGTTAGGGTATTATGTTGGGTTAGTGGGCTGAAACCCAAACCCAAAGCCCAAAATAGAAAAATAGCAAAATTCTAATCAACTCCAAACATATCGATGTTTATACTCAAAAAAGTTGTAAACACCATTTGGGACTCAATGGAAGTGGTCTTGAGTCCCAATTCGACTGTTTACAGAAAGTAGGATTTCAGACTTTAATCCGGCTGACGATACTATATTTAAATAAAACATTTAAATATACAATCGTAAAATATGCTTGAAAGTGTTAGGAAATGGAATGAATGAATGAAGAAGAGTGGGGTGGAGTTAGGGTATTATGTTGGGTTAGTGGGCTGAAACCCAAACCCAAAGCATAAAATAGAAAAATAGCAAAATTCTACTCAACTCCAAACATATCGATGTCTATACTCAAAAAAGTTGTAAACACCATTTTGGACTCAATGGAAGTGGTCACGAGTCCCAATTTGACTATTTACAGAAATTAGGATTTTAGACTTTAATCCGACTAACGATGCTATATTTAAATAAAACATTTAAATATACAATCGTAAAATATGCAGGTTGTTATAGAATGGTGAACTCGAGACCCCATCAGCCGCCGCCAATATCATTAACCCTAATCGAAATTTGTAGCATGATCCACTCATCAAATCGACGAACTACGAGCACCGATGAACTCCGCAAGACCCTCTCCACGTTGTGGTATCGTCGATTTGACGATGCGTTGAAGTCGATCACGACGAAACGAACCGCCGAAAATGAAGTGCAAATTCTAGGACAAATGATGACTCCAATCAGAAAACGAATCACACCAAGGCATTACGCTCATCGAGAGCTTCTAATCGATATACAATTTGATAGGGTTTGAGGAGTTAAAATTTTGGAATTGAATTGAGGTATTTGGGAATTAGGGTTTGTCTGCCATTGGAAAGGAGAAGCCACAGAGAATTGTACGTACAGAAATAAGAAATAGAAAGACTGCTAGGGTTTATAATGAGCTATTTATATGTATAGCTGAAATAGAATGGATGGACAAGATTGAATTGAAAATTTGACGTTGAATGACCCAAAAAGCCCGTTTCGTTCCCGAAGCGGAAATAGGTCATCTCATATATAAAAATAGATGTTATCAATATTTTTAAATTCAATGGAACAAGTTTCAGGTTCAAATTCCATCGTATGAAGAAGTTATGTTGAAATCAGCTTATTTCAAATCGATTTCAATTGATTTTAATTAAATTGATTTCTAGGCATTTCGAGCCCATACGATCAAACAATAAGTCCGATCATTACGAAACTTGAAATCCTACAAAAATTTACCGTTACGGATCCGATGAAACTGGTTTCGTCGAAATCTGAGTCGGTGGCCAAAATGGCTATTTTCACGTTAATTAAATAAATTAATATTAAATTAATTAAACCAAATTTTCAAATTTAAATTCTATAATTGACAAATTTTATCATTTTGATTTCTTAAACCATTACAATAATTTAAACAAATTTAGGTATCAATTTAAAGTTAGTTAATTTACCAATTACAGTGTTTGATTTCAATTTCAGAAAAATTCAGTAATTGCAAATTAAATTTTCGATAAATTCATTTATTTGATTTTCAACTTGTTATTCCATCAATTACCATTTTATGGGTATAATCATCATTACTGTATAACTTAGTATCTTAATATTTTACCATTTCATCTTACTTTTCATTAGTGAAATCTTTAATTGCATTTAATTGTAATAAATTCGGTTATTGTAATTCAAATTCCAAAAATTTGGTCAAACACAATTCCAATTCTTTTTATTCAAATCAAAAGTCATATTATGATTGAAATTTACATTGGTTACCTCTTATCGAATTAATATCATACAATGATCAATTTAATTTACATTAACTGCATTAATTAAATGAATTAATTACAGTTGATTTCAAATTCCCATTTAACAGATTAACCAAATAGGTAGCATATAATTATTGTCACCATTAACCTTAGTTGCATTTATAAGTTTATTACTTACAACCAAATGTTATAATTTCCTACTTGACACTGATTTAAATCATTAATTAATGCAATATTACATTTGTTTTCCTCTATTCCATTTATAACCAAACTATAACATTTACATTATTTCAATTGATTGGGATTTCGTTCAAGTTGTTAATAATTAACTTTAATAAACTTTGTTATCTTTCATTTTGGTTATTATGTCATTATTAAATTACAAATTTTTTATTTCTTCAAATATTAAATAATAAAATTTATTAAATTAACCAATTTTTAATTATCGAAAATTTACGGGTCGTTACACTCTCCCCCACTCAAAACTTTTCGTCCCCGAAAAGGAAAAGAAGGGAAAAGGAATTAAGAAATCAATATATATTATTCAAAATATTAAATTTATAAACAATTAATTTACACAATTAAATAATTTTAATAAAATATATCAATTTATAACAATTAAATCCCTTTTATCAAGTTGGAATAAAATTTGGAAAATATTTTACAAAATTTTCTAAGTCCAAAATTCACAGAAAATTTCGGTAGAGTCTCCGTTGTACGGAGAGGTCTGGGAGAAATAATAATATCGATAATAACAATATATCTCATAATTTTCAAAATAATATATCCCAACAGCGGGAAAAACAATATAATATCGCTAGAAAACCGTAATCTGAGAACGTACCTATTTGTAGTGCAAATAACGCTTATTTTTATGAAACCAAAAACAGTAGCAATTGCTTCCATAACCTGTATTTCACTTATATAATCCAAAGAGGTTAATAATTACATAAAATGAAATGTTTAAAGTTGTTTTGACCACTAACAAAAAAATCAATATAAAACAACAATCAATTGCAACAAAGCATACAACCATCACATGAAATCAATGAAATCAACCATCCATTCATAGCAAACAAAACAAAACAAATGGTTTGTTCGGATTCAGACACTCTTAATCGCATAGAATGACAAATAAATTACTAAGTATACCATATACTCTACAGTCTTAGATAAAACTCAATAGATTTATTCATACATCCAAAACAATCAGGAGTATCCTTTCCCAACAACCCATAAGCCAAACAAGCAATAACTTCTAACATTATTTAAGCTTATTCTTAAAATTTTCTTTCACAACATTTGTTGTTCATTTTCCTTTTCATTCATCCAATGATTTATCATTTTAAATTTACATTTGTTTCTTACAAATTTTTTTTCTATTCAGTCATTCAGTGTTTATTTCATTTATTTTCATTTATTACTTACAAAATTCATTTTCATTTATTCATTCATGTCATTTTCTTTTATTGCATTACATTCATTCATTTATTTATTACTTAATTTCATTTTTTTACATTCATTTGTTTATAGTATTCATGTTCAAATCAATTACTTAGCATATCAATTCATTAACTTAAGTTTTTAATCATCTGTTTACAATACTTACTTCCCATCACATTTATATAGTACATTTCAATTATAACTTAGGTTTATAACAACTATAACATCAAATTCTTATTTATAAAAGTAATTCATTGAACACTTCCCTTACATAAGTTTTACTTGTCAAATTTTCCATTACATATTCTTTTAATATTTCCACTTTTATAATTGGTAAGTTATATATATGTCTTTAAGAATGAAATTGAAAGTTACACAAGTTTGACTTACTTACTCTAATTAACTTAAGGTTCAATAGTTATCATTCCTTATTTTCATATTATTTTCGTTTACAAGTTACAAATTTCAAATTCCTTGTATATTTCAGTTATAACATAGCATATAATTTCTTATTTCATTTTAGAAGTTCCAATTATTAAATAGTTAAAATTTTATTCCATTACAATAGCTGAAATCTCTAATTTATATAAACTTAAGAACTAAATGCCGGGCTCCATTTCAATTATTCAAAATAATAATATCTATATAATCATATCTTTTATATATATCGAATCAAAATTGGAATTCAAAATTAAGATTATCAAAACAATTGTGCAGTAAAACTACTACAACAGTCTTCCCACTTTGAAACTCGAAAATGAACGTCGATGATGCGTGCACTCATCACCGAAATTATTTTCCAGAAACAGCGAGGGGAGTACAGAACTTATTCCTTTCCAAAATTTCTTTAAAACATTCCTCCAAATTGCATTGAAAAAATTATATCAGAAAATACTTCCAAATAATATAAGTATTATATTCCAAATCATTCAAAAAAAAATTTCAAAATCCCGGAACTTTAAGTTCTAAAATTTTCAATTTATATTTATTTAATTTACAATCTTATTTCTCAACCAATATCTATAAATCTCACTACCTAACAACAAATGTATTACAACCAAATATATCATTTATAAAATTATTATTTTATATACAAAATATATAATAGGAAAAATTATTTCATTCACCTATATTCAAAACAATATTGTGTCGGTCTGTCCTATCAAGTGCTTAGAAATCCCTATCGATGTCATAGCGTCCTATGCACCAACCAGAATTTATAAATACAAAACGGAACAAATTAACACAATACCAAAACCTTTTTATAACACTAACAAATATGCACTCTCATATATATACTCTCAGCGACTCATCATAGGGTATTACTACCCTATTAATAAAGAGTCAAACCCCACAAAGCTAAGGTTTTCGCTAAACCTAAGCTCTGATACCAACTATAACATCCCACCTCGGAACAAATCCCAAATCAAAAATCAAGGGTGGCCACCAAATCAATCGCAAAGTCAGAATATAGTATCGAAGGAATGTTCTCGATCGGAGGAATGTCCTCACTTGGCCCTTTCAATTGCTCCTGTTTTAGCCACCTTAAGCTAACTCATGGGAGTCAGGTCCACGTACATACCTCATATAGGATCGTCGCCAACCATCCTACTTCATTCTGGAATCTCCACCGCGTACACAGTTGTCAAAGTGGTTTTCGGTATTGGCAGAGAGTATGACAATATCTGATCCCGGTCTCTTTAATAACCAATCGCTTATTACACACCGGATGGTTCTTTTACATTTCCAAAACCATTTCATAATTGATATCAAAATATCATATTCAATTCAAATCATATCACTTTCGAAATCATTACTTACTTCCGAAATCATATTCACCTTTGAAATCATATCACATTTGAAATTATAGTTCGAAATTATATTTCCTTTCAAAAGTCATATTTCCAAAATAGGCTAAACTCTCATTTCAAAATATCATATTAAACCAAATATGTTATTTAATTCCCAACTTAGGTTATTACATCATTAACCAGATTCACTTAAAAAAATCAAGAATTTGAATATAACCCATCCATTTTACTTAGTTTGGAATTTAGAAGAAAATAGTTTTGAATAGTTTTGAATAGTTAATATAGATATAAAATAGATTAAATATAATTAAAATAGATTAATTAGATTTAAAATAAGTTAAAACAGGTTAATTAGTTTAAATAAATTAAATGGTTTAAAATAGGTTAAAACGATTTAATATAATTAATATAGGTTAAAATAGTTTAATACTTTGAAATCTTAATAATTAGAAATTTTGAAATAATATATCTTTAAAACAGTTTATATTAAAACATGAATTTGGAATTTATATCAAATTAAACTATTCATTTCAACGCATTTGGACCATTTTTAATTTCCAAGTCAACAAACCAAATTCCAAACCTTTCAATTTAACATTTCAATAAACTATTGAATTTCATATCGTTTCAATCCATGTTCAAATATCAATTCGGATTACTCCAATTTCAAAATATTTCAAAGTTATTTTCCAACAAATTCAATAACTTAATTTCGATAGAATTTCATTTATACTTAAAAGTTTAACTTTTAAACTTCAAATTTAATTTCTTAAAGCAATTCCTTTTAAACCAATTCACATTTCAACACAAAACTTGATTTTCCAATAATGATTCCATTTATATACATCAAATTTTATTTCAAGATATCATTTAATTAATTCAAAAAAAAATTAAGAAGTTCAAAATTATTAAATTTAACCAATCCGGTGTCCGTATATAATTTTCTACCCTAGGGTCAAGTGATACAGATACTTATCACTTCAATCCGCAATTTAAAATGTTACGGTTATATATACCATTTCAAATCGCAATCCCGAATTAATAATAAAATCCATAAAATCGCTTGAGTCTATCATTTCAACCCATGACGATTTTTCCTTAATCTATTGATCATTTGGGTATGTATCATTTCAACCCATAGTGAACTTGCAGTTTATAACGATATAAAATAAAACATCATTCATCCAATATCAACAATCAACATCCGTTACAAACATCATCCAAATCAATCAATAAATATCAATATAGAACTGATAATCAATAACAGGTATTTATCTGGCAATTTATATTCAATAGTAAATTAAATAACGATTTAATTCAAATAAATTCAAATTAACTGAGATGATGATTTAAAACATACCAAACAGTCATTAATAAATTTCCAATCACATCATAAATTTTATTTAACAAACATAAGTAATTTTAGAAGTTGTGAGTGGGTTAAAACACTCACCTTTGAATTTAAATCCAAATTAGGGCCCAAATTCAAACGCTCTCAGAATTCGTTCAAACCAACATTAAAATGTCCAGAATTTCAATACGACCCCAATGCAAGAAACCACGTGTAAATCAGACCTCGTATGAAAGAGTTATGATGATTAGAATATTTGAAAAACGAAATTTAAATAAATGAAATAAAAATAAAAGCTACCCAGCAATTAAGTGCCGCATCAGCGAACGATAGCATCACCTAAACCCTACTCACGTGATCCTGCGTGCCCTCGCCCTAGAAGAACACGATCTCCAGTTTGCGAATCAGCCACCCTCGAGCTTCGCTCGTCGCCGCCATCACCCCCGCTTGCTCGAACGCCTCCGCACGTCAACCACGACCATATGCTACCATGCCCTGATCCCACAACCCACGCGAACGAACGGTGAACTCGAGACCCCATCATCCACCGCCAATATCATTAACCCTAATCGAAATTTGAGCGTGATCCACCCATCAAATCGACGAACTACGACGCTGATGAACTCCGCAAGACCCTCTCCACGCTGTGGTATCGTCGATTTGACGATCCGTTGAAGTCGATCACGACGAAACGAACGGTCGAAAAAAAAGTGCAAATTCTAGGACAAACGATGACTCCAATCAGAAAACGAATCACACCAAGGCATTACGCTCATCGAGAGCTTCAAATAGATATAAAATTTGATAGGGTTTGAGGAGTTAAAATTTTGGAATTGAATTTGAAATTGAATTGAGGTATTTGGGAATTAGGGTTTGTCTACCATTGGAAAGGAGAAGCCACAGAGAATTGTACGTACATAAATAAGAAATAGAAAGACTGCTAGGGTTTATAACGAGCTATTTATATGTATAGCTGAAATAGAATGGATGGACAAGATTAGTCGACGTCATTACCACGTAGTGTCCTTGGCTAGCGTGGGTATAGAGGTGGGGAGTCACAGCTTGGTATCAGAGCCAAACTTCGGAATAATGTAGAATAATCTAGCAAGGATCATTGTCCTAAGTCTTTCTTAGGAGTCGTGCCTTAGGATTTAATTCGAGTCTTCGTACCGTTCTATCCTATTTTCTTTTATGATCCCTTGTTTTATCAATCATGATCGTTTGATATTCATTCTGAGAATAACTTTTTCTTCTTCTTTCTTTCTTAAAGAAGAGAAATGGTTAGATCTGGCCGTACCAACGTCGATCAATCCAGTGCTACTCCTCAGGAGGGAGTATTTATGTCTGCCCAGCAGCTTCTAGATCTTGTTAAGAATGCTCAAGCTATCGGACCCATTCCAGAGCCTACTCATTCTAGATCCGGTTTTGCACGCTTGTGTAGAGATTACACCGATTTGGGTGGAAGGCCATTCCGGGGATCCGAGAGTGTCATTGAAATCCAAGCTTGGCTTAGATCATGCGACCGCATCTTTTCTCGCATGAATCTTGTAGATCTCCACCGAGTCCAAGTGGCTTCTAGCATGCTCCAAGAAAGAGCATTGGATTGGTATGAGCTTCTTATTTCTGAAATCGTTGAAGCGGATCTCACTTGGGAGCAATTCCAGGAAAGATTCAAATTGAAATTTGTGCCGGAGGCTGAAAAAGTAACTTTGGCCCGGCGTTTTATCGACCTTGTTCAAGGTGAACCTTCTGTGACGGACTATGTCGCATCTTTCGAATCTCTTTCTAAATACGGGGTTGAATATATTAATACCCCATTGAAGAAAAATCAGAGATTCGTTTATGGCTTAAATAAGAATCTCAAGAAGCCATTACTTCTGAAATTGGAAGTTTCTTTCGATCAGCTTATTGATATCGCTCTTCGTCTTGAAGAGGCTGATAAAGAGTGTGATGTTGAAGTTGTGGGTGCTAAACAAAACTTCAACAACAACATGAAAAGGCCTATCAAATTTAAAGGCCCCAATCCCACTCCCGACAAGAAAGGGAAGCAAGAAACTTCGATAGCAAAGTCTCCTACCTCTAGTCGTGGACGGTGCTATAATTGTGGTTCTACGGACCACTATGCAAATGAGTGTCCGAAACCATTCTTTTGCCGTTATTGCAAAGGTTCGGGACATATTTTATCTTCATGCCCCAAACTTCCAAACAAGAGAGAGGGAAAGCTAAATGTTGTTCAAGTCCCTAGTGACTCTTCTCTTGGCCAAGGTATCCATTCTATCCTTGATGACATTTATTTTGTGATTATCTAAATCAAGTTCTTTTTGATATGGGTTTCATCTCATTATTTTATATCAAAGGAATTTGTCGATTCTTTTTCTTTAAAAACATTTTGGGCTTGATGACTTTCTTGAGAATTGAGAATCCGGTTGGTGGATCCGCAACACTCAATTTTCTTTTTATTGATGTCGAAATTATTTTATGTGATTTTTCTTTCTGGGCCGGTTTTTACTTAGGCTTCGGAATTGATTTTTGTAAGGATTGACTTAATTTTTATATAGCCATATCCTATGTCTCGAGTGGACTATTCATCTTCGACATTTTCAATCTATTAAGCAGATTTCTATTTTTCCTTTGTGATTTCGATTCCAATTTGATGGCATCATTTTATTCTTTAGGCCCTCATGATGAGGAAAGTGTTATCTCTCTCATTTAAATGGTTTGTGAAATTTTTCGGTATTTTTGAGCTTGTCTTAGGATTATCACCTAAGTAATATCTTGAGTGGTGATAAGTTCTTTTTATCTCAACCTTACTACCGACTTTCTTTAGCTACGAGTTGCGGAAGTTAGAATCCACTTACCGCATTCCACACTCGTTATGATTCTTATGAATGACTTATTATGTCATTCAGTTTATCTAGTTTATTTCATCCATTTTGTAAATCGAGTATTCTATGAATATTTCGATGAGACCATTCTTGTATTCATTGATTTTGGATGAAAATAGCAATTTAAAATTTTGCAAATTTTTTCATAAGATTTATTTATAAGAACAAATTGATTTTGCTCTTAAATGAGCAAAGAATATTCTTAAAGTTTTTTTTTAAGAACATGTTTATCACATAGAAGATGATTTTGTGATTGTATTGCCCATTGAGTGCTTTAAGAATTCTGGTCGATGCGCTTGATCAACGTTATCGATAGGAATCTCCTAAACGCTTTGATGAGACAATTAGACACGATATATATTGACTTGTAAAATGTAAATTTTCTGAAAAGATTACTACTTAAAGATAAATGTAATTTTGAAAGTTTTAGCTTTTCGGGAAAGAAGATTATTTGAAAGAATTCTTTTCCGATATCCTTATTCTTGTGATTCCCGAAGGGAACCAAGATTTTTTCTTTTGTACCAATGCTAATTGTATTGGTTTGGATGCCGTTCTCTTGCAAAAGAGAACGTGCTATCACTTGTGCTTCTAAACCATTAAAGCCCATCGAGACTAGGTATGCCACTCAAGATCTAGCGCTCGCGGCTATTGATTTCGCTTTTAGAATTTTGGCATCATCACTTTTCGGTGAGAAATTTGTTCACTACCCCGATCATAAATCTTTGGAATATTTATTTTCTCATAAGGAACTTAATATTGGCTCGAGTTCCTTACATCTTATGGTCTTGAATTCTTTATACTCCCGGAAGGGGAATCATGCTGCCAATGCACTTAG
Source organism: Allium fistulosum (assembly GCA_030737815.1). Classification (NCBI taxonomy): domain Eukaryota; kingdom Viridiplantae; phylum Streptophyta; class Magnoliopsida; order Asparagales; family Amaryllidaceae; genus Allium; species Allium fistulosum. Next base: position 1,363,026,325 of record CM060903.1, on the reverse strand, counting down.
TTGTAGGCAACAAGTGGTTATTTCTTTGATGATGTCCGTATGGAATGCCAAGTTCATCGGACGTTTCGATGTACTTCGTTTTATTGAGCTTCATCTCATTTCTTTTATGGACAAGTGTCCGATGTTCTTTTATGGTGTTTGGTCCATTTGACGTACCGTCTTCGAAATACATCGTTGTTCGAATTATTTGTGCTTTGGTTCATCTGGCGTACCGTTGTTGTACTACGCTATTGTTCCAAATTATTCGAGTTTCTAATTTCTTGGGCATACCGCTTTTGTGCTACGTCGTTGCACCGGATCAATTTTCTGCTATTCATGACGTTTTCCACGTCTTTTATTTACGGAAATGCCTTTGGGATTCCGATTTTATTCTTGAGCCTAGTGTTATTGTAGAAATTGAAGTTTCACCTAATTTGACTTTTGAGCAACATTTTACTCGCATCATTGCTTCAGAGGTTGAGCGCCTTCGAAATAAAGATGTTCTTTTTGTGAAAGTTCAATGGTTCTCAAATCTCAACGTTAGGTCTTGGGAATCCAGAGAATTCATTGAGCGAACTCGTTCGGGCTAACTCTTTCATGCTCTTTATGGTGAACTTCTTATTTCAAATTTTCTTTTGTGTTGATATGCTTCTATGGTTGTTACTCTTTATTTTCTTCTTAAGTATTGCGAGGATGCAATTTCTTTAAGGAGGGGAGTCTGTAACAACCCGCATATTTATCGATTTTATATTTAAATGTTTTATTTAAATATAGAATCGTTAATCGGATTGATGTCCAAAAAGCTACTTTTTGTAAACAATCGAATTAGGACTCGAGACCACTTCCATTGAGATCAAAACGTCGTTTGCAATCTTTTAAGTATAAACTTCGATATGTTTGGAGCTAGCTAAAAATTTGAGCATTTGCACTTTGGGTTTGGGTTTGGGTTCAGCCCCTTTGCAAACTTAACCCCCAAATCTGAACCACTTCTCCCCATTCTCCCTCACTTCCTCCTCATTTCAGTTCTTGAGCAACAATGGTGGAAGAGAATGGGAAATAAAAATTCAAAACCCTAGTCTTCATTAGCAAATCCAACTTCTAGCTCCAAATTCAAAGAGAACCCATTGGTAAGCATCTCCTTCTTCTTCTCCAACTCTTTCTCCTTCCAATTTCAGAAATTCCTAAACCTAACTTTGGGAATGTTCTCCTTTTAAAGCTTAGATTGAAGCTTTATGAGTTGTTATTGAAGAGGAATTGATCTTAGCTTGTTTTAAAAGCTTCTTCTTCATTTGTTTGGGTTCAAAGGTGAGATTTTTATCTCACATCTATGTCTATATCTATCTTTGTTGTTAGGTATGAATTCCTAACACTTATCCATGTGTATTTGATTTTTGATTGGATTGATTTGGTGTGTATTCCAATTTTTGGTGTTTTGATTTAATTTTTGTGAAAATCCTTTTATGGATGTTTGAACATGTTTTTGGTGATGTATCGAAGTGCCTATAGGGCTGGGTTGCCGATTGGCGTAAACCCTTAGTGTTCGTCGCTCGTTCGATCGCATTTCGGTTCGGATTCGTCGATTTTGAGCTAGGCTTTTTTTTTGCCTAGCAGAAAAAATCAGACGTCTGAAATAAATTTCAGACGTCTGAAACCAAATACAGACGTCTGTAACAAAAATACAGACGTCTGAGATCATACGTCTGTAATAAAATATTTAGACGTCTGAATATAGTTCAAAATATTTTTTACTCTCTGTTTCAATTTTAGACCTCTTAGACGTATGAACAAAACTTTTCAGACGTCTGTAATCATATTTAGCCGTCTAAATTAAATATTTAGACGTCTGAACTACTGATTCTGCCTAATTTGCCTATTTTCGAGTAAATTTCCAAGGTTTATCGATTTTTGTCGATCCTACTTATTGTTATTAATTATTATCGACTTTGATGACTTCTTTCTTTGATTTTTGAGAATATCCATTTTTGATGGATTCGTTATTGATTTCTTTGGATTTTATTCACGTCTTCGAAAGTGAATTTTTATGATTGATTGTTTCTACAATCACTTCTATGATTTGTCACTTCAAAATATAAAGGTTTTCTATACTAGTAGTAAATATCAAAACCCTTTCATTAAAACGATTTCAACACTATTTTATTACAAAGCTCGTTTCTTAAAACCGTTTTCCAATCTATTAGTATATACAAACCTTTACCTCATTCGTATGAGAAAATCTAATTAAACGGCTTAGCAAAACAAGTGGTATGAAATGCTTGCGTTTACTTCGTCGGTTAATTTATGGACTTGTTCGACTGAAACTCTTGTGACAACTTTCTAGTGGAGATCTACAATTTGTTCGCAAATATTTAAGTTAATCTTGTGGTTATGGGACATAAAGCTAAACTCATATATTTACTAGCTTATTGTAATTGACACTTCTTGATGATCAATGACGATCATTTTATGGTTTATACTAGCAATGTGTGATGTCTCTTTGTCCATGTGAAGGACTGTACTTCACTTTATTAAGCTTCGTCTCATTTCTTTGTGAGCTAGCAACCCATGTACTTTTAATGTGTTTCGATTCATCTGATGTACCGTTTGTACTACATCGATGTCTCGGCTTTCCAGTTCATTGGACGTACCGTTTGCACTGCGTCAATGTTCAATTCATTGGACGTACTGTTTGCACTGCGTTAATATTCGATTCATCTGATGTACCGTTTGTACTACATCGATGTCTCGGCTTTCCAGTTAATTGGACGTACCGTTTGCACTGCGTCAATATTCGATTCATCTGATGTACCGTTTGTACTACATCGATGTCTCGGCTTTCCAGTTCATTGGACGTACCGTTTGCACTGTGTCAATGTTCAATTCATTGGACGTACCGTTTGCACTGCGTCAATGTTCGATTCATCTGATGTACCGTTTGTACTACATCGATGTCTCGGCTTTCCGGTTCATTGGACGTACCGTTTGCACTGCGTCAATGCTCCGGCTTTCATGCTCCTGTTTGGGATTGGCCATCCTTTTCTTGTGATTTCTGGATTTCTTGTTGTGATTTCTGGAATTTATGTTTTACCAGCTTTTACCATTGACATTGATGAGTATGTCATTTTATTGTGGCTTGGTGAATTAATTAAAGAATATGACATTCTTTTTTTGCTATGAGATTCTTGAGATATTGTATGCCTTTAGTTGATTTTCTATGTAGACTTGACGTAGTATGACATTCTTGGTTATCATACGTTTTTATTATATCTCTTCTTATATCTCATTTTATCTGATAATTATAGCTAGACTGATCCGTTTATTATTTTCTTCTTAAATAATACTCGGGTCAGACTGAGATTTTACAGGTGCTTCCTCTTGACTTCTTATCTGGGACTACCATCTGACTTTTGGCTTACTACTCTAGCATTGTAGTTTTTGGTTGTATACATTCGATACATTGACTCATTGATGTATACATATTCTGTTGTCTAGCACTTGTATCTTTTCTTTTGTGTTATTGTTGATCTTATTTGACCACTACTCTGATGTACACTTTCATGTGTTATATTCATATCTATTTCCGCCTTTGTGATATGAATTGTCTGTGACTGATTTGTGTTATGTTTATTTCTATATTTGTTTTCGAAGATTATATATAGCCACTGTGTGATATCTTTGAGTTTGTATCGGTATGTCGGATTTCCTCCTTAAACGAAATGCAAGCTATACTATCTGACATATCGGTGCTCGCACAAAGAAATTACATAGATGGTCGCTCCTCAACAGCCTTTTTCTCCGCGCCAGTCGACGTCATTACCACGTAGTGTCCTTGGCTAGCGTGGGTATAGAGGTGGGGCGTCACATGTCATCTCTCTTACTTTTACTTTATTTTTACTACATATATATATATATATATCTGTGCGTGTGATATTGCATGTTAATACACACACACACACATATATATATACACACATCTGTGTTGATTATCTGTATTTTGATTTAAATATTAAAGTAACCATAAGATTCATTCACACTATACTACACTATTTCCCACATTTAGTATCAGAGCCTTAAGTTTTCAAAAATTCGTTATTTGATTTTTGAAAATTATAAATGGCTAGTAACACCGGCAGTACACTTTTTAATACTTTTGTAGAAGGATAATCAACTGCTAAACCCCATTATTTAATGGTAGTAATTCTGCTTATAAGTCATGTAGGATGAAAACTTATTTACAATTCAATGGTTTAGATATGTGGAACATTATACATAGTGAATACACTGAACCCCAAATTGAATTTCACATTGGACACCAAACCAAAGGAGATATGGACTTAATAACTCAAATGCCATGAATGTTTTATTTTGCTCCTTAGATAAAAATGAATTTAATCGAGTTTCTATTTGTAAGACTGGCTATGAAATTTGGAGAACATTGCAAGTCACACATATGGGCAAGTAAAGTAAATAAAAACATAAGGGATGCTGACCAACCAGTTTCAACATTTTAAAATGAAACAAAATGAGTCTATTTATAACATATATTCTAGATTTCAAGATATAGTTCATTCATTAGTATCATTAGGGAAATAATTTCTCAAAAGATGACCATGTTAGGAAAATCTTTAATTCACTGTCTTCTAAATGGGATCAAAAGACATTAGCAATAGAGGAAGCCACTGATATTAGTATATGTAAAATTGAAGAAAATTAGTAATCTAATGTTCTATGAAGCACAGTTGCAGGGTAGAAGGGAAAATAAGGCAACCGAAAAGAAATCACTTGCATTCAAAACAATAATTGACGATCAAGATTCAAATGACGATGATAATGATGAGGAGATTTCTCTTATGGCTCGAAATTTAGAAATTTTCTAAGATAGAGATAGATGGACAATATTCATAAAACTGAAAACAAAAATTCTAGAAACGAAAATGTTTTTAAGTGTTACGACTGTGGTGAATCTCGCCATCTACGAAGAGACTGTTCGCAGTTAAAAAAACAAAGAATTCACCAAACATCGATTCATTTAAAGGGAGAAAAAGGGCTTACAATGCAATTTTGGATGATTCTGATACAACATCCAGTGATGAACCAGGCACTAATAATATCAACATGTGTTTTACGATGATTGAAGATTAATCAAGTCAAACAAAGGAAACATCAAAATCGGCACCTTTTACATTTCATATTTTATTTTTTATTTTTTTGGAAATTATATAGTATAGAAATACATATATAATAATGATAATAATAGGTATATATAAATATATATAATTGTATAAATATATTTCTTCAATTTTTTAACTTTGAAATTTCGACAACATTTCGACATATGCCACCAAGATATGTTGACATATCTAGCAGAATTTGAGGAATCTTTTCAAATTTTGAAATTTTAAAATTCCCTCACTTTTTCTTAAATTCAAAATTTTAAAATATAACTTTTTACCCGTCACATGCGAATTCAACCTCTATTATTCACTCCTTCTTACTTTATCTTCAACACGCACACTTTATCTTAAAAATCAAACAAATTCTTCACTCTTTGTCCTCCAAAACAAACCAATGATGTCTTCCTCAAACCAACCCTCTTTATCCAAATCTATTAGGCTTGCCAAAAAGATCAAAAGTTAACTTTTTAATGATCAAGAGTCCATTGAAACATACATTGAGTATAAAACTTATGGTAAAGTCTTTCTGGGAACATTTGCTAATTTTAATGAGTTATATTCTTATGATTTACAAGATCTTGTTTTGGAAAATGATATTTTTGCTTTAACTGATTTAACTCAAAATGGTATTAATTGCTATCCCAATTTGGTCAAAAAAAATTATGCTAATTTGAATGGACATTTTTATCAAGGAAAAGAAGGTCAAATTTGGGGTAGTGTCAAAGATGCTACCATTGTTTCAGATTATGAAATTCTTGGTCAAATTATTAATTGTAAAAGTAATGGAAATGACCTCTCCAATTTTAAAATTGATTATAGAAATATAGAAGTTATACATGTTTTGTTTTCAAGTGATGAAGGGTATAATTTTAAAGGTAAGAATCTTAGTCCAAAAGCAATACTAATGAGTCTTATTTTATAACAAAGTATTACATCAAGGATGGGAAATTACAACAACCCCGCTCAAAAAGTTTTCAAATCTCCTTTGCTATTTTTGGAAAATATGATATAAATTGGGCTCAAGTGATTTTGGAGGACTTTGTTCAAAACAAAATTTCTATATATGAAAACACACTTTACAATGGTGCGTATCTTATTAAAATTTTCAATTATTTTGGTATTGACTTAAGAGGTGAAAACATTTTGCCTCATAAATTTTTAGAAAAAATAAACCTCTCTCTCATAGATTTTATGTTTCTCTCGAATTTGAACCCTATGAGTCTCTTACCAAAAAGGAAGAAAGGTTAGCAAGAGAAGAAGAGCAAGAGATTCTTTAGGAGGATGAAAGTGGTGATATGGAAATAGAAGAGGAGGAAGAAAAGGAATAAGAGGAGGAAATGGATATATCTCTTGAAATCTATGACATAAACCATCTCGCTACTTAAACAAAGAGATACTTAGAAATCAAGAGAAGTTTCTTAATAATCAAAAGAAGCTTAAGCGCTCTTTCAGTATCAAGTTCACCATCCTCTCAAACAAAGTTGACAAATACTTTGTGAAGATAATGAGAAAGTTTGGAGGAAATTATTATTTTTCTTCATCATTCTAGATCTTCTTATCTATCCTTATGTTTTCTAGTTTTATTTATGTTATTTTAATGTATTTTTCATTATATTTATGTATCTCTCTATTTTATCAATGAAATTTGCTTAGAGACTTCATTTCTTTTGTTCAATGATGTTCCTTTATTCTTTAAAATCATAAACTAAAATAATAACAAATATAAACAAAAATTAAAGGAAGAACAAAAACATGCAAATTTCTGCATGCATGCCGACATAGCCTACCCATGTATGTTGACATACCTTGGTATTTCCAAATTTTAAAATTTTAAAGGATTAGTTATTTTTTGAAGGGATTAGTTATTAATTTGAGTAAAACCATATTTCTTCTAGAAAAACTCAGAAATCAATTCATCCTCTTATTTTATTCCTCTCTACACATCTCTTTTCATAAAAACGAATTCAAACATCAATTTTTCAAAAAAAAAACTTAGTGACAATCTAGAAGAAATTCTTCGATCATTCAAAAATGCTCTTTACTTCATTCTTCGCAATCAACGACATTTGAAGTTGAGTCAATTGCAAATGATCAAAGAACAGGAAAAATAATTAGATTCTCTTCAATATTTGATTTCTTGTTTCGCTAAAGAAGTCAAACGCAAAGCCGTGGAATGCTCGAACTCTAAGGCGAAAGTGGAACATGAAGATTAGGAAGTTCTCAACACCAATCCAATCTTTGGATCCAAAGGATGGGTCGACGTTCCTATGAAAATCTTGTTTAAAATATGTATTTATTATTTGTACATTTTAATCTATATAACTAACTCTAGTTTTATTTATAATTTTCATGTAATTGATTGAATATAAGTGTGTATAGATGTAAAAATTATGATGTATGGTTTAAACAAATGTAAAAGTTATTTCTTAGAAATGTCATATGTCAATCAATATTTATTTTCATTCCATATACAATATTATCACATTCCATAGCATTTAATATGTTACATTTAGGGGGAGTTTTATTTCTCTCTACCCATTTTTGTTGATGACTAAAGGGAAGAAAAATATAAACTATAATATATGCATATACTAAGGGGGAATTATTCAAATATGGGGAGTTAACCAATTTAGGGGGAGTTACATTATATTTTATAATAAATATATTTACCAGGTTATCTTCATCAAAAAGGGGGATGTTGTCAATACCACAAATATTAGTTTTCATGACAACAACCATATAAGTATAGGTACTAATGTTTTCCTCACTTGTATAGAATATTTTTAGAATATTGCACAGGTTTATACAAGTACAGGATAATTGAGTCTGAAGACTAATCAGTATAGAGATTAGAGATTAAGATTCAGAGATGATGAAGATAATTAAAAACTCATGGTTTAAAGACAAAGAAAGTTCAAAACTATATATTATAGTTGATAGACATTAGATAAATTTGTTAAAGTCCTTGAATAGCAACTTTTGTTTCTTTGAATACTCTCTCATCAAAAAAATATTATATTTTTAAAATATATTTCTACAAATATTTCATAGAAGTTTCATATACTAAAAACTATTTAAAAACTATTTTTAAATGATTTTACAAAATATTAGAATTTTATAACACTTTAAATGTATTATTGTTTTTCCTAAAATACAAGGGTATATCGACATACCCTACCTATGTATGTCGACATATATATCGTCGAAGAGATGTTTATTAAATTTTTGAATAGTTGTGAACTTTGGCTCCATATCTTTATGAATACACATGTCCCTTCAAACACTATATAAAGGGGACTTGAAATGAATTTTAATATTTCTCTATATTCTTCTTACTCTAAATTCTCATTATATATTTCAAAAAATCCACTTTTTTTTACTCTTCAAATTCAATCTCTCTACTTTACTACATTCATTCTCTATAACCTACTCATTGATTTGCAAGTATTCTCTCTTCAATTCAAAGATCAAAGGGCTATAGGATATTTTGTATCCAAAGTACAACTATTTGCAGTTGGAATCAACAATGCTCTACTACTATTTGTATGGGTGTGCTTGTTGCTCGTTCAGATCAAGTGGGTGAACACGCACGTTTGAATCAAGTAGACGATCTTGTTGTGCGGTTAAACCAAGAGAGTCTACCCTGAGCTCAGAAAGTGAGGAGGGTGAATCTTGTTGAAATCAAGATTGTATTCTGGTTTGCTTGCCACCTGCTTAAAGTAGGGGTTTGAAATGAAAGATGTACATATAATGTATAGGTATAGATGCAAGATTGGTTAATCTGAACTAGTATAAAACTCCCTGTGTCGGCTCTCTTACTTTTACTTTTTTTGCTGCATTTATATATTTTTGCACCTGCCTGTTAATATATAACTGTGTTGATTATATGTGTTTTGATTTAAATCTTAAAACTGTTTAGAAAATTTCTATATAAGTTATAAAACACTATTCACCACCCTCTAGTGTTAAAGTAGCATTAAGATCTGTTTACACTATTCTACACCATTTACCACATCATGGTCTCTAAAGGATTCTTCTTCAATCATCATTGTACTTTGTCTCTTCCTAGGTCCAATCTTCTATAGGATCCCTTTAGAGAATTTTTAAAATCCTAGTAGCAAAGTAATAACTGTCTTGATCTTCAATTTCACCACGAAAGCATCAAAAATTGTTAGCCTTAATTTTAGGCTAATACCCCAGTAGATAGAGTAAATATAAAACTGAAAGCATTCAAACAGAAAATAAGAAAGGATATAAGAGATTATTATAGTTGTTTGGTAAACCGATAGCCTACGTCCACTTTGATGTTTTTATTGATTAGTTTGCACTAGCACTACCACTTTTACAATGTATTTTCGAGATTCAATCTCAACGTACAAAAATGGCAGCATTTTCCCTAGAAAATATAAGCAAAAAATCAAAGAATCTTTTTTATTAGAGATGATGACCTATTTGGAACTTATTTTTCCTTTTCAGGCCTTTAGAGTCATCGGATCTCGCACGAAAATAATTAGTCATTCAGATCTGATATACTAAGAAAGAGATCAAGTTACATATGGATCAATTCTTAAGGCTTGATGGATTGGTGCCGATCCATAGCCTTAGCCCAGAATGCTGCACTTGGCTTAGAGATGGTCTTTTTGATGGATCGGTACTGGTCCATCCCCTTGCCTAAAACATGTCTTTTCTTCAACTTAGCCTAGAGATCCATTATGCAAAAGCACAAGGATTTGACTTTTTGATGGATCAGTATTAATCCATCCATAGAATGCTACTGATCCATGAACCTAGCCAAATTTTGCCTTACTACTTCGTTTGATCTTTGTAGTTGACTTTCTTCGTGTCTAGAGTCCATTCTTTCATTATTTAATAGTCCAAATCCATATACACGTCGCTTAGGTAAAATGCCAAATAATAGGAGAATTTATTTATTTATATACACATAGTTCAATACTCATGATTATGAACACATTCATAACTGTGGTCTGTTAAATACTTATTTCTATGGATTTCATATTATATGTATGAATGTAATCATCAACATTCAATATATATATATATATATATATTTGCGTGTGTTGCGAATATTTTTTGTCTCACAACACCCTAAATGATCACAAAAGTAATTATAGGGTACTTCCGTGGATTAGAATCAACAAACTTACGTGATATTAGGTTTGTCTTTAGGTAGTAATTATGTTGTTGGTAACTTACACAATTATGTAGTTGCATTTTAACTACTTGTTAAAATTTTGAGTTGGGTTTGTATCCAATTCGAGTAAAAGCAAAAGAAAACAAGGTAGAAAAGAATCTAACACTAAAAACTAAGTGGTTAAAATGCCGGAAAAAGTAAAGACATGGAGAATTTTACTTGATTCGAATGTTAAAGAATCCTAGACCCATAGAGGAAATATCAATTTCTTCTTTTGTATTCTTTGTACAAACATTAATGTTAGAAGTAAAGAACTTTTCGTTATTAACCTTAAAACATCAAATTAGGAAAAAGATCCCCTTTCTTACTACGGTGTCTTTTCTATTTATAGTATAGAGATGCACGCGGATCGCCATCACTCTTTTTCTATTGTTTTTATTTCCACCTTTGGATTCTACATGTGTCATCCATCCATTTGTTTCTTTGGTATGCATGGATCGTTGACGTGTCTTTGGCGGAAAACCTTAATTTGAGTAATTGAATTTTGGGCATTGGCGGGAAGTTTGAAATTGGAGCGGGAGCATCTGAAATTAAGGTGGAAAACTCAAATTTGAATGGACCATGCACTTCTAATCCGAGGGGCGAATGGCCCGCGTACTGCTCCTGTTTATGAATGAGAGTGTAATGAAATGTTCCCCTTTTCTTCGATGTAATTGCATCATTTCTAGTACTCTTGTCACGAAGAAATTGAGAGTTAATCCTTTGTTTTGTTTTGGGGCTTTGTTGGTATATATGGACTGAAACTGCGCTATTTGTATGATACTGCCCTAGAGATGGATAGAATTGAGTTGTGTAACATTCCCCATTTTGAGGCCCAAAACTAACTACTACGGATGATGCAGTCATCCACGGTTATTAATTCTTGACTACAAAATGCAGCTCTATTAATCATATCAATAATCATCATCACTTGGATATGAAATATTTTCAAATACAGTATAATAACCAATTTTCATATTTCATTTCACAAAGGAGATTTCATATTCATTACATAATCCCATTCATAATCCCATGTTCAGAAAAATTATAATTATTACAAAATATTCCAAGAGCGACAAATGAAGATGCCCCCTTTGTTGATTAGAGCCAAATACTTGGCAATTATACAACTTTGCCATTACATCCAAATAGATAAACTTAAACAACGCAGCGGAAATATATAAAAGCTCCTAATAGCTAGATTGCCTCCTGCACGTCTCCAGAAGCTTATTCGTCCTACTAAGAAACTTGAAAACCCCTTATTCTCAATCTAATAAAATTAATTTTGAGCACCCAAGAGTTTAAGGGGAAATATAAACTTCGAGTCAGACAAAAGGTCTGGTGTGAATAATAACCTACCATTTCTGTAACGACCCTGAAATTTAAATTTATTTAAATTAATAATTAAATGAATTTTTGAATTAAATTGAGTAATTAAATAAATTTTTGGATAAAAATTTGTAAATTTAATTAGAAAATTGGAGCGAGTTTCCCCGATTCAAATATAACTGAATTTGTAAACAAATGAACAAAATGAAGTATAAAATTGTACAAAAGTAAATAATAATATAATCAAAACAAAACATCCCTATACTATCATCTCAGCCGAAATAATTCAAACAACAAGCTAAACAAACAAACAAAATAAAATAAACAAATAAGTAAAAATATAAAGTGAATAAACAAAAACAATACACGTATAAGCAAAAGCAAAGACAAAATAAAAATATCTATACCCACCAAAACATATTATATCAGCTCAAACTCCTCAATCACATACAAGAAGAATTTATCAACCTAGGGAAGGCATAGAAAATTAAGTGCAAGGCAAATATCTATGTAAACTAGGATGGAGGCATGAGCAATAAATGCTATCTACTTTTCAGCATGATCAAGATCAAATCAGCCGTGAGCAAAGGAAAAGAAAATGAATTGGTACAAACAAATAAATGCAAGCATCTCTAGCCCATACCCTACTGTATAAAACAAATACAATTCCCCTGTACAAAGCATTATATCAGCCTTCTCCCCTCATTTTAGTTCGAGCACCATCATAACTGAAAGAAGAAAAAAATAATATCATCTCCACCTTAAACAACAACACAAATGAATCAAGGCAACCAGAAATTCAAAAACATAAGCAACTAGAGAAGATAAGTTAGCATTCAATTCAAACTGAAGATTAAAAAGCTTCAGCAAGCAAAGACACTTGAGCCTGTTTCAAGCATCAAGCTTCAGACTTCTTTCCAGTATTCAACCTTTTCTGTTCTTCTCTGCTCTTCTCCTCTGTTCTTCTTGACCAAGTGAGCAACTTTAATCTTTTAAACCATTCTTTGAATCCAATATTGAGAATCTGTGGGTAACTCCACTTCTAAAAATCTTAGAGTAAATCTGGTTGAATGATATTATCTGAAACAAATATGGTTATATAAATTCCTGGTATTTCTGTGGATATGTGACAGTGTATATATACTGTGTGTTTCAAATACTTCCAGTTTGGTTTGAAAAGGGAAAAATTTCAAATCTCACAATGGAATTTAGATTCGACCTTGATTTATAAATGAAAGTTGTTTGTAGATGTCTAAAGATGATTGTAAAAATAGTTTCCAGATTTTTATTTCAACAAATAATTTTAAAAATGGAAAATAACAGTAAATTACATATCCATGTCAAAAATCAACACATCTAATTTCTGTTTTGGGTTGTATAGAGGGATTTGTAGTTAAAAGCTATGATTTTTAACATGTATTTCCAGATTTTTAAGTTGATATTCGATCGGGAAATTGGAGATGAACGTTTCCGGCAAATTGACGAATTGCTGGTGATCAACGGGATGGTTGAGGACGAGCTCGTGGTTGAAGCTAGTTATGGCATCGGGGATTATGGGAAAAATGTAAAAGAATTTTTCTAATGAGTAATTAATTCGAATGGGATCGAACTAGGGTTTAAGTTAGTGTTTTGTTCGACTGGGTTGTCAAGGAAATGGCGATGGACCAGGGGAGTCGGAGACGATCGCGATAGGGGGTAAGGTCGCGTTGATGTGTGACGAGGCTCCAGTGAAGAGGCCCGGTGATCTTATGGTCTGAGGCGAAGGGGAGAAGGTGTTTTACGGCCATGGCGTTTCCAGTCAGATCGAGACATTTGCTCGATCTTGATTTTCAATTAAATTTGTCGAAACTGGGTGGTTAGGGTGTTGAACTGGGCGCCAGTGATGTGCCGGAGGAAGCGATGTTGGTCGGAGTGGAGGCGAACTGACGTGCACATGCACGTGTACACGTTTGGGTGGCTGTGTTGCTTCGTTTTGGAGAAGACGAGTGTAATTCGGGAAAACGTCACGATAGTTTCCAGGCGACTCGAAGCAGACGAGGGTGGAAGGGAACTCGGGACAGGCACGGGGATTTGTGGTGATTTACTCGAGTAGTTTTTGTTTCCAGATTCTAACTTGTTCCAGTAAATAATTTTAAAATGTTGGGTTTAAAATTTAAATCAAAGGTTATTTTAAATAAAACTTAATTAAGTAATTAGATTTAAATGTTTTAATTTGTTAACTTAAAAGTTAAGTTGATTTATATTGGATTTAAAATTAACTAAGACCAATAAATTATTTATTTAAATCTAATTAATTTAAAAATTAAGGAATAATTAATCTGATTTAAATTTATCAGATGATAAATTTGATCCTACTTATGAATGTTTGGATTTTATATTGAATGTTAAATTGTTTGACATCCCTGATGTACGATGCTTTGTGATATACCCTGATTTATGTTGTGATCTGAAATTTCTATTTCTGTGATATATTGTTATGTGAATATGAAACCCTTGACCCGTGAAATGGCACTTGAATTTCGATGCGACAGGGAGTCGGATTCCAATTGGTTATCCGAAACCCACATCGAATTGTAATTGTGAATCTTTGTGACTGATAAATTTATTTTATCTATGAATCTGTGAATGAAGATAAGCGTTATCGATTATACCGCTTATCGATATATCTATGATGATTGATGTTGCACTATTGTGTGTTAAACCCCTGGACTATACTGTTACACACACAAATATGGATTTCACGTGGAAATCGGTTAAGTCACAGATAATTCAAATTGATATTTTTGAAATTGAAATTTTAATTTCAATTGATTTTGAAAATTGAAAATCTGGGGTTTTAAAATGAAAAGCTTTTGAAATGGAATCTCAAAGATAAAAGTTATTTTGAATAACTTAATCGAGTTGTGAAAATTTAAATAATTTGATTTAAATTTGAATTCAAGTTTGAAATTAAATCTATGATTGAAACTAGGGACTAAAGATGATATAAAATGTGTTTGTATGAATTTAACCATTTTAAAAGTATAAGTTGGGAATTTGGATTTAACCCAAGGATTTCAACTAGTATGAATGAATCAGATTTCCAAAGTAAAAACTGTTGTTTTTAAATGGTAAAAGCTTTCAGATAAGAAATGAAATTCCAGTTAATTAAAGGAATTTCAAGTAAATTGAAAAATGGATTTTCCAAGTTATGAATTGTTTTGAAAGCTATGAATCAAATCTGTTATTTTTAACAGATTTAAAATGATGTTTTGTTTAAACCATTTGAAATGGAATTGTTTTGAAAGCTATTAGTTAAATCTTTGATTTAAAGATTTAACGAATTAATTAAACTGAAATGGAAATCGATTTGGAAAATCTATGAAGGAATCTTTGTGAAATTAAGTGAACTTTGTGAATTGAATCTTTTTGTTTAAAAAGATTAAAATGGTAATTTGTTAAACCATTTGAAAAGAAAGTTTGGGTTTAAATTGTGACTTAATTGAAATCCCAATATCCATATATTTTCGAATATTACGCTCACTATTCGGGTTAGCCGGGAAAGGACCTTTGGGTCGTATAACTCATTCTGAATAGTGATACGTCGTATATGGATCGCATTTGCTATATTACAGCATGATAGGGGGTTCTCGCTTTGCGGTTAGGTGGCGAACGGGAGACTCTTACCCCTACATGTCCCTGAGAGGGATGGGTTGGTTAGGCGAAGGCCGTGACAGTCGATATGTTATAAGCTCCGGCGACTCGGATTTGAACGGTCGAATATATGGCATTCGAGTACGATGTAAAGTATGGATGTCGATTTTCGAGCGCGAAAATTTGGGACGTTACATTTGGTATCAGAGCTAAGGTTGAACTTTAGCTCAGGAGTATAACACATTAAGTAGCTCATTAGAGATAGAGTGAAGTAAACTCTAGAATGAGTATTTCTCAGATATTCGTTCGAACGTCTCAGTAAATTCTCTTGCTATCCACAGATAGTGAGTATGAGTGCAAGAAGAGGACGAGATAGGGGACAAGGGAATACGACTATAAATGGTCAATACCCTGCAACAGTGGAAACAATCTTTCTCTATCAATTTTCTTTGATTCGTTTCCAAATTCTTTTGATTGCTTCGTATCAGCTACAAGAAGAAGTTTCGGTGTGATGATGGCTCTACGAACCGTTGTAGGAGATTCTTACTTCGTATTTTCATCGACTTCTTATCAGCCTTTTGGATTTAAACCTTAATGAATTTGAAATTGGAATTTTAAATTGAATTAAATTGACTAATAAAATATGAGGGTAAATTGAATTGAATCAATTAAAACGATTTCGTTTGAAACCAAATTTTGAAATTCTATTGTAATTTCTGTGAAAACCAAAGTCTGAAGAGGGACAAATTGGTATATATTCTGAGATATTCCGACTTGAATTCGGAATCCGTATCTTGCGTTTGAGGAATTATAGGAGATCGAATCTGTCTATCTCTCTCTTTGTTTTTTTCGTGCCTGCGAATTTCGAGGACGAAATTCTTTTAAGGGGGGAAGTTTGTAACGACCCTGAAATTTAAATTTATTTAAATTAATAATTAAATGAATTTTTGAATTAAATTGAGTAATTAAATAAATTTTTGGATAAAAATTTGTAAATTTAATTAGAAAATTGGAGCGAGTTTCCCCGATTCAAATATAACTGAATTGTAAACAAATGAACAAAATGAAGTATAAAATTGTACAAAAGTAAATAATAAAATAATCAAAACAAAACATCCCTATACTATCATCTCAGCCGAAATAATTCAAACAACAAGCTAAACAAACAAACAAAATAAAATAAACAAATAAGTAAAAATATAAAGTGAATAAATAAAAACAATACACGTATAAGCAAAAGCAAAGACAAAATAAAAATATCTATACCCACCAAAACATATTATATCAGCTCAAACTCCTCAATCACATACAAGAAGAATTTATCAACCTGGGGAAGGCATAGAAAATTAAGTGCAAGGCAAATATCTATGTAAACTAGGATGGAGGCATGAGCAATAAATGCTATCTACTTTTCAGCATGATCAAGATCAAATCAGCCGTGAGCAAAGGAAAAGAAAATGAATTGGTACAAACAAATAAATGCAAGCATCTCTAGCCCATACCCTACTGTATAAAACAAATACAATTCCCCTGTACAAAGCATTATATCAGCCTTCTCCCCTCATTTTAGTTCGAGCACCATCATAACTGAAAGAAGAAAAAAATAATATCATCTCCACCTTAAACAACAACACAAATGAATCAAGGCAACCAGAAATTCAAAAACATAAGCAACTAGAGAAGATAAGTTAGCATTCAATTCAAACTGAAGATTAAAAAGCTTCAGCAAGCAAAGACACTTGAGCCTGTTTCAAGCATCAAGCTTCAGACTTCTTTCCAGTATTCAACCTTTTCTGTTCTTCTCTGCTCTTCTCCTCTGTTCTTCTTGACCAAGTGAGCAACTTTAATCTTTTAAACCATTCTTTGAATCCAATATTGAGAATCTGTGAGTAACTCCACTTCTAAAAATCTTAGAGTAAATCTGGTTGAATGATATTATCTGAAACAAATATGGTTATATAAATTCCTGGTATTTCTGTGGATATGTGACAGTGTATATATACTGTGTGTTTCAAATACTTCCAGTTTGGTTTGAAAAGGGAAAAATTTCAAATCTCACAATGGAATTTAGATTCGACCTTGATTTATAAATGAAAGTTGTTTGTAGATGTCTAAAGATGATTGTAAAAATAGTTTCCAGATTTTTATTTCAACAAATAATTTTAAAAATGGAAAATAACAGTAAATTACATATCCATGTCAAAAATCAACACATCTAATTTCTGTTTTGGGTTGTATAGAGGGATTTGTAGTTAAAAGCTATGATTTTTAACATGTATTTCCAGATTTTTAAGTTGATATTCGATCGGGAAATTGGAGATGAACGTTTCCGGCAAATTGACGAATTGCCGGTGATCAACGGGATGGTTGAGGACGAGCTCGTGGTTGAAGCTAGCTATGGCATCGGGGATTATGGGAAAAATGTAAAAGAATTTTTCTAATGAGTAATTAATTCGAATGGGATCGAACTAGGGTTTAAGTTAGTGTTTTGTTCGACTGGGTTGTCAAGGAAATGGCGATGGACCAGGGGAGTCGGAGACGATCGCGATAGGGGGTAAGGTCGCATTGATGTGTGACGAGGCTCCAGTGAAGAGGCCCGGTGATCTTATGGTCTGAGGCGAAGGGGAGAAGGTGTTTTACGGCCATGGCGTTTCCAGTCAGATCGAGACATTTGCTCGATCTTGATTTTCAATTAAATTTGTCGAAACTGGGTGGTTAGGGTGTTGAACTGGGCGCCAGTGATGTGCCGGAGGAAGCGATGTTGGTCGGAGTGGAGGCGAACTGACATGCACGTGCACGTGTGCACGTTTGGGTGGCTGTGTTGCTTCGTTTTGGAGAAGACGAGTGTAATTCGGGAAAACCTCGTGATAGTTTCCAGGCGACTCGAAGCAGACGAGGGTGGAAGGGAACTCGGGACAGGCACGGGGATTTGTGGTGATTTACTCGAGTAGTTTTTGTTTCCAGATTCTAACTAGTTCCAGTAAACAATTTTAAAATGTTGGGTTTAAAATTTAAATCAAAGGTTATTTTAAATAAAACTTAATTAAGTAATTAGATTTAAATGTTTTAATTTGTTAACTTAAAAGTTAAGTTGATTTATATTGGATTTAAAATTAACTAAGACCAATAAATTATTTATTTAAATCTAATTAATTTAAAAATTAAGGAATAATTAATCTGATTTATATTTATCAGATGATAAATTTGATCCTACTTATGAATGTTTGGATTTTATATTGAATGTTAAATTGTTTGACATCCCTGATGTACGATGCTTTGTGATATACCCTGTTTTATGTTGTGATCTGAAATTTCTATTTCTGTGATATATTGTTATGTGAATATGAAACCCTTGACCCGTGAAACGGCACTTGAATTTCGATGCGACAGGGAGTCGGATTCCAGTTGGTTATCCGAAACCCACATCGAATTGTAATTGTGAATCTTTGTGACTGATAAATTTATTTTATCTATGAATCTGTGAATGAAGATAAGCGTTATCGATTATACCGCTTATCGATATATCTATGATGATTGATGTTGCACTATTGTGTGTTAAACCCCTGGACTACACTGTTACACACACAAATATGGATTTCACGTGGAAATCGGTTAAGTCACAAATAATTCAAATTGATATTTTTGAAATTGAAATTTTAATTTCAATTGATTTTGAAAATTGAAAATCTGGGGTTTTAAAATGAAAAGCTTTTGAAATGGAATCTCAAAGATAAAAGTTATTTTGAATAACTTAATCGAGTTGTGAAAATTTAAATAATTTGATTTAAATTTGAATTCAAGTTTGAAATTAAATCTATGATTGAAACTAGGGACTAAAGATGATATAAAATGTGTTTGTATGAATTTAACCATTTTAAAAGTATAAGTTGGGAATTTGGATTTAACCCAAGGATTTCAACTAGTATGAATGAATCAGATTTCCAAAGTAAAAACTGTTGTTTTTAAATGGTAAAAGCTTTCAGATAAGAAATGAAATTCCAGTTAATTAAAGGAATTTCAAGTAAATTGAAAAATGGATTTTCCAAGTTATGAATTGTTTTGAAAGCTATGAATCAAATTTGTTATTTTTAATAGATTTAAAATGATGTTTTGTTTAAACCATTTGAAATGGAATTGTTTTGAAAGCTATTAGTTAAATCTTTGATTTAAAGATTTAACGAATTAATTAAACTGAAATGGAAATCGATTTGGAAAATCTGTGAAGGAATCTTTGTGAAATTAAGTGAACTTTGTGAATTGAATCTTTTTGTTTAAAAAGATTAAAATGGTAATTTGTTAAACCATTTGAAAAGAAAGTTTGGGTTTAAATTGTGACTTAATTGAAATCCCAATATCCATATGTTTTCGAATATTACGCTCACTATTCGGGTTAGCCGGGAAAGGACCTTTGGGTCGTATAACTCATTCCGAATAGTGGTACGTCGTATATGGATAGCATTTGAAGACCGGTGTTGAAGACCGGATATTTTTCGAAAATGAGAGGACAACCTGTCGAATGCCTCTGCATTGAGTCGCGCCGGTATAGAGATTTATATCACTCTTTTGTGACGGGAAGTCCGGACGTGATTGAAAGTTATCCGGAATTGTAAGGGCTTCGTGAGAAGTGCCTTCGGTTCTGTTCGATCCCGGAACAGACTTGTATGGTTACATGTCTGACATTACACTTTGAGATATAAAGCCGATTTCTTTCAAATACATATCTGTTTGGTGGCGGAGAATTTATTCTCTTAGCTTAACACCCTTCTCTGAGACGTACGAGCTCAGAGGTTATGTAGTTGAAGTTATCAGCGATATATCCCAATTTGGTAATGTGGCATGCTGAGTGTTGTTGTGTGATGATCAGTGTTTGATCATTTGTGATATGATCATTTGTTTGATCATTTATCTTTGTGATCATAGGTTGATCATCTGTTGACCCAAAGCGTGGCTTTTTTTGAAAAAGCGTAGCTTTGTGGACGAGACTTCGTCGAGCCTCACAACCCGGTAATGGTCGAAACAGGAATCGTGCGGCAAGGTTTTCAGGGGTAGCTCCCCTAGGGTATGACCATTCCTTCTGGAAAAGGGTAGTATCATGGTATGGAGCCCAGATACTTACTCATGTGGACACACTTTATTTATGACGTGTGATGTTGGATTCGAGGCGCCTCGGTTAAAGGTCCCAAAGGACCGAGGGTGGCATATCTGAGGTTTCTTTTATCCCTTGGGAAAAGGGGTTGCCGGCCTTGTTTGGCAGAGAACGGTGTGGTTCTCGGAGCGTCCCGCCAGAGGCGTTTCTTTCGTGGAATAGGAAGTTCCTTAGCCTGACCATTTGTTGGAAATCCATCTTCCAAATACGAACCTTGTACGGTATTAGTTGTATTACCTGCCATGGAATGTGGTGGTAACCTGCTATTGAACATGGTAGCTATAGTAGGCATAAGTGCGAAATGTCTATGCTGGCTAAGATTTATATTCTACTTTCGAAATTGTTTTCTGCACTATGCACTAGTAATAATATCAAATGATTTGATTTTGCGTAGTAAGCATCTTTGACTATCATAAGAAGAAATCTCCTCCAATTCTGCGTTTGCATTGTGTGTGTGGTGGGAGGTCTTATGGTAGTCTCATTTTCCAAAAAGCATTGCGAATTGACTTTAAAATTCTTTTGTTGTTCGTTTTTAAAGATAAACTGTTTTTGTTGCTCACACCAGTCCCATGACTGATCCGGAGTTTATTGTTTATTTCCTCAACTCTGGATGCTCAAAATTTTTCTACACGAGCAGTCTAGAGTTTGGTTTTTCAGATATTCAGATTAGTAGATTTTCTGGAGCTAGTTCAGTCTTTGGATCGGACTGCACTTGCTTATCTTTGTGCCTCGTTATTGGGAGTTCGAGCTATTTATGGATTGGCGCTTTGAAGATGGAGATTATCCGCTGCTGATGTTATCGTTTTCTTTTCCGCTGCTATTTGTTGTATCATATCTCTGATGTATATTGATATTCATTGTATCACTATGTTGTATAAGATATTGTATATCAATGTATTATTCTTTTATTCCGCTGTGTTATTTACTTAAATGTTGTTATAAGCTCCGGCGACTCGGATTTGAACGGTCGAATCTATGGCATTCGAGTACGATGTAAAGTATGGATGTCGATTTTCGAGCGCGAAAATTTGGGACGTTACAATTTCGAACCAATGGATATCCAGTAAGACCACGCCATTGAGCGAAACAGGTTTTCCCCTCACTAGTATCTTACAAAAATACATTAACCATATACTGTGCTCCTGCATTCACAATGGTTAAAATATAATAATATATGATGATATGCAAGAATGCAATGTACCCTGGATTACCCATCCCAATTTATCTGACTATCGTTCTGAATTTAAAGTTTTTCTAGGGTCACTATGAACCTAATAGTTTTCATGGGCTGACTAATAACCTATCTCAATTCTTAAGGATAATCTATCCTACTTCATAGTTTTTATGGGATCACTAAGAACCTTTTGTTTGCATGGGCTGACTAATAATCTTCCAATCATAGTTTTCATGGGCTTGCTATGAACCTACTGGATTCTCCAATAACATCAGACAAATCATAGTTTTCATGGGATCACTGTGAACCTATTGATTTCTATCAATAACATCTCTCAAATCATAGTTTTCATAGGATCACTATGAATCTACTGGACCCTTCCAATAACATTTCTCAAGTCATAGTTTTTATGGGATGACTATGAACCTATTGGATCCTTCCAATAACCTTTCTAAATCAATAATATTTTGGTCAGTTCTGGGCATCCTATACTTTTGATCTACCTGATCTCCTTGATGCAATTCTACTCACTCGGGAGTTAATTCTGTTTATACTCACTACTAGATCAATCTAGCTGGTTATTCTACCCCTTAACACCCGAAAACTCAGTTATGGGTCACAAATGATGTGAATATGATAATAACAGCATGCATAATAACTGATCAAATAATCACAAGAACATATAACATCTATCATTCAAAACAAGGAAACACTTAGCCCTTTAAATAATCTCTTTATGCCTCATAATCTCTTTATGTCTCATAATCACTTAATCTTAAGTAATATCTTCTTTGAAAATTTCAACTTAAATCTTGGGCTATTTCATAATTAAAATCCTTCAAAACTAGTTCATATATGTTTAATCCCTTTTTAAATCATATTCAAAACAAGGAAACACTTACCATTTAAATAGTATAAAATAGACTAACGTCGATGGCATTGATGATGTCGACATAAAAGCTTAAGGCTCCCCGTCCTTAATAAAATAGAGTTTAACTCACACGGCACTAACCCATATTGACCTTCATCTAGGTCGAAGACAAAAACTTAAAACCTTTATATGTTTTATGGCTTACTACCGAAGAGATACAGGGTCATCGACCTTTTAAAATATAGGTCTCATCGCCTCTTTAAAAATGGTTTTACTTAGCTTCAAAAGCAAGCCTCTTCGGCATAAAAGATAAAGTGTGACACATGGCCGAGTGTCATCGACATTAAGACATAAGGTCTTCGACCTTGATGCACATCGACACCCATGATCTTCGACGATGCTATAAAACTTCTTTACTTAAACCACTTCGGCTATTATTCCACTTTTATATAGAGTCAAAGTCATATATGATCGAAATCATTAAAAACGGCATCACTGCCTTAGTCGTATAAACACTTAAAATGATTAGGCGCGACATCTTTTAAAATAATGGCAAAGACATACTATGTCGTCGATGTCGAAAATAAAGTCTTTAAACATTTAGGTGAATTACGAAGCGCCCTTTCCACCGATACTATACAGTCGACGAGGTCGACTTCGGCCTACTTGGAACCATTACATAGTTACCGAATTAACTATCTTATGCTTCCCTTCAAACCACATCGACATTCAAGGAATGCGTCCTGGTCTTAGGCTCAAAGACGATATAATGGTATGGCATTATCGTATAATAAAAACAGATTTATTACTACTTAAAGTAAGAGCTTTTCATCAAATCTCATTTCTAGTCCAATTTCTATTGGATAAAAACAATCTTTTACAAATACTTTTCCGAAACCACCATCGCAAAGCATTTTCAAGTTCCCAACATAATTCAAAATAATTGATTAATATCTATAATTAATAACCTTTAAAATGCTTACCTAGTATAATAAATTCACCATAATTCGAAATTACTTGAGGAAAATCCTAAAAATTCATAGAAAAACGTAAATATGATATTCTTTATCACATAAAAATTTCAAGGCCAAAATCCATGTTTATTAATTTAAATTAATTAAAACCCGAAAATAGCTCAATTTCCTCCTTAGGAAATTCATAAAATATTCTCTTTAATTTGAAAAATTAAAAACCCATCTCCAAAATAATGTTTTACTTAAGATATCCAAAATCAAATCATTTGGAGATAAAAATATTAGGTTTTACACTTAAAACCCATATAAATAATTTCATACAATTTCCATAATTCATTATTTTACCCAAACAATGATATAATTAACATGGTACAGCAAAGCATCATAAACGAATCAACCCAAACAAGATTCGAAACAAATATATATAAAAATGAGATGGTTTATCATTATTCACCTTGATATGATAATGAGAATTGAGACTTGAGTGAGTAGATTTGATTCTCTTTAGCTTTAACCTGATTTCCTAAGTTTTCTTCCTCTTTTCTTCTTACTTATGGTCGGCCTTGATTTCTCTCTTTGATTGTTTTAGTTTGATGAAAACGTGAATGATATGCGAGGTAAGGGTTTAAGGGATGAATTTATTCCTACTCTTACGTTCTAAAGTTATTAAAACAACCTTATCAATTTATTTAGTTAAGGCCCAACCTTAATATTTGTCAAACCTAAATTCCCTTGTCACACTGCATGTTTCATTATTCTATTTAATTTATCTAATTAAATCTCCTGAATAATGTTAATCAAAATTAGGGGTATTATAGGCACCTCTGCTTAAAGAATTTCGTCCTTGTAATTCAGTAAGGACTATAAAACAAGCAACTCAAACATGTAACATATGTAACAACCTATGCTAGTATACCCTACCAGCTACAAAGTCTATGTACAACAATTATAGAACATGCTATCATAATAGCTTAGGATAAGTATCTCTAATCTTGTCCTCTATCTCCCGAGTACAATCTTTCTCGTTGTCGCTCCACTGAACTTTCGCTAACTTGACTATCTCGTTCCTTAACCTCTTCTCATCTTTTGTTACAACTTGAACTGGTTGTCTCACAAAAGTCAGATCTGGTTCTACTACTAAATTTTCAAATGTCGTCAGAGCAATAGTAGTCTCTGAATCAGGTACATACTTCCTAAGATGAGAAACATGAAACACATTATGGACTTTTGTCAAACTACTCGGTAACTCTACTCAATATGTGAGTATTTCGATCCACTCTATAATAGGAAACGGTCCAACATATCTCGGTGCCAGTTTCCCTGACTTCCCAAATAATACTCCACCCTTCATCTGCGATACCTTAACGAGAACACGATCTCCGACTGAGAACTCTAAATCTTTATGCCTTTTATTTGTGTAACTTTTCTGCATAGACCGAGCTTCTCTTATCCTACCTCGAATTAACTCAATCTTCTTTGTGGCTTCTCTTACCATATCCGGACCAAGGACCAATCTATCTCTAGTCTCTAACCAACATACCGGTGATTTGCATGGCCTTCCATATAAAGCTTTGAAAGGCGCCATTCCTATACTATTCTAATAACTATTATTATATGAAAACTTAACCAAGTCCAAATGGTCTTCCCATGACCCACCAAAATCTAGTACACATTCCCTCAATAAATCTTCAAGTGCCTTATTGACTCTCTCTGTCTTCCCATCCGTCGATGGGTGATAAGTGGTACCTATCTTATGCTTGGTACCTAACACTTCCTATAGGCTCTTCTAGAACTCGCTAGTAAACAATGTATCTCTGTTACTGACTATACTACTAGGAATCCCATGCAGTCTAATAATATTCTTCAGGAATAACTTAGCTAACACAAGCACTGTCCTAGTTGATTTAATAGGGATGAAATGGGCACTTCTGGTCAGTTTATCAACCACCACCCATATACTCTCATTTACCATATTCAACCTTGTCAACCCATTAATAAAATCCATATATATCAAATCCTATTTCCAAACCTGTATATCCAAAGGCTGAAGCAATCCACTTGGCTTCTGATGTTCGACTTTCACTTGTTAGCTATTCGCACACTGCCTTACCCATGTGCCTACATCCCTCTTCATGCCTTCCCAAAAGAAACTCCTCTTCGTATCTTGATAATTCTTGGTTCCTCCATGGTGAATAGTAAACTTCGAACAATGACACTCCCTAAGAACTTCCCTCCTTAGGTTTCTAACATCCGGAACACATAACTGTCCCTTCTTTCTTAACCATCCCCTCTAGTCGGGACTAAAATCTTTTAGATCATCTATCTCGATTCCACCTTCCAATCTTCTAATCTTTTTGACTAACAATATATCATCTCTCTACTTAGAAGTAATCCTTTTGATCAACATTGGTCGAACTTCCAAGCAAGATTATATGGCTGTGCTTTGACTAGAACTAGTAGTCGATCTTAACTGCACACTACAAGTAGTCAAAGCCTCCAAATCCTTCCATTTTTCCAACATAGCTAACACCACATTCTGATGTTTCCGGCTAAGTGCATCTACAACTTTGTTTCCTTTCCCTTATGTACACTCAATACCAAAATCATAAGCTATTAAAAACTCCAGCCACCTCTACTATCTCGTATTCAAATCTTTTTGAGAGAATAAATACCTCAAAGACTTATGATCCATATACAACTTGAATCATTCTCCTAAGAGGTAATGCCTCCACACTTTCAATGTGAAAATCACTGCTACCAACTCCAAGTCATGAGTTGGATATCTTACTTCATGCGATCTAAGCTGCCATAAAGCATAAGCAATAATGTTACCCTTCTGCATCAACACAGCTCCTAGTCTAGTTCCACATGCATCTGTATACACCACTAAATCCTGATTTCTATCTGGAACTACTAACACGGACGCGTTGGTCAACAAATGCTTCAACTCAAGGAATGCCTCCTTACATTTATCTGATCAAATAAACTTCAAGTCCATTCTGGTTAGCTTAGTTAAAGGCACTGCTGTCTGCGAGAAATCTTTAATGAATCTTTGGTTAAAGCCAGCTAATCTAAGAAAACTTCTTATCTTGGTCACCGTCTCGGGCCTTTCCAATTGTTAACAGCTTCAATCTTGGCTAAATCGACTGACAACCCTTTCTCTGAAACTACATGACTAAGAAACTTCACTTCTTCTTCCAGAAATGACACTTTGGAAACTTTGATTTAAGTTGATGCTACATCAACGTCTCAAGCACTATTCTAAGATGAATCGCATGATCTCTTTCATCCTTAGAATATATCAAAATGTTGTCAATGAACACCAACACGAACCTATCCAAATGCTTTTGGATAATCTGGTTCATCAAATCCATAAAGAAAGCTAGCACATTAGTTAACCCAAATGGCATTAATAAGCAATCATACGAACCATATCTCGTTCAAAAATGCCATCAACGGAATATTATCCTCCGCCACCCTCAATTGATGGAACCATATCACCAAATTCGACTAGGAAAATATTTTGGCTCCACTCAACTGATTAAATAAATCATTAATTCTTGGCAAAGGATTATGATTCTTTATCGTCTTTTCATTCAACTTACGATAATCGATGCACAATCTTAACGATCCATCTGGTTTCTTTATGAACACTGTGGCCATTCCCCCAGGCATACTGCTTGGTCTAATAAAACTCTTTCCTTCTAAGTCCACTAGCTGCACCTTTAACTCCATCTCAATAGGTGTTAGATGGTCTACTTACGGGTTCAACTCCTGGTATAAGATCTATTCGAAACTCAATAGCTCGTTTTGGTGGTAGTCATGTAACCAGCTCAAATACATCTACAAATTCTCTTACAATTAAAATCTGATTCAATTCGTCTTCCACTTCTATGGCACCCAATAAAGCATAAATTTATAGACTTGTATTCTCGACTAAATATACTATTATGTCACTTTTATCAAGGTATCTCAATGATATTTTCCTATCCGGGCAAAATATCCTAGCAACATATTTTCTCAACCAATCCATATCCAAAATAATTCAAAAACCCATGAAATCTATTATACACAAACTGCAGGCGAAAGTATAACTTAGCAACCCAAATTCTAGATGATCACATTTCATTCCTAGAGTTGTGTACCTTCATATTGGATTAGCTATCCTTAAGGAAGTAACAATGTATGATGGTTCTAAGTCTAACTTATCTACCAAACACCGAGAGATAAATGAGTGCGATGCACTGGTATTAAATAATACTCTTACTGGTATGCCATGAATCAAAAGCATACCTTCCATTACAGACATCCTTTCTCAGCAGCAATTGGTCTGGAAGATGATGGCTCTAAAGCGAAAAAATTTCCTTTGTCAGATCAAACTGGCTCTGGACTTTGATTCTTATAGTGCCCTATCTGGTCATAGTTGAAGCACTTCACACTTTTCTTTTCTGTAAACTTCTTCCCTTTACCAGTCCGACACTCATGAGCCCAATATCCTTTCTTGTCACATTTGAAATAGACAACATCAACTTTCCATTTCTTGATAGCTCTGCCCTTTTGAGCTCCCTTCTTCTTAAAGAACTTCCTCTTCTTTCCCTAGGAACCTTGAGTATCTACTGACTTCTCCTTCCCTAAATTTGAAAGCACTTCTTCATTCCGACAGCCATATCCACCATAACGTTTGATGGATCTCTGAGATGTGGCATAGTTGCCCTAGCAATCTCCAGCCTCAAACCCCGAATGAACTTCTCATTTCTCTTAATCATGGTGTTAATGGTAGCGTATCCATATCTTGATAACTCATCAAACTTAGCAAAATATTCCAATACCATCATATCCTCTTGCTCCAATTCCATAAACTACCTGAGCAATGCGGACTTAGCTACTTATGACAAAAATCTTTCCTTGAATCTCCATCGAAAGTCCGCTCAAGTCAACTCCTCCTTAGGCATTCTACGGTAACTTCATTCCACCAGAATAAAGCAGCTCCTTGCAACTATCTCGAAGACAATCTCCTTTTCTGCTCATAATTCAGACTCAAATCGGCAAAAATTCTCTCATAGTACAACGTCCTGTTTACCACTTCAATTGCATCTTCAGTTCCTAGGAAAGGTTTCCCACCCAAACTGGTGTAATCGCGACTCATCTTGGCATAGTTATTACCAACTAGTGCTACGGAATTGAATCCTCCCGCATTATCAGCATTCCCTCCAACTACACCTGTAGGTGCTCTAGCTTGCATCAAATTGACGAAGAACTGATACACAGCCCTCATATCTATTGGTGGGATTGCAGCCCTACATTGGCTTTTGCATTTTGATTAGCGTTTACCTGTCGATCCTGGTTCCTCTACCTAGATTTACTCTTCCATTTCAAGCCTCTATATCTTTCTTTCTCATAAATCTACATACGATCCATAGTAAGATGCAGAATAATAGTCTAAGGGAGAGAGGAGAATAGAGATGGAATACATACTTATATACAAACACTACAAGTACGTTATTATAGTGTTATCCCATATCTCAATCTTATTCTTTGATTCATTAGGATTATGTTTTCAAAAACTCTTCAGGTTTAAAATTCTTTTAATCATGAACCTATGCTCTTATACCAACTTGTAGCAACCCTCATTTTGAGGTCTAAAACTAACTGCTACAGATGTTGTAGTCATCCACAGTTATTAATTCTCGACAAAAAAATGTGGTTATGTTAATCATATCAATAATCAACAGTAATGAATATGAAATATCCTTTATGAAATGTGAAAATTGGTTATTGTAATGTATTGAAATTTTTCATATTCATATGCTGTTGATTATTGATACGATTAACATGGCCGCATTTTGTCACCGAGAGCTAATAGTTGTGAATGACTGTAGCATCCATAGCAGTTAGTTTTAGGCCTTGGAATGGGGATGTTACAAGTTGTCTTGCCTAGCTTGCAATGCTAGTTTGACATTGTACTAAGGATAAATGGAGTTGAGTTGATTTGCCCCAACCTGTGATGTTAACTCAATATCTATATGAACTTGTTCTAAGCTTCTCTTGATGTTGATATGCCCAAGTTGCTTGATGTTGATATGCGCAAGTTACTTAATAAGGGCATTTGCACCTTTTCTATCTTTTAACAAGTGAAGGATTACGGTGGAGCAATGCTTGAGTAACCCTATGTGCAGCCCTTGGAATGCTTTTGATTTCTTATGGTACTGCTTAAAGAGTCCTCAGTAAGCGCAGTGTAGGTCTTGGTTTTGAGTTGTCAGAAGGATAGGATATGTCTAGTGTTGTTCATTAGCTCTGGTCAGAACTTTCCTAAAATTGTAGCGTAGTTTTGTCGTTTCAAAGTCAGATAGAGAATGGTGGTGCATCCTCATAGCTATATATGTTGACATAAGATTGTGGTGCTGTCTAGAGAGTTGTTTTGCCATTTTGAGTATTAGGGTTGTAGATCATTTTCTACACCTTGTTACTATTTCAAGTTTCCTAGCACAGTATCATAAGGTAATGCCAAAATTGGGAGATTGGAGCAGTCTTTGAGTCTTTGTCGTCATCTTAAGATTTTTGGGTGCAGTACTCCCTGAAGTTCGCTTTATTCTTTGCTTCCTTTTTTTATAGCCTAACTTTTATTGTGGGAGCAATCATTTTGGTTTGGTGTTTGCATCATCTCGCTTTCAATAGGGTTCGGAATATATGGATGTAACACTTGTCCTCCAAGTCTGTAGCGATCGTAGATGGGTGTGGACTTGTCTTAGTTTACATTCGCTCTACGCATCCCATCATTTCTATCTATTCCTTTCTTTCTTTTCAAGAAGGAAAAAAGTCTTAGTAGCCATTTCGCATTTAATGCTCTTGCATATGTGTCACTTTCCTATTGGTTGACACTTTGTAAAGCTGCAACATTAATCTCTTCTTTTACTAGGTAAATCTATTTTGATCTTCATGCTCATTATTCTTGTTGTTTAATCGATCAATTAACACTTTAGAAAATTTCCATCATTCCAATTGTATGGCCAAAATTCATGAAGGTACGTACATATTTTTCTCTTCTTCTTCTAGTTCTTTTACATCCCTTTGTTGTTGCAAAACAGAAGATAAAGAAAGAAACGAAAAACCTTTATCCGCTTAATCGATTATTTTCTTGAGTCCAGTCTCTCTTTCAAACTGAAGTAAAGATCTTGTTCTTTCGTTAACCTCTTTATATTTCAGTAATTTTTCACAATTAAACTCGTGGTTTCAAAATGGACTTTTCTTCTCCTTCTCCTTTATCTTTGCCTTCTAAGCTGACCCAGCTGAAAGACATTGAGGTATTTTGAATCAATTTGGGTTTGTAGGTTATGAGGTTAGGGTTCCTGAACCTCATAAACGTATTCACACTCCCCTAAATGGGTTACCTCTCTCACTCCCGAGCATATACAATGTGGGTCGTATCTTCCCCTAAATCGAATCCTCTATGAGTGGTCAACCATAGTTAATCTCATTCCCATCCAGCTTGCTCTCTTTTCATATTCTCTTATGATTGCCACCTTTATTCTTTATGTGGAGAATGGTCCATCTCGCATTTATGAGGTGCTCTAGTTTTTTTTTGATATCAACAAAAGCCCTGTATGAGGTGATGATGGTTTTTATTACGCCCAAGCTAATAAATCTATTCTGACGTCTGTCCCTCACAAGGCTCAGAAATGGATCGATTTATTCTTCTTCATTTCAAATTCTGACAATTTCCCTCCTTCCTTTCACCCACATCCTACTAGCATATTTTTTCTGTTGATGCCGCCAAGTTGTATAAGTCCCACAAAAATCATATTCTACGATTAGGTGTAGAGGAGAGAAAGATACAAACATTTTTTTTACTAAATCAATGCTGAAAAAGCATGGGTTTCTATGCCCAAATTACAACTTCTCCCGTTCTATTTTTAAGTCTTCTCCGATTTCAAATGAACCCGAGGGTATAATTTGTCAAAAATAGATTAAAGATTTAATATTTATGTTTTTCACCTCCATGAGAGCTTTTACTGATCTTGAAAAGTTTTTTTACAGGTAAGATGGATGATGATCTTGCAGACGTGTTTCTTGAGCTAAGTAAACCGGTAAAGAAGAATGTTTGAAAGAGGAGGATGGTGATGATAAGGATTCTGGTCAAACTTCCAAGAGACTAACCATATCCACCCCTCTTCCTTCCTCAGTGGTTCTCCCCATTCCTTCTTCAGCAGCTCCTCCAGTTCCTCCTTTGCCATCCTTTCCTGACCCTTGCAGTACTTTCCCTTACCCGAGGGTGCTATAATTGATCTTGCCGATTGGGTAGGAAGGGATACGTTAGATAATCTGTCTAGTATCGCTTCGTCTCCCCCTTCTCTTCTTCCTCATCCATTTCCTTTTCTCTTCTTTCTCTTCCATTTCCTGAACTCCCCTCTTCTGAGTTCATGGCCGAGATAAAAAGGTCTTAGTTTTATGTAAGCGCTTCTCTCTCTGTTCTTTTTTATTTAGTTGTTCCTTGCCCGTTGTTTTTTTAGCTTAAGGCTTTGACAAATGAGGTTTAGAAGAGATGGGAGGGAGAGCAGACCGTGCCCTTGGCTCCTGTTGCCAATCTTAAAGCAAGCCTTAATTCGATTATTTTTTAGAAGGCCAAGGTTATGGAAGATTTCGAGGGATTTCATGTCAAGGCAGAGGAGGCAGCTAAGACCGCCGAAGAGGCTTTGGCATCGCAGAGTCGCAAATTGGAAGAAAAATACCGTGAGCTGGAAGAGAAAGATGAGGTGCTAGCGACATCATGGAAGAAGCTTACTGACATCACTTATGGTGTGGTTTATAAGATGTATGCCTTAGCTTGGACCAATTTGGTGCTGAGGTCGACCTTGTCTTTCTGAAGGACCAATCCAGGATTAATAGAGCTCCTGCCCACTATAGGGCCAAGTGGGTCGAGGATCTTGCCACAGAGAATACCTCCACTTCCATCTTTGGAAAACCAAGCAGGGTTGTAGCATCCAATAAAATAGGGTGCGTAATGATACTGAGGTGTCCAAAAACATTAAGGCCTCTTCCCCTCTCATGTAACTACTTAATTTCTTATATGTGGATTTTAAGATTTACTCAGTATGCAGTAAAGGTTAGCTTGTTAATCTTGTTTCTTCATGGTAAATTTCCTTTGTTGTTACTTTTTTTTCATTATTGTCTTATGAATGACTGGGTCATCTTCATTGTTTTTTGTTTGTCTTTTGCATGCCAAATTAAGGAAAAGGAAGGTACTAAAGATAGAAGAAAACGAGAGGGGTCCAGTTCGGATTTGGTTCCTGCTCCCCCTACGGTTGTTAATCCTTCTTTCGCAAATGAGTGGAAGAAAAGGGTGGAGCCAAAGGTGCTTTCCCATCCATGGGGGGAATGGTAGAGAACTAATGCCCTTAGTTATTTTGGTGGCTTTGCCAGAAATACCAAGAAACCTAAGGCTTGGCTAATTAACACTTTAGAAAGCACGAGGGAGAAAGCTATAATCAAAATTTATGAGCTTGAGGATTCTTTTCATAAAGCTCGGGATAGGATCACCTCCTTCTTAGAAAAACTTAGACAAGGGAAAGTTAAAAGTAAGACAGGGCAGATTTTCTTGCATTCCGCCAAGGACATCTTTACTTATTTCTACGCTTCGCTTGATCTTAGCTTCGTACATATTGTCATGGGTTTCGAAGTGGCCATTGAGGGGCCAATGGATCATTGGGCAAGGGCTTGCTACGACCTCTGAAAAACCATTCCCATCAATATAGTCCCGCCTCTAACTAGCGTACCTTAGGTGTTTTTAGTGTAGTATTTTAGGGACTTATAACTGTTAATGACTTTGTAATTTTATATTGTTGGATACTTTCTTTGGGTTGTATGTACATTGTGTAAATTAAGATTTCTTTGCAAAATTTGTGAATTCCTTGTACGTTCGTTACTTAGTTATACTTCTCCTTAATTTTTCTTTATATAGGCTCGTGTGATTTTCGGCCTGCTTCTTCACAAGATCCAGAGATGGCCACCCTTGAAGGGAAGCTTAATTCTGCTTTGACCATTGTCGTAGAATTGAAAGGTTTGTTAAGGGATGTTGAAGTGTATACATGGTCATATAGACTAATGAAATTAAGGCTTAAAACAAAAGGTTGAAGGGTTAGATGAGCAAATTGCAAGGCAAATTAGCGTTGAGGATGCTCTTTCCATCGCCTTAACTCAAAGTGCATTTTCAAAACCTAGTGCTGTTCCAGCTCCCCCACTAGGGCCAAACCCTGATGTCGTTATTACATGGAAGAATGAATTGAAAAATTATTATTAAGCCAAATTTACTGAGTTAAAATATCATTATAAAACGGGGTCAGAAAGTACCGGATGTGGTAGCTCGCTTTATATTTCTACTGCATAGGAACTTTTGTGACCTTACACCAGAACAACTGATAAAACAAAGGGTCGGCTTTTGGGTGAGATTGGTCCGATCAAGGGAGTGGCTATGAAACATGTAAACGACCTTGAAAACACAAATTTTAGATTAGAGTCGAAGGCCAACCTTAATGTTGTTGCTACCTCTCAAGGTGAGTTGGACAGGGCTTCCTTGTTAGAGTAGCTTCATAATGAGAAGGTAGGAAGGGTAATGGCGGAGATTGATGTGAAGCATGCAATTGAATTTTTCACTTGCTTTTGGCCAGGGCTTGATCTGACCATCTTATGAAATCATGCAGAATATGAATTTGATCTGCAAGACGATTGTAATGCTTAGGACTGTGCTAATTACAACCCTCGTATTGCTTATGGCCATGTTGCCCATAGTCGTTCATCAGTGTTATCACTTAATTGAATGACCCATCTCTTACTCTCTAACTTAAGGATAGCTCTCCTTTGCGCCCAGCACCGACATCTCATAGATCATACCATTGAAGAAGGACTATAACTGACTCTTCCTCTGAGTCTGAGTTAGATCTATATGATGTTGTTTCATTTTATTGTAGCTTGTCATTTTTCTTTTGCACTTTTAAGGTGTTTGTAGAAGCATGGGTTGTGTAAATATAAGTGTGGTACTTAGTGAATATTAAAAGGACTAAATAAATATAACAAAGTACTTGTCTTTTTGATGTTTAGCTGATAAGCTTTAAGTAATTTTTGGGATTGCATTTATTTTCGATAATTGTTATGCATCCCATGAGTTGTTTCTTTTTTGCCATCTTTGAATTTGTTGTCTACGTAGTTCATGCTTCCTAAACATTGCTTTTGTTGTTTGAGACCTATCGTGCGCTTGGCATGGTCTGCCTCACTATTTGGGATGGACTGTTGTTTTGAGTATGGAGTCAGGTCGTGTATTTACAACCTTCTCGGTTCATGTGCAAGGTTTTTTGTACTGATTTAGGCTATCTAATATCCTTACGTTTAGTATGGCTATGTTAACAAAATTAACACATGGAGATTTTTATATTGGTTCGGGTCATCCAATATCCCTACGTCTAGTTTTATTATTTGGTTGAAAAAAATAGGCTGCGTTTTATGCATTTTTGTTTTTTGTAGCTTGTTTGGACCATTTAATATCCCTACATTCAATGTGATTATTCACCTATGCTAAAGAAATTAACATAGAGAAATTTTATACTAGTTCGGGTTGTCCGATATCCCTACATCCAGTTCATTTTTTTATTAATTTTCAAAACAATCACAATATTTATTACATAAGTAGTGTAGATCATACAAAATAGGGTCTGAGGTGCTCTAAGTTCCATGTTCTTGGAACTAGGTTGCCATCAGGTTTCGATAGTCGGTACGCACCATTTGCCAGAACTTCTGACCACCATCTACGGGGTCCTTTATGTTGGCCATTACCCTTCACAGTACCAAATCTCCTTTGCAGAAGTCTCTTTCTTTGAGTCATATGTTGTAATTTCTTGACATTCTTTGTCTATATGCGACAAATACTATTGTTTCCTTGTCTCTTGTTTCTTTAATGAGGTCAAGGGCAGCTTCCTTTAGCTTTATGTTCTTCTCTATTGTGTAAGATATTCTTTTATGCGATGGGATTTCTACTTCAATGGGAACATGGCCTCGTATCCAAAGGTGAATGAGAAATGGGTATGGCAAGTTAGAGATCTATTTGAAGTCCTACAGGCCTATAATACTAAAGATAATTCTTCTGCCCACTTCCGTTTTGCTTTCTGTAGCCTTTTCTTAAGTAACATCTTGATAGTCTTGTTTTCTACTTCGACTTGTCCATTTTCTTGTGGGTGCATGACAAAGGAAAAACTTTTGATTTTGTCATTCTTCTTACAGAGTTCTGTGAATTCTTTGTTTTCATACTAGGTTCGATTGTCAGAGGTAATTTTGTGGGGGATTCTGAACCTAGTGATTATGTTTTTTACCACAAAAGGGACTATCCTCTTTACGGTAATTGTAGCTAAGGGCTCCGCCTCCACCCATTTAGTGAAGTAGTCTATTGCAACCATTGCGTATTTCACTCCTCCCCTTGACATAGGAAGTGGGCCTATTAAGTCTATGCCCCATATTTCGAAGGGACATAGGCTTGCTAGTGGGATGAGCTCGTAGGATGGTTGTCTAGGGATACCCGCTAACCTTTGACATTTGTCGCATCTTCTTACAAATTCCCTTGTATCATGGAGTGTTGTAGGCCAGTACTAACCATGCCTTAGTTCCTTCTTTGCAAGCTTGATTCCACCCGGGTAATCCCCGCACTTCTCCTCATGCACTTATCTTATGACTCATATCTCCTCTACTTTGGAAACGTGCCTAAGATAAGGGGTTGTGTACCCTCTCTTTTATAATGTGCCATCATAAAAGGAGTAGTACGAGGTCTAATACCTTATTTTTGGGCTTCATTTAACTTTAGGGGAAAGACTCTATTTAATAGGAATTTTTTGATGGGGATCATCCAAGTGTTCTCCTCGATTTTCTAAAGCGTGGGTTCAATTGGGGACTCCCCTCGGTTTTCCTCGACTTCCTAGCCCTGAGGTCCCTGGATCATTACCCATTGGACTTTTCTTACTACTAGTATTAGGTTAGCTTCTATAATGCTCGATTCTGCCTGATGCCCTATAGGACATTTACCACTTTGTTGCTCGTAGGTTTAGCTAACGAATCGATAAAAGAATTGCTCTCACGTGGAATTTGTTCTATACCTAATTGCTCGAACCACTATAGTAATTTATTGGAAAGTTCTACATATTTGGCTAAGGTTGGTACCTTTGCTTGGTAATTGTCCTGCACTTAATTTACAACTAATTGGAAATCGCAGTAAATTTTTATACGGGCTACCTTCATTATCTGATCCATTCTCCAGCCTACAAGGAGAGCTTCATACTCTACTAGATTATTGGTCACCTTGAACCCAAGCTGCACTGCTCCATACAATTTCTGCTTATCAAGAGTAACCAACATATATCCAATTCTTGCCCCTTGTTCATTTCAAGCCCCATCCACAAACAGTTGCTAGAACTGTAGGGTGAACATTTCTTCCTTGGGTTGGGGCTCAGTTGGAAGTGTGCATTCTACAATGAAGTCTGCTAGTGCTTGACCTTTGATCACCTTTCTCGAACAGTAGGTGATGTCATATTGACTGAGCTCCATTGCCTATAAAATAAGCAGCCTGATGTCTCTAGCTTCTTCGGTATTTTCCTTAAGGGTTTATCTATGAGGACTTTGATGAGATGTGCTTGGAAATAAGGCCACTGTTTTCTTACCATGAGGAGCAGGTTGTAGGCTAGCTTTTTAATGATTGAGTAATCTAATTCTGCTCCTGACAAACACTTGCTTATGAAGTAGATGGGCCTTTGGGTCCCTTCGTCCTCTCGAATCACTATAGCACTAATAGCTTTATCGGTTACAACTAAATATACATGCAAGTCGTCACCTGTTACCAGTTTAGATATAATGGGAGTGTTGACCAGATGGTCCTTTAGGTTTTGGAATGCATCTTTACATTCCTCCGTCCATTCAAAACTTCACCCTTTCTTTACCTGATCGGAGAATGGTATGGACTTGTCGGTTGTTTTTGAGATGAACTTGCTCGGTGCTGCCACCTTGCTATTTAGGCTCATGAGATCCTTCGGCATATTGGAATTCCCATATTCCTAATGTCCACATGCTCTCATTCTATATCCTAGGAACTTACCTGATTGAATAGCGAAAGTGCATTTCAAAGGGTTCAACTCTATATTATACCGCCTTAGATTGCCCTAGGTCTTACACATGACTATGTGCTGCTTTTGACTTAACTAGCATGCATCTACATATACCTTCACATTATTTCCAATCTGATCTGAGAACATCATATTAACCAGCCTTTGGCAGGTTGCCCTAGTGTTTTTGAGCCCAAACGACATGATTTTATAGCAGTACAAGCCTTTGTCTATTACAAAAGTGTATTCTGGCTCGGATGTAGCTATCTAATTATATCTTGAATACACATCTATGAATGAGAGTAGTTCATGTCCACGGTTGCATCCACTAGCTGATCGATTCTGGGTAAAGGGAATCTGTCCTTCGAGCAGGCCGTGTTGATGTTGGTATAATCTATGCAGGTCCTCCACTTTCCATTGGGTTTCTTCACAAGTACTGGATTAGCGATCCACTTTGGGTGGTACAGTTCCCTGATGAATCTGTTTTCCTTCAACTTCTTAACCTCTTCATGCAGAGCGTTATACCTTCTTGATCTAGAGTTATGCACATCTATCTGACTGGATAGGAATTAGGGTTAATGTTGAGTGCATGATAAATGATGGATGGATTTATTCCTACGATGTCCGAATGTATCCAGGAAAATAAATCTACAGACTTTATTAAGAAGTCTATCAGTTTAACTAGGGCTTCTACACTAAGGTTCTTCTCTATCTTTAGAAACTTTAGGGGGGTCCTTTGGATCTATTTGCACACCTTCAAGGTCATCTACTAGCTTTAGCTCTCTTTTTATTTCCCCTAGTCTCGGGTCTATTTCACTTTTACTTCTTCTTCTGGTTGAGAGTAGACTGTAAGCACATATTTCTGAGCCTCTTTGGAGTAGTACTATGCGTAAACCAAATTATATTCGTCAGTGTCAATCACATGATGTATGACCTTTTCTATCATTTTTTGGTTGTAGTATGACTTATTTCAGCATCAGTACTAGCACTTGGTACTGACATAGTTTTTTGAGTTGGTTTAATTTCTTGTTTATTACTATTATTGCAAATATCAGGAGAGACGGGAGAGTAGAACAATTTTATTGCTAGAGTTAAGATTTACATTATGCAGTTCCCTAGCTAAAGATTGCTCTCCCCTCACTGATCCTATCCCCGCATCAGTATTGAATTTCATAAGTAGGTCTTTTTAAGAGATAATTACCCACAGGTCTATTAGCGTGGGTCTTCCTAGGAAGGCATTTTGTGGCGATGGCTAGTCAAAGATCAAGAAACTTGCATTAAAGGATTTGTGTAGAGGTGTTGTTCCGGCTATGACGATCAGTCATACTGACCCAATGGGGATGGTTGCTGTATTATAGAAGCCGTAAATCGGCTTAGGGCTGGGCTTTAGAATCTCAGATGGAAGCTTCATCTAGTCGTATGCTGACTTGAAAATTACATTGACTAAGCTTCCAAAATATATAAAGACTTTCTTCATGGTGCAATTCGAAATTTGCATCGTGGCTATGTGCAGGTCCTGGTGTGAAAAAGCAACTCCTATTACATCAATTGCTATAAAGATTATTTCCTGTGCCGACTTTTGCTTGATATGGAAAACTTGCCTTTTGTTGTGCCTTGGCCTCTTGCATACACTTCTCTTATGCTTTCTTTCTTGTTCCAACAAGGTGTGGTCCATGATGAATTGAGGATATGAAGTTGGAGGGATTTCCTGCCTGGTTTTCATTTGGGTTGGGAGTGAGGTCTCTAGCCCCTTTCTCATTCTTGACCTTCTAAAAGCTACCCATGTATCCTTTTTGCATCAGTTGTTTTATCTTATTTTTCAAATGCCCATGGTTGTCAATATGGTGTCCATTTGTCTTGTGGAAGTGGCAATATGCCCCACCTCAATTCTGCTCCGCCTTCTTTCCTTTGTTGGGTATATTATGTGAAAGCTCTTTCCTGGTCATCTCATGTATCTTTCCAGTAGTGTGGGTAAGGGGAGTTTTTTTCGTGAGGTTAAGCTCCTTCTTTTGCTTTGCACATGGATTGAATCCCTTTGCCCTCATTTTCTTTTTACAGTGAGGGGCGGTAGTTTTTGAGGTTGCACTGCAGATTCGGCCTCTTCCATCCTAATGTAGCCGTTGGCCCTCTCATAGACAGCCTTCATGCTATTACATGACTTTATAATATTTGTATCCTATATAGCAGTGCCTCTTCTGATTTTGATATGAGATGTCATCAGCAATGCTTTTTCACCAGTTATCCTGATTTGGAAGGCCTCATTCAAAGCGTTTGATGAAGCTACGTAGGCTTTCATTTTCACATTGCTTTACATAGGACATTGTGTTTACATCTGGGGAGGCTTCTCTCTCTGAATTAAATTGTCTCAGAAAGTCTGTGGACAGTTGCCTCCAAAAACGAACTTCCATGGGGTCGTATCTCCTAACCCATCATGAGGCTGCATTGGCTAGGTAAATAGGTAAAAGTTTATATCGGGTCATTCTTCCTATCTTTAAAATGTCCATGTAATACTCAAAAGTGTAGATGTGGTCATCAGGATTGGTATTTCCATCGAATTTGTCGATCGATGGGGCTTTAAAGTTGTCCAAAAATTCGCTTCTATAATAGTTTCACTGAAAGGGAAAGAACCTTCTTCCCTGACCCTTTCCCATTTTTTGTTGGCAAAGCCTTGCTAGTTGTTCAACACGAGCATTCAACTGCTGGATCTCGTTTTCCCTTAGGTCCATCTGAAATGAATCATCCTCATAAGTGATGTCATCATCATCTTTTAGGAAAATTAGGCTTGTTTCTTCAGAAGAAGTGGGTTAATATTGGTTGGCTTGGATTTGATCCATAGGTTGATCTGGATCTTGCCTTTAAGTTTGGAATCGGTTTTCTGGCCAGCATTACCATTCCCATTTTTGGGAGTGCAATTTTCTCTTACCTACGGCACGTTCAGCATAATTGGAAAGTGATGGCCGTGAGCTGTGGAATGTAGAGGGGAGCTTGGCCTAAAAGTAGTATGTAGGGCCATTGTTTTCTCCAATCCTTCGATACATTGGTTCATTTTGTTAATCAAGGATTGTAGTACGGGTAGGATGGGA
Source organism: Allium fistulosum (assembly GCA_030737815.1). Classification (NCBI taxonomy): domain Eukaryota; kingdom Viridiplantae; phylum Streptophyta; class Magnoliopsida; order Asparagales; family Amaryllidaceae; genus Allium; species Allium fistulosum. The sequence goes on along the minus strand of CM060903.1, from coordinate 1,362,985,648 downwards.
TCTATAGAGGCTTTAGTTGAAGCTCCAGTTTTAGTTTGAGCTTTTGAGATTATGAGTGGCTTCTTCAAGGTTTTTGAAGCCAAGTATAATTGCTCTTGTGATGGGGGAGTAGTGGAATCCATGGGATTCATGGTATTTTGGAAGAGGGTAGGTAAATTTGCAGGGGAGTAAAAATAGGGAAACGAAGGTTCAGGCTCTCCTTCTAGCACCAAAAATGTTACAAAGTATTTTGGTCTCACAATACCTCAAATGATCGCAAAAGTAATTATAGGGTACTTCCATGGATTAGAATCAACAAACTTAAGTAATATTAGGTTTGGCTTTAGATAGTAAGTAAGTTGCTGGGAGCTTACACAATTATGTAGTTGCACTTAAATTGCTTGTTAAAATTTCAATTTGGGTTTGTATCCAATTCGAGTAAAAGTAAAAGAAAACAAGTAGAAAAGAATCTAACACTGAAAACTAGGTAGGTAAAATGCAAGAAAAAGTAAAGACATGGAGTATTTTACACGGTTTAGATGTTAAAAAATCCTATGTCCACGGGAAAATATCACTTTCTTCTTTTATATTCCTTGTACAAGCATTAATGGCAGACAGTATGGAACTTTTCGTTATTAACCTTAAAAACAACAAATCGGGAAAAAGATCTCCTTTCTTGATATAGTGCATTTTCTATTCATAGTAGAGAGATGCACGAGGATCGCCGTCACTCTTCTTTTGTTGTTTTAATTTCCACCTTTGGATTCTACCATTTTTCATCAATCTATCTTGTTTGTTTGGTATGTAAGGATTGTTGACGTGTTCTTCAGCGGGAAATCTCAATTTAAGTGGTTAAATTCTAGGCATTGGTGGAAAGTTTGAAATTGAAGCGGGTGCATATAAAATTAAGGCAAGAAACTCAAATTTGAACCCATGCTCTTTTGATCTATGGGGCGAATGGCATGCATACTGCTCTTGTGTGTGAATGAGAGTGTAATGAGACGTTCCCCTTTTCTTCAATGCAGCTGCATCATTTCTGACACTCTTACCACGAAGATGTTGAGAGTTATTCCTTTATTTTATTTTGGTGTATTTTTGATATATAAGGAGAAAAATTGCGTAGTTTATATGATACTGCCTTGGAGATGGTTAGAATTGAGTTGCCTTGCCCTGCATGTAATGTTTGTTTGACATTGTGCTGAGGATAAACAAAGTTGAATTGCTTTGCCCCCAACCTGTGATGTTAACTCAATATCTGTATGAATTTGTTCTGAGATGATCTTGATGTTGATATGTGCAAGTTGCTTGATAAGGGTCGTTTATGCCTTTGTTGTCTTTTAACAAGTGAAGGATTGTGGTGGTGCAATGCTTAGGTAACTCTATATGTAGCCCTTGGAATGCTTTTGATTCCTCATGGTACTGCTTAAAGAGTCCTCAATAAGTGCAACGTAGGTCTGTTTTTTGAGTTTTAAGAAGGATAGGATATGTCTAGTGTTGTTCATTAGCTTTAGGTAGAACTTCCTTAAAATTACAGTAAAGTTTTGTCATTTCAAAGTCAAGTAGAGATGGTGGTGCATCCTCATAGCTATATATGTTGACGTAAGATTGTGGTGCAGGCTCGAGAGTTGTGTTGTCGTTCTGAGTATTAGGGTTGCAGTTTGTTTCCAACACCTTATAACCATTTCAAGACTCGGTATAATAATGTAACGATGGAATTGGGAGATTGGAGCAATCTTGGAGTCTTTGTCGTCGCCTTAAGATTTTTAGGCATAGTATTCCTTGAACTTCGCCTTATTCTTTGCTTCCATTTCTTATAGCCAAATTTTTATTATGGGAGCGGTCCTTTTGGTTTGGTGTTTGCATCATCTTGTTTTCAACAGGATTCGGGAAATATGGGTGTAACAATATATATGTTGATATATGCACATATATACTTTCATAAAGGACCACTAGCTCAAGTAGCAAATGGTATGGTGTTGTAGGAAAGGTTTAAATCTCAAATTTTGGTCGCATCTCGTTTAGAAAATTCTATACATAATATCTCATATCGAACGAGATCTCGGGTGAGATGAGTGTATCTTGGGTGTACATCTTAGATTGACATCTCAAATTTTAAAATCCATCTCGAGACTATCCAGAGTAACTTAAGTGTCTAAAATTAGAATTTTAAATATTTTTATGATAATTTTTATCTTAGTATAAACTTCTTAACATACATAGTTCATAAAACAATAGTATTAATTTTTCAATTCGAGGAGAGAAGTTACACGATTGATTTGGTGGTTATTATATGGATTATACTCATTCAAATATTAAAAATAAACAAAAAGTCATCTATTTTTTCAAGATGGCTAGTAAAAAGTCATTAGAGTTCAAGTGCCTTCGAACTCACATAAGAAGTTAAAGAAATACGTAAATGAAAAAACATCTTTGTATGAGATCTTATATTGACATTTATCTCAAATTCCACTTGAGATCTTAATATCTTGGACAAGGTAATTACCAAATAAGAGGTTAACAAAATTTCATTTCTTGTTTCGCTGAATATCATCTCGCTCAAGCTTGAAAATGAGATCTCAAGCGAGATCTCGGGTGAGATAAACGAGATTTTAAATAGTGATTGTATGTTGAGGTCCTAGAGATCGTGGGTTCAAACTCTAGAGTTCGAACCCATGATCTCTAGGATCTCAACATACAATCACTATTTCAAATCTCGTTTATCTCACCCGAGATCTCGATACATCAAAAATGAGTGCTCTACTTGAATAAAATACCACTCTTATCATCAAAAAAATATGCTTTCATTTCGAACAAGATTTATACATAGGGGTTAAGTCTAAAATTATATAATTGTCTCTATTGGATACCCTCAACTCTATCGAAGCAATGTGGTATAATTATTTCCTAAAAAATAGCTAAGTTCCAAAATGAACAAGTGATGCTTCTTGAACATATATAAAGTAGCTCTAGGAAGATTTAAGTAAAAGTCTTCAAGAAGATTTTGTGAGTTTTACAATATAGTGTAAACCTTTATACCACCAAGTTATAGTGGTCTAGATACTTGACTATATCATTTTTGATGTTATCCACCAAAAAGATTTCCTTTTATGTCTTCTCGAAAATATAAGGATAAACATATCTTCTTGCATACTTTAATAGAATTCCTTCTGGATATACTAAATTAATTAGCACTAGTTATGCGGCTATATACCAATCTTTGAGAAGATGTATCCATATTGCATTTGTAATGTATTCCTCTCGTGATTTTTTGTCTTTCCTATGATTATTTTACACATATTATAAAAATATATACATATGTTTTAAAGGTAATCTTCTTGCACCATATCATGACTTGACAAAAATATGGTGATACATGTCATGTCTAGATTTTAAAATGCATTATCTGAACCTAACAAACAAAACCTATAGGTCCAACATTCATCACGTTAGATCTGCTTTTAACTCAATGGGTCTAGTTTTCACCCTTAGATTTGTTATGATTTCTATAACACCACGTAAATTTAACAATGTAATTTACAATTAATGGAGGGTAAATCGATAATTTATTTAAAAGGAGTAAAATAGTAAATTTTACGAATAAATGAAATAAACAACAAAACTTGTACCATTGTGAAGATTAGATTCTCTAGTCAAGTTTCACTATAAGAACACTTTAATCAAATGAAAAGATTAAGAGTTACAACCAAATTTATATCCGGGTTTAAATTTGGGATGAGTTGGGTCCTAAGGCCCATTACTGTCGAAACAGAGATAATAGGAGTCTTCAATTATATAGAAAGTACATAGAATTCCAAAATCAACATTCTCTCTTTCTCTTCTCAAAATAGATAGACAAACCCAATATCTATAAACCTAAATCTAAAATTCCGAGATCAATACTTCATCAAAATTAATAAAATTTTAGGCTAAAGCTATTAGCATGAAGAGAGCAACGAGGATCTACCAATTTTAATTTGATTCGCTGGGATTAGAGCCTAAGGAAAGTTACCAACAATGGAGAAGGAGGAGTTAAACAAATCGGGGGATTTCTTTGATAATTGGTGAGTGATATTTATCAATCAAGATATATAATGTTATATACGTTTTTTATTCATCATTATGACCTTGGTAATATGAATTAAACGATAGCAATTGAATAAAAGGAATATGAAATTAACCATTAAAAGATAAATTATAACCTTGGATAAATTGGTTTGGGAAGAAGAATAAGTCATTGTTGAATTAATGAACACTAGAGTATTTAATTTTATGTCATATAATAGGGATAATGTGCAAAAGTTAGAATATTATTGTTTAATGTAAAGGTAAAAGAGAAACTATATGAAAATAGATGTTATAATGGAATAATAAGTAAAATAAAGAAAAAACTGTAGTTTAAGAAGATAATCTAACACCCCGTTAAATCAACCATAAATGAATTGAGTGAATTAAATTTAAATAACGTTGGGTTGAAAATGAAATTTTTATAAAAGTTGGAATTCGACCACGAAACTTATTCCATAATGTTTGCAGTAAAATTCTGATCTTTTTCCATATATAATATGCTAAAAACAAAGCTTAAACGAAGAAGTTATGAGCGTTTGAAATCTTTAGATTTAAATTAATTTAGTTTGAATTCAAATTCAACTGAGTATCGAAATTTAGGGTTTGAATTTCAAAAATTAACTGTAGGTTTACTTGGGGTTAAGTAACCATTAAGTAAAACAATTAACATTAAAAGTTAATTAGGGATAAAAAAATTAATAAGTAACGGAAACTGATCAGCGCACCACAAATAGGAGTAGAGGTCGACACCTCCAACCCTAAGCGGTTGACCCTTAGGGGTCGAACGGTCTATAGGGGGCGGTCGACCCCTATTCAGGGTGGTGACTGTGGTTTTTCAGCATTTAAACACTCCAAATTTATCTGTTTTTCACCTAACTACATCCTATGATTTTTGGTGTGTTTCAACTCCTATATATAGGAACCTATCCTCTGTGCTTTTTATTCATAAATATTTGAGAAATACCTCGAACCTCTGCCATTTTCTCTCTTCAGTTGATTCAGAAATTTTATTATTGATTCAGGTAAGGACTCTAATCCTTTTCTAATTATTTTTTTAATCTATTTTCTTCTCCTTCATCCTTTTTAAATCTAACAATATATATATATATATATATATATCCCCTCGCTCTATATATATATATCAAAAGAAAGAAATCTAGAAAAGAGTTGCTTTGGCGTTGCAAATCCATACAAAAGGAGCTAAGGATAATCTGTGAGTGGAAACCTTAGTATTTTTATTTCAGTAATTGATTAGTATATATCTATGGATTTGAATATACCTTGGGAATTTTAGGAATGCGAAAACAAAATAGACAAAATCTCCTAAAATTCCTTTTATTTCAAGATGTTAATTCTAGATAAAGATTCTCAATTATTTATGTTAATTTAATGAAATTTATATTATTCTGCAATTTTTGATAATTTCATAGTCTATTCCACTTCTCCTCCTTCTTTGATCCAAATTGTGAGTTTTCAGTAATAAAATAAGGGTTTAAAGTACAAATTCTATTCATAGTTTACACCACTTATTCCACACAAAATTCCTTTATTTATTTTGTGTAAAAAAGGAGTTGAATAGAATGTGAAGTTAGGATTTCAATTCCTATTGTTTAGGATATTCCGTTGGATTGATGTAATAAATTGGGTTTCTATTTTTACAAGTCTATGTATTGTAGTTTTGATATGAATATTTAATCCCTTGTTATGGATATTGAAACCTTGGAAATTTGAAGGAAAAGGACTTGTATTAGAATTATGCTTAAAAGAATTGACATTTAACGTTAGTTAAGAGCATATAAACCCCACGCTAGAATTGATTAGGCATAAATATATATTTATTTCTACTAGCGTAATAAACATATAATTATGGTGTATAATTGCATAGTTAATTAGGTAGTAATTATAACTAATTTCTCCCTTTAGGAAGGTAATTTATATTTTAAGGCATAAGAAAGATTCCTTATAAGGCCTTAATTATGAAATGGTGAGATGAGTATTATATATATGGAGAGTATTTAAATAATGGCTAAGTCATAAGATGTGAGGTCAATAAAGTTGCACAACAAAAGTCTGTCTTTCACTTTGAGGCTACCAACAGTTGTGTACACTTCCTATTGATGTGAGACATCTCCTATGATAAAAAATTTGATGATGCGAGGTTAGTTCCAAATTCTGTAGGGTAAACCTGCCAAGTTAATCTGGCTACCAGTTCCTACGGATAGTTGGACTAATGTGAGACGTCATTATGAGTATGTGCCATAATACGAAGGGCCTTCTCCGAAGTCTTAAGGTATTAAGTGGTTGTTTAAGGGCCCGCCTCTTTTCCCTAAATAAAATATTAAATGGCCAAGGGGCTAGTTATTAGACACGATAGGTGGTATCTCGACAGGGATCCGCCTCGGGAAAAGGTATTAAGTGACTAGTTGAGGATCCAACTTTCCATAAAGAAGTATTAAATGGCTCAAGATTCCATGCGATGCCAGCTAGATAGTCACCTTTGAGGAGTTTCGCCTTGGGAATAGGTATTAAATGACGGGGTTTGCCTCAATTGAGGTCTTAGACGACCAGAGTCTACCTATTTTCCAATAAAAGGTATTAAGTGGCTTGGGTACTATCTCTCGCATTGTTGCATATTTATGACTTGAGAGGATTATGAGATTAGAAACCTGCTTGGGGAATGGAAGATATTAAGTGATTGATTGTGGACCTACCTCCTTTCTATATAAGAAGTATTAAATGGTTTCATGTATGTTAGACATATTCTTGTTTTGAAATATTCTGCCTAAGTACTGAAATGGTAAGACTTGAGGTGTTTATTCACCCGACATTTGTTATTCTAACTCTCTCCTCATTACAATACATGTTAAGGACGGAGTGATGATGGTGACGATGCTCAAAGGTGGAGTGGCTTAAGCTTGTGTTGGTTATTATTATCTTTTATGATATTTTTATGCTGTACCCATATATTTGGACATATGATGTAACGGATCTTATATGATAGTTTTATGATGTTTTGTATTATGACATTTCAAATGGTTTTGAAATAAATGGGTACAATTTGATATTATATTTCATTCCATCCGCTGTGAGTTCTAAAAGAATAGTTATTGCTCTGTACTACTACATCTTTTTCCAACCAACAGCTAGCTTTAGAATGGATCTAAGTTTCAATTGGCCTTTTGTGGGTCGAAATTTAGGCTTGTTCCGAGGTGGGTTGTTACATATAAGATCATTATTATAGTTTTGGACGCTTATATACGGTTATAATATGATAAATGAGATAACATGATCACATAAAAGTTTACATTACACCTGAATAACATATAGGAAGGTATGTATACGGTCAAAATGAAGATTAACTAAATGCTAAGTTAAAAACTAGATAAAACAACGAAAACCTGAACTATACGGTCAAATAGACGTCTAAAAATCTATAATATAAACCTGCAAGTTTTTAGTTCATTTTTAGGGAATTCGGATGTTTGAACTATAGGACTGTACGTCTTCATTTAGGTATTAGACGACTAATATTACAGTTAGCATGTTGAAAAGACGAAAGAATAATTCCTTCAGGCATTCAGATATCTGACATATGTAGTTAGACGTTTGAATACATGTTTAGATGTTAAATGAAATAGATAGTGTCTAAATAGCTATTGTAGGTTGAAATTGAAGTTGGGCCCTATGGGCCTATGTGAAATGGTTCAAGATACTTTGTATAGACTATGTGATAACATTAGGATGTGTTATCTTGTGTTATGGGTTAATAGATTATGATGCTTAACGTTAATAAAACATGTAACATCTTATGTTATAACGAGTAGGACAAGTGTTGTTGAATGCTTCAACATGGCTCTAGTTGGTTGCTGTAGGTGATATGATCTGCTCCTCCAAGTTAAGTAGATCGGAGAGAGGTAGAAGCATCCATCTAATGCACGGTACATTGATTATTAGTTTGGACTTTATATCCAGTCGATCGGTTGGGAGACTTGGAAGATTGACCAATCTTTAATTATTTCCTACTAGTGTAGAGGCACGCACAGTATGTGCGTATATCATCACTGTCCTATACATTGAAGATAACATAATATATTGAAGATAACATAATATATTGATTAAAAATATGTAGTTGCACCAATACTTTTTAGGGACTTTTTTTTGTTTTCCAAAAGGGAAAAAATATGGATAAGTAGAAGGAAATAAATGAATCGATTCGACCGCGATGAACTAAATGGTTCAATTTTGGTGCCATCAAGGTGTTTGTAATTGCAAAGAATTTCACCAATCCAATCAAACAAATTTGGAATAAATGATGTAGCTTTGGACAATAATGATATGTCTTAATAGTGCACAGTAAATTTTTTACACTTAGTAACATATTACAATAGTTTCCTTTAATAGAATACATCGATACTTAATAAATTATATACATGTGTTAATGTGTGTTATTAACAAAATCTAGCAGCATTATTTCCTTCACAAACATTACAATTTCACTCTATTGAATTGCTTGATGAATTGCCAATGATTTAACAATCTCTAGCACGTAAGTACTGCATCAATAAAGAATAGCAGAATGCCCAACTTTATAGAGTACGAAAATGAACACAATGGTTAACTATATCAGTATTTATTATTTGAGACAATGATTAACTATAAAAAATAAAAGAAAGCTCTCTCTTCCGTTTGCAATGGAATAATGCAATGAAATGCTAGCAAACTTGGTCTATCTTGTACATGGCAAGTGCTCAAATGGAACTTTCAAGTCGTGAAGAGAATCGACAAAGTTTTCTCTATAACGGCCAGCAGGCAGGTTCATTGCCTGACCTCATTTCGGAGTAGTTTTGCTGCAGTGCTTTAGAATTTGGTTAGTCTGCATTTTCTTTTTTTGTACCTTAAAATGATTTTGCCACATAATTTCATATTCAAGAAAAGCCCGGTTTCAGTTAAAGGAAAAAAATAAATGCACCTACTTGTACTATCAAGGATAGTAGAAAACAGAAATAATTTATGAGTTGGCTTGTATTCCTTTTATCAGCTGATGGACATATTATGGTATGGAGTCATTACATCTTGGTAACAGAATATTGCAAGAAGATCAATATAATAATATTTGTAATTCAAATATCGTTGGAGATTAGAACTATAATTTCTTCCATATGCAAAAAGATGAATTTATACCATTACTCCAATGGGACTTACCATTCTATTTTGGTTGTCAGCACAAATTCTTAGTTTATCAGATAGATTTCGTAAAAGCATATTAGGAAATAACTACAAAAATGGCAGCACGTTGTCAGACATATATGGCTGCACCTTAGTAATTTAGAAAATATTCAGGTAGCTAAGTAATATCATTTTCTAATATATCGCAGATGTCAATATGCTATTATTTGAAAATGGTCTTCTGGACTTTCAATTTTTCTGACTTAGTGTGCCCGTGTGTGTTACTTTGTAGATGCCAGTGTGCCCGTGTGTATTACTTTGTAGATGCCAGTGTGCTGTTATGTTATGTTACTATAAAATGTTAGTGTTGTAAAATGGTCAGATCATAAGTACCCCTTTCCTACGTAGAACGACACTGATAGATATTATGCATGATCTGGTAGATGGCACTCCACTTGGCCTGCCTAAAAGTGCCTCCATTGAACACACACAAAAATGCCGTCATGTAATTTTTGCCGAAAGGGTATTTTTGATAATCCGAAAAGACACGGTTAAAATTAGTTCAAAGAATTCTCATTATTAGTATTAAAGATTAAAGATGGTGAATCAAACAATGGGTTATTAAATCATGAATGAGAGCTGTCATTTGGATATTATTTTTTATCGTATCCTTGACGTTGACCAATCTTTAGTTATTTCCTATACTGAATCAAACGATGGAGGTAGAAAAACGTTACTAAATTGTAAGAGTTGTCACTCGACGCTTAATACATTTACTTAGTCGGGGCATCTTGACTTTAACCAGATCCTAAGGAAAAAACGTGGATATGATAGTATGAAATCCTACTTAAATAACACATGTTGCATATAATGAAATTAGAAAATTTGACATTGGTATAATGTATTATGATGGACTAATTAGGTGGGCACCAGCTAATACAGATATTGTAAATGTAGTATTAGTTCGTAATGATGTTTTAACAGCATGTTAGTATATTATACTTAGTGATATATTTCATTCACACATGCATATGTCTGCTCCATCTATATTTCCTTTTGGCATCTATCTCTCATACGTTAACAAGATGTTAGTAAGTTGCTTGGTGCGTGGTGATGATGGCAATGACTTGATGGAATTATTTTGTTTTATCTGCCTATCTACTATTTTAGAATTGTGTATTTATGATTAACCACTTGTTATGGAAATGTTTTCTTCAGTTGATGTAATAACTGACTATTATCCAATTTGATTCTTATATTTATATTATATGTGGTATTATAATTTTATTCCTTTCGCCGTGATAAGGGTTGTCAAAGGATACCCGAAAAATCCAAAATCCGTCCGCATCCACATCCGAAAAGCGGATAAATATCCGATATTCGGAAAATCAATACAAATAGGGATACGAAGACGGATACGAAGACCCGCATTCAAAAATTATTCGTTCGGCTTTTTACAAGATTGTAGTTTAGGTTATATGTATTTTAGTACAATGAAAGATATTTATTTATTATTTTATTAAGTTAGAAATTTATATTATACGCACTTAATGCATATTAACTGCTCAAAACTATTTATTATCATCATATTTGTTTATTTTTAACACTTTATTAATCAATAGGATTGAAAAAAGTATATGTGACGCCCCACCTCTATACCCATGCTAGCCAAGAACACTACGGAGTAATGCTGTCAACTAGCGCGGAGAATAAGACTGTTGAGAAGCGACCATCTGTATAATTGCTTTGTGCGAGTACCGATATGCCAGATAAAAATATAACTTTACATCTCAAGAGGAAATCCGACATACCGATACAAACTCAAAGCTATCACACAGTGGCTATATATAATCTTCGGAAACAAATATAGAAATAAACGTAACACAAATCAGTCACAGACAATTCATATCACAAAGGCGGAAATAGATATGAATATAACACATGAAAGTGTACATCAGAGTAGTGGTCAAATAAGATCCACAATAACACAAAAGAATAGATACAAGGGCAAGACAATAGAATATGTATACATCAAGGAGTCTAATCTCAAACGTATACAACAAAAACATCTAAACTAGCGTAGTTAGCCAAAAGTCGGATGATGGTTCCAGATAGGAAGTCATGAGGAAGCACCTGTAAAATCTCAGTCTGACCCGAGTATTATTTAAGAAGAAAATAATAAACGGATCAGTCTAGCTATAATTATCACATAAAATGAGATATAAGAAGAGACATAATATTAAAACGTATGGTAACCAAAAATGTCATACTACGACTAGTATACATTAGAGAATCACGAAAGTCATACAAAATCTCAAGAATCTCATAGCATCAAAAAGAATGTCATATTTTTTATTTAATTCACCAAGCCACAATAAATGACATACATATCAATGCCAACTGAAAAAGGTGGTGAAACATAAATTCCAGAAATCATCAATTAGGAATCCAGAAATCACAATAAAAGGATGGCCAATCCCATAGACTGAACATTGACGCACCTAGAAAGATGCGCCCCATGTAAAGTCTAGCATCGGTACACCTAGAAAGATGCACCCCATGCAAAGTCGAACATCGACGCACCTAGAAAGATACGCCCCATGCTCTAGCATCGACGCACCTAGAAAGATACGCCCCATGCAATGTCTAACATCGATGCACCTAGAAAGATACACCCCATGCAAAGTCGAACATCGACGCACCTAAATAGATACGCCCCATGCCCCGACTTATTGAGCTGATTGCTCCACGAAGTAAATAAACATTGACACACCTAAATAGGTACGACCCATGCGTGAAATAAACATCGACGTATCTAGAAAGATACGACCCATGCGATAAATGAGACGAAGCTCAATAAAATGAGGTACAGTCCTTCATACGGACAAAGAGACATCGCACACTGCTAGTCTAAACCATAAAATGATCATCATCGATCATCAAGAAGTGTCAATTACAATAAGCTAGTAAATATAAGAGTTTAGCTTCATGTCCCATAACCACTTGCTTAACTCAAATATTTGCGAACAAAATGTAGATCTCCACTAGAAAATTGTCACAAGAGTTTCAATATGTGTGAATCGAAATCACACCAATGAGGTATAGACTAACCTTGAAGATAAAGAGATATGTGTGAATCGAAATCACACAAATGGTGTCTAGTCTAACCTCGCAAACAAAGAGACATTACTCAATCGCTAGTCTAAATCACAAAAATGATCGTCATGATCATTAGGAAGTGTCAATTACACTAAGCTAGTAAATATATGAGTTTAGCTTCATGTCCCATAACCACTAGCTTAACTTAAATATTTACGAACAAACTGTAGATCTCCATTAGGAAATTGTCACAAAAAGGGTTCAATCGAACAAGTCCAAGAGCTAATCGACGAAGTGAACGCAAGCGTTTCATACCACTCGTTTTATTAAGTCGTTTAAGTCGATTTCTCATCCGAGTGAAGTAAAGGCTTGTATATACTAGTAGATTGGAAATCGGTTTAAGAAAATGAACTTTTGATATTTAAAATAGTGTTGAAATCGCTTTGATGAAAGGATTTTGATATTTAATGCTAGTATAGAAAACCTTTATATTTTGGAGTGACAAATCATAAAAGTGATTGTAGAAACAATCAATCATAAAAATTCACGTTCGAAGACGTGAGTAAAGTTCAAAGAAATCAATCCCCAAAACCATCAAAGTAGGAAGTTCTGTTGAATGTTTTTCAGATAAGATCCCCTAAGAAGGGGGAGTACGGGGTTCGACCTGCCCGGTCAGGTCGCGGGGGTCCAGGGGGCAGCGCCCCGTCAAAACGGTACGACCTTTTGAAGACAAGATACAAAATGATTGTAGAAACAATCAATCATCAAAATTCACATACGAAGACGTGAATTAAATCCAATTAAACCGATAAAGAATCCATCGAAATGGATATTCAAAAATCCCGAAAAAGGAGTCATCAAAGTCATAGTAAATGATAACAACAAATAGGATCATCATGAATCGATTTAAATTGAGAATTCAATCCAAAAAGGCAAACTGGACTGAAACAGCAGGTTCAGTCGACTGAACAGAGTTTTCAGTCGACTGACCCTGTACCTGGAAATTTTCCAGGTTCAGGAACCTTTCTGTTTCCAGGTTCAGTCGACTGAACAGAGTTTTCAGTCGACTGAATCATGCCTGGAAACTTTCAGGTTCCAGGTTCAGTCGACTGAACAGAGAATTCAGTCGACTGAATCATGTCTGGGCTGTTTTTCAGCCTATACAAAATGAAGAGAAAACTCTTCCAAAACGCAACCGGACGAACATTGGCTCTAAGGGATTATGCCAAACAGCAACCCGGCCCTATATGCTCCTCGGTGCATCACCAAAAGCATGATCAAACATCCATAAAAGGATTTTCACATAAATTTGACTTAGAAACCCAAAAATCGGAATATTCACAAAACCAATCCAAATCAAGAGCAAATGCACATGAAGAAGTGTTAGGAATTCATACCTAACAATCAAAGATAATTATAAACATAGATGTGAGATAAAGATCTCACCTTTGACACAAGAACAAGGAAGGAGAAGCTTGAAATCAAAGGAGAGGCAACCACTCTTCAATCCTAACTCAAGAAGCTCCAACTAAGATCAAAACAAGCATCTCCCAAATTTAGGTTTAGGAAATAAGCTGAAATTGATAAGAGAATGAGTTGGAGAAGATGAAGAGGAGGCTTACCAATGGGTTCTCTTTGAATTTGGAGCAAGAACTTGATTTTGCAAGAGGAACTAGGGCATGGAGTTTTAATTTCCAATCTCTCCCACCATTTTTGCTTTGAAACTGAAATGAGGAGGAAGTGAGGGAGAATGGGGAGAAGTGGTTCAGATTTTGGGGTTAAGTTGGCAAAGGGGCTGAACCCAAACCCAAACCCAAAGTGCAAATGGTCAAATTTTTGACTAGCTCCAAACATATCAAAGTTTATACTCAAAAAGGTCGCAAACGGTATTTTGGACTCAATGGAAGTGGTATCGAGTCCTAATTCGACTGTTTGCAAAAAGTAGATTTTCGAACTAAAATCCGACGAACGATGTTATATTTAAATATAAAATCGACAAATATGCGGGTTGTTACAGTATATGTTAAACTGAAATTTTCCATTTATGATTCTTGATTTATCGGCCGTTAGCGGATAGGATAATTATCCAATATCCGTCCAAATCCGTGGATGCGGGATGTCCAATATCCAAAAATGATTTTAGATGCAGATACGGATATGGCACTATCCGCATCCGAAAGTATCCATTGACAGTCCTAGCCATGGGTTTCTGATATCTTAAAAATAATAGGTCTATGTACTGTTTGTATTACTTCATCCTAATGCTCCACAAATTATAGCCTTCGGGATCAATGCGTTGACTAAGGCATAGAACCGGAAGGTTGCACATGGCGGGTGTAACAACCCGTACCTCAATGGACCTAAATTTCGACAAAAATCGAGACCCAAGTCCACCAAAGCATGAATCATTGAATTTAGTACCTATAATAAATATAAGCATATTAGAAATCGATCAAACTAAACTCATAGCGAAAGAATTAATATTAGGATATAAATATTGGTTGTGACTACTACTTCGGAATTTATAGAATTCCTAGGACATCAATTGCTTTGTCAATACCGAGCATGAGAGAGAGAAGACTACACCATCAATCGATCATATCAAGCTCCATTTACATGTCCCTCTAATCTATCCTATGGGTTGTAATGAGGAAGGGAGCAGAACAACGTTCTGGTGACTGAAAAATCTGCACACTATCCATAACATAAATTTTGTACCGATAGGTTCTCATTAATTGCAATGTCTATTATTTAAGGTAAACCCAATTTGTTTACCATTCGTGTACGGTAGGTTATCTACCCAAAATCTACATAACCTTTTCTAAAGGTATAATTTATGCTATTTAGCCACTTAATACTTCCTAAAATGAAAATTGGGCCCCCTAGCATAGTCGACGTCGGTTTATTGGTCCTAGCTACCAAGACCTTCAACCTCTATACATGGCTTTTTAATATATAATCATCAGTCTACTAATGCATCTATCGCCCTTAAAAGTCTATCTATGTGAGAGAAAGTACCCAAGCCACTTAATACCTTTATAACAAGGACTAGGCAGACTGCGGACCATTTAATATTTCAAGAGAGGCGGGTCCTCAAACAACCACTTAATACCCTCAAACCCCCTGAAACAGGCCCCCATCATTTAATACCTATCGTCATGCGGACTCCCCAAAGGTATAATCTAGATGACATTGCTTGGAATCTCGCTTAGTCACTTAATATTTTTGTTACAGGCATGGGCGAACCCTATAATAGTCACTTAAGACCTCAAACCCAAAGCGGACTATTCCCAAGATATCCTCTACCGCTTTTAACCGCATATACTGACCATTTAATAATTTTCTAATAAGGAAACAGGAAGGCCCTCAAAAAACAACTTAATACCTCAAATCCTTTAAGCAGGTCCTTCATTTATTTTCACGAGTCGACCATTTAATACTTCAAGAGAGACAGGTCCTCAAACAACCACTTAATATCTTCAAACTCTCGAAGTAGGTTTGTAACACCCCGCATTTTTAGATAATTAAATAATCAAATAATGCTGAACAGTGAAAATAAACATTTTGGAATTGTCAGAATATGGCCTCGAAACTTATACCATTGTGTTTGTGGTGATTTTTTGATTAATTTTCATATATAACTTGTCGAAATATGAGTTAATACGAAGAAGTTACGGGAAAAACAAAAATTAGAAGAACATATATATATATTAAGGCCTACGGGTCGACCCATAGGTCGACCCACAGGGCACAAGGGTCGACCGTAAGGTTGACCCCTAATGCACACAGGTCGACCCGCATGAAGCCCTGGACGTAAAATCGTCCAAGGATGTGCCGAAGACCTCAAATTCAATTTTGCATGATCCGTAGCGTCGTTTTCTGGATCCAACGATTCGCAGCGAGCCTGTGACATGGTTACACCAGATTCAATCCAAAAATCTAACGGTCTGAGATCCTCAAACTCCACTATAAATAGGACCTTAGGTCTAGCTATTTTCTCACAATCAGATTTTCTCCCAATTGGGTTCATTGCCTAAGGTTGGACCCCAATTAGAAAATATTTCTAGGGAGAATATCTTCTTAATAAAAATATTAGACACATTAGAAGGGGATCCAGGAAGGCCATGGAGCAGAGCTAAGACCATAGAGCAAAGCTAAGGATGACATGTGAGTGGATTTAAATTATATATCTTTTACGTTTATGATATATTATCATTAGATTCCTGTTAAATATTTTAATTCAGCATTTATTTCAGTAATTAATTCTGTTAATTAGTTATGTTGAGACTATAAATTTTATATGAGAACTTATATTTAATTATTATTTACATGGAAAAGAAAGAAAGAAATCCAATTAAATATGAATAATATTAGGCTTAACAGTTATAGAGAAGGCTTAAGCCTAAAAGCAAGAAATTTACAGTAAATTATGCTAAAACGGGAGAAATAAATTAAAAAGGGGGAAATCTAATAACTTGATTTGGAAGTCATTGATAGATTAGTTGGTTGGTTTAGAAAAAAGAATAAATTTCCATAGTTTAATATTGCAAATATAATGATAAACGTAATTGCAAGAATGTTATCCCACCTTTTGGTCAAAGCTGGAATATCAACAAATTGGCAAGAAAGGATGGATATCAGGATTGGAGTTCGATTGGAAACAAGGCTGCGATGGATATCGTCAAAATTTGGCCATGCTCCAATCAAGACGGAACCAATTAGGAATGTGATTAAGGCTAGGAGGAATTACATTTCAAGTTTCAAATCAATCGGAGGTCGTATGTGTAACGACCCAGAATTTTTGATAATTAAAATTCGAATATTTAATTGATTTTTAAATATTAATAAATGAATTTAATAAGTCGAATAATTTATTTAAAGGATATTGGATTTAATTTGGTAGTTTAATCGATAAATTAAATAGTGAAATTCCAGAGATAATTGAAAATCGAGTTTAATATGATTGAAAATGATTTGTAAAATTTTATTTAATCATACTGGAGTTATAGAAAGGTTATAGAACTTTTAAAATTTAATTTGGAGTTAATCTGTGAAAATTGAATATTTTAATATTTAATTATCGACTGTAAAAATAGCCAATTTTCGAACAGTCTCAGAATTGAACGAGACCGGTTTCATTGGATCCGCAATAGTTAGTTATTATCGGATTTCAATTTTCGTATTTTTCAGCGTTGATACGTGAGCACACGACACATTAACGCGTTGAAAATTTAAATTGAATTTAAATTTTAAATTTAAATTTTTAACTAAGTCAAAGACAGCACGTTCCTCTCCCTTACCTCACGCCTGAAAATACGCCTAAAATCACGAAGTTTATCGTGCAAACCTTACCTCGTCGATTTTAAAAACCTCGTCCCTCCTCTCTGTTAAATACAATCTCGAGTAAAGAAAACAAAGAAAAATGGCGACAGTTCTGAAATCGAACGAAATCACATTCCCTCTTCAAAACCTAGGGACCGAAATCGAAATAAAATTTAAGGCCGAGCTCACGTTCGATCGATGCAAGGCTGAGGAGCATGAAGTAGCGGCGACGATCTCGAGTCGCGATATCATTGAACGAGATAGGGTTTCGTTCGCGTCTCAGGTGAAGGGCAGAGTCGCCCTGGGTGGTTTCGAAGGATGCGACAACAGATTCTCGAGCAAAGCAAAAAAAAAAGTGACGAAGTGGCGAGCCGGTGTCGCGATGGACTCAGGGTGGCCGGAGGTGGCATTCACTTGTGATGCGATGTGGCTGAGGGATGTTCGACATCTATGGGGTTGAGATCTGGGGCAACTCGATCGTCTTCGGCGATGTCAGCGACGAGGTGGGCCTCGATGGTGGCTCGAGCGTGGCCGAACGCGTGAGGAGGTCAGGCGAAGACGAGGGGTAGGGCTTGGTGATGGAAGCTATGACGTAGTGGTGATGAGCTCGTCGAAGGCGGAATTCTCGTACAGAGCATTAGAGTAGAGCTATTGATTTTATTTTTTTTCTCTCCAGTCGAATTAAGGTAATTTGAATTTTTAAACATTGTAAATTTAATGTTACTTAAGTTTAAACTTGTATATGAATTGTTGATTATTATTTCACCTATCGGATACTAACTGGGTTTATTTTATATAAAGATAAGATTTTAATAGCTTATTTTTATAACCAGTTAGGGATGAATTAAATAAATATACAAGGTTTAGAAAACTATAAAAAGTTTATAATATCAAAGAAATTCTTTTTTACAAAGGGATTTTTAAATTATTGAAGGAATTGATATAAGAAAAATGTTTGAAATATTTATGTAAATGAGATTTTGGTTTAACAGAAAAACAGTTCGAATTTTAAATTTTCTTTAGTTGAAAAGAAATCATTGGTTAATGTAGATTATCAAATAGAAATTTAGTTTGAAATTAAAATTATAAATAGTTCATTTAATTATTAGCATTAAATAAAATTATTAAAAGAGAAGTTGTTAATTAAAACTATCATAACAAAAAAATTAATCATTCAATTTATCTCAAATATTTATGAATTGTATAAATTATTATACAAGGTCAAAATTTGGAGGATACAAACTGGAATGAAAATGGATGGCAAACTAAAAAGCTAAGGTGAGATTTTTCTCACTCAAAATGAAAGTGGAATTTTCAGTTATTTATTGATTGATTTGATTGCTATTGGATGTGATATTAGATATAGTAGGATATATATCTATATATAGCAATATATACATATTGACATATGTATATATTGGATTGATTGATTCCCACCTCGTATAGCGGATGAGACCCTATTGCGCCGTTAGTAAGCGGATTTTTATAAAACCTATATACCGCGATATTCCACCTCGAAGTGGAATGGTATTGTGTTAACGTCTTTGGATGCAGGGAAACAGGTTGGAGGGATCCAACTGGATTCCTCAACTGTATTTATTTATTTACAGATGTTGATATATATTCTGTCATCATATGATGATATATGATGTTTGATGTTGTGATGGACTAATTGATGCGTTGCATCATCGGATTCAGTTTTGAAGTTTAAAAATAACATCTTTTACTTTAAAAGGGTTTTTAAAGTGATTTGTTGGAATAGACGTTTTATTTAATTTGTGAGTTGATTTATTTTCAAATAAATAAACGCCTAAAAATTTATAATTATAAAATGTGAAGATATGAAATTTTATAATTATAAAATTTGAAGATATGAAATTTATAGATTGATAAATTATGAAGTTATAAAATGTGAATGAAATTGTGGAATAAAAGATTTATAAGAAAATCTACTTATAAATTTGATTTTTTGCCCTTAGATGGAATATAAATAGAACTTGCTGATAAAATGATTTTTTGAAGCTGAAATTGTTATAAAGCGTAAAAGAAATTTATAAAAAATTGTTTTATAAATCTAAAATCACTCAATTTTGATAAATGAATTATGGAAGGTTATCTAAGAGAGTTTATAAAGCAAGTTGTTATAAGAGAGAAATAGAATTTATAAACATTGTTTTATAAATTCGAAATCAATTGAAATTGATAAATTAAATATAGAAGATTTTTTAAAGAAGATATATTCGCGTTTTTGGATAGCGAATTTTTATTTGAAATAAATGTGTAGTAAAGTTTGAAATTTGGTTAAGTGAAGTATATTCACGATTTTGGACAGTGAATATATTTTTGAAGTAGAATGGATATGGTTTTGGGAAAGCGATATTATAAAAATGAAGTAACTGTTTTAAAAGATATTTTAAAACGTGTTATGAACCGAAAGCATAGATTTCAACATTTCTTGTTGAAATAGACGTTTTCGAGAAATAAGGAAATGGTGGACTATAACACTGTTGTTATAGTAAATGATTTCCAAAAGGAAATGATTTTAATGTAGTATTGGGATTTATATATCTATCTAAATCCGAATCCCTATACTAATGGTTTTGAGTCGTCGTAACGATGTTTTACGCAACATTCGTTTTTGACTCAAATAAATGTTGTCAAAGTAAATGATTTCCTTAAAGAATGAATATATACTTAATATTGATTTAAGTATATCGAATATTTTCCAAGTGTTGAAAATAAATGATTTGTGAAATACTTATTATTAAATAAGTAGGGAAATGCTTTTCCAATATGAAATGAAATGTTTTGAGATTTTATCTTCTTAAAGATAAATTGAAATTGAATATTTGAAATCGATTTGGAAATCGTATATCAGTAGATATTTTGAAATATAAATTCACTATGGAATTTATAAAAGGAAATGGAAACTGTTTAGAAAAATAAATATTGATTTATTTTTGAAGTGTGGAAATTTTATATCTAGTAAAGATATTTTTGAAGATAAATAATTTGGAAAATTATTTGGAATCTGATGATGTTGCGCATCTTTATTGATAGTTAAATAACCGACTATCAATAATTACCTTGAGTAGGTATTTGTTGTGAATTTGGATGAATTTGAATGCCACACTTATTTTTGAATAATCGCTCACTATTCGGGTTAGCCGGGAAAGGACCATGGGGTCGTATAACCCATTCCGAATATGTGATACGTCGTAATGAATTGCATTCGAAGACCGGTGTTGAAGACCGGATATTTTTGAAAACGGAAGGATTACCGTCGAGTTACTCTACATCGGCTGATCTCCGGTTTAGAGGTTTTATCACCCTTAGTGACGGGAAGTCCGGACGTGATTAAAAATTTATCCGGATATGCAAGGGCTTCGTGAGAAGTGCCTTCGGTTCTGTTCGATCCCGGAACAGACTTGTATGGATTGTGTGTCTGACGTTACAATTTGAGATATAAAGCTGATTTCTTTCAAATACATTTCTGTTGGTGGCGGAGAATTTATTCTCTTAGCTTAACACCCTTCTCTAAGACGTACGAGCTCAGAGGTTATGTAGTTGAAATTTATCAGCGATATATCCCAATTTGGTAACGTGGCATACTGAGTGTTGCTGTGAAATGATCAGTGTTTGATCATTTGCGATATGATCATTTGTTTGATCTTATATATTTGTGATCATAGGTTGATCATTTTGTTTGACCCGAAGCAGGGCTTTTTGAGAAAGCGTAGCTTTGTGGACGAGACTTCATCGAGCCTCACACCCCGGAAATGGTCGAAACAGGAAGGATGCGGCAAGGTTCTAGGGAGTAGCGCCCCTTAGTGTATGTCATTCCTTCTAGATAAAGGTGGTATCATGGTATGGAGCCCAGATACTTAACCTCTGTGGTTGCTGCAAATTTATTACTTTGTGGTTGTTGCGAATCGGGGATCCTCGGGAAGATCGGTGACGATCGGGGGATGGCATACGCGTGTCAGTAGTTACCTATTTTTGCAGAGGTAACCCGGCCTTGTGTTGGCAGAGATCCGGTTAGGTTCTCGGGTCGTCTATTCCAGGGACGTACCCATCGTGGAAAAGGAAGTTCCTTAGCCTGACCATTTGTTGGAAATCCAAAGAAACAATACGAGCCTTTACGATTTCAATTGTATAACCTGTCTCCTCAGGAGGCAGCTATAGCAGGCATAATATAATGGTACCTATGCTGGCTAAGATTTATATTATACTTTCGAAATGTTTTCCACTATGCACTAATAATAATATCAAAAAGGATTTGATTTTTGCGTAGTAAGCATCTTTGACTATCATAAGAAGAAATCTCCTCCAAGTCTGCGTTTGCATTGTGTGTGTGGCGGGAGGTCTTATGGTAGTTTCATTTTCCAAAAGCATTGCGAATTTACTTTAAAATTTTTCTGTTGATTATTTTAAAGAATAACTGTTTTACGATCTCACACCAGTCACCATGACTGACTTGGAGTTTATTGTTCCCTTCTAAACTCTGGGTGCCCACAAATTTCCACACGGGCAGCCTAGAGTTATATTATCAGGATATTCTGGATATTCTGGAGCTTGGAGATAAGCTGGATGACGAGACGTAGTATTTGTATCTGATAGTATTGATTCCGCTGTGTATTCTGTATGAGGACAAGTTTATATAACTGTCCATTGTTGTTTATTGACTCTGATGATATGATGTGATGTAATGTAATAACAGATATAATTCTTTTGTTTTTAAATGATATTCATTTATCTATTATATATTGTTCCGCTGCGATATGTGAGATTCTGATATTGTTCAGTTTCTGTTGCTGTTCTGTTGTTCTTCTCTGCTTTCTTTCTTCTTCTTCTCTTTTTCTTCTACTTCTTCTTTCTAAAACCCTCACTATTGGAGTTTCCGGCGTTCGATTTCTCGGCAGTCGATAAAGTGAGTATCGATGTCGAATTTTCGAAAGTTGAAAATTCCGGTACGTGACAGCGTGGTATCAGAGCATATGGTTAAGCGACAACCCTGCTCTGTTGGGTGTTACTCATTAGAGATAGAGTCAGTAGTACTCTAGAATGAGTTTGAGTGTAATAATATATATGAGCGTGTATTTGTTAGTTAATATAAAATTGTTTTGTATTGTGATGATTGGTTTATTGAGTGGCATATGAACCTTCGTCGGCACAGTCTGCAAAACTGTATCGAAGGGGTTTCTAAACACTTGAATAGAACAGTTCGGCACAGTATTGTTTTAAATAGGGTAAATGAAATAATTTTGCCCAAAACTATTTTTGTACAGAAAAGAAATAATTTTCTGTAAATTATTACAGTATATGGTTGCATGGTTGTTAGGAAAGTGATAATATTGAAATGTTATCATTACTATTGAAACTGAATAAGAAATTGAAATCGTAACTCCAAAATTAAGAAATGAATTCATATACAAATGAAATTTAAGAATATAAATTTTAAAAGTGATTTGTAATTTAAAATAGAATTCCAGAGAAGTTTTTGGAAAGGTTTTGAAAAAAAATTTGAAAATTTTGGAGATTTGGAAATTTAAATTTCTTTTTGATTTGAAAATGAATTTCAAAGGTTTTGAAAAGTCTTTTGAAGAGATGAAAAGCTCTAAACTCTTTTCGGTCGCTGGAAAATAACTTCGATGATGACCGCGGCATCATTGGTGTTCATTTTCGGGTTTCCAAAAGAGGGATTGCTGCCAAATTGTTTTAAATGGAAGTGTTTGGAAAATTTGGATTTTGTTTTGGAAATTAAAAGGATAATTTGAATTGTTTTCAAATGGTTTTGAAAAAGTTGAAACGACTCTGGAATCCTATTTAAAATACTTACGAAATATTAATAAGTTGATAACTTATAGAATATTGAAATTTGATTAGAATGAAATTCAAATTGAAAAACGAATGAATTAGTGAATGAATGAATAAATTGCGATTGCAAGTGCCAGAAAATGAAATTGAATGTTAAAATTCATTTTGAATTTGAAAGTAAATAGAACTGGAATTGAATTTGATAAATGAAGTATTAAACTGAAAGTTAGTAAGTGAAGCTAATTGATTATTGACCAAATGGATAAGGTTTGAACGAATTAAATTCAATGATTATAAATGAAGATAAATTGAATTCCAATAGAATTGAAAATGTGAATTATAAGTTCAAATGAATGTGAAATGAAAAATTGAACGAAATTGAATATGTAACTTCAATAGCGAATTTAAAGAGGATATAAGAAGTATATATTGAAAATTTGTAATCGAATTTGCAAAATGATTTGAATGCTGTAACTAGATATAATGGCTAGTAGGATATATAGGTGTATAAAGGGATTGGAAAATTTATTTCACAGATAATTTGAATTGCTCGACAAAAGGTATGTATTTAAATTTGAATATGAGATTTGATGACTTATTTCTCTAGCCGTTTGGCTTTTTCTTTTTCTTTTTGAAATCTGAGAGTCCGTAGGGACGTTTTGTAGTCGTGCCGTATTAGCCGCGCAAAGGAGACGCTGGCGAAATTTTTCGAGAATTTCGAGTGTTAGAAAATTTTTGAGAAAATTTTGAAGGTTTAAATTTGAATTTGAAATTTAAATTGAGTTGAGAAGGAAAACAATGTTGTTTGAAACTTATGATTGAAGTTGGAAATTTAGTTGAGATGATAACGAATCTTTAGTAGGAAGATTTGTTTTGAAAATTTATAAAACTATTTAGATTGTGAAAAAAAAATAGTAGACGAGTTAAGAACCATTTTTCCTAACTTGTAATTTCGAGGACGAAATTCTTTTAAGGGGGGAAGTTTGTAACGACCCAGAATTTTTGATAATTAAAATTCGAATATTTAATTGATTTTTAAATATTAATAAATGAATTTAATAAGTCGAATAATTTATTTAAAGGATATTGGATTTAATTTGGTAATTTAATCGATAAATTAAATAGTGAAATTCCAGAGATAATTGAAAATCGAGTTTAATATGATTGAAAATGATTTGTAAAATTTTATTTAATCATACTGGAGTTATAGAAAGGTTATAGAACTTTTAAAATTTAATTTGGAGTTAATCTGTGAAAATTGAATATTTTAATATTTAATTATCGACTGTAAAAATAGCCAATTTTCGAACAGTCTCAGAATTGAACGAGACCGGTTTCATTGGATCCGTAATAGTTAGTTATTATCGGATTTCAATTTTCGTATTTTTCAGCGTTGATACGTGAGCACACGACACATTAACGCGTTGAAAATTTAAATTGAATTTAAATTTTAAATTTAAATTTTTAACTAAGTCAAAGACAGCACGTTCCTCTCCCTTACCTCACGCCTGAAAATACGCCTAAAATCACGAAGTTTATCGTGCAAACCTTACCTCGTCGATTTTAAAAACCTCGTCCCTCCTCTTTGTTAAATACAATCTCGAGTAAAGAAAACAAAGAAAAATGGCGACAGTTTTGAAATCGAACGAAATCACATTCCCTCTTCAAAACCTAGGGACCGAAATCGAAATAAAATTTAAGGCCGAGCTCACGTTCGATCGATGCAAGGCTGAGGAGCGTGAAGTAGCGGCGACGATCTAGAGTCGCGATATCATTGAACGAGATAGGGTTTCGTTCGCGTCTCAGGTGAAGGGCAGAGTCGCCCTGGGTGGTTTCGAAGGATGCGACAACAGATTCTCGAGCAAAGCAAAAAAAAAAGTGACGAAGTGGCGAGCCGGTGTCGCGATGGACTCAGGGTGGCCGGAGGTGGCATTCACTTGTGATGCGATGTGGCTGAGGGATGTTCGACATCTATGGGGTTGAGATCTGGGGCAACTCGATCGTCTTCGGCGATGTCAGCGACGAGGTGGGCCTCGATGGTGGCTCGAGCGTGGCCGAACGCGTGAGGAGGTCAGGCGAAGACGAGGGGTAGGGCTTGGTGATGGAAGCTATGACGCAGTGGTGATGAGCTCGTCGAAGGCGGAATTCTCGTACAGAGCATTAGAGCAGAGCTATTGATTTTTTTTTTCTCTCCAGTCGAATTAAGGTAATTTGAATTTTTAAACATTGTAAATTTAATGTTACTTAAGTTTAAACTTGTATATGAATTGTTGATTATTATTTCACCTATCGGATACTAACTGGGTTTATTTTATATAAAGATAAGATTTTAATAGCTTATTTTTATAACCAGTTAGGGATGAATTAAATAAATATACAAGGTTTAGAAAACTATAAAAAGTTTATAATATCAAAGAAATTCTTTTTTACATAGGGATTTTTAAATTATTGAAGGAATTGATATAAGAAAAATGTTTGAAATATTTATGTAAATGAGATTTTGGTTTAACAGAAAAACAGTTCGAATTTTAAATTTTCTTTAGTTGAAAAGAAATCATTGGTTAATGTAGATTATCAAATAGAAATTTAGTTTGAAATTAAAAATATAAATAGTTCATTTAATTATTAGCATTAAATAAAATTATTAAAAGAGAAGTTGTTAATTAAAACTATCATAACAAAAAAATTAATCATTCAATTTATCTCAAATATTTATGAATTGTATAAATTATTATACAAGGTCAAAATTTGGAGGATACAAACTAGAACGAAAATGGATGGAAAACTAAAAAGCTAAGGTGAGATTTTTCTCACTCAAAATGAAAGTGGAATTTCAGTTATTTATTGATTGATTTGATTGCTATTGGATGTGATATTAGATATAGTAGGATATATATCTATATATAGCAATATATACATATTGGCATATGTATATATTGGATTGATTGATTCCCGCCTCGTATAGCGGATGAGACCCTATTGCGCCGTTAGTAAGCGGATTTTTATAAAACCTATATACCGTGATATTCCACCTCGAAGTGGAATGGTATTGTGCTAACGTCTTTGGATGCAGGGAAACAGGTTGGAGGGATCCAACTGGATTCCTCAACTGTATTTATTTATTTACAGATGTTGATATATATTCTGTCATCATATGATGATATATGATGTTTGATGTTGTGATGGACTAATTGATGCGTTGCATCATCGGATTCAGTTTTGAAGTTTAAAAATAACATCTTTTACTTTAAAAGGGTTTTTAAAGTGATTTGTTGGAATAGACGTTTTATTTAATTTGTGAGTTGATTTATTTTCAAATAAATAAACGCCTAAAAATTTATAATTATAAAATGTGAAGATATGAAATTTTATAATTATAAAATGTGAAGATATGAAATTTATAGATTGATAAATTATGAAGTTATAAAATGTGAATGAAATTGTGGAATAAAAGATTTAAAAGAAAATCTACTTATAAATTTGATTTTTTGCCCTTAGATGGAATATAAATAGAACTTGCTGATAAAATGATTTTTTGAAGCTGAAATTGTTATAAAGCGTAAAAGAAATTTATAAAAAATTGTTTTATAAATCTAAAATCACTCAATTTTGATAAATGAATTATGGAAGGTTATCTAAGAGAGTTTATAAAGCAAGTTGTTATAAGAGAGAAATAGAATTTATAAACATTGTTTTATAAATTCGAAATCAATTGAAATTGATAAATTAAATATAGAAGATTTTTTAAAGAAGATATATTCGCGTTTTTGGATAGCGAATTTTTATTTGAAATAAATGTGTAGTAAAGTTTGAAATTTTGTTAAGTGAAGTATATTCACGATTTTGGACAGTGAATATATTTTTGAAGTAGAATGGATATGGTTTTGGGAAAGCGATATTATAAAAATGAAGTAACTGTTTTAAAAGATATTTTAAAACGTGTTATGAACCGAAAGCATAGATTTCAACATTTCTTGTTGAAATAGACGTTTTCGAGAAATAAGGAAATGGTGGACTATAACACTGTTGTTATAGTAAATGATTTCCAAAAGGAAATGTTTTTAATGTAGTATTGGGATTTATATATCTATCTAAATCCGAATCCCTATACTAATGGTTTTGAGTCATCGTAACGATGTTTTACGCAACATTCGTTTTTGACTCAAATAAATGTTGTCAAAGTAAATGATTTCCTTAAAGAATGAATATATACTTAATATTGATTTAAGTATATCGAATATTTTCCAAGTGTTGAAAATAAATGATTTGTGAAATACTTATTATTAAATAAGTAGGGAAATGCTTTTCCAATATGAAATGAAACGTTTTGAGATTTTATCTTCTTAAAGATAAATTGAAATTGAATATTTGAAATCGATTTGGAAATCGTATATCAGTAGATATTTTGAAATATAAATTCACTATGGAATTTATAAAAGGAAATGGAAACTGTTTAGAAAAATAAATATTGATTTATTTTTGAAGTGTGGAAATTTTATATCTAGTAAAGATATTTTTGAAGATAAATAATTTGGAAAATTATTTGGAATCTGATGATGTTGCGCATCTTTATTGATAGTTAAATAACCGACTATCAATAATTATCTTGAGTAGGTATTTGTTGTGAATTTGGATGAATTTGAATGCCACACTTATTTTTGAATAATCGCTCACTATTCGGGTTAGCCGGGAAAGGACCATGGGGTCGTATAACCCATTCCGAATATGTGATACGTCGTAATGAATTGCATTCGAAGACCGGTGTTGAAGACCGGATATTTTTGAAAACGGAAGGATTACCGTCGAGTTACTCTACATCGGCTGATCTCCGGTTTAGAGGTTTTATCACCCTTAGTGACGGGAAGTCCGGACGTGATTAAAAATTTATCCGGATATGCAAGGGCTTCGTGAGAAGTGCCTTCGGTTCTGTTCGATCCCGGAACAGACTTATATGGATTGTGTGTCTGACGTTACAATTTGAGATATAAAGCTGATTTCTTTCAAATACATTTCTGTTGGTGGCGGAGAATTTATTCTCTTAGCTTAACACCCTTCTCTGAGACGTACGAGCTCAGAGGTTATGTAGTTGAAATTTATCAGCGATATATCCCAATTTGGTAACGTGGCATACTGAGTGTTGCTGTGAAATGATCAGTGTTTGATCATTTGCGATATGATCATTTGTTTGATCTTATATCTTTGTGATCATAGGTTGATCATTTTGTTTGACCCGAAGCAGGGCTTTTTGAGAAAGCGTAGCTTTGTGGACGAGACTTCATCGAGCCTCACACCCCGGAAATGGTCGAAACAGGAAGGATGCGGCAAGGTTCTAGGGAGTAGCGCCCCTTAGTGTATGTCATTCCTTCTGGATAAAGGTGGTATCATGGTATGGAGCCCAGATACTTAACCTCTGTGGTTGCTGCAAATTTATTACTTTGTGGTTGTTGCGAATCGGGGATCCTCGGGAAGATCGGTGACGATCGGGGGATGGCATACGCGTGTCAGTAGTTACCTATTTTTGCAGGGGTAACCCGGCCTTGTGTTGGCAGAGATCCGGTTAGGTTCTCGGGTCGTCTATTCCAGGGACGTACCCATCGTGGAAAAGGAAGTTCCTTAGCCTGACCATTTGTTGGAAATCCAAAGAAACAATACGAGCCTTTACGATTTCAATTGTATAACCTGTCTCCTCAGGAGGCAGCTATAGCAGGCATAATATAATGGTACCTATGCTGGCTAAGATTTATATTATACTTTCGAAATGTTTTCCACTATGCACTAATAATAATATCAAAAAGGATTTGATTTTTGCGTAGTAAGCATCTTTGACTATCATAAGAAGAAATCTCCTCCAAGTCTGCATTTGCATTGTGTGTGTGGCGGGAGGTCTTATGGTAGTTTCATTTTCCAAAAGCATTGCGAATTTACTTTAAAAATTTTCTGTTGATTATTTTAAAGAATAACTGTTTTACGATCTCACACCAGTCACCATGACTGACTCGGAGTTTATTGTTCCCTTCTAAACTCTGGGTGCCCACAAATTTCCACACGGGCAGCCTAGAGTTATATTATCAGGATATTCTGGATATTCTGGAGCTTGGAGATAAGCTGGATGATGAGACGTAGTATTTGTATCTGATAGTATTGATTCCGCTATGTATTCTGTATGAGGACAAGTTTATATAACTGTCCATTGTTGTTTATTGACTCTGATGGTATGATGTGATGTAATGTAATAACAGATATAATTCTTTTGTTTTTAAATGATATTCATTTATCTATTATATATTGTTCCGCTGCGATATGTGAGATTCTGATATTGTTCTGTTTCTGTTGTTGTTCTGTTGTTCTTCTCTGCTTTCTTTCTTCTTCTTCTCTTTTTCTTCTACTTCTTCTTTCTAAAACCCTCACTATTGGAGTTTCCGGCGTTCGATTTCTCGGCAGTCGATAAAGTGAGTATCGATGTCGAATTTTCGAAAGTCGAAAATTTCGGTACGTGACAGTATGCATTAGATATGGATGGATTGAAGTGCGCAGGGCACGGTTCGTATCGATGCATTTCGCATCGATCGTCATATGGTGGTTCGAACCGATACATTTCGTATCGATCGAAAAGTAAGGACTTCGAATCGATACCGTTCGTATCGATCGGCACAGGTTCGACTCAATGACTTCGTATCGATTGGGTAAGAAGGCAAGCTGGATGACTCAGTGACAATGGATTTAGGTTGGGTGGAAGGATGTTTGATGGTTTGGTCAACTCGATCAGTTCATATCGATCAAGAGGAAATGTAGGTGTTTTCTTCGATTCGGTGCACTTTGCGTCGTTGTAGAATGATGGAATGGATGCGCAGAAGTTCTTCGTATCGATCAGCGTTGGATCGATACGAAAAGGAAGTAGCAGTTTTGGGATTCTGGATTCGTACCAATCGATACGAAGAAGGCATTCGAGAAGGATACACGGGGAGTCGACTTCATGGATTCGAAGGACTCAGGGACAATGTTCGTATCGATCGTATTTGAACCGATCGATACGAAGGAAATGGTCAGAGCGATACGAACAGAAGGATACGAACTGGTTGTATGTTCGAATCAAGGGAAGGAAAAATCAACGAGACGAAATCTTCGGAATGACTCGCTCAACACGGCGACAAAGGTGGATCGATCCTGAGAATTCGCAACACGTCATCACACAGGCATGCGCTCTGATCGATTCGAAGAGATCGATTCGAACCAATCGATTTGAACCAGAGTGCCTGCCGAAATACTACAACTTGTATCGATCATATCTCAAAATCTACAAGTCCAAATGCTATGAAATTTTCACAGTAGCTTGCATACATGTTGAAGAAAGTTCTCGCCATATTTCAGCTCCATCTGATGAATTCTTGATCGATTCGAATGGAGTTCGAATCGATCCCAAAGTGGGCCCGAATTTCCTAAAAGCGAGCGTATGGGCCCCTCACGTGCCAGAACTGATCTCCCTTCAATTTAGGCGAAATATCAGCCTCCTACACCTATAAATAGAGCCCCTGGTCATTTAGAAAGGAGGTCGGACAATTTTGAGAGCTAAAGAGCGCCCAGACTCTGCCAGATTTACTCCAGATCACTATTGCAACCTTAGATTTAGATTATAATCATAAAATCCATTGTACTACGCAATAAGAAATTGTAATCTTCAAGCATCGATCAATAAAAGATAAAACTTTGGAGTGGACGTAGGCCGGAGATAGCCGAACCACTATAAATCTCGTGTTTTTGTTCATTATTTTTGAATTGTGATACTCTGTTTGCTTAGATTTGAGACTTGTGTGTGAATACTTGTTGATTTGTATTCATACACTGGTGCTTTCACAATATCCATGGTTTGTGACCAATTTTGGCGCAAACAAAGAATAAAAGAAAGAAAAAAGGAATTAGTGTAAAATAGAGACATTTCTGTATTTTGCATTACCCAATAATTAAAGAAATAATAAAAGAGATATCTTGTAATTATGAGTTATTGTTTACAGTATTATTTAGTATTAAAATATGGGAATGGATTTTTAGCACAATTTTTGTAACCAACCAAATAGAATAGAACTACTTCCTAGAATAAAAGATAATAAAGTGAAGAGTTAAAGAAATTAAAGAAGAAATCAAGTTAATTATTTGACAAGACTAGAAACAATAAACAAAAATGTGCCTAGATCTACATTTACTACGCAGATAGTAGAATAAAAGCAAAGTAGTTATTATGATAAGTAAATTTGTGACAGTTGGACGTAGTCCTAAACCAAGATTGTCATATAATATAAGAGAACTAAAAAGAATTAAATATCATAATAAAAGAAGACAGACTAGAATAGAAAAGAGACACTTGCAATTATATTTATAACATGTAGATTATAAAAGAATATAGAAGTAACAATTGCAAGTATAATTATAACATAAAGATAACAGAAAAGACTTATTTTAAAACTTACACTACGTTAATAAGCAAATATAGAAGAAAGGCCCATACCAACAGCATTCCCTTTCAGTCAGGAACTGATGGACTCACTATAGTTAGGTGAGGCTGGGACACGCTTATGCTGATTAGGGTAAATAAGCAGCCAATAGAATTAGAAAAGTAAACTAAATGCATAATAAAAGATTAGACGTAGGGTCTAATAAAATGGTAAGATGTGTTTGGAGCAGCCCAAAGGATGAAGAGCCTAACGAAGTAGTTCATCACAGATTTTTAGCATTGAAATAGCACGTCCAACTTAGTTAATTTGGGCTAGAAGGAAGTACGAGATTTCAACGGGGCGTGAGGGTACTCCAGGATGGCCCTCTGGGGTAGGCCTAACGAAGCTGCACTCTCGGAGGCAGGTTTGTAGGTGCTCCATCAAGAGAGTATGTCTTGACTGCTTTTGCATTGCAGGCCTAACGAAGCGGACCTTTGTAGGCAGTCAAAAGGTTGATCAATGGACTAGGATAATCTATGACACCGTACTCGGACTTGCGAGTAGGTTTTAGTAGGCGGGACCCAAAAGGATAGTTGCATGTGGAGATCAAGCCATCATCAACCAAGAGTGAGCTCAGGAAAGACTAGAGTTAAACCAACATGCCAATGATTCTTTCACTATCGAGACATTGAATAAGGGACGCAGCCAATTGGATGTTTAGATTGTTTCCAGTAGGGCACATCCATTTAGCTCTTTAGAGGTCTTTCGATTAGTTGAGAAGTGGCTACGTGGGACCATAGCCACGATGAGAAAAGAGACAGACCAAGTAGAATATCTGTATTATAGGCCTAACGAAGCTGTCTGTGATATAGAAAATCCTCGACTGAGTTCCGTACAAGGTAGACCTTGTTGGCGGGATTCAAGGAGTAGACAAAACGATTACGTATAGTCCTCAAGGTATGCACTGGGTGGTACATTATGGATGTCCGAGCATTAGTATAGGCTAGTGCGGACGCATTTTTACGTTTTCATAGTAGAAGACGGAACATCTGTATTGTTGGTCTTACGAAGCTGTCCTTTACAGATGTAGTCACATAATGCCCTAGGAGCAAGACGATGGAGTCCTTTTCGAGGAGGATACGGAAGGTACTATGGGTAGTACCTAGGACCGATGCGATCATTGGGCATGTAGCTACATATATATTTGTTATTAGGGTTTAATCTACTAGGGAGTAGATAGGTACAATTTATGCACAGAGTCGAGATTATTATAAACCCAATAAACCTAACATAACAGAAAATGGAAATAAAATGGTATATGTAGAATTAAGCTTAGAAGTGTATAATTTGTCCATTCACCAGAACTTTAGTTCTGATCCCCTCCCCATAAATCCTATAGGTGTTGGCTCGGTTTTCTGGCAAGCGAATGAACAAGGAGGCAAAGTCAAACAGAGGTATAGGAAACAGAATTACCAGACCAAATGCTTGGTTCAGCATTTGCAAAAATGCTGAACCAAACATATGGACCGGCATGCCGGGCCAGATGTTGGCATCCTACGGTATACCGGACCAAAAATCTGGTCCGGTATCCTTAGAGATGTCGGACCAAACATTTGGTCCGACATTCTCTGATATGTCGGACCAAGTATTTTGTCCAGCACAACACATCAACTGTCGGACCAAACATTTGGTCATGTATGACAAACATGCCGAATCAGATGTTTGGACCGACAAGTAAGGTACTCCCAGGCAGGATCACCGAACCAAAGCAAAAAAGGACCACCAAACCAGGCAAACTTCCAAACCTAAATGTTGATCCAACTTTCCCTGACTCAAATGCTGAACCAAACTCAGGAAGCTATAACTTCTCCTCCACACTTTACAAATCCACTCTATAAATACGGGAGCTTCTCAACAACAATGGGGACAGATTTTTTGGAGAAATAGAGAGAAAACACTTGAAAATCCATCACTTCGGCTACTTAAAGTTTTTACTCATTTCGAATAATCTTGTACTTGTAATCAAATCAAAGAGAGAATAATAAGATGGAAAGTGGATGTAGGCACATTCGGGTTGAACCATATAAAACTCTGTGTTATTTACTTTCCTTATCTGCTTTTCCGAACTTTGAACTTGTGAATTGTCTCTCCACTTGCTGAAATTCATTCCATTACGTGTTGGAACACTTAAAACCCCCAAATCAATCAAATCAAACGAGACTTAACTAAAAATCAAATTTAGAGGTGTTTGTCCAATTTTTAAGCAAACATTTTTTGTGCTTTCACTGAGAACGAGCTGCGTGGAGAGCCGAACTTTTATGTCCACCATCCTTCCAAATCTTAACTCAACATTAGGACATGGCTCCCTCTAGGCGCAACACCAATAAGGGTAAGAGCGCGGCCATTGCCAATACACTCAACCCCATCCAAGAAGATCAAGAAAACCCGGCTACCCACTCTCAACCTCCAGACTCAACTGTCACCCGAGAAGATTTAGATAGGATTATGAATGAGATGACTGATCGTTTCGCTGCCCAGCAAAAAGATTTAGTGGACCAACTCATGACACGCTTGAGAGGCATAGAGGAATCCACTCACAACACTGAATCTCGAGGTGAGTCTCAATCTAGAGAGTCGCATAGACGGAACAGATCCCCTACAAATAAAGAACTCAATCAAGAAGATACAAGAACTTGAAGCCGAGCCAGGAGACTCCTTCAGCTCAGCTAAGGCCTCTTCTGATTTCTTCAATTTGGCCTTAAGGGAGCGGATTCGCTCCATATCCTTCTACTGAGCCTCATCCGCTGAACCGATAGCCATGTCAATCTGTGTCTTGCATAGGTCGGCAGCCTCTTTCCTTACCTCTTCCTTGGCCTTCGTTATCTCGGAGGTGCGGGATGCTTCGACTTCCTCTAACTTAGCCTCTTTCTACCTGAGCGCATAGCGAAGATCCTCCATCTCTAGATGCAACCGCACATTGGCGGTCCCAACTTCTTCACTAGCTTTGGCCAAATGGGACTGATAATCAATAATGTTTCTGGTCTCATTTGTAATATGGACCATCCTCGTCGACAAGTTAGCAAAATCAAGAGTCTTCGCCTCATCTAGGATCCGAACCAAGGGATTACGAGGTAAAAGGAACTCGGTGTCGGGATCCACCGCACGACGACCCGCATAGTCAGGATTTATATCAGGATGACTGTAACGCCCCACCCCGAGACCCACCTTAGCAAAGAGAATTAACAAGTAATTCCGTCTACTAAAGCGGAGAATAGGGCTGGTTAAGGGTGACCATCTATAATTTTGTCTTAAACATCTACTGAATACGTCGATAAATGCAATATAATTTTTCTTTTTAACTCAAGTGGATCGACATACCCAGTAAATGCTTAATCTAAAACTATAGGTGGCTAACGGATCTATCAGAACAAAATACAATAACTAAATGTAAATCACATCACAGAATAGTAACCAACATCATATATATACATATACATTGATACATGTTTAGTACAATACAATATGAATACAATAAAGGTCGTACACGACCACACCATATACATCGAATCAAAGGTAAATACATCAGAGTATTCGGAAGAAATAAACTACTCAAGCGATAGATAGGCTAATGTCCAGCATCAACTTCAAGCTAAGCCCAATAGATGATACTGAAACAACTCGGTCTGACCCGAGTATAAATACACGAGTCAGTCTAGCTACACAAATCAATCAATATCGATAATATTAAGTAGAATGGATATAGTGATACTTCTTCTCGAATGAGGAGAAGGATTAGATAACTCATAGCTCAACACTTAAGTAACAAACGCTACCTAAGTGACTAAATACCTCGAAAGAGGTAACTCAAACTCAATACTCAAATAAATCATATCATCGGCAATAACCCATAATGAACTCAAATCAACTCATATAAAGCTCAAGTAAAACCCAATGGTTCGATGAACCATTACTCCAAAAAGGAGAAAACTCATCTCAATCACAAATAGAAGTCATGAAAGCAACACAAGATAACTCCATAAGAATGTGAGATCGCAACTCATAAGTAAGCCAAGATGGCTAAATCTCATACATACATCTCAATCTTAAAA
This sequence comes from Allium fistulosum, assembly GCA_030737815.1. NCBI lineage: Eukaryota > Viridiplantae > Streptophyta > Magnoliopsida > Asparagales > Amaryllidaceae > Allium > Allium fistulosum. The sequence continues at coordinate 1,362,949,665 of CM060903.1, read as the reverse complement.
GCTCATGGAACTCGATACGAATTCAAACTCATAAAATCTCAAACTCAATAAAGAATTCGATGCAAGTTCAAAACTTAGAAAATCTTAACTCTAATGCGCCAAAAATGGCGAACTCAAAACTTAGAAAACCCGGATTGGCCAGACCCCCGATTGCAATGCCGAAGCAATGCTGCACGTGCTAAACTCAGATGGCCGAAGCCTCAGACAAGGTCGCTAACACCTCCCAAAGCAGCTCGTCCTCATGACAAGGTCATTGACACCTTTCCAAGCCGTTTTGTCAGCCCTAACAAGGTCGCTAACACCTCTCAAAGCAGTTCTACTAGGTAAACATCGTGAATGTGTAACAACCTCGTAGATAGGAACCCGAAAAATGTTAACGTGTGTCCCATACCACACATTCGCACTTAGCGGTTTACTAGCCGCTAGACCATGCCACACTAGGAACATCATAAAACTCAGAAAATCATATCTCGCCTCGTCTCATTAGCGAGTGATAAAGAGACACCATACTCGTCTCATCTCATCGACAAGTATTAAATGGCATCGTAACATGTCTCATCTCATCGACAAGTGAAAACATCATGATGGTTCCTCATAAACCATAAATCTCAAAATATGAAATCATATACTCAAGACTTACCTTATATCATTGGCAAGTAAATAAAACATCGTGATGGTTCTCATCGACCATACTCCTACATAGGAGATCTCAAACCATAGTACTTGCCAAATATTGGCCATCTTAAATAATTCCAATAATTAGGAATTATAAAACTAAAAATACGCCATAAAATGGCAAAACATTTAAGAATCAATAATCTCAAATAGCTTCGATCGTACAAGTCCGGAATTAACCGAAATAGTAAACGCACATGTCTCATACCACGTGTTTTACTAAATAGTTTAATTCTCTTTCTCATACGTTCGAATAGTGTAAAAGTGTATGTTTTATATATATATAAAATAGTTTACTAGAGAAAACAAGCTTCTAAAACTTTTCCCGAAAATATTAATAAAACCAATATTTGAAATTCCTTTATTACAGAAAATAAATAGATTTTACATTAGAAAAATAATTTTAAAATACTATATAATAATAATTTGAAATGTCCATTTATTTCAAAAATCACTTCAAAAATGGTTTAGTGAAAACCGTGCTCGAAAATAATGAAAAACAAGGAAGATAACTCAAGACCGATAACTTGAGTTAAATACGAATACAATTCAAATTTAACCCAAAATCAATTCAAATTCTATTTAAATTTGAATTTAAAATTCTTCAAATATAGATAGCCTATTGATAGGCATCATAGCTCTCAAAAATCTCAAAAACATCATCAAAACCGAAAGAGAATAAGAGTAAAAACGAGCTAATACAATTCTAAGATCAATGTTTGTTGTTGCTGTCATCTTGCTCTCAAGATAGCAACATATAACCATAATTTCGACCAAGCAAACTTCAAAATTCCATAAAAACAATGAACGAAACTTGTAGCACATGATCTAAGCTTTTTAAAACATCCAAAATTATCAAATTCGGTTAAGAAACGAAGAAGTTATGGCTAATTTTGTTTCAGCTTCAAGCACAGAGCAAATATTGGTTTTGCTCTCGGGATAGCAGTAGAAAAATTCGATTTTGACATAGCTAACCGCAAAACTAAAGAAAAATCAATACATGAAAGTTGTATTGCATGATTTATTCTTTTCGGAACATCCAAAATTATCAAAATTGATTAAAAAACGAAGAAGTTATAGCCAATTTCGTTTCAGCTTCAAGCACAGAGCAAATATTGGTTTTGCTCTCGGGATAGAAGAATGAAAATTCGATTTTGACATATCTAAACTCAAAACTACAGAAAACTTGATATATAAAAGTTGTAGTACATGATTTATGCTTTCCGAAACATCCTAAATTATCAAAATCGGTTAAGAAACGGAGAAGTTATGGCCAATTTTGTTTCAGCTTCAAGCACAGAGCAAATATTAGTTTTGCTCTCGGGATAGCAGTAGAAAAATTCGATTTTGACATAGCTAAACTCAAGATTATAGAAAACTCAATACAGGAAAGTTGTAGTACATGATTTACTCTTTCCGAAACATCCAAAACTATCAAAATCGGTTAAGAAACAAAGAAGTTATGGCCAATAAACTTCTCAGTAGCTAGATTTTGTGAGTTTATATACTCACCTTGCTGCCATAGTTGATTACACAACGATTTTGAGACAAAGATGCAAGCTTTAGCCATGTGCAGAGCTTCTACAACCTGACAGACTCAAGAAAGAAATATGCAAACCAAACAGAGAAGAAAAATTCACTAACACTACTGTAAATCATATTTTGTTGTGGAAAGGGGTTTTAGAAATCGATTACCTGAAGTTAGCTCTTGAATTTACATTTCTAAAACACAAATTTTCATTTTAATTTGACGGGTTTAGCATAGAATTGGAGAGGGATGAAGGAGGCTACCATTTACAGGTTTCTGGAGCATTGAGGAAGAAAGTAGAAAATGTACGTACAGGTATTACTCTTCTTTCTCATCTCTTAATTTCCAAAGGCCAGAACAAATTAATTAGCTTAATGGGCTAAAGTCCATTAATAAAAGAAGGTTTGCTTATGTTAATTACATAGCTCTTTAATCTCTTATCTCATGTTACAATTTATATACTTACAATTTCAAATCATGAAATTAAGCTTCATTTCATATTTAAAAATTATGAAACTTTAATCTTATGTTAATAAAATGTTTTTACACACAAATAAAAGATTATTTATATTTTGAAAACATTTTATTAACATATTTCTCTATATTTAAATAAATAACAATTTTACCCTTTTTAATTACAAAACCCATTGTAATTAACATTATAAATTACATAAAAATCACATTTTGTGTAATAAAATCTTACAACCCATTTCAAATATAATTTTACTCTAAAATTATATTTTAAATTCAATTCCATCATTATCTTAAATATATCTCATCTTAAAATTAATTACTTTTTAAAAAAAAATCATTAAAAGAAGTAAATATAATAATTAACAAAATTATTGCCTTAACTCTAAATAAAACACATTTCACTCATTTTATTAACTCAAACCATCTTAATAAAGTTTCCAAAACTTTATTTTCTCATTTTATCCTAAAATATATTGTTTATTCCTAATAAACAATTTAAATTCCTCATTAATTATTAATTTACACTATTAAATTATAACTGCCATTATAATTTAATATTCGTAGGTAATCGCTAAAACCAGGGTTGTTACAGACTCCCCCCTTACAAAAATTGTGTCCCCGCAATTTTCTAGAAAAAGAGCTATAAACAACATAAAAGATACAATCATCGAAGGATAAAGACAAGCTCGAATTCTAAACCATTCATACTCTCAATATAGAATGGTAGAATTAAACAACGAAAAACTCACTTGGTTAATTCAATGGCCCATCATATGCTAATATAATGATTAGCAAACCATCGAATTTTCAAAGCAACTCGAAATAATTTCGAAGATCTCTTATCTTCGAATCGAAACTCAATAAGAAGATCAACAAATAATCTATCAAATAAGATAGATTTCTCAAAATTCTACGAATGGAGTCGGGATCAAACTCACTCAAACCCGAACTCTAAGCAACAAAGATGATCAACAACAAGATTTTCCACACAATAATACGGAAAGAACATCCTCACAACAAAGATAGACATAATAGACAAGATAGATAAATCACAAGATGGCTTCTCACAAGGCCACCAAACTCGAACGACCGCGAAAAATGCACGTCGTTGATATTAGCTCAGGGATAGAATATACTCAAGAAACAAGGATATAAGCTCAAATTACTTTTCAATCCAAGATATTTAGAATTTTTAAATCTCAACATCTTTTAAATGTTAAATCTCAATTTTCAACATCTGAAAATTTTCAACTCTTTACTATATTACTTAGTAAGTAATTTAAAACTCAAATTTAAAGTCCAAATTTCTTCTCTTACTTCAAAATTAATTTTCAAAGAATTTTGTAAATCCATAATAAATTAAGGGTTTAAATTTTCTTTACTCTTTTTATTAAACCACTTAAATAGTTTAAAAACAATCTTTAAATTCTCTTATAACTCTTCTCTTAAAACATCCAATGTATATAATATAGATTCTAAAATCTCAAAATATATTTTCAATAAAGTATAGCTCAAGAATATTCTCACTTATTCTCATCTTTATAATTTCAAAATAAATAAATAAATAAATTTAATGTATAATCTCAAAATATAATTTTAAAAATCTAAATTTTTAAAACACAAACCATCGTGTATGATTGCCTCATCATAGCATTTAGGAGATTCCTATCGACAATGTTGATCAAGCATATCGACCAGAGCTCTTAACTACTCGATGGACAACCCAACACTCTCAAAATATTTCTATAAAAGAAATACTACTAATGTAAATATATTCTCAAAATATTCTTTGATTTTTTTTAGCTCAAATTTCTCTTTAATACTCATATTTATATAGCTTCAAAACTCAAACCAAAGAACATTAAGAGAATGCATCGAGATATTCCCAGAATACTCGATTCTCAAAATCAACAGAAGGAGATAGAGTGTTCGTCAACCTTACGATGTCACGAGCCACTCCCAAAAATCATCAAGGCACAAGATAAGGTACGATGCTCTTCTCAAAATAGAAGAAGATCGCAAACAACCAATCATTACTTCAAACAACGTAATGCTCCAAGGATAACACCGATTAAGTATCCGAAAAGGATAACTCGAAGAAGCTGAAAGATAAACTCAATCAAACTCAATCGATAGCCTCATTCCTTAGTGGATATCCCCGTGAAAGGATAACCGATAAGCTACGAGCCAGGAATAAGGTTAACTCAACACTCGATTGCCCGATTGGATGTCAAACCCAAACGGACTCACAAAGCTCAGCAAAGTCACCCCAACTAGAACTCGAGATGTATCATCAACATCTCGATACTCAAGAGTGAATATAGAAACTTCGGAATCATCACTAACATTCCAAAGTGATAGAGATAATAAACCAATCAAAATAGGAAACCTAAATATATATATAGGATCCTATGACAACAAAGGATTGTACTTAATATCAAATAAGTCAATCCATCTCAAATCAAATACATCTCAGGATAGTGAGTAATAAACAAATACTCACTAAAGCAGCAACAAATAGAAGATAGTGAGTAATAAACAAATACTCACTAAAGCAGCAACAAATAGAAAATTCATAATGCTCACAACAAGCCAATCGTTGTGGATCCCCTTAATAGGATTCACAACTCTCAAAGGAATGCAACAAGAATGCTCAAAGAAATCAATCAGCTCCATCGATACGAACTCACTCGTATCGACAAAAATAAGAATAGAATAATCCCAAATAAGATTATTTATAAGATAAGATGACATCAAACTTTATTATGTAATACTTCAGAATGAAATATATATATATATATATTCCTAGACATATTCCATCTCAAAAATCCCAAAACTAAAAAAATAATCAAGGCTCGATTCAAAAACAAGCTCGAATAAAGGATAATGATTCACTCGTAATGTACTTCGATGTATCATGATATACGTATTGTTCTGTGTTTATTCTACTTTGTTCTGACCATAGCTCTGGTACCATGCTGTAACGCCCCACCCCGAGACCCACCTTAGCAAAGAGAATTAACAAGTAATTCTGTCTACTAAAGCGGAGAATAGGGTTGGTTAAGGGCGACCATCTATAATTTTGTCTTAAACATCTACTGAATACGTCGATAAATGCAATATAATTTTTCTTTTCAACTCAAGTGGATCGACATACCCAGTAAATGCTTAATCTAAAACTATAGGTGGCTAACGTATCTATCAGAATAAAATACAATAACTGAATGTAAATCACATCACGGAACAGTAACCAACCTCATATATATACATATACATTGATACATGTTTAGTACAATAACATATGAACACAATAAAGGTGGTACACGACCACACCATATACATCGAATCAAATGTAAATACATCAGAGTATGCGGAAGAAATAAACTACTCAAGCGATAGATAAGCTAATTTCCAGCATCAACTTTAAGCTATGCCCAATAGATGATACCTGAAACAACTCGGTCTGACCCGAGTATAAATACACGGGTCAGTCTAGCTACACAAATCAGTCAATATCGATAATATGAAGCAGAATGGATATAGTGATACTTCTTCTCGAATGAGGAGAAGGATTAGATAACTCATAGCTCAACACTTAAGTAACAAACGCTACCTAAGTGACTAAATACCTCGAAAGAGGTAACTCAAACTCAATACTCAAATAAAACACATGTGCTTCATATCATCGGGGATAACCCATAATGAACTCAAATCAACTCATATAAAGCTCAAGTAAAACCCAATGGTTCGATGAACCATTACTCCAAAAAGGAGAAAACTCATCTCAATCACAAATAGAAGTCATGAAAGCAACACAAGATAACTCTATAAAAATGTGAGATCTCAACTCATAAGTAAGCTAAGACGGCTAAATCTCACACATACATCTCAATCTTAAAAGCTCATGGAACTCGATACGAATTCAAACTCATAAAATCTCAAACTCAATAAAGAATTCGATGCAAGTTCAAAACTTAGAAAATCTTAACTCTAATGAGCCATAAATGGCGAACTCAAAACTTAGAAAACCCGGATTGGCCAGATCGCCGATTGCAATGCCGAAGCAATGTTGCACGTGCTAAACTCAGATAGCCAAAGCCTCAAACAAGGTCGCTAACACCTCCCAAAGCAGCTCGTCCTCATGACAAGGTCGCTGACACCTTTCCAAGCCGTTTTGTCAGCTCTTACACGGTCGCTAACACCTATCAAAGCAGTTCTGCTAGGTAAACATCGTGAATGTGTCACAACTTCATAGATAGGAACCCGAAAAATGTTAACGTGTGTCCCATACCACAAGTTCTCACTTAGCGATTTACTAGCCGCTAGTCCATGCCACACTAGGAACATCATAAAACTCATAAAATCATATCTCGCCTCGTCTCATTGGCGAGTGATAAAGAGACACCATACTCGTCTCATCTCATCGACAAGTATTAAATGGCATCGTAACTTGTCTCATCTCATCGACAAGTGAAAACATTATGATGGTTCCTCATAAACCATAAATCTCAAAATATGAAATCATATACTCAAGACTTGCCTTATATCATTGGCAAGTTAATAAAACATCGTGATGGTTCTCATCGACCATACTCCTACATAGGAGATCTCAAACCATAATACTTGCCAAATATAGGTCATCTTAAATAATTCCAATAATTAGGAATTATAAAACTAAAAATACGCCATAAAATGGTAAAACATTTAAGAATCAGTAATCTCAAATAGCTTCGATCGTACAAGTCCGGAATTAACCGAAATAGTAAACGCACATGTCCCATACCACGTGTTTTACTAAATCGTTTAATTCTCTTTCTCATACGTTCGAATAGTGTAAAAGTGTATGTTTTATATATAAAATAGTTTACTAGAGAAAACAAGCTTCTAAAACTTTTTCCCGAAAATATTACTAAAACCAATATTTGAAATTCCTTTATTATAGGAAATAAATAGATTTTATATTAGAAAAATAATTTTAAAATACTATATAATAATAATTTGAAATGTCCATTTATTTCAAAAATCACTTCAAAAATGGTTTAGTGAAAACCGTGCTCGAAAACAATGAAAAACAAGGAAGATAACTCAAGACCGATAACTTGAGTGAAATACGAATTCAATTCAAATTTAACCCAAAATCAATTTAAATTCTATTTAAATTTGAATTTCAAATTCTCCAAATATAGTTAGCCTATTGATAGGCATCATAGCTCTCAAAAATCTCAAAAACATCATCAAAACTGAAACAGAATAAGAGTAAAAACGAGCTAATACAATTCTAAGGTCAATGTTTGTTGTTGTTGTCATCTTGCTCTCAGGACAGCAACATATAACCATAATTTCAACCAAGCAAACTTCAAAATTCTAGAAAAAACAATGAACGAAACTTGTAGCACATGATCTAAGCTTTTCGAAACATCCAAAATTATCAAATTCGGTTAAGAAACGAAGAAGTTATGGCTAATTTTGTTTCAGCTTCAAGCACAGAGCAAATATTGGTTTTGCTCTCGGGATAGCAGTAAAAAAATTCGATTTTGACAAAGCTAACCTCAAAATTACAGAAATATCCATACATGAAAGTTGTAGTACATGTTTTATGCTTTCTGGAACATCCAAAATTATCAAAATCGATTAAAAACAAAGAAGTTATAGCCAATTTCGTTTCAGCTTCAAGCATAGAGCAAATATTAGTTTTGCTCTCGGGATAGCAGAATGAAAATTCGATTTTGACATAGCTAAACTCAAAATTACAGAAAACTCAATATATAAAAGTTTTATTACATGATTTAAGCTTTCCGAAACATCCAAAATTATCAAAATCGGTTAAGAAATGAAGAAGTTATGGCCAATTTCGTTTCAGCTTCAAAAACAGAGCAAATATTAGTTTTGCTTTCGGGATAGCAGTAGAAAAATTCGATTTTGACATATCTAAGCTCAAAATTATAGAAAACTCAATACAGGAAAGTTGTAGTACATGATTTACGCTTTCAGGAACATCCAAAATTATCAAAATCGGTTAAAAAACGAAGAATTTATGGCCAATACACTTCTTAGTAGCTAGATTTTCTGAGTTTATATACTCACCTTCCTGCCATAGTTGATTACACAACGATTTGGAGCCAAAGATGCCAGCTTTAGCCATGTATAGAGCTTCTACAACCTGACAGACTCAAGAAAGAAACATGCAAACCAAACAGAGAAGAAAAATTTACAAACACTACCGTAAATCATATTTTGTTGTGGAAAGGGGTTTTAGAAATCGATTACATGAAGTTAGCTCTTGAATTTACATTTTTAAAACACAAATTTTCATTTTAATTTGATGGATTTAGCATAGAATTGGAGAGGGATGAATGAGGCTTCCATTTACAGGTTTCTGCAGATTTGAGGAAGAAAGTAGAAAATGTACGTACAGGTATTACTCTTCTTTCTCATCTCTTAATTTCCAAAGGCCAGAACAAATTAATTAGCTTAATGGGCTAAAGTCAATTAATAAAAGAAGGTTTGCTTATGTTAATTACATAGCCCTTTAATCTCTTATCTCATGTTACAATTTATATACTTACAATTTCAAATCATGAAATTAAGCTTCATTTCATATTTAAAAATTATGAAACTTTAATCTCATGTTAATAAAATGTTTTTACACACAAATAAAAGATTATTTATAGTTTTAAAACATTTTATTAACATATTTCTCTATATTTAAATAAATAACAATTTTACCCTTTTTAATTACAAAACTCATTGTAATTAACATTATAAATTACATAAAAATCACATTTTTGTGTAATAAATCTTATAACCCATTTCAAATATAATTTTACTCTAAAATTATATTTCAAATTCAATTCCATCATTATCTTAAATATATCTCATCTTAAAATTAATTACTTTTAAAAAAAATCATTAAAAGAAGTAAATAGCAATAATTAACAAAATTATTGCCTTAACTCTAAATAAAACACATTTCACTCATTTTATTAACTCAAACCATCTTAATAAAGTTTCCAAAACTTTATTTTCTCATTTTATCCTCAAATATATTGTTTATTCCCAATAAACAATTTAAATTCCTCATTAATTATTAATTTACACTATTAAATTATAACTGCCGTTATAATTTAATATTCTCATGTAATCGCAAAAACCAGGGTTGTTACAGACTTCCCCCCTAACAAAAATTGCATCCCCGCAATTTTCTAGAAAAAGAGATGTAAACAACATAAAAGATAAAATCATCGAAGGATAAAGACAAGCTCGAATTCCAAATCATACGTACTCTCAATATAGAATGGTAGAATGAAACAAGGAAAAACTCACTTTGTTAATTCAATGGCCCATCATATGCTAATATAATGATTAGCAAACCATCGAATTTTCAAAGCAACTCGAAAGAATTTCGAAGATATCCCGTCTTCGAATCGAAACTCAATAAGAAGATCAACAAATAATCTATCAAATAAGATAGATTTCTCAAAATTCTACGAATGGAGTCGGGATCAAACTCACTCAAACCCGAACTCTAAGCAACAAAGATGATCAACAACAAGATTTTCCACAAAATAATACGGAAAGAACATCCTCACAACAAAGATAGACATAATAGACAAGATAGATAAATCACAAGATGGCTTCTCACAAGGCCACCAAACTCGTACGACCATGAAAAATGCACGTCGTTGATATTAGCTCATCGATAGAATATACTCAAGAAACAAGGATATAAGCTCAAATTACTTTTTAATCCAAGATAATTAGAATTTTTAAATCTCAACATCTTTAAATGTTAAATCTCAATTTTCAACATTTGAAAATTTTCAATTCTTTACTATATTACTTAGTAAGTAATTTAAAACTCAAATTAAAAGTCCAAATTTCTTCTCTTACTTCAAAATTAATTTCCAAAGAATTTTGTAAATCCATAATAATATTCCTCAAAATAAATTAAGGGTTTAAATTTTCTTTACTCTTTTTATTAAACCACTTAAATAGTTTAAAAACAATCTTTAAATTCTCTTAAAACTATTCTCTTAAAACATCCAATGTATATAATATAGATTCTAAAATCTCAAAATATATTTTCAATAAAGTATAGCTCAAGAATATTCTCACTTATTCTCATCTTTATAATTTCAAAATAAATAAATAAATTTAATATATAATCTCAAAATATTAATTTCAAAATCTAAATTTTTAAAACACAAACCATCGTGTCTGATTGCCTCATCATAGCATTTAGGAGATTCCTATCGACAACGTTGATCAGGCGTATCGATCAGAGCTCTTAACTACATGATGGACAACCCAACACTCTCAAATTATTTCTATAAAAGAAATACTACTAATGTAAATATATTCTCAAAATATTCTTTAATTTTTTTTAGCTCAAATTTCTCTTTAATACTCATATTTATATAGCTTCAAAACTCAAACCAAAGAACATTAAGAGAATGCATCGAGATATTCCCAGAATACTCGATTCTCAAAATCAACAGAAGGAGATAGAGTGTTCGTCAACCTTACGATGTCACGAGCCACTCACAAAAATCATCAAGACACAAGATAAGGTACGATGCTCTTCTCAAAAGAGAAGAAGATCGCAAACAACCAATCATTACTTCAAACAAAGTAATGCTCCAAGGATAACACCGATTAAGTATCCGAAAAGGATAACTCGAAGAAGCTGAAAGATAAACTCAATCAAACTCAATCGATAGCCTCATTCCTTAGTGGATATCCCCATGAAAGGATAACCGATAAGCTAAGAGCCAGGAATAAGGTTAACTCAACACTCGATTGCCCGATTGGATGTCAAACCCAAACGGACTCACAAAGCTCAACAAAGTCACCCCGACTAGAACTCGAGATGTATCATCAACATCTCGATACTCAAGAGTGAATACAGAAACTTCGGAATCATCACTAACATTCCAAAGTGATAGAGATAATAAACCAATCAAAATAGGAAACCTAAATATATATATAGGATCCTATGACAACAAAGGATTGTACTTAATATCAAATAAGTCAATCCATCTCAAATCAAATACATCTCAAGATAGTGAGTAATAAACAAATACTCACTAAAGCAGCAACAAATAGAAAATTCAGAATGCTCATAATAAGCCAATCGTTGTGGATCCCCTTAATGGGATTCACAACTCTCAAAAGAATGCAACAAGAATGCTCAAGAAATCAATCAGCTCCATCGATACGAACTCACTCGTATCGACAAAAATAAGAATAGAATAATCCCAAATAAGATTATTTATAAGATAAGATGACATCAAACTCTATTATGTAATACTATGGAATACAATATATATATACATATATATATATTCCTAGACATATTCCATCTTAAAAATCCCAAAACTAAAAAAATAATCAAAGCTCGATTCGAAAACAAGCTCGAATAAAGGACAATGATTCACTCATATTGTACTTCGATGTATCATGATATACGTACTATTCTGTGTTTATTCTACTTTATTCTAATCACAGCTCTGATACCATGCTGTAATGCCCCACCCCGAGACCCACCTTAGCAAAGAGAATTAACAAGTAATTCTGTCTACTAAAGCGGAGAATAGGGCTGGTTAAGGGCGACCATCTATAATTTTGTCTTAAACATCTACTGAATACGTCGATAAATGCAATATAATTTTTCTTTTCAACTCAAGTGGATCGACATACCCAGTAAATGCTTAATCTAAAACTATAGGTGGCTAACGTATCTATCAGAACAAAATACAATAACTGAATGTAAATCACATCACAGAACTGTAACCAACATCATATATATACATATACATTGATACATGTTTAGTACAATACAATATGAATACAATAAAGGTGGTGCACGACCATACCATATACATTGAATGAAATGTAAATACATTAGAGTATGCGGAAGAAATAAACTACTCAAGCGATAGATAAGCTAATGTCCAGCATCAACTTCAAGCTAAGCCCAATAGATGATACCTGAAACAACTTGGTCTGATCCGAGTATAAATACACAGGTCAGTCTAGCTACACAAATCAGTCAATATCGATAATATGAAGCAGAATGGATATAGTGATACTTCTTCTCGAATGAGGAGAAGGATTAGATAACTCATAGCTCAACACTTAAGTAACAAACGCTACCTAAGTGACTAAATACCTCGAAAGAGGTAACTCAAACTCAATACTCAAATAAAACACAAGTGCTTCATATCATCGGGGATAACCCATAATGAACTCAAATCAACTCATATAAAGCTAAAACCCAATGGTTCGATGAACCATTACTCCAAGAAGGAGAAAACTCATCTCAATCACAAATAGAAGTCATGAAAGCAACACAAGATAACTCCATAAGAATGTGAGATCTCAACTCATAAGTAAGCCAAGACGGCTAAATCTCACACATACATCTCAATCTTAAAAGCTCATGGAACTCGATACGAATTCAAACTCATAAAATCTCAAACTCAATAAAGAATTCTATGCAAGTTAAAAACTTAGAAAATCTTAACTCTAATGAGCCATAAATGGCGAACTCAAAACTCAGAAAACCCGGATTGGCCAGATCCCCGATTGCAATGCCGAAGTAATGCTGCACGTGCTAAACTCAGATGGCCGAAGCCTCAGACAAGGTCGCTAACACCTCCCAAAGCAGCTCGTCCTCATGACAAGGTCGCTGACACCTTTCCAAGCCGTTTTTTCAGCCCTAACAAGGTCGCTAACACCTCTCAAAGCAGTTCTGCTAGGTAAACATCGTGAATGTGTCACAACCTCACAGATAGTAACCCGAAAAATGTTAACGTGTGTCCCATACCACACGTTCGCACTTAGCGGTTTACTAGCTGTTAGTCCATGCCACACTAGGAACATCATAAAACTCAGAAAATCATATCTCGCCTCATCTCATTGGCGAGTGATAAAGAGACACCATACTCGTCTCATCTCATCGACAAGTATTAAATGGCATCGTAACTTGTCTCATCTCATCGACAAGTGAAAACATCATGATGGTTCCTCATAAACCATAAATCTCAAAATATGAAATCATATACTCAAGACTTGCCTTATATCACTGGCAAGTAAATAAAACATCGTGATGGTTCTCATCGACCATACTCCTACATAGGAGATCTCAAACCATAATACTTGCCAAATATTGGTCATCTTAAATAATTCTAATAATTAGGCATTATAAAACTAAAAATACGCCATAAAATGGAAAAACATTTAAGAATCAATAATCTCAAATAGCTTCGATCGTACAAGTCCGGAATTAACCGAAATAGTAAACACACATGTCTCATACCACGTGTTTTACTAAATCGTTTAATTCTCTTTCTCATACGTTCGAATAGTGTAAAAGTATATGTTTTATATATAAAATAGTTTACTAGAGAAAACAAGCTTCTAAAACTTTTTCCCGAAAATATTAATAAAACCAATATTTGAAATTCCTTTATTATAAAAAATAAATAGATTTTACATTAAAAAATAATTTTAAAATACTATATAATAATAATTTGAAATGTCCATTTATTTCAAAAATCACTTCAAAAATGGTTTAGTGAAAACCGTGCTCGAAAACAATGAAAAAAAAAGGCAGATAACTCAAGACCGATAACTTGAGTGAAATACGAATTCAATTCAAATTTAACCCAAAATCAATTTAAATTCTATTTAAATTTGAATTTCAAATTCTCCAAATATAGCTAGCCTATTGATAGGCATCATAGCTCTCAAAAATCTCAAAAACATCATCAAAACCGAAAGAGAATAAGAGTAAAAACGAGCTAATACAATTCTAAGGTCAATGTTTGTTGTTGCTGTCATCTTGCTCTCAGGACAGCAACATATAACCATAATTTCGACCAAGCAAACTTCAAAATTCCAGAAAAAACAATGAACGAAACTTGTAGCACATGATCTAAACTTTTCAAAACATCCAAAATTATCAAATTCAGTTAAGAAACGAAGAAGTTATGGCTAATTTTGTTTCAGCTTCAAGCACAGAGCAAATATTGGTTTTGCTCGCGGGATAGCAGTAGAAAAATTCGATTTTGACATAACTAACCTCAAAATTACAGAAATATCAATACATGAAAGTTGTAGTACATGTTTTATGCTTTCTGGAACATCCAAAATTATAAAAATCAATTAAAAACGAAGAAGTTATAGCCAATTTCGTTTCAGCTTCAAGCACAGAGCAAATATTGGTTTTGCTCTCGGGATAGCAGAATGAAAATTCGATTTTGACATAGCTAAACTCAAAATTACAGAAAACTCAATATATAAAAGTTTTATTACATGATTTAAGCTTATTAAACATCTAAAATTATCAAAATCGGTTAAGAAACGAAGAAGTTTTGGCCAATTTCGTTTCAGCTTCAAAAACAGAGCAAATATTAGTTTTTCTCTCGGGATAGCAGTAGAAAATTTAGATTTTGACATAGCTAAACTCAAAATTATAGAAAACTCAATACATTAAAGTTGTAGTACATGATTTACGCTTTCTGGAACATCCAAAATTATCAAAATCGGTTAAGAAACGAAGAAGTTATGGCCAATACACTTCTCAGTAGCTAGATTTTGTGAGTTTATATACTCACCTTGCTGCCATAGTTGATTACACAACGATTTGGAGCCAAAGACGCAAGCTTCAGCCATGTACAGAGCTTCTACAACCTGGCAGATTGAAGAAATAAATATTCAAACCAAACAGAGAAGAAAAATTAACAAACATACTGTAAATCATATTTTGTTGTGGAAAGGGGTTTTAGAAATCGATTACCTAAAGTTAGCTCTTGAATTTACATTTTTAAAACACAAATTTTCATTTTAATTTGATGGATTTAGCATAGAATTGGAGAGGGATGAAGGATGCTGCCATTTACAGGTTTCTGGAGCTTTGAGGAAGAAATTAGAAAATGTACGTACAGGTATTACTCTTCTTTCTCATCTCTTAATTTCCAAGGCCAGAACAAATTAATTAGGTTAATTGTAACGACTCGTAAATTTTAACTGTTTTAATAACGTAATTAGTTGAAATTTTGTGAAATTTTAAACGATAAAATTTTGAAATAAAAATTTGATATTTGGAATGCGTCTAATTAATCATAGCAACTGGTAAATTTTCATCAGATAATTTGGAAGTTTATTTTCTAGTGTAATTTTATTCCAATTTATATCAGTTAAAATTGATGATAATAAAATGTTTTCCAAACCTAAATATTTTTCTATAGAAAAATTGTAAATCATCTTCTGAGTGAGACGTCATTTTTCGTTTTTCCAAATTCGGACTTATTTAGCTCCGTCGATCTTATTTTTCTACGTTTTTGCTGCATTTTCCGCTAGTAGAAAATTCGAATTTTTATAATTCAATCATACCACTTATATCTATATGTCATTTTGATCGTCTCCTCGTGCTGATTCGCATAGTATATTCGTTTCCGTATTTCGGTGATCGTTACTCGACGAAAACTATGAAACGGATAGCTGTATCGGTTACGAAATTTCAATTTTTGATTTCTGGGCTAAACCCAACAGCCACTGTTAGTTATTATTTTCAAAAAATCAATGCTTGACTTTATTTTCCACTAGTCCCAATAAAGTTTAACCGGCGACCTCCTCAAATTCCACCTTTTCACAATTTGTGCCTTTCCATTTTTCCATTTTGTTCCATACGTTGTAGTCTATTTTCATATCAGAAAAGAAATTTTATAAAACAATGTATGGCTGTTCCTTTCCCCAATTCACCCAACAAGCATTCGCCCCTACCAATCACAATACGCCTCCACCCTCATCGCCACTTTTGACCTCTGCCTTCTCATCTCAGATCGACAACTCACCCACCGAAACTCCCTCTTCCCTCATGGCCTCGTTTTCCCCTCATGCAAGCATGCGGCAGCCCTCATCTCGGCCGAAGCCATGCAAGCAACCATCTTCCTCAATCTCGCGCAACCTTCCTCTCTTCATTTTGCGTCGCCTCCACCGTCGCCTCCACCATACGAGAACGTGCATCCCAAAATTCCGAGCTCCTCTCCTGTATTGCATGTCGCATCACTTCTGCCACCAAAGAACTCGGTTGAGCAACGCACAGCAGTCGTGCTCCCTCACGTGCTCCGCTCCGACCTGCTACCACCCTCCCTGTTCGACTTCCCCAATCCTCCGCCACCTTCTAGTTGTACTTCCCGACCCAGTCACCCAAGTTTACTTATTCGGCTGCCTTTTTCAATATATTAAGGTATATATGTTATGTTGTTTATTTGCTTATAAATATAGTTTACGTTTATGATCTAGTCTATAGGTATATATAGTTAAGTGTTAGATATATATTATATGTGAATGATGAACCTGCTGTAAGTAAGCATAATATTAGTACGATATATTATAAACTATATATTTGTAAACCTACTTTATATATATTAGTTGAGTTTTGTTTATGCGCGTGATAGTTATATATATCAGTTTTATTATATAATATATTATTTAGTTATACACGAGTTTATTTTACATTTGTTACTGAAGGTAATTTTCGCACTTATATTGAGAACAGAATTGGGTTTCGTTTTGAGTTTCTAATATGGGTCAATATGCCTATATGAACGGTGTATAGTTAAAGAGTATACAAGTTTATAACATTGACTTTATCTGTACGAGTACGATATAAAGCTTTTATCTGATAAAGTGTTGCATTTATTTAAATTTATATTATTATTTTTTCGGTTCTTCAACAGATTTTTTTTATATTACTCTATAGGCATGTGTTATTATATAATGTAAGTTTATTTATATATATGCTAGTTTGTTTAACTTAGTCAATGTGTGTTTATGTATACTTAGGTTTCGAAATTTTGTGTTAGTACTGTCGTGCTTGAATATATATCTATAATTTTAGTGCTTTAAAGTATGTTTGGTTTGGATATAAAACATTTTGCATGTTTATATAAGTCATATATATATATATTTGTTTTGATCTTAAATTCATATGGTTATATATATATTAGTTATAAAGATGTGTGGGCTTGGTTTTCTGATTTGGAAATTTGATCTTAGATCTGTGTGTTTAAAAGATAGAATGGTTCGGAATATATAGATTTTATTTTAATATATGTGCCTAACTAAAACAATGGTTTTAAATTATATATATGTGTTATTTTACTATTCCTTTTAAATTTAATATCGACTTTATGAAAATAATAATAATAATTTATATAAATTTCTGTTCTATTAGGTAAATTCTGATTTGCTTCATCAATTCTCGTATCAGCTTTATCCGTCAAATTCATGCCAACCTTGTTTGTTTGGATTCTTTCTTGGATTTCATAACTCAACTTCATCGTCTATCTCTCAAGCCTTGAAAGGTGAGCAATCACTCACGATTAACGTTCTTTTATTTATTAAATTTGATTTCAATTGAAACGACAATTGAAATATGTTGTTGCTAGTTATTTACATTGCTATATATATGCCATCATCTGTATCTGTTCACCTGTGACATCTGACACCATTATCTGTTATTTATATTGATATATATATATGCCATTATCTGTTCACCTGTGACATCTGACACCATTATCTGTTATTTATCACTGATGATATATGCATGTTACTGTTGTTATATTATTATCATATCTTTTATCACTCTGCAAGTTCCCTGTTAATATAGAATTCACTATGGGTTGAAATGATACATACCCGAACGATCTGTAGAATAAGGGAAAATCGTTATGGGTTGAAATGATAAACCCAAGCGATTTTCAATTGAATTGTATTTGGGATTATGGGTTGAAATGATATATATATATATACCCGTATATATTTAAATTACGGATTGAAATGATAAATATATAGACACCGTTGGTCTATATATAAATAATTTAAAATGATTTCTATGGTTTTGAAAAGAAATATATGGTTTTAATAAATATTGATTTTAAAGATTTATTAAAGTTGATTTGAATCAATATAAAAATATGTTTTAAGTATTTATGTAAAATTTATATTTTCAAATATAAAGTTTATAATGATTCAGGTTGGAATGATAAATTTGAAATTGATTTGAAATTTTAATTATTTAATAATTTTACTTAAATAAGGTTGATTTGAAATTTATAAAATTTGAAATTTGAAAATATATGTTTTATACCTAGAATTTGATTAAAAGTGACTTAAATAAATATTTCAAACTTATATGAATTTAAATGGGATATTTTGTTTATATAAATTTGTAAATTGAAGTTGTATTTAGATGTATTGAAATGATTAAAGAAATATCTTAGAAACTAAATGTAATGAAATTAAATTGAGATATAAATGGAATTATCAAATTTAGCTTTTGAAATGTGGAATATTTAAAGCTTTGAAATATATTGAAATTTAATGGTTTATTTTATGTTTCAAATCTGTGTTTGAAATCGTTGTAATTCGAAATGATTTATTAAGAAATTGAATTGAGTTGAAATTTATGAATTGAGATTGAATTTAGTTGAATTTGGAAGTCGAGTTAATTTGAATCGATTTGTGAATTTGTGAAAGCTATTTTATTTTATAAAGTATTTTTAAACTATATCTACAACTACTTATATTTTACTTTATAAATTATTTTAATATAAACTATTTTATATAAATCATTTTCAATATATATTATTTTATTATAAACTATTTTAACTTATAACTATTGTATATAAACTATTTTTATTTTATAAACTATTTTATTTTATACACTAATTTTAATATCTAAACTGTTTAAGAGGAAAGTGTTATGAATTCCAAAATGTTATGATTCCAAACTATAGTTTCAAAGTGTTATGAATTTCAAGGTTTTGATTTCCAAAGTGTTTTGATTTTTAAAAGACTTACGATTTCGAAAGCGATATAACTTTGGAAAGTGGTATGTTTTTGGAAATGGATTTATTTGAAGTGAAATTGATATCGTATTGATATGGTTTTGAAATGGCAATGATATTTTGGTTTTGAAATATAAACTATTTTGAAAGTTTATTAATGACCAATCGGTGTAATAATTACGTAGTTATTGAAGAGTCCGGGATCGGTTAGGGACATACTCTCTGTCCAAACCGAAAACCACTTTAATAACTATCATACGCGGAGTGTGATCCAGAATGAAGTGGTTGGAATGATGACGTTGCTGGATTTGAAGAAAGAGAACGATAATGGATAGCCTTGACACATGTGTCAAATTGGAAATGACTTAAACAGGAGCTGTGACGGACCAGTGAAGTTAGCTACCTCTAGCGGACACACTTCTTCGTAAACTACTCATTACTTGTTTTGATTTGTGCACACCCTTGATATGGGAGTGTTGTTTCGCGGTGTTGCGATCATTACGGCGATGCGTTCTCACCAGTCTGGATCAGGCAAATGGTAGTTTCACTACCTTGGGTATTGCCTCATGTGCCTTGTCATACTCGTATCCCTATGCGCGACCACTACTATTTGTTTCGTGTTATACCTATAGAGTACTCCCTGATAGCCCACTAGTTTACGGTGGAGTTTACAGTGCTGTATAGACTATGACGCTTATATAAAATGCGTTAAGGGGGACAATGGTAACGCCTTAACGCTATTTTGATACTTTATATTACTGATAGGCATTATCTACTTAGCGTACACTACTATATGTAGATAGTTTAACGGATCCTTAGAGAATGGTTATCCCAAACATCCTTTGAGTTACTTGTATTTCAGTGGATATTTCACTGGAGTTGGATTTATTGATATAAGAATGTTAATCCTGACTCGAGTGTTTTGTGTTTTCTTTACGCTCGGGTCAGACTGAGTGTACCAGTATTCAAGACTCACCTTTGGAGTTTGAGCTTCGCTTGGAGATCCAACTATCTATCCAGTTTTCAGTTAGTCAGTTGATTCCAGTGATGTATTCAGATCTTGTATTTGACTATTGTATTGAGACATCTATGTATTCGTGAATTCTGTTGTATCTCATTTAACTCTATTATATATATACATAGTAGCTTCATGAACTACTATTCTTTTGTTTCCGCTGCACTATTATTATATTACTCTGTGTTTGTGATCTGTGATTATTTTATTTATTGTACATGCTGAGTTTTGCCAAATTTTATTTACAATCCATTATTTTGAATTATTCAAGTCCGGCATGTGTGGATTTATTGTTGATTTGAATGGTCCAAAATATTGGGTCGTTATAGTTGGTATCAGAGCTCTGGTTTTAGGCAAAACTCAGCATATAAAGTAAATTCAATTACAGAATCACGTTCGTTCGAGCTTGAATTCCTTCTTCTTTGACTCGGTTTCTTTGAATTTTGGAACGTTCCCTTCGGTTCCAAAGTCCATTCGTGTCTCCTCTATTCGTGTCTTTTTAATTCTGGAGTATCCCATAACTCCACTTCGAATGATCTCTATAATGAATCGGCGGTCTCGCCAATATCTGAATAATTTGTAAAGGAGTGAAACTCCCGTACAACCAGCATTGATTCATCGAAGATTTCTGTATCCTCGGTTTACGATGCTGTTATCTTTTGCTATACCCAAATTCTATCTCTGGCGATCGAATGTCGATTTGTCACAGAATTCTACATCGAGTTTATTCTTGGAATCACAGTTGACCGGTTAACATTACCCGCGATTTATATAAGTTTGTCCATCTTTTGTTTGAAAACTCAATTATCTTATCTCCCTATCGAGTCTACCTTTTAGTTGAATTCTATTTGATTAGAGTTCCTCTACTTTGAATCCCATCTTTGTTTTGAAATCCATTCATGAATTATCGAGTGAGGGAGTGTATTTGTAATTAATAATAAAATGTTATATATTGTGTTGTTTGAGTTGTTGATGTTGATTTGGGTTTTTGATCGATTCGTCTGATCAATGCTATCGATAGGATTTCCAAAACACTTGGACAGAGCAAACGACATAATATGGTTTTCAAAATGAAATAAATTGTGTGATTATATTATAAATATATAAGTAAAAATTTTAATAAGGTAAATAAAAATTGGTTGTTTGAATGATAATATTTGATTATCATTTATTGTTCTATAAATGAATTTATAAACATGGTTTATAAATTAATTTGGAATTTGAAATGAATTTAAATCAGGAATTTAAGAATTTAATTTTCGGTGATTTCAACCTTTGGCTTTAAAGTTTTAAAGTGTATATTATTTTAAGTATTTTCAAATAGAAATCGTTTCAAAGAATTTTAAAATTTTGAAATTAGTGCTCTTCTCTTTTGTCGCTGGAAAATAATTTCGGTGATGACGGCCGCATCATCGACATTCATTTTCGAGTTTCAGAGAGGAGAGACCAGTCTGTAGCTTTGCTACGGTTTTGCTTTGGAAAATAAACTGATTTGAATTCCTAAAGTATGACTTGGCTTATAATATATAAGTATACGATTTGATATATATAGTGTATATATTTATCTCTAAACTGTTTGAAGTAAATCGGAGATTTAAATCCTTAAATTTATGATATAAAGATGATTTCAATTATAAACTGAAGTCAAAATTTTTGGATAAATATTTAAACTTGAAATAGTTGAATTTGAAAATTTTATTTGTATAGTACTAAATTGCATTTCAATATAACTTACCTAAATTATTCAGAAGTTAAAATGTAATTAGATAATATACAATATAAAATGATTTTATAAATAAAATTTGAGTGTTTATAATAAATGTTATACACTTAGATCTTAATTATAAAAAAATGCTAATAAAAATGATATAATAGTAAGTTAATTGAATGAGATTAATATAATAAGTTTTGTTCTGAAAGAATTAATCAATTTAAATTAGATCAACTTATGGAAATACCTTAAATTTAAACCAATTATTGAATATAAATTATTTTAAATGGAAATTTATATGGTTTAAATTAATTTATATGGTTTAAATATATGTAATAAGATATATTAAGTAGAATAAACTTAATAATAATTTGGAATAAAAGAATTAAATTTGTTGAATAAAATATGAGTACAATAAATGATTATACAAATTGATGATCTAGAAATTGTTAATTGAGGATGACTAGATAATAAGATAATGAATTTAGAAATAGATAGATTGATTTAACTTAAGTGAACTCAAAGGGATTTAACCAAATTGTTAAACATTAATTAATTTAAATTGAAATTTATATGGTTTAAAATTAATTGTTTTACTTGTATTCCAATCTATTTTCTATCTGGTTATTTCTGTTCTCCTACCTCCTTCCTTTTCGGGGACGAAAAGTTTTGAGTGGGGGAGAGTGTAACGACCCGTAAATTTTAACTGTTTTAATAACGTAGTTAGTTGAAATTTTTTGAAACGATAAAATTTTGAAATAAAAATTTGATATTTGGAATGTGTCTAATTAATCGTAGCAACTGGTAAATTTTCATCAGATAATTTGGAAGTTTATTTTCTAGTGTAATTTTCTTCCAATTTATATCAGTTAAAATTGATGATAATAAAATGTTTTCCAAACCTAAATATTTTTCTATAGAAAAATTGTAAATCATCTTCTGAATGAGATGTCATTTTTCATTTTTCCAAATTCGGACTTCTTTAGCTCCGTCGATCTTATTTTTCTGCATTTTTATTGCATTTTCCGCTAGTAGAAAATTCGAATTTTTATAATTCAATCATACCACTGATATCTATATGTCATTTTGATCGTCTCCTCGTGCTGATTCGCGTAGTATATTCGTTACCGTATTTCGGTGATCGTTACTCGACGAAAACTATGAAACGGATAGCTGTATCGGTTACGAAATTTCAATGTTTGATTTCTGGGCTAAACCCAACAGCCATTGTTATTTATTATTTTCAGAAATCAATGCTTGACTTTATTTTCCACTAGTCCCAATAAAGTTTAACCGGTGACCTCCTTAAATTCCACCTTTTCACAATTTGTGCCTTTCCATTTTTCCATTTTGTTCCATACGTTGTAGTCTATTTTCATATCAGAAAAGAAATTTTATAAAACAATGTATGGTTGTTCCTTTCCTCAATTCACCCAACAAGCATTCGCCCCTACCAATCACAATCCGCCTCCACCCTCATCGCCACTTTTGACCTCCGCCTTCTCACCTCAGATCGACAACTCACCTACCGAAACTCCCTCTTCCCTCACGGCCTCGTTTTCCCCTCACGCAAGCATGCGGCAGCCCTCATCTCGGCCGAAGCCATGTAAGTAACCATCTTCCTCAATCTCGCACAACCTTCCGCTCTTCATTTTGCGTCTCCTCCACCGTCGCCTCCACCATACGAGAACGCGCATCCCAAAATTCTGAGCTCCTCTCCTGTATTGCATGTCACATCACTTCTGCCACCAAAGAACTCGGTTGAGCAACGCACAGCAGTCGTGCTCCCTCACGTGCTCCGCCCTAACCTGCTACCACCCTCCCTGTTCGACTTCCCCAATCCTCCGCCACCTTCCAGTTGTACTTCCCGACCCAGTCACCCAAGTTTACTTATTCGGCTGCCTTTTTCAATATATGAAGGTATATATATTATGTCGTTTATTTGCTTATAAATATAGTTTACGTTTATGATCTAGTCTGTAGGTATATATAGTTAAGTGTTAGATATACATTATATGTGAATGATGAACCTCCTATAAGTAAGCATAATATTAGTACGATATATTATAAACTATATATTTGTAAACCTACTTTATATATATTAGTTGAGTTTTGTTTATACATGTGATAGTTATATATACCAGTTTTATATATAATATATTGTTTAGTTATACACGAGTTTATTTTACATTTGTTACTGAAGGTAATTTTCGCACTTATATTGAGAACAGAATTGGGTTTCGTTTTGAGTTTCTAATATGAGTCAATATGCCTATATGAACGGTGTATAGTTAAAGAGTATACAAGTTTATAACATTGACTTTATCTGTACGAGTACGATATAAAGCTTTTATCTGATAAAGTGTTGCATTTATTTAAATTTATATTATTATTTTTTCGGTTCTTCAACAGATTTTTTTTATATTACTCTATAGGTGTGTGTTGTTATATAATGTAAGTTTATTTATATATATGCTAGTTTTTTTAACTTAGTCAATGTGTGTTTATGTATATCTAGGTTTCGAAATTTTGTGTTAGTACTGTCGTGCTTGAATATATATCTATCATTTTAGTGCTTTAAAGTATGTTTGGTTTGGATATAAAACATTTTGCATGTTTATATAAGTCATATATATATATTTGTTTTGATCTTAAATTCATATGGTTATATATATATATATTAGTTATAAAGATGTGTGGGCTTGGTTTTCTGATTTGGAAATTTGATCTTAGATTTGTGTGTTTAAAAGATAGAATGGTTCAAAATATATAGATTTTATTTTAATATATGTGCCTAACTAAAACAATGGTTTTAAATTATATATATATATATATATATTGTTATTTTACTATTCCTTTTAAATTTAATATCGACTTTATGAAAATAATAATAATAATTTATATAAATTTCTGTTCTATTAGGTAAATTCTGATTTGCTTCATCAATTCTCGTATCAGCTTTATCCGTCAAATTCGTGCCAACCTTGTTTGTTTGGATTCTTTCTTGGATTTCATAACTCAACTTCATCGTCTATCTCTCAAGCCTTGAAAGGTGAGCAATCACTCACGATTAACGTTCTTTTATTTATTAAATTTGATTTCAATTGAAACGACAATTGAAATATGTTGTTGCTAGTTATTTACATTGCTATATATATGCCATCATCTGTATCTGTTCACCTGTGACATCTGACACCATTATCTGTTATTTATATTGATATATATATGCCATTATCTGTTCACCTGTGACATCTGACACCATTATCTGTTATTTATCACTGATGATATATGCCTGTTACTGTTGTTATATATTATTATCATATCTGTTATCACTCTGCAAGTTCCCTGTTAATATAGAATTCACTATGGGTTGAAATGATACATACCCGAACGATCTGTAGAATAAGGGAAAATCGTTATGGGTTGAAATGATAAACCCAAGCGATTTTCAATTGAATTGTATTTGGGATTACGGGTTGAAATGATATATATACCCGTATATATTTAAATTGCGGATTGAAATGATAAATATCTGTATCACTTGACCATAGGGTAGAAAATTATATACGGACACCGTTGGTCTATATATAAATAATTTAAAATGATTTCTATAGTTTTGAAAAGAAATATATGGTTTTAATAAATATTGATTTTAAAGATTTATTAAAGTTGATTTGAATCAATATAAAAATATGTTGAGTATTTATGTAAAATTTATATTTTCAAATATAAAGTTTATAATGATTCAGGTTGGAATGATAAATTTGAAATTGATTTGGAATTTTAATTATTTAAGAATTTTGCTTAAATAAGGTTGATTTGAAATTTGTAAAATTTGAAATTTGAAAAGATATGTTTTATACCTTGAAAAGTGACTTAAATGAATATTTCAAACTTATATGAATTTAAATAGGATATTTTGTTTATATAAATTTGTAAATTGAAGTTGTATTTAGATGTATTGAAATGATTAAAGAAATATCTCAGAAACTAAATGTAATGAAATTAAATTGAGATATAAATGGAATTATCAAATTTAGTTTTTGAAATGTGGAATATTTAAAGCTTTGAAATATATTGAAATTTAATGGTTTATTTTGTGTTTCAAATCTGTATTTGAAATCGTTGTAATTCGAAATGATTTATTGAGAAATTGAATTGAGTTGAAATTTATGAATTGAGATTGAATTTAGTTGAATTTGGAAGTCGAGTTAATTTGAATCGATTTGTGAATTTGTGGAAGCTATTTTATTTTATAAAGTATTTTTAAACTATATCTACAACTACTTATATTTTACTTTATGATTATTTTAATATAAACTATTTTATATAAATCCTTTTCAATATATATTATTTTATTATAAACTATTTTAACTTATAACTATTGTATATAAACTATTTTTATTTTATAAACTATTTTATTTTATACACTAATTTTAATATCTAAACTGTTTAAGAGGAAAGTGTTATGAATTCCAAAATGTTATGATTTCAAACTATAGTTTCAAAGTGTTATGAATTTCAAGGTTTTGATTTCCAAAGTGTTTTGATTTTTAAAAGACTTACGATTTCGAAAGCGATATAACTTTGGAAAGTGGTATGTTTTTGGAAATGGATTTATTTGAAGTGAAACTTATATCGTATTAATATGGTTTTGAAATGGCAATGATATTTTGGTTTTAAATTATAAACTATTTTGAAAATTTATTAATGACCAATCGGTGTAATAATTACGTAGTTATTGAAGAGTCCGGGATCGGTTAGGGACATACTCTCTGTCCAAACCGAAAACCACTTTAATAACTATCATACGCGGAGTGTGATCCAGAATGAAGTGGTTGGAATGATGGCATTGCTGGATTTGAAGAAAGAGAACGATAATGGATAGCCTTGACACTTGTGTTAAATTGGAAATGACTTAAACAGGAGTCGTGCTGGGCCAGTGAGGTTAGCTACCTCTAGCGGACACACTTCTTCGTAAACTACTCATTACTTGTTTTGATTGGTGCACACCCTTGATTTGGGAGTGTTGTTTCGCGGTGTTGCGATCGTTGCGGTGATGCGTTCTCACCAGTCCGGATCAGGCAAACGGTAGTTTCACTACCTTGGGTATTGCCTCATGTGCCTTGTCATACGCGTATCCCTATGCGCGACCACTACGATTTGTTTCGTGTTATACCTATGGAGTACTCCCTGATAGCCCACTAGTTTACGGTGGAGTTTACAGTGCTGTATAGACTATGATGCTTATATAAAACGCATTAAGGGGGATAATGGTAACGCCTTAACGCTATTTTGATACTTTATATTACTGATAGGCATTATCTACTTAGCGTACACTACTATATGTAGATAGTTTAACGGATCCTTAGAGAATGGTTATCCCAAACATCCTTTGAGTTACTTGTATTTCAGTGGATATTTCACTTGAGTTGGATTTATTGATATAAGAATGTTAATCCTGACTCGAGTGTTTTGTGTTTTCTTTACGCTCGGGTCAGACTGAGTGTACCAGTATTCAAGACTCACCTTTGGAGTTTGAGCTTCGCTTGGAGATCCAACTATCTATCCAGTTTTCAGTTATTCAGTTGATTCCAGTGATGTATTCAGATCTTGTATTTGACTATTGTATTGAGATATTTACAATCCATTATTTTGAATTATTCAAGTCCGGCATGTGTGGATTTATTGTCGATTTGAATGGTCCAAATTATTGGGTCGTTACATTAATGGGCTAAAGTCCATTAATAAAAGAAGGTTTGCTTATGTTAATTACATAGCCCTTTAATCTCTTATCTCATGTTATAATTTATATACTTACAATTTCAAATCATGAAATTAAGCTTCATTTCATATTTAAAAATTATGAAACTTTAATCTCATGTTAATAAAATGTTTTTACACACAAATAAAAGATTATTTATATTTTTAAAACATTTTATTAACATATTTCTCTATATTTAAATAAATAACAATTTTACCCTTTTTAATTACAAAACCCATTGTAATTAACATTATAAATTACATAAATATCACATTTTTGTGTAATAAAATCTTATAACCCATTTCAAATATAATTTTACTCTAAATTTATATTTTAAATTCAATTCCATCGTTGTCTTAAATATATCTCATCTTAAAATTAATTACTTTTTTTAAAAATCATTAAAAGAAGTAAATAGCAATAATTAAAAAAATTATTGCCTTAACTCTAAATAAAACACATTTTACTCATTTTATTAACTCAAACCATCTTAATAAAGTTTCCAAAACTTTATTTTCTCATTTTATCCTCAAATATATTGTTTATTCCCAATAAACAATTAAAATTCCTCATTAATTATTAATTTACACTATTAAATATAACTGCCGTTATAATTTAATATTCTCAAGTAATCGCTAAAACTAGGGTTGTTATAATGATTCTCAAAGGAATTCCGCATTGGCTGTTGATAATCCGAGAAAAAAGGATCGACATTGCCCTCTCCCAACTCATCTAGCACTTCTTCCACTTCAGAACCCATCGGATAGTGACGGCGACAGCGGGAGGAAGTTTGAGAACCGGGGGAGGTGGCTTCCTTATCCGAGGATCTCGCATGTTTCTGGGACGACTCACGGCTCTCTCCCTTATCCGGGCCCGACGGAGTCCCCCAAATATTCTCTTGCATAGTTTTTCCTCTTGAAATGTCGTCTTGGAAGAAACAGAAACCATTTTCATCCGTTTGAACTGCTCAAGTCGCCTGGACACTTCATTCCTCCTTGGATTCCTCCTTTTCCCTAGAATACAAGCAACAACATTAGAACCAATAAGTAGAGAGAGCATAAAAATGAAAACACTTAAGACACTAGGACACTACAAGTTACTACAAACCCTTAGAATAAACTGGATCAAGTGACCGGGGCGAGGTCTCACTCAAGAAGGGAATACACTGGGACGAGACTCCACTCGAAGGAAGGAGAACACACGGCGACCAGACTTCATTGGATTAAGGAGCAGGTGGAGGCTGGAACCTGTCAAAAAATAAAAAGTTCTCAAGAAGTATCTCAAAATCTATACAGTAATCAAAAGTACCTGGGAAAAGCCCGAATTCCTCACCGATTCCTGCTTCACCTTGTAATGGAAGAGGCGTATTCCGCTCAAATCACCCAGAACCACATTTTCCTGGGAAAAATCCACGGCATGAGTCGGCCCTGGGGCTGGCTCATATTGTTCCAATTGTTCGGGCCACTCTCGCATAGCCTCGACATTCTTTAAAGGATCCACGCCCAATCTCTCGCTGCTTATAATATCCACGTTTGAAGATACATGAACATCCCCTTTTATTGCTTCAGAGTTGCTCTCTGATCCTTCCTCCTCTTCACTTTCTCCTCCGAAATGAGAACCTCCCCCGTCGCCAGGGGAAGGAGCATCTCGAATACGTAGAGATTTCCCCAAGCGGGGAGGACAAATTATGCTCTTCTTATGTCTCAGTTTCTTCGGGGCTTCAGCCACACCACCCTCCTCATCTGGGGCCTTTCCTTTGTCTCCATCACCCCCGTCTCCTCCGGCTCCCACTGCTCTCTCAGTCGAACTTGGCCTAATCTTGTACACGGACTGTTTGGGGCCGATCAAGTTGTAGAATCGGAGGGCTACATCATGGAGTAGGAATGACGCTTCCCGCTCAGCCTCTGGGATAGCCAATATTTCCTTGGCTATTTTTTTCAAGCCGTCATCCTCTACCGCCTTCACACAACCTGAAAATTATGGAGCAATAAGAAGCCAAGTTGGTATAAAGCTTAGAAAAGATAATACAATAACTTACAGCCAGAAGTAAAAGCATGTTGGGCTACGGTATCGTCGCGTATAACAAAATATTCCCTCTTGAACATACTAAACTTAGAATATAGATCCAGGATGGGTTTGAATTTGTGGGCAGACTCTAAACTGATAAAAGGACCCCCCCTTCCGATAAGTCCTCACGTTATACGATATCTGATCTCTCTATGGGTGGGGGGTCTCCGATACCACTTCATGAATATCAGATATAAACATGTTAGGATAGCATAAGAATTTGGTTGAAGTTGCATGGGAGCGACCTTCAAGTATATCATGAAGTTGGCAATCCAATTGGTAAGTGGAGCAATCGCGCCGCACATACAATGATACTTGCTATATGCCATATATCCACTTAGGGGAAAACATGCTTTATCATCTGGACCAGGTAATATCATGTCCCAGCGTCTATCCCAAATGTAGTAGCTATAGAGTTCAGCTTCTCTATCGTCAACACTCTAGGATAACACTCCGAAGGCCTAACCAACGTTTGATTAGGAGCATAGCCTTCCACCAAAGAGTAAGCAGAACTGGGTTGCCTGGGAGGATTAACTGGAGCGTCGAAAGAAGAAGGACCAGCCTCGGCAGGCTGTGAAGCAGCAAACTTGGAGCGAAACTCACGTCCAGAAGACATATTTCCTATGCAAGAAAATGAAAGTCAAGCGGAGGTCCAAATCATGAACAGAAGTTAAAACATGCATGGAAATCTCCTATCATCTAGCCCAAATTGAGTCCATACCCCTAGCCTAACCATCTAGTGGGAAGACTTGCTTTTGGCTCGGCAAACTAAAAAACAATGCGCTCGACAAGTTTGGTTCGGTATTATTCTACGACGAGTGTTGAACCAAAATCCTCAATTGCCAACCGAACCAAAATCCTCAACTGCCGATCTAAGGCACACCCCCCTACGGCTTTACCTATTCTCAGTTTTAACATTATACCCAGACAATACACAATACGAGTTCGAATTGCAAATGAGACTGATATAACCAACCTATGCTTCCAACACCCAAGTAATAACCAATAGCCGGTCAAACAATATATCGAACACCTGATGGGAAAATGGTCCAGCATGAAAACGGTCACAACCTCTCGCGTTCTATCAACCAAATAACATCTCTCAATCTATCATTCCTCACGACCATCAAAATGCTATAAACATTCGGGTGCTCGTTCAAATGAAGTACCTCCTCACCAATTCAAGACCGAAGTCACCCGTCCCTACTCTAAAACTCTCCTACACATCAAAGCCCTGGAACTTTGATAGTAGGTAACCGAATTAAAACAGACTTACCTCAAGCTATGCTGGCACGAGAAAAGTTGAATTCGAACAAGAAGAAAACGAGCTCAAATCAGTTGCAGTCGACCTAGTAGAGTTGAAGAAATTTGATTAAGAGAAAGTGAAAGTAAAGGAGTGAAGGGAAGAAGGCATATTTAAAGGAAAATGAGGGGAAGTCGAATGGTCACCGGTCTCATTCGGTGGTGGAAGCTCAACGCCAAACCAAAAACAAAGCATGATGTGCAGTTACACAACATACTTTGAGGGCAAGTGTTGGCTCGATTTTCTGGCAAGCGAAGGAAGAAGGAGGCAAAGGCAAACAAGGGTATAGGAAATAGAATTACCGAACCAGATGCTTGGTTCGGCATTTGCAAACATGCCAAACCAAACATACGGACCGGCATGCCGGACCAGATATTTGGTCCGGCATCCTATGGTATACCAGACCAAATATCTGGTCCGGTATCCTTAGAGATGTCGGACCAAACATTTGGTCCGGAATTCTCTGATATGCCGGACCAAGTATTTTGTCTGGCACAACACATCAACTGCCAAACCAAACATTTGGTCTGGTATGATAAACATGCCGAATCAGATGTTTGGACTGGCAAGTAAGGTACTCCAAGGCAGGATCACCGAACCAAAGCAAAAAAGGACCACCAAACCAGGAAAACTTCCTAACCTAAATGTCGATCCAACTATCCCTGACTCAAATGCTAAACCAAACTCAGGAAGCTATAACTTCTCCTCCACACTTCACAACTCCACTCTATAAATACCAAAGCTTCTCAACAACAATGGAAAGGAAAAAAAAAGAGAAAACTCTGCTGAAAATCCATCACTTCGGCTACTTAAAGGTTTTACTCTTTTCAAATAATCTTGTACTTGTAATCAAATCAAAGAGAGAATAATAAGATGGAAAGTGGATGTAGGCACATTCAGGCTGAACCACTATAAAACTCTGTGTTATTTACTTTTCTTATCTACTTTTCCGAACTTTGAACTTGTGAACTATCTCTGCACTTCCTGAAATTCATTCCATTACGTATTGGAACACTTGAAAACCCCAAATCAAACGAGATTTAACTAAAAATTAAATTTAGAGGTGTTTGTCCAATTTTTGAGCAAACAATAGGTTAGGTAGATGGCAGAGAATTTTCAGCTTTGAGACACTTGTTTAGAAAGTTTTATTATCTTGGTGAGTATTTACTTACTATTATATTTTAGTTAGTTCCGCCGTGAGATATTTACTTGAGCTCTGATATATTTGTTTTTGCCTATTTGTAGGATACCAGATACCCAACTTGGGCTTCAGTGGGCTTGGGTTTTAGCATTTTTGCAAAAAATTCGGATCCACTGGAATTTGGGTTGTTACAAGGTTCTTCGTTCTACGACATATGCTCACAATGACATCTCACATTAGTCCGACTATTCGTAGGAACTGATAGCCAGATTAGCTAGGCAGATTTACCCTATAGGGTTTGGACTAACTTCGCATCATCGCTAAGTACTTATCATAGGAGATATCTCAATGACTTAGCCATATTTACCACACTCTTATATATATACACACACATATCTCATCGTGTCAATTGATTATGCTATATAAGAATTCTTTCCTATTTTGCCTTAACAGACATTTATTCGAATTCTATAGTTGGAAATATCTCATATCGGTAATAAATGTGCACAACTGCTGGTAATCTCTAACTGAAGGGCGGACTTCTATTGTGAAACTCTACTGACCTCGCATTTCCAACCCACTAAGTCCAATTAATTAACCTAAGCTGTTATTATTTTATTTTTAAGTCATACTATCCTAGGCTTATTATTCTTAAATTTATTTATTTATTATTCCAAGTTGAACATTGGAATTAGCTTACTAATCCCCTTTTGTTATTTAAGGTAATATGTCTACCTTAAATATTTCATTACTAACAAATTCCTTTTTTAATTACATATCCACAAATGTCAACTTGTCCAAAATAAATGAATATCATCTAAGTCCTAAGACATTTGTATGTTTACTAATATCCAATTAGTAATCTTTTTAACTATTTCATAGTTATTAATTCAACTTCTTTATTTATCAGTCCCATTAACCATTTACCCTATCAAATTGTTTGCAACTCCCATATTTATTTTCCATTTATTTGAGTTACAACCTTTTAAATTCCTTTCCCATTAATTAGTTATCCTAAACGCAAATATTACATGTAAGCTTCATTATTAGTTAAGTTGTATTATAAGCGCGGTAAATTATATACAAATATTTATTTTTATCAAATATATTCTAGTTATACACCTTCACTGGAATATTGTTTTCAATGTTCAATTGTTGGAATCATATCTAAAAAGATTATCTGCTATAATTTTCAAAAATTAGTCCAAAACAAAAGATTTAACTTTAAAATATAAAAGATTAATTATTTGAAATTACAAGGAATAATCATTTCTTTTTATTATTGAATAGACACTGTAAACCATAATGAATGCATACTTTACACATATCTTTCCATTTTATTTGCATCTATTCCTTGTTAGATCAAATGTTATATTTTTCTAAAAATGAAAGAAATCAAACTAATTTACAAATATTAAATGGATCTAAATTCCAACAATCCAAAACCTAGAAAAGTTTACATTCCAACAAGGTTAGGGTAATAATCCAAATTCATAACATTATTATACAACTCGTTCTCGGATCCGGAATAAATTTCATTCAAATCAACATTCTAAATTCATAGTTTTGAGACTGATTTGCAGATCAAGTTGTAAATAATTCTAAATCAATTCATAAACAAGAATATGTAGGTGATATTTATTATATTCATATTGTACTCAATTTGTTGCCTACAACTCATATACAATAATCCAATTAGGCATAGTAATCAAATAAACACCAATAGGATAATTTTCATATTATAACAATATATTAA
Source organism: Allium fistulosum (assembly GCA_030737815.1). NCBI lineage: Eukaryota > Viridiplantae > Streptophyta > Magnoliopsida > Asparagales > Amaryllidaceae > Allium > Allium fistulosum. The sequence goes on along the minus strand of CM060903.1, from coordinate 1,362,915,372 downwards.
ATTTCTCACTCATCTTTAAAAAATGCTACAAATCTTCAGATCTGAAGTAGAACCTTTCATTCAACTGCATCTTCTTTTAATTCCATGAAATATGTATAAAAAGAGAATATGCATACGTTAGGAATTCAGATCTGAGAAGAAATTTGGGTTGGAAGGGAATAAAAATATAAATATGAATATAGATTTACCTCGAATACAAGTGTATATATAAATATTTTATAATTTTAGAAAAGTAGCGGAGATAAGAAATAGTAGAGTTTCGTTGCGTTTTTCAGAAAAAACATGAGAAGAAAGGAGATGGTTAGATCTGAATTTGTAGGTTCTAGAATCAAGCACAGTCGTACGATTAAATATATTAAATCCGGACCGTTGTGACCTTAGATGTCATACGTCCAGCGGTCGACCATCTATGGGTCACCGGTCGACCGGCCCCCGTAATGGATCGGCCTGTGGGCCTGGACGATCAATTATAAACTGATTAATTATGTCGAATTATTTTCATTTCGAATTCATTTTTCGTCCGCAACTTCTTCGTTTTAGCTTCGATCGTGAAAATCCAAATATGAAAATTGTTCAAAATTTTGTCACGAACGCAATGGTGCTAGTTCCGTGGTCAAATTCCATCATTTGAATCAATTTCATTTTTGACAACTAACCAACTTTAATAATTAACTACCGTACAATTTGCGCGGTGTTATAGCGGGCTGTTACAATTTCGCGGAGGTGGGACATGGATTACTACAAGTGTGACAACATGGATTTTGGGCCCAGGCAGACAATATACGTCAAATAGCAACAAGGTTTTGCGTACTTGTTCTACACTTATTCAAAACATCTTACGGGTAAAATGTATGTTTGATGAGTAATTATTTCTCAAACAGAAATTATATATTTATCGTCCTACCTTGTGTATTTTAGTATAAACTTTTATATCTCAATAATACATACATTTGTTTTACTATTTTATCTCATTTACTCATATAACGTTTATGCTTTATAATACGCACACACATTATTATTTTAGTTGCATAACACTTTGTACTTTAGATTGATTAATCAATTTGGCTGAGAGTATAATTGTAAAACTCTGTAGCGTGACTCCCGGTCCTCAATAAGAATCGAACAATTTGAATGTTACACTTTGTGTGTATTCTGTTGTTGCAGAATAGTGGATGAACGGTCGTATGCCTACAGATCATCTAAAGGAAGACCAACTTCTATAAATCCTAGGAACACCCTTAAATAACTATACATTTTATGCATGTGCATATGTTTGTCATCAAGACATCAGTGGATCATTAGTACGTCTCAAGCACTGATACATATCAAGCTTAATATGAGATTAACATCGTAATATATTTGGTTAGTTGTGAATCATATAACCTTGGAAATCATATTGTGAATCATAACCTCGGAAGTCATCGGCTAAGTCCAATAAAAGTTATCTATCGAATGATATTATCTCGGTAAAAAAATTCATTATTCCATGTCATATTTCAACTAGGACAACATGAATCTTCATGTGTTAAAGGGAGACAAATCTTAGGTATATTTCCGCTTCATATGTTTTAAATCATAAACAGGTAAGGTCATAACGCAACGTAAGTTGGCATGGTCAAGTCGTAATCAAAGTATGACATCTACACAAATTCAACGATACTCTCAACTCAAAAGACTAATGCATTATGGCGAATTGTGTCTGTCTTTGCTTTTGCTTTTGCTGTAAGCCATAAGCATGATCAAGCCGTAAGCAAAACTATGGTTACCTTTGCTTTTCTTGGTACTTAATTGCTTATCTAAAATATCATTAAGGCGAATTGTGGTTGCATCTCTGATGGTCAGCCTTTGTGAAAACCGCTTGGAACTACTCTTGCTTATATTATCCTTTTTGTCTATGCGGGATGTTATGTGTAGTAAAAAATGTAATAGTGAGTTGTTTTTATAAGATTGATATGAGTTAATAAGTGATGTTAGGTGTGTGATTTGTAGTTAGTGAGGTGTATTCCCTCACATTTGTTAAATATGTCAAATGAAAAGTGGACGGATCAAACTAACTTGCCTTTCAATAAAAGACTAATGCACATGGTTAACGTATGAAAACATATTGACATGGACATGACCGAAGTAAGTAGCTTATTTCATACTTTAAAAAATATGGCATGGTAAGTTAATTAACTGCCAATAACTTAAACTCCTCTATATCAATATTCATAACCAAAAAAAATTCAATCAATCATCTCTCATACAACCACATCGATTCTAAATATTTTTCATTGCAAAGTGTACATTATCAGTAGTTGCGACTGTTAAGATTATTGTGATTAGAATCAAGGCAAATATGAAAAATTAACAAAGAAATATTTAAGTGGAAACTATTGAAGCGAAATGATTAAGAGGGGTACTATTTTTTATTAATAAAAATTGTTATGGTGGATCGTTAAATATTTGATTTTCAGTGGTAATCTAAATACCAATTCCATTTATAACTTCATTTAATAAATCAACCGGACTCTAAATCACTTAAATATTTTCTTTGATGTTATAACAAACAATTTGTGCACTCAAAATCATATAATATTATTTCAGTCAGTTACCATTCCATTGTGAAATTATGTACGTATTTTACTCACACAAAATGAACTATCAATTGCTTGCATACGTAGTGATATGAGACGCTGGTTTATTTTTTATTTGCTTGAGTTTATTTTTTATTTGAAGTGACGCTGGTTTCTTTTATCATCTTACTTTATAAATTACGGCCACACGATTTGGCTGTCCAGCAACAATAATCACAGGTACCAACATTCCAAAGCAAAGAAAACTGAAAAACCATTTGTAAAGATTGATTTGGCTACAAGCTTCTTCAATTTACTTCAACGAGACCAGATAGTAAAGGATGATGAACAGTGCAATAAAAACAAAGGTACAAATAGTTTTATTTAAGGCTCTCTAGAAAGAGGAAGCAACTGCGTGATAGAAATAAACTGGTTTAGATAATTACAATGATTTTCCATGAAACCCTGCAATCAAGCAAATTTGAGAAGGATTCAATTTCTAGCTCCACGATGACTTGCACGCACATCGTAGTATAACATTCATACGGTAGTCGCAATTGTAAAAGATATTCAAAGTTAAATACCACATATATTCAAACTTACATATTACATTACATACCGCCATTTCACACAGTTGTATGAGAAACATATTACTATTGATGTGAATTTTGAAGATGTTTTTGATGCAAATAAACTTTACAGAACAAGTCCAACATATTACTATTGATGTGAATTTTGAAGATGTTTTTGATGCAAATAAACTTTACAGAACAAGTCCAACAAACGCAGGCGCGTAGTTGAAATTACATTAGCTGCATGAACAAACATTGCTACTGATCTTCTATGTTGTGTTCAAGTCCCTGGATTGAATAGACTCCAATTGTGAACCTTGAAGCTTGAAACAGCAAGTTGAAAAACTTCAGATGCTGGCATGCATCCACACTGTATAGCAGGCACAGCAGGTCCAGCTCCTACACTATTTGCAGATTCACTTAGTGGACTGCAATCACAACAAACAGTGTTATACATATCAGTTTATGAGGTATGCCTGAGTTGTCACTTCAGAAAAAGATATAAATAACCACAGGAAATAAAAAAGAATAGAGAAAATATGCTTGACAAAAAGAAATTTCACTGAATTAACTACATTTTTACTTACATTCACAACTATTCTACACAACGCTCAGAAAATCTATTGAAAACCAGCTAAAGCACAACTTTGAAAGAGAAACACTTCCAAGTGAGAAGTTAAAAACATGACATAAACTTATGGATTAGATTTAGCTTTCGCATTCTTACTTGATCACTACAGGTTCGTAGAATGTAATCAGAATATCTGTTGCAACATCCTTCAGACGCAGATTAGCCAAATATACCTGAGAAGTTCTGCAGCATGATTAACACTGTCCTCCAAAGTATGTTTTACCACAAACAGTCGACGCAATTAGGATAATTAATAACTTACCCTTACTAAATTTTGTGCCTCTCTTCCTTGTCGGCCTTTGGAAATACCCTGCATCACAAATTAACATTGTTAGAAAGAAATACATATCAACAAAACACAAATAAACCAACCAATTATTAGTAAAGAAGAGTGGGAAGAGTTACAAAAGTGCATTGTCCAATAATGTATATTAAATTAATTATCAAATTTGACAGCTATTATAACTTATAGCAGTCGCGGAAACATTTGAACACATGATTGACCACATAAGTGATTGGACGTCAAATTGCAGTTTCAAACAAATGAAACTTTGCTATATAGTTAGTACCCGGGAGATGAGAGAATTAGGAGAACATGTTATAATTTATTTTGCTAACCTACGTTCATGTATTTGCAGGCAAAACTGTAAACTGTTGCATTCCAGAATTAAACTATTAACTAAAATTATTGTTCTTACTAATAAAAAGGTTAAAAAGCAATTTGTAAATGGTGAGTCAGAGACTGGGACTTGTGCAAGTATAATCAATGCAAAGACCAAAGTTTTATCTCTTAAAAGAATATGTAATAATTATTCATTTTCAACGTGAGATAGCAAAATAATCAATCATACAACCTAGGAAAGGAATTAATCAATGCATGGATGGAAACTATTGATGCCAAAGTTAGTTTTACCCAGTAATATCTCCCTGTAGCAACCCACATTCTTGTAGATTATATGACTGCAAATGCGATACTTTAACGCTCTGGAACTCAAATGCTACAATGTCATTCTAGTCAATCCTTTTTGCTCTATTTATCTCTCTGCTGGATTTAAGCTTATAGTCCTGCTGCCTTTTTAAGGAAATCTTATTTATTACAATGGCCTTCTTCACTTATAATAGAACTTGAACATTATATATGTCAATGCTTTGTTTGATTGCGAAAGCTTCCGCCATTAATATATAAAGCATAGTATAACCCAAAAATAATGCACTGCACCACCATCTCTCAATTTAGTGTACCTCACACTGGTATCCATGACCTGCAATCTATGTTTTAGTTATGTTTTTTAAACCAATTCATTAGTTTGGCATTTAATAAGTTATGATATTTAATTCTATTAAACCACTATAAATAAATCATCACCTAAAAGGACAAACAAAGAAGAGACTACAAATGATGGGACACTCATCTTCTAAAAAAGCTTCATGTGCAGTGTATATAATTTTTTCAACAAATTTCAATAACTTTGTTTATATTTGTCCATTAGTTGAATAGAAATTGAAATTGTGTATAATTGATCTGCATTATTACATAGGTTACTAGATGACGAGGCAACTTTCAAAAGCAACAACTTAGGAATCGGTTGATCATGAGAAGCTTTAGGACTAAAATGTTAGGAAAGACGCTTGTTCATTTGTTGTGTATACAAGGATGGAACAACTTAATTATCCATCCTAAGGTGTAGTGGTTACTCTATCCATGATTATGAGTGCATGTCGAAGAGTCTAACAGTTCTTTTCAGACACACAATCACAGCCTATCAAGTCCCAATCTCTACATTTTATATACATTGCCACAGCTTGAAAGATTTTGATGATGGTATGCTACCAAACTTGATGTGGTTAATGTTCCACCTTCTCAACAAGAGACTTTACAACCTGCTAAGTCACCATCTCAACCGTATTTTCAACATAGCCAGTTTGCAGTTGTGTTGCAACCTAGTGCATATATAGACGCTTTTGCTAGTGGGCCTCTACCATAGCTCTAGCATGTGCCTTATCTTTGGAGATATCAAAACCTTTAATAATAGTTGTAATATCTTTGGTGTCAGAATGTCATTGTAAACTACCAAAAACGTCTCTCTACAGATATTACAAAATCTTAATATCACTTGAAAATAGGATCTAACAGTTACATTTTTGTCTTCAAATTCAAAACCCTCTCTGCAAATATTATCAAATCTTAAATCTAACCAATTAAATTCCTTTACAAATTCAAAATGTCCCTCTACAAATATTACCAAATCTTAATATCACGTATATCTAACAAACAAATTTCCTATACAAATTCATTTTTTATTAATTGTACTTAGAACAATAGCCAATGTAACTTATGTTGCATATTCCACTAATAGTGCAAATTATACTTAGGGAACTTTTGAGTATCATTTTGCTGGACCTTTTAGAATTGACCTTTTGAACGACTAGAAAATTGAATCATACTTTGACAAATGGTCAAATCTTTTATCTTCCAATTTGTTTTAATTTCAAAATACCTCCAACTTAACAACAAAAGATGATGATTAAAAAAAATGATTCTAACCAGCTCTAAATATTCCCATCAAATGAAAAAATATCGTTGCTTAAAAAATAATTGCTTTTGTTATACAAATATGCATGTAAATCTGTAATAATGTCCTACATATCATCACTTTATTTTATTTTTGTTGCAACTAAAGACTTGTTCTTTAATACTTCTTTAAAAAAGGAAACGGTCATATATTATTTACACGAATGTTCGATATAAAATAATATATAAAACATACATATTTATAAGGAAAAAAATCAATTCAAATTGTTAGGCGTAGCTCCACTGAAATTATTTATCTGAAGCATCATTGGATTTTACATGATCTTGATAATTTATCATCAATGTTGACGTTGTTCCAAGATATTGAAGTATAAACGTTCTAGTGCAAAAATTTAACTCATTTTGTTTCATATTTTTTACGGCAATGTATCATACATATTTCTTCATGCTTATGTTTGTTCATTGTTGTACCGCATTAAATGCTGTATACACAGTGATACGTTGATAAAACATTGAAGGTTATTCTAGTATGCAAATTTGTCATAATACTTAAAAGGCAAAAATTCTTTTACATTATTATCCTTTCATTTATATATTTGTGCCAGCTTAATTAATTATTATTATTTTTTTTTTTTTTTGAGAATAATAGTGATACTTTATTAATGCAGATCACTCATTCTGATGTCTCCAAGGTCCATGACCTCTAGAACCTCAGCCTAGAACGTCATAACACTAAGACAATAATCACTTGAGCTGGTGGTCCTTGACGTGTAAATGTCACTTTAAGAGAAAAAGAAAACAGAATTTGGATTATCAAAATGTTTTAAAAAAATGTGAGGAAGTTATTCTTCTTTAACTTGATTTTAATAATATAAAAATTTACACATAGGACAATAATTTCCAAGATACTATCGAATCACGTATATTTAAATTTATCATCAACGTTGATGCTGTTACAAGATATTAAAGTATAAACGTTTGAGTGCAAAAAATTAACTCATTTTGTTTCATATTTTTTCTGGCAATGTATCATACATATTTCTTCATGTTTATGTTTGTTGTACCCCATTAAATGCTGGATACACAGTGATACGTAAAACATTGAAGGTTATTCTAGTATGCAAATTTGTCATGAAACTTAAAAGTCAAAAATTCTTTAACATTATTATCCTTTCATTTATATATTTGTGTCAGCTTAACTTTCTTTTTTTTTGAAAATAATAAAGATACTTTATTAATGCAGATCACTTAATTTGATGTCTCCGAGGCCCATGTGTAGTGAATTTTGATTTAATTTGAGCGGAAGCGGTTTATTTGTTCAGGATCTAGTATTGTCTATTTAGATACCAATGACAGTTAAAAAGAATTATGCAGTCTCACAGAAAAATAACAGAAATAAAAGACAGAAGATTTAACGTGGTTCGAATATGAATATCCTACGTCCACGGAGACCCAACAACTTTTTATTTCACTAAAGAAAAGAGTACAAAAGAAGAAAGAATTATGGTGGATACTACATTTGCTTGTACATATGAAGATATAATTCCTTCATTTAAATAGACTCAATGAAGGAGTTACTTAGAGATTAAGAAAAAATAATTTACAGATTATGTTTTGAAACCTTTCCAAATATCCATGATTTAATTTCTACGTAAATGGATAATGGTGATTGGTTTCCATAATTTTCCTTAATTGAATCTCCATCAGCAATTTCTTTCTTCATATAACAAATTGACTAATTAATTGATTGACTAATTAATTAGTTTCCTTCAAAATATCCTTCCATATACCAACTAAATTAATTGATTTGATTGAATCAATTAATCAATTTCTTTCCTCTTTAACAAATATTTGAATCATCCAAATTCAACACTCCACCTTGATTCAAATATAACAATTTCTCTTCATCATCTTATCATCAAGCAATCGACATATAAGTTGTTGGATCTAGCGCCCCATGGCGCTCAAGTAACAGGTATCAAACTGATCAAGTTTGAGCAATGCTCAAACTTGTCCTTAGGAAGTGACTTTGTCATCATATCTGAAGGATTATTCAAAGTGCTCACTTTCAACAATTTGATCTTGCTTCGTTATTCCTCAAGCATAAGAAAGAAACCTCTAACATCAATGTGCTTCGTCCGTGAACTATAAGCTTGATTTTCTACAAGATGAATCGCACTCTGACTGTCTGAAAATAGCTTTACTGTCCGCTGCACCATTGAAAGATCATCCAACAACTGAAGTAAGTATAATCTTTCTTTTATTGCTTCCACAATCGATATCAACTCTGCTTCGGTAGTCAATAAAGCTAGATAGACTGCAGCTTTGATCTCCATGAAATTGAGCCTATGCCAGGTGTAAAAACATAGCCCGACACTGGCTTCCTAGCATCTCTATCCCCAGCATAATCAGAATCACAGTATCCTCTAAGAAAGATGTCACCATGCACTCCACCATATAACAAGCCCACCAAAGAAGTGCCTCGAAGATATCTAAGAATCCACTTCATAGCTTGTCAATGCTCTTTGTCTGGGTTAGACATATATCGACTCACAACACCCACTGCATGGGCAAAATCTGGTCTTGTGCACACCATCGCATACATAAGACTACCAACAGCACTAGAATAAGGTATATCAGTCATATACCTCTTGTCTTCTTCCGATGAGGGAGATAAGTCTTTTGACAACTTAAAATGAGAGCCTAATGGAGTGCCAACCGGTTTGGCTTTCTCTATTCCAAATCGAGCGAGGACTTTCTCGATGTACTGCGTTTGAGTGAGCCTTAACTCTCTCCGCTTTCTATCTCTACAAATCTCCATACCCAATATTCTTTGTGTTTTTCCCAAATCCTTCATATCAAACTCCTTGCTAAGTTCAGTTTTCAACTCCATAATTCTTACCATACTCCGAGATGCAATTAACATATCATCAACATATAACAACAGATATATTAAATCATTATCACATCTCTTGAAATAAACACACTGGTCTTTGAAGCTTCTAGAATATCCTTGTGAAAGCACAAACTTATCAAATCTCTTATACCATAGTCTAGGTGACTGTTTTAGTCCATATAGAGATTTGTTAAGTTTACAAACATAGTCAGGCCTGCTACTATCAATGAACCCCTCCAGCTGCCGTAAATAAATTTCTTCATTCAGATCACCATGCAAGAATGCGGTTTTGACATCTAGTTGCTCCAACTCCATATCATAATGAGCCACTAATGCCAATAGAATGCGAATGGAGGTATGCCTAACAACTGGAGCAAAAATGTCATGATACTCAACTCCCTTTTTCTGAACATACCCATTTGTTACTAACCTTGCTTTATATTTGAAATTTCCATCGCTGCCGTCTTTTACTCTATAGATCCACTTACAACCAATAGCTTTCTTGTTGGTGGGAAGAGGCACCAAATCCCAAGTATGATTTTTCTGCAAAGATTCAATCTCCTCTTCCATAGCAACTAACCAACTGGAACTGTCAACTGAAGCAATAGCGTCTCTATAATCTCTGGGTTCGTCATGGACAACATTCAAAGCATATGTTACCATGTCATCGAAGTCAATGTCTTCGATGCTCAATCCAACAAAATCATTAAGCCAATTAGGCTTCTTCTTCTGTCTAACATGTCTGATTTCTGAACTAGCTCCACCTTGAGTCTGATCCTCTGTACTAATCTCTGTACTTTCCTCATCAACCACGGTGTCATCGGAAACACCTTCAGAATTTCTATGAAAAGGAACAGTAGATGACTTACTTTGTGTTTGGTATTCTTCATTTGTCCTCTCATTGTCATCTGATGAGGAAGGCTCCACCTTCAACATAGCCTTCTCATCAAAAGTCACATGCATGTTGGTAACAATCTTCCTGCTAATAGGACACCACAATCTATATCCCTTCACTCCTCTTCTATAACCTAGAAAGATACACTTGCGAGCTCTAGGTTCCAGCTTTCCTCTGCTCTCATGTACGTAAGCTGGACAACCAAACACTTTGAGGAATGAATAGCTAACAGGCTCTTCTTTCCATACTTCTTCTGGGATCTTCATGTCTATGGCGGTAGAAGGTGTGCGGTTGATGAGGAAAGCCGCCATAGATAAAGCTTCTGTCCAAAATCCCTTTTTCAACTTTGCAGTAAATCTGAGACAACGAGTTCTCTCCAATAATGTCTGATTCATTCTTTCAGCAACTCCATTAAACTGAGGGTCGCCAGGTGTGGTGTAATGCCACTTGATACCTTCAGACTCACAATAATTGATGAATTCCTGTGATACAAATTCACCGCCGTTATCTGAACGGAGAACTTTCAATTTCTTTCCTGACTGCTTCTCAACTGTAGATTTCCACTTTCGAAACTTGTCAAAAGTTTCACTCTTCGACTGTAGAAAATATACCCAAACTTTACGAGAGAAATCATATATAAATGAAACGAAATACCTGGCTCCACCTAAGGAGGGGCAAGGGGAAGGTCCCCAAACATCTGTATGAACATACTCTAAGACAGCCTTTGTCTTATGCTCTCCAGTACCAAAAGAAATCTTCGTCTGCTTTCCAAGAACACACTCTTCACAAAAGCCAAGCTTTGAATGATGAACACCATCAATCAAACCTCGCTTTCTCAACTCATCCATGCTGCGCTCACCAATATGACCCATCCGTAAATGCCATAATCTGGAATAGTCTGAATCAACAGAAGTAACAGATGCTGATTCGCCAACTACAGTAGTGCCCTTCAAAAGATAAAGATTTCATGCCCTTACTCCTTTCATAACTATCATAGAACCCTTTGATATTTTCATCTTCTCTCCTTCAACTACAATCTTCAAACCAAGCCTACTCAGAGCCCCAATAGATATCAAACTTCTTCTCAAATCAGGTACATGTCTAACATCTGTAATAGTACGAATAACACCGTCAAACATTCTAACCTTCACACTACCAACACCAATCATACGACAAGAAGCATCATTGCCCATCAGAACTTCTCCTCCATCAATCTCACGGTAAGTGGAGAAACAGTTCCTATCAGGTGTCATATGATAGGATGCGCCAGAATCAATCAGCCATAGGTTGCTCTTCCCAGAAGAGACAGAAGCTGTAAACACATCGGTATCACTCTCTGTATCTGACTTCTCAGCGGTAGATGCTGAAGCTTGCTTTGGGTCTCTTCTTATACCTTCAAGCTTGGGACAAGTTGCTACAAAGTGCCCTGGCCTTTTACAATAATTGCAAATCAATTTATTAGGCCCCCTAGACTGAGACCTTGATTTATTTCGACCTCCACCATATTTTGAATTGTTTTGGCTTCTTCCTCTCTGAACAGATAAGCCCTCTGTATCACTGTCTAAACTAGTGCTTGCTAATCTATCCCTCAACACTTCATTATGAAGTCCAGCTTTAACATCAGATAGGCTAATTTTACTACAACCATAAATCATAGAATTAACAAAAGCAGTGTACTCCTTAGGCAAGGAACATAAAAGGATTACTGCTTGAGCCTCATTTGTAATTTCAACTTCCGCTGCCTTCAAATTCATTACTAAGGTGGTTAGGGCATCCACATGCCCCATGAGATCAGCTCCAGGCTTCATTTTGTACGAATAGAGTTGTTGCAGAATTATTCTGTTAGTGAAAGACTTGTCCTGATATGCATCAGATAATGCATCCCATAATTCCTTTGTTGTTTTCTTTTGAGAAAATTCTCTAAGAACCTCATCTGAAAGACTTAGCTGGATGGTAGTCAGGGCTTCATCTTCCATCTCTTCTAAAGTTTCACTATCTAACTCTTTCAGCTTTTCAGGCGCAGAAATTATCTTAAAAGTCTTCTCCTTCTTTAATACGGCCTCCATCTTCATCTTCCAAGTTCCAAAGTCTCCTTTTCCGTCAAAACGTGTTACTCCATAATTGACACCAGATCTACCAACAGACTTACTAGAAGTAGCCATTAATATCCAAACAGGAACAATAACACTAGCTCCGATACCAAACTGTAGTGAATTTTGATTTAATTTGAGCGGAAGCGGTTTATTTGTTCAGGATCTAGTATTGCCTATTTAGATACCAATGACAGTTAAAAAAAATTATGCAGTCTCACAGAAAAATAACAGAAATAAGAGACAGAAGATTTAACGTGGTTCGGATATGAATATCCTACGTCCACGGAGACCCAACAACTTTTTATTTCACTAAAGAAAAGAGTACAAGAGAAGAAAGAATTATGGTGGATACTACACTTGCTTGTACATATGAAGATATAATTCCTTCATTTAAATAGACTCAATGAAGGAGTTACTTAGAGTTTAAGAAAAAATAATTTACAGATTATGTTTTGAAACCTTTCCAAATATCCATGATTTAATTTCTACGTAAATGGATAATGGTGATCGGTTTCCATAATTTTCCTTGATTGAATCTCCATCAGCAATTTCTTTCTTCATATAACAAATTGACTAATTAATTGATTGACTAATTAATTAGTTTCCTTCAAAATATCATTCCATATACCAACTAAATTAATTGATTTGATTGAATCAATTAATCAATTTCTTTCCTCTTTAACAAATATTTGAATCATCCAAATTAAACACCATGACCTCTAAAACCTCAGCCTAGAGCATCATACCACTAAGGCACTAATCACTTGAGCTGATGGTCCTTGATGTGCAAAGGTAACTTTAAGAGAAAAAAAAAGTTGGACTATCAAAATGTTTTAAAGAAAATGTGAGGAAGTAATTCTTTTTTTAACTTGATTTTAATCATATAAAAAATACACATAGGACAATAATTTCCAAAATACCATCGAACCATGTATATTTAAGTTTGATTCTACATCAACAATTCTCGATGCTCTTACATAGATATTAACCTATGTTGTAACATAGAACCATATAGCTCTTACTTTAATGGAGTTTTCTGATCATACACAAATGTTGTAGTGAGTGACGGATGCATTCCTCTTTCTCTGGCCATAAACACTACGCTTAATCTTTAACATTATCGATAACATGGATAAAACACTACGCTTAATCTTTAACATTATCGATAACATGGATAAAAAAATGTGGGAAGTATAAAAAAAAGTGTGTGTGTGTCACTTCCATATATTATATACAAGATTATCAAGACATATAGTACAAGATATATAGTATAGTATAAGATATACAAGATTAACTGTCAAATCATAAAATAAGAGATGTGCATGCCACTCATTAGACCTCCATCAGGTTTTTATTCATGATTCAATAGTTTGATGGTTCACCAAATGGATCAGTTTATATGTTATTTATACTTTTACTTTTCTGTAACAAACAGCATTAAAGTTGTCCACGCATCATCTATGAAGAACAGTAGAAGTGCATGAGTTGTTGAGCACAACAGAAACAAGTCAAATTGCTATGCTATTTGTATGCTCATATTATTTACCAGTAGATCCATTTGACCTGAGCATGCACAAAAGGACGGTTAACAGGTCCTATATTTGCTCATTTACAGCCAAGGGGTTAAAAGATAGTGAAGAAGTTATTGCATATGAGTGGACCAAATCCACACAATGCAGTCTTGATCCATCACTATTTAAACAGCTAGACCAACATGGATGGAGCAAATCCTCCATAAAATAGTTAAGAATGCAAATCCGCCTACTGTACATACTAACAATTCCACATTCCGTATGTCAATAAGATTTTCAAATGCAACTTCATTTTTTGTATATAATAATCGTTTTCCATCAAATATCAGTTATACAAAATTTTAAGTCGAAACTTCTGATCCTTTCAAAACTATATTATAAATCAACAGCAGAAATGAATATTCTCACACACACGCATGTGCAGGCACGCACATTCATATTACCATACAGATTATCATTCCCAACAATTGATATAATCAAAATTCAAATCTCGACAAAAGTGGTAGTAAATAATTAACCATTAAACATTTTATATTAGCAAATATAATATCTTGTTTTAAAGGAGTTAGAAATTAAAAATTATCTTAAATTTTGTTCAGATGATCAAATCTACACAAATTGTTTTGTTTTAGAAGATTTAGATGGAAAAAAAAACCAAAGATAGGATAATCGAGAATTATATATCATCAAGGATGTAGAACTCATATAGTGGGGTGGTAACTAAATATTTCAAAATGAGCTTTCTTGTATAATCTAATTTATCTACTACCAAAATCATTTCAACCTTCTAAACACTCCAACATTGCATTTCAAGTTTGAGGTAAAATAAAATATTTTCACCAGTTCATATTAAGTTATGTCTATGCAGTCTAAGGTTCAGCGCCTAAGCTCCCTTACGCTCTATCTAAGCTCTACTTATGAGCTTTGGCATCCAAGCGCCTAATGGAGTTACAGTGTGCACTACCTCCTTTTTTTTACAGTGTCGACTACTCACATCTAAAAGTTTTTGAAACTTCACCACTTAGCTCTCCGCTTTAAAGCATAGAATTACAATTTTGAAAATGTTACAAACTAAAATATTTTAGCCATATGCATCAAGCTCAAACTTACTACGGAATAATCAAATATTTATGCAAATGAATTTGAGGATAATAAGATCGTATTTGCATAAAGGACAGTCTGAAATTTACCCTATTTGTGATAATATATAACACACTCAGGCTGGTTCAATTCAAAGCTTCGCTGATCATGATACTTTAACATCAAGATATAAGTATATAAAACTGTTTCAAGCATATGTATTTCTCATGGATTCGCATCGAATATACAAAATCATTTCATGCTTGTGAAACAACAATTATGTACTAATCTAAGACATGGTGTCTATATGTTTAGAAGAGAAATAGACAGACAATATATTCTCAATATCTAAATCAACTCTAAAAACAACAGGAGGAATAAGAGAAACTTACCATTTGCCCAACTGCTGTAGTAACTATAATAGGTGCATCTCCATAGCGCAAACCAATATCACCCATATTTACTCGATCAACAACCTAATTGGATGATAAATATTGGATTATACCAAAATGAAATGCTCATATTGCATCATACCAAGATGATAGCTTCTAAATGTAGAGTTATGAAATTTAGTTACCAACAAAACCTTCACATTATGTATACAAAAATTTGGTACTTAGCATATGTCATGTTAATTCAAAATTTTGAATAATGGTATAAAATTTACCAGTGTCTCCTCTGCATCTTGTTCCCTGGCAAGGTCACGCAAGAACCATAAAGCACTTCCATTGTCAGCAACATCATTTTTAAAATCTAATAGCTCAAACATAAGACTTTCATCGCGGTTTGGGTCTGCAAATACCTCCTGTTAACTTCAAAATTTACAAATTAGTCCAACTAATTCATTTACAAATTAGTAACAAAACTCATGTGTAATAAGTTGGGTTAACCTGATGATCAGGGACTTCTCGAATGTTACTCACGTCCTAAAACCAAAAGAATTGAAGCACCCGTATACAAAAATTAGATTCGGCTCAAGCAGGGTAATAAAAAATTGTAAGATGATAAGATCACTAATTATTTGCACTTGAACAGAACATGTTTTTTTGTACCTGAAATCTTAGAGGAAAACAACTTGAAATAGCACCACCAAACAAGGGTCGCTCTACGCAATTTTCTACAGGCAATGAGGGCATTGTTTGCTTCTTTTTTCGCTTGTCCAAAGAAATTGAGCTTGAGAAGCTATCGAGCTAGTATATCTATTAATTGGTTATTTCAATAAACATTCGAGTTATAAATCATATATTATCATGATCTAAGAACAACTTATCCATATGTGTGGTAATGTGTAAATATCAGTAATGGATTATACCTAGTTTACAATAAAAATAACACAAATGCAGATAATACGTAAATAAAGATTAACAATACTGCCAATGAATCTAACTTTTGATTCTTTGAAACAATCCAATTATAATTAATATTCATACTATCTACTTTTTTTTACTTAAAACAGCAGATGAAAATAATTTTTTGTAGTGCATAAGAAATCAGAACAAAAATGTAAGAATAAAACCATTTCAACAAAAACATCTTTTTTCACTTTTCTCCATAGAGTCTTCAAATAGAATATCATTATAATATTTTTGCAGTTCAAAATTTCATATACAACTAAAGATACTGCTAATCCATTAACTTCTCTTCTTAAAGAATAAAAAGTAGTCCAAAGAAAATTTTCTATTAACTTCAAATATGAAATAAAATACGTTGAGTCAACTGCAACTGAAATAGACAACTCATATGTTTACATTGTTTCATTTCATGGACATAGTAGTCATTCACAATGTTGTTCGCTTGATACTTTAAGCGTTTTCATTTTTTAAGTTATCTCAGCATTTTTACCAATGTTTTTATGTTCACCACAATTTCCTTTAAAGTTTGTATTAAAAAGTAAAATTTTAATCTTTTACATCAAATAAGTTAGAAATTAGATCAGTAGATGATTTAGCCAACTCATCTTTTCGTTCTTAACTTTCCCATCGGAAATTATGAATTTTTGTCTATGAAACCTAATCCAGCTTTCCATCACTTTAGTCTTCAACCTATCATAAAACCATACATACTCAAACAAATGAAGTACAATAAACTCATTAACTACAAAACACGTGTGTATTTAATGTTGATCGACTTGACCATAACAACAAAATTGGTTATCAGATAAGCATATGCAATGAATTGGAAGCCAGGCTTTTTTTCAACTGAATGCAGTGATTAAAAAAAAGTTAAGACAAGCACCATTGTCCCAGTGAAGTGATTAAGGGATGATTTGTGATATGCTATACAAGTACCATTTCAAAAAAAAAAAATTAAGATCGTACGTTCCAAAACGCGATTACGAACGAATCGCAGCCTTCCCGATCCGAGAGTTAAATTGGACCGCAACCTGTGTAAATCGTATAATCCTATTTCGCAACGAAAATATTGAAACCCCGTACAGAATATATCAATCTGAACATCGAATTAAAACAAACCAAAATAGATTCGGATCAGCGTCGCCATCTCAATTCAGCAATCAAAAGGGAAAAAAAAGAAGAGGGACAAGAAGAACCAGCAGCAGCATACCTGAATGGAAGCGTCGAGGATACAGAGGCAAGTTAATTTATTTTTCTCTTCTACTTTTGATTTTTAATACTATTATTACGAGTCTCTGGAGACAGTGAAAGCCAAGGTTTAAACGATACGAACGACTATTCAAACACGTGAACTTACTTACCAGCCCCTTTAAAAAATAATTAAATTTTAAAGCCAATCGATGTACTGTCTTTCTATTCAACTTACAATTTTCTCACCTTTCTAATCAGCTTCATTCAACTTTTTGTACTAACCTTAATTTTTAAGTTTTTCAAATTAAAATTCAAATATTTTGTTCGAATTGATGGATTTTGTCGAGGAGGATGAAATGCTAATGCAATCAAATTCATAATTTTTTTCTTAATAGGAATATTTTATTCTCACAAAAATACAGTCGTAGAAGAAAGAAACCATGAAATCGTACTTAATCACGTATAGGCACCACGGGGTTGGTATAGAATCCACGTATGACCAATGTGTGGGAGGTCCAGTATCGCATACTGGAACTGCATGATTTCTGCATAAATCACGTAGTTCTAGTACGTGGGTTTTTTTTGCTGATGAACTCTGGTGTGGCTAGCGTGAGTTGCTGATGAACCCTAATCGTCGAGCGTTCGGGTTGAAAAGAGCTAGGGCTAGGGTTGCGCGAGTTGAAAGGAGATAGGGTTTGTACTTGCATGAGTAAGGTTTGAGCGCGCGTGAGTTTCTGATGTTGCGTGAGTTAGAAAGGAGGTGATGGTAGAGTTGGAAGAAAAAAGAAAATAGAAGGGGCTACTAAGTAGAAACTTGGGTATAGATTGTTTTCCAGATAAAGGGGGCTACTAAGTAAATTTCATGAAAACGGAGGGCAATGTATGTTAACCCAAAAAATGGATCAACATCCTGAATCAAATGTGAAAGCGCCAGTGTAGATAATCAGTAGCACAAATCTTAGATAAACAATAGATAAATAGCAAAACTAAGAAAAGAGACATAAAATTTTTATAGTGGTTTGGCTGACTCTGACCTACGTCCACTTTAATCAATCTTTATTATGTTTATACTAGTTGAATCTCTTTGGATATCAACTAGTTAGTCCTTAGATCTAAGTTACAATGAGTTAGAATAAGTCACAAGTACAAGGGTTGACTGAAGAATCATAGTAACCACCTTGATGACTGTTGTGAGGAAGAAGAAAGTTGAAGAAGTGAAGGAATTCCAATAGAGTAATGACGGCTATTTCTCCGGAAAAGATCCATCTCTAGTTGCAGGTAGGTAAGTATTTATAGGGAAGTTCAGTGGGTATTGCGCCAGAAGTCCAGGTGCATAAGAGTCCAGTTGTTACGCCAAGTCATCACCAAAAATCTCAAATCAATCTGAGTCATTTCAATGGATCGCTAGCTATCCATAGGGGATGGATTGCTAGCTATCCATCAACTTAGCATATTTTTTTACCAGAAGCCTTTACTTAGTGCCATGAAGGAGCTCGGAAAGTTTGAAGGCAATCTGACCTATCTTGATGGATCGCTAGCTATCCATCCACTTAGCATATTTTTTAGTAATCCTTGTTTGGTTGTCCTCCTATCTTCTATTTAAGTGCCTTGTCAAATATCAAGTCGTTTGGAGTTAGTTTGATCATCCGTCTTCATGGGTCATCTAGTCTAGAAGAATCATCTATAGCTCGCTCAAATCTTAACTCTAGGGGGTGTTAGGGACCCACCATAAAAATTTGAGGTGGTGGGGCCCACTCTAGATGGGTCGCTAGTGATCCATCAAATCAACTCCAAATGACGCCAATTTTTTTGTGAGCCTTCTTCTATGTTTTCTAAATGTTCTCCCAAAATTTCAAGTCAATCTGACTTCGTACGAGTTCTGTAGGTCCATTTTAAGTTAGTTAATTCTGACCAAACAGCTTGAATTAGATAAGTCTTCACTTCTTGAGCTCGATTGTTTGGCATGCTATGAAACTTGGTAATTGTGCTTAGAAATGGTAATGAATCATGATGCAAGAGGTTTGGAGGGTCCATGAGCAAACCTTATGGATCGCTAGCGATCCATAGGTGATGGATCACTAGCGATCCATCACCTTAGCTTATTTTGGCATCTTTTCTCTTGGGTCTTTCTCTTTTTCTTTTTCTAGTCCTTTTGGTTGATTTTTGAGTTATTCTGGCGTAATCTGAATGTTCTAACTCTTATTAAATTTTGATGGGTTAAAAACCAAGTTAACACTTGCCCCCCAAAGTACGCCTTTTGAATGAAAGGTGTGCTTTGTTAAGAACAAGTTCCTATCTCCCATCTTCGATGACTGATCTTTTTAGCTGCTTTAGCCTTGGTGAATCATCCAGTTCCTTCGGATTCTCTTGACAATCCCAATTCGTTCCAAACCAGCTATCATCCTAAGACTTTAGACTCAACCCAAGTGCAATCTATACATCACAATCATTCCAATTTCATTTGGAGTTATTACATCACATATCTATAATTAAATCACATGCTTCCAATTACATCACATATTTCCAATTACATTACATATCTCCATTTACATCACTATCGCTCAAATTTAATTCATAGTTATGATATCATATATCAAAATCACATCATATATCGAAATCACATCATATCACATTATACATCATATATCAAAGTCATCTTGTGTTCATCCAGAATTTATCCGCTTTATTCTATTTATAAGGCCTTCAAATCCTTTTTGCAAAATCAAATCTGTTTTAAGGTTCGGTCTCTCCAAATCGTTTAATGTTTAGTTTAATACGCGATCTCTCCGGATCGTTTAATGTTTAGTTTAATGTGTGATCTTTCCGGATCGTTTAATGTTTTAAGTTAAGGGGATGATCTCTTTGGATCATTTGTTTGTTAAGTTAAAGGGGATTAAGTAAGTCCATCTGCTCACTCTCCAATGAGGGGACTTACTTCTTGCACTCTAGTCCCGTCTCTCCGATCAGGACTCTATGGTGTTTGATATCGTACAAGTCCATCCACTCGCTCTCCGGCAAGGGGACTTGCACCTTGCACTCTGGTCCCGTCTCTCTGGTCGGGACTCTATAGCATTCAAAATCAGTCATCACATATAAATTTTTACAAATTCAAATTTCAAATCAAAGAAAACAAGTAGAAATTAAATAAGCAGAAATCCTGAATGTTTATCCCAAACATCCAACTCAGAGCGTGGCAAGGGACCATCTAGGTTTTGTGCACATCTAAGCGGTCTAAGATTATTATCCTAAGCGGTCATCCCAGATATCCGACTCAGAGCGCTACTAGGAACCAATCTAGGTTTAGCATATGTCTAAGTGATCTGGGGTCATTATTGTTTTTACCGCTAATATACGAAAAGGAAAGTGCAAAAAAAGAAACCAAAGCAAAGAGTAGCAGCTGGATCTATCTTCCCATCCATCTCGGTTACGGGATTATCTATCTTGGCCTCAATCCTTGGGCATTCTTTAAAGCATCTACTGTGGGTGGTGGCTGCTCGGTTGTGCTATTACAGCTCTGTTCCTCACCTACTACGATAGTTGGTTATTCCGAACCAATTCTTCTATCAGATCACGAAGGTGTCGGCGCTCATTCGTTTCATGTCCACCCAGCTCATGGAAGATGCAAAACTTTCTAAATCCTTTCTCTCGATCAGTGGGCTCTCTTCTCGAAGGCTTTCGATATGGAATTTGCCCCCTAGTGTCTAGGTATATCCTTTCTAGGGTATCAGTCAGCTCAGAGTAGGAGGAGAATTTAGGCTCCCTCCTTTGTCGTTTCGGTCCCCTAGAATCATCATCGGCTTCTCTTTTCCCTTTGTCTTTTCCAAATCCTGCTCCAGAGGATCCCTTGCCATCCACCGTGTAAATTTTGGCATCTTCAGCTTCATATTCAGCATCCTCTTGATGTAAATATCTCTCGGCTTCATAGTAAAACTCAACAAGATCCATTGGTGGATCTCTCTTAAGTGCAGTCCTGAAGTCGGTCGTGCTTGCGACTCCAAACACTGCCACCATCAAAATCACTGATGGGTCCAGCCTACCAACCGCAGCTGCCACTGCATTGAATCTTGTTAAATAACTTCTCAAGGTCTCTCCATGCCTTTGTTTCACATTTGCCAATGTTATTACATTCTTTGGTTGTGCGACATGAACTCGGAATTGTCTTAAAAATCTGCCCACTAACTCGGTCCACGTGCTAATGGACCCATTCTCCAGCTGTCTAAACCACATTGCCGCCAAACCCATTAAGTATAATGGGAAGCACCTCGCCATTACTTCCTCAAAAGCGCCCAACACTTCCGTATGTCGGATATATCTCATTAGATGAATCATTGGATCGGTATTTCCGTCGTACATTTCCAACGCGGAAAGCTTGAAATCAGGAGGATTTCTCGCGTTTTGGATATTAGCAGTAAACGGGTTTCTGTTCACATCTTCCAAACCCTGATCTGTGCGTCCTCCTCTAACCAACCTTCTTACTAATTCAGCAATTCGATTTTCACCATCCAATGAAGGTCTTCTTCCAAAAGCGATGTTCTACCCCCCGCCTTGGCAAGGTAAATCTGACGCATACTCCACCGGTTGCACACTAGTGTTCTACCCTACTCACCTTGTCCCATTATGTCCTTCGCTCCTGCGAGGTAGCTCTAGCACATATTCCTCTACAGGTTGCACTCTAGTATTCGGATTAGCTCCCGTACCACCAGTTCCTGGAGTTTCAACAGTCACTCCATTGTTGGTCCTTTCGGTGCCAGCTCTAGTATTGATCCTATCATCGATGTTGATTTCAATGTTGACTCAAGTGTTGCCCCCAAGTATCGGTTGCTCTTGGTATGGAGGCAATATTCCATCTTGTTCTAGTCAAACTCTAGCAACTCCTGTATTGTTTCCCGGGGTCTGAATTCCTGTAGCTCCTACAGTTCCTTGTTGTCTCATCCTTTGGAGAAATCCTTCCATCATCTCTTGTTGCCTAGCCAAGATACCATCTTGCATCTCCTTCATCGGCATTTCCATTTATTCTCTAGCTACATAGTTGGATTGGTGAGAACTTGAGGATACTTTCTAAATGCCCCGAGGCTGTGGTTGACTTGTTCCAGTTTTAGATCTAGTGTTAGGCCTCTTCATTTTTTCCCCAATCACAGATTCAAACTTCAAGTTTCTCAGATCTCGTTCGAGGCTCTCAGTGAAAGCACCAAAATGTTAACCCAAAAAATGGATCAACATCCTAGATCAAATGTGAAAGCACCAGTGCAGATAATCAGCAGCACAAATCTCAGATAAACAATAAATAAATAGCAGAAGTAAGCAAGTACTCAACTAATTTGCAGAGTCAACTATCTGCTATCCAACTGAGGATGCTTGATGATCCAGGTAATGTCAGCCTTTCTGTGCAGGAACATGACCTGACTAAGCGTCTTACTGATGCCTTGGAAGTTGAGCTAAGCATGAAGAAACAAAAATTGAGGAAGGAGTGGAATTTGTATGGTGGTAGAAATTCTAAACTGTATCATAGTTCCCTAAACATCAAAAATGCCAAAAGAAACATCCATCATATTCAGATTGATGATGGTAGGATTATAAACAAGCCTGAAGACATTGACAAAGCCTTCATTAACCATTATATTAATCTTTTCTCCCCTGATGAATCATGGTCCCCATCCACTCATGATCTTTTGTCAACTCCTCTGCCTGTTCTGTCTGATGTGGACATCCTTTTTTTATCTTCTACTGTCACTGACGAAGAAATATATAATGCAATGTTTGGTATGAAGAGAGATTCCTATGGTGGCCCTGATGGCTTTAATGCTGTTTTTTTACTCATTGTTGGGATATAGTTGCTTATGACCTTAAGGCTGCCATGCATAATTTCTTTGTGCACAATAAATTGCCTATCCCCATCAATGCTACCAATTTATGCTTAGTGCCTAAAGTTAAGCATGCTGCTACTCTCCATGCTTTTCGTCCTATTGCATGCTGTAACATTATATACAAATGCATATCTAAAGTCATTGCTGCTAGGCTTAGACATGTGCTTCCTTCAGTGATTTCTGAGAACCAGGCTGCATTTTTGAATAATAGAAGCATTCTTGATAATGTGCTGGTTACTCATGAACTTCTAAATGGTTATGGTCGTACTCACGTTTCTCCAAGAGCTATGATGAAGCTTGATATTAGAAGAGCTTATGATACAATGTCCTGGGAAGCACTGTCTGGCATTATGGGTTTAATGGGTTTTCCCTGCCATTTTGTGAGCTGGATATATACTTGTATATCCACTGTTTCCTACTCCTTATGTTATAATGGTGGCACTATTGGATACTTTAGAAGTAAGAGAGGCATAAGGAAAGGAGACCCGATGTCTTCCTACTTGTTCATCATTGTTATGGAATTTTTAACTCAGCTTATTAACAAAGAGGTCAGGAATAACAACCTTGAGTTGCATCCCAAATGCAGGAATCCGCTCATTACCTCTCTTCTTTTTGCTGATGATGTGATTCTATTTATTAAGCCAACTGTTTCTTCTATAAACTGTGTCAAAGGCATCCTTCATACCTTTGAGAAGTGCACTGGTCTTCAGGTTAACAGAAGTAAGTCTTACCTTTTTCTGTCTGGTCTAAATGACAATGACAAGCAGACCATCATTCATGAAAGTCAATTACCTATTCTCCCTGCTGGAACCATGCACCTGGGCATTCCCTTGTCCTCCAGAAGAATTGGTTCTACTACATGTTTACCTCTGTTTGAAAGAATCACTGAAGCTATGAATAGATGGGCTAGCAATAAGTTAACTCGGGCAGGCAGATCCACTATCATTAAGTCCATAATCCATGCCATGACTGTCTATTGGAGCAGGTGTTTTATCTTACCCTCTGCTCTTTTATCTAGCATTAGGAGAGTAATGAACCACTTTCTTTGGACTGGGGATATGTATTCTACTAAACTCATTCCAATTGCTTATTCGAAATTGGAAAAACCACAAAAATATGGTGGATTGTGTATTAAGTGTTTGACTACTTGGAATCAGGCTGCCTTTTCTAAGCATTTTGACAATCTTATCAATATCAAACCGAACCTGTGGGTTAAGTGGGCTAGGCATCATCATCTTGGCAATAAAAATTTCTGGAAAATGGTACCCTCTCCTCTATGTGGTTGGGTGTGGAGATCTATTCTTAAACTCAGATGCATTTTACTTCCTCATGTTCAGCTGTTACTTGGCCCTGATTGTTCTGCTAAGTTCTGGTTTGAACCGTGGGTAAGTAGAGGAGTAATATTGCATGACCTACTTACCTTTGATCAGAGAATTCAATCTGGCATCCCCTTGAATGCCAGGGCTACTGATTATTATTACGATGGTGAGTTTGTGTTCCCCTACACTTCCAATCCTATCATAAATCAACTGTGAGATGCTGTGAAATGCAACAGGCTTCCCCCAAGTGGTAATGGGTATGTGTGGGCTGCTAAGCATGAGCAGCACTCCATATCAAGAATTTACAAAGCACTGAAAAGAGATGATATTAACCCGGTTTTTAGATGGCATACTAGAGTTTGGAATTCCTTAACTTCTCATAAACTGAACTTCATTCTATGGAAAGTCCTAAAGAATGCTCTCAAGACTAAGGTTAAGTTATGTAGAAGGGGTTTCACTGTGGACTTGATTTGTGTTTTCTGCAATAATGTTGCTGAAGATGGTTCTCACCTTTTCTTTGACTGTGTGTTTACTAATAAAATATGGAAAGCTTGTCTCATTAGTGTTGGTTTTGTTGAGCCTGTTCTTCATGGTGGAGCTGAGTGGAACAGGCTTTTCAGGAATACTAGATGGAAGAATGCAAAGTCCTTTTTGCTTTTGTTGATTCTGAAAGTGTATGTGGATGTCATATGGGCTGAGAGAAATGCTAGAGTCTTTGAGAATAAATTGAAGGTTGAAACTGCTTTGATCAATATCATAAGTTCTAGGGTCAAGGAGAAGTCCTCACATCATGATCCTTATGACTCGATGGATTAGGGTGGCTGTCTTGCCTGTTTTTTTTTTGTTGTTCTTGTTTGGGTGTTTTTTTTATGTTTTCTTTCAAATCTCCTTTGTTTTCCCTGTATCTGTTTTGGGACAGCATGTTTTGCTCTCCTTTGTTTTGTGTTTGTGTGTTTAATAAATATGGTAAGGGTCCATGCTTGCGTTTCAAAAAAAAAAGAAAAAGAAAAGAGAAACATGATTTTTATAGTGGTTCGGCTGACTCTGGCTTACGTCCACTTTAATCAATCTTTATTATGTTTATGCTAGTTGAATCTCTTTGGATATCAACTAGTTAGTCCTTAAATCTAAGTTACAATGAGTTAGAATAAATCACAAGTACAAGGGTTAACTGGAGAATCACAGTAACCACCTTGATGACTGTTGTGAGGGAGAAGAAAGTTGAAGAAGTGAAGGAATTCCAGTAGTGTAATGGCAACTCTTTCTCCGGAAAAGATCCATCTCTAGTTGTGGGTATGTGAGTATTTATAGGGAAGTTCAGTGGGTATTGGGCCAGAAGTCCAGGTGCAGAATAGTCTAGTTGTTACATCAAGTCATCGCCAAAAATCTCAAATCATGAGTCATTTCTATGGATCGCTAGCTATACATAGGGGATGGATCGCTAGTTATCCATAGGGGATGGATCGCTAGCTATCCATCAACTTAGTATATTTTCCTTCTAGAAGCCTTTACTTAGAGCCATGAAGGAGCTTGGAAAGTTTAAGGGCAATCCGACCTATCTTGATGGATCGCTTGCTATCCATAGAGGATGGATCGCTTGCTATCCATAGGGTATGGATCGCTAGCTATCCATCCATTTAGCATATTTTTTATTAATCCTTGTTTGGTTGTCCTCCTATCTTCTATTTAAGTGTCTTGTCCAAATATCAAGTCGTTTGGAGTTAGTTTGATCATCCGTCTTTATGGATCATCTAGTCAAGATGAATTATCCATAACTCGTTCAAAACTCATGAGAGAGGGGGGGGGCAGGAAGGATGAGAATCAGAAGAGGACGGATGACGAGACGAAGAAGAGGACGGATCACCGTTCCTATCTGAGGAAGGATGACCGTACATCAATGCCCCGACTAACATATTATTGTCAATTATTTTGTTATCTATTATACGACTATAATTAGATAAACTAATAGATGGATTGGCCCGTAGGTCCTGACACAAGGTTAGAATTCTAGCTCTTCCAGAGTGGTATCTCACTGATGGCTTGGGC
Source organism: Allium fistulosum (assembly GCA_030737815.1). Classification (NCBI taxonomy): domain Eukaryota; kingdom Viridiplantae; phylum Streptophyta; class Magnoliopsida; order Asparagales; family Amaryllidaceae; genus Allium; species Allium fistulosum. Next base: position 1,362,888,813 of record CM060903.1, on the reverse strand, counting down.
CCCCCCGGAAGGAGGCCTTCTTTGCCTTCCACCTAAGCTGCACAGGAAAGGCCCAAAGCCAATCCCAAGAAACAGTGAAGCTTCATAGGGTCTTTCTGTCCAGGTGCAGGTAATTCGCATCTTCACAAACATGTCTATTTCACCGAGCCTCTCTCCGAGACAGTGCCTAGATCGTTACGCCTTTCGTGCGGGTTGGGTTAACGAAATCGAACGAAAATTTGCAAGAACACTCTAGGGGGTGTTAGGAACGCACTATAAAAATTTAAGGTGGTGGGACCCACTCTAGATGGGTCGCTAGCGATCCATCAAATCAACTCCAAATGACTTCAATTTTTTTGAGCATTCTCCTATGTTTTCTAAATGTTCTCCCGAATTTCAAGTCAATCCGACTTTGTACGAGTTCTGTAGGTCCATTTTAAGTTAGCTAATTCTGGCCAAACATTTTGAATCAGATGAGTCTTCACTTCTTGAGCTAGATTGTTTGACATGCTATGAAACTTGGCAAGTGTGCTTAAAAATGGTAATGAATCATGATGCATGAGGTTTGGAGGGTCCATGAGCAAGCCTTATGGATCGCTAGTGATCCATAGGTGATGGATCGCTAGCGATCCTGTCTTCGAGAGTCAGATTCCATTATCGATTCTTCGGATTTGCAAGAGCTTGAGATCTCACCAGACCTATCTGTCGTGCATCAGTCTGTTTGCGTACTTGCTTCGGAGATGAGATGCCTTCGAAACAAGGATGTGCCGCTCGTTAAAGTTCAGAGATCATACGACGAGAATACTATACAAAAGCGACAAAAAGGAGAATAACCATATATTGCACACTACAAAGGAGACAAGACTATAAATTTTAGTATGAATATTTTATTTTGAGTCTTAGAATATTGTTAAAATCATTCCTCAAGTAGTCACACACACACAAAACAATTTATATTAAAATGTGTACACTGTGCAAATAACACCAGGTCGGCCGACCGACCAGGATCCTCGGTCGACCGACCCTGTGTCATGTGCACAGCTACACTCTGTTTTGAACGATTTTAAATTCAGCTGACCGACTAGAATTTTCAGTCGACCGACCAGAGAATAACGGCTAGTTTACTAAAGAGATGCGATCATTCATGAAGAGGAATGTCCTCTATTTCAAGAGATATGGACACAACTGTTGACTGAAACTCTTCATGAAAGATTATAACTCTTCTACAACTATATAAACATATTCAATTCACTTCTACAATCACCGATTCTTGTTTATATTTCTGAAATCTATTCTCCATTCATTTCTGCAAATAAAAGCATTCATTCTTAATTAATATCACTAGAATCCTTATTTTAATTTATATACTTCGATTCTACGTGATTATCTTCCTTCTAAATCTTCACACACGTATATACTCTTGATGATTTGATTATAGGAAAGTTGTACTATCAAAAGACAATCAGTGTTATTTAGAACACACTCGTCAACAAACAATTTGTATTAGGTTGAAGTCCTCTTCGGTTGTTGAGGCGGAAAAATTCCTGTTCGGTTGCTCAGGTGTCGTATACCTATTCCTCCGGGTTAAGTGAGGGGTTTAGTTTAAATCCAGAGGGTATTCTGGGACTGGACGTAGAACGGGAAGTTCGAACCAGTATAAAAATTCCTGGTGTGCTTACTTTAATTTTTATTTTACTGTTATTACCAGTTTCCGCATTTATATACCATATTACACGATCCTTAGTACTACACGTACACTTTCATTTGGTATCAGAGCAAGGTCATCCTATAACCATCACAAAGTTATTTGATTTTTAATTCTAGTAATATGGCAACCACACAAACTAACGATGTTAACACTCACACCAATTCTAGTTTCACAGAAGGTCAATCGACTTCACGACCTCCACTTTTCAATGGTATAAATTACAATTATTGGTCAACTAGAATGAGAATCTATATGCAATCGAGTGGATTTGATATCTGGAATATTATACAAAGTGAGTACACAACTCCTACTGGAGAATACTCAACTTTGAGTAACACACAAAAACTAGATGCTACATCAAATGCAAAGGCTATGAATATTTTATTTTATGCATTAGATAGAAATGAATTCAATAGAGTTAGCATGTGCACTTCCGGTTATGAAATTTGGAGAACTCTTAAAGTTTCGCATGAAGGAACGAACAAAGTTAAATTAAGCAAAATGTCTATGTTGAAACATCAATTTGAAAATTTTAAAATGAGGCCAAATGAATCTATAAATGACATGTACTCTAGATTTCAGGATATTTATCATGCTTTATTATCATTAGAACAAAAATTTACTGATTTTGATGTTGTTACAAAAATCTTAAATTCTTTAACGGACGAATGGGAACGAAAAGTCCTAGCTATTGAAGAAGCAACTGATTTGTCAACATTAAAACCAGAAGAATTGATAGGTAATTTAATGTCCTACGAAGTAAATTTGCAGGCAAAACGAAATGGAGCACAAGAAAAGAAAAATGTGGCATTCCAAGCAGAAAAAGATGATTCCGACTCAGATGATGAAGATATGGCAATGATCGCCAAAAATTTCAAAAAGTTTTTGAAATTCAACAGAAACAAATTCAAGGGAAACAAAAATAATACCAACAACAATTCAAATAGCTGCAAACCATCATCTTCAACAATGGAATGTTATGAATGTCATAAGAAAGGACACATGAAGAAGGATTGTCCAGATCGTAAAAAGAATAACTTCAAGAAGGACAAAACCAAACGAAAAGCTTTTTCAGTCACTTGGGACGACACTGACTCATCATCCTCATCAGAGAGTGAAAGTGATAATGAACAAACAAATGTATGCTTCATGGCTTCGTCAGACGATGTAAGTGATTTTACTTTTGAAGATTTAATTGAAATAAATTCTGAATTAGTAAATTTAGCAAAACAACTTAAAAAGAAAAATAAGGAGTTGCAAAGAAAGTTAGATAGAACAGTTTTAGAAGTAGATATGCTGAAAGATGAGAAGAAAATATTAGAAGAAGAACTTGAAATTTCTCAACAATCGAATTCTAACTTATCTTCTCAAATTTCGTCAATATCTGAAGAACTAGAAATTCAGAAAAATAAAATTGATGTTTTACTTTTCGAAAATAATAGTTTAAACTCTAAGATTAAGGATTTAGAGTTAGAAAAATCTAGTCTTAAAATAAAATTTGATGATATTTCTAAAAATGTTTCTAATTTCAATAAAGGAAGAGAAAATCTTTCTAGTATACTAGAAAACTCTCAATCCTCTAACAATAAATCTGGACTAGGATTTAAGAAACAAAATAATTTTGCTAAAAGTAGGATTAATAATAAAATTAAGAAAGATATTAAGAAAACAGTTTATCCAAATACTAAAACCATTAAAATATGGATTCCAAAAACAAATAATGTTTTGATAAGGAATAAACATATCGAAATGTTTATGGAAACTGTTCATAATAACAAAAATTATGTTTATAAAGGGAATTCTGAACCCGTATGGGTTTGGCTTCCTAAGATCTAACTCTTAGGACCCTTAAAAGACTGGGTACCAACTTTTTATAAACTTTTTGCAGGTACCACATAAGAAGAGAGGAAAATGGATTTTAGATAGCGGTTGCTCAAAACACATGACTGGAAACAAAGAAATGTTGTCAAACATTATATACTCAAATGGAGGAGCAGTCACCTTTGGAGATAACTCAAAAGGATATATCATCGGCAAAGGCAATGTCAATAGCAATGGTACCTCTAATTTACCTCTCATTACTGATGTTTTATTAGTTAAAAATTTAAAACATAATTTATTAAGTATTAGTCAACTATGCGATAAAGGTTTTAATATAACTTTTTCAGAAAATAAATGTAATATTTTTAATAAAAATCATAACACTATTTTCGAAGAAAAAAAAGATAAAAATATATATATCTTAAATATGAATGTTAATAATGATTCAAATTTGTGTCTAGTGGCTAAAGAAAACGATTCTTGTCTTTGGCACAAAAGATTTTGTCACATAAATTTTAATACTATCAACAAACTAGCTAAAAATAAATTAGTTAAAGGTTTACCCAATATAAAATTCGAAACTAACATATTTTGTGATGCATGTAAATTAGGAAAATTAACAAAATCTTCTTTGAAATCAAAGAAAGTAATATCTATAGAACAACCACTTGAACTTTTACACATGGATCTTTTGGGTCCAACTCAAGTGCAGTCTATTAATCATAATAGATATGTTTTTGTTATTGTAGATGATTTCTCTAGATATACTTGGATTTTCTTTTTGAAAAATAAAAGTGATACTTTTGATAATTTTAAAGTTTTTGTTAAAAGAATTCAAAATATTAAAACTTTGAAAATTAAAAATATAAGAAGTGATCATGGAGGCGAATTTGAAAATGAAGTTTTTGAACAATTTTGTAACAAGAAAGGTATTAACCATAATTTTTCGTTTCCTAGAACACCACAACAAAATGGAGTTGTAGAAAGGAAAATATAACGTTACAAGAATGTGCAAGAACTTTACTAAATGGAACCACTTTATCGAAACACTTTTGGGAAGAAGCTGTAGCTACTGCTTGTTATGTATTGAATCGCGTTTCTATTCGACCATTAACTAAGAATACTCCATATGAACTTCTAAATGGAAGAAACCCAAATATTTCATATCTTAAAGTTTTTGGTTCTAAATGTTTTATTTTAAATACTAAAGATCAACTAGGCAAATTCGATCCAAAATCCGATGAAGGAATATTCGTTGGATATTCGGAACGAAGCAAGGCTTATCGAATTTATAATAAACGAACTCAAATTATTGAAGAAAGCTTACATGTTTCTTTCAACGGAAATTTTAAAAATATAAATCCAATTGTTAATATTGATTCTGATGATGAAACTACTCAGAATGAAAATAGTAATACAAATGAAAATTTTGATATTCATGAAACCAATACAAACGTTACTCCTAATATAATAAAATCTCCACCTAGAATTTTAAGAGATCATCCTGTGCAAAATATAATTGGAGAAGTTAATATGAATGTTAAAACCAGACATCAACTAAATCAAGTTGGTCATGTAGCTTTTCTCTCTAACATAGAACCTAAGAATATAAAAGAAGCTTCAACTGATGACTACTGGATTCTTGCCATGCAAGAAGAACTAAATCAATTCGAACGAAACGAAGTTTGGGAACTCGTTCCTAGACCCAGTGATCAATCAGTCATCGGTACTAAATGGGTTTTCAAAAATAAAGCAGATGAACTAGGAAATATAACCAGGAATAAAGCTAGATTAGTTGCACAAGGATATAATCAAGAAGAAGGAATTGATTACGAAGAAACGTTTGCTCTGGTCGCCCGACTTGAAGCTATACGAATCTTATTAGCGTACGCGTGTTTTCATAATTTTAAACTGTATCAAATGGATGTTAAAAGTGCATTTTTAAATGGATTCATAAAAGAAAATGTTTTTGTTGAACAACCACCTTTGTTTAATCATGAAAAATTTCCGGATCATGTATATAAACTCAAAAAGGCATTATATGGTTTAAAACAAGCACCACGTGCTTGGTATGATCGTCTTAAAGGCTATTTATTAGAATCTGGTTTTGAAATTGGTAAAGTAGATCAAACGCTTTTTATTAAGAAAACTAATAAAGATATTTTAATAATTCAAATATATGTTGATGATATCATTTTCGGCTCGACAAATGAAAAACTATGTCAGGAATTTTCAACTATAATGACAAATGAATTTGAAATGTCTCATATGGGAGAATTGTCATATTTTCTTGGATTGCAAATTAAACAAATTGAAAATGGAATTTTTATTAATCAAGAAAAATATTGTTATAATTTAATCAAACGTTTTTGTCTGGAAAACACTGCTGCCAAACCAACTCCTATGAGCACAACGATTCATCTCGATAGAGATGAAGATGGCAAAAGTGTTGATCATAAGCTATATCGTAGTATGATAGGTTCTTTACTTTATTTAACAGCGAGTCGACCCGATATTATGATGAGTGTTTGTTTATGTGCTCGATTTCAAGCAAATCCCAAAGAATCACATATGAGAGCAGTTAAACGAATTATTCGTTATCTAACTAAAACCAAAGATTTCAGACTATTTTATCCGAAAGAATGTCCTTTCGAATTAGTTTCCTATAGCGATGCTGATTTTGGAGGAAGTCGGACGGATCGAAAAAGTACGAGCGGAACGTGTCATTTCATTGGACGTTCCTTAGTCTCTTGGTTTAGTAAGAAACAAAACTGTGTTTCTTTATCAACATGTGAAGCAGAATATATATCTGCTGCTTTGGCATGTGCACAAGTCATATATATGCAACAAACACTACAAGATTTTAATTGTCATCTTGAAAAATCAATAATTTATTGTGATAATACTAATGCAATAAATCTTTCTAAAAATCCGGTCAATCACTCACGAACAAAACACATTGATATTCGTCATCACTTTCTTCGTGATTGTTTGGAAAAAGGATTAATAAATTTAGAATTTATCAACACTGAAAATCAAATAGCTGACATTTTTAGTAAACCGCTAAATGAAAATATTTTTATAAAACTAAGACGCGATTTAGGTATAATGTCGTTTAATGATTTATGAATAAAAATATGTAAAAATATCAAAAAACAAAAATTATTTTATTTCTGACCAAAGCGGAACTCGAACTCATGACCTCTGACTTGTTTGTTAAATGTTGTGTTATAGCCACTTGAGCTATGGGTGTTTCTTGTTTTAGTTCTCTTTAAAAATTTTGTTTTATCTGTTTTGTTTTCAGAAAAACTATATTTAGCTCTTGAAATATAAATCATACATAGACAAACAATTTTTTCTTAAAAATCTGTGATTATAGTTAAAATCTGTTTCAAACCACTAATTTTTCAGAAAATGGATGATTATATATATGTACTATGTTTATTGTTTAGAACATATACTACAAAATTTTTACAAAACAAAACTTGAAAAATGTCTTCAAACAATGATTACTATAACTCTGAAAATTCTCATCTATCATACACATCTCCGGACGACGATTGTTCTGATCGCATCCCCGAAAATGGCCCCTATCCTACCTTTCCCATGCCTAAACGTGTTCTAGACTTCTCCTCTCCAGATAAAGATCCCCGACACGGGTGGAAACCATGGGAAGACTCCCATACAGGCTATACACCTGAAAAGAAAAAAGGGAAGAATACGATGGTTGTGACGCCCCACCTCTATGCTCATAATAACAAAGAGTATTAAAGTAAATACTGTCTATTATTACGAAGAATAAGGCTGGATAGGAGCGACCATCCGTAATTGGCCTTACACTAATATTGGTTATCTCGATAGGAGTGGTACATACTTTTTATTTTTCTTCTATTATTTGTTTACTCCCATCGACACACCCAATACTAGTATAAAACGAACTACGACGGTTCATAATAGTTTAGGATATTAGATATAACAATAACACAGATAATATAAATGCGGAACACAGATAAAAACGAAAGTCTCATATATATATAACTGATGTCAGTTAGTACATAGTTGACACGATACATATGATACAACTACAACTGTCGACTCTAGAAGTTATATATACAAGTACATTATCGACTAATATACATGAATACATATCGTTCTATACAACGACACGACTACTACACAATGACACTGACAACTTCAGAAGATGTGAAAAGTCTTCAAATCCTGAACAGCAACTCAAAGAAGAAAATCTACAACCTGAAATAACTCGGGTCTGACCCGAGTATTAAATTCAAAAGAAAATAATACCCAGGTCAGTCTAATTCAAACCAGTTTATTAGAGCATATAGGCAGTAATAATTTAAATAGACGACAGTCACAATAATTCCCGCCTATCCGATTCTTTAAACAAAGAAACCGGATAACGGTCAATATAACACTTAACAGTGTTTAACAACAAATCAGCAATCCAAATCAATTTAAACAATTGAAATGTCAATTTAAAAACAACAAAGCTGATTGGCTGCAGTACACGCTAACGTGTACTGCCTCGCCAATACAGTCTATGAATACTCAGAAGATCAACGAATTCAAAAGTCAACGGATCCAACTCAAATGCCATTCAAATAAAATCATAACGCGAGCACAAGGTCAAACCCGAGCGTTTCAGCCGGATTCAACTCAAGTGTAATGAGAAAAACAAATCCAATGTATATCAGATCAGTGATGCTCAAACCCAAACCAAACTACAATGAACCAAGGGACAGGACAAGTGCAGCCCCTATAGGAATAATGGAAAACATAGTGATGCAACAGTTCAGTGGACTGCAAGTATTGACCCGGTAGCCACAAGTATAAGAAATGCCCAACACAAATGAATGCAGTGTCGGGTTCATGGATGTAACATGCACCAGATCAGATCGGAGTGAACCAGATTCAAGTGCAGACCGAAGGCAGCAACCAACAACAAAATGCAAAGGTCAAGCCATGGTTGTCATGACTCTACACAAATGTAAAGCTACAACAAATCAAAACAGCGTCAAGCATATGTATGCAGACCCAAAGTCTCGAATGACTTAAGTGATGAAACACTGAAATAATGCCAATGTCCAGACGACAACAGAGCACAATGCACCAAGTAAGTGACAGCAGGCAACAGGTAGATGAAGATGCAATGAAGCCGAGGCAAGCAAAGGGATTGATATGGCAATACTGTAAATACAAGAATGCTCAGTGCACTACAACACCAAGTGGTACAAGATGTCGTAAAACTCAAAAGCAACCACAAAGAACATCATCAATTCGAATGACAAGTGCACTAAACTATAACAGTGCAATCCCCAAATTGAAACAACGAGTAGTACAAATTAATGCAGACTGTTCAAAGTTTAAGTAGAGACTACACAATATATCATGTACACCAAGGTAACAGACTCAATACAAACTACAACTCAAATGTCGAGCCAAATGCAACATGACCAGAAAATGAACCAGCAAGCTACAGCAACAGTGAAGGCTACAATAATGCAACACAGTGAACTGCAGGATGAAATATGATTGAACAAAATTGAATGTAGAGTTGCAGTTCAAAACACAGTAGCAATATCAAATACAGTTCAAAGATAAAGTGATGATACTAGATGAACCAGACTGTGATAGAAATCAATAACGTGGTCAACAAATAATTTCGCAGTTCAAAATCAAGTCAATTCAAGCCTTAACAATCATGAAATAATACAAAGCAAGTGTGAAACCAAAAATCAAGTGTGTATCTGTATTTTTGAAAAGGTCAGAAATAAATTCAAATGTTCAAAGTCAATCAGAGAAAATCACGAAACCATTTCAAAGCCGCTGTCAACAACACAAAGCCGTATATTCACATATGAAATGGTCAGAGAAAAATCGCAGCATTCAAAATTAATCGTATGGCCAAAGCACATTTCTTGAACAAATCAGACGAACGAAATATATGGAGTTCGACTCATATATATACCCATAATCCAACCAAATCAACTTCGAAACAAAGTCGAATGCCGAGATAGATTAAACCAGTTACTCAAGCAATGAAATCCCAAAGTGGAACAAGCTAGGAAACTAGAATCAGTAAATTCGAACACCAATAAATTCGAGTTGGAATTAAATGTGAGTGGAACACTCACCTGTGGTTTCGAATCAAAAAGATATACTCGAAGACGAACTGCACAAATCATCTCGAGTATCGATCAGGACGCGAATTGAAGTAGCCTCGACCTGTTAACTCGAGCGAAGATCGAAGCGCCGGGAATCAATTGGATACCACTGCACTCCATTTGCAAAGCCCTAATTTTTTTCGAGAGAAACGGATGAGCACGAGAAGAACGAAGCCGCCATTTTTTTTTTCTTCCGTTTGTTTACTTTAGGGTTTGAATTGAAAAAGATCAGAAAGGGGAACGGTTCCTATTTGGTAATTATCACGGCCCAACTAAATAAAAGAGAACGGGCCAAAATTTAAATTGGTAAAGCCCACATAACATTTCACAATTTTTTTGAAAGGAATTTCATCGATTTAAAAACAACCTCAACAAACAGCTATTAACCAGCAGAAATAAATCGTCAAATGACGATAATAAATTAGCAACCAAATTAAGTCATCAAATGACGATTATAAGTTTGTAACAAAAACCCCGGGTTGTTACAGACTCCCCTCCTTATAAAAATTGCGTCCCCGTAATTTTCATAACTAAGGTCGTCAATAACAATTACTTTTCTAACATAAACTGGTTAAGCTAGAAAAATAAAAGTCGAGTATTCAAATGCCAAAGAAATCATTTAATTTCATAAAAGAAATTCACAAATTCTCAACAAAATTTAACTATCAATAGATAGTCAGAAAGCAACAAAACTGAATAAATGCAATCATCAGCGATATTCAATTATCAACAAGATAATTAAAATACATAGAATCATAAAGCAACAATGTCTAATCATCGATACGATAATTAGCAAAACAACAAAAGCTAATTATCTACGAAGATGATTAGAAAGCACAAATCACAATTCGAAAAACTGCAAATATCCAATTGTCTAATAATTAACTGGAAACACAAACTTCATAATCAGCAAATTCTAACTATCAACAGGGATAGATAGAAAATAGCAATCTACTGAAATCAGCATACTCTAGAATCATTTTGGAGACTAGAAAATCTCTTATCAATAAAATCAGCAAACATCCAATTATCCTAACGGTAGTCGGAAAACAAATCGACAAATATCTAATTACCTCAAACGATAATCAGAAAACATCAAATCATCAAATATCTACTTATTAAAAACGACAATTAGATTTCAAATCAATAAATACTCGATTATCAAGAACGATAATCAAATTTCAAATCACAAATATTCGATTATCACAAACGATAATCAAATTTCAAATTCACAAATATTCGATTATCACAAACGATAATCAAATTTCAAATTCAACAAATATTCGATTATCAAAAATGATAATCAAAATTCGAATTCAACAATTATTTAATTTTCAAAAGCGATAATTAAATTTCAAATCAACAAATATTTAATTATCTAAAGCGATAATTAAATCTCAAATCAGCAAATATTTAATTATCTAAAGCGATGATTAAATTTCACATCAGCAAATATTTAATTGTCTAAAGCGATAATTAAATCTCAAATCAGCAAATATTTAATTATCTAAAGCGATGATTAAATTTCACATCAGCAAATATTTAATTATCTAAAGCGATAATTAAATCTCAAATCAGCAAATATTTAATTATCTAAAGCGATAATTAAATCTCAAATCAGCAAATATTTAATTATCTAAAGCGATAATTAAATTTCACATCAGCAAATATTTAATTATCTAAAGCGATAATTAAATCTCAAATCAGCAAATATTTAATTATCTAAAGCGATAATTAAATCTCAAATCAGCAAATATTTAATTATCTAAAGCGATAATTAAATCTCAAATCAGCAAATATTTAATTATCTAAAGCGATAATTAAATCTCAAATCAGCAAATATTTAATTATCTAAAGCGATAATTAAATTTCACATCAGCAAATATTTAATTATCTAAAGCGATAATTAAATCTCAAATCAGCAAATATTTAATTATCTAAAGCGATAATTAAATCTTAAATCAGCAAATATTTAATTATCTAAAGCGATAATTAAATTTCAAATCAACAAATATTTAATTATCTAAAGCGATAATTAAATCTCAAATCAGCAAATATTTAATTATCTAAAGCGATAATTAAATCTCAAATCAGCAAATATTTAATTATCTAAAGCGATAATAAAATCTCAAATCAGCAAATATTTAATTATCTAAAGCGATAATTAAATCTCAAATCAACAAATATTTAATTATCTAAAGCGATAATTAAATCTTAAATCAGCAAATATTTAATTATCTAAAGCGATAATTAAATTTCAAATCAACAAATATTTAATTATCTAAAGCGATAATTAAATCTCAAATCAGCAAATATTTAATTATCTAAAGCGATAATTAAAAGCAACAAATATCCGATTATCAAAAACGATAATCAGGACTCATATCAACAAATATCTAATTATCACAAGCGATAATTAGAAACAACAAATATCTGATTATCAAAAACGATAATCAGAACTCATATCAACAAATATCTAATTATCACAAGCGATAATTAGAAACAACAAATATCTGATTATCAAAAACGATAATCAGAACTCATATCAACAAATATCCAATTACCTGCAGATAATTGGAAGCAACAAATATCTAGAAATCAATTAAGAAGACTAGAAAATCAACATAAAAGCTTGGATCGGTCCCATCAGATGGCGAGTTTTTAATTCGCCGCACGTGCATCTCAGAGTGGACGAAGCCTACCAAGTACTCAACATAATTTTGGCGCCCATCAGATTGACCCGGAGGTCCGCAGAGTGACCCGAAGGTCTAGTACTGGTATTTGACCCGAAGGTCCGCAGAGTGGCCCGAAAGCCCAACAAATGACCCGAAGGTCCGCAGAGTGGCCCGAAAGCCCAACAAATGACCCGAAGGTCCGTAGAGTGGCTCGAAAGCACACGAAAGCATCAAAATGTTTCAATTAACGAGTCCGGAATTAACCCAAATAGCAAACGCACATGTCCCATACCACGTGTTTTACTAAATCGTTTGATTCTCTTCATCGTTTCCTTGAAAGTGCAAAATTGTGTATTTTGTAAAAATACACTTTACATTCTCAAACGGACAAGTCCGGAATTAAGCGAATCAGTAAAAGAAAGGGGTCATAGTCCTCGATTTTGCTGAAACGTTTAAATCGCTTCCTCATTCTTTTGAAAGCGTAAACTGTTAAATTTCTGAAAACAATTTTATTTATTTTGTAAAAATAACAATTCACCTTCTCAACTGGACAAGTCCGGAGTTAAGCGAAACAGTAAAAGAAAGGGGTCATAATCCTCGATTTTGCTGAATCGTTTAAGTCGCTTTCTCATCCTTTTGAAAACGCAAACCGTTAAAATTTATAAAACAATTTTCATTTTTAAAACGAGTTTCCAATCACGTGATTAAAGCAGCAATATTAGTAACAATTTCGATAAGGAAATTGTACTTCTCAAAATACCGTAAAAACGGTCACAAATCAATATTGCGGAATAACCGCTTGAAAATCCACTTTTAAAATTTGACGGTTACTGAAGCCAAAGCGACAGTAATTTTAAAACGTCAAAATCACATCAAAACAATTTACATCTAAATGTAATATCAGAGAATTTTCATTCATCAAAATGCCACAAAACACCGTACTTCAAAATATAGCATTGGTGTAAAATTCCGTTGTAAAAATAACGGCAACAAAATACGTTTCATAACCAAGCATCGGTTCAACGTAAAATAAATGCAATAACGTGCAATTTAAATTTTTGCACGTACTACAAAATGGACAAAGAATCATTCAAATGTATCTTCCATGAAGATAATTTAAAACGGCAAAAATCTAATCAATAGATGATTAGTACAAAAGAAAGCCAGCGGAAATTTCAACAAAAATCACATATCTGCAATTTCTTCGAATCCTCAATTCGGATTCGAAGTTCTCAAAGAAATAAAATAATTACAGCTATGTAAACAACAAATGAAATTCATATTAATTTCGTATTTTGATTTTTAAATCAAAAAGATTATCAGTTGTACTCAGCGAAGACAGTTTCACTGTTTCCGCTGCGCACTCTGATAAACAGAACACAAATCAATCAAATCATCAGAACACAATTTCACTATTATTTTTAAATAATGATATTTAAAAACTTGCACCAAAATTTCAAAACTTTAGTTTTGACTCCAATCACAATAAAACATCGACCAATAGTTGTAACATATGTTCCATCCAAGTTATGTTTTATATTATGTCCATAAACCCCAAGCTCTGATACCAACTGTGACGCCCCACCTCTATGCTCATAATAACAAAGAGTATTAAAGTAAATACTGTCTATTATTATGAAGAATAAGGCTGGATAGGAGCGACCATCCGTAATCGGCCTTACACTAATATTGGTTATCTCGATAGGAGTGGTACATACTTTTTATTTTTCTTCTATTATTTGTTTACTCCCATCGACACACCCAATACTAGTATAAAACGAACTACGACGGTTCATAATAGTTTAGGACATTAGATATAACAATAACACAGATAATATAAATGCGGAACACAGATAAAAACGAAAGTCTCATATATATATAACTGATGTCAGTTAGTACATAGTTGACACGATACATATGATACAACTACAACTGTCGACTCTAGAAGTTATATATACAAGTACATTATCGACTAATATACATGAATACATATCGTTCTATACAACAACACGACTACTACACAATGACACTGACAACTTCAGAAGATGTGAAAAGTCTTCAAATCCTGAACAGCAACTCAAAGAAGAAAATCTACAACCTGAAATAACTCGGGTTTGACCCGAGTATTAAATTCAAAAGAAAATAATACCCAGGTCAGTCTAATTCAAACCAGTTTATTAGAGCATATAGGCAGTAATAATTTAAATAGACGACAGTCACAATAATTCCCGCCTATCCGATTCTTTAAACAAAGAAACCGGATAACGGTCAATATAACACTTAACAGTGTTTAACAACAAATCAGTAATCCAAATCAATTTAAACAATTGAAATGTCAATTTAAAAACAATAAAGCTGATTGGCTGCAGTACACGCTAACGTGTACTGCCTCGCCAATACAGTCTATGAAAACTCAGAAGATCAACGAATTCAAAAGTCAACGGATCCAACTCAAATGCCATTCAAATAAAATCATAACGCGAGCACAAGGTCAAACCCGAGCGTTTCAGCCGGATTCAACTCAAGTGTAATGAGAAAAACAAATCCAATGTATATCAGATCAGTGATGCTCAAACCCAAACCAAACTACAATGAACCAAGGGACAGGACAAGTGCAGCCCCTATAGGAATAATGGAAAACATAGTGATGCAACAGTTCAGTGGACTGCAAGTATTGACCCGGTAGCCACAAGTATAAGAAATGCCCAACACAAATGAATGCAGTGAAGGGTTCATGGATGTAACATGCACCAGATCAGATCGGAGTGAACCAGATTCAAGTGCAGACCGAAGGCAGCAACCAACAACAAAATGCAAAGGTCAAGCCATGGTTGTCATGACTCTACACAAATGTAAAGCTACAACAAATCAAAACAGCGTCAAGCATATGTATGCAGACCCAAAGTCTCGAATGACTTAAGTGATGAAACACTGAAATAATGCCAATGTCCAGACAACAACAGAGCACAATGCACCAAGTAAGTGACAGCAGGCAACAGGTAGATGAAGATGCAATGAAGCCGAGGCAAGCAAAGGGATTGATATGGCAATACTGTAAATACAAGAATGCTCAGTGCACTACAACACCAAGTGGTACAAGATGTCGTAAAACTCAAAAGCAACCACAAAGAACATCATCAATTCGAATGACAAGTGCACTAAACTATAACAGTGCAATCCCCAAATTGAAACAGCGAGTAGTACAAATTAATGCAGACTGTTCAAAGTTTAAGTAGAGACTACACAATATATCATGTACACCAAGGTAACAGACTCAATACAAACTACAACTCAAATGTCGAGCCAAATGCAACATGACCAGAAAATGAACCAGCAAGCTACAGCAACAGTGAAGGCTACGATAATGCAACACAGTGAACTGCAGGATGAAATATGATTGAACAAAATTGAATGTAGAGTTGCAGTTCAAAACACAGTAGCAATATCAAATACAGTTCAAAGATAAAGTGATGATACTAGATGAACCAGACTGTGATAGAAATCAATAACGTGGTCAACAAATAATTTCGCAGTTCAAAATCAAGTCAATTCAAGCCTTAACAATCACGAAATAATACAAAGCAAGTGTGAAACCAAAAATCAAGTGTGTATCTGTATTTTTGAAAAGGTCAGAAATAAATTCAAATGTTCAAAGTCAATCAGAGAAAATCACGAAACCATTTCAAAGCCGCTGTCAACAACACAAAGCCGTATATTCACATATGAAATGGTCAGAGAAAAATCGCAGCATTCAAAATTAATCGTATGGCCAAAGCACATTTCTTGAACAAATCAGACGAACGAAATATATGGAGTTCGACTCATATATATACCCATAATCCAACCAAATCAACTTCGAAACAAAGTCGAATGCCGAGATAGATTAAACCAGTTACTCAAGCAACGAAATCCCAAAGTGGAACAAGCTAGGAAACTAGAATCAGTAAATTCGAACACCAATAAACTCGAGTTGGAATTAAATATGAGTGGAACACTCACCTGTGGTTTCGAATCAAAAAGATATACTCGAAGACGAACTGCACAAATCATCTCGAGTATCGATCAGGACGCGAATTGAAGTAGCCTCGACCTGTTAACTCGAGCGAAGATCGAAGCGCCGGGAATCAATTGGATACCACTGCACTCCATTTGCAAAGCCCTAATTTTTTTCGAGAGAAACGGATGAGCACGAGAAGAACGAAGCCGCCATTTTTTTTTTCTTCCGTTTGTTTACTTTAGGGTTTGAATTGAAAAAGATCAGAAAGGGGAACGGTTCCTATTTGGTAATTATCACGGCCCAACTAAATAAAAGAGAACGGGCCAAAATTTAAATTGGTAAAGCCCACATAACATTTCACAATTTTTTTGAAAGGAATTTCATCGATTTAAAAACTACCTCAACAAACAGCTATTAACCAGCAGAAATAAATCGTCAAATGACGATAATAAATTAGCAACCAAATTAAGTCATCAAATGACGATTATAAGTTTGTAACAAAAACCCCGGGTTGTTACAGATGGTAATCTCTCCAACCACCAAACAAAAAATTGATGAAATACATCACTACCAATGACAGAAAATGGATATGCAATAGGAACTCTACTATGAACAAAAAGTCACAGCAAGACGATTAAGTTTTCTAGAAAAAATTGCCATGAAAATTTGTTCATCAAAGAAGGATGATGTTGCTGAACCTTCTTATAGACCCTCATCATCGTCAAATCCTGTTCAAACACCAATAACTCCAAGATGGTCACCGATAGAAAATGTTCCATCTCCAAACTCATGGGAACGAAGATTGTAAAACGGTGGCTAAGCATGTTATATATATATATATATATATATGTATGTTGTTGGTATTACAAATAAGATGTATAGTACATTGATAATAAAATATATTTCTATATTTGTATCATAAATAAAAACTGCAAAAATGTACTTCTAACAGGTTCGGTCGACCGAACCCCCTGAGTCGGTCAGCCGAACCTATATCCCGAAAGGCAACTACAACATTTTTTTTGAGTCGGTCGATCGAATACCCTGCACCGGTCGACCGAGGACCTTCCCGAAAGATTAAGCACTAACCTGAAACTCAAGTCGGTCGACCGACCCAGGTAACTCAGCCGACTGAGCGTGTTATCTGTTGCAATATTCTACATATTTTAACCCATCCACCCACCTTTTCCATCTAACCTCTTCACTTTTACTCTCCCAAAATAGATTTTAACCCTAGCCCCCATTACAACCTCCTCAAATCTCTTCGAATTCTTCAAACAAAAATGGCCCCTAAGAAGAAATCTAAGACTAATGCTGGCTCATCTTCATCAACTCTTGTAGACTCTCAAATTGCTTCTTGGCTAGTAAGTGACAAAGCTTTAGAAAGATGGATAAGGCTTCAAGATGCCAAAATCTTTGAGGAATCATGTGTAAGTTATCCTGATTTTACCTCCTACGGTATTGAAAATGCCGCCCTTGAAAGTGGTCTTGATACATTTCTTGACCATAGAAAAAATAACTTGAAAATTAATCATATAATGGTCAAGTTATTTCTAGCAAACCTCAACCTTGTAAATCCGCCGAGAAACACTGAAAATTGTATTTGGACATCGGTTTGTGGCACTTCGATTTTCCTTTCCATTGATCGAATTAACCACATTTTGGATGCTAGACCGGGTGGTATCTCATTACACGATGTAGATTGTAATATATCAACTCGTGACCGTCTAAGCCATTTATTTTTTGAAGATGATGCTACTGATTTAAGGCAAACTTCATCCCTTCGACCTAAAGCCCGATCTTTCATCGATTCATGATGAAATCTATAGTTCCAAGAGGAGGCTCATACCACTTAGTATATCCCAAAAACTTCAAAGCATTGTATGCTATGTGCGGAAATATACGAGTAAATTGGGCACAACTTCTTATGGATGAATTTCTTTCTTTCAACCAAGGAAAAATGCTCCATATTTATTATGGAGAATACATAATGAGGTTGATTAATAGCTTCGTTACCCATGCTCCGGAATCCGAAACATCCAAAGTTCGTTCTTTTGACTCACGAACCATAAAACTAATGAAGTTACCCGATGCACCTTCCAAAATTTCAACTTTTCACCAATGGCGTACTACTCCTCGAGAACAACTACGCCGTAGCTTTTCCACACCACAACCATCAACTCATTCTACGGAACGTCTAACTCGCCAGCATTCAATTCAACGACCAACTCCCGGAACTAGTACGGAGGCGGCCATTGATATTTTGGCCCGAAATCAACTAGCTTTGGATGCCCGACTACGAAAAATTGATGGTCGTTTCAAGAAAATCAAGGGCTTCTTTGTGAATTTATGGGATGCCTTATCATGTACTTCTGAAGCCGGTGCTTCATTTGTTGCTCCCGGAAAAAGACCAGCGCCAAATTTCTCTTGGTCTACATCCGATAACACAAGTTCCAGCACATCGGCAACTCACGTTCCTCACACTCAAAGACGTGGAAAGGAACAGGTTCCTCCGGAAGAAAATATTCGTCCAGAATTTTGGGATTCCGATGAAGATGAAGAGTAACCATAGTTTTACATTTTATTTTCAAGAATTTCCTTATGAACTATATGTTTCTTTTTTCTTAAATGTTGTGTATTAAGCAAACATCTTTAATTATTCCTATTTTGGTTTGAACATGTAATATTTAAGATTCAATAATTCGCATATTACATCTAGTAAGTATTCCTTTTTGTCGATGACAAAGGGGGAGAAATGTATGAAAGCTAACATATCTTTTGCAGAAAAGTCGCCATATATTCAGGGGGAGAATTATAATACCGATAAGTTTTACTTCGTCACATAAGTATTGTCATCAATCAAAAAGGGGGAGAATGTTGATTCATGAGTTTTGATTCATGACACAAGCTTCAGAGATCATACGACGAGAATACTATACGAAAGCGACAAAAAGGAGAATAACCATATATTGCACACTACAAAGGAGACAAGACTATAAATTTTAGTATGAATATTTTATTTTGAGTCTTAGAATATTATTAAAATCATTCCTCAAGTAGTCACACACACACACACACAAAAATTTATATTAAAATGTGTACACTGTGCAAATAACACCAGGTCGGCCGACCGACCAGGATCCTCGGTCGACCGACCCTGTGTCATGTGCACAGCTACACTCTGTTTTGAATGATTTTAAATTCAGCTGACCGGCCAGAATTTTCAGTCGACCGACCAGAGAATAACGGCTAGTTTACTGAAGAGATGCGATCATTTCATGAAGAGGAATGTCCTCTATTTCAAGAGATATGGACACAACTGTTGACTGAAACTCTTCATGAAAGATTATAACTCTTCTACAACTATATAAACATATTCAATTCACTTCTACAATCACCGATTCTTGTTTATATTTCTGAAATCTATTCTCCATTCATTTCTGCAAATAAAAGCATTCATTCTTAATTAATATCACTAGAATCCTTGTTTTAATTTATATACTTCGATTCTACGTGATTATCTTCCTTCTAAATCTTCACACACGTATATACTCTTGAGGATTTGATTATAGGAAAGTTGTACTATCAAAAGACAATCAGTGTTATTTAGAACACATTCGTCAACAAACAATTTGTATTAGGTTGAAGTCCTCTTCGGTTGTTGAGGCGGAAAAATTCCTGTTCGGCTGCTTAGGTGTCGTATACCTATTCCTCCGGGTTAAGTGAGGGGTTTAGTTTAAATCCAGAGGGTATTCTGGGACTGGACGTAGAACGGGAAGTTCGAACCAGTATAAAAATTCATGGTGTGCTTACTTTAATTTTTATTTTACTGTTATTACCAGTTTCCGTATTTATATACCATATTACATGATCCTTAGTACTACACGTACACTTTCACAATGGTCCGCTAATCCCAATGACTGCACTTGGGAAACCAGAGAGTTTATTGAGCGATCCTATCCCGGTTTTCTTTCTTCACATAGCGATGGTGAGAATCATTTTATCTCAAGCTTATCTCTTTTTCTCTTTTGATTGATGAAATTAATAGGTTGAATACAAATTCTTCTCTAGAAATTGCGGGGACGCAATTTTCTTAAGGGGGGAATCTATAACAACCCTGGTTTGGAGATTACCTGTTAATATTAAATTACAATGGTAATTATAATTTAATATTAAATTGTTTATTTGAAATAAACAATGAATTTTGGAATTTAAAATGAGAAAATAAAATTCCAAACCTTAGCTTATTTTGACATCTTTTCTCTTTGGTCTTTCTCTTCTTCTTTTTCTGGTCCTTTTGGTTGATTCTTGAGTTATTCAGGCGTAGTATGAATGTTCTAACTCTTATTGAATTTTGATAGGTTAAAAACCAAGTTAACAATGTGGGAAATTCAATCGCGGTTGAAACCGAGGAGGTTGCAGGCGAATCCCTTTAAAAATGAAAGAGCACATAGTAGAAAGATGTGCATTTGCAAATTAGTACAAATGCGTGAAACTAAACATCCAAATACAGAATAACTAATAAAATAAAATTTTATTTCACATTTTAACGATTGTTAATCTCTCGATTTATAATCTAAAAAATTAGATATTAAAATATGTTCACAATTAAACATTATAAAAAGAAATATAATTAAATGAAAAAAAGATATCAAGTTTGTTTCTTTTTAATCTTTCGTTGTGTAAAACTTCATGACGGTACCCAAATTACAAAAATGAAAATAGACATTTTTACATACAATAAAGAATAATACTTGAATAAGATAATTATCTATTTCTGTAGCTTATAAGAATGTAGATAGTTACATCAATAGAGGTAAAAAAAAATTATTAAAAATGTTTAGTAGTCTTGTTCGGTTTATTTGTATAAACTGATCAAGTAGATGTGGTTTCAAATGACTATGCACCAAGAAACAGCCATGTGAATTAATTTTTTTATTTTAAAATTATAAATGGGGATATGCCTTTATTTACGATTTAAATCTAAATAGGTAGAGGTACATGATATAATAAAGAATAACTAATTTCCGTATAGATAGCATAGAGAGTGTGTAAATTTTCGTAATTTTAGTTGAGTTATTTCAAAATGATTTATAACTTCAGTTAAATTGAGAATAAAGGAATATGTAATTGTGAATAAGTAACAAAACATAAATGAAAGGAAAAGCGATTATCCATATTTAAGGTTGGTTGATTTATTTAGGAAGATCTTGCATTATCTATTCTAATGTAGTCATATATTTAACATCTTCTCTGAATCTAATGTCAATCACATTTAAACAATTCTACTATGTGAACAATCGAAATCAACATCAGGGTTTTGTTACGTTTAAAGTAATTGTAGAGTGATTTTATCACCTAGTTTATTTTGGTAGCCATATGAAATAACAATTTAATATTTAAAAATTATATATAGGGATATTTTGGAAAGTTGACGGTCGGACCAAAAAATTCTGTTTATATTCCAACTATTAATTGTGTTTCTATTCCAACTATTCATACACACACACAAAACAGTTGGTGATACAATAGATTTAGATTGTTGGATCTCATTGTGTTCACATATGGAGTTGAAATCGAGGGCAATCCAATATGTGAGATTCATTATGTCATCAATTGTGTCACACACACACATATAGACACACTCACACACATGAGGATCCAATAGTGGAAATCAAGAGGCATTTAGAATGCTAAAAATATGATTATTATTGAAAGTTGCTTTGTAGATATTACTAAAGATAAAGGTGTTCCCTAAGATTACCGAGGAAGATGATTCAAAGGAACTAACCGCTTTTTTAAGCCAACAGAGCATCAGACGAGTATTTTAAACATGAGACGAACCAAAAAAGTTCAAAGAATAAGAATGCGATTTTATGTTGTGAAAGGAACAGTGAAAATGGATTAATTGTTTGTATGTATTTTTAGTTATTTTGAATTGGTTTAATTACTTTTGAGTAAATTTTAATAATTGATATTAAATTATAAATCAATGTGAAAACTGCAAAATTAAAAATAGATATATTAAAAACGAAATTAGTACAGCGCAATTAAAAAAATACGACAAACATTAAGAAATATACGGAAAAAAAATTCTGCGAATTAGAGGCGGATCTATTGATCAAATATTGTTGGTACTGAATGTCATGCCTCATACGTCCTATCTAAAACTTCAATTAGTTTCATTGTCCAAAACAGTAACAATTCTATTTTCCCCTTTATCATTAAAATTATTAATGTTTCGCTAACTTCAATATGTCCCAACGTCATCACGCCGTTTGTACTGATCGTTAAATTTGGGTTTGCAGTAATGCTTAGCCTTTCTGTTCAAACCGAGATTTCTTTATTTGGCGTTCGTACATCCATTCGATAAGATTATCAACTTTCTCTTGGGTATTATATCGATGTATTCTACCTTCCAATACAAATTTGGTATCAGAAGATGATCCAAGATCCCCTCCAGGTATAGGAGACAGAAGGAAATATCTTAGTAGGTTGTACATGAACATCTTCTAAATTATTGTACATTGTATCAAATGCCCAAGCTTGATTGAAAAATGATTAGATAATGTGTGAACGCAAGGTAAATTGATGTGCCTTCATTTGGTGTAGCAGTGGATAAGAATACAGTGCATCCAGTAGCATGTGAACCGTGAAATATTATTTGTAAAAATTATGTATCTCTATTGGCATTCTTATATAATTCAAAATAGAAGCGTCAAACTCCTTGACATGATCATTCCACCATTTTTCAATATCGAATACGGTTTTCCTTATAAAATCTCATCTCACCCTAGTTTCATTGACAAACTTTGTCTGAAAATTAATTATTTATTTACAGCTTCGTAATTGTGTCAAACATACTCGTTGGTCACCTTTGGCTCTTCATGGCACTCCTTCAAGGCTTAAAGCCCTATCACAAATGTTAATAAATTCACTTTTTGTTGGTTCAAGCAGCAACATATGCATTTGCATTACATTATAGAAAGTATGAAGTAACAATGGTTGACTAGATTTTGGATTTATGCATGCTATTAGTGATATTATTGAAGATAAAGAAAGTGAGGTTGGTGTTAAAGAGGTTTTGGAGGATTTGTGATTTCTAGAGGAAATAGGAAAAATGGTAGTTTAAAAAAATTGAATCGTTTGTTGTCAACAATAATCCAATTTTCTCGTGCTTTAGTAACAAAATAAATGGGACTTAGCACTATTCAAAAAATTTGGCGAGTCAAAAATTTAAACTGCTCAGTTTATGACTACCGATGCACCCTAAGAGTGGTGCTTACGTAAAATAAAATTGATGCTCCATTTTATGTCTCAGTTCCAGTTCGGTTGGTAGTGTATTACCAATCGAAGTGGGTAAAATAAAGAATTGAATTTTTTTCTCTTATTACCCTCGATGGCAGTAGAAGTCGATGTTTTTCGAGCATGTACTACCGATACTACTATTTTCCTAGTGGTTATTTATCTTCTTCCAACGTTATCTTTATTCTATTTTCAACGTTAGGGTTTTCAATGAGAATGTGAGAAAATGGTATGATTTGTATTCTTTTACTTATTTGTTTTTCTTTTAATTCTATTCTTGAATGTTTGATCTTCTTTGTTATATTTTCATTTATGTCATCGGTTTGGAGATTATCGATTTTAGGGTATTTTACACGTTTGAATTTTTTGTCTATAGGGAAACAACTTTCTTGCTCAATCAATTGTATGTAGTGATGAACTTAGTGAAATTAGAATTGAAGACATTAAAGTAATTACAAATGAAGAAATTTTCACATTGATTATTTTTATTTTAAGTTTGTAGTAGATATAAAAAATATCAATCAATTAATATTATTTTACATATTGTAATATAACCTTCAACTTATTATATTTGAACTGCAACATGAGGACCTGAAGATAGAACAAAAAATAATTAAAAAACTATGTGTAGTTTGATTTTGTAGACGTTAAATATAATTTTATCATCGGTAAAGTATACCCTGTTTTCAAATTTGTACAATACACATGTATATGGATTTTAATTTTTAATTTTTGTAGGTATCTACTTCTCGATATACATTTATACATCGGTGTTAATTACAAGCAAAGAAGATAAATATCGTTCTTGTCATAAATAAATCTGATAACACTACAAGAAAAACAGTCTTTTATAGCGGCATATAGCCGCTATTAAACACAACTATAGCGGTTTGATAAATGCGTATATCGACATGTTACACACAAAAAACCGCTATAAAAGAGCATGATTTCATAGCATATATATACTTATATAAAATGTGTAAATACAATACCGCCTTTGCTGCTATCCTTTGACAGTAACCTCATACATTGCATTATTTTTTTATAGCACTTATATCATATAGTTATAACGCTTTTTAGGAGCTATGTTTTATTTTACTATATATTTGATGCACCCCACTATTACATTTTAATAATAACAATCAAAATGAATCTTCTTTAAATAGATAACAATTTGAACAAGGTATGAACGAAAAAAATATAATAATCAGCAAATGTAACGCATACTCATGATAACAAAATAAAGTATCAACTAACAAAAAATAAGTTAATACATGAATTACCAAATTCAATACATATTAATGATAACAAAAGACAACATAGTTCAAAGCTAACGTCTACAAGTACCAAATGCATCACTAAGAACTTCAACTGCTCAAAGCCTTTCTTCATGCATATCTTTGGTCATTGGTAGTACTTCCTGAAAATTCAGAACAATTTGAAAATAATTATATAAAACTATGATGAAAATTACAGGTTATTGGTAGCTTCTATTTGTTCGTGCAAGACTCATGTTCAGTTCCTAGAAATTTAATTCCTATACACATCCCTCCATGTTCATTATGGAATATGGATTTGAATATCATGCTTCAGAATGTAAAGATACACTAACAAAATCCTTTTCACGTATTGATTATATAAAACCGTATCAACTGAATTGGTATTTCCGACTGTTCTTTTTAAACTAGTGACTAATGTTAAGATTTTTAAAATGATTAAAAAAGAATGTGGACTGTGCAATGTCATAGGATATTCCTGCTACTCATGAATTAATGTTCTATGCATCCTTTAGCAACTTCATTAGAAGAAAGACTTAACGTCACCTATTAAATACAGAAGAAAAACTACTCTATAAACTCTACCATGTCACCCTTTTTTTATCAGTGGATGAACTACAACTCTACACTCACAATTTCAATTACCAATTTTTTTCTAAATTTGGTCATCACTCAAACTAATCAAGTTTCTACCTATCCAAACAACATCACTCAAACACATCAACATTGCGTATCGAACACAATTTTACTTCAGCAACATCTCAGAAAACCATCACTCAGACAGCTCAACTGTGTACATCACAAATCAGGACCTCCAAATAGTCATACCAGTGCAATACTAGCAAAACAACAGAAGGAATCATACCAATGCAATACTTGTGAAGTAATAGAATTATAGAAGGTCGTACCATGGCAATAATGATGGAATCACCATGACACAGAAGCTAGCCACACATCACTTTAATGAAATTTTAGCTTCAGGCCATCACTTCTTCGCAAATAATAGCACAGTAGGGAACAACAGCTCATCACTGCATCTGTACCACTTAATGTCAGCCAAATTCTATCCTAAATCAATCTGGGTAGCCAAATTCCAGAATTCAAGGCAGAGTTCAAGCACGTAGATCAAAAAATGACAACACCATCACCTTGCGCTTCAAATCGACCGTGTCTCTAAAATCCCAGGCAGCACAAATAAAAAACAACTTCTCCGAATAAAAAACACATAAGAATGGAACTTATAACATAGATATGACCTAACATAAAAACTGATCAAAGCAAACGTAACCAGCTAAATTTCTTTCATGCTCAAAATTTCATAGATACACCTAAGCAGATCGTTGAAAAGTCAAACGACTCTTTAGAGTGGATGAAGTTTCGACGTACGTCATCAGCGAGTAGTACTTTTGACGTGATAACAGTTAACAATCTCCAAGAATACAAATCCGATAAAAGTAGAATTAAACGACGCATTAAACATGAAAAAGACGTTGTGAACTATGAAATTAAAACTGAAGTCATGTCCACAGTCAATTACTCTTACAAGTATTTACAATACATATAGGCCTAGCTTATGAAATTAAAACTGAAGTCAAGTCAGTGATTTTTTTTAAGGAGCTGCTATTGCCATGTCTACTTCCTATTTGTTTTTAATTAATTCTTTTCTTGTATTTTGATCATCCATGTTATGATCCCTAAGTTCCATTTGTATAATTTGTTGTACCATATATATTAATAATATTTATCAACGAGTGCTCTCCCCTTTTGAGGACCACTCTTTCATATATAAAAAATGAAGTTGATATCTAACACTACATAAGTTTTGTCGCTTATTTTCTTTGAGAAGTGCATATGTCATGCGCTGATGGTTGTTTGTCTCAAATCAAAGACTTGGTTCGGATTTTAAATAAATAAATAAACTTCAATATATATTAGAACCGTAAATTTTATTTTTCTTAACTTGCAGTTTATATGTATGTTATTGATAATTATCAGAAAACATTTTCGCAATTTTTGTGTAACTAAGTTCATTTCTATAAACTTAGTTCACTTTTTATTATTTTAAACTTAGTTAATTTTTATAAACTTAGTCAATTTACTACTACTACTACTACTATTATGGTGAAGACCAAAAAATGTAAAAAAAGATTGATACTAATAATAAGAATATGCTAATATCAAGCTAAGCTGAAGGTCCCAATTAAACTAGAAATCAGTATCAGTTAAATATTACTCTAAATTTTGATTGTTCTCATTACCTTTACAAGCTAATAATTATTGGTTCACTTAAAACTTAGAGTTCAGATACTGTTCTTTCTAGGATTTCAACATAGCTTGAGCATATTCCACTTTATCTTCCGTAGGAAGCTATTGGATAAAAGGACCAAACTGTGAGGGGTGGTATGTATCAATCGGTAATTTTTTAAATCCTTCTTTCTGTACCACATAATTTAAAAGTGATAAATAAATTTGTAATAGTGGATTAAGCTTATTTAATTTTTATAAGCTTATTTAATTTTTAATTTGTAATAATGGATTAAGCTTATTTAATTTTTAATTTAACTATAAGGGGTAGTACTTATCGTCGTCGTCGTCAACTTATTTAATTTTTATAAGCTTATTTAATTTTTATAAGCTTATTTAATTTTTATGTAGCTTAACAAACGAAATTAGTTTTTAGAATTTTAGTTAATTTATTATTTTTGTTGTTATTGTTATACAAGTTTGGTTATTTTTTATAAAACTTAATTAACTTTGTTAATGTTTTATAATTTATTATAGTTATTATTCGAAATTTTGTTAACGAACTTGGTTAAATTTAAAAACTTAGTTATATTATTATTTATATTATCAACTTAGTTAATTTATATAAACTTATTTAGTTTTTATTAAACTTAATTAATGAAATTAATTTCTATATGATCTTAGTTAATTTTAGTGTGATTATTTTGATTATTTAAAATCTATTGTTACGGTTAGTTAATTTAACTAATCTTAGTTAATTTATTATTATAATTGTTTAACTAAGGTTATAAAATTTTATTGTAACTATTATGATTATTGTTGTTGTTATTGCTGCTGTTATTATTAGTTTTATTATTATAAACTTAATTAATTTTTATAAACTTAGTTAATTTATTATTATATAAACTTGTTATTTTTTATAAAACTTAGTTAAGTTGGTCAATAATTTATTATTATTATTATAAACGTATTTAATTTATGATTACTATTATTATATAAACTTGGTTGCTTTTTATAAAAGTTAGTTAACTAAGTTAATTTTTATGAACTTAGTTAATTTATATTATTATTATATATAAGTTTAATTAATTTTTATAAAACTTAGTTAAATTGGTTAATCTTTACAATTTATTATTAATTTAGTATTACTATTATTACTATCCTAAACTTAGTTAATTGTTATGAAACTTAGTTAATTTTTATAAACTTAGTTATTTATTATTATTATTGCTATTATGATTATGATTATTATTGTTGTTATTGGTATTATTATTATAAACTTAATTATGTTTCATAAAAATTAGTTAACTTATTATTATTATAAGCTTAGTTAATTTTTATAAACTTGCTTAATTTTTATAAAACTTAATTACTGAAGTTAATTTTTATAGTCTTAGTTAATTTATTTTGACTTTGACTATTATTATATATATATTTAGTTAATATTTATAAAATTTAGTTAACTTAGTTAATATTTTATAATTTATTATTATTATTATTATTATTATGCACTTAGTTAGTTTTTATAAACGTATATTTAATTTATTATTATTGTTATTATTATATGAACTTGGTTATATTTTATAAAATTAGTTAACTTGGTTAATATATTATTATTATAAACTTAGTTAATTTTCATAAACCCTATTAATATTTTTTATTATTATTATGAACTTATTTAATTTTTATAAATGTTACTTATCAAACAAGGATAGTAACATCTTCCTAAATCAAATTCATTTTAATAGTAGCAATTGATTATACTAGGGCAGCTCGTAATAATAGAAAGTAAAAAATTAAATAATAATACCTCATTTGATACCACATCCTATAAATCATCACTTACAAGAATGAAGTACTCAAGTGATCCATCAACCATCTCCTCCTGCATTAGCTGAATAAAAGTCCTTCACTCATAGAAATTACTCGATAATAAGCAGTATATGCACTTCAATTGCAAAAATGTGCACAACTGGATAAGCATTTGAGTGTCTTCTGTTTGAAAAATACGACTTCGAAAGAAAAGCAAGCCATAGCATCGCATAAACTTGTTAGTTTTCCTAATTAATTACTTGCAGGTCCAGATTCATTATAACAACTGGATTGCAAAGTGTTGGTATATGCAGACCTCCGGTAATATATTCTCCAACCAGGCATGAAAACCTCATACATATGATGTATAAAAGCTGACAACTGCAATTTAGGAAAAAAATAAATACCGCTCTACTTACAAAAAAGGAACATTTCACTGATGTTGTAGGAAGCAATCATTAATCCATATATAGAAAAATGAGTGATTAAAAGCACCATATATAGTTTGCATATACGACATCCTATGAGAAAACAAAAATGGGACGTTTCCCACTTCCTCTTTACATGACAATATCATTGAATTAATGTTTTTCTTAGTTATAGCTTCAAACTAGTTCAATCTTTTTTTTCAAACTCGAAATAATATGCAAATCGTGAAAAAGGAACCGATGAATTTTAAATTATGAATTTTGAAAAATCATTGGATTTATGGATTTGTTTTTATTTTGAAGTTGCCTATGAAGATGATAAAGAAGATGGAAAGGAGACGAGGTTTGCTAATCCTAAAAAGGGGGCATGAAATGAAAAGGTGGGAAGTGAGATATTTATAAAATATATTGGGTGGAAAGGTAAACTAGAATCTGAATAGCATTGACCTTCTGTTCCTTACAACCTTTAATTAGATTATTTTCCACTGGCACTGGGTTACATAAACACGTTGAATACCATTATATAGTTTAACGTTAAGTATAACAAGATCGCAAATATATACTTCAACATAAAACGCATAACATAAAAAACTAAAAAGTTTCAAATCAATACCGCTAAAGTATCTACCAATCCCGCCTCTAGAAGTTCCTCTCTGGTAGACTTATCCAAATTACGGAAAGAAATTTTCTTAACTTCAGCTTTTAGATTATTCAAATATTACTTGTACTCTCTCAGCATCGTCAGCAATATCGCCTTAACGCTTGGTTGCTAACTACTTGCCTCGAGATCCATTCTTTTAATCTAAGCAGATATAAATAGATATCGCTCTTTAGTAAATAACAAACTTAATTGAATGCATAAACCTCGTTTGTTTTACATCAATTGGATGCTTAAAAGGCATATGCTTTTATCATGTATGTTTTTTTCTTTTTCGACGTAATAATATAGTAAATCAAACATCCCATACTTTATGATTGATCTTAGTAGTCATAGGGGTAATACCTTAATGTAAATTTATTATGATTGATCTTAGTACTTCAGTTAACTTTGATAGTTAAGGGAATGATTTATGCCAATGGAACTATATATATCATAGTATTATCTGTTTTAGGCTCAATATGATACTATCTATTTTAAGTTGGATGCTTAATCAACATGTGAATATCCATACGGTTTAACATTGAGCATATGTATAGGTTTAATTCCCTACAAATATCATTTTCTATTGACTTCACATAAGTATACACATGCATAACTTTTATGCATGATCATGTAACAATCACTATAGTTAAAGCGCAAATCTAGCTGCTTGTCCAAAAAATAAAAGTTCAGTAAATCTAAATTATCAACCAAGTGCATGAATCAAATACGAGACAACACAGAGAGCAAGCTAATGAAGGTTTATTTCTAAAAATACAGTTACCGGTATATTGATCGTATCCATTATCTATCAAGGAACGGAAGAATTAATGAGCAGATCTATAGGTTCAATTTTCGACATAATTGCTTTATATTAACTAAAATAAACTGTTCAAGTGCTAAAAAGTCACTTTCAGTTAAATGACCTTATTATATCTGCTCGAATGATGAATACAAATTCCAAATATTCCACTAACTTTGAGCAATGAATTCTTGAAAGTAACAACACACTTACCTTTAAGCAAGCGATCTTGAATTCATGAGGTGCTCTTTTGATGACTACAAATAGCAAATAGATAATTAAAATAGCGGAACAATAAGTCATAATAATATTGCTATTAGGCATTAGACGAATATTCAAAGAAAATAAATAAAGTTAGTACAGGCAATTTATATAGATATCACATTTGCTACAACCAAGAGTTAATGATTTTATTGGCATTAAAGTTTAACCTAGCTGGATGAAATGAAATAATGAAGTATCTCACACTAAGCATTGGACACTAGCATATTTGCCCAAAAAAGCAATATCTTCTAGACACTCATATTATGTATACCCTGCTAATTCTCCAGAGCATACTAGTTTTGTTTTTTAATAATGTTTGGTATGCAACTCTTAAACTACTATATAGAAACATGTAGATAGATCCTACACTTCCATGGATCAGTAAAAGAAACTTTGTTTGCAACTAATTGAAAGATTGAATTGTTCCTTCAGCATAATAAAAGCAAATACTTCTATAATACCAAATTTATTCTCATATCAAAAAGCTAATGGAAGCATTAATGCCAACAACATTCATTCTGTGAGGGAAGAAAATGAGCAAATATGATACCAGATTTTTTTCCATTGTTCTATCATAGGAGTTATAATATATGCATAGCAATATCATCAAATTTAAGCCCTAATCAACGCTGATCCACTCAATAAAATGGACAGGACCAAAGAAACAGCAACTGATCAAGTAATTTAAAACATAACCAAAGATGTGCTAATATACCACTGCCGCCTTTCTTAAGCAAGTTGAAATCTTCCTTTAACTCGGAGTTCTGGTCGTCAAGAAGCTGGTCCGCCATGGTGAGAGCTTCAGCTTACTTCACTCAAAACTACGTAGGAGAAACCAAATCGTGAATCCCTTCAAAAGTGAGAAAGAAAGAGATGGGAGCAACAGTGATAGTTGAACTTCCAGGCGACGTCGACTTGCTCCAATATCAAATCTTGATTTTGGCTGCTTAACTCACGAAGAAGGTGTAAAAAGATGAGGGATTTTTTATTTTGAGCGAAGTTATTTGGCTGTGAGAAGAAGACGTAGGAGAATTTGAGGAAGAGGGAAATAATTTAAAAAGAGGCAGCCACAGAAATATTTAGGAAGAGCCCGCGTTGAAAAGGATTACTTAGTTAATGTCTTTTCTGAATAAAACAAATTAAAAATAATAATAATGCTATGGAATAACGCGTTATGTATTGGCGTTATAAAAAGTAACTTTTCTTGTAGTGTAATGTTGAGAGTTCACGAAAACTACCATCTCATTGTCTTATGGGGCAGATGAAAAATATCATGAAACCAAATTTAAGGATGAAGAAATTGTGAAAAATTAGAGGACACGTCCACAAAGTGCAATAAAAAATGTGAGTGACTATTTCTCATTGAAGGTATATATCTGGGTTTAGATAGTTAGAACATGGAAGAAGTTAATGGTACTCATGACGATGAGTTGTCAAATAATTTAATTGGTCATGCTCATGTTGGAAGATCAAGGAACGTGGAGAAAAAAATCACGATGGATATAAATGTTGCAAGGGTTAAGGCTAGAGAGGTGCTAGTGAATATAAAGAAAAATAATCTTACAAATGTTTTGACATTAAAGATAATTTCTAATGCAAAAGCTAAGATGATTATTTCAAAGATGAAAGGTAGGTATGTTGTGCAAGAATTTGTGAAATTTCTAATAAGTAATCATTATTTATACTGGGTTCGATAAATTGATAAGGTTGAATGAATTGCTAATTTGATGTTAGCACACTATAATCAACTATATCGTGTGAATGCTTCTCCTCGATTATACTACTTGCTTGTACTTGCAAAATGAATCGGTATAAAATGCTATTGTTTGAGATGGTTGGAATGACTTCAATAGAAATGACATCCACCATAGCTTATATCTTTTTACCTAAAGAATGCGAAAATTGTTATGTATGTGCACTGCAAAACTTGAAGTTGTTATATAAACTGAATAAGTTTCAAGATGTTATCATCGCATTGACAATACCTAATCAATGAGGGTTCTGCATAGTTAGAGCGAAACAAACCATCTTACAACATTAGATAAAGCACAATGCATAATATAGATAAAAAACAAGTGAGACAGTAGCTTAATTAAATGAATCCAAATCAAGCATCATTGGAGTGCAACGTGGTTTATGAGATCATATGTCATGGAATGTACATGAGTCGGAATATCTAGGTACATTAGTGACTAGATAAAATGAAGGTTGTTTCCAATATACACATAAGTGGAGATAACTTCGTAGCGCTATGAATGGAATAAGTAGCATCCCCATATGATAGAGTTAGGAGTATACCATATGAGCAATTATGTAATTTGTTACATATGTCTAAGTCGATAACCAATCTTTTTCAAAATAAAAGGTGTTTTCTTTTCATTATATACTTAATATAATGTGTTGTATTAATTAATTAATTTAATTAAAAGTATAATTAATAGAAAATCTATAAATGGTTCGATTTGTGATAGTAGTTATAGTGTGTTGTAACCATGAGTGATTTATCACAACAAAACAAACTTATCATTTTAAATATTCTTAGTCAAGATGTATCAAGATTGAATATCAATACATCCATTAATGATAGAGTATGTAACGCTCTTCAAATATTGGACGGTGTATTACTCATGGTTGCCAGAAGCACCAAGGGGTTACGTATTGATGGTTATTGGATAACTATCGAATGACTTACTCGATAGTTTTTTGTTGGTTAATATAACTATGGTCAAATAGAAAATATCGATGTGATAAAATTACACTGTTCTTTTGACTTAAGAATACCATTGACCTTCAATGTGAAAGCTCCGCTTTGATTATAGTTAGATCATGACATGACATCCAGCAAACGACTGTAGTTTGGTTGAGTGGAAACATTGGAAGTGAAACACTATTCAAGAGAGGATTCATCTTCTTAGTTTATATGAGGTTAGTATCACGGTCAACTGAAGTCAACTCAAAGTCAAAGTCTCTGGTCAGAGTAGTATGGTCAATAATGATTGTTATTGTTGAACCTAAGACTTTGTGTTTGCACTATAGAGTTGAATATGGATGATATTGGAAATTTGACCATTACCAAATTCCGTAAGTCCAAAGTAATATAGTTTTGATAAAGAGAATTAGTATAAATGATTGTCACTACTGGGTAATGCTTAAATAAGTAAAATTGGTCTCTTTCGAAATGATGTGTAAGTGAAAAAATTCAGTCAAAATGTCACATCACTAGCTAAGGTGACGTGTGAACATTATATTCGAATTGTTTAATATTAATCACTGACTGAATTTACACCTTTGAGTCGAACAACCATAATGATGAATACTCCGAATAAACCATATGATTTAATTAATTTATAATCATTGTAAATTAAATAAATAAATTAATATTTCTATAATATTGACTATTATATTATATTTTATTTTTTTGTATACCATTAGCACTTAATAAAATTGTTTAAATTGGATGTAAATGAAATAACTACCGAATGGATTTGGGATCATTTGAGGCCCATGTCGTTTCCATTTTTTCCCAGTCGCAAAAGAAGAGGAGATGACAAGTTTTAAAATAATTAATAAATGGAAAGGAATAATATAAAGAAGGAATAAAGGTCTCTCTTTAATTAAACATTGATTACCTTATTTATTTCATTCTTTTCATAACCTTTTGGTTATTCATTCTTTTGATAACTCTCTGGTTCTCTCCTTCCTCTCTAATGGTACAAATTTTGAGAGCTTCCATAATTAAAAATTTCCCAAAACAAATACAAATTAAATTAGTTCATTAAAAGTGGTTTATCCCTCTTGATCCTTACAAAATCCGGAGGCTAATTTCTAAATCTAGGAGCTTTGATTCATTGTTCAAGGTGTAATTTATTGGCTACATCCAAAAAAATAATGCTCTAATTTAAATTCATCTATGTATTTATATCATTAATATAATTAGACTTTATATGATTTATCTCATGTTTTAACTAATCATCTTGCCACATGTATCTATTTTGATTAAAACACGTTTGTTGTATTGTTTTGATTTAGATCCATGTTTGTTTATCATCTCCCTTTAATATATATGTTCGTAATAAATTAATATGTTTTGAATCGCATATTACTTTTGAAAACTTGTTATTATTCTCTGTATTGCTTTGATCTATAAGCTCTTATCACAAAATCTATATATGCCTACTTTGTCCAAATTTCTTTTATTTTGACTTGAAAATTTATGAAACTGAAAGTTAATTTTTAATTGGATTTTTTCATATAATTATACATCAGTTACATTTCAAATACAAATGAATTGTATATGTTAAGTTATCTACTGTTCTTTTAAATTAATCTTTACTTTTATATGGTAAATACTTAAATATAAATGTTTAAATCATTGTTTAAAAGAAAAACTTGATTTAAAATTAATAAATGGACTTTTGTGCAAATTTTAATTCTTTGTGGTTTTCTATATTTAAAATCTCATGTAAAATTCTAAACTATAGTTTCGTTCCTAAATTAAAAGTTTAATCAAAACTGTTAACCTTAAAATCAAACTTATTTGTATATATATTCATATATCATATGCTACAATGTTTTCAAATATATGTTGTTTAGTAAATTATTGAAATATAATAATCATGTATATGGAAATTGTAATGACTTGCCTTTTCGACACTCAAAAGTCGACACTAAACATCCACGGTATTCACGTGCTGAGCATCCAAGTATCAGAAAGACAGATTATTGGGGTGAAAGAAAGAAAAGACAGAACATAATCTCACATCGTGTTAAGTAATATATGATATACAACAGATCTTTATAAAAGAAAACTGTAATATACATACATCAATCAGAGTAAACTAACATACCATCAGCCTGGACAGTTATAACAATATATCCTCACAACTGCTGATAAATACAAAACAACAATAAAAGCGAAAATAAAGATGCGTAAATACGTCTGGGTGGCATCCAGCTCGTCCCCTGAAGCTCCAAAGCATCCATAACTTAATCTAAAAATACGCTCAATCTAAACCGAGCTTATAAGAAAATAACGCCTGGATCAGCTTACTAAACCAGCGTGAGAAACACAAATCAAATAGATTTAATGTCATAAAACTTTCTAAAAATAAAGGTATCTCGTAAGACCACGCCACACATAAACACGGGCGGGTTTTTACCTTGCGGTAACTAAACCATTTCTATAAGAAATCCAATGATATTATAATAATGTCTGGGGTTTAAAATAAATATTTAATCATAGCCGAAATTGTTACATTAATTACATCCAGCGTATTAGGTATACAACCATGTCTGTAAAGGCACGTATTGGAGAATGGATTTCATACAATGAAAAGGCTATTAGGGTATCGTCTGTCATAGTCACTATTAGAACAACAGTAAATAGCGGTGGGGGTGGTATAACTTATATTTAAATGAAATAAACATTACCACTTTACAATTTCGACTAAGTATAAATGTATAACTCATATTTTCTCAACGTGTAGGGGACGGTAGACTTGTAGGAAGCTGACAGTCCCCTTTGCTAGCACCATTGGAGTTCAAAAATTGCTAAGAATTACCAGGACACAATGTTAGGCTTTAGGAAAGTAGGGAAGAAGCCTAACTGGATGAGCGCTAGCGTGTGGGATGCTTGGGTTGCTTGGTAGAACAACGATGAATTTAATGTAAGTCTATCATACATCACATAAACTTTTTTTACACCTGTAAATATAATGTCCAATTTAAATTTGCAGGCGGAGTCGGAGAGGAACTCTGCTAATAGAAACAAGAACCCAGTCACACATTGCGGTGGTTCCAAGTCATTTCAGCATCATCATGAGGATCTGGTAAATTTATTAATTGCAATTATAAACAGTTATTACATTTGTATATTTTAAGTTATAAGTTATTAATAAACAGTTATTACAACAGTAATACATATATACTAACTATCTCAGGAAAGAGCGCGTGAAGGTCCTGCCTCATATATGGATGTATTTGCTCATACTCATGCCATCAAGCAGACAGATGAAGCTGGCAACCTCACGTATGCACGGGAGGACGATGATAAAGCAACTGCTTCCTATGTAAGCATAATATTAATTAGTTGAAGTAATTATTTATAAAGAATTAAAATAATGTTGTGTAAATTTCAATTGTATTTTCTTTTGCATTGTAGGAAAAATTTCAGAAAGCACGAGCACAGATGCTGCATGAAACGGGACAGAAAGAGTTGATGCGTAATGAGGAGGATGCTATTTTTGACTCTATCATGGAACCGACGTCGCGATGTAGGCGTTTTGGCTTTGGGAACCAAGCGGTAAATTGTAAAAATAATCTACCTTACAAAAGTTGCATGATTTTTATAAAATTTATGTAAGTTCTATAACAACTTATTTCTATTCGTAGGCTAGGACCTCGCAGAAAGTGTAGCAAAAAGCTCAGCACAAAGCAGAGATTGCAGAGCTGAGAGCCATGGTTGCACAGCTATAGGAGCAAGACCGCCTTCGTGCTGTGAAGATGGCGCAGCTGAACCAGCGCTTGGCGGGAGTATGTGCAATAGCATGGGACATTCCCTTCGTCGTCGGGTGCTTTCGGAGGCGAGGACGAGTCTTGATAGGTACGTTATTTTGTGTTTGTGTTTGGACATTGTATATATGCACTTGGAGATGGTGAGTATGATGTGTTTTGTTATGTTTGGTATACTTTGAGGAGAGGTTGGATGTTTTATGTTGAGTTAGGTATGTTTGATACATTTTGTGGAGATGTTGGATGTTTGATGTTGATTGGATATGCTTGGTACATTTTGTGGAGACGTTGGATGTTTGATTTTATGTTTGTTGGATTGTTTGAGCTTGATTTGTTGTTAATATTGTTATTGGTATAATATGTGATTTTAGCTTCTATATATATATATATGATATATATGTGTGTGAAATGGAGCTGTGATATATATTGATGTATATGTATTGTATGGGAATTGAATGGCTGCTGGTACAAAAAAAATCATACAGAATATTGGTAAGGTTCGTGGCCACATGTACATCGCCAGCCGTTGGAAAACTATCGCTAATAGCTGTAGGAAGCCATCCGTAATCCATCGCTAATTCCCATCCAGAAGAGTCAGGAAGCGCGTAAGCTATTCCGACGGCTATACTGTTGGTTATCGATAGCCATCGACGGCTATCTGCTATCGGAATTTGATGTTATTCTTGTAGTGAGTATATCTTTAGAAAATATACCGAGGTCGAAAACCTTTCTATCCTTATGAGTCAGAATTGGCCTACCCCTTCCTGGATAGTACCGAATATGATCACTACCCCGGTTGCGAGCCAATAACCATACCGCCTCACAAGCATACAAAATGGATCAATATCGATCTAGATTGGGTGATGACCATACCCTAATGGTAGCGACCCACATAGCCCTGAAGCATATCCCATGTTTTAGTCATTACCGTATAAGGCTAGAGGCTACGTTTTACGTTTATATAGCAATCCCATTTGGAATGCTAACATTGCCCTCCAGAAAAAATTGCAATGCCAACATTCATCCACACAAATTGTTCAGGATATGAACAAACCGAAGTCACTACTTTTACTTCATCCTCAGGACTAATAACAAGTAGCCATTGCACTTCTAAGAACTCCATCTTTGATTCCATCATTATCAATTTGAATGCTTATGCTAATTCAAAGTTGTTTTCGGATATATATCTGATCTCGATCTATCCGAACTAACAAACGATAGTTTTCAAAACTGGCCAACATTTGATAGTCGGTTATTTAACTATCTAATAAACAAATAATCAAATCGGAGATTTAATTTTACATGGAAACCAAGCACGATTAAGCACATAAGCAACTACTAAGCCTCTTTAATTAATCATTTCATTAATTAAAATCACTTTTCAAATATTTGTATTAAACTACCCTATTACAAAAGATATTCACAAACTCTTCCCTAATATTTTCAATACTTTGAAAAATATTGATATACTTATCTCAATTGTATAAGTACACTCACAAATATTTCACTTTCAAAACTTAGAAAACTTTTCTATATACTTATATCAACAGTATAAGTATATTCACAAAGCACTACATTTCCAATACTTAGACAATGTACTCATATACTTATCTCAACGGTATAAGTATATTCACAAATCTTAAGAAATGTTTAATTTGCAAAACCATACTTAATTGGGTTAAAAACAATTGTCATTTAAAATATAAGTAACAGTAAAACCAAAACCACTTTTCTCTTTTTGGTGTTAAGTATGAAAAGATTACTTCCCATAACACCATAATTTAAAATGACCATTTATGGAAATCAGATCTCATTCTTTTTAAAAATTCTTTTTTTATAAATCCCTTTTATTTAAATTTCCTTTATATAACTTCTTTCTATTTATAAACTCTTTTATAAAATATCATTTATAAAACTCCTTCTATAAAAGTCCAAATTCATTTATAAAACTCCTTTTATAAAAGTCCAAACTCATTATAAAACTCCTTCTATAAAACTCCAAATTTATTTATAAAACTCATTCTACAAAACTCCAAATTCATTTATAAAGCTCCATTTATAAAAGTTCAAATTCATTTATAAAACTCCTTTTTATAAATCTCCGAATATAATTAAATTCTATATACTTTCCATAAAACGATCATTCCATATTCACTATAAATTCACAAATGTGATTTACTATTCCAATTTACCAAAATGATATAATTTTTCCTTTTTATAAAATACCATTTAAAAATCTATTCTTTTTTTTATAAAATACCATTTATAAATCTATTTTTCCATACAACATTTAATATAAAATATCACGCAAATATTTATTTCAATATATTTCTATTTTCTTTTAAAACAGAATCACCTTATATTATAAAAGATAAATTCTCCTTTCTTTAAAATAAACATGCGTTGTTATATTAACTTTTCTGTAAAATAAATACTTTTTGAAATACTTCTAAAAACATTTCCAGAAAGGTTAGAGTAAAGTAGAAAAGTTCGAAAACCATTTTAATAAAATATCACAAGAAATTCCAAGTCATATTTAAAAATCATTCTCTGAATCAAAACCATTTTCAAATCCAAGCAGCAAATAATAGTATTTCCAAAATACTACAATGAAGCCAATAGCTACCATAGCACTTAATCAATACTATTATTACCTTTGTCACTAAAAAGGTTCAACTTTTAGCATATATCAATGTCACATCCAATATGGCCAAACAACCAAGTTTTGATATTCAGAAATCTTTATAATAGTGGAATTCAAATCAATAGGTATATAACTGAAATTTAAAATCACAACGACGAGGAATCTTTTCAAAGCTAAAATTCAACCAACCAAACCAAGAAATCATTTAAGCACAAAACAATAATTTTCATCAATCATATATTATTAACTGTTCAATCAGAGGTGAGTTAACTCATCAAAATTTCAGTTGACGGTTATGTGTTCCTGTTTGATCTAAAATCGAACGACATCGATTTTAGCTCAACATTCCACTTGCTCCAAACTTAAGGAAATCAGTTCTAGTGCATAGATAACGTTCATACGAGCGTAATGCAAAAGACCGCGTTTCGACTAGACCTCGTATGAGAGAGTTATTGAATTTATAAGTTTTTAAATTAAGTAAATAATTAAAGTGTACTAATTACATTACTAATCACCTTATTAAATTAAAAGGCCTTCTCTCCCAAACTCTGATACCCTGTACATGTATAGAAATGCATAACTAACAATGCACCTCTCTCTCCTCCATACTCCTTCCACACTCGACGATTCGTTGTGCCGTCTTCACCAATGCATCACACATTGCGATTTCTACTTACCGGATACCATAAGTCAAATCTCGACTCTGTGAAATGAAATGCGACATTTAGCCCTAATCTACCATCACCAGGCCGCATTTCACTACACACGATCGGAGCTCCTTCGACCAACACAAATTTGTTCCTCTTGTCGCCACGAGTCCAACCATGCCATCACTTTCATCTCTGACCTCATCATTCGAAACCCGACCGTAACATCCACTGCACGACATATCAATGTCGCACCACCCAATACAGTGTCGCATCACCTCAAGCCACTACCACCGACATGCCTTCACTCGAGAGACCCAATGCTACCAACGCCTTGTCCAAATTCCTCCTCTATCTCCAAAAATCATAAACCCTAGCCACAACTCAAAATAGTCAATCCACCAACCTCGACCACACCCAAATCGAACACACCAAAACGAGATGCCCACCACGATCCCAACGGGTCCAACACCATCTGATTCCGTTAACTACAGCTCCGGTTTAATTCAATTTAGGGTGGCGACTACTTATTCTCGTTTACAGGTGAAGAAAAGAAAGAAAGGAAAAATAATGTAAGTAGGTTTAATGTTTAGTTTATAATTTGATTTCCAGCACGACGCTGCACAACATTTTGTTCGTGTACAAACCGCGAACGACAAAAACAAAAATACGACCAAGCATAAAAACACGACATGATCTCAAAATAACAATAAAATACACTAGTTATCTTATTCTGTAAAATTTCAAAAATACCAACGTTTGCCGCAAAATACGTCAAACGATAATTTCAATATTTTCCAAATTAAAATTACGGGAAAATCCTATAAATTGAAGAAAAAAATACATCATTAAAAATTAAGCCGTTTTAATAAAAATTAATTTCCTTATCATTTATTATATTTCAATCAAATCCGAATATTTAAATAAATTAAATATTCTCATTTAAAATATTAAAAATTCCAAGTTGTTACAGAAATATACATGTGTAGTTTAATTCAAATTGTAAGAGGATTTTGTGCAGTAATGTAACCTTTTGTCATTGAACCTTTCTTTTTGAAATCATTCTTATTAATGTTAATTTTGGATTTCAAATTATTTAAAACAACTATAAGTTTTCTAAATTTATATTCATATGTATATATCTATAATTATTATAGATGTAAACATATATTTCATTAGTCAAAACTTGAACAACAAAGACGTGCAAATTTGTTAATAAGTTATAAATATCATTTAATATATCAATTATTATGTTAGCGCCAAAATTGGTCACTAACACCCAAATGTAAATGAAAGCACCAACTAACAGTCACCGATAACAGATAGAATGTATGTAGAGAGTAATAATATGAAGAACAGTCAAA
This sequence comes from Allium fistulosum, assembly GCA_030737815.1. Lineage (NCBI taxonomy): Eukaryota > Viridiplantae > Streptophyta > Magnoliopsida > Asparagales > Amaryllidaceae > Allium > Allium fistulosum. Next base: position 1,362,846,511 of record CM060903.1, on the reverse strand, counting down.
ATTAAAATCAAAGCAGTAAAGAACAACAGATTTTATAGTGGTTCGACTATCTCCAGCCTACGTTCACTCTAGAAGTTTTCTTTTTATTGCTGTAATAATCGATTATAGTTACTACACTGCAGAGTAGTCCTAGCCTTAGAAAATAAAAAACCAGAGAGCCGAAGGAAGATCCCTTTTCCGAAACCCTGCATGCTGTATTTATAGGCAAATCTAGGTAGTTGGGCTTCCTGAGTAGTTCGTGCCCATCAAGACTCAACCCCTTCCTTCAATACACCGACTCCTTGACCAAATGCTGCCGACCCAGGAAATCTACCTAGGCGACTCGAAGTAAATCCCCTTTTAACTCGAAGTAATCCGAAGTGGCCGACCCGGTGAAACAACTACTTGGACACAAGACTATCGAGCCACCATGCCGAGCCACAATGCCGAGCGACGATGCCGAGCCACCTTGCCGAGCCACCATGCCGAGCCACCATGCCGAGCGACCCACGATGCCGAACGACATCTACCGACCCACCTAGGCCGAGCCATGCATATTGAACCATCCCTGACTGACCGTCTATCCATTTAGCTGGCAACAACCAATCGTATTCCAGTATCGCCAAATGAGCAGTCGATTTGGTTAAATCCGCTTGTCCACGGCCTTGCAAAAATGCGGGTTAACATATTACAATTAAAGAGAGAGAGAGAGAGATGAAAGGTTTCTCTCTTTTTATATATTGCAATATCTCCGCTTTATTAATTGCATGGGTTAAGAGAGGGAAACAAAATGTTTTCTTTTCTAAATTCATTTATACATGTTTCATTTACACATATATACTACTTACATACTACACTTACACTTCGCATAAATGAATGTATCTGATACATTCATCATAATACATACAAATTTAAATCATGTTTAAATCTCCATTTTAATAATTTCAACAAAATAAGATATTATTTAAATTTTTATTAGATTGGATCTAATATACATTGAGACCACAGAGGCCCAATAAGAATCCAAAAGAAATATTTTTTTGAGATTCACCCAATTAATCAGCTTCCGATTGGCTCGGTTCCAACAATGGTTTCAGAGCGAGGTTGGTTGAGGCATTCACCTGGTACGTTGGATATCCTAGATTTGATCCGTGCAACTAGCATGATAGGAGGATCTCGCATTGTGATCTATGACGAAGCATTGCATCTTGCCCTTACATGTACTATGATGGTTGTATTAGTCGAGAGGCTATAAGCAAAACTCGCTCGTGAGGTACCTAGTTGTGTCACCTCAAAGGAGTTTGGACAGAAGCAATAATGGTATCGAAGCCAAATAGTCTATGCGAGCTAAATTAGTCATGTTAGGGCTATCCCATTTAGCTTATCAATTTAGTAGGATGTTTAGAAAAGTAGTGTCTAGGCTTGGGTTTGGGTAATCAAGTACTCAGTCCTCCATGGCTACCTACCTAGCCCAAAAAATGAAGTAAGTCTAAAGGTTGCTCCTAATAGTAAAGGCTCAATTTGAATTGGACCTTAGGCTTATTTTCAAAAAAAAATTGAAAATTAAAAATCAAATTTAAGATAAGAAATATATTATATCTATTAAATATGATTTCAAAATTGTTTTTAATTTAGATAAGATTTTAAATTTAAAACGAGAATTACATTATAAATGTTATAATATTATTTTCAAAGTTGGCTTGGAAAACAATATATATTCACTACTACAAATCTGCAATCCTCGGATGTGTTTTTAACGTCGCTAAATTTTTTAACGACACTAAAAACTTGTCAGAAAAACAAGGGTCACTAAATCATTGAGCATCGCAAAAATGATGTCGTAAAAATTTAACGACGCCCCAGTGACGAAGGTAGAATAAAGGCATCACAATGGCGTCGCTAAACATTAGCGACGCCATTACGACGAAACATGAATATTAGAATTTGAACGTCGCAATGGCAATATTAATGTTTAGCGACGCTGTTGCGACATCTTTAATCTAATAAATAATATATGTCGCTGTGACGCCACTAAATTTTAACGATACCTTTGGAGCGACGATTGGGCATGTAAAATCAGAATATTAACGATGTCTTTATGACGGCTTGCCTAATCGTTACGGAATTCAACGACACGTCCCTTGATTCATTTACACCAACCACATTCAAATTGGTTAATCATATAAAATCAAGCAATCGATATAATACCATCTCAATCAAATAATCATATATATGTTAAGCTAATACATATAACTGTACCATCACAAACAAATACAAATTAAGTCTAAACACACATCCATAATCATAGTTAATAAAACAAAATCACATGATAACTATAATTTTCAACCCAAAAAATCTAAATAACACTTGTAAAAACACACAGACACACACATATGTATGTGTGTGTCTATATATATATATATATGTATGTATGTATGTGTGTATGTATATGAATGTATGTATGTATGTATGTGTATGTATATGTATGTATATGTATGTATGTTATGTATATGTATGTATGTATATGTATGTATGTATATGTATGTATATATATATGTATATATGTATGTATGTATGTATATGTATGTATGTGTATGTATGTTATGTATGTGTATGTATGTATGTGTATGTATGTATATGTATGTTATGTATATGTATGTATGTTATGTATATGTATGTTATGTATACGTATGTTATGTATATGTGTATATGTATGTATATGTATGTATGTATATATATGTATATGTATGTATGTTATGTATATGTATGTATGTTATGTATATGTATGTGTATGTGTATGTGTATGTATGTATATGTGTATGTATATGTATGTATATATATATATATGTATATGTATGTATATGTATGTATGTATATGTATATGTATGTATACATTAAATCATAGGGAACTATATAGAACCGGAATATTTACAATAACTACAGGACCATACAGACATCATAGGGAAGAAATTCTTTTTGTCCCAGATGGAAGTCAACAGACACTAAATTTAATGTCACAAGAAGCCATTAACCAATTAAAAATACAAAAATACAAATTGATCCATCTTGGATTAATGGTCATAGGTATAAGAGGATTGACGAGACAAAAGATTGGAACAAAATTATTATTAATATTGATAGATGACAGACACCAAGATATGGATAAAGCCATATTTGGAACGAGGATTGACGAGACAAAAGATTGGAACAAAATTATTATTAATATTGATAGATGACAGACACCAAGATATGGATAAAGCCATATTTGGAACGAGGATTGACGAGACAAAAGATTGGAACAAAATTATTATTAATATTGATAGATGACAGACACCAAGATATGGATAAAGCCATATTTGGAACCAAGGAAGTCGATATGAACAATAACATAGGAACTGTTTATATAGCTCCAAATTTTACCATGACCTTAAATAATTTTTATAAGCACATAAAAATCATCATACAAACTAAAGGTTTTGAAAATTTTATGGGAAAAAATATACTACTAGACATCACATTTTTAGGAAAATGCATGTCTAAATATACTCCGAAAATAAAAATTAAACTTGATAAGGTCATAAAAACGCTAAATTCTACGGGAATAAATTTTATAAAACCTATGGAAATAGATTCCTCTGTTCTTGCAGGACATGATGGAATATAACAAATCCTAACAACGCAACAGCAACATTAAAACCAAATAATATTGTAACATATAATAACTTAAACAAATCCATGTCAATAAGGTTTAAAGATTATGGACCCTCAAACCAACAAGAAATAGAAACTGATGAGGAAACTGAAGAACTAAACAGAAGAATAAATGGATAAAATAATATATCCAAAGGAACTTGGGATGGTTCTTGAACCATCTGAAATATATGAATTAGAACAAACTCTAAAATCAAAAAACCAAATAAATGAGAATACATTTGTTTACATTGATGATGAGAACAATATAAGAATAAGGGAAGTATATAATCTAGACGATTTCTTGGAAAATTCCCACGAAGCAAATAATGAAATACAACAACAAGATGTATTAAATGATATAGTATCAGAATTCACAGAACACATAGACTTAGCTGACCATGAGGAAAGTGGAAGCTCTGGGGTTTTATATCCTAATAAAAACCAAAAAACAATGCCTTATACTTTAGGACAACCCCTAGACAACCAGTTGAACCATATACAAATGAAAATAAAAACTTAAGGACGATAGGTAAAAGATTACCTAATGAAACAACTTTCTTTAAAGACAATTCAGTAATACTAAATGTCATAGAATGTCATCCCCAGTTACTAGATACATATCTAGAACAATGGACTGCTGCTATAGCAAGAGATTATGCAGCAAGGCATACAAACATAAATTCTGGTAAAGAAATTATCAGAATTGCTGAAAACTATTTAGGAGATATAACTAAAGTCATATGAGAAACCTATAAGCAAAGCTTTCCTGAAGAAATAAATAATTTAATAATACAAGAAAGTAATATTTACAACTTTGCTTACACCATGCATAAAATAATAACAGGAAGAGACGTAAACACAGGAGTAACCATAAGGCAACAAGAAGCCATGAGAGATTTAGAACAAATCCAATTGCTAGATTGGAAATACATAATAAAATTCTTAAAAGAATTTTTACATTACGCAACTATTTCAGAAAATTATTAGTGCTGAAATAGGAAATAGACTCTTTTCCAAACTACCAGGTGATTTAGGAAACGAAATACATAAATCTTGAATAGAACATTACCAAAATAATACTGCAAATATCCCAAAAGGATATGATAACATTGGAATAAGAATAACACATATTATTTCTGAACTAAAAAAGAATTGTACCTATATACAAATCCAAAGAGAATTAAAACAAAAAAATTATGGATTTTGTGGACAAATATATATTCCACAACAATATGGATCAAGGAATTACAACATAGATAGAAAACCTAAATTTAAAAGGAGGTATACTAAAAAATATTATTTAAGAAAATCAAATGCAAAAAAACCATATCTTAACAAAGAAAAACATGTTAGAAAATATAATCCAAGAAAAACATACACAAATACAATCACATGTTTTACTTGTAATGAAAAAGGACATTTATCTTCCTCATGTTCAAAAAGACATAACTTATTTACTAGAGAATCTAACCTTATAGATTCAGTCAAAGAAGATTTGATAGAATTTGCTTCTGATGTTTCAGAAACTTCTACAATATATTCTATAATATCCTTAGAAGAATTACAAGAACAAGAACAAATACAAACATCAAATTATACCTTAATTGATGAATTAATAGATTTTCAAGAAAATATGCCATATGAGTACCTACTGAATATTGTAAACAAAGAATTATGCGAACATAATTTCAAACATAAAATGAGAATAGATACCACGAAATGCGAACAAAACAGTATGAAGGATGCCTCAACACATCCACAAATTGCCCTTGCATAATTATTTGTGCAGTACCACAAGTAAATCTTAACCTTACAAACTACAAATACCTAGTCCATGAAGGTGTCACATACGACCTAAGTACTCTCATAAATTATGGCCTAGTCAAAAGGATTTATTTAATGAATGGGCCCAAGACGACTTACCAGAGCCCATTGGGAGCATTGCAGATCATCTAACAAATATATTGACTACAGATATATATATATATATATATATATATGGATTTTAAATCCATGCCCTCACTTTGGTAAACACATAGTCTAAATAAAAGCAAAATTTCTAGACTCGGACTTTGAAAACTGAAATGAAAATTTCATCCCAACCAAGACAAAGAGTGTCAAAATAAATGAGCAAACATATGAAAGATATAGAGCAGCTAAAATTGCTGATGACAAAGATTGGGACCACAACAAATTATATTTATATGCAGAAACCCCAGTGATCAAAATATACATCACAGATGCATTAGAAGAACACAGGCTGAGCTACAGAAGCTTTGATATTTATCACCCAAAATCTTCCATGATAAAAAGTTACAGGAAAGGAAGGTCCAGAGAAGTCAACATTGAAAATAAAAATGACAGAAAAGACGTGGATTCCACTACAATGTCTACAGATGAATAAAGGACATCCCTCCAACAAAAAGATATGACAAAAAGAAACCCACTTTTCCTTAGTGGGAATCCCCGGGAATAAAGCAAAAAGACAAGATGTGACATTTTTGCTTTCTCTTTTGACAAATGTATTTATTCTATTCTTAGTGCGCATTACCTTTTCTAAGTGAAGGACTGCTTTTTACCTCCACTAGTATGTAACAAAGGACAGCTGTAAATCCACCTATTGTATGGCTCAGGTTATATAATGAGCCCTTGTGTGTTGATGTAAGGATCGAATTATCAGTATTGTAAAAAATAATATAAGCTTTCTTTTTAATGGCTACCTTCTCCAACCTCTCTTCCTCTTCTTCAAAGATAATGAGTAACTAAAACATTAAGTCAGAGCTAAGGAAAGAAAGAATACATGACTGCTTCAGCTATGTAAATTCTCTTATTTTACTATAGATTTTTCGTTAATATTATGCTCACTATGTTTGAATGGCCAAGTTCTTTATAAACAATTGACACCAGCTGTTATAAGTTTAATAAGTAATTCCAACAGACGTAAGTCCGTTAGTCGAAAGAAGTACCGTGTGAGGGAAATAGTAGACGTTTAGGATGACAAGGTGAGGAAAAATGATTTAAGATATAAGGTTCTGGTAAAGGTTTTTAATAGATTCACGGTTATTTTAAACGAACCTAAAAGTAATATTAATGATAAATCAGAATGACAACATAAGAAATATCTAATGCCCATAAGCAGAAATGTATCTTAGTATTTCCAAAAGCTTTGACTACTTTCTCAAACATACCATCCAATCTTTCATAAAAAAGAAAAAACAAGTAAAATGGAAAAATTACAACAATATTTAGAAAATAAATTTATGATAAATATAATAAACATTATGAAGAATAATACAAACCTCACAGAAAATCAGAAACACCAGATAATAAGCATTTTAAAACAAAAATATTCACATGAATTAATTAGTGTTTATGACTATGAAACAAATTTAACTAAAATATATAACAACTTTAATATATGGAGAGAACCTGGTAATGTTATACTAACACCCAGATTTGTTAAAGAATTTTACAGAAAATGGAATAATTATTTAGAAACCAAAAATAAAACAGACTATAGCATAACAGAAGATAATGATTGGGAAAACTAATAATGAACAGATTTCCAAAAAATTGAAAATATAGAATTACTACAGAATTATTTAGAACAAAAATTCATGATTAAACTTATGATTATTCTAAGACAAACAAAACTGGATAAAAACCAACAGTATAATATAGCAAAGATATTCAAAAAGGAAATGTCAAACTTGCATATACATATCTATACGGTTCAATTGTCATCAATTCATCAAATAAATAAGTTCGTATGTCAAGTGTGATATGTGTATGTATATATGTATGTGTATGTATGTGTATGTGTATGTATGTATGTATCTGTATGTATGTGTATGTATGTGTATGTGTATGTGTATATGTATGTGTATGTGTATGTATATGTATGTGTATATATGTATATGTATGTGTGTATGTATATATGTATGTGTATGTGTGTGTATGTGTGTATCTGTATGTATGTGTGTATGTGTATGTGTGTGTATGTGTATGTGTATGTCTGTATGTATCTGTATGTATGTGTATGTGTATGTATATATATATGTGTATGTATGTATATATGTGTATGTGTATGTATGTATCTGTATGTGTATGTATGTATGTATGTGTATGTATATATGTGTATGTATGTATCTGTATGTATATGTGTGTATGTATGTGTATGTATATATGTATATATCTGTATGTATATGTATGTATGTGTATGTATATATGTATGTGTGTATATATGTATGTGTGTGTATATATGTATGTGTATGTATATGTATGTATGTGTATGTATATATGTATGTGTATGTATATGTATGTGTGTGTGTATGTGTATGTATATATGTATGTGTATGTATGTATATACGTATGTATATGTATGTATATATAAAATACACGAATCCATCACAAAATTTCAAATGAACAATTTACATATCATGTGATGCATCACTACCATCCTCACCGTTGTGTTGTTTGTACTCGTGCATAAACTCCATCACATTCACCATGCTTGTCTCTAACCAGCTCACTTTGTCTTGAGTGTAAAAATATCCTCATCCTTTGCTTTCAACTCCATATAGAGCTTGTCTCTCATTCAATTCAACACTTCTTGTGCTGAATGTGTTAATTTGGTACGGATGTATATAAATGATTCCATTAATACATATATACATTTCTTAACAATAATTATAATCATGTTATTACTGCTGGTCTGATAGAAGTTCAAAATCAAAAATATATGCTAGTAAGAAACTAAACAAATAAGGTAATCTTAAAACATATGGATATATGTCCAAACATAAAAGGTTCTCAAGAAGCACCAGGAAATTTTGTTTTTCAATTAGATTACTAATATAACATATAAAGTTCTTGAGTATTTATTACTTCATAGCAAAACTGCATGCATTTCGAAAAGGACAAATTTTCAAAAGAGGCTGCTTTTCAAAACCATTTGCACGAATAGGCCAAGTTCAAAACTATTTGCAGATATAGGCCAGTTTTGCCACCTCAGCGATGAGGTGGATTTTTTTTTAAAAAAAATAACATGGGGCGCATTTGTGAAATGCACCCCTTGTAATTTACACTGGCGCATCTGCCAAATGCAAGTGTAAATGCAGGTCTAAAACCTGGACAGCAAGCTTCATATTCAAATCCACATACACAAAATTCAAATCCAAACGAACAATCTTAAATGATAGCAAATGTTTATCTACATAAAAGCAAACAAATAAAACTACCAGTAAATAAATTCTAGCATAACATAATTAATATTCGATTATATTCAAATTAAAGTAGAAGTTATAGTTCGGTTACAAAAGCAAACTAATAGTTCGGTTACAAAAGCAAATAAAAATAGGAATACTCATGGTTGAGTAGGATCGTCTTGAGTAGGTGGGGGTTGAGAAGGTCCAGCGTCTTACGATTGGTGTGTATCTTGCATTCTTTTAGTTCTTCGCTCTCTAGTCCGCATAGCTTGTTCGGAAGAGCTTGGCCGTGTTAATCGATTTCTAAAAAGTAGTGTGTCAATAAGTTTCTTGAAATCAAGACAACGTGGTTGAACTTCTCGTTCGGATACTCTACCATGTCCGATATCGTCCAATCTTCTTCCTACCGTCTCTAGTACGTCGACCTACAAGTTGCAGTTGTTTATTCAAAATTAGAAACATGATTCAAGTGAACGAACTAAAAATATCACGGTAATGTGAAGATTTACCACGTCTCGCTCAAGCGGTGCACGAGCGATATATGCTCGTTCGTGAGAAGTCCGATCTGCAACAATGAATCTTCGAGTAATCGACCAGTACCAAGTCATGTATCTCGAAATAGGAATGGTAGGAAACTGTTGGTGGACGATACAGTTATGTCTATCGTTCCACTGGACGATAGCAAACTCCAAATCTGGCTTTTGTTCGCATGGATCAGGTATGTGTTGATGAAGACCAAACTGTCACATCACTCGATCAGGATTATACATTTGTACATCTCGCATGCATATGATAGATGTCTTACAAAGCCAACTATGCATCTTACTTAGACATATCTGCGGAAGATCGACTAGCACATCCTATGTGTACGGATTCCATATAACAGCTTCATATGTTAACTTGTCGAGCTGGTCGCGATAGAAAGTGGCCACTTGCTTTGGAGACTCAACCCAACTCCTTGAACCAAACCATCTATACCAATAGTTATACAATTAGAGTTTTATTGGTACAAAAATACACACATGTAAATGTAGTTGGAAATTAACTACCTTGCTCTGATAATGATAACTCGGAATAGTACCAAGAATTTGAGTAGAATGTTGGTTCAAATTAGTGGTAATTGCATCTTCAATATGTCTCAACTCCTCTTTTATTACAAATACTTCAATCACTTTCATATTAACGGAAAACATAGCATCGACATCTTCATCATCATTTACGTCGATAGCAGAAGATCCAGAATCAGTAACCCACTTGCTTACTAATTTTACATCATACTCTTGTGAATTAATTTTTGTCACCCTATACACCGTTTCTTTTAGTTCATGATAGGAGCAAAAAAATTTAACCTTTGAACCTTTTTGATTACCACCAACATATACCGGTGTATTGTTTTCTTTTATAGTCAATTTTCCATCAAAGTAGCAAATAATTGGGATGAAATCCGACATACTACACAAGAATTTTAGAACAATCAATTACTACACAAATACTAATGACATAATAAAGCATAAAAATGAGAGGATGGACATGTGAAAAGTAGAATATGAAAATACCCCAAATTAAGCTAGGGTTTGAGTTTAAAATATAATTTTACCTTCAAATTGATGCCAAATAGCTGATAGGAGTAATCCGACTAGTAATCCTTGTATATTTTGTGATTTTAAGTAGATGTTGATCAATTTTTGAGCTGAGTGAAAGATAGATTCGGAATTGGATGTTGGAAAAGAATGTTTTAGTTTGAGTGAAAATAATGAGATGGGTACTGCTTTCAGGTCTCTGTTTGGATAATAATTTACACTGGCGCATTTGGCAGATGCGCCAGTGTAAATTATAAGGGGCGCCAGTGTAAAAAATCCACCTTATCGCTGAGGTGGCAAAACTGGCCTATATCTGCAAATAGTTTTGAACTTGGCCTATTCGTGTAAATGGTTTTGAAAAGCAGCCTCTTTTGAAAATTTGTCCTTTCGGAAAAAAATGCAGATTGCATTTTTGCTACAATATACAGATGTGTGTCAATCGATTATGTTTCACGTGTCCTTATTTTGGATGTGCTTAATGATCTCAGCCTTCCTTTTGTCTACTCATCTCCCTTCCAAACAATTCTATTCACAGTTGAGTGCCGTATTTGTACCTATCCTAAATATGAACACATACTCAATATATAGTTCCCTTCATCTTTTACTTTATACATATTCCTTCAGACTTAGCTTTGATCAATTTTTTAAAACAGCTGCACGAAATGCATGCGTTGAATTTTATTAATTAAAAAAATATGTGACAGTAACATCTCTTATGTTCAAAGCTTATCTGCCTCGTTTCCCGTTCAGCTCAGCTAACCAAAATACTAAATTATGCATATTATCTTCACACCATTAGTTGACCAATACAGAATTCAATACAATTCTCCGGAATACAAAGAAGAAATAAAGAAAAAAGAGAACAAACAATGGATGTGATAGACCTTTCAAAATTGCCGATCAACAAAAAGAAAATGCTAACTGTTTGTGAAGAAAAAGGCTACTTAATTTCAAAAATTACGCGCTTGCTAATTACTTCACCGACTTCACTGTTATTTAGAAAAATTAAGCGCTTACTAGTACTAAATGCATGATTTTATTAAAAAAAAAAAAATAAAGAATTAGGAAAGAGTCTTGATTTGAAAAGCTTCCTTGGTCTCTTTGACCTCAGACCGCCCCAGACCTCAATCTAATCATGCTCTACCAAGGCATTAAAAGTTATTTTCTCTAAGTCTCAAAGTTTGGGCCATGAAACTCTGTTTCCCTAGAGTCAGCAGTTATTTAGAACGAAAGAATACGGTCAAGGTTAGGAGAAATGTAGAGGAAAAGTAGAATTTTATATATTCAAGCATATTAATCTCAGTCAATTGCATATATGTTAAAAAATTGTAGTTATCGGTAGAAGCCTTAATTAGCGATTAACATGATCTTCGACTTTATTTACAAAAGTAGAATATGGATAAATAATACTCATAACAGCATCAGATTTTATAGTTCAACCATAAAAAAATAAAGGATAAATCTCTTTTCTAGCTTTGTATTAAGGAAGCAGATTCAATTCTAACAGCAAAAACGGGAGAAGCACAATTCACACTGAACATCAGAAAATTAATAAAGATACAGTTTAACATCAAATTAAGACTCTTTCCTACTAAATCATTAACGTTGTTATGCAGGTGAAGCACTTACGCGCTTACTAATTACTTGACTGACTTCACTGTTAATCATGTGTAAATAGTAAATACTACTCCAAAGTTGTTTCCACGTACCCAATGTGTTTGAATGTTGAATAAAGATAGAAAATCTGGACATAGTGTCAGTTTGACAGATTGATATTTGATGTCTATAATAATATTTAATGGTATATTTAAACTTACCGATAAATTTCATACCACAAGACTATTGCCAAAACCAGGCCTACAAGTCCGTCTTCTACTCGATCTCGTCTCTCCACTTGAGACGAGCTCTTCAAATATATGATCTTCTTGCGTGATCTCCTTGCCTTCATCCCATAGCTCGGCAATCTTGCTTTGTATTTTGCCTGAGTGTACATATACATACATACATATATATTGTGTGTGTTTTTGTGTGTGTATCATATTTAGCATCTTATAATACATTATATGTATTAGAGTATTTAAATCAATGCGGATAACTTACAACAAATTCAGCGGATGATTTGTCAATCCATCGATTTTCTGAACCATTGGATGGGGTAATGTAACGCATCCGCTTGTACGCCTCCATACATATAGGCTCTCGCCGATACTCCACCAACTGGTTATAATTAAATATATTATCGAACATTGTACCGATTGTTTATTATTTAAAAATAAATTAAAGGATTACCAAATCACTTTTGTACTGTGCAGTCGATCTAGAATCTCCAGCATGTGCTTTAGGATTGGAATGGCGATTCTTAGAGTTTTGGGCTGCTCGCTGTTTCACATCCTCCCGTTTCTAATGTGCCTTAAACTGATTCTACACCCCGGTAGATATGCACCCGTGCTTCTTATTCATTTTCTTCATTTATAAGACAATGCATCTATAACATTTTGAGCATATGGAATTCCAAACATGTCTTACCATACCAAGTGTAGTGTCGGGTACCCATGTGAACTTATCCTGTACGTTCAGTTAAATATATTGTCATTATGTATACAAGTAAAACCATGATTGATGCGAGCATAATGATTTGTGTGATCCCTTGTACATGAGGATTTGGTAGACAACATAGAACAATGAGATTACTTTTTATCTGTTTATTTTTATCTGTTTACCGGTAATCATGCGAAGGGACTGTTCTAACGTTATCACGATATTCACTGTGTTTGGTTAACCATTACAGATATTATAACGACACTTCAGGATTTATCCATCACCGCACTCTGTGGAAGTTGAAGGTGAGTCAAATTACCCTGCAAGTCAATGCCCTTCTATATTATGTATCAATATCGTCCATTGATTTCTGTTATATATCTGAAACTTGTAATTTTCCATTTACACGATATTCTGTTAACTTAAAAGATGACACGTGATAGATTTCAGGTAGTGTTTATGCCAACTGCAGAGATGTAATTTCATTTCACAAAATCTTCGAATTGTCTGATCCCATGTAGGACTTGTTAGTTTGTAATATTTATTTGATTTTTTTTTATTTCCCTATTTTGATATTTTTCTTGAATTAATGTGTGCTAATTTCTTAATGTCTGCAATTTTTGTGGAGTGGCAGATTTTGCTTACTGCAGATGTGATATAATCCCCGCTTCAATTGTGCAACTTCTTATTACTGCAATTCAAGTTATTACTGTAAAATAACTATTCGCAGTTATAAAACAATCTGTCTCCAACTTTTTCGAGACGAACAAATTTTGAATCTTCTTTCATGCGCTTCGTCTCTTATTAGAGTTTTCTGCAATATACAAAAGTCTATCGGATTTATTGTATGGAGAATACGATTTAAATCCCGATTCGGATCTAATCTTCCCCTTAACGATTCGATTTAATTCCGATCCAAACTTGGTCAAAACTGCAAATAAAAAACATTCTATTTATATACTAACATACTTAATATGTTTATTCGGATTCAAAATTCAAAATACAATGTTTTCGAAATAAAATAAAAATATAATAAGAGAAGAAATTGAGTTTTATGTTTAATTGTAAAAGTTCAAACATCAAAATCAATTTCAAATTGTGTGCAAACCTTCAAATACGAATCTTTTGAATCTACGATTTACGATTTGAATCTCGTTTCGATTTAAAGTTTGAACTTTACGATTTACGATTTAAATCCCGTTTTGAAAACATTGGTTGTTGTCACTACAGTTTTTTTTTGGTCGATCCATTTTATATTGCTTTTCATAGTACGATTGCACTCAATCAAAGAAATTAACATTTCAGGCTTCATCGTAATTAACTTGGGAGATAGTTTATCAAACACACTCGTTTAACTAAAAAGTGATGATGATGTCATTGTTTAAACAAAGGGATGATCAAAGAATCAACAAACGGCATCGACATAACCATTTTTTTAAATATTGGTATCTATTTGGTTTTCAGATATAGATGGGAACGGATTTTGAATTATTCTGTATCCATTGAACGCTTTTATCCTAGTACGCTCTAAATTGGTCGTGTAGAAATATGATTCGTATAAACTATAAAAAGCTACAATGTCGTAGCTTTTACATGTACAAATATATTTTCGATGGTAAAAATAAAAACAAAACTTAATTTGAGGAAATGTCTGATGAGTTTTTATAGCAATCAGGATGAAAGACTAACAAAAGCGTATGTCAATGATTTACTAGAAGACCTCGAATTGTATTATAGCAATTGCAAAAGCATTGCATCATAAAATATGAACAAAAACATATTGATTAGTGGAAAAAAAGGTATACCCAGTTATAGAATGCATTTTGTGTGTATACAGTAACAACATTCATCAACAAATTATTGTGTTTATACAGTGATTACGTATGGACTACTATAAAGAGTAATTTTTGTAGAAAGTTGTTCATTGTATCCTTTTCTCACTAACCAATATGCATTTGCTAAGCAACAGACCTTTTCTCGTTTGGTTTTTAATACCCAAAAAAATAATAGAATAAATGTAGTTGTCATGCTAGTCAAAATTGGAGAACTTATCATCTACAAAGATTTTAGTCGCTAATCATGCATAAACAAATAGCCTTAAGGAAACTAACAAAGAAAAGCATATAGTCAATGCTGTATGAGCTAGTATATTTGTCAATTTATGCAAAATAATTCGAGAAAAAAATAATATCAGGCTCCAATTCTTCAATGTAGATATTAATATTACTGTGTATCTTTGTGTTCAGATGATTGAGAAAATAGAAAAGAAAATCTCCTTATAAAGAGAAGCTACAGACAGCATGACTGACTGGAATGCATAAAAATTGGTTAAGTAGATGAAAGCAGGTGTTAATGATTCTCCTAACACATTTTCGTTATCTTTCGTTTAGCTGCCTGAGTAAGAGCAGTTAATGAAACCGTTATCTAGCATTCTGTTAAATATATGATTATGACCCTACATTTGAAAAAGTTTTGTTATTTTACTTGAACTATATGTTGTGATTACTAAATCCCACCATTGCCTGTATAGTATATCACTTAGTTCAACTAACTAATTAGACATTCTGTCAAGTTCCAACTCTCAACTGCTCACTTTATATGTTTTATGTTGGAGTTTAGAGAACTGTTTCTTTGATAGCTGGATATTTTCTTAGAGAAACCATTTTTACAGCCAAGTCTTGTAATATCCTCGTGTAGTAAGAGTTTTACGTAATTTGGTTTTGACTTGGCTTTGTATTATATGCAAAATTTTAAAAGGAAGTGTGCTTTGACTTTGGTAGTTTGGTTGATATGAAAATGCTACTCCATAATCCATATGGTATATATTTATTCTCACCACAAAGACTACCTTTTGCTCTAAACGGTAACTTAGGAATATTTAGTTATCTATACATGTATAATACTTCCGTTCCGTTTGGTACATGAAAGAGAGAATGTATGTACAAAGAGGGACTGCATGCTTGGGTTCTGTAATGAAAGAGTTGACCCAATGAAAGTTAGTTAACATGTGTCCATACGCACAGTCCTTGAAATTTGAAAGAAAAATTTAGTATATGATGTCCAATTAATGTAGAAATATTATAAGTCATAAAGATGCATAAACACTGTCATTTTAATATGTAAAAAAAATGGGTTAGTCGATGTTTCGAAGATTTGATCACAAGCACATTCAAATAGTTAATTAAGTGCGTTAAGCATATGTAAACACAACAGCTGTATGTAACAAAGTAGTTAAGGCACTAAGGCACAAAAAGACGCAAGCCTTGTGCCTTGGACTTTTTTGAGCCTTGGACGTTTTTTGCATGCCTTTTACACAAGTTGGATCTACTATTTTGCTAAATACAAATTAAATTTTAAACTATATTTTATAATTCATTCAACTATTTAAATATTTTATTAACTAAATTTTAGTATATGATGTCCAATTAATGTAGAAATATTATAAGTCATAAAGATGCATAAACACTGTCATTTTAATATGTAAAAAAAATGGGTTAGTCGATGTTTTGAAGATTTGATCACAAGCACATTCAAATAGTTACCTAAATGCGTTAAGCATATGTAAACACAACAGTTGTATGTAACAAAGTAGTTAAGGCACTAAGGCACAAAAAGACGCAAGCCTTGTGCCTTGGACTTTTTTGAGCCTTGGACGTTTTTTGCATGCCTTTTACACAAGTTGGATCTACTATTTTGCTAAATACAAATTAAATTTTAAACTATATTTTATAATTCATTCAACTATTTAAATATTTTATTAACTAAATTTTAAATTTTAACCATATTTTATAATACATTTAACTATCAAAAAAATTTATTTAACTATTTTGTAAACTAAAATTTGAATTTTGCAAAAGGGCACTTCAAACTGCAAAAAGACGCACTCAAACTGCAAAAAAGTGCATAACGTGCGTCTGAGCCTTTTCCGAGCCTAGGCGCGCGCCTTGATAAAACTAGTATGTAAGTGTTTCAAAACTTCAGTAAGATAAAATGATGTTGTATTCAAAAATGCATAAATTATAGCGCAGCCTTTCATTCTCAATTTGAAACTGAAGACTCGTATTGATATATTCACTAATATTCTTAAAAGAAAATTCAACTAAAATTCAGAAGCATTACATGCACAGCATATGTTGGTATCAGATCAAGCCATCTCCACTAAAAAAACAGTGTGTTGTAACCAATGTTTTCAAAATGGGATTTAAATCGTAAATCTTAAATTTCAGATTTTGAATCGAAACGAGATTCAAATCGTAAATCGTAGATTCAGAAGGTTAGTATTTGAAGGTT
This sequence comes from Allium fistulosum, assembly GCA_030737815.1. Taxonomy (NCBI): domain Eukaryota; kingdom Viridiplantae; phylum Streptophyta; class Magnoliopsida; order Asparagales; family Amaryllidaceae; genus Allium; species Allium fistulosum. The sequence goes on along the minus strand of CM060903.1, from coordinate 1,362,829,224 downwards.
TGCCCACAATTTAAAATTGATTTTGATGTTTGAACTTCTACAGTTAAATATATAAAACTCACTTTTCTCCCCTATTCATTTTTACTTTGTTTTGAAACGTTGTAATTAGAATTGTGAATCCAAATAAATATGCAAAATACGTTAGTATGAGTAAAATGTGTTTTTTTATTTGCATTTTTTTACTAAGTTTGAATCGAAATGTAAATCGAATCGTTAAGGGAGAGATCTGATCTGAATCGGGATTTAAATCGTAGGATTTTAAGATTTTTGACAACAATGGTTGCAACTATAACAAATAGTTATGAATCATACTATAACCGTTGTATCGCTCTTAAAGGATATTCTAGAATTATCAAAACATTGTTCGACTTTATTAGCTTCTTTCACACTTGAAACCTCTAAGATAAATTAATCATTGTTTACCCCTTTTTTATTTTTAGAAAAGCTTCTAAGCCGACGTTGCCGCTTTATTAATTCAGTGTTGGAAGTATTATACATGTATATTATATTTTATTTATTTTTTATTTTGGCTTAATTGCAAATGTTTAACGTAGATATTAGGCTCCTACTAGTTGACTTACAAGTTGAACAGTTAAAAGAGGAACTTGGAAACTTAACACAACTGATTTTTCATTTTTTTTCTTATTTCAAAACATCAAAAGGCCTTTTTAGTTAAAAAAGAAAAATAATTTTGCTTTTTGATTAGAAAAGCAACCCTTGGTTAGAAAATTATTTCCATCATTGTTTTAAACATATTTTATTTTATTTTTATTTTGGCTTAATTGCAAATGTTTTAATGCAGATATCATACAGTAATCAGGAATGTGAAAGTTTAAAAATCATCGAGCTCTTTAGAAAAACAGAAACAAAGAAAATAGCTCACCGAAATTTGCTTCTTTGCTTCAGTAAGCAAAATTAATTCTCTATTAGGCAGTTGTGTAAGATCAATCTCGTGTTCCGATTTATTCAGCAAAGCTTTGTCAACTAAAAATAAATAAAAAATGATAAGATTATCCAAATTGTAAGATAACTATAGAAAAAAAGAAAACCAAACGTGAATATCGCCCGTACACTAAGGGCCTCTTTGGCAATCAAAAACAAAATTGTTTTCACTTTTCTAGAAAGCTCTTTACTTTTAAATATTTGAAAATCATTATAACAAAATATATCCTGCCAAACATGTCTGAAGCGCGCATTTTTGCTAACTTAATTCAAAAACAGATTTGATAAACCAGGTAAAAAATACAGAAAAGTATTTCTCTTCAACATTTCAAATAACTGATTCTAAAGATATGACATAATAACCTAATATCTCGTCCTTCATCACTTTATATGACAATTGCTAATAGAATTTCAACCTAGCATAAAACAATTAAATACATGAGCCTATGATATATCCCCTGTAACCTTATCTTGAGTGAAGTCATAAAAATTAACAAGACTAGTAGTCCTTTGATATTAATAGAGGTGCATACAACCCATACTCGACCCGACCTAACCCACCAACCCGACCCAACCTAATCTGGTTCGGGTCGGATATGGGTTACAATTTGTAACCCATATCACATACGGGTCGGGTGCAATATTTTATTCAACCCAACTCTATTTTAACCCAACCCTACATAAAAAAAATTCAATGGGTATCATTTGATGTAAAATAAGAATAGTTAAAATATATAATAAAATATATGTATTTTAGAATAAATGTACTAAAATAATCATATTTGATGCCAGTCCAAGTAAAATTAGAGCGATTAAAATAAATAGGATTGACTTAGAGATTTTGAGAAATATTCTAGGAGCATTTTTTATGTAAATTGGAATGAAATTCTTACTATAATATGTAGTGAATCAATTCTATGTAATGTCTTCTATAACGAAATTCTAAACTCTAATGAAATACTCGTTGTAATGAATCAGTTATATTTATGCATTATGCTAGCTAAATTCTGCTATTTTGAGTTGAATATTTTGATTTTTTTTCATGTTCTCATTTTCGTATTATGTTTATGTAACCCAACCCAACCCTACTAAACCCGACCCAACCTATACTTCGACCCAACCCATATCCAACCTCACGTGGTATCAGATACAGGTTTAACTATCTTTAACCTTGTGTAGTTAATGCCCCGCTATAACCCCGCTATATCTCATAGCGGATTTCTACCGCTACGATTTTTCCATATAGCCCCAAAATATAGCCTTTCCGTTTTAAGCCCCGCTATTTCCGCTATATCCCGTTATTTCCGCTATATTCCGCTATTTCCGCTATATCTTCTTTAATAAAATGAATTGAAAAATTGCATTTATACATTATAAAAATTATGAAACTAGTTTATTTGATTTAATTTTTAATATATTTTTAGAAATGAAAATACTCTAATATTCTACCAAATTCAATTATGTTATATAACAGTTTTATGTTTATTTAAAGTATATTCGCACATGTTTTTATTTAAAATTATTTATGTATTAATTATAATTCAATTGAATGATATTTTTTCATTTAATTACCATTTATATATTTGAAAAAACATTAAGTACGGGTTTTATATGCTATTTTAGAGCCATCCGCTATATCCCGCTATATCCTCGCTGTATCCCCGCTATGACTTTTTGCACCTCCACCGCTTTGAATCCGCCGAGCGCTTTAACTGTACAGCTTTAACCCATAACTATACGGATTTGGTGAAGTATTTGGTCCAATCCGACCCAACTCATACTTTGTGCAGCCCTAGATATTAACCCTACAATGAAAAACCTATGCATTAAATTAAATCATGGGCATCCCTTGGACATATCAAAACATAAAAAACAAAAAAAAAAGTAACTAATTTATAAATTTTAATGGCGACAATCCTCCATTGTAAAAAATTTCATATAACAAATGAAAGAAATCACAAGAAAGGATGATCAAAGATTCGCATATGTCACACATTTAACCATAAATACTCATTAAAAACAATAAAAAATTACAGGCATTATGTACTAATTATGAATTCGTAATATTAGACAGTCATACCTGATCGATGCTTGAGATTTGGACTTATAATCGATGCACAGTTTCTGCTTGAAAATCTAAGTCTAGGGTTCTTGATTGTTTCGTTGAATTTGAGGGTAATAAATCTAGGGTTTGGAGAGAGAGAGAGGGGTATTCGATTTTGAGAGGGAGAGGTAACTCCGTATTTGGTTTTAGGTTTTGAGAGAGAGACGTATTCGGTTTTGTTTTATTTCGCGTAAATAATAAAACGCAACTTTTATTGATGGATAGGTCCGGGGAAAAAGTGAGGGCGTCACCTGCCCAAGCAAATTAGGGATGACTCCGTGACAATTTAGGATCCGTGTTAAATTTAGTGACACGGTGTCACTATCAAGTCGCTACGGCGCCGCTAAATGACATCAGAAATCAACTTCCACTCTAGTAGTGATTATAACTGTTATGATAAAGTTTTCAAAAGTGCTTTAAAATATAATAAACATGTTTCGAAATTTTTAATATTTATTAATAATATTAATAAATTAGTTAAATAATTAAGTAATGCGTGCGTGCGTGCGTGCGTACACACACACACACATATATATATATATATATATACACATATATATATATATATACACACACATGTGTATATATATACATATATATATATATATATGCATATATATATATATATATATATATATATCTATACTATAAAGCAAAATCTTTGATCAACCGGTCAAAGTGAAGTCTTTTTGGCATTTAGATGACTGTTCAGAGTTTAAAACATATGAGACATACGGGTCTTATCTGCGATTTCAAATGTACTAAGTTTTCGAAAATGCAAAATTTTGAATATATATACAATAGTTTTCAAATATACGGACCTTATATATATGGCTTCAAACTTATAATTTTCTAACATCTATAAGCTTTGAATATATGATAGTTTTTAAAAGTATCAATTTCGTACAAGTAAGCTTTTAAGAATATATAGGTTCACGTATGTTGTTTTAAACACATAAAGGGTGTTGTAAAAACAGAATTACATAAATTCAAAGTTAAAATTCTAAAACAGATGATCCCAGAAGCAGGACTGGGACAAGTTAGAAGGGACGGTGCAGGTTTCCAAACTCTTAACGCTTAGATCGGTAGTTTTTTATATTTATTTCTACATGTCAGTAAGACGGGATGGTGTTACAGCAAACTTTGCTACGATTTACATTGTGGCTAAATTAATTTAATTTTACTTTTAATTTTGTACGCACCCACTCTTTTCCAAACTAATATCAATTATCAATTATTAGGATAATGTAAATTACTTCGGCTTGATTAGGCAATAAAACAATATTTTTTTCTAAAACTTTATTCACATTGTTTATATAAAAATCATGTACTCTTAAATTGGTCATCAAATCATTAAGCCTTGACAGTATTACCATTGTTGAACGTTTTTATGCTTCCAATCAACCTAATTTTTCTAACTTTCTTAATTATGGTGCTTAAATTTTCAGAGCTTGGACATTTAATTGGTGTAAACTGCTTAGCCCTTCATCGAATATTTGGTGTGGGAGTTCTATTAAGTGGAGCTCCTGGCTCAGTATGCAAGGTATGCAACTTCGTTTTAGCAGTAAATTAAATTTTTGTTTAGTCGGTGTATGTAACTAAATTAATGTCATGTTTTGTCTTCCAATATCAAGGCAATAATGTTTGCTTTGTGTTAAAATAATAATATTGGCTGTTCCATTTTTATCAAACCTGCTTTATGCAATCATTGTACCAATGCGGTAAACATGCATATAGGTTATCGGGTATACAGTAAATATGCTAGATAAATTTTCCATATAGACAACCATGTCCACAACAATTCATTTCTTTAACTATATTCCCCTTTTTTGGCTGCTTACTTTTGCAATTATGTTTATGCTATCTTCTTCTTCAGGTCCATTAAATTATGTGTTCTTTTCTCTAGCGAACTCACGAAACTTTATAAAGACCTACTCAAATCTTTACTCCCCTTGGTTTAAGCTATGTAATCATGTGCACACAAATATTGCTTCATAAGTACATTCAGATAGTGATTGACATATTAGTATTTAAAGAACACGCTTTTTTTGTAAGTATTTTATGCTTTCTTCTTTATATGATTTCATTTCAGTACACATTAATTTAACAATCTTATACTGATGACCTTTATCCTTCACTATAATAAGGTGGTGCCTGTGAACTGACCACATTACTTTTTCAATGTTTTATAGTTTTGTTTCCAATACAATGTTTTTTGATATTTAACTATTTTTGGATTTGATTGTTTAAGCTATATGTATTCCACATTTTAAATTATAACTGGCAATATATTTAGAGTTTGAACATATACTAGAAAGCTATGTCCATTACGGGAGTTAATTAGATTGAGTTGCATTTATAGGAATTTTTTTTGGTTTTATTCAATCAGTTTTTGTGCACATGTACAAAAAATAAAGAATTAGTTATTATTTGTAACTTTAAGTTATGATCATATGGTCATATTTGTTGCTATTGTTGTGCTTACTTTTGGCAAATTTGCTGAATCTGTCACCTAGATAGTGGAATCCAAAGGATATCATCATGGGCCACCTAATTTTCAAACTTTTAACATCCATTATTTCAGTGTGTTCATAATTACTGAAATTTGCGATAGTATGAAGACTGAAATGGTCAAAAGTCATCTCAACGTCTTCACGGTTTATAGATAATTAAAAGTCGCATTAGAGGCAATAAAATTTAAGTCTCATAATATACTTTTCCCATTCAATATTTACACAGAAACCAAATTGATGCTTGAAAGTACAATAACGAGTTTTGTGCTAATTTGTTCACACTATTTGACATAAAAAAGAAATTAGTTCATGTATTTATTTATGTCAAGCATTATTTATGCATATGAACATTATTCACGATAAAGGAATTTGCTTTTGATTTTCTTTGCACGCGTCTAATGAACGTGCCTAATACTTTTACCATAGTTGTCTATTGTGCAATACAAAAATGTAAATTATACTCATTTTCTCAATCAAGGTTTATTATTTCCTTACTGTGCAAGCTAATTTAATTGCTATTATTCAATATAGCCTCAAATTCTCTGTAATATGTATGCAGCCTAACCATTTTTTAACTACTGCTGCATATTGCAGCAGCTTGAGCAAGTTGGGGCCGCTGCATTGCAGCAGCCTGTTGCTGCCTTACAAGCAGAACCTTTTTTCCTATCGATTCTTTGATTTTGACATTAGATGGTCGAAAACTTGAATATCCTTTTGATACCAGTAACAATTTAGGCTTACACATTGGGACCCTGCTTTCCAGGGAAAAGGGAGTTCGTTACATGATTGAACTTAAGAGCGCCATCACTAGGTGGTTGTGGTGTAGCATTATTGTTATTATTATTTTCATCACTAATATTGCAAGTAGATACCACTCATTAGCATTTTTTTAGTTGAACTCTTTGCATACACAAAAGGTTGTTTTATTTCAGTAAATGCACAGAGTAAGGGTAACGAATATTTTGCACTGTGGTTTCATTAGAAGGTGCGCTATTTGAATAACTGGAACAAAAAATCTGGAAATAATGTGCTCTATTATTATTTAGAGTAAAATGCTTGGAAATTACTTATATAACTCACAGAACAACTAATATTGGCCTTTGTTCAAGAAGCACATGAAGTCACGTGTTCTTATTCCTTCAATTCATATAATTATACTCATTTTCTTAGTCAAGGTTTATTCTTTCCTTACTATGTTATGGCCCAGGTGGAAAAGTTAAAATTCAAAGTGGAATATATAGGTTCACGTATGTTATTTACAGCAGATGAAGACTAGCATGCAAAAAGTGAACCAACTGAAGAGGATGGTGCCAGAGAAGACCCAAAAAAATGGTTAGAAGATAAAGTATGTCATGTACTTTGACTATTAAGATGATATATTTCAATGGACATTTTTATTTATGTTTTTTTTAAATACTTTAGTATATTTTAATCATTGGAGGTTGATTGATATTGCAGTACTATGCTCATATGATTGTGTATATTTTTTATTCTATTGCTGAGCGGTACTAATGAAGTTAGTGAAAATTAACATGTGGTAGTATTATTGTTTCTTTTTTCAGTGTTATGATATTCGAATATGTTAAATTTGGAAAATAAAGACAAAATAAAAAACTTTATATTTAAATCTTGCGTCTTCAATTTAGTAGGAATTCTCAGAATTTTCTTGGAAAAGTTAAGTTGCACATCTTTGGTGCATCTGAAATCTTATTGAGTCCATTACATTTTATTTGTAATTTAGCCGATGAAATTCCTATTTGTACTTGAATATCTATGAAATAAATAAAACTAAATGCTTTTAAATTTTGTTCCTTTTATCTTAAAATAATAGTTGACTACACCTTCAAAATTTTAAAAGTTAAAAACTACAAGATTTGAAACCTACAGCCCATTTTGGATATGACCTTCAAAATTTTAAAAGTTAAAAACTACAAGATTTGAAACCTACAGTCCATTTTGGATATGAAGTGGAATAAAGGGAAGAGAAAGAGTTAAGATTAAGTTCAATTTGACTGCCAATCCTTCTGCATCATCCCATGCCCTAGCTTTCAAAAATTATAGCACTTATCTAAAATAAATCAATAAATAACTATGTAAGCACATAAGTGAGCTTTTAAGTACAAATTATGCAGTTTAATAGTCATCAGATAGGAATGTATTTGACTATTAAAGGTTAAAAAATATAGTTAATCTGAGTACCAATTTAGCTATACCCACTTGAGTAATAGTTGATTACTTTCTTTACATATTTAATCATTTTCTAAAATAACGTAGTCTCATTCACGTTTTGATAAATGGTTGATATGTGTATGTACATGCATAAAAATGCAACATTACTTACACGTCAAAGTCATTTTGTAAGATCCAAAAAATCGTACAACGGTATTTTTATTGCCAGTCCCTCTTGCGCACGTAATTAACGAAAACATTACTATAATCTCTCACAATATTATAATTGTAACAAAGACAAAATACGTTACTTCCTTCTTTGCACACGTCCGATGGACGTGCCACCATACTTGTATACTATAAAGCAAAACCTTGGTCAAAGCGGTCAAAGTGAAACCTTTTATTCACTCCCCAAATTGTCCACCGTTCATAATAGAAAGAAATCCGTACAGAAGGGCAACTCAGTCTTTTACCTCCCACGTTTCCCACCTTCGCTGTCTGCATGTAACCTACCTCTTCCGTTTCTCTTCTCCTTTTCTTCCTCTTTCCCCCTACCCTTCCAATTTCACTTCTCATGACCAAAAATGGCAACTCTGTTCCAACACCAGATAGTACTCCCCGCCCTCCCAGTCATGGTCGTCCATCAACGGACCACTCAACCCATACCTTGGACGGACGTCGACAGCAACTTGGTGCCCAATTACTGTTCGAAGCTCCAACAACCAGCTGCCTTTGTTTCCCGAGGTAAGATCTACCCTTTCTCCCTCTTTTCCTGAATTTATTTCGTCCGATTTCTCTGTTTCCCTCCTTCGGCCTCTATGTTCCCCATCAACTACTTTACCTACGGTTGTCCTCCTCCGTACCACGTTCTTGATTTTAGGAGGCCGACTTTGTTTTGTTGAGTTTCGGCATTCCCGTGCACCTACGCGTTCGCTTCACCGTGTCTATCCGGGGTCAACGGTCGAAGTCTCCCATGCCGACGTCCCGATTAAACATCCCTCCATCGCCTCCCATCAGGCATATAATTTGGTCTTGGCAACACATTGTAACAAAAGGAATCCCCAATGTTACGTGCCACCAATCCCATATATATACCACGATTATTCCGAATATCCTGCGATGTGGGACATTAGTCCGTTCAATCCACGCACCCACTTCATTTACAATGTGAGCCACACCTAACAATCTCCACCTTGGCGAGCATTGCTCAAGTCACCTTGGAGTTAAACTGAGTCCTCTTCGCAGGGAAGGCGGCTGCTACTTCGAGTTCTCATAAGCAGGAGAGCGGCTGCTTAACCATATCTCCACCTTTGACGAGCATCCCATGCTCAAGCCCCTTAGGAGCCATGCTTCGGTCACGCTGCATCATACCGGTCCCATCGAACCATGGAGCTCTGATACCATGTTGAGTTTCGGCATTCCCGCGCACCTACGCGTTCGCTTCACCGTGTCTATCCGGGGTCAACGGTCGAAGTCTCCCATGCCGGCGTCCCGATTGAACATCCCTCCATCGCCTCCCATCGGGCATATAATTTGGTCTTGGCAACACATTGTAACAAAAGGAATCCCCAATGTTACGTGCCACCAATCTCATATATATACCACGATTATTCCGAATATCCTACGATGTGGGACATTAGTCCGTTCAATCAACGCACCCACTCCATTTACAATGCGAGCCACACCTAACATGATTGGGTTGTAGAGGGGGGGAATCAAACCCTCTCAGCGGAAAAATAGGATCTTGCTATTTGGCGTGATAGAACAAACAGGTAATTATAGATCACAGAAAAAAAAATATAGAGACAAGAGAGAACACACAGATTTATAGTGGTTCCACTATCGCGAGATAGTGTACGTCCACTTTAATGGGGAAAAGCTTTATTGCTATTTGAAGAGGTTACAGAGTTTTTTACAGAAGAGAAAAGGAAATGAAGAAAAATAAACAAGATATTGTTCTCTTACATCTTATCTTAACCTTCTCTATGCCTCTCTTTATATATAGAGAAAATTTACTTAGGGATGAAGCAATTGATTTATATAAATAAATCAATTCATGGAATAATAATATTCCCATTAATTGCTTTGCCATGTAATTGATTGATAATATTCCATCCATCAATTAATTATTTTCCTATTTGATTCCTTTTGTTTCTCCTTTTATAAAATATGGCAATCAAATATATATGGCAAATATCTCCAAATCCCTATCTCTTTAATTTCTCTTTCCATTTCCTTCATGCACAAAACGGGTAACTAAATACCGAGAATATCTCCAAAATCTATTAATTTTGGAAATATTGTATCACCAAAAAATCCTAATAATCTCCACCTTGATACAATATCTCTTCCAAACCAAGATACTCCAAAATGAATGCTTCCCAATGAGTTCCTACAAAAGCCACCCCTCATTGCACTTTGTTAATAAACTCCAGCAAGGCCACCACCCATCAACAAAGTGTTGGAAACAATCAAAAAAAAAAATAAGTAAGGCAGACGTTGTGCAACCAAAAGAAAATAACTCATATCTCTTCATACAAGAAGACTGCCACATCTTCTCTTAACTTCAACCAAGTTGCTCTCTTCCCCATAGTGCCACCATGTGGCACCTAGCACTTCATCAAGTGAATCAAGTTCGAGCAATGCTCGAACTTAGTAGTAGGTAAGGCCTTCGTAAACATATCTGCTGCATTGTCATTTGTATGAACCTTCTGAAGGTGAACTAACTTCTCTTCATTCATGGAGATAAGGAAAGACTCTCTTACCTCTATATGCTTTGTTCTAGAGCTGAAAGCCAGATTTTCAGCTAAATGAATTTCACTCTGACTATCACAATTCACCAAACAATTATCTTGTACAAAGCCCAAATCACACAACAACTTCTTCAAATAAAGTGCCTCCTTAGCTGCCTCAACTGCAGCTATCAACTCTGCCTCTGTAGTAGACAAAGTAACTATAGTCTGCAACCTTGCTCTCCAACTAATAGCCGTTCCTCCAAGAGTGAACACATAGCCTGAGGTTGACTTCCTTCTATCGCTATCTTCGGCATAGTCTGAATCACAAAATCCAATCAAGTTGAAATCTTTATTTCTACCGCCAAAGACAAGACCATAATCTGATGTTCCTCTAAGATATCTAAAAATATACTTCACTGCCTCCCGATGCGATTTTCCCGGATTTGTTGTATATCTACTAACCAATCCAACAGCCTGAGCAATGTCAGGTCTAGTGCACACCATAGCATACATCAAGCTACCTACCGCACTCGCATAAGGCACCTTTTTCATGTAGGCCTTGTCCTTTTCTGAGATCGGAGAGCCTTTGTTAGAAAGCTGTATATGCAAAGGCATGGGTGTACTGATAGCCTTTGCTCCATTCATGCTAAACCGAGCAAGCACCTTTTTAATATATTCCTTTTGAGTAAGTCTCAAAAGTCCAAGCTTTCTATCTCTTTGGATTTCCATCCCCAAAATTTTCTTTGCTTCTCCAAGGTCTTTCATTTCGAATTCCGCTTTTAATTTCAACTTTAACTCATCAACTTCAGTTTTATCCTTAGAAGCAATCAACATATCATCCACATACAAAAGCAAATACACCCAATTACTATTCTTTAAATGCTTGAAATAAACACATGCATCTTTAGTACTACGATTAAAACCATGTGAAAGCATAAAAGAATCAAACCTTTTGTACCATTGTCTAGGCGACTGTTTTAGACCATAAAGAGATTTCTTCAACCTGCATACCCAATCTGGTTTTCCATCTACAATAAATCCTTCCGGCTGCTTCATGTAAATGGTTTCTTCCAAATCACCATGCAAGAAAGCAGTCTTCACATCAAGTTGTTCTAACTCCAAATCGTGAGCAGCAACTATCGCAAGTAGGATTTGAATCGAAGTTTGTCTAACAACTGGAGCAAATATTTCATCATAATCCAACCCCTTTTTTTGTGAAAACCCTTTGGCTACCAATCTTGCCTTGTATCTACCATCGTCTTTCAGCTTGAACACCCACTTGCAACCTATGGCTCGGCTTCCTTGAGGTAGTGGTACCAAATCCCAAGTCTTGTTCCTCTGCAAAGACTGTATCTCCTCTTCCATAGCGCAATTCCACTTCGAATTATTATCCGACTTCATGGCTTCTTCAAGGCTTAATGGTTCATCATGAACAACATGTAAAGCATACTCAAACTGATCATCAAGGCTCAAATTTGCATAATCCCAATCTCCATATCTAATTGGAGCTCTTTTTGGTCTTTGACTAGCCCGAATGACTATGTCGCCTGACTCTCCTTCAGCTCCACCTTGAGCTCCATCTTGAGCTCCACCTTGAGCTGAATCCTCTCTAGCTTCATGACCATCTCCATCACTACTAGAGGAAATCTGTGGATTATCATGTGATGTATCATCAACTGTTCTATCACTATTGCCAATAGTAATAGTTGTACTTTGGGTTTGAAAATTGGGAATCTTGGTCTTTTCAGCCTTCTCATCAACTGAATCTGAACCGTCTGATAAACCTTCCAAAGGTTTAAACATTGCCGACTCATCAAAAGTCACATGTCTAGAGTGTATAACTTTCTTCGTAACTGGATTCCAAATTCTGTATCCTTTTATTCCATCTGTATAACCAAGAAAAACACACTTGGAGGCCCTAGGCTCCAACTTATCTTGTCCTGTATTATGAACATAAACTGGACATCCAAATATACGAAAATAACTTAATAAAGTGCTTTTACCTCTCCATAACTCCTCTGGAATCTTCCCACCAATGGCTGAGCACGGAATCCGATTAATAATATGTGCTGCAGTTGAAACAGCTTCAGCCTAAAAACCCTTAGACATACCCGCAGTCAATATCAAGCAACGGGCCTTCTCAAGTAGAGTCCTATTCATCCTCTCAGCAACCTCATTGGATTGCGGATCACCAGGTGTAGTAAAATGTCTTCTAATACCGCGTTGTCTGCAGTAGTCGAGGAACTCTTTGGAGACATATTCGCCACCATTATCGGATCTAAGAATCTTCAATTTCTTTCCTGTTTGGTTTTCAACAAGAGCTAACCAAACCTTAAAATTCTGAAATACTTCCGACTTAGCTTTCATTACATACACCCAAACCTTGTGCGAGTAGTCATCAATGAATGAAACAAAATAATAAGCTCCACCAATGGAAGCAGTAGGGTATGGCCCCCAAACATCTGAATGCACATAATCAAGTACCCTCTTAGAAGTATGCATACCGTCACCAAAAGAAATTATGGTTTGCTTTGCCAATACACACTCCTTGCAAAAGTTCAACTTGTTGAAGATTTCTCCCTAGATCTTTTTCTTCTTACGAAGCAACTCTAAGTTCTTCTCCGAAGTATGACCTAGTCTCAAATGCCAAAGTTTGGTAGCATCCAAACTTTTAGAACTATCAACTCCAACACATAATTCTCCATGAACAGTGGTACCCATCAGCAAATAGAGATTTCTTACCATAACACCCTTCATCAATACAAGTGCCTCTCTAGAAACTCTCAAACCATCTTTGACAATGGTTATCTTGCATCCCAATGATGCCAATTGGCCTAATGATATCAATGACTTCCGAAGACCAGGAACATAGCGAACATCTGAAAGTGTGCGAACAATCCCATCATACATGCGAATGCGAACTGAACCAACTCCCATAGACTTACATGTAGCATCGTTCCCCATAAGGATGGAACTTCCTTTTTTAGCATCAAAGGAAGAAAAATAATCCTTATTAGGAGTCATGTGAAATGATGCTCCAGAATCTAATATCCAGTGGTCTGCAACATCTGATACAACCGCTGTCAATAAATCACTATCATCTTTCTCCATCGTAATAGATGAAGAACCTTCAGTCTTCTTCTCCAGATCTGGGTAGTCTCTTTTCCAATGGCCTGATTTCTTACAATGATGACACCTTCCATCTTTTGACTTACTCCGCCAATGAGGCTTCCTAGAATTGGAACGCCCTCTATAATTCTTCACTTTCTTCTCTGCTCTACCTCTCTCAACAAATAAACCTGAACTACTATTTCTTCCTCCACTACTATCACCAACACCAAACTCTTTCATCTGATCTCTCAACTCCTCACTGAGCAAACCTGTCTTCACATCATCTAATGTAAATGTATCTCTACCATAGATAAGGTTGTTAGCGAAACCAGTGTATCGTTCTGGAAGCAAACACAATAGAATCATTGCTTTCTGTTCTTCATCAACTTTCAACTCAACAGACTTCATCTTCATCAACCGGTCATCAAACACACTTAGGTGTGTTTTAATTGAAGAACCTTCCTTCATTTTATAAGTGAAAAAAGTCTTCAATAGGATCAGACGGTTAGTTAGGGATTTCTTCATGTAGAGGTCCTCCAACTTCTTCCAAATGCCTTTGGCTGTGGTTTCCTGACTGATTTCAGAAATTACATTCTTTCCCATAGCAAGCTGGAGAGTAGTAAAGGCCCATTCTTCCATCACTTCTAATTCCACTGATGAAATATCAACAGGCAATGTCTCTGTATCAAATACTACCCGATGAACGTGATTTCTCCTCAAAACTGCTTTCATCATCCATTGCCATTTTTCAAAATCTCCTTCACCATTCCACTTCTCTATTGTCAACTGTGATCCTGAAACCACATAGGAGCCTCTGACGTATGGAGCAACTACTGGCGCTAAAGTACTATTTGTACTATTTTCATCTCCTCCTGCCATTCTACCAAAACACCTTCTTTGTGAATCTAGCTCTGATACCAGTTGTAGAAGGGGGGAAATCAAACCCTCTCAGCGGAAAAATAGGATCTTGCAATTTGGCGTGATAGAACAAACATGTAATTATAGATCACAGAAAAAAAATATAGAGACAAGAGAGAACACACAGATTTATAGTGGTTCCACTATCGCGAGATAGTGTACGTCCACTTTAATGGGGAAGAGCTTTATTACTATTTGAAGAGGTTACAGAGTTTTTTACAGAAGAGAAAAGGAAATGAAGAAAAATAAACAAGAGATTGTTCTCTTACATCTTATCTTAACCTTCTCTATGCCTCTCTTTATATATAGAGAAAAGTTACTTAGGGATGATGCAATTGATTTATATAAATAAATCAATTCATGGAATAATAATATTCCCATTAATTGCTTTGCCATGTAATTGATTGATAATATTCCATCCATCAATTAATTATTTTCCTATTTGATTCCTTTTGTTTCTCCTTTTATAAAATATGACAATCAAATATATATGACAAATATCTCCAAATCCCTATCTCTTTAATTTCTCTTTCCATTTCCTTCATGCACAAAACGGGTAACTAAATACCGAGAATATCTCCAAAATCTATTAATTTTGGAAATATTGTATCACCAAAAAATCCTAATATGTTTCCCTTTTTTTACAGTTTGTGATTTCGACATTTTCATTTTTTTGAAATATGGATGCTGATTAAATATGGAACTTATGATTTTCATTTTAATTAGAAGGTATTGGTACGAGATGTGAGGTCCTGTCTGCTTATATTATCGCTTTGATTACTATTGTCTCTTAAGTTTAGATTTGTTTTACTGTCTCTTTTGGAAATTGCTGTTGTTTTCTTATGCAAGCGATTACCAATTTTTGGATTCATATGTGAATGTCGTTTCTTATAGGACTTACGCTTCTACGACATGTTGATGGAGAAAGCTTGGCCATATGTTTGTTAACAGCGGTTGGGTTGAAATATGGCGACTGAGGATTTAGGTAAAGCTTCCCCTTTAGCTTGAATTATTTTTGTCCGATTTATTACTATATTATATTAGTTTGGGAGAGAATTAGTTCCATTCGATTTTTAAAGATTTTTTCTTCATCTTTCCATTTTTATACAGCATAATTTTTATGATTTCAAGTGTTTTACGACATTAAAGAAGAATCAGTTACTGTTAAAGATTTAATTTTGTTGTCACTGCTGGTGATTTTCAGAAGTTGAAATAGCATTTTTTCCCCGTAAGTATTATTGACGTAGCTAAACATGTAAGCTCAAACGAAATCATTTTACACCAAGTTGAAATCATAAGATGTTGCATACTACGATTGTTGAGCAGTTGTATGCACATCTTAAGGAAATTATCATTCTCTAGCTAAATTAAATGCGTTCGTTATCATTTTATAGTTTTTACTGATGCTTATCTTGGTTAAATTTCCTAATGACAAGTCTAATTTACATTTTTATTGCTAAATGCTTAAATATGCAATAATTTTTTAGACTATGCTAATGTGATATATTTATCACTGTAAGTTTCTTTATCAGAGTGTAAAGACATAGTTAGTTGGGTATCGCCATGGAGTCAAAAAGTTCTACACTTAACGTACTTTCTTTGGCTTACTTAATTTAAACAAATATATTGGATGATTCAAATATAAGATTGAACATAGCTTCAACATGTCCCATTGTCTCAATGTTAGGGTGATCATATACACTTTAAGAGATTGAGTTCATTTACTGTTTTCTAATACTAGCATGTTCAAAGTTCAAACTCATTAAGTTTAATCAACTTAGTAGTTGAGCACAATGACATATTGCATGTTATAATCTCCTTGCGATCAGCATCTAAAGAAATAATTAAAACTTTAGTTCATTATATGCTTAGTGCATGATAAAGCTAAACCATACGTTTGGATGTAGATGTGTCAGATTGTTAAATGATGTACAAGGAAAAATTAAACTAAAGGTTGTCAAGCATATCCATAATGTGCAGGCCAAGTTGGTTTATTTAGATTTTCAAAGAATCTGATTTCCAAAGTTGCGTATTCAAATATCAGCGTTATATGTAATAATTGCAACTGCAGTTAATATTAATGCAAAACGAATAATTAAAGTGATTGAGACAATTAAAGTATAAAATTACGGATGCAAAAGTAGGCACATCAACAGTACAACATGATTATAGTATTGGATATATTTACACCTCAATAATTCATAATATATAACTAAAATACCCACTAAAGAACTCTAGCTTTAGCCATAGTGGTCAAAATACTAGCTCATCGGTGGACATTATTCGAAAGTTTGAATAAAATATAAGCAGTTTATGCATTAAAAATTATTCAATCGTGTAGTTTTCTACATGATGCGTACTTGCAGAGTCTTTTGAACGTGTATTTGCATACATAAAACATACGCAAATTAAATGAAGTGGAGAATAATGATTAGTTCAATCAAGTAAAGTCACAACAGAACAAGCAAGATGATGATCTTTTTCTTCATTGATTTTAACAAATGCAATCCAAATTTGTCAATGTTAATTTTTTGGTTTTTTGTTCTCTTTATATGTTTAATTATAAGGCTAATTGCATTATATCAAGAGAAAAGACAAAACAATAGAAAATTTTGGAATGATCTTTTTTATTAAGTGGGAAAGATAAAAATTGAACATTTGAATTAGTTTTTCATTTTATCAGAAAGATATTCATGGTAATTTACATTTTTTATTAGTGTTATAATGCTAATGAAGCTTTTTTGCAGAAGGATTGGTTGATGATGTTGACTTGAATATGAAAGTTTATATTCAAAGTTTAAACCATGATTTTGATAAGCATCAAATATTATTGTACAATCAACTCTATAGACAAATGAAAATTGAAATTTTGTTGTTATAGTAACTCAGCATACAAACACTTTTTTAGATTTGTTCTATTATATTATATGTTCATTACAATGGTTGTTAGATTAGTTTTAACTTTGAAATGAAGATGCTAAAATTTAAAGAAGAAAACATGTAGAGAGATGTTTGGTAAATTATCCATCAACTAAGCAACCCATTGTGTTGTTTACAATGACACTGATATTGCATTTAACCAAATATTATACTGCGGTAGTTGCCTACTAGGAACCAAAAACAAAAAAAAATTACTATATGAAATTACAAACAGTTACCTGCGTAAATATACTTAAAATTTCCATTAATTCATGACATTTTCATGTGCCATTGTGTATGCCTACCAAGCATCATCGATTAACCTTTTTTTTTCAAATTAAGCTCGACATTAAAGTAGTAGCACTATAAGGTAAGAAATAGACTTTCATTTAAGTGGTTAAGTATTTTCTTGCACCATTTTTGCATCATCCCTGATTTTTTTCTCTCATTCGAGAAGAGGTTCAATATGAATCATTAAATACATGGCAAAGAATCTCAATTTTATTTTTCATTTTTTTTACTCTTTCATTGCACAGTGGAAGCACACATCAAGATTTAGGCCAAGATGCGTTACCGACATATACGAAAAAGAGGAAGATGACACCGATAAGGAATACAAAGTTTGAAGACAAGTACTTCATTTTTTGATTTAATGTCTTGCAATCGATAGAGTTTATGGTTTATTGCTTGGATTCTAAAATCAAAGTGAATTTTACATTTTTTAACCAATATTCAAAAAACATGGTTAATACTAATCAAGCAGTAGATACTTCTGTGCCAATACTGAAACCACATGCTATAAAAGCAATACTTCATTGTGAACCTTAGCAGTTGTTGTATCTTTCTTTTTAATTACACTGTCATCCATAATAACTTAATCGATCAAAGTGAAGTCTTTTTTGGAATGTCCAAAATTCCTATATTACAAGTTCAACATAAAAAATACTGTAAAGATAATTCTGCACTTTTCATACCAGCATCATCCCACGTTTCATCCCATGTTTCAATAACTTAATTTCACACTGCTCTTTCTCTGTCCCTTTCGCCATTGAAAGTAACTTCACTTCTCCTCTCCCGTACGTTAGAAATTACTTCGTATTATACCATGAACGAAAGCAATTATATCAAATTGAACAGGTGGTGTGCTTGGCGTAGTTCAGGAACAAACCATCATCATGACACGCAATATGAAGATCACCGCAATAAAGACGACGATGTAGCAGCAAATGATGCAGTTGGATGTACATCCTGTTTCGAAGGATCCTATAAGGGGTATATTTTTACAGTTCCCAGTAGGATTTTGATTTTGGTGTCACGGACATCTAGGTCCTCTTTGACGAACAATGCTGCCCCGCTTAGTACTCTGGTGTTTGAATTACTAGCTTCCCAAATGAAAAGGCTAACAGAAATATTAAAAATTTATTTATATTTTTAATATCTGGAATTTTTCCTCTACACTTCGGTTAAATTGTTTGACGTATCTTTAGTTTCCATTCATCTTTTAGATTATTTTTGTCCTTTTCGGCAATAATCTCGATCCTCAACTTCATGATTTTGTTCATTATAATTTATTATTTGTATATTCATGACATACTGATTGAATTATAAGGAGCTTAATGATATGTTTGGTAGTTTTATAATTGATTTTTGTCAATAATTAATAATTATTTTCTTTAACCATTTGTAAGTACTGTACTTGGACCCATGACCAAGCATCCTCATTGCTCTCATACATACTTTGATAAATAACAAACAAACCCTGATAACAATTGTTTGTAGGAATAAAGTAGCTTTCAAAATTTTAATGCTTAACATAAATAGTTTTACTCCATTTATTCCACAAGTATTAGTAACTTAATGTATGTATAATTAGCCTTTTCAAATAATTTGGTATACTATAAAGTAGTAATATATGTATAGTTACCATTTTTAAACAATTTAGTCTTTTATAAACCAGTGCAGGCTCATATATAATGGTATAAATGCTAACATATAGAAAGTTATGTTGGATGTAGCATATAAGTTTGGGAAAATATAAAAAATAATATTAAAATGATTAGCATATAGTTAGGAAAAATATAAAAATGACTAACATGTATATGAGTTCAAATATAAAAATGATTAACATGTATATGAGTTCTTTTCATTTTTCTATGGCTTCTTAAATTTTGCGTGTCAAGGAAGAATTTGGACATGGTATGCACCATTTTGGTTTCAAATAAAGAAAGTTCTTTGCAAATCTAGACAAAAGTAACATCCGTACAAACTTTATAGTTATGTTAGTAACTATTAAATTTGTTTTACTAAGGTTTATAGTTACTTTATTTAGAAATCCACAACATGTCTGTAAATTTGACAATTAATTAGTAATATTTTTCATTACTGTATTGCTGCATCAGTTTGACTTGACTTACAGACCTACTTTTAAGGTACTATACTTAGTTCAAACTGCATGTGTATCTTCAGTTACATTACCTTCTGTTTTTACTCTCCATACATGCATTAAATTTAATGCTCCACTTTTTATGCACACTACACAAAATAACTAACCACTACCCACTAAATTTTTACATAAAAAAACCCCACTGCATTTAGACTATACTCATACACTTATTTCATTTCTTTCAAAGTGAACATAATTCTTCTTCTTCATCACACATACAATTTTGCAACCTCCTTTAGAATTTATCTGTTTCAATCATTCTTTGTACTATCTCTTTCATCATGGCAATGGTTATATATTTTTCATTTTTAATCGACGTTATGCATTATATACTCATAACTAATATACTCCTATTTTGTTTTAATATTGAATTAGTATGATTGTAGGGAAAATTAGTTTTGAAAGAACAGAAAAGCATCTTGGCAATGGTTTTGACAAAAATGACAAAATAAAAAGCCTTGCATAATTAATACAATGCCCCTCAGCGTGTTCAGTTCAAATGAAAACATTCAAACATTTATCATTTTATCATATACCCTCAATGGTTAGTGCATTTTTCTACTTCTTGATAGCATAGATTCTCTTCAATTTAAGCACTTTTGCATCTTACTTCATTCACAAACCATCTACACTCTGTAACTTCTTCATGAAATTGGATAATTTGAATACTACAGTACGTTAACAAAGCGGAGGATTGGTCCCCATTCCGTATGGTGAAAATATTTTCATGTTGTTTGCAAAATTTTCATTTCATATTTGTTTTTTATTTATTTCTACTGCCCTGTATCATCCATACTCTGAAGTTTGTATAATATGGCTGCAAATATAAAGCTACAAAATTTTCCTACCACAAAATCCTAGAATACCATATTAAATATAGATTAGAATTTGTAGCTTTAAAAAATTGAGAAATTATAATATCACATACTAATTATCAAATGGACGTAATATGATCAGATTGGTCTCTATGAGTCTAAGATTATAATGTTAGAATCGATGTTTACAATTTGATTTCTTATTAACTATAAGATCTAAACTTGCTTGATAATTTTTCTCATGTCTTTTCATAGGAAACACGTTGTGCGACCTTCTATTCGATCCTTTGGAAATATGGTACAATTTAATCCCAATGAGCTAACTTAAAGTTTCACTTTTTATATGTCATTGTTTGGAGGGTAACTTGTGCTATTGAATTTATGCAAATATATTTACAACTGCTGATTTGCTTCCTTATTTTGCACCTCTTTTTTGGTCAAATATTTGCTTAATAAATTTTTGGAATGAATGGATGCATCATGCATGCAAGAAATCTTAATTAAGCTTTCATTTCCTTCTTTATGCCAACTTCTCAATGAATATTTACTGTGTGCAGGTCGTTTACTCTCAATTACTCCTTTTCAATGTATGTTGACTTTTTTATGTTGTATATTTCTTTTCGTACTCATATTATTTGTCATATTAGGCTACGGTTTTCTTTTTGTTACCGCAAATAGGGATGTAAATATAATTATGACATTGATGTTTCTGTTTGCTAATCAAAAGTTTCATTTTTTACTTTCATCAATATGGCATTGTTATGTTTAAGCAACGCTACCAAACCCAAGTTTAAAACATAATCTGTTTCATTATGTTAAAACTTATTATAGGAAGCACTGCTGCAGAAGCACCTTTAATGGATTATATTGTTGAATAGTGAAAGAAATGTGTGAAGCTAAAGTTCTAGCACCAAGTCTATTGTTGTTAACTAAATTTTTATGCTCGCGTGCAAAGCACGTGCATTTGTTGCATTTGTATTTAATATTGCAATCAGCTGTGTTCTTACGATAACACTATCAACGTAATTTATTATGCATAAAGTATGCCTTTGTACAGAATTGGATATTACTGAATATATATTTTAATACATTGCTGTAAATCGAACAGGCATGGAACTGACCATCAAATACTATATTCAACATTTAAGCCTTTATCTTATCCAACCCAGTGCTAAAAATGCAATAACTTTTAACCAGCCATGCCATTGTTGATATCTGTTTTGCCGCATCATCTTTATTTCTTTCCTAACATATTGTTCGAACCTGGAAGATAATTAATGTTACTGTTATCAGTTATCGAAAAAACAAATTGCATGTAGAACATAAGGAGATGAGTATTTATAAGCAAAAAAATGTTAGTGGAGAGAAATTTAAAGATTATATAACCTGGAGAAATAAAATCATACGACCAAGTTGGTTATGTATACTAAATTCTTATTTTACATGAGCACATTTGGTTTATAAACATTGCATGTTACTGATGCTGATCTCAAGCCCGAGACAATCAAGGACGAGAGAAAACGATTGCTACAACTGCACTTTAGTTCTTACGTATTACTTTACATGCTACTACTGCTATTGACATCAACTTTGGAAAAACATAGAGAAAAATTGTTGCATCAACTTAAGTATTACAAATTTTTATAATCATATTAATGTAAAGAAAAATTTGAAATCTATACACTAGCGTCAAATAGTTTTATACTTTAGTAAGTATTGAGGGGTCTGTGAGGAAGGAGGTATCATGGGACGTGCGATCTTTATGGCAGAAAAGAAATTTTCTCTATTGATTAATATGTTGATTTATTACTTCTTAAAATAGAGATGATGCAAGTTTTCTAAGTTTCAAACGACAGGAAATGCGAATTTCAATATTTGTGAGATTTCATGTTTTGATAAATGATTTGATTTGTGCATGTACGAACATAAAAAATGCAGCATTATGTACATGTTAAAGTCATTTCGTAAGATCCAATTTCTTTTACAAACAATGTCTTATAATACCAATTCCTTCTGCGCACGTGCATCGCACGTGCCAAACTACTCGTGTGTGTGTGTGTGTATATATATTATATATAACAAAACAGATCAGTTTTAACGGAAAGACAAAGTTAAGACAAAGGACGGTTCTGATCGAAAAAATGAAAGACATCTGATGGATGTTATCATACTAAGAAGACGGTGTTTAAAACTTTTACTCATGTAGTTAGATAACCATCCAATCCATAGCTCCCACTCCCTCAAAGTAGTTCACTCCCGTTATCATTTCCACGATCGTTGTTCATATTACTACTACGCAATTCCCATTCTTCCCCTTTTCTTTTTCTAGAATCTATTCCACTCAAACCATGTTGATTCCTCACAAGCTCCATCCTTGAATGAATCATATTTAGTTTCCGGATCCGGTGGCTCTCGAGATGTGATTCATCCAAGGTAATTAAATTTTAACTTTAAAATTTACCTAAAGTGAGTTAGAATTTTCTATAAAAACAACATCTTTTCATTTATATCCATAAATTTATTTTGTATTGATTTGTTAATGTTCAATTTCAGATCTGTGAAAGAATCACATTTAGTTCTTTCATTGACCGTTGATTTTTTGGTTGCTCTTTCATCTACCAGTGAATTGTATGATGATTTGCAGAAGAAAACCCATTAAATGAAGTATAATATGGAAAAAGGCACCAAAGTTCAATGATATACTATGATATCAATCTTTCGGCCATTTTCGGTGACTAATTAGATTTTAAAAACTGGATAATGCAAAGCATATAATGGGTAAGTTGAACAATTCATTTTGTTTCATGATGATTTGGGTTCATAATTAACACTGCTGCATTTATTGTTCTAACTTTCTGATATAAGTTATTATTCATTAATTGAATTGTGTTTGGTTGTACTGGTATTATTTCTATTCTAATAAATGGAACCTAATAAATGTTTGCTGTAGCTTTTGCCAAAAAAGTTCTTGGTTTGGAGGGGAAGTTACTCCCAATGATTTGAACTACCTCAATTGAATCATGCTATTTTGGCCACAATACATCCCAAATGACATAGTGCAGTGTGGTGAATCATGCTATTTTGGCCACAATAAGTTGTACCTTTTTAAGGTTTTCTTAACCTGACCTCAAAAATTACAGTGATGTAAAATATTTTTTCTTATACTAATTTTACATATGCGGTAACGTT
This sequence comes from Allium fistulosum, assembly GCA_030737815.1. Lineage (NCBI taxonomy): Eukaryota > Viridiplantae > Streptophyta > Magnoliopsida > Asparagales > Amaryllidaceae > Allium > Allium fistulosum. Next base: position 1,362,805,366 of record CM060903.1, on the reverse strand, counting down.
TCTGCATTTGTTGAAAAAATTCATTTAGTAATTAAAAAAAGGTATGTGTTTGTTTTAAGATAAAAAAACTGCTATTGACTTTATAATTACATTCTATAATCTAATTTGCACATAAATTTATTAAGACGCGGCTCCACTAAAAGGTTTATGTAGCTGCTGCAAAATTTTATGTATGTTACTTTATATTGTTCATTTTCTATCCCTAACTTTTATCATAATTTCTTGAGTACTGATGATTTTGAGTTTATTCCTAGTTATCAGTAGGCGATGGTATGGCAGTGAATTGCTTGGCTTTATACCTTACCAAGTAAGTGCGATTATTTCTCATTTAATTGTTATGTTATTTAATTTTCATCCTTTACCCTTTATGACCCAAAAGCGGTTCTTACCAACTATAGTTTTTTTTTCCTTTTTTTGGCCATGTTCTTATTTTAAATTGATTTATATTTATGAGCTACAAGTTTTCTTTTTTTCTTTTTTTTACATTCTTTCTAAATTACTAATTCTTCTTTATCAACAAAGATAAATTATTATAAATGAAATTTGGCTATATTCATTAACTAAAATACCATCATACTTATCTTTTTTTACTTATTTGTCATTCTATGTTTGCACTGTGAATAATTTATATTCAAGGTATAATTTCTAGCATGATAATTTTATAATCAAATTTTAGAGAAGTTATTTGTAAAGGTTATCACATAAAGTATGCAAGTTAATTAGAAATAAATTGATTTATTAACGAGTTAAAGCCAATGAACCCAACAACTCCTTTTCATTTTCTTTTTCCTTTTCCTTCATGATGTTGTTAATCTAGAACGAACTTTTCAAATTTTGTTATATTTCATACCAATTATATGGGAAAACGTCAGATGTATCCAAATTATTAAGGACTGAGTTTTATGTTTTACGTTTTTAACATGTACTTCAAAAGTGTGGGAGAGGAGGAGAAAGTAGAAAATATTAACCGGTACAACAAAGGTGAGAAGAGGAAGGAAAGAAATATTTTTTGATGTTTTTTGAAAGGCGGAGATCAAGAATAAATTGTTTCAGTTTTGTATGTTAAAATCATTTTTCAAATTAATCATTTTCTACCATCCCCTCATCTCGCATGTTTTTTGAAATACATTCTAAAAACATAAAACTCATTTTGGAGCCAAACATGCCCTGATTCTTCTCAAAATTCCATAGTGGTGATTGTATAGTTTTTCAACTCTTCAAACCAACCAAATATAAGAATAATCAATTCCTGAGTTTGAAGATACCATATTTCAAATTAGGTACTCAAATTATTACCTTGATCTTCATCATGACAATTTAATCTCAAAAAATATTGAAATTATTGTTCATATTTCTTTCAGAATATACCTATATAATATTAGTTGTAGTTAATTCATGAGTACTTTGGTTAATTTATAATAATTAAGCAAGCCTGTAAATTCTGCGTTTTCATGCAACTAAAATTGATATAATAAATCGATGGTTTAGTACAACCTACTATGGATTCTCAATGATAAAACCCAATGTATCTTGAGTGGAAAATTTACAATTATACATATGTCAATTTAATTGCATAGTTATTTGTCATTTTTAATCCTTTTCATAATTGGTCACATGAATAATCTAATTACTGTACATCATATTATGAGATAAGTGAATATCTTTGAAGTATTTATTAGCAACACACAAGCAGAATTCTACTAGCAATATCTTATGGAAGATTTGGAGACTGTTCATTATCCATTTGGTCATTGCAAAACGGAAGCTGTGTACCACGTTTAGCTTTACAATCTACTTAAGGTGGTGGAATCACGGTGATCATAGCTGCAATGAAGTATACTTTTTTACATCATGTTTAAATACAAAATGTATATTGTTCTAATTGTATTTAATGCATTATTTTCTGATTTTTCATCTTTTCTTGGGTGTACTTGAGTAGTTTGATGACCGACGATTGTTTTTAGAAAGTGTTTTTAGATTTTTTTTATGTACACAATTCTAATTATATGCTAACGTAAAGCAAGTTATCAAAAAATTTATGTAGTGCGCATTGTTTAGAAATTTTACTTTTTTATATGTGAATGTTTGTTTTTTGGATTTAACTTCTATGTTTTTGGACAATTCAAGTGGTACAACTTAATATCATAATTCATATATATGTAAGCATAACAAGTAAAGCCAGCAAAACCAATTGCTTCTTGAAAACTGAGTATGTCCATTATTATTTGCATTCTATGCATGTTTTTCAAAGCAGTTTAGCAGAAATTATTATCATGTTATATTTCTCCTTATATTTTTATGTGTAACCAGATTTACAAAAATCAGAATTCACATTTGTATCTAAGGTAGGTCACAAATTCAAATAAGGGAAAATTTACACCGTGCCATCGGCACGGGCTTCATACTAGTATATATATAAAATCTTGAATTGTTTAAGATGAGGTAATGTATATAAATACAAAAGAAATTTTTGAAATTAATATTTAATTAAATTTTCTAATTCAATAAGTTAATTATTAAAAGTTAATTAGCAAATAATAAAATACATATATGTGTGTGTATAACCATAAATGTTATGGCATACATACTCAATTAATATGTTTAATTGAATAACATAAAATTAACTAAAATGTTAATTAATTAAATAAAATTTGATTAATGTAATTTACATAAGACTATTATATAAGTTAATTAAATTATATAAGTTATATATAATTAAACCTACATAATAAAAAAGTAGAATGGAAAAAAAATCCAAATAGACTTAAGGGATAAATACATTCGTATATTACATATACCGTGATTTTTGATGTATCCGACACTTGAATCACGAGGGTATTTCATGAGAAATACATTATTCATAAGTCAATACCACTCAATGTAATATAATAAAAATTATGAACTTTTAATATAAAGTTGTCTTCCACCATTATATATTAATAGATTGCTTGCATATTCTCTGGTTGTTGATATTCCTCATTTAGAGATGTTATGTGTAGCACTATTAGTATATTGACTAAATGAGGTCAGATACATGTACATATTTGTTGATATTGCTCAAGGAATGTGCATTATACTTAGGCCGTTACGAAATGGTAGGTATGAGTGAATAATCTCCTTCAGTTTGTTGATATCCTTCAAGGTCGAGATGAGATTAAGACAAAGATCACGGATTGAGAATTGTATTTGATACAACCGATAAGGTGTTATCCATCACTTGTGGACCAATGATTTGTTGATATTCCTCTAGGTCAGAATTCCAAGGCAAACGAGTCCTAACACCTACTAGAAAAATCAAATGATTTATATGTCTTTTCTTAGGGTTTGATAAACATAAAAATCTACTGGGAGCCTTATTAGAAAAATGAAATGGTAACATTTAACATTTCTAATATTTTAAGAACATTTGCTATATAAAGTTATAATAATCTACATTGATAAATTTGTGCAACTAATATACTTGATAAAATATTTATCAATTAAAAAATATGAATGAACTGAATTAACATTGTTAAATAGAAATATAAAATATACTTACCGATATATTTTGCATGTTGCTATTTCAATACACATGCAGGCGCCTAATTTTACAACCACTATAACATTCATGCCTTACTCGCTTAAGAGTTTATTTGTTCAAGACTATGTGTTGCCTTTTATGAGTTTTGAACTCTTAAGAGATGCAATAATATAGATATTAATTCATATTCAATCGTATATAAATGTTATACGATGAACGGTCATAATTTGTAATATTCGAAGTTTCAATGAAATTAGTTAATTGGAAATAACCAAATAAACCATAATGTGAACTCATGTATTCAATATAATTGATTACAATAAGAATTTTCTTTAGAATGGTTCAACCATTTAGAAAAGGAAAATGAATGAATAAGAGTGGATGTTACTTAGGCACAATTGGGATGAAGAGAGTGAATAGTCAACTCTACTTCATGAAGTGGTATTGGAAACGAGAACTGTGAAATAATAATAGATACGTAACAAGAAATAAGAAGTATGATATCTATTCCAAATGTATTTTCACATAGAAATTGTTTTCTGTGAAACTTATTTCTTTGGATTTAAATACTTGATTTGAAAATTCTCGACATTAAACCAGTTATAGTAAATGAAGTAAATAGCTTTTATTAAATGGTTGAATGGAGATTCGTATTTCATACGCTACTATAGTAATGTTGTGAAAGCATGCCATATAACACTTATTGGTTACGAAAAATTATGAAAATTCTTTTCGTTGTTATATGGCATGCTTTCACACCATTATTATAGTAGTGTATGAAATACGAATCGCCATTCAACCATTTAATAAAAGCTATTTACTTCATTTACTATAACTGGTTTAATGTTGAGAATTTTCAAATCAAGTATCTTAAATCCAAAGAAATAAGTTTCACAGAAAACAATTTATATGTGAATGCTAGAGTTATCTAAAATCCAAAGAAAAAAGTCTCACAGAAAACAATTTCTATGTGAAAACCATTTTATATTGTTTTAGTTGTTATATGGTGGTATGATTATTCAAGTAAATGTTAGAGTTATTTAGTTGTTTCAGAAATTAGACTAACATATCTGTTAGAAATTGGTGCCTAATCCATGACGCAGAGGCTCGTGGAGGAAGAGAAGTAGAGCCACGAAACCCTAACCCTAGGAACCAAGAGGAGGAGGAAGTCACGAAGTGCTCCAAAGCTTTGTGACGGTTTCGTTCTATGTTTAAGGAAGTAGGGATTTCATTTAGTGATTTGGTGAAGGCTAGGGCATGAAGACTCGCTCGGTAAAGAAGAGAAATGGAGCGGCAAAGCTTTGAAGCCGTGAAAAAGAATCGTCGAACGAAATATTTCGTTCGGTATTTGAGCATGCCACTCCAATAAGGGAAATGCCAGTCCAAATTTTTCGCTCGGCATTTTACCGAACCAAAGTGATGTCAAGCCATATGCATGCCGAACCAAGAGCTTTGCCAGACCAGATGCATGCCGGACCAGATTGACGCCGAACAAAATCTCAAGGCTGCTAAATAGCAGCTACCCCTCCTCATATCTTCACTCTATAAATAGGGGAGCTTCTAGACAACAATGGCAACCAAAAATTAAGAGCTAATTTCAGCCAATTTCACAGCCATCCTAGAGAGCTGAAACTCTGCAGAATTTTGTCTGTATTGTAAATTCTTCTTATGTATAGCCTCCAAAAGTGAATCAAACTTGTAACTCTAATCTTTCAGTGATTATAAAATCTCCTCTCCCTCAGTGGATGTACACTATCTAGCGGTAGTGGAACCACTATAAATACTGGTGCTATTTATTTTTCTACATTGCATTGATCTGCGACTGTTTGTTCTGGTGTTCATCTTTTGTTTGTTCCGTCTCACTACAATCACGATTCAGTTGTTTTCCGCTGCGTTGGGTTTTTTATTCCCTTAGACCGATCATCTGAAGGGATTTTCCCCAACAGTCTGGTATCAGAGCTGTAAGGTTGATTGAGGAGTGTTAGATGCTATGGCAGGAGATGAAGCGACTCCAGTTATTACAAGACCCTATACTAGAGGGATGTATATCGCATCAGGATCACAGTTGGCAATTGAGAAATGGAATGGGGATAAAGACTTCAAAAAGTGGCAATGGAGGATGAAGGCTGTTCTAATAAGGAATGAAGTCCATCCAGTAGCGTTTGCCCATGAGGAGTTGACGGCTGACATCTCTGTCGTAGAAAAGAAGGAGATGGAGAAATGGGCATTTACTACTTTATAGCTAGCTATGGGAGAGAATGTTATCTCAGAGATTAGCAGTGAGACCACTGCTAGGGGAATCTAGACCAAGCTAGAAAATCTCTACTTGAAGAAATCTCTAACTAACCGTTTGATTTTACTAAAGACATTTTTCATCATGCGGATGAGAGAGGTTATTTCAGTGAAGGAACATTTTAATTTCTTTGATGATCTCATGATGAAGATGAAGACTATTGACTTGAAGATGGATGAGGAGCAAATGACAATGATTCTTTTGTGTTCTCTTCCGGAGTGATACACAGGTTTCGCTAACAGCCTTATCTTCGCTAGAGACACATTGACAGTGGAAGATGTGAAGTCAGGCCTTCTATCTAAGGGCTTGAGAGATCAGATGAAGAAGATAAGTGAAGGAAGTAGAGGTGGAAGTAGTAGTCATGGCCTGTTTGCTGAAAGAGGTAGAGAAGATAAGAAGAATCGGCACTCTAGAGGGCGTTCCAAGTCTAGGAAGCCCGATAATGGCAAGAGAGGAAAGTCTAAGGACGGGAAGTGCTTTATCTACAAAAAAACCTGGTCATTGGAAAAAGGATTGTCCAGACTTGAAGAAGAAGGAAGAAGACGGATTTTCATCATTTGTGGTGGAGAAGTCTGTATCCGACGATGTGTTGTCTGCAGCAGTATCAGATGTCTCAGACCATTGGGTGCTGGACTCGGGGGCGTCTTTCCATATGACGCCTAATAAGGATTACTTCAGTTCTTTCATTGGACGAGAGGGAAGCTCTATTCTTATGGGTAACGATGCTAGCTGTAGAGCAATGGGTGAAGGTACAGTGAGGATCATGATGTTTGACGGAGTGATACACACTTTGACTGGTGTCCGGTATGTTCCAGGTCTTCGGAAGTCCTTAATTTCTTTAGGACAATTGACATTTTTTGGATGTAAGGTAACTATTGAGAAGGATAGTCTAAAGGTTTCGAGAGGTGCACTAGTTCTTATGAAAGGAGATGTGTTCTGAAATCTGTATTTGCTGAAAAGAACCACAGTTCTTGGAGAGTCATGTGTTGGAGTAGATAGTTCTCGTGCATTGAATACCACAAAGCTTTGGCATCTCAGGTTGGGTCATATTTCAGAGAAGGGCTTAGAGTGCCTTCGGAGATGGAAGATGATCAAAGGAGAAAGCTTCGACAAGATGGACTTTTTCCAGGAGTGTGTGTTAGGCAAGCAAACTAAAGTATCTTTTGGAGTTGGACTCCATAGATCAAGGCGAGTACTTGAGTACGTGCATACAGATGTTTGGGGACCAGTTGCTACTCCTTCTCTTGGACGAGCAAAGTATTTTATCTCTTTTATTTATGACTTTTCTCAAAAAGTATGGTGTATGCGATGAAGGCCAAATCAGAAAGTTTTGAGAAGTTCAAAGATTGGAAAGCACTTGTTAAGAATCAACCTGGTTCTAGGTTGAAGGTGCCGAGATCTGATAATGGCGGTGAATTTGTCTCTAGGGAGTTCCTCGATTTATGTAGACAGCATGGCATTCAGAGATATTTCACTACACCCGGTGATCCGTAATCCAATGGGGTTGCAGAAAGGATGAACGTGACTCTACTGGAGAAGGCTCGTTGCTTGAGATTGACGGTGAGCTTGTCTAGAGGCTTTTGGACTGAGGCATTATCAATTGCGGCGCATATCATAAATTGAATTCCGTACTCGGCCTTAGATGGGAAAATTCTAGAGGAGAAGTGGAGAGGTAAAGCAGTGTATCTTGGTTACTTCCGAATTTTTGGTTGTCCTGTGTACGTTCACCATACAGGTGATGGCAAGTTGGAGGCTAGATCATACAAGGGCATACTAATGGGATACACCGATGGTATCAAAGGGTATCGGATTTGGAACCCTATTGATCATAAGATTGTTCATTCCAAACATGTTACTTTTGATGAGTCTGCTATGTTCAATTCGAAGAAGAAGCTATCTACCTCATCAGAAGAATCTGATAGGCCTAAGGAGATGGAAGAAGTTCCCATGTTCCAGCCAAAGATTAGAGTTGTTGTTGATGCTGTCGAGAAAAACGCAGTTGATGAAACATCACAGGATAGTCCACAGGTACCTTCTAGTAGTGCTGGTGATGTGCATGAATATAGAGGAAGTTCAGTTCAAGGTGGAGCTGAAAGGAGTTTAGGCGAAGCAGAACCTACCCGGGTCAGTTGTAGGTCTATTAGGCCGCTCGAAAGATACGGTGATTGACAGTTTGCGAACCTTAGCCTTGGTGATCAGTTTGACCATGCCCTACATGTGGTTCAAAAGGAGCTGCTTGACCTTGATGAAGCTTTGAAGTCATGTGACAGTTCAAAGTGGATGTGCGCTATGGAAGAGGAGTTAGAGTCGTTGAAGAAGAACAAGACTTGAGATTTGGTACCACCTCCTCAAGGAAGCCGAGCCATAGGTTGCAAATGGGTATTCAAGGTGAAGGATGATGGGAGATACAAGGCTAGACTAATTGTTAAAGGGTTTTCACAACGAAGGGATTGGAGTATGATGAGATATTCTCTCCAGTAGTGAGGCATACGTCCATCCGCATTTTGCTCGCTATCGTCGCAGCTTATGACTTGGAGCTGGAGCAACTGGACGTGAAAACCGCTTTCTTACATGGAGACTTGGACGAGACCATCTACATGAAGCAGCCAGAAAGATTCATTGTAGATGGGAAAGAAAATTGGGTTTGCAAATTGAAAATGTCATTGTATGGACTTAAGCAGTCACCTAGACAATGGTACAAGAGGTTTGACTCTTTTATGCTTTCACTTGGTTTCAATTGTAGCATCAAAGACGCTTGTGTGTACTTCAAGCATTTAAAGAATGGTAGACGAGTGTACCTACTCTTGTACATGGATGATATGTTGATTGCTTCCAAGGATAAGGCTGAAATCGATATTTTAAAGCGAAAGCTAAAAGAGGAATTCAAAATGAAAGACCTTGGAGAAGCAAAGAAAATTTTGGGTATGGAAATCTAAAGGGATAGAAAGCTAGGACTTTTGAGCCTTACTAAAAAGGAGTACATTTGAAAGGTGCTTACTCGGTTTAACATGGAAGGGGCAAAGGCAATCAGTACACCCATGCCCTTGAACATACAGCTTTCTAGTAAAGGCTCTCCGATCTCGAAAATGGACAAGACTTATATGATGAAGGTTCCATATGCAAGTGCAGTTGGCAGCTTGATGTATGCCATGGTTTGCACTAGGCCTGACATTGCACAGGCGGTTGGATTAATGAGTAGATTCATGGAGGAAAGACACATTAGGAAGCAGTGAAGTGTATCTTCAGATACCTTAGAGGAACTTCAAACCATGGACTTGTCTTTGGTGGAAAAGATAGAGATTTCAGCTTGGTGGATTTTGCGATTCCGACTATGCCAGTGATAGAGATCAAAGGAAGTCAACCTCCGGATATGTGTTCACCATTGGTGGGACATCGATCAGTTGGAGAACGAGGTTGCAGACGATTGTGGCTTTGTCCACTACAAAGGCAGAGCTCATAGCTGTGGTTGAAGCAGCTAAGGAGGCGCTTTATTTGAGGCGACTGTTGTGTGATTTGGGGTTCGTATATAAAGGTGTGGATGTGTATTGTGACAATCAGAGTGCAATCCACTTAGCTGAAAATCTGGCATTCAGCTCGAGGATGAAGCATATTGAGGTGAGAGTCGTTCCTTGTCTCGATGAGTGAAGAGAAGCTAGTTCGTCATCAGAAGGCTCACACGAAGGAGAATGCAGCAGACATGTTTACCAAGTCATTGCCTGTTGCTAAATTCGAGCATTGCTCGGACTTGATTCACTTAATGAAGTGCTAGGTGCCATGGGGTGGCACGGGGGGAGAGTTGAGACGGTTCATGGAGACGTTTGTTTTCATGGTGGAGATTGATAGGTTCTACACGGACTGGGTACTTCGAACACTTTGTTGACGGGCGGTGGCCTTGCCGGAGTTCGTTGACAGAGTGTAATGGGTGATGGCATTGCCGAAGCTCATTGGGTAAGTATCCATTGCTTGGAGCATGAAGGTGTAGATGAAGTTGGAAGGCTTGTATGGAATTAGGTACCAAGGTGGAGATTGTTAGAAATTGGTACCTAATCCATAACGCAGAGGCTCGCGGAGGAAGAGAAGCAGAGCCACGAAACCTTAACCCTAGGAGCCAGGAGGAGGAGGAAGTCACGAAGCGCTCCAAAGCTTTGTGACGATTTCGTTCTATGTTTAAGGAAGTAGAGATTTCATTCGGTGATTTGGTGAAGGCAAGGGCATGGAGACTCGTTCGGTTAAGAAGAGAAATGGAGCGGCAAAGCTTTAAAGCCGTGAAAAAGAATTGCCGAACGAAATATTCCGTTCGGTGTTTTGCCAAACGAAATATTTCGTTCGGTATTTGAGCATGCTGCTCCAATAAGGGAAATGCCGGTCCAAAATTTTCTCTCGGTGTTTTTCCGAACCAAAGTGATGTCAAGCCAGATGCATGCCGAACCAAGAGCTTTGCCAGACCAGATGCATGCTGGACCAGATTGACGCCGAACCAAATCTCAAGGCTGCTAAATAGCAGCTGCCCCTCCTTATATCTTCACTCTATAAATAGGGGAGCTTCTGGACAACAATGACAGCCGAAAATTAAGAGCTAATTTTAGCCAATTTCACAGCCATCATAGAGAGCTGAAACTCTACAGAATTTTGTCTGTATTGTAAATTCTTCTTATGTATAGCCTCCAAAAGTGAATCAAACTTATAACTCTAATCTTTCAATGATTATAAAATCTCCACTCCCCAAGTGGATGTACACTACCTAGCGGTAGTGGAACCACTATAAATACTGGTGTTATTTATTTTTCTGCATTGCATTGATCTGTGACTGTCCGTTCTGATGTTCATCTTTTGTTTGTTCCGTCTCACTACAATCACGATCTAGTTGTTTTCCACTGCGTTGGGTTTTTTATTCCCTTAGACTGATCATCTGAAGGGATTTTCCCCAACAATATCATCGAGTGGTAGCTTATCATGACATTAGATATAATAAAGAGATGCAAGGATCGATTGCCAATGACAACATTAGATTAATTTATTAATTACCCAAAAGAGGAGGGACTTTTTGGTGCACCCACTTTGGAGTTTACGAGGATGTCCATTTCACCTAGGTGTTCAAAAATAATATAGTATATGATATTTATTATTTATTATATTTTCACATTATAATATGCTATATCAATTAAAAATATAACTTTTAAACCCACTAATTTTTTTTAAATTCAATTAGTATTAGTTAGTGTTAATAAGTGTACTAACGCAAATGCTAGAATATTGTTTATTTAAACTAGTTTCGAAGCACTATTTCACACTTAGCATAGTTTCTTTAGACTCTCACAAACACGCGTGCGCGCGCACATACACATATATATGGAATACTATTATCATATTGAATATGTATATATTTGAACTTATATTTTACATATGATTAATACATGTTGAATTTATGCATCACTTAATTAATAGGCATGCTCAATAATGTATTGCTAGTGAATAATTAACATACAATGTTAATGTTATTCTGTATAAATTCATTATTCTCTAAAAAAATTGCTATATCATGTGTGCTTCAAGATTTATTAATAAACATTTTCCATTGGTATTCAAGAAATAAACTAATCTAAATAAATTTAATTCACAAATATAAACTTTCATCTTTACATGACTAAAATCTAATAATGTGTAGGATCGTTTTCACCCTAGAGGGGGGTGAATAGGGTGATACTAAAAATTAATGCGGAAATAAAAATAATAACAGATAGTAATGCAGTAGAGATCACACACAGTTTTACCCATCTTCGGCAAAAACCCGCGTACGTGCTTCCCCCAAGATTTTTACTAGAAATTAAGTAATCAGACACTTACAAAAACACGTAAACTCGCGATATCCGTTAACTTGATTAACCTAAATCTAAGCTCAAAACCCTGCCACAACTCAGCCGCTGAGTTGCGAATTCTCAAACTACGTCCCGTAGTTTGTACCTAGTTACATAACTAGAAATTCACAATTTTAAAAGGAATTTACAAATTAAAATTAAAACTAAAACAAAACCCTATTTAAATTGAAGCCCAACACTCAAAAAATAAAACCGGCCCAAAGAATTTTATGCGGTCCAAATAAAAAACAAGATAATCCTCTTATTCCTTTTCCGTATGTCCAGGCCGTTCCTTTCGTTCCTCTTCAAAAATTAGGGTTTTGATTTACTTGATGCGGCCGCTTGGAGTTAGAAGTTCAAATCGATTGATGCTTTTGTTCCTCAATTCGCTTCGCTGCTACCTCAATCAATGTTCTTCGATTTGCTTCGACTGCTTCAAGGTCGAGTTCGAATGATATATAAAATCAGTATATGATTTTGTACTTTATTTGCTCTGTTGTTTTGCTTGAATTCGAACTTGGTGCTTACTGATGATGATATGGGTTCAATTTATAGGGACTGAAACCCTACTTTATCTTCCGTATATTTTGGTTTGAATTCATCAAACAATATTTTCAAACACACACTTCATTGTACACTGCAAAATATTTCTTTTTCAATTTAACTGTGTCAGTGTTTATTTTGCAGATAGTTCAGATGATGAATACAGGCTGGAATAGAGTTGAAGATAAAATACGAGTGATGAGTGAATTATGTAGTGAGGTGAAACATGTATGAAAAACCGTATATTCAAAATTGTGTTGTAATTGAAACTTGTATAGTGAGAGCTTAAATCTGTACTATTCGAAATTTATAATAAAATATTTGTTTGAATAAAATATTTGTTGGAATATGAATTTCGAGTTATTTATTCTATTCAACAAATATTTATTTAATTATGTGGAAAAATAGTACAATAACAAATATATTTAAACGAATATATATATGTTTATTATCATCAAACAAAAATCATACACTAGTATATTCTATAATCTCTCCCTTTTGATGATAACAGACATATATTAAGATTTTGACTCAATTAAATGTATATGGTCTTGATGAATTTTATTAGCTCCCCTTATTTGTATACTCCTCCTACAACAAAGCCCCCTCTTCACATATGCATGAAAATAATGAAAAAAAATATGCAATGAACCTAGATGGGAATATGCAAATAAAAAATTTGAACTTATTTGCCAAAATCTTAACTTCTCTCCCCCTTTTGTTATTAGTAAAAGAGTAACAATGTTAGAAAAAGAGTGATAAAGTGATAGACATTAATACAACATTAATACCTAATCGAGTATAAATATTAAATTTCAATAAAAAATCAAACAAAAATCATAAATACTCTGTTAGGCGCATATTCCATTTTAGAGTGATAAGGGTGATGTTGGCATAAAAAAAAATCATATAGTCATGTCCATTTGTGGTATATTTATGATAGGAATTTAAATACTTACTAACCATGCATAACCGTTAGGACTTTTAAATGAGATTAGTAGTATTCCTAATTTTTATTAAAAAATGAATTCTAAGCATCTTCTAACCACGCATAACCGTGAGGACTTTTAAATGGGGTTAGAATCAACTCGCCTATTTCAACCAATTTTGATATGTGTTCCATACATGCATAACCGTGAGGACTTTTAAATGAGAGTGAATACTTTTAGATGATTTTATTGCTAATTAATTAAAAAAATGAATAATTTCCTGTTTAAATACCACATTTTGACATACTATATTGGATTTTGATGAGTGATTGTCGTAGAAATATGATAGGAATAGAGATGGTCATGGAATATTTACCAACCAAAGTTATTACAAATTTTGTTTAAATATTTAAAGGAATTTACTAAATATACCGTCTTAAGTCATAATGTATGATTAATATCAACACTCGTCACTTTTTTCAGTCACTATTTATCTTTTCGATAATCAATATGGAATCAGATTAGTTAACATAGGCATTTAAGATCAAATCCAAAAAAATATAAAATCAAATTTCTAAAATGCCTAATTTGATACGAAGTCGATAAAAAACTATTTTCTAGAAGGGGTTTTGTAAAACAGCCTGCCAATTGAAAATCAGTTGAAATGAAATTTATGCAGATATTTTCTTTGGAAATGTGATCTCTAATAAAACTATGTTTTTCGACTTGACCATGCAACTAACGAATGTCCCAACATAGAACGCGTTCCACTAGTACTTTTTCTATCAACTAGACTAGCAGCATAATCTGCAGCTGAATACCCTTTTAACTCAAAGTTATCATTAGTTGGATACCAAAGACCAAAACGTGGGGTGTGCAACAGATACCTTATAATCCTTTTTGCAGCTTTTAAATGAGATTCCTTTGGATTTGACTGAAACTGTGCACATAAACAAACAGAGAACATAATGTCTGGTCTAGAAGCAGTAGGATAAAGAAGTATACCTATGTGTATCTAGAGTAATCATCAACCAATACAAAACAATATCTCTTACCACCTAAGCTTGCAATATCATTAGGTCCAAATAGATCCATATGAACTAGTTCAAGGACTCTAGAAGTACTTACAATGTTCTTGGCATGAAAAGATGATTTTTAAAATTTTCCCAGTTGATCACTGGCTGACTGAAATAAGATTATGGTGCATATTTTCAACATATAATACATCGTTATTGCCCATTGTGACTCTGCCACCTTTGTATTTCTCTAGGCTGAGGAACTTTGATTTGTCGCACGTCATGTGCCTGGAACAGCCAGAATCTAGGTACCACTCTTGTTATTCCTTAGCTTGCCAACACACTTACACGAGGAAAGAGTTTTGTGACCTATTTTTTTTTATAGGTCCATGATTGTTAGTGACAATAGATTTTGAAAAACAAGTTTGTGTAGAACCAAGACAATCTATGTTTGTTCATTTTGGCATCCAGATTTGTTTGACTTTAAGGGATTTTACATTCGTACCTTTACGAATCCAAATTGGTATGTTTTTCGTATGTTTGGGTCTAAACCAGCAATTGTTTTGATTGTGTCTAATTTTTCTACAAATCGTGCACTTGGAGTTTACATGATTAGTTTCACTTCTAACTCTTTCAGATGGAGTATACCCAAGTTTTTATCTAACAGTATTAACAGTTTGTTTCCCTAATAGCATATTTAGTGGTCTTTCTCCTTTGGAGATTTTTTCTAAAGTTGTAGACAATTGTTGGACTTGTGACTTGAGAGATTCATTTTCATTCAATGACAACATGCACTTTTTAATAGAATTTTCTCTCCTAGTATTTTCACTTTCTTTCAAAATCAAATTTTCATTTTCAAGCGATTTAATTTTAATTTTTGATTTTTTTTATTTCCTCTTCAAATGATGGACACCTATCACACTTAAGGCACTTATTTCTATAGTTTTGAACCATTTGATCAAGCTGCATATTTAGTTCTATCAAACTACCTTTTTGTGATTCAATTTTAGCGTACTTCTCCTTAAGTCTTTCAAAACAACCATTTATTTCATGAAAATATATAAGTAATTGAGAGTGAGTAAGTTTTGATATCTCGCATAGCTCGTCATCATCGTTGTCACTTGTTTCTCTTCGAAGACACAGATTTTCTTTTTCACTCTCATTGCCAATGCTTTCATCATCTTCATCACTTTTATCCCACATTGCTGCAAAACTTCTCCTTTTCGGTTTCTTTCCTTTGCTGAATCGATTTTGAAAATAATTTGGCTTGATATGACTAGGTTTATTGCACTTGTGACAAATGATCTCCTGCTCTTCTGAGTTGTCTAGAACTTTGACGATTCTATTCTTCAGTTGTTGATTTAGGGCAGGATTTCCATATTTGCGGTTCCACCTTTTGAATCTCTTTATTATTAGTGCTAGTTCAGCTGCTCCTTCATCATCACAATCATCTTCACTTTCCACCGTTCCTTTGAGAGCCATTGATTTCTTTCGCGTATCTTCTCCTTCACGTTCTTCCTTGAATTTGATTTCTAGCTCATAAGTGGTGAGGTTTCCGATGAGTTCTTCAACTTTAACTTGTTTCAGATCCTTTGATTCTTGGATAGCAGCCACCTTTGCTTCAAAATTTCGTGGAAGAATTCTGAGGATCTTTTGAACTATTTCCAGTTCTATGTATGGTCTTCCTAGAGATTTTGATTTGTATACAAGATTAGAAAGTCATCCATACATTTCTTTGACACTTTCATCCTTTGCCATTGTGAAGTTTTGTACTCGCTATTGAGCATGGCAAGGCGAGATTCTTTAACCTGGGAGGTTCCTTCATGAGTCACTTCAAGCGTGTGCCAGATTTCCTACGCAGTTAGACAATGTGAAACACGATTAAATTCAATTTGATCTAATGAACAAATAATAGAATTCATAGCTTTAGCATTAGCATTTTGCAATTTTTTTCTAGATCTGTCCATTGATCCATAGGTTTTACAACTTCTTGATTATCTACCATTATTGTTGGTGTGCTATATCCTGTTTCAATAATATTCCATGCATCTATGGTTTTTAGAAAAATTTCATTCTAGTTTTCCAATATGCATATTCACCATTGAACATGGATGGTTTAGCTATGGACCGACCCTCAGCAAAAGCATTATTAAAAGAAGCCATTTTAAAAAAATCGAAAATTTAAAATAGAAAAATGGTTTTTGTTCCTAGCTCCGATATCGTAGGATCGTTTCACCCTAGAGGGAGGGAGGGGGGAATAGGGAGATACTAAAAATTAATGCGGAAATAAAAATAATAACAGAAAATAATGCAGTAGAGATCACACACATTTTTACCCAGCTTCGGCAAAAACCTGCCTACGTGCTGCCCCTAAGGTTTCTACTAGAAATTAAGTAATCAGACGCTTACAAAAACACGTAAACTCGCGATACCCGCTAACTTGATTAACCTAACTCTAAGCTCAAAACCCTGCCACAACTCAGCCACTGAGTTGCGAATTCTCAAACCACGCCCCGTAGTTGTACCTAGTTACACAACTAGAAATTTACACAATTTTAAGAGGAAATTACAAAATAAAACTAAAACTAAGACTAAAAAAAAACCCTATTTATAATTGAAGCCCAACACTCAAAAAATAAAACCGGCCCAAAGAATTTTATGCGGTCTAAATAAAAAACAAGATAATCCTCTTATTCCTTTTTCGTATGTCCAGGCCGTTCCTTTCGTTCCTCTTCAAAAATTAGGGTTTTGATTTACTTGATGCGACTGCTTGGAGTTAGAAGTTCAAATCGATTGATGCTTTCGTTCCTCAATTTTCTTCGCTGCTACCTCAATCAATGTTCTTCAATTTGTTTCGACTGCTTCAAGGTCGAGTTCGAATGGAATATAAAATCGGTATGTGATTTTGTACTTTATTTGCTCTGTTGTTTTGCTTGAATTCGAATTTGATGCTTTGCCGATGATGATATGGGTTTAATTTATAGGGATCGAAACCCTACTTTATCGTTCGTATATTTTGGTTTGAATTCTCCATTTCTTTGCCCGGCCATACGATTTTCAATTTAATGATTGTGATGAATTCCGACTTGTTCCTCAGTGACTTGTTGTTCCATTCTTTGCTGGCAATTGAATTAGAGATAATCTTGACTTGTTACCCTCTGCGACTTTAAACAATTTTCAGAATTTTTAGTTGAACACTTCAACACTGTTTTGTTTGACCAAAACTGCTCCTTGACTTTGTTTTTCGAACTGCTACTGATACTATGCTTTGATCATGTCATGTGCACTTTTATGTGTGTCACCATGTACATACATACATATGTATGTGTGTTTATATGTGTTGATTCTCTGAATGTAGCTTGATGCATTCATGTTAATCGTTTTGGACCTGAGCATGTCTGGTTACATTGATGACTGTTCTTGTTGCACATATGCACTGTTCTGGTCTTATTAGTCTTGCATACTTGCTTCTAGTTAAATTGTGGTCTCCATGTATATACGTACATACATGTATGTATGTATATATATGTGTGATTGGTGCAGCTCCAATGTGTTCATGTCTGTAGCTTGATGTGTCTAGTTCTGGTGCACTTGTTTGGTATTGCAGTCTTGTTCCATGTTTTCATGTTGGTTCCTGAGTATGTCTGTAGTTTTCATTTCACTGATCTGGTGCATTGTGGTCTGGTTCTGGTTGCATGTTGTATGTTGGTTTGTACCGTGCTTGTTAGACTTGCTGGCTTGATTGTACGGTTCCATATGAATATGCACTACATGTTGATTTTATTTTATTTGTTTTGGTCCCTTGTGCCAATTTTATTATAGTCTTGCCTTTGTTGCTCCTGACCATTGCACTAAACTTGTACATGTCTGGTGCCTTTGTTGTTGTGAGCATTCATGTCAACATTGGTTGCATATGCGGTTCCACTTGTATTCTCTGTCCTTGAACTTGTCTGGTTTCATGTGATGTTTGATCTGAGTCTTCATGTTAACCCATTTGTTATTGAGTCTGGGTTGATAAACTTGGTGCCTTTGGGTGCTGTTGTATTGCTTGGTTGGAGTCTGGTTGCTTGGTTGGAGTCTGGTTGCTTTGACTGGTTTATATTGTTGTGTTATTGCAGTCTGGTTCAATTTGAAACTGAACTTGATTGTTATGCACCGACCATTGCTATATTGAATGTTTTTGCACTTGAGTTAAATTCAGCCTTGACTTGGGTTTGACCTTGTGCTCACTTGTCCCTGCTATTTTAACAAGCAAGTGTATATTGGTGTGCACGACTTTGTGGCATGTACAGTGATACACTGTGCATGTCACAATTTGTTCGTGTAAGATGAATTAAAAAAAATAATGACGAACAACCCAAATAATTGAGGCAAACAATATTTTCAAACACATACTTCATTGTGCACTGCAAAACATTTCTTTTTCAATTTTATTGCATCAGTATTTATTTTACAAATAGTTCAGATGCGGGATACAGGTTGGAACAGAGGTGAAGATAAAATACGAATGATGGGTGAATTATGTAGTGAGGTGAAACATGTATGAAAAATTGTATATTGAAAATTGTGTTGTAATTGAAACTTGTATAGTGAGAGCTTAAATCTGTACTATTCGAAATTTGTAATAAAGTATTTGTTTGAATAAAATATTTATTTGAATATGAATTCTGAGTTATTTATTTTATTCAACAAATATTTATTTAATATGTGGAAAAATAGTACAATAACAAATACATTTAAACGAATATATATATGTTTATTATCATCAAACAAAAATCATACAATAGTATATTTTACATAACGTACGCTAAATGAATCATGGGGTGAACCCGTGTGTAGCACCAATTCGTACTAGTAACTTATAACTATGCAATCCAATATAAACTACACACGTTACATTTATAAATTATAATATATTTTGTTTGTACACTGTCATATAATTATATTGTGCCAGCAATCTTCAATAGCAAATAAGTATAAATCAGTCAAATAATTAAATTGACTATACTTAAAACTAAATAATAAAATTTATTGAATACTATATCAAAGTTGAAATTAAAATAAAACTAATTCAAAAACACAAAACTTACTTGTATTGAAAATACACTAAATATGATTTAATGTGATTATTATTCACGATAAGAAAACTAAGGTCTGAGTGCAGAATCAATAATCTTTTCTGAAAGTTGTTCCTTTCTGCCACGCTACCTATCGGACACGATCCAATAGTGTGAAATTAACGAGATGTTCTGTGGTGCTTAAATAAAAGAAAAACCATTCCAAAAAAATAATAACTTCAGGCGTTTGTTCCTAAATCTAATGAATTAATTTTGACTGTAGTGTGGGGACAGCCGTTATCACCATTGAGAGGAACCACCAATATTTTGACTATGAACCCACCCTTTAAGCTACAAAAACTTAATAAAAATACAGCTTTTATTAACACGCTCCAAAACTCCAAAGTCCAAACATAGTTTTATACATATACCAAGTAATAAAAATAAAACAGTGTGTGCATTTTAACTGGTGAATCACAAAATCACCATTCACTTTCAAATTTCATAGGTCATTCCAACCTTGAGCAACCTACTTCTAGGAATCAACATAGCATCTCCTCCTTGCCTGAAGTTTCTCCTTAGAATGTTATACAAGTAATCAACAACAAATCGCTTTAAAATCGATGAATTTTTCGCTGCAAGCACTTCTGCTTCTCCTAACAAATATATAATTCCTTTATCCATTTCTCTCTGTATGAACTGTTTTTCCTCTTCGATGTTCTGAATATGTCTCACATTATTCACTGATCGATCGCTATTGGTCACTTGTATAGAGCCTGAAGAAATCCTAGGTTGATTCTCCATACCAATACTTTCTATGGTTTCTTCTTGTGCAAAATATTCGTTATGGATAAACATCTTCAATTGCTCAATTAATAAAGTTTCAAACTCTTTTGGGTCTTCAGTGATATCTTTATATCCATATCTCACAACACATCGATAAATTTTATAGTCTTTAGGCTCAACTTGTCTGAAGAGAAAGCGTTCTTGAATCTCTACTCTACTTATTGGTAAATGCTTCACAGAAACAAAAACCAGGACTGAATGCATTGAAGGTATTTTTTCAATGAAGTGTGCAAAAATTGGTGGTATGCCCTCAACTAACTCTGAATATAGAAATCCAATACCTGGTATTCTCTTCATGTCTTGCCTTTGAGCTAGTTCACAAAGGTAATTGCCCGAGATTTTGTTTTCCACTTCAAATTTGTAACGCATTACATAAACATAATGCCATATGGCCATTATGCACATGAGGAAAAAGGAGAAAACGAGTGGTAGATAACCTCCTTGCACAAATTTCGATAAAACCGAAGATAAATACGTGATTTCAATTCCGCCAAATACTACAAAGAACAAGCCGATTTGCCATATGCTTGCTTTCCATATTATGAGCATTATCAATGCTACTAGACATGTTGTGATTAGCATGTCAGAAATGACTGCTATGCCTGTCAAAATACACGAATAAAACATTGATAACTGAGCAATCTGAATATATACTGGAATATACAGATCGATTAGTTGTATGAAAGAAATGTAGATGACTAGTTGATCAAAAAATAAAAATTGAGAAGTGAGAGATATAGGATCATAAAACTCTTGATCTACACAAATATATGTTAGAAACATGCATGCGTTTCTCAGTTGGTTTCTTGTGTTATTAAAAAATAAAAGGAAAAAAATGAAACATAAAACAAAAGTAGTGTTACCATAGGCATGACCAATCTTTTCGGTTGTTTTGAAGCTTCCAGTAACTAAAATGCACACAATCATCAGCGCATAATTTAGCTCAGGAATATAGACCTGTCCTTCATATTTTGGTGAAGTATGCACAACTTTAACTCTAGGAAAGCAACCTAAAGTTTGGGCCTGTGCTATGATAGAAAACACACAGGATATCACAGCTTGACTTGCAATGATGGCGGCAGCAACAGCAACAACAAAAGTTGGCCAGAAAAGTGGATCTGGAATCAGTTTATATGCACATATTATAACTTTGAGTTGTAATTAACAATAAAATATAAAATATAAATCAGTGCAGATGTTAAACTGAAGATGTGCTACCTGGTATTGATTTGTAGAAAGTATACGCAACATTTTCTGGAAATTTGATCGAATATGCTGCTTGTCCGAAGTAGGCTAGTGATACAGCAGGAAGCAAAGCAGCAGTGAAACTTATCTGTAACCAAAGATTAAGTCAAGCTTAAAATCGTTGATGTCACACATAAATGTAAACACATACCGTGCAACTTAAAATTCAGTATTTTGGACGATATTTCATGAAGTTGCACACCTGAATTGCTCTAACTGTTATTACGACTACACCCAAGACCACTCGAATACAATCGCAACACGCAACGCGGAAAAACCAAATCGTGCAACGCGGAAAAACCAATTATCTAACTCAACCAAACTCCAATTAATGACAAATAGCCCAACACAAGATCACAACACCAATACAAACAATATATGAATGCAATAACAATAAGTAAATCACACACGATTTTATAGTAGTTCCACTAACGTGGTGTTAGTGTACATCCACTTGAGAGAGCTTTTATTATATTATCAATAGAAGAGTACAAGAGATTGTTAACAATGATCACAATATTCTAGCAAGAATATAATTTTGTGGAGATTAGAATTGAAGAAATAGGATTTGCTTAAACCCTAGATTTGGAGGATGAAACCCTTGATTTGAAAATAGATTAGGTTCTTCAATTACCTCCCTTTCAGACCTGTTGAGAGAATATATACTAGTAGAGAAAACACTGACGAAAGACCACTTTGCCCTGAGCAAAACAACACAAAAAACAGCCCAGAAAACACAACTTCGCCGGCTCAGACGTCTGGGACAGGGCTCCAGACGTCTGACCGAACTTTCGGGCAACTGGACCCTGTAGGGCCAGACGTCTGACCCATGCCTGCAGACGTCTGGCAGCAGGCTGCAGGCAGCTAGCACATCACACTCCCCTCCAGTTTGCTCCTCCGGACTCCGTTTCGCAATCCGTCTTCTCCTACGCCAAGCTACTTCCATCCTCTTCAACTCTCCTATATATTGTGTCGCCTAATTTCAACACTCCACCTCGACACTATATCCATCTCCAACACCAATGGTACCATACCATCAACAACCGATAGCTCCAACTACCAACACTTCTACCTTCAACCAAACGTGAATGTTTCCCCAACGGGTTCCGGCAAAGCCACCCCCCATTGCACTCCATCAACGAGTTCAGGCACAAAACCCTCACCCGCCAACGAAATGTTGAAAACATTCAAACACCGTCTCACCAAGGACAAGAGCACTAGGAGTGTACACTAGCACTACACCAAGAAGATAGAACGACAATCTCATACCAATACTCTTCCACATCTACAACCAAGCTACTCTCTCACCCGTGCCACCTAGTGGCACCTAGCACTTCTCCAAGTGAATCAAGTTCGAGCAATGCTCGAACTTCCCAAACGGCAATGTCTTCGTGAACATATCCGCCACATTATCCTTTGTGTGCACTTTCCGAAGACATACTTGTTTATCCTCATCCATGGCTACCAAGAATGACTTCCTCACTTCAATGTGCTTAGTACGTGAGCTAAACGCCAAATTCTCCGCCAAGTGAATAGCACTTTGGCTATCACATTGAACATTGATGCTATCGTGTCCAATCCCCAAGTCACACAACAAACGCTTCAAATAGAATGCCTCCTTAGCCGCCTCCATCGCGGCTATCAACTCCGCTTCCGTAGTGGATAAAGCTACTACGGTTTGCAATCTCGATCTCCAACTTATGGCCGTACCACCTAGTGTGAAGACATATTCGGAAGTTGATTTTCTCCTATCCCTATCACCGGCGTAGTCCGAATCACAATAACCAACTAATTTGCAATTTATTCCTCCACTACCACAAAAAACAAGGCCATGAGATGACGTACCTTTTAGGTATCTCAAGATAAGCTTCACGGCTTCCCAATGCGACTTTCCCGGATTAGACATAAAACGACTAACCACCCCGACGGCATTTGCAATATCGGGTCTTGTACACACCATAGCATACATCAAACTACCAACCGCACTTGCATATGACACCTTTGCCATATAAGCCTTGTCTTTCTCCAAGATAGGTGACCCTTTACTCGAAAGCTTCACATGCAAAGGTAATGGTGTATTTGACACCTTTGCATTCTTCATGCTAAACCGGCAAAGCACCTTCTTTATGTACTCCTTTTGAGTCAATTTCAACTCAAAACGCTTTCGGTCCCTTTCAATCTCCATGCCCAATATCCTCTTTGCTTCTCCAAGGTCTTTCATTTCGAATTCCAACTTTAATTTCAATTTCAACTTGTTGATTTCATTCTTGTCCTTTGAAGCAATGAGCATGTCGTCCACATACAAGAGCAAGTACACCCAACAATCATTTCTCATCTTCTTGAAATAAACACAAGCATCTTTGATGCTCCTATCAAAGCCACTTTCAAGCATAAAATGATCAAATCTCTTGTACCATTGCCTAGGTGATTGCTTCAACCCATATAGCGATTTCTTCAACTTGCACACCATATTTGACTTACCATTTACAACAAACCCTTGCGGTTGCTCCATGTAAATGTCTTCATCCAAGTCACCATACAAGAAGGCGGTCTTCACATCAAGTTGCTCCAACTCCAAGTCGTGAATAACAACTATGGTAAGTAATATCCGGATAGAAGTATGGCGCACAACCGGTGCGAATATCACATCATACTCCTTTCCTTTCCTTTATGCAAACCCCTTAGCCACTAGCCTAGCTTTGTATCTTCCATCGTCCTTCACCTTGTAAATCCATTTGCACCCAATAGCACGGTTTCCTTTAGGAAGTGGAACCAAACTCCAAGTTTGATTCTTCATCAATGATTGCATCTCTTCCTCCATGGCACAAATCCACTTCGAGCTATCACTCGAATTCATGACGTCTTCAAGGTCCATAGGCTCATCTTGGACTACATTGAGAGCATAGTCCAACCTATCACAAAAACTAAGATAGTTTCAATCACCATATCTTTTGGGTGGCCTTATAGCACGACGACCAACCCGAGTAGCAATATTATCACCCAAACCCCTTTCGGCTCCACCTTGAACCGAATCTTCTCTAGGTTCGTGTACATCACCAACACTACTAGAGGCACCTTGTGGACTATGTGATGTATCATCAACCGCTTTCTCCTCACAAGCATCTTCAACTAATCTACTCTCTCTACTACTTGGACAAAATATGGTAATAACTTCCCCTTCGATTCCTCACGAACCAAGACCGGAATATCCGATGAGCTTTCACTCCTTGAACATAGCCGACTCATCAAAAGTAACATGACGAGAGTTGATTACCTTCTTCGTTTCCGAATTCCAAATCCGATAGCCTTTCACTCCATCCGTATAGCCAAGCAAAACCCCTTTGAAAGCTCTAGGTTCAAGCTTATCATTTCCCGGATCATGCACATAAACCGGACTTCCAAAGACACGAAGATAGCTCAAGTCAATACTCTTTCCCTTCCACACTTCCTCCGGGATTTTGTTGTCAATAGCCGAGCACGGAATTCGATTAATAATATGCACCGCGGTTGACAAAGCTTCGGCCCAAAATCCCTTAGACAAACCCGATGTCAATCTCAAACATCGAGCTTTCTCTAGTAGAGTACGATTCATCCTCTCCGCAACACCATTTGATTGCGGATCTCCCGGTGTAGTAAAATGTCTCCGAATGCCATGATGCTTGCAATACTCCAAGAATTCTCCGGAAACATATTCTCCGCCATTGTCGGACCTAAGAACCTTCAAAGACTTACCACTCTCATTCTTAACAAGAGTCTTCCATACTTTGAACTTAGCAAATGCCTCCGACTTAGCCTTCATTACATACACCCAAACTTTACGAGAAAAATCATCAATAAAAGAAATATAATACCTTGCTCCACCTAAAGAAGCTACCGGTGCCGGTCCCCAAACATCCGCATGCACATACTCAAGAACGCTTCTTGAATCATGTTTTCCTTCACCGAATGAAACCTTTGTTTGCTTTTCCATGACACTCTTCGCAAAACTCTAGCTTGTTGAAACTCTCACCACCAATCATCTCCCTTTTCCGAAGAATATCCAAACTCCTCTCCGAGACATGTCCTAACCTCAAATGCCACAATCTAGTTGCATCTAAGTCGCGAGAACTATCAACCCCAATGCTAGCTTCACCTTCTATGGTCACACCTTGAAGCAAATATATACCATGAGCCATAGCACCTTTCATAACCACAAGCGCCCCCTTCGAAATCCTCAAGCCATCTCTCTCAATAGTGATCTTGCATCCCAAAGAATCTAATTGCCCCAAAGAGATAAGGAACTTCCTAAGTCCCGGAACATAGCGCACATTTGTGAGAGTACGAACTACTCCGTCAAACATCCTAATTTGAACGGAACCAATGCCCTTCGACTTACAAATAGCACCATTTCCCATAACAATCGAATTTCCCTCTCTAGCTTCGAAAGAGGAAAAACAATTCCTATTCGGCGTCATATGATAAGACGCCCCCGAATCGAGAACCCATTCGCTATCCGAAAATTTGATGCTACCGCCGTCAATACATCCATGTCTCCCTCACCAACACCTCTCTCCACCGCGACCGATGAAGATGCTACTTCCTTCTTGGCTTTTTCCTTGTCCGGACACTCATTCTTCCAATGACCGGGCTTCTTACAAATATAGCACTTGCCTTTCTTTTCCTTCGACTTTCCTCTCCAACCGGGGTTCCTTGATTTAGAACGCCCCCGATTCTCCTTCTTCACATATCTCTCCTTCTCCACAAACAAACCTTGACCATTTCCGGCACTACTACCACCAAAACTCAACTCCTTCATTTGATCTCTCAACTCCTCACTAAGAAGACCCGTCTTGACATCATCTAACGTCAATGTATCCCGGCTATAGATCAAACTATTTGAGAAACCCGTATAACGGTCCGGCAACGAACATAACAATATCATCGCCTTTTGCTCTTCCTCAATCTTCAAATCTACCGCCTTCATCTTCATTAGCAAATCATCAAACACATTCAAGTGTGCCTTAAGCGAACTCCCCTCTTTCATCTTATACGTGAAAAACGTTCGCAACAAGATCAAACGATTAGTTAGAGACTTCTTCATATACAACTCCTCTAACTTGTCCCAAATGCCCTTAGCGGTCGTCTCACCACTAATTTCAGAGATCACATTCTCTCCCATAGCTAGTTGAAGTGTAGTGAATGCCCACTCTTCCATTTCCTCTCTCTCAACATCCGAGATGTCCGCCGGCAACAAATGTGTATCAAACACTACCCTATGAACTCGATTTCTTCTTAAAACCGCTTTCATCTTCCATTGCCACTTTTCAAAATCATTATCGCCATTCCACTTGTCGATTACCAATTGAGATCCCGACGCCACATACGACCCACGTACATACGGCGCTATACTACTTGGACCAACCATTGAATTTTCAGAGGTATCCGTTTCCGGCATTTCAACAACCACATAACAACACCAAAGCTCCGATACCAAATATTATTACGACTACACCCAAGACCACTCGAATACAATCGCAACACGCAACGCGGAAAAGCCAAATCGTGCTAGCTAGTGTAAAACAACAGATTATCTAACTCAACCAAACTCCAATTAATGACAAATAGCCCAACACAAGATCACAACACCAATACAAGCAATATATGAATGCAATAACAATAAGTAAATCACACACGATTTTATAGTGGTTCCACTAACGTTGTGTTAGTATACATCCACTTGAGAGAGCTTTTATTATATTACCAATAGAAGAGTACAAGAGATTGTTAACAATGATCACAATATTCTAGCAAGAATATAATTTTGTGGAGATTAGAATTGAAGAAATAGAATTTGCC
This sequence comes from Allium fistulosum, assembly GCA_030737815.1. NCBI lineage: Eukaryota > Viridiplantae > Streptophyta > Magnoliopsida > Asparagales > Amaryllidaceae > Allium > Allium fistulosum. The sequence continues at coordinate 1,362,778,227 of CM060903.1, read as the reverse complement.
TAAACCCTAGATTTGGAAGATAAAACCTTTGATTTGGAAATAGATTAGGTTCTTCAATTACCTCCCTTTTAGACCTGTTGAGAGAATATATACTAGTAGAGAAAACACTGGCGAAAGACCACTTTGCCCCTGAGCAAAACAACACAAAAAACAGCCCAGAAAACACAACTTCGCCGGCTCAGACGTCTGGGACAGGGCTCCAGACGTCTGACCGAACTTTCGGGCAACTGGACCCTGTAGGGCCAGACGTCTGGCCCATGCCTGCAGACGTCTGGCAGCAGGCTGCAGGCAGCCAGCACATCACACTCCCCTCCAGTTTGCTCCTCCGGACTCCGTTTCGCAATCCGTCTTCTCCTACGCCAAGCTACTTCCATCCTCTTCAACTCTCCTATATATTGTGTCGCCTAATTTCAACACTAACATTGAAATGCCCCAAATCAGCAAACATTGCTTCAGCCCCTAAAGAACATAGAAGAAATATCATGTTATAATCCGTTTGGCTTGATCTTTTTTTATATTCAAATACAACAGTAATTTTTGAAATTATTAAAAAAAGGTATATATATAAAAAAATTGTATGATACACAATGAAAGATAAACATGCACAAAATGTATCACCTGTAATGCACATAACAACGCCTCCAAGGGAAGTCCATGCTTCTTTACCATTTCTCCTAAAATAGTCTATTATGTATTTTGGATTAACCGCTCTTAAAACTTTCCAATCATACTTTACTAAATTGTAGAATCCGATGCCACCAATCAGACCGAACCACAGCAGAATTATAGGTGCAAAAGTATAACCCACTTTATCGATTCCAAAACGTTGAACTGAGAATAGCCCAATCAAGATAAGGATTGAAATTATCGCTATTTTCCCTGTAGAAAATATAAAGTATAAGTTTTAGGTATTATGTAATATAATATATTTGTGTTGTTAGTTGTTACACAGCTTCGAATTTGCTTATTTTCTGTACCTTCTGTCAAGGAGTCTACTTTCTGCTGAATCCCACTTACTGCAGATATCACTACAAGAAAAAGGAAATAAAAATATATTTTAAACAAACGCAATAGATATCGAATTTGAATGTGATAATTTTAATTCATTTGCTTGATGCAGAATGCAAATGGAAAGCCTGCAGCTCAACAAGTGGTTAGAAGCAATTCATAATTGTTTAAGTATGTTATGCGGCGTTGTACTTATTGAAGTTGAAACACACAATAAGAACATAATTTTTGACTAAACAAACTCGTTGTCATCAATAAATAATTATATTTCTCGTTATGAAACAAATGTATAATTAAGTTATTATGACTCGCCAGAGATGCATGGTGTTAAGACGCCATCACCCATAATCATAGATGTAGCTAAAATGGTTAGGAAAATGAGGGCTGCTTTAGCAGGTTTACTTCCTTCAAGTTTTCCTCTGATCCAGTGTGCTCTCTTCATTTGCATTGATGGTGTCTCTAGTTTATAGTTTGAGAGGGCCGAGTCTTCCATTTGTTGATTTGGAAGAAAACTCACCTTTGCATATCGCGATATTAGAGAATATAGTGCAAATGCTCCACCTATGTCGTAATTAAGAGTGATAAGTAATAAAGCCAAGAACGAACAGAAAATATGTACAGAAGGAACAAAAAACATGGACAGTTACACAAGCAAGCAATATGAACTCACCATTGCCATTGTCGTTTGCCCAAAGGACAATGAGCGCGTATTTGGTTAAAGGAATGAGAAAAATAGTGTAGAGAATAAGGGAAAGAACGCCAAGAATGTCATCCGTGTCTTTAATTCCATCAGTAAAAGTACTTGCATATACATAGAGAGGTGATGTTCCTATGTCTCCATAGACTACTCCTATGCTTTGAAATGCATACTGCATTGTTATTGCCCAACTTGCCTGCACCATCTCAATTTTCAGACTTACGTTACTAGTAAATTTCTGCACCTAACTCTTACATATCATGTCGAATTATTGTACACACTGAGTGATAGTTTGGAAATATACAGCGGTTATTAGTTTTGTGCTGAAATATATGCAATAAAAACCTGATTGAATAAAAGACCTTTTTTTTTCTGAGCATATTCAAAACTGTTTCCTACATTTTTCTAGTGGAATATTGCCCTTTTCAGTTTTTGTTTGTTCAAGCATGGTACAATTCACATAATATGTGTTCGATGTTAAGGTTATTCACCTAGATTAACATGTTTATTGTTTTTTCTCACAATGCTTATATTATGATTATATGTATCAACAATATGCAATCTATATCATCTTAATAATTCATATCAATTGTTGGTAAACTTATATATAGTATCATTATTGATACAGAACTATGACAGGTCCCAAAATTATACTTTGAATTTTTTTTGCTTGAACTAAAACATAAACAAGCCATTCATTTATAAATTTACACGATCTTAATCATTTTAGTCCAATTCAATGAGGAGTATAATTGTAACCTTATGTGTATTAGTCACATAAAAAACTTCTAATAATACAATTGTTAGTGCAAATAGGTAGACATTACTACTAAGATGTCGCACATGCATAAAAAAATAAGTGTAACATGCAGTTATTTTACATGGAAGCATGGTCTGTTAAATGTAATGGCTGTGATCCAGATTTTTTTAATCGAAGTTGTTTAAGAGCATATATATAATAATGCATAAGGTCAATTACCACACAAGAAAGTAATAAATAGAGTATTTTTGTAGAAAATTATATAATTTTTTATAACAGATCCATAATTTCATATTTTTAAATCCAGATAAGACAAGTTGATCAATTTTCTTTTTATATCGAAACTATATATCTTATGGATTTTATACTGGAATCTATTTTTTTTGTATCACCTATGTTAGCTTATTGTTACTACTACAATTTTGAAGTGGAACAACTAGTAAAAAAAAATCAAACTCTTGGTAGCCACATATGAATCTGGTTATGCATCCTTCGTGTTGCAAGAAACCAGCATTTCATATTTTCTATAATATTTCAAGCCAAACTATATCTTAAGTATCGCATTTATGATTAATACAGTTAAACTTAAGCAAAGAAAACAAGAAAACACGAAAAATGGCTCTCACATTAGATCCATGCTTAAGGAATTTTGACACAGTTCCTGCCTCCATATTCAGTGAATCCAACCGGGGAAGCAATTTTTTGGAAGATGGCCTCTTTCCATTAAGAGCAGTATCAGAAGTTTCTTGCACTTCATTTTCATTTTGAGCTTTGATCTTTTCAGAATCATTAGGAGCCATTTCCCAAATGTTTTGATCACGGCTTGTAGATACGTGTTGTATTTATAGCAGGAATAACCACTATAGTTGACTGAAATTTAATAATAATAATAATAATACACTTCTCAACTCAGTAACAAATTATTAATCCGAGTTGATACTAGTATAAAACGCACGCACGTATATGCATCTAATACTCAAAAATATTTATTTTTTATATAATAAAAAATGAGTGGACGGACGTGTGTTGTAAATGCAAAAGGTTTCAGTAGTCAAAACAATTTTATTTCAAATTGTTTTGTTGGTGGTATCGATTACAAATTGATAGTAAAATTCCGTTTGATGAGTTGTGGGAGAAGGAATGATGGTGAATGTTGGAAATCATTGGTGAGATTCCGTAGATAAATGAGAGTATTTTCGGCATTTTAAAAGGACATCGTGAAAATCATTTTCATTGAATTTTCTTTATTAATAATAGAGATAGAGATACATATGTTTGGTATAATGTACTTAATATTAAATCATATTGATTGAATTCTCTTTATTAATAACAGAGATAGAGATGGAGATGTTTAGTACAATGTACTTAATATTAAATCATGTTCATTGAATTCTCTTTATTAATAGTAAAGATAGAGATAAAAGATGTTTGGTACAATGTACTTAATATTAAATCATATTTATTGAATTCTTTTTATTAAGAGTAAAGATAGAGATGGAGATGTTTGGTACAATGTACTTAATATTATTTGTATTTTTATGTTGCTTCCTTGTCGAGTAATCCATCTTGTTTTATTTACGCAATTAATAAGCTTGAAAGATTTTGATTGCAATCCAAATAATCGATGCGTATACTATGTACTAATACAGATTGTTTGAAGCAACCAAATTGTGTAAATCCAATGTAATATTCTTTCCGTGCATTTTGTATCAGTAAAATTTACTTTTATTGGAAGTCTTAGATTTGGGTGTGTAGTTTTGTAACAAGGGGTGTGTATTTCCATGAAATTACCTCGCTGCTATGAGAGATTTCCGGTTTGATCCACACTTTAAAGCCTCACAGCTAGATTGACGGTTCTTGACATCACCCATATAAGCATATAATATGCACAATGTGTTCATGTAAAATTCTTGTTCTAGTAGAAATCAAAACAAAATTTTAAACATTTATAATTGATTAATAACCTAATATGCATGAAAATATATTTTTTATTACCATTAGCCGTGCGTCAAAAAATGACACAACACCTTAGATCAACTAATTAACGAGATACTTAAGTAAAAATGAAATGAAAAGAAAAGAAAGAAAGACACCATTATTAGAATAGTTCAGTCTCAAATCAATTGTATACTTCTACTGTTAGTTTATTTCAATGATTCCTTACAATTACAACTACTTTTCGGAACAAGTATAGTTCTAACATAAGTTAACAATAAAAATGACAGAAATTCGTGTAGGGAGTTATAAGTTCAAAGATTTGGAAAAGTCTCCCTTTCAATGCTTAAGAAGGGATATTTATTGTCGAATTCCTCCTTCAGAGTTGCCAGCCCGTGGAAGAACATGTAGAAAGTCATCCATGCTTTTAGGCACAAAAAACAAGTAAAAATCGACATCCACAACTTGTCGGTACTGACATGATTAAGTGGTGCCGACATGATTTTTGAACTTACATTTTTGTTTATCCTTTATATTTACTCAAGTCTTGAAACTTTTAGTTTTCATTGACAAAATTACTCCCCCAAATCATATCGATACCAACATGATTTGTCTTATTTGATTCTTTGTTTTGTCTTTAAAGTACAAGGCAACTTCATCTATAACTCAAAAGCAGGTTCCCCCTCCTCAAACAAGTCAATACCAAGATAATCAATCGTGTTGGTACCGACATGATTTTCTTCTGCAATTATTGGTCAAACTTCTCATGCTCCATTTGTTCATCATTCCATACATCTCTTAAGATTCTTGATCTATTTCTTCATCATATTGAAGTCCGGATCAATCGAGATGCTACTTGGTTCAAACGTTGGATAATACTTTCCCCCCAAAATTTAATTTCGTGATATCAAAGCATGCTTTGGATCAAGGAAAGCTGTAGAATTCCATCTACAAAGATGTTGTCGTTCTGCAAACTTCTATCTTGAGGTGTTGCATCAACTCTGAGTATACTGGCATGTCTCTTCATACAATTGACGAATCACATCTCTTTTATAGGTTTAAAAGCGAAAGCTAGAGTCTTCGATTTCCCGGAATCTATGTCGTTTCTTGATCAAGTAGATCTCTATCCTTTTTCTTCTTTCCCTTTTTTTAAACATGAAAAGAAACATGTTGGTATCGACCTGATTATGTCGATATCGACATGGTTTTCCAATTTCATATAGAGATGATACTTACAAAAGAATTCCATGTCCACTTTTATGTTTTAGAAAATCTATTTTTTTTAATTGGTGAATTCTAATCTGCCATCACCTCGTCCTATTTTGTTCCGTCGCCACTGACTATAGTGCCGCCATCTCATCCATCATCGCTAATGCCTAGACTACCTTAATAAGTCATCGCCGACTAATTCCAACCAAAATTCCACCAAATCACGATTTTAATTCAAGGTTGGTTTCAGTCCTATTCTTAGCACTGCCATTGTCGCCACCACCATCTTGTTATTACCTTGCCCTCATTTCCACCACATCAGCAACTTCTGATTTATGCTTATGGTTAAGTCGGCTACTCTCCTCAAGCCATCCTCTCTTTTTTCCCCAACAAACTTATGGCTAACTCTGAGATTTTGCGAGAGAACTCATGGCCGATTTCGAGTTTTACCAAGGAGAACTCATGGTCGTTGTTGGGTTTGTCGAGAGAATTTCAAGTCGAATGCACCGACATGTTGTGATGGTTTATGTAAAGTGCCCTGAATTCGTAAAGTTTCTCTTAACGTCGATCAAATATCTTGGCTTTGATGAGGTATTTTTAAGAAGTCCTTTATCGAACACATTCCAGCATTAGATAAATTCAAACGTCGATACTTTGAATCAAGTAGCATAATCCTATGATCCTGCAAAGAAAGCTACGTGTTGCTTCGGACAACGGTTTCGTTATCATGCATTCGACGATAATGGATTAAATCTGACACACAATTCCATAGTGCGATAGAGCTCGTTTGCCAATAGGAGTGAGCAATCTACTCAGAGTGTTCATGTCGATCATGCCATGAACATAAGATACAAAGTGCATAGGTTGACACAATGTATTGCCTCGGTCAATGTACAAAATCCGATTGGTCAACATCTGTTGGACTTTGTACATACGCTACATGGGTTTTAATCAAAATAAAATGTCAAGATAAAACATACCTAACCACATTTGTCATAAAGTTTTTTAGTGTAGAATAACCTACCTTCAATGATTTTCTCATCTTCAACTGACACAGTCCCTTTCACGCCTCTGGAAGTAGGTTCATCCCCTGCCCCGACGTCTACATCAACTACATCAAGAGTAAAGCATTTTATTATGCAAGAAATCCAGTTTCAACCTGCTCCTATGATCGAAACTTGCGGTCCCACCTTTCTATGGGAAGTCAAACCTAACCTTATGATCCTGGACATTCCCCCATATGTCATAGCCTCTAGGTTGTCTGATAAAGAACTGAAGACCAATTGCATAAAACATAGGATTCCCGAAGATGAGGTCCTTCTTGCTGAATCTCACTAAAGGGCTCATCACCCTTTGGCAGGCTACACTGCCTACAACCGATATATACCTCTTTGGAGCAGTGCCCTATTCAACAAATTTCTAAAATCTTCCTCCAATAACTAGGGCAAGCTCTAACACAAATACAACCAAACGGTTATGCCATCTTAAGCTCTTCTACATCATCTTCAAAATGCACCTAGGTTGGTCGTCTACCTTTGAAGAGCTCTCTTACTTGCTTAATTTCAAAAGGAGACAAGAGACTCTTTCATTATTAATAATTGAAGCCTCCAGCCACTACAAGGTTGCTCAGGGCTCCACAACAAGAGGAGCTACTTTAAGAGCGAATACTTCTTTGTTCGATGCCCCAAGGGTTTCAACCGCTACTGGTTGTATAGCCGTAAGCCTCTTAATCCAATATGTTTATCCCACTTGGATCTTCTTCACTCAAGAGACTAACACTCTTTTTATGTCCCTAGCAAATATCCTGCAACGAATTCCAACTCAAGCCTTAACCAATCTTTTAGAGTTCTCACAAGGAATCGACATAGACCTGAGCGATGCCTCTTACCTCCTTACCAATGCCCCCATATGCCAATATCACCTTCTCAACAATGGAAAGAGTGCCTAGCCCACTCCAGTTTCAATTAAAATATCTCGAGTTGCTGGTGGTCTTTCCACATCCCACAGAGTCATCATGGGAACCTAAAAGGGTCCCAGCTCTGATGATGATAAACAAGGGAGTAAAGAAGATCAAGGAATTAAGGCAAATCTAAAAGAGGAGGAAGAGAATAGAGGAGATGAGAATTTCAGAGAAGTAGCACTAAAGGGGAAGGATATTAAAGAAGACAAAGATGATGAAGAGGATGAAGAAGAATATGAGGACAAAGAGGATGAATAGGACAACGCTAGCAGGAATGAATCTATTAGGGACAGATCCCTCGAAGGTGCTCTAGTCATCTCACCCCCTAAATCGAAACGAATCATCATTAAGACCTCTCAGTGCACATTTAAGCCACGTCCAACCCCCATGAAGTTTCACCCCTTCAACGGGTTTGTTTGATAGCATTTATGGCACTTTAGGTGATCTCGGGAATCTATCAAAGTTCCCTTCTGTAGAGCTGAACTTAGAAGACAATCTAAACTCTAGTCTGCACAACTTTAGCTTTTCTTCGGGCGATTTACTCCGACCCATCGAGGGTGAAGAAACTCCATCTTTAGATCCCTTCGAACAAAATCCATTGGCTAGTGAGGGCATGCCAACACTTCACACACTTCCAAGATCACAAGCATGACCACTCTGCACTTGTTCTCGATCCAATGATTTGATTTTAATAAAATCCTTTTTCCATTTTAGGTACAATGGGAAAAAGCATCTGAATGGATAGAATACGATAAGCACCGGAAAATACTAGATTCAAAACTTTGAAACCAAGAGAGCCGATCATAATCTTTATGTGATGATTACAGTAAACAAAGAGACGAGAAGTTGGCCCAATCTACAATGTGTGAATCCGCTAATTAGTAGAAAGAAATTATAGATCTCAAAGCTCATATAGCCAAGGCTGAGGAAGACACCAAAGCCACCCTCCTTTAATTCTTTGCTAATGTCATTAAAATAAAGAATCTTAAGTGGTGGGGGGTGGCTATCCCCTTACACTGGAAGAGGCTTGAGAAGAAATAGTCAGAAGAGCCACAAAATATAGAAATTATGTTGATGAAGAGAAGCTTGACAAGGATAACCTGGTACCTTGGAGGAAGGCATGAAAATCAAAGAAGAGGAGGCTATAACTATGTAACATGTGCCAAGGGCGGAACTAGAGGTGTGCTCAGCTGGGCTGCAGCCCACCCCAAAACCTGAAATTATAATTTATACATGATTTCAAATTAAATAAGAGGAAATGAAGCAAGAATCAATTTTGGGTTTCTGAAAGGGGCAAATGAGGAAAGAAAGATGGAAGAAGATGTACTGTTACTGTATTGTGATTTATCTGCGGGGCCTCCACTTTAATTCACATGTCATTTGGTTACGCTACCAAATTAATGTTATACTTTTATTCATTTCAATCTGACAAATCCAATATACTATTATTCTAGTTTCCATTTGACAACTAAGTGGAAAATTCATAACATGGCTATTATAAAGCTTTAAAAGATATTATTTAAGATAATAACATCCAAGGTTCTGTATGAAGATGAAAACACTAACAAATTTTATTTCTCATATTTGGTGGTAACAAACTTTACTGATTTCAAGATATATCATATGCAAATTGAATGAAAAACACTAAACTAAAAGCAGCCCAGCCAGCCATTGAATCCTGCTTCCGCCCTTGATGTGACTACCGAGTCTCTCATAGGTCATAGCTCCTTGAATCGTGTGAATGGTGCCGCTCTAACTCCTAATGAGGCTCAGCTAGAAATCATCACTTCTGCAACAACTAATTTTGGGGTTGCCCAGACCAAAACACCTATGGCCACAGCTCCTGATATCGCCGCTTCTAAAAGTACAATCCAGACATCCCCACTTTCACTCCTCTAGTGATTCCCCCCTCACTACCTCCATCTTTAAAAGTTCTCGAGGAAGGTAAAATCATCAAGTCTTCTTCAAAAGAGACTCCATCTGCTAAAGGTTTATCTCTTATTTCTTTGGTCTTCGAGAAGCTTCAGTTCTCTTTAGGAGACATTGCTAACCTCTATCATTCTATCTATAAACTTATTGGTCAACTTACAAGACTGCCACCTCCACTTCCTATCGTACATACCCCAGGCACTACCGCTTTAACAACTGGGTCAAAGTCGTCACTACAACGCTCATTCCTCTCGTGCCATCTACCGGCTCTGGCCTCGGACCCGATTCAAAGGAAATAGGGCCTTGGAGAACTTAGGGGATGTTGAAGTTTCTATTGATGACGAGATGACCAAGTTAGTAAGAAATGGCCCGAATCCACTCACATGGTAGAGAGATTAGCAATCGACACTAGTAAAATCAAAGTCAAGATTGAATCGGGCGCAAAGAAGCTTCCTTCTTTGACAACCACATATCTTCTATGCCTAATTGTTCATACCAAGCCTCATACTGGTCCAAGAAAGTCTTATTTTGTTCCATCGATCCCTCTCTCAAGATCACACCACCCTCAAGCCATGCTATCGGTGCTTCTAAAGTTTCCCTTGGTGCTCACGATTAATTCGAGGATCCCATCAACTGGATGAAGAGAATTACCCTTTGGAGAAGAGTTCCCTAAAGAAGGAGAATGAGAATACCATCGAGAGATAATGTCCTGCAAAGCAGCTAATAAAGGGTGGCAACGAGGAAGGAAGAAGAAGTTGATTACTGCATCTTATGGAAGACACTTTCTTTTTGTCTTTTTGCGTTTTTCTCTTTTGGCTTTTCCATGTATATAGGTCGTCATTGTGTGGGAGCGGCTCAACACTAGTACACAAAGATATGTAAATAAAAAGATCATTTACTTTTCAAACTTTGTCTTATTTACATTACTGCATCTTTGATTTCTCTCGTCCATATACTTTCCTGCATATACAATATAGTCATATGAATTACTTATATATTACACTTGCTTATGTCGACGAATGTGCAATGCCATTTTTTTTTATTATAACTCCATACATATAAAAAAAATTCTGCGAACCGACAACTTGGTTTCATTACCACTAATGAAATGCTTATTGTTTAGCGAAATAGAAATGTTTTTCGTTGGCCAATCCTATTAGACTTCAGCCAAACATATTCCATTTAGCCGTCAACAAAAGTCATGCCTTCAAAATATCCAATTCTACATCGGCTCCTATCTTCGAAAATCAGTGTCTTGGATGCTTGCCTCTAGACATCTATCCTCAGCTTTTCCTATCTCCGAGCATTGATCAAAGATACCCCTTACACTAAATTCATTTATAATCGACTAACCATATCTCATCTAGCTGTAAATGAAGACTTACCTGCATATAGATAAGTTCCACATCGGTTCCTATCTTAGGGATTTGGTGTCTTAGATGTCTACCTCTGGACATCAGTCCTTGAACTTGCCTATCTCAGGGAATTGGTTAAAGATAAGATGTGTGTGGGAGAATCATCCGATCGACCCCAGTACGATCGTACACCAGCGATCTAATCATGGATCGAAAGAGTATTCATACCTATCTCTGGGTACCTAGATAACTAGTTTTTCAAAACAAAGAATGTCTAATTGTGTCACTTATCACTTAGTACAAAGTCATACTTTAAGAATATGGCTCCACTAATTCAAAAAACCAACTGATTCAAAATGCCAACTGATTCAAAAAGCCAACTTTATTTATGATCGAAAAGATGGCGGTCACTGCCTTATTACATCATACTCTAGTCAATAAGATGTTTTATTCACAAAAATAAATTCAAGTGAAATAGCACCGTAAGTGCTCGTTATTCCATTCCTGCGGAATCGAGATCCCATCAACAATTGACAACTTAAAAGTTCCATCTCATAGTTTCTACAAAATCACATAGGAACCTTCCCAATTCAAGCTAAGCGCCCCTTTAACAAGAAAGAACCATTTCAAAATAAGGTCGTCTATCTCAATGTATGATTTCTAACCTTAGCATCGAAATACTTTGCTACCTTTATCTGGTGAGCCGCTATGATCGACTATTTCTATTGAATTGGAAACAACAAATTATGAAATATTCTACAAGGGCACAGGTGTGTAGTATGCAGCTCGAACACATAGAGTTATTAAAAATTCATTTTTTTAAGAAAAACCTTGGGCGTGTTAAACGAGATTGAGAGGTGATTTTTAAACAAACAAATAAAAAACACTAGTGTATTTAAAATAGATTCGAACCTAATCGAATCTATATCAAATATAATAATTAGCTAAGAAAAGCAAAAAGGAATTGAACATAAGACAGAGGAAAAGCAGATAAAATAATGATCATGTTCTAGTAAACCTAATTTACTAGATAACACAATTAACTATAAGAAAAATGCGAAACAAAATGAGAGAAGACAAAAAAGAGCTTTACTAAAATTGCATAATAGCAAATAATAATGGCTGAAATGAAAAAAAACATAGTAGTAGTTAAAAATGTCGACAAACCTAATTGACAGCCATTGTTACCTAGCTATTATTACAAGAGAAAATAAAAAAACAAGAAGAAGACTATTCTCAAACGGGATGCTTCAGTGGTCTTCAGTTGAGAGTATATATAGATGTGGAGAGCCCTTTTTCTTCATGTGGAATTAATGAATCCAACCCAAATATCATCCAAGTGAAGAGCAATGTATAAAATCAATCCAATGAGGTAGAATATGGCAGATGTTGATTATGATTGATTTAGGTAGATTCATAAAAATATTTTCTTCAATATGTATCCACCATTCTCTCTAATCAAATCCGTACGTATATTTTTCTTCATAAAAATAATATCTCTTCATCAAAATGGTGGATATGATATCTGATTAACTCCATGTGTATAATAACTCATAAGTGTATGCCATCTATGGGAGATTCTTTATTTTTAGGTTAATGAACTTCCACCAAAAAATAATGTGTTGCACATGAATCGAACTCCTGACCACTTGCTAAAGATTTTGAAGTACAACCACTAGGCTATTGACACTTTGCATTATAAATCTTCAATTAATGGTTTTTCTTCACAATTGCCTCAAACTTAAGCTTCACCTTAAACCCGAAAAACACATGCAAAATACAACGTGCAGTATTGTTTATAAGGCAAAATAGATATGAAGAAAATGCATAATTTGAGGTCTAACAATTCCCCCCCAGTTGAACTTTTATTCGTCCTCGAATAAAGAACATTTATTCTCCTAACTAATTTATTTGTTTCATTTTCATAGGAAGTATGGTTGCATTGTGCATATCCAATGATCCTAATGTGGCTACGTGAAAGCAAATTAATAATTGAAAACTCGATTTATTTTAGAATAGTTGCAACATAGTAACATAAATAAGTCTAAGTCAATCTCTAGAAATTTTTTGCTCCCCAACTTGTCATAAATTTCTAACATAATTCAAGTTTTCATACGTTAAACTCTACTTTGACCAGTTTTTTCAGTTGATAACATAGTGCAGCCATGAAATAAATTCTTTATTTGCTTGTCACAGTTTGCAAAGTGCTATTTCTATTTTCATTTGTATAACTAGTCAAATCAATAAAGTCAAGAAGGTGCTTGGGTTTCAATTGCTTACTCTCTCATATTTTTATTTATTATATATACACACATAACTTAAAAGGCCAAGGTATACCACTCATGCACTTCCTGGTGGGCTTACGTGAGAGATGGGAAAGAGCTTGGCGGGTTTGCACACCAACGCTAGATGTACTAGCAATGTTCGATACCCTTGGATTTTTATTATTATATTTTTTTCACACTTTTTTTGGTATATTTTTTTCATTTTTTTAAGAGGGAGAGAGAGTTATGCAAAATAAGCTTAGCACCACTTCGCTTTAAAGATTTTAAAAAAAATCAATGCATGTATTTTAAATCAACCACTTATTAAATAAAGACTACAATTTAGAAAAGACTTCATAACCATCACCTATGAATCTCGCTATGTACTAGTTACACTATTATCGCTCATAATTAAACTTTTCATTATATTTTCCATTTGATATTAGTGATTCACAAAAAATTTCCATCAAGTGACTAAAACCGTTAACTAACTCTATTGTACCAGTCCAAATCAAGTCGTGTTGTTTTTTTAAGAAGAATGAGATAAAAAAACTGAAATATGAATGATGCATAAATGAAATATGAATGATACCCCCATACTTGAATGAGGCAGTGTCACTACTGTCTAAATCATGCAAATGTAAAAAAGGAAAATAGAGTATTTATAATCTAACATGATCGAGGTGTCTCATGAAGCATAACTGGGTTCGTGGAGATCCACGAATTCGTCGTCCTCGTATTGCTCAAACTCTTGGAATGGCTTCAATCGTTGCCCATTGACCTTTTAAATAGATCCATCCATTGAATTTTTGATTTCGATCGTGCCATAAGGGTACACTGTCTTTACAACATATGCTCCAGTCCATCGAGATCTTAGTTTGCCCGAAATAAATAAAGCCTAGAATTATATAAGAGAACCATTTGGCCTACTTCAAATGTCTTTTGAAGTATGGATTTATCACAATACATTTTCGTTCTCTCTTTATAAAACTTTGCATTTTCGCAGGCTTCATTTCTTAGTTCTTCAACTTTTGATAGTTGTAGCTTTCGATGTGATCCTGCTTTTTTCAAATCAAAATTAAGGTATTTGATTGGTCAAAATGCTCAATGTTCCAGTTCGGTAGGGAGGTGACATGCTTTTCCAAAGATCAAGCGATATGGTGACATTCCAAGGTTGGTTTTATAAGCTGTGCGAAATGCCCATAGGGCATCTATCAATTTAGATGACCAATCTTTTGTATTGGAATTGACAGTCTTTTCAAGAATTTGTTTGATTTACATATTAGAAATTTCTACTTGACCGCTAGTTTGTGGATGATATGTAATAGACAGTTTATGAGTGATCGAGAATTTCTTAAGAAGAGATTCGATGGCACGATTACAGAAATGAGTACCATTCTCACTTATAATAGCTCGAGGCATGCCGAAACGAGAAAATATGTTCTCTTTCAAGAATTTGACAACAACTTTGTTGTCATTCATTCTCATAGGGATGGCCTCAACCCATTTGAAGATGTAGTCTATGGCAAGTAAGATGCAAAGGTTTCCAAAGGAATTAGGAAATGGGCCCATAAAATCGATGCCCCAAATGTTGACAATTCTGATGACAAGGATTGGGTTTAGAGGCATCATGTTTTGCTTAGAGATTCGACCTATTTGTTGACATCGAGCAACTTAGCACAAAATTCATGTATGTCGCAAAAAAGAGTAGGCCAATAGAATCCACACTGCAAATTTTTTTTGCAGCGATTTTCTTTGCTCCAAAGTGTCCTCCACATGCTTGATCATGTGAAAAAGAGAGAATGCTGTGATATTCGTGATCGAAGACACATCTACGAATGATTTGATCAGGACAATATTTAAAGAGATAAGGATCGTCTCAATGAAAGTTTCATACATTGGAGAGAAATTTTTGTTTGTCTTGTTTCGGCCAATAGGAAGGTATTTCATTTGTGACAAGATAGTTTACGATGTTGGCCTACCAAGGTGTACTAGAAATGGAAAGTAACTGTTCATCAGGAAAGTGATCATTGATCTGAGTGCCATTGGCATTCTCATGCACAATATGAGAGAGATGATTGGCTACAACATTTTCAGAAACGTTTTTATCTCGTATTTCTTGGTCAAATTCCTAAAGAAGGAGTACCCAATGGATTAAGCGGGCCTTAGCATCTTTCTTCGAAAGAAGATAGCGCAATGCGCATGATCAGTGTAAACTATGACCTTAGAACCTACTAGATATGATCTAAACTTCCCAAGAGCGAAGACAACTGCTAAAAATTCTATTTCGGTGGTTGAGTAATTCAACTAAGCATCGTTTAGAGTTTTGCTAGTATAATAGTGACACAAGGGAGTTTATTGACTCGTTGGCCTAAGATGGCTCCAACAGCAAAGTCAGAGGCGTCATACATTAGTTCGAAAGGCAGAGTCTAATCTGGGGTTGGATTATTGGTGCTGAGGTAAAGATCAATTTCAAGGTTTCAGAAGACGTTTTGCATTTATTGGAAAAGTGAAATTTAACGTCTTTGGTAAACAGATTTTAAAGTGGTTTTGAAATTTTTAAAAAATCTTTGATGAACCTCCTATAAAATCCAGCATGATCAAGAAATGAGCGAATGTCCTTAACTGACCTAGGCAGAGGTAGGTTAGAAATTAAGTCTGCTTTGGATTTATCAACCTCAAGACCATCTTTTGAACCAAAATGGCTTAAGACTATTCCTTTCCTCACCATGAAATGACATTTTTACCTATTAAACACGAGAGACTTTTTTCTTTACATCATGTTAAGACAAGTCCTAACAATGGAGGCATTGATCGAAGGATGACCGATAGATGGAAAAATCGTGTATGAATATTTCAAGAAAATCCTTCACCATATCAGAGAATATACTCATCATACATTTTTAAAAAGTGGAAGGAGCGTTATAAAAACCGAAGGGCATGTAACGATAAGCGAAAGTTCCAAAGGGACAGGTGAAAGTAATTTTATGTTGATCTTCTAGCGCAATCGGGATTTGGTTATAGCCAGAGTAACTGTCAAGGAAACAGTAATATTCATGGCCGGCCAAGCGTTCAAGTATTCGATCGATGAAAGGAAGGGGACAGTGATCTTTTCTGGTAGCTGAATTAAGTTTTTGATAATCGATACAAGCTCGCCATTTGGTTTTGATTTTTATGGGAATAAGTTCATTATTATCATTTGCAATCATAGTTATCCCTGATTTCTTTGGTACAACTTGTACTGGACTAACCCACGTCTATCAGATAATGGGTAGATGATGTTATTATCCAAATATTTAATGATTTCTTCCTTCACCACTTCTCTTAAGTTGGGATTTATATGCCTTCGAGCTTGGTGAGTGGGCTTGGCCTCATCAGTTAAATGAATATGGTGTTCAACGATTGAGGGGCTTATTCCTTTGATGTCCGCGATAACCCATCCCAACTTCTCTTTATTTTCCCCTAGGATTTTCAAATGTTGGTTTTCATAGTCCTTGTTGAGATCGGAGGCCAAAATTACAGGGAGACTTTCAGATGAATCTAAGAATGCATACTTAAGATCGTTTGGAAGAGGTTTGAGGTCCAACTTAGGAGGTTCTTCTGTTGCGACTTCAGTCGACATTAGTTGATCAAATTTTCATGAATTATTAGAGATGTCTAGAAAATCATTTAATTCAGGGGTGTATTCATCTATATTGAAATCAGAATTAAAGTGATCGAGACACATCATCAGAGAGTCTGACGTGTCACTAAGATTTCCATCTATAAGCATTCAGATCATGTCAACTTCATCTGTTTTGAAATCCCATGGTTGTTTATCAAGATTGAAAATGTTTAGTTCGATGGTTAGATGTCCAAAGGAAGTCTAAGTTGACTATTCCTACAGTTTATGATAGCGTTTGAAGTTGCTAAGAAGGGACAACCTAATATCAAAGGGATTTGATCGTTAGGATTTGAAATAGGTTCGGTTACTAGGACTATGAAATCCATAGGGAAATAAAATTTCTCAATTTGGATCAGCATATCCTCAACTGTGCCCAAGGGATTTTTGATAGATTGATCAGCTAGTTGAATCATGATGTTCGTGGGTTTCAATTCCCCTAGTCCTAGTTGACAATACACAGTATAAGGCAAAAGATTAACACTTGCTCCGAGGTCAAGTAAGGCATGAATGGTGTGAGTGTTGCCTATTCGACAGCCGATTGTGGGACAACCGGGGTTCTTATACTTGATTGTGGCACAATTCGCAAGGACAGAGCTAGTATTTGCAGTCAGAAATGCGGTTTTGGGACGTTATTGGCACGTTTTTTAGTACAAAGCTCTTTGAGATATTTCACGTATTGGGGAATTTTCTTAATGGTATCAAGGAGTGTTATATTGACTCGAACTAAATTGAAAATTTCAAGAATTTTATCGAAATTGGCAGACTTCTTCTTTTTGTTGAGTTATGAGGAAAAGGAGCTTTAGATTTACAGATTTTTTCATCAGTTTTTTCATTTAAAGAAGAGGATGTCGCATTAGGAGGTGAAGGCAACGAAGTTATAGAAGATGAAATGTTAGGGTTGCCAACATCGATAGGTGAAGAGTGGTTGGGATTGCTGACCTTGGATGAAGAACGAGAGTTAATTGGATCAACAAGAGTGGGCATCGAATGAGTGTTAGAAATTGGAACATGGGTAGACTTTAGAAGAACGTCGGGGTTTCCGACTTGGTTGTCCACCTTCTTTCCAGACCTCATTATGGTGATAGCATTAACCGGTTTACATTTTCGTTCTCAGAAAAATGTACTCCTTGAGAATTATACTTTGGGTTCACTTCGGGTTGACTAGGCAATTTTCCCTTTTCTTGTTTGAATTGCTCAAAAATAAATTCATCTTTTTATCCATTTTGTCATTTATGATTTGCTCCAACCTATCGTTATTTTCCGTCAATTTGTTTTTCTAGACAAATGATGTCTCGTGATTCTAAAGGAGGAGATTGAAAAGGTTGAGCTGATGAGTTAGTATGCATATATGGTTGATTCGAAGGTTTAGATCTAGGGGCGGTTTGAGAAGTTTGAGCATTTTGGTTCATTGGATAAAAGTGCGAAGGGTTCGCAAAATTATTAGGGTTTGACCACGACAAATTTGGATGGTTTCGCCAGTTGGGGGTGGTATTGAGGAGTGTAGGCATTATTGTGGGCTAGGGCATTGGCCTGTTCTGAAGGGTACACTTAGGGTATTCCTCCTTCGACTTGGGAGTCCTCAAAGGGAACAATGTGGGGTCTATTACGTGTACTCCTCTCGGTTGTACACAGGATGGAACATGAATCAATTTCCATTGTTGGTCCTTTTCAACATAATCTTCAAGGAAGGCCCAAGCCTTCTCGGTTGATTTGCTCATAAAATCGTTTTGACACATGGTTTCAAGTTGGATTCAAGGTTGATAGTTGAGCTCTTCACATGCAACTTGGCATAGAATGGTTTTGGATATTCCATGATGAGGGTAGCTATATAAGAGTTCTCTAAATTGTTCAAAATATTGTGAAAAAGTATCTCCTTCTTTTTGTGTGAGCTGATTAATCTCATTTTTGATTTTGAGATTTTTATGAAAAGGAAAAAAACATTTCACAAAAATATTGTTGAACTCGTTCCAACTTAGAATAGAGTGTGGTGGTAGAGAATTTAGCCATTTTTTGCGCTAGCTTATAGCACAAGTGGAATCAATCGAAGCTTAATGGACTCGTCCGATAATTGTTGCATTTCAGTATGGAAGTGTAGAATTAGAAGTCTCGAAGAAATGTGTATGCATTTTCCGAACTCGTGAATTTTGGAATCCCTTGATGAAAGAACTTTTCAATTTGAATTATTTCCTTCGGCCGGTGGAAAGAGAACGACCGAGGTTGGACAGTCCTTGTTAAGTAGCATAGTTCCCTAAGAGATAAGGGTTTATCCACTTTGACGTTGAGATTTGGAAAGTTTTGATTCATTAAATTATGTTGATCAATTTCGTTTGAAAAGTTTTGATTTATATGAGATTCCCTTGGTGAATTTTGGTGGCTTTCACTCATTTTTTTGGAAGGTTTTGAAAATTTCTGACAAAAATGGCTCTTACTTCAAAATAGTATGAAATACTAAGTTGTACTCTATTAGCTGACTGACTCAATTAGATGAGGGAAGAGGGTCTTATGGCCGTTCATGTATAGTATAAAATACTAAGGGATACGACCAATGTTTAACGGGTAGTATGCAACCTCTTTTACTAATAGTTCAATAAATTGAACTACTATATATCCGCAATCTAATTATTTGAGACAGTCTATTTCACAAAGCACTTCTTTTCAATTATAACTATTTTCTTCTATGAGCTCGTTTTTGTCCTAGGGCTAACGTCTAATGTCTTTTAAAGTTGAAAGACAATGAGAGTGATGAATTTAATTATTTTGGAGCTAAGGAAAGGATAATGACTTCCCCCACCTTACGTTTGTTATGGGATTTTGCTCCTTACTAAATTGATTCAGAAATGCAACCAATATACGACCAAACAATAATTGCAGAAATTAAAATTTAGAAGCAAAGCCGCTGCACCTGCAATTTTTTTACAAGCAATTTTGTACGTCAGAGTGGGCACCTGTAGAAATAGAGTAACTTACAATGGGGTATGGCAGTCCATCCAGAGCAACTGAGTAGCGCTAGCGATTCAAACCCCAATAGTTTGCAATCGCTCGACCACTAAATTCTTATTTCTTTGCTCGAATTCTTTTCTCTTTGATCCTTGATGTTTTTTTGGCTTTTGTTTTAAAGAAAAAGGAATGACAAGATGTAGGGAAAAACAATAAAAAATGATGGAAGAAAGAAAAAAACTAGAAAAAGAAATAAGAGGAACAAAATAGAAAAAACAAACACAACGCTTAGATAAAAAAACTGTTCTCACACAATTTTTTTTATTTTTTATTTTTGTTTTTGAGAGAAACAAATGCAAATGGTAAAAGGAAAGAAATACAATCCAAAGATTTTTTTAATGTTAGAATGGAAACAGAATTGCAAAGTGAAAGAAATAAGATGTGATTTTTTTGTATTCTTATTTAGATTCTAACTATATCATATCTAATAGATAGAAATAATATGCCAATTCTGACAATCAAGAATGATATTTTTTATTGAAAACCAATAAAGTAAAATAAAGGAAATAAAAAAAACAAGCAATAAAGATGAAAATATTTTTTTAAGAAATATAAAAACTAAACAGGAAATAAATTAACAAAAGTAAATGTGAAGATTTTTGTTTTGTTTTTAGAGCGAAAGAATGAGAGAAAGAATTAAAATGTGGAAACAAATTGAAAAAAGGAAAGAATAAAAAAGTACAAAACCTACTTTTTTTGATATACTTTTAGAACAGATTGTATCTCTTACCAATGTAAAGAGATAATATACTAAAGTCAAGAAAATTCATTTTTTTATTGAAAGGAAAAACAAAAAAAGAAACAAATTAACACGAATCTAGTTTAATAAAAATAAAATCAAAATCAAATTACTCCACGAAAACTACGCCAAAAAATTTGGTCGACTATTATTATCGAATTAGGAACAACAAATTATGAAATACTCCGTAAGCGCATAAGTGTGTAGTTGCAGGTTGAACATAGGGAGTTATTAAAAATCCATTGCTTTTTTTAAGAAAAACCTTGGGCCTGTTAAACGAGATTGAGAGGTGATTTTTGAACAAACAAATAAAAACTAATATTGTATTTGAAACAGATTCGAACCTAATCGGATCTATATCAAATACAATAATTAGCTAAGAACAACAAAAAGGAATTGAACATAAGACAGAGAAAATGCAGATAAAATAATGATTGTATTGTAACAAACCTAATTAGCTAGATAACACAATTGACTGTAAGAAAAATGTGAAATAAAATGAGGGAGGACAAAAAACAGAGCTTTATTAAAATTGCATAAAAGAAAATAACAATGGATGAAAAGAAAAAAAACTTAGTTGTAGTTAAAAATGCCGACAAACGTAATTGACAACCATTGTTAACTAGCTACTACTACAAGAGAAAATGAAAAAAAGACTATTCTCAAACGGGATGCTTCAATGGTTTTCAGTTGAGAGTATATATAGAAGTGGAGAGCCCTTTTTCTTCATGTGGAATTAATGAATCTAGCCTAAACATCATCCAAGTGAAGTGCAAATCCAATGATGTAGAACATGGCAAGTGTTGATTATGATTGATTTGAGTAGATTCATAAAATATTTTCTTCAATATGTATCCACCATTCTCTCTAATCAAATCCGTGTGTATATTTTTCTTCATAAAAATAATATCTCTTCATCAAAATGGTGGATATGCTATATGATTAACTCCATGTGTATAATATGTCATCAGTGCATGCCATATGTGGGAGATTCTTCATTTTTAGGTTAATGAACTTCCAAAAAAATAACGTGCTGCATAGGACTCAAACTCATGACCACTTGCTAAAGATTTTGAAGTACAACCACTAAGCTATTGACGCTTTGCATTATAAATCTTCAATCAGTGGCTTTTCTTCATAATTGTCTCAAATTTAAGCTTCACCCTAAAATCTGAAAAACACATGCAAAATACAACGTGTAGTATTGTTTGTAAGGCAAAATATATATGAAGAAAATGCATAATTTGAGATCTAACACGCTACCTTCTAATTAGCCTCCTTTTGTTTCTCTTCAACTAAGTCGAGAGACTTAAACAAGGGTTCCTTGTTCATCTTGGGATCATAGTGCAATATTTGATGAGTAGGGACTTCAGCTTTAATTGGAGTCAAGATCTCAGTTCCATAGGTCAAAGAAAATGCAATATGGCTAGTCGTGTATTGGTGGCTTATTCGATAAGCCCATAATGCTAGTGGTAATTCAACTACCTAGTGCTCTTGGCTTTCATCAATCTCTTCTTAATGATGGATTTGATGATTTTATTCACCATCTCCACCTGTCCATTTACTTGTGGGTGTATTACTATTGAGAAGCTCTTCTTAGTTCAGTACCATTCATAGAACTCTTTGAACTTAACACTCTCGAATTAATTTTCATTATAAGTGATTATCTACCGTGGAACTCCGAATCTACATAAAAAATTTCACTACAAAGTTGACCACTATTTTCAAAGTAATCGTTATCAATGGCTCCGTTTTGGCCATTTTGTGAAGTAATCCACGACCATTATAACATATTTTGCTCCATCTCTCGACATCGATAGCACAACGATAATATCTATTCCCCACCACAAATGATTACGGGCAAACAATTTATGTAAGCTTAGTAAATGGGGCTCTTGGTGTCTATGAAACATTTTGCGCTTGTCACATTTTCTAGTATAATTGGTCGAATCTCAGTTAATTGTTAGCCAAAAGTACCTATAGCGAAGAACTTTTTTGCTAATTTATACCCCCGATTTGGTTACCACGGCATCCTTCATGCACATCAACAAGGATTGCTTTGTCTTTGGTGACACGTCTCAATAAGGTTGGTGAGAATCCTCTCATATACACCACTCCTTCTTGCATAGTAAACAAGGTACATTACGCAGGAGTTTCCGCCATACATTCCTTCCATTCAAGAGAGTTTCCTTTAGCAAATATTCCTTTATTGGAGTCATCCATGAATCCTTTTGTTCCTCTGCCTCCATGATCCAATCAATTTCCATCTTATTGGTGTTTGGAGCTGAAAAAACCTCTACTGGAATGATTTCCAAGAGTTGTGCATCCTCATAGCAGTCTAGCTCAGCTAGTGAATCGGCTTTCATATTCTCTTCCCTGGGAATATGCTTTGTCGTGTAGTGCTCGATATCGTTTAGTAGTTCCAAAACTATTGTCAAGCAAGGGTTCAGCCTCGCTCCCTTAGCCAGATATTCCTTCTTCACCTGATAAACCACCGATAAAGAGTCATTGAACATATGCAATATATTGACACCCAGTTCCCTCGCTGCCTTGAGTTCCACAATCAACGCTTCATATTCAACCTTATTGTTTGTTGCATGAAACTATATCCTTAAAACATAGTATATCCTCTGTCCTTCCTGGGTCACAAGAATCACACATGCTCTAGAGTCATGTTCGTTGGAGGCTACATTTTATGTATGATTTCCATTAAGATAGTTGGCTCAAATCTTCTTCCACTACCGCATCCCGAGCAGTGAACTTAGTAATCAAATCTGCCAATGCCAGTCCTCGAATTGCCTTTCTAGGATGGTAAGGTATCTTATACTGGCTTAGCTCAATATTCCATTTTATCAATCTCCCTGAAGTCTCTGGTCGGCAGTAATTACCATAATGGCTGATTAGTTAGCACTTATAATCCGACATTTTGACCCGGCTATATCCGAACTGATTGAACAAGTTAGACTCGACTGTTACCAAAGCCAGTAGCCCCGAGCGATGATTGTGAGGTCCAAAAATCAAGTACAGATTATAATATGAAGCCATGATCAAACAGAATCAAGAGATATGCTATGAAGAATGTTCTAAGTATGGAATATAAACTAGTCTAGAAAAGGGATCGGATATGATCCCTCTCAACCAAAGGGATCGGATTACTTTAGCAAAATAGTGCAACTCAACAGAAAACGATTGATATCTCAAAATCCAGAAGTCGGATACATATGAAACTTTGGGAACAAGAAGTGGGTACCCTAAGGAGTTCACCCTAGGGATAACACCCTAAAATAAGCAAACAAGAGGGATTGGCCCTCTTCCCTCTAGAGGGATCAGCCAGAATCAGACAACATCACATACTGCAATAATGATTGATCAATAACTCAAGTTCTACTAATCCAATTGGCATGAAACTTGGAGGCTAAGCATAATACAACATGGAGAAGCTCCCATAGGGCTCACATCCACAAAATCACCAATCATAAGGATTGTCCCCGATCCATATTTCTTGGGATTTGGGCCATGCGATCCCTCATGTGGGTCCCTACGGTTTTGGAGATCCTTCTGTCGAATTTTCAAGGAGATATTTCATGTCTTCCTTTATAAATACAAACTTGATTATCCATTTTTGGGATCTTTACGTTGCTTGTTACTTTGTATTCTTTTGTAACAAAGGATTTTCATCCGATCCCTCCTGTACTCAGTTTACAAAGTGATTAATAAAGCTATCTCTTCAAAGTGGACGTAGGAAAACAACGCCGAACCACTATAAACTGGTGTGTCTCTATTATTTGCTTATTTCTTATTGCTGTATTGTTATATTATCTCTATTTACATTTGATTCCTTCTTTTATTTCTCTATACAAACTCTATTGGGTGTGACCAATTTTGGCGTACACGTTTTGGTGCTTTCACTGAGAACCCCGATTCTCAGCTTATATGGATCCATATTCTATTGTTGGATTGCATAAGTCCAAGAAAGTGATGTAGATTCATCTCTAAAAAACTTCCTATTCTACTTAGATTTAAGGAAATTTGAAGGAAGCTTATAGCCATGGTTAGAGGAATTAAATCAACTTCCCACGGAGTTAAAGGAAACGATGATGCTAGTGTTCTTGTTTGGAATTGTTCATGTGTTCATGTCCATTTGGAAGGGATTGGATTCACTCATGTATGTGAGTTCTTGGGATCGGATGCTGAAGTTTGCACTCAAGTTAAGGGAGCAAAAAAATAGTTAAGTCCCCAATAAGGAAAGGGATCGTACCCGATCCCTCCATTATATAGTCAAGCCTTGTCAAGTTTCAGACTCCAAATAAAATGACCAATCCCTCCAACCGATCCCTTTCGCATTCAAAAAGGGATCGTACCTGATACCTCATTCTTTGGATCTAGAACCGATCCCTTCCACTAATCACTTATAGACGATCCCTACATTCACTACGATCGCTTCACACTCCAACCGATCGGTCTACTCCATGTACTGCTAACCGGTCCCACAACCTAAAAACATCAAAACCAATCGCTATCCAACCGAACGGTCGTGTCTGCATTCAAAAGGGGATCAAATCCGATCCCTCCTTCTTGGGGACAAAAAGGGATCATATCTGATCCCTCCTTCTTGCTGCACATAAAAAGTGGGTCTTTATTTTTTTTTCGGGTGCTAAGCACCCGAACCCGTGCCGCAATGCAGTGCTCCCGCATTTTGGAAACTCAAATTAAAGATGGTGCATTCTATCCACTTCCCTTATGTCCTAAGACGGACCGGAGCATAGGGGATCCAGTGGCAGCTACTGAATTGTAGCCAAGGAATGGACAAGGAACTGCTACTCAAATGGTACTCCCAGAGGTTGAAGAACTAAGGTGATATGATGCAAATTGGGAATGGTTACCGGATCAGGGTTCCAGGGTAGATTACGACTGCTCTCAGTTGACCAACTGCCAAACACCTGATTTGGCAGATATTGAAAGTGTACGTGTAGTACTAAGGATCGTGTAATATAGTATATAAATGCGGAAAATGATAATAGCAACAAAATAAAAATTAAAGTAAGCACACCAGGAATTTTTATACTGGTTCAAACTTCCCGTTCTACGTCCAGTCCCAGAATACCCTCTGGATTTAAACTAAACCCTCACTTAACCCGGAGGAATAGGTATACGACACCTGAGCAGCCGAATAGGAATTTTTCCGCCTCAACAGCCGAAGAGGACTTCAACTTAATACAAATAGCTTGTTGACGAATATGTTCTGAATAACACTGATTGTCTTTTGATAGTACAACTTTCCTATAATCAAATCCTCAAGAGTATATATGTGTGTGAAGATTTAGAAGGAAGATAATCACGTAGAATCGAAGTATATGAATTGAATCAAGGATTCTAGTGATATTAAATAAGAATGAATGCTTTTATTTGCAGAGAATAATAGAGAATAGATTTCAGAATTATAAAACAAGAATCTTTCATGAAGAGTTTCAATCAAAAGTTGTGTCCGTATCTCTTTGATTGAAGGACATTGCTCTTCATGAACGATCGCAACTCTTAAGAAAACTAGCCGTTATGTTCAGGTCGGTAGACCGAGAAAACTGGCCGGTCAGCTGAGTTTACAGACGTGTATAAAATAGTGCATATCTGTGCACTTGACACAGGGTCGGTCGACCGAGGATCCTGGTCGGTCAGCCGACCTGTTGTCATTTGCACTGTGCACACTAATTTATGTATAATTCAATATAAATCAATTTGTGTGTGTGTGACTACTTGAGGAATGATTTTAACAATATTCTAAGACTCAATACAATAAAATATTCATATTAAACTCTGGATTGTAGTCTTGTCTCCTTTGTAGTGCATAATATTCACTTATTCTCTTTTTGTCGCTTTCGTATAGTATTCTCGTCGTATGATCTCTGAAGCTTGTGTCATGAATCAAAACTCATGAATCAACAGATATGATATGACGGCTTGTGTGATGATCACATACATCATTTATTATGCCATCTCGAAGTATAACTATCCTTCATCGAAGTCATCACTTACTATTATGGAACCTCCGACATCGAGTCACGAGTGGTAGTCGTCAAAAACCATCAAAAATCGTCGAAAAACTCCCTTCAAGGCTGACCTAAAGTCAAACCCGAAGTAATCACTTATATGACTCGAAGCAGATTCTATATGTTCCGATGCGAAGTCGAACTTGTGTGATCACCCATTCAACTCGAAGCAAACCCAGGAAATTCTGGCCCAAGGTTAATCTGAGGTAAAACCAAGGTTTTCTCCAAGAAAACACTAATATGTCTCCAAGAACCGTTCGTCAACAACCCAACACTTCAAATTTAGCGACTCCAAGCGAACCAAGGGCTGATTCCAAACAAATAGCAAATTTCCTCGAGTCAGACTCCAAGTAAATTATAACCAATCTGTCAATAACGATCCATCTTGTTTTGGTCTTAAATCGGGAATACGGACTCCAAATGATTTTAAACTAGGTATGCAACCTCAAGAGGTCTTCCTTACTACCTTATATAGATCACACTCTATATTGGGTGAAAGTTTGGGAATCGTCACTGATCTGCAACCCTATCGTAACCGATTCGCCATTCGATCAATGTTCTCAACCATCAAATGTTGGACAATCATGCATACAACATTCACAAGTATTACGAGCAGCCGTAACTTAAAAATGGACAGACTGATAATGTTTGGAGCATCTTCCCCAATCGAAACCTATTCCTCGAAGTCTTTCAGCATGCAGAATATCCGAGGAGATTCAATGTGCCAACCATGCCAGAGTATTATGTGAATATAGACCCCCACAACATCTCGTGAAGTACGAGTGGCACATGGATCCCACTAGAGTGATGGATGCCATCAAATGCAAATGTTTTCCTATATTCATTGAAGGAATAACGATCATGCAGTTTACGCAGTTACCACTCGGGTCCTTCTCCTCATCCGATCAACCGGATCAGAAGTCTGTCGAGCAATTCAGGATGCACGCGACTCACACTAAGGGTGTGATGTAATTATCCAATTTATTCCAAATGATAGGCGAGTCGCTGAAAGACTTGCTATAGAGATTCAACGTCGTCATTACTAAAGTGAGCAATCCTGGCAAGAATATCATACTGATGGCGTTGATAAGGGGAATCAACCCCAATACAGACTTTGGTGACTGGTAAGCTGGAGAGCCTCCTATGACCTTGGATAGTTTCTGTTACAAAGTGAACCAGAACCTAAGCAAGGAGGAGGTAGAGCAGACTAGGAGAAAGAACGAGGCCCAATGGTTGAAGGAATTCAAAGTAAGGGCAGCATTGAGGTCTTAGATAAGGACTCAGATTCCAGAAGACGACCCAAAATCCCAAAATTTGACTCATATAATCCTTTTCTTTCGCGACGAGGGAACCGCGCCGTGTCCGCATCAGTCGAAGTGGTGGAACGCCCTCCTGAGTCAAAGAGAGAGCTTCTGCACCTCTCGCCAGTAAATCAGCCACATTAAGATTACCATCCGGGGAGGTCCGTTTGATATCCAAAAACTGCTTAGCAACAGTCGGACAAGTGGGTAATGTTGGGGTGAATCAACAAAGTTTGGGTAGAGCCGGATCGAAGTGTTGGATAGGTAAGTCTACTTGTGATGTGCATGACCCGAACAAGGAGATGTTTCAACAGAGAGAAAAGGAGAGAGCGAACCGGTCTTCGTTTCTAAGGCTGAGCGGCTGCCCCACCTTTATTTATTGTCCCACAATTCAATCAAAAACATCTACTTGGAGACTCACGACTCGGAGCAGTACTGGAAATAAGCCTCAAGAGAGTCCACCGAAACCCGGACGAAATTCGAGAAATGTTGTATATTTCAAGATACACATGGTCATAACACCGGCGATTGTAGACACCTCCGAGATGTGATTGGAAATCTAATCCGAAAAAGAAAGTTTCAGCAATATATGCAAGCCTCGCAGAATGGCGGGCAGGGAACACCCGCCCCCTATCAATAAAGAACTTTGATTATCAATTGGACCACCTACAGTTGACTTCCAGCTGAGAATGGCTGGGGAAAAGTGGAATTGTGAGCATACGATGCTACTTCACTTATCAATAAGATTTATTTCAATTTTAATTATGTTGTGAACTACGACCAATTTGAACTAAACTACTTCCAAACGATGCAGGCGACCAAATACTTAGAGTTAGGCACTAACTAACCTCCATGGACCATGATCAGACCTTTGGAGGATCATCAAGACAAGCGTTATTCAACCGCTCAGCATCTACCATATGCCCCTGACTTGGGGGGCAAGGACTCGAAATGGAAAGTGGGTGTGACTCGACCATCCACTTCCTACTCTATGCTTCAATTCTGATAGAACATCTATGCCTTACTCGAAGCCTAACAAGGTCAGAATCCAATACAAAGTGGACATTACCGACCGTCCACTCATCAACCTCCATGCTTGACTTGAAGACCGGAGAAACACTTGGAGTGGATGCAACTCGACCATCCTCTCCCTAGCTTATACTTGAAGTTTGCCAAAATACTTGTGCCTCTCCCGAAGCTTAGCAAGACCGAGGTCCAACTAAAGTGGACATGATTTGACCATCCACACATTATCTCCTGACCTGAACACAAGATGCATCTGGGAGCTTGACTTAAAGTAGGCATGATTGACCGTCTACTCATCAACCGCTGCCCTCGATACGAAGACACGATTGTAACGTAAGGTGGATGTGACTTGACCGTCCACCCAACAACTCTCTCCCTTGACTTGCTGGGTGGAGTATAAAGAAAATTGGATGAGACCTGACCGTCTAACCCAAGCATGGACCATGGATGTGGTTCGACCATCCATCGCTTAATCACCAAGTAGACGTGAATCAACCGCCTACTCGCCAACTTTTGTCATCGGCACTGGATACAGAATTCCATGAATGAACATGACTCGACTATTCATTCGAAAACTCTAACCTTGACCTAACAGGAGGAGTGTAAAAAAAAATGGGTATGACTGATCACCCATTGATTAACTTTGGTCCCTCAGTGCAGACTGGAGTATAATCATAAAAAAGATGGACGTGGTTTGACCGTCCATCGATCAACTCTGCTCCTCAGTGCGGACTGGAGTGTACATACCTAAAATGGATGTGGTTTGACCATCCATCAATCGACTCTTTTCCCTCATTGCAAACTGGAGTATATATACCAAAATGGATGGGGTTCGACCATCCACCGATCAACTCTGATCCCCCAGCGTGGACTGGAGTATAAATACCATAAAAATTGGACCCAATTCGATCGTCCACTCTCCAACTCTTACCCCTGACTTGGGGGCAAACACACGACTCCAAGGGTTGCAGTCCGACCATCCGCTCCCTTGCTCAAGCTCGAAGTTCTCCAGAATACTCATCTTACTTCCAGGGCTTGGTAGAAATAAGATCCAAACAGAAGTGGACATGGTACGACTGCCCACGCATCGACTCCTATCCCAAATGCGGGGGGAGGGGGCAGTTTGAGAGCCTAAGCCTAAATTGGACGTGGTTTGACCATCCAATCCAAAGAGGATGTGATATGTCCGTCGACCATGACCTTGCTTGCGCCTAAAGTATGGCGAACTATTCAAGCCTTGCCTGGACATTGGCAAGCCCAAAATCCAAACCAAGGCATGGGACGTGGTTCAACCACCTAGAAAATAACTCCAGTCCCGTGGTGCAAATTGGAGTATAAACAACAAATGGGTGCGACTGATCGCCCATCAACAAACTCTGGTCCATGGAGCGCGAATAAGAGTATAGGTAGAAAATGGACGTGGTTCGACCGTTCATCCATTAACTCTCCCCTATAAACCGACAGGCTAAGTATAAAACATAGAATGGATGTGAATTGACCATCCACTAATCTGTTCCTTCCCACGATTAAATGTGAAGAACTCCAAGTAAGAGTAAATGTGATATGACCAACCACTCTTCGACTTCCACCCTTGACTTGGGGGCAGAAGAAATGACTAAGGAAAATGTGGTTCGACCTTCTTTTGGAATAACTTAAAGTCCCTAGAGTGTGCATTGGAGTATAAACACAAATTGACTACGGTTCAACAACTCACTGTTCCGTAAACTCAAACCTGAACTCGATAGGAGGAGTATAAACTCACTACGGATGGAATTCGGCCATTCACGAACTAACTCCGCTAATTCAAGACTGGGGGCAGAAGTACAAACTACCGAAAACTAAATATGACAGCTCATTATAGCTCCGACTTGGTGTTCATTATGACTCAATGCAACAACCATGGGAAGGCCTTAATACGAACCAAACAGAATGACATCTAAAGTTACGGGTAACCGACTTTATCATGCCATCAGATCGACAACAATATCGATCCAAACTTTCTATTTCATGCCACTGGATCGAAGGACAATATCAATCCGCACCAACCACAAATGGATGTGACCCGAACGTCCAACGAATAGCTCCGGTCACCAGAGCGCGGATAGGATAATAAACCATGAATGAGCATGACTTGATAATTCATTCTCCATCACCTTCCTTTGATCCATTAGGAGAAGTATGAAACAAGATGAGCATGACTCAACTGCTCTTGAGCTAATTCTATCCGTTGGTCCGACAAGAGAACATAAATCAAAACGAATGTGACTTAACCATCCATTCTTTGGTCCTTTCCAAGAGTATGGCGACATCTGCATCAAAAGTGGACGTGATTGACCATCCAATACTCAACTCATGCCTGAAATATAACGGGGCATTGAAGTCTTCCCCTGGGAAGGAAAAGTCGGAATACAATCTAGAATAAGTATGACTCATCCTTCCATCAACTAACTTGATCCCATGAATCGACAGGAAAGAATGTAAAGCCAAAACAGATGTGACATGCCCGTCCACTTATCGACATTTACCCTTGACTTAGGGGGCACGAGCAAGAATCAAGATGAATGTGAACCGACCATTCATCAATCAATCTAAGTCTTTGGAGCTTAGGTAGGAGTATAAACATGACTAGGACGAGACTCGACCGTCCATGTAATACATTTATCAACCCGAGACCGAGGATCAAGATGAATGTGAACCGACCATTCATCATTCAATCTAAGTCATCAGAGCTTTGGTGGGAGTATAAACATGACTAGGATGAGACTCGACCGCCCATGTAATACATTTATCAACCCGAGACAGGGTAGAAGTGTGATCATCCAAGAAACTGACTGCGATAGCTCAATACCATGACTCATACCTAGTGTTTACAATGACTCGAGGCTACGACCGAAAGGATGCCTAGAGATAGAATCATCGAATCGATGCCCAAGCTCATGGGAAATTGACCACCAGATCATGAGTACATCGAATGGAAAGCACGTTACTCGAATATAGAAGAAGATTCAAACTCAAAGCAAAGCTAGCTACGTATCTGCATGCAACACAAGACTAAACTCTACTTGGTATTTAATTCAACGCTCCTTTAAGCCTGATCTTCAACTATCGTAGATAATAACTCAAAGCATCTAGAGCCAATCACTGTCGGACTCATCAACTCAAGATGAAATTTGGAAGTTCGGCTGGAGCAACCATTATCACATGCTGTCCTAACTGACTTTCACACCAATGACTATGCATTAGAGAAATGCTCGAACATTGGGATCAAAGATATCAAATCCAACCGCCGTTCTTCGTGCCTACATACACCGCCAAAGTGTTGAAGTTAGAAGATTTGCCTAGGTAAGGGACTAACACTGATCCCATCGCCTAGGCGACCTTGCAAACCCAATTCAGACGTCCCCCTACTAAGTACAGTTTAGTGCGATGTTGTGCAGTGTAATATAGTTCAATACTATATGGCAGTTATGGCGAAACTTAGGAGTTCGACCGAAGTGATCGTCATCGCCGACCGTTCCAACCAGATTTCACGTCGCGAAACAGTTACATTCAATTTCAGGGATCAACTATCGTGTATATGAATTTGACATTTATATTAAGTTCATTCAGGGTACATGTTACAATCCGTATGAGTACAAATATGCTAATCTATTCAAGTTTGAAGTGGTAAACATTGAATTCAAGCCATATGCTAGTTCAAGTATGCAAGTCATATATAGCATATCCTATTGTTAGATTTCGATTTCATATGGTCTAATATGTTCATGTTAAAAAAAACCGCTTAAGTCCTTCTAATACAAGGGATCAGAACCGATCCTACTACTTAGGAAAATCCACTTGAGCATTTTTCAACTCATAAGATAAGGCTAATATTAAGCAACAACACCACAATCGGTTCTATAAAGGTATAGACCCGAGAGATAAAGAAGAGGAGCCCAAAGAATCCAAGGATGCACCCACAGATCTAACAATCAACATTATGGTCATACACGACGACCCATCATGGGTCCAGAAGAATGGATCACGAATCAGTGCAGCAATGATGAAGGAATTAGCTAGCTTTCTCCGAGCGAATCTTGATGTGTTCGCTTGGGCCCATTCTGACATGTGTGGGATCTCGCCAACTATCATGAGCAATGTATTGAATATCGACTTGAGGCGTGTCCTGGTGAAACAAAAGCAACGGGGCATGGATATGGAGAGATCTATTGCACTTAAAGAGGAGGTGGATAAACTCAAAGACAATGGGTTTATTCGCGACATTCTCTACTCAAAATGATTATCAAACCCAGTTCCGCGAGAAAGGCTAATGGAAAGTGGTGAACATGCGTCGACTACTCAGACCTGAATAAGGCTACACTATCTATGGAGAAGCTAATCGTCCTAACCGTCTCTGTTGATGCCTTCTCGGACTTCGCTCCTTTCTAAACGGTTCCAAGACCTTGTTTACAGATCATCAGTAACAACCCTATTTTTGGTTGCACATTATTATGGATATTTAATTAGGAAATACTTAAATAGACAATGTGGGAAAATATAAATATATGGATAATTGCAGATGATTTCCATATTAAAATAGTTTGAATTTCAAACTTTAAATGGAGAGTTGGTTTATAAAGAAAGGAATTAAACGCTCTTACTATATAAGGGAGAGATAAGAAAATAAAGATAAACATATGATCTGTTTCGCCTAACATAACCCATTCCCCTTTATAATTTCGACAAAACTATTCATATTATAAGAAAGGAAACCTAAAGCTGGACCAAGAGCTCTCCATTAAAGGAAACCCAATAAAGAAGAAAAAGAGAAAGAATCTGCTAAGGAAAGAAGTTAGGGAAATTATCTCCACCTCAAATCAAATCAAGGTGAATATAATTTCCATCCTTTTGTTAATCATGTGTTTGATTCAAATTTAAGCGTGATTTAAATTTTGATCATTAGTTATCATGCATATGGTTTGGATATTTATGTATATGGTTAATGGTTACCATTTGAAAATGTAAGGAATTTTCATAAAGAGTTTTGAATGTGAAAAACTAAGTTTTTTATCTCCAAACGTCTAAAATTTTGATATAATGTTTAAAATGATATTTTGGAGATAAATTTTTAATTTATTAATTTTTGAAACTATTATGAATTTCCTAATTGAGAAAATGTATGATTTTAGAATTATATAAAATATGAAAAATAATTATTTTGGTCTGAAATATCTATATGTTGTTAAGAAAGTAAATATTGATTTTTTGGTAATTTTTGTGGATTTCTCCCAAGCGATTACAATTTAAAATAAATTATTATATACAAAATGTGTTTATTTATGAAATGAGATAACCAGCATAATTAAAGGAAAATTATATTTTGGAAAACAAGAGAAAGTTTTCCTCTTTGATTTGCTACTAAATTTTGTAAATTTTTTTAACCAATGAGAATTTGAACAATAAATTGGTTTGGTAAAAAGTTAATACCTTTAAAGGAAATAATTCGGTTTTGCGATTATTTGCGAAAATGACAGTAATAATATACTATAGCCATCTTTTTTCAATGTGCGATAGCCATCATTTATCAATGTGCGATAACCATCGTTTTTATCAACTCTCGATCGTTATTTGATTTACCAACATGCGATGGTATGTGTTTTCAACCTGTGATAGCCATCTTGTTTTATCTATATGCAATAACTACTAGCTTTATAACTTGCAACAGCTATCATCAAGCGATAGCTCTAATTTTATCAACATGCAATAACTATTTTTATCGATCTTCAATAGCTACAATATTATTTACCCTTGATAGCTATGTTTTTTCAACCCTCGTAGTTCTATTTTGCCAACTTGTGATAGCTATATACTTGGCCAATCTGCAATAGCCTTGGTTGATTTGTTATAGTGTGATGGCTTATATTAATTGATATGTGATAGCTGTAAGGTAAATATGCAATAGCCCTATATAGCATCAACATGTGATAGCATGATTTTCTTTGGCATGTGATAGCTATAACACATGATTTCCAAAGGGAAGATAGCTTGTTTTATAACACTCAGTAGACTTTCAACTCTATTTCGAGTAGATTTTTTCTTAAAACAAAAAGAGGTTTTTTAAGTATTTTTATAAGTTTTCTGGAAAGAAAGAATGTTTTAGCCCATTTTTAAATGTGTGTTGAATGGAAAATTATTACTTCGCATAAGTAATTTTGTATATAAATTGGCTACCACACGAACACATATTTACGATGATTGCCAATGTGTTATATGTTCATCTTTATAACTTAATCAGTTGCTTTGCACATGATAAATCATTATACATACTAACTTGTGTGTTAAATGCTATCGTCCACCATTTTTGACCTTGGGAATTGGGTACTGATAACCAGCTTGGGTTCTTCTAGTGCTAGGTATGATCCGACTTAAACTCCTGAATGAGTAGAATTACATCCAAGAGATTGCGAAGGTTAAGTTGTGTCCTTAGATTCAATATGGGATGGATGGACGCGGCGGGCGATCATGGATACGTTGCGTTACCACCAGCTCTACGACCTAAACTGGTAGTATCCTACCTTGGGCATTGCCTCATGTTCCTTCTCATACTTTTATCCCTATATGAGACTACTACAATTTTGGTTTAGTGTTGTCGTATCACGGCGCATCCCTATCCCCCGACGTGCTACTGGGGCGTTATTTGAAAACTTTACGACAATGCTTAAAAATGCGTTAAAGAGGATTAATGTAAAGCCTTAAGGAAAATATTTATTTTACTAATTAGACATTACATATATAGCGTATTCTACTATATATAAATATTTTGACAGATCCTTAGGAGATGGAAAATCCCGTAACATCTCTTGAGTTGTTGCACGCACAATATACACTGGATAGGAGATGTAAAACCCCGTAAACATCTCTGATGCTATTACACTAATGTTATGTGATATTGATTTGACTCACATAAGGATATTTTAGTTCTGACTCGAGTGTTTTATCTTTCCATTACTGTAATCTTTTCATTACTGTAACAAACCGGGATTTTCGACCGTCGAAAATCGACATCAATACGTTCACTGTATAGCATGTCGAGCAATCGAGTGCCGGAAATTCCAGATCATTAGGGGTGAAGAAGAAGAAGGTAGAAGAAGAAACAGAAACAACAACACAGAATCTCACAAACACAAAGGAACATAATATAATATATAATAAAAGATTTTAAATACAAGAACTATACTGTTAATATACATACCATTATCAGAGTACAATAGACAACAATCAATTTGGACAGTTTAATAACTTGTCCTCATACAGCAGAAATACAAATCAAGTACGGAAATACATCTTTGTCATCCAGCTCGTCTCCTGAGCTCCATAGCATCCTATCCTGAATCTGTAATACTCAGTCTGACCCGAGCATTATAATAAAATAACATCCGAGTCAGTCTGGAAAACCAGCGTGAGAAAACACACTCAATTTGAATTATTAAAGCTATCAAAATCCTTTGAAAAACAAAGGTATCTCGTAAGACCGCGTCACACATAAACACGACGGGTTTTTCCCTTACGATAACCAAAATATTTGATATCAAAATCATCTAATATTATAATAGTATATATAGAAAGTAAATTAGAAAATAGCTGAAATGCTTGCATCTCACGTTTCAGCATAGTTGGGCACAATCAAAACCGTACGGTGCTTATTGGAGAATGGATTCCATACAATGACTGGGCTACTGGGGTACCGCCCATCACAGTACACCTCCAAAAATGTACCGAGGACCTCGCCGAAATCCCTTGCCAACACAAGACCGGCCTACCCTAAACTTGGATAGTACCGAATATGTTATCACCCTGGGTGTTCCCACCCTTAAATCAAGCGCTCACTTTTTCCATGCACAACCATATCCATAATTTATAATACATCTGAGGGTATCTAGAAAGGTGATAACATACCCTAATTAGGTGCGACCCACTTAGCCTTGCTACATCTCCCCTGTTTTAGTCATTCCCGGTTGATGAGGCATGAGGCTACTTTTACCTTTCAAGAACAATTCCACTTAGAATGCTCATCGTCCTCCAGTGACGATATTCTGATAGCATTCTTCCATACAAGTTGTCCTGGGTCTAGACAAACCGAATCACCGTCTTCACCATCTTCACGATATCACCATTCGTAACATTCGAACCGGATCGAAGTGGTTTTCGGATAATTAAATCCGATCCCGGTCTCTTCGAAACGATCAACGAATTTGGCCAAATTTGATAGTCGGTTATTTAACTTCAAATAACATCCATAAGCAGTCACTAGGCCTTATTTTATAAATCTTTCAAAAACATTTCTTTCAAAATATCTTTACAAAGATATATATTCAAATTTCTTTCAATACTTCAATATTTGAAACAACTCAAATACTATCCATAACAGGATATTTTCAAACCATCCCAGCACTTAGAAATATTTCAAAATCCCCTTTATAATTCATTACTTAGGAAAATATTTCTATACAAATCATCTCGTTGCTAAAATGTTTCCAAAGTCTTCTATTTCAATACTTAGGAAAATATTGCAAGTCTATTTTCCAAAATCTTTATATCGACACTTGCGAAATATTTTATAACTTATCTCATAAATCTCAGGAATTTTATTAAATTCCTTTTAACAATTTTCTAAAACCGATTATACTTATTTATAATTCCATCTAACAATTTATAGCTTCTTTTATGAATTCAAATTCCTTTTCGATGTTTCTGTATCTAAAACATTTTTGAAATTTCTCAAGTTTCTAGAAACCCATTATAACATTCCTCTTACAAACCAATCTCCATTTACTAACTTAATTTACAAATCTCGAGGGTATTTTTGAATCACTTCAATCACTTACCTTTTAAACACACAAATATATATATAATAATAAATATTTTTAAAAAAATAATAAATTTATTTTTTAAACATGTTCAAGTAATTATTTAAAATATCGAAACACCTTTTATAAACATCAATAACTCATTTTAGATAAACAAATATATTTTAAAGCCGATTATAAAAATTAGAATTTAATTTCAGTACTAAACCAGTTTTAAATTACATAGTTTAATAAATAAATTTTTTCTTTTTAAAAAAAATTTAACTTCTCGATAAAAATATATTTTTAT
Source organism: Allium fistulosum (assembly GCA_030737815.1). NCBI lineage: Eukaryota > Viridiplantae > Streptophyta > Magnoliopsida > Asparagales > Amaryllidaceae > Allium > Allium fistulosum. The sequence continues at coordinate 1,362,740,204 of CM060903.1, read as the reverse complement.
AATTTCAATGTCCAATTTCAATATATAAATCCCTCTTGATTCACTACACGTCAATTTCGTTTTTGTTTTCCTTAACCATTCTCACATTTCAAAAATAGAAACCACTATTTTTCCTCAAATTGATTTCCATATTCTGATATAAATTCACTATAGTTTATCAACTGATATCGTTATACCCTTATTTATAAACATCGTTTATAAATTTATAAGCTCCTTTGAGTTTTCACTTGTTTATAAAACTAATTTCATTTATAAAATCCCATTTTATAAATCCATTTCTTAATAAGTTTCATTTATTCCACAAATCTATTTTTAATATCTATTTCAACTCCTCTTCATATTTTTCAGAAATATCATTTAAAAATCCATCGTTTAAAAATCTTCTATATAAATTATTTTTAAATCTCTATTTAAAATATATTTTCCCGAATAGTTAAGTACAACCCCAAAAAAAAAATCAGTTTATCGTTTTATCCAAATCGATTTCTTTTAAAATGATCCAAACTTCGATATACATATTTTTATATCCAAAATCTCCTTTTAATTCATTCAAATTCAAAAATAATATTTATGGTATTTAACATACCAAAATTTAGGCCAGTGCTACTATAGCATCCAATAATTCACATCACAACAATAATCTATAACAGATTATTCTAACACATCATATATTACTATATATGAAAAACAATCAATATAAATTTTAAGGAATCTAGTTGGATCTCTCCAACCTGTTTCTCTGCATCCACAGATGTTATTACAACATAAAAAAATAGCAATCCCACTTTGAGGGAGATATCGTGGTATATAGGGTCATCCGCTATTATGCGGGGCGCATATGGTCTTATCTTCTCCAATAGGTGGGAAATATATCCAACTACTAATATATATACTACTATATATATATATATGTATTATAACATTCAACTGATAATAATAATAATCAATTCATCCAATCAATCAATCATTGATTTTTAATATTTCAAATTAAAAGTACTAGCAATCGAAATGAGTGAGATTTACTCACCTTGATTTTTAATTTGCTAATTGTTCTAATTACAAATTTATTCCATTGCATAGTGTTTCGTCGCTACGATCGCACGTGACTCGTTTTCGTAATTTTGGATCTCGCATGGAAAATTTAATGACTTTTTATAAGTTAATTATTCCAATTCGTAATTAATAACCTAATTACAATTTTACTTTAAATTTCCAAATTACCTTTATTAGAAGAACATCTCTGTCTGCCTCAAGTGCTTACAATCTCATGTACAACTTCTTCTCAGCTTCCATTTTTGATATTCTGTCTTGCAAACGTTTTAAGTGATTCCTACTAGCACTCAGAGAGTGCCTTTCAAGAACGGAACTATCATAATCATCCACGAAACACTCATCACTCTGAAATGGAACCTTACATTTCGAGTTTGGATATTCGTGATCATCCAAGTCCATGATTCCCAAACTCAGAAGTTTCTTTCTATAACACTCAACCTCAAAAGTCAAACTCTCTAACAGCTCCTCTTGCTCAAAACTAACTCGTCCAGTTCAAACAACTCCTGTAAATCATGTGCCAGATGAACGCACGAAAATCGAGAAGCCCTAGCCCAATTTCGATCACGTCCTCTCTAGTCTTCACGCGACTTTAGGTCACCTCGCGACCTCTTGCGACTTCCTAACCCTAACGTGATTTCTTCGACCTCGCCTCGAGCTCCAGGCCGCTGCCTCTGATGTCACCTCCTTTCTTATACGCATGCACGTGAAACTAGTCGCTTCCATGCAATTGCGACATTGATTTTCTTATTATATATATATATATATATGTAGATTGATTTGATTTCCTGTAAGAAAAAGGGAAATGTCGTGTTTAAATGAGATAGGGAATAGGTCTGCGTGTCACAGATGTAGGGTGCGGCTGGACAGAGTATAGGAGTTGACTTTTATAAATTTATTTTATTTTATATCCAAAATATCTCGCTTATAACAACTTAAAATTTCGAAATCCTAATGTTATACCCATATTCCAAACCCAATGGAACAAGTTTTGAAGTCTAATTCGATCGTATAGAGAAGATAGCTTTTTGAATCGACTACTTAAAACAAATTCAATTAAATTATTTCTAGGTGTTTTCAGATCGTATGACCAAATAGTAATTCCATGCATTACAAAATTTAAAATCTGATAATAATACACTGTTAGGGATCCAATGGAACTAGTTTCGTCGAATTCCGTGACTATGCCCTGGATCGCTATTTTAACGCGCCGATTAAATCGACGATTTCAAAAATTGTCGAAATCGCTCGAAATTTCAGTTTTTCAAATCTTACTAACTAAATTATAATTCCAAATTCAATATTTAAACCATTAAATATTCAAAATTGAATGACGAAAAATCCGGGCCGTTACATTCCTCCCCCCTTAAAAGAATTTCGCCCTTGAAATTGCCAAGGTAGAAGAATTGCTCCAAACCCATTAATTTTTTCGAAACCCACTTAGTTAAAATTTAGTATTTCACTTTTTCTAAACCCTTTAGTTTCCTCCAAAACACTTAGGTTCCCATTTCTAAACCAAAACCCTTTTTATTTCAACTACAATCAAAAATCAACTTTTTAGTTAACAAAATTTTCCAAAATTTTCAAAATTTTTCCAACACCCTAAATTTTCATATTTTTTTGGCAGAGTCTCCCTTATACGGAGAGCCTTTTTCAATATGACAAGAGAGATAAAAAAAATATACATCGACCCACATGGTCGGAAAACAATATATATCACCATTTATATATTTACGGTATTTAATCCGAAAACGTACCTTATATTTATCGTTTTTGAGTGAGTGGCTTATTTTATATACCAATTACGCAACCCAAATCTAGCCCAATAGTCTCCGAGTACCTGTACTTACTCAATTTAAATATGTAAGCCCCAAAATATGAAATTTAATATCATTTCATATATTTAACAAGCACAAACACATAGATTTCATAACAAAACATGTTATAGCATGAATTTATCAATTATCACAAGGTTCCAACATTCGATTATTTATTTCAATCGATTTATATATCATTTAATTCAATTCGAATGATTCACAACCAAATTTACTTACATTCAATCCATATCTATTCACAATATATTCATACCCATTACAAATTGGTTCTTAACCAATCTATTCACTTTTCATGAGTTCACAAAATTAGTTTATCTCCGTTTACGACAAACGTAAATTTTTCCATGCAAATTCGATGATATTCATTTAATAAAATAACCACTTAAGCCTATAAACCTTTTTAATTGATTCTAAATCAATTTATCAATTTCTATTAATTCACATTCAATTTATTCACAAAAATCTTCCTCGATGAGTTTTACCTTTAACAACAGTCCAATCCATGCCAATTTATTTATGAACCATTCCATAAATTTATTTGAACCAAGTTTCCATCCAAAAATACCAACTTAAGTTAATTCGTTTATTTCAAATCAGTTCAACTATATAACTTAAGTTCATTTCCATTGTAATCAAATTCCATTTCATTTTAAATTGATTGTTATTCAATTTATTCACCTTCCATTGATTCGCACTTCCATTTACTTGGTATATCTCAATTTACACTATATTATTTGAGAATCATTTTATAAAATTAATATTAAGGTTTATTATAACCTTTTATACAACACATAGATCCATTTCCACTTCAAAACTTAATTCCATACTCGAATTCATTTAAATAATATCCCAAAGCCATATTCAATTTATTTACACTTAAATTGAATTTTGTTTATAACTTGAATCATCACCATTTCAATCCATTACTATTTTATTCGACAACATTTCAAAATATATTTAATTCACTTATATTTAAATTGAATTTCATTTATGATTCAAGCTCCATATTCAATTTCAATTTCAATCCACAATCCAAGTTACTTAACCAAGTTAAGTTCCCTTCCTATATTCAGTTAACTAATTAATTTATCAAATTAGTTCACTCCTATTTTATAATTAAATATCTGATTTTTATTTCAAAAATCACTTTATTTGGTTCAACTTAAGTACAAATTCATCTTATAATTTAAGTTTGGATTTCCATTTCTTCCTCAAATATCCAATTATTTTTATTTTGGTTTTCTATTCTACTTTTTAAATTTTATAAGTCACACAACTTATTTTTTTCCACATTTCCATAATTCCTATACTTGAGTTTATACTTCATTTTTAATCAAATTCGATTGATTCAACATTCATTTGATTTCCATAACTCAAATCTATATTCATTTCACAACTCAAATTTTACATTTAATTCAATTCGATATTGTTTCTAATCCAACCCAATTTTATTTAACTTAACTTAAATTTAAATCCATACCATTTCCTTTTACAAATTTAATTTATTTAACTTACATAAGTTAAATTTTAATATTATATTGAAATTTCCAAAATTATTTAACTTAGCCTGAGTTAACTTTCAATTTTTTCAATCCATTTAAACCTACTCAATTTAAATTTTTAATTCCAAGAATTCAAATTCCAGAATTCAAACACCCATTTTTTTTATTTCAAATCATTTTGAAATCATAAATATCCCAAATCACACTTTTTAAATTTAGACCAAACTTGGTCTGGGCACCTGGTCTGGGCAACAATTTGCCTAGGCCAAAGTGGCCAAAATGTATCAGAAGCGATCGGACGAGCAATGGCGACTAAGGATTTACGCCAAGCGACAACCCGACCTTATGGGCTCTTCGATACACCCCGAATATCAATGTCCAAACATCCATAGAAGGATTTTCATAAAATTGGACTAAAACACCAAAATTGGAAAATTCACCAAATCAATTCAAATCAAAAGCAAATGAATATGCACAAGTGTTAGGAATTCATACCTAACAACAATGATAGCTATAGACGTAGATGTGAGTTAAAGAACTCACCTTTAAAACTCAAAAACACAAGAGAGAAGCTTGAAAACAAAGGAAAGCCCAATTCCTCTTCAATATACCTCTAGAATCTTCAATCTAAGCTCAAAAGAAGAATATTTCCTAAATTAGGTTATAATAAAATATGAAATTGAAGAGAGATAGAGATGGAGAAGATGAAGAGGATGCTTACCTAAGTTTTTCTTTGAATTTGGGGCAAGAACTGGAATTTACAAAGGAAACTAGGGTTTGGAATTCTAATTTCGCATTCTTTCCCCCATTTTTCTCTTAAGCTTGAATGTATTAGGAAAGGAGAATGAATGAAGGAAGGCTGAGTGGAGTTAGGGAATTCAGTTGGGTTAATGGGCTGAAACCCAAACCCAAAGCCCAAAATAGAAAAATAGCAAATTCTACTCAACTCCAAACATATCGATGTTTATACTCAAAAAGTTGTAAATGCCATTTTGGACTCAATGGAAGTGGTCTCGAGTCCCAATTCGACTGTTTACAAAAAGTAACATTTCGGACTTTAATCCGATTAACGATGCTATATTTAAATAAAACATTTAAATATACAATCGTAAAAATATAATTTGGGTAAAATTATTTCATTTACCCATTTCCAAAAATACTGTGTCAGTTTACCAGTTTAAGTGTTTAGAAACTCCTATCGATTTAGTGGCGTTCCATTACTCGACCAGAATTTATATGCCACTCAATAGATAAATCAACATAATATAAAACCATTTATATTAACTAACAAATACGCGCTCATATCTAGTAATACACCCAAACTCATTCTAGGGTACTACTGACCCTATCTCTAATGAGTAATCCCCACCAAAGCCAAGGTTCTCGCTTAACCTTCAGCTCTAATACCAACTATAACGAACCAGGATTTTTGACCCTCGAAAATCAACATCAATACATTCACTGTATAGCATGCCGAGCAATCGAGTGTCGAAAATTCCAGATCATTAGGGGTGAAGAAGAAGAAGGTAGAAGAAGAAACAGAAACAACAACACAGAATCTCACAAACGCAGCGAAACAAAATATAACATATAATAACATATTTTATATACAAGAACTGTACTGTTAATATACATACCATTATCATAGTACAATAGACAACAATCAATCTAAACGTTTAATAACTTGTCCTCATATAGCGGAAATACAAATCAAGTACGGAAATACGTCTTTGTCATCCAGATCATCTCCTGAGCTCCATAGAATCCTATTCTGAATCTGTAATACTCGGCCTAACCCGAGCATTGTAATAAAATAACACCCGAGTTAGTCTAGAAAACAAGCGTGAGAAAACACACTCAATTTGAATTATTAAAGTTATCAAAATCCTTTGAAAAACAAAGATACCTCGTAACAATGCGTCAAACATAAATACGATGGGTTTATCCCTTACGATAACCAAAACATTTGATATCAAAATCATCTGATATTATAATAGTGTCTATAGAAAGTAAAATAGAAAATAGCTTAAATGCTTGCATCTCACGTTTTAGCACAGTTGGGCACAATCAAAACCATACGGCGCTTGTTGGAGAATGGATTTCATACAATGACTGGGCTACTGGGGTAACGCCCATCATAACACACCTCTAGAAAAATGTACTAAGGACTTCGCCGGGATCTATTGCCAACACAAGACTGGCCTACCCTTAACCTAAATCGTACCGAATATGTTATCACCCTGGGTGTTCCCACCCTTAAATCAAGCGCTCACTTTTTCCATGCACAACCATATCCATAATTTATAATACATCCGAGGGTATCTAGAAAGGTGATAACATACCCTAATTGGGTGCGACCCACTTAGCCTTGTTGCATCTCCCCTGTTTTAGTCATTCCCGGTTGATGAGGCATGAGGCTACTTTTACCTTTCAAGAACAATTCCACTTAGAATGCTCATCGTCCTCCAATGACGATGTTCTAATACCATTTGTCCATACAAGTTGTCCTAGGTCTGGACAACCGAGCCACCGCCTTCACCATCTTCACGATATCACCATTCGTAACGTTCGAACCGGATTGAAGTGCTTTTCGAATAATTAAATCTGATCCCGATCTCTTCGAAACGATCAACAAATTTGGCCAAATTTTATAGTCGGTTATTTAACTATCAAATAACATCCATAAGCAGTCACTAGGTCTTATTTTATAAATCTTTCAAAAATATTTCTTTCAAAATATCTTTACAAAGATATATATTCAAATTTCTTTCAATACTTCAATATTTGAAACAACTCAAATACCTATCCATAACAGGATATTTTCAAACCATCCCAGCACTTAGAAATATTTCTAAATCCCCTTTATAATTCATTACTTAGGAAAATATTTCTATACAAATCATCTCATTGATAAAATGTTTCCAAAGTCTTCTATTTCAATACTTAGGAAAATATTGCAGGTCTATTTACCAAAATCCTTTTTAATATCGACACTTCCGAAATATTTTATAACTTATCTCATAAATCTCAGGAATTTTATTAAATTCCTTTTTACAATTTTCCGAAACCGATTATACTTATTTGTAATCCTTCTAACAATTTATAGCTTCTTTTATGAATTTAGATTCATTTTCAAAGTTTCCGTATCTAAAACATTTTGGAAATTTCTCAAGTTTCCAGGAACACGTTATAACATTCCTCTTACAAAACTATCTCCATTTACTAACTTGATTTACAAATCTCGAGGGTATTTATAAATCACTTACCTTTTGAACACACACACACACACACATATATATATATATATATAAATATAATAATAAATATTTAAAAAAATAATAATCTTTTTAAACATGTTCAAGTAATTATTTAAAATATCGAAATACTTTTTATAAACATCAATAACTCATTTTTAGATAAACAAATCGATTTACAAGCCGATTATAAAAATTAGAATTTAATTTCAGTACTAAACCAGTTTTAAATTACATAGTTTAATAAATAAAAAAATTCTTTTTAAAACAAATTTAACTTCTCGATAAAAATATATTTTTAAAATTCCAATGTCCACTTTTAATTTATAAATCCCTCTTGATTCACTACACATCGATTTCGTTTTCGTTTTCGTTAACCATTCTCACATTTCAAAAATAGAAACCACTATTTTTCCTCAAACCGATTTCCATATTCTGATATAAATTCACCCTATGAATTTATATCCCCAATTTATCAACTAATATCATTTTTAGTACAACCCCAAAAAAAATCAATTTATCGTTTTATCCAAATCAATTTCTTTTAAAATGATCCAAACTTTGATATACATATTTTTATATCCAAAATCTCCTTTTAATTCATTCAAATTCAAAAATAATATTTATGGTATTTAACATACCAAAATTCAGGCCAGTGCTACTATAACATCCAATAATTCACATCACAACAATAATCTATAACAGATTATTCTAACACATCATATATTACTATATATGAAAAACAATCAATATAAATTTTAAGGAATCTAGTTGGATCCCTCCGACCTGTTTCCCTGCATCTACAGATGTTATTACAACATAAAAATAACAATCCCACTTCGAGGGGGATATCGTGGTATATAGGGTCATCCGCTATTATGCGAGGCGCATAGGGTCTTATCTTCTCCAATAGGTGGGAAATATATCCAACTGCTAATATATATACTACTATATATATATGTATTATAACATTCAACTGATAATAATAATAATCAATTCATCCAATCAATCAATCATTGATTTTTAATATTTCAAATTAAAAGTACTAGCAATCCAAATGAGTGAGATTTACTCACCTTGATTTTTTAATTTTGCTAATTGTTCTAATTACAAATTTATTCCATTGCATAGTGTTTCGTTACTACGATCGCACGTGACTCGTTTTCATAATTTTGGACCTCGCATGGAAAATTTAATGACTTTTATAAGTTAACTATTCCAATTCGTAATTAATAACCTAATTACAATTTTACTTTAAATTTCCAAATTACCTTTATTAGAATAACATCTCTGTCTGCCTCAAGTGCTTACAATCTCATGTACAACTTCTTCTCAGCTTCCATTTTTGATATTCTGTCTTGCAAATGTTTTAAGTGATTCCTACTAGCACTCAGAGAGTGCCTTTCAAGAATGGAAATATTATAATCATCCACGAAACACTCATCACTCTGAAATGGAACCTTACATTTCAAGTTTGGATACTCGTGATCATCTAAGTCCTTGATTCCCAAACTCAGAAGTTTCTTTCTATAACACTCAACCTCAAAAGTCAAACTCTCTAACAGCTCCTCTTGCTCAAAACTAACTCGTCCAGTTCAAACAACTCCTGTAAATCATGTGCCAGATGAATGCACGAAAATCGAGAAGCCCTAGCCTAATTCTAAATGCGTCCTCTCTAGTATTCACGTGACTCCAAGTCACCTCGCGGCCTCATGCGTCTTCCTAACCCTAACGCGATTTGCTCGATCACGCCTCGAGCTCCAAGCCGCCTGTAACGACCCGGATTTTTCGACAGTTAATTTTGAATATTTAAAAGGTTTTAAATATTGATTTGGAATTTATAATTGGGCTAATAAGTTTTTAAAACTAAAATTTCAAGTTATTTCAACTTTTGAAATCGTCGATTTAATCGACGCGTTAAAACAGCAATCTGGGACATAGTCTCAGAATTCGACAAAACAAGTTCCATTGGATCCGTAATAGTGTATTATTATCGGATTTCAAATTTCGTGGCATTTGGAGTTATCGTTTGATCGTATGGGATAGAAATGCGTTGAAATTAATATCGAAATTTAATATAATAATTAGGTCCAAAAAGCTATCTTCTCCATACGATCGAGTTAGGACTCGAAACCTTTCCATTGCGTTCGGAATAGGGGTATAACATTATAAACGTCTAGCGGCATGCCTCAATAGGAGATTGAGATTTCACTGTATGTAATTAAAGACATTTGGAATAGAAATATATATAGAAACCTAGTCAAAATCAAATCGTAGCCGTCTTTCTTCAAATTGAAACGTATACACTAAACATTTACCTTTAAATCACATCATTTCGTTTTCTCCTCCATCAGTTCAAATTGAACCATCCCCATCCCCTTTTATCTCAATTCAAATTCACGAATCCATTCAATCGAAATCGAATAGTAGAAAAGAATGGCCAAGCTTAAAGAAGTTTACTCCTTTTCAAAACAGCAAACGAGATCGATTCAAAATAAAAAAAATTCATGAAATCAAATAAATCGCGATCTAGTAGGTGAGGCAGCATCGCGATAGAGGAGGATGTGATGGGGTTGGGGCGCGATCCAAGCGCGTGCGCGCGCGGCCGTCTTGTCCGTGGAGGCATGTGGAGAGGCTCGGCACTCGATTCGCTGTTAGGGGTGTTGCTGGAAGCTCGCGTTCGCAAGAAGGAAGTGAATTCGATTTTGGAAATCACGTACGTGCGTATGCGCGCGTATGTGTGGAGGGGCGGCGAGCATTGATGGTCAATTGAAGTATGGTATTCGGGTCTATGGAAGAGGTTAGCGCCTAGGGATGGTTTCATGAAGGTCGCTGTTCACTGGGAAGGCCAGTGGCGAAGTTTCGAGGAGAGTGATTAGAAAATGGGTTAAGCAAGGCTAGGCAGGGATGGGGTGAGATTATTAAACTTTAATTGCTCTCTTAATATTGTTGCCAATTTTATTTTAAATTAAAATTGATATTTATAAAATTCATAAATTATCTATTCGAGGTCCAAATAATCATTAAACAAGTCGAGTTTGGTTCGTATCTGGGAAAAATCTATGCAATAGAATGGGTTCAAATTTTTGGAGCCAGATTGTATTTAGATAATTCAAAATCCGGATATTCGCAATTAAAAATCAAGGTGAGGATTTCTCACTCATTTGGATTACCATATTTAAATTTAAATGCTTAAATTTAAATTATTGGACGCTTGGTTGATTGATAAATTTATATAATTATCAGTTGGATGACTATATATATATAGTAGTATATATATTAGTATTTGGAGTGATATCCCAGCACATTATAGCGGATGAGACCCTATGTGCCAGCATATTAGCGGATGACCCTATATACCGCGATATACCCCTCGAAGTGGGATTGGTATTATTTTTATATTGTATTAACATCTGTGGATGCAGAGTAACAGGTTGGAGGGATCCAACTGGATTCCTCAAATATATTGTTTATTTCTCATATATAGTGATATTTGATGTGTGTAGAATAATCTATTATAGATTATTGTAGTGATTGGAATTATTGGATGCTATTGTAGCACTGGCCTGAATTTTGATAATTTGAATTTATAATTTAAGGAATTAAAAGGAATTTGATATAAAAATATATGTATTGGAACTGGAGTTATTTTAAAGAAATTGAATTAGATAAAATATATTTGAGTTTGGTTATACTTAACTATTGTTAATTAGTAATTAAAAATGAATTATATAAAAGAAATTATAAATGATATTCTAGAAATATAAAAAGGAGTTAAAGTCAATATTAAAATAGATTGGAAGTATAAATGAAATTGATAAGAAATGAATTTATATAATGGAATTTTATAAATAAGGTTTGTTTAAACAGGTAAAACAAATGGGGTTATAAAATTGATAAACGATGTTTTAAATAAAGGAATTCGATGTCAGGTGATAATTGGAAATATAAATTCATAGGGTGAATATATATTAGAATATGGAAGCAAGGTTGAGAAAATAGTAGATTCTATTTTTTTGAAGTGAGAATGGTTAGGAAATCGAAATAAATCGATATGTTGTGTAATCGAGAGGAAGTTATAAATTAAATTGGTTATTGAGATTTTAAAATATATTTTTAAGAAGTTAAGTTCATTTTAAAGGGAAAATTTGATTATTTAAACTATGAAATTTTAAACTAGTTAATATTGGAATACTTCGAAAAATGGATTTTTCAAATATTTGATATTTATTTAATAAAATTTAATTTTTATAATCAGCTTTGTAAATTGATTTGTTTATTTTTAAAAGAGTTATTGATAGTTTATTTAAAAGTGTTTAACATTTTAAATAATAACTTAAACATATTTTAAAAATTAAAATAAACTATTACTCATTAACAATGATCTTATATATATGGTTTGAAATTATTAAAAATTTATTTATAAATTCTCTCGAGATGTGTAGACGGGGTTTATTAAAGGGTGAGATTTTATAAGAGAAATCTTATAAATGGAATGTTAGGGACTTAAGAAAGTTTTCGATGTTTAGATGCGATAACTTCGGGAAGATTTTGAATTCGTTTAAAAGAGGTTATAAATGGTGGGTAGGAATTATAAACCAGTATAATCAGTTTGGAAATCGTAAGAAGGATTTATTAAAAATTCCAAAGACTTATAAGAAAAGTATGAAATATTTCCAAGTTAGATATTAAAATGATTTTGGAAATTATACGTATAAATATTTTCCTAAGTATTGAAAGGAAGGTTTTGGAAAATATTTTTAGGGGAAATGATTTGGGATAGAAATATTTTCTAAGTGTTTTAAAAGTGCAAGTTGGAAATATTTCTAGCTATTGAGATGGTAAAATATCCTGTTATGGATACAAGTGTTGAAATTGTTTTCAAATATAGAATATTGAAGAAATTGAATATATATCTTGGTGAAGATGTTTTGAAATAAATATTTTGGAGATTTATAAAATTGGGCCTAGTGACTGCTTATGGATGTTTAATTGATAATTAAATAACCAACTATCAATATCGGCCAATTTCGTTAGTCGTTTCAAAGAGACCGGGATTGGATTTAATTATCCGAAAACCACTTTGATCTGGTTTGAACATAACGAATGAATACCGTGAAGACGATGAAGACAGTGATTCGATTTGTCTAGACCCAGGACAACTTGTATGGATGAATGCTATTAGAACATCGTCATTGGAGGACGATGAGCATTTTAAGTAAAATTGTTCTTGAAAGGTAACGCTTAGCCTTGAACCTTATCAATCGAGAATGACTGAAACATGGGAGATGCAGCAAGGCTAAGTGGGTCGCACCCAAGTAGGGTATGTTATCACTCTTCTAGATGTCCTCGGAACCCCATTTATCTTAGTTATGGGTAAACATGAAAGTAGAAGCGCTCGATCATAAGGGTAGGAACACCCGGGGTGATAAAATATTCGGTCTATCCAGGTTAGGGATAAGCCGGTCTTGTGTAGCAGGGGATCCCGGCGTGGTCCTCGGTACATTGTTCTAGCAGTGTACTGTGATGGACGGTACCCATTTGGCCCAGTGATTCGATGGAACCCATTCCCTAATAAGCGCCGTACGGTTTTGATTGTGCCCAACTATGCTGGAACGTGAGATGCAAGCATTTCAGCTATTTTCTATTTACTTTCTATATACACTATTATAATATCAGATGATTTTGATAAAAATCGTTTTGGTTATCGTAAGGTAAAAACCCATCGTGTTTATGTGTGACGTGGTCTTACGACATACCTTTGTTTTTCAAAGGATTTTGAGAAAATTTAATAATTCAATTTGAGTGTGTTTTCTCATGCTGGTTTTCCAAACTGACTCGGGTGTTATTTTATTATAATGCTCGGGTCAGACCGAGTATTACAGAATCAGCATTGAATGCTATGAGCTCAGGAGATGGGCTGGAGGACAGAAACGTATCTCCGTACTTGGCTTATATTCCGCTGTGTAAGGACAAGTTATATAACTGTCCAGTTTGATGTATTGTTTTTGTACTCTGATGATTGTAAGTATAAAACAGTTACAGATTCTTTTGTATATAAAAATCTGTTATTATTTATTATATTTTGTTCCGCTGCGATTGTGAGATTCTGTGTTGTTGTTTTGTTTTCTACCTTTGTTCTTCTATACCCTAAAGATTCGTATTTCCGCCCAATTTGAGTTAAGCCGAGGTGAAGTATTGTCGACTCAAAGGGGTGAGTATTTGCGGGCCTTTACACCGCCGCCTCTGATGTCACCTCCTTTCCCTTACGCGCGCACGTGAAACTAGTCCCTTCTAGGAAATTGCGACATTGATTTTTTTTCTTATATATATATATATGTAGATCGATTTGATTTCCTGAAAGAAAAAGGGAAATGTCATGTTTAAACGAGATAGGGAATAGGTCTGCGTGTCTCAGATGTAGGGTGCGGCTGGACAGAGTATAGAAGTTGACTTTTATAAATTTATTTTATTTTATATCCAAAATATCTCGCTTATAATAACTTAAAATTTCGAACTCCTATCAAGGCATGCCGCCTGGCATTCCTAATGTTATACCTTTATTCCAAACCCAATGGAATAAGTTTCGAAGTCTAATTCGATCGTATGGAGAAGATAGCTTTTTGAGTCGACTATTTAAAATAAATTCAATTAAATTATTTCTAGGCGTTTTCAGATCGTACGACCAAACAGTAATTCCAAACGTTATGAAATTTGAAATCCGATAATAATACAATATTACGGATCAAATGGAACTGCTTTCGTCGAATCTGAGACTGTGCCCCGGATCACTATTTTAACGCGCCGATTAAATCGACGATTTCAATAATTGTCGAAATCGCTCGAAATTTCGGTTTTTAAAATCTTACTATGTGACGACCCAGAATTTTGGATATTTGAAATTGGAATATTTAATTGATTTTAAAAATTTAAAAGTTAATTTTTAACTTGAATTTCAAATGTTACCAATATTTGGATAATTAAATTATTGGAAATTGGGTAAAATATTGAATCGGGAGTTTCGAGCTTGTTAAAAATATTTCAAAGGGCTTATAAAATTTATATTGATAATACTGAAGATAATAGAACTTTTAAATTTGGATTTAAAGGTGATTTGTTCGGTTTTAAAAATATATAGTTTAAATTGACCTTTAAAAATAGCCTTCTGGGGCACAGTCTCGGATTTCAACGAAACTAGTTCCATTGGATCCGTAATAGTGTATTATTTTTGGATTTCATATTTCGGAACGTTTGGAGTTATCGTGTGAGCATACGGTATATAAACGCATTGAAATTTATATCGAAATTCAATATAATAAATGGGTCCAAAAAGCTATCTTCTCCATACGATCGAATTTGTACTCGAAACCTTTTCCATTGGGTTCGGAATAGGGGTATAATATTATGAACGCCTAGCGGCATACCTCGATAGGACGTCAAATTTTTAAGCTTCGATTTCGAGACGTTTAAATTAATATATATATATTTATATATATTTCGGTCAAATGTATTCACATCAGCCGTTATCCTCAAACCCAAATCACTGTAGCAAGTATAATCCTACACGCTAATATTTTCAACAAGCAAAAATCAAATCACGTCCCTGTCCCCTTTTTCTTTCTTGATAGAAGTCACGCAAATAAAATAA
Source organism: Allium fistulosum (assembly GCA_030737815.1). Lineage (NCBI taxonomy): Eukaryota > Viridiplantae > Streptophyta > Magnoliopsida > Asparagales > Amaryllidaceae > Allium > Allium fistulosum. The sequence goes on along the minus strand of CM060903.1, from coordinate 1,362,724,915 downwards.
AAATAATAATAATAAGCTGAGCGAATTCATTTAGTAAAACCCAGGCTCTCTCTCTCCATTCCCTTTCACTCGACAACGAAGCCGAAATCGATTAGAAAATGGAGGAATAGTAAAATTCAAAAAATCAAATTCGTATGGTTATAAAAAAAATTTCAAAAGCTCACGATGGGAAATCTCGAAATTAGAATCGCGATGAGTCGCGATGCTTGGGGACGAACCAAGCATGGCGTCATCTCGGGGTTGCTCAACCTTTTTGGGCATGAACGGTTTCCGCTGGGGCACGGAAAGTCGAGCTCGGTGAGGGGTGTGTTGGCGAGTCGAGTTCGTATTCGTGGTTCAAAGTAGGTCTGGTGGTGGTGGCTTTCGAGTTCGGTCGGGCGTGGGAGGCCGCGGCTCTGCGACATAGGCGAAGCGAGGCCGATGGCATCGTTCGAAGGATTAAGGGTCGCGGTGGCTGACCTAGATACGACATTCGATTTAGAGAGAGAGAGAGAGAGAGTGAAGGGGGTGCTTTGGAGATGGGTTGCAGTGTGAGGCTTGGCAACCGTGGCAGTGTAGAGGGTTGTCTATGGGTGAGTATTCTTGAGTGATTTAGGTTTTGAAATTTGAATTTAATGATAGTCAGAGATGGTAACCTAATTTTAAAGCATTTTTATGATAATCTGTTTTAAACTGAAAAATGTGTATATATATATATATAAGATTTTTGAAAAAAAGGGTTTACCGTGAAATTTTTATATAAACAGTAAAGAAAAAATATAGGGATTTTAAATGTTGTAGGGTTATATAAAAATTAGATTTTTAAACCTGTATATGATTTTTAGTATATGTAGTTTCAAATAAAATAAAATAAATATACTTATACATGTATTAAACCTACTATTTAATTTTAGAATAATGTATTTTGGTGATTAATTTGGTTAATTAATTTATTTAATTATTTTAGTTACTAAAAGATTTTTAAAGGAAAATTAGTTTAAATAAAATTATTAGTTAATTAAATTTATCAAATGGTAATCGATTATTCGATTAGTTCAAATGTTAATAAAACGTATAATTGTTGTACAAGGTCAAATCGTGGAGAGGCAAGCCGGTTTGGATCGGATTTGCAAATTAAAGGTCAAAGGTGAGTTAATCTCACTCAAATTTGATTACTGGTTAATTTAATTGGTTAAAATCAAATTATTGGATGATTGATTGAATTTGATAATTATTATTAGTCTGGATGTGATATTATATATAGTAGTGTGTGTGCGTATATATATATATATATATATATATATATATATTGGAGTGATTGATATTCCCGCATTATATAGCGGATGAGACCCTATGCGCCCCGTAGAATAGCGGATGACCCTTTATACCGCGATATCCCCCTCGAAGTGGGATTGGTATTTTTATATTGTGCTAACATCAGTGGATGCTGGGAAACCGGTTGGAGGGTTCCAACTGGATTCCTCAAAAATGTTAAATTCATTTCATTTTAGTAATATATGAAATAATGATAAATTTGTGATAGATTATAGTGTAAATTGAATTTATCGAATGCTATGGTTTGGCTGAATATATTTTGGAATTTTAAGATATCAAAAATATAAATATTGGGTTGTGAAGGAAAATAAAGGGAATTTTAAGTAAAATAAATTATAGTGAAGATGAATAAATAAAAGGGTGGATTTGGGAAAAAGGTCAAAGGACTGATTTTAAAATCCTATTGAATAAACTCCGGGAAATGGAAAATAAATAAGCGAGATTGTTTAAGAATAAAAGGATTTTATTTTTAAATTCAAGATTTAAATGGTTTGGGAGAAATAAAAGGGGCATTTTGAAATAAGTGTGAAATTGATATTTCAGATTTAAATAAGAGTTTAAATCATAATAAAAGGGTAAATCTGGAATTAATGGAATTTGGAATAAATTGGGATAAGTCGAGAAATAAATTTTAAAGGGAATTTAATTCAGAGAATCGACTTGAAAATCGATTAAGTGTTTTTTGAAATAGTGATTCAAAGTGGAATGAGGCTATGGATTTATAAACGAGATTATAAATAAAGTGAGGTAATTACTAGTGGATAATTTGAAATTATAAATTCACGGTGGAAATTTATAAGGGGATGGGTAAATTGTTTTAAAAATAAATAGTGGTTTATTTTTAAAAATGCGAGAAAGGAAATTTACGGAGTTGGAACGTAAATTTAAACTGGAAATAAATCGAGAAGGATTTATAAATGATTAGACAGGCTATATTGGAGTGGACAGTGTATTTTCTTGAAAACTAAGTATATTTTCAAAGAAAGATTTTTTAAGTATAAATTAGAAGTTTTAAAGATGTTTTAAAAGAATGTTTTTTTTGAAAATTTATTATTTAATTATTTTAAAATTGTTAAAGTAAATATTTATTAAGTTAATTATAGTAGTTAATCATTAAATTAGTATTATAATTTAAAGGAAAATTATTTATATTTATACTTTATATAAGGGGTTTATTTTAAAAGTAGTTTTGGCTAAAGTTTAACTTGGAGAATTATTATAGAATTTCATAACTATATATTTTGAATAAGGTGATTTAAGTAGCTTTATTTTAAATATTTTAAGGTTACATTTTCAGATAAGGTTATTTAATTTATTTAAAAATCTAAATTAAAGAAGACTTGGTGTTTTCAGTGGAAATAAAATAATGGGTTGAATGATTGTCTAATTTGATAGTTAAATAACCGACTATCAATATTGGCTAATGCGCTGATCGATTCGAAGAGACCGAGGTCGGATTTAATTATTTGAAAACCACTTCGATCCAGTTTGAACGTAGCAAACGAATACTGTGAAGATGATGAAGACGGTGATTCGGTTTGTCCAGACCCACGACAACTTATATGGACGAATGCTATCAGACCATCGTCATTGGAGGACGATGAGCGTTCTAAGTGAAATTCGGTCTTAAAAGGTAACGCTTAGCCTCAAGCCTCACTAACCGAGAATGACTGAAAATCAGGGAATATGCTGTAACAACCCGCATATTTATCGATTTTATATTTAAATATTTTATCGATTAGTCGGATGTTCGTTTGAAAAGCTACTTTTTGCATACGGTCGAATTAGGACTCGAGACCACCTCCATTGAGTTCGGAACGTCGTTTGCAATCTTTTAAGTATAAACATCGATATGTTTGGAGATAGTGAAATTTTCGTCACTTTTTTGCTTTGGGCTTTTGGTTTGGGCTGCACCCCTTCTTTAGTTCAGCCTAACCCTCTTCTTCCTCACTTCTTCAAACACTTCAAGCTTTATCAAAAATGGTGGTGGGAAGTGGAAATTAAAACTCCAAACTCAAATTCTATTGCAAATCCGAGATTTAACTCCAAATCCAAGTAGAAGAACATAGATTCAAGCTTGTTGTGATTCTTGCTTTGCTCTCAAGCCCCATCTTCATCAATTTCCGTGCAAAGGTGAGATTTTTGATCTCACATCTTGCCTATAGATTTCATTGGGCTGTTGGGAATGATCCCCTATTGCATTTGTACGAATATTTGCATTTGGTTTGGATTGGATTGGCGAAAAACTCCAATTTTTAGTGTTTTTGGTGAAAAACTACACTTAGGTCGTTCTGCTTGGGCTAGGTCGTTTGCTATTGAAAAGTCACACAGAGCTTAGGTCGTTTTCGACCTTAATTCGTTCTGGCCATAGGTCGTTCGCCATTAGGTCGCGCCCCTTAGGTCGCTCAGCCTACTTACCTCGCTAGGTCGTTAGCTCGGCCGTGTTTAGGTCGCGTACCACTTTTAGGTCGCCACTTTTGGGTCGCCACTTTTAGGTCGCCACTTTTGGGTCGCCACTTTTAGGTCGCCACTTTTAGGTCGCGCCTCTTTTAGGTCGCGCCTCTCGTTAGGTCGCTCGACCCAGTTAGGTCGTAGGTCGCGAACCTCTTTTAGGTCGCTTGGCCTGCATCTGTTAGGTCGTTAGACCTATTGCATCTGTTAGGTCGTTAGACCTATTGCCCTGTTAGGTCGTTGACCTATAAGTCGGTCGGCCATTTTGTTAGGTCGCTCGGCCATTGTGTTAGGTCGCGTGAACCCTTAGGTCGTTAGACCTCATTTTGCTTTAGGTCGAACCCCGTACCCTCTTCGTAGGGGATCTTATCTGAAAAACATTCAACAGAATTCCTACTATGATGGTTTTGGGAATTGATTTCTTTGGATTTTTCTCACGTCTTCGAATGTGAATTTATGTGATTCGATTTGTTTCAACAATCGTTTTGTGACTTGTCACTTTAAAGATATGAAGGTTTCAATACTAGTAGTAAATATCAAAACTCTTTCATCAAAGCGATTTCAACACTATTTTAAATATCAAAAGTTCGTTTTCTCAAACCGATTTCCAATCTACTAGTATATACAAGCCTTTACTTCACTCGGATGAGAAATCGACTTAAACGACTTAGTAAAACGAGTGGTATGAAACGCTTGCGTTCACTTCGTCGGTTAGCTCTTGGACTTGTTCGATTGAACCCTTTTTGTGACAATTTCCTAGTGAAGATTTACAGCTTGTTCGTAAATATTTAAGTTAAGCAAGTGGTTATGGGACATGAAGCTAAACTCATATATTTACTAGCTTGGTGTGATTGACAATTCCTTATGATCATGACGATCATTCTTGTGATTTAGACTAGCGATTGAGCGATGTCTCTTTGTCTACGAGGGAGACTAGACCCTGCTTGGGTGATGTTTCTACTCACATATATGGGGCTGCACCCCATGGTCTTTGGGCCGTTTGTGTGTCAAAGGCCTTCGGGCCATCCGTGTGTTCGGAAAATTAAATGGATAGCTTCCATGAGATAGCTTCTCGTCCGTGTGCTCGGACTTCCCCCTTTTAGTGATTTCTGGATTTCGTGTGTTGATTTCTAGATTTAGTGCTTCACCAACTTTTGTGGTTTTCATTGATATGATATCAGTTTTGTGTATTGGTGAATTTGTGTGTCATTACCTGCTTATGGGTTTGGACCTTTGAGAAGATCCTTGTGAAATTGATTAATATCTTGTTGATTATCATTTACGTACTTATAGTAGTACGACGTTATGGTTATTACATGTTCATGTCATGTCGTTTACTTTATACCATATCATCTGATATTTATAGCTAGACTGATCCGTTTATTATTTTCTTATAAATAATACTCGGGTCAGACCGAGATGTTACAGGTGCTTCTGCTTGACTTCTCTTCAGGATTATTATGACTTTTGGCTAACTACATAGATTAGTAGTTTTTGGATGTACACATTTGAGATATAGGCTCTATGTTGTGTACTTATTCTTTTGTATAGCACGTGATGCTATTCTTTTGTATTATCGTGGATCTTTCTGACCACTACTCTGATGTACACTTTAATGTGTTATATATTTATTCATATCTTCTTCCGCCTTTGTGATATGGATGTCTGTGACTGATTTATGTTATGATTATTTCTATGTTTGTTTCCGAAGGTTATATATAGCCACCGTGTGATAGCTTTATGTTTGTATCGGTATGTCGGATTTCCTCTTTAAGAGATATGCATTCTGTTCTATCTGACATATTGGTGCTCGCACAAAGAAGTTACATGGATGGTCGCTCCTCCACGGCCTTATCCTCCGTGCTAATTGACAGCACTACATCGTAGTGTTCTTGGTTAGCGTGGGTATAGAGGTGGGGCGTCACAGCTTGGTATCAGAGCCAAACTTCGGAACAATGTAGAATAACTTAACAAGGATCATCGTCCTAAGTCCACCTTAGGAGTTGTATTTCAGGATTTAGTTCGAGTCTTCGAACCAATTCATCCTGTTTTCTTTATGATTCCTTGTTTCATCTATCAAGATTGCTTGATATTCATTTGGTGAATAACCTTTTTCTTCTTCTCTCTTTCTTAAAGAGAAGAATGTCTAGACCAGGTCGTCCCAGAGCTGGACCATCTACTGTTACTCCCCAGGATGGAGTTTTCATGACTGCTCAACAGCTTCTTGATTTAGTAAAGAATGCTCAGGCAGCTGGTCCTAATCAGGAACCTACCCGTCCTAAGTCTGGGTTTGCACGTTTGTGCAACGATTATACCAACTTGGGTGGGAAACCATTCAAAGGTTCCGAGACCATTGTTGAGGTCCAGGCTTGGTTGAGAACATGCGATAGAATCTTTGCTCGCATGAACCTTGTCGATCTTCACCGTGTTCAGGTGGCCTCCAGCATGCTCCAAGAAAGAGCACTAGATTGGTACGAACTCCTTATTTCTGAAATTAATGAAGCAGACCTCACTTGGGAAAAATTCCGGGAACGCTTCGAATTAAAATTCGTACCAGAAGCAGAGAAAGTGACATTGGCTCGTCGTTTCATAGACCTTGTTCAAGGTGCATCCTCTGTGACAGATTATGTCGCATCCTTCGAGTCACTGTCCAAATATGGGGTTGAATACATCAACACCCCATTGAAGAAGAACCAGAGGTTCGTCTATGGCTTAAACAAGAATCTTAAGAAGCCATTACTTCTCAAGTTAGAAGTTTCTTTCGACCAACTCATTGATATTGCTCTTCGTCTTGAAGAGACTGATAAGGACAGTGAGGTTGAAGTGGTGGATTCCAAACCAAACTTCAACAACAAGAAGAGGCCAAACAAATTCAAAGGTCCTTATCCCAACAAAAAGGGCAAGGAAGCAACTCCTGCTGCAAATACTTTTTCCTCTAGTGATGGGAAATGCTATAACTGTGGTGCTAGGGGACATTTTGCGAACAAGTGTTTAAAGCCCCGCTCTTGTCGCTATTGTAAGAGCCTGGATCATCATATACATTTATGCCCCAGACGACAAGGCAGTAAGGAGGGAAAGCTTAATGTGGCTCAAGCCCCTGGTAGTACATCTCGCGGTCAAGGTATGTCTCATTCTGTCCTGATGGCATTATTATATTTCATGATCAACCTATCAGAGTTCTCTTTGATACGGGTGCATCCCATTCTTTTATATCAAAGGAACTTGTAGACACTCTTTCTTTAAGTGTTGTTGCTTTAATGACTTCTTTAAGAATTGCGAATCCGGTTGGTGGATCCGCAACTCTTAGTTTGCTTTGTAAAGACATCGAGATTATTTTGTGTGATTTTTCTTTCCTAGCCGATTTGCATGTCATGCGTTACTTAGGCTTTGGAATGATTTTGGGTATGGATTGGCTTACTCGTTATGACACTCATATCCTATGTCCTGAGCGGACTATTTATCTCCGTCATCCGCAATCTGTTAATCAGATTTCTATTGTCCTTAAAGATTCGGATTCCGCTTTAGTTGCATCTTTATATTCTTTAAATCCTTGTGATAATGATAATGATGATGAGGAAGATGTCATTTCTCTTATTCGCGTCGTTCGTGAATTTCCCGACATCTTTGAGCCCGTTTTAGGACTACCACCTAAGCGAGCAATTGAGTTCAAAATTAATCTTATACCTGGAGCTCAACCTATTACTCGTCCTCCTTATCGCATGTCCAATAAGGAGAATGAAGAGATGCGCAAACAACTATTCGAGTTGGAGACGAAACAACTTATTCGCTCTAGTTCCTCTCCTTGGGGAGCTTCAGCAATTTTCGTGAAGAAATCCGATGGTACACTTAGGCTTTGCGTCGACTACCGCAAGCTTAATGATCTTACTATTAAGAATAAATATCCTTTACCTCGGATTGATGATCTGTTTGATCAACTTAGTGGTGCTAGAGTCTTTTCACAATTGGACTTGGCTACCGGTTTCCATCAGCTTCGCATTGCAGAGGATAGTATTCCTTTAACTTCATTCCGTACTCGATATGGATCTTATGAATGGCTAGTTATGCCATTTGGGTTGACGAATGCTCCGGCTTATTTCATTGACCTTATGAATCGAGTTTTCAAGGACTTCCTCGATCGGTTTGTTCTCATCTTTATTGATGATATTCTTGTGTATTCTAAAACCGAGGAGGAACACGAAAAGCATCTTCGAATTGTATTGGAAACTCATAGAAGCAATCAATTAAAAGCAAAGTTTTCCAAGTGCCACTTTTGGCAATCCAGTGTGAAGTTTCTCGGTCATATTATTTTCGAATCCGGAATATCAGTAGATCCTTCAAAGATTGAAGCGATTCAAAATTGGAAAAGACCGGAGAGCGTGACTGAAATCCGTAGCTTTCTCGGATTGGCAGGTTATTACCGCCGTTTTATAAAAGACTTTTCTAAGATTGCCGTGCCTCTTACTGGCTTAACAAAGAAAGGTGTTAAATACATTTGGTCGGACAAATGTGAAACTTCTTTTCAGAAATTAAAAGAACTCCTTTCTGATGCTCCTATTCTTATTATTCCCGAAGGGAATCAAGATTTTGTCGTTTATACCGATGCTAGTCGTGTTGGTTTGGGTGCCGTTCTTATGCAAAAAGAACGTGTTATTGCTTATGCATCTAGACAATTGAAGCCGGCTGAGACTAGATATGCCACACATGATTTAGAACTCGCAGCTATCGTTTTCGCCCTTCGAATTTGGCGACATTATCTTTTGGGAGAAAAATTTGTACTTTATACTGATCATAAGTCTTTGAAATATTTATTCTCTCAAAAGGAACTTAATTTGCATCAACAGCATTGGCTCGAGTTCCTTGCCTCTTATGATCCTGATATCCTTTATACTCCCGGAAAGGGAAATCGAGTTGCCGATGCACTTAGTCGCAAGCAACAAGCGGTTGTTTCGATGATGATATCCGAATGGAGGGATCTCGAGGTTTTATCCACTTGTGAAATTCGAGATCGTGTCTCCGATTTATGTTCATCTTTTGTCTTGTGTAGCCTTGAGGCTCGTCCTTCTCTTTTGGACCGCATTCTTGAAGCTCAAATGCTAGATCCTGAATTGGCATTGCTTAGCCAAAATATTAAGAATAAAACCGATACTGAAGGTTTGAAAGACTTTGATATCGATTCTCGAGGCGGCATTCGAAAATTTGGTAGACTTATCGTACCAAATATTAGTGATCTTCGTAAAGATATTTTAGAGGATTCTCATCGTTCCAAATTTTCCATTCATCCCGGTAGCAGTAAAATGTACGCAGATATGAAGCGACTTTATTACTGGGAGGGAATGAAATCTGATATCACTAACTTTGTTAAGTGTTGCATGACTTGCCAACTTGTCAAGGCCGAACATCAAAGGCCCGGTGGGTTATTGCAACCATTGGAAATTCCAGTTTGGAAGTGGGATCAAATTTCCATGGATTTTATTGATGGCCTTCCCCGATCTCGTTCGGGTCATAATAGTTTATGGGTGATCGTTGACAGACTTACTAAATCTGCCCATTTTATTCCCGTTCGGTCGAACCGAACCGTTCCTCTTCTGGCCAAACTCTTTATTAAAGAAATTGTTAAACTGCATGGAGTTCCTACTTCTATTGTTAGTGATCGTGATCCATTGTTTACCAGTGGATTTTGGAAGAGTCTTCAAAAAGCTTTGGGAACGAAGCTTAATTTTAGCACCGCTTGTTTGCACAAAAAATGGACAAACACCTCAAAGTCGTATAATTTAGTAGATCTTATGTTGTTTTTAGTGATTTTTGAGATTTATGCAAATATATGAAAAGCAGGGGCTTAATTGTAAAAAGACACGCAGATTTATAGTGGTTCAGCCAGAATGTGCCTACGTCCACTTTATATGTTATTTCTCTTCTCTTCTATTGATTACAAGTACAAAGCTTTGATACAAGTAAAAGAAAGTTGTTTGAAAGTTCTATCCGTGCTTGAGCTCTCAAACTTGTCCCCATTGTTGTACCCTTGCCCCTCTATTTATAGAGTGAGGCTAGGGGTAGGGGTCCAGGATATGTATGGTCGCAGGTGGGCCTGGGCTGATGTGATCTGGCCTGGTATGACTTGGTTCGGCATCACTTGGTCCGGAGGTGGGATGGTGAGGTTGGACCGGTGGTAGTTGGTCCGGTGGGGGAATGGTGAGGTTGGACCGGTGGTAGTTGGTCCGGTGGTGGAATGGTGAGGTTGGACCGGTGGTAGTTGGTCCGGTGGGGGAATGGTGAGGTTGGACCGATGGCAGTTGCTGGATGAAGGTCTACCGAATGGACTCGAGGGAGGATTGCCGAATGAGTTCTGCCGAATGGATTCGAGGGAGGACTGCCGAATGAGGTCTGCCGAATGGATCACGTCTCTGGGTCTCGAGGTCTTCCGGGTAAGAATTCACCCAACATTTGCCCCCCAAAGCGGGGCACGTGTTTGCATGTGTCGCGCTTTGTTTCGTGCTTGGGCGTTTCCCGTAGTTGGAATAGGTCCATTTGGCGAGGAATGCCGAACCGGTTGGTCCGGTTGCCTTTCGCTTGGCTATATATAGGGGCTATACCCCCTTTGCTTTTCCTTACCGAACAACCCTTGCCGAACCAAACCTACGCCGAACCAAACCTTCGCCGAATCAAACCTTCGCCGAATCAAACCTTCGCCGAGTCAAACCTACGCCGAACCAAACCTTCGCCGAATCAAACCTTCGCCGAATCAAACCTTCGCCGAATCTATCTCGTGCTGAGTCAGGTATATATCTTTGCCGAATGAACACGAAAGTGCCGAATGAATTAATACCGAACGAGGCTCGAAAGTTTGACCAAACGAACGGAACTTGAAGATTTAAACATTGAACGGCACTTGATAACTATGCGTTTATGTTCCCATACTCCTTGTGCCCTTGTGCTAATATCATGCTTTTCTTATGTCGTAGATAAATGTCTCGAAGAGTTGAAACTCGATCAGATAAGAGGAGATCCAGGGGTGAAGGAGAGCCCTCGGCCGTGCCCCCAGCTCAATCAGGATCGGAGCGTCATGGGCCCGCCCCGAGGTCATTAGTGGATGGATATGGTCCCCAGGAGCTGCTGGATTCCCCGCCTGACTGCTTTCCTAGCTCTCTAAAAGAGGAGCAACTCGATGTCATATCTCGTTCCTTTGGGATCGATAGAGCCCTCATGCTGCTGCCGGGCCCAGGAGTCATGCCATACAGTCCTCCCGAAGGATACTTTGCTTATAGTAGGTACCACTGCATGTGTGGTGCTATCCCGCCTCTCAATGCTTGGGTAGCCAGCTTCCTCACGTATCTGAAGGTGGCCCCATTCCAGCTTCAGCCCAACTCTTATGCCATACTAGTGAGCCTTTTCGTTATTTTTCGGAGGAAGTATGGTCGCGCTCCCTCCAACCGGGAGATCCGGTACTTGTATAATTTAAGGGGCTATAAGAAGGGGTCCCCATATGTTAGCTTGGAGTCCGCTGTAACCTTCAAGCCGGTCCTGGACCTGTACTCTAAATTCAGCATGTTCAAGAAAGAGTTGTTCTTTGTTAGGGACGACTCCGTCTCCATCCGGCGCTTTACCTCTGGATGTAAGTTGATGTTTTTACTTATAATTCTTATTCTGATTGCGATGCTTCTTCTCATACTTTCTCATTTTTGCTAGCGACAGGTGGCTTTCCGGTTGTGGAGACTGACCGCCTGGTTCAGACGGCGGCGGAGATAGAAGCCATTCTTGGGAAATACAGATCATCTGCCTACTTGATTAAAAATGCGATTCTTCTGGAATATAACTTGATCCTTCCGCAGCAGTCTGTAGTTAAGTTGAGGGAAACGGCGGAAGAGAGGGCGGCTGCTCAGGCTAAGGGAGGCGTTGCGGCCGAGGGTGGAAAGAGAAAACCATTCACGAAACCTCCAGCCGTCGGAGGTAAGAGACTTAAGAGGTCGGACGGCCCTTCTCCCAGCAATTGTCCACTTACTCAGGGGGAGATAGATGCGGAGGAAGAAAGAGGTGAGGCTGAGGGCGGAAGTGACGTTGAGCGTCTTGGTGATGATGGTGGCGATGGACAGGGTGGTGATGGTTCCAGGGTTTTGTCTTCTGGGCAAGTAGGCGAAATGCAAGAGTGGACGGATGATGCTTTCCGCCAAGCTTTTGAGGGGTTGGATGACGATCCGGCTTTGGTAGAGAAGACCGGGAAGGCGGACAAAGCCAGGACTGGTGCAAGTGAGTCTTCTCCGACTATTCCGGCCAAGGTGGCTCTAACGACTCAAGGTGAACTCTTGACCCCTGCATGCTTCGCTAATGATAGGGACTTAGGAATATTTTATGACCCGCTCCCGTCCTGGAATGAAATCCAGGACTTATTGCAGTACCCCACTCCTCCCCAGGGTTTGTACAACCACAGCTGTGTTTCTTTTCCTTTTCTAACTTGTAATTTACCGCGTTTCTTGAATCATATAGTAATGTAAGATTGTGACACTTGTTCTTTATATCAGGAGTAGGCAAGACGCCCAAAGCTTCAGACCTTCGACACAGGCTCGAGCAATATAAACTTTCCAAAATTTCTGCTAAGCCGAAGCCCTCAACCCAACGCTCCGGGGATGTAGTCGGATACCGTCCTCTTCTTGGGGTCATCGAAGAGGGTATTCAGCAGAGGAAGAGGAGTCATCCTTTATCCGAAACTTCGCTCGGTCCTCAGCCTCCGGCTCAGCCTATTCATGATATTACCGAGGAGGGTAGTGAGTTTGTACCTTCTCCACACCCGTCCGAAAACCCTTCTGTTATTCATATCGACCGTCCCGACTTGGCCCGTAATCCATTCGCGGGTCATCCTGATCTGGATCCAGGTTCTCATGATATTACTTTTGACGAAGTCACTGGTGAACACCTTCTCCCCCGTAACCCCATGGTATGAGTACTTGATGAAGCCAAGTCCTTAGATCTCGATCTACTCACCACTCGTATAGTCACTATGGGAGATGAGGCCAAAGCTAACATTGATCGGGTGGCAGAGGAGACCAAAAAACTGATGGGGCATCATGCTCGGCTGGTTAAGGCCGGAGAGGAGATTGGGAGCGCCAATATCCGACTTCGATTGGTGGTTTCGGATCAGGCCAAGCAGCTTGCGGATCAGGCCATCCAGATTTCTCAGCAAGAGGCTGCTACTGGGCGATTAAGGAAAACCATGGAAGAGGCCAGTCGGGCCGAATTGCGGAAAATGGAAGCTGCTTGCAAAGAGCGGATTGACATGGCTATTGCTACGGTGGACGAGGTTCGGAGAGCTGATCTCGAGCAGGTGGAGGAATTGTCCGAGAAACTTGAGGCTGCAGAACTTGCCCAAGCTAAGTTGAGGGAAGAGATGGAGGTGATGCGGAGGTCCCTTCAGGCTGATTGCTCGAGATACAGACTGGAGAGAGATGCTGCCGTCGAAAGGTTGTCGGCCTCCGATGCCCGGATGAGGGAGTTTGAGGAGAACGAGGGAATGATGGATGACATGCTCCAGGACATGTATTTCCGGACCTGGAAGCAGGGCAATCTCTCTTGGATGGATGATTATCCCAGGGTCATGGCCAAGACCTATCTTCGGGCTTTGGAGGAGGCTAAGGCTGATGCGGGTAAAGAGGGTGGAACGGTCTTCAGTATGGATGTGGTCACTGCTCAGTTCACCAAGGAGGAGAAAGTGGCGGTAAAGGAGGGTATGCGGCTGCTTGCTGCTGAAGAGGCAGGTGTGCAGGTAGAGGATGACGACCAGGACGGTCAAGAAGCAGGTGCTGGTAAGTTTTCCTTTCTAGTCTTTCCGTTAACTTGGTTACTCATCACTAATGAATCCTTCTTATGACCGGACAGGCGGGCAAAAGAGCAAGGACAAGACTTCGACGCAACCGGCTCCCTGATTGGACCTGGAAAATTCTTTTTGTAGGCTTGGCATTGTTGTATCTGTTAGTCTTAAGACAGTAGAGTATCTTCTAAGTTGTAATTCTTGCTACTTGTAATAACATTATTCTTGACGTGTAATTTTTTAGCTCAAGTTGATTTTGTCGTTTCTTGAATATTTGTTGCTATTTCGACATATCGTATGAGAAATGTAGCTATGTATATTCTTGTAATTAAATTGTGTTTGATGTTAGATTCTGGTTTTAAATCATAATCTCATGACTTGCAATGTTAGCGTGTGGTGTGAAAAAATTAAATTATAGTTATGCATTTGTACATAAAGGAAGAAAATACCGCCTTTCATGTTCTGTTTGTAAATGGCAGTTTCGAATATTTTGTATGACCAAGCATGGAAAGCAGTTGACTGCCCTGCCATCTGATTGTGAATCTCTGCATCCATTGGCGGATATCTCTTACCCTGCATCCTGTACTTTATGGTTTGTTATAGAGGATATGAGGAAAGTTTTTTAAGTAAAATTGAAATATGTGAAATAGTAAAACTTCCAATCACGGAAGGCCTTCGATGTGCTTAAGTTCGTGGCAAACGGGTTTTGTAGTCACTTTCCCTAGCTGTGGGTCTTGGAGACATTTGTCACCCATCTTACGCCTCCGCGGGGAGTTAATTCTTTTTTACCACAGCCGCACTTAAGACACACCGGAGCCGAGATCGCGCACAGTAACTACCCGGGCCATTATGGCCCGTACTCATGGGTATTATTCGACTTACTGTGGCCGGCTAGCGTGGGTGCCGATCGTCAACTGTGAACTGCCCCTGGCTGGCCACACCTTATGTTGGGGCTTATAATCGGTTCACAGTTGCCGGCGAGCCTAACGCCGTAATGAGCTGCCTCGGCTATAGTCGGCCTTCTCGGTGGCTTATAATCGGCTCATTACAGTTGGCTTTAAGGGCCGTCGCGAGCAATGAGTTAACCCGCAGCAGAGGGATGCTGGAGCAAAAGTGTCTCATTGACGAGGGCATAGATTCGCATAGTACCTGTTGTGTCTTGTCCACGTGAAGTTGCATTGTGGAGTGCTTTGAATAGAAATGCTATATGCTCAGGATTTCGTTCAACAGAAAAGGATAAAGTTAACAAGCAGCCAAGATACAAAGGAACAAGTTAAAAAAGAGACAAGGCTTTTTTAAAGTGGTTCGGCACGAAAAAATGCCTACGTCCACTGATTCTCTTTGTTAATTCACTTCATATGGGCAATACAAGTTAAGAAAAGTATCGACGGAGGTGTTGGATGTTCCATGCCCTCTGGAACACCTCTCCGTCCACTGTTGACAAAATATAGGCTCCGTTGTGGAGATCTTTATGAATTACATATGGTCCATCCCAGATTGGGTCTAGTGCTCCGGGGCGAGGGAAGATTCGCTTGAGGACAAGATCCCCTTCTCGTAAGGTACGATGCTTAACTTTGGAGTTGTATTGTGCTGCCACCTTTTGCTTGTGGGCTGCTGTTTTTAGGACTGCATCATTCCTTCTCTCCTCGACTAGATCCAAAGACATGTTGAGGAGCTCTTCGTTCTCTTCTGGGTTATAGTGGATCCTACGGTGGGAAGGCACAATGGTTTCAACTGGGAGCATAGCCTCCGATCCGTATGCCAAAGAGAAAGGAGTGTGCCCTGTTGATGTTCTGAAAGATGTGCGGTAGGCCCATAGTGCCGTAGGGAGTTCATCCACCCAAGCGCCCTTTGACTTTTCGAGCTTCTTTTTGATCAGAGTTTTCAGAATTTTGTTGACTGCTTCGACTTGTCCGTTTGCTTGGGGATATGCTACGGATGAGAAGCTTTTGTGAATTCCGTGTTCTTGGCACCAGTTGGCGAATTCCTCGCTGTCAAACTGAAGTCCATTGTCTGATATGATTTTTAGTGGGACTCCGTACCTGCACACAACATTTTTGATTAAGAAGTTGATAACTTTCGCTGAAGATACTTTATTTAGAGGTTCTGCTTCCACCCATTTGGTGAAATAGTCGACTGCTACTATAGCATATTTGGCGCCGCCTCGACCCATTGGCAGTTCACCGATTAAGTCAATTCCCCATACTGCAAAGGGCCAAGGGCTGGTCATCTGAGTAATCTCGGTTGTTGGTAGCCGAGGGATCTTAGCAAACTTTTGGCATCTGTCACACTTCTTGACGAAATCTAAGGCGTCCTTGCTTAAGGTGGGCCAGAAATATCCGTATCGGAGTATCTTTTTTGCTAACGTTTGCCCTCCGGTGTGATCTCCGCAGCTTCCTTGATGAATGTTGGATAAGATTTCCTTGGCTTCCCTTCTGGCGACACACCTTAACAATGGGTTAGAGAACCCGCGCCGGTAGAGGATGTCTCCTTGTATTGTGTAGCGGGACGCTTTCCTCAAGATTTTCTTGACTTCGTTACGCCCGTCGGGTAGTGTGCCATTTTGTAGGTAGTCTCGGATGGGAGTCATCCAAGTTGCTTCTTCGGTTGCAGCTATCAGATTCACTTGCTCAAAACTTGGGATTGTTTGCTTTGAGACAGTTACTGCCCCGAAGATGGCGACGTCTCTCATACTTGCTTGCTTTGCCAATTCGTCGGCCTCTTGGTTCTCTTCCCGAGGGATGTGTTTGACTAAGTAGTGGTCCAATCGGCTGAGAAGTAACTTGGTCTTCTTTAGATATGCTATGAGTCGTTCTTCTCGAGCTTGGAATTCCCCTAGTATTTGATTAATAATAAGCTGAGAATCACTGTGAAGACACAAATAATTGGCTCCGATCTCGATAGCAATTTCTAATCCGGCTATTACTGCTTCGTATTCTGCATCGTTGTTGGTGGCAGCAAACTCCAACCTTATAGCATAGTGTAGTTTATTTCCCCTGGGAGTGATTATTACCACACCTGCTCCCGAGCCTTGTTCGTTAGATGCACCGTCCACAAAGAGATTCCACTTGATATCTTCTGTTATCTCCAGTTGCTTCTTACCCTCGTTGGTAGTGAATTCTGCAATGAAATCAGCCATGGCTTGCCCCTTGATGGCGGTGCGAGGGTGATAGGTGATATCATATTGACTCAGCTCAATACACCATTTAAGTAGTCGCCCGGAAGTGTCGGGACGATGGAGTACCTGCCTTAGTGGTTGATCGGTCAGAACTTTGATGGAATGGGATTGGAAGTAGTGACGCAGCTTTCGTGAAGTGATTAGTAAACAGTATGCCAACTTTTCAAGCTTAGGATATCTGACTTCTGCCCCAGTAAACCTTTTACTGACGAAGTAAACTGGTCGTTGCGTGCGGTTATCTTCCCTTACCAAGGCAGCGCTTAGAGCGTGAGATGACACAGCAAGGTATAGGTATAATTCTTCGCCTTTGCTTGGGGTCGAGAGTACCGGTGGTTTCTGGAGGTGTTTGATTAGGTTAAGGAAAGCGGTCAAGCATTCGTCCGTCCATTCGAACTTTCCTTTATCTTTCTTTAGAGCTTCGAAAAAGGGGACGCACTTGTCCGTTGCTTTGGAGATGAATCGGCTTAGGGCAGCCACTTTTCCATTTAGGCTTTGCATTTCCTTTCGGGTGGAAGGTATCTTGATGTCCCTTAATGCTCGGACTTGTTCAGGGTTTGCTTCTATCCCTCGGGCATGGACGATGAATCCTAAGAATTTTCCCGATGACACTCCGAAGGAACACTTTAGTGGATTCAACTTCATTCCATACTGTCGAAGTACCTGGAACATTTCGCCTAGGTGGCTTACGTGATCTTTGGCTTTCCGTGATTTTACCAGCATGTCGTCTACATATACTTCCATTGTTCGTCCTATTAGCCCTGCGAACATCTTGTTGACGAGGCGCTGGTAGGTGGCTCCTGCATTTTTAAGTCCGAAGGGCATCACTTTGTAGCAGTACAAACCCCGGTCGGTGATGAAACTAGTGTGGTCTTGGTCGGGAGCATGCATAGGAATTTGGTTATATCCTGAGTATGCATCCATAAAAGACAGGAGTTCGTGCCCGGCTGTGCTGTCTACAAGTTGATCGATTCTGGGAAGCGGGAAGCAATCCTTTGGGCAGGCGTCGTTTAGGTTGGAGAAGTCAATGCAGGTCCGCCACTTCCCATTAGCCTTCTTTACTAGTACCGGGTTGGCGATCCATTCTGGGTAAATAGCTTCTCGTATGAAGTCATTGGCGAGTAGATTCTTTACTTCTTCATCGAGGGCTGCTGATCGTTCTGCCCCCATACTCCTCTTTTTTTGTTTTACAGGCGTCTTGGTAGGATCAATTTTTAATACGTGGCATGCTATGTCGGGGGAGATTCCGGTCATGTCAGCGTGTGACCAAGCGAACACATCCAGGTTGTGGCGGAGAAAATCAACGAGTTGTTCCTTCAATTCAGTTTTCAGCTGCGACCCAATTTTCAGTAACCTACTTGAGTCGTGCTTGTCTACAGATATAAACTCCATAGCCTCTGCAGGCTCGGCGGTGGCCTCCTCCTCTTTGTCCCTAGGGTCTAATTCATTGAAAGGGTCGCTGGTGTATCGTAGAGGAGGGGCTTTCTTTAGTTGCTATGCTTCAAGGCTTTTTGTGCAGAGGGCAATCTCTACACCTTTCCCTTTATCTCTCCTGTGGTTGTTGCGAAGTTCGGTTACATAGCAGTCTCGTGCAATATCTTGGTCTCCTTCCACTTCCCCTGCCCCACTGTCTGTTGGAAATTTCATTTTCAGGCACCACGGGGCTAGGACAATCTGGAAGTCAGATAGGGCTGGTCTTCCTAGGAAGGCGTTGTAGGCCGAATGGTTTTCTATCAGCACAAACGTCTGTTTCCTTACAACGGAGCGGGGATGGCTTCCAATTTCAACGAAGAGGTCCAGCTGCCCGATGGGCATTTTCGCATCTCCAGTGAAACCGTGTAGCGGTTTATCGCAGGGAGATACATCCTTCATTGATAGTCTCATTTTGTCGAATGCGTGTTTGAACAGGATATTTACAGAGCTTCCAGTGTCTACCAGGATTCGGTAAACTTCGGCGGGACCGAGTCGGGCAGAGATAACCATGGGATCCATGTGAGGGTACTGTCTTCCTTCTAGGTCGCGTTTACTGAATGTGATGTCATCACTTTCTTTCCGCTTTGGGTGGCGCTCTTCTATAACCGTATTGACACAGTCTCTATTGTCTCTGAGCGACTTCCCATATCTTTCCATCTCTTTCCAACTTCTGTCTGCGATGTGCGGACCTCCTGAGATGGTATGGACCACTATCTTCTCTTGACTAGAGCTGCTAGCGTTGCGGTCGCCTCTGCCGGTCCCTGGTGAGGGTAGCCTTGGGTTTTCATTGGCAGGAGCTGGAGTCCTGTCTTGACTTTTTACATAGCGTTCCAGTTTCTTTTTTCTGATGTGTTCCTCAATCAGATCTCGGAGATGATGGCATTCGTTGGTGTCATGTCCGTGGGATTCGTGGAAGCGGCAGAATTTTCCAGATTTCTGTGCGCTATCTGATTCCTTCTTGTATGGTGGGCGTTTGTATCTAACTTCGCCTTGGGTGGCAAGGAAGATATTTTCGACGGTCTCGTTCAAAGGGGTGTAAGAGTCGAATCTTGGTCCTGGCCGATATAGGCGTTTTTCTACTTTCTTGCCCCCAGCATTGTCTCTGGAATCATTTCTTCGAGCGTCCCTTGCCACAGCAGGGGCGTTGCCATGGGTCGTCTTACTTTGCTGTCCTGACTGCCCCTCAATGGCAGCATCCTCAAGCCTCATGTATTTCCCGGCTTCATGGAAGAAATCGGGTAAAGAAGCTGGTTTTTCTTTTGTCAATCTTCTAGCAAATTTAGTGTCCGGATGCACCCCACTGCAGAGGGCCATCAGGATAAGCTTCTCATCGGCGTCTTGAACTGCGGCTGCTGCGGCGTTGAATCTGGTTAGGTATTGCTGCAGCTTTTCTCCAGGTTTCTGCTTGACACTGGATAAGGAATAAGCGTCCTTAGGTTGCTCCACATGAATGCGGAACTGACTGATAAATTTTTCTTTCAACATTTCCCATGAGCTGATGGATCCTTGGGGTAGATGACAGAACCAGGAGGTAGCAAGATCTGCTAAGAAGAGCGGAAAGCATTTGCACAGTACTCCCTCTGTTGCTCCACTCATGAGCATATGCTGTGTGTATCTCTGTAAGTGTACCACGGGATCGGAGGTTCCTTTGTAGGGTTCCATTGTTGGCATCTTCCATTCTCGGGGGGTGATAGCAACTTCGATATTGCGGGCGAAAGGGCTGGTTACCCTAGCGCCTATCCCTCGATCTCTTTGCTCCCGTTGGACACACTCTCTGAATAAGCGCGCCATCCTTTCATCAGAATTTGGAGCAGACAGAAATGAGTTTGGTTCTGTTCTGTGGGGTTGATTCCGTCCAGACAACCTGTAGGGATGGTATCGTCTATCATTCCTCATATCTTCCAGTGGCTGCCTTTGATCTTCTGGGAGCATGCTTGGGTCAGCTACAGTTGGCCCTTGCCTTGATCTTCCCCTGTTGGGTTCTGATCTAAGCACTTCCTCGGGTCCAACTTCGGGCTGAACTCTAGCTCGGCCCCGTTCACCGGTGTTTCTGTGGTTAGGCAGCATGACAGGCTCAACTGCAGTTGACCTTCGCCCGGTACCTCCCCCATTAGGTTCGGCACCAAACGTTTCCTCAGGCCTAACTTCGGGCTGGGCTCGGTCTCGGCTCCTACCATGGCTACTCCTGCCGTTAGCTCCTTCGAAGAAGGAAGATCTTTGTTGTCTCTGAGATCCTCCAGACTGGGACTCGCCCCATGATTCAGTGTTGCGGTTGGATTCTTCAGCGTCCCTCAAGCGTGACATGAGATGGTCCACCAAGGCTTCCTGCTGGGACGTGAAGCGGTTAGTTACTTCAACAACAACTCTGTCCAAATCTGCCCTAGTAATTGCTGCAGGCTATTCTGTGGCAGGAGTGGTTGGGTTAGCCTGTCCTTCATTTGTTACCGTTGCTGGAGGAGGACGATTTACTTGATTCGCGATAGCTGGATCAGGAAGGCTACTAGATGCGATGTTTTTTCCTTTGTTAACATCTTTTCTCTGTTTGGGAGGCATGTTTTCCAAGTGGCGGACGATGCTGTTAGGAAAACTTGTTAAGCGGATGAAGCTGAAGCTTCGAGCTTCAAGCTCTCAGTGAAAGCACCAAAAATGTTTGCACAAAAAATGGACAAACACCTCAAAGTCGTATAATTTAGTAGATCTTATGTTGTTTTTAGTGATTTTTGAGATTTATGCAAATATATGAAAAGCAGGGGCTTAATTGTAAAAAGACACGCAGATTTATAGTGGTTCAGCCAGAATGTGCCTACGTCCACTTTATATGTTATTTCTCTTCTCTTCTATTGATTACAAGTACAAAGCTTTGATACAAGTAAAAGAAAGTTGTTTGAAAGTTCTATCCGTGCTTGAGCTCTCAAACTTGTCCCCATTGTTGTACCCTTGCCCCTCTATTTATAGAGTGAGGCTAGGGGTAGGGGTCCAGGATATGTATGGTCGCAGGTGGGCCTGGGCTGATGTGATCTGGCCTGGTATGACTTGGTTCGGCATCACTTGGTCCGGAGGTGGGATGGTGAGGTTGGACCGGTGGTAGTTGGTCCGGTGGGGGAATGGTGAGGTTGGACCGGTGGTAGTTGGTCCGGTGGTGGAATGGTGAGGTTGGACCGGTGGTAGTTGGTCCGGTGGGGGAATGGTGAGGTTGGACCGGTGGCAGTTGCCGGATGAAGGTCTACCGAATGGACTCGAGGGAGGATTGCCGAATGAGTTCTGCCGAATGGATTCGAGGGAGGACTGCCGAATGAGGTCTGCCGAATGGATCACGTCTCTGGGTCTCGAGGTCTTCCGGGTAAGAATTCACCCAACACCGCTTATCACCCCCAGTCCGATGGACAAACTGAGCGTGTGAATCAAACCCTTGAAGATCTTCTTCGTTCTTGTGTGCTTGATTTCGGTGGAAGTTGGGAAGATCATATTTCACTTGTTGAATTTTCTTATAATAACAGCTTCCAAGCTAGTATTGGTATGGCACCTTTCGAGGCACTCTATGGAAGGCCATGCCGATCTCCTTCTTGTTGGCTTGAGGCCGGTGAGAAGCTGGTTTTAGGTCCAGATTTTATTCGTGATTCCACAGAAAAGATTGAATTTATTCGACATAGGATGAAAGAAGCCCAGAGTAGACAAAAATCCTATGCCGATAACCGAAGAAGAAAATTAGAATTTTCTGTGGGGGATCTCGTATTTATTCGTGTTTCACCTATGAAGGGTGTTGTACGTTTCAGTCGATTGGGAAAGTTAGCGCCTCGATACATTGGGCCATTTCCTTTTACTGAACGTATTGGTTCCATGGCTTATCGCCTTTCATTACCGGCTCAGTTTTCTGCCATGCATGACGTATTTCACGTTTCTCAATTACGGAAGTGCCTTCGGGATTCCAATTCTATTCTCGAGTCCGGTGTTGTGGAAGAGATTGAATTTTTACCTAATTTAACTTATGAGCAGCATCCTATTCGGATTATAGCTTCGGAGATCAAACGTCTTCGAAATAAAGATGTTCTGCTTGTTAAAGTTCAATGGTCCTCAAATCCTAAGGATTGCTCTTGGGAGACTAGAGAATTCATCGAGCGTACACATCCGGAATTACTTTCTCATGCTTTTTGAGGTAAACTTCTTATTTCAAATTTCTTTTGTGTTTGTATGCTTTTTTATGGTTGTTACTTTTTATTTCCATCTCACTTATTGCGATGACGCAATTTCTTTAAGGAGGGGAGTCTGTAACAACCCGCATATTTATCGATTTTATATTTAAATATTTTATCGATTAGTCGGATGTTAGTCCGAAAAGCTAATTTTTGCATACGGTCGAATTAGGACTCGAGACCACCTCCATTGAGTTCGGAACGTTGTTTGCAATCTTTTAAGTATAAACATCGATATGTTTGGAGATAGTGAAATTTTCATCACATTTTGCTTTGGGCTTTTGATTTGGGCTGCACCCCTTCTTTAGTTCAGCCTAACCCTCTTCTTCCTCACTTCTTCAAACACTTCAAGCTTTATCAAAAATGGTGGTGGGAAGTGGAAATTAAAACTCCAAACTCAAATTCTTATTGCAAATCCGAGATTTAACTCCAAATCCAAGTAGAAGAACCTAGATTCAAGCTTGTTGTGATTCTTGCTTTGCTCTCAAGCCCCATCTTCATAAATTTCCATGCAAAGGTGAGATTTTTGATCTCACATCTTGCCTATAGATGTCATTGGGCTGTTGGGAATGATCCCCTATTGCATTTGTATGAATATTTGCATTTGGTTTGGATTGGATTGGCGAAAAACTCCAATTTTTAGTGTTTTTGGTGAAAAACTGCACTTAGGTCGTTCTGCCTGGGCTAGGTCGTTTGCTGTTGAAAAGTCACACAGAGCTTAGGTCGTTTTCAACCTTAATTCGTTCTGGCCATAGGTCGTTCGCCATTAGGTCGCGCCCCTTAGGTCGCTCAGCCTACTTACCTCGCTAGGTCGTTAGCTCGGCCGTGTTTACGTCGCGTACCACTTTTAGGTCGCCACTTTTGGGTCGCCAATTTTAGGTCGCCACTTTTGGGTCGCCACTTTTAGGTCGCCACTTTTAGGTCGCGCCTCTTTTAGGTCGCGCCTCTCGTTAGGTCGCTCGACCCAGTTAGGTCGTAGGTCGCGAACCTCTTTTAGGTTGCTTGGCCTGCATCTGTTAGGTCGTTATACCTATTGCATCTGTTAGGTCGTTAGACCTATTGCCCTGTTAGGTCGTTGACCTATAAGTCGCTCGGCCATTTTAATAGGTCGCTCGGCCATTTTGTTAGGTCGCGTGAACCCTTAGGTCGTTAGACCTCATTTTGCTTTAGGTCGTAGGCCGCTTGTCTTCACTTAGGTCGTACCGTTTTGACGGGGCGCTGCCCCGCACCCCGCCGGGGGCGCTGCCCCTTGGACCCCCGCGACCTGACCGGGCAGGTCGAACCTCGTACCCCCTTCGTAGGGGATCTTATCTGAAAAACATTCAACAGAATTCCTACTATAATGGTTTTGGGAATTGATTTCTTTGGATTTTTCTCACGTCTTCGAATGTGAATTTATGTGATTCGATTTGTTTCAACAATCGTTTTGTGACTTGTCACTTTAAAGATATGAAGGTTTCAACATTAGTAGTAAATATCAAAACTCTTTCATCAAAGCGATTTCAACACTATTTTAAATATCAAAAGTTCGTTTTCTCAAACCGATTTCCAATCTACTAGTATATACAAGCCTTTACTTCACTCGGATGAGAAATCGACTTAAACGACTTAGTAAAACGAGTGGTATGAAACGCTTGCGTTCACTTCGTTGGTTAGCTCTTGGACTTGTTCGATTGAACCCTTTTTGTGACAATTTCCTAGTGAAGATTTACAGCTTGTTCGTAAATATTTAAGTTAAGCAAGTGGTTATGGGACATGAAGCTAAACTCATATATTTACTAGCTTGGTGTGATTGACACTTCCTTATGATCATGACGATCATTCTTGTGATTTAGACTAGCGATTGAGCGATGTCTCTTTGTCTGCGAGGGAGACTAGACCCCGCTTGGGTGATGTTTCTACTCACATATATGGGGCTGCACCCCATGGTCTTTGGGCCGTTTGTGTGTCAAAGGCCTTCGGGCCATCCGTGTGTTCGGAAAATTAAATGGATAGCTTCCATGAGATAGCTTCTCGTCTGTGTGCTCGGACTTCCCCCTTTTAGTGATTTCTGGATTTCGTGTGTTGATTTCTAGATTTAGTGCTTCACCAACTTTTGTGGTTTTCATTGATATGATATCAGTTTTGTGTATTGGTGAATTTGTGTGTCATTACCTGCTTATGGGTTTGGATCTTTGAGAAGATCCTTGTGAAATTGATTAATATCTTGTTGATTATCATTTACGTACTTATAGTAGTACGACGTTATGGTTATTACATGTTCATGTCATGTCGTTTACTTTATACCATATCATCTGATATTTATAGCTAGACTGATCCGTTTATTATTTTCTTATAAATAATACTCGGGTCAGACCGAGATGTTACAGGTGCTTTTGCTTGACTTCTCTTCAGGATTATTATGACTTTTGGCTAACTACATAGATTAGTAGTTTTTGGATGTACACATTTGAGATATAGACTCTATGTTGTGTACTTATTCTTTTGTATAGCACGTGATGCTATTCTTTTGTATTATCGTGGATCTTTCTGACCACTACTCTGATGTACACTTTAATGTGTTATATATTTATTCATATCTTCTTCCGCCTTTGTGATATGGATGTCTGTGACTGATTTATGTTATGATTATTTCTATGTTTGTTTCCGAAGGTTATATATAGCCACCGTGTGATAGCTTTATGTTTGTATCGGTATGTCGGATTTCCTCTTTAAGAGATATGCATTCTGTTCTATCTGACATATTGGTGCTCGCACAAAGAAGTTACATGGATGGTCGCTCCTCCACAGCCTTATCCTCCGTGCTAATTGACAACACTACATCGTAGTGTTCTTGGTTAGCGTGGGTATAGAGATGGGGCGTCACATATGCAGCAAGGCTAAGTGGGTAGCTTCCAATCAGGGTAATATTTCCCCTGTCTAGAGTCCCTTTATTTCAGCTATGTGGCGGTTGTTGATCCCAACCGCAGGGTGATCTTATTCGGGCTATCCAGTTAGGGGTAGTCCGATCTTGTGTTGCAGGGGATCGGGAGTGGTCCTTGACATACTGATCTAGACCAGGTACCGTGACAGGTGGTACCCTAGTGCTTAGTCATTCAGTTGGAAATCCATTTTCCCTACGTGCCTTTACGGTTTTGGTTGTCAAGCCTAGTATGCTTGAATTTAATTAATGTAACAATTTTGGCTATTTGAATAAGTATTTGTACTTAGACACTATTATAATATTAGAGGATTTTGATAGGAAATGTTTTGGTTATCGTAAGGTAAAAACCCGACATGTTTATTTGTGGTGTGGTCTTACCAGATACCTTTGGATTTCAAAGGATTTTGAAAACTTTAATAATTCAATTGAGTGTGTTTTCTCATGCTGGTTTTCCAAACTGACCCGGGTGTTATTTTACTATAATGCTCGGGTCAGACCGAGTATTACAGGTACATGATAGGATGCTATGGAGCTCAGGAGACAAGCTGGATGATGGGACGTATCACATGTACTTGATGTGTATTCCGCTGTGCAGTGTAAGCTGTATAGTCAGCTTTTGTGAGGACAAGTTATTATAACTGTCCAGTGTTGTGTTATTGATTGTGTTGTACTCTGATGATGTAATGTATAAAAGCAGTTATTGTTTCTTTTGTATAAAGATCTGTTGTCATCTATTATATATTGTTCCGCGGCGATTGTGAGATTCTGATGTTGTTTTCTATTGTCTTCTTCTACCCCTTTCTTCTTTTCCCTAACGATTTGGTACTTCCGACATTCGATTGTTCAGCATGTAATACAGTGAACGTATTGATGTCGATTTTCGGAGGTCGAAAATCTCTTGGGTTGTTATAGTGGTATCAGAGCTGAAGGTTAAGCGAGAACCTTGGCTCTGGTGGGGATTACTCATTAGAGATAGAGTCAGTAGTACTCTAGAATGAGTTTGAGTGTATTAATAGATATGAGTGCGTATTTGTTAGTGAATAAAAAAAATGTTTTAATATTGTGCTGACTTATCGGTTGAGTGTTAATAAATCTGGTCGGTACAGTCGGAACAACTATATCGATAGGGATTTCTAAACTCTTAAACTAGGCAAACCGACACAGTATTGTTTTTAGAAGTTGGTAAATGAAATAATTTTACCCAAAGTATTTTTATATATAAAAGGAATAATTTTTCGTAAATTATTATAGTATATGGTTGCTTGGTTGTTAGGAAATGATGATATTAAATTATTATCATTGTTGTTGTGAAAATTGAATAAGAAATTGAAATTATAACCAAAAGTTAAGGAAATTAATTCATATAACAGAATGGAGTTTGTAAATGTGAATTATAAATGTGATTTATAATTTGAAATGGGATAAAATTCCAGAGTAATATTTGAATATAGATTGAAAGGATTTGAAATTTGGAAAATAATAATTTCCTTTGGGTTTGAAAATGATTTTTCAAAAGGCTTTGGAGGAATAATAGTGATATTATTTGGAAATATTTTTTTGAATTGGATATGAAATCTGGTAAGATTTGGAATTAAAAATATTTGAACTTTTTTTAAAAAGAAGTAAAAACACTGAACTCACTTCGGTCGTTGGAAAATAACTTCGGTGGTGACTGCAGCATCATCGATGTTCATTTTCGAGTTTCCAAGGGAGAAATTGCTACCTGAATGTTTAAATTGGAGTTGTTTGCAAAACTGGGTTTGGTTTTGAAATTCAAAGATAATTTGATATACAAAAAGACTTGGATATATTTGTTTTCAAAAATGATTTTGAAATGCTTAAGTAATTGCTTAAACTCTAGAATCTTATTTAAAATGTTTATTTGGATATAAACAAGTTGGAATTTAGTAAATTTGGAATGTGTATGGAATATAAATGGGTTAGATAACTTATAAAATTTGGAATTTGTTAGAATAAAATTCAACTTGAAAAGAGTTTTTGAGAAAAATGTGAAAAAAACTCTTTTCAAGTTGAATTTTATTCTAACAAATTCCAAATTTTATAAGTTATCTAACCCATTTATATTCCATACATATTCCAAATTTTATAAGTTAGAGAAGTAAGCCAGTTAGGTGAAGTGAATTGGGAGAGATTAGTGAATGGAATTTAAATAAGTTGGAAAACTTATGGAAGTTTAAAAATTTGAATGGAAATGGAATGTAACTGAATCAAGTTGAATAAAGGTGAACTTTGAGGAAATTAGTCTAAATAGGCTAAGTAGAATGGTCATTGAAATAAAATCTATAAAGTTGGAAAAAAATTTGTGAATGAACAAACTAATTTAAATTATAAGTAAATGGAATTGAAACTAAATATTCGAATGATATTTAATTTGAGCTATGTTAAAATAAAGTGAAATAGGAAATTAGTTCAAGTGGACCAAATAGATTAAAGGTTTGGAAATAAAAATTGTTTGAGATATAAATAAATGAGTTAATGGAACTAATTAAGGGAATTGGTTAATAAAATGTGGTTTGAGAGGAGGTCGGTAAAATTCAATATTGGAAATTTGGAAGATAAATTTAGTTCAAAAGGAATTGAAAATGTAAATTGAGTAAAAATGGAATATAAACTTCAGTGGTGAAGTGGAAAATAACTATATAAGGTTGTATAAGATATTTATAATAAACTTAAGAAAGTTAAGAAAAATTCTTAAGTAAAATTGGTATTGGGAAAATATTTGGGTAAGTATTTGAATGAAGATTTAATAAAGGTGGTGAAAAGGGAAATTGTGAATAAGTGAATGGAAATCAAAATAAATATGAATAAAAAGAGAATTGATATAGCTAAAAATCAATTGAGATAAATACGTAGGATGTACGTATATTATTTTATTTGCATAGCGATTCGATCCAGATTCGAGCATAGAATTTCAAGATAGTTATATCGATCTGAGTTGGGATTTTTCACTCGATTTTCGATGGAGAACCCTGGATATGGAATTTTGATTGATTTTGGAAATTCTCTATCATAGTATTTGGCTATGCAAGGAGAATGATGGTTTCTGATCAAGAAACCAGATCTGAGTCCGCACTAGGGGGTCGGGTGAACGATACTAGTTCGGAAGTGAAATTGTGTGATCGAGTGGGCGATCGGATTTGATATTGCGTATGGATGATATATGCACATCGTATGGTTTAAGTAAAGCAAATATTGAAAATTTTGTAAAGAAATGAATAAAATGATTTTGAATGCTGTGATTGGATATTATTGCTAAGTAGGATACAGGAAATTAAAAGCAAATGATAAATTGGTGTTTTTGATTTCGGAAGATAAATTTGAATTGCCCGACAAAAAGGTATGTATTTAAATTGTCATATGAAATTTGATGATTTTCTGATCTAGCCACTTGGCTTTTGTTTTCTTTCGAAATTTGGGGCCCGTAGAGGTATTTTGTAGTTGTTCTTATCTAGCCGCGCAAAGGAGACGCTGGTGAAATTTTTCAAAAATTTAAGGAGTTAGAAATTTTTTGATAATTTAAATTTGGATTTTAAATTATAGTTTGAAATAGCTGTGTAAATAATATTGGTTGAAGTCTATGGATGAATGTGGGAATTAGAAAAGCGATAATGGGTTTCAATAAAAATTGTTTTGGGAAGTTGTTGAAAACTGTTTGGCTTTTGAAAAAAAGTAAACGAGTTGTAGACCATTTTTCTTAACTAGCAATTTCGGGGACGAAATTCTTTTATGCGGGGAGGAATGTGACAATCCGGAATTTTGGATATTTGAAATGGGAATATTTAATTGATTTTAAATATTTAAAAGTTAATTTTAACTTGAATTTCAAATGTAACCAATATTTGGATAATTAAATTATTGAATTAAATTATTGGAAATTGGGAAAAATTTTGAATCGGGAGTTTCGAGCTTGTTAAAAATATTTCAAAGGGCTTATAAAATTTATATTGATAATACTGAAGATAATATAACTTTTAAATTTGGATTTAAAGGTGATTTGTTCAGTTTTAAAAGTATATCGTTTAAATTGACATTTAAAAATAGCCTTCCAGGGCACAGTCTCGGATTTCGACGAAACTAGTTCCATTGGATCCGCAATAGTGTATTATTATCGGATTTCAAATTTCGGAACGTTTGGAGTTATCGTGTGAGCATACAGTATATAAACGCGTTGAAATTTATATCGAAATTCAATATAATAAATAGGTCCAAAAAGCTATCTTCTCCATACGATCGAATTTGGACTCGAAACCTTTTCCATTATGTTCAGAATAGGGGTATATCATTATGAACGCCTAGCAGCATGACTCGATAGGATGTCATATTTTTAAGTTTCGATTTCGAGACGTTTAAATTTATATATATATATATATATATATATATTTCGGTCAAACGTATTCACATCAGCCGTTATCCTCAAACCCAAATCACTCTAGCAAGTATAATCCTACACGCTAATATTTTCAACATGCAAAAATCAAATCACGTCCCTGTTCCACTTTTTCTTTCCTAATAGAAGTACGCAAATAAAATAATAGTAATAATAATAAGCTGAGCGAATTCATTCAGTAAAACCCAGGCTCTCTCTCTCCATTCCCTTTCACTCGACAACGAAGATGAAATCGATTAGAAAATGGCGGAATAGTAAAATTCAAAAAATCAAATTCGTATGCTTATAATTTTTTTTCAAAAGCTCGCGATGGGACATCTCGAAATCAGAATCGCGATGAGTCGTGATGATTGGGGACGAACCAAGCAAGGCGTCATCTCGGGGTTGCTAAACCTTTTTGGGCATGAACGGTTTCCGCTGGGGCATGGAAAGTCGAGCTCGGCGAGGGGTGTGTTGGCGAGTCGAGTTCGTATTCGTGGTCGTGGTTCAAAGTAGGTCTAGTGGTGGTGGCTTTCGAGTTCGGTCGGGCGTGGGAGGCCGTGGCTCTGCGACATAGGCGAAGCAAGGCCGATGGCATCGTTCGAAGGATTGAGGGTCGCGGTGGCTGACCTAGATGCGACATTCGATCTAGAGAGAGAGAGATTGAAGGGGGTGGGGTGCTTTGGAGATGGGTTGCAGTATGAGGCTTGACGGTCGTGGCAGTGCAGAGGGTTGTCTATGACTTGAGTGATTTAGGTTTTGAAATTTGAATTTAATGATAGTCAGAGATGGTAACCTAATTTTTAAAGCATTTCTATGATAATCTATTTTAAACTAAAAAATGGATATATATATATATATATATATATATATAAGATTTTTAGAAAAAAAGGGGTTTACTATGATAATTTTTATGTAAACAGAAAAGAAAAAAATATAGGGATTTTAAATGTTGTAGGGTTATATAAAAATTAGATTTTTAAATCTGTATATAGATTTTAAGTATATGTAGTTCCAAATAAAATAAAATAAATATACTTATACACGTATTAAACTTACTATTTAATTTTAGAATAATGTATTATGGTGATTAATTTGTTTAATTAATTTATTCAGTTATTTTAGTTACTAAAAGATTTTTAAAGGAAAATTAGTTTAAATAAAATTATTAGTTAATTAAATTTATCAAATGGTAATTGATTATTCGATTAGTTCAAATGTTAATAAAACATATAATGTTTGTACAAGGTCAAAAATCGTGGAGAGGTAAGCCAGTTTGGATCGGATTTGCAAATTAAAGGTCAAAGGTGAGTTAATCTCACTCAAATTGGATTACCGGTTAATTTAATTGGTTAAAATTAAATTATAGGATGATTAATTGAATTTGATAATTATTATCATTCTGAATGTGATATTATATATAGTAGTATATATATATATATGTTGGAGTGATTGATATTTCCGCATTATATAGTGGATGAGACCCTATGCACCCCGCATAATTGCGGATGACCCTTTGTACCGCGATATCCCCCTCGAAGTGGGATTGGTATTTTTATATTGTGCTTACATCTGTGGGTGCAGGGAAACATGTTAGAGGGATCCAATTGGATTCCTCAAAAATGTTAAATTCATTTTATTTCAGTGATATATGAAATATTGATAAATCTATGATAGATTATAATGTAAGTTGAATTTATTGAATGCTATGGTTTGGCTGAATATATTTTGAAATTTTAAGATATCAAAAATATAAAGATTGGGTTGTGAAGGAAAATAAAGGGAATTTTAAGTAAAATAAATTATAATGAAGATGAATAAATAAAAGGGGTGGATTTGGGAAAAAGGTAAAAGGATTGATTTTAAAATCAAATTGAATAAATTCCGAGAAATGGAAAATAAAGATTTTGAATAAATGGGAATAAAGGAGCTTTTGAGGACTTAAGCGAGATTGTTTAAGAATAAAAGGATTTTATAATTAAATTCAAGATTTAAATGGTTTGGGAGAAATAAAAGGGGAATTTTGAAATAAGTGTGAAAGTGATATTTCAGATTTAAATAAGGGTTTAAATCATAATAAAAGAGTAAATACGGAATTAATGGAATTAGGAATAAATCGGGATAAGTCGAGAAATAAATTTTAAATGGAATTTAATTCAGAGAATCGATTTGGAAATCGATTAAGTGTTTTTTGAAATAGTGATTCAAAAGGGAATGAGGCTATGGATTTATAAACGGGATTATAAATAAAGTGAGGTAATTATCAGTGGATAATTTGAAAATTATAAATTCACGGTGGAAATTTATAAGGGGATGGGTAAATTGTTTTAAAAATAAATAGTGGTTTATTTTTAAAAATGCGAGAAAGGAAAGTTACGGAGTTGGAACGTAAATTTAAACTGGAAATAAATCGAGAAGGATTTATAAATGATTAGACGGACTATATTGGAGTGGACAGTGTATTTTCTTGAAAACTAAGTATATATTCAAAGAAAGATTTTTTAAGTATAAATTAGAAGTTTTAAAGATGTTTTAAAAGAATGTTTTTTTGAACATTTATAATTTAATTGTTTTAAAATTGTTAAAGTAAATATTTTTTAAGTTAATTATAGTAGTTAATTATTAAATTAGTATTATAATTTTCAGGAAAATTATTTAATATTTATACTTTATAGAAGGGTTTTATTTTAAAAGTAGTTTTGGCTAAAGTTTAACTTGGAGAATTATTATAGAATTTCATAACTATATATTTTGAATAAGCTGATTTAAGTAGCTTTATTTTAAATATTTTAAGGGTACATTTTTGGATAAGGCGATTCAATTAATTTAAAAATATAAATTAAAGAAGTCTTGGTGTTTTCAGTGGAAATAAAATAATGGGTTGAATGATTGTCTAATTTGATAGTTAAATAACCAACTATCAATATTGGCCAATGCGCTGATCGTTTCGAAGAGACCGGGATCAGATTTAATTATCCGAAAACCACTTCGATCCGGTTTGAACGTAGCGAACGAATACCGTGAAGATGATGAAGAAGGTGATTCGGTTTGTCCAGACCCAGGACAACTTGTACGGACGAATGCTATCAGACCATCGTCATTGGAGGACGATGAGCGTTCTAAGTGAAATTCGGTCTTAAAAGGTAATGCTTAGCCTCAAGCCTCACCAACCGAGATGACTGAAAATCAGGGGATATGCAGCAAGGCTAAGTGGGTAGCTTCCAATTAGGGTAAGATTTCCCCTGTCTAGAGTCCCTTTATTTCTGCTATGTAGGGGATCGGGAGTGGTCCTCGGTATACTGATCCAGACCAGGTACCATCACAGGTGGTTCCCCAGTGCCTAGTCATTCAATTGGAAATCCGTTTTCCCCACGTGCCTTTACGGTTTTGGTTGTAGAGCCTAGTATGCTGGAATTTAATTAATGTAACAATTTTGGCTATTTGAATAAGTATTTGTACTTAGACACTATTATAATATCAGAGGATTTTGATATGAAATGTTTTGGTTATCGTAAGGTAAAAACCCGACATGTTTATTTGTGGCGTGGTCTTACGAGATACCTTTGGATTTCAAAGGATTTTGAAAACTTTAATAATTCAATTGAGTGTGTTTTCTCATGCTGGTTTTCCAAATTGACTCGGGTGTTATTTTACTATAATGCTCGGGTCAGACCGAGTATTACAGATACATGATAGGATGCTATGGAGCTCAGGAGACGAGCTGGATGACGAGACGTATCACACGTACTTGATGTGTATTCCGTTGTGCAGTGTAAGCTGTATAGTCAGCTTTTGTGAGGACAAGTTATTATAACTGTCCAGTGTTGTGTTATTGGTTGTGTTGTACTCTGATGATGTAATTTATAAAAGCAGTTATAGTTTTTTTTGTATAAAGATTTGTTGTCATCTATTATATATTGTTCCGCTGCGATTGTGAGATTCTGATGTTGTTTTCTATTATCTTCTTCTACCCCTTTCTTCTTTTCCCTAACGATCTGGTACTTCCGGCATTCGATTGTTCGGCATGTAATATAGTGAACGTATTGATGTCGATTTTCGGAGGTCGAAAATCTCTCGGGTTGTTATAGTGGTATCAGAGCTGAAGGTTAAGCGAGAACCTTGGCTCTGGTGGGGATTACTCATTAGAGATAGAGTCAGTAGTACTCTAGAATGAGTTTGAGTGTATTTATAGATATGAGCGCGTATTTGTTAGTGAATAAAAAAATTGTTTTAATATTGTGTTGACTTATCGGTTGAGTGTTTATAAATTATGGTCGGTACAGTCGGAACAACTATATCGATAGGGATTTCTAAACTCTTAAACTAGGCAAACCGACACAGTATTGTTTTTAGAAGTGGGTAAATGAAATAATTTTACCCAAAGTATTTTTATATATAAAAGGAATAATTTTTCATAAATTATTATAGTATATGGTTGTTTGGTTGTTAGGAAATGATGATATTAAATTATTATCATTGTTGTGAAAATTGAATAAGAAATTGAAATTATAACCAAAAATTAAGGAAATTAATTCATATAACAGAATGGAGTTTGTAAATGTGAATTATAAATGTGATTTATAATTTGAAATGGGATTAAATTCCAGAGTAATATTTGAATATAGATTGAAAGGATTTGAAATTTGAAATTTGGAAAAAAATAATTTCCTTTGGGTTTGAAAATGATTTTTCAAAAGGCTTTGGAGGAATAATAGTGATATTATTTGGAAATATTTTTTTGAATTGGATATGAAATCTGGTAAGATTTGGAATTAAAAATATTTGAACTTTTTTTTAAAAAGAAGTAAAAACACTGAACTCACTTCGGTCGTTGGAGAATAACTTCGGTGGTGACTGCAGCATCACCGATGTTCATTTTCGAGTTTCCAAGGGAGAAATTGCTACCTGAATGTTTAAATTGGAGTTGTTTGCAAAACTGGGTTTGGTTTTGAAATTCAAAGAATAATTTGATATACAAAAGGACTTGGATATATGTGTTTTCAAAAATGATTTTGAAATGCTTAAGTAATTGCTTAAACTCTGGAATCTTATTTAAAATGTTTATTTGGATATAAACAAGTTGGAACTTATAAAATTTTGGAATGTGTATGGAATATAAATGGGTGTGATAACTTATAAAATTTGGAATTTGTTAGAATAAAATTCAACTTGAAAAGAGTTAAAATAAAAGTAAGGGTGAAAAAGAAATAAGTTAGAGAAGTAAGACAGTCAGGTGAAGTGAATTGGGAGAGATTAGTGAATGGAATTTAAATAAGTTGGAAAAATTATGGAAGTTTAAAATTTTGAATGGAAATGGAATGTAACTGAATCAAGTTAAATAAAGGTGAAATTTGAGGAAATAAGTCTAAATTGGCTAAGCGGAATGTTCATTGAAATAAAATCTATAATGTTGGAAATAAATTTGTGAATGAACAAACTAATTTAAATTATAAGTAAATGGAATTGAAACTAAATATTCAAATGATATTTAATTTGAGCTATGTTAAAATAAAGTGAAATGGGAAATTAGTTGGACCTAATAGAGTAAAGGTTTGGAAATAAAAATTGATTGAGATATAAATAAATGAGTTAATGTAACTAATTAAGGGAATTGGTTAATAAAATGTGGTTTGAGAGGAGGTCGGTAAAATTCAATATTGGAAAATTGGAAGATAAATTGAGTTCAAAAGGAATTGAAAATGTAAATTGAGTAAAAATGGAATATAAACTTCAGTGGTGAAGTGGAAAATAACTATAGAAGGTTGTATAAGATATTTATAATAAACTTAAGAAAGTTAAGAAAAATTCTTAAGTAAAATTGGTATTGGGAAAATATTTGGGTAAGTATTTGAATGAAGATTTAATAAAGGTGGTGAAAAAGGGAAATTGTGAATAAGTGAATGGAAATCAAAATAAATGTGAATAAAAAGAGAATTGATATAGCTAAAAATTAGTTGAGATAAATACGTAGGATGTACGTATAATATTTTATTCGCATAGCGATTCGATCCAGATTAGAGCACAGAATTTCGAGATAGTTATATCGATCTGAGTTGGGATTTTTCACTCGATTTTCGACGGTGAACCCTGGATATGGACTTTTGATTGATTCTGGAAATTCTCTATCATAGTATATGGCTATGCAAGGAGAATGAAGGTTTCTGATCAAGAAACCAAATCTGAGTCCGCACTAGGGGGTTGGGTGAACGATACTAGTTTGGAAGTGAAATTGTGTGATCGAGTGGGCGATCGGATTTGATATTGCGTACGGATGATATATGCACATCGTATGGTTTAAATAAAGAAAATATTGAAAATTTTGTAAAGAAATGAATAAAATGATTTTGAATGCTGTGGTTGGATATTATTGCTAAGTAGGATACAGGTAATTAAAAGCAAAGGATAAATTGGTGTTTTTGATTTCGGAAGATAAATTTGAATTGCCCAACAAAAAGGTATGTATTTAAATTGTCATATGAAATTTGATGATTTTCTGATCTAGCCACTTGGCTTTTGTTTTCTTTCGAAATTTGAGGCCCGTAGAGGCATTTTGTAGTTGTTCCTATCTAGCCGCGCAAAGGAGACGCTGGCAAAAATTTTCGAAAATTTAAGGAGTTAGAAAATTTTTGATAATTTAAATTTGGATTTTAAATTATAGTTTGAAATAGTTGTGTAAATAATATTGGTTGAAGTCTATGGATGAATGTGGAAATTAGAAAAGCGATAATGGGTTTCAATAAAAATCGTTTTGGGAAGTTGTTGAAAACTGTTTGGCTTTCGGAAAAAAGTAAACGACTTGTAGACCATTCTTCTTAACTAGCAATTTCGGGGACGAAATTCTTTTAAGGGGGGAGGCATGTGACGATCTGGAATTTTGGATATTTGAAATTGGAATATTTAATTGATTTTAAATATTTAAAAGTTAATTTTTAACTTGAATTTCAAATGTAACCAATATTTGGATAATTAATTTATTTAATTAAATTATTGGAAATTGGGTAAAATATTGAATCGGGAGTTTCGAGCTTGTTAAAGGGCTTATAAAATTTATATTGATAATACTGAAGATAATATAACTTTTAAATTTGGATTTAAAGGTGATTTGTTCAGTTTTAAAAATATATCGTTTAAATTGACATTTAAAAATAGCCTTCCGGGGCACAATCTCGGATTTCGACGAAACCTATTCCATTGGGTCCATAATAGTGTATTATTATCGGATTTCAAATTTCAGAACGTTTGGAGTTATCGTGTGAGCATACGGTATATAAACGCGTTGAAATTTATATTGAAATTCAATATAATAAATGGGTCCAAAAAGCTATCTTCTCCATACAATCGAATTTGGACTCGAAACCTTTTCCATTGCGTTTGGAATAGGGGTATAACATTACGAACGCCTAGCGGTATGCCACGATAGGATGTCAAATTTTTAAGCTTCGATTTCGAGACGTTTAAATTAATATATATATATATATATATATATTTTCCGGTCAAACGTATTCACATCTGCCGTTATCCTCAAACCCAAATCACCGTAGCAAGTATAATCCTACACGCAAATATTTTCAACACGCAAAAATCAAATCACGTCCCTGTTCCCCTTTTTCTTTCCTGATAGAAGTCACACAAATAATAATAATAATAATAATAATAATAAACTGAGCGAATTCATTTAGTAAAACCCAGGCTCTCTCTCCATTCCCTTTCACTCGGCAACGAAGCCGAAATCGATTAGAAAATGGCGAAATAGTAAAATTCAAAAAATCAAATTCGTATGATTATAATTTTTTTTTTCAAAAGCTCGCGATGGGAAATCTCGAAATCAGAATCGTGATGAGTTGCGATGCTTAGGGACGAACCAAGCACGGCGTCATCTCGGGGTTGCTCAACCTTTTTGGGCATGAATGGATACTGCTGGGGCATGGGAAGTCGAGCTCGGCGGGGGGTGTGTTGGCGAGTAGAGTTCGTATTCGTGGTCGTGGTTCAAAGTAGGTCTGGTGGTGGTGGCTTTCGAGTTCGGTCGGGCGTGGGAGGCAGCGGCTCTACGACATAGGCGAAGCAAGGCCGATGGCATCGTTCGAAGGATTGACGGTCGCGGTAGCTGACCTAGATGCGACATTCAATCTAGAGAGAGGGAGATTGAAAGGGGTGGGGTGCTCTGGAGATGGGTTGCAGTGTGAGGCTTGGCGGCCGTGGCAGTGCAGAGGGTTGTCTATGGGTGAGTATTCTTGAGTGATTTAGGTTTTGAAATTTGAATTTAATGATAGTCAGAGATGGTAACCTAATTTTTAAAGCATTTTTAAGATAATCTATTTTAAACTGAAAAATGGATATATATATATATATATAAATAAATATAAGATTTGTGGAAAAAAAGGGTTTACTATGATAATTTTTATGTAAATAGAAAAGAAAAAAATATAGGGATTTTAAATGTTGTAGGGTAATATAAAAATTAGATTTTTAAATCTGTATATAGATTTTTAGTATATGTAGTTTCAAATAAAATAAAATAAATATACCTATACACGTATTAAACCTACCATTTAATTTTAGAATAATGTATTATGGTGATTAATTTGTTTAATTAATTTATTCAATTATTTTACTTACTAAAAGATTTTTAAAGGAAAATTAGTTTAAATAAAATTATTAGTTAATTAAATTTATCAAATGGTAATTGATTATTCGATTAGTTCACATGTTAATAAAACATATAACGTTTGTACATGGTCAAAAATCGTGGAGAGGCAAGCCGATTTGGATTGGATTTGCAAATCAAAGGTCAAAGGTTAGTTAATCTCACTCAATTGGGTTACCGGTTAATTTTATTGGTTAAAATTAAATTATTGGATGATTGATTGAATTTGATAATTATTATCAGTCTGGATGTGATATTATATATAGTAGTATATATATATATTGGAGTGATTGATATTCCCGCATTATATAGCGGACGAGACCCTATGCGCCCCGCATAATAGCGGATGACCCTTTATACCGCGATATCCCACTCGAAGTGGGATTGGTATTTTTATATTGTGCTTACATCTGTGGATGCTGGGAAACAGGTTGGAGGGATCCAATTGGATTCCTCAAAAATGTTAAATTCATTTCATTTCAGTTATATATGAAATATTGATAAATCTATGATAGATTATAGTGTAAATTGACTTTATTGAATGCTATGGTTTGGCTGAATATATTTTGGAATTTGAAGATATCAAAAATATAAAGATTGGGTTGTGAAGGAAAATAAAAGAATTTTAAGTAAAATAAATTATAGTGAAGATGAATAAATAAAAGGGGTGGATTTGGGAAAAAGGTAAAAGGATTGATTTTAAAATCCTAATAAATAAATTCCGAGAAATGGAAAATAAAGATTTCGAATAAATGGGAATAAAGGAGCTTTTGAGGACTTAAGCGAGATTGTTTAAGAATAAAAGGATTTTATTTTTAAATTCAAGATTTAAATGGTTAGGGAGAAATAAAAGGGGAATTTTAAAATAAGTGTGAAATTGATATTTCAAATTTAAATAAGGGTTTAAATCACAATAAAAGAGTAAATATGGAATTAATGGAATTTGGAATAAATCGGGATAAGTCGAGAAATAAATTTTGAAGGGAATTTAATTCAGAGAATCGATTTGAAAATCGATGAAGTATTTTTTGAAATAGTGATTCAAAGGGGAATGAGGCTATGGATTTATAAACGGGATTATAAATAAAGTGAGGTAATTATCAGTGGATAATTTGAAAATTATAAATTCACGATGGAAATTTATAAGGGGATGGGTAAATTGTTTTAAAAATAAATAGTGGTTTATTTTTAAAAATGCGAGAAAGGTAATTTACGGAGTTGGAACGTAAATTTAAACTGGAAATAAATCGAGAAGGATTTATAAATGATTAGACAGGCTATATTGGAGTGGACAGTGTATTTTCCTGAAAACTAAGTATATTTTCAATGAAAGATTTTTTAAGTATAAATTAGAAGTTTTAAAGATGTTTTAAAGAATGTTTTTTTTGAAAATTTATTATTTAATTGTTTTAAAATTGTTAAAGTAAATATTTATTAAGTTAATTATAGTAGTTAATTATTAAATTAGTATTATAATTTAAAGGAAAATTATTTAATATTTACACATTATATAAGGGTTTTATTTTAAAAGTAGTTTTGGCTAAAGTTTAACTTGGAAAATTATTATAGAATTTCATAACTATATATTTTGAATAAGGTGATTTAAGTAGCTTTATTTAAATGTTTTAAGGGTACATTTTCATATAAGGTGATTTAATTTATTTAAAAATCTAAATTAAAGAAGACTTGGTGTTTTCATTTGAAATAAAATAATGGGTTGAATGATTGTCTAATTTGATAGTTAAATAACCGACTATCAATATTGGCCAATGCGCTCATCGTTTCGAAGAGACCGGGATCGGATTTAATTATCCGAAAACCACTTCGATCCGGTTTGAACGTAGCGAACGAATACCGTGAAGATGATGAAGATGGTGATTCGGTTTGTCCAGACCCAGGACAACATGTATGGACGAATGCTATCAGACCATCATCATTGGAGGACGATGAGCGTTCTAAGTGAAATTCGGTCTTAAAAGGTAATGCTTAGTCTCAAGCCTCACCAACCGGGAATGACTGAAAATCAAGGGATATGCAGCAAGGCTAAGTGGGTAGCTTCCAATTAGGGTAAGATTTCCCCTGTATTGATTCCTTTATTTCGGCTATGTAGCGGTTGTTGATCCCAACCGCGGGGTGATCTTATTCGGGCTATCCAGTAAGGGGTAGTCCGGTCTTGTGTTGTAGGGAATCAGGAGTGGTCCTCGGTATACTGATCTAGACCAGGTACCGTGACAGGTGGTACCCCAGTGCCTAGTCATTCAGTTGAAAATCCATTTTCCCTACGTGCCTTTATGATTTTGGTTGTAGAGCCTAGTATGCTGGTATTTAATTAATGTAACAATTTCGGCTATTTGAATAAGTATTTGTACTTAGACACTATTATAATATCAGAGGATTTTGATATGAAATGTTTTGGTTATCGTAAGGTAAAAACCCGACATGTTTATTTGTGGCGTGGTCTTATGAGATACCTTTGGATTTCAAAGGATTTTGAAAACTTTAATAATGCAATTGAGTGTGTTTTCTCACGCTGGTTTTCTAGACTGACTTGGGTGTTATTTTACTATAATGCTCGGGTCAGACCGAGTATTACAGATACAGAATAGGATGCTATGGAGCTCAGGAGACGAGCTGGATGACGAGACGTATCACACGTACTTGATGTGTATTCCGCTATGACGTGTAAGCTGTATAGTCAGCTTTTGTGAGGACAAGTTATTATAAATGTCCAGTGTTGTGTTATTGATTGTGTTCTACTCTGATGATGTAATGTATAAAAGCAGTTATAGTTTATTTTGTATAAAGATCTGTTGTCATCTATTATATATTGTTCCACTGTGATTGTGAGATTCTGATGTTGTTTTCTATTGTCTTATTCTACCCCTTTCTTCTTTTCCCTAACGATTTGGTACTTCTGGCATTTGATTGTTCGGCATGTAATATAGTGAACGTATTGATGTCGATTTTCGGAGGTCGAAAATCTCTCGGGTTGTTACATACTAACTAAATTATAATTCCAAATCCAATATTTAAACCATTTAAATATTCAAAGTTGAACGATGAAAAATCCGGGCGTTACAATTACGCTCGGGTCAGTCCTGAGTTTTTCAGCGCATTGTAGATCAATTATTCTAGAGGATGAAGACGAAGATTTGGTATACTATTACTATTATTATTCCCTACATCATGTTGTTCTGCTGCATTATTTATTTTGTCTCTGTTGTATATATAACTCTGATAGATGTTGTAAAATTATAATCAAATGTATAGTATAAACAGCTTCATGAACTGTTTATTTGATTATTATATTTTGTTATTCCGTTGCGAGATTTTGTATTTTTTTTCTTCTTTTCTTATTTTTCTTAATTAACCTCATTGATTATCTATGCTTCAGATTGTTTGAATTGGAAATGTGTGGATTATTGTCGATTTAAACGTTCCGAAATGTGGGTCGTCATAGTTGGTATCAGAGCTTTGGTTTAGCGATAACCTTAGCTTTGTGGGGTTTGACTCATTAGAGATAGGATATTAATACTCTAGAATCAGTTTGTTTGAGTGTATATATATGTGCGAGCGCGTACTTGTTAGTTTTATAAAATGTTTTATATTGTGTTTATTTATCTGTTGAGTTGTTTATGAATTCTGATCAGTGCGTGGGATGCCATGTTATCGATAGGAGTTTCTAAACACTTAAACAAGGCAAGTCGACATAATATTGTTTTAAAATTGGGTAAGTGAAATAACTTTACCTAAATTATATTTTATATATAAAATGATAACTTTCATAAGCCTGTATGATTATTAATGAATGTTGTTTGGTATGAGATGATAATACTAGTTATCATCGATTATTGGTTGAACTAAAGTAAAAACGAATACTTTGTGAACTCTATTAAGCGTTCGATCACTAGTACAAAAAGTGCATATTGCTTCGCCTCATTTGCATCAGTTGAAGTAAAAAATGATGCAAATAGAACTATTTGCATCAGTTCCATCTTAATAACTGATGCAATTGATACGTGAAAAGCAATAGCTAATAAAAAATCAAATTTTCATCGGTTGTCACCAACAACCGATGCAATTGGTACGTGCAAATAGTTTTAGTTGCATCGGTTTTAAATTCAACCGATGCAACTACATTAGTTTGCATTCATTTTCCATCGGTTTGCTACTCCAACTTTCATTTTCCCTCACCTTAACTTTTCATTTCCCGCTTAGCTTTCATTTATCCCTCCACTTCCCCCGTAACCAGTTAAGAAGAAAACAAAAGCAACTTTATATTCGTTCAATTGAACGACTTTAAATCAAATGAAATCTAATGTCAATTTATAAACTCATGTCTCGATTCGAATTCTAAAGCAAATCTCAAAGCCAAATCAAAATCGGCTCTCGTAAGTAATTCTCAAATTCAGTTGCGGATTCTAGGAGATTCGATGCGTTGAATTTGATTTGGGGATTTCAGTCGCTGGTGGGTTGGTCACGTGTAGTTGGTCTCAGTGAATTAGGAACTTACGATTTGGAAATCGTTGTTGGTGGAGGCGATAAAACTGCAGTGACGAGGGACAGTAGGCAGTGAGCTGGTAAAGTGATTGAAGTCTAGTCTCAGTGAACCGACGGAGTCGCCGTCGATGACCTACGGTGGATCCCACTGGTGCTCAACTTCGTCGGATGGTCTGTGGCAGCAGATGCAGCTGCGGAAGAAGCCCATGGCGATGAGTATTGGATGCGATGGGGAAAAGCAGTGGGATGTGAATCGTTATTAATATGTGATTTTTTTAAAGAGAGGATGGATCCGAGTGAGTTGACTATTATGAAGGTTTGACATGGTTTCACGTTGGATTTGGTCCTTTTCATTCACTGTTTTGTTCCATTTCTATATTGTCTGTTTTAATTGAAATTTGAAGGAAAACGAGCAGTCATGATGAACAAAGAAAGGCTCATTTCTCACTACACCCGTAGTGGCTGGCTAAGAGCTTTCACCTTGCC
The DNA here is from genome assembly GCA_030737815.1 of Allium fistulosum. NCBI lineage: Eukaryota > Viridiplantae > Streptophyta > Magnoliopsida > Asparagales > Amaryllidaceae > Allium > Allium fistulosum. The sequence continues at coordinate 1,362,681,576 of CM060903.1, read as the reverse complement.
AGGCTTTTAGAACTCATGATGGTCGTTCCTCCTCGGTTGTCTGAGACTATTTTCTTATATTCATATTTTGATATACTATATTTAAGTTTTGGATTGATACAGATAAAATGATCACTTTGCCATAGTAGGCACAAATTGGTTTCAGTAACTCTCCTTCTTTGTTGCTTATACTGTTGCGCTTTTCAGTTTTATCTGTTTCAGAGTTTCTTCTGTTGCTTATAGTCCGTTTGGGAATGATTTATTTTAAAATGCCTTAAAAGGAGTTTTGAATAGTAACTTATAACTAGTTTTAAATAGTGATTTACAGGTAAGAATGTTTGAATCTAATTTTCCTTATAAGCAGATATATTTTGTTAAAATAGCTATGAATGGTGTTTTATAAGTCATAAACGACATAAAGTTGCATCTCCAATTTTTAATTATTAACTACTTTTGCAAGCTATTTATAAGTCGTGGGAAACACTCAAATAGTAATAAGCAGCTAATAAGTCATTTTCCCTACTTATAAGTAGTATCTAAACAGGCTCTTAGTAACATCTTCTGCTCAGCTCTGCTTTGGTGTAAGCAGCCTATATTTTTACTGCTTTTGTGTTGTCGTTTGCCTTTTTTTAAAGTGTCTTCTTAATGGCTTTGGATGTGCGTTACATGTTTATTACTAGTAAGCATTGCTGAAGCATAATACCATCTAGTGGATATGAACTGAAGCTCAGTTGAGATTATGTATTTGCAAATAATGACAGGTAGGAGGCTTCTACAAATCATGATAAGACCGTATTGCAAAGATTGTTTACTACCAGGATAAAGTAATTTTTGTTTCTGTGAATTGGATAACAATCTTGGTTTCTAGATATTGATCAAGGTATAAACTTTCTATATATCTAGTATCTGTTTAGTTCTCTATCTGGTTTTGAGGTTATGTTGTGCAAGCCTAAGTTTTCAACATGTTTGCAGCATAAGTATTATGCTATGACGGAGCTTACATTGGTATTTTTTGAAGTTATGAAAACATTGGTATCTGTTTAGTTCTCATGTTCATTTTAGCATAAAAGAACTTAGCATTTGAATCAGCTTCATGTAGCCATGTAATTTTAGATTTCTGCTTGACCTCTACATATTTTTCAAACATTTTTTGCTTCAGTATACATCCTGCATTCATCATTGCCTCATAAAGTAGATGTCACAACATCAGAAGATCACAAATGTCAAATGACATCGTATGTTGTGAAGACACGGATGATAAATGGGAAGGTAATGACAGTAATCAGGCTTTACTAGGGTGGTATTCACATGATGAAGCTCCTTCGTCACAAACAAGTACGTAAATTTATACAGTGAAAGCCTATTCTTTCAAAGTTCAAAGTTAATGAAAATTGGTTAAAATCATAGATTTGTCCCTTGTACCGTAATGGTATGTTTAAGCCTGGACTGTAGTATATTATGGATATCAAAACAATTTTAATGGTATAGTTTACGGTAAAATTTAAATAACAATAATGGTACGTCCTTATTTTCTCAACAACAAGCTATCTACTTTATCCATATATTCTAATAGACAAACAAGCTTGTCTCATTATTTTTTATTTATTCATTTGGTTTCAAGCTAGCAACAACTACCTACTATATTATATAATTTAAATAACAATAATGGGTTTTTATTTCTAGAATCATTATTTGAAAAGCACATTGCAATAGTTTGCGTTGTATTAAGAATGAGCTGAAAAGTGTGCATGTTATATCTTCTTTTTATGCAGTTTATATTCAAACGGTGAAGCTTAGTAAAGAATTTTCTTAATAATGAGTTTTCACTAACCACTGGCCCATTAACTGAATACCAAAGTTTGATTTTACGGTACCATTACCTGAATACAAAGTTTAGATTTATTTGCTTGTGTTTTAGATCATTGTATGTTTATGGATTTTCAGCCACCTATTCTTGAATATATTAAGGCTTTATGTTCTCTGTATGATATGGCTGTTTTCGCGTTAATTTTTTTAATTACTTTGGTTGTAGCTTTTTATAATATTCAAAAAAAAATCTTGACCTGCCTGTAAACTCTTTACATTCTCAGCAATTGATAAGCATGCAGTATTATATTTTCGAATTGATATGCCATTTATATCTTTCTTTTCATCATACAAACTTTATTATTAACAATTTTACCGTAAACTATACCATTATTTTGTTTTGATGTCGTTCTTTTTGTACAGCAAAACAATCTACATTATTTTGTACAGAGTTACCTTATGGACATCATCTTCAAATTAAAGGAGGCTGTGGCTACACTATAAGATTTGCAGCAGAAGGTAGGTTTATCTTTTTTTAACAATTTCGTCCTTTTGTTTGGCTCTGGTGTTTTATTCATGTGATATTGTGGATCATCTGGTTTTGCTTTGCTGTAACTTGTAAGCACCGCCATAAGCTCGCTTAATGCTAAAAATAGTCGTATCTCAACCAACTGGACCACTGAACCGATTTACAAGCTAATAAAATCAAGGTTACTCTAAAAAAAACAATATCTGGTCTATTTAGGGATGCAGATTTTGAAAACGAGGGCCATCAAAGTTATTTTCTTTGCCATTTCCATTTCATCTGATTTCATGGGTAATAAACCTTTTGTGCTGATGTTTAACACTGTGTGAAGCAAAAGAATAAGAAACTTTTTGTGGTGATGTTTGAAAGATATCTCCAACTGTACCATAAATCTCCACATGTGGTGATGTTTGACAATTGACACAGAATAATAGTAAACATGTTTAGCAACTTGGTCTTGTTAGTTATTGAAAGCAGCCATAAGCTAAAGGTTGTGGTGGTAGTTGAAAGTGATAACAGCAGCTGTTAGGGATTAATCATTTGTAAGAAACGGGAAGGTTTAAAAGTAGGTTCCTCCAGAAAAACAATATCCGTTTCTAATGTTGTTACATGTTATAATGGTCCTAAAGGATGTAAAGTGTTTTATCCAAATTGAATAAGGTTTAAAATTGAATCTGCACGTGGTTGATTGTTCAGGTTGCTTGCTGGTGGTTTGTTGAGGGAAGATGGATGGTAGTGGACCTAGTGGTACAACAGTTGTTTGGGAAGGCTGATGTATGTATGCAGTTTGAAGTTGTTGGTTAGAGGTGTGAAGTAGGCAATGATGAGGAAGTAAGGAGCTGTGGCAGTGGTGATTGTTATTTGATGTAACTAGATGGTTGCACAGTTTGATGTATCCACACTTATTTTGTATAGATTATTAACACTGTAATTGATATATGCTTATTTTGGTATTATGTTATTCAGTTTGTATTTTCCATCAAATTTAATTTTGAATGATTGTAATATTGCATGCAATAATTGTTTGTTATAATCAATAATATATATATATATATATATATATATATATATATATTGTCTATTTGAGTACTGTAATAATGATTTTTGAGAATGGCTTTTTTGCATCAAGTATAAATAGCTGATGCAATAGAGGGATTAGTTTGCATCGGTTGTTATAAAAAACCGATGCAACATGGGGGCTGTGTCCAAGCAACCAACCATGATATTTTGCATCAGTTGTTAGTAACAACCGATGCAAAAAGTACCTTTTTGCATCGGTTTCAGAACTGATGCAAAAGTGTTAAGCCTGTTGCATCGGTTGCATATGCATCGGTTGTTGAACTGATGCAAAAGGGGGGTAAATAACCGATGCAAATTGCCTGTTTTGTAGTAGTGGATAATTAGATTGAATTGAAATCTAATTACAATAAGAATTGTTTGCAATAACAAAGATGTAAATTAATGAAATTTTTTCATAATAAGGTAATGGAATTGTATAAGTATACTTATAATATAGCTTATAAATAGAAAGGATTTAAAAGCTGAGAATTTTAGAATTTAAATCCTGTTGCTTTCAAAGTTGTTTTCAAAGCCTTCAAAATTAATAATAATATAATTTGAAAGTGTTTTGACTAGAAATATATTTTGAAAAGGTTTTTGAGAGAAATAAAAGCATTGAACTCGCTTCAGTCACTGAAAAATAATTATGGGGATGACTACAACATCGCCAGTATTCATTTTCATGTTTTTGAGTGAGAACTGCTACCAAAAGAATTTTATTTCCGGTTAAAACAAGTTTTGATTGTGAAAAAAAACTTCCAAGTATGATTTGATAAATATATGAAAATAGTTTTTGATCTTATAAATTGAAAACAGTATAGATAAGAAATAAGTTTATAACTTATGAATTTGAACAGGAAAGTAAGACCGAATTTTTAAAACGGTTGAACATTTTGGTTAAGCAAACAAAAGAAAATTTGAATTTGAGATATGTAATAAAAAAAATGTAAAGGCCCGTATCTCCGTACCCTTTGAGTCGACCATTATTCACATCAGTTCAACTCAAATTGAATGGAAATACGAATCTTTAGGGGTGAAGAAGAAAAAGATAGAAGAAATAAGAACAACAATATACAAAATCTTACAATCGCAACGGAACAAAATATTGTATATAATAATAGATTTTTATACAAGGGAAAACTATATCTGTTAATATACATACAAACATCAGAGTACAACAATTCAATACATCAAAATTGACAGTTAAAATAACTTGTCCTCACACAGCGGAAATATAACCATGTACGGAGATACGTCTATGTCATCCAGCTCGTCTCCTGAGCTCCATAGCATCCTATCCTAAACCTGTAATACTTGGTCTGACCCGAGCATTATAATAAAATAACAGCCAGTTTGGAAAACCAGCGTGAGAAAACACACTCAATTTGAATTATTAAGGTTATCAAAATCGTTTGAAAAACAAAGGTATCTCGTAAGGCCACGTCACATATAAACATGACGGGTTTTTCCCTTACAATAACCAAAACATTTTTATCAAAATCGTCTGATATTATAATAGTGTCTAAACAAAGTAAATAGAAAATAACTGAAATGCTTGCATCTCACGTTTCAGTATAGTTGGGCACAACCAAAACCGTACGGTGCTTATTGGAGAATGGATTCCATACAATGACTAGGCACTGGGGTACCACCTATCATAGTACACTTCTAGAAAAATGTACCGAGGACCTTGTCGGGATCCCCTACAACACAAGACCAGCCCTATCCCTAACATAGATAGAACCAAATATGTTATCAACCTGGGTGTTCCAACCCTTAAAATCGAGCGCTCACTTTCCATGCACAACCATATCCATAATTTATATATATTTCCGAGGGTATCTAGAAAGGTGATAACATACCCTAATTGGGTGCAACCCACTTAGACTTGCTACATCTCCCCAATTTTAGTCATTCTCGGTCGATGAGGCTTAAGGCTAACGTCCTTTCAAGAACAATTCTACTTAAAATGCTCATCGTCCTCCAATGACGATGTTCTGATAGCATTCGTCTATACAAGTTTTCTTGGATCTAGACAAGCCGAATCATCGTCTTCACTATCTTCACGATATCCATTCGTAATGTTCAAATTGGATCGAAGTGGTTTTTAGATAACTAAATCTGATCTCGGCCCCTTCGAAACGATCAACGAAATTGGCCAATATTTGATAGTCGGTTATTTAACTCTCAATAACATCCATAAGAAGACATCAGGCCTTGTTATAATTTTTTTTCCAAAATTAATTTTCAAAATATCTCTATAAGATATATATTCAAATTTCTCCCAATATTTCAAAATTTGAAAACCAATTCAAATTCTAATACCCATAACAAGATTTTCCTAAACCATCTCAATATCTTAGAAATATTTTCCTTCGATTCCAATTACAATTCAATACTTGAAAATATTTCTATAATAATAATAATCTCGTAGGATAAATATTCCTAATCCTTCCAGTTCAATACTTAGGAAATAATTATAAGTATGTTTTTCCAAAAATCAATTTATCTCCAATACTTAGGAAATATTCCATTTATTTCACAATTCACAAATCCTTTACAAATTTCATTTGTAAATCCGCTGACTCATTTTTAACGAATTCTATAAGTCCCGGAATTCATTAATTAACTTCCTTTTAAATTTCCCAAGTCAAAATTCCCATTTCAAACTCCTTTTATGAATTCTAAATTCATTTTGAATTTCTATATTTAATCACCTTGGAAATTAACTTAAATTTTAGCATTTCACTATAACATTCCTTTTTCAAACCACTCTCCATCTACCAACTTAACTTACAAATCTCGAGGTAATTATAAATCGCTTCAATCCTTTGCCTTCAAACCAAATATATGTATATATACTTAATATTTTAAAGAAAAATAATTAAATTTCAAAATATGGTTAAGTACTATTAAAATATCAAAGCACCTTTAATTAAGTATTGATAACTCATTTCCAATTCATTTTAAATAAAAACAATTTGTTTACAAGCTTATAAATATAAACTTAAATTTTCTTTCACTAATATAAAATATTTGAATAACCCACTTTCTGAAATATTCCAATACTAACTAGTTTAAAATTTTCATAGTTTAATATATAAAATTTCCCTTAAAAAACAAACTTAACTTCTAAATAAAAATATTTATTCTTAAAATCTCAATAACAAATTTTCAATTTCTAAATCCCTCTCGATTCACAACATGTCGATTTCCTTTCCAATTCCCTAGCCATTTCACGTTCCAATAATAGACTCTCTATTTTTTTTCAAAACTATTTTCATATCTTGGTATAAATTCACACTATGAATTTTTATTCCAATTTATCCACTAATATAATTTCCCTTATTTATAAACATCATTTATAAATTTTATAAACTGATTTCCAAATATATAACAGATTTACATTAATCACCCCATTATAAATCGATTTCTATTGAAATCCCATTTACAATCTATTACTCAATAAACTCCAATTATTTCTTGAACTCGTTTAAAATTCTAATTCAACTTCTTTGCCATATTTTTCAAAGATATCATTTGAAAATCCATTATTAAAAATTCTTTATATAAATTATTTTAAATTTCTAATTTAAACATTTTACGAATAGTAAAATACAACTCCAAATCAAATATTTTTTTCAAATTGATTTCTTTTAAAATAAATCCAATTTCAATATAAATATTTTTATATCCAAAATCTCCTTTTAAATTCCTTCAAATTCAAAAATAATATTTATGGTATTTAAAATACCAAAATCTACGGCCAGTGGAACTATATCATCCAGTAATTCAAATTACAACAATAATCTATAACAAATTATCTACACATATCATATATCTCTATATATGAAAAATAAACAATATATTTGAGGAATCCAGTTGGATTCCTCCAACTTGTTTCCCTACATCCACAGATGTTAATACAACATAAAAATACCAATCCCACTTCGAGGGAGATATCGCGGTATATAGGGTCATCCGCTATTATGCAGGCGCATAGGGTCCCATCCGCTAAAATATATGTGGGAATAATCAACCCAGCTACTAATATATATACTACTACTATATATAATAACATCCAAACTGATAATAATTTATCATTTCTACCAATCAATCAAAAATTAATTTTAACTATTTAAAATTAATTCCAATCATCAAAATGAGTGAGATTTACTCACTTTTGTTTTTAATTGCATTCCATTCCAATTTTGATCCCATTGCATTTATTCCGCAGCTACGCATCAATACGGCTTGTTTTGTTCATTTTGGACCTCGTATAAGCAATTTACGAATTTTATTAATATCGAGATAATTTAAATTAAATTAAATTAGGATCAACACAAGATTTCCTATTAGACTAGTCTAAAATACCTCCTTCGCATGGGGAAAACTTCCTGGATATCACGTTCGTGACAAACCCATCACCACTGCGTCGCCTCCCTTCCCTCTGCTTGGCTGCCTCACCCAGACCCATCATAACCCACTCGAGCTCTACAGCACCAACATCTTCGATCTCAGCCTCCTCCACACTGCCATATGCCAACATCATCACTGCCCTCACAAGCTTCAGCTTCGCCCCAGAATTCAACCGCCTGCCTGCCTGTGCCTCTAGGCATCGCTCGACCATTAATCGAGTCTCCAGCCTTCCATTCGCACACAAACAAGAAATCGACCCCGCTCTCCACGCTTTCCCAAAATCTCGCTACTAGGCAACACCAACTCACGAGTTTGACTTGCTTCCTCGCTGCCGCTTCAGGTGTTAGGCTGCCGCCCTCATCCAGGTTGCACGCGAACACGCGTGCTAAGGAAATCGCGACTAAGCACGAGCTTGAGCAAAACGCTATCTTCTCCTCCCCTCCTGCGCATGCTTCTTTCCCATCGGAATTCGATCTCCATACTTTTTTTAATTTGAGATGAGGGTCAATTTCGTTCTCTTTTTTTTGTACAGAGTTCGATTTTTGGTTTAAAGAAGAGGGGGGAACGAAAATAATTCGTGAATTTTGATTGAAACGAAGAGATAGGGATGTGATTTAAAGATAATGGGGTAGCGTATTTCAGAAGGTAAGGTGACTTTGATTTGATTTTACCTTTATTTTTATTTTTCAAAATATCTCGAATTTCCTACTACATAATTACGAACTCTTATTAAGGCCTACTGCCCGGCATTCCTAATGTTATACCACTATTCCGAACCCAATGGAACAAGCCTCGAGCTCCAATTCGATCGTATGGAGAAGATATCTTTTTAAATCGACTATTTAAATTAAATTCAATTAAATTATTCCTAGGCGTTTTTCGATCGTACTACCAAATGGTATGTCCAAACGCTACGAAATTTGAAATTCGATAATAACACATTATTATGGATCCAATGGTACTAGTTTGGTCGAATTCCGAGACTGTGCCCTTGTAACGCCCCTGAAATTCCGACCCAATTTTAAAAATTTTAGAACCGTTATTTTAATATAAAATGTGAATTTTCATACGATTTCAATCAACGTCCAAACTTTGTTTCTAAATTGCGCCTTGATGATTGTAGATATGGGCAAAGTTTCGTCGGAAAATACCGCAGTAAATTTCATGCGCGTTTTACTGCACATCAGTTCATTTTAAAACGTGAAAATTTTTATCTTCCGAACCTAAATATTTTTACATAGAAAAATTCTAAATCATTTTCTGACAAAGGCGTCATTTTTCGTTTTTCAAAATTCGGACATCTTTAGCTCCGTCGATCTTATTCTTCGGTGTTTTACTGCATTCTCCATAATAGGAATTTCAAATATTCACAAACAATTTCCGTTGCCGTTCAAACTTCACATTTGGAATGCGCCTAGATAGACATAGGCGTACGCCAAATTTCGTCGAAAAATATTGTAGAAAATCTCGCTCGCCGAATTTACATATTAGTTTTAATTTTATGTGTAAATTTTCTATCGTCCGAACTCAAATATATTTCTCAATATTGCATAAGAAAAATATTCTGATCATGACGGCGCATTTCGTTTCGTCAAATTTTGCTTTTAATTGCTAGTTAAAATGTTCACTCGTGCAAATGGTTCAATAAGATTTACCACTTCGCAAACAATGTCAAACCATCAATATCTTCATACCGTTGTGTCTGCCTCGTCGCGCTGATCAAAACAGTATATTTGTTTGTGTCAATCGGAGTTCGGCGTCGCAAGTTATAAATTGGTTAACGGAGTACAAACTGGTTCGTTACGCCACACAAACTGGTACTCAACTTTCCAACGTTCAAAATTCAAAAGGTCTATTCAGCTGCCTTGGAAATCCAATAGCCACCACTGTGCAAAACATCATTGCATTGACCTTTATACTCTAAAAACTCTCCGTATATATCTGCCACCTCTGCTTTCATTAATTACTCACTTCTGAAATTGCTCACTTCTCTGGTACGTACTCTCTCTCCCCCTCTCCTTCATAATTCTTTTATACTTTCTGTCTCCCTCTAGAAATGTGAACTCACGAAATGCTTCTCTCTCCACCCATTCGCCACTACCACAGCTCGCCTCCGCCACTGCCACTTCACTCGCCTCCACCACTCGGCCACCCACGCGCCCCGCACGCCCTTCAGCCACGTCAACCATCACCCCACCCCATCCCACTCCCCTCCGTCCTCCAGCCTGCTCCGCCCAGCTCCGCCCTAGTCCCTTCCTTCGCCTCCGCCCCAGGCTAGCCCCGGCTGCCCCGTACCCCAGCCAGCCCGCCTACGCACCAGCCCTCCGCCCCCACCCGCCACATCCCCTTCGCGTCCAGCACCCGCCCCAGCACCCGCCACTCCCTCCGCGTCCAGCACCCGCCCCAGCACCCACCACTTCCTCCGCGTCCAGCATTCGCGTCCAGCACCCGCCACTCCCTCCGCCCCAGCTGCCCCGTCCTACCCCACCTCCGTTCGGCTCGCGCCCAGCCACTGCCGCCTGCACCAGCAGCCCATGCACCCCACGCTCAGCCGAACCCACAGCCGCGACCGCCTCCTCCAACCACAGCAACATCCCTGCCCTACGTCACGGCTCTGCCTCGCCTTGGCTACCCGTGTTTTGGTGCATTTCAGTTTGCATATAAATATATGCAGGAGTTGTTAAATATATGCCTGAAACAGTTGGCTTACATACAGTGTTTTACTGGTTTGCAGCTGCTGATACGGGATCTCAGTCCTAGGCTTCATCCGGGTTGTTTGAATCTATCCCGCTTTGTTGATTGGTAGGGATTTATATATATATTCAATCGATATATATACTGTAATAAACAAATTATTGATTAATTGTTGTTGATTGCAGTTGTGTTCATTTTGCGTCGTGCTTGTTAGGGCCTATTTTATCTATTCGTCTTCGTGCCGCGCCATCTTCACTAACCACGCAAGGTGAATATTTTATTCACGACTCAATCGGGCCATGACTTAACACTATTTTAATATCGTACTTTACTGATTAGACATTATCTATCTATCGTATTCTATTGTATATATAGATATTTTATCGGATCCTTAGAGATGTTATTTTATTCATCTTTAAGTTATGGACTTTTCCCTTGCACTTGATTTTATTGTATAAGATTTTGAGTCCTGACTCGAGTGTTCTTTTTGTATATGCTCGGGTCAGTCTGAAGCTATCCAGTTTGCTGATCATGGTTGGTTGAAGATGCTGAAGGCTTAGCATTTATCTTTATCAGTCTATTTCTATTCCTGTATTGATGTCCTAGTCTGTTGGACATTTTTGTATTAGTCACTTGATGTTAAGACATTGTTGTATATTATGTAGTGGCTTCATGAACTGCTATTATGACGATGTATTTTCCGCTGCATTATTCTGTGACTGTTCTGTATCTGTGATATTGTATTGATTCTCATTTACATTTATGTATTTATAATCCCATAATGATTCGTGTTTTGTATTATTTAAGTTGACATGTGTGGATTATTGTCAATTTAAATGGTCCAAATATACGGGTTGTTACAGTTGGTATCAGAGCTTCGGTTTCCCTAAAAACCTTAGTTTGGGATTATATATAAACCCATTAGAGATAGGGTAGCAATACCCTAGAACGAGGAGAATTGGTTCAATATCCAAATCCTTTCATTTCAAACTTCTTTGATTCGTTGATTAGACTTTCCTTAAAAATTCTATGATTTTCTATCCTTTGGCTTTAACAATCTCTTTGGTATTTCAGGATGGGTACCAGAGGAAACAATAGGGGAGGAAGGGGCCATGGTCCTGCTCAGGCTGCACCTGCCGCTCCAGCTCCTGTCAAATTCACCATTCTTATTAAGGAGTATACACAGCTGGGGGGTATTAAGTTTTCTGGATCCGAGAACATTATTGAGGCTCAGCAATGGCTTAAAGGCTTAGAGAAGATATTTTCTGGTCTAGAGATCACTGATGCTCAGAAGCGTCAGCTTGCTGCCTGGCAACTTCAGGATGCCGCGCAAGATTGGTGGGAATCAGTTACTTCTCGTATCGAGGAGAACACCATCACTTGGGCCCAGTTTAGGTATAAATTTATTTGGATTTCGTAGTCTAAATTCTTCTTTTAATCTTTGGAATGTTATTTATCTTGTCTATCTTTTGATTAGGGATACTTTCTCGGCACAATGGATGCCAGCTGTTGGGAAAACCCAACTTTATAGAGCTTTCATGGATCTTAAGCAAGGCAGTATGACTTTTTCTAAGTACGAGAGGAAATTCAACGAACTCTCCAAGTTCGGCCCAGGATTGATTGATACACCCCTTCTAAAGAACGAGAAGTTCATTTTGGGAGCAAGACCAGAGTATTATGACTTGCTTACTGGCCACACTCACTACACCTTCACAGAGCTTGTTGACTATGCTCTTAGATATGAGGCAAAGCCTAGGGGACCTACTGCCAAGGCCACTCCTACTCAGCCCTCCTCTAGCCAACCCGGGAAGAGGAAGATGAACTTTGATCAACAAAAGAAAGCATGGCAGAAGACTACAGGATTGGGATATGCTCAGAAAAGCCCAATCGACCTTGCTAATATCACTTGCTTCAAATGTGATAAGAAGGGCCATTATGCAAATAGTTGTCCATCTACTGGAGCTGCTGTTCCACCACCTTCTACGACTAGGAAAGATTTATGCTATGTCTGCCTCCAACCGGGTCATTTCAAGAAAGACTGCCCACTGTACAAGCGCGGCACACCATCTGGAGTTTTTGCTATCACCACTCCTACACCGCCTGCTTAGGATGACCAAGGTACCTTACGAAGTACTTTTTCATTACATGATTTACCTATTAGAGTATTATTCGATACTGGTGCTTCTCATAGCTTCATATTTATTGATCTTTGCAATAAGCTCAACTTAGAACCTACTCTTGCTACTACTTCCTTATGCGTCTCCAACCCTATTGGAGGACTTGCCAACCTCAGTAGAAATTGTAAAGAGGTTGTGCTCTTGTATGGAAGATATCGATTCACTTGGGATTTTTATGTACTTGGCTTCGCAGCATTTGACATCTTGTTAGGTGCTGATTGGTTGAGGAAATTCGATGCTGTTATTTCTTGCAAGACCCGTTCTATTTCTCTAGTCAATGACAAGGGCCTACCGCTTGTCATTGAATGCAAATCACCGCAGAAATATGCCGGAAGCTTCATATTCTCTCTTGATGCTCACCCGGATGATCTTAGTACTACCCCTATTGTTCAGAAATTTCCCGATGTATTTGGAGAGGTCAACTCCCTACCGCCAAAACGGGAAATCGATTTTCGTATTGACCTTATTCTTGGAGCTACTCCCGTAGTTCTCCCTCACAGAAGGATGGCTCCTAAAGAAAAAGCTGAACTTAAAACTCAAATTGATGATTTATTTGCTAGAGGTTTGATTAGGAGAAGTTGTTCTAAATGGGGCGCCGTAGTTGTATTTGTCACCAAGTCGGATGGGTCTCTTCGCATGTGTGTTGATTACAGGGAGCTGAACAAATGCACTCTCAAGAACCGCTATCCGATGCCTCGCATCAATGATTTATTCGATCAGCTCCATGGAGCTAAAGTTTTCTCCCAACTTGATCTTGCCACTGGGTTCCACCAACTCCGAGTAGCAGAAGATAGTATTCATAAAACAGCTTTCCGTACCGAAAACGGATTCTATGAATGGTTGGTTATGCCATTCGGTTTGACCAACGCACCTGCCTATTTCGTTGACTTGATGAATCGAGTCTTCCGCGATGTTCTTAACAAGTTTGTTCTTGTTTTCATTGATGATATTCTCGTCTTCTCCAAAGACAAGAAGGAGCATGAGACACACCTTGCTTATGTTCTGGAAACTCTCCGAAATCATCAGCTTAAGGCTAAATTCTCTAAATGCCACTTCTGGCGAGACGAAGTGAGATTCCTGGGCCACATAGTTTCTGAAAATGGGATTTCGGTCGATCCAGCTAAGATCGCCGTAATCAATGTAAGTTCTATCCTATTCGCTATTTCTATTCAATTCCTCTTATCCCTTTCTAATTTGAAATTTATCTACAGGATTGGGAGACTCCCAAAACTCCTACTGATATCCGTAGCTTCTTTGGCTTGGCCGGCTATTATCGTAGATTTATTGAGCACTTTGCCCGGATTTCTGCCCCACTCACTGCTTTAACCCGAAAGGATGTCAAGTTTATTTGGAGTGAGAAGTGCGAATCAGCTTTTAATAAGTTGAAGTGTAAGTTAACTTCAGCCCCAGTTCTTGCGGTAATCGATGGAAGTGAAGGATTAACTGTCTATACAGATGCTTGCCGAGAAGGTTTAGGCGCTGTTCTTATGCAAAATGGAAAGGTTATTGCTTATGCTGGCCGCCAGTTGAAGATCCATGAAGTAAACTATGCAACTCATGATCTAGAGCTTCTTGCAGTTGTATTTGCTCTGAAACTGTGGAGGCATCATCTTTTGGGAACTAAATTTGAATTATTCACTGATCATAAGTCCTTGAGATATATCTTTTCTCAGAAGGATTTGAACCAGAGACAAGTCCGATGGCTCGAATTCTTAGCTGCATATGATCTCGACATCAATTATACTCCAGGGAAAGCAAATGTTGTAGCTGATGCTTTGAGCCATAGCAAAGCATTGTCATGTTGTAATCTTGTAGAAGGCATGCTATTTCAGCTTGTTATCTCCCCATCTCTTGTGGATCGCATCAAAGCTAAGCAATATGAGGACACCTTGCTCTATCGCATGAAGGAGTTAGTTCTTGGTAGAGTTGGAAATGCCGACAGTAAAGTGGGAGCACAGATAGATAGTAATGGAGTTTTGAGGATTGACAATCGTGTTTGCGTTCCTAATGTCGATGGATTGAGACAAGAAGTGCTTAGAGAAAACCATCGGTCATCACTTTCATTTCATCCTGGTGTCACTAAGATGTACCGAAATATGAAGCGGTTATATTGGTGGAGTGGGATGAAGAGGGATATTTCTATATATGTCAGTAGATGCGCCACTTTCCAACAAGTTAAGGCCGATCACCAGAAGACGGCAGGATTACTTCAACCCCTAGAGATTCCGTGTTGGAAATGGGATCAGATTTCTATGGACTTCATTGATGGATTACCGAGGACCAGAAAAGGTAACGAGAGTATATGGGTGATCGTTGATAAGTTGACCAAATCTGCTCACTTTATTCCTGTTAAGACCACTCGTACTGCTTTGAGTTTGGCCGAGATATATATGAGAGAGATTGTTAGACTTCATGGAGTTCCATCTAGTATTGTGTGCGATAGAGACCCTTTATTCACTAGTAAATTCTGGAAGGCATTTCAGGACGTCTTGGGCACTAAACTGAATCTTAGCACAGCTTATCATCCTCAAACAGATGGTCAAACTGAAAGGGTGAATCAGATTTTGGAGGATCTGCTCCGAGCCTGCATTATTGATTTCGGTGGATCTTGGGAAGACCATCTCCATTTGGTTGAATTCACTTATAATAACAGTTATCAGGTAAATCAAAAATTTCAATTTGAATGAGTAAATTTGAATTAAATTTTAACCACATTTATATTCAGGCAAGCATCGATATGGCACCGTTCGAAGCTTTATATGGACGGCCATGCAAATCGCCAGCTTGTTGGATTGAGCCTGGTGATCGACTAATTCTTGGCCCAGATATGATTATAGAAGCATCCGAGAAGGTTAATGAAATCAGAAGAAAGATGAAGACCGCACAGGATAGAAAGAAGAGCTATGCCGATAGGCGTAGAAGAGATTTAGAATTCCAGGTTGGGGATGAGGTATTCCTTAAGGTATCACCCTTGAAGAATGTTATTCGATTTGGTCGTAGAGGGAAGCTCGCTCCTAGATTTGTTGGACCATTCACTATCACTGAGAGAATTGGTACACTAGCCTACAGAGTTGCATTGCCGGAGAAATTTGAGGGCGTGCACAACGTATTCCATGTTTCCCATCTTCAGAAGGTTGTACATGATCCATCCATGACCATCCCTATTGCTCAGTTAGATGAGGTTGATATTGAGCCGGATTTGACTATAGAGAGGAGACCACTTCGCATTGTTGATAGGGATACAAAGCAACTTAGAAGGAAGTCGGTTAGCCTAGTCATAGTCCAATGGAGTCCCGATGATTGGGATTGCACTTGGGAAACCGAGGAGAGTATCCGAGACTCTAATCCAGAATTGCTTGTTGAAGGTAAATTCCATTCTATGCCCTTTACTATATTCAATAATCTATTCTGAATCCATTGTATCTCTGTTATCTGTTCTTCCACTCTTTACTTTGTTCCTTTTCGAGGACGAAAAGTCTTGAGTAGGGGAGAATGTAACGACCCTGAAATTCTGACCCAATTTTAAAAATTTTAGAACCGTTATTTTAATATAAAATGTGAAACTTTCATACGATTTCAATCAACATCCAAACTTTGTTTCTAAATTGCGCCTTGATGATTGTAGATATGGGCAAAGTTTCGTCGGAAAATACCGCAGTAAATTTCGTGCGCGTTTTACTACACATCAGTTCATTTTAAAACGTGAAAAATTTTATCTTCCGAACCTAAATATTTTTATATAGAAAAATTCTAAATCATTTTCTGACAAAGGCGTCATTTTTCGTTTTTCAAAATTCGGACATCTTTAGCTCCGTCGATCTTATTCTTCGGTGTTTTGCTGCATTCTCCGAAATAGGAATTTCAAATATTCACAAACAATTTCCGTTGCCGTTCAAACTTCACGTTTGGAATGCGCCTAGATAGACATAGGCGTACGCCAAATTTCGTCAAAAAATATTGTAGAAAATCTCGCTCACCGAATTTACATATTAGTTTTAATTTTATGTGTAAATTTTCTATCGTCCGAACTCAAATATTTTTCTCAATATTGCATAAGAAAAATATTCTGATCATGACGGCGCATTTCGTTTCGTCAAATTTCGCTTTTAATTGCTAGTTAAAATGTTCACTCGTGCAAATGGTTCAATAAGATTTACCACTTCGCAAACAATGTCAAACCATCAATATCTTCATACTGTTGTGTCCGCCTCGTCGCGCTGATCAAAACAGTATATTTGTTTGTGTCAATCGGAGTTCGGCGTTGCAAGTTATAAATTGGTTAACGGAGTACAAACTGGTCCGTTACGCCACACAAACCAGTACCCAACTTTCCAACGTTCAAAATTCAAAAGGTCTATTCAGCTGCCTTGGAAATCCAATAGCCACCACTGTGCAAAACATCATTGCATTGACCTTTATACTCTAAAAACTCTCTGTATATATCTGCCACCTCTGCTTTCATTAATTACTCACTTCTGAAATTGCTCACTTCTCTGGTACGTACTCTCTCCCCCCTCTCCTTCATAATTCTTTTATACTTTCTGTCTCCCTCCAGAAATGTGAACTCACGAAATGCTTCCCTCTCCACCCATTCGCTACTACCACAGCTCGCCTCCGCCACTGCCACTTCACTAGCCTCCACCACTCGGCCACCCACGCGCCCCGCACGCCCTTCAGCCACGTCAACCATCACCCCACCCCGTCCCACTCCCCTCCGCCCTCCAGCCTGCTCCGCCCTGCTCCTCCCAGCTCCGCCCCAGTCCCTTCCTTCGCCTCCGCCCCAGGCCAGCCCCGGCTGCCCCGTACCCCAGCCAGCCCGCCTACGCACCAGCCCTCCGCCCCAGCCTCCCCCGCGCGCCCACGTCCCCAGCCCGCCACTGCCGCCCTGCCCTCCGCTGTCCCAACCCCCTCCGCCAGCACCCGCCACATCCCCTCCGCGTCCAGCACCCACCACTCCCTCCGCGTCTAGCACCCGGCCCAGCACCCACCACTCCCACCGCGTCCAGCATCCGCGTCCAGCACCCGCGCCAGCACCCGCCACTCCCTCCGCCCCAGCTGCCCCGTCCTACCCCACCTCCGTTCGGCTCGTGCCCAGCCACTGCCGCCTGCACCAGCAGCCCATGCACCCCACGCTCAGCCGAACCCACAGCCGCGACCGCCTCCTCCAACCACCGCAACATCCCTGCCCTACGTCACGGCTCTGCCTCGCCTTGGCTACCCGTGTTTTGGTGCATTTCAGTTTGCATATAAATATATGCAGGAGTTGTTAAATATATGCCTGAAACAGTTGGCTTACATACAGTGTTTTACTGGTTTGCAGCTGCTGATCCGGGATCTCAGTCCTAGGCTTCATCCGGGTTGTTTGAATCTATCCCGCTTCGTTGATTGGTAGGGATTTATATATATATTCAATCGATATATATACTGCAATAAACAAATTATTGATTAATTGTTGTTGATTGTAGTTGTGTTCATTTTGCGTCGTGCTTGTTAGGGCCTATTTTATCTATTCGTCTTCGTGCCGCACCATCTTCACTAACCACGCAAGGTGAATATTTTATTCACGACTCAATCTATTATGCGATGATAATCAAGTGAAAATTGTTGTTAATATTAAATTTGGATATTAAATTGTTGATTGTTAAAATTTGGTTGAAATAAACTGTTAATTTCTAAAAATGTGACGCCATGTATTGTTTAAATTGATTAAACATGTTGAACTGTAATATGATGTTAATTAGGGTAAATAAAAGAGACATTAAAATTGATATGTACGATTGATGTAGAAATTTGATGACGGACACCAAGTAAAAATCATAATGTAATAATCTTTAATCCGCAATTGTATTAATTTGCATAATAACAAATGTGAGTTAATATGATTATTTCGGGATTATTTGAATAAATTGTTAAGTTGTTATGAATGGTTGCTATTGCTTGTTTATTTACTTTGACACCATCCCAGTTATCACACTGCAAGTTCCCTTTGCTATGCTCGTTTATATTAAATGATGTTGGGTTGAAATGATAAATACCCGATTAATCAATTTGGCCTAGGATAGAGAATTTAAATAAGAAACCCGATTGGTCAACAAAAATCATTTTAAAATCGAGATCTATTTGAAATTTAGAAATGAACTTAATAATTTGTTTGGAAATCAAGTAACGACTTAATGGATTTAATTGAAATAAATTAATGTATTTAATTGAAATAAATTAATGTATTTAATTGAAATAAATTAATGGATTAATTAGAATAAATTAATGGATTTAATTGAAATAAATTAATGAAGTTTAATTGAAACGGATTAATAAAACCTATTTAATTGAATAAAATGAATTGGCAAATTTATTTGAAATGAGATTTAAAAACAAGTAAGTTAGAATTTAATAATTTGAAAATTTATTAGGTTGTTAGATTTAGATTTAAATCGGTTTTAATTAAATAGATTTGAAGCTTGACATAAATTAAGTTCGAGATTTAGAAAGTTTGACTTAAGTGGAATACGAAACTAACTAAAGTTTTATGGATTTAAGTTAGTGATAGTTTAAAATTAAAATGATTTTAATTTAATAAAATTGATTTAATCAAATGTATGATTATGGTTAATGTATCGATGAATGTAAATACGAATTGAAATGAATGGAATTTGGTTTAAATGATGTTGTTTGCGCCAAAATTGGTCACAAACCCCGAATGTTGTGAAAGCACCAGTGTATGAATATAAATCAACAATATTCACACACAAATCTCAAATCTAAGCAAACAGAGTATCACAATTCAGAAATAATGAACATAAACACGAGATTTATAGTGGTTCGGCGATCTTGCCTACGTCCACTCTGAAGTTGATGATTTTATTGATGTTCACTTGATGATTACAATTTCTTTTGATGTAGTACAACTGATTGTATGATTATAATCTGAACCTAAGGAAGCAGTGGTGATTCTGAGTAAATCTGGCAGAGTCTGGGCGCTCTTTAGCTCCTAGAATTGTCCGACCCCTTTTCTGAATGACCATGGGCTCTATTTATAGGTGTAGGAGGCTGATATTTCGCCTAAAATGAGGGGAGACCAGTTCTGGTATGTGAGGGGGCCCACATGGCCGAAATCTGGAGATCCGGGCCCACTTTGGGATCGATTCGACTCTTGGTTAGAATCGATCAAGAAAGAGTCCAATCGAGCTGAAACTTGGTGTGTACATTCTTTATCATGTGCTTAAGCTTCTGTGAAAATTTCATAGCATTTGGACTTATAGATCTCAAGTTATGATCGATTCAAGATTTCATTTCTGGTTGATGTGGTCTGTTCGAATCGATCCCCTTCGAATCGATAGGGTCGAATCGATGACTTGGTGAGCAAAGGTGTTGACGTGGCGCGCCTTCTTCGTATCGATCAGACTTTTGCTCCGAGTTGACTGGGTCGAATCCATAGTTTTAGCCGCATTGACTTGATGGATTCGAAGACAATGATCATACCTGGATTCGAACAAGGGTTCGTTCATATCGATCGTGACGTGTTCCATTCGATTGATACGAAGCAACTATGTCTGGATGGATTCGAAGGCTTCAACTGCATGGATTCGAAGACCTTCCCTTTGATCGATTCGAAGCTGGAAATATTCTGATGGATTCGAACCACGGGAGGCCTTGGATGGATTCGAACATTGAGGGTGTTTTGATGGAGTCGAAGCAATGGTACTTCTCATGGATTCGAAGTAATGCAGGGACGATGGATTCGAGCTAAGGGTTTGCTCTGAGGGATACGAAGGGGATGGAGTCAATCTTGATGGAGTCGACCTTGATGGATACGAACCATATGGAGACGAACACAAGGTTATGTCCTTCACTTGCATCGATGATATCTTGGGCGTACGAACTCGGATTGACTCGAGATTTGGAATGCTGGCTCCTATGGTTTTCCTTGATGTGTCTTATCAATTGTAGCCTGATCCGGACTCGGACAAAATTCATCGATATCCATGGTGAACTTGTGATGTAACCGTCCTACAGGATGGACTGTCATTGATTTCTAGTCAATTTTTTGGTGTCACGGCCTTGCCAAAAGGCGGGATAACATTTGCCCCCCAAAACATGCCTTGCGACAGAGAGGTGTGTTTTGTAGTTCCATAAGTTGGATGTTCATATCCTATTGATGACCTGTGGTACAACCTGCGAAGAGTTTGACAGTTTTATATGACCTTAAATGACGACCGTTCGCGATCTAGCCATTTGAGGTGGTATGCGACCGTTCGCGATCTAGCATTTTCTGTATAACCTTAAATGACGACCGTTCATGATCTAGCCATTTGAGGTGGAATGCGACCGTTCGCGATCTAGCATTTCTACATGGCCCCAAATGACGACTGTTCGTGATCAAGCCATTTGAGGTGAGGGGTGCCGTTCGAGGCGAGTTGTGACCGTTCATGGTCGAGCGCCGTTCGAGGCGAATGATGACCGTTCGAGGTCGGGTGCCGTTCGAGGCGAATGGTGACCGTTCGAGGTCGGGTGCCGTTCGTGGCGAATTGTGACCGTTCGAGGTCGGGTGCCGTTCGTGGCGAATTGTGACCGTTCGAGGTCGGGTGCCGTTCGTGGCGAATTGTGACCGTTCGAGGTCGGGTGCCGTTCGTGGCGAATTGTGACCGTTCGAGGTCGGGTGCCGTTCGTGGCGAATTGAATGTGCCCGGGGAGGGACTTAGTATCATCAATACCAGGTTTCACGTTCGGGTGAATTCCCGGATTGTTTGTTGCAACGGTTTATCGCCATCTCAGAGCATACCTAGGGACCGTTCGCGATCCCATACATGTGTAAGTGGCTTAGCCGTTATAAAATCACAAGTAGCATTTTTTCATTGAAAATAAGTCTTTAGCAGAAATGTTAAACAAAATCAAGTCCAAATATTCAAATCAAGATGAAACAAAAGCAAAGCAAGGATGTCAAAGTGTAAACTCCCACAACGATAGGGTTAATAGTCATTCAGAGCATGCCTATGGACCGCTCGTGATTTCGCACATGTGTAAATGACTTACCCGTGTTGGTGAGAGGTTTACGACTTGTCCATCGTTATTTCAACTAATTGATAATCATACGATGTCCCGGCTCGGGGGCACCCCTGGCTGATGTAGACGGTGGTCGCTCTGGCTCTACTACTGGAGCTCGCCTTCTCACATACTGAAGTAGCATACCGTTCCTGATTTGCCCTTCCACCTCATCCTTCAGATGTCTACAGTCGTTAGTGTTATGACCATTTAGTTCGTGGAACAAGCAATATCTATCTGATTTCCTCTCGTCAACAGTGGGGTCCCTTCGTATTGGCCTACGGTAGGGAACTTGCTCTCGTGTATCTCGGTAGATTCGCTCCAAACTCTCATTCAGCTCTGAGTAGGTGGTGAATCGTGGCTCTCTCCGTAGTCGCTTTGGCCCGTCACCACCATCCTCAGTCTTTCGTTTCCCTTTATCCTTGCCTGAATCCTTTTCGAGAGGCTTTTTGTCTTTAGTTGCATAAACTTCTATTCCCTCTCCTTCTTCTCTTTCAGCATTAGCGTCTTCCAATCGCAGAAACTTGTCTGCCTCGTGATAGAATTCTCCTAGATCCATAGGCGGATCCTTAGTTAATGAATTTTTGAATTCTGTGCCGTCAGCTACTCCGGACACTGCTGCCATCATAACCATGGATGGATCTGGCCGATCCACCGATGCTGCTGCCGCATTGAACCGCGTCAGGAAGTTCCTCAAAGACTCCCCAGCTTTCTGCTTTAGCATTGCCAAACTCATCACATTCTTAGGTCTTGAAATGTGAACCCTGAATTGCCTCATAAATTTCTCAATCAAATCGGTCCATGTCCCAATGGAGCCGGTCTCTAGCTGTCTGAACCATAAAGCTGCTATGTCTGTCAAATACAATGGAAAGCACCGGGCCATGACTTCCTGTGATGCCCCCAGCACTTCCATGTGCCTTATATACCTCGTTAGATGGACCACTGGGTCTGTCCTCCCATCATACCTTTCTACTGTTGGCAGTTTGAATTCTGGTGGGTTCCTAGCCAACTTAATCGCAGGAGAAAAGGGACTCCTGTTCACGTCTTCAAGATCTCTGTTTACTAATCTGCCTCTCATGGCTCGCCTGACCATCTCGGCCAATCTATCATTGTCTCCAAGCTGTAGTCCTCGTTCGCTACCTTCGATCTGCCCCCCGAGTCCGTGTGAGCTCTCGGGTGTCTGCCCCCCTGGCTTAGCGTTCATCCCTCTATTGCCGCCAGGTTGCTTGGATGTCCTTGTCTCTCTTCCCAGGTTCGGATCAACATGTCCTAAGTGTATGCCCCCCAGCTCTGGCGCTGCGCCAGATGGTCCTGCTCCGTTCTGGATTCTGGTTGTTCCTTGATTTTGCGCTCCAAGTTGTCCAATCTGTTGAAGCAAATTCTGGATCATTTCCTCCTGTCTCTTCATCATTGCCTCCATCTCATCCCTGGTGATGAAGACTAAAGCTTGGTTTGCTCCTGAGGAAGCCTCTTGACTCCCTTCATGCTGACTTTGCTCTGGTCTCTGCCTCCTACTTGTTTGTCTTGTCATGATTCTTCGGATCTAAATCTCTTAACCTTCTGATTCAACTTTCAAATGATAGAACTCCTGAGTTCAGTTCTCAGTGAAAGCACCAAAGTGTTTGCGCCAAAATTGGTCACAAACCCCGAATGTTGTGAAAGCACCAGTGTATGAATAATCAACAATATTCACACACAAATCTCAAATCTAAGCAAACAGAGTATCACAATTAAGAAATAATGAACATAAACACGAGATTTATAGTGGTTCGACGATCTTGCCTACGTCCACTCTGAAGTTGATGATTTTATTGATGTTCACTTGATGATTACAATTTCTTCTGATGTAGTACAACTGATTGTATGATTATAATCTGAACCTAAGGAAGCAGTGGTGATTCTGAGTAAATCTGGCAGAGTCTGGGCGCTCTTTAGCTCCTAGAATTGTCCGACCCCTTTTCTGAATGACCAGGGGCTCTATTTATAGGTGTAGGAGGCTGATATTTTGCCTAAAATGAGGGGAGACCAGTTCTGGTATGTGAGGGGGCCCACATGGCCGAAATCTGGAGATCCGGGCCCACTTTGGGATCGATTCGACCCTTGGTTCGAATCGATCAAGAAAGAGTCCAATCGAGCTGAAACTTGGTGTGTACATTCTTCATCATGTGATTAAGCTTCTGTGAAAATTTCATAGCATTTGGACTTATAGATCTCAAGTTATGATCGATTCAAGATTTCATTTCTGGTTGATGTGGTCTGTTCGAATCGATCCCCTTCGAATCGATAGGGTCGAATCGATGACTTTGTGAGCAAAGGTGTTGACGTGGCGCGCCTTCTTCGTATCGATCCGACTTTTGCTCCGAGTTGACTGGGTCGAATCCATGGTTTTAGCCGCGTTGACTTGATGGATTCGAAGACAATGATCATACCTGGATTCGAACAAGGGTTCGTTCGTATCGATCGTGGCGTGTTCCATTCGATTGATACGAAGCAACTATGTCTGGATGGATTCGAAGGCTTCAACTGCATGGATTCGAAGACCTTCCCTTTGATCGATTCGAAGCTGGAAATATTCTGATGGATTCGAACCACGGGAGGCCTTGGATGGATTCGAACATTGAGGGTGTTTTGATGGAGTCGAAGCAATGGTACTTCTCATGGATTCGAAGTAATGCAGGGACGATGGATTCGAGCTAAGGGTTTGCTCTGAGGGATACGAAGGGGATGGAGTCAATCTTGATGGAGTCGACCTTGATGGATACGAACCATATGGAGACGAACACAAGGTTATGTCCTTCACTTGCATCGATGATATCTTGGGCGTACGAACTCGGATTGACTCGAGATTTGGAATGCTGGCTCCTATGGCTTTCCTTGACGTGTCTTATCAATTGTAGCCTGATCCGGACTCGGACAAAATTCATCGATATCCATGGTGAACTTGTGATGTAACCGTCCTACAGGATGGACTGTCATTGATTTCTAGTCAATTTTTTGGTGTCACGGCCTTGCCAAAAGGCGGGATAACAGATGTGAACTAAAGTTTACCATTAAACCGAATTAATTGGAGTATTAACTAAATTTAATAAGTGAGATTTATTAAATTGAATTTGAATACTTAATTATATTGATAACTCCAATGACGAACTAAAGATTGCTTTTGGAAAGAGGTTTTAATATCCGAAATAAATTAAATCGTGAAATGTCAAATTTTGGAAGTCAAATTTGCAGCTTGACTTTCGGACTTTGATTTGTTTAAACTTTAACTTAAAATGACCATCGGGTAATAAATACGTAGTTATTAAAGAGACCGAGGTTGGATATGGACATACTCTCTGTCGATACCGAAAACCACTTTAATAACTATTACACGCGAAGTGTTGATCCAGAACGAAGTGGATGGTTTGGTGAACGCGTTGACTGAAGAAAGAGAACGATATTGGATGACCCCTGACATGACTAAAACAGGAGCCGCGCCGGGCCATTGAGGTTCGCCACCTCTAGCGGACACACTTCTTCGATACCATATCTATTACTTTTGTGATTCGATTTGGGTGCACCCCTTGATTTGGGAGTGTTGTTTCGCGGTGTTGAGATAGTAGCTGCTATGCTCAACATCAGTCCGGATCACGCAACTACTAGTATCCTAGTTGGTATCGCCTCTTGTACCTTGTCAAACTGATTATCCTATTCGCGACCACTACGTTTTGCTTTGTACCTTTAGTATATGGATTTCCCTCTGGTGACTTCTGGTTTTGGGGAACTACGGTCTTGCATATGCTCTTGGGAATTAAAACGTGTTAAGGATGGAATGGGCAATGACTTAACACTATTTTAATATCGTACTTTACTGATTAGACATTATCTATCTATCGTATTCTATTTTATATATAGATATTTTATCGGATCCTTAGAGATGTTATTTTATTCATCTTTAAGTTATGGACTTTTCCCTTGCACTTGATTTTATTGTATAAGATTTTGAGTCCTGACTCGAGTGTTCTTTTTGTATATGCTCGGGTCAGTCTGAAGCTATCCAGTTTGCTGATCAAGGTTGGTTGAAGATGCTGAAGGCTTAGCATTTATCTTTATCAGTCTATTTCTATTCCTGTATTGATGTCCTAGTCTGTTGGACATTTTTGTATTAGTCACTTGATGTTAAGACATTGTTGTATATTATGTAGTGGCTTAATGAACTGCTATTATGACGATGTATTTTCTGCTGCATTATTCTGTGACTGTTCTGTATCTGTGATATTGTATTGATTCTCATTTACATTTATGTATTTATAATCCCATAATGATTCGTGTTTTGTATTATTTAAGTTGACATGTGTGGATTATTGTCAATTTAAATGGTCCAAATATACGGGTTGTTACAGCCCCGGATCGCTATTTTAACTCGTCGATTAAATCGACGATTTCCAAAATTTACGAAATTTCTTGAAATTTTCAGTTTTAAAATCTTACTGACTAACTTATACTTCCAAATACAATATTTAAAACCATTTAAATATTCCAAATTAAACATCGAAAAACCCGGGTCGTTACAAAAATTAACCTAAGAAATGTTAAATAAATTGAGTTGGTGAAATGAAGTAAATAAAATGAAGTTGAACTCAAGAAAGCTTAAGTGAAAGTGAATTGTATTTGAAATGAATTAGACAAAATAATGAAATGAAATTTTAAGTGAATTAGTTTGTATAACTTATAGATTTAAGAAATATTAAGCTAAAAACAAATTTTAAATTCATTGAATGTGAATGATAAGAAAAGAAAATTTGAACTTAAATAAAGTTAAATAAACCGAGTAATGGATTAAATGAAATAAAGTTTAATTTAATAAAGATTAAATGAATTGAATTGGATTTGAATTGAACTAGATGAATTAGTAAAGTGAATTAATTCCATTTAACTATAAACTGGATTAATATAATGAATACGAACTTGAATTATAAAATGAAATGCAATTTGGGTGTAAAAGAAATTGAATGAGAATAAAACAGGTGTAAGTAAAATTTATGTGTGTAATTGAATTTGATTTAAATTGGATATAAATAAATTGAATGCAAATGGAACGATTTTTAATAAATCGAATGTTAACTAATGAATATGAAATAAGTGAATGTTAAATAAGAAATGTTGATACACTTAAGTATAAGTGGTAATGAAATAAAATTTAACTTAAATAAGGTTAAATGAAATGATTTTGTAAAATGATGCAGAAATGATTGGATAAGAGATATATAAACAAAAAGTGAAATAATTGAAATTTGAATAAATTGAATGTAAATGAAATAGATTTAAATAAATTTGAAGCAAACCTATTAAATGTTAATAAAATTTGGATGTTAAAAGAAATGATAGTGTATAAATTAAATATTGACATTGGATAATGTAAATTGATATAGTTTGAATTAAATGGATGAATATTAATTGTTGAATGGTTTCTTTGTTGTAAATCATTGTTATTACTGCTTTTGATTGTGTATGATTGTTGTATGTTGTGTATTTGTGCTTGTGCTTATGATTTGGATTCAGAATTCATGTTATATAGTTTGTTAAACTTATACATGATTCTATATTCTTTTATATGCAACTAATATTAAAATTTGAGTTGAGATAGGGACATACGAAGATCGTTTGGACGAATACGTGGATTTGATTTGCTTTTGCTTGCTTAATATGAGCGAACTCGCTTGTATTAATAATAATAAGGTACATATCTTGGATTACATACCGCACTTTTATATTTTTCCCTACGGGATGCCTCATCATTGAGATGAGATGTATATTTGGTAAATATTCGTGTTATATATTGTATTGTAAATTTTCACGACTGAGCCGCGCAAAGGAGACGCTGTCGAAATTTCCGTAAATCTAGGAGTTAGGAAAATTTTGAGGTTTTAAAATTTTATAACTTGTTTCTATATATAAGTTGTAATTTCCGTAAAACGGATATCGGAGCGGCGTAGCGAGAGCGTAGCAAAAGGTTTTTTAAATAAGATTTTATGTTTATATGTTTTATCATTTGAATTCGTTTTAATAGTTAAATTTTATAAGTTAAATAAATAATAGTTTAAATATAGCAATTTATTGGATAATTAAATTGTTTAAATTTAATATTGAAAATTGTTTAAGTAATTGAATTTTGAATTTAATATGGATGAAAATGATGTCGCAAGTTGATTTAAATTTTATTTAAACAAAATGAAGATTGTTAACTTCTAAAATTGAATTTAAAAGTGATTAAGTTTATTTTGGAAAATTACATATTTTAATTAACATGTGAAAATAGCCATTTTGGCCACTATCTCGGATTTCGACGAAATCAACGGATCCATAATAGTGAATAATTTTAGGATTTCAAGTTTCATAGCGATTGGACTTATCGCTTGGCCGTGCTAGCTTGAAACATGTAGAAATTAATTTAAGGTATTTAATTAAAATAATTTGATTTTGAAAAGCTATCTTCTGAATACGATCGAATTAGGCCTTAAGACTAGTTCCATTATGTTCGGAATGAGGGTATAACATATAGAACGCCAAGCGGCATGCTTCGTTTGGAGTTCGGAAATTTTGCGGGTCAATTGGGTCAAAAATTTATATAAGAGGCCATCCATTTCTATTTTCGCAAACCCTAGCTCAGCCGTTCCCTTTACGCGATTTAATGGCCGAAATTGCCCCCTCTTTCTCCTTCGATTTTTTCCAATCCATTCATCGAAATCTAAAATTTCCAAAAGGAAAAGCGTAGATCTCGTTGAGATCTACGTGTTGTGCGGTTGGATCGAGGCGAATTGCCTCAGATTCGCCAAGATCTATGCTCGAGTCGCGCGCGGTTTTTGGAGTTGTGCTCATCAACGGAGGTGGCGAGTAGGCCGTGGTTGTCGGCATTGGTGGAGGAGGTCGTGGCGCGTCTCGCGGTGTACTCCGATCGAATTCCAGTTAAGCGGAGTGGCACCCGTGCGTTGATGGTTTTAGGTGTGTTTGGGTTTTTCGCGACCTGGATGTCGAACGATGGTGAGAGAGGTACGTTTGTTTTTTTATATTATTATTTATTTATTAATTAAATGTTTAATTCTTGAATGCTAATAAAATCATACCTTTTGCATGCGAGGTCCGTTTCGAGTGAAATGAGTTGAAGTGGATTCGTATCGACGTCGTCTACGACATGGAATTGAAGTGAAATTTATTTGAAGCTGAAAATTTTTCTATAACAACCAGTATTTTTGATAATTAAAACTATTAAATTAAATAAGATTTTAAAATTTAATATTGTAGGAAATTAAAATTTATGATTTATTGACGAGAAAAATAATTAGAATATAATTTAATAATGTTGTTTGAATGTTATTGACAACTATTTTAATGTAATTTCAATCAATTGAAATAGTTGTAAAGTTGATTTGGTTATAATTGTAAATAAGGAATAAAATAATTATTGGAATTAATGTCATTAAATATTGTAGTTAAAATGAGTTAAGATGATAACTGTAGAATATGAATGAAATAAAATGTAAACTAATGTTTATTATATTCATATGGTAATAGTTTATTCAATAATAAGAGTGAGAATCAAAATAAAAGAATTTATTGGAATTTAAGTATAATTAACTGGGTTTTATTACAGTTGTAATTGAATGCTGAAATTAGTGCAATATTTAAATATTGGATTTAACATGGAAAACTTTATTTTAAAGATTTTAAATTTTTATGTAATCAAGAATGATAAAATTGTTAACTTTTAATTTAGAAATTTAAAAGTGATTAAATCAATTTAATAATAATTTATTTAATTAACGTGAAAATTTGCCAGTTTGGCCAATGTATCGGATTTCGACGAAACAAGTTTAATCGGATTCATAATAGTGAATTATTATAGGACTTCAAGTTTCGTAGCGATCAGACTTATCGTTTGATCGAGCGAGCTCGAAACGCGTAGAAATCAGTTAATAGAATTTTAATGAATATAATTTGATTTTAAAAGCTAGCTTCTGTATACAATGGAATTAGGGTTTGAAACTAGTTCCATTGAGTTTAAAAATATCGAAAACCTATATTTTGATAAATGGGATGACCTACTTTCATTTCGGGAACGTAACGGGCTTTTTGGGTTGTTGTTATCGTTTCGACCCAATTCGATATGTCCATTCATTCTTATCCATCTTTGTCTTTTTAAATGGATATTTCCTGAAACCCTAGCTGTCTATTCCAATTTCTGTACTTATTTGTTCAAATCATCTGCTCCTTCCCTATTCCCAATGGCTGTTAATCAAAACCCTGATTTCCAAATTCAAAATCAAATCGAAATTTAAACTCCTCAGACCATATCAAAATATATATCATTTTGAAGCACTCGACAATACGAATCAACGACAAGTGTTTGTATAACGACCCGTATTTTTACGGATCAAAAGATTGTAAAACAGTTGTTATTAGGTTGTTAGTGTTGTTAAGTCATCCAGAGTTTAAGTCATTCGAAGCTTAAGTCGTGTGGTAGTTAAGTCGTGGAGCGACTTAAGAGATTGGAGCGACCTAAGGAGTTTGGTCGTGTTGGGACTTAGGTCGTGAAGAAGGTTAGGTCGTGGAGCGACTTAAGGAGTCGACGACTTAAGGGTTAGCGGCATAGGAGTAACGACCTAGGAGACTGGGCGAGCTAACGACTTAAGAAGGATAGGTCGGCAACGACCTATGGAAGTTAGTAGTATAAGTGAACGACTTAGGAGTTAACGGCTTAAGTTAGTAAGCGACTTAAGAATTAGCGGCAACGACCTAGGGGCTTAAGCGGGTTAACGACTTAAGGAAGCTAGGTCGTTCGAGCGACTTAAGGATTATGGGTCGTAAGTCGTTGAAGACCCTGTGTTGGAGTTAGGTCGTAAGTCGTTGAGTCGTAAGTCATTAAGTCGTCCAAACGACTTAAGTAGAAATGTGGCAGTGTGTTAAGTCGCTAAGTCGTATCTCGTTGAGTCTTAGGTCGTGCCTAAGTGTTAGATCGTGCGTATGTGTTAAGCCGCGCACGTGTTAGGACTGCAATGAAGTTAAGTCGTAGGATCTGCTAAGTCGTAAGTCGTAGGTCGTGGGGTTTTTATAAGTCGTGGACGACTTAAGGGGGCGTACGACCTAAGGAATTTCCAGCCTATAAATACACGTCCTTGCCTCACTTTTTGGGATCCGAATTTTGAAGCGACGAAGTGCTGCCATTTTGAGAGCTCGAGTTCTACACTTCTTCACTTCTTTTCTCCACTTTAATCTTGTGCTTCCTTCCATCCAAATCGAAGATCAAATCGAAGATCCAAGAGCTTAGATTGAAGATCTACATCCATCGAAGAGAGATTTCATCGTTTGAAGTGGAATTTTGGAGAATCGAGTTAGATCCTTCGCTGTCCAGATCTGAAGTGTGTTGCTTTTGAGGTGTTTGGGTGATTCGGTGAGTGGTGGTTATCTCTCACACGGATCCAAAGGAGTATATCGGATTGGTGGCTTGATTTTGTGTTAAAATAGTGATTTCCATGCATTTTCTTAAACTTAAGTATAGATCTATTGTTCATGATGATTTGACATCCATTTTACTACATGTTAACCTATGCAAGTTCATTCGTCAAGTTGTAGAGATATTTCTCATGATTCATGCTTGTTAGATTTGGACTCTTTATTTACAAGATTGCCATTATTGTTATAAATGTTTATTAGATCATGTTTTGAATGCTTGATTACTTGGATTAATGATTGACTTGATTGATTGTTATAAATTAGTTGATTGATGATTTGATTTGGACAAGATGGTCGAAGTTGATTCAAAAGCTAAGGGAAAGGCTCTTGAATAAGAAAAGCTGCTCGTGGCATATGACGTGGATGATAAAGCTCATATGGATAGATTTGATGATGATGTTGAGATGAGGCTTTGCTATGATGAGATGAAGCGAGGCATGATGTGAGATAGCCTTGGTTTAATCCAGACGGGATCATTCCAAGCATGTTGATGACTCGGTGAAATGGTTCGAGTTTGAGGATAATGGTTGGCTCGAGAGGCGCTTGAGCTAGTATGAAAATAGTCGTCGAGGAGGATGACTAGAAGGCTGAGGTTTCATCGTTGTTGAAGGTTCTAGCAGACTCAAAGCAAGAGTACGCTAGACAGATTCGATAGTCCCAAAAGACTATAGTTGGTAGTCGAGCACTCTGGGCAGATTCGATAGTCCTAGGCACGGGCTGCGACGACGTGCAGAGTTATGTCTAGAACCGGGGTACCATTAGACCTTGACGGACGGCTGAAAGAATGTACCGGTCATTCAATTAACGGTGGTATCGAAGCAATGATAACAGTGATAGCCAGAGTCATGGATGTTTGAATGTATCGTCATTCGGTCTCAAGAGTGGTATTTTTTGGGTGCTTATCTGATCTTGGTTTAGGCCTTGGGGGTTTGTACCTAGAAAACATCGACCTTGACTCGAGTGATAATTGCTTTACTTTAATTGTCTGATTTGCTATGTTTACTTCTACTTAGTGTGTCTGGGGGCTATCACTGTAGAAAGAGGTGGAGTGGGAGGGTTGGATTCCTATTCCTTTTACCTTTATGCTCTTTTGGTATGTTGTTAGTTAATTTACCGCTCACTAAGACTGTTGTCTGACTCAAGGCTTTATGTTTAACTCTTATTGCCTTGGGCTGTTAATCCATTTTGGGATGGGCAGACTAGGTAGCAGGTGACAGGTGCTGTTCTTAGTAACCGACGATGCTGATGACGAAGACAAGCTGGAGGCTTACATATCATTTTCTTATTATATGTACTGGATGTTCCGCTGCTTGTATGATTCTCTGAGTGATATGTAGTGAGGCTTGATGTATTGACTATTGAGATGTTTGTATTCAACTATTATGAAGCTTAATTCTATTTTGTGAAGATTCACTATATATATTCTCTATTGTATTTTATCCATGCGCTGTGAGTAATACGATAGATTCTGCTATTTTAACTTACCTCCGACGATCACCCATGGCTGCCTGGCACACCTTTCAGCGCACTATTCCCTTGTTCAGTGCAGGGGTCATGGGCGGTCGTCACATTTGGTATCAGAGCTTTGGTTAATCGATTTTACCCAACGCTCGCTGACGTAACTACGTATGAGAGACGTAATTGTATTTTGACGGATGATTACTATATAAAATATAGTAGCTTAGAAGGATTTGAGTCCTTTATGCAGTTGTTTCTCAACGTGTGCTGATCATTTCTTTTATAGATATTAAGAATGAGTCGAAGAGGGAGACCAGCTGCTAGGGAAGGCCGTGCTGCTGAGGGGGATGTTGATTATGCAGCTATGTTCGAAGCTATGATGACTTCGATTATGAGAAGGATGCCAGCTCCGGGGCCAGCAGTCGATGTTGGAATTCAAGTTCAAGCTCCAAGACCGGTGGATTTTGCTAAGCTGTGTAAAGATTATACTGCTCTTGGAGGAAACGTTTTCATGGGGACAGAGTCAACCATTGAAGTCCAGAGATGGATAGATGCTTGTAGAAGAATCTTTGGTGATTTGGGAATCGATGATGCAACTAGAAGTAAGCTTGCATCAAGACAGCTTCAAGGGAGAGCTTCTGATTGGTGGAACTCTATCACCATTGATACTCCGGAGGAAGAAATTACTTGGGTGCAATTCCAAGACAGATTTGAAGCTAAGTTCATTTCTACAGCTCAGAAGGCTGTTCTGTTCAAGAAGTTTGTGGAGCTCAAGCAAGGTGGAAGACCAGTTCTCGAGTATGTTTCTGAGTTTGAAGCTTTGTCCAAGTATGCCCGGTCGTATATTGAATCTCCTTATCAGAAGAACGAGAAGTTTGTGACAGGCTTGGACATTTATCTTGGGAGGCAGTTGGTGGATCATCTGGACGATCCATTTGAGAAGCTTGTGGAGAAAGCTCTCAGGCACGAAAATCTGTTTCCTAAAGAGGGATCTATTATTGCTGTAACCAAGGAAGAGTCTAAACCACAGCAGGGTGGAAACAAGAAGAGGAAGCAGCAGCAGCAGAAGGGTAAGGATGGCCAGAAGAAGCCGAAGGGCGAAGTGACCTGCTATAATTGTCAACAGAAGGGCCATTTCTCCAGAGATTGCAAGAATCCTAAGGTGCCGGTGAAGTGCCACAACTGTGACAAGCCGTGGCATGTCAAGAGGAATTGTCCTGAACCGCAAAAGGACAAGCAGATTGTGCAAGCTTATGCTTTGGGGGCTGTTCCATCATCTTCAAAAGCTCCTACCGTTGAAGAGAAAGGAAAGAGTGTGGTGGTTCAAGGTACTCTTTCCATATGTGGTGTTCCAGTTAGAGTGTTATTCGATACTGGGGCGTCACATTTCTTTTGTTTGTAATGAACTTGTAGGCCGGTTGGGTTTAGAACCGGATATTGTTGATAGGCCATTGGTTGTGACTAATCCAGTTGGGGGTTCGTCTTGTTTGTGTATGCTATGCCATGGTCTGATTCTATCGATTCATGATTGCTCTTTTGTTTGTGATTGTTTTGTTCTGAACTTTGCGGGGTTCGGAATTATTTTGGGTATGGACTGGCTTAGGAAGTATGCGGCAAAGGTTGATTGTGAAAGGTTGGAGGTGACAGTCGACAATGTGGATGGGCGAAAGGTTGTGATACGATGTAAGCATGAGGAAGGCGTCTTCATGAGCTTCATGTATTCGCTGGTTGTTCCACGGGATGGACTGTCATCGGTGCCAATCGCTAATGGATTTGAGGATGTCTTTGATGAGGTCAAAGGGTTACCACCGCACAGAGAGATCGAGTTTCGTATCGATCTAGTTGAAGGAGCCAGACCTGTTGTGATGCCTCTTAGGCAGATGGCGCCTAGGGAACAGCAAGAGTTGAAGGTGTAGGTTGACGATCTTTTACAGAAAGGATTCATTCGGCATAGTGTGTCCGAATGGGGTGCACCAGTTGTGTTTGCAACCAAAGCAGATGGATCATTGAGGTTGTGTGTGGATTATCGTGAGCTGAATAAAGTGACTAAGAAGAACAAGTATCCATTGCCGAGAATAGATGACTTGTTTGATCAGCTTCACGAAGCTAAGGTGTTTTCTCAGATGGATTTGGCAACGGGATTTCACCAGTTAAGAGTGGCTAAGGATAGTGTGCCGAAGACTGCTTTCAGAACACCATCCGGTTTCTTTGAGTGGCTGGTAATGCCGTTTGGATTGACCAATGCGCCAGCATATTTTGTGGATCTTATGAATAGAGTGTTCAGAGATCAGTTGAACAAGTTCGTACTAGTGTTCGTGGATGATATTTTGATTTATTCCAGAACTGAAGAAGAACACAAGACGCACTTGCATATTGTTTTGGAAATCTTACGGAAACATCAGCTGAAGGCTAAGTTTTCGAAGTGTCACTTCTGTAAGAGTGAAGTGAGGTTCTTAGGCCATATTATCTCTGGAAATGGAATAGCGGTTGATCCCGCCAAGGTGGCAGCAATCCAGGATTGGGGTAGACCTAAGAATGCATCTGATGTAAGAAGTTTTCTTGGATTAGCGGGATATTATCGTCGATTTATCAAAGACTTTTCCAAGGTAGCTGCACCATTAACAGGATTGATGAAAAAGAACCAAGTATTCAGATGGGATGCTAAGTGTGAGCAAGATTTCAGACTCCTGAAAGAGCGATTGACGAGTGCTCCTGTTTTGACTATTCCAAGTGGAAATGATGAGATGGTGGTTTACACCGATGCATGTGTTACTGGACTTGGAGCAGTGCTGATGCAAAAGGATAAAGTTGTTGCGTATGCAAGTCGACAACTAAAGTCGCATGAAAGGAATTATCCGACTCATGATTTGGAGTTAGCGGCGATTGTATTTGCTCTAAAGATGTGGAGACATTACCTATTGGGAGTTCGATTCGAGTTGTTTACAGATCATAAGTTGTTGAAGTATCTTTTCTCCCAAAAGGATTTGAATCTTAGGCAGCAACGATGGCTAGAGTTTTTGGCATCATATGATTTTGGTATAGCCTATACTCCGAGAAAGGGTAACGCAGTAGTAGATGCGTTAAGTCGAAGACATGCAAGATTGGGAGCCATGTTTTCAGAATGGAAAAATCTCGAGTATTTAGCTGGATTTGACTTCAGGCCCAGATGTGAATTGGAACCTGAGATGTTGGCAAACTTATCGATAAGACCGACTCTTGTGGAAAGAATTGGCGAGTGCCAAAAGCGAGACGATAAGCTTGTCAAGATTATCCGTGATTTGGAATCTGGATTGGACCCAGAAAAAGATAAAGGATTCGAGGTCGATCGAGAGGGTTGGCTTCGAAAGCAAGGACGACTAGTTGTTCCCGATATAGATGAATTAAGAAATGAAGTTCTGAAGGAAAGTCATCACTCGAAGCTGACAATTCATCCAGGTGGAAATAAGATGTATCGGGATATGAAGAGAACCTATTACTGGGAAGGTATGAAGAAGGATGTTGGAAATTTTATTTCCAAGTGCATGAACTTCCAGTTGGTAAAAGCTGAGCAAAAGAAGCCCAGTGGATTGCTTCAGCCATTAGAAGTTCCTACATAGAAGTGGGAGCTAATATCGATGGATTTTATTGATGGACTACCTAGAACAAGGACGGGAAATGAAGGGATTTGGGTCATCGTAGATCGTTTGAGTAAGAGTGTGAGATTCATTCCTGTTCGATCAACTAGGACTGCATCAAAGTTGGCTGAGCTGTATGTTAAGTGGATAGTTCGATTCCATGGTATTCCAAAGAGTATAGTGAGCGATCGAGACCCATTGTTCACTAGTGGATTTGGAAGAGCTTTCAGGAAGTTCTGGGAACCGAGTTGTGTTTGAGTACAGCTTATCATCCCCAAACAGATGGTCAGACTGAGAGAGTCAACCGAGTTTTGGAAGATCTCCTCAGAGCATGCGTCTTAGATTTCGGAGGATCATGGGAAGATCACCTTCATTTGGTGGAATTTTCGTATAATAACAGTTACCAATCAAGCATTGGTATGGCACCGTATGAGGCATTGTATGGAAGACCGTGTAACTCTCTGACATGTTGGTTAGAAACAGGAGAAAAGCTGATACTTGGGCCAGAAATGATTCGACAAACTTCAGATTGCATAGAGATCATTCGGCAACGAATGAAGGCAACCCAAGACCGACAGAAAAGTTATGCTGATAAGCGTCGTAAGGATTTGGAATTCGACGTAGGTGATATGGTTTTTGTGAAGATTTCTCCACTGAAGAATGTTATTCGATTCGGGAAGAAAGGAAAATTGACTCCGAGATTTGTTGGACCATTCCCGATCATCGAGCGAATTGGAAAGCTCGCTTATAAATTGGAGTTACCAGAAAAGATGTCGGGTGTGCACAATGTTTTTCACATATCATATCTACGGAAATATGTGCATGACTCGAATACTGTGGTTTCTGCTGATAGCTGTGAAGATTTTGAAGTTGACCTAGTTGATAAGAGACCTCGTAAGCCGCTTCGTGTTGTGGAAACCGACACGAAACAGCTTAGGAGGAAGGTAGTTAGGTTGCTCAAGATACAATGGAGTGATGATGTTAACGACTGTACATGGGAGGTGGAAGAGAGGATGAAGGCAGCTCATCCTGAACTCTTCGAGGTATGGCCATCAGGTGTCGTGTCATCTCACGACATTGTAAATTGTTCTAGTCTTAGAATTCT
Source organism: Allium fistulosum (assembly GCA_030737815.1). Taxonomy (NCBI): domain Eukaryota; kingdom Viridiplantae; phylum Streptophyta; class Magnoliopsida; order Asparagales; family Amaryllidaceae; genus Allium; species Allium fistulosum. Next base: position 1,362,644,211 of record CM060903.1, on the reverse strand, counting down.
GCATGGTAGGCTAGTAATTGGATGCATGATTTGTTGATTGCCATGGATGGTAGGCATGCAGAATAATTTTTGATTGCTCTTGTTTGTTTGGAATTTCAGGGGCGAAATTCCTAAGGGGGAGAGAATGTAACGACCCGTATTTTTACGGATCAAAAGATTGTAAAACAGTTGTTATTAGGTTGTTAGTGTTGTTAAGTCGTCCAGAGTTTAAGTCGTTCGAAGCTTAAGTCGTGTGGTAGTTAAGTCATGGAGCGACTTAAGAGATTGGAGCGACCTAAGGAGTTTGGTCGTGTTGGGACTTAGGTCGTGAAGAAGGTTAGGTCGTGGAGCGACTTAAGGAGTCGATGACTTAAGGATTAGCGGCATAGGAGTAGCGACCTAGGAGACTGGGCGAGCTAACGACTTAAGAAGGATAGGTCGGCAACGACCTATGGAAGTTAGTAGTATAAGTGAACGACTTAGGAGTTAACGGCTTAAGTTAGTAAGCGACTTAAGGAGGGTAGCGACTTAAGAATTAGCGGCAACGACCAAGGGGGTTAAGCGGGTTAACGACTTAAGGAAGCTAGGTCGTTCGAGCGACTTAAGGATTATAGGTCGTAAGTCGTTGAAGACCCTGTGTTGGAGTTAGGTCGTAAGTCGTTGAGTCGTAAGTCATTAAGTCGTCCAAACGACTTAAGTAGAAATGTGGCAGTGTGTTAAGTCGCTAAGTCGTATCTTGTTGAGTCTTAGGTCGTGCCTAAGTGTTAGATCATGCGTATGTGTTAAGCCGTGCACGTGTTAGGACGACAATGAAGTTAAGTCGTAGGATCTGCTAAGTCGTAAGTCGTAGGTCATGGGGTTTTTATAAGTCGTGGACGACTTAAGGGGGCGAACGACCTAAGGAATTTCCAGCCTATAAATACACGTCCTTGCCTCACTTTTTGGGATCCGGATTTTGAAGCGATGAAGTGCTGCCATTTTGAGAGCTCGAGTTCTACACTTCTTCACTTCTTTTCTCCACTTTAATCTTGTGCTTCCTTCCATCCAAATCGAAGATAAAATCGAAGATCTAAGAGCTTAGATTGAAGATCTACATCCATCGAAGAGAGATTTCATCATTTGAAGCGGAATTTTGGAGAATCGAGTTAGATCCTTCGCTGTCCAGATCTGAAGTGTGTTGCTTTTGAGGTGTTTGGGTGATTCGGTGAGTGGTGGTTATCTCTCACACGGATCCAAAGGAGTATATCGGATTGGTGGCTTGATTTTGTGTTAAAATAGTGATTTCCATGCATTTTCTTAATATTAAGTATAGATCTATTGTTCATGATGATTTGACATCCATTTTACTACATGTTAACCTATGCAAGTTCATTCGTCAAGTTGTAGAGATATTTCTCATGATTCATGCTTGTTAGATTTGGACTCTTTATTTACAAAATTACCATTATTGTTATAAATGTTTATTAGATCATGTTTTGAATGCTTGATTACTTGGATTAATGATTGACTTGATTGATTGTTATAAATTAGTTGATTGATGATTTGATTTGGACAAGATGGTCGAAGATGGTTCAAAAGCTAAGGGAAAGGCTCTTGAATAAGAAAAGCTACTCGTGGCATATGATGCGGATGAAAAAGCTCATATGGATAGATTTGATGATGATGTTGAGATGAGGCTTTGCTATGATGAGATGAAGCGAGGAATGATGTGAGATAGCCTTGGTTTAATCCAGACGGGATCATTCCAAGCATGTTGATGACTCGGTGAAATGGTTCGAGTTTGAGGATAATGGTTGGCTCGAGAGGCGCTTGAGCTAGTATGAAAATAGTCGTCGAGGAGGATGACTAGAAGGCTGAGGTTTCATCGTTGTTGAAGGTTCTAGCAGACTCAAAGCAAGAGTACGCTGGGCAGATTCGATAGTCCCAAAAGACTACAGTTGGTAGTCGAGCACTCTGGGCAGATTCGATAGTCCTAGGCACGGGCTGCGACGACGTGCGGAGTTATGTCTAGAACCGGGGTACCATTAGCCCTTGACGGACGGCTGAAAGAATGTGCCGTTCATTCAATTAACGGTGGTATCAAAGCAATGATAACAGTGATAGCCAGAGTCATGGATGTTTGAATGTATCGTCATTCGGTCTCAAGAGCGGTATTTTCTAGGTGCTTATCTGATCTTGGTTTAGGCCTTGTGGGTTTGTACCTAGAAAACATCGACCTTGACTCGAGTGATAATTGCTTTACTTTAATTGTCTGATTTGCTATGTTTACTTCTACTTAGTGTGTCTGGGGGCTATCACTGTAGAAAGAGGTGGAGTGGGAGGGTTGGATTCCTATTCCTTTTACCTTTATGCTAATTTGGTATGTTGTTAGTTAATTTACCGCTCACTAAGACTGTTGTCTGACTCAAGGCTTTATGTTTAACTCTTATTGCCTTGGGCTGTTCATCCATTTTGGGATGGGCAGACTAGGTAGCAGGTGACAGGTGCTGTTCTTAGTAACCGACGATGCTGATGACGAAGACGAGCTGGAGGCTTACATATCATTTTCTTATTATATGTACTGGATGTTCCGCTGCTTGTATGATTCTCTGAGTGATATGTAGTGAGGCTTGATGTATTGACTATTCAGATGTTTGTATTCAACTATTATGAAGCTTAATTCTATTTTGTGAAGCTTCACTATATATATTCTCTATTGTATTTTATCCATGCGCTGTGAGTAATACAATAGATTCTGCTGTTTTAACTTACCTCCGACGATCACCCATGGCTGCCTAGCACACCTTTCAGCGCACTATTCCCTTGTTCAGTGCAGGGGTCATGGGCGGTCGTCACATTTGGTATCAGAGCTTTGGTTAATCGATTTTACCCAACGCTCGCTGACGTAACTACGTATGAGAGACGTAATTGTATTTTGACGGATGATTACTATATAAAATATAGTAGCTTAGAAGGATTTGAGTCCTTTATGCAGTTGTTTCTCAACGTGTGCTGATCATTTCTTTTATAGATATTAAGAATGAGTCGAAGAGGGAGACCAGCTGCTAGGGAAGGCCGTGCTGCTGAGGGGGATGTTGATTATGCAGCTATGTTCGAAGCTATGATGACTTCGATTATGAGAAGGATGCCAGCTCCGGGGCCAGCAGTCGATGTTGGAATTCAAGTTCAAGCTCCAAGACCGGTGGATTTTGCTAAGCTGTGTAAAGATTATACTGCTCTTGGAGGAAACGTTTTCATGGGGACAGAGTCAACCATTGAAGTCCAGAGATGGATAGATGCTTGTAGAAGAATCTTTGGTGATTTGGGAATCGATGATGCAACTAGAAGTAAGCTTGCATCAAGACAGCTTCAAGGGAGAGCTTCTGATTGGTGGAACTCTATCACCATTGATACTCCGGAGGAAGAAATTACTTGGGTGCAATTCCAAGACAGATTTGAAGCTAAGTTCATTTCTACAGCTCAGAAGGCTGTTCTGTTCAAGAAGTTTGTGGAGCTCAAGCAAGGTGGAAGACCAGTTCTCGAGTATGTTTCTGAGTTTGAAGCTTTGTCCAAGTATGCCCGGTCGTATATTGAATCTCCTTATCAGAAGAACGAGAAGTTTGTGACAGGCTTGGACATTTATCTTGGGAGGCAGTTGGTGGATCATCTGGACGATCCATTTGAGAAGCTTGTGGAGAAAGCTCTCAGGCACGAAAATCTGTTTCCTAAAGAGGGATCTATTATTGCTGTAACCAAGGAAGAGTCTAAACCACAGCAGGGTGGAAACAAGAAGAGGAAGCAGCAGCAGCAGAAGGGTAAGGATGGCCAGAAGAAGCCGAAGGGCGAAGTGACCTGCTATAATTGTCAACAGAAGGGCCATTTCTCCAGAGATTGCAAGAATCCTAAGGTGCCGGTGAAGTGCCACAACTGTGACAAGCCGTGGCATGTCAAGAGGAATTGTCCTGAACCGCAAAAGGACAAGCAGATTGTGCAAGCTTATGCTTTGGGGGCTGTTCCATCATCTTCAAAAGCTCCTACCGTTGAAGAGAAAGGAAAGAGTGTGGTGGTTCAAGGTACTCTTTCCATATGTGGTGTTCCAGTTAGAGTGTTATTCGATACTGGGGCGTCACATTTCTTTTGTTTGTAATGAACTTGTAGGCCGGTTGGGTTTAGAACCGGATATTGTTGATAGGCCATTGGTTGTGACTAATCCAGTTGGGGGTTCGTCTTGTTTGTGTATGCTATGCCATGGTCTGATTCTATCGATTCATGATTGCTCTTTTGTTTGTGATTGTTTTGTTCTGAACTTTGCGGGGTTCGGAATTATTTTGGGTATGGACTGGCTTAGGAAGTATGCGGCAAAGGTTGATTGTGAAAGGTTGGAGGTGACAGTCGACAATGTGGATGGGCGAAAGGTTGTGATACGATGTAAGCATGAGGAAGGCGTCTTCATGAGCTTCATGTATTCGCTGGTTGTTCCACGGGATGGACTGTCATCGGTGCCAATCACTAATGGATTTGAGGATGTCTTTGATGAGGTCAAAGGGTTACCACCGCACAGAGAGATCGAGTTTCGTATCGATCTAGTTGAAGGAGCCAGACCTGTTGTGATGCCTCTTAGGCAGATGGCGCCTAGGGAACAGCAAGAGTTGAAGGTGTAGGTTGACGATCTTTTACAGAAAGGATTCATTCGGCATAGTGTGTCCGAATGGGGTGCACCAGTTGTGTTTGCAACCAAAGCAGATGGATCATTGAGGTTGTGTGTGGATTATCGTGAGCTGAATAAAGTGACTAAGAAGAACAAGTATCCATTGCCGAGAATAGATGACTTGTTTGATCAGCTTCACGAAGCTAAGGTGTTTTCTCAGATGGATTTGGCAACGGGATTTCACCAGTTAAGAGTGGCTAAGGATAGTGTGCCGAAGACTGCTTTCAGAACACCATCCGGTTTCTTTGAGTGGCTGGTAATGCCGTTTGGATTGACCAATGCGCCAGCATATTTTGTGGATCTTATGAATAGAGTGTTCAGAGATCAGTTGAACAAGTTCGTACTAGTGTTCGTGGATGATATTTTGATTTATTCCAGAACTGAAGAAGAACACAAGACGCACTTGCATATTGTTTTGGAAATCTTACGGAAACATCAGCTGAAGGCTAAGTTTTCGAAGTGTCACTTCTGTAAGAGTGAAGTGAGGTTCTTAGGCCATATTATCTCTGGAAATGGAATAGCGGTTGATCCCGCCAAGGTGGCAGCAATCCAGGATTGGGGTAGACCTAAGAATGCATCTGATGTAAGAAGTTTTCTTGGATTAGCGGGATATTATCGTCGATTTATCAAAGACTTTTCCAAGGTAGCTGCACCATTAACAGGATTGATGAAAAAGAACCAAGTATTCAGATGGGATGCTAAGTGTGAGCAAGATTTCAGACTCCTGAAAGAGCGATTGACGAGTGCTCCTGTTTTGACTATTCCAAGTGGAAATGATGAGATGGTGGTTTACACCGATGCATGTGTTACTGGACTTGGAGCAGTGCTGATGCAAAAGGATAAAGTTGTTGCGTATGCAAGTCGACAACTAAAGTCGCATGAAAGGAATTATCCGACTCATGATTTGGAGTTAGCGGCGATTGTATTTGCTCTAAAGATGTGGAGACATTACCTATTGGGAGTTCGATTCGAGTTGTTTACAGATCATAAGTTGTTGAAGTATCTTTTCTCCCAAAAGGATTTGAATCTTAGGCAGCAACGATGGCTAGAGTTTTTGGCATCATATGATTTTGGTATAGCCTATACTCCGAGAAAGGGTAACGCAGTAGTAGATGCGTTAAGTCGAAGACATGCAAGATTGGGAGCCATGTTTTCAGAATGGAAAAATCTCGAGTATTTAGCTGGATTTGACTTCAGGCCCAGATGTGAATTGGAACCTGAGATGTTGGCAAACTTATCGATAAGACCGACTCTTGTGGAAAGAATTGGCGAGTGCCAAAAGCGAGACGATAAGCTTGTCAAGATTATCCGTGATTTGGAATCTGGATTGGACCCAGAAAAAGATAAAGGATTCGAGGTCGATCGAGAGGGTTGGCTTCGAAAGCAAGGACGACTAGTTGTTCCCGATATAGATGAATTAAGAAATGAAGTTCTGAAGGAAAGTCATCACTCGAAGCTGACAATTCATCCAGGTGGAAATAAGATGTATCGGGATATGAAGAGAACCTATTACTGGGAAGGTATGAAGAAGGATGTTGGAAATTTTATTTCCAAGTGCATGAACTTCCAGTTGGTAAAAGCTGAGCAAAAGAAGCCCAGTGGATTGCTTCAGCCATTAGAAGTTCCTACATAGAAGTGGGAGCTAATATCGATGGATTTTATTGATGGACTACCTAGAACAAGGACGGGAAATGAAGGGATTTGGGTCATCGTAGATCGTTTGAGTAAGAGTGTGAGATTCATTCCTGTTCGATCAACTAGGACTGCATCAAAGTTGGCTGAGCTGTATGTTAAGTGGATAGTTCGATTCCATGGTATTCCAAAGAGTATAGTGAGCGATCGAGACCCATTGTTCACTAGTGGATTTGGAAGAGCTTTCAGGAAGTTCTGGGAACCGAGTTGTGTTTGAGTACAGCTTATCATCCCCAAACAGATGGTCAGACTGAGAGAGTCAACCGAGTTTTGGAAGATCTCCTCAGAGCATGCGTCTTAGATTTCGGAGGATCATGGGAAGATCACCTTCATTTGGTGGAATTTTCGTATAATAACAGTTACCAATCAAGCATTGGTATGGCACCGTATGAGGCATTGTATGGAAGACCGTGTAACTCTCTGACATGTTGGTTAGAAACAGGAGAAAAGCTGATACTTGGGCCAGAAATGATTCGACAAACTTCAGATTGCATAGAGATCATTCGGCAACGAATGAAGGCAACCCAAGACCGACAGAAAAGTTATGCTGATAAGCGTCGTAAGGATTTGGAATTCGACGTAGGTGATATGGTTTTTGTGAAGATTTCTCCACTGAAGAATGTTATTCGATTCGGGAAGAAAGGAAAATTGACTCCGAGATTTGTTGGACCATTCCCGATCATCGAGCGAATTGGAAAGCTCGCTTATAAATTGGAGTTACCAGAAAAGATGTCGGGTGTGCACAATGTTTTTCACATATCATATCTACGGAAATATGTGCATGACTCGAATACTGTGGTTTCTGCTGATAGCTGTGAAGATTTTGAAGTTGACCTAGTTGATAAGAGACCTCGTAAGCCGCTTCGTGTTGTGGAAACCGACACGAAACAGCTTAGGAGGAAGGTAGTTAGGTTGCTCAAGATACAATGGAGTGATGATGTTAACGACTGTACATGGGAGGTGGAAGAGAGGATGAAGGCAGCTCATCCTGAACTCTTCGAGGTATGGCCATCAGGTGTCGTGTCATCTCACGACATTGTAAATTGTTCTAGTCTTAGAATTCTGCATGGTAGGCTAGTAATTGGATGCATGATTTGTTGATTGCCATGGATGGTAGGCATGCAGAATAATTTTTGATTGCTCTTGTTTGTTTGGAATTTCAGGGGCGAAATTCCTAAGGGGGAGAGAATGTAACGACCCGTATTTTTACGGATCAAAAGATTGTAAAACAGTTGTTATTAGGTTGTTAGTGTTGTTAAGTCGTCCAGAGTTTAAGTCGTTCGAAGCTTAAGTCGTGTGGTAGTTAAGTCATGGAGCGACTTAAGAGATTGGAGCGACCTAAGGAGTTTGGTCGTGTTGGGACTTAGGTCGTGAAGAAGGTTAGGTCGTGGAGCGACTTAAGGAGTCGATGACTTAAGGATTAGCGGCATAGGAGTAGCGACCTAGGAGACTGGGCGAGCTAACGACTTAAGAAGGATAGGTCGGCAACGACCTATGGAAGTTAGTAGTATAAGTGAACGACTTAGGAGTTAACGGCTTAAGTTAGTAAGCGACTTAAGGAGGGTAGCGACTTAAGAATTAGCGGCAACGACCAAGGGGGTTAAGCGGGTTAACGACTTAAGGAAGCTAGGTCGTTCGAGCGACTTAAGGATTATAGGTCGTAAGTCGTTGAAGACCCTGTGTTGGAGTTAGGTCGTAAGTCGTTGAGTCGTAAGTCATTAAGTCGTCCAAACGACTTAAGTAGAAATGTGGCAGTGTGTTAAGTCGCTAAGTCGTATCTTGTTGAGTCTTAGGTCGTGCCTAAGTGTTAGATCATGCGTATGTGTTAAGCCGTGCACGTGTTAGGACGACAATGAAGTTAAGTCGTAGGATCTGCTAAGTCGTAAGTCGTAGGTCATGGGGTTTTTATAAGTCGTGGACGACTTAAGGGGGCGAACGACCTAAGGAATTTCCAGCCTATAAATACACGTCCTTGCCTCACTTTTTGGGATCCGGATTTTGAAGCGATGAAGTGCTGCCATTTTGAGAGCTCGAGTTCTACACTTCTTCACTTCTTTTCTCCACTTTAATCTTGTGCTTCCTTCCATCCAAATCGAAGATAAAATCGAAGATCTAAGAGCTTAGATTGAAGATCTACATCCATCGAAGAGAGATTTCATCATTTGAAGCGGAATTTTGGAGAATCGAGTTAGATCCTTCGCTGTCCAGATCTGAAGTGTGTTGCTTTTGAGGTGTTTGGGTGATTCGGTGAGTGGTGGTTATCTCTCACACGGATCCAAAGGAGTATATCGGATTGGTGGCTTGATTTTGTGTTAAAATAGTGATTTCCATGCATTTTCTTAATATTAAGTATAGATCTATTGTTCATGATGATTTGACATCCATTTTACTACATGTTAACCTATGCAAGTTCATTCGTCAAGTTGTAGAGATATTTCTCATGATTCATGCTTGTTAGATTTGGACTCTTTATTTACAAAATTACCATTATTGTTATAAATGTTTATTAGATCATGTTTTGAATGCTTGATTACTTGGATTAATGATTGACTTGATTGATTGTTATAAATTAGTTGATTGATGATTTGATTTGGACAAGATGGTCGAAGATGGTTCAAAAGCTAAGGGAAAGGCTCTTGAATAAGAAAAGCTACTCGTGGCATATGATGCGGATGAAAAAGCTCATATGGATAGATTTGATGATGATGTTGAGATGAGGCTTTGCTATGATGAGATGAAGCGAGGAATGATGTGAGATAGCCTTGGTTTAATCCAGACGGGATCATTCCAAGCATGTTGATGACTCGGTGAAATGGTTCGAGTTTGAGGATAATGGTTGGCTCGAGAGGCGCTTGAGCTAGTATGAAAATAGTCGTCGAGGAGGATGACTAGAAGGCTGAGGTTTCATCGTTGTTGAAGGTTCTAGCAGACTCAAAGCAAGAGTACGCTGGGCAGATTCGATAGTCCCAAAAGACTACAGTTGGTAGTCGAGCACTCTGGGCAGATTCGATAGTCCTAGGCACGGGCTGCGACGACGTGCGGAGTTATGTCTAGAACCGGGGTACCATTAGCCCTTGACGGACGGCTGAAAGAATGTGCCGTTCATTCAATTAACGGTGGTATCAAAGCAATGATAACAGTGATAGCCAGAGTCATGGATGTTTGAATGTATCGTCATTCGGTCTCAAGAGCGGTATTTTCTAGGTGCTTATCTGATCTTGGTTTAGGCCTTGTGGGTTTGTACCTAGAAAACATCGACCTTGACTCGAGTGATAATTGCTTTACTTTAATTGTCTGATTTGCTATGTTTACTTCTACTTAGTGTGTCTGGGGGCTATCACTGTAGAAAGAGGTGGAGTGGGAGGGTTGGATTCCTATTCCTTTTACCTTTATGCTAATTTGGTATGTTGTTAGTTAATTTACCGCTCACTAAGACTGTTGTCTGACTCAAGGCTTTATGTTTAACTCTTATTGCCTTGGGCTGTTCATCCATTTTGGGATGGGCAGACTAGGTAGCAGGTGACAGGTGCTGTTCTTAGTAACCGACGATGCTGATGACGAAGACGAGCTGGAGGCTTACATATCATTTTCTTATTATATGTACTGGATGTTCCGCTGCTTGTATGATTCTCTGAGTGATATGTAGTGAGGCTTGATGTATTGACTATTCAGATGTTTGTATTCAACTATTATGAAGCTTAATTCTATTTTGTGAAGCTTCACTATATATATTCTCTATTGTATTTTATCCATGCGCTGTGAGTAATACAATAGATTCTGCTGTTTTAACTTACCTCCGACGATCACCCATGGCTGCCTAGCACACCTTTCAGCGCACTATTCCCTTGTTCAGTGCAGGGGTCATGGGCGGTCATCACAGTTCGTTTTAGAAATAGTGGTCGAGTCGATCTACAGATTTCTTTTGATAAACAAATTTTAATTTAAATTCCCAAGTATGTTTTGCTATACAAAAGATATAAGTATATATTATTTTGAGATGATTTGAAATGAAATCCGGTACTTAGTTCTTAAGATTTCTGTTAATCAATGATTTTCAGTTATTATAAAAGAATGGAATCTTGACTATTTTAATAAGTTGGAAACTTCCAAAATTGAAACCTGAATTAAAAGGAATTTGTTTAATGAAAATATAAGAAATTGGAGATTTGTAACTTGTAAATTTAAAAGATAATAAAAATTAAGACGATGTAAATTGTTGAACATTTTGTAACTAAACTAAATAAGATAAATTTGTATAACGTTCAATTACATTCAAAAAACATATATAAATCTTACCGGAAATATTTAAAAAGTTGAAACGTTAAATATGAATATGTAATAGAATATTATACAAGTGAAACTTAGTAACAAAAATGTTTCAAAATGAACGTATGTTTATAAATGAAAAATTAAGATGTATAAGGAATATATAAACTTATGTTAATGGTTGAAATGCTTAATAATCGAATTGGATAGTAAAAGTGAATATCACTTAAGTAAATGATTATAAACTTAAGAAATTGTTGAAATGATTCATAAATATATTTAATATTAAATGATACTATATATGAAGGAATGGATGTAAATTTAAAAGTTAAGAAACTTAAGTATGAATTATTCATTAATGAATATTAATATTAAATGGAATTCAAGTTTTATAAGTAAATAATAACCGTGGATTAAATTTGCAAAGAAACTTATATAATACTTTAAGAATTGATTTATTGACGTTCTAAATAATTGAATGGAAAATAACATATGTAAGTAAAAGAATGTAAATTAATGGAAAAATGACATTGTATGAATGAATGAAAATAAATAAAAGAATAAAAGGAAACCAATAGAAGAAACTTAAATAACATTTAAATTCTATATTGTTTGGCTAATGGGAAGTTTGGGAAAGGATACATCAAATTGTTTAAGGTTGTATGAATAATCTATTAAGTAATTATCTAAGGCTGTTGAGCGTAGGGTATGCTTAGTAGTTTATTCGTCACCCTTGTACGATTAAAAGTTCCTGAACATGAACAAACCATTAGTTTTGGTTGCTATGGATGTATGATTGATTTTTTTGTTGCATATAATGGCTGTACTGCTTTTGTTTGCATATGATTATGTATATTGTGTGCTATTTGTGCTATTGATTTGAAACAACTAAAATATTACTCTTTTACATAATTTTAACTCTTTTGGATTATATAAGTGAAATACAGGTTTATGGAAGCAGTAGCTACTACTTTTGGTTTCATAAATAAAGTTGTTTGCCCGGTAAATAGGTAAGTTTTCGGATTACGGTTTTGCAGTTATATTTTATTGCTTTCCCCATGGTTTGGGATGTTTACTTTTGAAATATTATATATATATTGAAATTATTGATATTATTATTATTCCGGACCTAACCGTGTAGAGGAGACTCTACCGAAATTTTTCGTAAATTTAAGACTTAGAAAATTTTGTGAAAGTTGAGTTATTTTCAAATCCTTATTAAACCAAATTATATAAATTAAGTGTTTATAAATTGATTATTTTGAATAAAAAATTATATCAAATTTCTTAATTCCTTCTTGTTCTTTTTCGAGAACGAAAAGTTTTGAGTGAGAGAGAGTGTAACGACCCGTATTTTCGATAATTAAAACTATTAAATTAAATAAGATTTTGAAATTTAATATTTTGGGAAACTAAAATTTATGATTTATTAATGAGAAAAATAATTTGAATATAATTTAATAATGTTGTTTGGATGTTATTGACAACTATTTTAATATAATTTCAATCAATTGAAATAATTGTAAAGTTGATTTGGTTGTAATTGTAAATAAGGAATAACATAATTGTTGGAATTAACGTAATTAAATATTGCAGTTAAAATGAGTTAAGATTATAACTGTAGAATATGAATATAATAAAATGTAAACTAATTTTAATTATATTCATATCGTAATAGTTGATTCAATAATAAGAGTGAGAATCAAAATAAAAGAATTTATTGGAATTTAAATATAATTAACTGGGGTTTTATTACAGTTGTAATTGAACGCTGAAATTAGTGCAATATTTAAATATTAGATTTAACATGGAAAATTTATTTTAAAGATTTTAAATTTCTATGTAATCAAGAATGATAAAATTGTTAACTTTTAATTTAGAAATTTAGTAATTTAAAAGTGATTAAATCAATTTAATAATAATTTATTTAATTAACGTGAAAGTTTGCCATTTTGGCCACTGTCTCGGATTTCGACGAAACTAGTTTCATCGAATCCGTAATAGTGAATTGTTATAGGATTTTAAGTTTCGTAGCGATCGAACTTATCGTTTGATCGTGTGAGCTCAAAATGCGTAGAAATAAATTAATAGAATTTTAATGAATATAATTTGATTTTAAAAGCTAACTTCTGTATACAATAGAATTAGGGTTTGAAACTAGTTCCATTGAGTTTAAAATTATTGAAAACCTATATTTTGATATATGGGATGACCTACTTGCGTTTCGGGAATGAACTGTAACGACCCGGTATTTGAACCATTCGCATCCGCACATATCGGACTTGAATTGCTCAAAATATCAGATTGTTAATTTATATTTGGCAAAACTCAGCGTATACAGTAAATAATCAGTCATAGAAAAAATACACAGAGTAATATAACAATAAGAAGCGGAATAGATAAATAGTAGTTCATGAAGCCACTATATAAACATCAGAGTTAAAACAAAATACAACAGAAAACTCGAATACATGGAAGTCCCAATACATAGTCAAATGACAAAATCTGAATATAACACTGGAGCCAACTGGATAACTGAAAGCTGAATAGATATAAATGGATCTCCAAGCGAAGCTCCAAACTCCAAAGGTGAGTCTCAAATGCTGTGACACCCAGTCTGACCCGAGCATAAAGCAAAACACAAAACAATCGAGTCAGGATTAACATTCTTATATTAATAAATTCAACTCAAGTGAAATGTCAACTGAAATACAAGTAACTTAAAGGATAATTGGGATTTCCATCCTCTAAGGATTCGTGGAACTATCTACTATGTAGCAATATACGCTATTATAATATGTCTATACTAAAGTAAACTATCAAAATAGCGTTAAGGCGTTACCCATATCCCCCTTAACACATTTTATATATTCCCGAAGTCTATACAATGCCGTACGCTCCACCAAACTGGTGGTTTACACAGAGAACACCACATAGGTACTGTAACGACCCGTATTTTACGGATCGAAACATCGTAAAAACTGTTGTCATTTGATCGATAGTATTGTTAAATCGTTTGAAGCTTGAGTCGAGTAGTAGCTTAAGTCGTGTAGAAGATGAGTCGAGTGGTAGCTTAAGTCGTGGAGCGACCTAAGAGATAGAAGAGACCTAAGGAGTTTGGTCATGTTGGAGCTTAGGTCGTGAAGGAGGTTAGGTCGTAGACGACTTATAGGAATTTGGCGACTTAAAGTAATTGACGACTTAAGGGGAGTTGGCGACCTAAGTAATTTGGCCGTATTGGGACTTAGGTCGTGAAGAAGGATTAGGTCGTAGACGACTTAAGATAGTGGCGACTTAAGAGTTAGCGGCATAGGAAACTGGGCGAGTTAGCGACTTAGGGAGGATAGGTCGGCAACGACCTAAGGAAGCTGGTGTTAGGTCATATATGCTAAGTCGTATCTTGCTGAGTCGCTATAGCATGATTAGTTAGGTCGTAGACGACCTATGATAGTACTGGGTATAGTTAGGTCGTGAGGTGTTAGGTCGTAACCCAGCTAAGTCGTATCCCAGTTAGGTCGTGTAGCGTTAGGTCGTTAAGTCGTATCTCAGTTAGGTCGCGACTTATGATAAGTCGTTAGGTCGCGCAATGTGTTAAGTTGCGCATTAGTGTTGTGGCTTAAGTCGTGGGATCTGTTAGGTCGTAAGTCGTGGGATCTGTTAGGTCGCGTGAGGCTTATGAAGTTAAGTAGTATCCCAGTTAGGTCGCGCATAGGGGTTTAGGTCGTTGGGTCTGTTGGTCGCGCAGAACTGTTAGGTTGTTAAGTCGTAGGTCGGAGATAGTTAGGTCGTGGACGACCTAAGGGGGCGGACGACCTAAGATTTTTCCAACCTATAAATACGGGGTTTTGCCTCACTTTTTGGGATCCGGATTTTGAAGTGACGAAGTCCTGCCATTTTGAGAGCTCGAGTTCTACACTTCTTCACTTCTTTTCTCCACTCTAATCTTGTGATTCCTTCCATCCAAATCGAAGATCAAATCGAAGATCCAAGAGCTTAGATTGAAGATCTTCATCCATCGAAGAGAGATTTCATCGTTTGAAGCGGAATTTTTATAGATCGAGTTAGATCCTTCGCTGTCCAGATCTGAAGTGTGTTGCTTTTGAGGTGTTTAGGTGATTTGGGGAGTGGTGATTATCTCTCACACGGATCCAAAGGAGTATATCGGATCGTTGGCTTGATTTTGTGTTAAAATAGTGATTTCCATGCATTTCCGTAAACTTAAGTATAGATCCATTGTTCATGATGATTTGACATCCATTTTACTACATGTTAACCTATGCAAGTTCATTCATCAAGTTATAGAGATATTGCTCATGATTCATGCTTGTTAGATTTAGACTCTTTATTTACAAGATTTCCATTATTGTTATAAATGTTTATTAGATCATATTTGAATGCTTGATTTCTTGGATTAATGATTGACTTGATTGATTGTTGTAAAATAGTGGATTGATGATTTGATTTAGACAAGATGGTCGAAGATGATTCAAAAGCTAAGGGAAAGGCTCTTGAATTGGAAAAGCTGCTCGTGGAATATGTGGCGGATGATGAAGCTCATATGGATAGGTTTGATGATGATGATGTTGAGATGAAGCTTTGCTATGATGAGATGAAGCGAGGCATGGTACGAGATAGCCTTGGTTTAATCCAGACGGGATCATTCCAAGCATGTTGATAACTCGGTGAAATGGTTTGGGTTTGAGGATAATGGTTGGCTCGAGAGGCGCTTGAGCTAGTATGGAAATAGTCGTCGAGGAGGATGACTAGAAGGCTGAGATTTCATCGTTGTTGAAGGTTCTAGCATGCTCAAAGCAAGAGTACGCTGGGCAGATTCGATAGTCCCTAAAGACTACTGATTGGTAGTCGAGTACTCTGGGCAGATTCGATAGTCCTAGGCACGGGCTGCGACGACGTGCGGAGTTATGTCTAGAACCGGGGTTTCCATTAGCCCTTGACAGACGGCTGAAAGAATGTGCCGGTCATTCAATTAACGGTGGTGTCGAAGCAATGATAACAGTGATAGCCAGAGTCATGGATGTTTGGTTGTATCGTCGTTCGGCCTCAAGAGCGGTATTTTCTGGGTGCTTATTTGATCTTGGTTTAGGCCTTGGGGGTTTGTACTTGGAAAACATCGCCCTTGACTCGAGTGATAATTGGTTTACTTTAAATTGTCTGCTTTGCTATGTTTACTTCTGCTTAGTGTGTGTCTGGGGGCTATCACTGTAGAAAGAGGTGGAGTGGGAGGGTTGGATTCCTATTCCTTTTCCTTTATGCTCTTTTGGTATGTTGATTAGTTAATTTACCGCTCACTAAGACTGTTGTCTGACTCAAGGCTTTATGTTTAACTCTTATTGCCTTGGGCTGTTCGTCCATTTTGGGACGGGCAGACTAGGTAGCAGGTGACAGGTGCTGTTCTTAGTTTCCGACGATGCTGATGATGAAGACGAGCTGGAGGCTTGCACATTATTTTCCTATTATATGTATTGGATGTTCCGCTGCTTGTATAATTCTCTGAGTGATATGTAGTGAGGCTTAATTTATTGACTATTCAGATGTTGTATTCAACTATTATGAAGTTTTATTGATGAGATTCTATTCTGTGAAGCTTCACTATATATATTCTCTATTGTATTTTATCCATGCGCTGTGAGTAATACGATAGATTCTGCTGTTTTAATTTACCTTGGCAATCGTCCATGGCTACCTGGCACACTTTACGCACTATTTCTAGGTTCAGTGCGGGGGTCATGGGCGGTCGTCACATTTGGTATCAGAGCATTGGTTAATCGATTTTACCCAACGCTCGCTGACGTAACTACGTATGAGAGGCGTAATTGTATTTTGATGGATGATTACTATATAATATAGTAGCTTAGAAAGATTTGAGTCCTTTATGCAGTTGTTTCTCAAGGTGTGCTGATCATTTCTTTTGTAGATATTAAGAATGAGTCAAAGAGGGAGACCAGCTGCTAGGGAAGGCCGTGCTACTGAGGGGGCTGCTGATTATGCAGCTATGTTCGAAGCTATGATGACCTCGATCATGAGAAGGATGCCAGTTCCGGGGTCAGCAGTTGATGTTGGAGTTCAAGTCCAAACTCCAAAACCGGTGGATTTTGCTAAGCTATGTAAAGACTATACTGCTCTTGGAGGAAAGGTTTTCTTGGGAACAGAATCAACCATTGAAGTCCAGAGATGGATAGATGCTTGTAGAAGGATCTTTGGTGATTTGGGAATTGAGGATGCGACTAAAAGGAAGTTAGCATCAAGACAACTTCAAGGAAGAGCTTCTGATTGGTGGAATTCTATCACCATTGATACTCCGGAGGAAGAAATTACTTGGGAGAAATTCGAAGTCAGATTTGAAGCTAAGTTCATTTCTACAGCTCAGAAGTCTGTTCTGTTCAAGAAGTTTGTGGAGCTCAAGCAAAATGGAAGACCAGTTCTTGAGTATGTTTCTGAGTTTGAAGCTTTATCCAAGTATGCCCGGTCGTATATTGAATCTTCATACCAGAAGAATGAGAAGTTTGTAATAGGCTTGGACAGTTATCTTGGGAGGCAGTTGGTGGATCATTTGGACGATTCATTTGAGAAGCTTGTGGAGAAAGCTCTCAGGCATGAGAATCTGTTTCCTAAAGAGGGATCTGTTGTTGCTGTGACCAAGGGAGAGTCTAGACCACAGCAGGGTGGATACAAGAAGAGGAAGCAGCAGCAACAAAAGGGTAAGGATGGCCAGAAGAAGCCAAAGGGCGAAGTGACCTGCTATAATTGTCAGCAGAAGGGCCATTTCTCCAAAAATAGCAAGAATCCGAAGGTGCCAGTGAAGTGTCACAACTGTGACAAGCCGGGGCATGTCAAGAGGAATTGTCCAGAACCACGGAAGGACAAGCAGATTGTGCAAGCTTATGCTTTGGGAGCTGTTCCATCATCTTCGAAAGCTCCTACCGTTGAAGAGAAAGGAAAGAGTGTGGTGGTTCAAGGTACTCTTTCCATATGTGGTGTTCCAGTGAGAGTGCTATTTGATACTGGGGCGTCGCACTCGTTTGTTTGTAACAAACTTGTAGGCCGGTTAGGTTTAGAACCGGATATTGTTGATAGGCCATTCGTTGTGACTAATCTAGTTGGGGGTTCGTCTTGTTTGTGTATGCTATGCCGTGGTCTGATTGTATCGAGTCATGATTGCTCTTTTGTTTGTGATTGTTTTGTTCTGAACTTTGCGGGGTTCGGAATTATTTTGGGTATGGACTGGCTTAGGAAGTATGCAGCAAAGGTTGATTGTGAAAGGTTGGAGGTGACAGTCGAGAATGTGGAGGGGCGAAAGGTTGTGATACGATGTAAGCATGAGGAAGGCGTCTTCATGAGCTTCATGTATTCGCTGGTTGTTCCACGGGATGGACTGTCATCGTTGCCAATCGTAAATGGATTTGAGGATGTCTTTGATGAGGTCAAAGGGTTACCGCCGCATAGAGAGATCGAGTTTCGTATAGATCTAGTTGAAGGAGCCAGACCTGTTGTGATGCCTCTTAGGCGGATGGTGCCTAGGGAACAGCAGGAGTAGAAGGTGCAGGTTGATGATCTTTTACAGAAAGGATTCATTCAGCGTAGTGTGTCCGAATGGGGTGCACCAGTTGTGTTTGCAACCAAAGCAGATGGATCGTTGAGGTTGTGTGTGGATTATCGTGAGCTGAATAAGGTGACTAAGAAGAACAAGTATCCATTGCCGAGAATAGATGACTTGTTTGATCAGCTTCACGAAGCTAAGGTGTTTTCTCAGATGGATTTGGCGACGGGATTTCACCAGTTAAGAGTGGCTAAGGATAGTGTGCCAAAGACTGCTTTCAGGACACCATCCGGTTTCTTTGAGTGGCTGGTAATGCCGTTTGGATTGACTAATGCGCCAGCATATTTTGTGGATCTTATGAATAGAGTATTCAGAGATCAGTTGAGCAAGTTCGTACTAGTGTTCGTGGATGATATTCTGATTTATTCCAGAACTGAAGAAGAACACACGACGCACTTGCGTATTGTCTTGGAAATCTTACGAAAACATCAGCTGAAGACTAAGTTTTCGAAGTGTCACTTCTGGAAGAGTGAAGTGAGGTTCTTAGGCCATATTATTTCTGGAAATGGAATAGCGGTTGATCCCGCCAAGATAGCAGCAATCCAGGATTGGGTTAGACCTAAGAATGCATCTGATGTGAGAAGTTTTCTTGGATTAGCAGGATATTATCGTCGATTTATCAAAGACTTCTCCAAGGTGGCTACACCATTGATAGGATTGACGAAAAAGAACCAAGTATTCAGATGGGATGATAAGTGTGAGCAAGCTTTCGGAATCCTGAAAGAGCGATTGACGAGTGCTTCTGTTTTGACTATTCCAAGTGGGAATGATGAGATGATGGTTTACACCGACGCATGTGGTACTGGACTTGGAGCAGTGCTGATGTAGAAGAATAGAGTTATTACGTATGCAAGTCGACAACTGAAGCCGCATGAAAGGAATTACCCGACTCATGATTTGGAATTAGCGGCGATTGTATTTGCTCTGAAGATGTGGAGACATTATCTATTGGGAGTTCGATTTGAGTTGTTTACAGATCATAAGTCGTTGAAGTATCTTTTCTCCCAAAAGGATTTGAATCTTAGGCAGCAATGATGGCTAGAGTTTTTGGCATCATATGATTTTGGTATAGCCTGTATTCCAGGAAAGGGTAACGCAGTAGCAGATGCGTTAAGTCAAAGACATGCAGGATTGGGAGCCATGTTTTCAGAATGGAAGAATCTCGAGTATTTAGCTGGATTTGACTTCAGGCCCAGATGTGAATTGGAACCTGAGATGTTGGAAAACTTATCGATAAGATCGACTCTTGTGGAAAGAATTGCCGAGAGCCAAAAGTGAGACGATAAGCTTGTCAAGATTATCCGTGATTTGGAATCTGGATTGGACCCAGAAAAGGATAAAGGATTCGAAGTCGATCGAGAAGGTTGGCTTCGGAAGCAAGGACGACTAGTTGTTCCCGATATAGATGAATTAAGAAATGAAGTTCTAAAGGAAAGTCATCACTCGAAGCTGACAATTCATCCAGTTGGAAATAAGATGTATCGGGATATGAAGAGAACTTATTACTGGGAAGGTATGAAGAAGGATGTTGGAAATTTTATTTCCAAGTGTATGAACTGCCAGTTGGTAAAGCCGAACAGAAGAAGCCAAGTGGATTGCTTCAGCCATTAGAAGTTCCTACATAGAGTGGGAGCAAATATCGATGGATTTTATCGATGGGTTACCTAGAACCAGAGCGGGAAATGAAGGGATTTGGGTCATAGTAGATCGTTTGACTAAGAGTGCAAGATTCATTCCTGTTCGATCGACTAGGACTGCATCAAAGTTAGCTGAGCTGTATGTTAAGTGGATAGTTCGATTCCATGGTATTCCGAAGAGTATAGTGAGTGATCGAGACCCATTGTTCACTAGTGGATTTTGGAAGAGCTTCCAGGAAGTTTTGGGAACCGAGTTGTGTTTGAGTACAGCTTATCACCCTCAAACAGATGGTCAGACTGAGAGAGTCAACCGAGTTTTGGAAGATCTCCTTAGAGCCTGTGTTTTAGATTTCGGAGGATCATGGGAAGATCACCTTCATTTGGTGGAATTTTCGTATAATAACAGTTACCAGTCAAGCATTGGTATGGCACCGTATGAAGCATTATATGGAAGACTGTGTAACTCTCCGATGTGTTGGTTAGAAACAGGAGAAAAGTCGATGCTTGGGCCAGAGATGATTCGACAGACTTCAGATTGCATAGAAATCATTCGACAGCGAATGAAGGCAGCCCAAGACAGTCAGAAAAGTTATGCCGATAAGCGTCGGAAGGATTTGGAATTTGACGTAGGTGATATGGTTTTTGTGAAGATTTCTCCATTGAAGAATGTTATTCGATTCGGGAAGAAAGGAAAATTGACTCCAAGATTTGTTGGAACTTTCCCGATCATCGAGCGAATTGGAAAGCTCGCCTATAAATTGGAGTTACCAGAGAAGATGTCGGGTGTGCACAATGTTTTTCATGTATCATATCTACAGAAGTATGTGCACGACTCGAATACAGTGGTTTCTGCTGATAGCTGTGAAGATTTTGAGATTGATCTAGTCGACAAGAGACCTCGTAAGCCGCTTCATGTTGTGGAAACTGACACGAAACAGCTTAGGAGGAAGGTAGTTAGGTTGCTCAAGATACAATGGAGTGATGATGATAACGACTGTACATGGGAGGTGGAAGAGAGGATGAAGGCAGCTCATCCTGAACTCTTCAAGGTATGGCCCTAAGGTGTCGTGTCATCTAACGACATTGTAACTTGTTCTAGTTTTAGAATTTTGCATGCTAGGATAGAATTGGACGCATGGTTTGTTGATTGCTATGGATGGTAGGCATGCAGAATAGTCTTTGACTGCTCTTGTTTGTTTGGGATTTCGGGGGCGAAATTCCTAAGGGGGAGAGAATGTAACGACACGTATTTTACGGATCAAAACATCGTAAAAACTGTTGTCATTAGATCGATAGTATTGTTAAATCGTTTGAAGCTTGAGTCGAGTAGTAGCTTAAGTCGTGTAGAAGATGAGTCGAGTGGTAGCTTAAGTCGTGGAGCAACCTAAGAGATAGAAGAGACCTAAGGAGTTTGGTCATGTTGGAGCTTAGGTCGTGAAGGAGGTTAGGTCGTAGACGACTTATAGGAATTTGGTGACTTAAAGGAATTGACGACTTAAGGGGAGTTGGCGACCTAAGGAATTTGGCCGTATTGGGACTTAGGTCGTGAAGAAGGATTAGGTCGTAGACGACTTAAGATAGTGGCGACTTAAGAGTTAGCGGCATAGGAAACTGGGCGAGTTAGCGACTTAGGGAGGATAGGTCGGCAACGACCTAAGGAAGCTGGTGTTAGGTCGTATATGTTAAGTCGTATCTTGTTGAGTCGCTATAGCATGATTAGTTAGGTTGTAGACGACCTATGATAGTACTGGGTATAGTTAGGTCGTGAGGTGTTAGGTCGTAACCCAGCTAAGTCGCAAAGATCGTTAGGTCGTATCCCAGTTAGGTCGCGACTTATGTTAGGTCGCGTGGATGCTTAAGGGGTTAGGTCGTGTAGCGTTAGGTCGTTAAGTCGTATCTCAGTTAGGTCGCGACTTATGATAAGTCGTTAGGTCGCGCAATGTGTTAAGTCGCGCATTAGTGTTGTGGCTTAAGTCGTGGGATCTGTTAGGTCGTAAGTCGTGGGATTTGTTAGGTCGCTTGAGGCTTATGAAGTTAAGTCGTATCCCAGTTAGGTCGCACATAGGGGTTTAGGTCGTTGGGTCTGTAGGTCGCGCAGAACTGTTAGGTTGTTAAGTCGTAGGTCGGAGATAGTTAGGTCGTGGACGACCTAAGGGGGCGGACGACCTAAGATTTTTCCAACCTATAAATACGGGGTTTTGCCTCACTTTTTGGGATCCGGATTTTGAAGCGACGAAGTCCTGCCATTTTGAGAGCTCAAGTTCTACACTTCTTCACTTCTTTTCTCCACTCTAATCTTGTGATTCCTTCCATCCAAATCGAAGATCAAATCGAAGATCCAAGAGCTTAGATTGAAGATCTTCATCCATCGAAGAGAGATTTCATCGTTTGAAGCGGAATTTTTATAGATCGAGTTAGATCCTTCACTGTCCAGATCTGAAGTGTGTTGATTTTGAGGTGTTTAGGTGATTTGGTGAGTGGTGATTATCTCTCACACGGATCCAAAGGAGTATATCAGATCGTTGGCTTGATTTTGTGTTAAAATAGTGATTTCCATGCATTTCCGTAAACTTAAGTATAGATCCATTGTTCATGATGATTTGACATCCATTTTACTACATGTTAACCTATGCAAGTTCATTCATCAAGTTATAGAGATATTGCTCATGATTCATGCTTGTTAGATTTAGACTCTTTATTTACAAGATTGCCATTATTGTTATAAATGTTTATTAGATCATATTTGAATGCTTGGTTTCTTGGATTAATGGTTGACTTGATTGATTGTTGTAAAATAGTGGATTGATGATTTGATTTAGACAAGATGGTCGAAGATGATTCAAAAGCTAAGGGAAAGGCTCTTGAATTGGAAAAGCTGCTCGTGGCATATGTGGCGGATGATGAAGCTCATATGGATAGGTTTGATGATGATGATGTTGAGATAAGGCTTTGCTATGATGAGATGAAGCGAGGCATGGTATGAGATAGCCTTGGTTTAATCCAGACGGGATCATTCCTAGCATGTTGATAACTCGGTGAAATGGTTCGGGTTTGAGGATAATGGTTGGCTCGAGAGGCGCTTGAGCTAGTATGGAAATAGTCGTCGAGGAGGATGACTAGAAGGCTGAGATTTCATCGTTGTTGAAGGTTCTAGCATGCTCAAAGCAAGGGTACGCTGGGCAGATTCGATAGTCCCTAAAGACTACTGTTTGGTAGTCGAGTACTCTGGGCAGATTCAATAGTCCTAGGCACGGGCTGCGACGACGTGCGGAGTTATGTCTAGAACCGGGGTTTCCATTAGCCCTTGACGGACGGCTGAAAGAATGTGCCGGTCATTCAATTAACGGTGGTGTCAAAGCAATGATAACAGTGATAGCCAGAGTCATGGATGTTTGGTTGTATCGTCATTCGACCTCAAGAGCGGTATTTTCTGGGTGCTTATCTGATCTTGGTTTAGGCCTTGGGGGTTTGTACATGGAAAACATCGCCCTTGACTCGAGTGATAATTGGTTTACTTTAAATTGTCTGCTTTGCTATGTTTACTTCTGCTTAGTGTGTGTCTGGGGGCTATCACTGTAGAAAGAGGTGGAGTGGGAGGGTTGGATTCCTATTCCTTTTCCTTTATGCTCTTTTGGTATGTTGATTAGTTAATTTACCGCTCACTAAGACTGTTGTCTGACTCAAGGCTTTATGTTTAACTCTTATTGCCTTGGGCTGTTCGTCCATTTTAGGACGGGCAGACTAGGTAGCAGGTGACAGGTGCTGTTCTTAGTTTCCGACGATGCTGATGACGAAGACGAGCTGGAGGCTTGCATATTATTTTCCTATTATATGTATTGGATGTTCCGCTGCTTGTATAATTCTCTGAGTGATATGTAGTGAGGCTTGATGTATTGACTATTCAGATGTTGTATTCAACTATTATGAAGTTTTATTGATGAGATTCTATTCTGTGAAGCTTCACTATATATATTCTCTATTCTATTTTATCCATGCGCTGTGAGTAATACGATAGATTCTGCTGTTTTAATTTACCTTGGCAATCGTCCATGGCTGTCTGGCACACTTTACAGCGCACTATTTCTAGGTTCAGTGCGGGGGTCATGGGCGGTCGTCACAGGTACGGTACAGAACAAACTCATAGAAGGCGCGATAGGGCATGCGACAATGCACTCGAGGCAATTCCAAGGTAGATATACTGTTTGTGTATCCGGACTGGTGGTAACGCATAGCAAGCTACTACCGCCCACCTCGTGACACACTCCCAAATCAAAGGGTGCACCCAATCAAATCACAAAAGCAATATAATGGTATTGAAGAAATGTGCTCGATCGAAGGAATGACCTCACTTGGCCCAGCGTGGCTCCTATTTTAGCCGCATCAAGTTGACTCACGGGAGTCAGGGCTACGTAAATACCATATAGAATCGTCACCAAACCATCCTACTTCATTTCTGGAATCTCCACCACGTACACAGTTGTTAAAGTGGTTTTCGGTATTGGCAGAGAGTATGACAATATCCGATCCCGGTCTCTTTAACAACCAAACGCTTATTTCACACCGTGGTCATTTCATTTCAAATAGCTCATACTTCATATCAAAATATCATATTCATTTCGAAACCATATCAATTAAATATCATTATTCACTTTAAATAATATTCATTTCCAGAATCGTAACACTTACAAAATTATAACACTTTCGAAATCATAGCACTTTTGAAATCATAGCACTTCGACTTAAACAGTTTAGATATTAAAAATAGTATATAAAATAAATAGTTGTAGATTAAAAGAGTTTATATATTAAAATAATTTATATATTTAAATAGTTTATATATTAAAAATATTTTATATAATAAAAAGTTTCCTCCAATTTCGCAGATCTATTCAAATCACCTTAAATTCCAAAAATTCAAATTGAATCAATTCCAGTTTAACCGTTTCAATTTAAAGTTCAAAGAAGTTTAGACGTTCAAACATTTACAATATATAAATTTCATTTAAATTTCAACATTTAACTTTAATTTTTATTCAAATTGGAGCATATCCACTTAATCATTTTGATAGCAATTTATTAAAATCCCAATTCATAAATTTAAATCAATATTAAATATCCAATCTCAATTTTATTTAAAATTTGAAAATATTCATTTAATCACTTTTTACCAAATCAAGTTATAAATCATATTTTCAAAATCTCAAAATCAATGAGTTCAAATAAATTCTTATTTAAATTCAATTATTAACCAATTAAATTTCAAGTCAATTTTACTTTATTTTTCCAACCTTTATTTATTAAGGTTATAAAATCTATTTTTAAGATATTAATATAAATTGAAATAAATACTTAAACATATTATGGATCCAATTAAATTAAATTTATTAAATTAAATCTTATTTTATATATTTTTAAGAAAATAAATTTATAAGAACAAAACTTAAAATTTATAATTTCAAAACTAACTTATAAATTTAAAATTCCCAAAACATATAATTTAAAACTCTAAAATTTAGACATATATAAGATACATTTAAACATATTATATTTTAAAAATCAATATTTATTAAAACCCATATATTTCCCTTCAAAATTTTGGAAATCATTTTCAAAATATAGACCAACGGTGTCCGTATATAATTTTCTATCCAATGGTCAAGTGATACGGATATTTATCATTTCAATCCGGAATTTAAATATCTACGGGTATATATCATTTCAACCCGTAATCTCAGAAATTTAAAATCAATGAAAATCACTTGGGTTTATCATTTCAACCCATAAAGATTCTCCCTTATTCTACAAAATCGTTCGGGTATGTATCATTTCAACCCATAGGGAATTCTAAATTAACAAGGAACTTGCAGAGTGAGAACAAATATAATAATAATAATATAATATATCAACAAAAGGCATATATTATCAGTGATAAAGTTAATTATAATATAAATAACAGATTATAGTGTCAAATGTCACAGGTGAATAATAACAGATAATGGCATATCATATATAACAATTAAATAATTAACTATTCAAATTTTAACAACATATTTCAATTGTCGTTTCAAGTGAAATCAAATCTACTAAGTATAAGAATGTTAATCGTGAGTGATCGCTCACCTTTCGAGGCTAGAGAGAGAACAGGACAAGCACCCGGAATGAATAACGAAATTTGAAAATTGACCAATCCAAACAATAGATGTTAAAGAGAAGTGAGCTAAACACGGATTTGAGGGACAAAGCTGATCAATAGGAATTGATGAGGACAAATCAAATCAGCTTGCTATAAATGGAATATATATATATATATATATTATTATAATTTTATTAAATCAATATTTTAATTTACTACAAAGGTTAAAAAAAATATATAAATATGATTCAAAATCATTATTTTTAAAAATACAAATATTAAAAAAATCAAAGGTATATATATTATATTTAAAATCAATACTTATATATATATACTTTAAAAGTGTGTCCAAGTATATTTTTATTTAAAATATCTATATATATACTTTAAATCTAAATACATAAACTTGCATATATATTCTTTAAACTTAAAATTTTTATACATAAAAATTGAAATATACTGACTTTAAAATCACAGTATCTACAATAGTGAAACACATACATAAATCCTTATATCTATATTATAAAATCAATATAGACTTAGTTTATTATAATATATTTAAAATCCAACAGATTGTGTATGTATGCTCTGTTAATAAAGTTATATGCAGACTAAAATATATTATAATGAAATATATATATATGCAGGTTACTATGTAGTCTCAAATGTATATATATATATATAGATTATAATAAAATATATATAATTCCTTCTTCATTAAAACAAGATAACTGACATTATGTATAAAATCTTACTTTACTGTTGCCACAACAATTGCTACAATGTGAAATGTTCTATGTACACAACATCAAATGCAAATTCACTTTATATATATATAAACTTACTTAATTACAAACTCACCCAGGTCATATATAAATTTCGTATACAAACATTATATTTTATACCGTTTAAAACATATTACAAACATACATTTCATTATATATATATATATATATATCTAAACTACAGTTTTTATAGCTTATATAAACTTATACATATATAACCAGATCATATATATCCTGTATAACCTAAAATATATGCAAACCGATCATACATATATCTATAACTCGTACAAATTTATATTATTATTATTATTATTATTATTATTAGTATTATTTTAAACTCAATATATATATCTTAAAATCAAATCATCAATATATAAATATATTATATATAGCAAAATACAGGTATAGGCAAACATATATATATTTATACAAGTGTATATCAGAGGCAAATATGGCATACATATATACGCTGCTAGCTTCGATTGGAGAGGGGGATGATGCACGGGTGAAAGGTGTGGTCCTTGCAGTGGAAGGAAGGGAGCAAGGCATGGAGGAGAGGCTAGCTGCAGCTAGGGGAAAGTGGCGGCTCAGGTGGCGTGTAGGTCGGAGCTACCGTGTTGGACGCGGGTGAGAAGGTGTGGCTGCTTATGGGATTTCGGATGTTGCTTGGTTGCTTGGGTATGGGTGGAAGGTGATGTCAGCGGAAAAAGGAGGAGAGGCAGATAGACTTCGTGGTGGCGGGTGTTGGTAGCGGGAGGATCGGAGGCGGAAGTGGTAAAGGCGGAGGGACAAGGGAAGGTGATGGGACGTGTGTGGGGATGGGTTGCGATGGTGATACGATGGACTGGCCGAGCATGAGCAAGCATACATACGTAACTTTATATAATGTTTTGAAAGTTTTTTTAAGAATGGAATGGCCGAACAACAAAAAGAAGAGGAAAGAAACAGATGGAGTTGGCACAATGAAGAACAACCGTTTCTTAGATTGATATATACACCCCTTTTTCATTTATTATTTTTCTTCACAAGTACAATAGCAAGGCAAATGAATATGAAAAGGAAAAAAATGAATTGAAATGACGCACCATTTTGAATTCAAGACAATGGGAATAAGAAAAGTCAATCGTTGAATTCAAGGAAATATAATACTAATGGCTGTTGAGTTATACACGGTGGAAATTTGAATGGACACAAACTCAAAAAATCAAAAGACACAAAACGGGTACCGATACGGCTAACCGTTTCCACGGACTTCACTACGTACTGGACTCCAAAATACACAAATGAATATACTACAGATATCATCATGATGATACGAATAGAATGGTACACATATATGAGTGATACGATCATCCTATCAAAAGTCGACATTCGCTGCCAAATGGTTGCAAATTCACTGAAAAGAAGATAAACGAAGCTAGAGAAGTTCAAATTTGCCGAAACAAACTATGACGTCTCACTCAAAAAATGATTTACATTTTTATTGTATAAAATATTCAAATTTTGAAAATATTTTATTTCCTTCAAATTAACCGATTTTAAATTGAAATCAAAAATTACACAACAGAAAAATTTTCATATTCTCCAATAAATTTTACCAGTTGCTATGTTGAAATAGACGTATACCAAATATAAAAATTTTATTTCCAAATTTAATTATTTAATTTCAAGCAAAATTTAGTTAATTACGTTATAAAAGTCATTAAAATTTACGGGTCGTTATAGAAACGGGCTTTTCGGGTCGTTGTTACCGTTTCGACCCAATTCAATATGACCATTCGTTCTTATCCAACTCTGTCTTTATAAATGGATATTTCCTGAAACCCTAGCTGTCTATTCCAATTTCTATACGTATCTATTCAAATCATCAGCTCCTTCCTCCTTCCCAATGGCTGTCAATCAAAACCCTAGTTTCCGAATTCAAAATCAAATCGAAAATTTAAACTCCTCAAACTATATCAAATTATATACCGTTTTGAAGCTCTCGACAATACGAATCAATGACAAGTGTTTGTTTTCAGAAATAATGCTCGAGTCGATCTGGAATCGCCGTCAAAGGTCATAAATTGCGAAACCCTAATTGGCGATTTGGGGCTTTTTGATTCGCGCGCTACTTGGCGAAATTGGCTTATGGGTATTGTGGAGAGTGGTGTTTGGAGCCGATTGGTGGTGGAATCGTTGACTAATTCCACCCGATGCGGTCGAAAAATTGGTGTTAGGGTTTCGAAAACCCTAATTTGGTGAACGACGACGGAGCAATCTGGTGGTCGTGGCGGCCCAGGCTGGAGCGGCCGTGGATGAGCAACTTAGGGCTGACGACCGATCGAGGCAAGGGTGGCTGTGGTGGCGAAGTTTGGAGCAAAGACGTGGCGACTGGGGAGGTTCGTACGCGACTGTAAGATGGTAGGATAGGTGAGATATTTACCAAATTGCCATTGTTTATTTTAATTAAATATTTAAATTTCAAATCTTCTAGCTGACATAACTTTTACATACGAACTTGAATTTGGATGCGATTTCTTCCGTTGGGATCATGTCGAAATTTCGGACGATATGGAACAGGTTTGGCTACATTTTGAGACTATTCAAATTTCGAGCTTTATTTGGATTTTAAATCAACGAAAAATCAAAGGGGAGTGATTTACCCCACTCACGAATACTAAACCATCTTATGTTAGTTAAATTAAATTTAAGATGTGATAAGAATATTATTGGTTACTGTTTGGTAATTTAATTGGACATTTTAATTGTAATTGAATTTTATTGAATTTAATTACCATTTAAATTAATATAGAATTTAAATTGTTAGTTAAATACCTAATAATGATAACCAGTTAATTATTGTGATTTATTGGCTGATTTGGATGATGATTGTGATGGATGTTATTTGTTGACATTTTGGATGATTGGGTGTTTGTATCCCTGTTAATCACTATGGGTTGAAATGATACATACCCAATGATCTTATAGATTAGGGAAAATCGTTACGGGTTAAAATGATAAATCCAAGCAATTTTATTGATTTGAAAATTGTTGATAAGGGATACGGGTTGAAATGATATATACCCGGAAAATTTAACTATTTTGGGGTTGAAATGAAACATACCCTATCACTTGACCATAGGGTAGAAAATTATATACGGACACCGTTGGTCGGTTTTAAATTATTTTCTAAATGGTAAAGTATGTTTGATTTATAAATTTAATTTTTAAATTTAATTTAATGATTTTATTAAAAATTTATATTTGGAAAATAATTTATTTTATATGTTTTAAAGCTTCAAATTATAAGTTAATAAATGGTTTTAAATGTAAATTTAAGATTTTAACTAATAATTTTATTTAGTTTTAGATATATATTTTAAATAGTTTAAAATTTAATTTAATAAATTTTTTGATATAATATTAATATATACATTTTAAATTTAATTTAATATAATAAATATAGTTTTGATTTAATAAAATAAATATACTTTTAATTTAATATGATAAATATAGATTTTTTATAACGACTTTAATAAAATAAAATTTAAGAAGCTAAGTAGAGAATAATTTGTAATTAAATCCTATTTAAAGGATTTTATAAAAGATTTTTATAAAGGATTTTATAATAGTTTTATAAAGGATTTATAAAGGATTTTATAAAGGATTTTATAATGGTTTTATAAAGGGTTTTATAAAAGAACTTGTATAAAGGTATTTAGAAGCGTATAAAGGAATTTGTGTAAAAGTTTATGATAAAGGGAAGAGTTGTAAATTGTTTTGGGAATTTATAAATAGCTTTATAAATGGTTTTAAAGCATATAAATAGTTTATAAATGGTTTAGAAGAGATTTATAAATTATTTTCGAAATGGATTGAAAGAAATCTTCCTCGATATTTATGAAAATATTTATACTTTTGGAAAAAGTATATGGATATCTTGATATGAAGGTATAAACTGTTTCTGGATTTATTATTAAAAATGTTTTTTAATGACCACGGTGTGGAAAATATAACGATTGGTTGTTAAAGAGAACGGGGCCGAATATTGGTATACTGTCTGTCAATACCGGAACCACTTTAACAACTGTGCAAGTGGTGGAGAATCCAGAACGAAGTAGGTTGATTTGGTGAACACTTCTGGTATGAGGTAAGAACACAGCTCTGACCCCCGGGTCAGCTTGATATGACTAAAACAGGAGCTATACCTGGCCAAGTGAGGTTTCTCCTCCGATCGGGCACATTTCTTCGATACCATAAATGTTACTTTGTGATTGATTTGGTGACCACCTTCGATTTGATTATGGGATTGTGTTCCGAGGTGGGCGGTAGTAGCTGCTACGCGCTACCACCAGTCCGGGAGTGCAAAATGGTAGAATCCTACCATGGGCATTGCCTCGCGTACCTTGTTATATGCCTTATCGAGCCCACTACGATTTTGGTTTGTATCGTACCTATGAAGCGCCCCCAGTTAGCCCACCGGTTTAGTGGAGTTTACAGTACTATATAGACTACGACATTTGTAAAATGTGTTAAGGGGGATATGGGTAGTGCCTTAACTCTATTTTAATACTTTTCTTTACTAATAGACACTATATATAGCGTATATTACTACATATAAATAGCTTAACGAATCCTTAAGAGATGGAAAATTCTGAGCATCTCTTAAGTTATTGCACGTACGTTATACACTGGATAAGAGATGTAAAATCCTTAAAAATCTATGAAGCCATTACACACATATTTACTTATTGTTGATTTAACCTACATAAGATCTTTTAGTTCTAAATCGAGTGTTTTGTCTTTTCCTTACGCTCGGGTCAGCCCGAGCTTTTCAGTGTTGGAGAATATTTCTGGACGACAAAGACGGAGTTTAGTATTATTATTATTATTCCACTATATCATTATGTTCCGCTGCATTATCCTTTTTTACCTGTTGTATGTATAACTTTGATTGTATTGTAAAAGTGTAATCAAATGTATTTGTAAAACAGCTTCATGAACTGTTTATTTGATTATTATATTTTTTCATTCTGCTGCGAGATTCCGTGTTTGTTTTTTTTCGTTCTTTTCTCTTATTTTCTTATTTACCCCATTGACAATCCTCCCTTTTGAATGGTTTGAGTTAGACATGTGTGGTTTATTGTCGATTTAAACCGTCCAAAAAGGTGGGTCGTTACATTTTCAAATTCAAATAAAAGATGACTGTTTTAAAGGCTCACGAAGTACT
The DNA here is from genome assembly GCA_030737815.1 of Allium fistulosum. Lineage (NCBI taxonomy): Eukaryota > Viridiplantae > Streptophyta > Magnoliopsida > Asparagales > Amaryllidaceae > Allium > Allium fistulosum. The sequence goes on along the minus strand of CM060903.1, from coordinate 1,362,612,202 downwards.
GAAATATTTTTATGTTAGTTAAATTTAAAATTATGAAGTAATTTATTTTAAAGACTGTTGTTTGGTAGTTTTACTGACATATAAAATTGACATCTGGTTTGAACTGATAGAAATTTAAATTTACAGTTAAATTGAATTGGAATTAAATTACTAGTTAAACTCCCGATTATTAATAACTAGTTAATTGCTGTGATATTTTGACTATTTGGATGTTGATTGTGATGGATGCCTATTGGTTGATGTATTGGATGATTTGGGTGTATATTTATTTTATATTTTCCTGTTATCACCCTGTATTTTATTTGACAGTATATAAAATTGTTATTTGAATTATTTTGAATAAATTAAGAAATAGGTTGAAATGATATATACATATGACATTTATTTTGGATTGAAATGATATATATCCATCCATGAAATTAAAACTAAAATAACTGATCACTTGGCCATATGATAGAAGATTATATATGGACACCGGCTTTATTAAATTAAATGATTTTAAAAATTTTGATTTGAAATTATTTAAATGATTTTGATTTAAAGAAATAAAAATCGAATTTATGGAAACTGAATTATTTTCGAATATGAGCTCGAAATGTTGAAATTGAAATTTGTTAACATGAATTGTTTAAAGAATCGAATTTTAAATTTTGAGGTAATAAATGAGAAATCATTTGGATGATGGAAATTGATTTATTTTAAATGATTTGAAGTCTTATTCGAACTTTGAAATATTACCAAGTAAAAGTAATTTAAATGGATATTTCAAATTTGAGCTCGGAGTCGAATTATTTTGAAATATTTGAACCTTAAATTGAATATTGAAGTTTAAATTGATTTAAGTGATTTAAATCGGTGTTTTGAAATCAAACTTGAAATTTATATAAATTGAAATGGTTTAAATTAAGAATTAAATTGAAATCTAAACCTTTGACTCGAATCGCTGATTCAAATTGAAATCGGAATTGAAATAAATTTGAATTGAAATTGAAATTGATTTGAATTTAGATCGAAATTGAGTCGATTTGAATTGAATTGAGATTGAAGATGATTTGAATTGAGAGATCTATAATTGAATCAGTTTGACTTTGAAACTATTTTCAAATAAATTATTTTAATATAAACTGTTAAAAATCTATCTATTTAAATATTCAAATTATTTTGATTTTCCAAGCTATTTTACTATATAAACCATTTTCGGTACTCAAGCTATTTTATATCAAACTATTTTAATTCGTTTTAAACTATTTAAAACTATTTAAATTATTTTCTAAAAAGTCAAACTGTGAAGGCTAGAATGTTTATATTTAAATTGTTGATTTAAATGCGAATTGGGTGAAATGAAGTTATAACCTAAATTGTAATTCGAATTGAATTTTATGTCATATCAAACTGAATTGACATATTTTGAAGTAAATATGTTACTTTGAAATGAAATTTATTTTGAAGCAAATATGATATTTTGATATCAAGTATGAATTGTTTTCGAAATGTAAAAGTACCAACCGGTGTGTAAAACGACGTTTGGTTGTTAAAGAGACCGGGGCCTCTTATTGGTATACTCTCTTTCAATATTGGAACCACTTTAACAACTTTGTACGCGGAGGAGACTCCAGAACGACGTGGTTGGATTTGGTGTACATTTGTTGGATTTAAAGAAAGAGAACGATGATGGATAGACCCTGACACTTATGCAAATTTGAAATGACTAAAAAGGACGGCATGATCGGGCCAAGTGGGCTAGCTACCCCTAGTGGACATCCGTTCTTCGATTTTCCTCTTGCACTAGGTCCGTACTATAACTTTTTATGTTGGCTTCGATTGGTGCACCTTGATTTTAGGATAACCTCTCTTTGACTCGATATGGGACGAATGGACGTGGTGGGCGATCGTGACTACGATGCGTTACCACCAGCTCTACAACCCAAAATGGTAGTATCCTACCTTGGGAATTGCCTCACGTGCCCTGTCATACTTTTATCCCTATACGAGAGCACTACGATTTTGGTTTAGTGTCATCGTATAACGGCGCATCCTTATCCCCTGACGTACTACTGTGGCGTTATATGCAAACTGTACGAAAATGCTCAAAAACACGTTAAGGAGGATTAATGTAAAGCCTTAACGCCAAGAAAAATATTTATTTTACTGATCAGACATTACATATATATCGTATTCCACTATATATAAATATTTTGACCGTCCTTAGAAGATGGAAAATCCCATAACATCACTTGAGTTATTGCACGCACAATATACACTGGATAGGAGATGTAAAATCCCTTAAACATCTGTGACGCTATTACACTCATGTTATGTGATATCGATTTGATCATATAAGGATATTTTAGTCCTGACTCGAGTGTTTTGTCTTTTCATTACGCTCGGGTCAGTCCTGAGTTTTTCAGCGCATTGAAGATCAATTATTCTGGAGAACGAAGACGAAGATCTGGTATACTATTACTACTATTATTCCCTACATCATGTTGTTCTGCTGCATTATTTATTTTGTCTCTGTTGTATATGTAACTCTGATAGATGTTGTAAAATTATAATAAGAATTGCTTGCAATAACAAAGATGTAAATTAAATGTTTTCATAATAAGGTAATGGAATTGTATAAGTATATTTATAATATAGCTTATAAATAGAAAGGATTTAAAAGTTGAAAATTTTAGAATTTAAATGTTGTTGCTTTCAGAACTGTTTTCAAAGCCTTCAAAATTAATAATAATATAATTTGAAAGTGTTTTGGCTAGAAATATAATTTGAAAAGGTTTTCAAAAGAAATAAAAGCATTGAACTCGCTCCAATCATTGGAAAATAATTCTAGGGATGATTGCATCATCACCCGCATTCATTTTCGAGTTTTTGAGTGAGAATTGTTACCAAAAGAATTTTTTTCCGGTTAAAACAAGTTTTGATTATGAAAAAAAATTCCAAGTATGATTTGATAAATATATGAAAATATTTTTTGAACTTATAAATTGAAAATAGTATAGATAAGAAATAAGTTTATAACTTATGAATTTGAACAAGAAAGTATGACCGAATTTTAAAAACGGTCGAACATTTTGGTTAAGCAAACAAAAGAAAATTTGAATTTGAGATATGAAATAAAAAAATTATCCTAATAAATGTTAAATAAATTGAGTTGGTGAAATGAAGTAAATAAAATTCAATTGAACTCAAGAAAGCTTAAATGAAAGTGAATTGTATTTGAAATGAATTAGATAAAATAATGAAATTAAATTTTAAGTGAAGTAGTTTGTATAACTTATAGATTTGAGAAATATTAAGCTAAAACCAAATTTTAAATTTGTTGAATGTGAATGATAAGAAAAGAAAATTTTAACTTAAATAAAGTTAAATAAACTGAGTAATGGATTAAATGAAATAAAGTTTAATTTAATAAAGATTAAATGAATTGAATTGGATTTGAATTAAACTAGATGAATTAGTAAAGCGAATTAATTCCACTGAAGCTATAAAATGGATTAATAGAATGAATACAAACTTGAATTATAAAATGAAATGCAATTTGGGTGTAAAAGAAATTGAATGAGAATAAATGGGTGTAAGTAAAATTTATGTATGTAATTGAATTTGATTTAAATTGGATATAAATAAATTGAATGCAAATGGAATTAGTTTTAATAAATTGAATGTTAGCTAATTGAATATGAAATAAGTGAATGTTAAACAAAGAAATGTTGGTACACTTAAGTATAAGTCGTAATAAAATAAAATTTAACTTAAATAAGGTTAAATGAAATGATTTTATAAAATGATCCAGAAATGATTAGATAAGGGATATGTTAAACAAAAAGTGAAATAATTGAAATTTGAATAAATTGAATGTAAATGAAATAGATTTAAATAAATTTTAAGCAAACCATTTAAATGTTAATAAAAATTGGATGTTAAAAGAAATGATAGTGTATAAATTAAATATTGACATTGGATAATGTAAATGGTTATGTTTGAATTAATTAGATGAATATTAATTGTTGAATGGTTTCTTTTTTGTAAATCATTGTTATTACTGCTTTTGATTGCGTATGATTGTTGTATGTTGTGTATTTGTGCTTGTGCTTATGATTTGGATTCATAATTCATGTTATATAGTCTGTTAAACTTATACATGATTCTATATTCTTTTATATGTAACTAATATTCAAATTTAAGTTCAGATAGGTACATACAAAGATTGTTTGGACGTATACGCGGATTTGATTTGCTTTTGCTTGCTTAATAGAGAAAACTCGCTCGTATTAATAATAATAAGGTATATGTCTTAGATTTCATACCGCACTTTTATATTTTCCCTACGGGATGCCTCATTATTGAGTTGAGATTTATATTTAGTAAATATTTGTGTTATATATTGTATTGTAAATTTTACTATAACGACCCATAATTTTCGATAATTAAAATATTAAATTAATTAAGATTTTGCAATTTAATATTGTGAGAAATTAAAAATTTATGATTTATTAATGAGAAAATAATTTGAATATGATTTAATAATGATTGTTTGAATGTTTTGACAATCATTTTAATCCAATTTCAATCAATTGAAATAATTGTAAAGTTAGTTTGGTTATAATTGTAAATAAGGAATTAAAACTGGTAATTAATGGAATTAAAGAAATTGAAATATTATAATTAATATGGTAATAACTATAAATATGAACGTAATAAAATTTAAACTAATGTTAATTTTATTCATAAAGTATTGGATGATTGAATAATAAGAGTGTAAACCGAAATAAAAGAATTTGATTGAATTTAAAATATAATTAACTGGAATTCTATTTTAATTGCAATTAAACTCTGAAATTAATGTAATATTTAAATAGTGGATTTAACATGGAAACTTTATTTTAATAGGTTATTAATTTATGTGTAATCAAGAATGATAAATTTGTTAATTTTAAAAATTTGAATTTAAAAGTGATTTAATCAATTTAATAATAATATATTTATTAACGTGAAAATTAGCCATTTTGGCCACTGTCTCGGATTTCAACGAAACTTGTTTCATTGGATCCATAATAGTGAATTATTATTGGACAAGTTTCATAGTGATCAGACTTATCGTTTGATCATGCGGGCTCAAAACGCGTAGAAATCGATTTAATGAATTCAATTAAAATAAGCTGATTTTAAAAGCTAACTTTCTGTATACAATGGAATTTGGGTTTGAAACCAGTTCCAATGAATTTAAAAATATCGAAAACCTATATTTCGATATATTGAATGACCCACTTTCATTTTGGAAACGGAACGGGCTTTTCGGGTTCGCGTAATAATTTCGACCAATTCAATCTGCACCATTCGTTCTTATCCGTCTGTCTATATAAATAGATTTCTTTTATGAAATCCTAGCGGCCTTTTTCTTATTTATGTACATACTATTTTTCCATCTGCTCCCTTCCTTCTCAATGGCACAAACCTAATTCCCAAATTCAAATTTCAAATCAAAATCAATCACAAAATTCAAACTCCTCAAATCATAGAAAATTATATATCGTTGGAAAGCTATTGACAAGCGCAATCTACTACTGCAATTCGTTTTTGCAATCGAATTACAGTTTGGCCAGAAATTGGCGATCTTTCTCGGCCGTCCATATTAGGGTTTGTCGTTTAACGGTGGATCTTCGACGATGGTTCGATCAGAGGGTACTGAAGTGTAGAGGGTGTCGAAAGGCTTCGATCTATACGGTGAACTCATCTCCTAGTTGTCAGAATTCGCCACGATTGGGCTCAAAACATGGTGGTGGTAGAGGCGTTCTCGTCGTTCGTGGTTGGTCACGGCGACATAGGTAGAGGCGGCTCTGGTGGAGGAGCAAGCTGGTGGTCTCTGATCCATCCAACGATGAAGAATGCGGCGGTGGAAATTGCTCAATCATTGGCAGTTGTGGGTTAACTGGGTCGAGAACGATAGTGGGCTAGAGCTTCTGATGGTGACGTGTTACTTTTCTTTTATTTATTTAATTTATTTTATTTTAAAATTCAAACGTTCAAACATCAATAACTTTTTCATACGAGCTCGGATTTGGATGCGGTTTTCTCCATTGCGATCGTATCAAAATTCTGGACATTATGGGATTACTTTGGTTTGATTCTAAGACTGTTGAATTTTTAGGCTTTGTTTGGATTTTAAATCGACTAAAAATCAAAGGTGCGTGATTTAACCCACTCACAACTACTAAATCATCCTATGTTAGTTAATTTAAATTTATGATATGATTGGAAATTTATTGATTGCTGATTGGTATTTTAAATTTTCATTTAAATTTAGTTTGAGTTTATTTGAATTGAATTACCATTTAAATTAATATTGACTTTAATTGCCAGTTAAATACCTGATAATGATAACCAGATTATTTGTTGTGATTTGAATGATGATTGTGATGGATGTTAAATTGTTGATATTTGGATTATTGGATATTATATTTATTTCATATGGGGTTATCACACTACAAGTTCACTTAGTTATTGTTAGGAAATTCACTATGGGTTGAAATGATACATACCCGAACGATCTTATAGATTAGGGAAAAATCGTTATTGGTTGAAATGATAAACCCGAGCGATTTTATGGATTTGGAAAATTGTGATTCGGGATTGCGGGTTGAAATGATATATACCCGTAAATATAAATTATTGCGGGTTGAAATGATATATATCAGTATCACTTGGACATAGGGTAGAAAATTATATACGGACACCGGATTGGTTAAATTAATTGATTTTAAATCCATAATTTTTGAATCTAGTTAAATGATACTATGAAATAAAATTAGATTTATACGAACTGAATTATTTTCAAAATCCAAGCTTTTAAATGTTGAAATTAAAATTGGTTTAAATGAATTGTTTAAAGAAGTTAAATATAAATCTTAAAGTTGAATTTTGAAATATAAATGAAATTTATCAAAATTGAGCTATTGTAAATGTTTGAATATTTAACTTTGAAACCTATTGAATTTGAAGCGGTTTAAATTTGTTGTAACGACCCGTATGTCTACGGATCGAAACATCGTAAAACTATTGTCATTAGGTCGTAATGTTGTTAAGCTGTCTAGGGTTTAAGTCGTTCGAAGCTTAAGTCGAGTAGAAATTAGATCGTAAGCGACTTAAGAGAATGGAGCGACTTAAGGAAGTTGAAGTTGGCGACCTAAGGATTCTGGGGTTAGGTCGTATGATAGATAGGTCGTATGATAGCTTAGGTCGTGGGATAGGTTAGGTTGAGTGAGCGACCTAGGAGATTGGAGCGACTTAAGGACAGGCAGCGACCTAAGAAAGTTAGCGACCTATAGAAGTGAGCGACCTATAGGAAGTGAGCGACCTATAGGAAGTAAGCGACCTATAGGAGTTAGCGACCTAAGGGTTAGTAACCTACAGTAGTTAGCGACCTAGTGGTTAGCGACCTAATTGTTAGCGACCTAAGAGTTAAACGGAATAGGGGTTAGCTGGTTAGCGTAGTTAGGTCGTGAGCGACCTAAGTCCAGTAGTAGAGTAGTTAGGTCATTAGACGACCTAAGGTGTTAGGTCGCGTGTGTGTTAGGTCGTGTATGTGTTAGGTCGCAGGAGCGTTAGGTCGCGAAGAAGCGGTCTGTTTAGGTCGCACATTCGTTAGGTCGTAGGTCGCTGGGTGCGCTGATGCGCTAAGTCGTTAGGTCGTAGGGGCATATCTGGTTAGGTCGTAAGTCGTAGAGTTTTGTTAGGTTGTGGGTTTTAGGTCGTGGACGACCTAAGAGCGAGCGACCTAAGCGATTTCAGCCTATAAATAGGAAGGTTTTTCTCCATTTTTGGGATCCGGATTTCGAAGCGACGAAGTGCTGCCATTTTGAGAGCTCGACTTCTACACTTCTTCACTTCTTTTCTCCACTATAATCTTGTGATTCCTTCCATCCAAATCGAAGATCGAATCGAAGATCCAAGAGCTTAGATTGAAGATCTTCATCCATCGAAGAGAGATTTTATCGTTTGAAGCGGATTTATGATAGATCAGTTAGATCCTTCGCTGTCCAGATCTGAAGTGTGTTGCTTTTGGGTTGTTTAGGTGATTTGGTGAGTGGTGATTATCTCTCACACGGATCCAAAGGAGTATATCGGATCGTTGGCTTGATTTTGTATAAAGTAGTGATTTTCACGCATTTTTGTAAACTTAAGTATAGATCCATTTTTCATGATGATTTGACATCCATTTTACTACATGTTAACCTATGCAAATTCATTCATCAAGATTATAGAGACATTGCTCATGTTTTCATGCTTGTTAGACTTTTGACTCTTTATTTACGAAATTGCCATTATGGTTATAATTGTCTATTTAGATCATATTTGAATGCTTGTTTACAAGGATTAATGTTTGACTTGATTGATTGCTATGAATTAGATGATTGATGATTTGATTTAGACCGAAGATGATTCAAAAGCTAAGGGAAAGGCTCTTGAATTAAGAAAGCTGCTTGTGGCATATGTGGCGGATGAGGAAGCTCATATGGATAGATTTGATGATGATGTTGAGATGAAGCTTTGCTATGATGATGATGAGGCGAAGCATGATATGAGATAGTCTTGGTCTAATCCAAACGGGATCATTCCAAGCATGTTGATAACTTGGTGAAATGTTCGAGTTTGAGGATAATGGTTTTCTCGAGATGCGCTTGAGCTAGTATGGAAATAGTCGTCGAGGAGGATGACTAGAAGGCTGGGATCTCATCGTTGTTGAAGGTTCTAGCATGCTCAAAGCAAGAGTACGTTGGGCAGATTCGATAGTCCCTGAAGGCTACTGATTGGTAGTCAAGTACTCTGGGCAGATTCGATAGTCCTAGCCACGGGTCACGATGACGTGCAGAGTTATGTCTAGAACCGGGGTTTCCATTAGCCCTTGATGGACGGATGAAAGAATGAGCCGGTCATTCAATTAACGATGATATCGAGGCAATGATAACAGTGATAGCCAGAGTCATGGATGTTTGGTTGTATCGTCATTCGGTCTCAAGAGCAGTGTTTTCTGGGTGCTTATCTGATCTTGGTTTAGGCCTTGGGGGTTTGTGCTTGGAAAACATCGCCCTTGACTCGAGTGATAATTACTTTACTTTAAATTGTATGTTCTGTTATGTTTGCTTCTGCTTAGTGTGTGTCTGGGGGCTATCACTGTAGAAAGAGGTGGAGTGGGAGGGTTGTATTCCTATTCCTTTTCCTTTGTGCTCTTTTGGTATGTTGTTAGTTAATTTACCGCTCACTAAGACTGTTGTCTGACTCAAGGCTTTATGTTTTAACTCTTATTGCCTTGGGCTGTTCGTCCATTTTGGGACGGGCAGACTAGGTAGCAGGTGACAGGTGTTGTTCTTGCTTTCCACGATGTTGATGTCAAAGACGAGCTGGAGGCTTGCATATTATCTTCTTACTATATGTACTGGATGTTCCGCTGCTTGTATATTCTCTGAGTGTTATGTAGTGAGGCTTGATGTATTGACTATCCAGATGTTTGTATTCAACTATTATGAAGTTTTATTGATGAGATTCTATTTTGTGAAGCTTCACTATGTATATGTTCTATTGTATTTTGTCCATGCGCTGTGAGTAATACGATAGATTATGTTGTTTTAATTTACCCTGGCAATCGTCCATGGTCGCCTGGCACACTTTACAGCGCATTATCTCTAGGTTCAGTGCAGGGGTCATGGGCGGTCGTCACATTTGGTATCAGAGCTTTGGTTAATCGATTTTACCCAACGCTCGCTGACGTAACTACGTATGAGAGACGTAATTGTATTTTGATGGATTATTACTATATATAATATAGTAGCTTAGTAGAGTTTGAGTCCTTTATGAAGTTGTTTCCCAAGATGTGCTGATCATTCCTTTTTATAGATATTAAGGATGAGTCGAAGAGGGAGACCAGCTGCTAGGGAAGGCCGTGCTGCTGAGGGGACTACTGATTATGCAGCTATGTTCGAAGCTATGATGACTTCGATCATGAGAAGGATACCAGTTCCAGGGACAGCAGTTGATGTTGGAATTCAAGTCCAAACTCCAAGACCGGTGGATTTTGCTAAGTTGTGTAAGGACTATACTGCTCTTGGAGGGAAGGTTTTCTTGGGAACAGAATCAACCATTGAAGTCCAGAGGTGGATAGACGCTTGTAGAAGGATCTTTGGTGATTTGGGAATTGAGGATGCAACTAAGAGAAAGTTAGCATCAAGACAGCTTCAAGGGAGAGCTTCTGATTGGTGGAACTCTATCACCATTGCTACTCCGGAGGAAGAGATTACTTGGGAGAAATTCCAAGTCAGATTTGAAGCTAAGTTCATTTCTACAGCTCAGAAGTCTGTTCTGTTCAAGAAGTTTATGGAGCTCAAGCAAGGTGGAAGACCGGTTCTTGAGTATGTTTCTGAGTTTGAAGCTTTGTCCAAGTATGCCCGGTCGTATATCGAATCTTCGTATCAGAAGAATGAGAAGTTTGTGACAGGCTTGGACAGTTATCTTGGGAGGCAGTTGGTGGATCATTTGGACGATTCATTTGAGAAGCTTGTGGAGAAAGCTCTCAGGCATGAGAATCTGTTTCCTAAGGAAGGATCTGTTGTTGCTGTGACCAAGGAAGAGTCTAGACCACAGCAGGGTGGAAACAAGAAAAGGAAGCAGCAGCAACAGAAGAGTAAGGATGGCCAGAAGAAGTTGAAGGGCGAAGTGACCTGCTACAATTGTCAGTAGAAGGGCCATTTCTCTAGGGATTGCAAGAATCCAAAGGTGCCAGTGAAGTGTCACAACTGTGACAAGCTGGGGCATGTTAAGAGGAATTGTCCAGAACCGAGGAGGGACAAGCAGATTGTGCAAGCTTATGCTTTGGGAGCTGTTCCGTCATCTTCGAAAGCTCCTACCGCTGAAGAGAAAGGAAAGAGTGTGGTAGTTCAAGGTACTCTTTCCATATGTGGTGTTCCAGTTAGAGTGTTGTTTGATACTGGGGCGTCGCATTCGTTTGTTTGTAGTGAACTTGTAGGCCGGTTGGATTTAGAACCGGATATTGTTGATAGGCCATTGGTTGTGACTAATCCAATTGGGGGTTCGTCTTGTTTGTGTATGTTATGCCGTGGTCTGATTGTATCGAGTCATGGTTGCTCTTTTGTTTGTGATTGTTTTGTTCTGAACTTTGCGGGGTTCGGAATTATTTTGGGTATGGACTGGCTTAGAAAGTATGCGGCAAAGGTTGATTGTGAAAGGTTGGAGGTGACAGTCGAGAATGTGGAGGGGCGAAAGATTGTGATACGATGTAAGCATGAAGAAGGCGTCTTCATGAGCTTCATGTATTCGCTGGTTGTTCCACGAGATGGACTGTCATCGGTGCCAATCGCGAATGGATTCGAGAATGTCTTTGACGAGGTCAAAGGGTTACCGCCACATAGAGAGATCGAGTTTCGTATAGATCTAGTTGAAGGAGCCAGACTTGTTATGATGCCTCTTAGGCGGATGGTGCCTAAGGAACAGCAGGAGTTGAGGGTGCAGGTTGATGACCTTTTACAGAAAGGATTCATTCGTCGTAGTGTGTCCGAATGGGGTGCACCAGTTGTGTTTGCAACCAAGGCAGATGGGTCATTGAGATTGTGTGTAGATTATCGTGAGCTGAATAAAGTGACTAAGAAGAACAAGTATCCATTGCCGAGGATAGATGACTTGTTTGATCAGCTTCACGAAGCTAAGGTGTTTTCTCAGATGGATTTGGCAACCGGATTTCACCAGTTAAGAGTGGCTAAGGATAGTGTGCTGAAGACTGCTTTTCGGACACCATCCGGTTTCTTTGATTGGCTGGTAATGCCGTTTGGATTGACTAATGCGCCAACATATTTTGTGGATCTTATGAATAGAGTGTTCAGAGATCAGTTGAACAAGTTCGTACTTGTGTTCGTGGATGATATTCTGATTTATTCCAGAACTGAAGAAGAGCACAAGACGCACTTGTGTATTGTTTTGGAAATCTTACGAAAACATTAGCTGAAGGCTAAGTTTTCGAAGTGTCACTTCTGGAAGAGTGAAGTGAGGTTCTTAGGCCATGTTATCTCTGGAAATGGAATAGCGGTTGATCCCGCTAAGGTGGCAGCAATCCAGGATTGGGTTAGACCTAAGAATGCATCAGATGTGAGAAGTTTTCTTGGATTAGCAGGATATTATCGTCGATTTATCAAAGACTTCTCCAAGATAGCTGCACCGTTAACAGGATTGACGAAGAAGAACCAAGTGTTCAGATGGGATGCTAAGTGTGAGCAAGCTTTCGGAATCCAGAAAGAGCGATTGACGAGTGCTCCTGTATTGACTATTCCAAGTGGGAATGATGAGATGGTGGTTTACACTGACGCATGTGGTACTGGACTTGGAGCAGTGCTGATGCAGAAGGATAAAGTTGTTGCATATGCAAGTCGACAACTGAAGCCGCATGAAAGGAATTATCCGACTCATGATTTGGAGTTGGTGGCGATTGTATTTGCTCTGAAGATGTGGAGACATTATCTATTGGGAGTTCGAGTCGAGTTGTTTACAGACCATAAGTCGTTGAAGTATCTTTTCTCCCAAAAGGATTTGAATCTTCGGCAGCAGCGATGGCTAGAGTTTTTGGCATCATATGATTTTGGTATAGCCTATACTCCGGGAAAGGGTAACGCGGTGGCAGCTGCGTTAAGTCGAAGACATGCAGGATTGGGAGCCATGTTTTCAAAATGGAAGAACCTCGAGTATTTAGCTGGATTTGACTTCAGGCCCAGATGTGAATTGGAACCTGAGATGTTGGCAAACTTATCGATAAGACCGACTCTTGTTGAGAGAATTGGCGAGAGTCAAAAGCGAGATGATAAGCTTGTCAAGATTATCCGTGATTTGGAATCTGGATTGGATCCAGAAAAGGATAAGGGATTCGAGGTCGATCGAGAAGGTTGGCTTTGGAAGCAAGGACGACTAGTTGTTCCCGATATAGATGAATTGAGGAGTGAAGTTCTGAAGGAAAGTCATCACTCAAAGCTGACAATTCATCCAGGTGGAAATAAGATGTATCGGGATATGAAGAGAACCTATTACTGGGAAGGTATGAAGAAGGATGTTGGAAATTTTATTTCCAAGTGCATGAACTGCCAGTTGGTAAAAGCCGAACAGAAGAAGCCAAGTGGATTGATTCAGCCATTAGAAGTTCCTACATGGAAGTGGGAGCAAATATCGATTGATTTTATTGATGGGCTACCTAGAACAAGAACGGGAAATGAAGGGATTTGGGTCATTGTAGATCGTCTGACTAAGAGTGCAAGATTTATTCCTGTTCGATCGACTAGGACTGCATCAAAGTTGGCTGAGTTGTATGTTAAGTGGATAGTTCGATTCCATGGTATTCCGAAGAGTATAGTGAGCGATCGAGATCCATTGTTCACTAGTGGATTTTGGAAGAGCTTCCAGGAAGTTTTGGGAACCGAGTTGTGTTTGAGTACAGTTTATCACCCTCAAACAGATGGTCAGACCGAGAGAGTCAACCGAGTTTTGGAATATCTCCTCAGAGCTTGTGTTTTAGATTTCAGAGGATCATGGGAAGATCACCTTCATTTGGTGGAATTTTTGTATAATAACAGTTACCAGTCAAGCATTGGTATGGCACCGTATGAGGCATTGTATGGAAGACCGTGTAACTCTCCGACATGTTGGTTAGAGACCGAAGAAAAGCTGATGCTTGGGCCAGAGATGATTCGACAGACTTCAGATTGTATAGAGATCATTCGGCAACGAATGAAGGCAGCCCAAGACCGACAGAAAAGTTATGCCGATAAGCGTCGCAAGGATTTGGAATTCGACGTGGGTGATATGGTTTTTATGAAGATTTCTCTACTGAAGAATGTCATTCGATTCGGAAGAAAGGAAAATTGACTCCGAGATTTGTTGGACCATTCCCGATCACCGAGCGAATTGGATAGCTCGCCTATAGGTTGGAGTTACCAGAGAAGATGTCGGGTGTGCACAATGTTTTTCATGTATCGTACCTACGGAAGTATGTGCACAACTCGAATACAGTGGTTTCTGCTGATAGCTGTGAAGATTTCGAAGTTGATCTAGTCAATAGGAGACCTCGTAAGCCGCTTCGTGTTGTGGAAACCGACACGAAACAGCTTAGGAGGAAGATAGTTAAGTTGCTCAAGATACAATGGAGTGAAGATGATAACGACTGTACCTGGGAGGTGGAAGAGAGGATGAAAGCAGCTCATCCTAAACTCTTCAAGGTATGGCCCTAAGGTGTCGTGTCATCTAACGATATTGTAACTTGTTCTAAGTTTTAGAATTCTGCATGCTAAGCTAGAATTGGATGTATGGTTTGTTGATTGCTATGGATGGTAGGCGTGCAGAATAGTCTTTGATTGCTCTTGTTTGTTTGGAATTTCGGGGAAGAAATTCCTAAGGGGGAGAGAATGTAATGACCCGTATTTTTACGGATCGAAACATCGTAAAACTATTGTCATTAGGTCGTAATGTTGTTAAGCTGTCTAGGGTTTAAGTCGTTCGAAGCTTAAGTCGAGTAGAAATTAGATCGTAAGCGACTTAAGAGAATGGAGCGACTTAAGGAAGTTGAAGTTGGCGACCTAAGGATTCTGGGGTTAGGTCGTATGATAGATAGGTCGTATGATAGCTTAGGTCGTGGGATAGGTTAGGTTGAGTGAGCGACCTAGGAGATTGGAGCGACTTAAGGACAGGCAGCGACCTAAGAAAGTTAGCGACCTATAGAAGTGAGCGACCTATAGGAAGTGAGCGACCTATAGGAAGTAAGCGACCTATAGGAGTTAGCGACCTAAGGGTTAGTAACCTACAGTAGTTAGTGACCTAGTGGTTAGCGACCTAATTGTTAGCGACCTAAGAGTTAAACGGAATAGGGGTTAGCTGGTTAGCGTAGTTAGGTCGTGAGCGACCTAAGTCCAGTAGTAGAGTAGTTAGGTCATTAGACGACCTAAGGTGTTAGGTCGCGTGTGTGTTAGGTCGTGTATGTGTTAGGTCGCAGGAGCGTTAGGTCGCGAAGAAGCGGTCTGTTTAGGTCGCACATTCGTTAGGTCGTAGGTCGCTGGGTGCGCTGATGCGCTAAGTCATTAGGTCGTAGGGGCATATCTGGTTAGGTCGTAAGTCGTAGAGTTTTGTTAGGTTGTGGGTTTTAGGTCGTGGACGACCTAAGAGCGAGCGACCTAAGCGATTTCAGCCTATAAATAGGAAGGTTTTTCTCCATTTTTGGGATCCGGATTTCGAAGCGACGAAGTGCTGCCATTTTGAGAGCTCGACTTCTACACTTCTTCACTTCTTTTCTCCACTATAATCTTGTGATTCCTTCCATCCAAATCGAAGATCGAATCGAAGATCCAAGAGCTTAGATTGAAGATCTTCATCCATCGAAGAGAGATTTTATCGTTTGAAGCGGATTTATGATAGATCAGTTAGATCCTTCGCTGTCCAGATCTGAAGTGTGTTGCTTTTGGGTTGTTTAGGTGATTTGGTGAGTGGTGATTATCTCTCACATGGATCCAAAGGAGTATATCGGATCGTTGGCTTGATTTTGTGTAAAGTAGTGATTTTCACGCATTTTTGTAAACTTAAGTATAGATCCATTGTTCAAGATGATTTGACATCCATTTTACTACATGTTAACCTATGCAAGTTCATTCATCAAGATTATAGAGATATTGCTCATGTTTTCATGCTTGTTAGACTTTTGACTCTTTATTTACGAAATTGCCATTATGGTTATAATTGTCTATTTAGATCATATTTGAATGCTTGTTTACTTGGATTAATGTTTGACTTGATTGATTGCTATGAATTAGATGATTGATGATTTGATTTAGACCGAAGATGATTCAAAAGCTAAGGGAAAGGCTCTTGAATTGGGAAAGCTGCTTGTGGCATATGTGGCGGATGAGGAAGCTCATATGGATAGATTTGATGATGATGTTGAGATGAAGCTTTGCTATGATGATGATGAGGCGAAGCATGATATGAGATAGTCTTGGTCTAATCCAGACGGGATCATTCCAAGCATGTTGATAACTCGGTGAAATGTTCGAGTTTGAGGATAATGGTTTGCTCGAGATGCGCTTGAGCTAGTATGGAAATAGTCGTCGAGGAGGATGACTAGAAGGCTGAGATCTCATCGTTGTTGAAGGTTCTAGCATGCTCAAAGCAACAGTACGTTGGGCAGATTCGATAGTCCCTGAAGGCTACTGATTGGTAGTTAAGTACTCTGGGCAGATTCGATAGTCCTAGGCACGGGTCACGATGACGTGCAGAGTTATGTCTAGAACCGTGGTTTCCATTAGCCCTTGACGGACGGATGAAAGAATGAGCCGGTCATTCAATTAACGATGATATCGAGGCAATGATAACAGTGATAGCCAGAGTCATGGATGTTTGGTTGTATTGTCATTCGGTCTCAAGAGCAGTGTTTTCTGGGTGCTTATCTGATCTTGGTTTAGGCCTTGGGGGTTTGTGCTTGGAAAACATCGCCCTTGACTCGAGTGATAATTACTTTACTTTAAATTGTATGTTCTGCTATGTTTGCTTCTGCTTAGTGTGTGTCTGGGGGCTATCACTGTAGAAAGAGGTGGAGTGGGAGGGTTGTATTCCTATTCCTTTTCCTTTATGTTCTTTTGGTATGTTGTTAGTTAATTTACCGCTCACTAAGACTGTTGTCTGACTCAAGGCTTTATGTTTTAACTCTTATTGCCTTGGACTGTTCGTCCATTTTGGGACGGGCAAACTAGGTAGCAGGTGACAGGTGATGTTCTTGCTTTCCACGATGTTGATGTCAAAGACGAGCTGGAGGCTTGCATATTATCTTCTTACTATATGTACTGGATGTTCCGCTGCTTGTATATTCTCTGAGTGTTATGTAGTGAGGCTTGATGTATTGACTATCCAGATGTTTGTATTCAACTATTATGAAGTTTTATTGATGAGATTCTATTCTGTGAAGCTTCACTATGTATATGTTCTATTGTATTTTGTCCATGCGTTGTTAGTAATACGATAGATTATGTTGTTTTAATTTACCCTGGCAATCGTCCATGGTCGCCTGGCACACTTTACAGCGCATTATATCTAGGTTCAGTGCAGGGGTCATGGGCGGTCGTCACATTTGTAGTTCAAATATGAATTTGAAATTGATATAAATTGAAATGGTTTTAATGAAAATTTGAATTGAAACCTTTAGCCTTTTTGAATTGAAATCATTGAACTAAGATTGATTTAAATTGAATTTTTGGAATTAAAGTTGGTTTGAATTGATTGTGAAATTGGAAGAAACGATCCTAATTCGAAATCATTTTCGGATTTCAAGTTTCGTAGCGATTGGACTTATCGCTTGGTCGTGCTAGCTTGAAACGTGTAGAAATTAGTTTAAGGTATTTAATTAAAATAATTTAATTTTGAAAAGCTATCTTCTGAATACGATTAAATTAGGCCTTGAGACTAGTTCCATTATGTTCGGAATGAGGGTATAACATATAGAACGCCAAGCGGCATGCTTCGTTTGGGGTTCGGATATTTTGCGGGTCAATTGGGTCAAAAATTTATATAAGAGGCCGTCCATTTCTATTCTCCCAAACCCTAGCTCAGCCGTTCCCTTTACGCGATTTAATGGCTGAAATTGCCCCCTCTTTCTCCTTCGATTTTTTCCAATCCATTCATCGAAATCTAAAATTTCCAAAAGGAAAAGTGTTGATCTCGTTGAGATCTACGTGTTGTGTGGTTGGATCGAGGCGAATCGCCTCGGATTCGCCAAATCTATGCTCGAGTCGCGCGTGGTTTTTGGGGTTGTGCTCGTCAACGAAGGCGGCGAGTAGGCCGTGGTCGCCGGCGTTGGTGGAGGAGGTCGTGGCGCGTCTCGCGGTGTACTCCGATCGAATTCCAGTTAAGCGGAGTTGCACCCGTGCGTTGATGGTTTTAGCTGCGTTTCGGTTTTTCGCGACCTGGATGTCGAACGATGGTGAGAGAGATACATTTGTTTTTTTTATATTATTATTTATGTTAATTAAATGTTTAATTCTTGAATGCTAATAAAATCATATCTTTTGCATACGAGGTCCATTTCGAGTGAAACGAGTTGAAGTGGATTCGTATCGACGTCGTCTACGACATGGAATTGAAGTGAAATTTATTTAAAGCTGAAATTTTTTCTATAACGACCTGTATTTTTGATAATTAAAACTATTAAATTAAATAAGATTTTGAAATTTAATATTGTAGGAAATTAAAATTTATGATTTATTAAAGAGAAAAATAATTAGAATATAATATAATAATGTTGTTTGAATGTTATTGACAACTATTTTAATGTAATTTCAATCAATTGAAATAGTTGTAAAGTTGATTTGGTTATAATTGTAAATAAGGAATAAAATAATTATTGGAATCAATTGTTGGAATTAATGTCATTAAATATTGTAGTTAAAATGAGTTAAGATGATAACTGTAGAATATGAATGTAATAAAATGTAAACTAATGTTTATTATATTCATATGGTAATAGTTGATTCAATAATAAGAGTGAGAATCAAAATAAAAGAATTTATTGGAATTTAAATATAATCAACTGGGGTTTTATTACAGTTGTAATTGAACGCTGAAATTAGTGCAATATTTAAATATTGGATTTAACATGGAAAACTTTATTTTAAAGATTTTAAATTTATATGTAATCAAGAATGATAAAATTGTTAACTTTTAATTTAGAAATTTAAAAGTGATTAAATCAATTTAATAATAATTTATTTAATTAACGTGAAAATTTGTCATTTTGGCCAATGTCTCGAATTTCGACGAAACTAGTTTCATCGGATCCGTAATAGTGAATTATTATAGGACTTCAAGTTTCGTAGCGATCGGACTTATCGTTTGATCGTGCGAGCTCGAAACGCGTAGAAATCAATTAATATAATTTTAATGAATATAATTTGATTTTAAAAGCAAGATTCTGTATACAATGGAAATAGGGTTTGAAACTAGTTCCATTGAGTTTAAAAATATCGAAAACCTATAGTTTGATAAATTGGATGTGTAACGACCCGCCTTTTTGGACAGTTTAAATCGACAAATCAAACACACATGCCGATTCTAAACCATTCAAAAGGGCGGATGGTTAATGGGTTAAATAAGAAAAGAAAGGAAAAGAAAGAACAAAAACAAACTCAGAATCTCGCAGCGGAAGGAACAAGATATAATAATAAAATAACAGTTCATGAAGCTGTTAAATAAATAAATTTGATTATTATTATACATCATAAATCAGAGTTACATACATATCAGAGATAATACAATAATGCAGCGGAAAAATAATATGGTAGTAGAATACAAATGATGTAATACCAAACTCCGTCTTCGTCCTCCAGAATAGATCTTCAACCTTATCTGAAATGCTCAGGCTGACCCGAGCGTAATGAAAAGGCAAAACACTCGAGTCAGGACTAAAATATCTCATGTAAGTCAAATCGAATAAGAAAATATGAGTGTGACGGCATCAGAGATGTTTACGGGTTTTGACATCTCCTATCCAGTGTCAACGTGAGTGCAATAACTTAAGAGATGTTACGGGATTTTCCATCTCTCAAGGATCCGTTAAACTATCTACTATGTAGTACAATACGCTATTATAATATGTCTACATTAAAGTAAAAGTATTAAAATAACGTTAAGCCATGGCCCATTCCACCCTTAACACAGTTTATATTCCCAAGAGCATATACAAGACCGTAGTTTCCCCAAAACCGGAAGTCACCAGAGGGCAATCCATATACTAAAGGTACAAATCAAAATCGTAGTGGTCGCGCATAAATGGAATACAAGTATGACAAGGCACATGAGGCAATACCCAAGGTAGTGATACTACCGTTCGCCTGATCCGGACTGGTGAGAACGCAACGCCGCAGCGCCCGCAACACCGTGAAACAGCACTCCCAAAATCAAGGGTGCACCAATCGACAACAAGTAAAAGAATAGTTTACGAAGAAGTGTGTCCACTTGAGGTAGCTAATCCTCCATTGGCCCGGCACAGCTCCTGTTTTAGTCATTTCCAATTTGACACAAGTGTCAAGGCTATCCATTATCGTTCTCTTTCTTCAGTCAACACGTACATCATTCCAACCACTTCATTCTGGATCATCACTCCGCGTATAGTTATTAAAGTGGTTTTCGGTTTAGATAGAGAGTATATCCATAACCGATTCCGGTCTCTTTAATAACTTCGAAATTATTTCACCGATTGGTCGTTTATTTATTTCACAACCAAATCAATTACAATCTCAATTAAAATTTATAAATCAACATTTCATTTGTCTTTCTAAATCAATTTCCAAATTTACGTTTCAAAACTTCCAAATCAAAATTTCAAAATCTTATAATTCAATTTCAATTTCAATTTAAACAATTCAAATATTGATTCAAGTTCGTATATAAGTTTCATTCCGAAATCATTTAAATTAATTTAATTCAACATTCAAATCAATTTAAATTCATTTATCGATTTCATTTAATATCCGTTAAGGTACTTTATCATTCAAAACAATTTCTATTAAATTTCAAATCCATTACACTACCTTTTTAAGTTCAACTTCATTAAATCAAAACTTACAATTTTGAATTAAATTAAATTCTTCAAATCAATTCTTCCAATTACAAGTCTTACATTAATTCCAAAAATATCACATTTTCATTTCTTGTTAAAAAAATTCAATTTCACTTATTTACTTTCTTAAATAATTTTCCAAAACTTAATTAATAAAGAAACTCAATTTCAATTATTTATGAAGTAAAAATTCACTTATTCAAAAGTTCAAAATTTTCTTATTAAAGAATTTCAATTCAATTTAATCATTAAATAATTTAACCTTATTTAATTATTAAATAATTCAATAGTTTCAATTTAGTCCAATTCACAAATTTCTTTGAATTTCAATTAAATTCCAAATTAATTAAATCTCAATTTTAAATAAATTTTCAATTCCAAACTCAAACTTGAAATATCATTTCATAAAAATTTTCTTAGAAATATTCAGAGTTCGATTAAAAGTCCAATCTTTTAAAACAAATCAACTTTCGAAAATTTACGCCGTATTTCAAAAATTTTCTTAAAAATCTAAACTTCGAATAATTAAACAATTTCATTTACCAAGTTTAAATTCCAACATCTTGAGCTTCAATTCAAAATAATTCAATTTCCATAAATTCGATTTTATTCTTAAAATCAATTCATTTAAATAATTTCAAAACAACTTTTAAAATCATTTAATTTAACCAACCCGGTGTCCGTATATAATTTTCTAACCTATGGCCAAGTGGATAATTATTTCAAATTTAATTTCAAGGATGGACATATATCATTTCAATCCAAATAGATGTCATAGGTATATCATTTCAACCTATTTCTTAATTTATTCGAAATGATTCGGTTTACAGTTTATATGCAATAAACAATATACATGATGATAGCATGATATATCAAAATAAATAAACAACCAATATCGACCAATAGCATCCATCACAACCAATCAACCATAAAGCCAATAACATTCACAACAACTTCATAATTATCAATATCAGGAAATTTGATCGCAATTAAAATTTAACTTTAATTTGACTGTCAATTTAATTTTCAACGGTGAATTCAAATGACAATCTATATAACAATTAAATTTTTATCAAACAACGACAAATAAATCCATATCACTTCATAATTTCAAATTTAACTACCATAAAGATATTCAGTACGTTGTGAGCGTTATAAAACACTCACCTTTTGAATTTAAATTGAATTTACATTCAATTTAAACCCAAAAATTTGACAGTCTCCAAATCCATCCAAACCAGCGTCAAAGTGTCCGGAATTTCGATACGATCCTAACAAAAGAAACCTCGCCCAAATCCGAGTCCGTATGCAAAAGTTATGAAAATTTGAAGATTGGAAAATTCTGGTGCTGAGTCGACTTCGAGTTCCGCCTCAAATACCCGATGCCTGCTTGGAGTTTTTTGCGAAATCGACCCGATGACCCGAGTAGTATTCTTCCCGACTCGAAGTAGCTCCAGGGTTTTCCCCCCTGAAACCCGAAGCGCGACCCGAAGCGCGTAAATCTCGAATTTTTTTTTTTTTAGATTTTGGAATTTGGGAATTAGGTTTTGTCTGCCATTGGAATGAGAAGCTAAGAAGAAGATGAATTGTACGTACAGACAAATGAAGATTAGGGAGGCTAGGGTTTATAACTGTGTTTATATAGGTATGTTAGAGATAGAGTAGATAGACTGGATAGATGAACGTGCGGAACAAACTATGCCCCGAAAAGCCTGTTCTGACTCCGGAACGGAATTGGGTAAACCCATATATCAAAATAGGTGTTTTAAAATATTTTAAACGCAATGGAAAAGGTTTCAAGTCCAAATTCCATCGTATGAAGAAGTTATGCTAAAATCAAAATTTCAACTTGATTTTAATTGATTATAATTGCATTTATTTCAAGGCATTTCGAGTCCGTACGATCAAACGACAAGTCCGATTGCTACGAAAATTGAAACCTTATAATAATTCACTGTTACGGATCCGATGAAACTAGTTTCGTCGAAATCTGAGACAGTTGTAAAAATGACAATTTTTACTGTTTAATTTCAATATAAAATTCCCAATTTTAAACTATTAACTTTTAAATCAAATTTCAATTGTTCACAAATTTTATTTTTAATTTCACAGTAATTAACAATCTTTTATAATGCAGTTTTCCATTATAAATCCAGTATAAAAGATTACATTAGATTCAGCGTTCAATTATATTGTAATTCAAATTCAAGTTATTTAATTCCAATTGAATTCTTTTATTTCGATTTACACTTTCATTATTGCATCAACCATTTACTTATACATTATTATCAATAGTTTATAATTCATTTACTTTCATTTTCTTCAGCTATCATCTTATTTAAATTCACAGTAATATTAAATTACATTCATTTACGTTGATTTCCATATTATAACTTTAATATTAAATGTACATTTTATTTATTTCGTTGTTTACAATCAAATTCAATTCAATTCAATTTCTTGTTACATTCAAATTTAAATCTTTACTTACGTTCAATTACCAGTTAACATCTTTATTAAATTACAGTTTCGGTTATTATTTGATTTCAATCAACTGTAATATTAAGTTACATTTATTTATATTAGTTTCAATAACATAAACTTCCACTATTAAATCTACCGTTTTATTTATTCTTTGTTTACAATCATAACCAATTTGGTTTACAATCAAACTCAATTCATTACTTACATTCAATACAGGTTAACATCCATATTTAATTTACAAATAAGTTATTTCAGAATTCAGTTTTGCATTTTAACTTGTAATTCACATTTAACAACACAAAATTTTATTTCCTTCGGATTTTTATCCAAAATTTTTATTTTAATTCGTATTTTTAAAGTGTTAAAAATACAGGTCGTTACATTCTCCCCCACTTAAAACTTTTCGTCCTCGAAAAGGAACGGAGAAGGGGAAACCATCATTTAGATATAATTCATTCAAAATATTCGACTTATTTGCAAAATTTAGTTATAGGATTTATTTAAAATCTCAAAATTTTCTTACTCCCGGATTTTTGAAAAATTTCGGCAGCACCTCCTTTGCGCGGCTAGGACCGAAAAATTTCACAGTGGTAATAATTGCATGATACACATCTCATTACAAGAATGAGGCATCCCAAAACATGAGGAACACAATAATATACCACAACATAAACTGTAATCCGAGAACATACCTTTTATTTAGCGTTTATTAGCATTTTAACTTACATTTTGCATTAAGCGCAGAAGCGAGCTCCACAAGCGAGGCGCAACCTCTTTGCTACCTACTAAAATGCTTAATAACCAAGTTAGAACCATGCATATAAAGATAGATCGATATACTTATCATAAACAACACACATATAACATGTTTAGCTTCAAAACTGAAATTGCAATTCCAGGACAGCAAACGAATCTCAGTTTTTGGTCAACTAAACGATAAAATTTGACAATGAAATCTAAACAAAAGTTGTTGCATTCGTTTCAGGCTTTCCGGAATGTCCAAAATCATTTAATTCGGACCTTCCGTTCAAAAGTTACGACCGTTTTACTAAATAGGAACGCCTCAGCCTGGCAATGAATTGCGCAGGTCAGCGACATTTGGTCACGTTTTCGACCCTCTAAATGACAGCAAAACACAAAACACTTAAAGTAAAAGTTTTAACTTAAGTTCTTAGCTTTCCAGAAAGTGCAAGATCATCAAAATCCGATACACCAGTAAAAAGTTATGGCAACAATACTAAGAGTATATGCTACTGATTTTGCTTCCCTTTTACACAGGCCAGCGAGAAGATTCAAATTTTTAACTAAGCAAATGAAGGAATTTCTCAAGACAGTCTAAACAAAAGTCGTGCTACAGTTTCTAAGATTTCCGAAAAGTCTAATATCGTTGAATTTCGTCCATCCATTTAAAAGTTATGCTTATTTCCGTTTCAGCATATATTGGACAATTTTGGATTTTTTTTTTCCAAAATTTTGCTTTTATTATTTCAAAGTACAAACCATCAAACTTCAAATTTCTAAAGATCAATCACAAACCCAAAGTCGTTTATTTTCTTATTTATCCATGAAATAAGTTTACATTTGATTTGTTTCCGATTTATTCAAGTTTGTTTCATTCATAATTTAAATTCAAGTCAATTTGCTTCAATTTAATTTGAATTCAATTATATTTAATTCCACTTTGCTTCAAATTTGAATTTAATTATTAAAAAAAAATTATTCCGTTTATTCAATTCCATTAACACTAATGAATTCTATTTAATCAATTATCATCCATCTAACAACCAATGCATATCAAACATTAACATCCATCCAAATCTATAATAAATCAATTATACATTTCCAAGTCAAAATTTTAATTTCATACACTTCCAAGTTTATTGACATTTAATTTTATTCAAATTTAATTAGTTTCCATTTACTAATTCTATATTTAATTAATTTTAAATTTAATTCATTTTAAAACTTAAATTTCCTTTATATTTACAACTATCAATAGATCTTCACATTTTATTATTCACTCTCACACTGGTATATTATTCCTCTACTTATCCTTATTAGCATTTTAAACTTTTTAAGTATTTGGTAAGTTTTTGTTATGCAAATAGAATGTAGTTAAACAACATACAACCTCTTTTCATTCAAAGTTGAATTTTCAATTAATTAATTCTTAAGTCATTACTTAAATTTCACTATAATTTAATTTCACATTTACATTCACATATAGTATTTCCATTTTATATTAACATAATGGTGAATCACCTTTAAATGTTAATTTAAATTCCAATTATTTACTAACAATTTTATTTATATTTGCAAACCATTAATTAAATGCATATTTCATTTTCAAACCTATACTTGTATATTATCCAATTAACAATTCATATAACATTTTTGAACTTCTTAAATGATTTGGTAAGTTATATCTATGCTATAGAATGAAATTTAATACTATGCGAGTTTTACAGTTTCAATTTTATTTTAAATTCATAATTTCCTAATTCTAAGGATTTCTACTTCAATTGATATTTCACTTAGCTCTTAGGTTCATTTCTTATTTCGCAATTCAGAAGTTCCGTAATGATTCAAGTATTAATTCATTTCAACCATTAAAGAAAAAATCATTAATTATTAAAGAACTCAAGAATTCCAATCCCGCTTTCATTTCAAATCAAGTTTTGAAATAATATATACTTATATAATTTATATATCAAATCATACTATAGAGAATACAAAATAAAATTCAATTTTTTTAATCAAAACAGGGTTTAGAAAAACTATTAAGTGATCTCCCCCACTTGGACTCTCGAAAATAAACGTCGATGATGCGTGCACTCATCACCGAAATCATTCTCTAGTGTCAAGAGGGGAGTATAACACTTACTTCATTTGAAAATCCTTTGAAAACAATTTCTAATCGAATATACTATCATATAATACTTATATTATACATTTCGAATTTTTGTTAATAAATTTTCAAAACACCGGAATTTAAATTCTCCATCTTAATTTAAATTCATTTTTATTTTATTTTATTTACCATTTATATTCATTGTCAATCATATTTACAAGTTTCATTTCTTAAAATCGTCCAATAGTCAATAGTTAGAAATATTGACTAATCAACAATAAACGATGATAATCTAAAATTATCATCTCCTAACAACCAATACAATCAAAATTTATAAATTTTCAAGATAGTTCTTTTATATAAAAATATAGTCCAAAACAATATTATGTCAATCTGTCCTATTCGAGTGTTTAGAAATTCATATCGATGCCTTGGCGTCCCAAGTACCAACCAGAATTCATAAATACTCAACGGAACAATTTAACACAATATAAAATCATTTTTATATCAAAATTACAAATACGCTCTCTCATATACACTCGAACTCATTCATAAGGTTTAACCCTATTTCAATGAGTTATTCCCCACTAGAGCCAAGGTAATCTAAACCAAAGCTCTGATACCAACTGTAACGACCCGCCTTTTTGGACAGTTTAAATCGACAAATCAAACACACATGCCGATTCTAAACCATTCAAAAGGGCGGATGGTTAATGGGTTAAATAAGAAAAGAAAGGAAAAGAAAGAACAAAAACAAACTCAGAATCTCGCAGCGGAAGGAACAAGATATAATAATAAAATAACAGTTCATGAAGCTGTTAAATAAATAAATTTGATTATTATTATACATCATAAATCAGAGTTACATACATATCAGAGATAATACAATAATGCAGCGGAAAAATAATATGGTAGTAGAATACAAATGATGTAATACCAAACTCCGTCTTCGTCCTCCAGAATAGATCTTCAACCTTATCTGAAATGCTCAGGCTGACCCGAGCGTAATGAAAAGGCAAAACACTCGAGTCAGGACTAAAATATCTCATGTAAGTCAAATCGAATAAGAAAATATGAGTGTGACGGCGTTAGAGATGTTTACGGGTTTTGACATCTCCTATCCAGTGTCAACGTGAGTGCAATAACTTAAGAGATGTTACGAGATTTTCCATCTCTCAAGGATCCGTTAAACTATCTACTATGTAGTACAATACGCTATTATAATATGTCTACATTAAAGTAAAAGTATTAAAATAACGTTAAGCCATGGCCCATTCCACCCTTAACACAGTTTATATTCCCAAGAGCATATACAAGACCGTAGTTTCCCCAAAACCGGAAGTCACCAGAGGGCAATCCATATACTAAAGGTACAAATCAAAATCGTAGTGGTCGCGCATAAATGGAATACAAGTATGACAAGGCACATGAGGCAATACCCAAGGTAGTGATACTACCGTTCGCCTGATCCGGACTGGTGAGAACGCAACGCCGCAGCGCCCGCAACACCGTGAAACAACACTCCCAAAATCAAGGGTGCACCAATCGACAACAAGTAAAAGAATAGTTTACGAAGAAGTGTGTCCACTTGAGGTAGCTAATCCTCCATTGGCCCGGCACAGCTCCTGTTTTAGTCATTTCCAATTTGACACAAGTGTCAAGGCTATCCATTATCGTTCTCTTTCTTCAGTCAACACGTACATCATTCCAACCACTTCATTCTGGATCATCACTCCGCGTATAGTTATTAAAGTGGTTTTCGGTTTAGATAGAGAGTATATCCATAACCGATTCCGGTCTCTTTAATAACTTCGAAATTATTTCACCGATTGGTCGTTTATTTATTTCACAACCAAATCAATTACAATCTCAATTAAAATTTATAAATCAACATTTCATTTGTCTTTCTAAATCAATTTCCAAATTTACGTTTCAAAACTTCCAAATCAAAATTTCAAAATCTTATAATTCAATTTCAATTTCAATTTAAACAATTCAAATATTGATTCAAGTTCGTATATAAGTTTCATTCCGAAATCATTTAAATTAATTTAATTCAACATTCAAATCAATTTAAATTCATTTATCGATTTCATTTAATATCCGTTAAGGTACTTTATCATTCAAAACAATTTCTATTAAATTTCAAATCCATTACACTACCTTTTTAAGTTCAACTTCATTAAATCAAAACTTACAATTTTGAATTAAATTAAATTCGTCAAATCAATTCTTCCAATTACAAGTCTTACATTAATTCCAAAAATATCACATTTTCATTTCTTGTTAAAAAAATTCAATTTCACTTATTTACTTTCTTAAATAATTTTCCAAAACTTAATTAATAAAGAAACTCAATTTCAATTATTTATGAAGTAAAAATTCACTTATTCAAAAGTTCAAAATTTTCTTATTAAAGAATTTCAATTCAATTTAATCATTAAATAATTTAACCTTATTTAATTATTAAATAATTCAATAGTTTCAATTTAGTCCAATTCACAAATTTCTTTGAATTTCAATTAAATTCCAAATTAATTAAATCTCAATTTTAAATAAATTTTCAATTCCAAACTCAAACTTGAAATATCATTTCATAAAAATTTTCTTAGAAATATTCAGAGTTCGATTAAAAGTCCAATCTTTTAAAACAAATCAACTTTCGAAAATTTACGCCGTATTTCAAAAATTTTCTTAAAAATCTAAACTTCGAATAATTAAACAATTTCATTTACCAAGTTTAAATTCCAACATCTTGAGCTTCAATTCAAAATAATTCAATTTCCATAAATTCGATTTTATTCTTAAAATCAATTCATTTAAATAATTTCAAAACAACTTTTAAAATCATTTAATTTAACCAACCCGGTGTCCGTATATAATTTTCTAACCTATGGCCAAGTGGATAATTATTTCAAATTTAATTTCAAGGATGGACATATATCATTTCAATCCAAATAGATGTCATAGGTATATCATTTCAACCTATTTCTTAATTTATTCGAAATGATTCGGTTTACAGTTTATATGCAATAAACAATATACATGATGATAGCATGATATATCAAAATAAATAAACAACCAATATCGACCAATAGCATCCATCACAACCAATCAACCATAAAGCCAATAACATTCACAACAACTTCATAATTATCAATATCAGGAAATTTGATCGCAATTAAAATTTAACTTTAATTTGACTGTCAATTTAATTTTCAACGGTGAATTCAAATGACAATCTATATGACAATTAAATTTTTATCAAACAAAGACAAATAAATCCATATCACTTCATAATTTCAAATTTAACTACCATAAAGATATTCAGTACGTTGTGAGCGTTATAAAACACTCACCTTTTGAATTTAAATTGAATTTACATTTAATTTAAACCCAAAAATTTGACAGTCTTCAAATCCATTCAAACCAGCGGCAAAGTGTCCGGAATTTCGATACGATCCTAACAAAAGAAACCTCGCCCAAATCCGAGTCCGTATGCAAAAGTTATGAAAATTTGAAGATTGGAAAATTCTGGTGCTGAGTCGACTTCGAGTTCCCGCCTCAAATACCCGATGCCTGCTTGGAGTTTTTTGCGAAATCGACCCGATGACCCGAGTAGTTTTCTTCCCGACTCAAAGTAGCTCCAGGGTTTTTCCCCCTGAAACCCCAAGCGCGACCCGAAGCGCGTAAATCTCGATTTTTTTTTTTTAGATTTTGGAATTTGGGAATTAGGTTTTGTCTGCCATTGGAATGAGAAGCTAAGAAGAAGATGAATTGTACGTACAGACAAATGAAGATTAGGGAGGCTAGGGTTTATAACTGTGTTTATATAGGTATGTTAGAGATAGAGTAGATAGACTGGATAGATGAACGTGCGGAACAAACTATGGCCCGAAAAGCCCGTTCTGACTCCGGAACGGAATTGGGTAAACCCATATATCAAAATAGGTGTTTTAAAATATTTTAAACGCAATGGAAAAGGTTTCAAGTCCAAATTCCATCGTATGAAGAAGTTATGCTAAAATCAAAATTTCAAATTGATTTTAATTGATTATAATTGCATTTATTTCAAGGCGTTTCGAGTCCGTACGATCAAACGACAAGTCCGATTGCTACGAAAATTGAAACCTTACAATAATTCACTGTTACGGATCCGATGAAACTAGTTTCGTCGAAATCCGAGATAGTTGTAAAAATGACAATTTTTACTGTTTAATTTCAATATAAAATTCCCAATTTTAAACTATTAACTTTTAAATCAAATTTCAATTGTTCACAAATTTTATTTTTAATTTCACAGTAATTAACAATCTTTTACAATGCAGTTTTCCATTATAAATCCAGTATAAAAGATTACATTAGATTCAGCGTTCAATTATATTGTAATTCAAATTCAAGTTATTTAATTCCAATTGATGAATTCTTTTATTTCGATTTACACTTTCATTATTGCATCAACCATTTACTTATACATTATTATCAATAGTTTATAATTCATTTACTTTCATTTTCTTCAGCTATCATCTTATTTAAATTCACAGTAATATTAAATTACATTCATTTACGTTGATTTCCATATTATAACTTTAATATTAAATGTACATTTTATTTATTTCGTTGTTTACAATCAAATTCAATTCAATTCAATTTCTTGTTACATTCAAATTTAAATCTTTACTTACGTTCAATTACCAGTTAACATCTTTATCAAATTACAGTTTCGGTTATTATTTGATTTCAATCAACTGTAATATTAAGTTACATTTATTTATATTAGTTTCAATAACATAAACTTCCACTATTAAATCTACCGTTTTATTTATTCTTTGTTTACAATCATAACCAATTTGGTTTACAATCAAACTCAATTCATTACTTACATTCAATACAGGTTAACATCCATATTTAATTTACAAATAAGTTATTTCAGAATTCAGTTTTGCATTTTAACTTGTAATTCACATTTAACAACACAAAATTTTATTTCCTTCGGATTTTTATCCAAAATTTTTATTTTAATTCGTATTTTTAAAGTGTTAAAAATACAGGTCGTTACAGGATGACCTACTTTCGTTTCGGGAACGAAACGGGCTTTTCGGGTCGTTGTTATCGTTTCGACCCAATTTGATATGTCCATTCATTCTTATCCAACTCTATCTTTTTAAATGGATATTTCCTGAAACCCTAGTTGTCTATTCCAATTTCTGTACTTATCTGTTCAAATCATCTGCTCCTTCCTCATTCCCAATGGCTCTTAATCAAAACCCTAATTCCCAAATTCAAAACCATATCAAAAATTTAAACTCCGCAAACCATATCAAATTATATATCGTTTTGAAGCTCTTGACAATATGAATCAACAGCAAGTGTTCGTTTTCAGAAATAGTGCTCGAGTCGATCTACACATTTCTTTTGATAAACAAATTTTAATTTAAATTCCCAAGTATGTTTTGCTATACAAAAGATATAAGTATATATTATTTTGAGATGATTTGAAATGAAATCCGGTACTTAGTTCTTAAGATTTCTGTTAATCAATGATTTTTAGTTATTGTAAAAGAATGGAATCTTGACTATTTTAATAAGTTGGAAACTTCCAAAATTGAAACCTGAATTAAAAGGAAATTGTTTAATGAAAATATAAGAAATTGGAGATTTGTAACTTGTAAATTTAAAAGATAATAAAAATTAAGAAGATGTAAATTGTTGAACATTTTGTAACTAAACTGAATAAGATAAATTTGTCTAACGTTCAATTACATTCTAAAAACATATATAAAACTTACCTGAAATATTTAAAAAGTTGAAACGTTAAATATGAATATGTAATAGATTATTATACAAGTATAAGCTTAATAACAAAAATGTTTCAAAATGAACGTATGTTTATAAATGAAAAATTAAGATGTATAAGGAATATATAAACTTAAGTTAATGGTTGAAATGCTTAATAATCAAATTGGATAGTAAAAGTGAATATCACTTAAGTAAATGATTATAAACTTAAGAAATTGTTGAAATGATTCATAATATATTTAATATTAAATGATACTATATATGAAGGAATGAATGTAAATTTAAAAGTTAAGAAACTTAAGTATGAATTATTCATTAATGAATATTAAAATTAAATGGAATTCAAGTTTTATAAGTAAATAATAACCGTGGATTAATTTGCAAAGAAACTTATATAATACAATAAGAATTGATTTATTGATGTTCTAAATAATTGAATGGAAAATAACATATGTAAGTAAAAGAATGTAAATTAATGGAAAAATGACATTTTATGAATGAATGAAAATAAATAAAAGAATAAAAGGAAACCAATAGAAGAAACTAAAATAACATTTAATTTCTGTTTTGTTTGGCTAATGGGAAGTTTGGGAAATGATACTTCAAATTGTTTAAGGTTATATGAATAATCTATTATGTAATTATCTAAGGCTGTTGAGCGTAGGGTACGCTTAGTAGTTTATTCGTCACCCTTGTACGATTAAAGTTTCTGAACATGAACAAACCATTAGTTTTGGTTGCTATGGATGTATGATTGATTCTTTTGTTGCATATAATGGTTGTACTGCTTTTGTTTGCATATGATTATATATATTGTGTGATGTTTGTGCTATTGATTTGAAACAACTAAAATATTACTCTTTTACATAATTTTAACTCTTTTGGATTATATAAGTGAAATACAGGTTTATGGAAGTAATAGCTACTACTTTTGGTTTCATAAATAAAGTTGTTTGCCCGACAAATAGGTAAGTTTTCAGATTACGGTTTTGCAGTTATATTTTATTGTTTTCCCCATGGTTTAGAATGTTTACTTTTGAAATATTATATATATATATATTGTAATTATTGATATTATTATTTTTCCGGACCTAACCGTGTAGATGAGACTCTACCGAAATTTTTTGTAAATTTAAGACTTAGAAAATTTTGTGAAAGTTGAGTTATTTTCAAATCCTTATTAAACCAAATTATGTAAATTAATTGTTTATAAATTGATTATTTTGAATAAAAATTATATCAAATTTCTTAATTCCTTCTTGTTCTTTTCCGAGGACGAAAAGTTTTGAGTGAGAGAGAGTGTAACGGCCCGTATTTTCGATAATTAAAACTATTAAATTAAATAAGATTTTTGAAATTTAATATTGTGGGAAATTAAAATTTATGATTTATTAATGAGAAAAATAATTTGAATATAATTTAATAATGTTGTTTGTATGTTATTGACAACTATTTTAATGTAATTTCAATCAATTGAAATAATTGTAAAGTTGATTTGGTTATAATTTTAAATAAGGAATAACATAATTGTTGGAATTAACGTAATTAAATATTGTAGTTAAAATGAGTTAAGAGGATAACTGTAGAATATGAATATAATAAAATGTAAACTAATGTTAATTATATTCATATCGTAATAGTTGATTCAATAATAAGAGTGAGAATCAGAATTAAAGAATTTATTGGAATTTAAATATAATTAACTGGGGTTTTATTACAGTTGTAATTGAACGCTGAAATTAGTGCAATATTTAAATATTAGATTTAACATGGAAAATTTATTTTAAAGATTTTAAATTTCTATGTAATCAAGAATGATAAAATTGTTAACTTTTAATTTAGAAATTTAAAAGTGATTAAACCAATTTAATAATAATTTATTTATTAACGTGAAAGTTTGCCATTTTGGCCAATGTCTCGGATTTCGACGAAACCAGTTTCATCGGATCTGTAACAGTGAATTGTTATAGGATTTTAAGTTTTGTAGCGATCGAACTTATCGTTTGATCGTGTGAGCTCGAAATGCGTAGAAATAAATTAATAGAATTTTAATGAATATAATTTGATTTTAAAAGCTAACTTCTGTATACAATAGAATTAGGGTTTGAAACTAGTTCCATTGAGTTTAAAATTATTGAAAACCTATATTTTGATATATGGGATGACCTACTTGCGTTTCGGGAACGAAACTGTAACGACCCGGTATTTCGAACCATTCGCATCCGCACATATCGGACTTGAATTGCTTAAAATATCAGATTGTCAATTTATATTTGGCAAAACTCAGCATATACAGTAAATAATCAGTCATAGAATAAAATACACAGAGTAATATAATAATATGCAGCGGAATAGATAAATAGTAGTTCATGAAGCCACTATATAAACATCAGAGTTAAAACAAAATACAACAGAAAACTCGAATACATGGAAGTCCTAATACATAGTCAAATGACAAAATCTGAATATAACACTGGAGCCAACTGGATAACTGAAAGCTGAATAGATATAAATGGATCTCCAAGCGAAGCTCCAAACTCCAAAGGTGAGTCTCAAATGCTGTGACACCCAGTCTGACCCGAGCATAAAGCAAAACACAAAACACTCGAGTCAGGATTAACATTCTTATATTACTAAATTCAACTCAAGTGAAATGTTAACTGAAATACAAGTAACTTAAAGGATAATTGGGATTTCCATCCTCTAAGGATCCGTGGAACTATCTACTATGTAGAAATATACGCTATTATAATATGTCTATAGTAAAGTAAACTATCAAAATAGCGTTAAGGCGTTACCCATACGCCCCTTAACACATTTTATATATTCCCGTAGTCTATACAATGCCGTACGCTCCACCAAACCGGTGTTTTACACAGAGAACACCACATAGGTACGGTACAAAACAAACTCGTAGAAGGCGCGATAGGGCATGCGACAAAGCACTCGAGGCAATACCAAGGTAGATGTACCGTTTGCGTATCCGGACTGGTGGTAACGCATAGCAAGCTACTACCGCGCACCTCGTGACACACTCCTAAATCAAAGGGTGCACCCAATCAAATCACAAAATCAATAGAATGGTATCGAAGAAATGTGCTCGATCGAAGGAATGACCTCACTTGCCCCGGCGTGGCTCCTGTTTTAGCCGCATCAAGCTGACTCACGAGAGTCAGGGCTACGTAAATACCATATAGAATCATCACCAAACTATCTACTTCATTTCTGGAATCTCCACCACGTACACAGTTGTTAAAGTGGTTTTCGGTATTGGCAGAGAGTACGACAATATCCGATCCCGGTCTCTTTAACAACCAAACGCTTATTTCACACCGTGGTCATTTCATTTCAAATAGTTCATACTTCATATCAAAATATCATATTCATTTCGAAACCATATCAATTAAATATCATTATTCACTTTAAATAATATTCCTTTCCAGAATTGTAACACTTACAAAATTATAACACTTTCGAAATCGTAGTACTTTTGAAATCATAGCACTTCGACTTAAACAGTTTAGATATTGAAAATAGTATATAAAATAAATAGTTGTAGATTAAAAGAGTTTATATATTAAAATAATTTATATATTAAAATAGTTTATATATTAAAAATATTTTATATAATAAAATAGTTTCCTCTAATTTCGCAGATCTATTCAAATCACCTTAAATTCCAAAAATTCAAATCGAATCAATTCCAGTTTAACCATTTCAATTTAAAGTTCAAAGAAGTTTAGATGTTCAAACATTTACAATATATAAATTTCATTTATATTTCAACATTAACTTTAATTTTTATTCAAATTGGAAACTATCCACTTAATCATTTTGATAGCAATTTATTAAAATCCCAATTCATAAATTTAAATCAATATTAAATATCCAATCTCAATTTTATTTAAAATTTGAAAATATTCATTTAATCACTTTTTACAAAATCAAGTTATAAATCATATTTTCAAAATCTCAAAATCAATGAGTTCAAATAAATTCTTATTTAAATTCAATTATTAACCAATTAAATTTCAAGTCAATTTTACTTTATTTTTCTAACCTTTATTTATTAAGGTTATAAAATCTATTATTAAGATATTAATATAAATTTAAATAAATACTTAAACATATTATGGATCCAATTAAATTAAATTTATTAAATTAAATCTTAGTTTATATATTTTTAAGAAAATAAATTTATAAGAAAAAAACTTAAAATTTATAATTTCAAAACTAACTTATAAATTTAAAATTCCCAAAACATATAATTTAAAACTCTAAAATTTAGACATATATAAGATACATTTAAACATATTATATTTTAAAAGTCAATATTTATTAAAACCCATATATTTCCCTTCAAAACTATGGAAATCATTTTCAAAATATAGACCAACGGTGTCCGTATATAATTTTCTATCCTATGGTCAAGTGATACAGATATTTATCATTTCAATCCGGAATTTAAATATCTACGGGTATATATCATTTCAACCCACAATCCCAGAAATTTAAAATCAATGAAAATCACTTGGGTTTATCATTTCAACCCATAACGATTCTCCCTTATTCTACAAAATCATTCGGGTATGTATCATTTCAACTCATAGGGAATTCTAAATTAACAAGGAACTTGTAGAGTGAGAACAAATATAATAATAATATAATATATCAACAACATGCATATATCATCAGGGATAAAGTTAATTATAATATAAATAACAGATTATGGTGTCAGATGTCACAGGTGAATAATAAAAGATAATGGCATATCATATATTACAATTAAATAATTAACTATTTAAATTTTAACAACATATTTCAATTGTCGTTTCAAGTGAAATCAAATCTACTAAATATAAGAATGTTAATCATGAGTGATCGCTCACCTTTCGAGGCTAGAGAGAGAACAGGACATGCACCCGGAATGAATCACGAAATTTGAAAATTGACCAATCCAAACAATAGATGTTAAAGTGAAGTAAGCTTAACACAGATTTGAGGGACAAAGCTGATAAATAGGAATTGATGAGGACAAATCAAATCAGCTTGCTATAAATGGAATATATATATATACTACTATTATTATTATTTTATTAAATCAATATTTTAATTTACGAAAAAGGTTAAAATAAAATATATAAATATGATTCAAAATCATTATTTTTAAAAATAAAAATATTAAAAAAATCAAAGGTATATATATTATATTTAAAATCAGTACTTATATATATATACTTTAAAAGTGGGTCCAAGTATATTTTTATTTAAAATATCTATATATATACTTTAAATCTAAATACACAAACTTGTATATATATTCTTTAAACTTAAAATTTTTATACATCAAATTTGAAATATATAGACTTTAAAATCACAGTATCTACAAATAGTGAAACACATATATAAATCCTTGTATCTATATTATATAATCAATATAGACTTAGTTTATTATAATATATTTAAAATCCAATAGATTGTGTATGTATGCGCTGCTAATAAAGTTATATGCAGACTAAAATATATTATAATGAAATATATATGCAGGTTACTATGCAGTCTCAAATATATATATATATTGATTATAATAATATATATATAATTTCTTCTTCATTAAAACAAGATAACTGACATTATGTATAAAATCTTACTTTACTGTTGCCACATCAATTGTTACCATGTGAATTCACTGTTCTATGTACACAACAGCAAATGCAAATTCACTTTATATATATAAACTTACTTAATTACAAACTCACCCGGGTTATATATAAATTCCATATACAAACAACATGCTCTATATATGACTTATATACATTTTATAAACTTATACATAAAACCCCAAACAGATCATATATATGTAGACGGTTATATATATACAAACATTATATTTTATACCGTTTTGAACATATTATAAATATACTTTTCATTATATATATATATATATATATATCTAAACTACAGGTTTTATAGCTTGTATAAACTTATACATAGATAACCAGATCGTATATATCCTATATAACCCAAAATATATGCAAACCGATCATACATATATCTATAACTCGTACAAATTATTATTATTATTATTATTATTTTAAACTCTCTATATATATCTTAAAATCAAACCATCAATATATAAATATAGTGTATATATAGCAAAATACAGGTATAGGCAAACATATATATTTATACAAGTGTATATTAGAGGCAAATATGACATACATATATACGCTGCTAGCTTCGAATGGAGAGGGGAATGATGCACAACTGAAAGGTGTTGGACTTGCAGTGGAAGCAACGGAGCAAGGCATGGAGGAGAGGCTAGCTGCGGCCAGGGGAAAGTGGCGGCTCAGGTGGCGTGCAGGTCGGAGCTGCCGTGTTGGACGCGGATGAGAAAGTGTGGCTGCTTATGGGGTTTCGGCTGTTGCTTGGTTGCTTAGGTATGGGTGGAAGGTGATGTCAGTGGCAAAAGGAGGAGGGGTAGACAAACTTCATGGTGGCGGGTGTTGGCAGCGGGAGGATCGGAGGCGGAAGTGGTAAAGGCGGAGGGAGGAAGGGAAGGTGATGGGACGTGCGTGGGGATGGGTTGCAATGGTGATACAATGGACTGGCCGAGCATGAGCAAGCATACATACGTAAATTTATATAATGTTTTTGAAAGTTTTTTTAAGAATGGAATGGCCAAACGACAAAAAGAAGAGGAAAGAAACAGATGGAGTTCGACACAAAGAAGAAGAACAGTTTCTCAGATAGATATATACACCCCTTTTTCATTTATTATTTTTCTTCACGAGTACAACAACAAGGCAAATGAATATGAAAAGGAAAAAAATGAATTGAAATGACACACTAGTTGGATAGGAATAAGAAAAGTCAATCGTTGAATTCAAGGAAATATAATACTAATGGCTATTGAGTTATACACGGTGGAAATTTGAATGGACACAAACTCAAAAACTCAAAAGACACAAAACGGGTATCGATACGGCTAACCGTTTCCACGGACTTCACCGCATACCAGACTTTGAAATACACAAATGAATATACTACGGAGATTAGCACGATGATACGAACAAAATGGTACACAGATATGAGTGATACGATCATCCTATCAAAAATCGACATTCGCTGCCAAACTACTGCAAATTCGCTGAAAATAAGATAAACGAAGCTAGAGAAGTCCAAATTTACCGAAACGAATTATGACGTCTCACTCAGAAAATGATTTACATTTTTATTATATAAAATATTCAAATTTTGAAAATATTTTATTTCCATCAAATTAACTGATTTTAAATTGAAATCACAAATTACACAATAGAATAATTTTCATATTCTCCAATAAAATGTTACCAGTTGCTATGTTGAAATAAACTTATACCAAATATAAAAATTTTATTTCCTAATTTTATTATTTAATTTCAAGCAAAATTTTAGTTAATTACGTTATAAAAGGCGTTAAAATTTACAAGTCGCTACACTCTCCCGCACTCAAAACTTTTCGTCCCCGAAATGGAACATGATAGGAGATTAGAAATGACCAGGAAAGAAAGATAGATTGAAATACAAAATACAATAATAAATTTAAAACCCTATAAATTTTATTTATTTTAAAATTGATTAATTTTCAGCAAATTTGGTTTCAATTCATTTTTTTTCCATCAATAGTATTCTTTTATTCATATTTTATTGATTTTCAATTCGGGCTATTTTCATTCAATTTTATTTGTTTTAATTTATTAATATTTGTTACAAAATTTCCTTCAAAACAAAATTTATTGGATTTAACTCATTTATTTAATCTATTTATCTTCGGTTGAGTTAATTCCACTTATAATTTAATTTTAACTATTCTTCAGTTCATATTTATTTGCTTAACTATCATTCTGCTTTATTTATTACATTTATTTCACTTAATATATATTTTGCAACATATATTACGTGTATAAACATTTATTATAACCCCATATTATTCAACATATTTATTCTCTTTCTTTTCCAATTTACTATCCAATTTATTATTTATAAATTCCCTTGACGAAATATCATTTTTGGTCATATTATTTTTTATTGTATATTACTCAATTACATTTAACCCTTCTAGGTAAGTTTTATTAATGCTTTTGAATATAATTGAACACTATACAGAGTTAGCTTTTATTTACAACATTTTTCTTAAGCAAGATTTTAGGTTAAACAATTTATTACTTAAGTTTTCTCTTGTATAACCTTCAATTTAATATTCACCCTGACTTTTAACTTTTTGAATATTTCAGGTAAGTTATATATATTAGAATGCAATTGACTATTATAAAATTTAAAATAAATTTCCTAGTTTAATTGTTTCAAGTTCTTTCAAATTAAATTTCTTACTTTAGACACTCCAATTTATTCAGAATTTTGCTTTATTTAAATAATTGAAAACCATCGTTCAACATTGAAAATTAGAATTAAATTTCTGGTTTCACTTCAAACCATTTGAAATATATATATACATATATATATATATACACACACACACACATGGTTTTCAATATATATATATATCAAATCACACTGAAGAAATTCAAATCAAATCCATTTTCCTACAACAAAAGCATAGCAAAGCCACTAAGTGGTCTCTCCACTTTGAGACTCGAAAATGAATGTCGATGATGCTGCAGTCATCACCAAAATTATTTTCCAGCGACAAAAGAGGAGAGTACTGATTTACTTCTTTAAATTTCTTTGAAAATAATTTCCATTCGAAAAATACTTTCAAACAATATAATTTCAAACTTTGAAAACCAAATCTAGAAAAGCACCGGAATAATTCTCAAATCTTTAATTTAAATTCATTTCATTTGCAAATAATATTTATAAACCAAAATTTATAAAATTTCATCTCCTTATATCATACAATAATAGTTGATGGTTTAGAAATGTTGTTAAAACAATAAAGGATAATCTAGTATTATTATTTCTAACAACCAATTCATTTAACTATCAAATTCCAGAAAAATTATACCTTTATATATATATATATAATATATTTATACAAAAAAATTATTTCATTTACCGATTTCGAAAACTATACTGTGTCAGTTTGCTCTGTTCAAGTGTTTTGGAATTCCTATCGACAACGTTAGCAAGACGAATCGATCGAAACCCAAAATTCAAACTTAACATCTCAAACAACACAATATATAAAACATTTCTATATAAAGTACAAAATACACTCCCTCACAGGATGATTTAAGAACGGATTTCAAAACAAGGATAAAGATTCAAATTTAGAGGGACCCTAATCAAAAGAATTCGACTACGAATATAACCAGAAAGGAAGATAAGATAATTAAGTCACAAAAGAGAAAGAGTTGATAGACTAAATTAATCGCGGGCGACCTCAACCGAGTCAACCGAGATCCCAGGAATAAGATAGATGTGGAAATTAAATTTCCCGCTTGAGAGGGAGAGGTGTGACTGCACCTAATATCAGGATATCTCTGATTATCGGAATAGAGTCCAGATTATAAGGGAATTACCCAGATCGTCTACTAGAGATGGTTTGGGCTTTGCAAACAATAATAGCATCGTAAACCGAGGAAATAGAAATCTTCGGGGGAATTGACGCTTGTCATAAAGGAGTTTCACCTCTTTACAAAACATATTCAGGTTGGCGGGACCGCCGATGGGATTTGTCACTGTTTGCACAAAAAATGGACAAACACCTCAAAGTTGTATGATTTAGTAGATCTTATGTTGTTCTTAGTGATTTGAATGATTTATTCAAATATATGAAAAGCAGGGGCTAAACTGTAAAAAGACACGCAGATTTATAGTGGTTCAGCCAGAATGTGCCTACGTCCACTTTATATGTTTGGGTAGTCAGATTTCTTACATATCTAAAGGTGGCCCCATTCCAGCTTCAACCCAACTCTTATGCCATTCTGGTGAGTCTCTTCGTCATCTTCCAGAGGAGATATGGGCGTCCTCCTTCCAACCGGGAGATCCGGTATTTGTACAACTTGAGAGGCTACAAGAAGGGGTCTCCCTATATCAGCTTGGAATCTGCCGTATCCTTTAAGCCCGTCTTGGACTTATACTCGAAGTTCAGTATGTTCAAGAAAGAATGGTTCTTCATCAGGGACGACTCTGTTTCTATTCGGCGTTTTACTTCTGGATGTAAGTCGATGCTTTATTTATAATTTCCATTCTGGTTGCGATGCTTCTTCTCATACATTTTCATTTTTGCTAGCGATAGGTGGCTTTGCAGTTGTGGAGACTGATCGCCTGGTTCAGACGGTGGCTGAGATAGAAGCTATCCCCGGGAGAGATAGATCAGCTGCCTACCTGATCAGAAATGCGGCCCTCCTAGAGTATAACTTGATCCTTCTACAGCAGTCAGTAGTCAAGCTGAGGGAAACGGCGGAGGAGAGGGCGGCTGCTCAGGCTAAGGGAGGTGTCACGGTAGAGAGTGGCAAGAGGAAACCTTTCACGAAACCTCCAGCTGTCGGAGGTAAGAAACTTAAGAAGTCAGATGGTCCCTCCCCCAGCAATTGCCCACTTACTCCGGGAAAGGAAGATGTAGAGGAGGAGAGAGGTGAGGGTGGAGACGACCGGGAAGGTGGCGACGGTGGTGATGGCATCGGGGCCTTTCTTCCTGGGCAAGCAGGCGAGATTCAGGAGTGGACGGATGATGCATTCCACCAAGCTTTTGAGGGGCTGGACGGGGAAACGGCTTTGGTAGAGAAATCCGGGAAAGCTGACAAGGCTGAGACTGGT
Source organism: Allium fistulosum (assembly GCA_030737815.1). NCBI lineage: Eukaryota > Viridiplantae > Streptophyta > Magnoliopsida > Asparagales > Amaryllidaceae > Allium > Allium fistulosum. The sequence goes on along the minus strand of CM060903.1, from coordinate 1,362,569,666 downwards.
GCAAGCGCGTCTTCCCAGACTATTCCAGCCAAGGTGGCTCCGACGACTCAAGGTGAATTTTTGACTCATGCAGGCTCCATTTATGACAGGGACTTAGGAATATTTTATGATCCGCTCCCGTCTTGGAATGAAATCCAGGACTCATTGCGGTATCCTACTCCTCCCCAGGGTTTGTATAACAGATGTGTTTGCTTCTTCTTTTAACTTTTAATTTACCGTGTTTTCTCGAATTATGGATCAATGTAAGCTTGTGACACTTGTTCTTCATATCAGGAGCAGGTAAAACGGCCAAGGCCTTAGATCTTCGGCACAGGCTTGAACAGTACAAACTCTCCAAAGCTTCTGCCAAGCCGAAGCCTTCGGCCCACCGTTCCGGGGATGTAGTCGGCTACCGTCCTCTTCTCTGGGTTATTGAAGAGGGCATTCAAAAGAGAAAAAGAAGCCATCCCTTATCCGAATCTTCACTTGGTCCTCAGCCCCCGGTTCAGCCTCCTCATGATATCACAGAGGAGGATACTGAATTCGTGCTCTCTCCGCACCCATCTGAAAATCCTACCGTCACTCAGATTGATCGTCCTGGCTTGGCTCGGAATCCATTTGCGGGTCATCCTGACCTGGATCCAAGTTCCCATGATGTCACCTTTGACGAGGTTACCGGTGAGCACCTTCTTCCCCGCAATCCCATGGTACGGATGCTTGATGAGGCTAAGTCCTTAGATCTCGATTTACTTACTACTCGGATAGTTACTATGGGAGACGAGGCCAAGGCTAATATTGATCGGGTGGCGGAGGAGACTAGGAAGCTGATGGGGCATCATGCCCGGCTGGTTAAGGCTGGAGAGGAGATTGGGAGTGCCAACATCCGATTATGATTGGTGGTTTCGGATCAGGCCAAACAACTCCTTAATCAGGCCATTCAGATTTCTCAGCATGAGGCTGCCTCCGGTCGGTTGAGGAAGACTATGGAAGAGGCTAGTAAGGCGGAATTGCGGAAGATGGAGGCTGCCTGCAAGGAGCAGATTGACATGGCTGTTGCCACAGTGGATGAAGTTCGAAAAGCGGATTTGGAGCAGGTAGAGGAGCTGTCGGGGAGGCTTGAGGCCGCAGAGCTCGCCCAAGCTAAGCTGAAGGGGGAGATGGAGGCGATGCGGAAATCCCTTCAGGTTGACTGCTCGAGATACCGACTGGAGAAAGAAACTGCCCTTGGAAGGTTGTCGGCTTCCGAGGCCCGGATGAGGGAGTTTGCGGAGAATGAGGGAATGATGGACGAAATGCTTCAGGACATGTACTTCCGAACTTGGAAGCAGGGCAACCTATCTTGGATGGATGATTATCCTAGGGTCATGGCTAAGATTTATCTTCGGGCTCTGGAGGAGACTAAGGCTGATGTGGATAAAGAGGGTGGCGTGGCCTTCAGCATGGATGTGGTCACTGCCCAGTTTACCAAGGAGGAGAAGGTGGCGGTGAAGGAGGGCATGCGGTTGCTTGCTGCTGAGGAGGCAGGTGTGCAGGTAGAGGATGACGACCAGGACGGTCAAGAAGCAGGTGCTGGTAAGTCTTTCTTTTAATCTCTCCATTAACTTGGTTGCTTATTATTAATGAATCCTTTCTCTGACTGGACAGGTGGGCAACAGGACAAGGATAAATCTCCAATGCAGCCGGTCCCTTGATTATACCTGGAAAAACTCTTTTTGTGGACTTTGACAGGGTTGTATATGTTAGTCTTAAAATAGTAAAGCAACTCTTAGGTTGTAATAGTTTGCTACTTGTAATAAATAGCTCTATTCTTGATGTGTTGTATGAGAAATATAGCTATGCATATTCTTGTAATTAAATTGTGTTTGATGTCAGGTTCTTGTTTAAAACATAATTTCATGGCTTGCAATGTTAGCGTGAGGTGTGAACAAATCATAGTCATGTATTTGTACATAAAAAAGGAAAATACCGCCTTTCATGTTCTAATTGTAGATGGCAGTTTTGAATATCTTGTATGATCGAGCATGGGATGCAGTTGAATGCCCTGCCATCCAATTGTGAGTCTCCACACCCATTGGCGAGTATCTCCTACTCTGTATCCTGTACTATAGGGATTGTTATAGAGGATAGGAGGAAAGCTTTTTAAGTAAAATTGAAATATGTGAAATAGTAAAACTTCCAATCACGGAAGGCCTTCGATGTGCTTAAGTTCATGGCAAACGGGTTTTGTAGTCACTTTCCCTAGCTGTGGGTCTTGGAGACATTTGTCACCCATCTTACGCCTCCGCGGGGAGTTAATTCTTTTTTACCACAGCCGCACTTAAGACACATCGGAGCCGAGATCGCGCACAGTAACTACCCGGGCCATTATGGCCCGTAATCGTGGGTATTATTCGATTTACTGTGGCCGGCTAGCGTGGGTGCCGATCGTTAACTGTGAACTGCCCTTGGCTGGCCACACCTTATGTTGGGGCTTATAGTCGGTTCACAGTTGCCGGCGAGCCGAACGCCGTAATGAGCTGCCTCGGCTATAGTCGGCCTTCTCGGTGGCTTATAATCGGCTCATTACAGTTGGCTTTGAGGGCCGTCGTGAGCAATGAGTTAACCCGCAGCAGAGGGATGCCGGAGCAAAAGTGTCTCATTGGCGAGGGCATAGATTCGCATAGTACCTGTTAGGTCTTGTTCAGGTGAAGTTGCGCTGTGGAGTGCCTTGCATAGGATTTCGTTCAATAGAAAAGGATAAAGTTAATAAGCAGCCAAGATATGAAGGAACAAGTTAAAAAAGAGACAAGGTTTTTTAAAGTGGTTCGGCACGAAAATGCCTACGTCCACTGATTCTCTTTGTTAATTCACTTCATATGGGCAGTACAAGTTAAGAAAAGTATCGACAGAGGTGTTGGATGTTCCATTCCCTCTGGAACACCTCTCCGTCCACTATTGACAAAATATAAGCTCCGTTGTGGAGATCTTTATATGGTCCATCCCGGATTGGATCTAGTGCTCCGGGGTGAGGGAAGATTCGCTTGAGGACAAGATCCCCTTCTTGTAAGGTGCGATGCTTGACTTTGGAGTTGTATTGTGCTGCCACTTTTTGCTTGTGGGCTGCTGCTTTGAGGACTGAATCATTTCTTCTCTCCTCAATTAGCTCCAAAGACATGTGAAGGAGTTCTTCGTTCTCTTCTGGGTTATAGTGGATCCTACAGTGGGAAGGCACAATGGTTTCAACTGGGAGCATAGCCTCCGATCCGTATGCCAAAGAGAAAGGAGTGTGCCCCGTTGATGTTCTGAAAGATGTGCGATAGGCCCATAGTTCCGTAGGAAGTTCATCCACCCAAGCGCCCTTTGACTTTTCGAGCTTCTTTTTTATTAGAGTTTTCAGAATTTTGTTGACGGCTTCGACTTGTCCGTTTGCTTGGGGGTACGCTACGGATGAGAAGCTCTTGTGAATTCCGTGCTTTTGGCACCAGTTGGCGAATTCCTCGCTGTCAAACTGAAGTCCATTGTTTGATATGATTTTGAGTGGGACTCCGTACCTGCACAGAACATTTTTGATAAAGAAGTTAATAACTTTTGCTGAAGATACTTTATTCAGGGGTTCTTCTTCCACCCATTTGGTGAAATAGTCGACTGCCACTATAGCATATTTGGCCCCGCCTCGGCCCATTGGTATTTCTCCGATTAAGTCAATTCCCCATACAGCAAAGGGCCAAGGGCTGGTCATTTGAGTAATCTCAGTTGTTGGTAGTGAATTTGGTGATGAAATCGGCCATGGCCTGCCCCTTGATGGCGGTGCGAGGATGGTAGGTAATATCATATTGACTTAGTTCAATGCACCATTTACATAGCGTTCCAGTCTCCTTCTTCTGACGTGTTCTTCAATCAAGTCCTGGAGATGATGGCATTCATTGGTATCATGCCCATGGGATTCGTGGAAGCGGCAGAATTTTCCAGACTTAACTGTGTTATCTGATTCCTTCTTGTACGTGGGGCGTTTATATTCAACTTCGTCTTGAGTGGCCAGGAAGATGTTTTCGATCGTTTCATTTAGAGGGGTGTAAGCGTCAAATCTTGGTCCTGGCTGATATGGACGCTTTTCTCCCTTCTTGCCCCCAGCATTATCCCTAGAGTCAAATCTTCAAACGTCTTTTGCTACAGCGGGCGTGTCGCCGTGAGCTGCCTTATTCTGTTGTCCTGACTGCCCCTCGACGGTAACATCCTCGAGCCTCATATATTTCCCAGCTTCATGGAAGAAATCTGGTAAAGTAGTCGGTTTCTCTTTTGTCAGCCTTCTAGCAAATTTAGTATCCGGATGCACACCAATACAGAGGGCCATTAAGATAAGCTTCCCGTCGGCATCTTGTACTGCGGCAGCTGCGGCATTGAATCGGGTTAGGTATTGCTGCAGCTTCTCTCCAGGTTTCTGTTTGATACTGGATAAGGAATAAGCGTCTTTGGGTTGTTCCACATGAATGCGGAACTGACTGATAAACTTTTTTTTTCAACATTTCCCACGAGCTGATGGATCCCTGGGGTAAATGACAGAACCAGGAGGTAGCTAGATCTTCTAAGAATAGTGGAAAGCATTTGCACAGTACTCCCTCTGTTGCTCCACTCATGAGCATGTGCTGTGTGTATCTTTGTATGTGTACGATGGGGTCGGAGGTTCCCTTGTAAGGTTCCATTGTTGGCATCTTCCATTCTCGGGGGTTGATAGCAATTTCGATATTGCGGGCGAAAGGGCTGGTTACCCTAGCGCCTATCCCTCGATCTCTTTGCTCCCTTTGGACGCACTCTCTGAATAAGCATGCCATCCTTTCATCAGAATTTGGAGCAGATAGAAAGGAATTTGGTTCTGTTCTGTGGGATTGATTCCGTCCAGATGACCTGTAGGGATGGTATCGTCTATTATTCCTCATATTTTCCAGCGGCTGCCTTTGACCTTCTGGGAGCATGCTAGGGTCAGCTACAGTTGGCCCTTGCCTTGATCTTCCCCTGCTGGGTTCTGATCTAAGCACTTCCTCGGGTCCAACTTCGGGCCGGACACTAGCTCGGCCCCGTTCACTGGCGTTTCCGTGGTTAGGCAGTATGACAGGCTCAGCTATAGTTGACCTCCGCCCAGTACCTCCCCCGTTGGGTTCGGTTCCAAGCGTTTCCTCAGGTCTAACTTCGGGCTGTGCTCGGTCTCGGCTCCTACCATAGCCGCTTCTGTTGTTAGCTCCTTCGAAGAAGGAAGATCTTTGCTGTCTCCGAGACCCTCCGGACAGGGATTCTCCCCATGATTCAGTGTTGCGGTTGGATTCTTCAGCATCCCTTAAGCGTGACATGAGATGGTCTACCAAAGCTTCCTGTTGGGATGTGAAGCGGTTAGTCACTTCAACCACAACCCTGTCTAGATCTGCCCTAGTGATTGCTGTCGGTTGTTCTGCGGCAGGGATAGTCGGACTTGCCTGACCTTCATCTGGCACTGTCGCTGGAAGGGGACGATTCATCTGGTCTGTGACCACTGGGTCTGGAAGACCGCTAGTTGCGATGTTTTTTCCTTTGTTAACATCTTTTCTCTGTTTGGGAGGCATGTTTTCCAAGTGGCGAACGATGCTGTTAGGAAAACTGTTAAGTGGATGAAGCTGAAGCTTCGAGCTTCTAGTTCTCAGTGAAAGCACCAAAAATGTTTGCACAAAAAATGGACAAACACCTCAAAGTTGTATGATTTAGTAGATCTTATGTTGTTCTTAGTGATTTGAGTGATTTATGCAAATATATGAAAAGCAGGGGCTAAACTGTAAAAAGACACGCAGATTTATAGTGGTTCAGCCAGAATGTGCCTACGTCCACTTTATATGTTATTCTCTTCTCTTGTTTTGATTACAAGTACAAAGCTTTGATACAAGTAAAAGAAAGAAGTTTGAGAGCTCAAGCACGGAGAGAACTTTCAAACAACTTTCTTTTACTTGTATCAAAGCTTCGTACTTGTAATCAAAACAAAAGAAGAGAAATAACATATAAAGTGGACGTAGGCACATTCTGGCTGAACCACTATAAATCTGCGTGTCTTTTTACAGTTTAGCCCCTGCTTTTCATATATTTGCATAAATCACTCAAATCACTAAGAACAACATAAGATCTACTAAATCATAAAACTTTGAGGTGTTTGTCCATTTTTTGTGCAAACAGTCACATAAAGGATGAAGTTGACAGTCGAGGATGGAGCTATGGGATGCTCCAGTATCAAAATAACATGAATAGGGAGAGACAAGAATGGATTTCAGAACAAAAGGGAAAGTTCTGAAATTCAAAAGAAATCCTAATCGAAGAGGAGAAATTCAAGCTCGAACGAAGGTGATTCTGTAATTAAATTTACTTCATATGCTAAGTTTTGCCTAAACCAGAGCTCTGATACCAACTGTAACGACCTCGTATTTCGAACCATTCGCATCCGCACATGTCGGACTTGAATTGCTCAAAATATCATATTGTTAATTTATATTTGGCAAAACTCAGCATATATAGTAAATAATCAATCACAGAATCCCGACATAGAGTAATATAACAATAAGCAGCGGAATAGATAAATAGTCTTTCATGAAGCTACTATATAAACATCAGAGTTAAAACAAAATACAACATAAAACTCGAATACATAGAAGTCTTAATACATAGGCAAATGACATTGGAGTCAACTGGATAACTGAAAGCTGAATAGATATAGATAGATCTCCAAATGAAGCTCCAAACTCCAAAGGTGAGTCTCAAATGTTGTGACACTCAGTCTGACCCGAGCATAAAGCAAAACGCAAAACACTCGAGTCAGGATTAACATTCTTATATTAATAAATTCAACTCAAGTGAAATGTCAACTGAAATACAAGTAACTTAAAGGATAGTTGGGATTTCCATCCTCTAAGGATCCGTGGAACTATCTACTATGTAGTAATATACGCTATTATAATATGTCTATAGTAAAGTAAACTATCAAAATAGCGTTAAGGCGTTACCCATATCCCCCTTAACACATTTTATATATTCCCGTAGTCTATACAATGCCGTACGCTCCACCAAACCGGTGGTTTACATAGAGGACACCACATAGGTACAATACAAAACAAACTCGTAGAAGGCACGATAGGGCATGCGACAAGGCACTCGAGGCAATGCCAGGGTAGATATACCGTTTGCGTATCCGGACTGGTGGTAACACATAGCATCTACTACCGTGCACCTCGTGACTTACTCCCAAATCAAAGGGTGCACCCAATCAAATCACAAAAGTAATAGAATGGTATCGAAGAAATGTGCTCGATCGGAGGAATGACCTCACTTGGCCCAGCGTGGCTCCTGTTTTAGCTTCATCAAGCTGACTCACGGGAGTCAGGGCTACGTAAATACCATATAGAATCGTCACCAAACCATCCTACTTCATTTCTGGAATCTCCACCACGTACACAGTTGTTAAAGTGGTTTTCGGTATCGGTAGAGAGTATGACAATATCCGATCCTGGTCTCTTTAACAACCAAACGCTTATTTCACACCATGGTCATTTCATTTCAAATAGTTCATACTTCATATCAAAAATATCATATTCATTTCGAAACCATATCAATTAAATATCATTATTCACTTTAAATAATATTCATTTCCAGAATCGTAACACTTTCAAAATTATAACACTTTCGAAATCTCGACACTTTTGAAATCATAGCACTTCTACTTAAACGGTTTAGATATTGAAAATAGTATATAAAATAAATAGTTGTAGATTAAAATAGTTTATATATGAAAATAATTTATATATTAAAATAGTTTATATATTAAAAATATTATATATAATAAAATAGTTTCTTCCAATTTCGCAGATCTATTCAAATCATCTTAAATTCCAAAAATTCAAATTGAATCAATTCCAGTTTAACCGTTTCAATTTAAAGTTCAAAGATTCAAGTTTAGATATTCAAACATTTACAATATATAAATTTCATTTATATTTCAACATTTAACTTTAATTTGTATTCAAATTGGAAAATATTCACTTAATCATTTTGATAGCAATTTATTAAAATCCCAATTCATAAATTTAAATCAATATTAAATATCCAATCTCAATTTTATTTAAAATTTGAAAATATTCATTTAATAACGTTTTACCAAATCAAGTTATAAATCATATTTTTCAAAAATCTCAAAATCAATGAGTTCAAATAAATTCTTATTTAAATTTAATTATTAACCAATAAAATTTCAAGTCAATTTTACATTATTTTTCCAACCTTTATTTATTAAGGTTATAAAATCTATTTTTAAGATATTAATATAAATTTTAATAAATACTTAAACATATTATAAATCCAATTAAATTATATTTATTAAATTAAATGTTATTTTATATATTTTTAAGAAAATAAATTTATAAGAAAAAAACTTAAAATTTATAATTTCAAAACTAACTTATAAATTTAAAATTCCCAAAACATATAATTTAAAACTCTAAAATTTAGACATATATAAGATACATTTATACATATTATATTTTAAAAATCAATATTTATTTAAACCCATATATTTCCCTTCAAAACTTTGGAAATCATTTCAAAATATAGACCAACGGTGTCCATATATAATTTTCTATCCTATGGTCAAGTGATACGGATATTTATCATTTCAATCCGCAATTTAAATATTGGGTATATATCATTTCAACCCGCAATTCCAAAAATTTAAAATCAATAAAAATCGCTTGGGTTTATCATTTCAACCCATAACGATTCTCCCTTATTCTACAAAATCGTTCGGGTATGTATCATTTCAACCCATATGGAATTCTAAATTAACAATAATGAAACACATACATAAATCCTTATATCTATATTATAAAATCAATATAGACTTAGTTTATTATAATATATTTAAAATCCAACAGATTGTGTATGTATGCTCTGTTAATAAAGTTATATGCAGACTAAAATATATTATAATGAAATATATATATGCAGGTTACTATGCAGTCTCAAATGTATATATATATATATATAGATTATAATAAAATATATATAATCCTTCTTCATTAAAATAAGATAACTGACATTATGTATAAAATCTTACTTTACTGTTGCCACAACAAATGCTACAATGTGAATTCACTGTTCTATGTACACAACATCAAATGCAAATTCACTTTATATATATATATATATATATAAACTTACTTAATTACAAACTCACCCAGGTCATATATAAATTTCGTATACAAACAACATGCTCTATATATGACATATACATTTTATAAACTATATATAAAACCCCAAACAGATCATATATATGTAAACTGTTATATATATACAAACATTATATTTTATACCGTTTAAAACATATTACAAATATACTTTTCATTATATATATATATATCTAAACTACAGTTTTTATAGCTTATATAAACTTATACATAGATAACAGATCATATATATCCTGTATAACCCAAAATATATGCAAACCGATCATACATATATCTATAACTCGTACAAATTTATATTATTATTATTATTATTAGTATTATTTTAAACTTAATATATATATCTTAAAATCAAACCATCAATATAAAAATATATTATATATAGCAAAATACAGGTATAGGCAAACATATATATTTATACAAGTGTATATCATAGGCAAATATGACATACATATATACGCTGCTAGCTTCGAATGTAGAGGGGGATGATGCACGGGTGAAAGGTGTGGTCCTTGCAGTGGAAGGAAGGGACCAAGGCATGGAGGAGAGGCTAGCTGCGGCTAGGGGAAAGTGGCGGCTTAGGTGGCGTGCAGGTCGGAGCTGCTGTGTTGGACGCGGGTGAGAAGGTGTGGCTGCTTATGGGATTTCGGTTGTTTCTTGGTTGCTTGGGTATGGATGGAAGGTGATGTCAACGGCAAAATAAGGAGGGGCAGATAGACTTCATGGTGGCGGGTGTTGGCAACAGGAGGATCAGAGGCGGAAGTGGTAAAGGCGGAGGGAGGAAGGGAAGGTGATGGGACGTGTGTGGGGATGGGTTGCGATGGTGATACGATGAACTGGCCGAGCATGAGCAAGCATACATACGTAACTTTATATAGTGTTTTTGAAAGCTTTTTTTAAGAATGTAATGGCCGAACAACAAAACGAAGAGGAAAGAAACAGATGGAGTTGGCACAAAGAAGAAAAACCGTTTCTTAGATTGATATAAACACCGCATTTTCATTTATTATTTTTCTTCACGAGTACAACAGCAAGGCAAATGAATATGAAAAGGAAAAAAATGAATTGAAATGACGCACCAGTTTGAATTCAAGACAATGTGAATAAGAAAAGTCAATCGTTGAATTCAAGGAAATATAATACTAATGGCTATTGAGTTATACACGATGGAAATTTGAATGGACACAAACTCAAAAACTCAAAAGACACAAAACGGGTACCGATACGACTAACCGTTTCTGCAACGACCTGAAATTTTCAGCCATTCGTATCCACATATGTCGAAAATTGAATTGCTCAAAATATCAGATTGTTAATTTAAATTTGGCAAAACTCGGCATATATAGTAAATAAATATCACAGAATCACAGACACAGAGTAATATAACAATAATGCAGTGGAAACAAAAGAATAGTAGTTCATGAAGCTACTATATAGATACAACAAAGTTAAACAAGATACAACAGAGTTAACAAGGTACAATAGAAGTCTCGAATATATAGATTTCTCAATAAATAGTCAAATACAAGATCTGAATACATCACTGGAATCAACTGAATAACTAATAGCAGAATCGATAGATTGATGGATCTCCAAGCGAAGCTCCAACTCCAAAGGTGAGTCTTAAATGCTGTATCACTCAGTCTGACCCGAGCGTAAAGCAAAACACCAAAACACTCGAGTCGGGATTAACATTCTTATATCAATAAATCCATCTCAAGTGAAATATCAACTGAAATACAAGTAACTCAAAGGATGTTTGGGATAACCATCCTCTAAGGATCCGTTAAACTATCTACTATGTAGTAATATTCGCTATTATAATAATGTCTATAATAAAATAAACTTACTTTAAAATAGCATTAAGGAGTGACTCAATATTCCCCTTAACACGTAATAGTCCTAGTAGTCTATCCAGTATTAGCATACTCCCAGATCGGGGGCTACCCTCAATACTCCACAGGCTACGGGAGAAATCCAAACTCGTAGTAAAGCTCGATATGGTAGGTGACACGGCACAACAAGGCAATGGCAGGGTAGATGTACCAATTACGCATCCGGGCTGGTGGAAATGCATATCAGCCACTACCGCCCACCTCGGAACACACTCCCTATCAAAATCGAAGGGTGGCCACCAAATCAATCACAAAGTAATAGAATGGTATCGAAGAAATGCGTCCGATCAGAGGTGCTACCTCATTGGCCCGAGAATCGCTCCTGTTTTAGCCACCTTATGCCAACTCACGGGAGTTAGGTCTACGTATATACCTTTAGGATCGTCGCCACCATCCTACTTCATTCTGGAATCTCCACCGCGTACACAGTTGTTAAAGTGGTTTTCGGTATCGACAGAGAGTATGTCCATATCCGATCCCGGTCTCTTTAACAACCAAACGTTATTATAACACCGTGGTCATTTCTAAATAGTTCATACTTCAAAACCAAAATATCATTTCCATTTTTAAAACCATATCAAACGATATCATTTCAATTCAATATATAATTTCTAAATCATATCACTTTCCAAAGTTATAACGCTTTCGAAATCATAGTCTTCTAAAAATCAAAACACTTTGGAAATCACAGCATTGAAATCATAGCATTTTGGAAATTATAACACTTTGAAATTATAGCATTTTGGAAATCATAAAACTTTGAAATTATAGCATTTTCCCTTAAACCGTTTAGATATCAATAATAGTATATATAATAAAATAGTTTATAAGATAAAATAATTTATATAAATAGTTATAAGTTAAAAATAGTTTAAAAATAAAATAGTTAGTAAAATAGTTTATATTAAAATAATTTATATTGAAATTGGTTTGTATTAAAATAGTTTATATTACAGTAATTATAAGTTAAAATGTAAAATAGTTTAAATATAATTAAAATACTTTATATAATAAAATAGTTTCCTCAAATTCACAAATCGATTCAAATCACTCGACTTCCTAATTCAACTTAATTCAAATCTCAATTCATAATTTCAACTTCAATTCAATTAAACATTTCAAATTATATCGATTTCAAATACCGATTTGAACCACAAATAAACTATTTCAATTTCAATATATTTCAATGCTTTAAATATTCAACATTTCAAACTAAATTCAATAAATTTATATACATATCAAATTCACTTTACAATTATTTAGTTTTGAACTATTAACTTGATTATTTCAATATCATTTGAATACAACTTCAATTTACAAAATATCCCATTCAAATTTATATAAGTTTGAAATATCCATTTAAGTCACCTTTAATCAAATTTCAAGTTGTAAAACACTTCTTTAAAATTTCAAATTCAATAAATTTCAAATCAAACTTATTTAAGTATAATTCTTAAATAAATATAATTTCAAATCAATTTCAAATTTATCTTACTACCCGAATCATTACAAACTCTATATTCGAAAATATAAATTTTAAATAAATACTTAAACGTATTATATGTCAACTTTATTAAATCAACTTTAATCAATCTTAAAAATCAATATTTATCAAAACCATATATTTCTTTTCAAAACCATAGAAATCATTTTCAAAATATTTATATATAGACCAACGGTGTCTATATATAATTTTCTACCCTATGGTCAAGTGATACGGATATTTATCATTTCAATCCGCGATTTAAATATATACGGGTATATATCCTTTCAACCCGCAATCCCAAATTCAATTAAATGAAAAATCGCTTGGGTTTATCATTTCAACCCATAACGATTTTCTCCTATTCTACAAGATTGTTCGGGTATGTATCATTTCAACCCATAGTGAATTCTATACTAACAGGGAACTTGCAGAGTGATAATAGATATGATAATAATATAACAACAGTAATAGGCATATATCATCAGTATAAATAACAGATAATGGTGTCAGATGTCACAGGTGAACAGATACAGATAATGGCATATATATAACAATATGAATAACTAACAGCAGCATATTTCAATTGTCGTTTCAATTGAAATCAAATTTAATAAATAAAAGAACATTAATCGTGAGTGATTGCTCACCTTTCGAGGCCTGAGAGATAGACAATGAAGTTGAGTTATGAAATCCAAGCACGAATCCAAACAAACAAGGTTGGCACGAATTCGACGGATAAAGCTGATACGAGAATCGATGAGAACAAGGTAATCAGTTTTGATATAAACTGAAAATATACACATTATTATTATATTTATATATATGTTTCAATTTTTTTATTTAAGCCAAATACACTGAAATACTATAAAATTTCAAAATCATATTTTATATATATATATACACATATTTACACATCAAATCAAAATCAAAATATATGAACTAATATATATAGCATATAAAACCCGAACATAAATTTTTATATAACCTATAATATGTACATGCGTACTTTATATATAAAATATAATACAAAGTAACTGGCAAAGCAACCATATCTCAACTTATATATACGTATTCATCAAGCTACAACAACTTAAATATAAACTTATTTAGACCCATCAACTCGACATATAAACTACCAATCTTGTACAGACTAATATCCTGTATACTATAAAATATATACGAGACTCAAAAGTATATTTATATATCAAACTATTATAAAACTATTCCAGATCTCAACATATCTAAAACAATTTATAACAAACCCATACTTCTTTACAAAATACTGCTTTCAAACTTACTAATATACGTATAAACAGTAGCCAAATAAATACATAAACTCATGCAACCCAAACTTTTATATATATATACAATGTGTAAATTAACTTGGCTAAAATATGAGTATATACGTTCATATAACCAGACTTATATAATAGAAAACTAACACAATATATAAATTTTATATAGGCTATCATAGCTTTACAATATATAGATAAAATACCTTGAATAACATGCAAGTATGGGAAGAAAAGCACAACAAGGTAGGTTCGAGTAAAAGGAAAAATAGGAGAAGGAGGAAGAGGAGATGTTGAGGCTGGTGGTTTAAATCTTGGGCTGAGATGGCGGAGTGGTGGATGGTGTAGGCCGATCACTGGTGGATGGGAGATGCGAGTAGGGAAGGAAGGCCGAAAGGGAAAATGGTGGAAGGGGTGTTGGTGGCTGTCGTCTTGCTGCAGTGAAGGGCTTGAGAGATGAGGTGGTGAATGGTGAACGGGTAGAGAGTTTTCAAAAGAAATGGTGAGCAAAGGTTCTGGGAAATCATCAACTGACATTAATTTATGGTTTGTATTTTCTTTGTTTGAAGGAGAGGGGGACGTGTGTCAGGGACAAAATGAAAAGGAAAATGGTGAAAAGTTCCAACAGCAAAATATATATTGAAATGAATGGAACGTTGCAGCTACCAATTTAATTCAGGAATTAATAAAGAAAACAATAAACAAATGGAAGGACAACCGGTTTGAATTTTGAACTGGTGGGGTTGTGAAAGTAAAAGGGCTGAATTAAGAAAAATAAAGTAAAGTGTCCATTTGTTTTCTCACGGCAGGAAAACCAACGGACACAGATAACCCGAAAGCTGAAATTTCATAACCGATATGGTTATCCGTTTGCGGTTTTTATCGCATAACGAACACCGAAATTGACAATCAAATATACCGTAGAGATTAGCACGACGAGACGATCAAAACGGTAAACAGATATTAGTGGTACGATCATCCGATCAAAAGTCGATAATCGGTACCGATATACGTTGCTATTCCGTACGGAAAAATCCAAACGGAGCTAGAAATGTTTGGGTTTTGTGAAACGAAATTCGCAGTCTGATTCAGAGTGTTCTAAATAAATTATCTCATGTTGACATATTTAGCTTTCAGAACACTTTTATTATCATCAATTTTAACTGATATAAATTGGAATAAAATTACACTAGAAAATAAACTTCCAAATTATCTGATGAAAATTTACCAGTTGCTATGTTAAAACAGACGCATTTCAAATATCAAATTTAAATTTCAAAATTTTATTATTTAAAATTTCACAAATTTCAATTAATTTAATAAATAAAACCACTAAAATTTACGGGTCGTTATAGTTTCCACGGACTTCACTACGTACCGGACTCCGAAATACACAAATGAATATACTACGAAGATCAGCACAATGATACGAACAGAATGGTTCATAGATATGAGTGATACGATCATCCTATCAAAAGTCGACATTCGCTGCCAAATGGCTGCAAATTCGCTGAAAATAAGATAAACGAAGCTAGAGAAGTTCAAATTTGCCGAAACAAACTATGACGTCTCACTCAGAAAATGATTTACATTTTTATTGTATAAAATATTCAGATTTTGAAAATATTTTATTTCCTTCAAATTGACTGATTTTAAATTGAAATCAAAAATTACACAACAGAATAATTTTCATATTCTCCAATAAAATTTTACCAGTTGCTATGTTGAAATAGACGTAAGCCAAATATAAACATTTTATTATTTAATTTCAAGCAAAATTTTAGTTAATTACGTTATAAAAGTCGTTAAAATTTACGGGTCATTACAGAAACGGGCTTTTCGGGTCGTTGTTATCGTTTCGACCCAATTCAATATGGCCATTCGTTCTTATCCAACTCTGTCTTTATAAATGGATATTTCCTGAAACCCTAGCTGTCTATTCCAATTTCTATACGTATCTGTTAAAATCATCTGCTCCTTCCTCATTCCCAATGGCTGTCAATCAAAACCCTAATTTCCGAATTCAAAATCAAGTCGAAAATTTAAACTCCTCAAACCATATCAAATTATATACCATTTTGAAGCTCTCGACAATACGAATCAACGGTAAGTGTTTGTTTTCAGAAATAATGCTCGAGTCAATCTGGAATCGCAGTTAAAGGTCATAAATCGCGAAACCCTAATTGGCGATTTGGGGCTTTTCGATTCGCGCGCTAACTGGCGAAATAGGCTTATGGGTATTGTGGAGAGTGGTGTTTGGAGCCGATTGGTGGTGGAATCGTTGACTAATTCCACCTGAGGCGGTCGAAAAATTGGTGTTAGGGTTTCGAAAACCCTAACTTGGGGAACGACGACGGAGCAATCATGGTGGTCGTGGCGGCCCAGGCCGGAGCGGCCGTGGATGAGCAACTTAGGGGTGACGACCAATCAAGGCAAGGGTGGTTGTGGTGGCGACGTTTGGAGCAAAGACGTGGCGGTTGTGGAGGTTCGTACGCGACTGTAAGATGGTAGGATAGGTGAGATATTTACCAAATTTCCATTGTTTATTTTAATTAAATATTTAAATTTCAAATCTTCTAACTGACATAACTTTTACATACGAACTTGAATTTGGACGCAATTTCTTCCATTGGGATCATGTCGAAATTTCGGACGATATGGAACAGGTTTGGCTACATTTTGAGACTATTCAAATTTCGAGCTTTATTTGGATTTTAAATCAACGAAAAACCAAAGGTGAGTGATTTACCCCACTCATGAATACTAAACCATCTTATGTTAGTTAAATTAAATTTAAGATGTGATAAGAATATTATTGGTTACTGTTTGGTAATTTAATTTGACATTTTAATTGAAATTGAATTTTATTGAATTGAATTACCATTTAAATTAATATAGAATTTAAATTGTTAGTTAAATACCTGATAATGATATCTAGTTAATTATTGTGATTTATTGGCTTATTTGGATGATGATTGTGATGGATGTTATTTGTTGACAATTTGGATGATTAGATGTTTGTATCCCTGTTAATCACTATGGTTTGAAATGATACATACCCAATGATCTTATAGATTAGGGAAAATCGTTACGGGTTGAAATGATAAATCCAAGCAGTTTTATTGATTTGAAAATTGTTGATAAAACATACGGGTTGAAATGATATATACCCAGAAAATTTAACTATTTTGGGGTTGAAATGAAACATACCCTATCACTTGACCATAGGGTAGAAAACTATATAAGGACACCGTTGGTCGGTTTTAAATTATTTTCTAAATGGTAAAGTATGTTTGATTTATAAATTTAATTTTTAAATTTAATTTAATGATTTTATTAAAAATTTATATTTGGAAAATAATTTATTTTATATGTTTTAAAGCTTCAAATTATAAGTTAATAAATGGTTTTAAATGTAAATTTAAGATTTTAACTTATAATTTTATTTAGTTTTAGATATATATTTTAAATAGTTTAAAATTTAATTTAATAAAATTTTTGATATAATTTTAATATATACATTTTAAATTTTATTTAATATAATAAATATAGTTTTGATTTAATAAAATAAATATAGTTTTAATTTAATATAATAAATATAGATTTTTTTATAACGACTTTAATAAAATAAAATTTAAGAAGCTAAGTTGAGAATAATTTGTAATTAAATCCGATTTAAAGGATTTTATAAAAGATTTTTATAAAGGATTTTATAATAGTTTTATAAAGGATTTATAAAGGATTTTTTAATGGTTTAATAAAGGGTATTTTAAAAGAACTTGTATAAAGGTATTTGGAAGCGTAAAAAGGAATTTGTGTAAAAGTTTATTATAAAGGGAAGAGTTGTAAATTGTTCTGGGAATTTATAAATAGCTTTATAAATGGTTTTAAAGCATATAAATAGTTTATAAATGGTTTAGAAGTGATTTATAAATTATTTTCGAAATGGATTGAAAGAAATCTTCCTCGATATTTATGAAAATATTTATACTTTTGGAAAAAGTATATGGATATCTTGATATGAAGGTATAAACTGTTTCTGGATTTATTATTAAAAATGTTTTTTAATGACCACGGTGTGGAAAATACAACGATTGGTTGTTAAAGAGAACGGGGCCGAATATTGGCATACTCTCTGTCAATACTGAAACCACTTTAACAACTGTGCACGTGGTGAAGAATCAAGAACGAAGTGGGTTGGTTTGGCGAACGCTTCTGGTATGAGGTAAGAACGCAGTTCTGACCCCCAGGTCAGCTTGATATGACTAAAACAGGAGCTATACCTGGCCAAGTGAGGTTGCTCCTCCGATCGGGCACATTTCTTCGATACCATAAATGTTACTTTGTGATTGATTTGGTGGCCACCTTTGATTTTATTATGGGATCGTGTTTCGAGGTGGGTGGTAGTAGCTGCTATGCGTTACCACCAGTTCGGGAGTGCAAAATGGTAGAATCCTACCTTGGGCATTGCCTCGCGTGCCTTGTTATATGCCTTATCGAGCCCACTACGATTTTGGTTTGTATCGTACCTATGAAATGCCCCTTGTTAGCCCACCGGTTTAGTGGAGTTTACAGTACTATATAGACTACGGCATTTGTAAAATGTGTTAAGGGGGGATATGGGTAATGCCTTAATGCTATTTTAATACTTTGCTTTACTAATAGACACTGTATATATAGCGTATATTACTACATATAAATAGCTTAACGGATCCTTAAGAGATGGAAAATTCCGAGCATCTCTTAAGTTATTGCATGTACGTTATACACTGGATAGGAGATGTAAAATCCCGTAAACATCTATGAATCCATTACACACATATTTACTTATTATTGATTTAACCTACATAAGATCTTTTAGTTCTGACTCGAGTGTTTTGTCTTTTCCTTACGCTCGGGTCAGCCTGAGCTTTTCAGTGTTGGAGACATTATTTCTGGAGGACAAAGACGGAGTTTAGTATTATTATTATTATTCCACTATATCATTATGTTCCGCTGCATTATCCTATTTTACCTACTGTACATATAACTCTGATTGTATTGTAAAAGTGTAATCAAATGTATTTGTAAAACAGCTTCATGAACTGTTTATTTGATTATTATATTTTGTCATTCTGCTGCGAGATTCTGTGTTTGTTTTTTTTTTCCTTCTTTTCTCTTATTTTCTTATTTACCCCATTGACAATCCTCCCTTTTGAATGGTTTGAGTTAGACATGTGTGGTTTATTGTTGATTTAAACCGTCCAAAAAGGTGGGTCGTCACATTTTCAAATTCAAATAAAAGATGACTATTTTAAAGGCTCATGAAGTACTGAAATATTTTTATGTTAGTTAAATTTAAAATCATGAAGTAATTTATTTTAAAGACTGTTGTTTGGTAGTTTTACTGACATTTAAAATTGACATCTGGTTTGAACTGATAGAAATTTAAATTTACAGTTAAATTGAATTGGAATTAAATTGCTAGTTAAACTCCCTATTATTAATAACTAGTTAATTGTTGTGATATTTTGACTGTTTGGATGTTGATTATGATAGATGCCTATTGGTTGATGTATTGGATGATTTGGGTGTTTATTTATTTTATATTTTCCTGTTATCACCTTGTATTTTATTTGACAGTATATAAAATTGTTGTTTGAATTATTTCGAATAAATTAAGAAATAGGTTGAAATGATATATACCTATGATATTTATTTTGGATTGAAATGATATATATCCATCCATGAAATTAAATTAAAATAACTAATCACTTGGCCATATGATAGAAAATTATATACGGACATCGGCTTTATTAAATAAAATGATTTTAAAATTTTTGATTTGAAATTATTTAAATGATTTTGATTTAAAGAAATAAAAATCGAATTTATGGAAATTGAATTATTTTCGAATATGAGCTCGAAATGTTGAAATTGAAATTTGTTAACAGGAATTGTTTAAAGAATCGAATTTGAAATTTTGAGGTTATAAATTAGAAATCATTTGGATGATGGAAATTGATTTGTTTTAAATGATTTGAAGTCTTATTCGAACTTTGAAATATTACCAAGTAAAAGTAATTGAAATGGATATTACAAATTTAAGCTTGGAGTCGAATTATTTTGAAAGATTTGAACCTTAAATTGAATATTGAAGTTTAAATTGATTTAAGTGATTTAAATCGGTGTTTTGAAATCAAACTTGCAATTTATATAAATTGAAATGGTTTAAATTAAGAATTAAACTGAAATTTAAACCGTTGAATCGAATCGTTGATTCAAAATGAAATCGGAATTGAAATAATTTTGAATTGAAATTAAAATTGATTTGAATTTAGATCGAAATTGAGTCGATTTGAATTGAATTGAGATTGAAGATGATTTGAATTGAGAGATTTAGAATTGAATCAGTTTGACTTTGAAACTATTTTCAAATAAATTATTTTAATATAAACTATTTAAAATCTATCTATTTAAATATTCAAATTATTTTGATTTTCCAAGCTATTTTACTATATAAACCATTTTCAGTACTCAAGCTATTTTATATCAAACTATTTTAATTCATTTTAAACTATTTAAAACTATTTTCTAAAAATTCAAACTTTGCAAGGCTAGAATGTTTATATTTAAATCGTTGATTCAAATGCGAATTGGGTGAAAATGAAGTTATAACCTAAATTGTAATTCGAATTGAATTTTATGTCATATCGAACTGAATTGACATATTTTGAAGTAAATATGTTACTTTGGAATGAAATTTATTTTGAAGCGAATATGATATTTTGATATCAAGTATGAATTTTTTTTGAAATGTAAAAGTACCAACCGGTGTGTAAAACGACGTTTGGTTGTTAAAGAGACCGGGGCCTCTTATTGGTATACTCACTTTAAATATTGGAACCACTTTAACAACTTTGTACGCAGAGGAGACTCCAGAACGACGTGGTTGGATTTGGTGTACATTTGTTGGATTTAAAGAAAGAGAACGATGATGGATAGACCCTGACACTTATGCAAATTTGAAATGACTAAAAAGGATGGCTTGATCGGGCCAAGTGGGCTAGCTACCCCTAGTGGACATTCGTTCTTCGATTTTCCTCTTGCACTAGGTCCGTACTATAACTTTTTATGTTGGCTTCGATTGGTGCACCTTGATTTTAGGATAACCTCTCTTTAACTCGATATGGGACGAATGGACGCAGTGGGCGATCGTGCCTACGATGCGTTACCACCAGCTCTACAACCCAAAATGGTAGTATCCTACCTTGGGAATTGCCTCACGTGCCCTGTCATACTTTTATCCCTATACGAGAGCACTACGATTTTGGTTTAGTGTCATCGTATAACGGCGCATCCTTATCCCCTGACGTACTACTGTGGCGTTATATGCAAACTGTACGAAAATGCTCAAAAACACGTTAAGGAGGATTAATGTAAAGCCTTAACGCTAAGAAAAATATTTATT
The DNA here is from genome assembly GCA_030737815.1 of Allium fistulosum. Lineage (NCBI taxonomy): Eukaryota > Viridiplantae > Streptophyta > Magnoliopsida > Asparagales > Amaryllidaceae > Allium > Allium fistulosum. The sequence goes on along the minus strand of CM060903.1, from coordinate 1,362,548,346 downwards.
TTACTGATCAGACATTACATATATACCGTATTCCACTATATATAAATATTTTGACCGATCCCTAGAAGATGGAAAATCCCATAACATCTCTTGAGTTATTGCATGCACAATATACACTTGATAGGAGATGTAAAATCCCGTAAACATCTCTGACGCTATTACACTCATGTTATGTGATATCAGTTTGACTCATATAAGGATATTTTAGTCCTTACTCGAGTGTTTTGTCTTTTCATAACGCTCGGGTCAGTCCTGAGTTTTTCAGCGCATTGAAGATCAATTATTCTAGAGAACGAAGGCGAAGATCTGGTATACTATTACTATTATTATTCCCTGCATCATGTTGTTCTACTGCATTATTTATTTTGTCTCTGTTGTATATGTAACTCTAATAGGTGTTGTAAAATTATAATCAAATGTATAGTATAAAAAGCTTCATGAACTGTTTATTTGATTATTATATTTTGTCATTCCATTATGAGATTCTGTATTTGTTTTCTTCTTTTCTTATTTTTCTTAATTAACCCCATTGATTATCTGTACTTCGGATTGTTTGAATTGAAAATGTATGGATTATTGTTGATTTGAACCTTCTGAAATGTGGGTCATCAGAGTTGGTATCAGAGCTTTGGTTTAGCGATAACCTTAGCTTGGGGCTTGACTAATTAGAGATAGGATATTAATACTCTAGAATGAGTTTGTTTGAGCTTATATATATATGTGGGAGCGTGTACTTGTTAGTGTTATAAAATGTTTTATATTGTGTTTACTTATCTGTTGAGTTATTTATGAATTCTGATCGGTGCGTGGGATGCCATGTTATCGATAGGAGTTTCTAAACACTTAAACAAGGTAAGTCGACATAATATCGTTTTAAAATCGAGTAAATGATAAAACTTTTCATAAATTATATTTTATATATAAAATGATAACTTTCATAAGCCTACATGATTATTAATGAATGTTGTTTGTTATGAGATGATAATATTAGTTATCATCAATTATTAGTTGAATTAAACTAAAAACGAATACTTTATGCACTCAATTTCATGAAGAGTTCGATAATTAGATTGAATTGAAATCTAATTACAATAAGAATTGCTTGCAATAACAAAGATGTAAATTAAATGTTTTCATAATAAGGTAATGGAATTGTATAAGTATATTTATAATTTAGCTTATAAATAGAAAGGATTTAAAAGTTGAAAATTTTAGAATTTAAATGTTGTTGCTTTCAAAACTGTTTTCAAAGCCTTCAAAATTAATAATAATATAATTTGAAAGTGTTTTGGCTAGAAATATAGTTTGAAAGTGTTTTCAAAAGAAATAAAAGCATTGAACTCGCTTCAGTCGTTGGAAAATAATTCTAGGGATGATTGCATCATCACCAGCATTCATTTTCGAGTTTTTGAGTGAGAATTGCTACCAAAAGAATTTTTTTTCGGTTAAAACAAGTTTTGATTATGAAAAAGAAATTCCAAGTATGATTTGATAAATATATGAAAATAGTTTTTGAACTTATAAATTGAAAATAGTATAGATAAGAAATAAGTTTATAACTTATGAATTTGAACAAGAAAGTAAGACCGAATTTTAAAAACGGTCGAACATTTTGGTTAAGCAAACAAAAGAAAATTTGAATTTGAGATATGAAATAAAAAAATTATCCTAAGAAATGTTAAATAAATTGAGTTGGTGAAATGAAGTAAATAAAATGCAATTGAACTCAAGAAAGCTTAAATGAAAGTGAATTGTATTTGAAATGAATTAGATAAAATAATGAAATGAAATTTTAAGTGAATTAGTTTGTATAACTTATAGATTTGAGAAATATTAACTAAAAACAAATTTTAAATTTGTTGAATGTGAATGATAAGAAAAGAAAATTTTAACTTAAATAAACTGAGTAATGGATTAAATGAAATAAAGTTTAATTTAATAAAGATTAAATGAATTGAATTGGATTTGAATTGAACTAGATGAATTAGTAAAGCGAATTAATTCCACTGAAGCTATAAAATGGATTAATAGAATGAATACAAACTTGAATTATAAAATGAAATGCAATTTGGGTGTAAAAGAAATTGAATGAGAATAAATGGGTGTAAGTAAAATTTATGTATGTAATTGAATTTGATTTAAATTGGATATAAATAAATTGAATGCAATTGGTATTAGTTTTAATAAATTGAATGTTAGCTAATTGAATATGAAATAAGTGAATGTTAAACAAAGAAATCTTGATACACTTAAGTATAAGTCGTAATGAAATAAAATTTAACTTAAATAAGGTTAAATGAAATGATTTTATAAAATGATCCAGAAATGATTAGATAAGGGATATGTTAAACAAAAAGTGAAATAATTGAAAATTGAATAAATTGAATGTAAATGAAATAGATTTAAATAAATTTGAAGCAAGCCAATTAAATGTTAATAAAAATTGGATGTTAAAAGAAATGATAGTGTATAAATTAAATATTGACATTGGATAATGTAAATGGTTATGTTTGAATTAATTGGATGAATATTAATTGTTGAATGGTTTCTTTTTTGTAAATCATTGTTATTACTGCTTTTGATTGCATATGATTGTTGTATGTTGTGTATTTGTGCTTGTGCTTATGATTTGGATTCAGAATTCATGTTATATAGCCTGTTAAACTTATACATGATTCTATATTCTTTTATATGCAACTAATATTCAAATTTAAGTTCTGATAGGTACATACAAAGACCGTTTGGACGTATATGCAGATTTGATTTGCTTTTGCTTGCTTAATAGAGCAAACTCGCTCGTATTAAGGTATATGTCTTAGATTACATACTGGACTTTTATATTTTTCTTACGGAATGCCTCATTATTGAGTTGAGATGTATATTTAGTAAATATTTGTGTTATATATTGTATTGTAAATTTTTACTGTAACGACCAATAATTTTCGATAATTAAAATATTAAATTAATTAAGATTTTGCAATTTAATATTGTGAAAAATTAAAAATTTATAATTTATTAATGAGAAAATAATTTGAATATGATTTAATAATGATTGTTTGAATGTTTTGATAATCATTTTAATGCAATTTCAATCAATTGAAATAATTGTAAAGTTAGTTTGGTTATAATTGTAAATAAGGAATTAAAACTGGTAATTAATGGAATTAAGGAAATTGAAATATTATAATTAATATGGTAATAACTATAAATATGAATGTAATAAAATTTAAACTAATGTTAATTTTATTCATAAAGTATTGGATGATTGAATAATAAGAGTGTAAACCGAAATAAAAGAATTTGATTGAATTTAAAATATAATTAACTGGAATTCTATTTTAATTGCAATTGAACTCTGAAATTAATGTAATATTTAAATAGTAGATTTAACATGGAAACTTTATTTTAATAGGTTATTAATTTATGTGTAATCAAGAATGATAAATTTGTTAATTTTAAAAATTTGAATTTAAAAGTGATTTAATCAATTTAATAATAATTTATTTAATTATCGTGAAAATTAGCCATTTTGGCCACTGTCTCGGATTTCAACGAAACCTGTTTCATCGGATCCATAACAGTGAATTATTATTGGGCAAGTTTCATAGCGATCAGACTTATCGTTTGATCATGCAGGCTCGAAACGCGTAGAAATCGATTTAATGAATTCAATTAAAATAAGCTGATTTTAAAAGCTAACTTTCTGTATACAACGGAATTTGGGTTTGAAACCAGTTCCAATGAATTTAAAAATACCGAAAACCTATATTTCGATATATTGAATGACCCACTTTCATTTCAGAAACGGAACCGGCATTTCGGGTTCGCGTAATCGTTTCGACTAATTCAATCTGCACCATTCGTTCTTATCCATCTATCTATATAAATAGATTTCTTTTCTGAAATCCTAGCAGCCTTTTTCTTATTTTTGTACATACTATTTTTCCATCTACTCCCTTCCTTCTCAATGGCACAAACCTAATTCCCAAATTCAAATTTCAAATCAAAATCAATCCCAAAATTCAAACTCCTCAAATCATAGAAAATTATATATCGTTGGAAAGCTCTCGACGAGCGCAATCTACTACTGCAATTCGTTTTTTCAATCGAATTACAGTTTGGCCAGAAATTGGCGATCTTTCTCGGTCGTCCATATTAGGGTTTTTCGTTTAACGGTAGATCTTCAACGATGGGTCGATCGGAGGGTACTGGAGTGTAGAGGGTGTCGAGAGGCTTCGATCTATACGGTGAGCTCATCTCCTAGGTGTCCGAATTCGCCAAGATTGGGCTCAAAACATGGCGGCGATAGAGGCGTTCTCGTCGTTCGTGGTTGGTCACGGCGACATAGGTAGAGGCGGCTCTGGTGGAGGAGCAAGCTGGTGGTCTCTGGTCCATCCAACGATGAAGAATGCGGCGGTGGAAATTGCTCAATCATTGGCAGTTGTGGGTTAACTGGGTCGAGAACGATAGTGGGCTAGGGCTTCTGATGGTGACGTGTTACTTTTCTTTTATTTATTTAATTTTTTTATTTTAAAATTCAAATGTTCTAACATCAATAACTTTTTCATACGAGCTCGGATTTGGATGCGGTTTTCTCCGTTGCGATCGTATAGAAATTCTAGAAATTATGGGACTTGTTTGGTTTGAATCTAAGACTGTTGAATTTTTAGGCTTTGTTTGGATTTTAAATCGACTAAAAATCAAAGATGCGTGATTTAACCCACTCACAACTACTAAATCATCCTATGTTAGTTAATTTAAATTTATGATATGATTGGAAATTTATTGATTGCTGTTTGGTATTTTAAATTTTCATTTAAATTTAGTTTGAGTTTATTTGAATTGAATTGCCATTTAAATTAATATTGACTTTAATTGCCAGTTAAATACCTGATAATGATAACCAGATTATTTGTTGTGATTTGAATGATGATTGTGATGGATGTTAAATTGTTGATATTTGGATTATTGGATATTATATTTATTTCATATGTGGTTATCACACTGCAAGTTCACTTAGTTATCGTTAGGAAATTCACTATAGGTTGAAATGATACATACGCGAACGATCTTATAGATTAGGGAAAAATCGTTATGGGTTGAAATGATAAACCGAGCAATTTTATGGATTTGGAAAATTATGATTCGGGATTGCGGGTTGAAATGATATATACCCGTAAATATAAATTATTGCGGGTTGAAATGATATCTATCAGTATCACTTGAACATAGGGTAGAAAATTATATACGGACACCGGATTGGTTAAATTAATTGATTTTAAATCCATAATTTTTGAATCCAGTTAAATGATACTGTGAAATAAAATTAGATTTATATGAACTGAATTGTTTTCAAAATCCAAGCTTTTAAATGTTGAAATTGAAATTGGTTTAAATGAATTGTTTAAAGAAGTTAAATCTAAATCTTAAAGTTGAATTTTGAAATATAAATGAAATTTATCAAAATTGAGTTATTGTAAATGTTTGAATATTTAAACTTTGAAACCTATTGAATTTGAAGCGATTTAAATTTGTAGTTCAATCATGGATTTGAAATTGATATAAATTGAAATGCTTTTAATGAAAATTTTAATTGAAACCTTTAGCCTTTTTGATTTGAAATCGTTGAACTAAGATTGATTTAAATTGAATTTTTGGAATTAAAGTTGGTTTGAATTGGTTATGAAATTGGAAGAAACAATCCTAATTTGAAACTATTTTCGATATAAACTCTTATATTATACAAACTCTTTTAACATATAAACTATTTTTCTCATATAAACCATTTTAATATATAATAATAAATTTTTAATGCATTAACTATTTTTAATATATAACCTCTTTTAATATATAACTGTTTCTAATATATAAACGATTTAATCTATAACCTATTTTTAAAAGATAAAACTATTTTAATATATATTATTTTAAATTTATAAACTATTTTTAATATATATATATATATATTAATATCTATACTATCTTTAATGTATAACTATTCCAATATATATACCACTTTCAATATTCAAACTGTTTAAGTTGGAACTGTTATGATTTAGCTTTAATTGATTTAAATGCGAATATTTTGATATGATGGTTTGACCTATTTTGTGGTTTTGGTTTTGAAGATGATTATGAATTAAAGTGAAATATGATTTCGGAAGTGAATATGATATTTTGATATCAATTATAAATCGATTTTGGAAATATAAAAGAACCAACCGATGTGAAATAAGCGTTTGGGTGTTAAAGAGACCGGGATAAGATATTGTCATACTCTCTGCCAATACCGAAAACCACTTTAACAACTGTGCACATGGTGGAGAATTGTAACAATAATGATCTTTCGATGCTCGAAAGTCGACATTAATACGTCCACTGTGTCAAATGCCGCACAATCGAATGCCGAAAAACCGAATCATTCAGGTTAAAAAGAAGAGGTAGAAGAAGATAGAAGAAAAAGAAACAGAAACAACAACGGAATCTCACATTCGCAGCGGAACAACATATAATAGATAAATGAATAATCCTTAAACAAAGAACTATATCGGTTTATATAATACATCATCAGAGTTTACAACAACAACACACATTACTGGACAGTTATCTAAACTTATCCACATAACACAATACACAGCGGAATAATACATAATATAAGTGATACGTCTCGCCATCTAGCTCGCCTCCAGATCTCCACAGCAACTTCTGAATTCCAGAATGACCTGAAAACCTGACTCTAGGCTGCCCGTGTGGAAAATTATGGGCACCCAGAGTTTAGAAAGGGAACAATAAACTCTAGGTCAGTCGTGGGACTAGTGTGAGATCTTAAAAACAGTTATTTTCACAAAGAAAATAAAAGAAATTCCGCAATGCATTTGGAAAATGAAACTACCATAAGGCCTCCCACCACACACACAATGCAAACGCAGAATTGGAGGAGATTTCTCCTTATGATAGTCAAACATGCTTGATACGAGAAAACTCTTTGATATTATCACTAGTACATAGTGTGAAAGCATTTTGAAAAAATAATATTAATCTTAGCCAGCATAGGCACCATTATATTATGCCTGCTATAGCTGCCACCTGAGGTGACAGGTTATACAAATTGCAATCGTAAAGGGCTCGTATTGTTTCTTTGAATTTTCCAACAAATGGTCAGGCTAAGGAACTTCCTATGCCACATGGAAACGCCTCTGGAGGGATGTCCCGAGAGACAACTGCTCTCTTTGAATTTTCCAACAAATGGTCAGGCTAAGGAACTTCCTATGCCACATGGAAACGCCTCTGGAGGGACGTCCAGAGAGACAACTGCTCTCTGCCAACACAAGGCCGGGTTACCTCTTACTAGGTAACTACTACATGAGTATGCCACCCCCCGGTCGTTTGCGACCTTTATCTGAGGGCCCTCGATCACAAAGCAACAATCACACAGTAAATAAGATTGATGCAACCACACAGGTAAAGCATTTGGGCTCCATACCATGATACTACCTTTTTCCAGAAGGAAATGACATACCCTAAAGGGAGCGACCCTCATAACCTTGCCGCATTTTCCTGTTTCGACCATTTCCGCGGTGTGAGGTCCAATGAGGTCTCATCCACAAAGCTACGCTTTACACGAAAGCCATGATTTGATCAACAAATGATCAGCAACACATAGCAACACTTAGCATGCCACACTACCAAATTGGGAGTATATCACTGATAACCTTCAACTACATAACCTCTGAGCTCGTACGTCTCAGAGAAGGGTGTTAAGCTAAGAGAATAAATTCTCCGCCACCAACAGATAAGTATTTGAAAGAAATCTGCTTTATATCTCAAAGTGTAGCATCAGATATACATCCATACAAGTCTGTTCCGGGTTCGAACGAAACCGAAGGCACTTCGTCCAAATAAAGGAAGAAGCCCTTGCAAGTCCGGCCTTCAATTGCAATCCATAACATCGTACCATTATTCGGAATGGGTTATATAACACAAAGTCCTCTCCCGGCTAAACCGAATAATGAGCGCTTGTTTAAAAAACAAATTCAAATGCCATTTCAAAGGCCAACATTGATAGTCGGTTATTTAACTATCAAACAACATTCGCAACAATCATCAGATTTAAATAATTTTCCCAAATTATTTATTTCAAAATATCTTCACAAGATATACATTTCCACACTTCATCGCTTTGAAAACAAATTTTAAATCATATTTTCACTCGCGGAATAAAATTCCTAATATTATTTATTTTCACTGGAAATTTAAATTTTCAAATATCCACTTATATACTATTTTTTTTCAAATATTCACTTTCAGCCCCCAAATCAAATTTCAAATTGATTTCTAAATTGATTTCAACACCGAATCAAATTTCAAATTGATTCTACCATTTATTTCAAATACCAAATCAATTTTACCAATTGATTCCCAAGTTTATTTCAACACGAAATCTATTTTCATTCAACACCAAATAAATTTTCATATCGATTTCCCAAATTATTTTCAAATACCAAATCAATTATCAAATTGATTTCTAGAAATTTATCACCTTTTAAATAAATCCCTTTGTTCTTTCCAAATTATTTAAAATTCCATTTTCAATAAATTCTTCAAATTTTAAACAATATTATTCAAAACTCATTTATTAATATCTTTTCCCATATCTTGGCAATAATTCGATAAGATTTCAAAAATCAACCTTATGCTTTTAAATTCCTTCTTTTAAATTCATCCAATTCTTTCAAAAAAAGAATTCACTTAAAATTTCCTACTTTAATTTTGAAAATCCAATTTATTTATTTCTGGTATCCAACGATACCAAAAATACATTCGGCTAAATTATAGCCTTCAACAAATTCAATCGTCAATATAATCATTCACAGATTATCAATAGTTCATCACATAGCATATGAAACAAATTCATACAATTTGAGGAATCCAGTTGGATCCCTCCAACCTGTTTGCCTGCATCCACAGATGTTAGCACAACAATTAAATACCCATTCCACTTCGAGGTGGAATATCGCGGTATATGGGTTTTATAAAATACCATCCGCTATTATGCGGCGCATAGGGTCTCATCCGCTATATAATGCGGGAAATCAATCACTCCAAATATATAAATATATAGATATCCTACTATATCTAATATCATCAATAGATAAATCATCTAATTCATCCAAGCACATCCATGATTTAAATTCAACTATTTAAATTCATCAAACAATCAAGTGAGTGAGAATATCTCACCTTTGCTTTTATTTTGCAATCCATTTTCCATTCTGGTTTGTTTCTCTTCATTGTATTAGACCTTGTATAAACAATTTTATACAATTCATTAATATTCGAAATAAATAGGACAATAAATTACCATTTAACAAATTTAACTTACTCATAATTTAATTTAACTAATAGTTTAAATTTTTAAACCAATTTTCCTTTAATAAATATTTTTAGGGACAGAAATCATTATTTAAGTTTGTTAACAAATTAATCTCCATTATGATAAAATTAAGCTAGTAAATAAATATAGAGGTATATATTTGTATTTTATTTTATTATTATTAAAACAACTTATATACTCCTTTAAAAATCTACTCTTTAGGAACCCTATATAACATTTTCTTAAAATTTTTATATTAACTCAAATCTTATATACATATATCCTATTTATCTCAGTATTAACATGCCTGTATAATTACATATATTTATTTTATTGAAACTACGTATATGCTTGAAAATCTATATAAATTCAAATTCTAACTTTATATAAACTTATATATTACAGCAAATAACCAAAATAAATTTTCTACTGTTAATATATAATTTTGTCTGTTTTCTAATCTATAATATATAATAACAGTAAGCTAAATATTTTTTATATGTCTATATATTCCTATAAACATTTATACTTCACCGTTATTCTAAACAACTGTAAATTTTCAAATATAAATACATGTTTATTGAATCGAATAGCAAGAATACCTCAGCCCATCGCGACTGGAACTCGCCGAACCACTCCACAACGTCGCGACTACCATCGATGAACATGTGCGAGCTCCAAACGCACTCGCGATTTCATCGCGAGCTCCCCATCTACGCGACACGAACGCCACCATATGCTACTCGACTTCGACTCGAGACCATCTCAAATGCGTGCGCGAGCGCTCCTCCTCCCATGCTTGCCATCACCAGAAGAGAGAGAAAGAGGAACGAGGCGCCCCCCTTTACTCGATTCGAACGGCTGCCATCGATCGCGACTCCCCATCTGAAAATCGCAGCTTCATCTAGACTTCGAGCATACCAGGATCGGCTCAAGATCTGACTTCCTTTCGAACGATTTAAACAGCTTCCCTTTTTTTTCTGAGCTTATGATTTCGGTTCGAATTATAGAAAGGAAAGAGGGGGAAAATTTCGATTTGGTTAAACGGTAGGTTTTCGAAATAGTTTCGATTTCGTTTGATAAAAACTGAGTTGATTCTCGCGGCCAATTTTTCGAATGAGGAATTTGGGAATAATTTTGAACGAAAAGGTTTCGTTTGTTTTTTTTTCTCGTGTATTTTAATAGAGAAGGAAGGGGATAGATGAGACTTAAGCACGTCTAAATAAACTAGCTACAGTGGTAGTGAAATGAAAGAAGAATAGCTGATGTGAAGGAATGTCGGCTGGTGTAGGTTGCTTGTATGGGAATATACATATATAATTTAAATTGAATTCAAATTATCTCAATGAATGCAACTTCCAATCTCGAACCCCTAACGAGGCATGCCGCTAGGTGTTTATAATGTTATACCCCTATTCCGAATGCAATGTAAAGGGTTTCGAGTCCAAATTCGATCATATGGGGAAGATAGCTTTTTGAACTCAGTTATTATATTAAATTTCCGATATAAATTTCAGCGCGTTTACAATCCGTACGATCACACGACAACTCCAAACGCTCCGAAATTTGAAATTCGATAATAATACATTATTACGGATCTAATGGGACTGGTTTCGTCGAATTCCGAGACTGTGCCTCGGAAGGCTATTTTTAAATATCGATTTAAACGATAAAATTTCAAAACCGAACAAAACAGTTTCAAATTCAATTCTGAAACTTTTATTATCTTCAGTACAATTAATATAAATTTTCCAAGCCTTGAAAATATTTTTAATCAGCATAAAAACTGAAGATACAAATTTTTACCCAACTTCAATAAATTAAATCCAATAATTAAATTGCCAAATTCATTCTGATATTTGAATTTCAAATTAAACTAACTTCCAGATATTTAAAATCAATTAAATATCTTGATTTCCAATATCAAAAATTCAGGTCGTCACATTCTTCCCCCCTTCAAAGAATTTCGTCCCGAAATTACAAGTTAAGAAAAATGATCCTCAACCCGTTTATCATTTTCCCAAAACCCGCCAAAATAATCTTTTATTAAAGATCTATTATCACTTCAACTAACTTTCCAAACACTTTCATAGTTTTCAAACAACTTTATCTTACTTCACAATTCAAATTCAAATTTAAATTCAAATTTTAAATTATCCAAAATTTCTCAAAAATTTTCTAACTCTCTAAATTTCCGAAAAATTTCGCCAGTGTCTCCTTTGCGCGGCTAGCTCGGTACAACTACAAAATATTCCTACAGACTCCCAGATTCCAATAGAAAACAAAATGCCAAGTGGCTAGATCAAAAACCCAATCAAATTTCATACAGAAATTTTAAATACATACCTTTTGTTGAGAAAATTTATTTATCTTCTGCAATCAAAATCCCAATTTCTCTTGTTTTTAAATTACCTGTATACTACTCGGCAATAATATCCAATCACAGCATTCCAATTTGATTTTCATCCAATTATTAACTTAGTATACTTCCAACTTCAAATTTACTTAAGAACTTTCTCCATTCATTTCTTAAGTTCAATATAGGCACTTTGTATACTCTTATATTATTACTTTTACTATTCCACTTGGTTTCAATTTACTTCTATTCAACTTGGATTCCAATTTCATATAAAATCAATTTGCTTCAATTATTAATTCATTTCAAATCTCAATACTTTTATTTCTAAATTTTCATTCAGATTTTCATTTTCAATTTTACTTGAATTCGATTCATCTTTAACTTCAAAGATTGAATCTTACTTTCCTTATCTCAAATTCCAATTTTTTTTAAATCAGTTGTCGTTAGTGAAAATTTTTAAAATTTTCTAACTCCCAAAATTTTCAGAAAATTTTGGCAGAGTCTCCTTTGTACGGAGGAGCTTTTGCAATTTGACAAAAGGTATAAATATATATACATCGACCCACACGGTTGGAAAAACAAAAAAAACAGTTCATATTTCCTATTTTTATTGCGTAGGCGTACCTTTATTAGCATTTTTAAGCAAAGCGGCTTATTATTAGCATTTTCGCGCAACCAAATGCAGCCAAACGGCCCCCCGATACATGTACTTACTCAAATTAAACACGTAAGTGACATATATAGGAAATCTATTAACGTTTCACTTATTTTCAATAGTACACACATAGTTTTCATAATCAATACATCCAAAACAATTTCCATTAGCAATTTATAAAGTTTCAATACAAATTTAAATTTCTTACAACTATATCACACATCATTTCTATTCAATTCAAGTGATTTACAACTCACTTTTTTTTACATTCTCTTCATTTTTAAGCGAAACGAATTCATAACCATTTCAATTGATTCAAAAATCAAATTTTATTTTCTTTCAATAACTCATAGAATTTTATATAACCTTGTTTGCGTCAATGACAACCATTTATATGCAAATTCAACGATATTCACTTAATAGAATATCCATTCTAGTTTATAACTAATTTAATTTGCTACCAACTCAATTTATTTTAATTCCATTTCATTTCCAATTGATTCCATTCAATTTATTTTGCATTTAATCAATCAAACAAATTTCATTGAAAACCATTCAATAAAATTCGACAACAACCATTCCACAATTTTACTTAAGTCGAGCATTTATCCAAATATTGCTTAAGTTATTTCAATATTTCACTTCATTTGGTCCAACTTGACAAATTTTTCCACTTTACTTTGTTTATCACAAATCAAAGTAAGTTTCCAAACTCAATTATATTCTATAAATGTTTTAAATAAGATTCCAGAGTTTTTCCATCTTTTCAAAACCTTTTTTTCTTCTATGAAATCAATTCAAATTATCTTTTGAATTTCCAAAACCATTTTCAAATTAAAGGAATTCAATCTTTTGAATTTTCAATCCAAATCCTTTAATCCGTATTGCAAAAATTACTCTGGCACTTTATTTTAATTTATAAAACTCATTTATAAATTCACATTACCAATTTCATTCCATTAATAAATTTTATTTTCAAATATTTTTCTGGAATTCTATTTCAAATTATAAATCACATTTACAATTTACATTTACAAATCCCATTCGTATATGAATTTCATTTCCTTATTCTTTCAATTCATTTTATAAATTTCATTTGTTAAATGAATTTATCTCCAATCTTTAGTTATACCATTATTTCTTATTCAATTTCCATACAATGATGATAATAATTCAATATTATCACTTCCTAACAACCAAGCAACCATATACAATAATAATTTACGGAAAATGATTTCTTTTCTATACAAAAATAGTTTTGGGTAAAATTATTTCATTTACCCTATTTTAAAACAATACTGTGTCAGTTTATCTTGTTTAAGAGTTTAGAAACCCCAATCGATTACAGTTGGCCAAACTGAACCGACCGGAATCTATAAACAATCAACCGATAAGTCAACACAATATGAAACAAATTTTATATTCACTAACAAATACGCGCTCATATCTATTATCACACTCACACTCATTCTAGAGTACTACTGACTCTATCTCTAATGAGTAACAACAAACAGAGCCAAGGTTGTCGCTTAACCAATTGCTCTGATACCACATGTAACGATAATGATCTTTCGACGCTCGAAAGTCGACATTAATACGTCCACTGTGTCAAACGCCGCACAATCGAATGTCGGACAACCGAATCATTAGGGTTAAAAAGAAGAGGTAGAAGAAGACAGAAGAAAAGGAAACAGAAACAACAAAAGAATCTCACATTCGCAACGGAACAACATATAATAGATAAATGAATAATCCTTAAACAAAGAACTATATCGGTTTATACAATACATCATCAGAGTTTACAACAACAACACACATTACTGGACAGTTATCTAAACTTGTCCACATAACACAATACATAGCGGAATAATACATAATATAAGTGATACGTCTCGCCATCCAGCTCACCTCCAGATCTCCACAGAAACTTCTGAATTCCAGAATGACCTGAAAACCTGAATCTAGGCTACTCGTGTGGAAAATTATGGGCACCCAGAGTTTAGAAAGGGAACAATAAACTCCAGGTCAGTCGTGGGATTGGTGTAAGATCTTAAAAACAGTTATTTTCACAAAGTAAATAAAAGAAATTCTGCAATGCTTTTGGAAAATGAAACTATCATAAGGCCTCCTGCCACACACACAATGCAAACGCAGAATTGGAGGAGATTTCTCCTTATGATAGTCAACCATGCTTGATACGAGAAAACTCTTTGATATTATCACTAGTGCATAGTGTGAAAGAATTTCGAAAATATAATATTAATCTTAGCCATCATAGGTACCATTATATTATGCCTACTATAGCTGCCACCTGAGGTGACATGTTGTACAAATTGCAATCGTAAAGGGCTCATATTGTTTCTTTGAATTTTCCAACAAATGGTCAGGCTAAGGAACTTCCTATGCCACATGGAAACGCCTCTGGAGGGACGTCCCGAGAGACAACTGCTCTCTACCAACACAAGGCCGGGTTACCTCTTACTAGGTAACTACTACACGAGTATGCCACCCCCCGGTCGTTTGCGACCTTTATCTGAGGGCCCTCGATCACAAAGCAACAATCACACAGTAAATAAGATTGATGCAACCACACAGGTAAAGCATCTGGGCTCCATACCATGATACTACCTTTTTCCAAAAGGAAATGACATACCCTATAGGGAGCGACCCTCATAACTTTGCTACATTTTCCTGTTTCGACCATTTCCGGGGTGTGAGGTCCGATGAGGTCTCGTCCACAAAGCTACGCTTTACACGAAAGCCATGCTTTGATCAACAAATGATCAGCAACACACAACAACACTTAGCATGCCACACTACCAAATTGGGAGTATATCACACATAACCTTCAACTACATAACCTCTGAGCTCGTACGTCTCAGAGAAGGGTGTTAAGCTAAGAGAATAAATTCTCCGCCACCAACAGATATGTATTTGAAAGAAATCTACTTTATATCTCAAAGTGTAGCGTCAGACATACATCCATACAAGTCTGTTCCGGGTTCGAACGAAACCGAAGGCACTTCGTCCAAATAAAGGAAGAAGCCCTTGCAAGTCCGGCCTTTAATTGCAATCCATAACGTCGTATCATTATTCAGAATGGGTTATATGACACAAAGTACTCTCCCGGCTAAATCGAATAATGAGCGCTTGTTTTAAAAACAAATTCAAATGCCATTTCAAAGGCCAACATTGATAGTCGATTATTTAACTATCAAACAACATTCACAACAATCATCAGATTTAAATAATTTTCCCAAATTATTTATTTCAAAATAACTTCACAAGATATACATTTCCACACTTCATCACTTTGAAAACAAATTTCAAATCATATTTTCACTCGCGGAATAAAATTCCCAATATTATTTATTTTCACTGGAAATTTAAATTTTCAAATATCCACTTATATACTATTTTTTTTCAAATATTCACTTTCAGCCCCTAAATCAAATTTCAAATTGATTTCTAAATTTATTTCAACACCGAATCAAATTTCAAATTGATTCTACCATTTATTTCAAATACCAAATCAATTTTACAAATTGATTCCCAAGTTTATTTCAACATAAAATCCAGTTTCATTCAACACCAAATAAATTTTCATATCGATTTCCCAAATTATTTTCAAATACCAAATCAATTATCAAATTGATTTCTAGAAATTTATCACCTTTTAAATAAATCCCTTTGTTCTTTCCAAATTATTTAAAATTCCATTTTCAATAAATTCTTCAACTTTTAAACAATATTATTCAAAACTCATTTATTAATATCTTTTCCCATATCCTGGCAATAATTCGATAAGATTTCAAAAATCAACCTTATGCTTTTAAATTCCTTCTTTTAAATTCACCCAATTCATTCAAAAAAAGAATTCACTTAAAATTTCCTACTTTAATTTCAAAAATCCAATTTATTTATTTCTGGTATCCAATGATACCAAAAATACATTCGGCTAAATTATAGCCTTCAACAAATTCAATCGTCAATATAATCATTCACAGATTATCAATAGTTCATCACACAACATATGAAACAAATTCATACAATTTGAGGAATCCAGTTGGATCCCTCCAACCTGTTTCCCTGCATCCACAGATGTTAGCACAACAATTAAATACCCATTCCACTTCGAGGTGGAATATCGCGGTATATGGGTTTTATAAAATATCATCCACTATTATGCGGCGCATAGGGTCTCATTCGCTATATAATGCGGGAAATCAATCACTCCAAATATATATATATATATATCCTACTATATCTAATATCATCAATAGATAAATCATCCAATTCATCCAAGCACATCCAGAATTTAAATTCAACTATTTAAATTCATCAAACAATCAAGTGAGTGAGAAGATCTCACCTTTTCTTTTATTTTGCAATCCATTTTCCATTCCGGTTTGTTTCTCTTCATTGTATTAGACCTTGTAAAAACAATTTTATACAATTCATTAATATTCGAAATAAATCGGACAATAAATTACCATTTAACAAATTTAACTTACTCATAATTTAATTTAACTAATAGTTTAAATTTTTAAACCAATTTTCCTTTAATAAATATTTTTAGGGACAGAAATCATTATTTAAGTTTGGTAACAAATTAATCTCCATTATGATAAAATTAAGCTAGTAAATAAATATAGAGGTATATATTTGTATTTTATTTTATTATTATTAAAACAACCTATATACACCTTTAAAAATCTACTCTTTAGGAACGCTATATAACATTTTCTTAAAATTGTTATATTAACCGAAATCTTATATTCATATATCCTATTTATCTCAGTATTAACATGCCTGTATAATTACATATATTTATTTTATTGAAACTACGTATATGCTTGAAAATCTATATAAATTCAAATTCGAACTTTATATAAACTTATATATTACAGAAAATAACCAAAATAAATTTTCTACTGTTAATATATAATTTTTTCTGTTTTCTAATCTATAATATATAATACCAGTGAGCTAAATATTTTGTATATGTCTATATATTCCTATAAACATTTATACTTCACTGTTATTCTAAACAATTGTAAATTTTAAAATATAAATACATGTTTATTGAATTGAATAGCAAGAATACCTCAGCCCATCGCGACTGGAACTCACCGAACCACTCCACAACGTCGCGACTACCATCGATGAACGTGTGCAGCTCCAAATGCACTCGCGATTTCATCGCAAGTTCCCCCTTCTACGCGACACGAATGCCACCATATGCTACTCGACTTTGACTCGAGACAATCTCAAATGCGTGCGCGAGCGCTCCTCCTCCCATGCTTGCCATCAGCAGAAGAGAGAGAAAGAGGAACGAGGCGCCCCCCTTTACTCGATTCGAACGGCTGCCATCGATCGCGACTCCCCATCCGAAAATCGCAGCTTCATCTAGACTTCGAGCATACCAGGATCGGCTCAAGATCTGACTTCCTTTCGAACGATTTAAACAGCTTCCCCTTTTTTCTGAGCTTATGATTTCGGTTCGAATTATAGAAAGGAAAGCGGGGGAAAATCTCGATTTGGTTAAACGGTAGGTTTTCGAAATAATTTCGATTTCGTTTGATAAAAACTGAGTTGATTCTCGCAGCCATTTTTTCGAATGAGGAATTTGGGAATAATTTTGAACGAAAAGGTTTCGTTTGTTTTTTTTTCTCGTGTATTTTAACAGAGAAGGAAGGGGACAGATGAGACTTAAGTGCTTCTGAACAAACTAGCTATAGTGGTAGCGAAATGAAAGAAGAACAGCTGATGTGAAGGAATGTCGGCTGGTGAAGGTTGCTTGTATGGCAATATACATATATAATTTAAATTGAATTCAAATTATCTCAATAAATGCAACTTCCAATCTCGAACCCCTAACGAGGCATGCCGCTAGGCGTTTATAATGCTATACCCCTATTCTGAACGCAATGGAAAGGGTTTCGAGTCCAAATTCGATCATATGGAGAAGATAGCTTTTTGAACTCAGTTATTGTATTAAATTTCCGATATAAATTTCAGCGCATTTATAATCCGTACGATCACACGACAACTCCAAGCACTCCGAAATTTGAAATCCGATAATAATACAATATTACGGATCCAATGGGACTGGTTTCGTCGAATTCCGAGACTGTGCCTCAGAAGGCTATTTTTAAATATCGATTTAAACGATAAAATTTCAAAACTGAACAAAACAGTTTCAAATTCAATTCTGAAACTTTTATTATCTTTAGTACTATTAATATAAATTTTCCAAGCCTTGAAAATATTTTTAATCAGCTTAAAAACTGAAGATACAAATTTTTACCCAACTTCAATAAATTAAATCCAATAATCAAATTGCTAAATTCATTTTGATATTTGAATTTCAAATTAAACTAACTTCCAGATATTTAAAATCAATTAAATATCCTGATTTCCAATATCAAAAATTCAGGGTCGTCACAAGAATCCAGAATGAAGTAGGATGGTTTGGCAAACTCTACTGGAATGAAGTAAGAGAACGATGATGGATAGCCTTGACTTTCGGGTCATAATTAAAATGACTAAAACAAGAGCTATACCGGGCCAAGTGGGGTTGCTCCCCCTATCGGGCACATTTCTTCGATGCCATATTATTACTTTGTGATGATTTGTTGGCCACCCCTCGATTTGATTATGGGAGTGTGTTCCGAGGTGGGTGGTAGTAGCTGCTATGCGTTACCACCTGTCCGGGAGTGCAAAACGGCAGTATCCTACCCTGGGCATTGCCTTGCATGCCTTATCATATTTATCCTGATCGCACCCTCTACAAATTTGGTTTGTGTCGTACACAAGCCCTCTGATAGCCCTCCAGTTTACGGAGGAATTACGGTACTGTATAGACTACGACATTTATATAAAATGTGTTAAGGGGGATATGGGTAACGCCTTAATGCTATTTTAATACTTTACTGTAGACATATTATAGTAGCTTATTATACTATGTATGTAGATAGTTTAATGGATCCTTAGGAGATGGAATCCCGAACATCTCTTAAGTTGTTGCACCCACGTTAGACACTGGATAGGAGATGTGAAATCCCGTTAACATCTCTGAAGCTGTTGCACTCATATTTATTTATTGTTGATTTAACTTGCATAAAATCTTTTAGTTCTGACTTGAGTGTTTTGTCTTTTGTTACGCTCATGTCAGTCTGAGCTTTTCAGTGTATTGGAGACATTTTTCTGGAGGTCAAAGACGAAGACTTAGAATATTATTACTATTTATTATCTTTATTTCCCACTACATCATGTTGTTCCGCTGCAATATTTATTTATTCCTGTTGTATGTATCACTCTGATCTGTATTGTAAAAGTGTAATCAAATGTTATTTGTAAAAAGCTTCATGAATTGTTTATTTGATTATTATATTTTGTCATTCCATTGTGAGATTCTGTGTTTTGCTTTTCTTTCTTCTCTCTTATTTTCTTATTTACCTCATTAACAATCCTCCCTTTTGAATGGTTTGAGTTAACATGTGTGGTTTATTGTCGATTTAAACCATCCAAAAGAGTGGGTAGTTACATTTATGACCGAGCCGTGCAAAGTAGACGCTGCCGAAATTTTCCGTAAATCCGGGTGTTAGAAATTTTTTGAGGTTTTATGTAACTTATTTTTAAATATAAGTTGTAATTTCCATAAAACCGATATCGGAGTGGTGAAGCGAGAGCGTAGTAAAGGTTTTGTAAATAAGATTTTATGTTTATATGTTGATTATTTTGAGTAAAATATATCAGATGTTAAATTCCTTACTTAATCACTTTTTAAGGACGAAAAGTTTTGAGTGGGGGAGAACTTAACGACTCGTAAATTTAACTATTTTAAATTATTAAATTTAATATGATTATTGGATAAAAATGTTTAGAAATAAAATTTTACGTTTTATTTATGTAATTTATTTTATATGAACTTGAATAAAATTTTGAAATAACAATTTTGATAAGAATTATGAAATTATTTGTATTAGAATGAATATCTATGTTTTGAATGTGTTTATAATCAATAGCTGGAATGGAATAAAAAATGTTGAATTATTTAGCTGAAAATAAAATAATTGTTGATAACTAAAATTCATTTGAAATCTAATATTGGAATTTATTGAAATTCTAATATTAGAATTCATCGAAATTGGATTATTGGAATACTTTAAAATATGAAGTGAAACTAAGTGTAGTAGTTGTTTCATAATTTGAATTCATTTTAACGGTTAAATTTTATAAGTTAAATAAGTTATATTTAAAATATAGCGATTTATTGGATAAATAAATTGTTTAAATTTAATATTGAAAATTATTTAAATAATTGAACTCTGAATTTAATATGGATGAAAATGATGTCGAAAGTTGATTTAAATTTTATTTAAATAAGAATGAAGATTGTTAACTTCTAAAATTGAATTCAAAAGTGATTAAGTTTATTTTGGAAAATTACTTGTTTTAATTAACGTGTGATAATAGCCATTTTGACCACTATCTCAGATTTCGAAGAAACTGGTTTCATCGGATCTGTAATAGTGAATCATTATATGGTTTCAAGTTTCGTAGTGATCGAACTTATAGTTTGGCCATGCAAGCTTGAAATGCGCAGAAATTAATTTAGGTATTTAATTAAAATAATTTGATTTTGAAAAGTGATCTTTTGAATACGATCGAGTTAGGCCCCGAGACTAGTTCTATTGTGTTCGGAATGGGGGTATAACATATAGAACGCCAAACGCCATGCTTCGTTTGGAGTATGGAAATTTCACGGGTCAATTGGGTTGGAAATTTATATAAGAGGTCGTTCATTTCTATTTTCGCAAACCCTAGCTCAGCCGTTCCTCTTTACGCAATTTAATGGTCGATATCACCCTCTCTTTCTCCTTCAATTTCTTCCAATCTATTCATCGAAATCAAAAATTTCCTAAAGGAAAAGTATAGATCTCATCGAGATCTACTTGTTGTGCGATTGGATCGAGGCGAATCGCTTGGGATTTTCCAAGATCAATGGTCGAGTCTGCACGGTTTTTGGGGTTTTGCTCGTCAACGGAGGCTGTGGGTAGGGCATGGTTGCTGGCGTTGGTGAAGGAGGTCGTGGCGCATCTCACAGTGTGCTCCGATCAAATTCCATTCAAGCGGAGTGGCACGCGTGCGTTGATGGTTTTAGCCTCGTTTGGGTTTTTCGCAACCTGGATGTTGAATGAGGGTGAGAGAGATACGTTTGTATTTTTATTACTATTTATGTTAATTAATTGTTTAATTCCTGAATGCTATTAAAATAGTATGTTTTGCATACGCGGTCCGTTTCTAGCGAAACGAGTTGCAGTGGATTCGTATCGATGTCGTCTACGACACGCAATTGAAGTGAAATTTATTTGAAGCTTAAATTTATCAGTTTCAAATAAAAGGTGAGTGTTTTAAATGCTCATGAAGTACTGAAATATATTAGCTAATTAAATTTAAAATCATGAAGAGAATCATTTTACTGACTGTGTTTTTGTAGTTTGACTTACATTTCAAATTGAAATTTGAATTGAAACTGATAGAAATTTAAATTGACAGTTAAACTGAATTTGAATTAAATTTCTAGTTAAACTCCCGATTATTAATAACTAGTTAATTTCTATGATATTTTGACTGTTTGGATGTTGATTGTGATGGATGCCTATTAATTGATGTATTGGATGATTTGGGTGTTCAATATTTTATATTTTCCTGTTATTGCCCTGTATTTTATTTGATAGTATATAAAACTGTTATTTGAATTAATTCGAATAAATTAAGAAATAGGTGAAATGATATATACCTATGACATTTATTTTGGATTGAAATGATACATATCCATCCTTGAAATCAAAACTGAAATAACTTATCACTTGGCCATATGATAGAAAATTATATACGGACACCGGATTGGTTAAATTAAATGATTTTAAAATTTTTGATTTAAAGAAATAAAAATTGAATTTATAGAAACTGAATTATTTTCGAACTTGAGCTCGAAATGTTGAAATTGAAATTTATTAACAGGAATTGTTTAAAGAATCGAATTTGAAATTTTGAGGTTATAACTGAGAAATCATTTGGATGATGGAAATTGATTTGTTTTAAATGATTTGAAGTTTTATTCGAACTTTGAAATATTACCAAGTAAATATAATGGATATTTCAAATTTGAGCTCGGAATCAAATTATTTTGAAAGATTGAACCTTAAATTGAATATTGAAGTTTAAATTGATTTAATTGATTTAAATCGGTGTTTTAAAACCGAACTTGAAATTTATATAAATTGAAATGGTTTAAACTAAGAATTAAATTGAATTTAAACCATTGAATCAAATCTTTGATTCGAATTGAAATCGGAATTGAAATTGATTTGAATTTAAATCGAAATTGAGTCGATTTGAATTGAATTAAGATTGAAGATGATTTGAGTTGAGAGATTTGGAATTGAATCAGTTTGAATTTGAAACTATTTTCAAATAAATTATTTTAATATAAATGTTTAAAATCTATCTTTTTAAATATTCAAATTATTTTGATTTTCCAAGTTATTTTACTATATAAACCATTTTCAATACTCAAATTATTTTATATCAAACTATTTTAGTTCCTTTTAAACTATTTAAAACCATTTAAACTATTTTCTAAAAATTAAAACTATGCAAGGCTGGAATGTTTATATTTAAATCGTTGATTTAAATTCGAATTGGGATAAAATGAAGTTATAACCTAAATTGTAATTCGAATCGAATTTTGAAGTAAAAATGACATATCGAACTGAATTGACATATTTCGAAGTAAATATGATACTTTGAAATGAAATTTATTTTTAAGTGAATACGATATTTTAATATAAAGTATGAATTGTTTTCAAAATGTAAAAGTACCAACCGGTGTGTAAAATGACGTTTGGTTGTTAAAGAGACCGGGTCCTCTTATTGGCATACTCTCTATCAATATTGGAACCACTTTAATAATTGTGTATGCGGAGGATACTCCAAAATGAAGTGGTTGGATCTGGCGTACATTTGCTGGATTTGAAGAAAGAGAACGATGATGGATAGACCCCGGCACTTGTGCCAATTTGAAATAACGAAAACAGGATGGCTTGACAGGGCCAAGTGGGCTAGCTACCCCTAGTGGACATCCGTTCTTCGATTTCTTCTTGGAATTGGTCCATACTATAACTTTTGATGTTGGTTTTGATTGGTGCATCTGGATTTTGGGATAACCTCCCTTTGACTCGATATGGGATGGATGGGCGCAGTGGGCGATCGTCGCTACGATGCATTGCCACCAGCTCTATGACTCAAACTGGTAGTCCTACCTTGGGCATTGCCTCGAGTGCCTTGTCATACTTTTATCCCTATACAAGACCACTATGATTTTGGTTTAGAGTTGTCGTATCATGGCGCATCCCTATCCCCCGACGTGCTACTGGGGCGTTACATGCAAACTGTACGACAATGCTTAAAAAAGCGTTAAGGAGTATTATTGTAAAGCCTTAATGCTAAGAAAATTATTTATTTTACTGACTAGACATTACATATATAGCTTATTCTACTATATATAAATATTTTGACGGATCCTTAGGAGATGGAAAATCCCGTAATATCTCTTGAGTTATTGCACGCACGATATACACTGGATAGGAGATGTAAAACCCCGTAAACATCTCTGACTTTATTACACTCATGTTATGTGATATTGATTTGACTCACATAAGGATAGTTTAGTCCTGACTCGAGTGTTTTGTCTTTTCATTACGCTCGGGTCAGTCCTGAGTTTTTTAGCGCATTGAAGATCAATTATTCTAGATGACGAAGACAAAGATATGATACACTATTATTATTCCCTGCATCATGCTGTTCTGCTGCATTATTTATTTTGTCTTTGTTGTATATATAACTCTGATCGATGTTGTAAAATTATAATCAAATGTATATTATAAACAGCTTCATGAAATGTTTATTTGATTATTATATTTTGTCATTCCGTTGCGACATTCTGTTGTTTTCTTCTTTTCTTATTTTTCTTAATTAAACCAATTGATTATCTATGCTTCAGATTGTTTGAATTGGACATGTATGGAATATTGTCAATTTAAACCTTCCTAAATGTGGGGCGTCACATTGGTGGAACAGTGTGACGGTTGGAGTGAATGAAGAGACGATGGCATGGGCTGAGTTTAGAAGGAGGTTCGAGGAGAGGTTCATGTCTGTGATGGCTAAGTCTACCTTGCTAAGGAAGTTTGCTGAGTTAGAGCAGGGGGAGATGACTGTGTTGGAGTATGCAATAAGGTTTGAGGAGTTGGCGAGGTATGGTTATGCGACGATGGACACTGCGATTAAGAGGAATGAGAAGTTCAGTAGGGCGTTGAAGCCTGAATTGGCAAAAGCTACATTTTCCGCTTATCAGAGACCCTTGTGATGTTGTGGTTGAGATGGCTTTAAGACATGAGGAGATGCTTGTTTTTCTGGAGAGGAATAAGGCAAAGGAAGTTCAGGTGGGTCAGAGTTTGAAAAGGAAGTTCTTCCATAAGAAGGTTGCTCAAAAGGGTAGAGCTGTAAAGAAAGGAAAGTCGAAGGTTGTCTGCTTTATGAGTGATAAGAAATGGCAGTTTGCTAATGAGTGTCGTTTTGGAGATGGAAAAAAGGTGATCGGGAAGAAGAATATCAAGTGCTTCAACTGCGATCATATTGGACATTACAAGAACCAGTGCAAAGAGCCCGCTAAGGATGGGAAGGGAAAGGTGTTTGCATTGGAGCCAGCTATCTCGAGGCCAACAACAGAGGAAAAAGGAAAAGCTATGTTGGGAGGTACGCTTCTGATTCATGGTATCTCAATTAGCGTTCTGTTTGATACCGGTGCATCGCATTCTTTTGTATCTCGTTGTTTGTAGATAAGCTTAACCTAGAACCCTCATATTTAGTTACTTCCTTAATGGTTGCAAATATGGTAGGAGGATATGCGACACTTGGGATGAAATGTGACCACCTAGAGTTTGATTTGTTAGGTCATACCTTTGTTTGCAGTTTGCATGTATTTGACTTCGTAGGGTTTGGAATTATTTTGGGCATGGATTAGTTAAGTAGGTACGTTGCTAGGATATTTTTCCATGATAGGAAAATATCACTTAGACACCCTGATTGTAGTGATCGGATTGTATATACCGTAGAAAACCCTAGTTGTGAGATGAATGCTTTGTTGGGTGTTGTGGAGGTAGAAGATGAGTTAAATCAAGTTTTCATGGTTAGAGAATTCGTGAATGTTTTTGAACCTTTAGTAGGACTGCCACTTGAAACGAGCCATTGAGTTTCAGATAGATTTGGTGCTTGGAGTGGAACCAGTGAGTAGACGCCAAGCAGGATGACACCTACCGAGATAAGGGAGCTGAAGGTACAATTGGTGGATTTGGAAGGCAAGAATTTTATTAGGCCAAGTAGTTCACCTTGGGGAGCAGCCGTAGTGTTCGCTAAGAAGCTGGATGGATCATTAAAGTTATGTACCGATTATCATAAGTTGAATGAGAAGACAATAAAGAATCGATATCTGTTGCCTAGAATCGACGATTTGTTCGATCAGTTGATTGTAGCCAAGGTATTTTCTTAGTTGGATTTAGCAACAGGTTTCTATCAGCTTAAAGTAGCAGAGGATAGTATTCCTTGGACGACGTTTAGAACTAGATATGAATCGTACGAATGGTTAGTGATGCCGTTTGGACTAACTAATGCACAACATTCTTTGTAGTTTTGATGAACCGGATTTTCTGAGAGCACTTAGATAGGTTCGTGTTGGTATTTACAGACGATATATTGATATACTCTAAGGATGGAAAAGAGCATGAAGTTCATCTTAGAGTGGTGCTTGAGACGTTGAGGTAGCATCAATTGAAGGTGAATTTTTTGAAGTGTCATTTCTAGAATAAGGAAGTGAAGTTTCTTGGTCATGTAGTCTTAGAGAAAGGGTTGTCTGTAGATTCGACTAAGATTGAAGGTGAATAATTGGAAGAGACCCGAGACAGTAACTAAGATAAAGAATTTTCTTGGATTAGTGGGGTATTATAGGAGGTTCATTAAGGATTTTTCGTGGATAGCAGCACCGATGACCAACGAAATGATGTGAAGTTTGTTTGGATTGATAAGTGTGAGGAAGCATTCCAGAGCTTGAAACAATTATTGACTCATGCGCCTATACTAGTTGTTCCAGAAGGGAATCAGGATTTGGTAGTATATACAGATGCTTGTGGAACTGGGTTAGGAGCTGTGTTAATGCAAAGAGGTAAAGTGATTGTGCATGCTTCTTGAGAGCTTAGGCCGCATGAGGTTAGGTACCCAACTCACGATTTGGAATTAGTTGCGGTGATTTTTGCGTTAAAGGTGTGGAGACATTATCTTTTGGGAGAAAGATTCGAGTTATATATGGATCATAATTCATTGAAGTATTTATTCTCTCAGAAGGAGCTGAATATGAGACAGTAGAGATGGTTAGAATTTTTAGCCGCTTATGATTTTGTAATTGAGTATACACCAGGAAAAGGTAATAAGGCTGCAGACACACTTAGCAGAAAATATCAGAATGCAATGTTGGCAATGATAGCTTAGTGGAAACATTTGGAAGCATTGACGACTTGCAGAGTGAAGTGGAGATCTGAAGCTGAGTCTAGTAGAGAAACTTCTATGTTGTCTTGTTTAGAAGTTTGACTGGTTATAATTGAAAGGGTTGCTTCTAAGAAAGGAGAGGATCTAGTATTATTTGAATGAATCAAGAAGTTAAGGGATGGAAGGGAGAGCGATGACTTGAAGAGTTCCAGACTTGACCATAATGGGTGGTTGAGAAAGAAAGGAAGACTGTGTGTTTTGAAAGTGGGAGACATTAGGAAGGAAGTTTTGGACAAATGCCATCGTTCGAAGTTCACCATTCATCCGGGAGGAACTAAGATGTATCAGGACATGAAGAGGAGTTTCTTCTAGGAAGGTATGAAGAGGGATGTAGGCTTATGGGTGAAGCGGTGTTTGAACTGTCAATAGGTAAAGGCCGAACATCAGAAGCCAAGTAGGTTACTTCAGCCATTAGATATTCCAGTATGGAAGTAGGATTTTATTTCTATGGATTTTATAGACAGGTTGCCAAGATCTAATAGAGAAAATGAAAGTATATGGTTCATAGTGGACAGGTTAACCAAGAGGGCTATTTCATTCCAATTAAGTCAACTTGGACGGCACCTGTTTTGGCTAAGTTATTTATGAAGAATATAGTTAGATTCATGGAATTCCTAGTAATATAGTAAGTGATAGAGATTCATTATTCACTTGCGAGTTCTGGAAGAGTCTATAGGATATTTTAAGAACCCAACTCAAGATGAGTACCGCTTACCATCCACAAACCGATGGAAAACGGAAAGAGTTACCAAAGTCTTGGAAGATTTATTACGAGCTTATGTGCTAGATTTTGAGGGATCATGGGAAGACTATCTACACTTAGTCAAGTTTTCGTATAACAACAGTTATTAAGATAGTATAGGGATGACACCATTTGAAGCATTGTATGGAAGGCCATGCAAATCTCCAGTTTGTTGGTTAGAGACCGGGGACAGATTGGTTCTTGGTCTGGATTTATTTAAAGAAGCTGCAGAGAAGATTGAGTTAATTCGGGATAGGATGAAGAAAGCTCTATGAGAAATGCGGATTAAGGATCTTAAGGCTAGAATTAACACTAGAGGGGGGTGAATAGTGTTTTAAGAAATTTGTTAATCTTTTTGAGTTTATCTTAATTTGTTAACAATGTATGCACTAATTAGACACAGATATGAACACAGAATCAAATACAGATGCAAATATAAAGTAAAAGTAGTAAAGGAAAGAACACACTGGATTTTATACTGGTTCGGAGTTACCCTACATCCAGTCCCGCACAACTAAGTACGGATTTCCTTTCATAACCAATTCAACAATTACAACCCTCGGTTTCAAGGCTATGAGGTACACCCTCCAGAATAACAATCCTCTGGGTAGAGATACTTGATTTCTAGGGCTACAATCACACCTTCTCTCGCTTGATTGATTTCCAAGGCTACAATCACACCTTCTCTCGCTCGATTGATTACAAAAAGTCTATAACTCAGATTAGCACTTGGATCTTGTAGAGATAGTGATAGAGAATCACACTAGAAGTAATCGAGTATGATTCGATGATGATTTCGGCAGAGTAATGGTATGATTTTGTATTAAGAAATGTGGAAGAAGAAGAGGATTGAAAACCAGAAAAAAGTGATTAAAAAATCGTTGAAACTGGCCCCTATTTATAGAAGAGCAACAGCCATGACCATTTATGAAGAGTTATGGCGAATAAACACTTCTTTTGAAATTTGAATTTTGAAACCAACTGACACTATGTCGACATGGGGTACTTGGGCATGTCGGCATCCCAAAGAGATTTTTGGTGTTTTGATTTTCTTTGAAAATAACCTCTATCTTATATTAAAATTATTTTAAACTTTATAAATATACTTAACTATAGTTAAAATACATAAGTAAATATAAAGAACAATATATACATAATTTAACTATAATTTTATATTTAAATCTAATTATAAATATTAAAAGTTAAATATATTATTTGAAAGGATAGTTTAAAATCAGGAGTAATTTAACTTTGAAATTAAAGATGTTTTTGAGGCTAAAATTATTTAAAATCAGGATAGAGAGTTTTGAATCTTTTAAAAGGAAGTTTTGAAATCATTTTGAAAACAAGATAATTTTGTAAAATCATTTGAATTAAAATTAGTGGATACAAAACAATGTCCCACTAGATTTTCGTAGGTTCCATCCTACTTAGGGTTCCATCCCTTTAACGGGCTCGAAGTGGATTCCATTCCACGAATAAATTGGATATTAAGATGTCAGTGCCTTTCTATGAGTTTTAACAATATTCCTAATAAAACAAACTTAACCTTGAAATCTTGAACTCTTGATAATCTTGATACTCATGAGTCTTCTATCACTATATCTTGAATCTTTATACTGTACAGTCTTCATTCTTGATACCTGCATGGTTAGATCCTGCATATACATATATATCTAAACTTGTAATGTTAGTATTTATATTTTATAATCTTTTCTAAGGTTGTTGTCATCAAAACCAACTCCTCAAGGACTAACCATCTCTCCCTTTTTGATGATGACAACCTTTGTTTATAAAATATTCCTTCTATCTTAATAACTCCCCCTAAAACTAACAACTCCCCCTTAATCTATGCCTAACTATCCTATTTTATACTTCTCCCCCTTTGTCATCAACAAAAAACTTACTCCCCCTTATTCTTGGACTTCAGTACCTGCATTGATAAACTATACAATAGAATATATAATATATAGGTTAAGAAATAATGATACTTATAAGCATAATAACTTAATTAAAGACTATATTCATTTCAGTGTATATATATATGTTTCACACATCAAACTTCAAATCAATTCACACAAAGTATCAAATCAAACCAAATCAAACAAATTAATTCAAGCAAATCAAACAAAGAAAGAAAATTAAACGTTTCGAGGAACATCTACCCATCCATCTTCTCCAAATATAGGGTCTGCTTTAATTGCATCCCAATTCTCATTGTCATTGGTGAGAGAGACAGGAGGATGTTCTTCATTATCATCCTTGTGTAGAGAGGAGATCATCCATCGTATTGCATCAAAATGCCTTTCTTGCTCCTTGATCATCTGCATTTGACTTAACTCTAAGTGACGCTGGTTTCGTAGAATAAAAGAGAGAAGATTCTTGAATGAATTGAGTGTTTCTTCAAGATTTTCAGATAGATTATGAATAGGATTGGCCATAATTGAATTAGAGAAAGAAATGAAGGATATAGATAATGAGAAATGAATTTCAGTGAAGATTTCTGGAAGAAAAGGTATATATAGATGTAGAAATTCGTTTGAAATGAATAGACATTTGGTAGTTATTCATATTTCAAATTCAAAATCAATATTCACTTCTGACCAGTACATGTCAACATGGTCTTCTAGGGGATGTCGACATGGGTTAGTGAAAATTTATGACAATTTTGATTTTTTGAATAATTGTGTATATGTATATATTCATATAATATACTAACATTTATTCTAGAGATAAGATAAGATAGATAACAGAAAGGAAATTTCATTTCATTACGATAATACAAAGATTAAGCATAATGAACTACACGAACATTCGAAAAAACAAACTAAGACAAATACAATAAGATACTAAAAGATAAAACTAGTTAGAAGATGAAGATGATGAAGATAGTCCAAGTTTCTTGCTGACTTTTGAAAAGAACTTGTTCATCTTCGAAGAAATGTTATCCAATTTCTTACTAACGGATCGTTTTAAAATCCGTTGATTCTCCACAATTATCTTTTGATTTTTGAGAAGGATTTTGTTGGAAGGATTGGATGGATATTCAATACTTTCTAGAGATGTTTCACCTTCTTCTTCTTCTTCTATTTCCATTTCATCCCTTTCTTCTTCTTCTTCTTCCTCTTCCATTTCTTCATGAGCCAAACGCTCTTCCTTTTTGGTAAGGGTTTCATAAGGTTGAAAAACATATGGGATTTTCATGAGAGAAATGTTTGAGATATTAAAAATATTTCTTGAAATAAATTCTTCTCCTTTGAAATTTACTCCAAAATAGTTGAAAATTCGAGTAAGGTAAATTCCATGATATAAAGTGTTTTCTCCCATTTCAAAATTTTTAGGACGAAGTTCATCCAAAATAACTTGCGCCCAATTGATATCATAATTTCCGAAAATAGCAAAAAGTGCTTTGCACACTTTTGAAGTAGGATTGTTAAAATTTCCCGATCTTGGGGTCAAAGTATGTTGTAAGAGAAGATTGACAATTCTTCCTTTAGGATGAAAGTTTCAATTCTTAAATTCAAAGTTTTCATCTCCTTCAAAAATATGATGAAATGTCTCACGATCATGTTTATCGATTTGAAAACTAGAAAGATCCATTCCCGTGCTTTTGCAATTGAGAATGGTACCCAAAAGGTCACAATTCAAAACAATTTGAGTGCCTTTGATATTACTCCAAATTTCATTCTCATTTCCAATATAAAAACCACGGTTTAAATTAGCATAGAAAATTTTGACAAGATTAGGATAGCAAACAAAATCATTTTGAGACGAGTCAATAAGACTTAAAACACCATTGTTTGCAAAAAGAGAGTCAATTTCATAAGAAGAAAAATCTTGAAAAATAGCAAATTTTCCGGGATGGACTTTGGCATAATTAGCATAATTGATGTATGCTTTAATTGCCTTCGGATCATTAAATAATTGCTCTTTGATTTTTCTGGAAATTCTCATGGTTGAGGGGTTGCTTGAAGAAGCCATTTGAGTATAGAGTAGAGAGCTTGAAGGTATGAAGAGAGAGTTTGAATTTGAAAATGAAAGTGAAAAGATATGATAAAAGAGAGTGAATAAATAGACTTTCAAAGGACATATTCTCTGGTCAAAAGGTATCTTTTCAGAGAAATAAATGAAGTGAAAAGGTGGAGGGAAATTCAAACATTTGAATTCAAAATTTGAATTTCAAATTTAGGTAGGCGTGTCGACATCATGGTAGGGGACATGTCGACATGTGGCTTTGAATTTTCATGACATGATTTTTCCTAAGTTATCTAATATACATATATATAAATATTATTATTAATGTCTATATTTCTGAAATATTATTGTACTTATAATATATTTCAGAATGTGTTAAAAATAATAAAAATAATAATAAAAAATAGAAAATAAATTTTAAAATTCAAACAACATATCAATTCAAAATCAATCAATCAATCAATTCAAAAACAACCAATCAATCAATCAATCAATCAAGCATGTAATTTCAGCCAATGTATTGTAAATGTGTACCTTTTTTAGAGTCCATGTCTTTGGTATTGACTAAATCGAGAATTGATGTGAAACACAAATTTGAATTATCTTTCTTCTGTTCATCGTCGCTGGAGGATAAGTCAGAGTCATCTAGAGTAGCAGTGAATGCACGTTTCCGTTTCTTTGCAGAATCATTGTTTGTAGGAGGGTTATGCTTATCTGGATGCGGACAGTCTCTTTTGATGTGACCTGGTTCGTCATAGTTGAAGCATTTGATAAAGTTTGGTACTGTAGTCTGATTACCGGAATTCTTAAAGTTGTTTCTCTTGAGATTATTCATCTTTCTATATTTCAGAAATTTCCGAAAATTCCTGGTCATAAATGCTATCTCTTCATCATTATCACTGTTTGAATCTGATCCGTCGGTTAATGCATTGAATGCCATTGATTTCTTTTCAGATGCTTTGCTTTCTCTTCTCTCGATCATTTGAACTTCAAATGACATTAGATTTCCAATCAATTCTTCTATCTTTAAAGTGTTGATGTCGCTTGCCTCTTCAATTGCAAGTGTCTTTTGATCCCATTCTGGAGTGAGAGAATTCAAAAATTTTCTGACTTGATCTTCTTCCGAAAATTCCTTTCCCAAAGATATTAAAGAATGCACAATATCTTGAAATCGACTATACATATCTGAAATAGACTCATTAGTATTCATTTTAAATAATTGAAACTGATTTGTGAGCATGGAAATTTTGGTCTGTTTAACTTTGCTTGTTCCTTCGTGAGTTACTTGCAAAGTTTTCCAGATATCATATGCAGACTTACAAACTGACACTCTATTAAATTCATTTCTTTCAAGTGAACAAAACAGAATATTCATTGCTTTAGAATTATTTTGTGCAACAGTCTTTTGCTCAGTGGTCCACTGTGCAAAATTAGTTGTGGGTTCAGAATATTCAGTTTGTGTGATATTCCAAGTATCTAATCCTACAGATTGTAAATATATTTTCATCCTACATGCCCAATATGCATAGTTACTGCCATTAAAAAGTGGTGGTCTGGCAGTAGACTGACCTTCTACAAATAAACTAGTGTTGGTGGAAATAGCAGTACTAGTGTTAGTAGCCATTTTAAAACTTTTCAAAATTCAGATAATGAAACTTTTGAAAACAAAGCTCTGATACCAAATGTGAGAAATGCGGATTAAGGATCTTAAGGCTAGAATTAACACTAGAGGGGGGGTGAATAGTGTTTTAAGAAATTTGTTAATCTTTTTGAGTTTATCTTAATTTGTTAACAATGTATGCACTAATTAGACACAGATATGAACACATAATCAAACACAGATGCAAATATAAAGTAAAAGCAGTAAAGAAAAGAACACACCGGATTTTATACTGGTTCGGAGTTACCCTACATCCAGTCCTGCACAACTAAGTACGGATTTCCTTTCAAAACCAATTCAACAATTACAACCCTCGGTTTCAAGGCTATGAGGTACACCCTCCAGAATAACAATCCTCTGGGTAGAGATACTTGATTTCTAGGGCTACAATCACACCTTCTCTCGCTTGATTGATTTCCAAGGCTACAATCACACCTTCTCTCGCTCGATTGATTACAAAAAGTCTATAACTCAGATTAGCACTTGGATCTTGTAGAGATAGTGATAGAGAATCACACTAGAAGTAATCGAGTATGATTCGATGATGATTTCGGCAGAGTAATGGTATGATTTTGTATTAAGAAATGTGGAAGAAGAAGAGGATTGAAAACCAGAAAAAAGTGATTAAAAAATCGTTGAAACTGGCCCCTATTTATAGAAGAGCAACAGCCATGACCATTTATGAAGAGTTATGGCGAATAAACACTTCTTTTGAAATTTGAATTTTGAAACCAACTGACACTATGTCGACATGGGGTACTTGGGCATGTCGGCATCCCAAAGAGATTTTTGGTGTTTTGATTTTCTTTGAAAATAACCTCTATCTTATATTAAAATTATTTTAAACTTTATAAATATACTTAACTATAGTTAAAATACATAAGTAAATATAAAGAACAATATATACATAATTTAACTATAATTTTATATTTAAATCTAATTATAAATATTAAAAGTTAAATATATTATTTGAAAGGATAGTTTAAAATCAGGAGTAATTTAACTTTGAAATTAAAGATGTTTTTGAGGCTAAAATTATTTAAAATCAGGATAGAGAGTTTTGAATCTTTTAAAAGGAAGTTTTGAAATCATTTTGAAAACAAGATAATTTTGTAAAATCATTTGAATTAAAATTAGTGGATACAAAACAATGTCCCACTAGATTTTCGTAGGTTCCATCCTACTTAGGGTTCCATCCCTTTAACGGGCTCGAAGTGGATTCCATTCCACGAATAAATTGGATATTAAGATGTCAGTGCCTTTCTATGAGTTTTAACAATATTCCTAATAAAAAAACTTAACCTTGAAATCTTGAACTCTTGATAATCTTGATACTCATGAGTCTTCTATCTCTATATCTTGAATCTTTATACTGTACAGTCTTCATTCTTGATACCTGCATGGTTAGATCCTGCATATACATATATATCTAAACTTGTAATGTTAGTATTTATATTTTATAATCTATTCTAAGGTTGTTGTCATCAAAACCAACTCCTCAGGGACTAACAAGCTCGGTCTAGGCAAAAGAGTTATGCAGATAGAAGACGGAAAGACTTAGAGTTCTCTGTTGGAGATCATGTTTTTATTAAGTTGTCACCGATGAAGGGTGTGATTCGATTTGGAAAATCAGGGAAATGGGCACCGAGATTTGTAGGACCGTTTCCTATTGTAGAGAGGATCGCGAAACTCACATATAGAGTAGAGTTACCGAACAGTTTGGAAGGAGTCCACGATGTTTTTATATTTATCATCTAAGGAAGTGTACTCAAGATCCGAAGACTACTATAGCACCAACTGTGTTAGTGGACTTAGTGGTAGAGTCGAATTTGAATATAGTTAGAAAGCTAGTTCGTATATAATTGCGAGAGATGAGAAGAAGCTAAGGAACCAGACAGTCAGATTAGTTAAAGTCTAGTGGAGCGAGGATGAGAGGGACTGTACTTGGGAGACTGAGAGTAGGATTAGAGACGCTTATCCTTATTTATTTGATGGTATGTTTTACCTTTATGATTGATTGGTTGAGTACCTTATCGTAATTTTGAGGACGAAATTCTTTAAGGAGGGGAGTCTGTAATGACCCTAATTTTGAGTAACATTATTTAGGATATTTAGTTAGTTAAATTAAATTAATAATGTAATGGTTAGGGGATTGAGATTTGTGATTAATAGAAGGGTAGTCGTGCCCATTAAACAAATAAACTAAGGGAATTAAAATGAATTAAGTTAGGGTAAGTAGACAAGGGAAATATAGGAATAAGTATATTCTTATACCCCAAAACCCTCACACACATACATTTTACATGTTCACTCTCATAAACAAAAACATAAGAGGCCGACCACCATTAGGAACTTAAGAAGAAGATAAAGCTAAAATCAACAGGAAGAAGCTTAAGCAACTTAATCAAAGATCAAATCTCAACTCCTTAATCTCAAGCTAAGGTGAATAATGTCAACATCTCATGTTTTCTAATTGTTTTCTGTTTTAGGTTAAATCCAAATTATTTTGCAAGATTTTTCCATATTTTGATTGTTAAATATAAATATATATGCTTGTTGATGATTTATGATATTTCATATGGATTTTATGATAGGCTTTAATGTGAAAATATATTAAATGGCATCCAAATGCCTTGATATTTTAGATTTAGATCAGAAATGATATTATGGAGATAGGTTTCAATTTTCATAATTTTCTGAATTAATGTGGATTTTATATTATTTTTCTAGTGAGGAAAATGGATATTTGGGTTTAAAATAATTTACGGCTAAATTATATATGTTTTGGGTCTGAAATTTATCTATGTTAGGAAACATATTAAAAATGATTTATTAGAATTTTTTGTAGAATTTTCCTAAGTATTTTAATGAATATATAAAATTATTTAAGGTATGGGAATTAATTGTTTTATATATTTATAAAAGGAGAAGGGGTATTTTGTAAATAATTTAATTAGTATTTCTGAAATTTTGGTAGTACTTTTAGAAAAGAAAATTAGCAACCAATAAATTCTGACAAACAAGGCAGGTTAGTTGAAAAAGATTACTTTAAAAAGCAAAAAATTCAATTTTACATGCTTTTCACATGTTTCACCTCTCTCGGCACCTTGGTTTCGACTGTGTACTTCCGCCTCCATTACCACCAAAACCAGTGCACATAGTATCAATGATTTGGTACATAGTGAATTGGATATGGGTGGAAGGTATTGGGTTGAAACAAGGGGTTTCGATGGAGTCGAAGCGCTATTTTGCTTTCAAATGAAAATGTGCCTGCTTTGATTTCGAAATGAATGCTTTCGACTTGGTTGGCTTCCGACTGGGTCAAATTGAATTATGGAATGGTTCGGAATAAGGTTATGCCTTTTGTTTTAAGTAAATGCTTTCGAAGGGGCCAAACCCCTGGCTGCCGCATTTTACCTTTCGAAGCAATGCCTTCGAAAGGATTTCTTTGTGTTAAAACCCGAGCCGCTTCTCCAATGCTTTCGAAGGGTTAGTTTCGATACCATCACTTTATTACTTAGGAATTGCTTTCGAAAGAGTGCTTTCGACTTAGTTACTTTATGACCCTCTTGTTCTGTTGAAGGTAGAATCCAAAGGTTTCGAAAGGAAAGGTTTTAAATGGTTTCGAAAGGTTATTCCACATGTTTTACTTGAACCTAAATGCTTCCGAAAGGTTTGATTATAGAAAAGAATTTGAATGTTTTCGAAAGGTTTTAAAAGAAGGTTTCGAAGGGGTGGTTCCCCAATGTTTTCAAAAGGTTTAAGTGGAAGGTTTCCCAAGGTTGCAAAAGGTATGTTTATATTTTTAATAAAAGGATGTCTAAGGTTTTAAAGCTTTCGAAAGGAAAGTCTTTTAAGGTTTTCGAAAGATTTAATAAGAATGGCTTCGAAAGGTAAGTTTTGGCCTTTCGGCCTAAGGTTTTAATTGGTTTCGAAGAGGGTACTTTCAATGGATTCGAAATGGGTACTTTACAAGGTTTAAATGTTTTCATCAACAAAATTTTGTGTAAAGTATATATATAACATGGCAAGGTGATTTAAGTAAAGCATAGAAGAATATTTTCCTTGTTTAAAGTATGATTTAAAGGTTTAAATTAATTTGAAAGCAAAGGTTTTCAAGGAAAATTTAAGGGTAGATGACCCTAAGTAAAACGACTCAGATATTAGAATACCAGATGGGATTGGTAAAGGGTCACGCCCTATACGTTAGCTATTATCCCCTAGCTAATTTAGTCCAAAATTCTAGTGTGTAGGGCTGTGTCACAAGTAAGACTAAAATGATGTTACACACAGAATGGAATATACAAAGAGAGGATAGGTTATCACAATTGGAATATACAGACTAAAATGATGTTATCACAAATACCGCACTTCGAGAACGTGATGAGTACAATGGGTTAATTTCGAAAAGCGAGTCATGATAATCTAAGCATATGGAACGTGTGTTCATACGAAAATATTACACCCTAGCAGTGGAATAGTCTACTATAAACAACTTGACATTTTAAAAATATCGAACGTTGGTTTAGGGAGACTGGGATCGGATAGTAGTTGTTATCTGGAAACTACTTCGAACCAACGTAAGCGTTCAAATTGGGAATAGTAAAGGCAAGGTCCAAGATGAAGATAGCGAAGTGGATGGGCTATTTGCTACTAACCCTGAGGGTGATTCCAAAATGGGTGGTGGAAGTAGTGCCTTCGGTTCGTTCATCTCCTGAATGACTTGTATGGATGAATGCTGCATTGTATCAACATCTGAAAGGCGATGTAGCATTCCAAGTGGCAGTGCTATAGTAAAGGTAAACGTAGCCTCAGGCCTCATCAACCGAAAATGACCAAAACAGGGTATGCGGCAGGGCTATCTGGGTCACCCCCATCAGGGTATGTCATTACAATATCTAGAATCGATATTTGACCCATTTTGTATGCTCCAGAATGGTTGCTTTTCCCAATTGTGGTGGTGATGTATTCGGTACTTCTAGTAAAGTCGTAGGTCGGTATTGTGTAGTAGGGCTACAAGATGTTCTTGTCAGACCCCAGGTATATTTTATCTAGAGGTGCACCTTCAGAAGGTAGTTCCTTACATAGTGATGTATGGAACCCATTTCCCAATAAGTGCCGTACGGATTAAGTTGTACCCAAATATGTTGAAATGTGAGATGTAAGCATTTCAGCTATGTTTTACTTTACTTGAAAACCTTAGACATTATGACAATATCACTGGATTTCTATATAAAAATGTTTTGTTTATCATAAGGTAAAAACCAATCCGTGTTTATATGCGTCGCGGTCTTACGGGATACCTTTGATTTTAAAGTATTTTATAAATGTAAAAATTAAGTTGTTGGATTTTACTCACACTAAACCCATGTTTGACCCAGAGTTTTATTTTCTTTTCCTAAAACTCTTGGGTACTCAAATTTGTATGAGTAGCCAAGTGATCCAAGTTTCTTACGGAAGCATTTTGAAGGAGCTGGAGTAGATGGCTTCACCATTGGTTAATTATTCTATTCGCTATGTATTTATGTATGATCTATGTATTTTGTATGGGTAGGTAGCTTTAACTGTCCAGTTGAAGGTTGTAATGTAATGAGTCTGATGTATTATTATTATGGACATGGCTATGTACTATTCTTTGTTATTTATTATATGTTGTTCTGATTCGTGGTGAGGTTCTATGATTGTGTAGTTTCTTCTTATCTTTCATTTTGTTCTACCCATGATGACTCATCTTTCAGAGTAAGAGAGGCGGTTCGTTACATTTGGTATTAGAGCTTAGGTTAAGCGAACACCTAGGCTTTGGGTTGGGTTCAACTTCAAGAGTGCGTATTTGTAATTTTTATTTGTATACATGTGTGTGTGTGTGTCTATATATATACCTGATATAAATCAGCTTGATAGGTTTGATTAGTACCCTTCTTTCAA
Organism: Allium fistulosum; assembly: GCA_030737815.1. Classification (NCBI taxonomy): domain Eukaryota; kingdom Viridiplantae; phylum Streptophyta; class Magnoliopsida; order Asparagales; family Amaryllidaceae; genus Allium; species Allium fistulosum. Next base: position 1,362,508,990 of record CM060903.1, on the reverse strand, counting down.
GATTTAACTCATTCAGGTATTCTAAGAATTATCTTACTATGTCCTGGTAGTAAGACATGAGTAACCGAGGTAGACGAGGTATGGGAGTGGGTAGCATTACAACTATAAATGGTCGAACCCCAAATCCTGGAGGAGTTTGGATTGCCAAAGAGGTAGCATTAGAGTAGCCAAGAGTGAATTTTGCAACCTTATGCGAGGATTACACAAATTTAGAAAGAAAATTGTTTAAAGGAACCGAGTCTATCATGGAAGCGCAAGCTTGGTTACGAACTTGTGAAAAGATTTTTAAGGGTCTTAACTTATCAGATGAACATAAAAGGTTTTTAGCAGCATGGCAACTACAAGAGGGAGTAGCAGCTTGGTGGGACTCCCTTACTGTAAAGTTTCCAGAGGAAGAGTTTTCATGGGCCCAATTTAAAGAAGTTTTTGAGGACAATTTCTTTCCAACAGTGGGAAGGACCACGATGTATAGGAATTTCATAGACTTGAAGCAGGGGGGTCTATCTGTAGCGGAGTATAAGACAATGTTCAATGAGCAATCTTATTTTGGACTGGAATTGATCAATACCCCATTAAAGAAAAATGAGTTGTTTGTTTTGGGTATGAGAGAAGAATACTATGAGAGAATGATTACTCTTGTTAAGATTACTTTTGTGAATTTAGTGGATATGGCTCTGATGTATGCGGCCTTGGAAAAGAAGCCTACTCCAGTAGCACCTAGTAGGAATACCCGTAGAAGCGGTTCTAATAAGAGAAAGTTTAATCCTAATTGGAAGAACTAAGGAAAGGGAAAGCCGAGCGGTGGGGCTTAAGGGAGTTGTTTTAAGGATTTTATTTTCCATAAGTATCAACAGAAGGGCCATAGCACAAAGTTTTGTAAGAATTCAAGAATTCAGCGGTAACAGCAATAGCAAAGTGGACCTATCTCCCCGATGGTCTAGAAGACTCTATGTTTTAATTGCCATCAGCCCGGGCATATGGTAAAGGATTGCCCACTCATGAAGAAGGTGCAGCAACCCAAGGTGTACGCCATTAAGAAAGAACCTTTGACTTCAATGGATGTGAAGGGAAAAGGCGTCCTTGAAGGTACCTTACCGATCAATTGTATTTTTGTTCGAGTTATTCGATACTGGTGCTTCTCTTAGTTTTATCTCTTTAGAATTAGTAAATAAATTTCATCTTATTCCAAGTACTGTATAAAATCTTGTGTGTGTGTCTAACCCCTTAGGCAGGGTAACTCATTTGAATATGATTTGTAAGAATGTGACAATTTCTTACATTTCTCATAACTTTTCCTACGACCCATATGTTTTAGACTTTAAAGGATTTGACATTATGCTTGGTATGGATTGGTTATCAAAGTATAAGGCTGTCTTGAAATTTAATAGGAGAACTGTGTCTTTGGTAGCTGATCTAGGATGAAAGGCTAAAGTATCAGGTAAGGAACCCGATATTCATATGTGTAGTTTTTTATACGCCCTTGAAGCAACCCAAGAAAATTTAGGGTCTATTGAAGTTGTTAGAAAATCTCTCGATGTATTCGAAGAGGTTAAAAGTTTACCCCCGCACCGAGAGATAGAGTTCCGCATTGATTTGGTCCCTGGTGCAAGACCTGTAGTTCAACCTACGCGAAGGATGGCTCTGAAGGAGAGAGAGAGGAGTTAGTAAGTCAAACCCAGGCCTGCTAAGGAGAGGATTGGTTAGACCTAGTCATTCGAGTTTGGGGTCTGCTGTGGTGTTTGCAGCTAAGTGTGATAGATCTTTAAGGTTGTGCGTGGACTATAGGGAGTTGAATAAGCTGATGATTGAAAACAAGTCCCCCGTACCCCACATCGATGATCTTTTTGACCAACTTCATGGAGCTACAATATTTTCTCAAATGGATTTAGCTACTGGATCACATCAGTTGAGGGTTGCTAAAGATAATATACCTTTAACTGCGTTTAGAGGCCCTGGCTATTTCTTTGAGTGGTTGGTTATGCCTTTTAGGCCAACCAATGCGCTTGCATATTTTGTTGACCTTATGAACCGTGTTTTCCAAGATGTTCTTAACAAGTTTGTGTTAGTTTTCATCACTGACATTCTTATCAACTCCAAATCTAAGGAGGAGCATAAACATCATTTGGAAGTGGTGTTGGAGATATTAAGGAGACATGTCCTGAAGGAAAATTTTTTGAAATGCTATTTTGGCAATCGAAAGTAGGATTCTTAGGACATATTGTGTTAGGAGAAGGCATTTCAGTTAACCCAGTGAAGGTGGAAGCTATTCAGGAATGGAAACGACCGCGGACTCCTACCGAGGTTCGCAGTTTCTTAGGTTTGGCTAGATACTATATGAGGTTTTTCAAGATTATCCAAGGTTTCCTACCATTTGACAAAGTTGACTAAGAAGGGGGAGAAGTTTATTAATAAATGGATTTTTATTAATAAGTAAAACTATTTTAAATAATAACTAATGATGATAAAATCATTTTCAAATTTTGTTTACCAATAGAAAATGTGACAGGAAATTTATTTTTCGAGATATTGATTTTTCATTAGTTAAAAGTTATTTAAAATGTCATAGCACTATTGTAAACACATATATACACATTACAAAATATTTTAACATGATGAATACATGTATACATGCATGTACATATTTGCTCACTAAAGTATATAATCATATAAGATAAAAGAATATTTTATTTATTAAAAGTGTGTGTATATATATTAACATATAAAAATATATTATTCAACACATAGTACAAGAGGATATGGCACGAATAGTTGCATGAGAGGGGGTACATGTTGTGGATGGAAATGAAGGGGGAGGAATGGAGATGCATGCATATATATATATATTTAATTCAAGCACTCTATATATTTTTTAAAAATTTCCTAAGCCTAAAAATATCACTTAACTCTCATATTTCTCATTTTACAATCTCCTTCTCTACTTTAAATTTCCTAAAAGCTTAATCAAAACATATCCATGGCTCTCTTCATATTTTCTAATTTGAGAAAAACCATATCTTTTCCACTTAAAAACACATCTGCACATACTACAACACCTCCTCTTCCAAAATACAAGCACCATCCTCCACTAGCCTACATGGCTGAGCCCAAATTCTACATGGCCAAGCCCAAACTCCACTTGGCTGAGCCCAATCTTGGTGCTTAGCCACTCAACGACTCTATTTTTGCAAGTTAAGGCCAAGTTCTAGCTCATATTCAAGTTTTAGCAAAAGTTCGCCTTGAGTTAGTAAAGTTTCGGTGAGTAAAACTCTTGTTTTTGGAAAATAAAACAACTTGATTTTGATGAACTATATGTTGTGAAAATATAATGTTTGTTGTATTGAAATACCATGTTGTTTTGATGGCATATGATTACAAGTTTGTGGTTGAGCTTGGATTTGTGATTTGGATGATAAATAATATGTTTGAATATGCATATGTGAATGGTTGGTTAAGATATGATGGTAGTGTGTTTATGAAACCAAGTGTTGTGATGTAAATGTTGAGAAGATAGCACCTTTAAATGTCGTAAAGGACTTGAGATCCGATGTGAAAACAAAAGATTGTTTTCTAGTTTTTTTTGGATTTAGTAAATGCTTTTTTCTCAAAGTTTTCACCTTTTGTTTAAGTTACCAAAACTCTTCCATTTGTGTTTCAAATATGTAGTAGCTAGAGTTAAAGTGAGGTTTTCACGTAGAAATCAATTCTAGCAAACTATGCTTATAGCGATAGTCGCTGTGGATGCAGTTTGAAAATTTTCACAATTTCAAATTTTAAAGTGTTTCCTTTCGTATTGTTTCTGAAAACTCCTTTCAAATTAATGAAGTAAGCAGAAAGGTTAAGTTTTTGTTATTTATTTAATTTATTAATTAAGGATAATTATTAATTTATTAATTAAGTAATTAAAGTTTAAGAAATTATTAACTAAGTTAAATATTTTTAATTAAGGAGGTTTTAAATAATGATTAATAAAGATAAAAGAAAATTAATTTTTATTTAATCAAGTTTATTTACTTTAATTAATTATTTAGTTAGAGTTAATTATTTAATTAATTATTATTTAATTAAGGTTAATTATCCATTTAATTAGGGTTTAATTCATAAATGAATGTTATTTTATTAAAGTTTAATTATAAATAATATTTTTTTATTAATTAGGGTTTTAAATTATGATTTTTGATTTATTTAAGATTAATTAAAGTTTAATTAATTTTTAAGCTTATGATTTAGTTAAGGTTTATTTATTTTAATGTTTCTTCCAAAATTTTATCGGTTATTTATTATTAGCCAACTTTCTTGTTTAAGTAAATTGTTTTACAACCATAGGATCTCTTGTCCATGCTATTAAGTAGCCAAATTAATTAAAGTAGTGGTAATAAAATGTTGACACGTTTTATTGAAAGTAAGTTGACTTGTACTTATCACAAATACCGCACTTCGGGAACGCGATGAGTATAAGGGGGTTAATTTCGATAATTGGGTCAAGATAATCTAAGCATATGGAACGCATGTTCATACGAAAATCTTACACCCTGATAGTGGAATGGTCCACTATAAATAACTTGACCTTTTAAAATTATCGAACGTTGGTTTGGAGAGACCAAGATCGGATAGTAGTTGTTATCCGAAAACCACTTTGAACCAACGAAAGCGTTCGAATTAGAAATAGTGAAGGAAAGGTCTAACATTAAGATAGTGAAGTGCAAGGGCTATTTGTTACTAACCCTGAGGGTGATTCCAAAATGGGTGTAGGGGAAGTAGTGCCTTCGGTTCCTTTGTCTCCTGAACGACTTGTATGGATGAATGTCGATGTTGTATCAACATCTGAAAGGCGCTGTGGCATTCCAAGTGGCAGTGCTATAGTAAAGGTAAACGTAGCCTCAGGCCTCATTAGTCAAAAATGAACAAAACAGGGTATGCAGTTGGGCTATGTGGGTCGCCCACAACATGGTATGTCGTCACAATATCTAAAATCGATATTTGATCCATTTTGTATGCTCCATTACGGTTGTTTAACCCAACCGTAGTGGTGATGTAATTCAGTACTACTAGTCAAGTGGTATGCCGATTCTATGTAGTAGGGGTACAAGATGTTTTTGTCAGACCCCAGGTGTATTTTATCTAGCGGTACACCTTCGGAAGGTAGTTACTTACCTGGTCATGTTTGGAATCATTTCCCAATAATAAGTGTCATACGGATTTAGTTGTACCCAAATAAGTTGAAATGTGAGATGTAAGCATTTCAGCTATGTTTTACCTTACTTGAAAAACCTAGACATTATGATAATATCACTAGATTTCTATATAAAGTGTTTTGGTTATCGTAAGGTTAAAACCGTTCATGTTTATATGCGGCGTGGTCTTACGGGATACATTTAATTTCAAAGTATTTTATAAAAGTAAAAATTAAGTTGTTGGATTTTACTCACACCAGACCCATTCTAACCTGGAGTTTTATTTTCCTTTCCAAAAACTCTTGGGTACTCAAATTTGTATGAGTAGCCAAGTGATTCAGATTTCTTACGAAAGCATTTTGATGGAGCTGGAGCATGCAGTTTATTAGCTAATTATTCTATTTCTGCTATGTATTTATGTATGATCTATGCATTTTGTATGGGCTGGTAGCTTTAACTGTCCAGTTGAAGGTTGTAATGTAAAGACTCTGGTGTATTATTATGGTGAAAACGACTATGTAATATTCTATGTTATTTATTATATTTGTTCTGATTCGTGATGAGATTATGTGATTATGTAGTTTCTTATTATCTTTCTTTTTCTTCTACCCTTGATGACTCATCTTTCGGAGCAGGAGAGGCAGTTCGTTGCACCTTCCTGGAGTTACTACAGTTGTTATGCATGCATGGAGCGATACATTCGGCCTTGCATGGCCAGCTATGTATTTCTTATTGTACATCACTAGGTATGTATTGTTGCTTCAGAAGGATAACTCTGAACCTTGTGCAGAAGAATCTTTCATGAAGTACTGAGGGCCCCTCCGTGGAATCCTACATAATTAGCGAGTACACTTTATCGGTTTTTGGTTATATACCTATTATTGTCGAGATGTACACTCATGAGCATCAACGCTACTTGAGTATTGATATATTCAACCTTAGACATTAATATAATATCATTGGATTTTATATAGAAATGTTTTGATTACCGTAAGATAAAAACCCATCCATGTTTATATGCGGCGTGGCCTCACAAGATACCTTTATTTTGAAGGTTTACTTAAACATTAAGTAAATCCATTTGATTTTGTTTCTCAAGCTGGTTTTACCAGACTGACCTGGGTAATTTTTTCCTACAATGCTCGGGTCAGTCCGAGCAATTTTTCTAGATTTAGCTGGATGTTTTATAGCTTTCATGGGATGAGTTGGATTCTTTAAGACGTACTCACGTATCTTATATTTTTCGTTGTTTTGTTGTTCTTGGTTTCTGTTTGTATGTATTAAAAAATTGTAAGGACGAACTGTTATAATTGTCCAAGCATAAAATAGGTTAGTGAACTCTAATGTTGCGTAAAATAAGGATGATTTCTTTTTGTAAAAGATCTTGTGTATATTATATATCTTCTCATCATGATGTGAGATTTTGTTCTGTCTTCTATTTCTTTCACCCCAACAATCTGTCTTTCCGACACTTGGATATTTGGCATGTGAATACCGTGGATGTATTAGTGGCGATTTCTAAGGGTCGAAAAGGTGAGTCATGACACTGGTATCAGAGCTTAGGTTGAGCGAATACATAGAGCTTGGTGGGGTAAACTCATTAGAGATAGGGTTAGTAATGCCCAAGAATGAGTTACTCATTGGATATGGGATTAGTAATATCCTAGAATGAGTTTGAGTGTACATATATATAAGAATGCATATTTGTTACTTTCATAAAAAGGTTTTGTGTTTTGTTGCTTTATCAATTAAATTTGAATTTTGGGTACTAGTCGATGCATCTGGCCAACGTTATCGATAGGGATTCTTGAACACTTGAACAAGGCCAACCGACATAATATTATTTTAAATGGGTAAATGAAATAATTTTACCCGGGAATATATTTTATATTTAAAGAATAATTTTTAAAAATCAGTACAATCATTTTTAATGTGCTTGGTTGTTAGGAATGATAATATTCCATTATTATCATCTTGGACTTGATTAGTCATGCTTTTCCAGTTTTGAACATTGGCTATTGCTTGTTGATCTATCAATAATCTTCCTTTTTGAAACCTAGGTTAGGTAGATAGTAATTTTAGGAACATTAAAACGAACACCTTGTGAATTAGTTTCACAATTTGACTATAAGGCGTTCGTTGATAATGTTGGGGTTAAAATTTGGTTTTGATAAAAGTTGTTTATCAAAAGAAGGTTGGAAATATTTTGAAATAAATAATATAGAATTAATTCTATATAAAAGAGATTTAATAAAAGGAAACTACAATATTTCTGAGATAACTACTTGAAAAATGGTTTATATAAGTAACTGATTTTATAAAAATTGATTTATAAAAATGTGTTTTATAAATAAAAGGAATTTGAGAATTTAAATCCCGGTGATTTTGGAAAATGGTTTCAAGGTTTAGAAAATTATAATAGTATTACTTGGACTATTTTGGGATAAAAATATTTCTATCGATTTTCAAGGAGATATAAAGCACCGAACTCACTTCGATTATAGGAAAATAATTCTGACGATGATTGCAGTATTATCGGTGTTCATTTTCGTGTTTCTAAGCGGGGGATTGCTATCATTAGGATTTTGCTATAATATTGTTTTGATAAGGCAGATTTTGATTTGATACCAAAAGCATGTTTTGATTTATAAAAAAGGAAATATGTATATTACTATTTCAAATGATTTATGGAGAAAAGAAATTAATAGTCTTACTTGAGAGAATTTTAGAGTATAAATATTTCTGAAAATGGTAAAAATAGTTTACTTAAAAGCATTCTTGAGTATAAATACCTTTGAATAATAATAATAATAATTTTTGTAAGGAAATGTATTTTCTTTGGATTGGTTCAGGGAATGAACCTCGATTTGTTTTGTGATGATCGGGATAATCTTCTAAGTGACGATCGGATGTTTGCCTAGGCGAATAGTATAGTACACTTAGTAAATTATTCTCTTGGTCATTGTACAATCGAAACGAGTTCTAATCCGAATGAATTCAAGACAAGTTGGAAATTGTTATTTTTGGTAAGACTATTTGTTTGGAAATATATATAGTGTTGTTCTAAAAGGTTTGAGAAAGAAGGAAAGTGCTTGTAAAATTAACTAGTTCGAGTGGCTCGAAAATTGATTAAAAATGGGCAAGAGATGTGTTCGGATTGTAAACTTCACTTGAGTATTACCCTCCTTTATAAAGAATGTATGATACTGCTTGATAGTGCCCAGTTCATTGTTATAATATTTGAGTTACTCGGGCTATATATATTATGTGGTTTAAAATACATCGTATCATTCCAAAGAATGTTTTGACTAAAAACCCGGGTGTTTAAATTCTTAAGAGAAGTCAAAAATAAAAGTTTGAATTTGATAGTGATGATGTGGTAGGGCATTATACAAATTTGTGAACTTAAGTTGTGTTTTATGAAAATGTTTTCAGAAATAATTTAGTGGCAATATAATTGGTATTAATGGGAACCAATATTATTGTCACGTACGGGAATTTTCGAATTTCGAAAATTCGACATCGATACTCACTTTATCGACTGCCGAGAAATCGAGTGCCGGAAACTCCAATAGAGAGGGTTTTTAAAAAAAAAAGCAGAAGAAGAAGATAGAAGAAAAAAGGAAGAGAAAGAAAGAAGAAGAACAACAGAACAAGAGCAGAACAGAAAACAATATCAGAATCTTACACATCGCAGCGGAACAATATATAATAGATAAATGAATAATCTCTAAAACAAAGAACTATATCATTTTATACATACATCAATCATCAGAGTCAATATACAACAATGGACAGTTATATAACTTGTCCTCATACAGAATACACAGCGGAATAATACAAAAATATAGGTGATACGTTTCGTCATCCAGCTTGCTTCCAAAGCTCCAGAATATCCAGAATATCCTGATAACACAACTCTAGGCTGCCCGTGTGGAAATTGGTGGGCACCCAGAGTTTAGAAGGGAAACAATAAACTCCGAGTCAGTCATGGTGACTGGTGTGATATCGTAAAACAGTTATTTTTCACAAAGAAAATAAAACAAATTCGCAATGCTTTTGGAAAATGAAACTACCATAAGACCTCCCGCCACACACACAATGCAAACGCAGACTTGGAGGAGATTTCTTCTTATGATAGTCAAAGATTCTTACTACGCAAAAATCAAATTCTTTTTGATATTATTATTAGTGCATAGTGTAGAAAACATTTCGAAAGTAGAATATAAATCTTAGCCAGCATAGGTACCATTATATTATGCCTGCTATAGCTGCCTCCTGAGGAGACAAGTTATACAATTGAAATCGTAAAGGCTCGTATTGTTTCTTTGGATTTCCAACAAATGGTCAGGCTAAGGAACTTCCTTTTCCACGATGGGTACGTCCCTGGAATAGACGACCCGAGAAATAACCTAACATTACGGTTAGATCTCTGCCAACACAAGGCCGGGTTACCTCTGCAAAAATAGGTAACTACTGACACGCGTATGCCATCCCCCGATCGTCACCGATCTTCCCGAGGATCCCCGATTCGCAACAACCACAAAGTAATAAATTTGCAGCAACCACAGAGGTTAAGTATCTGGGCTCCATACCATGATACCACCTTTATCCAGAAGGAATGACATACACTAAGAGGCGCTACTCCCTAGAACCTTGCCGCATCCTTCCTGTTTCGACCATTTCCGGGGTGTGAGGCTCGATGAAGTCTCGTCCACAAAGCTACGCTTTCTACAAAGCCCTGCTTCGGGTCAAACAAAATGATCAACCTATGATCACAAAGATATAAGATCAAACAAATGATCATATCGCAAATGACCAAACACTGATCATTTCACAGCAACACTTAGTATGCCACGTTACCAAATTGGGATATATCGCTGATAAATTTCAACTACATAACCTCTGAGCTCGTACGTCTCAGAGAAGGGTGTTAAGCTAAGAGAATAAATTCTCCGCCACCAACAGAAATGTATTTGAAAGAAATCAGCTTTATATCTCAAATTGTAACGTTAGACACACAATCCATACAAGTCTGTTCCAGGATCGAACAGAACCGAAGGCACTTCTCACGAAGCCCTTGCATATCCGGATAAATTTCTAATCACGTCCGGACTTCCCGTCACTAAGGGTGATAAAACCTCTAAACCGGAGATCAGCCGATGTAGAGTAACTCGACGGTAATCCTTCCGTTTTCAAAAATATCCGATCTTCAACACCGGTCTTCGAATACAATTCATAACGACGTATCACATATTCGGAATCGGTTATACGACCCCATGGTCCTTTCCCGGCTAACCCGAATAGTGAGCGCTTATTTAAAAATAAGTGTGGCATTCAAATTCATCCAATTCACAACAAATACCATTCAAGGTAATTATTGATAGTCGATTATTTAACTATCAATAAAGATGCGTAACATCATCAGATTCCAAATAATTTTCCAAATTATTTATCTTCCAAAAATATCTTCATTAGTTATAAAATTTCCACACTTCAAAAATAAATCAACGTTTATTTTTAAACAACTTCCCTTTCTTTTATAAATTCCATAGTGAATTTATATTTTCGAATATCTACTGATATTCGATTTTCAAATCGATTCCAATACTCATTTTCAATTTATCTTTAAGAAGATAAGATCTCAAAACGTTTCATTTCATTTTGGAAAAGTGTTTCCATACTTATTCAAAAATAAGTATTTCGCAAATCTATTTATTTTCAACATTTGAAAATATTCAATATACTTAAATCAAATTAAGTATATATTTCATTCTTTAAGGAAATCATTTATTTGAACAACATCTATTTGAGTCAAAACGAATGTTGCGTAAAACATCGTTACGACGACTCAAAATCACTAGTATAGGGATTCGGATTTAAGATAGATATATAAATCCCAATACTACATAAAACATTTTCTTTCGAAAATCATTTACTATAACAACAGTGTTATAGTCCATCATTTCCTTATTTCTCGAAAACGTCTATTTCAACAATAAATGTTGAAATCTATGATTTCGATATTTTAACACGTTTTAAAACATCTTTTTAAAACAATTACTTCATTTCATAATATTATCTTCCCAAACCATAACCATTTTATTAAGTAATATATTCACTGTCCAAAATCGTGAATATAGTTCGTTATCCAAATTCAACATTTCTACATGTTTGTTTAAAGGCTTATCCACTGTCCAAAATCGTGGATATAATTCCTTTAATTAACTTCTACAATTCACTTATCAAAATAAGTGATTTCGGATTCATAAACAACGTTTATAAATTTCAATTCTATTTATAAAAACTTCAATCCCAAATCAATTTCGATATATATTGATTTTAAAAATTTATTTATCACTACTAAGTAAATTCCTCATTTTTTTCTCAGATTATTCAATATTCTGTTTTAAAATGGATTCTTCAAATTGAAATCATTTTACATTGATTTCCCAATTTATTTCAATTTACCAATTAAATTTCTAGTTGGATTTCCAGCTTATCTTCTTTTCATAAATTCCTTTTTAAGGAAATAAATTTCAATCGTCTCTTTCAATCTATTTAAAAATCCAAATTCTTAAATTAAATTCTTCAAATTATAATCACTATTTTACGAAATCCATTTATTTAACATTTTCACTTGATTCTGGAATTAATTCGATAAGATTATAAAAATTAACTTTTTATACTTTAAAAATTCCTTTCTTCAAAATTTATTCAATTTCTAAAATTAATTCACTTAGAAATTTCTATTTTGATTTCAAAAATTCAATTCCGTTTATTTTTGGAATCCAATGATATCAAACATCCATTCAGCTAAATTTTAGCTTTCAAACAATTTCCAGACATCAATTCAATAACATCAATAATCATTCACAGATTATCACATCACAGTAGAAATAAATTCAATCAATGTGAGTGGTCCAGTTGGATCCCTCCAACCTGTTTCCCTGCATCCAAAGACGTTAGCACAATACCAATTCCACTTCGAGGTGGAATATCGCGGTATATAGGTTTTATAAAAATATCCGCTTACTAACGGCGCAATAGGGTCTCATCCGCTATACGAGGCGGGAAATCAATCAATCCAATATATACATATGCCAATATGTATATATTGCTATATATATATAGATATATCCTACTATATCTAATAGCACATCCAATAGCAATCATATCAGTCAAATCAATAACTGTAATACCAAACCTATTTTGAGTGAGAAAAATCTCACCTTAGCTTTTTATTTTGCCATCCCATTTTTCATTTCAGCTTGTTTCTCCATTTCAGACCTTGTATAAACAATTTTATACAATTCGTTAACATTCGAAATAAATCGAATAATAAATTTTCATTTCAATAGATTTATTAAACTAAGTATTTCAAACAAATTTTCTTTTCTTTTTTTTTAAAAAAAAATATTTTTCCGGTTAAACCAATTTCCTTATCAGTGAATTGGTAAATTAAAAATATACACATTTTTCTTTTGAAACTTCATAAATATAAAACTGTTTTATCATTCCGTTAACTTAAAATTTTAAAACAGTTTAAATAAAAACTTCACCTTACAGTCTATAAAAATACATACTTATTTCTTTTTAAATTAAAATAGATATTTTTTTACTGTACATTATTTATTAAATGCTAAGAACAGAATAAAAATTCCTTATATACTTTCAAAACGTGAATATACAGTTCTCATACTATTATTTCTTTTCAAAACCGAAGGCAAAAGTAAATTATTGTCAACATATTTACTGGAAAAAGAAGTTACCCCACTAACACGTCTTCCCCAAATCAACGAGTTGGCCACAAACCCGCCCACAGTCCACGAACGCAGTCTTGAACATCTCCTAGCTGCTGCCACCCTAGGTCACCGGCCCCATCGCGATTTCCCAACCTAACAGCCCTAGCTTTGATCGACACCTCGCGCGAGCATCCCCTGCTCGACATCGCGACCATCGACCTGATTATCCAAAACTCGAAACCCTACTGCCTCCAGTGACCTAGACACGCGACCCAATCTCCTAGCCTAGATCGACTCCGCCTTCATTGATTCGAACGCCTCGCCTTCGACTGCCGCAAAACCCCATCCACACGCGACTCTCAATTTCGAGTATTCCCTCCCTCGTTGTGATAAAAAAATGAACGCGAGATCCAAATCGGAGAGATAGAAACGAATGCGGCCATTATCTGATTTTGAAATGAACGAGATTTCTTTCGAATGAAAGGGGGCTTGTGGTTTTGAATGAAGAAATTGCTCAGCCGTTGTTTTAGTTTCGTTTGATTTTAAACGAGAGGAAGGGTGTGCGGCCATTTTTAAATTTGTCTTCGTTTCTGATTTTGAATAGAAAGGGAACGAGATTCAGCTGCCATTTATTTTGTCTTGTGAACGAGAGTTTTTACATTTGAACGAACTGATTTTCTTTCGTGTATTTTAACAGAGAAGGAAGGGGAGACAAGGGTACGCGATTTACAGACAGTAGGTCTGCTAAGAAACTAGGGTGGCTGATGCTGACCAATTATATATATATTTAAATTCAAATTGAATTTGATTTAAATCTCAACGCGTTTGCTTACCGTATGCTCACATAACAACTCCGAATAATACGAAATTTGAAATCCAATAATAAAACAATATTACGGATCCAATGAAACTCGTTTCGTCAAATTCCGAGACTGTGCCTCGGACGACTATTTTTAAATATCGGTTCGAACGATATAATTTCAAAACTGAACAGATTGTTTCCAAATCAATTTCTGAAGCTTCTATTATCTTCAGTATTATCATTATAGATTTTACAAGCTTTCGAAATATTTTTCTTCAACTTAAAATTAAAGATTCAAATTTTTATTCAACTCTCAATATATTAAATTATATAATTTAACCGTCAAATTCAAAGTTACATTCGGGATTCAAATTAAATCATCGTTCAAATATTTAAAATTAATTAAATATTCTCAATTTAATTCGTTCAAAATTCTGGGTCGTTACAAACTTCCCTCCTTAAAAGAATTTCGTCCTCGAAATTACAAGTTAGGAAAAAATGGTTCTTAACTCGTCTACTATTTTTCACAATCCAATAGTTTTATCAATTTTTCAAAACAAATCTTTCTACTAAAGATCCATTATTATTTCAACTAGTTTTCCAAACCTTTCATAGTTTTCAAACAACATTGTTTGACTTCTAAATTCAAATACGAGTTTAAATTCAAATTTTAACTTCAAAATTTTCTCAAAAATTTTCTAACACTCGAAATTTTCGAAAAATTTCGCCAGCGTCTCCTTTGCGCGGCTAATATGGCACGACTACAAAACGTCCCTACGGACTCTCTGATTTCAAAAAGAAAAAGCCAAGCGGCTAGACAAGAAATCATCAAAAACTCATATTATAATTCAAATACTTACCTTTTTGTCGAGCAATTCAAATTCATCTTTGAAATCAAAATTCCAATTCCTTTATAACCTGTATATCCTACTAGCCATAATATCTAGTTACTACATTCAAATCATTTTGCAAATTCTATTACAAAATTTTCAATATAACTACTTATATCATTTTTACTTCACTGTTGAAGTCACACCTATTCATTTTCCTTCAATTTTACATTTCAAATCTATTTGAATTCAATTTTATCTTCTATTCTGAATATTGAATTTATCGATTATCTTTCATTTACTAATTCATATCACTCTATATATTAGTTTCATTCACTAATTCATTTTAAATTTCAATATTCAGCTTGAATTACATTTACTAACAAATTCAAAACAAAGTTTCACATTCATCTTCAATTTCATAATATTTCATAAATATTTTTATATAGTATTCCAGAGTCTTTTCAACCCTTTCAAAACCATTTTGAAAACAATTCAAATTTTTCCTTTGAATTTCAAAAACAAAACCCAAATTTTTTAAACAACTTCCTTTAAAACAAATTTGGCAGCAATTCCTCTTTTGGAAACCCGAAAATGAACATCAATAATGCTGCAGTCATTACCGAAGTTATTTTCCAGCGACCGAAAAGAGTTTAGAGCTTTTCATTCCGTCAAAACATTTTTCAAAACCCTTGAAATCCATTTTCAAATCGAAAAGGAATTAAACTTTCCAAATCTCCAAAATTTTCAAATTCTTTTCAAAACATTTCCAAATACTTCTCTGGAATTCCACTTCAATTATAAGTCACATTTATAATTTACATTCTCAAATTTCATTTGTATATGGATTTATTTCTTAACTTTGGAGTTACGATTTCAATTTCTTATTCAATTTCATATAATAATGATAATAATTCAATGTTATCACTTTCCTAACAACCATGCAACCATATACTGTAATAATTTACAGAAAATCATTTCTTTTATATACAAAAATAGTTTTGGGTAAAATTATTTCATTCATCCTATTTAAAACAATACTGTGCCGAATTGTTCTATTCAAGTGTTTAGAAACCCCTTCGATACAGTTTTGCAGACTGTGCCGACGAAGGTTCATATACCACTCAATAAATCAATCATCTCAATATAAAACAATTTTTTTTTATTCAAATAACAAATACGCGCTCATATCTATTATTACACTCAACTCATTCTAGAGTACTGCTGACTCTATCTCTAATGAGTAACACCCAACAGAGTAGGGTTGTCGCTTAACCATATGCTCTGATACCACGCTGTCACGTACGGGAATTTTCGACTTTCGAAAATTCGACATCGATACTCACTT
Organism: Allium fistulosum; assembly: GCA_030737815.1. Lineage (NCBI taxonomy): Eukaryota > Viridiplantae > Streptophyta > Magnoliopsida > Asparagales > Amaryllidaceae > Allium > Allium fistulosum. The sequence continues at coordinate 1,362,493,094 of CM060903.1, read as the reverse complement.
TATCGACTGCCGAGAAATCGAGTGCCGGAAACTCCAATAGTGAGGGTTTTTAAAAAAAAAAAGAAAGCAGAAGAAGAAGATAGAAGAAAAAAGGAAGAGAAAGAAAGAAGAACAACAGAACAAGAGCAGAACAGAAAACAATATCAGAATCTTACACATCGCAGCGGAACAATATATAATAGATAAATGAATAATCTCTAAAACAAAGAACTATATCATTTTATACATACATCAATCATCAGAGTCAATATACAACAATGGACAGTTATATAACTTGTCCTCATACAGAATACACAGCGGAATAATACAAAAATATAGGTGATACGTTTCATCATCCAGCTTGCTTCCAAAGCTCCAGAATATCCAGAATATCCTGATAACACAACTCTAGGCTGCCCGTGTGGAAATTGGTGGGCACCCAGAGTTTAGAAGGGAAACAATAAACTCCGAGTCAGTCATGGTGACTGGTGTGAGATCGTAAAACAGTTATTTTTCACAAAGAAAATAAAACAAATTCGCAATGCTTTTGGAAAATGAAACTACCATAAGACCTCCCGCCACACACACAATGCAAACGCAGACTTGGAGGAGATTTCTTCTTATGATAGTCAAAGATGCTTACTACGCAAAAATCAAATTCTTTTTGATATTATTATTAGTGCATAGTGTAGAAAACATTTCGAAAGTAGAATATAAATCTTAGCCAGCATAGGTACCATTATATTATGCCTGCTATAGCTGCCTCCTGAGGAGACAGGTTATACAATTGAAATCGTAAAGGCTCGTATTGTTTCTTTGGATTTCCAACAAATGGTCAGGCTAAGGAACTTCCTTTTCCACGATGGGTACGTCCCTGGAATAGACGACCCGAGAAATAACCTAACATTACGGTTAGATCTCTGCCAACACAAGGCCGGGTTACCTCTGCAAAAATAGGTAACTACTGACACGCGTATGCCATCCCCCGATCGTCACCGATCTTCCCGAGGATCCCCGATTCGCAACAACCACAAAGTAATAAATTTGCAGCAACCACAGAGGTTAAGTATCTGGGCTCCATACCATGATACCACCTTTATCCAGAAGGAATGACATACACTAAGGGGCGCTACTCCCTAGAACCTTGCCGCATCCTTCCTGTTTCGACCATTTCTGGGGTGTGAGGCTCGATGAAGTCTCGTCCACAAAGCTACGCTTTCTACAAAGCCCTGCTTCGGGTCAAACAAAATGATCAACCTATGATCACAAAGATATAAGATCAAACAAATGATCATATCGCAAATGACCAAACACTAATCATTTCACAGCAACACTTAGTATGCCAAGTTACCAAATTGGGATATATCACTGATAAATTTCAACTACATAACCTCTGAGCTCGTACGTCTCAGAGAAGGGTGTTAAGCTAAGAGAATAAATTCTCCGCCACCAACAGAAATGTATTTGAAAGAAATCAGCTTTATATCTCAAATTGTAACGTTAGACACACAATCCATACAAGTCTGTTCCAGGATCGAACAGAACCGAAGGCACTTCTCACGAAGCCCTTGCATATCCGGATAAATTTCTAATCACGTCCGGACTTCCCGTCACTAAGGGTGATAAAACCTCTAAACCGGAGATCAGCCGATGTAGAGTAACTCGACGGTAATCCTTCCGTTTTCAAAAATATCCGGTCTTCAACACCGGTCTTCGAATACAATTCATAACGACGTATCACATATTCGGAATCGGTTATACGACCCCATGGTCCTTTCCCGGCTAACCCGAATAGTGAGCGCTTATTCAAAAATAAGTGTGGCATTCAAATTAATCCAATTCACAACAAATACCATTCAATGTAATTATTGATAGTCGGTTATTTAACTATCAATAAAGATGCGTAACATCATCAGATTCCAAATAATTTTCCAAATTATTTATCTTCCAAAAATATCTTCATTAGTTATAAAATTTCCACACTTCAAAAATAAATCAACGTTTATTTTTAAACAACTTCCCTTTCTTTTATAAATTCCATAGTGAATTTATATTTTCGAATATCTACTGATATTCGATTTTCAAATCGATTCCAATATTCATTTTCAATTTATCTTTAAGAAGATAAGATCTCAAAACGTTTCATTTCATTTTGGAAAAGTGTTTCCATACTTATTCAAAAATAAGTATTTCGCAAATCTATTTATTTTCAACATTTGAAAATATTCAATATACTTAAATCAAATTAAGTATATATTTCATTCTTTAAGGAAATCATTTATTTGAACAACATCTATTTGAGTCAAAACGAATGTTGCGTAAAACATCGTTACAACGACTCAAAATCTCTAGTATAGGGATTCGGATTTAAGATAGATATATAAATCCCAATACTACATAAAACATTTTCTTTCGAAAATCATTTACTATAACAACAGTGTTATAGTCCATCATTTCCTTATTTCTCGAAAACGTCTATTTCAACAATAAATGTTGAAATCTATGATTTCGATATTTTAACACGTTTTAAAACATCTTTTTAAAACAATTACTTCATTTCATAATATTATCTTCCCAAACCATAACCATTTTATTAAGTAATATATTCACTGTCCAAAATCGTGAATATAGTTCGTTATCCAAATTCAACATTTCTACACGTTTGTTTAAAGGCTTATCCACTGTCCAAAATCGTGGATATAATTCCTTTAATTAACTTCTACAATTCACTTATCAAAATAAGTGATTTCGGATTCATAAACAACGTTTATAAATTTCAATTCTATTTATAAAAACTTCAATCCCAAATCAATTTCGATATTGATTTTAAAAATTTATTTATCACTACTAAGTAAATTCCTCATTTTTTTCTCAGATTATTCAATATTCTGTTTTAAAATGGATTCTTCAAATTGAAATCATTTTACATTGATTTCCCAATTTATTTCAATTTACCAATTAAATTTCTAGTTGGATTTCCAGCTTATCTTCTTTTCATAAATTCCTTTTTAAGGAAATAAATTTCAATCGTCTCTTTCAATCTATTTAAAAATCCAAATTCTTAAATTAAATTCTTCAAATTATAATCACTATTTTACGAAATCCATTTATTTAACATTTTCACTTGATTCTGGAATTAATTCGATAAGATTATAAAAATTAACTTTTTATACTTTAAAAATTCCTTTCTTCAAAATTTATTCAATTTCTAAAATTAATTCACTTAGAAATTTCTATTTTGATTTCAAAAATTCAATTCCGTTTATTTTTGGAATCCAATGATATCAAACATCCATTCAGCTAAATTTTAGCTTTCAAACAATTTCCAGACATCAATTCAATAACATCAATAATCATTCACAGATTATCACATCACAGTAGAAATAAATTCAATCAATGTGAGGGGTCCAGTTGGATCCCTCCAACCTATTTCCCTGCATCCAAAGATGTTAGCACAATACTAATTCCACTTCGAGGTGGAATATCGCGGTATATAGGTTTTATAAAAATATCCGCTTACTAACGGCGCAATAGGGTCTCATCCGCTATACGAGGCGGGAAATCAATCAATCCAATATATACATATGCCAATATGTATATATTGCTATATATATATATATAGATATATCCTACTATATCTAATAGCACATCCAATAGCAATCATATCAGTCAAATCAATAACTGTAATACCAAACCTATTTTGAGTGAGAAAAATCTCACCTTAGCTTTTTATTTTGCCATCCCATTTTTCATTTCAGCTTGTTTCTCCATTTCAGACCTTGTATAAACAATTTTATACAATTCGTTAACATTCGAAATAAATCGAATAATAAATTTTCATTTCAATAGATTTATTAAACTAAGTATTTCAAACAAATTTTCTTTTCTTTTTTTTTAAAAAAAAATATTTTTCCGGTTAAACCAATTTCCTTATCAATGAATTGGTAAATTAAAAATATACACATTTTTCTTTTGAAACTTCATAAATATAAAACTGTTTTATCATTCCGTTAACTTAAAATTTTAAAACAGTTTAAATAAAAACTTCACCTTACAGTCTATAAAAATACATACTTATTTCTTTTTAAATTAAAATAGATATTTTTTTACTGTACATTATTTATTAAATGCTAAGAACAGAATAAAAATTCCTTATATACTTTCAAAACGTGAATATACAGTTCTCATACTATTATTTCTTTTCAAAACCGAAGGCAAAAGTAAATTATTGTCAACATATTTACTGGAAAAAGAAGTTACCCCACTAACACGTCTTCCCCAAATCAACGAGTTGGCCACAAACCCGCCCACAGTCCACGAACGCAGTCTTGAACATCTCCTAGCTGCTGCCACCCTAGGTCACCGGCCCCATCGCGATTTCCCAACCTAACAGCCCTAGCTTTGATCGACACCTCGCGCGAGCATCCCCTGCTCGACATCGCGACCATCGACCTGATTATCCAAAACTCGAAACCCTACTGCCTCCAGTGACCTAGACACGCGACCCAATCTCCTAGCCTAGATCGACTCCGCCTTCATTGATTCGAACGCCTCGCCTTCGACTGCCGCAAAACCCCATCCACACGCGACTCTCAATTTCGAGTATTCCCTCCCTCGTTGTGATAAAAAAATGAACGCGAGATCCAAATCGGAGAGATAGAAACGAATGCGGCCATTATCTGATTTTGAAATGAACGAGATTTCTTTCGAATGAAAGGGGGCTTGTGGTTTTGAATGAAGAAATTGCTCAGTCGTTGTTTTAGTTTCGTTTGATTTTAAACGAGAGGAAGGGTGTGCGGCCATTTTTAAATTTGTCTTCGTTTCTGATTTTGAATAGAAAGGGAACGAGATTCAGCTGCCATTTATTTTGTCTTGTGAACGAGAGTTTTTACATTTGAACGAACTGATTTTCTTTCGTGTATTTTAACGGAGAAGGAAGGGGAGACAAGGGTATGCGATTTACAGACAGTAGGTCTGCTAAGAAACTAGGGTGGCTGATGCTGACCAATTATATATATTTAAATTCAAATTGAATTTGATTTAAATCTCAACGCGTTTGCTTACCGTATGCTCACGTAACAACTCCGAATAATACGAAATTTGAAATCCAATAATAAAACAATATTACAGATCCAATGAAACTTGTTTCGTCGAATTCCGAGACTGTGCCTCGGACGACTATTTTTAAATATCGGTTCGAACGATATAATTTCAAAACTGAACAGATTGTTTCCAAATCAATTTCTGAAGCTTCTATTATCTTCAGTATTATCATTATAGATTTTACAAGCTTTCGAAATATTTTTCTTCAACTTAAAATTAAAGATTCAAATTTTTATTCAACTCTCAATATATTAAATTATATAATTTAACCGTCAAATTCAAAGTTACATTCGGGATTCAAATTAAATCATCGTTCAAATATTTAAAATTAATTAAATATTCTCAATTTAATTCTTCCAAAATTCTGGGTCGTTACAATTATAGTGTGTAAGTTGAACGTAGATCATTTCTCTCTTTTATATAGTTTTGATCTAAGATTCAGGTACATGATTTGAGGTGTTTCACATCATTCTAAATGAGGAACTAGCACTAGATTTTTGACCGCGAACATTAATTAAGGGTTCTTGATATGGAACCAAAGTTTTCCATCATGGTATATGGCTATGTAAGGGGAACAGAGTTTCTAATCAAGAAACCTGATCGGAGTCTGCAGTAGTAAATTGGGTAGGCGATACTAGTTTGGAAGTGAATTTATGTATTCGAATAATGATCAAATCAGATTTTGTAATGATCTATGAACATCATGCGGATGTATAGTATTAGGTGCTCATGTGGTGAAATTTCAGGGATGAAATTTTTTTTGGAGGGAGAATGTAAGGAGCGGGAATTTTATCAATTTAATTTTGAGAATATTTAATTTATTTAAATATTCAAATTTGAATTTAATTATTATAAAATTTATGTTCCAAATTTAGACCTAATTTTTAGTGGTATTTTTAATTTAATTTATTGTATTTTTCCATAATTTTTAACTTGAAAAATAATTAAATTTCCGTTTAACGTATTCTACGGCAAATGTTGGCATTTTTGAAACTTTACAGAATAAGATAATTTGTCTATTTTATTAGTATTTTATGATCTTCTCACATTGTAGAGCATGATCGTATTTTTATTTTTGTCACTTGCAGCTTGTACGCGAACGACATTTGTATAGCAGGGTACCTTAAAAACTTTTAAAACAAAAATTAAAAAACATTTGTAGAAGTATCTTTTCACCATATCATTGCGATATACTCTTGCTGGCTGTGATCATGACTAGCCCATATATTTTCTTGTCCTTGTGACTGACTTTTTGGGGCTTAACATATATTAGGTTGTACTTACTTTTCCTTAATTCCTAAGTAAAATGGTGTTATATATATGTGCATACACCACACAGCAAGAGGAAGAGGGGGAACACATGAAAAGATGGAAACACAAATATATACACAATTGATATTATATTTCTTCTCTCCAAAAATATAAACACGGCAACTCTTTTTCCTCTCCTATTTCCTATTTCTTTTATTATTTTTTCCCTCCTTTTTCCTATGCATGCATGTGTATCTGTTATATGTATCTATGTGTGTGTTCATTTTGGGTGAGCTGGAGGTAGCGTTTGTGAGGAGATGGGAAGGAGCAAGTGAGTGCTAATGCGTGTTGCAGTGTGGGTGATGTGCGTGTGTGTGAGTTGTCAGCTATGGCAGTGCTTGGCCAAGGAAGGTGTATGCATGGTGGACGTGTACAGGGCAGTGGAGATGCGTACATGGAGATGGGAAGTTGCAGGCAAGAGATAATAGGAGGAAGTAAGAATGGAAGGTGATAGAGGGAGAAGTGTAACTATGGAGAAGGAGGCATAGTTGTTGGTCGTGTGCAGTAAGGTGGTGTGAGGGTGCTGGACGAGGAGGTAGGTTTCGTTTCTGGTAACAAGCCAAGAGTGGTAGTAGCAAATTATATTAAGGAGAGTGCATATTTACTTTTCATAACAAAGGGCTTTTAAAATAAACCCTTAAAAATGTGTTCAATTACACTAAAGGGGAAGGCTTTCATTTGTGGTTCGCCTTTACGTTTGGGAAAGTGAGCCGACCCCAAGAGCTTGTGAGTGAGAATTTTTAATTTAATTTGGTTATGATTTTTTATTAAATAGTTAGTTAAATGTGTGTTAGTGTTTAAAAAGCTATAAATTATTTGTTTTAAATCTGATTGACCCATAGATTTTTGTGTTTGGTTCGTATTTACGAATGCAACGCATGAACTTAAGTTGTTGTTAGTTGTATTGTAGTATAATTTAATGCTAAATTGATACTGGCTGATAATAATTACGTTAATTTGGATAATATCGTAGTTTAATTAATTATACTACATGGATGTTATCTATTTGGTCAAATAAATACATTATTGTTAAAGTAAATTTAGTAGAGTAATTTGGATACCTATTTAACTGAATAAAACACCGTTCCACTAATTAATTAAATGGACATCTAATTAGCAAAATGAATCCATGTTCTTCTGTTTTATAGATTTAGACATCTAATTATGTATCGTTAATTGATATGCCACTTTGAATAAGCGATATGTTAACTAGTGATGGTTAATTGTTTACATAGATGTTGATTATGTGAATGCCAATTATTAAATTGGATGATATGGAGCTTGTTTAAGTACCATTGTGATCACTAAGCCTCTCGAAATATATAGGAGAAACAAAGGGATTATATGGTATAGTTACCGTCAGTGGTGTACTATATGTATAAACTCGTTTTTTTCTAGGACATATAATGAGGAGGTCCGTCCACATAAACAGTTATTGGGTGATCCCCGCTCTTATGTATTGTCTGATTATTTCCAAAAGAACCGGTATTGAGCGTTCCGAAAATCGATGGTTTGGTATTGGAACATCCAGTAAGTAATGGACTATACTTGTAAGAGATGACTCGAAAGCGTAATCACTCCAAAAACATATACAGGTTCTATGCTTGGAGGAGATTCAAGATCTGTTTTGGATGTTGGAATCCATGTGTGGTTCCGAGACCCAATGGGGTATGGGAATCCATGTGTGATTTCGAGATCATTATTGAGATGTGGGAATATAGGTGTGATTTTGAGACCCGTTGGGGTATGGGAATCCATATGTGATTCTGAGGTCTAATTTGGTGGCGGTGCGTGAACTGGAATGTCGAACATAACCTCACCAACGGTAATGACTAAAACCAAAGATAGGATGCATAGCCTGTGGTTTAGCTAACCCATGAGGGTGCAGTCGTTTCCTTCCAAGAGTTTCCTACAGTTGTTATGCATGCATGGAGCGATGCATTCGGCCTTGCATGGTCATCTATGTATTTCCTATTATACATCACTAAGGATGTATTGTTGCTTCGGAAGGATAACTCTGATCCTTGTGCAGGAGGATCATTCTTGAAGTAATGAGGGCCCCTCTGTGGAATCCTGCACAATTAACGAACGTGTCTTATCGATTTTTTAGTATATACCTATTATTGTTGTGATGTACACTCACGAGCATCATAGCTACTTGGTTATTGATATTTTCACCATTAGACATTATTACAATATCACTAGATTTTCTATAGAAATGTTTTGGTTATTGTAAGGTAAAAATCTATCTGTGTTTATGTGCGGCATAGTAGTCTTACGAGATACTTTTATTTTGAAAGATTTATATAAACTAAAGCAAATCCATTTGATTGTGTTTCTCATGCTAGTTTGATTAGACAAACTTGGGCGTTGTTTTCCTATAATGGTCGGGTCGGCCTGAGCATATTTCCCAGATTTAGCAGGATGCTTTGGGGTTTCAAGGGGCGAGCTGGATTCTCCAAAACATATTCATGTATCTTATATTTTTCCATTCTTTTATTGTTCTTGATTTCTGTTTGTTTGTATAAGAAAATTGTAAGGACAAGGTGTTATAACTGTCAGGCTGAAAATATGCCAGTGTGCTCTGATGTTGTGTAAAATAAGGATGTTTTCTTTTTGTAAAAGATCTTGCATATATTATATATCTTCTTGTCATGATGAGAGATTCTGTTATGTCTTCTATTTCTTTCACCCTAACAATCTGTCTTTTCTAGATATTCAGTACATGAATACCGTAGATGTATTAATGTCGATTTCTAAGGATCGAAAAAGCAGGTCATGACATTTTTGATTAGTAACACTTACCGATCCTAGTCTATTCAAGACAGAATCGACGAATTTGGTCATTCAATAATAATGAGAGCGATCGCATATGGAAACCTAGTCTCATATACTTATCATGTTTTCAATATTTTCATCTCACACTATCCCTCGATCAAGAGTGAAGCGGGTAAGTTAGAGCTTTATTGCTCATATCCCTACACGAACATCAGCCTTAATTCCTACAGATATACAAGCCTAATTCATCAGCATTTAGTGCTAAGTATAAAACTAAACGTTTTCCATAAATGAGTAAACATACAAAGCACAATCAAGTCACATAAAGCACGATTAAGTCACATATGCGACTTCTAATCGCTTTTTGTTTAATTAATCTTTTATTAATTAAAACTTCTTTCATTAGTAAAACTTCTTTTGTCTAATAAAACTTCACTTATCAATTTCTACTATTCATTTGTACTCTTTCTAATACTTAAAAAAATATTCATATACTTATCTCAAATGATATAAGTATATTCACAAATCATTAACAAAATTTCTTACTTTAAACCTTTGCTTTTTCTATCTTTTTCAAAAAGATTCTTCACTTATAATTTACTTTAAAATATCCATTTTAAAGATCTATTTACTTTCACAAATCTATTCAAAAGGTTTAAGACTAATGTTACGTAAACATTGTCACTACAAATCAAAACCATGTCACTTATGATTATCTTTAAAACATTCTTTTAATGATTTATTTACATTCATAAGTATAATCAAAAAGAGGTAAAGAAAAATGTTATTAACACAATGTCACAACAAACCCAAAAACACTTCCATACTTATATCATCTTTAATACATTCTTTTTGAAGATTTAAGTTAATAATATTTGGTTAAGTTCGATGGTCGACTAGTCGACTTCCCAGTTAAAACAATTGCTTATACAAATCAATGTTCGTATAGTTAACTTGTTTCTAACATTTCAACTTATACTATTCCTCACCCAAGGGTGAAGCCAAGTAAGTTAAAGCACTAGTTGCATCAAAGCCTTGCCTAGATACTTCATTCTTGAATCTCACAAATAGACAAGCATACCCGATGGCTTTTAGTATTAAGTATAGTATTAATGATTTCCATAAACATGTAATAAGTAATATGGTTAACCAGTTTCCGATATTCCCGACTTAACTATTTCTCGATCAAAAGGCAAGCCTGGTGGGACAGAGCTCTATTTCTCCATCCCTACCTAACATCAATCGTAACACTCACAAATATAAAAGCCTACTTCGTCGGCTTTTAGCTTTAAGCAAAGTTAATTGCCATTTAAACAGGTAGGTAAACAACAAGATTAACTTGTTTTCGACATTCCAACTTGACTATACCTCATTCAAAAGGGACACCCGGTAGGTTAGAGCTCTATTGCTCTATCCCTACTAGACATCAATCTTAACTCCTAGAAATAGAGAAGTCTACCTCGTTGACTTTTAGTGTTATGCCTAGTCAATTAACTTTTTCAAAACATCAAAACTACTTGTAAATAGGTTTTAAATATCTACGTAAAATATTAATTGAAAATAACTAATTTATAATTTGGTGGAAAACATGTTTATAATAAAAAACCTCCTTATTTTGAAAATACTTATATAATTATCATAATTATATTTAAACTTCAAACTAACTTTAAAATATTTCAAAATAGGTTAGAAAAAATCACTAAAAATATTAAAGAAAATACGAAATTTAAATTTCGTTTTAAAACACTTAAGGTCATAAGCAACTTATTACAAAATTTATAAATGCTGTTAAAAGTCTTTGTTAAAAACAACATTGAAAAGCACGGCCTTTGTGACTAGCACTTAAACAAATGATTTAAGACTTCAAATTTTTATAGTAAGTGCCACCATTAGGGTAATTAAAAATCATGGAAAGAAACCCTAGGAATATAATTCCATTTATTTATAAAAATTTCTAAAAACAAAGGATTCGGAGGTGTAGTTATAACGACTATTCTCGCTTCAAACACTTTCAAACTTACTTCAATTTTACACATAAGTTAAAAAACCATTTAAACATTAAGTCAAGGTCGTGCCACTTCTTTAAGAGGGTAATAGAAGTGATGTTATATAATATAAAGTTATCATTTTCTTTTAGAAGCAAGAGGGGTCCAAAGTTTAAAGCTTTAATTATTTAATGTCACTTTAACTTTATAATTCAAATGCAACATATATACACACAATATATACAAATAAGATAGTGAGATAACCCACTTAGATCCAAACCAAACTCAAGCCCAAAGGCACAAGAATCAAAGAACCGCCTCCTATCATTACCAAATGCCTAATGAACTAACTCTAGCACTTCCAAACCAGGCAACACCTCTCCGCCTCCTCCCATGCCCACGGCCCCTCCTTGGAACCCCCTCTTCCTCTCACCTTTTCCCACTTTATACTTGATAATGATGCTTCCCATGATGTTATAGGCAAATAGCCAAAGTTTAAAAGAGATTTGAGTTGATTTGGTTAAAATTTGAAAAGGTTAGAGAAAAATTAGTGGATTAGTGCTTAAGCACTTCCACCATTTTTAATTCTCATACTTCATCTTAAGCTTAAGTGAATTTGTGATTTATGAAGTAAACCCCTCCCTTCTATTTATAGGCTAGGAGACCAAAAATCCCTTACAAAGGACCTACCATTAATTACGATCATCACTTCTCATTTATGTCACATTGCTTAACTATTAAGCATTTCCATTTTTGCTCATTTTCAAAAATATCTTCCTTTTGCCTCATGTATGACACTTCATCTTTAGTTAGCCATAAATATAAAACTATTTTTGTTGCTAAATATCTTCAAGACATGCACAAAAAATTTGAACAGCTTTCATTGAGAAAAAAGTCATTTATCGATAAAATGATTTTCGGTCACATTATCGATATTTTTCCAAAGAATATATTTGAGTAAACATTTTTTAAAAAAGATTTACCATTATTTCTTATGATTTAAAAGGGGGTTAAAAATCTCATTAAATCATTATAATAACATTAAATCCAAGTTCAAATATTTAAATACGAAGTGTCTGAATTCCGGGTCGTTACATTTAAATCGTGTTATTTTTGTATTTTGTTTGCATATGTGTTGAGTATCCAATTTTGTTTTTCAGTAAGATACTATAGTTTCAATATAAAATGAATGACACATGATTTTTGTGGTAACATCTAAATTACTTTCCTTTAGATGAGCACCTATAGATATTCTAGTTTTGATGACGGCATATAAGGAAATGATGGCTCTCAAAATGATGCTACGCTCTCGGCTTATAGTTATTTAGTTAACGTGTCTATAATTTTTTTAATCGCTTTCTATAAAATGATTTATATTGTCTTTCACTTTATAGGATTAATAAAGAGAAAAAGACGTGGTTACGATAAACCTAAGTAGGGAAAATTAGGTAAGGAGAGTGCTGAATTAACAAAGGATGGATTATGTATCATTCCAAAAGGCGCTAAGTTGGCAAGGTACTTAGGAGGTTTGGTGAGAAAGTATTTCCTTTTTCCTCTGTCCCCAACAAATTAACGAGCATACGATGACATGTATATAGAAACGCTTTGGAAATTAATATTGGTAATTTGGATCTTTACTTCTTCAATAATTTTATTTGTTGTTTCATCTGTAGAAACCACAAATTTGGATATTATATCTTCCTTAGACATAGTATAAAAATGTCATAAGAGCCAAATATATAAACCACTCAAATCTTCTATATCTCATGAATGAAACATTATATGCAAGTTGTATTTTAATTCCTCGGATACTCTATGTATATGATTGAGGAATGTATTGTAAATTCAAGACTTAATTACTCAGAGTTTACTATCGAACCTAGTTATTTTTGTAACAAGATTTTTTATCCTTTATTTTGATAGAAATGGTGGATCAAAATACAAAATAAATCTATATTTTTACTTTGAGTTCAATTCATTGGAATATTAAAAAGCTAATTTTTCAGGAAAAATTAAATTTTATTATATATACTTTAATGTACAAGTTTCCTTTTTCATATTATATATATAATATAACAACCTGCACTAAAACAATTGTTCCAAGAAAGGTGAAAATCTTACTGCAATAGAGACATAAATTTGAGAGCAGTAACGGTTTGTAGTTACAGAATAAGACATTTATATTATTATTATTATTATTATTATTATTATTAATATATATGCATCATCGAAGTGCTAATTAATAAGACAAATATTTAATTCCTTGAATCTAGCCTGTTCTTCATTATTATTGTATTTACATCTAAAAGGAAATAAAAAGAAAAACTACTACAGTATGAAAGAGATGCTTCTTTTTTGCACATAGTGAACTGATACTATGATAAATAAATTGCTAGCTTTACCAAATTTATCATGAATAAGTCCCTACTTAAGATCTACTTTACACTCTTACTTGTTTACATTTGAATAACAAGAATTTTTGACATGTCTTCCTCTTGTATTAATGTCGGATGTGAATTGCAAAGACAAAAAAGTGAATATCTGGTTAAAGCGAGAAAAATAAAGATGAGATTAAATAATTTTTTATAATGAAACTAGAAATTAATTTCATATTGTATTATTTTAGTACTATAATATATTCCATGCTTTAATATGCAACTATATAATCAGGAAAGATAGTGTATTTTTTATTTATCCCAAGGATACTATTGATTGGCCTCCTGAAGATATCCCCCACATTGCGAAAATTTGACATTCACAATTAAAGAGACTGTCTAGAAGAGTGAGAAACAATCAAGCTGAGTCAAAAAGTAGATACTACACTCCACATATTGGTTCACCATTGCGTTTTGCTTATGCAGATGATCGTATAGATAATGATCAATGGAGGGAAATGGTAAACTACTGGGATAATGATCCTAAAATCAAGGTAAGTGATGTATATCACTTTTTATTTCGTACACACTCATAGATGTTTAATTATTATGATCAACTATTACTAATGAATATGAGATAAGGGTTAAAATAATCATATGATTTATTTTACGATGAGCCATTTTTTCCTTATTATATTGAAGTTATAAATAAAATATGTTAAATCCATGTCGATTTGGTAGTACCAAATATTTAGACCATGATAACAAAAGTCATATGATTTATATGTATTTTTTGTTGAAACAGAAAAAAGAGTATGGTCACGAACCAGACTCAGTTGAGGCAGATGAATTAGTCTATAAGAAAAGGGATGAGATGATGCTCCTTAGTAAATAATGGTAAGTTTGATATCCTTTTTACTAATATTTAATGATATTTTAAAATTATTCTTTTATTTATTTTAGATTTTGATATGAGTAGGCACCACTTTACCTACTAAGTCGACTCCTTTTTATAATGACTAGTCCTAAATCATAAAATTGTTAATGATGCCTTTTTATCTATTAAATAATAGTAAAGCACAATAAATTCTAGCTCTCACATTAATTATAGCATTTCTCTAAACTCTCCTTAATTTTCTCTAGATATTTATTAATATTTTATTTTAAAGACCTGATACAATTTATTATTTCTGAATTGTTTATAATATTTTATTAATTTTGCACTATCATTTTACATTCAAAAACCTACACTTTCTACGTTCTACTATTATTTTTAAAGTTCTCAATTTTCATGTACAAGATACATTTAAGTTTGTATATTTAAATTAATTAAATAAGTTAACTATAAACTGTTTAAGCAAAATTAATTAACCGTTATTTGTTAATTTTTCTAATAAATAATAAAGATAAAAATGTCAACGAATATATCACTCTCATTGCAACAAAATGATATAAACTAAATTTTCATTCAGATATAAATAAATATGGATCACATAAAAGACAATAAGAACAACCTTAATGTATAATTATTTATTTTAATAAATTATTAGTTAAATGATAAAAAGTTTTAAAACCTACAAATCATCTCCGTAATTGTAAAATTTTCACCCCCACTCCTTAATTCTCTTAAATTTTTTCTGATCTATATAAATTATCATTTAATAGTCATCCAATATATTACAATAATGCTTTCCATGATTTTATATTCATATACCGAGATTTTATAATTTCTACCGTCATTTACAAAATTTTCACTAATTTATTCTTATTATTTTACATTCAAATCCATGTATTATTAACCAAACACTATAAATCCATACTATATAAATAAATTCAAGTAATTAATACTCATTATGTTCTTTGATAATTATGAAAAGAATGACAACTTTAATTTATATACCGCATTCGTAGTAACATAATGGTAAGACGGTTATTTCTTTCAAATATAAAAATATATGTATCACTTAACAAAAATTATATGCATAAACAGTACTAAAAAGTTTAATTTATAATTGATACATCGAACGTTGCATAACAAAATTTTATGGTAACAATATTTAATGTATGGGTGCCATGTTTTTACAACGTCGTGGGATACATTATGTTAGTATTCCTATCCATGTATTTAATTTATTTTTAGTATTCCTATCCATAATTTTAGTAAATTAAAAAACATAGTTTTTCCCTCAATTATCTTATATTACATTTAAAATTCTTATTAATATCGATTTTGCAATTTAGTATCTAAAGTAAAGCCCATCATCATGCACATATGCTAGTGCACATGCACATTAATTCACACAAGATCATGAGTTTACTTAATATTACTTCAAAAAGGAAAATATAACATATATATTTTTCTTTGAAATTTATAACATAAACAAACACTTACAATTGTTTTACATATATAGGTATATTAGTCATATTAAACGTATAATTTCTTAATTTTAATATAAATTAAACTTATTTTAAAATTAAATAAAATATTTTAAAACATAAAATTTTGGAAATAACAATAATATATCTTTATTTATCTACATATTTT
Source organism: Allium fistulosum (assembly GCA_030737815.1). NCBI lineage: Eukaryota > Viridiplantae > Streptophyta > Magnoliopsida > Asparagales > Amaryllidaceae > Allium > Allium fistulosum. Next base: position 1,362,477,018 of record CM060903.1, on the reverse strand, counting down.
AATGTACAAATTAATAAAATAATACGTTTAACACATAACTCCTTAAACTTTAGAAATATTATTGTAAAACTAATTAAAAAAATATATCATTTTAAATAGTTATAATACAAAAATAATGAATATATGATTATATTTAACTATCCAAAAATAATATTTTAATATATTTTACAACGAAAACATAACATTTTAACATGCTAAAATCAAAAAATAATAATCATAATTGTTCTATAAATTCATCTATATTTTTTAACAAATATAAATCGGTGAAATATTATACTCAATGTTATAAATTTCAAAATTATTTTATGATCCAAATATTTTTTTAGATACTTACAATATAAAAAAGTATAGGTACTTATAATCTATTCTATTAATATATTAAATTAATTAATATATATGTTATCTAAGTATTAATCTGTTAAATAATAGTAAAATAGAATAAAATATAACGTTATTTTGAAACTAACTTAAAACCATATATTTTAATGTGAATATTTAGAACCAGAAAATAATAGTATTTATAACTATTTATCACTATATAAACATATAAATTATTTAAGTATGAATTTTAAAATGTTACTGACTTAATTTGAGAAATAGTATTTTAAATTATATTACAACAACAAAAATATTATGTTAACACAATGTATGAAAATAGTAATATAAAATTTCAAATAATATATTTGTATACTCATTTATTATACATATAAATTAATAAAATATTGTAATTAACTTATAATTTATTTAAATTTAAAAAACATTTTTCTAGAATTATTTTAAATTTCGATGTATATGTTTATAAATCCGAAATAATACTAGATATAATTTTCAACAATTTATTCTTATGTGACTTCAATTATTGATAGAATGATTTATTAAATATATTCCATTAAATAATAATATGGTATAATGAATTATATCTTACTTATGATTTTGAGAATTAAGGTTTTTCAATTTTTTATTTATATAAAAATCAATATTGTTTATAGCTTATGACTTTTATGATTATTAGTAGATCTCTCCTTGATTCCGACCTACCATTTAGTTTCAGGTATAAATTCTATCATTGTTTGATTAACTTCAACTATTTTTACATTCAAGTTTGTATTATTATTTTCTTTCTTAATGATATTTAGTGATAATAAACATGCATAATAATGAAGGATCTATGTTATATTTTTCCTTACCACTTTATATTTAAGTATAATTTACCAATTATTTGGAAATGTTCTCTTTAATTCCATTTAACTATGCTACATTTAAGTTTATATTGTTATTTTTCTTCCGAAATTGGTGTTTTATTATGGAATAACATATACACAATAATTAGATCATGTGATCTACACAAATACATGCTTAACATTAGCATATTACATTATACATCAATTATTTAACTATGTATATCTGACAATTTCTTACAACATTACCGTATGCAACGCATGGGTTATACACTAGTCTCTTAGAATGAACATTCTATTTATGTTGAACTTTGGAAATTGGTCTAGTACAGATGTCTAACAGATTAACCAATCCCAAACGCATGTCTTTGTAAAACTGAACTACATACAATAATTGAAAAATACAAAATGATTGAGATGACATTTAGAGAACTTATGTGTTATATTAGTTTACATATTGTAAATGTCAATTAAAAGATCAACCATTATAGAAATTTATATTACTCTTGTAAAACAAAGTTGCTACCACTGCTATGCACTTTGCAACTGGAGGCTAATATAATTTTTTTATTAACCAAGTTTATGAGGATTCATCATATGCCTCGGTTAGACAATTTTACAATACAAAACACGTATTTCCTTCATAAACTTAACTTGAATATTATTACGTAACTGCAAGTTCGGCAAAAAGACCAGTTAACAAATTTAAGATACAGAATACACACCGTGTGAAAAGGTATATAATTTTTATAAAGGTATCCTTGATGTTATCAACTTACCAAAAATTCATTGTTGATTATTATTTTGTTGCTTTACTTGTACTTGCTTATTTGTTGACAAGATTATTTCCCTTCTTAGGCTACGCATATTTCTATCAGGTGTGTAATTGGAATAATTATGATATATCCTCAATTAGATATTAAATCATCTTTCCATAAAAAATTATACCAAATTTTAACGTTCTTTAACTTTTATTTACCATGAAGTTTTTCTCTCTGATTCATTAGAGAAAATTTTATAATTAGTGAAGTATGAATGAAGTAAGAGTTAATTTGGTTGACATCATATACTTATCTGACTAAATATGAGCTGATGGTACATAATTTTGGATTGATTTAGTTAAAGTCTTATATAGACGATGAGTATAAAAATTATTCGTATATAATTTAATTGTAAATAAGATCACAATACTACCCTGAATTGTTATGTTATTATTATTTTATTTATTATCGAGCTTAATCAAATTATATTTTCTCTTGAGCTTGCATACTTTATGGTCAGTTTATGCTATAAAAATATATGTATCCTAGTCAAAAATATCTACTCTACAACCGTAATACACTTTTACAATAACTTGTGCATTTTATATTTTTTAGTTTTTATGTATGACAATTCGAATCGAGATGTGCAAATCAGAATTTATCTAACCCAGCAAGATCAAAATTCGAAGGAACTAGGATTTAGTATGGATGATTAAATAAAGTTATCACTAGGATGCACATATCATTTCACAACTGTGCAACTTCAAGTGAGCTAACACCAAGATAAAACTGACATACATCTTTGAAATACCAGAAAATATCTCTTAATAGATATAGAAATGAGAATTATAGGTCCCATGCCCTAGCCAATTATAAACAAATAATTCTTGTAACAACATTCATATATATGGCAATATAAAATTATATAGTTTTTCCAAATTTCTAGCGTATCTCTTCTACGACTAATTTGCGTATGCATCCCATAGATTATCAATTTAACGATCAGAATTTTCGACCCTCAAAAGTCGACACTAATACATTCACGTTATCCACATGCCAAGCATCCGAGTGTCGGAAAGACGGATTGTTAGGGTGAAAGAAAAGAAAAGACATAACAGAATCTCACATCATGACGAGTAATATATACTATATATTATCCAACATTCTAGCCTGGCTATATTAAACTGATTGCACGAGTTAGATCCGACCGCTATCAATGCCAATGATCCCGGAACAATGATTATGGGACCCAAAGGTCAAGTACAGATGATTGTAGAAGTCATAATTGAATGGAATTGGTAGATAAACAATGTAAAATGCTTAAAGTATGGAATATAGCTTAGTAAATGGGAGGGATTAGCTTACTTCAGTTCATAAAGAAGGGCTCGGCGTAGTTGAATGACATGGATCAGCGTGCTTTAGTTCATAAAGAAGGGCTCATCATATTTAAAGGATGAGTCTGCATATTTTATGAAACAGAATGGATCGGCATATTTTGTGGAAAAGGATAGATCGGCGTACTTTAATGGATAAGGGTCGGGGTTCATCAAAGTCCAAGTACATTCTCGTATATAACAATCATTATCTTGAGATCCATGAGTTCAAAGCATATGAGATTTGGAGAGCAATGCATATGGATTTTAGGGAACATACCTTAGGGATCGCACAACAAATAGATAAATATTGAGGGATCGGTATACATCCCATGAGAGGGATTGGTAGAATAGCACACAAGCAATGCTGAATCAAAGATCGGGCAATAACTTGAGCTCCTTTGGTCCAAATGACATAAGATTTGAAGGGCCAACATATTTAAGCATGCAGAAGCCACCATAGGGATTGCTTCCCAAAATTTGAACAATGAAAGGATCGGTACCGATCCCTCTTCATTGGGATTTGGGCCTAGCGACCCCTTTGGTGGACCCATGTGGGTTAGAAGGTCCTATAGCCGAAGTTTTAGAGAGATCGGTGGTCATCTTCACCTATAAATACAGGCTTAATGGGTCATTCTGAGGATCTTTACACTGCTTGTTACTTTAATCTTTATTGTAATCAAGTTTTCTCTATTCCTTACTACTGTAATCAGATTTATAAGTGATCAATAAATATAATCTTCAAAGTGGATGTAGGCTTACAATGCCGAACCACTATAAATCTCTGTGTTTCTGGTTATTACTTTTTATTTGTTGTTGTCTTGATCTGTTCCTCATTTTAATTTTATTTTCTTCACTTATTTCTCTACAAAAATATGTTCTTGGGTGTTTGTACCAATTTGGTTGTAAACATTTTGGTGCTTTCACTGAGAACATGATTCTCGGCTTGCTAGTATCCCCTTTATTGCTATTGGATTGGGTAAATCCCTCGAAGGAGATCCGTAGTTATCTTCATAAAGTTGCTTATACTATTCAGATTTGGAGGAATCCAAAGCAAGGAGATTGATAATGGTGAGACATATTAGATCTATTTCTCGGAACGTGGATGGAAATGAGACTGCTAGCATTCAGCAAGAAGACCCAAGCAATCAACCAACAATGTGAATGTTGATCCGGTTGAAGTTCATAATCCCACTGGTTCTATTACCAGAGCTGAATTTCATAATCTAATGAGAGAGTTGAGGGAAAGCCATCGACAACTAAATCAGCAAATTCAGACTAATATCAACTTAATGAACCAAATTACTCAGCAGTAGTGGGAGAATGCTAAGAGGGAACCCACTCCTTACTCGGCATTGGAAAGTTCTAATTCACCGAATGCATATCACAGGCATAGGCACCGCAGTATTGAAGAAAATCGCATCAAAGCTTCGTAGCGTCACCTGGCAGACCATTGCGGTCTACTAGGTTCATTCGGTGCCTATCCCTCCCTAGGGATCGGTACCGATCCCTCCTTCTAGGGAGGGATCCCCCCATACTGTAACGACCCTGAATTTTTGACATTTGAAATTAGAATATTTAATTTAGTTTAAATATTCGAATGATAATTTAATTTGAAATTCAAATATCAGAATGAATTTGGCGATTAAATTTTTGAATTTAATTATTGAATCTGGGTTAAAATTTGAATCTTCAGTTTTAAGCTGATTAAAAATAATCTGAAGGCTTAGAAAATTTATATTTATAATTCTGAAGGTACTAGAACTTTCAGAATTGAATTTGGAACTGTTCTGTTCAGTTTTGAATTTATATCGTTTAAATTGAATTTAAAAATAGCGGTCCGGGGCACAGTCTCGGAAATTGACGAAACGAGTTCCATTGGATCCGTAATATTGTATTATTATCGAATTTCAATTTTCGTAATATTTGGAGTTGTTGTGTGAGCGTACAATATATAAACATCTCGATTGGAGATCGAGAATGGGAGTTGTGGAAACTGAGACGATTTGAATTTAAATTTAAGTATAATATTATTACATTGAATACTTTGGCAGGCCTTTGCAGACACGTATAGAAATTCAGAGCATGTGTCCTTCCTGGCAACGTTCTCTTCTTGCCTAAGTAATTAAATGTAGATACGTATATTAATTAAACACGTGTTCAACTGGTAGAACACGAGTCCCCTCTTCAGTTATTCATAGCAGATCGAACGAAGCAAAGCCAGAGAAAAAAATAAAAATCACGCTGCTTATCTCAAAAATGGAAGCCGCGTATTCCTCATCTCCTTTAATGAAATTCAATTTGCTCGAAGTCTGCTATCGGAATGAAGTCTAGGCGCTCGCGTTTAGGGGCGTTCGACGTAGGATCTCGAGCGAGCTTTGGCGAGCGAGGCGGAGGAAGCGACTTTGGGGTGTGGCAACTGACTTCGGTGACTGCGAGTTTTGATGTCGCGACGTCGACTGCGGGGCGAGTTAGGGTTCGCGAGAGGCTGGCAAAGCTAGGTTAGTCGATTTTGCAAATTTGGGGGTGATGTGTATGCTCGAAGTCGAGGCTAGGGGTCGAGTGACGGAGGCATGTACGTAGTGAGGCACGCTGCTGGTTGGATAGGAGAGTCGCGATGGTCGATGTTGGGAGAGGCGAGTTCGTGGTCGTGGCCGCGATGGTGAGGCCTGGGTTTGTTTGTTTCTGCAAGGTACAGCAGTTTTTAAATTTATATTTATATATATATATTTACAAGAAATAGGAAAATTATTTTTGATAAATTAGATTTGAAAAGAAAAATAGGAATTTGAAAATGTTTATGTGGAAATAGATATTCGGAAATCTATGATTTATTTTGTAAGTATATATATGTAGAGAAAAAAAAATATATAGTAAATATGTATACACACTTTTGACTTTCTAGTTTATTTTTAAAAGATATTGAAGAAGAAATTAATTGTTCGATTTATTTCAAATATTTATAAATTGTATGAAATTGTTTTACAAGGTCTAAAATGGAGAAAAATAAACCCGAATGGAAACGAGTTGAAAATGGATTGCATACATAAATCCAAGGTGAGATCTTCTCACTCAAATGAAAAGTGGAATTTTCAGTTATTGATTTGATTGTCTGTTTGGATTGTGATATTAGATATAGTAGGATATATCTATATATAGCAGTATATATATATTGGCATATGTATATATTGCAGTTGTTGATTTCCCGCACTGTATAGCGGATGAGACCCTATTGCGCCGTTAGTAAGCGGATGATATTTTATAAATCCTATATACCACGATATTCCACCTCGAAGTGGAATTGGTATTGTGCTAACATCTGTGGATGCAGGGAAACAGGTTGGAGGGAACCAACAGGATTCCTCAAAACATTTGAATTAATTTCATATGTTGTGTGATTGATTATTTATAATCTGTGTATGATTATATCTGTGATTGTATTGTTGAAGGCTAAATTTAGCCGAATGTATTTTTGGTATCGTTGGATACCAGAAATAAATGAAATTGGATTTTTGAAATTAAAATTGGAAATTTTAAATAAATTCCTTTTGAAAGAATTGAATAAATTTAAAAGAAGAAAATTTTAAAAGCGTAAAGTTGATTTATGAAATCTTATCGAATTATTTTCAAAATGTGGGAAAGATTTTTATAAATAGATTTTGAATAGAATTATTCAAAAGTTGGAAAATTTATTGAAAATGGAATTTTAAATGGTTTGGAAAAAATAAAGGAAATTATTTTAAAGGCGATAAATTTGTTGAAATCAAATTGATAATTGATTTTGTATTGAAGAAATAAGTAATTTGGGAAATCGATATAAAATCTATTTGGTGTTTAAATAAAAAATCGATTTTTGTTGTTGAGAATAAATTTGTAAATCGATTTGTAAAATGATTTGGTATTTGGGATTGAAATTGTAATCAATTTGAAATTGATTGGTATTGAAGTAAATTAAAAAAACAATTTAGAATTTGATTTGGAGTTTGAATATAAAGTTGAGAAATCAATTTGAAAGTCGATTTGGTGTTGAAAGCGAATATTTGAGAATGTAAATTCCGAATAGAAATTTTAAAGGAAAGGGAAATTTGTTTTAAAAATAAACGTTGATTTATTTTTAAAGTGTGAGAAATATGATTTGGAATCGGTTTTCAAAGTGATGAAGTGTAGAAATAAATTTACAATTTTGGAATGTAAATTTGAAATAAATCGATAAGGGTTTATAAAAGGGGTTTAAATGAATATGATTGGGAAATTGTTTCCAAATGGTTGAAGTATAAACCATATATCGTGAAGATATTTGAAAATAAATAATTTGGGAAAATAATTTGAATCTGATGATTATTGTGAATATTGTTGATAGTTAAATCACCGACTATCAATATTTGCCTTTGAAATGGCATTTGAATTTGTTTTAAAAACAAACGCTTATTATTCGGTTTAGCCGGGAAAGGACCTTTGTGTCAGATAACCCATTCCGAATAATGATACGACGATATGGATCGTATTGAAGACCGGTGGTGAAGACCGGGTATTTGTGAAAATGATAGGATGACCTATCGATTGTCTCTTCACCGTTAGCTACGGTATTGAGATTTCCTTTGTGATGGGAAGTTTTATCGGGATTGTGAATATCCGGATTTGCAAGGACTTCTTTGGAAGTGCCTTCGGTTCTGTTCGAACCCAGAACAGACTTGTATGGTTACGTGTCTGACATTACATTTTGAGATATAGAGCTGATTTCTTTCAAATACATTTCTGTTGGTGGCGGAGAATTTATTCTCTTAGCTTAACACCCTTCTCTGAGACGTACGAGCTCAGAGGTTATGTAGTTGAAATTTATCAGCAATATATCCCCAATATGGTAATGTGGCATGCTGAGTGTTGCTGTGACGATGATCATTGATTTGATCATTTGTGATCAAAGCACGGCTTTGTGAAAAAGCGTAGCTTTGTGGACGAGACTTCGTCAGGACTCAACAACCTGGAAATGATCGAATCAGGAATGTTGCGGCAAGGTTATGAGGGTCGCGCCCTTTAGGGTATGTCATTTCCTTCTGGAAAGGGGTGGTATCATGGTATGGAGCCCAGATACTTACTCATGTGGACACACCTTATTTATTATGTGTGATGATGGTTACCGAGCGCTTGGATAAAGGTATCAAAGGACCGGGTGATGACATATTCGTGAGTTACCTAGTTAAAGGGGTAACCCGGCCTTGTTTGGCAGAGAGCAGTTTGTCTCTCGGGACGTCCAGCCAGAGGCGATCCCATTCGGCGGTAGGAAAGGAAGTTCCTTAGCCTGACCATTTGTTGGAAATCCAAAGAAACAATACGAACCTTTACGATTGCAATTGTATAACCTGCTATGGAATGTGGCGGTAACCTGCTATTGAACATAGTAGCTATAGTAGGCATAACGCGAAATGCCTATGCTGGCTAAGATTAATATTATACTTTCAAAATGTTTTCTACACTAGACATTAATAATAATATCCAATGATTGGCGTAGTAAGCATCTTTGACTATCATAAGAAGAAATCTCCTCCAATTCTGCGTTTGCATTGTGTGTGTGGCGGGAGGTCTTATGGTAGTTTTATTTTCCAAAAAGCATTGCGAATCTGTTTTATTTTCTTTGTGAAAATAACTGTTTTACTATCTCACACCAGTCACCATGACTGACTCAGAGTTTATTATTCCCTTCTAAACTTTGGGTGCCCATAATTTTCCACACGGGCAGCCTAGAGTTATTTTTATCAGGATATTCTGGATATTCTGGAGCTTTGGGGATAAGCTGGATGGCAAAGCGTACTTCCGTACTTGTTATTTATTTCCGCTGTGTATTCTGTAGGAGGACAGGTTTATATAACTGTCCATTGTTGTATTGAGTTGTATATTGACTCTGATTGATGTATGTATAAACTGATATAGTTCTTTGTTTAAAAGACTAGTGATTATCTATTATATATAGTTCCGCTGCGAAATGTGAGATTCTGATATTGTCTCTGATTCTGTATTTTCTGTAGTTGTTCTTCTTTCTTTTTCTTCTATCTTTTCTTCCACCTCTTCTTTTAACCCTAATGGTTCGGTTTCCGGCATTCGATTGCGCGGCATTTGATACAATGGACGCATAAATGTTGACTTTCGAGCGTCGAAAAAAATCGCATCGTTACACATACACTTGGGGAATCATGCTGGAACTATTTCTGAAGGTTTGGATGATCGACTTTGATTGAACGCTGACCTGTTACCTCGCTGGAATGATGACAAAACGAATGTACAAGATGCGCGTTGGGAAGATAGTGAACCAAGAACGCGTGAAACGACTCGTAGACATTGACCAGACCATTCACGTAAGGGGAGCGCGACCACCGCTTGGCACCACCTATCTAAACACCGGACTTATCAGCAATTGCCAAACAGTTAGTGAGGGAGAGCCAAGGCTTAACCAATGATGACTGGGGAATCTCAATAAGTCATACCCCGTTCACTGATAGTGTATTACATGCATGGTACCCAAGGAAGTTCAACATGCCATCGATGCTTGCCTACGAGGGAAAAACCAACTCCAAGCAGCACATCATGAGATATGAATGGTTGATGGATTCCGCACGAGCTAATGATGCTACCAAGTGTAGATGCTTTCCCATAACTCTTTCCGGGATAGTGACGATGTGGTTCACGAGACTTCCCCCACGATCAATTTCTAGGTTCGATGATTTGGCAACCAAGTTTGTGGAGCAACTCCGGATGCACACGACTCGCCCTAAAGACGTGATGTCCCTTTCCAGCGTGATTCAGGCTCCAGGAGAGTCATTGAAAGATTATTTGGAGAGATTTCATACAGCTGTTATGGAGGTCAGTAATCCAAATGACCTTGCGATACTCATGGCCGTGACAAAGGGGATTGATCCAGGGTCTAAGTTTGGCGATTGTTTAGCCGGCAAGTCACCCGCAACGTTGGAGCGCTTTTACGCAAAGGAGGCACAATTTTTGAGGAAGGAAGAAGCCAAGTCCTCAAGAAAAAAGAATGTTGCAGGATCGAGTGGAGAAGGAGTATAGAGTAACATTGCAATCAAACAGTCTGATGACATTTCTGGGAAAGTCCAAGTGAACATTCAAAATAAGCCAAATCAGCCAAAGAGAGGCGGAGATAGAAAACAAAAACGAAAAAGGGATTCTAGAAGGTTGAAGCCTAGGATTCCAGTGTAAGACAATTACATGCCGTTGAATACGTCCCTGGAGAATATCTTTTTGTCTACTTTCAATACCATGCAGTACAGGAAGCTGCCTCCAAAAGAGTCAACTGAGAAGCGGAAACTAACCGGGAAATACTGTCAGTTTCATGAGTGCTATTGACATAATACAAATGAATGCATGCATCTCTAGGATGTTATAGAAAAATTAATTCAAGAAAAGAAGTTACAATAGTTTGTGAAATCCCCACAGGATGGCGGGCAGGGGACTTCTGACCACAACCGAGGACAAGCGCCGCGTAGGGCTGAGAAGCCTGTGCGGACTGGTAGAAGGCTGGTGATAAACACAATAGTCCGGGGACCGCACCCGGCATATAAGAGTTGGCAAGAGATGAAGTGCTATGCTAGTGCGATTAGGCCTATGGACTTTGAATGTTGTTCGAATACGGAAGTCGGAGCTCCGGCGAAGCAGCAACGTACTATGGTGGATGATATTGTGTTTTGGAACAGAGATGCAAATAAGGTAGAGGCTCTGACAATCGAGCTAATGGTTATCTCAGCCATGATTGATCTTGCTTCAGTGAGAAGGATTTTGATTGATTGTGGAAGTTCGGTGAATATAATCTTCAAAAAATCTTATGATCAGATAAGGATGGAAACCAAAGATTTAAAACCATCTAAAGCTTGTATACACGGTTTTAACGGTGTTGCAACCGAAGCTGTTAGTTATATGGAATTACCTGTTGAGTTGGGAGAAGGTGAATGGAAGAGAGTGCGAATCTTGCTGTTTTTTGTTTTGGATGTTGAATCTCCATACAATGTTTTTCTGGGTCGACCGGCTCGAGCTGAATTCCGGGTAGCTCCTGCCCCGTGGTGTTTGACTTTGAAATTTTCAAAGGAAAATGGTGTAGGAGTTATTCATGGAGATCAGACGAATGGGCGTGCCTGTTTTGTAGCTGAGTTGAGGGAAGCTCGGCGTAAAGAAAAAGGTAAGGGTGTGGACATGACTGTCCGCATCCAAGCCACCGAAGATTAACAACTAGCGCTTGAGCTTTGGCTCGGGTGCCACAGTCGGTTCTATAGAGATATACATCTGAGAGATGACGAAGAAGAACCTAATGAGACCAAGGTTGCACCGGTTGAGCTGACGATTGGTATCACAGTCAGCCACGATGACCCACCACGAGTCCTAAAGATTGGATCATAACTCAGCCCCCCGATGATGAAGGAACTTGCTGGTTTTCTCCGAGCTAATCTAGACGTGTTCGCTTGGACTCACTCTGACATGTGCGGAACCTTGCTTGCCATTGAGAGCGATGCATTGAATATCGACTTAAGGTATGACCCGGTGAAGCAAAAAAGACGCAGCATGGATCTGGAGAGATCGACCGCTCTCAAAGAGGAGGTGGATAAACTAAAAGACAATGGGTTTGTCCACGATGCCCTCTACCTTAAATGGTTATCTAATCCTGTACTTGTGAAGAAAACGAATAAGAAATGGAGAACATGCATTGATTATTCAGATTTGAACAAGGCATGTCCGAAAGACAGTTTTCCCCATCCGAGGATTGACCAACTGGTGGATTCAACCGTAGGGCACGAATTGCTATCTATCATGGATGCATACTCGAGATATATTAAAATCCCGATGCATATCCCCGATCAGGAACACACTAGTTTTATTACCGATGTTGGATTGTACTGCTATGTAGTAATGCCATTTGGATTAAAGAATGCAGGAGCTACTTATCAGCGCCTGGTTAATAGAATGTTTAAAGATCAAATTGGAAAAACAATGGAAGTGTATGTGGATGATATGCTCACGAAGTAGTGACGATCAAGCGACCACATTGGAGACTTGGCGAAAATGTTTGACATTCTCCAACATTACAAGATGAAAATCAGTCCTTTGAAGTGTTCGTTTGGTGTTGCATCAGGGAAATTCTTGGGCTTTATTGTCAATGCTTGTGTGATAGAAGCTAATCTCGAGATGATTCAGGCTATTGTGATATCCAAGCATCAAGAACTATTAAACAAGTACAGAGTCTGAATGGGAAAGTTGCTGCCTTAAGCTGATTCATCTCTAGAGCTACCGACAAATGCACTCCTTTCTTCGATTTGATTAGGAAAGGGAAAAGAAACTTCGAATGGACGCAGGATTGTAAAGACGCGTTTCAAGCTTTGGCGAATCATTTGGAGAGACCCCCTATCTTGTCAAAGCCAGTGGACCATGAGGAGTTGTACATTTATTTGGCTGTATCGGCACATGCTATAAGTGCCACATTGCTTCGTGAGGAGAATCAGATCCAGAGATCGGTGTATTACGTCAGCAAATGATTAACAGGAGCTGAAAGGAACTATCCGAAGATAGAGAAATTGGCATACTGCTTACTAATTGCATCATGGATGCTCAGTCTGTACTTTCAGGCTCATCCAATCAATATATGCACCGACTAGCCAGTACGACAGGTCCTACATCGACCTGAGATGTCTGGAAGGTTACTCAAGTGGAATATTGAACTCGATTAATTCGACATTACTTATCTCCCTCGGAGGGCTATCCAGGGTTAGGTGTTTGCGGACTTTATAACAGAGTTTACTGTGCAGGATGATTCTTCAGAAGGCAGCGAAATCTCTTCCATACGGTGGAAATTGTATACTAATGAAGCTTCTAACGATCATTGTTTCGGGGTCGGGATCGTGCTTGTAACTCCTGAAAATCGGTCAATCTATTATGCATTAAAGCTTGATTTCCCAGCATCAAACAACGTAGTTGAATATGAAGCTCTGATTATTGGACTTAAACTCGCTAGAGAACTTGGAATAAAATCTCTCGAAATCTTTTGCGATTCTCAGTTGGTGGTGTATCAAGTTAGGGGAGATTATCATGCTAAGAGATAATGGCTTTCCCCATACCCTACCTAAGTTCAAGAGTTGTTGACAGAGTATGAATACTATGACATTTCGCATATTCCACGAGATCGAAACAGAGAGGCTGATTCATTGGCAAAGTTTACTAGTACCAACGATGCACAGCAGATGGACTTGGTTCCAATCGAAGTATTAAATACCCTAAGTATAAACATGAAGAAAATCAACCAGACACTAGAAGTGGAGCCTGAAAAGGAATCGTGGATGACTCCAATCAAAGATTATTTACTACATGGAGTCCTACTAGATAAAATAAATGAAAAGCGACAAGTCCTTCGCAAAGCTTCACGGTACATTACGCAAGAAGGAATTATGTACAGGAAAGATTTTTTAGTCCCACTACTCCAGTGTGTCGCTCATGGTGAGATAAGACGTGTTCTAAAAGAAGTTCATAAAGGGGAATGCAGCGATCCCATTGGAGGAGGGCAAACTCTGGCGATGAAAATATGCTGTTATGGGTATTGCTGGCCAACCGTAAATCGAGACACAGTTGACTATGTAAGACAATGTGATAAATTCCAGATATATGCAAAAGTTCTAAGAGCTCCTCGAACAGAAATCATGCAAATGGTCATCCCATGGCCGTTCACCATGTGGGGTATAGACATTATCGGTTCCTTATCGATCTCTAAAGGTGGTGCAAAGTACGCTATCGTTATAGTTGATTACTTCACCAAATGGGCCAAAGTGGAACCTTTAGCCACGATCACAACCAAGAAAGTAATCAACTCTATTTTCCGAAACATCATATGCCACTTCGGTCTTCCGCGAACTATTGTAACAGATAATGGGACTCAATTTGATAGTGTTGAATTCAAATACTTTTGTCGAAGGTATCATATTGAAAAGAGATTTGTAGCGGTCACTCACCCTTAGGCAAATGGAAGGGTTGAAGCTGTAAATAAGATCATAAAGTCCATTCTGAAGAAGCCTTTGGAGAAGGCTAGAGGCAGGTGGGTGGATGAACTTCCTACAGCACTGTGGGCTTACAGGACCACCCACAAGTCCGCGACGGGCCATACTCCATTCACCCTTACTTACGGTTTTGAAGTCGTTAGTCCAATACAACTCGAAGTTCCTTCTCATCGAGTGACTTGCTACGATCCCAAAATGAATAAAGATCTCCTCTTGGAATCTCTTGACTTTATAGATGAGAAGCGCAAGGAAGCCGATTTGAGGGCAGCTGCACATCGACACCGAGTCGCTCGGTATTACAACATTAATGTCTGATGTAGAACCTTTGAAATTGGCGATCTCATCCTGAAACGGGTTTTTCCTACCCCATCACACATGAATCCAATCAAGGAAGGACTATATGTCATTGAACAGAGGCTTGAAGAAGGAACTTTCAAGCTAGCAACTATCGATGGCGTCACACTTCCAAGGCGTGGAATAGCGAACATCTTCGACGCTATTTCACTTAGTTTATTTTCTTTCCATTTTAGTTGTATTTAATTTCAGAATTTGCTTCAGCATTTGATTTTCTGAATGTGTAATAAGACAGTTTATGTTATTCCATTCCATTTAATGAATAAAGTTTCATGCTTTCTTTATATTTATGTTTGTTGTTGCATTGTATGCGAATTACATAGCGAAACTCATTGATGTCGATATGTATGAACATGCACCTAGAGTTAAAAATCAATTGATCATGCTAATTACCAGTGGGATTAAACAAGATGAGCTCAATCTACTTGTTCATTTAACAAATCTCATTCACAATCCAAAGGATGGGATACACAATAAGGAATAATTGCGGTTTGACCATCTAATGATCAAATAACTCTTGCTAAACTTTGGGATTAAGATAAAGTGAGAGTGGCTATGACACGACTGATCACTCGCTAGATCAAACCCCAGACCCTAGGGAGAAACTCAATCAATTAAAAGGAGTGAGATCCGACCATCCTCCGAAATAACTCTAAGTCCCTAGAGTGTGGACTGGAGTATAAACTTAAATCGTGTGTGAATTGACCACTTACAAAATAACTCTAAGCCCCCAAAGTATGGACTAGAATATAAAAATAAATCGGGCATGAATCGACTGCTCACAGAATAACTCTAAGTCCCCAGAGTGCGGACTAGAGTATAAATATAGATTGGGTGCGATTCGACCACCCATCAACTAAATCTTATCCGGAGTGCGGATGCGAACATGAATGAATAGATGAGTGGAGTTCGACCATTCGCTATTCCATGAATTCCGGCCTGAAACCGACGGGAGGAGTATAAACTCACTAAGGATGGAATTCGACCATCCAATATCTAACCCCGCTAACCCAAAACCGAGGGCAAGAGTATAGTTGCTCAAAAACCGCTGAATTCGACAGCGTAATACTAAGGCCATAGCCAAGTGTTTAATATGACTTGAGGCCACGACCATTTGGAGGCCTTGGGATAGAGCTGGTGGAATGTTACCAGAATTCATGAACAATGTATTACAAGTACATTGAATGGAAAGTAATAGTTCAACTACTTAAATAGATATTCACATAAAAGCTCAACAGAAAACAAAAAAAATTATTCACATAACAGGTTTTAAGATCGTTGTACAAGTTATTTCAAAAAATTAGGACTCAATACCCGTACAACTACAGCTAATTAAAGAAACGACTGTGCAAACTATATACACACTGAGCTAAAGTGACAGCTATTTCTTTGACTTTCTCTCTTTTTTGAATTTTTCGGGAGTAGTACCACTTATGCTTCTTTTTCTAGATCCCTTGCTGCCTTTAGCAGGAGAGCTTACAGAGGTAGGAGGAAGTTCACCGTGAATCGACCAGCCAGGTGGAATAACTTGTAGTGGCACAAGATGAGGATCGTCAATGTCCACCTCGACGGGCTCAATTTTAGCTTTTCTTTTCAGTAACTCCTCCTTTTTCAATCTGCTCTTTCAAGCTAATCTTGTCAGTGTTTTCGAAGGAACCATCAATCATTACATCATCAGACTTATCCGCTGGTAGCGAGTCTTCGACCTTATCGTCATCAAGAGCTCCGATGACTTGAGAATCGGGCACTAGTACATCAGCAGCTGCTGGAACCTCAGCTGGTTTCTCTTGTTACTCTACAGTGGCATCGCTCTTAGGTGTTTGATCGGGACCCGAAAGATCTGCAAAATTTGTTAAAACAGGGAGATGATCCTAAAACTATTATGCATGAAGAACAAAAATTTTCATAGATTGAGGAGTAAAGTGCAATACCTGCATCCAGTTGACTCTCCGTGGTTGCTGGGGTACCTCCTTATAAAATATGGGACAACACCTTGGATTGGTATCTAGGCTTGTCTGGATTATAGCCCAAGTCCTACTCCGTGTCGAGGGAGACCGATGCTCCAGCTGTTTGGGAAGTAGAGGGACCCTTAAGATCGGCCCCTGAAGATCCAGCAATATGTTCCCCTTTTTTGGTAGGCGTAGAAACATTGAAGTGTCGGAGTTTCGCGGTAGCTAAATCTAAGGGTTTGTCTCTAAGAAGAATCTCCCGCACTAATTCTTCTTCATTGAGCTCAGCTCCACCCAATTCCATCTTCTTCATCTCAATAATATGCTCCCAAGCTTCAGCAAGTGATTCGAGATAACCCTCTCTAAGTAAACTTAAGTCATGGTGGATGAGGACTTTGGCATTATACTCGATGATCAATGAATCGAACAAGTCCTTGATTTCATTCCTACCGAACTCTTTAGCAGCTTCCACCTAGGATTTAATTTTCTCAATCATTTCTTTGCGGCCTTCTTCTTGAGCCTCCTCTTTAAAAGCTTCAATTTTAGCAAATTGCTCATCAAGTTCAAATTTTAGGCTCCTGGCCTCGATAGCCTCTTCGTAGTACTTCTGTGATTCTTCCTGGGATATAATTTTCTCCTCCCTTTCTTTTTTGAGAAGCTCTTCGAGTTTCTCGATGTGGCAAGCCGAAATATTTTTTTCCTTTTGCAAGGAATCTTTTTCTAGAGCAAGTGCCCCACTGCGATTGAGGGCATCGTCGAGTTCCTTTTTATGAGAAGTTTCTAAATGGCTCACTACATCTTCCATTTCCTTAGCCTTTTTATTCACTTCAGCAAGTTGTGTTTTCAATTTTAACAATTCAGCATCCTGATGTTTGATTATGTCCATATCATGTATCGCTTCTAACTTGAGGCGGTCTATTTCATATAGTCGCTCAATGGACACTTCAGTGATTTTTTCCACCAAATGTTGGAATGATTCGTGCTGCACAAACACATCATTTGCACATGCAAGTGAAATCGCTTTGGCATCACTTGGAATTGTATGTATTGTAGGAAGGAATTTAAGTCCGTCAAAGTAGATTTTCGGGAAAGTGGATTTGTGCTCAGCCAATTTCTCTATTGTAGAAACATCAGGAGCAGTAGCCGGCAAAGGAGGATCAGAAACGGCAATTGGATGTTTACTTTATCTACGTTTGTGAGACTGTTTAGAGCTTGAGGAGCAAGAATGTTGCTTTTGTGATGTGGCAATTTGAGGGTCGTGGTAAGGAGGCTGGTCTCCGCTATAAGTAGGAAAATTGGACTATTCTCCTTGGCGTGATGTCTGGGACTAGGACTTGCGCTTAGAAGAAGAGGATTCCCTTGAATGGTAGCTTTTATCCCATCCCTCGTCTTTCTCCCTACACTGGCCAGATTTTGAATCCTTGCTAGATCGATAATATGATGAAGAACTCTTAAGTGATCGAAGGCCCGGGACAGAGCCATTGCACCTACAAAGACCAAATGAGAACATGTGAGTAATTATTATGTGAAAGATTAATGAAGAGTGTGTAGTGAAGTGCACGTGGTCGTGAGTGTCCTAGTTTTCCCACCTAACAGAACGGTGGTTGTAGCCTTGCTCATCGGTGTTTTCTATCCTTTATCAGAAGGACGAATGCCTTCATTGCTCCTTGTAGGAGAATTGAGTCCTTCGATGTTGATATTTGGAAAATTATAGGTCATGATATAATTTGGAATTTGGAGATTTGAAAATCCCTTCAATGAACTTTCTATATGTTGGGAAGACAATTCCTCTTCAACAGAAGTGATGATGTACTCAGGATCCGTGGCAGTCTTTCTTCTACGAATTTTGTATGCTATCCTTTTCTTTCTCTTAGTGGGTGTTTGAGATTGTGCACCTTGCGATGGTTCCACCATAGGCGTTTTCCCTGGGCCTGCATCAACATCACCAGGTTTATTAGCCCGGGAATCCTGAATCTCACCCTCTTCGGTGTCATCCCAAGTCCCTTCGACTGGGGCACGATGGGATTGATAGCATCCCTTCTTTGCTCTGCGATGTTCCTTGGCAATGCTGCACTTCCGGGAAGCCCGATACTATGGCTTCCTCCAACAGCCCAAATAAAGTTAGTAACTCGTCAGTTATAAGAATTTTGATGTCCCTGTCTTCGACTGGGGTAGCACGAATGGTAGCGACTGCTCTGTAAAAATCGACGCCTTCAGGATGTGGGCAGACACCTGAAAGAATTCCAAAAGTTAGTAGATTTAGATGAATATTTAAGACTTGGATTAGTGAACTTAAGAAAGAAATGAAGGTAATACTTACGTCCTTCTAACCATCGCCTCGTAAAGCTAGGAGGTCATCGTACATAAAACCACTCATGCTTGAATAGAGAAAGTTTATTCCAAGTCCCTATTAAGACTTGGCAATTCGGCGAGGGTTTAAGAAAAACATAAGAGGGACTTCCCGATCGCCGTTTGAAGTTGTAAATGAATCTTATGTCTTCGGGAGTTGGCGGATGGAATAAAACGCTCGTAAATAGCAAGAAGGTTCCATGTATAAAAGCGTATCTGTTTGGATGGAGTTGAGTGGGAGCTATTCCAAGGTATCTCAGCATCTCTCGAATAAACGAGTTAAAGGGCGGTACGCATCCGGTCCAGCCCATAAATTAATTACACACTGTGTCCCTCGCCGGGGGCAAGTGAGACATGTTATTTATTGAAGGGACCAAGACATCTGCAAATGGAATTCCATGAATAAAACATAGCCGGTGAAGAGCAACCTCACCAATTTGGGAGGCCTGTGAGTTTACTGAGTTATTTAGAAGAAGTGCACCTTTCACTGCATCAGGAGCAAGACTTATATCCTCCATTGGGTGTACCGGAACATCCAAGAAAAGGTCGACCGATGGGCTAGAAACTTCCATCTGTTCTGCTTGATGGCTGGGAGAAAGCCTGCCAGATATAGTCGTAGAACTTGATTTTGCTTTTGAATCAATGTGTTGCATTGCTGAATCAGAAGACATATCAGCTAAACGCTCTAAGCGTCTAGAATTCATATTAGCTATACTCTAATCGAGGTTAGAAAAGTTAACCTGTTCCCCCCGTGCTAAGTGTGAGCTAGTGCAGTGTATAAAAGATATAAACAGATTAAAATCAGAAAAACAAAGTAAAATGACGAGACTTGGAAGTTCGACCAGAGTGACCGTCATCGCTGACCGTCTCAATTGGCAAAAAGATTGATCGGTTATGAAAGCTTTGGGACCGACTATCAGCATATTAGAGTGTGAAGTTTGTCGTTTAAGTCCATATGCAAGTTTTTAGTTTATATTGAAAGTTCCGGGAATTTGATTGTTAAATCTTAAGTTCAATAGTGAATATGAACGTTTTATTGTTTATCGTCATCATATGTCCAAGCTCATTGAGGTAAATTAATGGTGATTTTTCGAACAAGTTAGGTTGGATTAGTTTACAAGTTCAAATAGCCAATGCTTGCTTTTTGAGGATCCTAATATTTATGCTGATCCATGTCCCATGACTTCAATACCGACCCCTTCAGGTTCATCAAAGTAGGGTTTGGCCTAATTATGCTTAAGTCAAAATAGTTCAATTCTAGTCACAGCCGATCCCTATTCCACCATCACGACTGAACCCTCAACAAAACATTCCCTACCGATCCCTCACCCAGGCTCACTAGCATCGATCCCTATCCTACCATACCTTAACTGATCCCTCTACTTTAGTTGAGTTTGCTAACCCCTTCGCATCATTCAACACCACCGATCCCTACCTAACTGATCCTTGCCTCTGCAATAGTCTCGTATACCGACCTCTCCATTCCTTTACTCCTAACCACACCCTTTTCTTTTTTATTCCTCTCCTCTTCCTTCTCCTAACTTAATTTACCAAACCTTATTTACTAATCATTCATCTTCCCTAGGCCGCTTGTCATCATGGCCTCGAACGCCATCATAATTACCAACAACTTGAAACCTAGAATCTCATTGTATAATCAAAAGTTATATTTCAAAATCTTACCTATATGAAAATATGAATCTTCGAATTAAGATGGAGGCGAGTGTTTGGTGATGATCGAATTGAAAAGGAAGGAGAGGTGAGTTTGTGGGTTAGTTGGAATCATGGATCGATTTAAGGTCAAAAATTAGAGATTTTGGTTTCGTGACGAGGGCTCGGTGCAAAAGCAAGCAAATAAAAGAAGTGAGAATAGAAGGGAAGAAAAAGAAGTATTTATATGGGAGAGGGTTCAGCCCAGAATGCCGAGTGCTTAATATGAAGAGAGGGATCGACATAGAAGCTCGTCGATCCATGTTAGCAAGGACTCAGGCATACATATATGCCGACCCATACAAAAGCTTTAAAAAAGGGAGAAAAAACAAAAATGGTTGTAAGAGTTTAGGTGTAAGCATGAATATATAAAATGTTATGAAAATTGGCAATGACCTGTAGTCTGGGATCCAATAATAAAAACGTGTATATGAGCACACCCGTGTATGAGTTAAAAGTTCAGTTTTTGAAATCGATAGAAATTGAAGTCATGCCTGAAACCTTCAAGTTCGGGGCTGGATCATATAACAAAAAACTTGCCAGTCTCGTAGAGCCGGTTTATATATATAAATATATTAGTTGATGGGATTTGGTACTAGATTTATATTGTTGGAAATCGACCAAGCGTCATGGCGATCAATGAAAAATTCAACGCCTTGGAAAAATGATTCGACAAAGGAATAGCAACCACACGAAAAGCTAGATAGACCTCTTTTCGACAATTCAGGCTTGTTTCGATTCAAAGCATGTCATGTTAATCACAAGATGTACTTTAGAGGGCAAGTGTTATCCAGCATTCTAGCCCAGCTATATTGAACTGATTGCACGAGTTAGATCCGACTGCTATCAAAGCCGATGATTCTAGAGCAGATGTTATGGGTCCTGGAAGTCAAGTACAGATGATTGTATGAAGTCAGAATTGAATGGAATTGGTCGATAAACAATGTAAAATGCTTAAAGTATGAAATATTGCTTAGTAAATGAGAGGGATCGGCTACTTCAGTTCATAAAGAAGGGCTCGGCATAGTTGAATGACATAGATCGGCATACTTCAGTTCATAAAAAAGGGCTCGACATAGTTAAAGGATGGATCGACATATTTTATGGAAGAGGATGGATAAGCATATTTTATGGAAGAGGATGGATAAGCATATTTTATGGAAGAGGATGGATCGGCGTACTTCATTGGATAGGGGTCGGCATTCATCAAAGTCCAAGTACATTCTCGAATACAACAATTATTATCTCGAGATCCATGAGTTCAAAGCATATGAGATTTGGAGAGCAAGGCATATGGACCCTAGGGAACATACCCTAGGGATTGCACATCAAATATACAAAAATGGAGGGATCGGTATACATCCCATGAAAGTGATCGGCAAAAGATAGCACACATGCAATGCTGAATCAAAGATCGTGCAATAACTTGAGCTCCTTTGGTCCAACTGACATAAGATTTGAAGGGCCAACATATTTAAGCATGCAGAAGCCACCATAGGGATCTCTACCCAAAAATCGAACGATGAAGGGATCGGTACCAATCCCTCTTCATTGGGATTTAGGCCTAGTGACACCTTCGGTGGGCCCATGTGGGTTAGAAGGTCCTATAGCCGAAGTCTCAGAGAGATTGGTGGTCATCTTCACCTATAAGTACTGGCCTAATGGGTTATTCTGAGGATCTTTATGCTGCTTGTTACTTTAATCTTTATTCTAATCAAGTTTTCTCTATTCCGTGCTGCTGTAATCCGATTTATAAATGATCAATAAAGATAATTTTCAAAGTGGACGTAGACATACAACGTTGAACCACTATAAATCTCCGTGTTTCTGGTTATTACTTTTTATTTGTTATTATCTTGATCTGTTCCTCATTTCAATTTTATTTTCTTCACTTACTTCTCTACAAAATCTATTCTTGGGGGTTTGTCACCAATTGGTCGTCACGAGTAATATAATATACAACAAATTTTTATAAAAAAATGAATATACATACAACAATCAAAGTAAACTAACCTATCATCAGCTTGGCTAGTTACAACAGCATGTCCTCCCAAATGGTGATAAATACAAGCAAGAAATGCAATGGAAAATAAAATACGTGAATAGGTCTTGGAGGCATCCAACTCATCTTTTGAAGCTCCAAAGCGTCCATAACTAAATCTGGAACTATACTCGAGGATGACCCGAGCATTATAAGAAAATAACATCCGGATCAGTTTGGTAAACCAGCGTAAGAAAGTGTAACCATATGAATTCTTATATTTATAAACCTACGAAATTAAAGGTATCTCGTAAGACCACATCATATATAAACACAGATGCATTTTTACCTTACGACAACTAAACCATTTTTATTAGAAAATCTAGTGATATTATAATAATGTGTAGGGCTTAATATAAATATTTAAAATAGCCGGAATGGTTACATTAGTTACATTGAACAACATATTTAGTATACAACTAAGTCCATAAGGCACGTATTGGAAAATGAATTATATACAATGAGAAGGCGCCGGAATACCACCTACCATAGTACATCTCTAAGTAAAATGTACCGAGGTTATAAACTTTGCCACCCATACCAACACAGAATCGGCCTACCCCTTACTTGATAGTACTAAATATGATTATCACCTCGGTTGCCAAATTGAAAGACCGTTTTTGTAGCCACAAGCATACAAACTCCATAAATATCGATCTAGATCAGGTGATGATCATACCTTAATTGGTGTGACCCACATAGCCCTGCTACATGTCCCTTATTTTAGTCATTACCGGATGTGAGGCCTGAGGCTACATTTATGTTTTAGCATATCCCACTTGGAGTGCTAACACCGGTGTAACGACTTGTATTTTACCTATCGATAGATCGTAAAATATTCTTATTTTACTCATGTGAGGTTGTATAACTCTATAATTTTGTGATGTGACTCTTAGGGACATTTTATACACCTATGATTTTTTACGAATTTCTATATGACCATTTTGACCCTAAAAATCTTATTTGGGTTATAACTTTGATAGAAGTCGAAATAGTCCCAAACTAGTTATGTTGCTTCTGGATGATTGTTTCTCATTCCATATGGTCATAATAGAAAAACAGACTTGAGGTTAGAAAGTTATGCGTGTTTTAAGTTTTGATAACTATTGACTAGTATAAGTATGTAATTAATTAAGCCCATAATTATGCCCATTAGTCTAATTCAAGATTACTATAAATAGAGGGCTGTAGGATTCAAATTATGACTTTTTCCTCCTTCCCAAATCAGATCTAAATTCCCATTAACCATAAATTCATCCAAAATCACTTAACTTACTCTCTAAATCTAGCTAAATCAATAATTAAAAGCAGATCATCAATTAGAAGATAGAGATCATCATTTTAGTTGATTTGCATTGCATTATGTCGCTGTTCACACACTCAAATTTTTTTAATGTGGTAATTGGTTAGTGGTTTATGCATTCTCACTATCTTATGCATGTTCATATGGTAGAATTACATGTTTTAACATTATTTTTTGCCTTAAAACCTTTTCTAACTTTAATTACATGTTATCATTAGAAGATTAGAATTTGTTTGTTTATCACATTATTGTGTATTGCTTGTATGAATGGATGTATATGCATGTTATTCTATGGTTGTATGTTGTGTTTTGATGTTGTTTGTTAGTGTTGTGGATGCTTAGGATGATAGGTTGATGAATTTGGAAAATTGAAAGCAAAGATGGTCGGAATTGGACGAAAATTGGAGGAAAGGCTTTGGAGTATCGGGGAAGCCTATAGTTCAAGTCGCATACCCAAATTCAACAAGTAGACAAGTTGATACTGACATGTTCATGTCGGTTTCGAGTTGTTCCTATTGCTCGTATTGGTCGGCGATTTTGGGGATCAATAGAGCATGACTAGTAGAGATGGAATATGGCAAGGTGTAGGAAATTAGCCAAGTGTAGAATGTTATATTGACTTGTTTTCTAGAACTTGAAGATAAAGGCTTTGGCATGGGATTGTATTGTTTTGATGGATAGGTCAGGGTCTAAAGCACTTGAAAATGGAGTACTAGGAGAAAGGAATGAGAGTTAGCCAAAGATTAGCTAAGTAAACAAGTCGGCACCGAACTAATAAAGTGTGTACTAAGTTGTTTTGGTCAGTCCAATGGATGTGAAACTTTTGGGGAATGGAGTAGAGGCTATGTAGATCGTGCTGGAGGTGTTGGCTCATTCGTATCAGGCTTGGACAGCGACGTAACAGCATGATGAAAGCTTTATATCTTCGGTTGGTGACACGTGAAGGAGTAGGTACCGAAGATAGCAGCTCGATAAAGGAGGAAGCCGTGGAATGGGGTATGTGATGGGTTCCGAATAATGGAAACTGGATTTGGCAAAGAAAGGGCCCATATTCAAATGGAGCAAAGGAGGGCTCGAATGTATGTTCTGAGGAATCAGTTATACTTAGATTGTTTTATGTCTACTTGAAGTATGGGTATTTTAAGTAGGGACACACATGGACTAATGGAGTATGTCTGAATACCTTAGACTAATGGCTTTAGGTCTAGTGTCTAGCTTTAGGCTACATGACACGTATCGAGCTTTGGGCTACAAGACACGAAAGTACATAGAAAATAGGGATTTTCATTAGTCCCTGGCAGTAATGAGGCCATATGAGTCTTTATATATTCAGGGCACATGGATTGATAGTGGGGATTGCTAGATGGATGCTATGGATGCTGTGGTTGCTATGGTTTCTTTAGTTGCTTTCTAGGCTATCACTCGGGGATGTCATTGGGAGTAGGTATTGGAGATAAGGATGTCTGGACACTCACCATTCTATTCGATATTGTAACTTTATGATATTGTAGAGTAGTATATTATATTATCATGTGCTAACTCTTTGGTTGCAGGGACAGATCAGGTATGGTTCATGTACCTTTGTTCCTTACTATATTTACCTGCATAGTATTTTGAGATTTATTACCGCTCACACCAGACTGTTGTCTGACCCAAAGTTTTATGTTTTGCTTCTTATTATCCTGGGTACTGTTAAATGAGAAGACTAGATAACAGGTCTAGGTGACATAGTAACTTTGCGGAGAATGAGATGGATGATGTTATCTCGTATTATATACATATATGGACTTCTATGCTTTCCACTGGGCAGCATTGTGGAGCCTTAGCAGTGGTTGCTTATTTCCTTTTGTTGAGACGGTTACTTGAGTGGATTCTGTTGTATATACTCTATGACTATTGATGTATAACTCAATGGGTCTTATACTCTAATGATTAGATCACATCATTATTATTATCTCTTTTGTTATATATGTGATATTATATATTATCCATGCGTTGTGAGATATACGACAGATTATATGTTGTGTTTGTAATTATTCATCTTAATGATTGTTCTATATCGATCAGGCACGACTGTAGAGCACTATTTAGTTATGATTTATGCTGGTGGTATAAGGTAGTCGTCACATTTAATATTAGAGCTTCAGTTACATGATTAACCCAAGTTTATACTGCGATCCAGTAGAGATAAGGAAGTAGTTATTTCCATAAACTACATTTAGAGTGTATATACATGAGAGAGTGCATACTTGTTATATATTTTGGTTTTCAAAACTATATAGTAATATATATTATATAGTATACTTCGCGTGCACACAAGCACCATAGACACTATTTTCTTTATGAGAGATTGATAATTCTTATTACAGATAAGAATGAGCCATCATACAAGGAATACCATGAGGAATTCTACTTCAGGAGTTGAAGATGGAGCAGGGTCAAGAGCGGCTACACCCAATGGTCAAGCTATGTTTAATTTTATGATAGCAACCATGATGAAGGTTCAGGTTGCTCCTCCTGGTGTGGCTGTTGGTGGAGGTGCTCCCGTGCAAGCACTTAGGGCTGATTTTGCCAAGTTGAGTAAAGACTATTCTACTCTAGGAAGAAAGCCATTCCATGGAACAGAGTCAGCCATAGAAGTGCAATATTGGATTGATAATTGTGAGTGCATCTCCAGTGATACAGAAGTGGATGATGCCGTAGAGAGAAAGCTTAGACAACTTTAGGGGCAGGCCATGAATTGGTGGAACATCGTTACTATTGCTACGCCTAAAGATCATTCAATTGGGACCAGTTTAAAGCAAGGCTCAAGAAGTAGTTCATTCTCGCTACTCAGAAGTCGGTATTGTTTAGGAAGTTTGCTGGTCGTAAGCAAGGGGAGATGATAGTTTCTGAATATGCTGCAAAGTTTGATGCTTTATCGAAGTATAGGATGTCATTCATTAACATTCTATTGAGGAAAAATGAGAAGTTCAACGTTGGTCTTGATAATTACCTCGGAGAGAAGTTTGTAGACCATATAGATGAGCCGTTTGAGAAACTTGTTGAAAAAGGTCTTCATTATGAGAATTTTCATCCAAAGTCTAAGACGGCTGTTGTTGTTTCTACTAAGAAAGTGGAAATGGAACCGCAACAAGGTGGTCGGGACAATAAGAAATGGAACGGAAAGAGGAAACGATCCCAGGGAAAGAATTCTCAAAAAATGGGCAAATGGGAACCTGTTTACTATGGGTGCAAGGAGAAGGGTCACTTGATTAAGGATTGCAAAGTGAGTGAGAAGAAGAAATGCTAAAATTATGATAATCCTCGGCATTTGGAGAAGGATTGTCTGAAACCGATGAAGCATAAACAAGTTGTGAAGGCATACACTTTGGACGTTATTCTAACTTTGTCGAGTGCTCTCTCGATGAAGGATAAGGGAATGGGAGTCATTATACAAGGTACGCTTTCCACTCGAGATATGTCCATTTGCGTTTTGTTTGATACCGGGGCTTCACATTCATTTGTATCTAATAACCTAATAGATAGTTTGGGAATGAGACCTGAGATAATAGGCCGACCCCTGATTGTGACGAGCCCTATTGGAGGCTCTACTAGCCTTTGCATGGTTTGTCATGGCCTAGTGTTATTGAATCATGGATGCTCTTTGTTTGTAATTGTTTTGTCTTAAATTTTGTTGGGTTCGAGATTATCTTGGGAATGGATTGGCTTAAAAATATGCGGCAAAAGTGGATTGCGAGATGTTATTGCTCACAATCGGAGATGTGGAAGGGCAGACAGTATTGCTTGGCTGCCTACTAGAGGACAGGGTGATGGTTAGCTTTCTATATTCACTTGGGGTTCCACAGGAGGGGGTTGACATCTATGCCTATCGCTAGTGAGTATTCAGATATATTTCAGGAAGTGATTAGATTGTCGTCGCATAGAGAAATTGAGTTTTGGGTAGACTTAGTAAAGAAGCCAAACCAATAGTGTTGCCTTTGATGCGTATGGAACCCAGAGAGCAGAAGGAATTAGAGGTGCAGGTAAATGACCTATTAAAGAGAATGTTCGTTCAAAGAATTAAATCTGAATGGGTGCACCTGTAGTACTCGCAACTAAGGTGGATGGATCTTCGAGGTTGTGTGTGGATTACCTGATCTAAATAAAGTGATAAATAAGAATAAGTATCCATTCACATGCATTGATGACTTGTTCGATCATTCATGGTGCGAAGGTGTTCTTCCAAATGGATTTGGCAACAGGATTTCACCAGTTGAGTGTATCGAAGGAGAGTGTGCCTATTACCGTGCATCGTACACGTGTTTTTATGAGTTGTTGGTAATGCCATTCGGGTTTGCCAATGCTCCGGCATACTTTATGGATCTTACGAATTGGGTTTTAGAGACCAACTGCAAAAGTTCTTGCTTGTGTTCGTGGATGATATTCTGATCTACTCTAGAACTGAAGAAGAACACAACACGGACTTGAGAATTGTGCTAGAGGTGTTGAGGAAGCACAAGTTGAGAGCAAAGTTCTCTAAGTGTCACTTCTGGAGAAAAGAACTGAGGTTCTTGGGTCACCTCATTTCTGGACAGTCTATAGCAGTATATTCTACAAAGGTGGCAGCGATCCAAGATTGGAATCAGCCTAAGAATGCTACGGATACAAGAAGTTTTGTAGGGTTGACGAGATACTATAGACGCTTCATCAAGGACTTCTCAAAGATAGTGGCATCGTTAACCAATTTGGTAATGAAGAATCGGGCTTTTTTAGAGGATGCAAAGTGCGAGCATGCATTTGTGATTCTAAAGGGGAGGCTGATGAGTGCACCGGTATTAACCATTCCAAGAGGAAATGAGGAGTTGAAAGTATATAGGGACGCTAGTGTACTGGGTTGGATACGATATTGATATAAAACGGAATACGTTGTTTCCTTTACTAGTCGACAGCTAAAGTAACATGAAAGGAATTATCCGATTCGTGACTTGGAACTGGCGATGATAGTTTTTTCTTTGAAGATATGGAGGCATTATCTGCAAGGAGAAAGGTTTGAGCTATTTATGGATCACAAATCCTTGAAATACCTTTTTTCTCAAAAGGATCTCAACCTTCATCCACAACGGTGGTTGGAATTCATGGCCTGTTATGATTTTAGCATTTTCTATACACTAGGAGAAGGGAATGCAGTCGCTGATGCATTCAGTAGAAACATGCTAGTTCGGGAACAAGGTTCTTGGAATTGAAGCAGATGGAGTATGTTGCTGGTTATGGTTTCAGGCCTCATTATGAGCTAGAATCGGAGTTATTGGTAAGTTTGTCAATCAGACCTACTATAATTGAAAGGATCGGTGATAGTTAGAAGTGAGATGTTAGGTTGGCAGAGATCGTAATGAAGATAGAGGAAGGAGTAGAATCCGAAGACATGAAGCAATACGATGTCGAATGAGAAGGTTGGCTTCATAAGGATGGGAAATTGTTTGTTCCCGATATTGATGGATTACGAGATGAAGTGTTACGAGAGTGTCATCATTCCAGGTTGACCATTCATCCCGGCGGTAATAAGATGTACCGAGATATGAAGCAGACTTATTATTGGAAATGCATGAAGATGGATATTGGGGCATTCATCTCGAAATGTATGAACTGCCAGTTGGTAATGACAAAGCAAAAGAAACCTAAAAAACTGTTGCAACCGCTAGATATTCCTAAGTGGAAATGGGAACAAGTATTAACATATTTTATTGATGGATTAATGAGGACTCGAGCATGATACAATAACATTTTGTCCATGGTTGATCGATTGACCAAGAGCGTTGGATTTATACCCATCAAGTCAAATAGAACAGCATCCAAGCTTGCAGAGTTGTACGTAAAATGGATAGTCCAATTGTACGGTGCGCCAAAGAGCATTATGAGTTGCTGAGACCCGGTATTCACTAGTGTGTTTTGGAAGAGCTTACAAGAGGCATTAAGGATCGAGCTGCATCTTAGTACATCTTATCCCTACAAAAGGATAGGCAAAACAAAAGAGTAAATCATATATTGGAAGAACTCTTACGAGCATGCATCATAGATGTTGGAGGATTGTGGGATGACCATCTACAATTGGTGGAGTTTTCATACAACAATGGTTATCAGTCGTGTATTGGCTCCGTATGAACCATTGTATGGCTGACAATGTAATGCTCCTTCATGTTGGTAGGATGCGGGAGAGAAAAAAATACTTGGACCAAATATGATTAGAGAGACATCGAAGAAGATTAAGATCATTCGGCAATGAATAAAAGCCATTCGGGATCGACAAAAGAGCTATGCCGATAAAAGACGTAGATATTTGGAATTTTCTTTGGAGATATGGTTTTTATGAAGGTATCTCCTTTGAAGAATATTGTTCGAATTGGTAATAATGGGAAGTTGGCACCAAGATTCATAGGACCTTTCCGATAATAGAGAGGATCTAAAAGCTAGCATATAGGGTTGACTTACCTTAGATGATGGCAAGCATACACAACGTCTTTCATGTCTCCTATCTATGGAAATTTATGCATGACTCATATGTGGCGATTACACCGGATTAGCTTCATGATGCTGAAGTAGAACCAGAAGTTTTTAGGATCCTTAATCCAGTTCATATTGTTGGACATGATAAAAAATAGCTTAGGAGGAAGTCAGTGAAGCTTGTAAAGGTAGAATGGAGTGGAAGTGGTGACAATTGTACGTGGAAAACTGAGGAGAGCGTGAAGACTACGTGTCCCGAGCTCTTTGAATGGTAAGGTTCACCATTTATCATATCTACTTTCACCATTGTATATTGCATTTGATAGTATTCCGCATACTAGGGTAGATTCACCTACACTGTTGATTGCATGGTTGTTTGTTTGATATGGTTGAAGGTTGCATATGGTTGACGGGCATGCGGCATAACTATGATTGCATATACTTTGACTTATTTAGGGATTTCAGGGTTGAAATTCCTAAAGGAGGGAGAATGTAACAACTCGTACTTTACGTATTGGAGGATCGTAAATTTTTATTTTACTTATATGAGGTCGTATGACTCTATAATTTTATGATATGACTGTTAGGGACATTTTATACACCTATGATTTTTTCTGAATTTCCATGTGACAATTTTGACCTTGATATTTGGAGTATAACTTTTGATAAATGTTACATTATGGTCTCAAATCAGTTCCATGACTTCAGAATGATAGTTTCCATTTGGTGGAGTGGTCATAATAAGAAAATGGACTTACGGTTAGAATGTTGTGTCTATTTTAAGTTTAGACAGTTGTTGGCTAGTATTAATGTGTAAGTAATTAAGCCCATAATTATGTTCATTAGTCTAATTTGATATTACTATAAATAGGGCATTGTAGGAGTCAAATTAAGACTTTCCCTCTCTTCCAAATCTGACCTAAACTCCCATTAACCATAGATTCGTCCAAAATAACACAAATTACTCTCTAAATCTAGCTAAATCAATAATTAGAGAGAAGATCATCAATTAGAAGACAATGATTATCATTTTAATTGATTTGCATTGCTTTCTATCACTGTTTACATCAGATCTATGCTCAAATCAGTTGAATTTGGTAAATAGTGAGTGGTTTATGCCTTGTCATTATCCTATGAATGTTTATATGGTAGAATTTTAATATGATTTTTTGCCTTAAAACCTTTTCTAACTTTAGTAACATGTTATCATATGTTTACAGCCTAAATTGTGAATTTTGGAAATGATTTTCAAAAATGATTTAGTAATTCTCCTTATTCATGTTCATATGTGCATGTAATATATAGATCTAGTGTAGAATTGGTTTGTTTATCATATTCTTTTGTATTTATTGTGTGAATGGATGTATATGTATGTTATTCTATGGTTGTATGTTATGATTTGTTGTTGTTTGCCAATGCTTTGGATTGATAGGAAGATAGATTGGTGAATTTGGCAGATCGGAAGCAAAAATAGTCGGAAATGGACGACACTTAGAAGGAAGGCTCTGGAGTATTAATGAAGCCTATAGTTCAAGTCGCATGCCAAAATTTAGTAAGTAGACAAGTTGGTTCCGACTTGTTCATGTCGATACCAGGTTGTTCTTGTTTCTCATATAGGTCGGCGATTTTGGGGATCTATAGAGCATGGCTAGTAGTGGTATAATATGGCAAGATGTAGGAAATTGGCTAAGTATTGGATGTTATACCGACTTGTTTTCTAGAACTTGAAGATGAAGGCTTTGGCATAGGACTGATTTGTTTTGATGGATAGGTCGGGGTCTAAAGTGCTTGGAACTGGAGTACTAGAAGCAAAGAAGGAGAGTTACCCAAAGATTGGCTAAGTAACCAAGTCGGTACCGAGCTATTCAAGTCCGTATCGTGCTATTTTGGTGGGTCCGATGTATGTGAAACTTCTGGGTAATGGAGTAGAGATTCTGTATATCATGCTGGAGGTGTTGGCTTGTTCGCATCAGCGATGGATGGCG
Organism: Allium fistulosum; assembly: GCA_030737815.1. Lineage (NCBI taxonomy): Eukaryota > Viridiplantae > Streptophyta > Magnoliopsida > Asparagales > Amaryllidaceae > Allium > Allium fistulosum. The sequence goes on along the minus strand of CM060903.1, from coordinate 1,362,444,496 downwards.
ATGTAACAACATGATGAAAGCTTTATATCTTCGGTTGGTGACTCATGAAGGGAGTAGGTACCGAAAGTAGCGGCTCGATAAAGGAGAGAACCGTGGAATAAGGAACATGATGGGTTTTGAATAATGGAAGCTAGATTGAGCAAAGGTAGGGCTTGGATCAGAATGGAGCAAAGGAGGCCTCGGACGTATGAGCTAAGAAAACATTGATACTCGGGGTATTTTCTGTTGAACTTGAAGCAGGGGTATTATTAGTAGGGACGCCCATGCACTACAGCAAAAGAACTCATAAATAGCAGCCTAAACCCGCTATAAATGATAACTATAATGGTTCAGTAAACGCTGCATATCGACATGTTTTAAAAAACAATGGCTTATTTATAGCAAAAAACCGCTATAAAAAATCATCTTTATAATGTTTTTTTCCACTACTGTAAGTATTTTATGGCGGTTTAATAAACGTTGTATATCTACATGTTATGAAAAAACAATGGCTTATTTATGACACAAAAGTACCGCTATAAAAAAACAATCTCTTATAGTGCTTTTTCGGCTATTGTAAGTGTTTAATAGCAATTTAATAATCATTATATATCGACATATTATAGTAGATACTAAACTATTCATAATACAAGAAAAACGCTATAAATTTTTTTACTTTGTTAATGGTTTTTTTGTAAGATTTCTAACGTTTTTTAAGTTCTATGGTTAATTTTTTTGCATTTTTAAAATCTTCTGCATTCCTACAAATTACGACAGACAATACATATCAAAATGGTGCATTAAGAATATTTCTAAAACATAAATTCATTTAGATAATGAAAAGTCATAAAAAACATTAAAAATAAAGGTATAACCCATTGTATTAAACAGAACCAAATATTCATACACATAAAATCTCATGGTTTTAACCACACAATATTCTATTATATACGTACACAAAAACCAAGTAGCTAGTTGTTTGCATTAAAAAGAAGAAATATCCTAAATCTTTCATTCTTTCACCTGCAAATGATATGAATATCTCCATTAGAAATGAATATAAATATGAACATGAATAAAATTGAAAAATGAAGTATCTACAATAGAAAAAAACTTTTTGCCAAATATTTCTTATCAAAAAAATTCTAAGTGTCTATATTTTTGAATTTTTTTGCTAGTCTCCTTTGTGCGGCTAGCACCAAGAAAAATCTCAAACATAAGAAATAGATATACCAGATCGAAACATGATCGGAATCACAATAAGTTAATCATAAACATCCGCACGAGTAAACTATCCAAATATTTATTTACATACATACATACATACATATATATATATATATATATATCTTATAAAGTGTGTAAATCACATATCATACACCCCTATTAAGCATTAAAATGTACATTTTATCAATAATAGCGAGTTCGTTAACATTTTCAAAGTATCATAAGCATGAAAAGAACCAAAAGCGAGTCAAGAGCCATTAAATACCAATACTTAACTCAAACAAGCATATGAACACATATATTTATGAATTTATACAACTAAACCTGTAGAAGTAAGACTACGACTTTTAAACTAACATTAGTTTCCTAATAAAAGCAATAAATTAGAATGGTCTTGTGCATTATCATCTACTAGGACAAGACTTAAGAAATTATTATTTCTATAATTACTTGGTTTGTTTATTATTATTATCATCGTCCTCATCGTTTTTGTTAGTATTATTATTATAAACTTGATTATTTTTTATAAACTTAGTTAATTATTATTATATAAACTTGGTTATTTTTTATAAAACTTAGTTATTTTTATAAAATTCTTTGATCTTTGTGTATAAACATAGTTATTTTTTATAAAATTTAGAAATTTATAAAATGAATTAGTTGTAAAGATATTGAATACTTTATAATTTGTTGCCATTGTTGTTGTTGTTGTCATTATAAACTTAATTAATTTTCTTAAACTTAGTTAATTTATTATTGTTATAAATTTTGTTAATTTTATAAACATTTTCAATTCTTATTAAACTTAATCAATGAAGTTAAATAAGTTATATTTATTTTTATTATTCTTATATAAACTTAGTTAAATTTTATAACACTTAGTTAAATTGGTTAGTACTTTATCGTTTATCATTATTGTTGTTGGTGGTGTTATTGTTGTTGTTCTAAACTTAGTTTTTTTTATGAAACTTGGTTAATTTTATAATTTATTAGTATTAGTATTATTGTTGTTGTTCCTATTATTGTTATTCTTATTATTAGTTACTGTAATAAATTTAGTTAATCATTATAAAACTTAGTTAATTTTATAAACTTAGTTTGGTAGTTGTTAATGTTGCTAGTATGATTTTGGTTGTTATTGTTATAGTTGTTAGTAGTAGTATTATTATAAACTTAGTTATGTTTCATAACTTTTGTTAAATTATTATTATTACCAACTATTATTATTACCAACTTAGTGACTTGTCATAAACATTAGTTAAATTATTATTATTACTATAAACTTAGTTAAATTTTATAAACTTATTTAATTTTTACAAAACATAATTGAAGGAATTAATTACTAAAATCTTAGTTAATATATTTTGATTATTATTATTATTATATAAACGTATTTAGTTTTTATGAAACTTAGATAACTTGGTTAATATTTCATTAATTTTATTATTATTATTATAAACTTATAGTTAATTTATTATTTTTGTTATTTTTATAAACTTATTATTATTTTTGTAAAACTTATAGTTAATATTATTGTTGTCGTTGTTATGGTTATAAACATAGTTAATTTTGATTATTATTATTATATGAACTTGGTAAATCTTGTTCGTTGTTTATCATTCAACCTAAACAAATACTAGTAAAATGAACAAAATTTGATATCTAAAGAACACCCAGCCTAGTTAATCTATTATTATTATGTAAATTTAGTTAATTTTTATTTAAACTTAGTTTGGTTAATATTTTATGATTTATTATTATCAGTATTATTATAATTATCATTATTATAAGCTTAGTTAATTTTTGTAAAACTTATAGTTATTTTTATTATTATTATTATTAATATTATTATTTTTCTATTGTACTCGAATAAAGGAGAGAGTCGTGGAATGGGGAACGTGATAGGTTCTAAATAATGGAAATTGGATTGAGCAAAGGAAGGGCTCAAATCTGAATGAGACAAAGGAGGGCTCGGATGTATGTGCTAAGGAATCTTTGATACTCAGAGTGTTTTATGTTGTAGTTAAAGAAGGGGTGGTATAAGTGGGGATGCTTAAGGATCAATGGAGTGGATCTGAATACCCTGGACCGGTGGCTTTGGATCTAGTGTCTAGCTTTGGACTGCATGACACATATCGAGTGTTGGGCTGCGTTATATGTGAGTACATAGAAAACCGGAATTTCCATTAGTCCCTGGTAGTAAGGAGGCCATGTGAGTCATTATATATTCAGGGCACATGGATTGATAGTGCAGATTGCTTGGTGGATGCAATGGTTGCTTTAGTTGCTTTCTAGGCTATCACTCGAGGATATCATTGGGAGTAGGTACTACAGATAGGGATATCTAGACACTCACCATTCTATTCTGTATAGTGCCTTTATGATATTGCAGAGTAGCATATTATATTACTATGTGCTAACTCTTTTGTTGCAGGGACAGGTCGGGTATGGTTCGTGTACATCTGTTCCTTACTACATTTACTTGTATAGTATTTTGAGATTCATTTATCGCTCACACCAGATTATTGTCTGACCCAAACTTTATGCTTTGCCTCTTATTATCTTGGGTACTCTTAAATGAGTAGACTAGATAACTGGTCTAAGCGATGCAGTAGTTGTGTGGAGGACGAGCTGGATGGAGTTATCTCGTGTTATATACATATATGGACTTCTATGCTTTCCGTTAAGCAGCACTGTGGGGCCTTGGTAATGCTAGGTTATTTCCTTTTATTGAGACAGTAATTTGATAGGATTCAGTTGTATATACTCTATGACTATTGATGTATAACTCTGTGGATTTTATACTCTAATAATTAGTTCACGTCGTTATTACTGTCTCCTTTGTTATATTTGTGATATTATATATTGTCTATGCACTGTTAGATATACGGAAGGTTATGTTGTGTTTGTTATTATTCATCTTGGTAATCATCCTATGATCAGCCCAGCACGACTGCATCACTCTACTTAGTTACTATTTGTGCCGTTAGTATAGGGCAGTCGTCACAACTACCCTCCAAGCAACAATGCAATGTCAGTATTCATTCATACAAGTTTGTTCTGGGACTGAACAAAACCGCAGGCATTACTTCTACTACATCCATTCTGGAATTACCCTTGGGATTAGTAAAAAGTAGCCCTTGTACTTCAAAGAACTCCGTCTTTGATTTCCATCATCTTTAAGATGTCTCCAATTTGAATGCTCATGTTAGTTTGAAGTGGTTTTCGGATAACCTATCCATCCCAGTATCTCCGAACCAACAGCCAATATTTTTTGGTTGAGTCAATCTCAGTTCTTTCAGAATCAAGCGGACTATATAACAGTCCTAAGGGTATCTCCCATATACCCCTTAAAGCTGGAGACATTTCACTGGAATGAGTTCCCTCGAGGGATCTCAAACTCATGAAACTTGTAAATACTTCCTAATTCAAACTGGTCAAGATTTGATAGTCGATTATATCACTATCAAATAAACAAAAAATCAAATCAGATATTTTAATTCATATGGAAACCAAGTATGATTAGGTACACAAGCAACATCAATTCGTACAAAGCACGTTCAAGTTACATAAACAAATTTTAATCCATTTTTAATTCATTTATCCCTTAGTAATTAAAAACCCATTTATATACTTATATATATATATAATTTCAATTTCTCTTTATAAAAGATACATACTTGTATTATGCTATCTCACTATTCTATTATACCATTTTCAATACTTAGAAAACATTTCCATATACTTATAAAATGGTATAAGTATATTTACAAATCTTAGGGGAGATTTCATGTTTCGAAAACCATATTTGAAATGGGTAAAAAACAATGCATTTAAAACATTGATTACTACAAACACACACACTTCATGCTTAATGTCATCTTTAAAACTCTCCTTAAAGATCTTATTACTTTCAAAAGTATAATTAAATTGGTTAAAAACAAATGTTGCTCAAACATCGTTACCATAAACCTTAAATAACTTTTATACTTGTCGTTATCTTTAAAACATATTCATTTAATGATCTTAGTATATCTACTCTTATTAAACAATATAATATACCTTTCTGATTTACTTTACAAATCCATTTATTATAACACAAGTGTTATAATCCAAAAACCTCTTTCGATATTTTGCAACATACTTATCTTCTTTTCCAAACTACTAAAATACTGAAATACTTCTAAAAATATGTATATATATACATATACTAATTTATTTATAAAAGCTAAGATATTTAATATAATACTCTAAACGATTTTAAAAGATATTATAATATAAAAGCCATTTATTACTTAAATAAAATCTTTAACTAATTTTCTAAAATTATATATACTTTAAAATACCCATTAAAATAATTTAATAAGGTTAAAACACTTATTCAGAATATTCCTTAAAATATCTATTTCATAATTTATTTAAAACCCATAAAAACCTGTTTTTTATAATTTAAGACCTTTACATAACCATTCGTAGATGATTATCAAAATAATATCATACTTTGATATTTTTCTCAAACTAATTTCCTTTTGTAAAACACACCAAAACTATGTAGACACAACCAAATATATACTTCACAATATATTCATATTTTAACTAATTTAACCATTGTTAAATATAAGGGATTTCAAAGTGCGTTTATAGCAAATATTTCGCATCAACCATTCACAACAACATATCAAACATGTAAACAACAAGTCCGGGCCACACTACATGTTTTAGAGGGTATATATGAGAGATTATACTATAAATAATTTTGTCACTTACTTTCCAAAGTAAGGAGGGGTCCAAAAATAATAACTTACATTGTTATCTATTTTGATTTATATTTTGCACAACAAATTTTATATCATAACAATATATAAGTCAACTGGTGAGTAAAGTCACCCAAGCCCACACTAATCTAAGACGTAGATAATCCCGATATGAGTGCAACAGTGAAGACGGCGTCTCGATCGGACCTCGTAAGCAAAAGTTATCAATTTTATAAGGTATTTTATAAGGTTTGAGATTAATTCAAATAATTAATTAACAATTATTACATAATTACCTTTATTAAAACAAGGCCTCATCTTCCCTAAATACATATTGCTATGCATAGATACATTTACATGCACCAAACCATACAAGCACAACACCTCTCTCCTCCCCTCCACCTCCACGCTCGAGATTCATCGAACCATCTTCGCCAACGTGTCACCCTTCGCAAGAGCATTGCATCGGACACCACAACCTACAGCTCGACCTCCCCTAGTAAATTCCGACCCGATGCCCTAAAATTCCCCCACGAACTTTGCATTTTGATCCCATCCATCAAAGCGCCAATGACCATCTCCAAAATACTTCTCCGACCACTATGAGTTCAACGGAAAACTCAATTTCATCTTTGGTGCCCTCAGCCTCTTCGCGACTTGCTCACTACTAGATGACAACCTAAATGTTGCGAATCGTCTTGCACATCCACACTTTACAAAATCATCACCACCTGAGCTTTGCGACATGAGAAACATCCTAGTACTCTCGCCTCAACCTAACGCAGCCTAAATCTCCAGAGAACTCAAACCCTAACTTCAGCCATGAATGTCAAGCACATCCAGCGATCACTACATACAAATCAACACACAAGGAAGTGAAGCACATACTAACATGATCCCAGTGGATCCAAAGTCATTGAATTCATTGATATTAGCTCACGAAACATATCATTGAAGGGGCGGTGGCTACTCATTGTTAACAGGAAATAAAGAAAGGTAGAATGAGGAGAAGTGCTGAAAAGGATAAGGGTTGGGGTGTATTTATAGTAAAATTATATTATTATTTTAATTTCTCTTTTTTTTAATCTTCGAATGTCCCCAGCTCGCATGATCATATAGGATACCTGATAATCACGAAACTCATCGCGACACAACAACACATTATTCCGGATATAATGGCACTAGTTTCATCAAATCCGAGACAACATTCCAGAATGATAATTTCATGCTTTCAGAGTTGCTTTGGCCATCGAATCGTCTGATTCCAAACATAAAAATCCTTATACCCATTTCGATTTGCAACGCCGATCCGGACTCAATGGATATGGTCTTGAGTCCTAATTCAACCGTATGCAAAAATCCATATTTTTGGGCCTTCTATTTAATAATGATTCAATATTTAAATTAATCATTTAAATATCCTATCGTTAAAAATATGGGTCTTTATATTCTCCCCTCCTTAAAAAGGATTTCGTCTTCGAAATTCTCAATGGAAGAAAATGTCTTCTAACCCTTAGTCTTAAAGCCCCTTATGTTTCAGAAAATTTCAATAGTACCTTCTTTGAACAGCTAGGTCCAAAAAAATCGCAACATCAATATAAGCCCATATCTAGGATCTCTCGTATATGAGGACAACATAATAACAATTTATACATATGATATACCTTATAGAGTGTGTATGTCACATAGGAAACACACCTATTAAGCATAAACATGTACCAATTTGCGAGCAAGCTAACTCCACTCATGAAACTAAAAACAACTAGCAAGGCATTGCTTTCCTATACTTGTATCTCCTTACCTAACCCAAAAAGAGAGGTAAACATGACAAATGAAACAATGCAACAAATCAACCATCATATGTCATGAATCTAAGCATGATAAATCATATATAACAATCATCTCAAATAAACATGCCATATCAAACCATGTAACTTGCATTTCTAATGTAAAAAAGCATATAATTATATTAAAGCCCATATGATGTACATATGTCATCCGTATGCAATATCAAATCTAATTACTTGCTCGATTATATAAATTCCCTTTTCGAACTAGTATAGTGTGGATGAATTGGGTGTCTATAATACAATGTGGAATGGAACTTAAGGCTATTTTAACACTAGAAGTGGTAAAGTGTGTATTTCAAATATTTAAAACTTACTTATGACTTTAAAACTCTATTTACTCAAATTGCAAATAGAAACCAATAATCACAGGACAAGCAAGTAATAAAGTAAAACGCAGTAAAGCAAATAACACTAGGAATATTTATACTGGTCTAGATTGACCAATCCTAAATCCAGTCTTATACGGCACCATACGGAATTTCACTATCACCGCTTGCTTTCCATAAGGGGCAAGAACACTTTTAAAATCTTGATTTCATGAGCTACAAGATGCACCCTCTTGATTTACAGGCTACAAGAACACCCTTTTCTCTATACAAACAACAATAGAGCATAGCAAGTAGTCGTATCTTCAGTACAGATTCTTGCAGATTCGGTACAATGATCCTATAGACCTTCTAGTGGTAAATATCTTTGAATTCTTTGTGGAATAGGATGAAATCAAAGAGAGAATGATACGATTAAAGTACAAACTCTCTGATATTGTGTGGTTTGCAAATCCTTGAAGAATTGAAGTAAAATAGTATGGATTTGCAAAGAAAATGAAAGAGTATTATTCGATGGATTTCTCTCACAAATATATGGAGATGAAGTATTAAGAGAAAATGAGAATTATTGATATGAATTTTTTTTTCCTGAGCCTTTAAATAGTGGTTGATGAGGCATGCATTTTGGTTAAGTGGAAATGGAAAAATCCCTTGATTTGAATTTTAAAATTGAAAAACAACATGTATGTCCACATACATAGAGGAGATATGTCGAAATATGGTGTTTCAAAAAAAAACAGCAACACCGATAAAGTGTTGTAGATTTAAAGATTTCAAAGTACCTTATATTTATGGATTTTTTATGATTTAGTTGAGGTCAATGGTTGATGATATTCAAGTATAATTGCTATGGGGCTTTAAGAAAAGGTTCTATGATCCATCACTTCAAATAACTCCGTCGTTTTAACAATTGCATTTCTTCTTCAATCGGCTTTGTTCTTCCATTTGCTCTGATTAATCTCCATATGTATAATTTATTTTCTTCATCTGAGTTCTTGTTTATCTCTGTAAATGTCTCCATAATATATTTGAAGGTACTGCACAACTCGGAGAAATGTTCGTAGTAATATTTATATGGTTGTTCATCAAAATCAATATTTAGGGTATTAACAATCTCCCCATTTTGAATGATAACCATATAAATATTTAAGAGATAATATATAATATTTTTTATATTTGAGTCCCCTAACTCTATGTACTCCCCTATCATTTTGCCTAGTATATTTATACATTTTTCCTCCTTTATCATCAACAAAATGGGCGAAAAAGAATTGCTTGAGCACAAATAGACATTATGTATTGAGTTTTTATATAGAGATATATATATAAATGTATATAAATAAAACTCATGAGAGGAAGCAAAATCGATACAAAGCACGAAATAAAATATTTAAAATAAGAGGATTTTTAGAGTTACCAACATTGGCGATGCCAACAACATATCCTTTTGAATTATATCCAAAGTTCACAATCTCACCATCTTTGTATATATGTCGCTTGGTATCTATGGATTTCTTGTCATATGCTTTGAACATCCACTGTACAGTATCCATTGTTCAGTACATGAAAAATATAAAATATACGCACCGGTACCCTATTTTATTTTAGGATCCATGGGTTTAAGTTTTGGGAAGCCAAACCCACGAAGAGTTTGAACGCCCATTCAAAATATAATCATCAGTTAAATGATCTCATTATTATCTAACCTTCTAGGAACCCATAAATTAATGAACCTATTTGGGGATTTAACTTTAATTTCCTAGTTTTTGTTTTGAACTTGGTAGCCTTAAAAAATTTAGTACTTTGAGAACTATTTTTCTTTGATTTGGGCTTAAGGGTGTATCCAAGTCCATGTTTATTATTAGTGGGTATAGATTAAGATAATAAATTTTCTAGATTATCCTTTCCATAATTAAATGTATTAATGTCAGTTTCATTTTATCAAAATCCTTATTATAGTTAAGAATAACGTTGTCTAGAGATGTTATTTTGTCATTTAAATCGGTAATCTTTAACATTATTGAAAGATTTTCTGATCTTAAGGGTACATTTTCACCTTTTTAATTGTTCAAAACTTTCAAGTTTCAAATCATCATTAAGTCCATTAAGTCTTTTAATTTCATCTTCTAAACATTGTTTTTCTTCGGGTAACATTTCGTTAAACATTAATCTATCTATCTCTACTAAACTAATCTTTTACTCTTCTCTAAGCATTTTATATCCCTTATACATATCATTTATAACGTTACTAATTTCATTGTTAAAATTCCATACCTGGTCATCCTTTGCCACGAAGCACATGTAGGCATTTTCTGTTCTGAATCACATTCACTCGATGATCTATCTGAATCATCCCGTATTGCATTGAATGCCTATTTCTTCTTCTTATTGAAAGTGTTTGAAGAGTACTTTGACTTCTTCAGATTTGGACGGCCTCTTTTCAAATGATCGGGTTGGTCGCATTCGAAACACTTAACAACATTTCCATTTCTGGAATTAAAGTTGTTAATTTTTTGAAGTTTGTTCATCTTCCTATATTTCAAGAATTTCTTAAAGGTCATGAAATTGATTTCCTCATCATCATCGTCTGGTTCATGATTATTGTTTGTAGCAATACTGGTGATTTTTCTCATTTGATTGATTCATTTTTCTAACTTGCAACTTTACTTCATAGGACATTAGATTACCAATTAATTTTTTTATTTTTATAGCACTAATATCATTGACTTCTTCGATTGCCATAGTCTTCTGATCACATTCACTAGAAAGTGAATTTAAGATCTTTATGACTTTGTCTTCTTCAATAACATTCATTCCTAATGATATTAATGCATGTAATATATCCTAAAATCTAAAATACTTATTAGAAATGGATTCATTTTATTTCATTCTAAACAGTTAGAATTGATTAGTTAACATGGATATCTTTGTCTGTTTAACTTTTCTAGCGCCTTCTTTTGTGACTTGCAGTGTTCTCAAATTTTTGTGTGCATTTTTACAAATAGATACTCTGTTAAATTAATTTTTATCAAAGACGCAGAATAAAATATTCATAGCCTTTAAATTCTTTAGTGCTTCTGTCTTTTGATGGGTGGTCCATTATGTATAATACATTTTGGGCTTAGCGTACTTAGTTTGGGTAATATTCCAAATATCTAAACCATTAGATTGCAAATAAATTTTCAACCTACAAGCCCTGTTGCCATAATTACTACCATCAAATAATGCGGGGGGGGGGGGGGGAGGGGTCTAGCAGCAGATTGTCCTTCTACAAAAGTGTTAATGGAAGTGTTATTAGCCATTTATATTTTTCAAAAATCAAGTTATGAATTTTTGAAAACCAGTGCTCTGATACCAAATGTGGATGAATGTGGTTTCTATATTACAATGTGGAATGGATCTTAAGGCTATTTAAACACTAGAAGTGGTAAAGTGTGTATTTCAAATATTTAAAAATTAATTATGAATGTAAAACTCTATTTACTCAAATTGAAAATAGAAACCAATAATCATAGGACAAGTAATAAAGTAAAAGCAGTAAAATAAATAACACCAGGAATTTTTATATTGGTTCGAATTGATCAATCCAACATCTTATCTTGTACTGCACCATACAGAATTTCACTATCACTGCTTGTTTCCATAGGTGGCAAGAATACCTTTACAATCTTGATCTCTTGGGCTATAAGATGCACCCTCTTGATTTACGGGCTACAAGAACACCCTCTTCTTTATACAAATATTGCAAGTAGTCATACCTTTAATACAGATTCTTACAGATTCGGTACAATGATCCTATAGACCTCCAATGGTAATATATCTTTGAATTCTTTAAGGAATAGGATGAAATCAAAGAGTATGGACTTGCAAAGAGAATTGAAAAGTATTCAGTGAAGTCCGCAGGTGCGGCGCAGTGGAAAGGAGGCTTGGGTTCTGGTAAAAAGACCTAGGTTCGATTCCTACCATGTGCTTCCCTATCCTATATAAATGTACCCGGGGGTATGGGGGCTTGGATCAGCGGACGGCTTTACTATACCCTCCTCAGGAGTTTACCGGCCCGCCGGGTTCTCCTGGGTTTTTCAAAAAAAAAAGTATTCAGTGAATATCTCTCATAAATGTATGTAGATGAAAGATTAAGAGAAAATGAGAATTATTAATATGAAAATTCATTTTCTAGAGCCTTTAAATAGTGGTTAAAGAAACATGCCTTTTGGTGAAGAGGTGGCGGGAAAATACCTTTATTTGAATTTTAAAATACTGAAAAACGGCATGTATGTTGACATACATAAAGGAAATATGTCGACATATGGTGTTTCAAAAAGAAAAGCAACACAATAAGGTATTGCGGATTTTCAAATTTCCAAGTACCTCATATTTGTGGATTTTTTATGATTCGGTTGAGGTCAATGGGTGATGGTCTTCAAGAATAATTGTCATGGGGTCTTTAACAAAAGATTCTAAGATTCATTACTTTAAATACCTTTGTCGTTTCAACAATTGCATTTCTTCTTCAATCAATTTTGGTCTTCCATTTGCTCTAGTTAATCTTCATATATTTAATTCATTTTCTTCCACTGAGTTCTTATTTATCTTTGTAAATGTCTTTATAACATATTTGAAAGTACTGCATAACTCGAAGAGATGTTAGTAGTAATATTAATATGGTTGATCATCAAAATCAATACTTAGGGTATTAACATATAGATCACTTGCCCACTCTAGTGCGAACTCCGATCCGGTTCCTTGATTAGAAACCTATGTTCTTCTTACATAGCCATATACTATGATAGAAAACTTTGGTATCATATCAAGAATCCATATCATGTGTTTGCTATTAAGAATTTAGTAAAAAAATCCTTGTTTAGGCGAGTGTAAATCACCTTGAAATCATGTACTCAAATCCTGGATCAAGAACTATTATGGGAATAAAACAATCTACTTAAAACTTATATATTTAATTATATTGGTTTCTTAACTTACTAATTATTTTTAATTTTAAATCGCATTCATCTGCATTTGTAGTACTTCATTTAATACTAAAATCATTTATGCACCATTTCATTGAACATTACCCAAGTTTATTAAACATTTCATAACTCAAGTTCATGTTCGTATAAAACTCTTCTACATCCTAAGGTATATACACAATATCAGATTTTTTTTTACTTAACATGGGTGTTCAAAAATTTAAAACTTGTTTTAACTTACTATCTTTCCATTCTTCGGTTATAAAACTATACTTTTATATTTTCGTCAAAACATTTAGCTACAATTTCTATATCACTTCAGGAGTTTCGACTGTCCAAAACCGCCGAAAATTTTCCATTTTATTTCAACGAATGAAAACTACTAAATAATATCATAATAAAATGCACAAACTAAACTAGCCTAATGCATAGGATAAATGCGTCCATAAAATAACTTAACAAAAAGCTTAAGAAATAAACGCCGGTTTTATTTCAAATCAATTTAAAATAATATATATATATAACTTTTGTATAACAAATATTACTTTTGAGATTTAAATCAAAATCTGTTTTGTTAAAACAACTTTGTAGCAAACTGCTATGAAGCATCCCCCACTTTGAAACTCCAAAATAAATGTCGGATGTTGTAGTCATCACTAGAATTATTGTCAAGCGATAGAAGTGGGTTCGGTACTTTCTATCTCCCTAAAAATCCTTTTAAAATATTTCTATTCTTAAATACTTTCAAATAATACTACTACCAATTTCTCGAGAACCTCAAAAACCATTTTTCAAAAGCACCATGATTTAAGTCCTCAAATTCTCAGTTTAAATCCATTTTATTTTTAAACCATATATATATAAAGTCTCTTTCTTATATAAAATCATTTCTCAAATATTTATTCCAAAATATCTCACCTTCCTTTTAATAAACATCTTTTATTAAAATCCAATGTTATCCTAACATGATCACCGGACGTCTTATATTCAAACTATGAAACTTAATTCACAAGGTGTTCTTTCAATGTTCCCATAATTTCTATCCACCCAACTAATGCAAATAAAAAGGTAAATTGCTAATAGATTAGCAAATGGTAGTCAATGCTAATAAACTGGACGAGCCTAACTACTCAATAAACAAATAATAACTAATGCCCCTAACTAGAGGAGCATGACTAATCAAATAATAAATGATAATAATTGAATATTATCATTTCCTAACAAACAAACACACAAAAATAACTATATCCATTTTTGAAAATTATTCTTTTATAAATAAAATATAATCCTAGGTAAAATTATTTCACTTACCAATATCAAAACAATACTATGTCGGTTTGCCTTGTTCAAGTGTTAAGAGATCCCCATCAATAATGTTGGCAATACGTATTGACTAGAATCCATAATCCACTTTACAGACCAATCAACACAATATAAAACATTTTTATAACAATAACAAATACGCACTCTCATATATATAGATACACTCTGTTATCCATATATTTTCTAAGAGAATGAACAAGAAGATATAGAAGGAAATAAAGGTAGTGTTACTGTAAATACATATGTCGAGCATCTAAAGAAGTCATGTCATGCCTACAAATGCTTGTCTACTTAATAAATCTGTGATTATACATTGAACATTCAAGTTAATAACATAGCAAATGTCTAACATAATGATATCGAGTCAGAAGGGATGTTGAATTTGAAGGCAAGAAGAGGAATCGAACTTATAGATATAGAAGCAGCTTTAAAGAAATGGTATCGAGTTCATAAAAGGATAGGGTTATCGTACATAAATATATAGGATGTCGAACGCCTAAAAAAGGATGGCAAGCTTTCAAGGATGTCGAATCCCAAGTGGTTGGCAAACATAAGGGTTGTCAAACCTCAAAAATGATAAAGGTATCACACCAAGGTTCCAAATCTGTGGGATGTCGAACCACAAGAGTTACCGAACTTGAATAAAGGACAAAAGGGTGTCAAGCCTCAACAACCTTAGAGGTTGTCGAGCATATAAGGAGGAAGAGATGCCATGCTCCACCACCTCAAATTATTATGGTGGTTCCCTGACACCCTCTAGAGTGTTCCTGCAAAGTTTCGTTCGATTTCGTTAAGATTTGAGCGAGTTATGGATGATTCTTCTGGACCAGATGACCCATGAAGACGGATGATCAAACTAACTCCAAATGACTTGATATTTGGATAAGGCTCTTAAATAGAAGATACAAAGACAACCAAACCAAAATCACTCAAAAATATCCTAAGTGGATGGATAGCTAGCTATCCATCCCCTGTGGATAGCTAGCTATCCATCCCTTGTGGATAGCTAGTGATCCATCCCTTATGGATAGCTAGCAATCCATCAAGATAGGTTGGATCACCCTCAAACTTTTCGAGCTCCTTCGTAGCACTAAGTAAAGGCTTCTGGTAGAAAAATATGCTAAGTTGATGAATAGTTAACGATCCATCCCTTATGGATAGCTAGCGCTCCATGGCCTATGGATAGCTAGCGATCCATAGAAATGACTCAGATTGATTTGAGATTTTCGGTGATGATTTGGCATAACTACTGGAGACTTCTGCACTTGGACTTCTGGCCCAACACTAACTGAATTCTCCTATAAATACACACCTACGTGCAATTAGAGATGGATCTTTTCTGGAGAGAGAGCCACCATTACTCTACTGGAATTCCTTCACTTCTTCAACTTTCTTCTTCCTCACAACAGTCATCAAGGGGGTTACTGTGATTCTCCAGTCAACCCTTGTACTTGTGACTTATTCTAACTCATTGTAACTTAGATCTAAGGACTAACTAGTTGATATCCAGATAGATTCAACTAGTATAATCATAATAAAGATTGATTAAAGCGGACGTAGGCTAGAGTCAGCCGAACCACAATAAAACTTTTGTGTCTCTTTTCTTACTTTTGCTTTTTATTTGTTGTTTATCTAAGATTTG
Source organism: Allium fistulosum (assembly GCA_030737815.1). Lineage (NCBI taxonomy): Eukaryota > Viridiplantae > Streptophyta > Magnoliopsida > Asparagales > Amaryllidaceae > Allium > Allium fistulosum. Next base: position 1,362,428,428 of record CM060903.1, on the reverse strand, counting down.
TGCTGCTGATTATCTACACGGGCGCTTTCACACTTGATCCAGGGTGTTGATCCATTTTTTGGATTAACAGAGGTTGTCAAGCATATAAGGAGGAAGAGATGCCATGTCCCACATAGTTTCTAGAGATATCGAATGCATAATCATAAAGAATGTATATCAGGACTCTATGAATATCGAGCCTTTATAATTATAGTGATTGTAAGCATGTAGAAGTGGCAAAGGATGTCGAACTTCAAAGAATATAAAGGATATCGAATATCCGTAGTTATCAAGGATGCCACTTATCGTCAATATTCAAATGGATTTCGAATGACATCAATATGAAGATAGATATCGAATTTCATCAGAACCACAAAGGATGTCAAATATTAATGGTTGTGAAGGATGCCTATTGTTATGGAGGATATCGAAAGTCAGCAGTGTGAATAAGGATGTCATAAATCATCAATGTGGAAAGGACGTCGTAAATAACCAATAAGGTAGGATGCCACATTTCATCAATATAAAGAAGGTTGATGCATGTCATCAATGTAATGAATGATCCCAAAAACTCAAGGATGCCGAAGGAAATGTGGCCGCCAGGTTGCCTACTTCAACTCCTATAAATACGGACCCCATAACTTCATGGAAGGAGCAGATCTTTTCTTTCTCTCTTGTTCAAAATAAAAAAATTGTAACCCTAAATTGAATTGGGGAAAAATCAAGAATTGATTTGTAACTTTTGAAACTTATGAACAAGGACTTGGACAAATGACATTGCATAACCTATTTACCTGATTGTGCAAATTTGGCTATTATTGAACAGGGACGTGCATATTACTAATTTTTGGATTCAGACTTGACTTTTAGCCTTTATCTTGCACAAGGCTACTTAAGCCCTTGTCTAAATTAGTGTTTAGTTTGCATAATGACTATTTTCCCTTCTTAACATATAGACAATGGAGATTGGCTTATGTGAATTTCTTATCTTGCCCATTAATGAATGATTAGTGCACTATTATGGAAATAACTCATTTCATGAATCATGGAGGACCCCACCTACCCACTTACCATGATTTACAATTAGGAACTAATGCACATGCTAAATGATCATTAAAGTTATATGCACACTTAATGGAGGATTATCTCATGCTAATGATAACTTGATGGCCATACTTTCTCGAGGGTAATTTGGGTAGTTCCCAAAAATATGATTAGGGTTTCCAAATACGTATAAATACCCCATATGTTCATGTAATTAATCCCTTAGCCTCATTTGAGCCTCCTCTTTAGTTAGTTTAATTTTAGGCTCAAAAATAAAATATAAACTCTCTTTTCTTTTTCATGGCTACTTTGCCATTTTCTTCTTTCATGTAGTTTTCTTTTTTATGCAATTTTAGTTCATGCTCTTTCCTATTTACATGCTCTCTTTCCTCTTATGTTAGTAGCTTACTTTCATTTCTTATGCAAGTAGAATAGCTTTTATTTTATTTTAATTAGCTCTCTTTTACTTAGCTTGCATTTTCTTCTTGTTTTTATTTCATGTTGAATGCTACATTTTTTGAAATGATAACAAATGTGAAAGGCTAAACCCCTTCAATTTATGGGTAATGAAGCTCTTTTCATCATGTAGATTCAACATTTTGATAATTTTTTATTTCTTTTTCTGCTTAATGGAAATATTTGAATGGGTTAAATTTTGTTGTTTTAGCATTGAATTTGATAGCCTATGTTGTTGACACCAAATAGGCTATGATTAAACAAACACAAATTACCTCTTCATCTACATTTGATGGCCTATAGTTAATAGATCATGCTTAGAATAGATTTTATTTTCAAATTCATTGTCAATTTTCATGAGAGTTAGCAAGTGGTTTAGTGGGTATGTTAAAGTTTGATGGTTTATAACGAGCTAATTAATAGCACAAATATTCCATACTTATGATAAACATATCAACTAAACTCACTATTGATCAAAAGAGAGGTCATAATTTCATGTAAGTTGATTTATGTGATCTTGAGAAGGACATTGCCTCTAAATTGCCTTCAAACTCTCATATTTTTATTCATTTTCTTTTGCTAGTTTATTTACATTTTTTTTAGCTCAAAAACATTTCAAATATTGGTTTAATTTGATTGAATAGAAATTTTAAAATCTAAACAATTCCCTACGGATCGACATGTACTCATCACGTACTAAAATTGTACGTCGTGCGCTTGCGGTTATTTTTATTTAAAATTTGATCGGCTATTTTTTTAATCCGATAGGAAATTGGTCATCAAACAAGTTTTTGGCGCCATTGCCGGAGAATTTATTTGATTTTAATTTTCTATTCTTCGAATTATTTTTATTTGATTTTATTGTGTGTTAGTTTGCATTTAAAAAAAATGTGTATATGTTTGTTGTGTGATTTGATTTTGTGTGCTTGTTTCTTGTTTTCTGGTTGCATTTGCATTTGCATTTACATATTTTTTTTAAAACATACACAAGTGCATTTCAAAACAAAACAAAAATATTTATTGCAAATTACAATTCATTTTCTGTTTTTTTTACAATTTACATTTCAGTTTTTTCTTTTTCTTCACTTCCTACATTTCATTGTTCACTGCAAACTAACACAGACCTCCCTCTGTCCACTTTTGTACACACTGCATTTCATACAAATTGTTGCAACCTCCTACACAATCAATCAACAACTCCTGACCTAACATTCACTACACAACCAGACTTAAAATCCCGATCTCCAACCTGCCTGAATCACATACTCATACAACATACTCACCAAACCACCACAACAATACCAGCCACAACTTCCACTGTGCACACTATTTCAGTGCATACTGTATCACCCCAACATTCCACTGTGCACACTATTGCCCTACTTTGCTTGTTGCCACTCCCACATTCATTGATCATCAAACCACCGATACAAAACAAGTGCACAACCTCCAAAAACCACATCACTGCCGCATATCACCTTCCCCTGCCTGCTGACATAACATTCACCATATTACCAAGCTATCATCACACCCCACTGCCTACACTACTTCATCAACTACCCACACTCGTCATCTCCAAAAACCACTGCTTTGCTGCACATTCACCTTTACCACCTACTTGGAACAAATTTTTGAAACTGTGCACACTTGCCTTGACCACCAACCACCTGTCTCTGCCCACAACTCAAACTATCATATACAACATTTTTCTTCAACAACTTCTTGATCATCTCAAACCATCACTAGGCTTCATCACAAAACACTCCATCAAAGCCTTCATCTCAGCATTCATAAACACTGCTCCCCCTTGCAACCTGCCACACTTGCAAACTTCACCAGGAACCACAAACCTGCAATCACCACTTACACTCACTTCACATTCCATATACCTCTACCACTCTCCCCCTACATCATTCAACATAACCACATTTTCATATATATCATCAGCCTCTTCATTACCCACCATCCTGTCAAAACACTTCCCTATTTCACAGAGCTCTTCACCATCATCAACAATCTCTGTTGCCAATATTGCCTACGAACATCCACCTCAACCTATCAACTTACCTACCATACCACTTTCTCAACCATTCCAGCCACATAGCACTGTTACTTCAAAACAGCTCCCATCTCCTTCAACCTACCATCACAGTTACCAATCTCCACAAACATCCTTCAAACTAAACCGCTATCATCGTTACTACAACCACAAACATTACCCACTACTGCAGTATTCACTTCAAGGCAACATCATCATTCACAAACCATACCTCTTCAACCTTCACTTCCACAAACATAACAGCGAACTGTGCATATCTCCAACACACAAACCATACAATACAACAGCTACCACAACAGTTCATCTTCACTTCTCTTATATACAACAGCAACCATATAATATAACCATAACAACAGACCGCCACTTTATCACTGACCTCACTGACACCCACACTTGCACTACCATCAATACAGTCTCCATCAGCCAATAACTCATTCACAAACTACAACATCAGTCCAACATTCCCACCTGCATATCCACCCACTACCCTGCATTGTCACCACTTCTTCCTACAAACCAGCTATCAACCGACCGCGACCCAAATCCCCACTGCCCAATCGCCAATCTGTCAACCCGAAATCGACTCACCTGAACCACTCACCTGAACCACCACCTGAAATCACCCAATTTGACCACCCCATTTGCACTCGCGACCACAAACCCTATCATCACCAATCGCCTCGAACAACCTACAACAAACCACACGACCTTCATCAAACCCTCCTTCACAATCGAACACCAATCGAGTCCAATCCATCAACCCGAAAACTTCAATTCTACAGCTCAAATTTACTTCTACAGCAACTTGAAACTAATCACCGATTTCAATTGGTCGCAATAGCAGCAACAAACCCGCGAACCTCTATGCGTTTGGATTTTGAATTCGATTTCATTTTTTACAAAGAAATTGGAATGTGGTTTGCGTTTTTCTTTCTATCTTTTTACATGGAGAAGTAAATTTTAATTTTGTTTTAGTGGGCCGGGTTGGTTCATGTGTGTGTTGTTTTTATTAGTGATTTAGGGAGTTGATTTGTTGTTGTGCTTAGTTTAGTTTTTCTTTTCTTTTTTTAGTTTGTTTCAGTGTCTTATTTAAATCATTGGCTTATTTAACTTGATTTTGCAAATTTGACTATTACTAAAAATCGACGCGCGTATGACTAATTTTTGGATTCAAACTTGACTTTGAGCCTTTATCTTGAACAAGGCTACTTAAGCTCTTGCCTAAATTAGTGTTTAGTTTGCATAATGACTATTTTTTCCTTTTTAACATATGAATAATGGATTGTGGCTTATGTGAATTGCCTATCTTGCCCATTAACAAATGATTATTGGACTATTACATATTCACATAACTTGCCTATTTTATCCTTGGACATGTGACAATGGACTTTTGAACACTTCCATATCAAAAGTTTATGGACACCATGAAAACATTTCAAATAATATCATCTCGTATAGAGTTTTGCATTATTAAGCCAATATTTTGTTTAATAATACCCTAGTGACCCATCGAAGCAATGTCACTCTAAATAACATCACGGGTGTTAGATCAATTTTTGGCTCAGCATGGCACTATGCGTGTTAGTTCAAGCTTTGGGTTAACACACTCAAAGTCATTCAAGGGTGTTACTAACCCTATCAATAATGAGTTACTCGTTCTAGGGTATTAATAACCCTATCTCTAATGAGTTCACCCCACCAAGGCCAAGGTATTCGCTCAACCTAAGCTCTGATACCTCATGTCATGACCGGCCTTTTCGACTCTCTAAACTCGACACTAATACATCCAAGGTATCCATGTGTCGAGCATCCAAGTGTCAAAAAGACAAATTATTGGGGTGAAAGAAAAGAAAAGACAAATATAATTTCACTTCGTGACTAGTAATATATAATATAAAATAAATTATTACAAAAGGAACATTGATATACATACAACAGTCGGAGTAAACTAACTTATCATCAGCCTGGATAGTTATAAGAGCATGTCTTCACAAATGCTGATGAATACAAACAAGAAATGTAATGGAATATAAAATACGTGAATAGGTGTTGGAGGCATCCAGCTCGTCATTTGAAGTTCCAAAGCGTCCATAAGTAAATCTAGAACTATACTCGGGGCTTACATAAGCATTATAAGAAAATAACACTTGGACTAGTCTGGTAAAACAGAGTGAGAAACTCCAATCATATGAATTCTTATATCTATAAAACCTTCAAAATTAAAGGTATCTTGTAAGACCACACCGTACATAAACACAGATGTGTTTTTACCTTACAATAACCAAATCATTTTTATTAGAAAATTAAGTGATATTATAATAATGTCTATGGTTTAAAATAAATATTTAAAATAACCGGATTGGTTGCACTAGTTACATTCAATAGCATATTTAGTATACAACTAAGTTCGTAAGGCATGTATTGGAAAATGGATTCCATAAAATGACAAGGCACCAGGGTATCACCTACCAAAATACATCTTTAGATAAAATGTACCGAGGTTCCTTGCAACTCCTGCCCTATCTAGATTAGGTGATGACCATGTCCTAATAGATGCGACCCACATAGCAATGCTCCATATCCCATGTTTTAGTCATTACCGTGTGTGAGGCTTGAGGCTACGTTTTACATTTTTTAGCAAATCCTACATGGAATGCTAACACAGCCCTTTGGGCAACAATGCAATATCAGCATTCATCCATACAAGTTTGTTCTGGGACTGAACAAAACTGAAGGCGCTACTTCTACTACATCCATTATGGAATCACCCTAAGGATTAGTATCAAGTAGCCCTTGTACTTCAAAGAACACCATCTTTTATTTCCATCATCTTCAAGATGTCTTCAATTCGGACGCTCATGCTGGTTCGAATTGGTTTTCGAATAACCTATCTGATCCCAGTTTCTCAGAGTTAACAACTGATAGTTTTCGGTTGACTCATTCCTGGTTCTTTCGGAATTAAGCGGATATATAAGAGTCCCAAAGGGAACTCCCATATACACCTTCAAGCTAGAGATGTTTCATCGGAATGAGTTCTCCCAAGTGATCTCAAACTGTATAAAAACATGAAGCTTATACATACTTTTGAAGTCAAAACTGGTTAAGATTTGATAGTTGGTTATTTAACTATCAAATATGCAAACAATCAAATCAAATATTTAATTTCATATGGTAACCAAGCGTGATTAAGTACATAAGCAATAACAATTCATACAAAGCATGATCAAGTCACATAAAGGACTTTTAATCCCTTTTTAGTTAATTTATCCTTTGTTAATTAAATACCAATTTATATACTTGTATATTTGTTTTTCAGTTTCTCTTTATAAAAGATATATACTTATATTCTACTATCTCACTGTTCATTTATACCCTTTCCAATACCTAGAAAACATTTCCATATATTTATAAAATGGTATAAGTATATCCACAAATCTTAGCGGAGATTTCATATTTCCAAAACCATATTTGAATAGGGTAAAAAAACAATGCCATTGAAAACATTGTTTACTACTAACCAAAACACTTCACGCTTAATTGTCATGTTTAAAACTCTCCTTAAAGATCTTATTACTTTTCAAAAGTATAATTAAATTGCTTAAAAACAAATGCTGCTCAAACATCATTACCATAAACCCAAAATCACTTTTATACTTGTCATTATCTTTAAAGCACATTCATTTAAAGATCTAAGTATATCTACTCTTATTAAATAAGGTAATATACCTTTTAATTAACTTTACAAATCCATATATTATAACACAAGCGTTATAATCCAAAAACCTCTTTCATTTAATTCCAACATTTTATCTTCTTTTCCAAAATACTAAATATACTAAAATACTTTTAAAATACACACACATACTACTTTATTTGTAAAAGTTAAGATATTTAATAAAATACTATAAACAATTTTAAAATATATTACAGTATAGAAGTCGTTTATTACTTAAATAAAATATTTCAATAATTTTTTAAAACTGTATATATAGTTTAAAATACCCATTAAAATACTTTAATATGGTTTAAACACTTATTTCGAATATTCCTTAAAATATCTATTTCATAATTTATTTAAAACCCATAAACACCTATTTTTATAATTTAAAACCTTTACTCAACCATCAATAAATGATTATCAAAATAATATCATACTTTGATATTTTCTATGACAACCCGGATCCTTTGACATGCCAAACACCACCATATCAAGAAACACGGTTCATCGGTTTGTGGAAAAAGTAGTATCACAGAGACTAAGATATCAATGAAGAAATAATCTATCTAATCCAAACATCATTACAGCGGAAACATAATATTAGATATATGGATAATCTCATAATAACAGTAATAAAAATCTCAAAAGCATCAAAATATCTAAGTCTCAAAATATCATAGTCTTAGAAAACCAACGGTACATATCAAATATCATAGTACAATAAAAATAATCCCTCAAAAGCAAAATACTAAAGGAGCAAATTTACTGATAGGAAATACATGATAAAGGATAAAATAGAAATAGACTCCAGGCACGATAATCTAAAGGCAGCATGGACCTATCAACGACTACTTTGTCCACGTGTGGTGGGGGAAAAATAGAATGGGTCAGACATAAAATCTTGTGAATGAGAACAAGTCTAACATGTAATTAAATACAGCTGAATTCAAGTCTACTCTTTGGTGATATAGGGTGTGTGTACTATGTCCATGCACCTAAGATTGCAAGCCTAAGGTCATCTACCTAACAGTCATCATCCTAACGGTCATCAGTCTAACATCTAGGGGATAACAACAAACCGCATCTCACCAAACGACCATCTAGTTTTGGTGAAACTACTGCCCCACTTTAACTCACACTAGGCTAGAGAGGAAGAACACGCATGCAAACTCGCATAGTGACTCATCGTATGCACCTGTGTCCAATCCCTAGACCTAGTAGTAAAATTCCTCTTATGCACCCCAAGGAGTTACTGCGCTTAACTTTGCCGATATTGGGTACCACCAAGCTTTCAATGTCTATGCCCATACAAGCCCATGGGATTGTCCATGATCCAGTCTCTGATTCCAACACTCTGACTAACGATGGAAATCCAATCCCAACAGCCTCAACTAATGATGGGTAATTTGGTCCCGACACTTGTGCACGCCTTTTGCAACATTAGTTACACGTCTTAATGATACTTTGCATCCTATTCTACGGTACAGAAATGTGAACTAAGTCCTCCATCTCAAATAAGAACACCTAAATGTGTCTACGCTAGTCAAGAAATTTAGAGAGCAACAGGGTTCATACCCCTATCAGCTCAAAGCCCCAAACAGTCTACTAAGTCTAAAGTGACTTACGATAGTCGACCTACACTAGTCTTAGGTCGATATCCTACAATCCAGACATCTTTCAATTTACTTGTTTTAAGTAAGTTAATCATTTCATTTTATTTTCACACTTAATCCAAACATCTTTCAATTTATTTGTTTTAAGTAAATTAATCCATTTCATTCAATTATCAGACATAATCCATTTCAATTATCATACATAACCCATTTCAATTATCAGATGTATTCCGTTTAATTCTTATTTCAATTGGGCTAATATGTTTGTCCTATTTTTACTATGGTCATCGCAACCTTTACTTTATTCTAATTAGCAATTTATAGGTGTCAAATCCAATTTTAGCATATGATTTATGGTTTTACAGCTTACATATGTCAATTGCAATTAGATAAAAAGATCCATTATTCAAGATTCCCAATTTAATAAATTAATTAATTAATACCATAATTAACAGTCAAATCAGCATAGGGTAGAAACTAAAATCAATTAATTTAGTTAACTTGTTAAATCTGCAACCACTCACCTCTGTCCCATGCTTTTAGGTTTGCCTCAGACGTCGCAACCTTTCTTCCGTAAATCCACTCAGGTCTCTTCTCCAATTGCTAGATCTTTTTTTTATTTTAATTTAGATTGAGATTTGGAATAGAATTGAGGTTTAGAAATTGATTTGGGAAATTAGGGTTTAGGGTTTTATTTTGGCAGAGCTTCGCTGTAATGGAGAGAATTAGGTTTTAGGTTAACCTTAGCTATCAATTTATAGGGGAAAAGCTCAACTTAATATCGTCAGATCGAGCCTATAATCATCTTGTTCGTCCCTGAAACCGTGGCCAACAAGCAACGATCTCGCACGACAAAATGAATTGTCTCCAAGTCGCCGCGACCCTACGATCGACCATAGGTCGAGTCGACCGCCCACGATCGACCTGGGTCCATCTAGCTCAACCTAGCCCTAGTTGATTTCTTTTTTCCTATTTTCTATTTTTCTTTTCAATTTCTTATTTATAAAGCTCGGATTTCAACAAATTATATATGAAAATTGTCCAGAAAATTATTACAGACACAATGGTGTAAGTCCTGTAGTCAATTTCGGACGTTTTTGAAAATTCTATTTTTAGGTTAATTATTTTCTTTTAATTTTCTTTTCTTATTTATTTCTAGAAAATCCCTGGGTGTTACATTCTCCCTCCTGAAAGGATTTTATCCCTGAAATCTCTAAGGATAGAAGAATAGAAATAATAACCAGCAATCAAAGTCTACATCCATCTACTCATCCAACATCCATAGCAACCATAGTCCTTAATAATTCTAATGCAATTATGTAATTATGCAACATGGAATGCATATGAACTTGAACTAATGCAAAAGTGTAGTCGGTCAACTGATTCAGTCGACCTCCTATTTGTGCAAATATGCACATGCCATGCATTGAAATATATGCAAGGTCCTAAAATAACTAATACTTCTACACGTATGCTCAGTCATACATCCAAATGCAACATCCATATGCAAGAATCATCCATGGATAACAACCAAAATTAACAAACAATATGCATAAGATATGAATATGTGGGCCTAAGGGACTCAATATCCTAGTGTATGTAATGCGACCACTTCCATTCATAAACACCCATGTACATCTAATAGCATCCATCAACCATAACATGTCTCATTGACATGTTTACAAACATACCTATCATCTAAAGGTCTCTGCCTAATATAGTCTAACCTCCCCCCAAGGTTCTAACTACAAAAAGATAACAATGTAGGACGTCCTAGAAAAGAGTTGTGGGTTAGATGCTCGAATACTCTCCTCGTGCTCCCAAGTACTCTTAATTGGGTCGTCTCCCCACTGAACCTTAACTAATCTAATCTCCTTATTGTGGAGCTACTTAGTGTCATGCTCTAAAATGCGGGTAGGTACATGGCAAACAAGTGACTCACACTCCACCTCAACTTCCTTCAAACTACTAAGTTCTACAGCCGAATTTTGCAAGCACTTTCACAAGTGAGAAACATGGAAAACATCATGAACTTCAACCAACTTCTCCGGAAGTCTAATTCTATAAGCCAATCTCCCAATCCTAGAAAAATGGAAAAGGGTCCAACAAACCTCGGAGGTAGCTTCCCCAAGCTTCCAAATCTCATCACATGTCCCAAACCGCAAACTCCAACTTAGAGCGCCTCCTATCTGCATAAGACTTCTATCGGTCCTGAGCTATCTTCATCCTCTTTCGAATCAAGTCCACCCTCTCTGAAGTTTCCGTACCATATCAGACCCAAAGGTAATCCTATCTATAGTATCCCACCAACAAGATGGCGATCTACAAGGTCTGCCATATAAAGCCTCGAATTGTGCCATCCCTATGCTAGCCTTGTAGCTATTATTATAGGCAAACTTTACTAGTGGCAAATGATCCTCCCAAGAGCCTCCAAAATCAATGATATGCATCCTAAGTAAATCCTTCAGAACCCAATTCACTCTCTCTGTCTGACCATCAATTTATGGATAGTATGTTGTACTCAAGCCCAACTTAGTACTTAAAGCCTCCTGTAGACTCCTCTAAAACTCGCTAGTGAAGAGTGGGTCTCTATCATTAACTATACTGGTAGGTACTCCATGAATTCTAACCACCTCCCTACTATATAAAGTCGCCAATGAAGCTATTGTCCTAGTGCTCCTCATAGGTATGAAATGAGCGCACTTGGTTTGTTTATCCACGATGACCCAAATGCCCTCATTCCCTCTCCTAGATCTGGGTAATCCATCTATGAAGTCCATAGAAATGCTCTCATACTTCCACCGTGGAATGTCCAAAGTCATACACTTAGCTACATACTCCCCCACTTATCTCTTCATCCCAAACCAAAAGAAAACTCTCCTCATATCTCAGTACATATTATCTTCACTAGGATGAATGGTCATCCTAGAGTGGTGAGACTCAAACAATACTGCATCCACCAAATCCGCACTACGAGGAACACATTGTGAGGAATGCGGATTATGGATCTTAAGGCTAGGAATAACACTAAAGGGGGTGAATAGTGTTTTTAAGAAATTACTAAATCCTTTTGAGTTTATGTTAATTTGAACACAAATGTATGCAATATTCAGACACAGATATGATCACAGAAACACACACAGATGCAGAAATAAAGTAAATGTAGTAAAGGAAAGAACACACCGGATTTTATACTGGTTCGGGGTTACCCTACATCCAGTCCCGCACAACTATGTACGGATTTCCTTTCAAAAGCAATTCAACAATTACAACCCTCGATTTCAAGGCTACGAGGTACACCCTCCAGAATCACAATCCTCTGGGTAGAGATACTTGATTTCTGGGGCAACAAGTTCACCCAATTGATTTCCAAGGCTACAATCACACCTTTTCTCGCTTGATTGATTTCCAAGGCTACAATCACACCTTTTCTCGCTAGATAGATTACAAATAAGCCTATAACTTTGAATAGCACTTGGATCTTGTTGAGATAGTGATAGAGAATCAAACCAGAAATAATCTAGTTAGATTCAATGTTGATTTCAACAGAGTAATGATAGGATTTTGAATAAGAAAATGTGGAAGAAGAAGAGAAGTGAAAAACCAAAAAAAAACTGATATAAAATTCGTTGAAACTAACCCCTATTTATAGAAGAACAACAGTCATGTCCATTCGTGAAAGGTTATGGCGAATAGACACTTTTTTTGAAATTCAAATTTTGAATCTAATTGACACTATGTCGACATGGGGTACTAGGGCATGTCGACATCCCAAAGGAAATTTTGATGTTTTGTTTTTCTTTGAAAATAACCTTTATCTTATATTAAAACTATTTTAAACTTTATAAATACACTTGACTATAGATAAAATACATAGATAAATATAGAGAATAACATATATATAATTTACTATAATTTTATATTTAAATCAAAGTATAAATATATTATAATTAAAAGACAGTTTAAAACAACCGAAGTTTAAAAACAAGAATATTTTAAAGGCTAAAACATCTTTTTGAAAATCATTTGAAAAGATAATTTTTAAGGCTAAAACATTTTGAAAAGCAGTTTTGAAAATCATACTGAAGTAGTTTTGAAAATCATTTTGAAGTAGTTTTGCAAGCTTCTTCCTGCAGAATATCTCATCATGACAGGACTCGAGAACTTGTACAAAACCAGGATGTTCGTGGGTTTGTAAGCCACTTGTCGTAGGTTTGTAAGCTACTTGTCGTGGGTTTGTAAGCCACTAAAAGGTAGAAATGGGTTCCATCCCAAAAGAAAAATGGAGTGTAGATTTCAGTGCTATTGTGAAGTTTTAACATAATTCTAGACTCAATACTTATCTTGAAATCTTGAACTCTTGATTATCTTGATACTCATGAGTCTTCAATCTTGATATCTTGAATCTCTATACTGTACGGTCTTCATTCTTTGTACCTACATGGTTAAATCCTGCATATACATATATATCTAAACTATAATGTTAGTATTTATATTTTATAATCTTATTCTAAGGTTGTTGTCATCAAAACCATCAACTCATGGACTAACAATCTCCCCCTTTTTGATGATGACAACCTCTGTTTATAAAATATTACTTATATCCTAATAACTCCCCCTAAATCTAATAACTCCCCCTTAATCTATGCCTAACTCTCCTATTTTATATTTCTCCCCCTTTGTCATCAACAAAAACAAACTAACTCCAAACTATATAACTCTCAGTCTAATATCCTCTATGATGATAGTGTTATCATCAATACTTACTCATAAACCTAAAACTTAGTCCTAAATTACAAACTCTCCTAACTAAGAATCTATATAATAATACTTTTAATAGAACATATATATAAGAACACACATAGTAATGTGTGTCTTTGAACATAGGAGATCTATGAACCGAACAAAATTGGATAGTGGAAACAGAAATTTCCACGTTGTTCGACACGATTTCCATCTTTGTCAAAGCACACTTCGCCAACGCAAACAACTTTGTCATTGTCATTCGCATGCTCTTCTTCCATTGGTTCTTCTTCTTCTTCTTCACTTCCTCTTGTTCATGATCTTCTGAAGAGTCTTGGTCAATTAAGATTGGGTTAGCATGATTATCCATAAGAAATTTTTGCAAATTCCTAAGAATTTTGCCTTGCCTCTCTTGTTCTTTGGCCATTCGAAGTTGCATCACTTGGATTTCAGTCATTAACTGAAGGGTATCTTTCAGAGAATCCTCTATTTTCGTTACACGAGCGAGCATTGATTGTTGAAACGGACCAGAAGTAGGCGATGGGAACAAAAAGGTTGATTTTAAGTTTGATTTGGAAGCGGAGGCCATTGATAAATTGATTTCAGAAGATAGAACAGAAAGGAAACAGAGAGAATGAAGAAAATTTCGAAATAGGAGAAATTTATGACTACTTATTGCATAGTTGACTTATACTTAGCAGATTGTGTTTCAGATTCTTAACTAGCAAAACATTAGTAATAATAGGAGTTTCAGAGTTACCGACTGTGCCGATGCCGATCACATAACCTTTTGAATTGTCTCCAAAGTTAACCAGTCCTTCGTTTTTGTATATTATATCATTCAGCATATCTGGATTCCCAGTCATGTGTCTAGAACATCCACTATTGAGTATCCATTTGTTCTTTTTGATCTCCATAGTTTGTTTTTTTGGATTGATTCCTCAATTCCCATAAAGCATGATTCATGCACATCAACCAATCTTAGTAGACAACTTGTATTTGAATATTGATTATATGCAGACTCAAGAGACAATGATGATCTGAATATTTCTAAACATGCATTAACAGATTTCTTAAACATAGCCATTTAAAAAAAACTTTTTCAAAAATTAGATTATGAAACTTTTGAAAACCTTGCTCTGATACCAAATGTGAGGAATGCAGATTACGGATCTTAAGGCTAGGAATAACACTAGAGGGGGGTGAATAGTGTTTTTAAGAAATTACTAAATCTTTTTGAGTTTATGTTAATTTGAACACAAATGTATGCAATTTTCAGACACATATATGATCACAGAAACACACACAGATGCAGAAATAAAGTAAATGCAGTAAAGAAAAGAACACACCGGATTTTATACTGGTTCGGGGTTACCCTACATCCAGTCCCGCACAACTAAGTACAGTTTTCCTTTCAAAAGCAATTCAACAATTACAACCCTCGATTTCAAGGCTACGAGGTACACCCTCTAGAATCACAATCCTCTGGATAGAGATACTTGATTTCAGAAGATAGAACAGAAAGGAAACAGAGAGAATGAAGAAATTTCGAAATAGGAGAAATTTATAACTACTTATTTGAATTTTTGTAGGAAGAATTTTAAAACATAAAAAACGTTATATGTCGACATGGGTCTAGGGGGGATGTCGACATGGTTCTTGAATTTTTGACTATTTAATTTATTTTGAATTAATTTTTAATTATACTTGTTATTTATATTTTATATTTCAGTTAATAAACAAATACCTAATTCTCTTCTTAATTTAGTAAATGTAGATTCATTTAAGGGTTTTGTTAAGATATCAGCAATTTGATTTTCAGAATTGATATAGTCGAGAGTAATTACTTCTCTACTTATATTATCTCTGAGAAAATGGTGTCTGATATTAATATGTTTAGTTCGAGCATGTTGAGTAGTATTTTTGGATAAATTTATTGCATTAGTATTATCACAATAAATTGGTGATTTTGAGATATTTAAACCAAAATATTTTAAAGTTTGTTGCATATATATTACTTGAGAACAAGCCAAAGCAGCAGAAATATACTCTACTTCAGTTGTTGATAGAGAAACTGTGTTTTGCTTTTTACTAAACCAGGAAATCAGAGAATGCCCTAAAAAGTGACAAGTTCCACTTGTACTTTTTCGTTCTGATTTACAACCAGCATAATCAGCATCACAGTAAGATATTAAATCAAACGAATCATTTTTAGGATAAAATAAGCCATAATCAAAGGTGTGTTTAACATATCTTATAATACATTTTACAGCTTTTAAGTGAGTTTCTTTAGGTTGGGATTGATACCTTGCACAGAGATAGACACTATGCATGATATCAGGTCTACTCGCAGTGATATAGAGTAGTGATCCAATCATTCCTATATATAATTTTTGATCTACATCTTTCGAGAGATCTTCTTTACTAAGGTACTCATTGGTTGCCATGGGAGTAGGTTTTCCACTCACGGTAGTCAAACCAAATTTACTAACTTGGTCTTTAGCATATTTTTCTTGACTAATAAAGATACTATTATCTAATTGTTTTATTTGTAATCCTAAAAAGAAGTTTAATTCACCCATATGACTCATCTCAAACTCTTTTTTCATTATTTCAGAAAATTCTTTATTCATTTCAAAATTAGTTGATCCAAAAATGATATCATCTACGTAGAATTGTACTAGTTGAATATCATTTTCATTTCTTTTAATAAAAAGAGTATTATCTACTTTACCTATTTCAAAATTTGATTGTAACAAGTAAGATCTTAGTCTATCATACCAGGCTCTAGGAGCTTGCTTTAGACCATATAGAGCTTTCTTAAGTTTGTAAACATGATTTGGAAATTTATCATTTTCAAAAAGTGGTGGTTGTTTAACAAATACTTCTTCTTTTAAAAAACCATTTAAAAATGCACTTTTAACATACATTTGAAATAATTTGAAATTATTATGATTTGCGAAAGCAAGTAGAATCCTAATGGCTTCTAATCTTGCTACGGGAGCAAAGGTTTCATCAAAATCTTTTCCTTCTTCTTGACAATAACCTTGAGCGACTAACCGAGCTTTATTTCTAACAACCTCTCCTTGTTCATTCATTTTATTTTTATAAACCCATTTAGTTCCAATTATTGTTTTATTTTCAGGTCTAGGAACAAGTTCCCAAACATCATTTCTAGTGAATTGATTTAATTCTTCTTGCATAGCCAAAATCCATGAATCATCAGTTGATGCTTCTTCTGGATTTTTGGGTTCAATAGTTGATATAAAAGCTACATTACTCATTTGACTTAGTTGGTTTCTAGTTTTAACAACTGATTGCATATCTCCAAGTATATTTTCTATAGGGTGATCTTTTAAAAGTTTAATTCTTTTATTAGGATGATTTAATTCATTATTAGTTTCAGTTGACTCTTAGTTTTGAATGATTAAATCCTCTTCATCATTTATTTCTTCAAAATTTTTGAAATTTTCATCAAATGAAACATGCATTGTTTCTTCGATGGTATTAGTTCTTAGATTAAATACTCTGTATGCTTTACTTCTATTAGAGTATCCGATAAAGATACCTTTGTCGAATTTAGGACCAAATTTATCTAAATTATCTTTTGTATTTAAAATAAAACATTTACTTCCAAAAATTCTAAAATAAGATACCTTAGGTTTCTTTGAGAAAGTAAGTTCATAAGATGTCATATCAGTTAAAGGTCTAATAAAAATTCTATTTAAAATATAACAGGCGGTAGCAACTGCTTCTGTCCAAAAGTACTTTGGTAAATTACTATCAGAAAGCATAGTTCTCGCACACTCTTGAATCGTCCTATTTTTACGTTCTACTACTTCGTTTTGTTGTGGAGTTCTTGGAAATGAAAAATTGTGAATTATTCCCTTTTTATTGAAGAATTTTTCTAACTTTTCATTTTCAAATTCACCCCCGTGATCACTACGGATGGTTATAATTTTTTGAGAAAATTGATTTTGAACCCTTTTTGAAAAATTCTTAAAACATTCAAAAGTATCACTTTTATGTTTTAAAAATATTGTCCATGTAAATCTAGAATAATCATCTACAATTACAAAAACATATTTACTGTGATTTAATGACTGGATTTGAGATGGACCAAATAAATCAAGATGAAGTAATTCAAGAGGTTTTGAGGTTGAAATCAAATCTTTTAATTTAAAGGAACTTTTTCTATGTTTTCCTAGTTGACATGCATCACATAGACTATCTACTTTAAAATTCATTTTAGGGAGGCCTCTTACTAGATCATGTTTTGACAGTCTAGATAAGAGTTTGAAATTCAAATGCCAAAATCTCTTATGCCAAATCCAAGGGTCACTTGCATTTGCCAAAAGATACAAGTTATCATTTGAAATTTTCATACTAAGAATATAAATATTCTTTTTCCTAATTCCCTCAAATATTATGGTTGAATTATTATCTTCAATGTGACACTTATCTTTTTCAAATTTAATTTTATATCCTTTATCGCATAGTTGACTTATGCGTAGCAGATTGTGTTTCAAATTCTTAACTAGCAAAACATTAGTAATAATAAAGTTTCAGAGTTACCAAATTTGCCGATGCCGATCACAGAACCTTTTGAATTGTCTCCAAAGTTAACCAGTCCTCCGTTTTTATATATTATATCATTCAGCATATCTGGATTCCCAGTCATGTGTCTAGAACATCCACTATCGAGTATCCATTTGTTCTTTTTGATCTCCACAGTTTGTTTGTTTTGGATTGATTCCTCAATTCCCATAAAGCATGATTCCTGCACATCAACCAATCTTAGTAGACAACTTGTATTTGAATATTGATTATATTCAGACTCAAGAGAGAATGATGATCTGAATATTTCTAAACATGCATTAACAGATTTCTTAAACATAGCCATTTAAAAAAAACTTTTTCAAAAATCAGATTATGAAACTTTTGAAAACCTTGCTCTGATACCAAATGTGAGGAATGCAGATTACGGATCTTAAGGCTAGGAATAACACTAGAGGGGGGGTGAATAGTGTTTTTAAGAAATTACTAAATCTTTTGAGTTTATGTTAATTTGAACACAAATGTATGCAATATTCAGACACAGATATGATCACAGAAACACACACAGATGCAGAAATAAAGTAAATGCAGTAAAGAAAAGAACACACCGGATTTTATACTGGTTCGGGGTTACCCTACATCCAGTCCCGCACAACTAAGTACGGATTTCCTTTCAAAAGCAATTCAACAATTACAACCCTTGATTTCAAGGCTACGAGGTACACCCTCCAGAATCACAATCCTCTGGGTAGAGATACTTGATTTCCGGGGCAACAAGTTCACCCAATTGATTTCCATGGCTACAATACCACCTTTTCTCGCTTGATTGATTTTCAAGGCTACAATCACACCTTTTCTCGCTAGATAGATTACAAAGAAGCCTATAACTCTGAATAGAACTTGGATCTTGTTGAGATAGTGATAGAATATCGAACCAGAAATAATCTAATTAGATTCAATGTTGAATTCGGCAGGGTAATGATAGGATTTTGAATAAGAAAATGTGGAAGAAGAAGAGAAGTGAAAAACAAAAAAAAACTGATATAAAATTCGTTGAAACTAACCCCTATTTATAGAAGAACAACAGTCATGTCCATTCGTGAAAGGTTATGGCGAATAGACACTTCTTTTGAAATTCAAATTTTGAATCTAACTGACACTTTGTCGACATGGGGTACTAGGGCATGTCGACATCCCAAAGGAAATTTTGATGTTTTGTTTTTCTTTGAAAATAACCTTTATCTTATATTAAAACTATTTTAAACTTTATAAATACACTTGACTATAGATAAAATACATAGATAAATATAGAGAATAATATATATAAAATTTTACTATAATTTTATATTTAAATCAAAGTGTAAATATATTATAATTAAATGACAGTTTAAAACAACCGAAGTTTAAAAACAAGAATATTTTAAAGGCTAAAACATCTTTTTGAAAATCATTTGAAAAGATAATTTTTAAGGCTAAATCATTTTGAAAAGCAGTTTTGAAAATCATTCTGAAGTAGTTTTGAAAATCATTTTGAAGTATTTTTGCAAGCTTCTTCATGCAGAATATCTCATCATGACAGGACTCGAGAACTTGTACAAAACCAGGATGTTCGTGGGTTTGTAAGCCACTTATCGTAGGTTTGTATGCTACTTGTCGTGGGTTTGTAAGCCACTAAAAGGTAGATATAGGTTCCATCTTAAAAGAAAAATGGAGTGAAGATTTCAGTGTTATTGTGAAGTTTTAACATAATTCTAGACTCAATACTTATCTTGAAATCTTGAACTCTTGATTATCTTGATACTCATGAGTCTTCAATCTTGATATCTTGAATCTCTATACTGTACAGTCTTCATTCTTTGTACCTACATGGTTAAATCCTGCATATACATATATGTCTAAACTATAATGTTAGTATTTATATTTTATAATCTTATTCTAAGGTTGCTATCATCAAAACCATCAACTCATGGACTAACACACATAGTCTACCATCTTTCCTCAACCATCCCTTCGAGTCTGTGGCATAACGCCTAGGATGACTCGATGACTCCCTTTGCCTAATCTATCCAAAAGGTCTGCCAGCTCACGGTCCTTACTCTGCCTAGCTCCAATCTGTTCCATCAAGGTCTATTGAACATCTAGGACTACTAATAATGTACGGGTAATATTGGACGATGGCCTAAAGTAAAAGGTGGAAATATACTTCAATTGTCTCCACTCTAAAAATAAAGGACTCAATGTAAATGCATCCGCTGCAACATTCTCCTTGCCTAGGGTATAAGAAATCTCAAAGTCATATGAGGCTAAGAACTCCATCCATCTTTGCTGCCTCAAATTCATTTCCTTTTGGGAGAACAAGTACCTCAAGGACCCGTGGTCTGTGTAAAGCTCAAATCTCCCACCCAGAATATAATGTCTCTAAGACTTAAGAGCAAAGACTATAGCTGCCAACTCAAGATCATGCATTGGGTTGTCCCTCTCACGAGTCTTCAACTGCCTACTAGCATAGCATACCAATCTACCCCCCTACATCATTGCTGCTCCTAGTCCCATACACAAGCATCGGTATAAATCATAAATGGTTAACTCCCATCAAGTAACACTAATACAGGTGCACCGGTCAAAGCCTCATTCAACCTAACTATAGCATTGCCACACTTAGCATCCCATACAAAAGCTAGATTCTTCTTGGTAAGGCGAGTCAACGGGGCAGATATCCTAGCGGAGTCCTTAATAAACTTCCTATAATAACCGACAAGACCAAGAAAACTCCTCACTTCTGTGGCATTCTTAGAAACATGCCAATCGTGCACCACCGCTACCTTACTAGGATCCGCAGTCAAACCAACCTATGAAACAATGCGTCTTAAAAAGTAAACCTCATCTCTCCAAAAGTGGCACTTAGAAAACTTAAATTTAAGCTTCTGTGCTCGGAGTGTCCTAAGAACCTCCTCCAAATGCAAAGTATACGCCTCCCTACTCCTCGAGTATACCAAGATATCATCCACAAATACTACCACAAACTTATTCAGCAACTCCTTAAACACTCGACTCGTCAAATCAACAAAATAAATGGAAGCATTGGTTAGTCCAAAAGGCATGACTAGCCACTCATATAACCCATCAGGAGTCCTAAATGTAGTCTTCTAAATACTATGCTCAGCCACTCTCAACTGATGGAAACCTATGGCTAAGTCGAGTTGGGAAAATACTCCCGCCCCAACCAACTGAGTGAAGAGATCATCTATGCGGGCAAAGGATAGCAATTCTTCTTTGCCAGCTTATTCAGCTCATGGTAATCGAGATAGAGTCTAAGGGAACCCTCTGCCTTAGTGGCAAAGACAACTAGCGCCCCCTACTTGGAAATACTCCTTCTAATGCAATCCTTCTCCAACAGCTCGTTCACTTGCTTACTCAATCACATCGTTCCCTTAGAGCCATGTGCCTCAAAAGCAAAGCAATTGGTTGAGCATTCTCTATAAGATAGATCCTAAATTTGATCGCTCACTGGGGCTGGAGACCAGTAACCTCAGAAAATATCTAGAAAATCCCTAACTATTGGGATAGAAACAAGCTCATCATGTGGTAGGTCTATGAAATAAAGGTAGCTCAACATAACTAATTCTCGTGGATCATAGAAAACCTCCAAGCAACGCCCACTACAAGTGCCCGGTCTAACAGTCTTCATATCATAGTCCAGTATAACCCCATACATGGACATCCAATCCATGCCTAGTATCAACCCAAACCCAGAGTACCCTAGCATATAGGCATCACACTCAAACTTGACCCCTAGAATCATCAACCTCAAATCCCGACACAATATAAGTGTCTAAGTGCAAGTCATCAACAAGTCTACTAGAGTAAAAGGATGAGATGCCCCAGTATCAAATAAAGTACGAACAAAAAGACCAGACAGAGATAACACACCTTCATGTACCACCTACTTCCCCTTATCCAATGCTAGCTGGACACCGTAAGTGGAACAGCCTCCAAAGCATATGCCTGGACCACCTGCGTAGAAGCTAGAGAAGCAGCTCTGGGTGGCGCTAGAGAAGCAGCTCTGGGTGGTGCTAGACAATTCCTCTTAATATGCCCAACCTGATCACGAAGCACTTTGGCTTCAACAGCGAACACACCTTAACAAGATGCCCTGTCTTCCCACACCCATGACACTTCAACTCCTTCTTCTGAATCTTCCCTTTAGGTGGAGGTCCACTCTTCTTCTTCCCTTTTTAAAAATTCTTCACTTCAGCCATTGGAGCCTCTTCCACCTTCTTAGTAACAGAAGTAAGCAATGTCATCTCAACCAGACCCTCATAAGTAGCTCCCATAAGAATATGGCTCACTGTTAAGCCCTGTAGTGGTGGATTTAAACCCTTACCAAACTTTAGTGCCTTATTATGCGCGGTATTGATCAAATCCATTCCAAACATCACAGGCTCGTTAAACTGATTAACATATTCTTTAACTGCCAAATCACCTAGCTTTAGATTTATAAACTTCTCTAATATAACTCCCTCCTTAACCTACGACAAGAAAATTATTACAAACTTCCACCTAAACTCTCCCCTTGTCACAATACCACCACCAGTCTCAGCCTCAATAACCTCCCCCAACTGAGAGCCTCTCCTTGCAGTTGCTAGGTAGCAAGCTACCTCCTAACCTCATCTACCAAACCCAAAAGTCCAAATATCTTCTCACATCGACAAAAGTCTCGGTGCCTAAGAATGGCTTGCAACCCAAGTTGGAAAAGTCTTTGCATAGCTTAGCAATGTCATGAGCGATAGGTGGGTGGACAGGGACCCCACAACTCGCCTCCCCCACGGGCTCTCTAGTCGGATGCCTAACCGGTCCCCTAGCATGTAAGTAACGGTTGTACCAAATGGGCATGTTCACGTCTAGAATATCAGGGATCTCGGTAGAGCCAGATCCTACGGGATCAGCCATCTATATTTGTAAATAGTAAAGATTAAATCATATAATTCCACAGATAGCTCTAATAAGATTTGAGATAAAGGACAATACAAGCAGGAATTGAAATACACATTAACACAAATTTGAGGGATTCTTGACAAAATTTTCCAAAAATGCTTGTATATATATGGTTATACTTTGGAATCCCATTTTGAAAATAATTTCAAAAGTCATTTCTTTTTTAAAATTATATATTATATATCCGTACGGGTCAAATACGCTCTTATCCCTAGAAATATTGAACCTAATCTCTAATACCACATGTGATAACCAGCATCCCTTGACATGCTAAACACCACCATATCAAGAAACACAGATCATCGGTTTAAGGAAAAAGTAGTATCATAGGGCCTAAGATATCAATAAAGAAATAATCTATCTAATCCAAACATCATCATAGAGGAAATATAATATCAGAAATATTGATGATCTCATAATTATAATAATATAAATCTCAAAGCATTAAAATATTTAGGTCTTAAAATATCATAGTACCGTTGTCTTAGAAAACCATCAGTACATATCAAATATCAGAGTATCATAATAAATAATCCCTCATAAGCAAGATACTGAAAGAGTAAATGTACTGATAGAAAATACATGATAAAGGATAAAATAGAACTAGACTTTAGGCATGATAATCCAAAAGCAGCAATGGACCTATCAATTACTAATTTGTCCACATGTGGTGGAGGAAAAATAAAATGGGTCAGACATAAAGTCTGGTGGATGATAACAAGACTAACAAGGAAATTAAATAAAATTGACTTCAAGTCTACTCTAGGTGATATAGGGTGTGTGTACAGTGTCTGTGCACCTAAGGTCGCAAGCCTAACAATCATCAGTCTAACATCAGGGGGATAACAACAGACCGCATATCACCGAACAACCATCTAGTTTTGGGGAAACTACTGCCCCACTTTAACTCACATTAGGCCTAGAGAGGAAGAATACACATGTAAACTCGAATAGTGACTCATCGTATGCACCCATGCCCAACCCCTTGATCCTAGCAGCAAAATACCTCTTACACGTCCCCAAGGAGTTACTGCGCTTAACTCCGCCTGGTACTGGGCACCACCTAGCTTTCAACGTCTATGCCCATAGGGCCTATGGTAATGTCCATGATCCAGTCTCTGATCGAAACACTCGACTAACGATCGGAAACTCGATCCCAACAGCCTCGACTAATGACAGGTAATTCGGTCCCAACACTTGTGCCCACCTTTTAATACATAAGTTACATGTCTTAACGACACTCCGCATCCTACTATACAATATAGAAATGCAAACTAAGTTCGCCGTCTCAAATAGGAACACCTAAATGTGTCTATTCTAGTGAAGCAATTTAGGTAGCAACAAGGTTCATACCCATATCGGCTCAAGGCCTCAAACAGTCTACTAAGTCAAAACCGACTTACGATAGTGGACCTGCGCTAGTCTTAAGTCAATTGCCCACAATCCAAACACCTTTTGATTTACTTATTTTAAGTAAGTTAATCAATTTATTTTATTTTAGACTTAATCCATACAGCTTTCAATTTACTTGTTTTAAGTAAATTAATCCATTTCATTCAATTATCAGACGTAATCCTTTTTAATTATTAGACATAATCCATTTAATTCTTATTTCAATTGGGCTAACCTGTTTGTCCTATTTTTATTATAGTTATTGCAACATTTACATTATTCCAATTAGCAATTTATAGGTGTCGAATCTAATTTTAGCATATGATTTATGGTTTTACGGCTTAATATGTCAATTGCAATTAGATAAAAAGAACCACTATTCCAGATTCCCAATTTATAAATTAATGGATTAATATCAGAATTAATAGTCAAGTCTCCATAAAGCAGAAATTAAAACCAATTAATTTAATTAACTTGTTAAATCTATGCCCACTCATCTCTATCTTAAGCTTTTAGGTTTGCCTCGGACGCCGTAAGCTTTCTCCCCTAAATCCGCTTAGGTCACTTCTCCAATTGCTAGATCTCCTTTTTATTTTAATTTAGATTGAGATTTATAATAGAATTTGGGTTTAGAAATTGATTTGAGAAATTAAGATTTAGGGTTTTATTTTGGCAGATCTTCGCTATAATGGAGAGAATTAGGTTTTACGTTAACCCTAGCTATCAATTTATACGGGAACACCTCAACTCACTACCATCATATCCAGCTCAAAATCATCTCGTTCGTCCCTAAAACCACGGCCAACACGGAACGATCTTGCATGACGAAATGAATTGTCTCCAGGTCATCGCAACCCTATAATCGACCATGGGTTGGATCGACTGCCCTTGGGCTAGGTCGACCTGGGTCCATCTAGTTCGACCCGGCCCTTGTTGATTTCTTTTTTTTTTCTATTTTCTATTTTTCTTTTCAATTTCTTATTTATTCAATCCTTTCTAACTTTTTGTTTTCATCTCGGATTTCAACAGGTTATATATGAAAGTTGTCCAGAAAATAACTACGGACACAATAGTGCATGTCCCGTAGTCAAATTTGGTCGTTTGTAAAAATTCTCCTTTTAGGTTAATTCTTATCTTTTAATTTTATTTTCTTATTTATTATCGGAAAATCCCAGGGTGTTGCATTTTCCCCAAACTACTTTCCTTTTGTGAACACACTAAAACTGTGTATGCACAACCAAATGTATATTTCACAATATATTCACATTTCAACTAATTTAACCATTGATAAATACTAGTGATTTCAACGTGTGTTTATAGCGACAATTTTGCTTTAACCAATCACAACATCATATCAAACATGTAAACAACAAGTTCGATCCAAACTACATGATTTATAGGGTTTATAAGAGAGATTATACTACAAATAATATTGTCACTTGCTTTCCAAAGCAAAGAGGGATCCAAAAATAATAACTTGCATTGTTATCTATTTTAATCTATGTTTTGCACAACAAACATTATATCAAAACAATATATAAATCAACTGGTGAGTAAACTCATCCAAGCCTAAACCAATCGAAGACATAGATAATCCCGATACAAGTGCAACGGCGAAGACGGTGTACTATCGGACCTCATAATCAAAAGTTATCGATTTTATAAGGTTTCAAATTAATTCAAATAATTAATTAATATTTATTACATAATTACCTTTATTAAAACAAGGCCTCATCTTCCCTAAATACAAATTACCATGCACAGATACATGTGCATACACCAAACCCATACAAGCATAGCACCTCTCTCCTCCCCTCCACCTCCACACTTGACGATTCCTCGAACCGCCTTCGCCAACGTGTCGCCATTCGCAAGAGCTTCGCGCCTTCCGTAATAATTTTTGACATGTAGCCCTAAAATTCCACCACGAACATTTCATTTTGATCACCTCCACCAAAGCACCAACAACCGTCGCCAAAACACTTCTTTGGCCATTACGAGTTCAATCATAAACTAGATTTCATCTCCATCGCCTTCTTACTCATCGTGACCTACACACCACTAGCCGATTACATAAATGTTGTAAATCACCTTGCACAACCATTGTTATCTAGCCTTTTGGCCCGGCTATATTCAGATTGACTGGATAAGTTAGAGTCGATGATTATCAAGGTAAGCAGCCTAGAGAGATGTTCTTAGGATCCAGGAACCAAGTACTAATAAGATCACGAGACAATGGTAGAACAAGCTTAGAAGTCCAATACCTCATAATAAGTTAACTATGGATCGATGTTCCACCCTACATATGGGATCGATACCGATCCCTTGGGGTACACCCAAAGTGGCCCCGACTCCTATGGCATTCTTCCCAAACTACATAGAGCCTGATTCAAGTGTTGTTTCAAAATTCTTGTGCGTTATATTGGCAATCTCCATATACAGTCTAGAGCAGCAGTTCAACCTTCTGTAGATCCATTGCTTGGACCAAAAAACATCTAGGCGACTATGCAATGATGAAGCGGATGGAAGATAGATTCTAGGCTAGTCAGTAGGAGATAAATCAAACAATGCATTAGAGCTTGAGTCTACTGAATGAACTAACTCCAAACAACCATTGATGGAGTAGAATGGATTCCAACACAGAGTATGAGAGTTCTTCTTCATCCGAGTAAAGGTGTAGGGATAGAAGGGAGAAGTGGACCCAAAGCACTACTGGGACACCATACCAAGGGAGAGTGCCAACCCAAGGCACAAGTATAGGGATCAGTATCGATTCTCGAGGATGGATTGGTACCAAACCACATTATGGTAGGCTCGGCGCTCAACAGTTGGAAGGCAACATGGATGCGGCTTTTGAACATGCTGCCGGTGTTCAGAATATGGAGTTTCAGACAATATAACTCACGGTAATCAAACATGGGGGATTGTTGGATGAATAGATCCCCCGAGTTTGGGGAGCCTAGGTACCGAGCATCTTCCCTATAGCATTCGCTAAGCCAAATACTTGGGACGTGACCTAGTTACCACCGTTCAGTCGAACCTGTAGACTCGAACTATCTGTAAGATATTATTAGGAGATGGGTGAGTGAAAATAAATTAAGAACCAATGATGAATGGAGTACCAATGCAAGTCAAAACCCATTCACATAGGACATTCTTCGCACAAGATATCCTCGAAGATTAAATGTGCCAACAATTTCGTTTTATGGAGGAATAACGGATCTTAGGCAACACTTATTGAGATATGAATGGCACATGGATTCTGCCATAGCTTTAATGTTGTGAAGTGTCGTTGTTTCCTAATTTTCCTAGATGGGGTGGTTACGATGTGGTTCACTCGGCTTCCGTTGAAGTCCATATTGTCTTTCATTGGGCTATCGCGAAAGTTCATGGAGCAATTCCGCTTACGCGCTTCACGTCCGAAAGCACGTGATGTCACTATCCAACATTTATCAAGCCGAAGGAGAGCCGTTGAGGGACTTTTTGAATCGGTTCCACATGGTTGTAACAGAGTAATGGATCCTAAGGAAGACATGGTGCTGATGGCACTATGTAGGGGTGTTTACCCTAACTTGGATTTCGAGGACTGGTTGGAAAGGAAACAACCATTTACAATGGAAGCTTTTTACATGAAAGCCAAAGAATATTTACATTGGAGGATGTGCGCAAGTATCTACAGAGTATCGTTGTTGGAAATTCAGATGAGGTAATACAAAATAATGTCGCTGTAAAGCAAACTAGAGAAAATTTTAGGGATGTAAATGTGAAGGTAAGCTCCTAATCTAAAACAAGTTCTTGAGAGGCTCAATGACGTTAAATACTATACGGTAGCACATATTCCCAGAGATCAGAATGAAAAGGCCGATTCATTGGCTAAGCTGGCTAGTTCTGGAGATGCGTAGCTCATGAGCTTGGTTTCGAAGGAAGTACTTTCAGCTCCGAGCATCGACCAGATGGATGTTGATTGGATCTTGGAGACTGAACCTGAAAGGGAGTCATGGATGACTCTGATTCGGAATTATATGCAAAAAGGGATCTTTCTAGAGAGAAGGAATGAACGACAAAAAATCCTTCGCCAAGCTTCGAGATACATTATGCAGGGAGGATTATTGTACAAGAAGGGTTCCTCTGTCCCTATTCTTCGATATGTCGCTCATGACAAGGTCAAAGAAGTCCAAAGAGAAGTTTGTGAAGAGGCTTGTGGCAACCACACTAGAGGGCAAACCTTAGCAAAGTTGATTCTTCGATACGGGTATTTCTAGCCAACTATCAATCAAGACGCAACTGATTATACCTGTAGGTGTGAAAAGTGCCAGAGATTTGCTAAAACTCAGAGATCTCTGCCAAAGTAAATTACTCAATTGGTCAGTCCTTGGCCATTTGCAGTTTGGGGCTTTGATATCATCGGTGTTTTGCCGATATCTAAAGGTGGTGCAAAACCATTGTGGTGGTTGATTACTTTACCAAATGGGATAAGGTAGAGCCATTGGCCACAATTGCTATGAAGAAAGTAATCAACTTTGTAGTTCGGAATATTATTTGTCGCTCTGGAGTTCCACAAGCAATCGTTATCAATAAGATCCAATTCTACAACATGGAATTCAAGCATTTATGCAGCCAACATAGCATAGAGAAGAGATTTGTGGTAGTAGCACACCCTCAAGTGAACCGATAGGTCGAAGATGTAAACAAATTATCAAGTCCATTCTTAAGAAGCGATTGGAGAAGGCTAAGGGCAAGTGGGTTGATGTACTTCTGTTAACACTTTGGGCTAATTGAACCACCCACAAGTCAGCGATCGGTTACTCTCCATTCGCCTTGGCATTCGAATCGGAGGCTATGATTCCGGTCAGACTAGAAGTACCTTCTCATTGAGTGATGCATTACAATCCACAAATGAATGAGCAGTTCCTTCTAGATTCCCTCGATATGGTTGATAAGAAGCGGACCGAAGCTGAGTTGAGAGCAGCTGCATACAGACACCAAGTCGCTTGATATTACAATACCAAAGTTAGGAGTCGAACCTTTGAAATTGGCGATTTGGTCCTCGAATGAATCTTTCCTGGCCCTAAGAGCTTGGGCCCGAGTTGGGAAGGTCCATATGAAATAGAGGAAAAACTTAGAGATGGCACTTTCAAGCTAGCAACTATGGAAGGGATCTCACTCCCGAGGGCATGGAATAGCAAGCACCTATGACACTATTTCACTTACAAACAAACTTGTAAATAACTGGCTAAGGCTGTGTAATAAGACAGATCCTGTCATTTTCCATCTTTTATAAAATAAAACTGCTTTTCCTACCCAAAAATCTATCTCTCTATTACTTAAGTGTTGTTACTTGACCGACTCAAATCAATCTACATATGATTAATGTTGTGCATGTACCCAAAGATAGGTGCTGATCAAACTTTTGTAGCCCATGATCGGGCATGTGTAGTCCCTTTCGGTGTCCAGAGATTGATGCCAACCAACTCTTGCCTTCGGATTAAGGCAAGAGTATATACTTAAACCAAACATGACATGATTATCTTCACACCAACTCTTGTCTTTGGATTGAAGATAAGACTATAAACTCAAGTAGGACATGAAATAGCCGTTCGCATGTTAACTCTCATCCCTGGACTGGGGGCAAGAGTATAAACGTAAACGGACATGACCTGACCGTCCGTTAGCCAAATCTTATCCTCGGACGAGGGGCAAGAGTATAAACCCAAACCTGATGTGACATGATCATCCGCAAACCAACTCTTTCCTTCGAATTAAGGGCAGGTGTATAAACTAAACTGGACACGATATGACCATCCATATGCTAACTCTTGCCTTTGGATTGGGGATAAGAGTATGAGCCGAATGTGATAAGACCATCCAAATCTTAAAATCTTGCTCGGATTAGGCAGAATGGAAGATCCATACTTGGAGTAAGGTGGGACTTAACTTACAAGCCTTCAATCGATACTCGGAGGTGTAAACATCCTAGATGAGGATGTGCGGACTACAACCCTAAGTGGTTGGCTTAAACCAGCACCCGGAGTTTAGTGTGATCGAAAATTATTATCCTAGAAAAGGATACTTAATCTTAAGTGACTAACCCTAACTAACGCCCATCGTTTGGCATTTCAGCGGTTACCTTACGTTCGATAGGACGATCAAAGGTTGGTGAACTATGAAATGAGCTAAGAACTTAGTCTAAAAATAATGGTTGAAAGAAATAGGCCGCAAGTACATTGAATGGAAAGTGTATGTCTTAAGTACTTATGCAAATCCAAATAAAGAATTGACGAAGCTAAAAACTTTTATTATTCACATGAAATTCAAAAGCTAAATACAAGTGTTATCAATACTGGAGATAAAAAGCAAAAGTGGGGCCGAACCCGCACTACACCGGCCAAACAAAACAAAAGCAGGGAACTAGAAAAGCCTAAGTGCTACTATACAATCAGAAGGCACAAAGAAGATAAGCAATCATTTCTTAAGCCTCTTCTTTCTTTCTTTCTCTCTTTCTTCTCCATAAAAGAAGAGCGCTGGATCCTTCTGGCTGTTTTCTTATTCTTCCCCCACTTCCTTTGCCTTTGGGTGGAGTGCTTTAAGGTAAACCAATAGACACACTTTGAGCACTTTCAGGTGGAGGAATGGAGACTAGGGTACTCTGTGAGGATCCAATAGGTACGCATTGAGCACTCCCGGCGGAGGAATATAGACTGGAGTGTAAATGGTCTACCCGGGCAAAGAATTGGATAAAGGAGGAGGAATGACTTCCAACTTTTCTTACTTGATCCGTGGGACAAGAAGGATATCCGTCCCAAGTTTCTGCTTAAGTCCGACCATGGTGCAGCCCGATGAAGACTCGGAAAACTTGGTGATATTCACATCATCATCGCACTGGGCTCCCTTTAAGCCATCAGCTCCTTCACCTAGCAAAGCATTAATCACCCACTGGTTAAGGTCGGGAGTCTCTTCAACCGGAGCGCTAGTGATTGTTGTCGAAGTAGTGATGGTTACTGACTCCGTCACGGGCGCTTGTTGCTCCTGTTGTGAATCTTTAGGAGGAAGTGGAACAAATTGTAGGCTAACCTGAAGCTAGAGAAACACAAAAGGAGAGATTAGCGACATTGATCTACGACACGTTGATTGTTTGAAATACAGGAGAAGTCAAGGGGATACCTTCTTCGGTTTGGAGCTCTGCATGAGCTGAAGTTCCACCGGAGGCTTCCTCCGAAATAGGAGAGAAAGTGATAGATTTCCGAATCTGAGGCCTCTCCGGATCATACCTAGAATTAGCGGTGTAGTCAGGAGCAGCTTGAGTCCCAAGAGTTTGACCAGCCGAAGCATCATGCTGCACCGGTCCAAAACCTTTGCCTATTTCATTTTGCATGGTTGGGGAATTTCTGGATGGATAAGAAGCAGGCCGTCATGTAAAATCTAGGGCTCATCTTTCACTAGTATCTCCTTCTCCAACTATTCCAGATCCAGCTCAGCGCCCTGGACATTTTCTTTCTCTTCCTCAATGATCCGCTCCTAAGTGCGTGCAAGGAGTCTGGGATAATCATCTTTAAGCCACTCCAGATTTCTGAACTTGAACACATTGGCATTGTATTGAGTAGCAATAGCTCTAACCTCTCCATAAATCGCTCCTCTACCAGCCGCTCCATGGCTTCAACTTCTCTTTTCATAATAGTGTCAACATCGCTAATTCGTTCGAGCGTTCTGTCCCTCTCTTCCATCGTGGTGACCAGCTCATCTCATGATTACCGAGCAATTTGTTATACTTCATCTTTTTCTCTGGTTTTTCGCTCGAGTTTGGTTTTTTTAGCTCAGCCGCATTCCTTCTGGCGGCATCTCTTTCTAGAACCAACTTACGATTTCAATGATGTGCCTGCTCGATTTTGTTAAGATGCTTGGATTTTTCAGCTTCGAGCGCTTTGATGGCCTCCTAAGTTTTCTTCTCTTCTTCAGCTTAGGATTTTCTCAAATTCTCAACCTTAGCATCAAAGGTGGCTATGATTCTTTTGTTATCGGTCTCGATAAGCTTTTGATTCTCGATCTCCTATAGCCTGTCTCTCGAGACCTTAGAAATTTTTTCGGCCACTTTCACCCACTTGTAGTATTGGTGGTGAATGCCGATCATGCAGGCCATAGTCCTTTCTGGGACTTTCATTGGAACTCTCTTTAGGTTGGGCTCAAACATAAGCCTATCAAAGCGGATGTTTTAAAATTGATCTTTCAGTCGGCTATATGAATGTCGACCGCAAGCTATTCAGCTGGGTTGACCGGAGCGATAGCAATTTCTTTACCAACCCTTTGATGAGGAGTCTCGAAGCCACCTTTATGGTGCCTGCGCTCGAAGGATCGGCTAGAATGGATAGTGTCATGGGATGTATAGGAATAGAGGTAGGAGGTAGAGCTCAAGAAGTGTCGCCGGCGGAATCTCATCATGGTGATCGGGTTGCCTATCCGTACCTCTAGGAGGAGGTGATCTGGATCTAGGCCGACGATTAAAAGCAGAATCATGTGAAGAACGATCCCTATCATAACTACTCATGTCTTGGTCATCCCTGTTACGGCTAAAGCGATGGCTTGAATCAAAATCTCGACCATTCCCTTGGTGGTACAAACAACCAGGGCCTTTAAGCCAGATACGCTTTCTCCTCTATGGATCGGTATGTATATTTCCTCTTCTCCATTGAACCAGCAAAGGAAACATAAACGAGTTAGATTCTATGAAAAAGGACATACGATAAGTGCAAGACATGGTGTGAAGTGCATGTGCACGTGAGTGTGCACGTGAGTGTCCTAGTGTCCCTTTAACGAATGTTGTACCAGAGCCTTGCTCATGAGAGTAATCTCTCTCACACTAGTAGGAATGATGTCATCATCAATACGAAGAAGAGAACCCTCTATGCACATGTATCCTACATCAAAGGAACCAAACTCAGTAGGAATTGGTCCCATCTTTGAAAATATATCCACAGAATGAAGAGATGGAGTCTGCTCTGTTGTTGTAAGTGGTGGAGGCAGTTTAGAAATTTGCCATTTATAAAGCTTAACAACGATCTTCCTCCTGGAAGCAAGTGGTTTCTCATCTGAAGACTGCTCGGCCACTGGTTCGTAAACTGAATGTACATCATCATCGCTAGCCTCATTACCACGACCTGCTATTTCATCTTCCTCGACATTGCCTTGAGCCTCCTCGACTTCTTGGCTACGGACTGGGGGCACGTCAAGGCCGACGTGACCTGCTTCTGGCTGAATACGGTCACCGGCTACTACTTAATCATCATCCTTGGTTGGCCGACGCTTCGACCCTCTTCTAACAAGTTGAAAACCAAAAGAACTCATTAGTAACAAGGGACTTGAACTCCCAATCTTCCTCTGGAACATTTCTGAGTGTTGTAGCGGCAGTTTGATAAACATCGCCATTAGGGCTCAAAGGAACATCTACACGATTCTGAAAATTGTGCTAATAAGAATACGACTTCAATAAAACTTTCATACTATAGTTTGGAAAAGCACTTAAATCCTACTAACCATTGTTTTGAAAACCCGAGTGGACAACGCACATAAAACCATTCACATATTAAAATATCTAAGCTTATTCCAAGCATTGGTCAAAACTTGACAACCGTTGACTGACTCAAGATAAGTGAATGGGAGACTTCCGTTTCTTCGCTTGAAAGTGTAGATGAATTGAATATCTTCTTCAGTCGGCTCACGATTTAAGAATTTAAGGAAAATTATGTATGTGCCCCGAAGAAATGCGTAGCTGTTCAGATGTAGTTGAGCTAGAGCAAGTCATATAAAATGGAACATTCGATGGATGAATGGATTAAATGGCGGAACACCACCAGCTAGGCATATATATCTGTTATAGGCAATATACCCTTTAGGAGGATGATGAGCCTTTTGGTCATGAGACGGGACCAAATACGTCATTATATGGGATTCCGAGCTTAATGCAAATTCGATGAAGAGATGCCTCATAACTTTCGAAGAAGTCGTGTCCATTGGAACTTCTAGGAATACAGTATCCTCAAGTGTGTTAGGAGCTGGCACTGAGATATCATCTGCTCTTGGATTTGGAAAATTCCCTAGTGCACGATGAGAGATTTCGGGTTGATCCGATTATTCACTTGGAGAGTCTCGAGTAGAAAGTGTCACTGAACTCTGTTCAGCATCTGATTCAGCATGTGTGGAAGCTTGATCACCCATCATTGTAGCTAAATGCTTAGAGCGTCTAGAGCCCATGGCTATCAAATTCAATAGATAGTTATAGTTAGACGAATTAACCTTTCCACTCATGCTAAGTGTAGCCTAGTGTGGTATTGTGCAGTGATATGCAATTCAAAACTTTACGACAGTAATAACAAAACTCAAGGATTCGATCAGAGTGACCGTCATCGCTGACCATCCTGATCGGTTTTCACGTTGATGGTTGCGCATAAAAGTCATGTCCATGTCAAGGGATCAGTCATCAGTGCATAGGAGCATGGTGCTTATAATCAATACATGTGTACCCATTCAAGTCCAAAGTCCAGGTGCGAGTATCAATATAGGAAAAGTGTTCACATATGAAAGCGCGCAAGGAAAAATTCATAAAATTAACCTAAGTATGGGATCGCCATCGATCCTATACCTAGGGGACTCACTTATGTGTAATATCTTCAGCTCCATCTACACCACCGATCCTTAAACCAAAATCCACCAACATGGTGTCGTCCCATAGTCGATTCCAACCTCGTTTCTACCATTATCCAAATCACCATCTACCTGAGCCCATAACCTACCTACTTATGCGATTGGAGTTCAAGTGTAATTTGAATTGGGTTTTGAGATTTAGGGGTCCGATACTTTTTCTTAATTCATGCTATGATAGTGGGTGAGTTTGGAAGAAGGAGGCAAGGTGATGATTTAGGGATGGCGCTTAGGTGAGGATCCAATGTCGAAGTGAAGAAGGCAAAAGCTTTAGAAGGAGAAGCTTTAGTGGTGGCCTGAAAGGCAAGGGTTCGATGCAAGCGCAAATGAAAGCAAGTGGGAAGAAAGAGTGGAGACAATGGGTTATATACCTAAGCACAACCCAATATATTCGGGTCCAAAAGGGTTAAGTACGAGAGCGGTACTGATCCCCCTTATAGGGACTGTTGTGCCCATTTTTGGTACAAACACTTTGGTGCTTTCACTGAGAAAAAACTAGCTTTTTTCTCCTGCTCCTTGGATCTACCATCGATACCGGATTGCACAAATCCAAGAGGAAGATCCAGATCTTTGATTCACAGTCCTTCCATTCTACTCAGATTTGCATAAAATCTAGGAAAAGGAGTCATCATTCAAAATGGTTAGCACGAGAACCACTTCTACAGCTGCTGGACAAGAAGGTAGGGATGGACAGAATCCTGCTCAACAGCAGCCATCCAACCAAGACAACACTGCCCACTCAGATCCGTCTGGGGCAGTCACTAGACAAGAATTCCAGGTGTTGCTTCAAGAGCTGACTCAGAGTCGGCAGCAGTTAGCCGAACAGTTGCGTGCCAATATTGAATTGACAAATCAACTGAACCGCCAGGGCCGTAGGAGGTCCAGAAGGGACGATGTTTCCCGCTCATCCACTGAAAGTTCTGCCTCATCCGACTATCATCATAGATCTACCCGTCCCCGATTAGACGGAGATCATGCTCAAACTGCTGGATATCAACCCGCCCTGACTGTCGGGCAATTGAGGGTAGGACCGTCAACCAGCTTCCAGGCTGGACCATCAGCGCGAGGTGGTCGTACTCCATAATATACTACGGACAATCATGTCACAGCTGCCACAGTAGAAACAAGGGTTGATACCCGACATCTTCCAGATTCGAGTAATCAACAACAGGGACGTACTTCTGAACCATACGTCCCAGAAGACGCTGAGCCAAGGAGGCGAAACTTGGACCGTCGACAGCGCCCGGTCCAAACTCGCACTGTGGAACCCGACCACACCTTAGCTCAGCATGCTCAAAATGTAGCAATGCCAGACATCTCGACTATGATACGTCAGATGATCCGTGAAAGCCAAGGTCTTACCAATGACGATTGGGGGATCTCTCGAAGCGATACTCCTTTCACGGACGAGATACTGTACGCCGAACCTCCTCAGCGATTCAGAATGCCAACTCTCCCTATGTACGAAGGAAGTTCTGACCCTAATCAGCACATATTGAAATACGAATGGTCAATGAGCGCCGCAAGGGCCGACGATGCAGTAAAATGCCGGAGCTTCCCCATTTCACTGGGAGGAATTGCAACAATGTGGTTTACAAGACTACCTCCAAGATCTATCTCTTCATTTGACCAATTGGCTAAGAAATTTGTTGAACAATTCCGTATGCATGTCGCTAGACCCAAAGATGTTAACACCCTGTCCAATGTTACCCAGGCTCGTGGGGAAACATTAAGGCGTTACTTGGAGAGATTCCATGCGGCATGTGTGGAAATTAGTAATCCCAACGACAACTCAATTTTAATGGCATTGACAAAGGGAATTGATCCCGATTCTGAATTTGGAAACTGGTTAGCCGGAAAACCACCCGCATCGTTGGACCGTTTCTACTCCAAAGCCGCTCAATTCTTACGGCAAGAGGACGCGAAACAGTCTAGGAAGCAGGACGATGCGAAACCTGGAAATGAGGGAATACAAAGCAATGTAGCAGTTAAACAGTCCGGTGACAATTCCGGAAAAGTCCAGTTAAACATACAGAACAAACAAACTCAGCCAAGAGGTGGCAATGGTCAAAATAAGAAGAGAGATCCGAATCCAGGCCCACGGCGTAGGGCTCCGATGTTCGAAAGTTATACACCATTAAACACTTCGCTGGAAAATGTGTACCTGCAAACTTGCAACACTGAACAGTATAAGAAACCCGCTCCGAAGCGGTCATCAGAAAGGCAGATTCAGACAGGAAAGTTTTGTAGGTTTCATGAGAGTTACGGCCACAATACTAATGACTGTCGCCATTTGCAAGATCTCATAGAAAAGTTGATCAGGGAGAGGAAGTTAGATCAATTCGTGCGGGCGCCGCAGTCTGGTGGTGCGGGCCCATCGAATCCAAACCGTGCGCAAGACCAAGAAAGACAAGAGGAACCCGCTCGTACAGGCGGGAGGCTAGTTATCAATACCATAAGTGGTGGTCCTCATCCAGCGGACAGGAGCTGGAGGGAAATGGAGTCGTATGCTAGCTCTATCAGGCATGCGAGCTTCGAATGCTGCAGTAATTGTGAGGATGGAATCCCGGCTAAGCAACAAAAAACGATGTCTGACGATATCATATTTAGAAGCAGAGATGCTGACAAAATCGAAGCTCCAACAATTGACCCACTGGTCATATCTGCCCAGGTTGGTCCTGCTTGGATGAAGAGGATCCTGGTTGACAGTGGGATTTCTATAAACATTCTATTCAAACGAGCTTACGATTTAATGAAGATGGAAGCAAAAGACTTGAAACCCTGCCAATCCCGAGTTCATGGCTTCAATGGCAGTGCAACAATACCTACTGGAATAGTGGAACTGGGGATCGGAGAACGCAGGAGAGTCCGACTGCTGCAATTCGTTGTTCTTGACATCGCTTCACCGTACAATGCATTCCTGGGTCGACCAGCCCTTGCTGAATTCAAGGCAGCCATTGCCCCGTGGTGTTTGACTTTAAAATTCCCGACTGACCATGGTATAGGAATCGTTCAAGGAGATCAGGCAGCAGGAAGAGCCTGTTATGTTGCCGAGTTGCGTGAAGCACAGAAGAAGGAGAAAGGAAAGGGCGTAGAGGAATCTCTCTACGTCTGTTTTACTGATAATTGACAACTAGCGCCCGGGCCCCGGCCCGGGCACCACTACCAATTCCTTAGAGATCTTGACCCTAGAGATAACGAAGATAAAGATGAAGTAGAAGAGAATCAAGCGTCTCCAGCCGAACTGACTGTGGACGTCCCAGTTAGTGAGGATGACGACTCGAAAGTACTAAAAGTTGGATCTCAACTGGGAAAACAGATACAACAGGAATTGGTTGAATTTCTTCAGGCGAATCTCGATGTCTTTGCCTGGACGCACTCTGACATGTGCGGAATCTCACCGAACATTGCAAGTCACTCTTTGAATATTGATCTGCGACATGTTCCGGTCAAGCAAAAGAGGCGTGGTATGGATCCAGAGAGATCTGCCGCCCTTAAAGAAGAAATTGACAAGTTGCAATCAAATGGTTTCATCTGAGATGCTCTATACCCAGAGTGGGTGTCAAATCCGGTAATGGTTCGAAAACCGAATGGGAAATGGAGAACATGTGTCGACTACTCCGACTTAAACAAAGCTTGTCCAAAAGATAGTTTTCCACTTCCCCGAATTGACCAACTCGTAGACTCAACTGCAGGCCACGAATTGTTATCCTTTATGGATGCTTATTCCGGTTATAATCAGATACCCATGCATCTACCCGATCAAGAACATACTAGTTTCGTGACCGATCTGGGACTCTACTGTTACAGAGTCATGCCTTTTGGTTTAAAGAATGCCGGAGCAACTTACCAACGCTTGGTTAATCGAATGTTCACTGATCAGATCGGGAAGACCATGGAAGTCTATGTGGATGACATGTTAGTTAAGTCCCGATTTTCCATAGATCACGTCAGGGATTTAGATTCAATGTTCCGCATCTTACGTGAATATGGAATGAAGCTTAACCCGTTAAAGTGCCACTTTGGCGTCGCATCCGGAAAATTTCTAGGTTTCATCGTCAACGCTCGTGGGATAGAGGCAAACCCCGAAAAGATCTGGGCAATAAGGAATTTGAAAACTCCAAAGACCATAAAGCAAGTCCAGAGTCTCAACGGGAAGGTAGCAGCGCTAAGCAGGTTCATCTCGAAATCCACTGATAAATGCATTCCTTTCTTTGATCTAATCCGGAAGGGAAAACGAAACTTTGAATGGACCATGGAATGTGAAGGCGCATTCCGATCGCTGGTTCAGCATCTCTCTACGCCACCGATCTTGTCGAAACCAATTGATCACGAACAATTATACCTTTATCTGGCGGTATCAGAGCATGCGATCAATGCTGCTCTGGTCCGGGAAGAGGATCGAGTGCAGAAACCGGTCTATTATGTTAGTAAACGATTGACCGGAGCTGAAAGAAATTACCCCAGGTTGGAGAAACTGGCTTACTGCTTGGTCATTGCCTCGAGAAAGCTTCGTCCTTATTTCCAAGCACATCCGCTTACTGTGTATACCGATCAGCCGTTACGACAGGTCCTCACGCGGCCTGAGACGTCTGGAAGGTTACTCAAGTGGAATATCGAACTGAGCCAGTTTGACATTACTTATGCTCCGCGGAGAGCCATTCAAGGGCAAGTCCTAGCTGACTTCATAGCTGAATTTACTGTTCCAGACGACTTACCCGAAACCAGCGAGTCTCCTGAATATGTCTGGAAACTTTATACAGACGGTGCATCAAACGATCGGTGTTCGGGCGCTGGAGTTGTACTAGAGACCCCCGAAGGTCGATCCATATGCTATGCTTTGAAGTTTGGTTTTCACGCAACCAACAATGAAGCCGAATATGAAGCCCTGTTGACTGGGTTAAAGCTTGCCAGAGATCTGAGAATTATCGCTATAGAAGTTTATTGTGATTCACAGTTGGTTGTGTGTCAGGTACGGGGAGAATATCAAGCAAGAGATCGAAGGTTAGCTGCTTATCTAGCCCGAGTTCAGGAAGCGCTGGATCAGTTTGATTATTATGCTATTTACTACATACCACGAGATCGCAATCAAAAGGCCGATTCATTGGCAAAGTTGGCCAGCACAGGTGAAGCACAGCAAATGGGACTTGTCCCGGTCGAAACTTTGTCCTTCCCAAGCATCGATCAAATAAAAACGAATGATGTGTTGGAAACCTTTCCTAGCAGAGAATCATGGATGACTCCGTATCGAAATTATATTGAGAATGGGATATTGCCTGAACATCGAAATGAGAAAAGGCAAGTTCTACGAAAAGCTTCGCGGTTCGTCATTCAGGACGGGATCATGTATAGAAAAGGTTATTCTGTTCCGCTCCTCCGGTGTATCGCTCACGACGAAGTCAAACGAGTGTTACATGAGGTGCACGAGGGAGAATGTGGCGATCACACCGGTGGACAGGCGCTTGCTAAGAAGATACTCCGATATGGATATTACTGGCCGACAGTGAACCAAGATGCAGCCAATTATGCCAGAAAGTGCGACAAGTGCCAGAAACACGCTCGGATTCCAAGAGTCCCGCCTACCGAGATAACTCAAATGGTCAGTCCCTGGCCGTTTGCTATGTGGGGTATCGATATCATTGGCGCTTTACCTCTGGCAAGAGGTGGTGCGAAGTATGCCATCGTCGCAGTTGACTACTTCACGAAATGGGCCGAGGCCGAAGCTCTCGCAACGATTACGTCGAAGAAAGTAATAAACTTTGTGGTCCGCAATATCATTTGTCGATTTGGACTCCCGCATACCATCATCACTGATAATGGGACCCAATTCGAGAGTTCAGAGTTCAAGAATTTCTGCCAACGATTTCATATTCATAAAAAGTTCTCTGCAGTCGCACATCCACAAGCAAATGGTCAGGTCGAAGCTGTTAACAAAGTTATCAAATCCATCTTAAAGAAACGACTGGAAAAGGCTGGGGCAAATGGGTCGATGAGCTTCCTATGGCATTATGGGCTTATCGAACAACTCACAAGACCGCAACTGGACACACCCCATTCTCCTTATCCTATGGCTCGGAGGCCGTTATTCCAGTTGAGACAGAAGTATTTTCTCACCGCGTAACTTATTACGATCCAAAAACAAATGCTATATTACTCGCTGAATCCTTGGATCTGTTAGACGAGAAACGAGAAGAAGCTGATTTAAGAGCGGCCGCCTACCGAAGTCGGGTCGCCCGATTATATAACACCAAAGTTCGCCCCCGAACCTTTGAACTCGGTGATCTGGTCCTCAAGAGAATCTACCCGGTTCCTTCACACATGAAACCAAATTGGGAAGGACCGTACGTGATTACACAAAGACTTGGGGATGGCACATTCAAACTATCAACCGTGGACGGTCTAGTTTTACCAAGAGCCTGGAACAGCGAGAGTCTCCGTCGCTACTACATATGACAGGCTTCATTTATTTCATTATGTTTTTTATTCAGCAATTTACTTTTGCATTTCGAAATTAGAATTTGTAATAAGGCAACTGATTTGCCATATTTTCTTATTTTAGCAATAAAATGCCATCTCTTCGAGCCAGAGCTGTGATTCATTAAATACAATGTACAACATCACGATGCACGAAGAGCTAAGTTCCATCACACAGTGGAATTTATTCAAGTAGGGAGTGGCTGTGAAGCAATCAACCACTCACTAAATGAAACCCGAGCTCGGGGGCAAGCCATCACATCAGGCCACGAAATGGGTTGATACACGACAACCCTTCACTTAACTCCGTACTCCCAGAGTGCGAGGCGGAGTATAAACATTTTACTAAACTCTGTGCTCCCAGAGCGCGAGGCGGAGTATAAACTTTCATTCAACTCCGTACTCCCAGAGTGCGAGGCGGAGTATAAACATTCCCAAACTCTGTGCTCCCAGAGCGCGAGGCGGAGTATAAACTTTCATTCAACTCCGTACTCCCAGAGTGCGAGGCGGAGTATAAACATTTTCCTAAAACCCCAGAGTACTCCAAGAGCGCGAGCTGGGTACAAGCTTTTCATTCAACTCCGTACTCCCAGAGTGCAAGGCGGAGTATAAACATTCCCTAACTCCGTACTCCCAGAGTGTGAGGCGGAGTATAAACATTCATCTAACTCCGTACTCCGAGAGTGCGAGGCGGAGTATAAACATTCATTCAACTCCTTACTCCCAGAGTACGAGACGGGGTATAAACATACGTCAACTCCACACTTATCCCCAATACCGGGGGCAGAACCATAACACATAACAAGTTGAAGACAGAAAGGGAATAAATTTTCATTTCCACTATCAACAAAAAGAATCTGATTACAAAGTGTTTAAGAAAAATTCTGCTAGTGGGAGCCGAATCTACATCTATACACGGCTATAGAAAAATCAACAAAATGCTACCCTACGCAACAGAGATTTAAAGAAAGAGTTCAATCTTTCTTCTTCCTTATCTTCTTCTTCGGGGTAGCTCCACCCGATCCGCTGCCCGATTTTCTCCTCAACCGCTTACTCTTTTCGGGCTTGCCCTCCGGCAGCGATATAATGTCAACGTCTTCCTCAGAACTGGAGGCGACGGAAATTCTTCTAGGAGGTCGAGCTGGAGGCATAGGATTCGTAGCAGGAGGAGGGACAGGAGCAGTTTCAATCACTACGGTACCGCCCGGTGAAATCACCATTAACGGGGCAGGCCCGGGCGGATTCGTACCAACATTCCCTGCTGCCATCTCGGCAGCAATCTCAGCAATAACGTCGTCCTCACGAGATACTTGGGCCGCATCGGATGTGCCAATAGCTGGCATAGATGAACTAACGGCCGGAGCAGCCCCACTCACAACATCGGACGGGTTGGTAGAGGGATCGATGGGTTCATTGAGAAGCTCCTCAATCATTTGAGCGCTGAAAGAAAACATATTTGCATCTCCCTCCTCGCCAATCAAAGTAGAAGTCGTGATGGCTTCGGAAAAAACAACCCCTTGTGTTTGATGAGGAACTGATAGAGCAAGGGGCGCAGAAACAATAACTTCAGTCACTGAAATGCGACAAAACGAAGATTGTTAGCCAAGTGTATTGCTTAAGGTTCTTCACAACTAAACTACGAGAAGAGTTCAAATACCTTCCTTGGTCTGGACCGAAACGTGGGCAGAATCCTCGGCAGAAGATAATAATGGTTGGTCAGGATTATAGGCAGGAACAGACTGGGGATCTACCGCACCAGTGGTTTCGGGCAATGTTGGAATTACAGCTCCAACACCTGTCCCGTGATGCACGATCCCCGAGCCTTCACCTGTCTCTAGAGATTGGACGCCGAGCTTTTCTTTCGCCATAGAGATCACCACCTCATGAAGGGTCTTCCTCTCATCCTCGGTAAGCAAACGCATCTCCAGTTCAAAGTCGTCAAGTGTTCCATCTGGATGCGCTGCTCTTTTCTCATTCACCAGCCGGGTCCAGGCATTGTACAAGATCATGGAGTCATCTCCCAGCCACGCTAAATTTCTGTGTTCCAGCACATTAGCGTTATACGTGACTAAGAGATCGTCAAACTCAGCATCTAGCCTAGACCTCTCCTCCAAGATCTTTTCCTGAATTTCTGCTTCCGCAGACTTAGCCTTGACCGCCGCCGCAGCAAGTTCGGTCCTGAGAGATACTGCTTGGTCGCAAGCCTCTTGAGCAGTGGCGTTCGCATCATCCTTCTCCTTCACCATTTCAGCGAATTTGGCCTTGAGCTCATTCAGCTCTTTAACGGCTAAGTCTCGCTCAGCTGCAATGGTGGTGTTGCGGTGGCCCATCTCTTCCACCGTGGCGCAGTGTTCTTGCTGCATCCTCGCCAGTTT
Organism: Allium fistulosum; assembly: GCA_030737815.1. Classification (NCBI taxonomy): domain Eukaryota; kingdom Viridiplantae; phylum Streptophyta; class Magnoliopsida; order Asparagales; family Amaryllidaceae; genus Allium; species Allium fistulosum. The sequence continues at coordinate 1,362,384,334 of CM060903.1, read as the reverse complement.
GGCCACGACACCTTCATGTTTCTGAAGTGTTTCAAGCTCTGACTTCCGGGACGTCTCCACTTCGGATTGAAGAACCTGAATGATGCGTTTCTGCTTGACAATGTCAGCATCACGTTCAGCAATGATCTTTGCCCTGTCAAAAGCTACTCTAGAAGCCTTCACGGCTGCCTTGTACCACTCCTTATACTGAGCGTAGAAGTCGTGGATATAGCTATGAGCAGTGGTCTCAGCTTCCGAAGGGATTCTTTTAAAGTTAGGAGGGAAGATATAGCCATCCATGCAAATTTCCGGGTAGTCATTTTTCATTTGGGCAAGCTTAGCAGCTCCTTCGCTTGTCAACTCAGCCGGAGCTTGTTCAATTATAGCGGCTGCTGTCGGTTCCATTCTTGGCCGCTGAGCATCAGGCCGAGAAGATTGAGAAGGCAACTGTTGCTGATGAGATGGCCCTGGGAGGTCTACTGGAGCCCTGGGAGGCGGAGGAGAGCGAGATCGGGGTCGGTACTGGTATCCCCGGTCTCTGTCAGAGTAATCATAGCCAGAACGGCTACGCGAGTAATCTCTGTCTCTATCATAACGTTCTTGACTTGAATAGCTTCGCCCATGATCCCTATCTGTTTCTCTCCTGCGGGAATCGTAAAATGGAGAAGACTGGCGCACATTCCGAAGCCTATCCAGAGTAGAGCCACGTCCTGACATCTCACCTGCGATAAGAAAGAATTACGGATTAGGATCCCATAAAGCAATGTTTACTATGCCAAAGTCATGAAGTGCTGTGGAAGTGTGTGTAAATGTGTAAACCCCCAAACCGACCGGAAGTGTTGACCGCACTTAAAGGAAAGGGCTCGTTCATGTTTAGGACATCTTGCAATTCCTCCAACCCAGGATTATGAGAAATCGATATATAATCTGGGATAGGAATGTCGTCAAGCCCTTTGAGAGAATCTCTCAAATGAGAAGGGGCGACCTCAGAAATCGTAACTCCGGAAGCGGGAAGAAACACATCTACAGATTTTCCCCCCTTGGACTTAAGTTTTTTGGAAACGGCGGCCTTGCCTTTCCGTTTTTCTCCCGATTCCTCCAAGTTTCCCGAAAGGTCAGCCATTGGCTCTGAATCCGTATGGGTTCTTTCTTCGTCACTCGCCTCGATTATTTTGATTCCGAGTGACTTCTTCGCTTTTCTCTTCTTGGTTTTCTTCTTATCTTCCTTTTTGGAGGCGGACTTTGAAAATCCCTCAACGACTATGCTTTGATTGATGTCGATCAAACCAAGAACTCTTAAGTTGTAATCGTTCAGCACCGAATCAATATGCCTCAACTCGCTTGGGACTTCTTGAAGACTCCGGACGATACCCTTGAAACGCCCTCCATCGGGCCTGGAGATAATAGCTGTAAAGGGAATGAAATGTCAATTTTAACACCGAAGAGCTATTGGTCAAGGAAACAGGTTAAGGCGCTTACGTCTAGACAACCATCGCCTAGCGAAACCCGGAGGGCACCGAACGTAGAACCACTCGTTCTTGAAATAGCTCAGTCGAGTCCAAGCTCCAACTACAACTTGGCAATTCCTAACTGCCTCCAAAAATGTAAAAGACGGGCTATCACCCCTACTCTTGAAGTTAAATATGTGTCTGATCTCGGATGGCCTCGGTGGGCGAAAGAGACAGTCCATAAATATTACAAAGGCACTGTTCAGCAACGCGTGCCCGTTGGGATGTAGTTGTGAAGGAGCGATTCCTAAATATGATAGCATCCCTCGGATATATTGATTGAAAGGAGGAAGAGTTCCGGCCGCACAAGCATGACGGTAGAATGCTGTATATCCTTCAGGCGGATTATGCGGTCTATCAGTGGCACTGGGCAATAATACGTCACCTAGAGATATGTTATGCTTTAGGCATATTCGTCCCAATAAGGATTCAGAGATGTTAGACTGAACCGAATCAACAGGGTCCTTAATAAATATAGCCTCTGGCAATTCGTCTGGAGCCGGATCGATTACATCGGCAGGGATGTCAGGAATCTCAAGCACCGGAGGAGTCGAGCTCTGTACCTCTTGTTGTTGGGAGCTCGAAGATTCCATAATTAGCTAACTCATCAGAAAGCAACGTTAAGTTCATAAACGGCCCGTGCGTGCCCCGGTGTACTGTGTATGAACGTGTCGTGCAGTGCAAGTGCTATGCGCTACTTAAGCAGATTCTACAGAATAAAGCGAGATGTCCGAACAACATAACTTGGGAATTTGAGAATGAAAATGACCGTCATCGCTGACCGTCCCTTCCACACCATCCAAACGCCACTGACCATTTCAAGTATAAATCAGTCATATTATTGGTTAAGTCATAGTTCCATCGACAAGCTTCAAAGGAAATTCAGGTTTAATCTTTCAGTCAAGTTCGATTATGCAAGGCCGAAGCTTGTCGGAGTCAAGTGTGCTAAAATTCAATGGGTTCATCAAAGTTCAACTTGAAATTGGTCATGGTTCAGATGTTGGAGCAAATCAGAAGAGTAGAAGCCCCTGAAGCAAGGGTGTTCGAATCGATCGACTCGAATCGATATGAGTCGAATCGATGAAGGTCGAATCGTATCGATTCGACTCTGCATAAGTTCGACTCGATGAAATCTTGGGGTGGAGAAGCAGTTCGAATCCATGAGCTATGCATAACTTCGAATCGATCAATGCTCAGCACTCTCAAATCGATTGGGATATTGCTACTTCGAATCGATCGATACGATCTTTCAAAACCATCGGTGCGAAATTTCGTATCGATTCGAACCACCTATCCCTGAATCAATTCGAAGTCTTATTTTCTTCATCGATTCGTTCTACTTAACCCTGCATCGATTCGAAATCTTGCATCTTCGATCGATTCGGGCTACTTGTCCCCGAATCAATACGAGTAGAAAAAGCTTTCTCTTTCATATCCATCGAGTCGACCCATTTCAGTTCCTACTACTCCTCATGTTTCTCAAAAGAAAGGATTGAAGTCAATGTTCGAATCCCGGTTTCATCGTTCTACACTCGAATCGATCCCTTAGATACCTGGACGAATTCGATTGCAATTTAAGACTCGGTGAAATCTGATTGATTCGTGCAAGACGTGGAGCTCTGAAGAATCGATTCGAAGGAGCAGCAGTTGCGACAGTAAAATGTAAAAAGTAAAAGTGAAATTAGCCTCGCATATTTATATGGGTTCCAAGGGCGACTCGAGGCTCTTCGTCTCCCAGTCATGATAACCGCTCACAGCAGGTCGCAGCTCTATCGATTCGAACGTATGCTCGATTACCCATCAACTTCGAATCCATCCATATGGTATGACGCAAAGCATCATCGATCCGGAGCTACATCGATTCGAAGCTTTCAACAAAAGTTAAATTAGAGTCGTCGCGTCCCATCGATTCGAAGTACTGACTTCACGACCATTGGCATGCGATGGTTCAAAAGCTATCGATTCGAATGACCGTTTCGAATCCATCAGATACCAGCGATTCAAACCATTGATTCGAGCAAACACAGCTTCGAATCCATCACCAACCACTAATGAAAATGGACGAACCGTTTCAATATGAAAAATTGCTTGTCTACTCTTTATACCGATTCAGGAAAGGATCGATACGAGAGGATGATCATAGACAATCATAAAAGCAATGTTTTAACTCAAATCTCAAATCGGTTCAGGAGAGGACCGATGCAGATTTCGATAGCAAACCGAACTGACAACAACTTGCGATCACGCAACGTTAACCAAAGTCAAGATAATACACGTATGCACGTATTTTTTGACTAATGTTTTGGTCATTATCATCAACAGGAATCAGATGTTCATCTCGTCATGACTCAAAAGCCTAACAGCCGATCATGATCATACAACGATTGATTACAACAGCAAAGAAGACAATTTTCGACAAAGCATGTGATAACTGTTCAATAAGGGACTGTAGCTTTTCAAAGCACGTCATGTTTACACAAGACGTACTTTGGGGGGCAAATGTTATCCCGCCTTTTGGCAAGGCCGTGACACCAAGGACTTGACTAGATACCGGTGACAGATCGTCTCGAAAATCGGTTACACGCAAGGATCGCTATGGATATCGATGAAATTTGTTCAAGTCCGGATCGGGCTACAATTGATAAGGCACGTCAAGCAAAGCCGTGGGAACCAATGATCCAAGTTTCAGGTCAATCCGAGTTCGTATGCTCAAGATATCGTCGACAAAAGAGGTAGTAGGCCATCCTTAGTTCGAATCCATAGGCGATACCTATGTTCGGATCCATCAGATAAGCGTTGCCTCGAATCCATGAGGAAAAGGCTGAATCGATCAAAGCAGAATTCATTCGAATCCATCAAGGTCGACTCCATCATCTTCGTATCCATCAGAGCAAGTCCCGTTCGAATCCAACGCGTCGAGCTCGCGTGATCTACTTCGAATCGATGAGTTCTCAGTCGATTCAAGACCATCGAATCCCCCCAGCTTCGAATCCATCGAAACAGGCTACATTCGAGTGCAACGCTTCAGACCCTTCAGGCTTTCATCTGCTTCGACTCCGTGCAATTAGTGCACTTCGACTCCATCACATAAGTCACCTCGAGACTACACTCCGCAGTCAGCTTCGAATCGATCACTGTGTTATACCTAGATCGATTCGAACAAACGCGCCTTCGAATCCACTGCCTCGAATCCAAACCGTGGATTCGACCCAGTCAAACCAGAGCAAAACACGGATCGATACGAGAAGCGCGCGCCAAGTCACTATGAGCATCGAGTCGACCAAATCGATTCGAACCAAGATCGATTTGAAGTATCCATGTTCTCCAGAAATGCAACATTGAATCGATCATATCTCGAGTTCTACAAGTCCAAATGCCATGAAATTTTCACAGAAGCTTAAACACGTGATGAAGAATGTCCACACCAAATTTCAGCTCGATTGGATGATTTCATGATCGATTCGAACCAAGGGTCGAATCGATCCCAAAGTGGGCCCGGATCTCCAGATTTCGGCCATGTGGGCCCCCTGACGTACCAGAACTGGTCTCCCCTCATTTTAGGCGAAATATCAGCCTCCTACACCTATAAATAGAGCCCCTGGTCATTCAGAAAAGGGGTCGGATAATTCTAAGTACTGAAGAGCGCCTAGATTCTGCCAGATCTACTCCAGAACACCGCCGCTGCTTTAGATTGACACTTAGCATTTAAATTCAGTTGTATTACCTTATAAACTACTGTAACCTTCAAGTAATCGAGCAATAAAATCATCAAACTTCATAGTGGACGTAGGCAAAACGCCGAACCACTCTAAATCACTTGTCTTTGCAATTTACTTTCCGTTATTTGGAGTTTTTGTTAGATAATCCACAGTTTTAATTTTCATTCTTCACTTTTATCTCTTCAAAAACTTCCGAAGAGTGTTGTGCCCATTTTTGGTACAAACAGGGACTGGTACCGAATCCTACCATGTAAAAAAATAACAATCTTGTGATTGCATTTCCATAAAACTTGGCAATAACCTATACGCATATGAACATGCTTAGGAGCCAATAGTGTGTATGTGAACCTATGAGCACGTATGCAAAATCGATATTCGATTTCTTGAATTGATGGAAATTGAATTCTTACCTAAAATTTCAAAAAAGGAACCGGTTCTGATAACCGAGGCCTGCTAGCTTAATTAATTAGCTCAATGGAACTAAGCACAGACAATTACCGAGAGAATGTTTTCCAATATTTGTAATGTTAGATACCGACCAAAGCATCACAGTGAACAGCTAGAGATACGACTCTCAGTAAAAGTAACTCAACAGAAGGGTAATGATCATTCAAAACACTTAGTGGAATCCTCCGCAGCGATCCTGATTTGTCTCGATTCAAAGCACATCATGTTCGAAATGAGATGTACTTTGAGGGGTAAGCGTTATCTAGCATTTTGACCCGGCTATATTCATATTAACTGGATAAGTTAGACCCAACGATTATCAAGGCAAGCAGCCCAAAGAGATGATCCTAGGGTCTAGAAACCAATTAGTACAGACAAGACCATGAGACAATGGTCGAACAAGCTTAGAAGTGCAATACCCTAAAATACGCTAAGTATTGATCGACGTTCTACCCTACATAGGGGATCAGTGCCGATCCCTAGGGGTACGCCCAAAGTGGTCCCCACTCCTATTGCATCTTCACTATCTACATAAATCCTGATTTAAGTGTTGTTCCAGAATTCCTGTGCATCGTATAGGTAATCTCCATATAAAGTCCAGAGCAACAATTCCACCTTCTATAGATCCATCGCTTGGACCAAAATACATCTAGGCGACTATGCAAAACAATCTTGGAATCCTGAAGCCAATAATAAGATGAGCCAACACAAAAAATCTCAAGAACTAATATTACATATAAAGAGATCGATATCGATCCCCAACCATAAGTGATATGGAGTTGAGATTTTCTAGGAGACTTGGTCTTAGCGGCAAGGTTCTGTAGGAGAAGTTTCAGTGAGATATTTGGTCATTTACCCCTGTAAATACAGAAGGCATGGTTCATTCTAAGGATCATTACACTACCGTTACACTCTTACTCTCTTGTATTCAAGAATCTATTCATATCCCACTCTCTTGTAATCACAAAAAACTAGTGCTAAAGCAATAAAATCATTCAAGTAGACGTAGGTCAAGATTGCAAAACCACTAAAAATTTATGTATGATTATTTTCTATCTGATTTCCTCTATGTTTCATTTACTTTCTTCATTTAATCTATGCTGCTTACTTTTCTGGATGTTTGTACCAATTTCGTTTCAAACAGACGCACTTCATAAAATCGTCACCACCTGAGCTCCTCGACATGAGAAACACCCTGCTACCTTTGCTTCAATCTAACGCCACCTAAATCTCCACTGAACTCAAACCCTAGCTTGGGCCATGGATATTGAACACATCCAACCATCACCGCACACAAATCGACACACATGGAATTGAATCACACACTCTCACGATCTCGATGGATCCAAACTCGTTGAATTTCATTGATCCTATCTTACAAAATAATTCGTTGAAGAGGTGGTGGCTACTCTTGATTAACAGTAAATGAAGAAAGGAAGAAAGAGGAGAAGTAATGAAGAGAACTAGGGTTGGGGTGTATTTATACTAATATTATTATTACTAGTTTTTAATCGTCAAATGTTCCGAGCTCGTACAATCACAACTGACGTCCGATCGTCACGAAACCCGTGGACGCACAGCAACACATTATTCTGAATCCAACGACTCTAGTTTCATCAAAATCCGAGACAATACTTTAAAATAATAATTTCGCACTTTTCGAAGTCGTTTTGACCATCGAATCGCTGATTCCAAACATGGTAATCCTTATACTCATTTTTATTCGCAACGTTGATCCAACTCAATGGATGTGGTCTCGAGTCCTAATTTGATTGTATATGAAAAGTCATACTTTTGGACCTTCTATTTAATAATGATTCAATATTTAAATATCTTATCGTTAAAAATACGGATCGTCACAATCAACATAAACAAAAATAAAAATAATATTAACCAAAAACTTTAAATATACAAAACAAAAGGTTAGGAATCTATTGCTATTTTAATAATATGTTAGCAAGAAGGAATGTTCGAAAGCTCTAGAATTAGTGCTTTAAAATGCAACAGACCATTAAAATGCTGAATCAGGCCACAAAGCATGGACTGGGTGATATATTGTAGTGAATGAGTTGAAATATGCAGCATGTGTACTAGCTGACTGAGTTGTAACAAGAGGCAATGCAAGGAGCCTGATGTAGTTAAAAATTGAATGAGCCGAGGCTTGCGCGACATCTTGGCATCTTGCCTGACATGAAGCGTTGGCAGGGCAGGTGCAAAAAAAGTCGAAAACTATAGCTTTTGACATGATACCTCGAAAACGAAATAAAATGCACAAAGGAGAGGAAATGTTATGCACACCATCAGCAATGGCAGAACTTGCCAGTGGGGTAAGGCTGATGTTGTTCTAATGCGAAAGAGAGCGGTTCATATTTGAATTGGCAGTACAAATGGATCATGGTGATCCAATTTTGAAGAAAAAGGACATTTCGTGCAGAGCGACCTAATGTGATAGAAAGCACTTATTGACTGATGTGAAAGTACTGAGAGCATGGCCGTTGAGATAAAAGTTCAAGTAGTCTTGCTACTGTTTTGATGAACGATAACAGCAAAAAGCATGTATGGCGTAGAAGTAAGCACTGAACTAATCTGGGTATACATGAACTATGCAAACACGAAGATAATTGAAGCAATGCAAATACATCATATAGCTGTAATAGGAATCCAAAAGGCTGTAGTAGATGAAAAGAATATAAACTTCTAACTTAATAAAACAATAAATAAATATCTTTTATTATACTAAAATACACATAATTTAAACTATAAACTTAGAAAATACCAGATTGATAATTTTTGGATACGGATGTACACATCCGTATCCATTTTTCTAGTTATCGGATATTATCCATTTTTTAGATACGAAAGTGAACGAATTTCGGATTTTTCGGGTATCCATTGACAACACTAGCCAAAACTAACAAAAGTTTAGGTATGCATGAACGATGATGAAGTAGTGCCTTCAACAAGTCTAAACTAAACAATGTGTAATGCTGAGGTAATATTAATATAAAACATGTGTCTGGTTGAAATCTAACTTTAAGTATAGAAACAAAGCAGATATAAAGTGCACCATACAAAAACTCGGGGAAAACTTATTAGGTGTGTTGTCATCAAACTGAAAGCATGATGGAAAAAATGTGAAACAAAACATGGAATCAACACTGAAATGAAATGAAGTTGACAAACTTTGCATGTAGTACGTAACAACGTGCATTTTAACGACTGGATATTTACATAATTAATTCAAATATTAAACCATTAATTAACTGAAGGTCCAAAATTTGACATTTTACATATATGCAAATTAGGATTCAAGACCACTTCTAAGGAGTCCAGATTTACGTTGCAAATCAAAATAAGTATAAATATCGCTATATTTGAAGTCACGGCAATTTTACGATTTACGTATTGTTATACGTTTTTGTAAATATATGTGCATAGTCGAGTCCAATGGGATCTTGACTTATGGTTTGTGTTTCTGGGATGAGAACTTCATTATGAGATGTACGGTTGAAATTTTTTTGAAACCAAACAATCTCAAAGTACGTGAAATTATCATCCTGGAGCTCTGTCTTAAATAAAGATAGTATATACACCATCGAGATCAGAAAATAAGCTTATGTGCATCGACAAGTTTCGTGGTGATCCGATGTGCTGTGTGACCGTATGAGCTTGAAACGTGTGACGGTTTATTAGAGAAATTAAATAAAACATGTATATTTACATATATATATATTAACCACCCCACCAGCCCTTCCCCCCTCCACACACACAGAGATATTTATATTCCTCTTCCTTTTCTCCTCTGCCAAATATAATATCAGGTCCAAAGAAGGTTTAACGGGTTTACCCCGATTGATGAAGCTACAAGAAACGATTGATGTCGAGGTCAGATCCGATGAACTTGGGGAGAGGGGAACTTCACATCCATGTGGATGTGGACATTGGCAGGTGCGGCGTCACTTAGGGAAGGTCGACAGTTGTGGCAGTGGAGCTAGGCTTGGGGTTCTTCATCAAACAAGGCAGAGTTAACCAAAACGGAGAGCACCATTATTCTTCTCTTTGCGACCCACACCATTTAGCATCGACGTTTGGAGCTTCGATCCTAGGTAGATGATCATGACTTTCTAAAGGTGTCGTGTAGTTATCAGGTTGTGATTTGGGTAGGGGTTTTGGACCTTAAGTGATTTGTGCATTGTGAAGTGCACACGACGTGGAGTGCGTAGGAAACAACGATTCGTCAAATTTGGGTTGAGAAATCGAAGAGAGAAGTGAGTGGGGTTTTGGGTTAATATGTGCACGTGCACAGGAAATTGGGGAAGAAGATGGATTAAGGGAGAAATGAGATAATTAGTTATTTAATTATAATTAATTAATAACTCGATTATTGTTTCGTATTTAATTTGTATCTTTTGCATATGAGGTCCTATCAAGATGCAGTTTTCGCCATTGCACTTGTAGTGAGATTATCAACAGCATGGTAGAGGTTTGGATTGGGTTCGAGTACTTGAGAAATTACAGTTCTGTTAGGCGGAATTATAAGTTTGAATTTATATTGCAGTATAAATTCCTGTAATTATATATATTGAAAAATATTACCTAAAAGAGGTAGAATTATATATATATATAAGTAATTATTCCTATGTTTGATTAATTTGGTTGGAGTAGATATTCGAGATAATTGATTAAGATCTTATATACATAAATATTGGGTTGTATTCATATTGAATAGAGTTAGACAAAGTTGATATTAATTTAGAACATGGTTATAAATTAATTAAAATCTATCTTTTAGTTAAATTAGTGATAGAATAATAGTATATACTTTATTGTGGATATTCATGATAATTGATTAAGATCCCATATATATAAATATTGTGTTATATTCGTATTGAATAGAGTTAGATGGAGTTGATATTAATTTATAACATGGTTATAAACTAATTAACTATGACGACCGACCTTTCTGACCCCTAAGAACGACACATAATACAACCATGGTATTCATGTGCCGTTGCCCAAGTATCTGAAAGATGAGTTGTCATGGGGTAAAATATAAGAACACAACAATAATCTCACAACGGAACGGTTAAATATAACATAGAAATAAGGTAGTACATAAGGTTACTCCCAACATGGAGTTATCAGAGTTACAAGTAAAGTACTACTATTAGTCTAGGTAGTTATAACAACCTGCCTTTAAATATACATACATAGAGTCAACATCTCATAACAGCGGAAATAAATAGCATGATAGATAAGGAGCCTCCTGCTCATCTACCATCTTCAAAAGAGCCCAAAGAAACTTTTCATTTCCGGACTACTCAAATATAAATGAGTACCGGAGAGTTTAGGGAAAACAAACAATTCGGGTCAGACAATAAGTCCGGTATGAGTAAACTCCAAATAAAAAATAGAACACACAAAATAACCGGTGAGACCAAGTCGCAAAAATGCAGAATAGGTTTCCCCTCACAAGGACAACATCAAAGCATAAAAGAATGGACACAAACAATTAAACACCGCGAAGAGCGCAAGACGCTTCCTGATGCAATTAAGAAAGAATCAATCCAAAGATTTGAATCAAAAAAAAGGAAAAGGAATTTTTCCAACAATGACTAGGAGGGTGCGCCTCCTTTATCAAAAGTATACCTCTAGAAAATATACTTGAGAACAATGATGGCTCTCGAAAACCTCCAAGCCGGACCCCGCCAACCTTACCGAGTATTTCACATCTCTGTGCGCATACAACCGAAACCAATCTAGAGTAGATGTGAAAATACCCTACTGGGAGCAACCCCACATAGCTTGGCCCCCACTCACTCTTTATTTAGTCATTTCTGATAAAGGATATCAATGCTCTAAATGAGCAACAAATCGTCTTAGATTGATGAAACAAAAACAAAAGGAAGAAGGGTATTGAAATTGATAGTCAAGATATCAACTATCGGGGATAACAAAATGATCGTATATGGAAATTAAATCTTATACTTTTTCAATGCTTGGAAAATATCCATATACTTATCTCATCGATATAAGTATATTCACAAAACATTTGGGAGGATTTCATATTTCAAAAGCATACTTAGATGGGTCAAAAATAATTGTATATAAGAAATGTGAATGTTTTCCATTATAATTATAAAGATCATTTATGGAAATCAAATCTCCTACACTTGTCACGTTTCCGATATTCTCGAATTACCCTACCCCTCGCCCATAAACAAAGCCAGGTATGTCAGGGCACTAGTTGCTCCTAGCCATTCCTAGACACTTCGGTTCCAGATCTCACAGATAGAGGATCAATCTACTCATTGGCTTTTAGTGCCAAGTATAGGACTACTTACTTTCCATAAATAACCCATTTAAATCATTACATAAATTTTGAAGCTCCTTTAAAATACTTTAAATAAAGATTTAAAACCTCCATTCAAATCATAACTTAAACCCATCATCTTTAAAGGAGAATACGACCAAGAGGGGTGAAGCTCCCTCTTAATCAAATGAGATAGCTAAAAGGGGTGTTATTTCCTTTTAACCAAAAAGTCACTAAATGTCAATCCTAAGTTAAAAGGTGGTGTAAGTTCCCTTTAACTAAACATCAAAGTTATTGCTCATAAACTGGCCGAGCACAAATCAAACAACCAAACAAGAATAATAACAGACTCATTATTATTAACCATTTACAATCAACAGTTAACATAACATTTGTTAAAATGTGAATGAGTCAAAGAAAAGAGATTAAGATTACACTGACTGTAAAATAATTAAATTATACTCACAGAATAAGTTATACCCACTAAACTATGAAAACAAGGAATATACTCACATCCTATTTGCTTTGATGGAGACTTAGAATACTTCACCTTTGATAATGAATTTTAGTTATTTTCTTTAGTTTGTGAATGAATTAAAATGAGATATGGACTTGGCTATTTATAGGTGAAGAGAAGGGTACTTTAGTCATTTCCTACAGTCTAACCAGATTCGACCAGATTTTGGTCCAATAGAAACCAGCCTTATGGCCTAATCCAATAGAAAACATCTTGATGGCCTAATTTGATTCGACTACATTTTGGTCCAATAGAAAACATCTTGATGGCTTAATTTGTTTCGACCATATTTTGGTCCAATAGGAATCCTCCTTATCAACTATGGCATAACATGATTCGACCAGATTTTGGTCCAATGGCAACCATCACATGGCCGAACCTGATTCGACTAGATTTTGGTCCAATGGCAACCATCCGCGTGGAATATAATAATCATTATACTATTTTGTTTCATTAGGCAAGTAATTATACTGTTCTGTTTTATTAGGCAAGTAATTATACTATTCCGTTTTATTAGGCAAGGTTAATAATTCTCTCTTGTTTTATTAGGCAAGTAATTACACTATTCTGTTTTATTAGGCAGCGTTAATAATTCTTTCTTGTTTTATTAGGCAAGTAATTATACTATTCTGTTTTATTAGGTAAACTTATTCTTAAATAAATTGGTATCCCTAACCGCCTTATAACTCGAACCATCTTTAAACTAACATTTTACATCAGTTTTAAAAAAATCCATTCGAGACGTTTTATCCAAATTTGTATTATAGATATTCAATCCATTATTTAATCATTTAAAAACATATTAACTATTCAAGTTCAAAGTCATTAAATTATGGGTCGTTACATCCTCCCTTCCTTAAAGGAAATTTCATCTTCGAAATTAATCAGATAAACTCTAGGTATCAAAGAAACCCAAATGATATCATATATACCACACAAAGATACAAGGAAAGTGACCTTAACACAACTGGTGAGTAAACTAAAAAGAAACAACAAAATACAAACAACAACTACATCAACTCGGGATAAGAATCCCTAATATAGTCCTCAGTTTCCCAAGTACAATCTCTAATATCTTCACTCCATTGAACCTTAACAAGATTCACAACCTTCTTCCTTAATCGCTTTATATCTCGAGAAACAATACGAATAGGCCGCCTAAGAATGGTTAGGTTAGGCTAAACCTCCAAATCAACTTGTTGTCCTGGTTTTACTATCATCGAAGGGTCATGTACATACTTACGTAAATGAGATACGTGAAATACGTTGTGCACATCTGATAGTCGATCTGGTAACTCCACTTTATATGCAAGTTTACCAATCTGATCCAGTATGGGAAAAGGGCCAATATATCGAGGGGCTAACTTCCCTGTCTTCCCAAACCTCACGACACTTCTCAGAGGAGAGACTTTTACAAATACCAAGTCCCCGACTAAGAACTCTAGATCCCTACGCCTTTGATCTGCATAACACTTTTGCCGATCTTGCGCTTCCTTCGTCTTTCTTCTAATATCAGCTACCTTCTCATTGGCTTCTAAGATTATGTCGGGTCCAAGAACAAGTCTATCTCCAGATTCACCCAACACGAAGGAGAACGACATGGACGACCATAAAGAGCTTCGAAAGGGGCCATACCAATGCTTGCTTGATAGCTGTTGTTATAAGTGAATTCGACTAAGGGTAAATGATCTTCCCAAGAACCCCTGAAGTCTAGAATGCATGCTCGCAATAAATCTTCCAAGATCTGGTTCACTCTCTCCGTCTGCCCATCTGTTTGGGGATGGTAAGTTATACTTAGACTTAGCTCAGTCCCTAAAGCATTCTGCAGTCTCTCCCAGAACCTACTAGTGAATATCGGGTCTCAGTCACTTACAATACTACGAGGTATCCCATGGAGTCTCACAATCTCCTTCACATACAAACTCGCCAGACTCGTATCAGTCCTAGTCAGCTTAACAGGAATGAAATGGGCACTCTTGGTTAGTCGATCGACTATAACCCAAATGCCATCATTACCTCTTCTTGACCTAGGAAGCCCATCAATAAAGTCCATAGAGATCTGCTCCCACTTCCACTTTGGGATCTCAAGTGGTTGAAGCAATCTAGCTGTCTTCTGCTGGTCACTCTTAATCTACTGGCAGTTTGCACAACGACTCACAAAGATTGAAATATCTCGCTTCATCCCCTTCCACCAGAATACCCTCTTCATATCTTTGAACATCTTGGTCACTCCTGGATGAAAAGATAACTTTAAATGGTGGCATTCGGCTAATACTTCTTGCCTAAGTCCATCAACGTCTGGAACACAAATACGCACATTTATTTTCAATATGCCTCGGAGATCAATCTCAAAGCTAGAAACAACACCTTCTTCAACATCCTTCTTAAGTCGAGCTAAAATAGGATCTGCCTCTTGACTGGATGTAATTCTCTCTAATAATAATGGCTTAACTTCTATATTTGCAATCATTGCTACATTCGTACTCAATGCATCAGCAATGACATTTTCTTTTCCAAGGGTATAAAGAACCTCTAGATCATAAGAGGCGAGAAACTCCAGCCATCTCTACTGCCTCAAATTCAAATCTTTCTGGGTAAAAAGGTATTTTAAGGATTTGTGGTCCGTGTATAACTCAAACCTTTCATCCAAAAGATAATGTCTCCGCATCTTTAGTGCGAAGACAATAGCTAAAAGCTCCAAATCGTGTGTAGCATAATTCTTCTCATGCGGCTTTAGCCGTCGACTCGCATAGGCAATAACTTTCCCATGCTACATCAGAACTGCTCCCAATCCGGTTCCCCAAGCATCTGTATACACGGTTAAACCTTCGCTCCCATTTGGGATCGTTAATACAGGAGCGCTAGTCAACTTCTCTTTCAATTCGTTGAATGCTTGATCACACTTTGAAGTCCAAACAAACTTAACATCTTTCTTTATTAACTTCGTCAGATGAGAAGCAATCTTCGAGAAGTCTTGATAAACCTACGGTAGAAACCAGCCAATCCCAAGAAACTTCTAACTTCCGTCGCACTTTCGGGCTTCTTCCAGTCTTGAACTGCCATAACTTTAGCTGGGTCCACCGATATGCCTTCTCCCGAAATAACATGCCCTAGAAACCTAACTTCGGATTTCCAGAAATGGCACTTGGAAAACTTAGCCTTAACACATGTTATCTTAAGGTATCGAGTACGACACAGAGATGATATTTGTGTTCCTCGTCTGTCTTGGAATAGATAAGAATGTCATCAATAAAGACAAGAACAAACTTATTAAGAATATCTCGAAATACTCGATTCATTAAGTCCACAAAATAAGCGGGTGCATTAGTCAATCCAAATGGCATAACTAACCACTCATAGAAATTTTCAAGAGTTCGAAAAGCTGTTAAGAGAACACTCTCCTCTGCCACTCTTAATTGGAGGAAACCGGTGGCAAGATCTAATTGAGAAAATATCCGAGCACCCTGGAGTTGGTCAAACATATCGTCGATCCTTGGCAAAGGATATTTATTCTTGATAGTCCTTTTGTTCAACTCCCGATAGTCTACGCATAAGCTTAGAGAACCATCCGCCTTTGTAACAAAGATGACTGGTGATCCCCAACTCGAGGTACTACGTCGGATCAAGCCCTTCTACAACAAATCATAAGTCTGCCTTTCTAACTCCCTCTTCTCTTTTGGAGCCATCCTTCGTAAGGGTTGTACAATAGGTCTAGTTCCCAGAACCAAATCAATACAGAACTCGACTTAACGCTGAGGAGGTAAACCTTGCACCTCATCAAAAATATCTGTGAAATCTCAAACAACTGGCACATCTCCTAGCTCCGCTTTAGCCACTTCGAGTGAATAGAGAAAACTGCTCATTAACTTCTTAGGCTCTTCACAACTAATATCAGCACCAACATCTCCTGCATCACTAACTCTAACGAGCCTTCTACCACAATCCAAGATAGCTTTAAACTTTGATAACCAATCCATTCCCAGGTACACTCCAAAACCCATAAACCCAAGAAAAAACAAGTCAAAAGGAAAGAGACGATTTCGATAAGAAATAGGTACATTTAGACACACAGTGTCAAGATTTGTTGGACCTCCAATTTGGTTTGACACACAAAGAGGATTACTTATAACATATTTAAGGTTTAGTTTGTCCATTAGATCATAAGAAATAAAACTATGGGAAGCTCCAGTATCAAATAGCACCCTTACAGGAATATCATAGATGGATAATGTACCTTGCAACACTTGCTTCCCTTTTTGATCTGAAGAAGTGGATGGTATCTCTTCAATGGCAAAAGTATGTCCTTGAGATCCCTTTTCAGGAAAAGGGCACTCATTCTTCATATGTCCCGGCTGGTCGCAATTAAAACATGTGGCAATTGGGCAATGATTTGCAAAGTGGCCTATCTTATTGCACTTGAAACAAAGAATGTTGGCCAAGTTGGTCTGCTTCTTCTATGCTGGAGCGCCATCTTCGGGTTTCTTCCCTGCACCCTGCTTCTTTCCCTTAAACTTACGCTTGAAGTTTGGCTTTCTTTCAACTGGTATAACTGATAAAGGCTTGGCACTTATTGTTGGTACTACACCCTTCTGGACTCTTTCCTTAATATCAAGAGCCTCAAAGCCATGCTAATAATGTTGGTGAACGTACCCATAAGATGATTGGTCATTTCACGATGGAACTCTGGTCGCATTCCATTCACAAACATTTCATTTTTCTTGAGAAGTGTGTCTATCAATCCAAGTCCAAAACGGGACAAAGCATTGAACTTATGCTCATACTGCGACACAGTCATATCACCAAACTTTAAGTCAATGACACTTCTAAATAACTGAGTTTTCCGTCTTCTGGAATAAACTGTGCTTCAAAAACTTCCTTGAAATGGGCCCAAGAAAACTCCCCCTCCGGAGTACTAGTTGTTTTTGAATCCTACTAATCCATTGCCGACTTTTGAAGTTGTCGCGATGCCAACAGCCATTTCTCCGCATCCTCCAACCGAAGATCTCCAAATATTCTTTCACAAGTTCGAAGCCACATCTGCACTCCAAGAATATCTTCAGTCCCATAGAATGGTTTCCCGCCCAAATCGGTAAAATTCTTATACAAAGCTGCAAAGTTCATAGGGGTCTGAACTTGCACTAACATTTCCTCGACCGGATCTACAGCTGACATGGTAGCATTTCTAGGCACCCTACCATTGGTAGTCGTGCTAGTTCCAGATCCTCTCCTTCCTCCTCTTCTTGTATTCATTTTCTATTATCTGAACAAATAACAGGTATCTTTAGAATACAAAAATAGGATTAAAATGGTTTAAGGAAATAACACCAAAGGATCTAAAACTAGACTTTAGAGGATAAATATTATTATTATAAAAATTAAAAATACACTCTCTGAAGATTAACTCATTCTAGGGCATCACTTACCCTATCTCTAATGAGTTGTACCCCAATCAAGCTAAGGTGTTCGCTTAACCAAAGCTCTGATACCAACAGTGACGACCCACCTTTCTGACCTTTGAGAATGACACTTAATACATCCATGGTATTCATGTGTCGTTGCCCAAGTATCTGAAAGACGAGTTGTCATGGGGTAAAATATAAGAACACAACAATAATCTCACAACAGAATAGTTAAATATAACATAAAAACAAGACAGTACATAAAGTTACTCCCAACATGGAGTTATCAGAGTTACAACAAAAGTACTACTATCAGTCTAGGTAGTTATAACAACCTGCCTTTAAATATACATACATGGAGTCAACATCTCATAATAGCGGAAATAATAGATAAGGAGCCTCCTGCTCGTCCACCATCTTCAAAAGAGCCCAAAGAAACCTGTCATTGTCGGACTACTCAATTATAAATGAGTACCGGAGAGTTTAGGGAAAACAAACAATTCAGATCAGACAATAAGTTCGGTATGAGTAAACTCCAAATAGAACACACAAAATAACCAGTGAGACCACGTCGCAAAAATGCAGAATGGGTTTCCCCTCACAAGGACAACATCAAAGCATAAGAGAATGGACACAAATAATTAAACATCGCGAAGAGCGCAAGACGCTTCCCGATGCAATTAAGAAAGAATCAATCCAAAGATTTGAATCAAAAATAAGGAAAAGGAATTTTTCCAACAATGACTAGGAGGGTGCGCCCCCCCTAATTGAAAGTATACCTCTAGAAAATATACTTGAGAACTACGATGGCTCTCGGAAACCACCAAGCCGGACCCCGCCAACCTTACCGAGTATTTCACATTTCCGTGCGCATACAACCGAAACCAATCTAGAGTAGATGTGAAAATACCCTAATGGGAGCAACCCCACATAGCTTGGCCCCCACTCGCTCTTTATTTAGTCATTTTCGATAAAGGATATCAATGCTCTAAATGAGCAACAAATCGTCTTAGATTGACGAAACAAAAACAAAAGGAAGAAGGGTATCGAAATTGATAGTCAAGATATCAACAATCGGGGATAACAAAACGATCGTATATGGAAATTAAATCTTATACTTTTTCAATGCTTGGAAAATATCCATATACTTATCTCATCGATATAAGTATATTCACAAAACATTTGGGAGGATTTCATATTTCAAAAGCATACTTAGATGGGTAAAAAACAATTGTATATAAGAAATGTGAATGTTTTCCATTATAATTATAAAGATCATTTATGGAAATCAAATCTCCTACACTTGTCACGTTTCCGATATTCTCGAATTACCCTACCCCTCGCCCATAAACAAAGCCAGGTATGTCAGGGCACTAGTTGCTCCTAGCCATTCCTAGACACTTCGGTTCCAGATCTCACAGATAGAGGATCAATCTACTCATTGGCTTTTAGTGCCAAGTATAGGACTACTTACTTTCCATAAATAACCCATTTAAATCATTACATAAATTTTGAAGCTCCTTTAAAATACTTTAAATAAAGATTTAAAACCTCCATTCAAATCATAACTTAAACCTATCATCTTTAAAGGAGAATACGACCAAGAGGGGTGAAGCTCCCTCTTAATCAAATGAGATAGCTAAAAGGGGTGTTATTTCCTTTTAACCAAAAAGTCACTAAATGTCAATCCTAAGTTAAAAGGTGGTGTAAGTTCCCTTTAACTAAACATCAATGTTATTGCTCATAAACTGGTCGAGCACAAATCAAACAACCAAACAAGAATAATAACTGACACATTATTATTAACCATTTACAATCAATAGTTAACACAACATTTGTTAAACTGTGAATGAGTCAAAGAAAAGAGATTAAGATTACACTGACTGTAAAATAATTAAATTATACTCACACAATAAGTTATACCCACTAAACTATGAAAACAAGGAATATACTCACATCCTATTTGCTTTGATGGAGACTTGGAATACTTCACCTTTGATAATGAATTTTAGTTATTTTCTTTAGTTTGTGGATGAATTAAAATGAGATATGGACTTGGCTATTTTTAGGTAAATAGAAGGGTACTTTAGTCATTTCCTATAGCCTAACCAGATTCAACCAGATTTTGGTCCAATAGAAACCAGCCTTATGGCCTAATTTGATTCGACCACATTTTGGTCCAATAGAAAACTTCTTGATGGCCTAATTTGATTTGACCACATTTTGGTCCAATAGAAAACATCTTGATGGCTTAATTTGATTCGACCATATTTTGGTCCAATAGGAATCCTCCTTATCAACTATGGCATAACATGATTCGACCAGATTTTGGTCCAATGGCAACCATCCGCATGGCAGAACCTGATTCGATCAGATTTTGGTCCAATAGCAACCATCCGCGTGGAATATAATAATCATTATACTATTTTGTTTCATTAGGCAAGTAATTATACTATTCTGTTTTATTAGTCAAGTAATTATACTATTTCTTTTTTTAGGCAAGGTTAATAATTCTCTCTTGTTTTTTTAGGCAAGTAATTATATTGTTCTGTTTTATTAGGCAGCGTTAATAATTCTTTCTTGTTTTATTAGGCAAGTAATTATACTATTCTGTTTTATTTGGAAAACTTATTCTTAAATAAATTGGTACCCCTAACCGCCTTATAACTCGAACCATCTTTAAACTAACATTTTACATCAGTTTAAAAAAATCCATTCGAGACGTTTTATCCAAATTTGTATTCTAGATATACAACCCATCATCTAATCATTTAAAAACATATTAACTATTCAAGTTCAAAGTCATTAAATTATGGGTCATTACATCAACTATGATTTGTAGTTATGATAGTGATAGAAATATTGTTATATATTTAACTGCATATATTTAGGTTAATTTATTAAGATTCCGTATATATAAATATTGTGTACTATTCGTATTGAATAGAGTTAGCTAGAGTTGATATTAATTAAACTCTAAATTATTGTTGTTTTAGTGACAAAAATTTTATTATATATTTTATTACTAATCTGAAGTAAAAATATGACCTTTAAAATAAGTTATAAAGCTGAAATAATGATTTAGGGAGGTTAAACTTATATTAAAATGACTTTGAAGTTTATCTGGCCTTGATATTAGTGTATTATGTTGTGAATCAATAATTAACTAACTAGTGAATTTCTATATAGGTGATCTGAGAAGTAAGAAATTATAAAGGAAGTATTGTATTATTCACTAGGATTTGATTGAGGTTATAATATCCTGAATATTGCTATAACGTGTTTTATTCACTTTAGACCCTAAGAAATGGTTTGTGATATATACGTATGCATATAAATAGAAATTATATACATGAGCTATATAATATTTGGAGGCCTTATTGATAGCTAAACTTAATTTTAATAGAAAAATTAAATGAAATTAAGCTATAATATGATTTATAGGCAAGTGTATTATTTTATAAAAACAAGTTTAAGCAGTAAGATGCATTTGGTTGAATTGGATGTTAGGTTTACAGGAATTTCTTAATGGTGTGAATTGGCTGATTTGTCAATATAATTGTATAGAATGTGTGTGTGGGGATTATATTAAGCATTTAAATAAGTTGAATACGTAGACTATGTGAAAGAACGTGTATACATTTATACGTAGTTTGTATATATCACATGTAAGCTCATAGAGATACATTTAGTTGAGTCTGATATTCAAGAAATATATTTATAGGAGCTACCTAATTAAAGTAGAGAAATGTCATGGATTGTAGTTTAGTTATCGGGGATCAAGTATAGCATTCTGTTAGCAAGAGGACGTAATAAACATAGTCGAAACGACATTTGGGTAATATTTAGTCATTGGTTGAAATGGGCGATAAGCCTAGGTCCACGGTAATTTGCAACCCGATCTCGACCCGATCCTTCCGATTATTGGTCTATAGGCTCTAAGAAACCTCTATAAGGACCTGGAACCATCAGACTTGATGAAAATCAAAGTGAGACCTTCATGTGGTTTTGAATGAAGGAAATGATGCTTGGTACAAGGTGGAACTTGTGTGATGTTTTCACTCGAAGTGAACGAGACATAATCCATTAGACGTGATGATGGTATGACTCATTAGGCGGGACTAGAGTTATATGTTAAATCTTATTGCTTGATACTTATGTTTAGGAGATGATACGTTTTATAAGGATTCGGTGGACTGATTCAGTCCATCGAGAGCACGTTATATAGGATACGTATGGCTGCCATAAAGTATGGATATTCAATGGTCAAGTAGATAATCCATGATACCACGGGAGAGCATGATTTACATATGAGATCTCGAAGCATGTTTGAAGAGAGATGATGATGAATATTTAGAGTAGATCATATGACACCCATGCCTATAGTGGAGGTCATTGTGAGATCAATACGAGTCTGTTGCGTTGTGATGAGACTTAAAATCTTTGTTATATTTGAATACCAACTTATTTGGGTTATTCTTTAGTGGTTAGTTAATGGAAGGTCGATCATGTAGGGGGTCCTAAGGACTCCACTAATCATCGATTAGTGGGTATATCGTATAGTGGACGGCTAGTAATATAATGTATAGTAGAAAATTAGTGGTATATCGTATAGTAGACAATTGATGGTATATCTATAGTAGACGATTAGCACTATATCGTATTTGAGGCGATTTATAATGTGTCATTTGAGTAGACGATTAGTGATAGATAATGGGCAGTACGTTTTATTTGTGAATTTCTCACTCGCTTGTATTATTTACTTGTCATTTATGGTAGGCCAATATTAGGATGTTTATATCACCACTAGTCTTAAGAGTGTGTAGTATTGACCATATACTCATATATTAGAATGTAACGTACATTTCATTGTTGTGCATGCCTGTTTATAGTCACGACATTATATTTATGTTGGACTTAACTTAGGGATACATGAGGAGAGTAGGGTAAGGTATAATTCCCTTTACTATAGGATGAGTTTTCCTTACTTGTTTATAGGCAGTCCAGATTACTCCTGAGCCACGTTTACGGAGAGTACTGGTTGTGCCTAACTAATTTATTATTCTATACGTATATAGCTTTCATATATAATATTTTGAGAGAGTTCCCCTCACACAAGGATTTCTATCCGACCCGTATTTTATCTTTGTTTATTTATGTCATGACAAATTTTGCTTGCTCGATTGAGTAGTTTGGGAGTCAGGTGCTTTGGGGATAGGTTACAGGACAACTATAGCATTTTAGAGGCATGAAGTTGATATTGGATATGTATACTTGTTGTTGATGTAGAACATGGCAAACATGTTATTTTCTATATGAGGCTTGTGTTATTATATATTATATTCAGAACTCCATATTAATGAATTTAATGTATTTTGTCTTTCTATATTGACATTTATTTAACAATTGCTTCTGCTAGTGTAGTCCCTCATATATTGGTTATCCTATTTTGTTCATGTATTCATTATATTATATGTTACCGTTCCACTGTGAGATTGTATCGATATGTCTTGGTATGATGTTTAGTTTTTAACTTTACTCGGACAAACTATCTTTTGTGGCATCCAGGAGTCATACATTGTCATTCGACCTTGATTTAGGGTATTACGAAGGACGGATCACCACATAGTATACAATTAAATAGAACTTATGAGAGTTGTAGTGTGTCTGATGGTGAGTAGAGAGCATGGCCATTGGCTAGTGCATTAGTGGACTATGAATTGATGGAAAAAACAAATTGAAAACTAAAACTTTGATGATGAAGTCTTGTTGAGTTGATATGTAACGACCCTAATTTTGATTAACATTATTTAGGATATTTAATTAGTTAAATTAAATGAAATAATGTAAATGACTAAGGGAATTGAGATTTGAATAGTAATGGGTAGTCGTGCCAAATTATCTAATGAACTAAGAGGAAGTTAAAATGAAATAGATAAGGGAAAAATAGGACTGAGTTATATTCTAATACCCTAAACCCTCATGCCACTTTCATTTTACACGTCCACAAACTAAACTAAATTTAAGAAGAGGCCGACCTCCATAAGGGGAAAGCAAGAATCAAAAGAAGGAAGCTATATCAATTCATTCAAGAAGAATCTCAAATTACTTAATTACAAGCTAAAGGTTAATAATAGATTACATCTTATATTTTCTTATTCTCGGTTCTAGATCAGATCCTAATATGTTTTGCAAAGTATTATGCCATGTTTTGAATGATATATATATATATATATATGCTTGTTGATGAATGTTGTTTGCTCATATTGATTTTTATGACAAGTTCTGATTGAAAACCTATCAAATGACATCCAAATGCCTTGCAATTTTGATATAAGGTCGGAAATAATATTTTAGAGATGGGTTTCAAGTTTCATAATTTTCTGAATTAATGTGGATATATTATGAATTTTCTAGTAAAGAAAACGGTTAAATTGGGTTTTAAATTAATTACGGCTATTATATGTTAGCTTTGGGTCAGAAATTTGTATATGTTAGAAAACATATTAACAATGATTTATAGAATTTTTGGAGAATTTTCCTAAGTATTTTAATATAAAATTATTTAAGATATGGGGCTTAAATGTTTTATATGTTTATAAAAGAAGAAGGGGCAATTTGTAAATGTTTTAAAATGCTAATCTCTGAAATTCGGTAGTATTTTTAGAAAGGATTTTGGAAAAGTATTGGCAACCAATCATATGTTGACAAACAAAGCAAGTTAGTTAAAAGGAAATTACTTTATAAAGTTAAAAAATTAGTTTTACAAGGTTTTGCTATTTCACCACTTTCGGCAGCTACCTTTCGACTTCATACTTCCACCTTTATCCTAGTCGAAACTAATACACATGGTATCAAAGACTTGGTACGTAGTGGATTGGAGATAGGTGAAAGGTATAGAGTTAAAAGTGCCTTCGAAGGGGTTGAGACCTTGTTTTTCTTTTAAAGGAAATGCACTTGCTTTGCTTTCGAATGAGATAGCTTTCGAGTTGGTCAAATGTTTTAAAGAAAAGAGCTTTCGAAAGAGGTTGCCGCCTTTGTTTTAAGAATATGCTTTTGAAGGGGTTGAAATCCCACTGTCGCATGTTACCTTTCGAAGCAATGCCTTTGAAAGGGTTCTTTCGCTTTAAACTATGTGTCGCTTCTCCAATGCTTTCGAAGGGGTTGGTTTTGACACCATCCACTTCTTTTACTTAGGATATTGCTTTCAAAAGAGTTGCTTTCAACTTAGTTCTTTTAAGACCCTTTTTGTAATTTAAAAAGTAAACCCAAAGGTTTCGAAAAGAATGGTTTTAAAGATTTCGAAACTATCTTCCACAAAATTATACTTGAACCCAATGCTTTCGAAAGGTTTGTTTTAAATAAAGGACTTTAACGCTTTCGAAAGGTATATGATAAAGGTTTCAAAGGGGAGGTTCCCCAATGTTTTCGAAAGGTTTACCTTTAGTGTTTTAATAGAGGGTTTCCAATGTCTTCGAATGGCATATTTAAAGTGTTTTGAAAAGAGGATGTCTAAGGTTTATAAAGCTTTCGAAAGGGATACTTTCAATGTCTCCGAAAGGTCTAATGTAAATGGTGTCGAAAGGTATGTTTTGGCCTTATGGCCTAAGGTTTCAAAGTAAAGTAGTTAACTTGTTTTGAAAGAGGTATTTCAATGCTTTCGAAAGGGGTACGTTCAATGGTTTTGAAAGCGATTGTTTAAAGGTTTTAAACAAAGGTTTCGAATGTTTTCATCAACAAAGTTTTGAGCAAAACATATATCATGTTTTCATCAACAATGTTTTGAGTAAAACATATATCATGGCAAAGAGATTTGAGTAAAGCAAATAGTTTTTTTCCCTTGTTTATGTATGATTTAAAGGGCTAAATCAATTTGAAAAGGTTTCAAGGAAAATTTTGATAGGTAGTTAACCCTAAGTAAATGATTCAGATATTTATATACCAGATAGGGCTGGTACAGTGTCGCGCCCTATACATTAGCTATAGCCCCTAGCTAATTTAGTCTAAAATTCCAGTGTGTAGGGCTTAGTCACCGGTAAGACTTAAATGATGGTTACACACAGAAAGGAATATATACAAAGAAATAGGATAGGTTATTGGTGAGCCCGTAAAACCATCAGAATCAGGTGACCCTGGGAGAAGTAAGTTAAGGACAGACCGTCCCGAAGTTTGTCAAATAGATGTTAGAACATTTATTTTGTCAGGTAGGCCCGAGTCAGCCAATGGTTAGTAGTTAGCTAAACAAAACTATATCGTTCGGATAAATGGTCCATTTATTACCTGATTTATGAGCACATATGATATTGCTATTATTGTTTTAGTCAGTTTGATTGCAGGATTCTGATTTGCAAAAGATATGTTTTAAAGGGATATTAGTGAGGGGAAACCAGTTCCACTAAGTGGCATGGTCTCACTTAATATCAGTAAACTGAGATGTAATAATATTATTCACACCAGGCCTTATGTTTGACTCAAAGTTTATGCTTTCCCCTTAAACTCTCAGGTGCTCAAAATAATTTGAGTAGATTGAGAGTTAAGATCTTTTCAGGTTTAGTGGGTGGACGAAGCTTCTGAAGACGTGTAGAAGGCAAAGTTAGCTATTTAGGAGTTGTTATTTTTATTTCTGATGTGATGTATTAAGATTGATATGTCTATTTAGTATCCTGATCATCCAACGGGGCATCTTCATATGTCGCTCTTGGCATATTTTGTAATAAATATTTTTGATCAAAACATGGATTATGGGATTATGCATCTGAATATGAGATATTGATTTTAAATGTAATTATAAAAGTTGTTTTAAATTTGTGTTGATTTTATTTCAAACTCATGTGCTTCTAATATTTTGGATACCATTAACATTACCGTATTTTGTCACCGGAAGTTAATACCATGGATGACTCCAGCATCTATAGCGCTTAGCTTTGGGCCTCAAGATAGGGGATGTTACAACTTTGTATCAAAGCATAGGTTTATGAAAAACTTTAAACTCAAAATGATTTGGAAAACATAATCCTAAGAAATTAGAGAAAAGATTGGGGTATGGGATAACGCTATAATAACATACTTGTATTTGCTATGTATAAGTATATGCTTTATCTCTGTTCTCCCATCTCTCTTAGGCTATTCTTCTGTATCTTACAAAGAGTCGAATGTAGATTTTACGGACGTAAGATATGGATGCCAGAAGTGGAAGAGTTAACCTTGGTGGGGGAAGAACCACAACCAATGGAAATGCCAATCTAAATACCATGAGGAATCAGGGTCAGGCATAAGCTGCAAATGTGGGTGCTTGAGTCCCGTAAGTTGATATAGGAGCAATGTATCAGTTCTTCCTTAACATGATGCAAGCAAGAGTTGCTGTGGGGTTAGCTAGAGGAAATGCTGAAGGAGGAAATCAAGAAGCTCCGGTGGTCAATAACTATGAAGCTTTGAGTAGAGATTATGCTCGGTTGGGAGGAAAGCCGTTTATTGGTACCTAAGACACAATTGAAGTGGAGAATTGGTTACTTCGTTGCGAGAGGATTTTTGCTGAGTTAGGGCTCATTGATGAGTAGAAGAGGAGACTAGCTTCTAGATAGCTACAAGGAGTAGCACTGTATTGGTGAAACAGTATTACTATTGGAGTCAATGAGGAGACTATGACTTGGGTTGAGTTCAGGAAGAGGTTTGAAGAAAGGTTTATGTCGAAGATTACTAAGTCTACTCTGCTAAGGAAGTTTGCTGAGTTGGAGCAGGAAGACATGACAGTACTTGAGTATGCAACTAGATTTGAGGAGCTAGCAAGGTATGGCTATGCTATGGTTGATACTGTGATTAAGAGGAATGAAAAGTTCATTCGTGGGTTTTAGCCTGAGCTTGCTAAGGCTACATTACCGCATATTAGGGATCCATGTGATGCTGTTGTTGAGATGGCCTTGAGGCATGAAGAGATGCTTGCTTATCTTGAAGGAATTAAGGCAAAGGAAGCTCAAGGAGGGTAGAGTCAGATGAGGAAGTTTTTCCATAAGAAATGAGCTTAGAAGGCTGGAGCTGTTAAGAAAGGGAAGGCAGAAGTTGTCTGTTATAAGTGTGATTAGAAAGGACACTATGCTCATGGATACTGGATAGGCAAAGGAAAGAAAGCTGCTGAGAAGAAAGGGGTGAGGTGTTTCAACTGCGATCAGATTGGACACTATAAGAACTAGTGCAAGAAGGCAGCCAAGGATGGGAAAGGCAAGATGTTTGCATTGGAACCAGCTACCTCAAGACCAACAACAGAGGAGAAAGGAAAAATTATGTTGGGATGTACGCTTTTGATTCATGGTGTATTATTTAGAGTTCTATTTGATACTGGTGCATCACATTCTTTTATATCTCGTTATTTGGTAGATAGGCTTAACCTAGAACCCTCATACCTAGTTACTTCCTTAAGGGTTGCAAATCTGATAGGAGGTTATGCGACTCTCGGAATGAGATATGACCACTTAGAGTTTGAATTGTTAGGTCATACATTTGTTTGCAGTTTGCATGTATTTAATTTCGTAGGGTTTAGGATTATTTTGGATATGGATTGGTTATGATGCTAGGATATTTGCCATGATAGGAAAATATCACTTAGACATCCTGATTGTAGAGATCAGATTATATACTCCGTAGAAAACCCTAGCTTGGAGGTTGATACTTTGTTGGGTGTTGTGGACGTAGAAGATGGGTTGAATCGAGTTTTTGTTGTTAGATAATTCACAGATTTCTTTGAACCTGTAATAGATTACCGCCGAAACGAGCTATTGAGTGTCAGATAGATTTAGTACCAGGAGAAGAACCGGTAAGTAGACCGCCAAGCAGAATGACACCTATCGAGATGAAGGAGTTAAAGGTGCAGTTGGTGAATTTGGATGGAAAGAGTTTTATCAGACCAAGCAGTTCACCTTAGGGAGCAGTCGTAGTGTTTGCTAAGAAGCCAGACGGATCGTTAAGGTTATGTATCGTTTATCGTAAGTTGAATGAGAAGAGAATAAAGAATCGATATCGGTTGCCTATAATTGACGATTTGTTCGACCTGTTGAGTGGAGCCAGAGTATTTCCCAGTTGGATTTAGCAACAGGATTCCATCAGCTTAGAGTGGCAGAGGATAGTATTCCTTTGACGGCATTTAAAACCAGATATGGATCATACGAATGGTTAGTAATGCCGTTCGGACTAACTATTGCACCAACTTTCTTTGTAGATTTGATGAACCGAGTTTTCCGAGAGCACTTGGATAAGTTGTTGTTGGTATTCATAGATGACATTTTGATATACTCTAAAGATGAAAGAGAGCATGAAGTTCATCTTAGAGTGGTGCTTGAGACGTTGAGGCAGCATCAACTTAAAGCGAAATTTTCGAAGTGTCATTTCTGGAAGATGGAAGTGAAGTTTCTTGGTCATGTAGTCTCAGAGAAAGGGTTGTCTGTAGATCCGATTAAGATCGAAGCAGTGAACAATTAAAAGAGACCCGAGACAGTAACTGAGATAAAGAGTTTTCTTGGATTAGCTGGGTACCATCGAAGATTCATTAAGGATTTCTTGTGGATAGTGACACCGATGACCAAGCTAACACGAAAGGATGTGAAGTTTGTTTGGACCGATAAGTCTGAGGAGGCATTCCAAAGCTGAAAAACTTATTGACGAATGCACCTGTGTTGGTTGTTCCAAAGGGGAATCAGGACTTAGTGGTGTATATGAATGCATGTGGAACAGGATTAGGAGATGTGTTGATGCAAAGAGGTAAAGTGATTGCCTATGCATCTCGACAGCTTAGACCGCATGAAGTTAGATATCCAATGCATGATTTGGAATTAGCTGCGGTAATTTTTGCATTAAAGGTGTGGAAACATTACTTATTAGGAGAAATATTCGAGTTGTATACGGATCATAAGTATTTGAGGTATTTATTCTCTCAGAAGGAGTTGAATATGAGACAACAGAGGTGGTTAGAGTTTTTATCCTCTTATGACTTTGGTATTGAGTACACACCAAGAAAAGGCAACATGGTTGTGGATGCACTTAGCAGAAAACATCAGAATGCAGTATTGGTAATGATAGCTGAGTAGAAAGATTTAGAAGCGTTGACTGCTTGCAGAGTACAGTGGAGATATAAGAGTAGATCTAGTATAAAACTACTACGTTGTCGTGTTTAGAAGTTCGACCGGTAATGATCGAAAAGATTACTTCTAAGTAGAAAGAGGATCTAGCATTAGTCGAGAGGATTAGAAGGCTTGAGGTTGGAATTGAGACTGATGATCTATAGGATTTTAGTCTTGACCAAAAGAGATGGTTGAGAAAGAAGGGACGGTTGTGTGTTCCGAATGTTGAGGACTTAAGGA
Source organism: Allium fistulosum (assembly GCA_030737815.1). Taxonomy (NCBI): domain Eukaryota; kingdom Viridiplantae; phylum Streptophyta; class Magnoliopsida; order Asparagales; family Amaryllidaceae; genus Allium; species Allium fistulosum. The sequence continues at coordinate 1,362,354,105 of CM060903.1, read as the reverse complement.
AAGAAGTTCTTGGGGAATGTCATCGATCTAAGTTTACGATTAATCTTGGAGGGACCAAGATGTATCAAGCTATGAAAAAGCTTATATTGGGAAGGTATGAAGAGAGATGTAGGCCTATGGGTGAAACAGTTTTTGAACTGTCAACAAGTAAAAGCCGAACATCCGAAACCAAGTGTGTTGCTTCAGCCTTTAGATGTTCCAGTATGGAAGTGAGATTCTATCTCAATGGATTTTATAGACAGGTTGCCAAAGTCAAATATAGGAAATGAAAGTATATGGGTTATAATGGACATGTTGACAAAGAGTGCCCATTTCATTCCAGTTAAGTCAACTAGGACGGCACCTATTTTGGCTAAGTTGTTCGTGAAGAATGTAGTTAGAATTCATGGAATTCCTAGTAGTAAGTAAGTTACAGAGATTCCTTATTTACTAGCGAGTTATGGAAGAGTCTATAGGAGACTTTGGGTACCAAGCTTAAGATGAGTATCGCTTACCATCCGCAAACAGATGGCCAAACGAAAAGAGTTAACAAAGTCTTAAAAGATTTATTAAGAGCTTGTGTGCTAGATTTTGGAGGATCATGGGAAGACCATCTACACTTAGTCAAGTTTTCGTATAACAACAGTTATCGGACTAGTATGGGGATGACACCATTTGAAGCTTTGTATGGAAGGCCATGCAAATCTCTTGTTTGTTGGTTAGAGACCGGGGATAGGTTAGTTCTTGGTCCGGATTTAGTTAGAGAAGCTGCAGAAAAGATTGAGCTAATTCGAGCTAGAATGAAGGAAGTTCAGTCTAGGCAGAGGAGTTATGTAGATAGAAGATGGAAAAACTTAGAATTCTCAGTTGGATTGAGCAGTCGAATGAAGAATTTTGAATGAAATGTTGAGATGTCGAATGATGAATGGGCCATCGATTATCGAACGGTGATTGGATTTTCGAGTTTCAAAAGATGAATGAACGGTTGGATGTCGAAAAATGAATGAATTATTGGATGTCAAATATTTAAGAAGCTGTTGTCAAATGATAAGCCTGCAGGCGAATGTCAAATGTTAAATGAGCTGTCCAATGCTGATAGCTTGTTTGTCACATGCAATATTAAAAATTGACAGTGGTAAGTTTTTAAATTTAAAACCCAATAGTAGTCAGATTGGAAAAATTCTCCGAAACATATAAAATTCAAACTTTAGGGAATTTTGCTTATTTTTCGAACATTCGAAAGTTTTGGCCCTCCTTTTAGCATCAAAATATTAAACCAAAAATTGGTTCAACACCCAGGAGGTTATACATGGAGACATATTCAAAGAAATTCCAATAATACCATTGGTTTCAAATTGTTTATGAAATCGTTTGAAATTTAAATAATGTGTTCAAGAGTAAAATAGGCAAGTCAAAATATGCTCTTGATTTATTATCATCGGAAAAAATGGGCAATGTGTATAGTCATATCTCTTATTCAATAGTAAGGCATGTTACAAATAAGTCAAATACGTAATTTCTAATTGTCCAAGTCCTTTTATGCTTATGTCCATGTCGTCTTCTTTGTCATTGGCCATTTTCCATTAAAATGTCTCTCAAGCTTTTAGAAAATTCTAGTCCAAAAAGTAATTAATGCTAAGGAAGGGAAAGAAGTTAGGGGTCTCTTTCCATAAGGGGTTGCATCCCTATTTATAGTGGCTGGAAGGATGTGAGGCTTGCTTTCATTGGTTGATGTGAGTTGGCATAGATTGATGACTTGGCATGATGGACGGCTTTGATGGTGCTACTTGTCTTGATCTCTTTAGGTTGAACACTTCACATTGATTACCATCTTGGTGGTGGAATGTGAATGCCTTTGAAGCTTAATTAGAGAAAACACACTAAATCCTCTTGATTTATTTGACTTTGCTCTTCTTGTATTGATGATTTTTAATCCATTTCTTTGCATAGCCTTAAACTTGTTGCTTAGCATATTTGTTGATTATCATGTTGTAGTAGACTCGCCATTTAATTGCATTGTTGAAGTTCAGCATCTTTCATACTGCAGATACTCGCTATCTTTTTGTAGTAAATTCTCGATATCTTCGTATTGTAGACACCCGATACCTTTATAGTGTAGAAACTCGATATCCTTCAAATTGTTGATACACATTATTCCCTAAATCGTATATCTATATGCTATTTTTTCTTAATAGGTCGACGTCCTTTAATAAAGCAGTATCCTTTTGTTGTTATATGCTCTGCAACGCTTCATGTTGTAGAGGCTCGACATCTCTTCTAATTTGACATCTCTTCTTCTTTGTAGGAGCTCAACATCCCTTACTGTAGAGGATTGACATCACCTACTGCTTTAGATCTTCGACATCACCTAGATGTTCGATATCTCCTCTTATTTTGTACTAGCTCGACACCTACTTTTTCTTATGAACTCGCCATCTCTTTTGGTTTGTCATCTCTTCTTTCTTGTAGAAGCCCTCCATCTCTTTTAGCTTGACATCTTATCTTTCTTGTAGTGCTTCCATATCCTTTTATTGACTTAGTTACTTCTCTTTCTCTTGTTAATTCTTCTAGCATAGCAGTAGAAAATATATGGATAACACCAACCTTATATCACACCATGTATTAAATGATATGTCGTTTATTTACCAGTTTTTCCTAAAAAGTTAAAATGATATCTAATCCTTGATACACAAACACACACACTAACCATCAGCTTGTCTTTTAAATGCATTTAGGAAAACAAATATTAAGTCACATGTGTGCATAGTCTATCTTACTTTGTTGGTTTAAGGAACTTTGGTTTTAAATATCCATTCTACATAAAGTGTTATGATATAAGAGTTCATAATGTTTTATAGAATCAACTGTGAATAGATATTATGTGGGAAGAGAACTTAGTGTGTAAGTTTTTTTTGTACATCTAGACTCTAGATTTAAACTTGTATTGTTTTACCTTGGTTATAATATAATAAAGTGTTTGTACACAATATATGAGCAAAAGAACTTATATGCAACTTTGAGTTTAAGCTGACTAAACATTACAATGAAAGTCCTTAAATTACTACTATATTTTGGATGTACATTAGTAATATAGTACAAGATAATATTGTTTGTACTTTATATACTTCAAACTCACCTTGAGCATATGTAGCTATTCCAATAACCTTTTTTTCACACTGAATTGGTTATAGTAAAGAATCTAAATCCTCGTTGTGTGAAAAATCTATGTACATAAACAATCAAAATACAAATTTTGTTGAATTTATTCTTCAATAAGCTAGCTATTAAAAATTATGTTAGTACAAAAATTGTCGATATGAGAATGATGAGAAGCACAATTCCTAAATGTAAATAGCAGCATACATTCATTCGCAAACAAACATATACACAGTTATAAAATTATGGGAGTAAGAAACTCGATGTTAATTGACTATGAAGTTTCAGCAATCATTGGTCTATCTCAACCCATTACCAAGAAGCACATCTACACATTAAATGATAAACCATAATTTTCAATAACATAAAAGTATAAATTACTATAATTTGGATGGTATATGTATTTCAAACAAGTTAAATATGACTTTGACAAGAAATATATTGAAACATAATACCATTTAAGAAAATATTACTTGGCCTTGCATAACCTCATAAACTTCAAGCTACCATGTCTTTATAAACTTCTAGAAAAACCAAAAGTAGTGTTAAAAAAGCAAAGACCTGTAACGACCAGTAAATATATCACTTTAAATAAATGATCATTTCGCTTTATCGATATAACAACAAATTTTGTAAATAATTATTTTTATTAATTTATATGGTTTTTATAAATAAAATATGAACATTTTTATTAGCTAAGAATGATAAGAAAATTTATTTTTAAAATTTATTTACAAATATATGCATATTAATTTAAAAGAGAAAATATGACTAAAAAACGGAATCGGGATTTGTAACCATACAACGTGTGGAACTTGTGCAACGTTGTAGGAATATGTAGCATACACATACACATGTACATGTGCATACAAGATAACATGCATATAAACATACATATATAAATATAATTTAGTATAAAAATATAATAAAAAACATATAAAATATTTTAAGCTTTCTTACTCCTTAAGCATACATAAGTCAACATATGCATACATGATATGATGGAAGTGATGGGCACATGGGTGGGGGGAGGCCTTTTCCGTGCATAAGGAGGGATGTGGTGATCATGAAGGTGCATGTGATGGTGATGCAAAAGGTGATGTGTGCATAGTTATTTTTACTCTCTTCTTTTCCTATAAATACCCTACCCCTTTCTCTTCATTTTCATTCATCTTCTTCTTCATATTTCCTAAGCTTTGTCTTCCTCTTTAATGGCTTCTACCATTAGAGAAATAATGTCAAAATTTATTTCAAAAAGAATTTAAATTATAATATGTAGTTATATATACTTAAACACCTCAAAACAATCCCAAAACTCCACCTTTTCTCCCTATTCTTCACAACCTCCACCCCACTTAATCATTAGGCCGAGCACCCCTTGCTCCACCCTAGGCCATGTGCCCCCAAGCCATCTCAAGTCTTGGACGAAGCATCTAGGAGCTAAAATCTAAAGAATAGTGAGTTTCGGAAACCGAGTAGCTGAGCTATAGCGAATTTTTAATTAATCGTTTAAAACTCAAGGTTAGAACTCCTAAACTATTATATTATATGTTAGATGATGATATGATGTTTGCATATGGATGTTTAATATGCTTTGATCATCAAGTTTGGATATTTTCATATGAATATTGAATGTGTATGCAAGTCACGGAAATACACGTCGATAAGCACAAAAGAAATCACTTTTCTTGAATTAATGAAATGGTGTGTATGGGATGTTAAACCTCTTTAAAAATGGTTTAAAATGAGTTTGAAATGTTTTATAAACATTGAAAAGCGTTTCACTGAAGTTTGAAAAGAAATGGAAAATTTAGTTAAAAATAAGCGCGTCGCGTAACGGTAGTTCACGATTTCGCACCATAAAAGTCAAACAAGTGTAAAAGCTGGAGTATAGCTCGAAATTCTTCGAGATAAGAATTTTCCAAACTATTATATTTATAGTTTTCCAACAAAGAAAGAAAATCGAGATTTTGATAAGTAGATTTTGAAATATGAGTAAAACAAGTTTTGAAAAAATCGCGGTTTTGCAATTTGGAATTCAAAACTGGATTTCTTTGGAAATGATGTTTTAAATTTGTTTAAAATTATGGACTAAATCTTATAAATGTTTTAAAATGTTTTAAAAGTGATTTTAGTAATAAAAATGAATTTTCAAATAATAAAAAGTCGTTTTGATCAATATACCTTAAAAAAGCACTTTCCGCGGCACTTTTTCGTATCACTTTCCTATAACTTTTGAAACATAGTTTTAAACTTGACAATTCTTTTCTAGTTATTTTATAAATGTTTTTAAATGATTAATAAAGTGTTTTAAAGATGATTTGTAGGAGTTTTGGAATGATTAAAGATTTGGAGTCGATCAAATAACTTGACCGCCTTATGGGTGTCAAAGAGATAGTGTCTAAAGGCTTGAGTTTGGAAAACCAGTTTCCTGCTCTCCCTGGCTATCTGGACTGGCCCAACAGGGGGGATAGTGAATTTGATTTACTCGGATCAATATCTTCCTAAATGAAAATGAAACAATTTCGAATTTACTCTTAGTAAAAAGGAGTTTAAAAGTTATCAAGGGATTTTATAAGAGAGGTTTAATATCTCCATATATACCAGAAAGAATGTTTTAGAAATGTATATATCCAAAAGAGATTTTGATAAAAAGAACTTAATTAATTAGAGAATGATTTCCTATTCACTTGACCTCTTTCATCGATGATTGGTTCGGAGGAACCGGGGTCGGATTTGGATAATTCCTGTCCGAAGACCACTTTGAACCAATTTACGTATTCGAAGTAAAGACATGAAGATAATTGTGGAAGATGGAATGTAGGTCTACTTGTCACCAACCCTCGGGGGAATTTCCCATATCATATTATGTGGCAGTAGTTCTTCATTTAAGATCTTCGATGCAAGGACTTCTCGCTACTAATCCTAGGGTAAATTCCCAATAGGATGTGTTAGGAGAGTGCCTTCGGTTTCGTTCGGTCCCAGAATGAACTCCTATGGACGAATGTTTGACGTTGCATTTCTAGTTACATAAGTGATCTCTATGAACGTAGTATCCGCTTGGTGGTGGAGAAGGCAACTTCTCTTAGCTCAACACCCTTTCCTGAGACGTATGAGCTCAGGAGTTATACGTTCGTAGAGATCAGTTGTGTGACCATGGTGTGGCAGCGTGGCACTCAAAGAAAGATGGTGTGCTATGTGAACGGTAATCGTTACCTCAAGCCTCACACCCGAAAATGGCCGAAATAGGGTAGATGCAGCAAGGCTATGTGGTTCGCCACCATTGGGGTATAATCATCCCCTTCTAGATATATTTCTACCCGCTACGATGTTCAGGTTTAAATTATTGTGGTGTATGCTAAGAGATGTCTCGGATAGGTCGGCAAAGACCGGGGTGATGACATATTCGGTACTATCTTGTGAGAAAGGTATGCCGCTCTTATGTTGGTAGAGGTGTAGATGTTTTGTTGACCTGGTACACTCCTCTAGAGATGTACTACCGGAAGGTGGTCCCTTTAACTAGTCATTTGTATCGAAATCCATTCTCAAATAAGTGCCTGCCATTTTGTTTGTAGAGCCTAGTATGCTTGAATTTAATAATGGTAACAATTTCGGCTAAGATTGATAAGTTTACTTGCAAATGTTATCAAAGATATGTCACTAAAAATAATATCAAGTATTTTTAAGAATGTTTTGGTTATCATAAGGTAAATACTCGTTTTGTGTTTATGTGCGGTGTGGTCTTATGAGATACCTTTTTGTTTTCAAACAATGCATTTTGAGTTCTCACACCAGTCCCATGACTGACCCGAAGTTTATTTTGTTTTACCTTTAAACTCTGGGTGCCCTATTTTTCCAGGCAGCCAAGTAGTCAGGATTCTTTTTGGAATATTTTGGGGAAGAGCATGTTGGAAGAGGTTTTTGGAGCATGGAGCTGGAGCACCCGATGTGGATATCTATCTATCTATTTCTATTTTTCCGTTGTGTCTAAGTTAGTTAATACCGGCAAGTCTAGGAGCTGGCAGTTATAACTGTTCCTGGCTGGGTTAGTTCATACAAAAACTCTGATGTACCCTAGTGAGGGTGGTTGTATGTACTATTTATCTATTTTAACGTGATGTGAGAATTTATGTTTCTATCTTTTACTTTACTTTACCCCTGAAAATCTGCCTCCCCGGCAATTTGATTTACGGCACGTGAATACTGTGGATGTAATAGTGTCAATTTTCCAGATTCGAGGAGACGGGTCTTCACAAGACCAAAGTTTATATAACACTAGGAAGATCTTAAATTTAGGAATATCGTGCATCAAACGTTCTACTAGCATTTATTTTCTTATAAAAGAATAGTTATGCATGACAAAAAAAACTTACAAAAATCTTGAACCGAATAGAACCATGTTTGTGAAGAAACATACATCTATGCAATAATTTTTTGCTAATTTTGTTGTAAAATGATGCGAGATACAAAATATCCAACCTACCAATTTCTTATCAACAAATCTACATAGTGAAAACTCTATACGTCTAATCACCACAAATAAAAACATAGCAAATTAGGTCAATAAATAAAATATAGTTCAGTTTAGTGACTTACATCCACGTAATATATCTAATATGTTACTTGTAGCAAACTTGGAGCATGATGATTCAATATTTGAAATAAAATCTATAGATCTGACATGTGCGGTGGAACTGATGGCATGGCATGTAGGTTGAAGGTGGAGCGTGGGTCGGATCTGATATTTCTTGGGTGTATGGAGGTTGGGATTTTGAGCATAGCAATTTGGGTAGGGTCAATCGAAAAAATAAAGAGTTAGGCGGCTCATGAAAATTGAGTAGTTGTACAAGTATTTTGGATTTAATTGCTTCGGCTATTACGAAGGAACCGAAGTAAATAAACTTATTTGGTTCGATCATAAAGAAAATCAAAGCAGATAACCCTATTTGCTTTTATATATTTGCTACGTTTTTAAACGACAACCAAAGCAAATTGCATTTTTGTATTTTTTAATGCTTTGCATGTACCAATTATTTGGTCGTTAAGGGGGGCCAAAGCAAATGATACTATTTGCTTCAGTTGTTAATACCATCGAAGCCAAGGAGATGAGACAACGGGCATATTGTGTACTAGCGCACACAGTACAACAATCTGGTATTTGGAATTTTAATCGTGTTTGAAAAAGGCTATTAAAAGCTTTAATAGCTTTTAAAAAATGTTGTATGTCAACATGTTATTATAGACCAAGGACATATAATAGAAAAATCAAAAGCACTATCAATAAGTACTTTTACTAGCAATTGAAAAATGTTCTAAGTCAATTTGATAGCGTTTTTATAAACATGGGAAGACAGTTTGTTATAAAGCGAGGGATATTAAATAGCGAGAAAAACTGCTATCATAATACCTAACGATAGCGTTTTAAAAATGCTATCAAATGTCACAAATGATAGAATATAAATGGTTTTCAAAATTTAAACTTTTAATTACTAACGATAGGTATCGAATTGCTTTTTAAAAAGCTATCGTTGACAGTTATAACATTTTTAAAGTGCTATCGTCTTATTGCTTTAAGGCATTTCAATGCATATATGTTACAAATTTAAAATATCACTAAGATCATATTTGATAACCAACACATTATCAAATACAATATACATCCATGATATTTTATAAAAAAGTATGAAGATTACAAATGCTAGTAACTAAAAGTAATAATATATACAAGCATTCTTACCAAAATGATACATAAAATATTCAGAACTAAATGATACATACGATGCTATATATTACTTCAAATCACCTTGTTGCTACTAGCTTGCACCAAATGTCTTGGTTACCTGTAAAGGAAAAGTAACCCAATAGTCATGATTCATGAAAAAATGCAAATAAAATGAGATTTTAAACAACAATATATGTTTTTATGAACTTATTTGATTTTAAACTACTATTGTTATTTACACTATTACTAATGTTGTTAATTTTTATGAACTTATTTAATTTTTGTAAACTTAGTTTATTTTTATAAAACCTAGTTAATTTTCAAAAACTTAGTTAACTTAGTTAAATATTTATGAAACTCAATCACATCTTTAGAAAACTGGTTAGTTTAGTTAAATTTAACTTGACTTGGTTTAATTTTCATATAACTTAATTAATTTTTATAAATTAAAACATAGGTCATTTTTAGAAAATTATTTAATTTTAATAAAACTTGGTTAACTTGGTTAATTTTTATAAAATTAGTTAGCTTGGTTAAAATTTTAAAAATTAGTTAACTTAGTTAAATTTTTAAAAATTAGTTAATTTTTATAAACTTTTAGTCAACTTAATTAAATTTTTATAAAACTTAACTATTATTTATACACATAGTTATTTCTTTATAAAACTTAGTTAACTTAATTAAAAATTTGTAAAAATTAGTAAATTTTTATAACTATGTTTAATTTTCGTAAATATTTTGACTTTTATAAATGTGTTTAATTTTTATAAAACTTGCTTAATATGGTTATTTTTTTAGAATCAGTTAACTTTTGTAAACTTAGTAAATATTTATAAAAAAATCAACTTAATTAAATTTCTTAAAAACTTAGTTAGTTTATAAAACTATCAAATTTCATAAAATTCTGACAGCACCTCCTTTAAGCAGTCGGGATGCTACTGTCATTGATGTGTATGACTGCTTTGGAGGCTTTAATTTGATTTGATAGTCCAAGATATTATTGACTAAGAATAGTTGGTCTATGATGAATAACAAGGTGAGGCAGAAAAGAAATGCTTATATCTACCTATATAATTCTATTGTCGTATAGAATGTAGGCTAAAATAGAAATATTTGCAATTGATGCATAGGTAAACTCTATCATACCGAATTGTGATTCCAGTTTTGCATGTGCTAAATGCTTTCCGGTTCGGATGCATTGAACAACTGACTTATCTTATTTATGTAGTTTTCTAACATACTAAAGGTAATCCCATGAATCAAATAAATCGATTCATGGATAACTGCAACAAATAATTTGATCAAATAAGCTTCCTGTAAAAAAATCCAATTAAAGTTTGATCGAAAGTGTTTGCACAATGACCCGTTTATACAACCACCATGCTCATCCTTATTGTATTTATTCTTACTTATTATGGATTTGGATTACCTAATTTGATAAACCACTGGAGCAGGATACTATTAGAAAACTATATGTTCTCGGATATTTTAATCCTTCAATTTTACTTCCACAGACTATAAGACTAGATAACTTTCTAGTAGGCATTAGGCCAACTGTTATGCAACTAATGAACTAGTGGTTGCTATCACTCCTTTATATCAACGTAATTTTGAAATTGTACTAATGCATAAATTATGTAATACAATGCATCCGCTACCAAACCAAATACAATGTAGTAGTAATATATGCATCATCCCAGACAAAATGCGCCAAGAATTTAAAGTAAACACATAAATGAAAATCAAGTATGACTACGTTATAACACAAGGCCATGACCAAAGTAATTGTTAACCTAAAAAATGGATCAACACCCTGGTTTGAGTTTGAAAGCACCGGCGTTGTTTTGACAGAGCAATATTACAGATAACTGATATAGAAAAAGAATGGTAAAAGAGGGAAGACAGAGAATTTTTATAGTGGTTCGGCTGTTAATGAAGCCTATGTTCACATTATAGTTTTATTATAGACTGATCGCTGTTACAAGAAGTGTTTGATTAGAAGGCTTTGATTATCCTTAGGTAGGTTGAATCCCCAGAGTTGGAATCAACTGGAGAATCACAGTGAATCCTTATGGAGATTGTTGTAAGGGAGGTAGGGAGTGAAGAATGTTTCCAGCAGAGCTTCAGCAACCAGTCCAAAGAAGATCCAGTTTATGTTGCAGGTAGGATGGTATTTATATGGATCGGAGAGCTTCTGGGCCAGGCCACTTCATCATCTGTTCGTAGGTAGGTAGGGAACGACTTGGGGGAGTGTGGCTCGCAAACCGAGGCAAAAGCATGGGTCACTGGCAGCCCATAGTCTATGGGTCGTGGTCTATGCGTCGCTAGCGACCCATAGACTTGGCTCGTTTGCAAGCTAGTGCCTTGGCCTCTTCTTTATTACATCCTTGGTTAGTTTGTTGTTGAATTAGAGAGATGTTTGGGTCACTGGTGATCCATGCACTTGGGATTTTCTGGAGTTTGGAATTCGAGATGTTTCCATGATCTTTTGTCGTTTTTGTCTCAATAATGTAGCTTGGCCCTCGTTAATCCCTTGTCTTAGCTTTTCTGGTTAAGTTCTAAACCATTCTGATAGCACGAGGTTGTTTTGTTTCCTATGGGTTCCTGCTGGGTTAAAAACCCGGATAACATTTGCCCTCCCAGAGTACGTCTTCATTGTAAACCAGGCATGCTCTAGAAGTTATCGTCCCTAATATCCATCCGTCGATCTCCAAGTGATTGCATTAGGGCTTTACGAATACGTAGCAGGCCTTGATGTTGGTCATCTCACTTTGGTTTTGGCTGCTATTGCTTGCCGCAATGGATCACATTTCTGCCCGTAGCTTCCCGACATGCTTTGAAATGGTAAATTAATGTCATAGGACGAGCTCGAGGAAAAGTAGCCCCAACCCTATGGGTCGCTAGCGATTAATTGCATATGGATCGCTAGCGATCCATACTGTTGTGAAAATCTCCTTTGGGGCTTGATTCGCAGGCGACCCAATGCCTTAGGAAATTTTCACGCTTCATTCTTTCTGCCAACTTATACTCGACCCGACCTAGTTCCCTCATTCGACCGAACCTTTGCTTCTTCACACGACCTAATTCCAGCATGATCCAATTTCAGGCGACTCATACTCTTGCTCGATCCGATCAATTGCCTCCTTAGTTCCATCTCCACACCATTCAGGAATTTCCTTGCCGGTCCATAGACTTGGCTGTTGATTCATACGCTTGAACCCAAACCCTAGCTGCCTTTGAACTATAGTCGACCCATCTCCTAGCTCGCCAGCGGGTCCACCCATGTCTCATGATTCTACGTCTTTGATCTCCCGTGTAATTTTGGATTCAGTCAAAGGTGGGTCATCTTGGTTGTTTTGTTAATTAGGTGTTTGTGTAATGATTTGATGATGAGTTCCCATTCGTAATGTTGACCGTGAGAAGTTCGAGTTGATTGAGGTTTAATGGAGGAAGATAGTAAATCGAGTCCCGAGTTGTTTCCCGAAACGACATTCGGGCTTTGACCCAATGCTTGACACGTTTTGCTGTCTTCGTCCATTAGACCAGAATTGACTTGTGTCTAGTTTTGCAGCTGTTACTATACGTCACATCACTAGTCGATCACGATTTCTTGTTTACTACTTGCTTGTTGCATGCTTGACGTTCGTGCAGTGAAAAGAGTTTTCCACGTCGCTTCAGACAACGGATCTGTTATCGATCATAGATCGATAATAGATAAGTGTACAGGAATTAGAAACAAAAGTAGAAAACGAAGTGACACGGGAATTTCTTTTCTTCTTCCACTGCAAGTGAACTATCTACACGGGATAGGGCGTTTGCAGTGTGTGATATCCCGGAATTTTAGGCAAATAAATATGTGAAAATCTTCTTTTATAAATTATTTAAAATAGGAAAAATTATTCTTTTTCCAAACCAATTAAACATGTGTTGTTTATATATGTATATCTATATATATATATATATATATATATGTAAGTAGATTTTAAATAGAATTTGAACTTGAATTTGGAAATTCAAAAGATAAATATCTTAAAATAAATTAGATTTATATATATATATATATGATTTTTATTAGTATATTTAGTTTATATCATTTTCTTTAAAAGATTTTATAAATATAAATTAAGGAAATGTATTAACTAAATAGAAAATAAATATAAAGTTTTATAAAAACATATTACAAATTTATTAACACATGCAAAATAACAAATGTAAGATTTGTAGTATGCATTATAACAAGTGTCGCCTTATTTTATTTTCTTTACTTATCAGGTTGTATTTATATCTCATCTTTTCCCTACTCTTCTCATTTTTCCTTATTTCAAAACTAAAGAAATCAACCTGTGAAGTTTTAAACCAGAAATTAAAATCAAACAACAATCTTCATGAAACAACTACCTCAAACTAGATCAAAGAAAAGATCATCTCAACTAAGTTTCAAGTTTTCAAACGATCAAAGCAAATTCCAGTTTTCAAAATCTAGTTCAACCTGTTCCAGGCTTCTCTATTCATTTCAACAGTGAGTAAATATTTTTTTTCTAAAAAGCTAAAGTTAACAATAATCTGATGCATGTGAATATCCTTGAATATATGATATGAAATATGCTTTGCATGGTTGTATAAATGTGATTTCATGTATATATGTATGTGATATAAGTGTGCATGTCTGTGCTTGCTCTGTTCCTGCTTTACAGGTTTCAAAACCTATTCAAAAATCAAAATCTCATTCCCTGATTCTTTTTAGACTTTAATGTATTAACAAAATGTGTTTAAATTTACAAGATCTTAATTTTTAAAATATTTTTAAGTATAATTAGTTTGAGTTTTTCTGGAATATTGGAAAATACAGTGAAACTCAATGCATGTTGAAAATTCAACTTCCTTGATTTCTTGATTCACTTATATAACCTAATTCATTTTTGAAAACTATGATTTTTAAAAGTAGAATCATGATTTTTAATATTGTAAATCGAGAGAGCTTGCAAGTTGAATGGGAAAAGGGATTTTGGCGATTTCTGATATCTGAGCAAGGTGGGTGGTCGGGATCGTTGCTGGAGGAAGATCGTGGGTCAAGGGTTGTAGGGAAAATGGTCGGGGAATTTCTTGATCACCGTGGTGGCGTGGCGAAGGCGTAGTAGGGTTTTAGGCTTCGGTCTGGTCGAGGGCGTTTGCGTGGCAATTGCGAGTTCGTCGTCGCATCGGAATGGGCCGGAGTAGGAGGAATAGGAAGAGGGGGGTCAGGCGAGTTTCCAGGCGAAGAGGCGAGGCTTCTGGTGGTCGGAGTTAGGCGGTGCGAGGCAAATTTGGTGATCGGGTTTCGTTTCGGTTGGTGCTTGTCTTGCTCGATTTCGTTATGCAGGTTCGATTGTGGTTCTGGGTGGTCGGAACGAGTGAGCAGGTCGACGGCGACTTAGTGGCGGTGGCGGTGAAGGTCGGAGTGTCTCCGGCCATGCGTGCACGTGCACGGTGCACTGATGTATGGGTTCTGTTGATTTCCTGTTGGTTTTGCTAGATGATGTAAAGGAATAGAGAAAAGAAAGGAAGAGATTCAGGGGAGATTGAGATTTGGATCGGGATTCTTGGGCCTTGGGCCTAAGTGTTTTTAAAATAAATGTAAGTAAAAAAAGTAAAGGATAATTAATTAATGTTTAAAGGATAATTAATTAATGTTTAAAGGATAATTAATGAATGTTTAAAGGATAATTAATTAATGTTTAAAGGATAATTAATTAATGTTTAAAGGATAATTAGTTTAAAGGATAACTAATGAATGTTTAAAGGATAATTAATTAATGTTTAAAGGATAATTAATTAATGTTAATTAAGCAGGATTTAAAAGTAATTAATTTAATTTATTTTGTGATTAAATTAAATTAATTAGAAATGGTATGACTAATTAATCTTACTTAGGGATGATTAAATTGTATTGAATGCCTTTGATTGTTATTATCTCTAGTATGTAATTCGTGATATGCTGTGATATGAAATGCCTGGATTTAACTGTTGATAAGTGTGTCATTTATCTGAATAGTTATCTGTGATGAAGTTGCTGTGTGAATACAATTGAATTAAAAAATTTAAACTTAAACAATTTGGCCTTTAAGACGGTGTTTGGATTTCGATGAGACCGGGATCGGATACCAGAATTGTTATCCGAAAACCACATCGATCCAAAATAAGCGATAGGTCGTGAAATCTCAAGTGGAGATCGAGAATGAAGATTCAGAGTGCAAGGGCTATTTGTCGTTAACTCTGAGGGTGATTCCTAAACGAGTGTAACGGAGATAGTGCCTTCGGTTTCGTTCGAACCTGAAACGAACTTGTATGGATGAATGCTATCAGATCATCGTCAGTGAAGGACGATGAGCATTCCAAGATATGTGTGCTATAAAGGTAATCGTAGCCTCAAGCCTCATCAACTGGGAATGGCTCAAACAGGGGAGGTGCACGCAAGGCTAAGTGGGTAGCACCCAAGTAGGATAAGATTTTCCCCTGTCTAGAGGTTCCTTTTTATTCGGCTGTGTGGGCGGTTGTTGGCCACAACCGCGGGGTTGTCTTATTCGGACTATCCAGTAAGGGGTCGCTCCGATCTTGTGTTGTAGGGGATTAGGGTGGATCCTCGGTACGGTGATCTAGACTACGTACTGTGACGGGCGGTACCCCAGTAGCCCTGCCATTGTATGGAATCCAATCTCCAATAAGTGCCTGTACGGTTTTGATTGTGCCCAACTATGTTGGAACGTTAGATGTAAGCATTCCAGCTATTTCCTATTTTATATTGAAAACTCTAGACACTATTATAATATAACCGGATTTCCTATCAATGTTTTGGTTATCGTAAGGGAAAAACTTGTCCGTGTTTATTGGCGGAGAGTCTTACGAGATATCTTTCTTTCAAATGTTTTTCAAGTTAAACAACCTAACCGTTTACTCCCACCAAACCCATGTCTGACCCAGAGTTTAAATATGTTTTCTTAAACTCTTGGGTACTCAAATTTTTATGAGTAGCCAAGTGATCAGGTCAGCTTTGACGAATTTTGGAAGGACTTGGAGCAGGAGACTTGGCGTATCTATATCTATCTATTCCGCTATGTTAGTGTCGCTGTTTTGTATTTTGGGTTGTAATGTATCGATAGGTCATCACGACTGTCTTGGTTGATGTTGTATAACTGTGTAACTCTGATGAATGGATAATATGTAATATCTATGTGAAATAATATATTTTTCCGTTTCCGCTGTGAGATTTTGATATTGTTTAGTTCTTTCTTTTCTATCTATTCTTTTTCTACCTATTTCTTTCTTAATGATGATACGTCTTTCTGTGGAATGAAAGGCAGGTCGTCACACAGTGTATCGAACATCGAATTTATCCCATATAGATAGCACACTTCACTTGGCCCAGTCCGCACATGAAATCCGACGTGGCGATTACAAGTTAATGTTTAGAATTCAAGTGTGGCTGGGGAAGCTATTCGTTTAGGATAGATTTACATGACCGTTTTCGGACGCGAGTTCTATTATTTAGAATGAAGCAGCCATCCACGCACCGTAAGTCAATCGGGGGAAGCTCGACGCTCTCAGAAGCCGAGTCATCACCCACTTCGCAAGCTCAATATGGCCAGTTAGTCCCAGTTGTGCCAATCGTGGATCGTACGCCTCCCAACTTTAGAGTTGTGCTTAATAAGCCTGAGAGAGCTTCATCGGTTGTTTCCACCAAGGTCCTTCGTAACATCTGTGCGCAACACGGAATTTTCGAAGAGGATGTTCATTTGCCAGAGAAGGACAAATTCGCTCATATGCCTCCCTTGGGGTACACCGCTTGCCACTAATACATGTGTTTGAATGGAGTCGTGCCTCCTTTCAATGACTTTCTGCGTGATAGTCTCTCAAACTTGGGTATTTCCCCATTTCAGCTTCATCCGAATGGCTACGCCATCCTAACTTGCTTAAATTTTCTTTTCATGCGGGCGGTCAACCACGCTCCAAGCTTTGACGAGTTGCGGTACTTTCTGGCATTCAAGAGGAGAGATGATTGTCTCTCCTTGATTATAATTGAAGCCCAGAGAAACTACAAAATCGTCCAGCGCTTGCAAAGCAACTTATCGCAATTCAAGACGCAATATTTATTTGTCTGATGCCCTGAGGGGTTCAATCGTCGATGGACGATAGGGGGTAAGCTTCTTTTTATTCATCGAGCTTTTGATGCGTTGCCATGGAGTTCCTAATTAACCATACGTCTCTTGCAGTTATTCCAAGTCCGAACAGAGACGCAACACTCAATGAAGTTTGTGAGAATTTAAAGGCAATGGATGCCGAGGAGAGAAGCGTTAAAGTATTACTGACCGGTGAAACTTGCATCTCTATGGACTACTAGCCCTGGGAAAATTTGCTATTCAAGTTGAAATTTCCTCTCCTACTCGATCCAGGGTTCATACAAGATCTATCTCCTCCTCCCATGATTCCGAAGAAGTGCCTCTCAAGAGAGAGAAAGCCATTTTGACGGATCCACCGACGAAGCCCGTGAAGGGGAAGAGGATGTTGCGACTGGATTAAGCGCCCTAGGTAGAATGCCACCAATCCTGGAGGAAGCAAAAGAGGAGTTCAAACAAAGAGAGGGCAAGGCCGTGGTGGATTTGGGAAAGGAAGAGGGAGAGTTTGAAAGTAGTAGTGATGAGTCTACTGCCAGCGATTACTTCTTGTCTAAATCCGACAATGGAGACTCAGACTCTTGTGATGAAACTCCGGGTATGAGTCCTGTTCTTCCAAGCTTGGCTCGCCCCGATATAAGTGTTAAAGGTAAAGCTCTAGAGTTCGGAAGGCATCGAGACTCTCCAGTAAAGACATCGGAGCGGAGTTCGGGGATTTCAGCGATGTTTATGTTGACTTCGATGAGCTCATGAAAGATGATTTTAAATTTTTTACGGTGCCTCTTAGCTCGAGTGATATCACGCTAGAAGCTAGCCCGGTTCCACCCACAACAACCGTAGTTAGTCCGATTCTGCCTACGACGACCATATGTCCCGGTTCGTAATGACATTTTAGGCTTGCCTTAGAAACACAATACTCGTCACGCTAGGATTACCTTCATTTTCATTCATTTCTCTATATTCCTAGTTTTTATCTTATGTTTCTAAAACTTTTTATGTATGTTTTATGCCAGCTATGACGAGCAAACGAGGTTTCTATGACGACTTTGAAGAGTTTACTGACTCACGGCAGTACTCCAAGCGCACCTCCAGCCGTTATCAATCCTGAGAAACGGAGGAGGAAAGAAGTCGAAGCTGAAACCCGTAGTCAGGAAGAAAGGGTCCGAAGCCAATCGTATAAGGGCAGGTATGAGAAGAGGAGATCTCTTGAGGAGAGGGATGAGCCATCGAAAATGTCAAAGTTTGAAAACCATCCTCATTCTTCAGAGCTCGCTCCAAAACACTATTCAATGGGCCAAGAAATTCCTATTACTTTGCCCCGCTTCCGCCTTCGACTCAGATTTCATCATCTTCCATAGTTACTGCTTCCCCCAGTGCTTATTGCCCACAATGGAGACCTGCCTATTACCTTCCTTCGGGCACCCTAAACTTGAGGCAGCTCTTCCTGGTTGGTTCTTAAAAGGGGTTAAGTTTGATCGCGATTTGCGACCAGTCCATAAATATTCATACCAGCCGCACCTCCAGGCCATTCAGAGTGACTTAGAACAGGCTGAAGGATGGGAGAAGCTCTGTAAACAATTGGCAGATACGAATCGCAATAATCATCAAGAGATTCTCTCCTTCGAATTAGAGAAGGACGAATTTGAGAAGGCATTGGCCGATCGTGACGCCAAGATTAAGCAACTGGAGGAAGAGAAAGTGGCAGCACTACAAGAGAGCAAGAGAAATGCTGACTTGCTGAAAGAGGTGAAAGAAGCTCACACCCGGATAGAGATCGTCTACAGAGACGAAATAAAAAAGGCTCATGCAGAGGAGGAAAAATTAAAACAAGAAGTGATTTCCTATAGTGCAACGATTGAGGCTCAACGGAAAACTATTGCTGATCATGACCTCATCGTTGAAGGGCACAACAAAACCATTTCTGACCAGGCTGAGATCGTTTCTAAGTTACAGGCTCAGGTCACACAACTTAGTATCGATAAGTCTGCTACCGAGGTTGAGAAAGCTACTGTGAGAGTAGATTATTTGGAGCTCCATAATATCTTTGAAAGAAAGATGGAGAAGCTTGATGCAACCTTCCTAAATTTTTATGTTAACTCCTTGTTGCATCAAGGAAGTCTTGGTTATATGGGCTCGAAATCTCCGCACACTCTTGCTCTGGTATGGGAAGAAATCTTGTCCCACTTTTCTGATAGCGGCGATGTCTACACTGAGCAGGAGTTGGTGGACGCTTATCTGAATGAAGAATCAAAGAAAGCGTTGCTTGAGGGCCGGGAAATTCTTCGAGTTAAAAGGGAGCAGGAGGCGACTGATGCTTCCTTGACAACCGCCTTCGAAGCGCTCACCAAGCCTTTTATCTCTGGCGCGAGCGAATCATTAAAGCAGCCTCATGACCTACCAGCAAGTTCGGGACTGGAACCTCTCCCTTAGGTAGTGAAGCCATCAAAAGAGGGAAAAGGTGGGGGATTTGAGGTTGCTATTCTTGACCGTTCCTCTGGTGCAGGTAATGTCCTCGCCTCCTCTGAATTCAAGAGTTTCCAACTTACGCCGCAAGAGCAAGAAGAATTTAGTGCTTTCATTTTTTATCTTATAGGTCCATCTACCTTCCCCATTTACGTGCCAGCTTCTTTGGTGCCCGGACCTGCCGCCATCTCCACATCTTCCGTGGTTGTTTGTGTTCCTGTTTTGGCTTCCACATCTGCATTTGGTTCGCAGCCGGGGCCGGAGGTTGAAAAGATAGCCACGCTTCATGGTCTGGATGACCCTTCCATGTCTTTGGAAGGCGACATTACAGCAGCAGAGGCCAAGGAATAGGAGACTCAGACGGAAAAACCACAGAGAACTCAACATGAGCTAGTCACTGTCAAGAGGGAAAAGGTCGAAGCCATCAAAGCCTCTAAAAGCTACCGCAAATCACGAAGGCGAAAGACGATGGGAGAGGCTTCTGAGAAGGCTTCGGAGGAAGATGGGGACAATGCCACCGAGCCGTTCGTCGACATTATCGGTAGCGATACCACTCCCGAGAAGAAGCAGAAGCTGTCGATCAAGGGTGGAAAGGGGAGCAATGGAAAGAAGCGTTGAGCGGCTTGTACGAGGATTGACTTGTTTTTGGTCAACAGCTGGCATGATGATTGATTTGTTTCTATTTCTTTTTGAGTCATCCTATTCAAGTGCAGAGTCTTCACTTTGCGCCTTTACCGTGGAGTCTGTATTTTCTTTTTGTTGGTCGGTGTTGTGTGGGTATGGCCCCCACATTTTGACCCTGTCTACATAAAATTATAAGCATTATATTGATATTCTGACTGTACTCTTATATGTCTGTTCATATGTATTCTATGTACTTGTGCTTGTTTTATTTCATACTTTTCTAGTTCTGTGATTATAATCAAAGCCCTTCGTTCGAAGTAATAGAACTTAGAGATTAAAAGAACATAGAAATTAACAGCACTTTGTAAATTAATAGAACTTTAGAAACTAACAGAACTTAAGAGTTTCTTTGTTAACTTCTTTGTTTAAAAAAGTTTTGTTTGGAGTGATAGAACTTGTGAACTTATTGTTTTCACGCGCTTTTGTTTAGGTACCGATGTATGCCCCCAATTCACAGGGCTGTTTACTTCAAATTATTTTCAAATGACTGGAAACTTAAGTTAGATAACTCTTTTATCAAACTTGAAATTTGGCTAAGTTACAACTTGATCCCCTTTCTTCAGAAGTTTTGCAACTTTAGCATGTAATCCCAGTCTTTGGCGATATTCTGGTAAGTATGCAATTTACGCATGGGTAAGTGTTGTCACTCACTGAGTGCCTTCCTTTTAGCTCCAATTTTGTCTGGGTTGCGCTCATTATTCCTGACTATTTACATGCGGTTCCTCATGCTCCTCGGTGTTTCCCATCTTTGGGTCATTTGAGGGGCTATTATTTTGGAATTCAACATGCAGCTTGTTTAGTGCGCGACATTTGGTGCTCCTTGATGTTGTTTATCTCCGGGTTACGCAAGGAGTGTAAGTTCAGACGCGCGGCTTACGAGACGCGCGGCTTTTGGTGCTCCTTGGCGTTTCCTATCTCCGGTCAACGCGAGGAGTGAGGAGTTAGTCTTTTAGTGCTCCTCGGCGCTGCCTATCTCCGGGCAACATGAGGAGTTAGTTTTTCAGTGCTCCTCGGTTGCCTATCTCCAGGCAACGCAAGGAGTTAGTTTTTGATGCGCGGCTTATGAGACGCGCGGCTTTGGTGCTCCTTGGCGTTGCCTATCTCCGGGTAACGCAAGGAGTATAAATTTGGATGCTCCTCGGCGTTGCCTATCTCCGAGCAACGCAAGGAGTTAGTTTTTTGATGTGTGGCTTATGAGATGCGCGGCTTTTGGTGCTCCTTGGCGTTGCCTATCTCCAGGAAATGCAAGGAGTGTAAATTTGGATGCTCCTCGGCATTGCCTATATCCGGGCAATGCAAGGAGTTAGTTTTTTGATGTGCGGCTTACAAGATGCGTGGCTTTTGGTGCTCCTTGGCGTTGCCTATCTCCGGGCAACGCAAGGAGTGTAAATTTGGATGCTCTTTGGCGTTGCCTATCTCCAGGCAAGGTGAGGAGTTAGTTTTTTGATGTGCGGCTTACGAGATGCACGGCTTTTGGTGCTCCTTGGTGTTGGCTATCTCCGGGCAACGCAAGGAGTGTAAATTTGGATGCTCCTCGGCGTTGCCTATCTCCGCAAAACGCGAGGAGTTAGTTTTTTAGTGCTCATTGGCGTTTCCCATTCCCGGACAATGCGTTTTTGATGTGGCTGCTTATGAGATGTGCGGCTTTTGGTGCTCCTTGGCGTTGCCTATCTCCAGGCAATGCAAGGAGTGTAAATTTGGATGCTCCTTGGCGTTTCCTATCTCCGGGCAATGCGAGGAGTTAGTTTTTTGATGCGCGGCTTATGAGATGCGTGGCTTTTGGTGCTCATTGGCATTAACTATCTCCGGGCAACGCAAGGAGTGTAAATTTGGATGCTCCTCGGCGTTGCCTATCACCGGGCATGGCAAGGAGTTAGTTTTTTGATGCATGGCTTACGAGATGCGCGACTTCTGGTGCTCCTTGGCATTGCCTATCTCCAAGCAACGCAAGGAGTGTAAATTTGGATGCTCCTCGGCGTTTCCTATCTCCGGGCAATGCGAGGAGTTAGTTTTTTGATGCGCGGCTTACGAGATGCGCGGCTTTTGGTGCTCCTTGGCGTTGCCTATCTCCGGGCAACACAAAGAGTGTAAATTTTGATGCTCCTCGGTGTTTCCTATCTCCAGGCAACGCGATGAGTTAGTTTTTTGATGCGCGGCTTACGAGATGCGCGGCTTTTGGTGCTCCTTGGCATTGCCTATCTCCGGGCAATGCAAGGAGTGTAAATTTGGAGGCTCCTCGACGTTGCTTATCTTCGGGCAACGCGAGATTTTTTGCCCTTCCTGTATTGCCAATGCAACACCGGTTTTTTGAAAGGCATGTATCGGTTTCCGCCAATCCAACGGTTTAAGTCGATTTGCTTCCGTCGACCCGGCGGGTATTTATTATGGATACGTTTTTTCGGTTCGAAAGAGCGAATAGAATTTTATTCAGAAAAGCATGGCAGATTCTTTGCGTATTTACAACGCCCCCAGCATTTCTGGGTTGGCTTATTTGCTGAAAAATAGAAAATACATAAAGTTGTTTTTAAATGAAATAACGACGGATCGATTCGCTATTCCAGGCTCTGGGAATTGTGACTCCATCGACGGTTGTCAGCTTGAAAGTCCCATCTCTAAGCTTTTGATTAACGACATATGGTCCTTCCCAGTTTGGTCCGATGTCCCCCAAAACGGGGTAAACTCGCTTGAGCACAAGATCTTCAACTTCGAAGGTTGGATTGTGAACTTTGCAGTTGAAGTACCGTGCGACCCTTTTTTGGTGGGCGGCGGTTCTCAACTCTGCTTCTTCTCTTTTTTCATCGACCATGTCTAGCGATTCGAGTAGGAGCTGCTCGTTTTGTTTTTGATTGAAATTTTGCCTTCGATGCGAGAGGACTTCTAATTCCACAAGAATCATCGCTTTTGAACCATATGCTAAGGAGAACGGAGTGTGGCCAGTTGCTTCTTTATGGGTAGTTCTGTAAGCCCATAGTGCGAGTGGAAGTTCATCAACCCAGTTTCCTTTTGCTTTTGCTAGTCGCTTTTTAATAGTAAACTTGATGATCTTGTTTATTGCTTCCACCTACCCGTTTGCATGCAGATGAGCCACTGCAAAAAAGCTCTTTTCAATTCGGAAGTGCCTGCAGAAGTCTTTGAACTCGACACTTTCAAATTGAGTTCCATTGTCAGTGATGATTTTTTGCGGCACACCAAACCTGCAAATGATATTTTTAGTAACAAAGTTAATAACTTTCATTGTGGTTATAGTGGCCAGCGGTTCCGCTTTGGCCCATTTTGTGAAATAATTATGGCAACTATAGCATATTTGGCCCCTCCTTTTACTATTGGCAAGACGCAAATCAAGTCGATTCCCCATATTGCAAACGGCCATGGACTGACCATCTGTGTTAGCTCCATTGAGGGAGTTCTTTTAAATTTGCTCAATCTTTAGCAGCGATCGCATCTCCTGGCATGATCTGCAGCATCGCGATTTATCATTGGCCATAAATACCCATATCGAAGGAATTTCTTCGCAAGGGTTTGCCCTCTAGTGTGGTCTCCACATTCGCCTTCATGTGCCTCCTTTAGGATTCTTCGTGCTTCATCATTGGTCACACACCTAAGAAGAAGGGTCGAGAATCCCCTTCGATAGAGTATCCCATCTTGTATCATGAACCGTGTGGCCTTCCGAAGGAGCTTCTTCCGTTGATTTCGGTGAGTTGGAAGGGTTCCTGCAAGTAGATAGTCCACTATCGGTGTCATCCATGTATCTGGTTCGACGGTGGTTTTGAGAATCCAGTCTATGTCTATTTCTTCTATGCTTGGGTTGGTTAGAGTTTCAGCCGGGACCAACCTCAATGGCTGAGCTTCCCCGGAACTTGCCAGCTTAGCCAAATAATCTTCCTTGGTGTTTTGCTTTCGTGGGATGTGAGTTATAGTGTAGTGTTCGATGTCGCTTAGAAGTTCTTTTACTTTGGACAGGTACGGGGAAAATTTCTCACCACGCGCCTGATATTCCCTTTTTACTTGACAGAGGACCAGTTGTGAATCGCTGTATATGTGAATAGCTTTTATTTTGAGCTCCTTAACAACTTTCAGTCCATCGATCAGTGCTTAATATTCTGCTTCGTTGTTTGTGGCGGGGAATTCCAAGCGCAAAGTGTAGCTAATGGCCCGCCCCTCGGGGGTTTCAAGCACTACCCCTGCTCCCGAAAAGAAGTTGTTAGATGCACCATCAACGAAGAGCTTCCATTGTGTGTCTGTTTCTGACTGAATTTCATCCTCGTTGTCTCGTATAGTAAATTCGGTGATGAAGTTGGCCAACACCTACCCGTTGATGGCTTTTTTGGGGTGATATGTTATGTCATATTGAGTTAGCTCTATATTCCACTTGAGTAGTCATCCAGAAGTTTCTGGCTGGGATAAAACTTTCTTCAGGGGTTGGTCAATCAATACTTTGATTGGATGAGCCTGAAAATATAGTCGTAACTTTCGGGAAGCGATCAAGAGGCAATATGCTAGCTTCTCCAGTTTTGGGTAATTCTTCTCAACACCGGTGAATCATTTGCTAATGTAGTACACGAGTCGCTGGATTCGCGCTTCATCTCGCACGAGAGCGGTGCTGTGCAGGGAAACTGGTAAATAAAAGAATAGGTCTTCTCCATCCACCGGCTTTAATAAGATTGGGGGAGCATCCATGTGCCGTAGCAATTCGTCGAAAGTTGTCTGACAAGCTTCATTCCATTCAAAGTTTTTCTTTCCCTTCTTCAGTGCATCGAAGAATGGTATGCACTTGTCTGTAGCTTTTGAGATGAATCAACTCAGTGCTGTGATTTTTCCATTCAAGCTTTGAAGTTCCTTCTTATTTTTGGGGGCTTGGACTTCCCGTAACGCTGTTATTTGCTCTAGATTCGCTTCGATGCCCCAGGCACTGATGTGCACGTAAATGTGCATATTTTTACTACCATATTTTATCAAATTAAATTAAATAAATGATCATATTGGTTGTTTTAACATGTTTAGACCAAAATTCAAATTATTTTCAAATCATCACATATTCGTCTTCATATAGGGGCAAAATGGTCATTTTTGTGCATATATTAATTTTATAAAATTTAATTGAAAATTTCTTTGTTATTTTGTAGGAATTTGAATTCAAATACAAGTGGCTTCATGAAGAAATATGCATGCACAAGAGGATACAAAGGAATGAAGATGGAAATAATTCAAACTCATGATCATGGAGGACCCCACCTACCCACCTACCTTAATGTACAAATTAGAAGCTAATGCACATGCTAATGGCCATTAAAGTTTCATGTACACTTAATGGAGGATTATCTCGTGCTAATGATAACTTGGTGGCCACACTTTCTCAAGGGTAGTTTGGGTAGTTTTCAAAAAATGGATTAGGGTTTTAAAACATGTATAAATACCCTATATGTTCATGTAACCCTCCTCTTCTTTTAGGCTCTCTTCTCTCTTAGCCTCTTAGTTTAGAAAAATAAATCAAAGCTCTTCTCTTTCCTTTTCATCACTACTTAGCCATTTTCTCCTTATGTACTTTTTTATGCAACTTTAATACATGTCTTTTCCTTTACATGCTTATTTACTTTTATGTTAGTAGTGTAGATTTACATTTCATGCAAGTAGATTAGTTTTTCCTTTCTTTTTGCTCACCTTTTCTTCTTGTTTGTTTAATTTTTCTTTCTATATTTGTTGATTTTATAACAAATATGAGAGGCTAATCTCTTCAATTTAGGGGTAACGAAGCTCTCTAGTATGTAGATCCAACATTTTGATGTTTGTGCTCTCTTTTTGTGCTTTAATGAGAATGCATAAAGTGGTTAACTTGTTGTTTTTGCTTTGAATTTGATAGCCTATATTGTTGACACCAAATAGGCTATGCTTAAACAATCACTAAAACAAATTACCTCTTCATCTACATATGATGATGGTAATGAAGTGAATGTTGAAATTAAAATTTGATGGTCTATATTTCTAATTCATAATTAATAGGCCATGCTTAAATAGATTTTGCTTTCAACTTTGTTGTCATATTTCATATGAGTTAGTAAGTGGTTTAAGGGGTGTGTTATAGTTTGATGGCTTATGTTGAGATAATTAATAGCACAAATAGGCCATACTTATGATAAGCACATCAATTAAACTCACTAATGACCAAAAAAGGGAGATCATAATTTTATGTTGTGTTGATTTATATGATCTAGAGAGTGGAAATTATCTCTAAATTGCCTTTACACTCTCGTATTTTTATCTATTTTCTTTTGCTTGTTTGTTAGTTTTCTCATTTTCTAGCTTAACACTCTCTTCAACTTTGGTTTAATTTGATTGAATAGATTTAAAATCTAACAATTCCCTACGGATCGACCCGTACTCGCCACGTACTATCATTGTACATCATGCGGTTGCGGTATTTTTAATTTAAATTCGCTGGACAGTTTTCTAAACCGGTAGAATTTCCTCGACGAACAAGTTTTTGGCACCGTTGCCGGGGAATTGCTCTGATTTTAATTTCTATTCTTCGAATTATTTTGTTTGATTTTTGTGTGTTTTCATTTTTTGTGTATTGCATTTAAAAAAAATATTGTTTGTTTGTATGTGATTTTTTCTTGCATTTGTTTGTGTGTGTGTTGCTTTTCTATTTGCATTGCATTTCTATTAAAAAAACTTTTACAAGTCCATTTCATTTACAATTTTCATTTGTACAGCTTTCAAAAAAAATTACACAAGTCATTTCATTTTCTGTTCACATTTCTGTCACTGTGCACATTTCTATTAACATCTCACTACCCTTCCTCTTTACTGCTACCTTACTACTTGTCGTACTTCTCACTGCGACTGCATCTCCTTGAACTATCCCATCCACCGACCCTCACAGTCAATCATTCCAGCTACTCAAACCACTACAACCCTGCCCACTGCATATCGCCACTGTTTTCAACCTCAAACCAAATCATCCATATACAACTTCCCTCCACTGCCTCTCATCACTGCACATAACATTTCCAGTCAAAACTGCCATACCCCTCTCAAACAAAACCCATCAAACATAACGTTACTTCTACCATCAGTTCTTCCTCCACCATACTCCCATACAAGTCTGCATTCACAGTTCCCCCAAAACTGTGCAATTGTGCACATATATCAGTGCGCACACACCTCAAATACCAACAGTTCAAAATTCCTGGTTCATCTCTGTCAGTGCATATCAACCAATTGCATATCAACTGTCAGTGCACACATACAACATCATGAATCCACTCTGACAAACTCCTACAAACCATCTCTTCAACCACCTGATCAAACAAATCAATACCCCTACCTGAACCCACAAGCACAACCACCACTCCTTCTCTCTAACACTCTAAATCCACTTCTCAAATCACCTAACACCGCCCGCAACCCAGTTTCACCACGTGCCTGCAACCCCATCTGAATAAATCCACAATTCAATACCAACTTCCTATCCGCAACCTCAAATACCCAACATCGAGCAACGCTCGCGACCCCCAAACTTCCACCGCATTTCACCACTGTAGTCAATTCGATTCGCCACTCTCCACAACATCGAACTAGCACCTACAACCAGACATTATCCACTTCCTCAAAAATCACGACCCGAGCCCCTTCATACGACTGCCAAGAATTGCCAAGAACTGCCAAGAACTGAATTGCACACCACCTTTATACCACTGCACAACACTTCAACATCAACCCCAGCAACTCAACTCCTTTTGCCTCTATCAAATTGCTGCCACCTAAACCATTCAACAGCAGCAACCCCACCTTAGACCACAGCAGCGAATTCACTTCCAAATCAAACTGCTGACCATCACTGCGCCTTCCACTAACCACAACCCCCAATTGCACCCTCAAGCATAATCACCACGGCGTATAATTCTCAACCACCGTAATCGAACAACTTCAACCACCATAGCAAACCCAAACGCAAACGCAGATTCAATCAACGACTCTCAATCTCGCCTACCTCAGTCAGTGATCGATTTCAATTCCAAAGATGAAATTTTTTCTTTTGGAGTGGTGTTTATTGTAATTGAAGAAATCGCCTAGTTGAGTTGTGTTTAATTTTTAGTGATGTTTATATTTTAGTTGTGTTTATTTGACTAAGAGGGCTGGGTTTTAAGGTTTGGGGCGGTAAGGCTTGAGTGCATTTTTTAATTCGTTTGTTTTTAAAAAAATTCTTTTTAGTTCCATCCAAGTAATTCAAAAAAACAAAAATAAACAAAAAACAAAAAAAGGGGGATTTCAATTTGTTTCATATTGGTTTGTTTTGCTTCTTCTTAAAAAAAATGGGTTTGCTTAATTTGTTTTTCTTTCTTTGATTTTAGTTTTGTTTCACCCCTTTTCTTTGAAAAAAAATTGAAGTTTTAAATTTGTTTTGGTTTGTTTTAAATTGTTTTAAGTGCCGTCCATATATATTTTTTTAATATATTGTATATATCTAGTTTATACTTTAGGTTGCCAAAGCAGAATTTCAGAAGGAGAAAAATTGCCGCCAAAAATAAATTGCTTGCTTATAAAAAAATTTTTACACCCCTATCTATTGTTTTTATTTTTCTTGCATTGTTATCTGCTTGCATTTAAAAAATATATAAAAAAAATTCACAATCCAAAAACAAAAACAAAAATTTCATTGTAGTTGCATTGTTAATACACGTTTAATTTCTGCTTTGCATTTTATCTTAGAATTGCGATTAATAATAACTGTTAGACATCGATAACACATAATTGTATATTGACAAGTTGTCTTCTTTGAACAATTTAATTTCTTGGTGTCTAGCCTACGGCAGAGCAATAACCATTTATAAATATTATGGTGATTCGTAAATATTATAATGGTTGTTTCTCTGAAGGTACTTAAACCTTTGGCTGCATTGCTACGGTGATTCGTGGTGCACCGATAAATCCTGTATGTTACCTGGCTGAGAACTATCTTGTTGACTTAAGACAATGTGTGATTATACAATTTTAGGTTAGGAGCTATTTAGGATAAATAATTTGTAATTAAACACTTGCATTCATTTAGTTGCATTAGTTCATGCATATTTAAAAAAAAAGAAAAAAACAATCAAAATCCAAAACTAAAAAAAATTGTAAATATTCTTTAACTTTGTTTTTAGGTCCTTTCTTTTGAAATTTATTTTTGAATCAAAAATCAAAAATCAAAAAAATTTGAGTTAGTTTTTTTTACATAAAAAAATCAAAAAAAATATAAAACCTTTTCAAAAACGCTAAAAAATTTGAAAATCCAAAAACAAAACAAAAATCAATTTTCCATTTTGAAAAATAAATTCTATTTGTAAATATTTTTTCTTTAACAAAAAAACTCAAAAACATTCTTGAAAATGTCCAAATTTCCATATTCACATGAATTCTACGATAGTTGTGAAAATCAATATAATCCATATAATTTCACACCAAATTCTTATCGATATTTCAACAACAACTATTGTTTAAACGATTCAAATTTTGAACCACAAAATTTTCAAAATGATGACCAACTTTCAAATCTTGAAAATAACATTTCGTCTTTACTCTAAATCTATACACAACCAAATCAAATGATAAATGATTTGTGTAATTCTTATTTCTGTGATAACTAAAGTCAAATTTTCAAAGTAATCAAGATTTGAATTCACTTCAAAATGAAAACAATTTCGAGTATAACTCATGCCAATTCAATTTTGAACTCCAAAATGAATTTCAAAATCAAAACGAAAA
Source organism: Allium fistulosum (assembly GCA_030737815.1). Lineage (NCBI taxonomy): Eukaryota > Viridiplantae > Streptophyta > Magnoliopsida > Asparagales > Amaryllidaceae > Allium > Allium fistulosum. The sequence continues at coordinate 1,362,324,210 of CM060903.1, read as the reverse complement.
TGTGATCCACTTTTCAAATAATTTTGGCAATGGTAATAATCTCGACTATGATATGAGTGAAAATTTTTGTTCTCAACAAATCCAAATAAAAAATTCTCAAGTTAATAACAATAAATTGGATTTTGTTGAACAAATGGACGAAATCTACAATGATCACATGGATTTGTTGTTCGAAACAAATATGAAACAACATGAGAAACAAAACCAAATCCCAACATGTGACGAGTCAAATGATAATCCATCTTTTACCCAAATCGACAATTTTCAAACAACAACTTTTGAAACTGAAAATGATAATCTTAATGAAGTTGTTGAAAACACGGTAATTGAGTTGGATTTCAATTCTTTTGAGTGTGAGAAACTCGATTTAAGATTCGATCTTCCTTTTCCCGATTTTGAAATTTTGAACACAACAACTTTGGATTTTAAACTTGACACATGAAATAAAGTTGTTGATAATTCAATAAAGGAATACGCATTCAATGAACATGATTTCTTTGGACTTTTTGAAAATGAGTTGTTAATTCTGAAGGGGAAGATTTGAATCACCATTTCAATTTTGAAATCAATAATTTTGAAAAATTTGTTGATGATGAGCTTAACTTTAAATTTGTTGAAAATAAACTTGAATTTCAATCAAGTGCTTTATCAACCCTAAAAATCATCGAAAATAAAACAACTCATACGATTTTCAATAAAACGACATTCGTTTTTCCCAATCCACATTCAACTCCGAAATCTTTTATTGTTTGGTTTTCTGAGCTTAAGCTGTGTCTCGCATACTTTATGAAACAAATGAATCGGTCTTTGGAAGACTGTTTCATTTATTTTTTGACTGTGTATTTTCCGATCTCGTGTAAATATCATTCATTTTCATGTAAATATAGGTCAATTTTTTTCTCCTTTCACTTGGGTTGACCGTGGGGACACAGTCAAAATCAAGTGTGGAGGGAGTCTCATCTTCTTTTTTATTTTTCATGGTTAATTTTTCATTTTCCTTCCAATACTCAAAAAAAATTTATAGCATTTTGATTTATTTTTAAAGAAACACTATAGGATAAATATGTGGTTTTAGATATTAAATTGAAATTTTTGAAAAATTATTTGTCTTAACAAAAATAAAAATTAAGTTTGATTACAAATAACAATGGTTAACTAGTATATAGGAAGGTTCTTACGTGTTGATTATGAAATATATCCTAATTGAAAATCTTTGTTTTAAAAAGTGGTGGATTTAAACTAAAGGATATAACATTTTTTTTGTCTTCTAAGTTAAATGGTGCTAAGATGATTTTGCAAAATTCTATCTTCAAAAAAAACAAAAAAAAAATTTAGTGTATATATATTTTTTATAAACACCTAGAGTCATGTGTTCACACTTGTGTGTTCACTCGCCATGCTCTGTACCCTTCTCACATAAGCCCGAAAGGCAGTGCATGATCGGTATATCTGGCCTCAGTTTATCTGAGTTAGGTGTATTTATATAAAAATTCTTTTATTAATAATGCCTATAGTCGATAAGTGTTCACACTTGTGTGTTCATTCGCTACGCTCTATATTCCCCTCACATCATTCCGCAAGGCAGTGCATGGGTAATATATCTGGCCTCAGTTTATCTGAGTTAGGCATATGTAAATATTCAATAAAATTTTAAAATAAAAAATTAGAGAGAGTAAGCAATTGAAATCCCAAAACTATTTTTACTTATTTGATTTGACTTATTATTGAAAAGAAATGAAAATACCACTGATAAACTTTGATAATCAACTAAGGATCTATCTCATAGTTACACTTTGTTATCAACCGAAACAACGGGTTAAACTATAGTCTATTTGTTATGATAACTTGATTTTTATTGGAAATTTTGACAAGTAAAGGGAATTAAATTTCTTGATAATGACCAAAACCTATATTTAACTTATTTGTGTCAATTTAAAAGTAAATCCTTCATTGTAAATATTTTCAAAATTTTGCATTCATCTCTTTGTAAATAAATTTTGCATTTTGTAAATATTTTCATCCTGCATTTGGATTTTATGGGTAGAATCCACTGAAAACCCTCACGAGACAACACTCGTCCTACTGGGGACACCCAGAGGTTTAACGGCTTATTACATACACTCAATGCAATCGTGTTTCCTATGAAAACAGATTTATCTTAGTTTTTTTCTTTATTCGATGATGAATAAAAAGATAAGTGTGGGGTATTTGATGTGCACGTAAATATGCATATTTTTACTACCATATTTTATCGAATTAAATTAAACAAATGATCATATTGGTTGTTTTAACATGTTTATACCAAAATTCAAATTATTTTCAAATCATCACATATTCGTCTTCATATAGGGGCAAAATGGTCATTTTTTGGCATATATTAATTTTATAAAAGTTAATTGAAAATTTATATGTTATTTTGTAGGAATTTGAATTCAAATACAAGTGGCTTCATGAAGAGATATGCATGCACAAGAGGATACAAAGGAATGAAGATAGAAATAATTCAAACTCATGATCATGGAGGACCCCACCTACCCACCTATCTTAATGTACAAATTAGAAGCTAATGCACATGCTAATGATCATTAAAGTTTCATGTACACTTAATGGAGGATTATCTCATGCTAATGATAACTTGGTGGCCACACTTTCAAGGGTAGTTTAGGTAGTTCCCAAAAAATGGATTAGGGTTTTAAAACATGTATAAATACCCTATATGTTCATGTAACCCTCCTCTTCTTTTAGGCTCTCTTCTCACTTAGCCTCTTAGTTTAGAAAAATAAATCAAAGCTCTTCTCTTTTATTTTCATGGCTACTTAGCCATTTTCTCTATATGTACTTTTTTATGCAACTTTAATACATGTTCTTTTCCTTTACATGCTTATTTACTTTCATGTTAGTAGTGTAGATTTACATTTCATGTAAGTAGATTAGTTTTTCCTTTCTTTTTGCTCTCTTTTTCCTCTTGTTTGTTTAATGTTGCTTTCTACATTTGTTGATTTGATAACCAATATGAGAGGCTAATCCCTCCAATTTAGGGGTAATGAAGCTCTCTAGTATGTAGATCCAACATTTTGATGTTTATGCTCTCTTTCTGTACTTTAATGAGAATGCATGAAGTGGTTAACTTGTTGTTTTTTCTTTGAATTTGATAGCCTATATTGTTGACACCAAATAGGCTATGCTTAAACAATCACTAACACAAATTACCTCTTCATCTACATATGATGATTGTAATGAAGTGAATGTTGAAATCAAAATTTGATGGTCTATATTCCTAATTCATAATTAATAGGCCATGCTTAAAATAGATTTTTCTTTCAACTTTGTTGTCATATTTCATATGAGTTAGTAACTGGTTTAAGGGGTGTGTTATAGTTTGATGGCTTATGTTGAGCTAATTAATTGCACAAATAGGCCATACTTATGATAAGCACATCAATTAAACTCACTAATGACAAAAAAAGATCATAATTTCATGTGTTGATTTATATGTTCTAGAGAGTGAAAATTATCTCTAAATTGCCTTTACATTCTTGTATTTTTATCTATTTTCTTTTGCTTGTTTGTTAGTTTTCTCATTTTCTAGCTTAACACTCTCTTCAACTTTGGTTTAATTTGATTGAATAGAGATTTAAAATCTAACAATTCCCTGCAGATCAACCCGTACTTGCCACGTACTATCATTGTACGCCGTGCGCTTATGGTATTTTTCATTTAAATTTGCTCGACGGTTTTCTAAACCGATAGAATTTCCGTCGACAAACAGGCACTTACTATGAACCCAAGAATTTCCCAAAGGCTACTCCGAAGTGACATTGAGCGAGTTGAGCTTCATTCCTTATTTTGGGAGTATCTCAAACATCTCAGCGAGGTTGTCTAGATGATTAGCAGCTACTCGAGATTTGACCAACATGTCATCCACGTAAACTTCCATAGTCTTTCCAATCTGGCATTTGAACATAGTATTCACTAGCCTTTGGTATGTTGCCCCTACATTTTTCAAGCCGAATGGCATTACCCGGTAGCAGTACAATCCGAAATCGGCGATGAAGCTGGTGTTCTCTTGATCTGGCTCATGCATCAGGATCTGGTTATAGCCCGAGTACGCATCCATAAACGACAGCAGTTCATGTCCCGTCGTTCCATTCACAAGCTAGTCAATTCTAGGGAGCAGGAAACTATCCTTCGGACAAGCTTTGTTTAGGTCCGAGAAATCAATACAGGTTCAGCATTTTCAATTAGACTTCTTGACTAGGACTGGGTTTGATACCCATTCAGGGTAAGTTGCATCCCGGATGAAGCCGTTAGCCATCAACTTGTCAACCTCCTTTCTCAATGCCTTGGACCATTCGGGGCCCAAGCTGCGCCTTTTTTGCTTTACCGATGTGAATTTGGGGCTAATATTGAGTGCGTGGCAGGCAATTTCAGGTGACACACCACACATATTAGAGTGTGTCTAAGCAAATACGTCCAAATTGGCACGAAGGAATTTGTTTAGTTCTAACCGCATCTTGTTTCCAAGCTACGACCCAATTTTCAGGACCCGCGTTGGGTCATCCATACAGACTGGGACAGACGCCGTCAATTCCGCCGGTGCTGCCCAATCCTCCCCTGGGCTCTTCTTCTTAGGGTCCAAAGCCTTGTCGAATCGGCTATGGTCCCCAAGCCAAGAGCGGCTCTGTAGTTTCTATTAGGAGGGTTCACGGATGTGGAGGGTTTTCCCCACATCCTTTCTGTTTTCCTTTCTTCTTGAATAGTGCAATTCCACGATGTAGCATTCCCGGGCAACGCTTTGGTCTCCTTTCACAATTCCGACTTTGTGCTTGGTAGGGAACTTCATTGTAAGGCACCATTGGGCCAATGCTATTATGAAGTTGGCTAATGCGGCTGTTATGTGATCTTTGTCCAAAGCATCCTACAACCGAATCAACGCGTCTCCGAGAAATGCCGAACCAAAAACTCCACCATACTCCTACCGGACCAACAGCAATACCGGACCATGCTTCCCACCGAACCACCCCCTGCCGAACCAACATACACTCGGCTCACCACCGGACCAACTCCTCTTTCACGCCTCACCGGACCAACCTTCTTCCACAGAACCACCGAGCCAACTCCATAACCGGACCAGCCCATGCCGAACCATCTCCACACCGGACCAACCTCACCATCCCACCACCGGTCCAAGCAACTACCGGTCCACTCTACACTCCATCCTACCGAACCAGCTGCCACCAGACCAAGGCGTTCCGAACCATGCTCCTTCCGGGCCAACAATACCAGGCCATGTCGCGTCAGCCCAGGCCCACCAGCTGTTATATACCTCCAAGACCCCTACCCCTAGCCTCACTCTATAAATAGAGGGGCAGGGGTACAACAATGGGGGACAAGTTTGAGAGCTCAAGCACGGAAGGAACTTTCAAACAACTTTCTTCTACTTGTATCAAAGCTTTGTACTTGTAATCAGAATAAGAGAAGAGAAATAACATATAAAGTGGACGTAGGCACATTCTGGCTGAACCACTATAAATTTGCGTGTCTTTTTACAGTTTAGCCCCTGATTTTTATATATTTGCATAAATCGCTCAAATCACTAAGAATAACATAAGATCTACTAAATCATACAACTTTGAGGTGTTTGTCCATTTTTTGTGCAAACATTTTTGGTGCTTTCACTGAGAACTAGAAGCTCGAAGCTTCAGCTTCATCCACTTAACAAGTTTTCCCAACAGCATCATTCGCTACTTGGAAAACATGCCTCCTAAACAAAGAAAAGATGTTAACAAAGGAAAAAACATCGCATCCAGCAGTCTTCCAGATCCAGCTGTCACGAATCAAGTAAATCGTCCTCCTCCAGCAACAGTAACAAATGAAGGACAGGCTAACCCAACCACTCCTGCCATAGAACAGCCTACAGCAATTACTAGGGCAGATTTGGACAGAGTTGTGGTTGAAGTAACTAACCGCTTCACGTCCCAGCAGGAAGCCTTGGTGGACCATCTCATGTCACGCTTAAGGGACGCTGAAGAATCCAACCACAACACTGAATCATGGGGCGAGTCCCAGTCTGGAGGATCTCAGAGACAACAAAGATCTTCCTTCTTCGAAGGAGCTAACGGCAGAAGTAGCCGTGGTAGGAGCCGAGACCGAGCACAGCCCGAAGTTAGGCCTGAGGAAACGTTGGGTACCGAACCCAACGGGGGAGGTACCGGGCGAAGGTCAACTGTAGCTGAGCCTGTCATGCTGCCTAACCACAGAAACGCCAGTGAACGGAGCCGAGCTAGAGTCCAGCCCGAAATTGGACCCGAGGAAGTGCTTAGATCAGAACCCAGCAGGGGGAGATCAAGGCAAGGGCCAACTGTAGCTGACCCGAGCATGCTCCCAGAAGATCAAAGGCAGCCACTGGAAAATATGAGGAATGATAGACGATACCATCCCTACAGGTCATCTGGACGGAATCAATCCCACAGAACAGAACCAAACTCATTTCTATCTGCTCCAAGTTCTGATGAAAGGATGGCACGCTTATTCAGAGAGTGTGTCCAACGGGAGCAAAGAGATCGAGGGATAGGCGCTAGGGTAACCAGCCCTTTCGCCCGCAATATCGAAATTGCTATCACCCCCCGAGAATGGAAGATGCCAACAATGGAACCCTACAAAGGAACCTCTGATCCCGTTGTACACTTACAGAGGTACACGCAGCATATGCTCATGAGTGGGGCGACAGAGGGAGTACTGTGCAAATGCTTTCCGCTCTTCTTAGCAGATCTTGCTACCTCCTGGTTCTGTCATCAACCCCAGGGATCCATCAGCTCGTGGGAGATGTTGAAAGAAAAATTTATCAGTCAGTTCCGCATTCATGTGGAGCAACCTAAGGACGCTTATTCCCTATCCAGTGTCAAACAGAAACCTGGAGAGAAACTGCAGCAATACCTAACCAGATTCAACGCCGCAGCAGCCGCAGTCCAAGATGCCGATGAGAAGCTTATCCTAATGGCCCTCTGTAGTGGTGTGCATCCGGACACTAAATTTGCTAGAAGGTTGACAAAAGAAAAACCATCTACTTTACCCGATTTCTTCCATGAAGCTGGGAAATACATGAGGCTTGAAGATGCTGCCATTGAGGGGCAGTCAGGACAGCAAAATAAGACAACCCATAGCAACACCCCTGCTGTGGCAAGGGACGTTCGAAGAAATGATTCCAGAGACAATGCTGGGGGCAAGAAGGGAGAAAAGCGCCTATATCGGCCAGGACCGAGATTCGACACTTACACTCCTTTGAACGAGACCCTCGAAAATATCTTCCTTACCACCCAAGGCGAAGTTAGATACAAACGCCCACCATACAAGAAGGAATCCGATAACGCACAGAAGTCTGGAAAGTTCTGTCGCTTCCACGAATCTCACGGGCATGATACCAACGAATGCCATCATCTCCGAGATCTGATTGAGGAACACATCAGAAGGAAGAAACTGGAACATTATGTAAAAAGTCAGGACAGGACTCCAGCTCCTGCCAACGAAAACCCAAGGCTACCCTCGCCGGGGGCCGACAGAGGAAACCGAAACACTAGCAGCTCTAGTCAAGAAAAGATAGTGGTCCATACCATCTCAGGAGGGCCACACATCGCAGACAGAAGCTGGAAAGAGATGGAAAGGTACAGAAAGTCGCTTAGAGACAATAAAGACTATGTCAATTCGGTTATAGAAGAACGCCACCCGAAGCGGAAAGAAAGTGATGACATCACATTCGGTAAGCGTGACCTAGAAGGAAGGCAGTACCCTCACATGGATTTCATGGTCATCTCTGCCCGACTTGGTCCCGCCGAAGTTTACCGAATCCTGGTAGACACTGGAAGCTCAGTAAACATCCTGTTCAAACACGCATTCGACAAAATGAAGCTATCAATGAAGGATGTATCTACCTGCGATAAACCACTACACGGCTTCACTGGAGATGCGAAAATGCCCCTCGGGCAACTGGACCTCTTTGTTGAGATTGGAAGCCATCCCCGCTCCGCTGTACGGAAACAGACATTTGTGCTAATAGAAAACCAGTCGGCCTACAACGCCTTCTTAGGAAGGCTATCCTTGTCTGACTTCCAAATTGTCATAGCCCCATGGTGCCTAAAGATGAAATTTCCAACAGACAATGGAGTAGGGGAAGTGGAAGGAGATCAGGACGTTGCTCGAGACTGCTATGTGACTGAACTTCGCAACAACCACAGGAAGGATAAAGGGAAGGGTGTAGAGATTGCCCTCTGCACAAAAAGTCTAGAAGCATAGCAATTAAAGAAAGCCCCTCCTCTTCGATATACCAGCGACCCTTTCAATGAATTAGATCCTAGGGACAAAAAGGAGGAGGCCACCGCCGAGCCTGTAGAGGCTATGGAGTTTATATCTGTAGACAAGCACGACTAGAGTAGACTATTGAAAATTGGGTCCCAACTAAAAGCCGAATTGAAGGAACAACTCATCGATTTTCTCTGCCACAACTTGGATGTATTCGCTTGGTCACACGCTGACATGACTGGAATCTCCCCCGACATAGCCTGCCACGTATTAAACATTGATCCTACCAAGGCGCCTGTAAAACAAAAAAAGAGAAGTATGGGGGCAGAGCGATCAGCAGCCCTCGATGAAGAAGTAAAGAATCTACTCGCCAATGACTTCATACGAGAAGCTATCTACCCGGAATGGATCGCCAACCCGGTGCTGGTAAAAAAGGCTAATGGGAAGTGGCGAACCTGCATTGACTTTTCCAACCTAAACAACGCCTGCCCAAAGGATTGCTTCCCACTTCCCAGAATCGACCAACTTGTAGACAACACAGCCGGGCACGAACTCCTATCTTTTATGGATGCATACTCAGGATATAACCAAATTCCTATGCATGCTCCCGACCAAGACCACACTAGTTTCATCACCGACCGAGGTTTATACTGCTATAAGGTAATGCCTTTCGGACTTAAAAATGCAGGAGCCACCTACCAGCGCCTCGTCAACAAGATGTTTGCAGGGCTAATAGGACAAACTATGGAAGTATATGTGGATGACATGCTGGTAAAGTCAAGGAAAGCCAAAGATCACGTAAGCCACCTAGGCAAGATGTTTCAAGTACTTCGGTAATATGGAATGAAGTTGAATCCACTAAAATGCTCCTTCGGAGTGTCATCAGGAAAGTTCTTAGGATTCATCATTCATGCCAGAGGGATAGAAGCAAACCCTGAACAAGTCCGAGCGCTAAGGGATATCAAGATACCTTCCACCCGAAAGGAAATGCAAAGCCTAAATGGAAAAGTGGCCGCCCTAAGCCGATTCATCTCCAAGGCAACGGACAAGTGCGTCCCCTTTTTCGAAGCTCTAAAGAAAGACAAAGGAAAGTTCGAATGGACTGACGAATGCTCAGTCCAATGCTTAGCCGCTTTCCTTAACCTAATCGAACACCTCCAGAAACCACAGGTACTCTCGACTCCAAGTGAAGGCGAAGAATTATACATATACCTTGCTGTGTCATCTCACGCCCTAAGTGCTGCCTTGGTAAGGGAAGACAACCGCACGCAGCGGCCAGTTTACTTCGTCAGCAAAAGGTTTACTGGGGCAGAAGTCAGATATCCTAAACTTGAGAAGCTAGCATACTGTTTACTAATCACATCACGAAAGCTACGTCACTACTTCCAGTCCCATTCCATCAAAGTTCTGACTAATCAACCACTGAGGCAGGTACTCCATCGTCCCGACACTTCTGGGCGACTACTTAAATGGTGCATTGAACTAAGTCAGTATGATATCACCTATCACCCTCGCACCGCCATCAAGGGACAAGCCATGGCTGATTTCATTGCAGAATTCACTACCAACGAAGGTAAGGAGAAATTGGAAATAGTAGGAGATATCAAGTGGAATCTCTTTGTGGATGGTGCATCAAACGAACAAGGCTCGGGGGCAGGTGTGGTAATAACCACTCCCAGGGGAAACAAACTGCACTATGCTATAAGATTGGAGTTCGCCGCCACCAATAACGACACAGAATATGAGGCAGTGATAGCCGGACTAGAAATTGCCATAGAAATCGGAGCCAATTCTTTGTGTCTTCATAGCGATTCTCAACTTATTGTTAATCAAATACTAGGAGAATTCCAAGCTCGAGAGGAACGACTCATAGCATATCTAAAGAAGACCAAGTTGCTTCTCAGCCGATTGGACCACTACTTAGTCAAACACATCCCTCGGGAAGAGAACCAAGAGGCCGACGAATTGGCAAAGCAAGCAAGTATGAGAGACATCGCCATCTTCGGGGCAGTAACCATCTCAAAGCAAACGGACCCAAGTTTTGAGCAAGTGAATCTGATAGCTGCAACCGAAGAAGCAACTTGGATGACTCCCATCCGAGACTACCTACAAAATGGCACACTACCCAACGGGCGTAACGAAGTCAAGAAAATCTTGAGGAAAGCATCCCGCTACACAATACAAGAAGACATCCTCTATCGGCGCGGATTCTCTAACCCGTTATTAAGGTGTGTCGCTGGGAGAGAAGCCAAGGAAATCTTATCCAACATCCATCAGGGGAGCTGCGGAGATCACACCGGAGGGCAAACATTAGCAAAAAAGATACTCCGATACGGATATTTCTGGCCCACCTTAAGCAAGGACGCCTTAGATTTTGTCAAGAAGTGTGACAGATGCCAAAAATTTGCTAAAATTCCACGGCTACCAACAACTGAGATTACTCAAATGACCAGCCCTTGGCCCTTCGCAATATGGGGAATTGACTTAATCGGCGAGCTACCGATGGGCCAAGGCGGGGCCAAATATGCTATAGTGGCAGTTGATTATTTCACCAAATGGGTGGAAGCGGAACCTCTGTATCTTCAGCAAAAGTTATTAACTTCTTGATCAAAAATGTTCTGTGCAGGTACGGAGTCCCACTCAAAATCATATCAGATAATGGACTTCAGTTTGACAGCGAGGAATTCGCCAACTGGTGCCGAGAGCACGGAATTCATAAAAGCTTCTCATCCGTAGCATATCCCCAGGCAAACGGACAAGTCGAAGCAGTCAACAAAATTTTGAAAACTCTAATAAAAAAGAAGCTCGAAAAGTCAAAGGGCGCTTGGGTGGATGAACTCCCTACGGCACTGTGGGCCTACCGCACATCTTTCAGAACATCAACGAGGCACACTCCTTTCTCTTTGGCATACGGATCGGAGGCTATGCTCCCAGTTGAAACCATTGTGCCTTCCCACCGTAGGATCCACTATAACCCGGAAGAGAATGAAGAGCTCCTCCACATGTCTTTGGATCTAGTTGAGGAGAGAAGAAATGATGCAGTCCTTAAAACAGCAGCCCACAAGCAGAAAGTGGCAGCGCAATACAACTCCAAAGTCAAGCATCGTACCTTACAAGAAGGGGATCTTGTCCTCAAGCGAATCTTCCCTCGCCCCGGAGCACTAGACCCCATCTGGGATGGACCATATGTAATTCATAAAGATCTCCACAACGGAGCTTATATTTTTTCAACAGTGGACGGAGAGGTGTTCCAGAGGGCATGGAACATCCAGCACCTCCGTCGATACTTTTCTTAACTTGTACTGCCCATATGAAGTGAATTAACAAAGAGAATCAGTGGACGTAGGCCTTTTCATGCCGAACCACTTTAAAAAACTTTGCCTCTTTTTTAACTTGTTCCTTTATATCTTGGCTACTTGTTAACTTTATCCTTTTCTGTTGAACAAAATCCTATGCGTATAGCATCTCCACTCAAAGCACTCCACGGCGCAACTTCACCTGGGCAAAACCTAACAGGTACTATGCGAATCTATGCCCTCGCCAATGAGACACTTTTGCTCCAGCATCCCTCTGCTGCGGGTTAACTCATTGCTCGCGACGGCCCTTAAAGCCAACTGTAATGAGCCGATTATAAGCCACCGAGAAGGCCGACTATAGCCGAGGCAGCTCATTACGGCGTTAGGCTCGCCGGCAACTATGAACCGACTATAAGCCCCAACATAAGGTGTGGCCAGCCAGGGGCAGTTCACAGTTGACGATCGGCACCCACGCTAGCCGGCCACAGTAAATCGAATAATACCCATGATTACGGGCCATAATGGCCCGGGTAGTTACTGTGCGCGATCTTGGCTCCGATGTGTCTTAAGTGCGGCTGTGGTAAAAAAGAATTAACTCCCCACGGAGGCGTAAGATGGGTGAAAAATGTCTCCAAGACCCACAGCTAGGGAAAGTGACTACAAAACCCGTTTGCCACGAACTTAAGCACATCGAAGGCCTTCCGTGATTGGAAGTTTTACTTTTTCACATATTTCAATTTTACTTAAAAATCTTTTCTCCTATCCTCTATAACGGTCCCTGAAGTACAGGATGCAGAGTAGGAGATACTAGCCAATGGATGTAGGGACTCACGATTGGATGGCAGGGCACTCGACTGCATTCCATGCTCGGTCATACAAGATATTCAAAACTGCCATCTACGATTAAAACATGAAGGGCGGTATTTTCTTCTTTTTGTGTACAAATACATGACTATAATTTGTTCACACCACACGCTAATATTACAAGTCATGAAATTATGTTTTAAAACCAGAACCTGACATCAAACACAATTCAATTACAAGAATATGCATAGCTATATTTCTCATAAGACATGTCAAAATAGCAACAAACATTCGGAAGACGACAAAATCAGCTTAAGTTAAAGAATTACACATCAAGAATAGAGCTATTTATTACAAGTAGCAAAATAATTACAACTTAAAAGTTACTCTACTGTTTTAAGACTAACGTATACGGCCATGTCAAGTCTACAAAAAGAATTTTCCAGGTCTGATCAAGGGGCCAACTGCATTGGAGTTTTATCCTTGTCCTATTGACCACCTGTCCAGTCAGAGAAAGGATTCATTAGTGATAAGCAACCAAAGTTAATGGAGAGACTAAAAAGGAAGACTTACCAGCACCTGCTTCTTGACTATCCTGGTCGTCATCCTCAACTTGCACACCTGCCTCCTCAGCAGCAAGCAACCGCATACCCTCCTTCACCGCCATCTTCTCCTTCTTGGCAAACTGGGCAGTGACCACATCCATGCTGAAAGCCACACCACCATCTCTATCCGCATCAGCCTTAGCCTCCTCCAGAGCCCGAAGATAGATCTTGGCCATGACCCTAGGATAATCATCCATCCAGGATAGGTTGCCCTGCTTCCAGGTTCGAAAGTACATGTCCTGGAGCATTTCGTCCATCATCCCCTCATTCTCCTCAAACTCCCTCATCCGGGCCTCGGAAGCCGACAACCTTTCAACGGCGGCATCTCTCTCCAATCGGTATCTCGAGCAGTCAGCCTGAAGGGACCTCCGCATCGCCTCCATCTCCTCCTTCAGCCTAACTTGAGCAAGCTCTGCGGCTTCAAGCTTCCCCGACATCTCCTCTACCCGCTCAAGATCCGCCCTTCGAACCTCATCCACTGTCGAGATGGCCATATTAATCTGCTCCTTACAGACAGCCTCCATCTTCCGCAGCTCCGCCTTACTAGCCTCCTCAGCCGCCCGGAGGCAGCCTCATGCTGGGAAATATGAATAGCTTGATCAGCAAGCTGTTTTGCCTGGTCCGAAACCATCAACCGTAATCGGATGTTGGCACTCCCAATTTCCTCTCCAGCCTTAACCAGCCGAGCATGATGCCCCATCAGCTTCCTAGTCTCCTCCGCCACCCGATCAATATTAGCCTCGGCCTCGTCTCCCATGGTAACTATCCGAGTAGTAAGTAAATCGAGATCTAAAGACTTAGCCTCATCGAGCACCCATACCATGGGATTGCGGGGAAGAAGGTGCTCGCCAGTAACCTCGTCAAAAGTAACATCATGGGAACTTGGATCCAGATCAGGATGACCCGCGAATGGATTACGAGCCAAGTCAGGACGATCAATCTGAATAACGGTCGGGTTTCCAGACAGGTGCGGAGAGAGTGCGAACTCAGTACCCTCCTCTGTGATATCATGAACGGGCTGAATTGGGGGCTGGGGACCGAGTGAAGGTTCGGATAAGGGATGACTCCTCTTTCTCTTCTGAATACCCTCTTCAATAACCCCGAGAAGAGGACGGTAGTCGACTAATTCCCCGGAACGGTGAGTCGGAGTCTTCGGCTTGGCGGAAGCTTTGGAGAGCTTGTACTGTTCAAGCCTGTGCCGAAGATCTGAGGCCTTGGCCGTTTTACCTGCTCCTGATATGAAGAAAAAGTGTCACAAGCATACATTGATCTATAATTCGAGAAAACACGGCAAATTAAAAGATAATAAGAAAGGAAACACATCTGTGGTTGTAAAAACCCTGGGGAGGAGTAGGATACTGCAATAAGTCCTGGATTTCCAGGACGGGAGCGGGTCATAAAATATTCCTAAGTCCCTATCATAAATGGAGCCCGCAGGAATCAAAAGTTCACCTTGAGTCGTCGGAGCCACCTTGGCTGGAATAGTCTGAGGAGGATCGCTTGCGCCAGTTCCAGCCTTGTCAGCTTTCCCAGTTTTCTCTACCAAAGTCAGATCTTCGTCCAGCCCCTCGAAAGCCTGGTGGAACGCATCATCCGTCCACTCCTGAATCTCGCCCGCTTGCCCAGGAAGCAAGGCCCCGATGCCATCGCCACCTTTATCGCCTTCCCGACCATCTCCACCCTCACCTCTTTCCTCCTCTATGTCTTCCTCCTCCTGGGTAAGTGGACAATTGCTGGGGGAGGGATCGTCCGGCTTCTTGAGTTTCTTACCTCCGACGGCTGGAGGTTTTGTGAAAGGCTTCCTCTTGCTACTCTCTACCGTAACACCTCCCTTAGTCTGAGCAGCCACCCTCTCCTCCACCGTTTCCCTCAGCTTGACTACTGACTGCTGTGGAAGGATTAAGTTATACTCCAGAAGGGTCGCATTTCTGATCAGGAAGGCAGATGATCTATATTTCCCGAGAATAGCTTCTATCTCAGCTGCCGTCTGAACCAGGCGGTCAGTCTCCACAATCGCAAAGCCACCTGTCGCTAGCAAAAATGAGAAAGTATGAGAAGAAGCATCGCAATCGGAATGGAAATTATAAGTAAAAGCATCAACTTACATCCAGAAGTAAAACGCCGAATTGAAACGGAGTCGTCCCTGACAAAGAACCACTCCTTCTTGAACATGCTGAATTTAGAATACAGATCCAAGACCGGCTTGAAGGTCACGGCTGACTCCAAGCTAATGTATGGGGACCCCTTCTTATAGCCCCTCAGATTATACAAGTACCGGATCTCCCGGTTGGAAGGAGCACGACCATACTTCCTCTGGAAAATGACGAAGAGGCTCACCAGTATAGCATAGGAGTTGGGTTGAAGCTGGAATGAGGCCACCTTTAGATATGTGAGGAAGCTGGCTACCCAAGCGTTAAGAGGAGGAATGGCACCACACATGCAGTGGTATCTGCTATAGGCGAAGTACCCTTCAGGAGGATCGTACGTCATAACTTCTCTCCCTGGCAACAGCAAGTGCGCCCTGTCAATTCCGAAAGATCGGGAGATGACATCAAGCTGCTCCTCCTTGAGGGAGCTAGGAAAGCAATCGGGCGGGGAGTTCAAAAGCTCCTGAGGGCCGTACCCGTCCACTAGTGATCTCGGGGCAGATCCGTGACGTTCTGGATTCGGCTAAGCTGGGGGCACGGCAGAGGAACCTCCTTCACCCCCGGATTTCTTTTTGTCTGATCGAGTTTCCGCTTTACGAGACATTATCTGCAACACCGGAAAAACACATTGTTAGAACAAGAGGATGTAAACAAATAAATGCAGAAGTCCATTCGGTATTATAGTATGGAGGTCCATTCGGTATTGTCGTATGAGAGTTCATTCGGTATTATAGTATGAAAGTTCATTCGGTATTATAATATAAAACTTCATCCGGCAGTAAAATAGGTCACACCTGGTTCGGCTAACACCACTGATTCGGCAAAAGGTAGGAATTTTGATTCGGCAATCTCGGATAGTAAGGAAACCACGGTGGCATAGCTCCCATACTTATAGGCAAAGGAGAGGCCACCGAACCAACCCATTCGGCACACAGGACCGAACAAGGACGACCAGGCTTAAACAAAGCATGCCCTGTGCATGCACACGCCCTGCTTTGGGGGGCAAGTGTTATGTGATCTTTGGCCAAAGCATCCTACAACCGAATCAACGCGTCTCCGAGAAATGCCGAACCAAAAACTCCACCATACTCCTACCGGACCAACAGCAATACCGGACCATGCTTCCCACCGAACCACCCCCTACCGAACCAACATACACTCCGCTCACCACCGGACCAACTCCTCTTTCACGCCTCACCGGACCAACCTTCTTCCATAGAACCACCGAGCCAACTCCATAACCGGACCAGCCCATGCCGAACCATCTCCACACCGGACCAACCTCACCATCCCACCATCGGTCCAAGCAACTACTGGTCCACTCTACACTCCATCCTACCGAACCAGCTGCCACCGGACCAAGGCGTTCCGAACCATGCTCCTTCCGGGCCAACAATACCAGGCCAGGTCGCGTCAGCCCAGGCCCACCAGCTGTTATATACCTCCAAGACCCCTACCCCCAGCCTCACTCTATAAATAGAGGGGCAGGGGTACAACAATGGGGGACAAGTTTGAGAGCTCAAGCACGGAAGGAACTTTCAAACAACTTTCTTTTACTTGTATCAAAGCTTTGTACTTGTAATCAGAATAAGAGAAGAGAAATAACATATAAAGTGGACGTAGGCACATTCTGGCTGAACCACTATAAATTTGCGTGTCTTTTTACAGTTTAGCCCCTGATTTTTATATATTTGCATAAATCGCTCAAATCACTAAGAATAACATAAGATCTACTAAATCATACAACTTTGAGGTGTTTGTCCATTTTTTGTGCAAACAGCGGCATGTCCTAAGAATGCATTGTATGCTTACATTTCATCCATGATTACAAAAGTCTGAATGAGGGTGACCCTTCGCTTACCCTCTCCAAGCTCCATAGGTAGGTCAATTGTTCCCACCGGTTGTCTTGGTTCACCGGTAAACCCCTGAACCTTTATTTGTCATGCAGATATGCTTTTCATACCAATCTTCATTTACTCGCAAGTACATTTGAAAAGTATGTTAACTGAACTACCACTATCAACCAGCACTCGTCGGACTATGGCAGGCTTGATTCCTATTATCACCACCATTAGGTCAAGAGTTGGAGCTTTAATCCCTTCAGTGTCCCGATTGTGAAACACTATGTCATCACTCAAAACCTTTTTCAGCTTGACCGAAGTTGCATCATCTATTGCTAAACATGATTCCTTCGGGGCATGCTTTAACAAACTCGCATATCGCTCCATCTCTCCCCAACTTCTTTGCGCGGGATGTGGTCCCCCAGATATTGTTCCAATAATAAGCCTCTGGTCGGTTTGTTTCGACCCTTCTTCACTAGTTCCAGCTTGATTACTTTGTTCTCTAGGAGGTTGAGGGGCCGCATGTTGATTGGGTTTTTGTGGCCTTTTCACGTATTGTTGAAGCTTGTTGTCTCAGATCAACCCTTCAATGAGGTCCTTAAGGTGGCGACATTTGTTTGTATTGTGGCCGTGTGTCTCATGGAAGCGGTAGAATTTCCTTGAGCATTTTTTTTGTTTTGTTGCCTCTTTTCTAAGAGGTTTCTTATATTCTTTAGTCCCTTGTGTTGCGAGATAAATATTCTCTAGAGTATCATCCAGAGGGGTATAGTCTTTCTGTCGGAAGTCTCTAAATCTTTTGTTGCCGCCACCGTTATTTATTTTATCGGAGTTCTGGTTTCTTCTCTTCTGATTACCACTTTTCCCCGCGACTCCTTGAGTACTTCCAGGATCGCGCGTGTTTTGATTTGCCCCATATCATTTTGTCCAGTGTTCATCTGTTGTATACCAGCAGACTTTCTTTCCAGCTCCCGTGCTTCCTCCAATCTCAAGTACTGTCTTGCTTTACGATTGAAGTCTTCCCTTTTGGTAGGTTGCTTCATCTTAATCCATTTTCGGGTGAATAGCACGAACTAATGCCATAAAAACCATATCCTCATTGGGGTTTCTTACTTCCATCACAACGGTGTTAAACCTGTTCATGAATGATTTCAATGACTCGTTGCGCCCTTGGACCAATCCGAATAGGGACATGACGTCCTTTGGTTGTGCGGTATGGAGCCTGAACTGGTCATGGAATTTTGTTGCAAGTTGGTCAAAGGTAGAAATAGATCTTGGGGGAAGTCTGGTGAAACACATAGATGCGACTCCTTCTAGAAAAATAGGGAAACATCGGCAGCGAACGGCCTCTGGAGCATTAGCTCCATCCATATACCGGCTATACTTGTACAAATGGGGTTTTGAGTCCTTCGTTCCATCATAGGAGGGGTTAACTGGCATAGTGAATTTGTCTGGGTATCTTTCATTCAAGATTTCGTCCGTAAAATGGTCCGACTTGGGGAAGATCCACATTCATCATCCTTTCGGTTTTTACTCTCGTCCATCAGTCGTTTGACCGTGTCTGCTATGTATGCCTTTGATGTCCGGTATTCCTGGGGGCGGCAATCCGTCACTACGCCAAGTGTTTGGTTCTACAAACCGTCTTGATGCATGGGTTGAAGCCTAGGCCCTCCTGTCACCTAAAGGGCCACTTCCGTGGGACCCCGTTGGTCTGCAGTTGGCCTGACTGAGGCAGTTTGGATGTTTCTAGCTTCTTTGAATGCATTGACGTTCTCTTCCATCTGATTGCCTTGCCATCCATCTTCTGAATTGGAGAGATTGACAACTATATCTTCCTGTAGGGTTTTGGCTCCTTGATTCAAATTCAAGATCGGTTGCCTTAAGCCAGGTAGAGTATTCTCATTCTCCTCCACGTTACATCATGTTGTTACCCTTCTTTGTGGCTGCTTTTCGTTCCTTCTATGTAGGTCGAAAATGGAGGAATTCTCTTATTCTACAGCAGTCACTGGTTTAGGCATAGTCCTTGGAGCGGGGTTTGTTTATAGGGTCAACAAAGCATTGAGCTTATCCATTAGAGCCTTTTGACTATTTTCCATTCTTTGGTTGATCTCTTTAGCCATCTTATTCAGCTCGTCCCTGGTGACGGCTTCGTGCTGACTGGAGGATGCTGGTGCCTGGTTTCCTAAGTTAGCACCTTTTACTTCAGCTTGTTGGAGACTAGCACCTTCTCCAGCTAATACTGCCCTTATGGATCTCCCAAAGGCAGTCTTCTACTTCCAGGAGTCATTGATCCTAAAACAACGAGTTCTTCAAGCAAAGATTGGGGATCTAACTTCTAGATGTTGAAACCTGCCTTCTTCGATTTTAATGCGACAACTATATATTTCAATCTATATACTATTATGTCAAATATTCTTGCAGGAATCGTCAAAAGAAGCTATTATCATCAACAAGATTAAAGTTCTTAAAAAATCTATTTAGATATATATGTACAATCTCTGATATGGTGATGAAACACACACACACAAATATACTTTTGAAAATCATGCTTTAAAATAAATATAAAAAGGTATTTTCAAAATTATATATTTTCTCAAGTTCAAAAATACTAAAATGGACAAAGGAACAGAACAGTACAGAAATAGACGTCTGTATATTAATTCAGACGTCTGACATCAATATCAGACGTCTAAATTAAGATAACAAACGTCTGAACACTATGTTGTTAATGCCTCTATTTCTATATGAAATAGACGTATGTCATTTAATAACAGACGTCTGTCACCCTAAACAGACGTTTGAATTAAAAGACAGACGTCTAAATTAACTGTTTTTGTTTTCCTTTTATTTTTTTCGAAATTCAAAATTATTCAGACATCTGTCACTTTTATCTCAGACATCTGAACTTGACGAACTGAAGCATCTCTTCATAAAATAGCAAAATCTGAAGAGTTGTCTTCTTCACCAAGAGTTGTACTTCTTCAAAGAGTTGCAACTATTGAATTAAAACTATTCAACACTATAAATAGAGATGAAAATTCACTATTTCAATAACTAATTCTTTCTATCTTTTCTGATCTTATATTGTTATAATATCAAGTGATTTTCAATCTATACTTCCTATCTTTGCACATTCAAATCATCATATCAAGAAGATTATAGGAAGGGTGTACTACATTGACTATATTCGTGTTATTCAAAGAACACACAAGTCAAGAAACAATTTACCAAATTGTAATTGAAGTCCTATTCGGTTGCTTAGGCGGAAAAGTCCTATTCGGTTGCTTAGGTGTAAAAGTCCTGTTCGGTTGCTCAGGCGGTGTAATACCTGTTCCTCCGGGTTAAGTGAGGGTTATTCGAGAAATTCCAGAAGCAGTCTGGGACTGGATGTAGAACGAGAAGTTCGAACCAGTATAAAAATCCCTGGTGTCATTTTTATTACTGCCATTTACTATTATTTATAATTCCGCACTTGCTAGTCGTAGTTTAACTATATTATCGATCCATATAGACTTTCATTTGGTATTAGAGCAAGGTCATCACATAACTATAACATAGTTATCTGATATATTTTTTTAAATATGGACAATAACACTAGCAACAGTTTTACTGAGGGACAAGCCACTACACGACCACCATTGTTTAACGGATTAAATTATAGTTATTGGTCAACTAGAATGAGAATTTTTATGCAAGCAAGTGGATTTGAAACTTGGAATATCATTCAAACTGAATATCATATTCCTACTACAGGATATGCTGCTTGGTCTAATACACAAAAACTAGATGCTACTGCAAACGCAAAAGCAATGAACATGTTATTTTGCGCATTAGACAAAAATGAATTTAATCGAGTTAGTATTTGTAAAACTGAATATGAAATTTGGAATACTCTTAAGGTTACACACGAAGGAACAAATAAAGTAAAACAAAGCAAGATCTCTATGCTTAAAAACCAATTTCAAAATTTTAGGATGAAACAAGGAGAAAGTATTAGTGAAATGTACTCTAGATTCCAGGATATTTATCACTCTCTTTTAGCTTTAGAAGTCACTTTTACTGAATCTGATGTTGTATAAAAAATCCTTAACTCTTTAACTGATGAATGGGAACGAAAAGTCTTAGCTATCGAGGAAGCTAATGATATTTCAACCATAAAAACAGAAGAGTTAATAGGAAATCTAATGTCCTATGAAGTAAATTTGCAGGCAAGACGAGCACGAGCACAGGACAAGAAAACTATCGCTTTTCAAGCAGAAAAAGAAGACTCTGAATCAGAAGATGATATGGCATTTATAGCTAAGAATTTCAAAAAGTTTTTAAAATTCAAAAAGGGTAATAAATTTGGAAATAACAAGGGTTTTAATAAGCCATCAAGTTCATCTCTTGAATGCTACGAATGTCACAAGAAGGGCCACATAAAGAAAGATTGTCCTGATCAGAAGAAAGAAAATAATCTCAAAAAGGACAAATATAAAAAGAAACAAGCCTTCTCAGTTACATGGGATGATACAGAATCTTCTTCATCAGACAGTGAAAATGACAGTGATTCAGAACAAGCCAACGTTTGTTTTATGGCAACAAATGATGAAGTACCGATTAAGAAAAGAGGAAAATGGATTCTAGACAGTGGTTGCTCAAAACATATGACAGGCGACAAAAATATGTTAACTAACATTATCTACTCAGATGGAGGATCTGTCACTTTTGGAGATAATTCAAAAGGATACATCATCGTCAAAGGCGATGTGAGCAATGACGGTACATCTAAATTACCTCTTATTACAAATGTCTTATTAGTTAAAAATTTAAAACATAACTTACTAAGTATTAGTCAATTATGTGATAAAGGTTTTAACATAGTATTTTCTGAAAATAAATGCAATATTTTTGATCATAACAAAAATATCATTTTCGAAGGAGTAAGAGATCATAATATTTATATTTTAAATATGAAAATAAATCATAATTCAAATATGTGATTATTAGTCAAAGAAAATGATCCTTGGCTATGGCATAAAAGATTTTGTCATATAAATTTCAAAGCTATTAATAAATTATCCAAAAATAATTTGGTAAAAGGATTACCTAAAATGAATTTTAAGGTAAATAGCATTTGTGATGCTTGTCAACTAGGAAAGCTAACTAAATCTACTTTTAAATCCAAGAAGATCATCTCAACTTTGCAACCTCTTGAATTGTTGCATCTAGACTTATTTGGACCAACTCAGACTCAATCTATTAATCACAATAGATATGTCTTTGTAATAGTTGATGACTTCTCTAGATATACTTGGACTTTATTTATGAAAAACAAAAGTGATACTTTTGAAAATTTCAAAATCTTTGCTAAACGTATTCAAAATATTAAAAATCTAAAAATTAAAAATATTAGAAGTGATCATGGAGGAGAATTTGAAAATGAAATGTTTGAGAAGTTTTGTAATAAAAAAGGAATATTTCATAACTTTTCATTTCCAAGAACGCCTCAACAAAATGGAGTTGTTGAATGTAAAAATAGAACACTTCAAGAATGTGCTAGGACTTTATTGAATGGAACCACTCTTCCAAAACAATTTTGGGCAGAAGCCGTTGCTACTGCTTGTTATGTCCTAAATCGTGTATCTATTCGACCTTTAACTAAACATACTCCATATGAACTCTTCATCGGTAGAATACCTAATATATCTTACTTTAAAATTTTTGGTTCTAAATGTTTTGCTTTAAATACAAAAGATCAATTAGGTAAGTTTGATCCAAAATCGGATGAATGTATATTCATCGGATATTCCGAACGAAGCAAAGCATATAGAATCTATAATATAAGAACTAAATCTATTGAAGAAACACTTCATGTATCATTTGATGAAAATTTCAAAATTAAAACAAATGATGATGAAGACATTGTAACAAATTCAAATTCTACTTTTGACAACAATACACCTGATAATATCACTTCTATAAATCAATTTGAAACTAAATTAAAATCTCCACCAAGAATTTTAAAAGATCATCCAATTCAAAATATTATAGGAGAAATTGATGAAAGAGTTAAAACAAGAAATCAGCTAAATCAAATGGGTCATATAGCGTTTCTTTCTAATATAGAACCTAAAAATATTAAGGAAGCCTCAACTGATGATTATTGGATTATTGCGATGCAAGAAGAACTAAACCAATTCGAAAGAAATGACGTTTGAGATTTAGTTCCACGACCAACTGATCAAACAGTTATTGGCACTAAATGGGTTTTTAAAAATAAAGCTGATGAAAATGGTAATATCACTAGAAATAAAGCTAGATTAGTTGCTCAAGGATATAATCAGGAAGAAGGAATTGACTATGAAGAAACATTTGCTCCTGTCGCAAGATTAGAAGCAATACGAATTCTATTAGCCTATGCTTGCTTTCATGATTTCAAATTATATCAAATGGGTGTTAAAAGTGCTTTTTTAAATGGATTTATTAAAGAAAATGTTTATGTTGAACCACCTCCCTTGTTTATACACGAACAATTTCCAGAACATGTTTATAAACTTAAAAAGGCTTTATATGGTTTGAAACAAGCACCTCGTGCTTGGTATGATCGTTTAAAACTTATTTAATCAATTCTGGTTTTGAAATTGGAAAGGTTGATCAAACTCTTTTTATTAAGAAAAAGAAACATGATATTTTAATTATTCAAATTTATGTAGATGATATTATTTTTGGATCAACTAATGATAAATTATGTCAAGAATTCTCTAAAATAATGACAAATGAATTTGAAATGTCTCATATGGGAGAATTAACATATTTTCTTGGACTTCAAATTAAACAAATTAATAATGGTATTTTTATAAATCAAGAAAAATATTGTAATAATTTAATCAAACGCTTTGGTATGGAAAATACCTCTGCCAAACCAACTCCTATGAGTACAACCATACATCTTGAAAAAGATGAAAATGGCAAGAGTGTAGACCAAAAGTTATATCGAAGTATGATTGGATCGTTATTATATTTAACTGCTAGTAGACCCGAGATAATGATGAGTGTCTGTTTGTGTGCACGATTTCAAGCCGATCCTAAAGAATCACATATTAGAGCAGTGAAACGTATTTTACGTTATCTCAACAAAACCAAAGATTTTGGACTATTTTATCCGAAAGAATGTCCTTTTGAATTAGTATCATATAGTGATGCTGATTTTGGAGGAAGTCGGACGGATAGAAAAAGTACAAGTGAGACTTGTCACTTCATTGGACGGTCTCTAGTATCTTGGTTCAGTAAGAAACAAAATTGCGTATCACTTTCTACTTGTGAAGCAGAATATATATCTGCAGCTTTGGCATGTACTCAAGTAATTTATATTCAACAAACACTTCAAGATTTTGGTTTTAACTTATCTAAATCTACAATCTTCTGTGATAACTCTAGTGCTATTAATTTATCTAAAAATCCAGTAAATCATTCACGGACAAAACATATTGATATTCGTCATCATTTTCTTCGTGATAATATTGAAAAAGATATAATCAATCTAGAATTTATATCTTCGGAAAATCAATTAGCAGATATTTTTACCAAACCTTTGAATGAAAACATTTTTGTAAAATTGAGACGAGAACTTGGTATTATCTCTCTCAAAAATTTATGAAGTATACTTCAGCTATTCTGTCTTTATTTAAATTTTTTTTTACCCACACATATTGTTTCTGGTTAACATTAAATTTTCTCTTCTTTTAATCTTAACCATTTATTTTTTAGCTTTTAGTTGTCTATAAATTTCTTCTTACCAAAGAAAATTATCATTCAGCTTATCTATTCTTTTTACAAAGGTGAAAGCAAAAAATTATTCAAATATGTTTTTTAACTTTTCATTATTCTTATATACCATGGCTGGTTCATCTTCAGATGAGCCCTCCTATACATCTGAATTTTCTTCAATTAATTTTGAAACTCCTAGTTCTGGGTCTTCCGAACTTCCGACTCCAACTCCAGCTTATATTCTGATATGTCCACCACAAAGTCATCATACGGGATATACGCCGGAAAATAAACGTACGCGAAGAAATTTATTTCCATCTCCATCTACTAAGGAAAAGATAGATGATTTACATCACTATCAGAGGGAAACACTTGATCTTCAGCGAGAAATGTATTTTGAACAAAAGAGTCATGGAAGACGACTCAGTTTTCTTGAACGATGTGCTGCAAAAATATGTGGTTCATCTCCGATCAACACAAATGCACATATTCTCTCACCTCAACGTCCTCATGTATCCCCAAATTCATGGGATCGTCAGCCTCAATGGTCTCCTATTTATCAGTCTGCTGAACAAAATCAACACGAATCATCCAAAGGGAAGTCTCCGAAGTCTCCAAAAACTCCAAAGACTCCTAAATAGATAATATATATGTCTGTATGTTTGATTTGTTGATTTATACTTGTTTTATGTTCTTATCAATATAAATAAATAAACTATTAAATTTTTTTTAAGCCTAAGAATAAAGAAAATCTTTTATCAGACAGACAGACGTCTATATTTTTCAAACAGACGTCTGTAAAAACAACTATTTTTATTATTTTCAGCCACACAGACGTCTGAATCATTTTTCACAGATGTCTAAATCCGACTATACTTTTGCAGCCAACAATTAGCCGTCTGTTTAAAGATAATAGACGTCTGTTATTCATAATAGACGTCTAAACATAAAACTATCAGACGTCTGAATTTAGTGCAAAATGTTTTTTACTCTCTGTTTCATTTTAAACCTTCTGAGCCGTCTGTCAATTATTTTTAGACGTCTGTCATACGTCTGTCATAAGTATTTAGACGTCTGTTCTTCTAGTCTTTGATTTTATTCTACAGAATCTCAGACGTTTGTTTATTATTCAGACGTCCGAAACCCTGTTAAGAAGAAATCTATAAAAATTATTCCAACGGTTTATTTTCTTCCTCTCGTTCTTTTTGTCTCTCAAACTCAAAACCCTAGCTTTTTCCAATTAATCATATGGCGCCCAAATCTAAGAAACAAAAAGGAGATTCATCTCATCAACCTCTTCACATTCTTCCTTCGGAAGATCAAATTGAAGCGTGGTTATACCACGAACCTCAAAGCATGGCTCGTTACAAGCATTTATGTTCTCTTCAATCATTTCATGGTATTTTTCATAATCTTGATCATTTTCCTTTCTACAAACTTAGGCTCTATACTGATAGATCTCAGATTACAAGCCTTATTGATTTCAAAGATAATCAAGTCAACATTTGTAGACTTAGTGTTTTATTATTTCTAGCAAATGTTAACAATCCAAAAATTAGACTTCATCGAGAAAAAGGAACGCTTTGGACAAGCGTTTTTGGAAACATTCTGCAAATAACTCCTTCTGACATTGGACGAATTTTAAAATGTAGTTCGGAAGGAGTAGACATAGATGACTTTAAGTTAGAAGGAGAGGAACTTAAACAAATAGAATATTATCTTTTTGAACCTGAAAAATCCACAGATAGATCAAATCATCTTCGTCCTCGACCTCGACTATTGCTTAGAATGCTAATAAAAACAATTTTTCCCCGACAAGGAAGCCATGAGGTCATTTACGATGATGAAGATAAGGCACTTCAATCAATTCTATCCAATACTCAAATCAATTGGGCTCAATACTTTTATGATGCTTTTCGCACTTATCATGACTCCAAGAAACGCTCAATTATCTATGCTCCCTATATTACTCGAATTCTAACTGCCTTCTCTATTCAAAGTCCATCAATTGAATTTGAAAAAATCAAGGTATCCAACATTCGCTTCTTCAGTTTAATGGGATTACCAGAATCTCCTCCGACATTTCCAACATTTAATGATTATAAAGCGGAACAACTTGCTTTACAAAAAGAAAAAGGAAAAGCAAAAGTAAGTAGTTCCGGACATAATGGAGATGAAGGCGATACTGAAAAAGAAAAGGATGATGAAGAAAGGGAAGATGAAGAAGAAGATGAAGATGAAGCTTTTGAGCAAGCTTTTATCCAAAGCCCAAATTTGGAAAATTTCGAGATAGAACTAATTTCTGGTACTTCTCGCTCGTATACTAAAAATGAAAAGCTCAAATCCGACATCATTATTTCTAAAAATCAAAAGAAAATTTCTCAACAAATAGCACAAGGCTTTTCTTCCATTAATTCTAGATTCGATTACTTAGATGCCAAAGTCGAAGAGAATGCACGAGAATTGAAAAATATCAAGACAATTCTTCGTCAATTATGGAAAAAGTCTCATGGATCCTCTCCTCCTTCTTCTCCAACTTGGGGAGAATGGTGAATGAAGATGGTTTTTCTTTTGGTTTCTCTTTTGGTTCAATCAATGTCTTCTCTCATAAAAATTTTTTTGGTTCAAACAATGGTGAATGATAAGATTGTATAATTTTATCTGTCTTTCTTAAATCAACTATGTTAGGTAAACAAATGATGTATCCTAAACATTTATTTGTTATTATCTTGCTTGGTCTGTTTACATCTCTTAATTAGTGTGTTATTCACAGTTTTTTTACTTCTTTTTATCCAAAACAACCCCAACAATTCTTTTTGTTAATGACAAAGGGGGAGAAATAATTATATTTCTGCTATATAATATGGTCATATTGACAGGGGGAGCAAAAGGTATGATTATACTAATCGATGAATTATATAGTTGTCATCATCAAAAAGGGGGAGAATGTTGAAACCTGCCTTCTTTGATTTTAATGCGACAACTATATATTTCAATCTATATACTATTATGTCAAATATTCTTGCAGGAATCGTCAAAAGAAGCTATTATCATCAACAAGATTAAAGTTCTTAAAAAATCTAATTAGATATATATGTACAATCTCTGATATGGTGATGAAACACACACACACACAAATATACTTTTGAAAATCATTCTTTAAAATAAATATAAAAAGGTATTTTCAAAATTATATATTTTCTCAAGTTCAAAAATACTAAAATGGACAAAGGAACAGAACAGTACAGAAATAGACGTCTGTATATTAATTCAGACGTCTGACATCAATATCAGACGTCTAAATTAAGATAACAGACGTCTGAACACTATGTTGTTAATGCCTCTATTTCTATATGAAATAGACGTCTGTCATTTAATAACATACGTCTGTCACCCTAAACAGACGTCTGAATTAAAAGACAGACGTCTAAATTAACTGTTTTTGTTTTCCTTTTATTTTTTTCGAAATTCAAAATTATTCAGACATCTGTCACTTTTATCTCAAACATCTGAACTTGACGAACTGAAGCATCTCTTCATAAAATAGCAAAATCTGAAGAGTTGTCTTCTTCACCAAGAGTTGCACTTCTTCAAAGAGTTGCAACTATTGAATTAAAACTATTCAACACTATAAATAGAGATGAAAATTCACTATTTCAATAACTAATTCTTTCTATCTTTTTTGATCTTATATTGTTATAATATCAAGTGATTTTCAATCTATACTTCCTATCTTTGCACATTCAAATCATCATATCAAGAAGATTATAGGAAGGGTGTACTACATTGACTATATTCGTGTTATTCAAAGAACACACAAGTCAAGAAACAATTTACCAAATTGTAATTGAAGTCCTATTCGGTTGCTTAGGCGGAAAAGTCCTATTCGGTTGCTTAGGTGTAAAAGTCATGTTCGGTTGCTCAGGCGGTGTAATACCTGTTCCTCCGGGTTAAGTGAGGGTTATTCGAGAAATTCCAGAAGCAGTCTGGGACTGGACGTAGAACGAGAAGTTCGAACCAGTATAAAAATCCCTGGTGTCATTTTTATTACTGCCATTTACTATTATTTATAATTCCGCACTTGCTAGTCGTAGTTTAACTATATTATCGATCCATATAGACTTTCACTAGACCTACGGGATCCAAAGTAGATAGCCAGATCTGGACCCCGAGTTCGGCTCTTAGTGAAAGCACCAAAATGTTAACCCAAAATATGGATCAACACCCTGGTTTGAGTTTGAAAATACTAGCCATGTTCTGACCGAGCAATATCACATATAACAGATATAGAAAAAGAACGGTAAAAGAGAGAAGACAGGGAATTTTTATAGTGGTTCGGCTGTTAATGAAGCCTACATCCACTTTATAGTTTTACAATAGACTGGTCACTGTTACAAGAAGTGTTTGATTACAAGGCTTTGATTATCCTTAGGTAGGTTGAATCCCCAAAGTTGGAATCCACTAGAGAATCACAGTGAATCCCTTTGGAGATTGTTGTGAGAAAGGTAGAGAGTGAAGAATGTTTCCAACAGAGCTTCAGCAACCAGTCCGAAAAGATCCAGTTTATGTTGCAGGTTGAATGTTATTTATATGGATCAGAGAGCTTCTGGGCCAGGCCACTTCATCATCTGCGCGCAGGTAGGTAGGGAACGACCTAGGGGGGTTTGCCTTGCAAACCGAGGCAAAAGCATGGGTCAGCGGCGACCCATGCTCAATGGGTCGCCGACATCCATAGACTTGGCTTGTTTGTGAGCCAATGCCTTGGCCTCTTCTCTATTACATCCTTGGTTAGTTTGTTGTTGAATTAGAGAGATGTTTGGGTCGCTAGTGATCCAAGCACTTGGGATTTTTTTTGGAGTTTGGAGCTTGAGATGTTTCCATGATCTTTTGTCGTTGTTGTCTTAGTAATGTAGCTTGGCCCTCGTTAATCCCTTTTCTTAGTTTTTCTGGTTAAGTTCTGAAACATTCTGACAGCACGAGGTTGTTTTGTTTCCTACTGGTTCCTGCTGGGTTAAAAACCAGTATAACAGTAATATCAAACACATTTGTATTATAACACTACAATGCCAACAAAGGTTGTTCTTTTCCTAATACATGAAAACACACCCTAATACATCAACCAACAAACCCATATTTGTGTCTACATCAAATTAAATTGAAGCCGCCATAGCAGCCATGCACATTAAGTCAAATTGATCTACCACATATTATATAGAGTATATTTCGATAGGTCAATATATCACTTTAACTTGTTCCATATATACAATACATTATATGAAGTTCCAAATTTAACTTTTGAAATATGTCAAATGATTTTAGTTGAACTTTACAAACCTTGTTAATTTAGTTAGATGTTTAAAAAATATGGTTAACTTTATAAAACTTAGCTAACTTAATTAATTTTTCTATACTTAATTAACTTAGTAATTTTTTGTAAAATTTAGTTAATTTTTACATAACTTAGCCAACTTAGTTAAATATTTATAAAACTTAGTTACTATTATTAATTTATTTAATTTTTGTAAAACTTAGTTAATTAACTTCATTAATTTTTGTAAACTTAGTTAAGTTTTAGAAATTTATTTAAATTTTTGACTTACTAAAAGACGTTAAACGTAGAAAAACAAAATCATCTATTATGGAAACTAATTAATACATATTTCCGTGGTAAACTATATAATCTTCCATATTAATATATTTGGCCTTATCATAAAAATATTATATCATACATAGATATACAAGCTAACCCATGCTTTAGAATTACTTTCTGGTCAACTATACAGCAAGCAAGTTGACAGCCCAGTGTTCAACAAATTGCAAATGCTTATTGTTATCCACCTAATTTCTAAAGGATATAGCTGTGCAGTTAAAGCGCTCGGTGGATTCAATGCGGTAGAAGTGCAAAAAGTCATAGCGGGGATGTAGCAAAGATATAGCGGGATATATCGGATTACTCTAAAATAGCTTATAAATCCCATACTTGTTGTTTTTACAAATATATAGATAGTAATTATGTGAAAAATTAACATTCAATTGAATTATAGTTAATACAAAAATAATTTTAAATAAAAATATGTGCAAATGTATTGTAAATGAACGTAAAACTATTATATAACTTAATTTAATTTAGTAGAATATTAGAGTATTATCATTTCTAAACATATATAAAAAATTCAATGAAATTAATTAATTTCATAATTTTTATAGCGTATAAATATCATTTTTCAATCTAATTTTTTATAGAAGATATAGCGGAAATAGCGGAATATAGCGGAAATAACGGGATATAGCGGAAATAGCGAGGATTAAAGCGGAAAGGCTATATGTTGGGGATATATGGAAAAATCGTAGCGGTAGGAATCCGCTATAAGATATATCGGAGTTATAGCGGGGATATAGCGGGGCATTAACTGCACAGGGATATAGGCAAAAGCTCAAAGTCATGTCGAAGTTAACGCCGTGAGCTTCATGTCGAGATTATGAAGTTTATGTTAAAAAGATGGAAGCAAAGAAGAAATGCAAGGTTATTCAAAGGTGCAGCATCATACCAAAGTAAAAGAATGTCGAAGGGAAGCACGCTATGGATCGTCGACATAACAACATGCGTCATACAAATTAACAAGAATAATTTCAAAAGAGTAAAAGTGATAAAGCAAAGATGGTCGCTTTAGGCCTTTAGGGATGAATATCAACATCCATAAATGTACAACAGACATAAAGGAAATTGTTACCATTGTCATGTTAATGCTGAAGATATGTGATATAATGACATAACCATGATGCCAGGCAATACTGAAAGTATAGAGAAGAATCGATGTTGAATAACTACAATGCCGCTCATCGTCAATATGAGTTTATAAGCAATGTCGCCTCTCATCTATACCGCACCTCATCCACATTGCATCTCATCAGTATCGCATAACTTCAATACCTCATTTCAAGTAATGTCACACTCCATTTATACCATGCTCCATCGATACCACACCTTGTCAATAGACAACATGTCGTAAATCAAGTGGGGACATCGCGGACTAGCAACACCACCTCTATTCAGTGACAATACTTTCAATGTCGTCTCTAAAATAAGATCGTATAAAGCAGGGAATGATATCACAATCAATCAATATCACCTCTGATCGATATTGCTCTTTGTCAATATCAAGGATCAATGCCACTATAGAGCAATGTTGCTCGTTTTTATGTTGCCTTACTTCAATGTCGTGTTCCATTGAGAACATATATCATCGATGCCATATTACATTAGTACCGCACGTTAGAGATATCGCCATAGACTTCTAAAGTGACACTGATGATGACATCGTCAATATCCATGAATGCAGTCAAGGTAGATGCTGCTCCATTACAATTCCGCTCCATATCAATGCCGCTCCATAACGATGCCGGTTCATATTAATACAGCCAT
The DNA here is from genome assembly GCA_030737815.1 of Allium fistulosum. Classification (NCBI taxonomy): domain Eukaryota; kingdom Viridiplantae; phylum Streptophyta; class Magnoliopsida; order Asparagales; family Amaryllidaceae; genus Allium; species Allium fistulosum. The sequence goes on along the minus strand of CM060903.1, from coordinate 1,362,292,053 downwards.
CATATCAATGTCACTTCAGGTTGATGCCACTTCCTATAGATAAAGAATACCAAAAGTCATCTATGATACTTGGGGTCATTAAGATTGCCAAAGATTATGCAGGCCGAAGATAAGTCAGGTCGAAGGCAGCATAAAACATTATGCCGAATCCCTCTACCCCTATAAATATGGACCAAGGCGCACGAAGTAAGTGGCACTCATTTCTTTCCTCTACTCTCAAACTTAAACTCTTGTAGCTCTTAATTGAATTGGGGAAAATTCTTATTTACTATAATCATACACGATTTATATAAACAATGCTTGGATTTGCCTATTACCTTGATTGTGCACTTTGGACATTATTGGCATGGATATGCGTATAATAAATTTCTTTAGACCCCAAGCTTAACATGACTCTATAGAATCACATAAGATTTGGTCTAAACTAGTGTTTATATGCATTGCCTCTATCTTGCTTATTCCATATAGTCGTTGGACTATGGGTTATAAGAATTTCTTATCAAGTCCATTACGTGCTTAATGGGCTATTGCACACATTCACAGCTTACTTACTCCCTCCATTGAACATATGACTTAGGCCATAGAACATCATATTCCTAAAGACCATATGAGTTCTCGAACACTTATTTCAAGTGACTATAAGGGCTCTCAAATATTTATTCCAAGTGACCTTAAGGGATCTCGAATATATTGTTCCAAGAAATCATATGCGCTTTTGAATATCATATTCTAAGAATCAATGGGCATCATGGAACCATTTCTTAATGAAATTATATAGTACTTAACCTTGAATGCTAAGCCTAATTATGATTCTTTAGCGTTATCTAACCAAAACTAACTAAGCCAAGCTTATTCATGTCATCGCATGTGTTAAAAAAATCAAGTCTGGCTCATCATACTCGGTATCATGGGTGTTATATCAATTTTAGATTTAACATTTTGGTCCTAGAAGGAGGGCTTGAACCTCCGATTCTGATTGATTCTCTTCTTAACAAATTTTGATAAATTTATGTTCTAGGAAAATGGGAAGATCAAGGCGAATTACCATCTCCAAACGAAGAAGTCACACAAATGGCAACGTTAGAAGAAAATGGCATTCCCAACTTCAACTTTGGAAATGTAGAACCTGGATAGCTATTGGTGCTGGCACAACCTACTAACAGCGAAGCTAAAACTAAAGACCTAGAACAACAAGTGTCGATGATGATAGAACTTCTGGAAGGAATCATTACTCAAAAATGCTCCAAAACCACCAAGCTCGCTGAGGGAGATGAGGTAGAGTCTCCAAGAAGTGGCATGGATGCCTCTTTGCTTAAAAACAAAAGCGGAAGCAAACTTGTTATGACTCCACTAAAGAGAAAAAATCATCAGCAAGCTGAAGCAACTGAACTTTCTCCAAATTCATCGGCAGATAACAAAGTTAAGGCAAATTACCAAGGGAGATTGGAGGAGAAGTCTAAGGAGCAATCTGGAAGTTCAACATCCAAAGGATACAAACCTATTAGAAGTAATTACCAAAGTGACGAAGCTTATCTAAGAGACGTGGCCGAGAAAATGGCAAAGCATATGCTTAATATTAAAGGAAAAAGAACTCTTAATGAGAGGATCAATAATAATCACCGAGAAACTCCCTTTAAAGACGAGATCATGTCCACCATGATCCCATCCCACATTAAAATTTTGTCCTTAAGATACAATGGAACCATTGACCCAGATGATCACTTGATGGCCTTCAAAAGTTAGATGCACCTATACAATGCATATGGAGCTATGCAGTGCAGGCTTTTTCCTATTACTTTCCAAGGTGCAGCAGCCAAATGGAATTGGCTATACCATGAGAAAACCATCTATTCCTAGAAGTAATTTTTTATGAATTCTCAACACAACTCTGTATTTGTAAAGACCCTACTATCGACTACACTGTGCTGGCTAATATCAAGCAAAGACCTGGGGATTTATTCGGCGATTATTTAAAGAGGTTCAATAAAGTGGCACAACAGGCAAACGGTATGATCGATAGGGACAAGTTGGTGGCAGTACATTCGGGGCTGATTGAGCAAACCTTATTTTGGAAGGAGCTCTATATACACGAATGCAGAGATTTACAAGATTTCCATTTCCAGGTTGACAAATTCATTCGTATGGATGAAATATTTCATGCTAAAAGGAAAGCTCAGGCTGAAAAGGAGATCTGAAAAATAGGCTATAACCACAACCATAAAAAACCAAGATGGGGGTGGTCCCTAGTGCCAATCAGATTGCTCTGAATAAGCTGCTATCTTACATATTCGCTATGGCAAGGAAAATGATGATTTCCTGGTCCCATACAAAGCTAAGACCAATCCTGAACCAAGAAGGGGGAAGACTATTGTGCTTATCATAAGTCGAATGGGCACAAAACCGATGAATGCCATGTTTTGGCAAGCATAATCTAACACATGATTGCTCTGGACGCTTAAAGAAGTTTGTTAAAGATAGTCAAAAAGTTACTCATTTTGAAGACCCCCATCAAAGACTACAAAACAATGCTACCAACTTAGTGGAAGGTGATGGTCAACCGAATTTCATACCTCCCCTTAATATAATCGATGTAATCCATGAAGGACCCCATCTAGTTAGATGTAGTAAAAGTGCTAGGGACTACTATGCTAGAGAAGCAAAGGAAGGGATTTTCTTTATTTACGAAGAACCACCGCTCAAGAATCCAAGGTTTCAAATTCAGATGCACAGCCTAACCATCGCTCCATAAAAGCTAAGAGGAGGAGTTTGTAACATCTTCCTACTTGGAGGCCAAAAACTAACGACTATGGATGCTGCAGTCATCCATAGCTATTCATCCTTGGCGATCAAATATAGCGGTGTTAGATACATTGATACACAGATCACAAGAATATGGAAAAAAAATTAACAAATTAAAAACACATTTCCACATTCCATTCAAAACATTTCATGTTCATTACATAATCCCACAAACGTTAACCACGTTCAGAAAAATATAATTATTACACATACACCAAGAGCGACATATAAAGATGCCCCCTTGGTTGATCAGAGTATATAATAAGGCTAATAAGTCTGCCTTTACATCCAAAATACACAGCGGAAAAAGATAACTCTAAATAACTAACTGCCTCCTGTACGCCTCTGGATGCTTTATTTGTCTAAGAAGAGAACCTGGAAACCATAAACCTCAAACTACTTAAAATCAATTGAGTACCCGAGAGTTTAAGGAGAAAACAAAAACTTCGAGTCAGACATAAAGCCTGGTATGAATAATAATCTAACATCTCAATCCATTTAGATATCTAGTGAAACTACGCCGCTTAGTGGAACGGGTTTTCCCCTCACTAGTATCCTAAAACCTTTTCAAAACCATATACTGTGCTCCTGCATCCACAAATGGTTAAAAACATAGCATTTCAAAAATATTATGATGATATGTATGTATAAACATTTTGGATTTCCCATTCCTAGTTTAATTGACCCCCAGTCATATCTATAGTTTCTAGGGTCACTATTAACCTATTAGTTTTCTTGGATTTAATAATAACCTTTTCATAATTTATAGACACCCCATCCTATTTCATAGATGGGATCACTAAGAACCTATAGGCCCCTGCCAATTAACTTAATAAATTTATGGGTTCCTTTAAGGGACAGTTTGGCACAAGTCCCTAATAAGTTTCAAAATACACAAAAACCCCAGTAAAAAAAGTTTGTAAATTAGGTCCCTAAAATTAAGCTACCGAATAATGGCATAAACTTATGCAATTATTCAGTGAATAATTGCAGAAATTTCAGCAATTTTTTCAAAAAATTTCCGACATTTCCACAATTATTCACTGATAAATTGCGGAAAATTCCGCAATTTTTTGAAAAAATTGCGTAAAATTCCGCAATTATTCACCAAAAAAATTGCGGAAATTTCCGCAATTATTCACCGAAAAAATTACATAAATTTATGCAACTTTTGGATATAATTGCATAAATGTCTGCAATTTTTCAGTGAATAATTGCATAACTATATGCAATTACTTAGTAACTTAATTCTAGGGACCTAATTTACATACTTTTTTTTACTGGGGTTTTTTTTGTATTTTGAAACTTATTAGGGACCTGAGCCTAATATTCACTTCCTTTAAACCTATTGGTCATTCCAATAGCTCCACTCTTATCCTAGTTTTCATGGGTTGTCTAGGAACCTATGGATTATTCCAGTAACTCCCTTCTTACCCTAGTTTTCATGGGTTGACTAGGAACCTATTGATGCCTCTAATAACTTCTCTCTTATCCTAGTTTTCATGGGTTGACTAGGAACCTTTTGACTAACGTCGATACTTAATCCGGGTATAGTTTTCATGGGTTCACTATAAACTAATTGGCCCCTGTAAACCATCCTTAATACATAGTTTTCATGGGTTTAGTATAAACCCGTTGGTTACCCCCAATAACTTCCTAATCATAGTTTTCATGGGTTTACTATAAACCTATCTTCCGGACAACTTCAAGGTTTAGGCACCCTATATTTTGGTCTCCCTGAACCCTTGGATGCAATTCTACTCATTTAGGAGTTTAATCAATTTATATTCACTACTGGGTTAACCTAGCAGTTCTTTTACCCCTTTATCCCTAAAATACAGTTATAGGTCCTTTATCATGTGAATGTATTCATAATTGAAGAAGCAAACATAACAACTTAACAATACACTCCAGTGGGTTTAAGGTCCTTTAAAAACTTTTCATATAAAACATAGTTAATCCCTTTAACCTATATTTTTATCAAGGCAATACTTCTTCAAATTTACATACTTAAAGTCATTTCAAAACTCCTTTATTTAGCCATGGGTTTTTCCATTAAAAATGAGTTTGGATTTAAAAAGCCTTTCGACACCTTCGAAACCATGCTTTCGATTTCATTGGATGACCTCCTTCGAAAGCATTAAATTCTATCTTTAAAAATTAGGCTCCTGCCTTTCGAATATTTTAATACATCTCTTTCGAAACCTTTTGACCTTGTTAAAGTATTATCATATAAGTATAGAAGCGTAGCTTCGAAACCATTCAAAAATACCCCTTTCGAAACCATTGAAGGTTACCCTTCGAAACCAATACCTTTCAAAACCATTGAGTTTATATTTAAAATAACAATTTTGTGTCAAAATGAACATAAGCAAAAACATCTCTTTCGAAACCATTTCAAAAAGTATTGGGGGAACTTGATGGCGTCGAAACCATCCTTTCGAAAGCATTAAAACATCTGGGTATAACAATTGAAGGTTGACTTCGAAACTTCTTTCAAAACTATTGCCTTCAAAACACCTAACCCCTTTCAAAAGCAGTAGGAAGTGGATTATATTTATAAAACAAACGGTACCTTTCAACAGCATTGATGTCTTCAATTCCATCAAAAGGCATCAAATCACAGAAGCGTTTCGACTTGTCAAAACTACCCCTTTCGAAAGCTTCAAATAAAAATAAAGTAACTTCTTCGGAAGCTACTACTTGAAAACAAAGGCGGCAGCTCTCTTTCGAAAGCATCTTTAGGAATACCCTTTCGAAACCCTTTTGTAAATAGGCAAGCGCTTTTCTTTTAAAACAAAACAAAACAAAGGAACCAACCTCTTCGGAAGCTACGTTTTGACACCCTACCTTCCACCTTTCTCCAATCCACTACGTACCAGCTAATGGATACCATGTGTAGAAGGTTTCGACTAGGTTGGAGGCGGAAGCCCTGGGTCGAAAGCTCCTTCCAAAGGAGGCAGAACCTACTTTTATGAGTAAAAGGCTGTTTTTACCAAATAAAGTAAACTTTTTGTAACAAACTTTCTCACTTGTAAACACCTGATTGGTTATATAAACTTTCAAATTATTTTACTAATATTTGTCACAATTTTCTCAGATCTAAACCCAATTAACATTTAAAAAATAAGCCCTTCCCATTAACAAAACAATTAAATCATTTAGGTCCTCTTTTCAAAATAATTTAATCTCCATACTAATTCACTTATTAAAAATCCCCAAAAATTCCAGAATTTCACTTTAATCATGTTGCCTAACGTATCAAGATTTCTGACCCAAATTCTTAATATAATTTCCAAAATAAATTTATAAACCAAATCAACCATATTTTCCTTTGAAAATTCATAAGTAATTCCCCACGGCTTGGAAAATTATAATAATTGAAATCAAACTCCAAAATCATGTTTCTCATAATATAAAATTTTCCCATGGCATTTAAGTATTATTTAACCTTGGTTTTTTTCCTAAAACCGTGCATATTCTTCTTTTAAACAATCTTGTTTAAACTAATAAATTATAAATCAAGCATATCATCATCCAATATATCATAAAAAGGAATTTACCCTTAAATCCGAAAACATAAGATTATAGAAATCAAAATAGAGATGTAGTGATTATTATTCACCTTAGATTGGATAAGGAAATTGGAGATTGATTGAGATTGATTTCTTTTAGCTTGATCCTAAGCTTTAGATTTGATTTTGCCTTCTTTTCTTCTTCCTAATGGCCGGCCTTGAGATTTGCTTTCTTACATTTGTTTTACTTATGAAAAATGAACGTGAATGGTCTTAGGGAAAATAGTATAAGGGTAGAAATGTGGGCGGAAATTTACTCTAATACCCTTATTTTTATTTTGTTAACACTTAACCATTTATAAACCCATTCATTTTAACTAAGCACGGCCACTAATATTCATTTAACAATCTCAATCCCCTTATCACTTTACATTATTCTATTTAATTTATTCTAATTAAATCTCTTGAATAATTTTAATAAAATTAGGGGTGTTATAGAGTTTGTCATCCACCTAAAGATCCATTCATGATTACTGCTCAAATTGGATTCTTTGTGGTTTCTAAAATTTTCATGGATACGTGACGTGTTATCAATGTGATCTTTAAACATGCTTTCGATCAAATGGAAATTCCAGAGGAGAAGCTAGAGCCAAGCTCTGAACCCATTTTCGGGTTCAACAATAAAGGATCAACTCTTATTGGGAAAATAAAGCTTTTGGTGCAGATGGAAATTCCACCAAACTCCAGGACATTTGAGACTCTCTTTATCTTCATGGATCAACTAACCCATTACAATGCATTCTTGGGAGGACAGCTTTGGATGAAGTTGATGCTTTTGTTTCATCAAAGTGCTTGATAATGAACTTCTTAACCAAAAGTGGTTGGAGAACAATAAGGGGAGAACAATTTAGCATTCATGAAGTTTATTTTTCCACTATTAAGCAATATAAATGGGACAGTGTTTCTTACTATGACTCAAAGAAAAGTGAGCTAATTGGAAATTATATTAATAAGCCTTTGGATGAGGGTTCTTCAAACCAATCATCCAAAGAAAAAAAACCTATTGAGAAAACTAACATGTATTAAGAAAATTCAATTTCTCTAGAAAGAAAAGGAAATGGAAGGAAACAAACTTGGTGGAGGACGAAATAGAAGGTGAGAAAATAGTCATTGAATTAGATTGTAGAGGCGAGCAAGAATGAATGAAGTGTAGGGAAGATCTTGAGGAAGTATGCTTAGATCCAGCTGATCCGACAAAGACAACAAAAATTGGAAAGGAACTGGATAGAAAACTCAAAGGGGAGCTAATTCATTTCTTCAATCCAGCGGAGATGTATTCTCCTAGACCCATTCTGATATGATCGGAATAAATCCAACCATTATGTGTTATGGTTTGAATATAGATCCAAATGTCACATCTATCCGGTAGAAGAAAAGGCAATTTGATAAAATTCGATTTAATGCTTTAAAATAGGAAGTCAAAAAATTTCTTGAGAATAGGTTCATCAGAGAGGTACTTTATCCAAAGTGGTTAGCCAACCCAGTACTGGTCATGAAATCCAACGGAAAGTGGAGAACGTGTGTTGACTATACTGATCTAAACAAGGCATGCCTAAAAGATTGATATCTCCTTCCAAGAATAGATCGGTTGATTGATGCAACCAGTAGGCACAAACTTTTATCTTTTATGGATGCCTATTTTAGCTACAATCAAATTCTCATGTTGTAATGACCTTAATTTTGACTAACATTATTTAGAACATTTAATTAGATAAATTAAATAAAATAATATAAAGGGATAAGGAAATTGAGATTTGGTAATTAAGTAGGTCGTGCCTTAGTTAATAAACCAATTAGAAAAGCAAACAATTAGGATAAGGAGGAAAATGATGAGGGCACAATGGGAATAGCCTTCATTCCTACCACTTACACGCTTCTTCTTCATTTCCTTCATTCATTTTACACACATACAAACTAAACCTAGAGTGAAGCCAACCATTGCAAAGGGAAAATAAGAAGGAAACAAAAAGATTACGGAATCAGAGCTAAAAGGAAATCAAATCTACGCCAAATCTCATCTTTCTCATCTAAATCAAGGTGAATAATGAATATACATCTCACATTTTTTATTTGTTTCGGTTTTAAGTGTAAACACATTTCTTTTGCAAGTATTATGCCATATTTTAGTAGTTGAATGATTATATGCTTGTTGGTGATTTTCTTGAATTAAAATATGAAATTTAGTGATATGTTTAAGTTGAAAAACCTATCATATGATACCCAAATGACTTTAGATTTTAATATAATGTTAGAAATATCATTTTAGAAGTGGGTATTTAATTTCATAATTTTCCAAACAAGTATGGATTTTATAAGAATTTTCTAAGTGGAGAAATTGGTTAATTTCGGGTTTAATTATTAAAAATAATTAAATTAATTTAGCACTTAAATTTTTATAAGTCAAAGAGTGTGATTAATTTGATTTATTTTGATTTTAGGGGATTTTTCCTAAGTGTTTAAGTAAGATAAATAAATTATTTGAGCTAGAGGGGCTTAATTGTTTTATTGAGATGCTAAGATATGGGTTGAAGCGTAAAATGTTTTGATGGTTCTATTTATTAAGTGTAGTAGTTTTTCAGTAAAGGAATTGATAAAGTTGTGCAATCCAATAAGGTTTTGATAAATTATAGAGATTTGGTGAAAAGTAATATCTTTTTATAGTAAATTGGCAGTTTTCAAGTTAGTTGTCATTCTGCCATGTCAACATCGACCATGTCGAGCCATGTCTCATCACACTTCATCGTAATCGAAGCAGAACAAACCAATACGCACAATGTCAATGATCTTGGCATGAAGTGGATTGGGTTTGAACCTCATCAAGGCCGAGGTAATAAAGATAAAGAGAAAGGATTCGACATGGGCATGTCGATGATTATACATGCCGCATTTTATACAAAGATGCATATAGCCGCTTATGCTCTACAGGATCGCCAACTTTATAACCTCGACATCAATCTGTTTTGTTAATAAATCCATGTTTTTGCCTCGCCGACCCAATGGTTGTCGAGCTTAGCCCATGCCATTTTAACTTGTCATCGATCGTAACCCTTGCTGCTTCTTAATTAGTCATCAAGCTTAACCCATAATGCTTTTAGCTTTGTCGACGTCACTGATATCGATGTTGCACCTATTCCAATTTATTTATAGCCTCAAGAAGGCTTTGATGTTGAGATATCGAATGTCACCGAAGTTTAACCTTTTATAACTTTACAATATGACTCATGAAGTTATGACTTTGACATCGTCCCTATATATTTTCAAATAAAAGACTTTGACATGCTTTAGAATGGGCAAAGATCTTTAATGGCGATGACGTCGTTGAGTTTTATAATTGTAAAGGTATTACATAGTTTTGGCCTTGTAGCCTAAGTCTTGAGAAGGTCGAAGACCCCAATGATTTTGAGTTTTCATCAACAATGTTTTGTAAAGCATATATCATGGCATAAGTATTTTGAGTAAAGTAATGGACCAATCTTTTCCTTGTTTTAAGAATGATTTCAAGGGTTAAATCATTCACAAATATTTTATTTTCAAGGTAATATAGAGAGAATAGTTAACCTAGAATTTCATTAAAAGAATGACTCGGATATTGAATACCGGTTGGGACTAGTGTAAGGTCGCATCCTCTACTTTAGCTGGTAGACCCTAGCTAGTATAAATCCAAAATTCCAGTGTGTAGGGCTTTGTTACGGGTAAGACTAAAATAAGATTACACTTAGAAAGAAATACACAGAGTAGAGTAAGTTATTGGTGAGCCCGCAAAACAATTAGGATCAATTGACCCTATAAGTAGTAAGTTATGGACAGACTATCTAGTTATCCTCTAACAGTAAGTTAGAGTATTTATTATGTCTGATAGGCCCGAGTCAGCCATAGTTTATAGTTTACCTGATAAAATTATGATGTTGGGACAAATAGTCCACTAATTGCCTATTTTGTATTCAAACATGGTATTGTATATTGTTTATTATAACCAGTTTGGTTGTAGGATTTTGATTGCAAAAGATATGTTTTTAAAGGATATTAGTTAGGGGAAACCAGTTCCGCCAGGCGGCGTGTTCTCACTTAATATCAATAAATTGAGATGTCATATTATTATTCACACCAGGCTTTATGCCTGACTGGAAGTTTATGTTTTCTCCTTAAACTCTTGGGTGCTCAAAATTTACTTTGAGTAGGTTGAGAGTTAAGTTTTTTAGGTTTAGTAGGTTTTGGCGAATAAAGCATCTGAAGACATGCAGGAGGTAGATCTAGCTTATAGGAGATTATCTATTTATTTATTCTACTGTGATTGAATGTTGTATGTAATGGTAGATGTTATAACCGTCTATTTAGTAACTCTTACCATCAAATGTGGCATCCTCATATGTCTCTCTTGATGTATTTTCTAATAATTATATTTAATCTGAACCTGGGCAACGTTATGGGATTATATACTGAGTATGAAATGCTGATTTGAAATGTAATGAGAAAAGTTATTTTGAAATTGTCTTTGAAATATTTCATATTCTTGTTCTTCTGATATTACGGTTATCATTAACATTACCGCATTTTGTCATTGGAAATTAATACTATAAATGACTGCGGCATGTGTAGCGGCTAGTTTCAAGCCTCAAAATAAGGGATGTTACACATGTTCAAGCCATATGAGGAGAATAGTAGTTTCATAATAGATTGAGGAACCTATTGTTATAAGGTAATTCCTTTTGGTTTAAAGAATGCTAACGCCACATACTAAAGATTGGTAAACAAAATGTTCAAGGAGCAAATTGGTTGGAATATGGAAGTGTATGTGGATGAGATGCTACTTAAGTCTCATGAAGCGAGGAGCCATTTAAAATATCTTAGGGAGATGTTCGGGGTATTGCGAAAGTATCAAATGAAGCTCAACCTATAGAAATACTCTTTGGGAATTTAGTCTAAGAAGTTCTTAGGATACATTGTCAGTGTTCGGGAAAATAATGCTAACTCTAACTAGATTAAGGCTACTAAGGACATGGCATAGCCTTAAATAAGTAAAGATGTAATGAGTCTAAACAGAAGAGTGGTGGCATTGAATAGGTTCATTTACAAGACCACCGACAAATGCATTCCATTCTTCTATGTGATTAAGAAAAAGAACAACATCGAATGGGGAGAAGACTATCAAAAAGCTTTCAAGGAGTTGAAATACCATCTTGAAAAACCACCAATCATGTCTACTTCTGTAGAAGGAGAGAACCTTTATCTTTATATTGCAGTTTTCGAGCATGCAGTTAGTTTTGTTTTGATAAAAGAAGAGAAAGGGATTCAGCTTTCGATATACTATGTAAGTAGAAAACTAAAAGATGCAAAGACTAGATATCTAATCATAGAGAAACTAGCATACTGCTTAGTGCTTATAGTATGAAAGCTAAGGCCTTTTTTTCAAGCACATCCAATCAAGGTTTTAACCAATTTCCCTCTTAAGAAAATTTTCAGTAAACTAGAAGCCTTAGGAAGATTGGTAAAATAGGGGATAGAACTTAGTCAATATGACATTGAATTTCTACCTCGAGCGGTAGTCAAATAATAGCTTTAGCTAATTTTGTTAACGAATGCACAAGTTCCATCAAAGAATAGTCAGAAAAAGAAAAGGATCTAAAGCCTAAATGGCAATTACTTGTAGATGAAGCTTCAAATGAACAAGGTGTTGGAGTAGGATATGTCATTATCACACCCGATGGATATCACCTACATTATGCAATGAAATTATGATTTCTACGCACTAATAATGTGGCAGAGTACGAATCAATGGTGGCAGGACTAACTTTGGCCCTACAACTGAAAATTCCCAAAATTTAAATTTTTAGTGATTCCCAATTAATGGTAAACCAGTTGAAACAAACATACCAGACAAAGATGCCAAGTTAGTCTTATATGAAAATAAGGTGTTAAAAATGATGAACCAATTTGAGGATTTCTCAATACACCAAGTACTAAGAGGAAAGAACTCCCATGCTGATTCTTTAGCTAAACTGGCCAGTTCACAAGGAGTGCCGAAAACCCAGATTGTTCTAGTGAACTATCAGTCAGATTCCAGTATAGTGGAAAAGTTTCCCGAGCCAGGAAAAGAATCGATGGTATTGACCAGATTTCAAGCTCTAGCACATAGAGAGGAGGAAAGAGAATGAAAATGAAATCTCTCAAGAGAAATTCTCCCATTCAAAGATAAATGGTCACTATAAGAATAATTGGATGACATCCATTGTTGAATACCTTGTAAATGGAACATTATAGAGCGATAAAAAGGAGGCAAGAAGGATTAAACATCAGGCTCGACTTTCCTTATAATGAATGTAATACTTAATAAGAAGGGATACTCTCTTCCCTATTTAAGATGATAAAATCCAAAAAGTGGACTAAAACAATTGAAAGAAGACCATGAAGGATTTTGTGGGGATCATTCTAGTAGAATAAAACTAGCTAAGAAGTTCTTAAGACCAGGCTTCTATTGCCTTGAATGGCTAACCATGCCATTGACTATGTAAAGAGATGCAACAAGAGCCAAAAGTCCTCTAAAATCTCACATTTGCCGCCAAAGTGAAATGACTTCAATCTCAAGCCCATGTCGTTTTGACATATGGGGAATCAATCTAATAGGACCACTGCCTATCTCCAAAGGGGAGCCAAATACGATGTAGTGGCCATTGATTATTTCACTAAGTGGGTAGAAGCAGAACCCTTGCCAAATATCACATTTGGAAAAGTACTCAAATTTGCCATCAAGAATATCATTACCGGACTTTGAATCCCATAAAAGATAATATATGATAACGGAACTCAATTTGAAAGTGAAGAATTCACTCAGTTCTACAGTAGAAATGGAATCATCAAGATATTTTCATCTGTAGCTCACCCTAAGGCTAATGGAGCCATTATGGTAGCTAATAAAAGCATCAAAACCATTCTTAAGAAAAGATTAGATAAAGCAAAAGGAAACTAGGTAGAAGAGCTACATTTGGTATTATAGGCCCATAGAACTTCTACTAAAACAACAACAAGGCATACCCCGTATTCATTAACATATGGATGTGAAGCAATGCTTCCAATTGAGGTGGAAAACCCTCTCAACGAAGAATTTCATATGCATTCAATCTGAATCAAGAATTGAGGAAAGAATCCTTAGATCTGATTAATGAATTGAGAGATGAGGCGCCATACGGATAGCTGAACAACAAAGGATATCCAAGTATTAAAACTCAGGAGTAAAAGCAAGGTCATTTCAAAAGGGAGATTTGGTAATTCGAAAAGTTATGGAAAATACTAAAAACCCAATAGGTGGACCACTTGGGCCAAATTGGGAAGGACTCTAATCATACACAAAGTAATCCCACTTGGGACCTATAGATTCATGCCGACCTAACGGCAATGTGATAGAAAGAACATGAAATGTTGAACATTTGCGATCATATTTTCCAATAATGAATGAATAAAGAAGTTGAAACAAGAATGTCTACTGGATCAGGAGTAAGACTCTCCTTAAATATATAGAAAAGGTCTTTAGTGCCATCATCAAAGGCCTCACTAAACTGCCTCCTAAAGGGAGGTCGGATAAGTCTCTGGTTCTGCATAAGATAGCTACCCAGAGCGTCTAACAAGCCTTTAGTGTCGTATGAAAGGCCTCACTAAAGCGTCTCCTAGAGTAAGTCTCTGGTTCACTTAAGATAGCTACCCAAAGCACCGGACCAACGTTTAGTGTCGTAATCAAAAGCCTCACTAAACCGTCTCTTAGAGGGAGGTCAGATAAGTCTCTGGTTCCGCTAAAGATAAGCGCACCGGATCAGCCTTCAGTGTAACTATCAAAGGCCTCACTGAAGCGTCTCCTAGAGGGAGATCTGGTAAGTCTTTGGTTTTGCTAGCACCCAGAGCACTGGACCAGCCTTTAGTGTCATCATCAAAGGCCTCAATAAAGCACCTCTTAAAGGGAGGTCGGGTAAGTCTATGATTCTGCTTGATATAGATAACCAAACGCATCAGCCGACAAGACCTAAACCATCACCTAAGATGGTGATAAGGCATTTCATCCCAGTTGAGATCATTACCTAAAGATGGTGACAAGGAAATCAATTGAGTCAGGGAGACTCTATCCTAAAGAATGGATCAAAGCAATATTCTAGAGGATGAATGACAAAACATGGACAAAACAATCTCCAAAGGAAACAGAGTTCTACCATCCATATAAGGAATTCTATTGCCAGAAAGGTTTCTCGGTCTTCTATTATTTCCAGATGGATTTCCTAGTCTTCTTTTATTATTGCCTGATGGATTTTCTAGGCTTCTATTATTAATTATCAGATGAATTTCTGGTCTTCTATTATTATTTCCAGATGGATTTTCTGGTCTTCTTCTATTATTGCCAGATGGATTTTTTGGTCTTCTATTATTACTGCCAGATGGATTTTCTGGACTTTTACTATTAATTATCAGATGATTTTCTGGTCTTCTTTATTGCCAGATGGATTTTTTGGTTTTATGTTATTATTGCCAGATCGATTTTTCTAGACTTCTATTATTATCAGATGGATTTTTGGTTTTCTATTATTGATAAAAGGTTTTTTAATCTTCTATTTAGGTGGATTTTCTGGTCATCTTTTCAAATAACTTTCTAGCTTCCTACTCAGAATATAACTACTGGCATATGGGTTTTCAGTCTTGTATTCATGATATTGCCAGAGAAAAATTCTAATGCTCCCTCCTATGATATTAACATATAATCTTCTAGGCTTTCGTTCGAAAATTTATCATTATTTATTGATCTCTTAAAGAAAAATTATAATCTTGACTCATGCAGAAAATGTGGATAATATATACCTATTTATAACTCAATCGAATCCAAAAGGGGATTGCTTGAAATTGAAATTGAGTTTAAAGTTAATAGCGAAAGTTATCATTCACTTTATGTTTTACAAGAAAACGGGAATGGAAAGAAAATCACACAAGGAATCGAGAAAGCAAAGAAAATCCTTGGTTTTACACTAAAGTGTAAAAAGCTTCTTCTATACAAGGAGACAAATGTTGTCCACATAATTTCTAAAGGATATAGGGCAAAGCTCAAAGTCATGTCGAAGTTAATGCCATGAGCTTCATGCTAAGATTAAGGGGTTCATGTTGAAAAGCTGGAAGCAAAGAAGAAATGCAAGGTTATTCAAAGGTGCAGTATCATACCAAAGCATAAGAATGTCGACAGGGAGCATGTTGTGGATCATCGATATAACAGTAAGCGTCACACAAATTAACAAGAATAATGCTGAAAGATTAAAAGTGGTAAGCAAAGAAGCTCACTCCAGGCTCTTAGGGATGAATATCGACATCCGCAAATGTACAAAAGCCATAAAGGAAATTGTTACCACTATCATTGTTAATGAAGAAGATATGAGATAGAATGACATAACCATAATTCCAGGCAATACTTAAAGTGTGGAGAAGAATCAATGTTGAAGGACTATAATGCCACTTATCGTCTATAGGAGTTTATAAACAATGTCGCCTCTCATTTATACCGCACCTCATCCATGTCCTACCACATTAGTATCGCTTCACTTCAATACCGCATTTCAAGTATTGTCGCACTCCATTTATACCATGCTCCATCAATACCGCACCTTGTTAATAGGCAACATGTCATAAATCAAGTGAGGACATGGAAGACTACCAACACCACATCTATTCAGTAACAATACTCTTCAATGTTGTCTCTAAAATAATATCGTATAAGGCTAAGGATGATATCGCACTCAATCAATATCGCCTCCGGTCAATGTCGCTCTTTGTCAATATCAAGAATCAATGTCATTACAGAGCAATGTCGCTCATGTTCATGCTGCCTTACTTCAATACCACGTTCCACTGAGTAGATATATCATCGATGCCATATTACATTAGTACCTCATTTTGGAGATATCGCCGCAGACCTCTAAAGCGACATGATGATGAACATTATCAATGTCCATGAAGGCTATCAAGGTAGATGTTGCTCCATAACGATTCCGCTCCATATTAATGTTTCTCTATAACGATTCCGCTCCATATCAATTCTTCTCCATAATGATGCCACTCCATATTAATACTACATCATATTAATGTCGCTTCAGGTCGATGCCAAATCCTACTAATAAAGAATACCAAAGATCATATATGATACTTGATGTCATTAAGATTACCAAAGATTATGCATGTTGAAGATAAGTCAGGTTGAAGGCGGCATAAAGCATCACGCAGAATCCCTCTACCCCTATAAATATGGATCTAAGGGCACGGAGGAATGGGCACTCATTTCTTTTCTCTACTCTCAAAATTAAACTCTTGTAACCCTGAATTGAATTAGGGAAAATTTTGATTTGATTGTAATCATACTTGATTTATATGAACAAGGACTTGGACATGACTATACATTGATTGTGTAGTTTGGACATTATTGACATGGTGTAACGACCCATATTTTTCGATAATTAAAAGTATTAAATATAATAAGATTTTGAAATTCAATATGGGAGAAATTAAAATTTTCTGATTTATAAATGAGAACGATTATTAGAATGTAAATTAATAATGTTGTATTTAATGGAAATTGTATGTAATTAATTGAAATTGTTTAATATAGAATATGAAATCAGTGATGTGGTATGTAGTTATAATCTTTGTTGTAAATAATAAATTTATAAATGTGATTAAAATACCTAAAAGTAACAATGATTTATTTATCATCTCATTATTAGATATGTTTGGGAATAATTTGTAAATCAACGAAAAATTTATAGAATTAAATATTGCAGTTAATATGAGTTAAGATGATAACTGTAGAATAAGAATGTAATAAAATGTAAACTAATGTTAATTATATTCATAGATATTTTATGATTTAATAATAAAAGTGAGAATCAAAATATAAGAGTTTGATTGAAATTAAAATATAATTAACTAGGGTTTTATTTCAAGTGCAATTGAACTTTGAAATTAATGTCATATTTAAATAGTGGATTCAACATGGAAATTTTATTTTAATAGGTTATTAATTTTTATGTAATCAAGAATGATAAAAAAATTTAACTTTTAGATTGAATTTGAAAAGTGATTAAATCAATTTAATAATAATTTATTTAATTAACGTGAAAATAGCTATTTTGGCCACTGCCTCGGATTTCGACGAAACTAGTTTCATCGGATCTGTAACAGTGAATTATTATAGGATTTCAAGTTTCGTAGCGATCGGACTTATCGTTTGATCGTGCGAGCTTGAAACGCATAGAAATCAATTTGATGAATTCAATTAAAATAAACTGATTTTAAAAGCTAACTTCTGTATACAATGAAATTTGGGTTTGAAATTAGTTCCATTGAGTTTAAAAATATTGAAAACCTATATTTCAATATATTAGATGATCCACTTTCGTTTCAAAAACAGAACAGGCTTTTCGGGTCGTGTTATCGTTTCGAACCAATTCGATTTGTCCATTCCTCTTATCCATCTCTGACTATATAAATAGTTTTTCTCTAACCCTAGCAGCCTTTCATTTTATTCTGTACGTACATCAACCTCTTATATGTTCTCCTCCTCAAATGTCAAATAATATCAACCCAAAACCCTAATTCCAATTTCAAATTCAAACTTCAAAATCCAAACTCCTTAAACTATATCGAATTATATATTGCTGGAAAGCTCCCGACGAGTGCAATCTACTGCTGCAGTTCGTTTTTTGATTCGGGTCATGGTTTAGCCAGAAATCTTCGATCTTTCTCGGCCGTTCATATTAGGGTTTGTCGTTTAACGGTGGATCTTCCACTATAGGTCGATTGGGTGGTGTTGGAGCGTAGAGGAAGCTTAGACAAGCAGATCCATGTGGTTAGTTGGCCGAAATAGTCAAAGATTTCACCAGAAATCGTTCGTCTTGGCTGGCGGCGGCGAAGGCGCCTAGTGGCATCACGATGCTCGTGGCGGTTGCCGTTGGGGCGCCTGGTCGAGGCGAGGGCGGCGAGCGTGTCTGATCATGGTGTAGTTGATCGAAGAGGCGTGCGTTTGGATGGGAAGGTGGCGGTTGGAGCTTCGGCGTGTTCGATCATTGCGTGTGTGAGTTAGGGTTAGACGAGGTAAAACTATTTACTGAATTGCCCTTCATTTGTTTTAATTTTAATTTTATTTTTTAATGTTCTAACCTTAATAACTTTTCTGTACGGGCTTGGATTTACGCGCTGTTTTCTCGTTGCGATCATATCGACATTCCAGACATTATGGAACTGGTTTGGCTGCATTCTGAGACTGTTAAACTTTTGGGTCTAATTTGGATTTTTTTATCGACGGTAAATCAAAGGTAAGTGATTTAACCCACTCACGAATGCTAAACCATCTTATGTTAGTTAAATTTAATTTATGACGTGATTGAAAATTTATTGATTACTGTTTGTTATTTTAAATTATCATTTAAATTTAATTTGAGTTTATTTGAATTAAATTTCCACTTAAATTAATATTGAATTTAATTGCCAGTTAAATACCTGATAATGATAACCAATTTATTTGTTGATTTGAATGATGATCGTGATGGATGTTTAAATTGTTGATATTTGGATGATTGGATATTATATTTATTTTATATGTTGTTATCACATTGCAAGTTCCCTTAGTTCGCTGTTAGGAAAATTACTATGGGTTGAAATGATACATACCCGAATAGTCTTATAGATTAAGGAAAAATCATTATGGGTTGAAATGATAAACTCGAGCGATTTTATGGATTTTAAATTTTACTCGGGATTGCGGGTTGTAATGATATATACCCATAAATTTAAATTATTGCGGGTTGAAATGATATATATCTGTATCACTTGACCATAAGGTAGAAAATTATATACGGACATCGGATATGTTAAATTAAATGATTTTAAAATCCTTAATTTTTGAATCCAGTTAAATGATGTTATGAAATGAAATTAGATTTATATGAACTAAATTATTTTCAAAATCCAAGCTTTCAAAATGTTAAAATTGAAATTGGTTTAAATGAATTTTTTAAAGAATTTAAAATTGTAATCTTAAAGTTGAATTTTGAAATATAAATGAAATGTACCAAAAAATTAAGTTATTGAAAACGTTTGAATATTTAAACTTTGAAACCTATTGAATTTAAAGTGGTTTAAATTTGTAGTTCAAATATGGATTTGAAATCGATATAAATTGAAATGGTTTTAATGAGAATTTGAATTGAAACTTTTATCCTTTTTGAAGTGAAATCGTTGAACTGAGATTGATTTAAATTGAATTTTTAGAACTAAAGTTGATTTGAATTGATTTGTGAAATTTAGAGAACAATTCTAATTTGAACTATTTTCGATATAAACTCTTTTAATATACAAACTCTTTTATCATATAAACTATTTTTCTCATATAAACCATTTTAATATATTAATAATTTTTAATACATTAACTATTTTAATATATAACCTATTTTACTATATAAATCATTTTTCATATATAAACTATTTTTAATACATTAACTATTTTTAATATATAAACTATTTTAATATATAACCTATTTTAATATATAAACCATTTTTAATAAATAAACTATTTTTAACATATAAACTATTTTTAATATATAAACTATTTTAATCTATAACCTATTTTATTTTATAAACCATTTTTAATGTATAAACTATTTTTAAAATATAAACTATTTTAATCTATAACCTATTTTAATATATGAACCATTTTTAATATATAAAATATTTTAATCTATAACCTATTTTTAATATATAAACTATTTTAATATATATTATTTTAAATTTATAAACAACTTTTAATATATATTTTAATGCATAAACTATTTTTAATGTATAACTATTCCAATATATAAACTACTTTCAATATCCAAACTGTTTAAGTTGGAATTGTTATGATTTAGATTTAAATGATTTAAATGCGAATATTTTGATATGATGGTTTAACCTATTTTGTGGTTATGATTTTCAAATCGAACATGATTTAAAGTGAATAATGATTTCCAAAGTGATATGATTTTGAAGTGAATATGATATTTTGATATCAATTATGAATCGGTTTTGGAAATGTAAAAGAACCAACCTATGTGAAATAAGCGTTTGGTTGTTAAAGAGACCGGGATCGGTTATTATTATACTCTCTGCCAATACCGAAAACTACTTTAACAACTATGCACCTTGAGAATCCAGAACGAAGTAGGATGGTTTGGCGAACGCTATTGTATGAGGTATGAATGCAGCCCTGACCCCCTCAGGTCAGCTTGATATGACTAAAACAGGAGCTATACATGGGCCAAGTGAGGTCTCTCCTCCGATCGGACATGCTTCTTCGATAACATATCTATTACTTTGTGATTGATTTGGTGGCCACCCTCGATTTGATTATGGGAGTGTGTTCCGAGGTGGGCGGTAGTAGCTGCTATGCGTTACCACCAACCCGGTTCTGTAAAACGGTAGTATCCTACCCTGGGCATTGCCTCGCGTGCCTTGTCATATGCCTTATCGCGCCCACTACGAGTTTGGTTTGTGTCGTACCTATGGAGTGCTCCCTGATAGCCCACCAGTTTGGTGGGGTTTATAGTACTGTATAGACTACAACATTTATAAAAATGTGTTAAGGGGGATATGGGTAACGCCTTAATGTTATTTTAATACTTTACTTTACTGTAGACATATTATAATAGCGTATTGTACTATGTATGTAGATAGTTTGACGGATCCTTAGGAGATGGAATCCCGATCATCACTTAAGTTATTGCACACATGTCAGACACTGGATAGGAGATGTAAAATCCCGTAAACATCTCTGAAGTCGTTACACTCATATTTACTTATTTTGATTTAACTTGCATAAGATCTTTTAGTTCTGACTTGAGTGTTTTGTCTTTTCATTACGCTCGGGTTAGTCTGAGCTTTCAGTGTATTGAAGACCATTTTATTTGGAGGATGAAGACGGAGATTAGTCTACTATTTATTATTATTATTATTTTACTGCATCATGTTGTTCCGTTGCATTATTTATTTATTCCTAATGTATGTATAACTCTGATTGTATTGTAAAGTGTAATCAAATTTTATTTGTAAAACAGCTTCATGAACTGTTTATTTGATTATTGTATTTCGTCATTCCATTGTGAGATTCTGTGTTTTGTTTTTCTTTCTTTTCTCTTCTTTTTCTTATTTACCCCATAACAATCCTCCCTTTTGTATGGTTTGAGTTTGACATGTGTGGTTTATTGTCAATTTAAAACCGTCAAAAAAAGTGGGTCGTTACACATGGATATGCATATAATAAAGCTCTTTAAAGCCTAAGCTTAGCATCATTCTATAGAATCACATAAGATTTGGTCTAAACTAGTGTTTATATGCATATCCTCTACTTGCTTATTACATATGGGCGTTGGACTATGGGTTATAAGGATTGCTTATCAAGTCCATTAACATGCTTAAAGGGCTATTGCACACAGTTATGGCATACTTACTCTCTCCATTGAACATATGACTTAGGCCATAGAATATCCTATTCCTAAAGACTATATGAGTTCTCAAACACTTATTCCAAGTGACATTAAGGGCTCTCGAATATTTATTCCAAGTGACCTTAAAGGATCTTGAATATATTGTTCCAAGAAATCATATGGGCTTTCGAATATCATATTCTAAGAGTTTGTGGGCATCATGGAACTATTTCTTAATGACATTATCTAGTACTTAATCTTGAATGAGAAGTCTAGTCTTGGTTCATTAGCACTATCTAGCCAACACCAACTAAGCCATGCTTAGTCGTATCATCACTTATGTTAAAAAATCAAGTTCGGCTCATCATACTCGGTATCATGGGTGTTATACCAATTTTTGGTTTAAAACTTGTATACATTTCCAATGTATCGTTTTATTCACAATAATAGATTATTTTAAGCAAATAGTATTTGCTTTCAAAATTCTATATCAGCAATTTGACCACACTTGGACACCTTATGTACCTTTAAAATTTTCCCACGAAAACAAATACTGAAAATTAGCTACATTTCATAATAGTGAAGTGACATTGCCTAAGTTAAAATTTTATATATACATACACTAAAAATACATTATACTTGCTTCATTTAAAAAATATTACAAAACATACTACATAAGGTGTATAATAAGACTGTATATATACTATAAATAGATTATGCCTACTCCACTAAACAATAGATGTCCACTTCTATTATTGTTAATCGACGGAATTTCTATCGAGTTAGAAAACCGTCAAAAAATTTCAAAATAAAATATATACTGCAAGCGCACGGCGTACTATTGAAGTACGTGGCGAGTACGGGTTGATCCGTAGGGAATTGATGATTTTAAAAATGCTATTCAATCAAATTATACCAATTGGAATGAAAGTTAAGCTAGAGAATTAGAAAATTAGCTAACTAACTAAAAGAAAAGAGATGCAAATATAAGAGTTAAATGACAATTTAGAGAATAAATCCACTCTCTAGATCATGTAGTTCAACACATATGAAATCATGATCTCTCTTTTATGGCCATTAGTGCTTTAATTGACGTGCTTATCATAAGTATGGCATATTTGTGCTATTGATTAGCCAACATAAGCCATCAAACTATAACACACCCCTTAAACCACTTACTAACTTCAATGAAACTTGACAATGAAAATGAAATCTATTTTAAGTATGGCCTATTAACTATTGATTAGAAATATAGACCATCAAATTTTAATTTCAAATCACTTTCTTTTGCCATAATCATATTTCGATGAAGAGGCAATTAGTATTAGTGATTGTTTAAGCATAGCCTATTTGGTGTCAACAATATAGGCTATCAAATTCAAAGCAAAAACAACTAGTAAACCATTTGTATCATCATCATTAAGCACAAAAAGAGAGCATGAATTAACAAATAGTTGAAGCTACATAATTAGATAGCTTCATTACCCCTAAATTAAAGGGGTTTAGCCTCTCATATTTGTCATTTGATTAACAAATGTAGCTAGCAACATGAAAGGAAAATGAAAGCTAATGAAAAAGAGAACTAATCTAATTGCATAAAAGAAAATCTACACTACTTGCATAAATAAACAAATCTACACTACAACATGAAAGGAAATAACAAGAAAAGAACATGTATTAAATTGCATAAAGAAAAAAAAGGAATTACATAAGAGAAGAAATGGCTAAGTAGCCATGAAAAGAAAGAGAGCTTTGATTTATTTTCTAAGCTAAAAACTAACTAAGAGAGACTAAGGAAGAAGAGGGTTACATGAAATATAAGGGGTACTTATACATGTGTTAAACCCTAATTCATATTTTTGGGGAATGCCCAAAATACCCTTGAGAAAGTGTGGAGGCCAAGTAATCATTAGCATCTACTAATCATCATTTAAGTGTACATGAAGCCATTAATTCCATAAGCATGTGCATTAGCCTCTAATTTGTACATTAAGGTAGGTGGGTAGGTGGGGTCCTCCATGATCATTACTTTGAATTATTTCCATCTTCATTTGTTCTCTTCACTCTTGTGCATGCATATATCATCATGAAACCACTTGTAAAATTCACAAAATTTCCTACAAAACAACATAGAAAATTCCAAGTAAATTTTCACAATTTAATAAATGCATAAAAATGACCATTTTGCCCCTATATGAAGATGAATATGAATATGTAACAATTTAAAAATAATTTGAATTTTGGTTTAAACAAGTTAACATACCCAATATTATCATTTATTTAATTTAAATAGATTAAATATGATGGTAAAAATATGCACATTTACGTGCACATCAATTATATATAAAGAGAAGGTATAATACTACAAAACAGACATTTCGATGATATAGATCTTACATAAATAATTCAAGTCCAAGCTTTCTTAAAACTTTTAATCTATTATATACTTCTTTTTTCATGACAGGCATTTATTTGACAACTAATTTTCTGATAATCTCACACATGGATTTGATTCAATTACTCATCTAAAGCAAGATGAAGAGTACATAACATTACGATTAATATGATTGCATATCTGAAAAATGGTTCCATGTTATGTATATACTTGTAAACTACAATAAGGTTGTGACTTGGTATTAAATAAGAGCTTCGCTCGAACTCGGGTTTCATTGATGCTTGCACAACTTCAAGAGGACATATTATTCACAAGGTCGTGTGTACATAAACTACTTGGTAAATATTGATGATGATCGATTTCTATGTACATTAAATTTTATCCATATATTGTAAGCATAAGTCGCTAAAATATTGAAAATTTTAGTTCAAGAACATATACATCGACTATTGTGATTTTTTTAATATCAAATGCAAATGGTTGCTATACAAAAGGCGTATGCAAGTTTAGATTGACACTGAATGTATTTGCATTAAAAATGAATGGTAAAAAACAAAGATTCAAGTTAATTGCATAGTCCTACTAGATGTTATTAATCTCCTTCACAAGGCTTAACTCTTTATTGATTGCCCCAAATTTACAATATTTTGATGTCCTATCATGCTGCTTGGAAGCCGTAGAAAGAGGCAAACACTAGTGTTTCTTCAATAGTAAGATGTCGGAAAAGAACATCATCTTGAGTCACAAATCTAATCCTAACAGGCAAACATACAGTTATTGTAATATAGGATATCGATATTCAAATTTTTATACATCGCATGTATATGTTGATTACTGCAAGAAAATTAATAATTGATAGCAGTGTGTTATAGCGGTGTTACACTACTTGCTATCTTTTTATTATTTAGGTTTAAGGATATTAACTTAATGCATGATTATATGGATCCCTATTAGAACTTACATAAGTGAGATAAAAAATTGTATCCTTTTCATTTTCCTTATTCTAACACAACAACTAGAAACTATAACTTTCATCTCTTCAATAAAAATAACTAAAATCCTCCTTTCATTGTCGATCCAACCTCTAAGTCAACATGTTTTGGCTCTCCTTCACCAACGATTGGGTCGTTACAAGTAAATTACTTCCCATCCTAATATTTCTCTGTTTTAACTGCTTGATTTTTCTCAATTTGAATCTTTATATTTGATTCTCTTTGACAAACAGTTAATTTCATGTTAATTGGTTATTATGTCCTAATTTCATTTTCATTGATCTAAAATCGAACTAGTCCACATTTCTTTTGTATAAGTCTTTTAAGCCTGAATAAGGTATAATAGATAATATAGTGTTAGATGTTTCCATTGTGGCGAAGCCCTAGGTTGCTTCACAATTTGACTTATGCATAACTCTCGCGATGTTGAGATTGTTTGAGGTGGAGACCAAAGTCCTTTTTTTCTTCTGGGATTTGGTTAGAGAAGTTTGAATTTTGATGATAGTGGAATATTAATCATGTTCTTTTAGTTGCATAGTTTGGTCTATTAAAGCTTATTAATCATTCTCATTTGATAACTTAGTCATGGTAAAAGGTTCACTTCAAACTTAGTTAGGCATTTAAACCTAATGAATTAGAAAAATACTTGTTTGATTTGAATACAAATCGAACATAAATAAATTTAAGGCTTAATCATTAGTTATACACACACACACACACTACATTTGAGACTTATTTGATTTTCATGCATGTTCATTACTCTGTTAGGATAATGGACAAGCCAATTTACTTTACAAAAAGTGTGGAGATGGAGGCAATGAAGAGCAAGTTTGAAGATGATGGTGAAAAAGAATAGCACTATATAGGATCGATTTCACCCCAGAGAGGGGGTGAATAGGGTGATACTAATGATTATATAAATTTATTGCGGAAGTATATAAAATAATTTCAACACAGATCATAGTAGAATAATAGCAGCACAGATAATAGCAGAATAGTAACTGCAGAAAATAGAACACGTAGATTTACCCAGCTTCGGCAAAACCCTGCCTACGTGCTGCCCCCAAGGTATCTACTAGAAATTAAGTAGTCAGACGCTTACACATGTAAACTCGCGACACCCGCTACTGACTAACATAACTCTACGCTCAAAACCCTACCACAACTCAGCCACTGAGTTGCGAATTCTCGAACTACACCACCGTAATTCGTCCCCTAGTCACATGACTAGAATTTACAACGTTTAAAAAATACAAATTAAAACAATTTAAAAACAATAAAAACTAGAAACCCTATTTAAAATAACAGCCCAAAATAATTAAGCCGACCCAAATTTAAAATAGTGATAAACATTACCCTCTTTTCCCTTTTATATCTTCGGCCGACTCCTTATTCTTATTTGTGATAATGGCTGCTTCAATTCCTTTGCTTGAAAATTAGGGCTTCTGATTAGAAGTTGCCGACAATAGTTGATCAAACAAATGATATTCTCGCGTAGCTCTATTGATTGTTCGTTTGTTGCTTAGCTTCGGCTACTTCTTTGATCGAGTTCGATTCGAACAATCTTGTACGTAATTTGTTACTTTTGCTTTACTGTTTTGCTTGCTTGAACTCAATGGATTCATAGCCGATGATGTTTAACATTTATATAGGATTCGAATTCCTAAATTTTCGTTCATATAAATTTATTTGAATTCATCAATTATTTTGTTCCGACCGTTCGATGTTGCTTGGATGTTGATGATGATTTCTGACTTCTTCAATTTGTTCTTTTCGTTGCTCGATTATCACGGCTCGATTCTTGGCTACCACGCTCTGACTTTGCTGTGACGATGTTGATTTATCTTTGTTCCCTTTGACTTTGGCCACTTGATTTGAATTGTAAAACCTGCTTCCAGATGTTGTATTACTCCACGTATGTGTGCAGTGTTGTTTTAATATTGACTCCGGTTATCTGCACTGTGCACTGCATATACTGTTTGCATATTGTTTGGTTGCGTCGAGTACATATGTATATGCTTCATTGTATCTTGCTTGGATATTGAGCCGTTTCACTGATGCATCACTTGTTGTTGCCATTCACTTGAATTCGGTTGCATTCGTCTGGTTCGGTCTCATACTACCTGCTGTTCACTGGTCTATTTGGTTCATATATGTATGTGTTAGCTTTGCTTGCATTGTTTAAGTTAGTCTGCACTTCCCTGTCTATACTACCTCTGGTTTCACTGCATTGCTTTGTTCTTGCTTATGCTCTGATCACTTCGAGTTTTGTGCTTGATCATATGCATATTGCTGCTACTTTGTACATGCTTCGAAGTCTGGTGTAGATATAGTTCTGCATTGCTTTGTCTTCGACATTGCCTTTTCATGTGTGATGAGTTGTTGTCTTGTACATGAGTTTGGTATGTATTCAGTTGGCTTTGAGTCACTTGTGCATGCTCTGTTCCTCATGCATATGATATCACCTCTGGCCTTGGTTATATTGAACTGGTGCAGGTTGGCTTCATGTGTACATCACTGCATATGCATTGATTTTGGACTTGTAGACTGTGTTATTCTCTGTTGATTTTACTTTGTGCATCAACGCTAACATGTACATATGTGCACTTGTACATGTCTTCATTTGTATACTTGAATCTAGTGTCTGCATTTTCATTTGTGGTATTTCCAATCAAGTAGTCCGGTTTCCTCGACTATGTATGATGCATGTGCACTCGGTTGCACTGTATATTCCAGTGTGCTTCAATATTCATTTTGGTTTTTCTTTGATATTGAGTTGCAGTTGTCTTTGTTTGAGGTTGAATGCACTTGATTCTGGTATATGCACACTGCTTTGACCATTCATGTGTATATACTTATGCCATTTTATTTTCTGTTTTGGTCTTGTTCATTTGAAAGCATTCGACTTTGGTTGCTTGTTTCTCTGACCAGTCTCGGTTCAAGTGTACATTCGAATTTTTGGTCGAGGCTCTGTTGTATGTATCTTGACCCATAGTTTTGTATTACACCTGAGTTGAATCCAGCTTAAAGCTCGGGTTTGACCTTGTGCTCGTGCTGTGACTTTATTTGTATTGTACTTGAGTTGAACCCGACTTTTTATTGGGTTTGACCTTGTGCTCTCATGTCCTTATAACTTTATCAAGTGTATATCGGTGTGCATGGCCTTGTGACATGTATAGCGATACACTGTGCATGTCACAAGTTGTTCGTGTATGATGAATTAAAAATTAAATGATGACGAACAACCCAAATAACTGAGGCAAATAATATTTTCAAAATTACATTTTATTTTACACAGCAAAATATTTCTTTTTAATTTTACTGTGTCAGTGTGTATTTTTGCAGATAGCTCAGATGCTGGATTCAATCTGGAATAGAGTCGAAGATAAATACGACTGAATGAGAGATATGTAGTGAGGTGCATTTGTAAATGAAAATTTGTGATGTGATTGAAATTGTAATGTAATTGAAATTGTGTATATGTAGTGAGAGCTCAGATTTGTACTATTCAAAATTGTAATAAATATTTGTTTGAATAAAATATCCGTTTGAATTTAAATTCTGTGTTATTTATTTTATTCAGCAAATATTTATTAATTATGTGAAAAATAAAATAGTACATTAACAAATACATTTAAATGAATATATATATATATGTTTATTATCATCAAACAAAAATCATATACTCGCATATTCATCAATCTCCCCCATTTGATGATAACAAACATATATTTCAGATTTTGAATTTATTAAATGTATTTGGTCATTCAATTTGCTCCCCCTATTTGAATGCTCCCTCTCTACACAAAGCTCCCCGTTCATATATGCATGTAAAATGAATAAATGAACTAAGATGCATATAGAAAACACAAAATAAAATATTTAACCTTTATTTGCTTTTACTTGACAAAATCTTAACTTTTCTCTCCCGCTTTTGTTATCAGCAAAAGAGTAATAATGGTAGAAAAATAGGGATAAAGTGATAGATATTAACACAATATTAATACTCAATCGAGTATAAATATTAAATTTCAATAAAAAATCAAACAAAAATCGTGAATACTCTATTTGACGCATATTCCACTTCAGAATGATAGGGATAATGTCATCATATAAAACCATATAGTTGTGTCTATTTGTGGTATATTTATATCAGGAATTTGAATATCTACTAACCATGCATAACCGTTAGGACTTTTAAACGAGATTAGTAGTATTCCAAATTTTTATTAAAATATGAATTCAAGTATCTTCTAACCACGCATAACTGTGAGGACTTTTAAATGGGATTAGAATCAACTTGTCTATTTAATCAATTAATTTTGATATGCGTTCTATACATGCATAACCGCGAGGACTTTAAATGAGCATGGAAGCACATAATCAAGAATTCCAAGGTAATTCACCCATGCATAACCGTGAGGACTTTTAAATAAGAGTGAATACTTTGGATGTTTTTATTTCTTAAAAATATAATAAAATGAAAAACAAACAATTTCCCGTTTAAAATACCATATATTGACATACTATATTGGATTTTGATGAGTGATGGTCGATAGAAATATGATAGAAATAGAAATGATCATGGAATTTTTACCAAACAAAAGTTTTCATAACTCTTGTTTAAATTTCTAAAGAAATTTACTAATTATACTGTCTCAAGTTATAATATATGATTAATATCAACACTCATCACTTTTTCAATCACTATTTATCCTTTTGATAATCAGTAGGAAGTCAGATTAGTTAATGCAGTCATTTAAAATCAAATCCAAAAATAATTATAAAATCAAATTTTCCAAAATGACTAATCTGAAACAAGGTCAACAAAAATGATTTTCTAGAAGGGGTTTTTAGAAAAATGTCTACTATTTAAAAATTATTTCAAGTGAAAAATATGCAGATATTTTCTTTGAAAATGTGATGCAGCTAATGGATGTCTCATCATAAATCACGTTCCACTAGTAATTATTCTATCAACTATATTAGCAGTGTAATCTGCATCTGAATTTTTCTTTCACTCGAGATTATCATTAGTTGGGTATCATAGACCAGACCGTGAAGTTGCAACAATTTCTTGAAATCATTTTTAACATCTTTTAAATGAAGTTCTCTTGAATTTGAATTGAAGCCGTGTAAATAAACAAACAGTGACCATAGTGTCAGAACGAATATATCCACTTGTATCATGAGTGATCAGTAATCAATAAAACATCATCATTAATCCAAGCAATTCTATACAAAATAGTTCAAAGATGATTGGTCAACATTTTGAATAAGTCAAAATCATCATTCATTTCTTTATAACATAACTGGCTGATTTAAATTTAGATTATGGTGCAGATTATCACATTTAATATATCATTCAAGATGAATATACCATTACCAGTTTTACCTTTACGATAATTTTTCGTTTTTGCCCATTGTGATTCTGCCACCTTTATACTAAGCTAAGGAACTTTGATTATCCGCCCGTTGTGTGTCTGGAGCAGCCAGAATCCAAATAACACTGTTGATGTTCCTTAGCCTGCCACCACACCTACACGGGAGAATATTTGTGTGACCTATTTGTTTTTATAGGTCCATGGTTGTTAGTGGCAAATGATTTTGAAAAGTAAGTTTGTGGAGACCCAAAACTATTTATATATGTTCCTTTCGGCACCCAAATTTGTTTAACTTTGAGGGATTTTATATTTATGCCTTTTGGAACCCAAATTGGAATAGTTTTCACGTGTTTGGGTCTATACCAACAATTATTTTGATTGTGTCCAAATTTTCTACAAATTGTGCACTTTGATTTGACTTGATTAATTTCGTTTCTAACATATTCAGAGTGAGTATACCCAAGTCCTGGTCTATCCGTATTAACAGTTTGTTTCCATAATAGCATATTTAATGATCTTTCGCTTTTGGAGAATTTTCCCAAAGCTGTAGACAATTGTTGGACTTGTGTTTTGAGAGATTCATTTTCATTCAATAATTGTGTGCACTTTTTAATAGAGTTTTCTCTCCTAGTATTTTCACTCTCTTTCAAAATCAGAATTTCATTTTCAAGCGATTTAATTTCTGATTTTTTAATCTCTTCTTTGAATGTTGGACACTTATCACACTTAGTGCTTCTACTTTGATAGTTTTTAACTAATTGATCAAGATGTTTATTTAAATCTATCAAAGTATCTCTTTGTGATTCAAGTTTAGCGTATCTCTCCCTAAGTCGTTCAAAACAGCCATTTACTTCGTGGAAATATATAAGTAATTCAGAGTGAGTGAGTTTTGATACCTCGCTTGGCTCGTCATCATCGTTATCAGTTATATCACCTCGAAGGCATAGATCTCCTTTCTCACTCTCACTGCTAGTACTTTTATACACTACAACAAAAAATGTCTTTTATAGCGGCATATAGCCGTTATTAATCACAACCATAGCGGTTTGATAAGAGCTGTATATCGACATGTTATAAAAAACTGTTGAATATTTATAACACAAAATATGCTGCTATGGTTGAGCTTAGTTTTATAACGCAAATTCGCCGCTATGGTACGTTAATTCAATAGCTCATTATAGCCGCTATAATACAGCTAAATCTCAACGGAACTGGAAATCTTTATAACACCATTTTACCGCTATAAAATATTTATTCAATATGTTATAGTATTAATATATTCTTTTACAGCTCATATATGCCGCTATAAAAATCGTAGATACACTTTTCAAGAGCTATGCCTATATATTACATTTTAATAATAGGAATCAAACTAAATCTTCATAAACGAATAAAGATTATAATCAACAAATATAACACAAGAGCATGCTCAAAAAGAAATGTGATATATTTTTCATTACAGTTTACAAACATTAAAGCAAGTGCATAACCATTGAATAAAACATAAGCCTGCAGCCAAGTTAACACAGAGAAACAGAAAATAATGTCAATTTAATAAGTGTACAAACGTTACAGAGTGGAAACATTAAAGCAATCCTTCCAAATATTACAGAGTACAAACATTACAGAGTTCCAACATGCAAGATCTGATCTAGTTGCGTACTAAGGACCTTGCTTCCTTCCAAATAAGCCTGCGAAGTTAACACAAAGAAACAGAAAAATAGACAAAATGTCTTCATTTGTGAATATCAATACTCAAAACTAATACAATTGTTTTGTATAATTAAAGAATACCTGCTTGTGATCATGCTAATTCTTTTGGTTAAGTTTAAAAGCTTCCCCCTATTTGTGATATGCATTCATTGTAAAGTCATTTTAGTATGGTGTGATTGAACTTTCAGCCGGTTAAGCCCCTATGCCATTCTAGTTTTTGTCGACAATGGATGGAGCTGAAGTTTGCCAGTCTGCTTTTCTATGCTGTAACGTATCTGCACTAACGTCTCAGTTCAACATGTCTGCATCAGCTTCTTGATTCAACATGTCTCCACAAGCTGCACTCATCTAGCCTCTATGTTGAACTACTTCTCCGTGTCGAATGGCTACCATAGTTGCATCATATTTACTTATGCCTCATTCTTAGCTGCTACTACTACCATCACTACATCTTTCTCAAGTCTGTGCATGTGTAGTGATATATGCACAGAATTAAAGGTTTGCAAGCTACATTTTTGTTGAAGCTAGCTACCAATATACTGAAATATAGTTGATAGTCTACAGGCACACTCAGAATTCTTTCTAATACAAACTAAAAATATTGGAGGTGCAAATTTACCATGAGTTACAGTATTATATGAAGAGGACCATGTACTTACAGTAAAAAAAATTGATTGTTCAATCAAACTGTTCATATAATTTAGTGAATGTGAAAGACTACATATTATTTTGTTTAAGAAGTTAATTATTTGAACTGATAATCGATAACTAATTGCATTGTCAAGTTTTACTTGAATTCAAAACGCAAAAAGTAGAATTTTTTTGTTGATTAACAACTAAAAATGAGTGTAACCAACTACTACACACTTAAAATCACATGAAACAGTGAGAACTCATTTTTAGTTACATTCTATTGAACTGCTTATCTACTCCCAGAGTTATACATATGTTTAGCCGATATGAACAACAATCCTAGTTCATAATGAAATATAACATGGAATAAAGCATGCATCGTGAGATCCGAAGATGTACAAGACCAAGTAGATTTTTCTTCACGACAGCTGTACGAATCCGTAAACATTGGTCTATAACAAATACAATATCAAAATAAACAACTACCATATATGCTTCCCACCCCTGCATCTTTAGAAATTTCCTTCTTAAATATATACACAATATACAGTCAACATCACATATGTTGCAGAACATGCTGTATTTTTTCCCCTTTTTTACACCCCCAAAATTGTACGTGCTCTATCTAACTTTACAAAACAATTTGGGTCACTACCAATTTTTTTCAACAATAACGTGAATCAAAAAATTAAATTTCTATACTAACCGAACTAGCTAACATGAAACATGTGCATAAAATGATTACTCCGTGACAATTAAGATTAGTCTGTTAATAATTATCAACAAACTGCTAAAGTAATAATAACACAACAATAAATGAGAGAACAAACACATTCATTTCAAGCACTGAATTACTATTAGAAATGAATCGTCTACAAATTAATAAGGTTAGCAAACAAATTTTTAGATGATAAATAGCATAGGCATCATCAAACAAGTTCAGATCATATGAAACTCAAGTACATTTTATTTTAATAAATACATGAGAAATGATGAAAGGAAATGTTAATGCCTAAATTCAATTCAAAATAAATTTAGTATGTGTGAATTGGACTCTTCCTAAAGTAGAGATACTAAGCCTGTAAAAAAAGTTATATGGCGATGTGAACTGTTACAGTCACTTATGACCATAGCTAAATTATAAATTCAATATCTTAATTAAAGTTTTCATTTGGGGATATTGCTATTCACTTGTTCAATAAGGGAAACAAGCAGACTATACAGTAAAGTACTTTTGATGCTCTTGTCTTCCATACAGATGGGAATTTCAATATTGAAGGAACTTAAGGGAACAACTAAAAATGGAAACAAATACATATATGTTGGCATAAAAGGTGCGTTCGTACATAGAAAATGCTGGTTTTAAAGTTGTAAGAAGCTCTACTTTATATAACTGCATAAGTATAGAGATTTATGCAATTGAGAATTAATCAATAACTTGAATTGCAAGCCGAATATGTGTACGAGCATGCACATACAAAAGGATGATGTAAAGGATTTCAGCATTAATATATATAAAAAGATTCAGTACCTTAACAAGAATAGCTTCGAAGTGTTGAAAAGAATGAATAGTTGAACCAATCAAAGCAAAGATAAGGTTCTGAATTAACTAAATGTTTCATAATTCTAACATAGTTATACTGCCAGTCGATATATATGTGAATACTCATAGTCTAAACGTGTACAAGCAAAGCATGCCCCGAGTTGATGAAAATGAAAGGGATAGTTTTGATCACATGAATTCATTGTTTTGTACATTAATAACCGTGAAGCAATTTTTACATATCGTGAATCAACATTGTAAAATTTTAAATTACTAATAAAAGGAATAGTTTTGATCGCCTACTCCATGTACCTAGTAAATTCGGTACCACATTAAACATCCAAACTGAACTCTTTCTTTGAATACATGAGTAAATGAGAATGAAGTTTGTTGCATGTGATGCACTTATATCAAATAGATGCTAACTAGCAATACTGCATCATGAAATCGTTCATCTACCCATGTGTTCTCGCATATTTTGTTCCTTATATTATATACTGTTCAACCATCATGTTCACTTCATATATGGTGTAACCAAGGGTGAAATTACTCATTTTGCAGCTTTATAATATGTATAATATGGATTTGAGCATTAATATACCAACTTAAAAATCTTGAGATACATGTAGAACTATATGTGTTTGGCTAATGCACAATGTACGTAAAAATGCATTCATAAAGAAAATAAAATGGCATAATATTTTTAGTTTTATCGTAAGGATGTTGAACAGATTAAATGAGACCAAAAGACTGAAGCTGAAGTAGATGCCAAAACTTTCCAAGTTAAATCCAGGTTTGTCCAGTATGAGGCTGATAATCAACAATTCAAAAATGTTTGCAGTTATAAAATTGATGAAACTGAAATTTTCTATATAGAAAATGACATATAAACTTGAATAATAGAACCTATTTGAGTAAAATCCATTTAAGCAAACTCTCGACCCGACAAAAACTTTGGTAACAGTAGTATATCATGTAAATTCCATTTCAAAATCAACTAAGCAGTATTTCACAGTGAATGTGTCATTGTACTAGAATTGTGCAAATGTTTTGGCGTTTTGTAGTCACTAACATGATATTTTTACTTTTTTTGGTCTGAGTAGTAGTTCTTGTATTCAAGATGGATAGAGGTATTTGAAATAGTTAAATCAAAACTGCAGACCGGTTTCAAATAAACTATATAATCATTATTAAATTCACTAATTATTGATAAGGTCAAATAAACACATATATTGGTTTTTCTCAAACCAAATTTATTCTCCTAACTTCAATATATTATTTCAAATAGATCCCTCTTATATATGAAATTGTACTCTTATTGAGCAACCATCTGATAATATATCAAACCTCAACAGATGATTTTATAAACTAAAATATCGTACCTAGTTTTTTGAATATCCCATGAGATGTTTTTTGCTATTTTTCTTATTTGCATTGGTATTACAATGAAGTCAGTCCGGGAAAAGATGAAAGATAATTCATGCTATCATTTAACACGAGAGAGGTTCATGTTAACAAGGTTAATAAGGCAGTAACACATATAATGCAAAGACTTTAAGTTAAGTTGTAGCCTCTTATGAATCTCTACAGGCATGTATTTTGTCCATCCAGCTATTTTATAACAATAAAATAGTGTAAAATAATTATATGGTATGTGAATGCATCGTTGAGCAATAATATAAAATCTGCAAATTTTGCTAAAAAGGAAACCAATGATGAATACGCATACCAAAATATTTCGATCAAATAGGAATTCATTAAAATGCTCCAAATTCTTCTATGTTCATTTCATCCTAATGCCAAATAACTGTCTTAATGAGTCGCCCACGCATCAACTCAAAATTCTCATTAGATTTTGTTTCGTACATTTTTTCATGGTCCAGTTTCTATCTCTTAAAAGCAAGAATTTACTTCAAATTTCAGTTGCAGATTATGCTACCAAATTGTAAATATTATGAGTTTTAACATGATCCGTTTACTATACAAATGAAAACGTGTAATCATCACTCTTTCAGCAAGGTCTTGCTTTTCCTAAGTACATAAAAAGGTGATCATATTAAGATTGTCTAACTTAGTATTTTGTGATGTGTGTGTAGATTGCAAAGTGGAAACTAAAATGTGCCAAATAACTTGAAGGTTTCTTTAAGTTATTGCATACAGTAGAAACTGATATAATGCCATTATGGTAAAAACAACAATACATAATAAATAAATAACCTACACCAGTACCTTTCTTTATGTTATTGCATACAGTAGAAACTGATCTAATGCACTTGTTGAGGCCTACACCAAACATGAGAACCATTTTGATTGTTAACTAGATATATTATTTATAATATATACTATTGTTGGGGTAGCTTTATCGGTTTTCTTGTATGAAGCCTGTATTTCTAATATATATTTATAGTTTCAAATGTATAATTCAGATGACAAATCTGAAAAAGATCGACTGGATATACTATTTTATGAATATATGTATTTATTTGATGATTACTAGTAATCACATTTTGATAAAATCAAGAGATTTCACTCACAATTATTTCTTAGAATATGCATGATACAATGAATCGCCACTACAACACATCAGGTCGCTCTCACTGTCATCTAGATCATCACATCACTATCTTCCCACGCTCAGATCTACACCAGTAGGTCACACCAGATATCATGATCGCATCTCCTCCTTCTAAATTATCCTACATCACAACCTCCAAATCGCACGTTGCCTATTCCAACCCACGCTACAGGCAGGGCCGGTCCTAGGAGTTTTAGTACCTAAAGCCAATTGCAAAAATAAGGCCCTTATACAGAAACTAATATTATTATCGTTGATTAAATTACCAAAATAATTTATGTTGTTTACAAATAATAAGAAGAGGAAAAAAAGAAATAAATTTATTTGTAACAATAATTCAAGTTATACAACAAAATCAATATTATGTTGTTTATGTGTTTGCTTCCTCTTCGCTTGTATTTTCATTGTCATATTCGCTCAATAAAATATCATCAATATTATCATCATTCTCATCAATAAGAGGGGCATTATCCACATTCAAACTCAAATATTTCTATTGGACCATTTTTTATGACAAATTTATTAAGAGCGTCTTTATGTGAATTTGTGAGTTCATCTATCCTTCTTTTTCTAGCTCTTTTAGTGTGCTTAGATTCTTGTTTGCGCATTTTAAAACACTATAAAACATTGAATAACATTGTATATAATAATTATTAAAATAATAAAAACATTTTAAATTATGAATATCTAATCTATTACTTATAATTTATAAAATTATTTTCCATGATAATTTGAATCAAAATTTCTCTTTAACTAGTCAAACTTAACTAAAAAAACGTTAATTGTAAATTACTATGAAAATAAACTTAGTTATTTATTGATAAATTTTACATGTACTAGCCATTAAAAAATTAATTAATTATTACCAAATCAATCCTTATTATACAATTATTTCATAAATAACAAATTAAATATACAAATTTTTATTTAATTCATATTATACAAATCAATTCTTAATATACAATCAACTAACATAAATTTAGAACATAGCGATCAAAATTGAATTGGCATTAGAACATATGAAAGTCCAAAACTAACTAATATAATGTTGTTTACAAATTACAATAAAAGTACAAATTACAATAGAAGTACAACTAACTAAAATTAAAAAAATTAGAACATAAAAATGTCCAAAATTAAGTACCTCTGTGCCTTTAATCCTTTTCAACAGCAAGCTGTAAAGCAGCAAATTGGCAAATTAGCCAAAGCAAATAAGTAACAACCGGTTATTACCGAAGATGGAAGATTGGAATTTGGAGGATGTTTGTGTTGTGCCCTAACTGTGCTGAGCTTGGAGTTGCCGACGCCGTTGCAGTAGTTGGAATCGATGACATGTCACCCATTCGAAGTCCGAGTCGTTGACACTGTCAGATAAAGATAGAACTACAGTTGCCTTCCCATCCCAGTCGAGTCTCAGCCACCAATTTTAATTCAACCGAGATGTACTTTTTCTTCGCGATTGCTACGTTCGTATATTGGATGGGGAGTT
The DNA here is from genome assembly GCA_030737815.1 of Allium fistulosum. Lineage (NCBI taxonomy): Eukaryota > Viridiplantae > Streptophyta > Magnoliopsida > Asparagales > Amaryllidaceae > Allium > Allium fistulosum. Next base: position 1,362,253,485 of record CM060903.1, on the reverse strand, counting down.
ATGGTGCCCTAGATTTATGCGGCCCAAAGCCGTTGCTTTTCTTACTTTGGTAAAGGGCCGGCCATGGCTACAGCTACCACCAAGCTTGCCTCTAAATCGTTGCGAGCATATCCCCACGCCAGGCACTGAACTCCCCTTCCTCTCCCATTGATGCATAGGATTTAACTGGATCCGATTAGGGTTTATGAAGGAGGAATGGATCTGAAGGAGTGATTTGGGGATTTGATTCCACTGGTATGGGAGACTAAGGACAAATGGAACGAAATGAAAGAGGAAAGAGGGAGAGGGAAATAATTTGAGAAACCCACGGCCACAAAATAATTAGGAGATTTCGCGCTTTGTGAAGGCGTTACATGTGAACAGTACAAAACAAATAAAGTAAAAAAAAAAAATTGAAGGCAAACAATAATGCGTTATTAAATGGCGTTATTAATAATATATTTTCTTGTAGTGATAATCATCATCACTTTTATTCAACATGGCTGCAAAGCTTCTTCCTTTTGATTTCTTTTCTTGGCCGTGTCGATTTTGAGGACAATTGGGCTTGATGTGACCAGGTTTATTGCACTTGTGGCAGATATCTCCTTCTCTTCTGGGCTGTATAGTGCTTTGATTATACTGCTTTTCAATTGTTGATTTAGAGCTGGATTTCCGTATCTGTGATTCCACCTTTTGAATTTCTTCATTAATAGTGCCAACTCAGCTGCTCCATCATCATCATCACCATCACTTTCTATTGTTCCTTTGAGAGCTATCGATTTCTTTCTGTGAGGAATGCGGATTACGGATCTTAAGCCTAGAAATAACACGAGAGGGGGGGTGAATAGTGTTTTTAAGAAATTACTAAATCTTTTTGAGTTTATGTTAATTTGAACACAAATGTATGCAATATTCAGACACAGATATAATCACAAAAACAAACACAGATGCAGAAATAAAGTAAATGCAGTAAAGGAAAAAACACACCGGATTTTATACTGGTTCGGGGTTACCCTACATCCAGTCCCGCACAACTAAGTACGGATTTCCTTTCAAAAGCAATTCAACAATTACAACCCTCGGTTTCAAGGTTACGAGGTACACCCTCCAGAATCACAATCCTCTGGGTAGAGATACTTGATTTCCAGGGCAACAAGTTCACCCAATTGATTTCCAAGGCTATAATAACACCTTTTCTCGCTTGATTGATTTCCAAGGCTACAATCACACCTTTTCTCGCTAGATAGATTACAAAGAAGCCTACAACTCTGAATAGCACTTGGATCTTCTTGAGATAGTGATAGAGAATCAAACTAGAGATGATCTTGTTAGATTCAATGTTGATTTCGGCAGAGTAATGATAGGATTTTGAATAAGAAAATGTGGAAGAAGAAGAGAAGTGAAAAACCAGAAAAACTGATATAAAATTCGTTGAAACCAACCCCTATTTATAGAAGAACAACAGTCATGTCCATTCGTGAAAGGTTATGGCGAATAAACACTTCTTTTGAAATTCAAATTTTTGAATCTAACTGACACTATGTCGACATGGGGTACTAGGGCATGTTGACATCCCAAAGGAAATTTTGATGTTTTGTTTTTCTTTAAAAATAACCTTTATCTTATATTAAAACTATTTTAAACTTTATAAATATACTTGACTATAGATAAAATACATAGATGAATATAAAGAATAATATTTATAAAATTTTATATTTAAATCTAAGTATAAATATATTATAATTAAAAGATAGTTTAAAACAACTGGAGTTTAAAAACAAGAATATTTAAGGCTAAAACATCTTTTTGAAAATCATTTGAAAAGATAATTTTTAAGGCTAAAACTTTTTGAAAAATAATTTTGAAAATCATTCTGAAGTAGTTTTGAAAATCATTTTGAAGTAGTTTTGCAAGCTTCTTCCTACAGAATATCTCATCATGACAGGACTCGAGAACTTGTACCAAACCAGGATGTTCGTGGGTTTGTAAGCCACTTGTCGTAGGTTTGTAAGCTACTTGTTGTGGGTTTGTAAGCCGCTAAAAAGGTAGAAATGAGTTTAATCCCAAAAGAAAAATGGAGTGAAGATTTCAGTGCTATTGTGACGTTTTAACATAATTCTAGACTCAATACTTATCTTGAAATCTTGAACTCTTGATAATCTTGATACTCATGAGTCTTCAATCTTGATATCTCGAATCTCTATACTATACAGTCTTTATTCTTTGTACCTGCATGGTTAAATCCTGCATATACATATATATCTAAACTATAATGTTAGTATTTATATTTTATAATCTTATTCTAAGGTTGTTGTCATCAAAACCATCAACTCATGGACTAACAATCTCCCCATTTTTTGATGATGACAACCTTTGTTTATAAAATATTACTTCTATCTTTTTGACTCCCCCTAAATCTAATAACTCACCCTTAATATATGCCTAACTCTCCTATTTTATATTTCTCCCTCTTTGTCATCAACAAAAACAAACTATAAACTATATAACTCCCCCCCATTCTTGTACTGAAGTACCTGCATTAATAAACTATATAATAAAGTATATTAAGAAATAACTATACTTATAGACATGATATTCAATCAACGATTATAAATATATCAATGTATATTTATACAATCATCAAACCACACCAATTATAAATCAAATCAAGCAAAACAACCAATTTCAATCAAAACAATCAATTCAAACAAAATAATAAAGCAAACAGATTAAACGTTACGGGGAACTTCCACCCATCCTTCTTCTCTAAAAATAGGGTCTGCTTTTAATGGCATCCCAATTTTCATTATCATTTGTGAGAGAGACAGGAGGATGTGCTTCGTTATCATCCTTGTGCAGGGAAGAAATCATCCATCGAATTGCATCGAAATGCCTTTCTTGCTCCTTGATCATCTGCGTTTGACTCAACTCTAAGTGTCGCTGGTTACGAAGAATGAACGAGAGAATATTCTTGAATGAATTAAGAGTTTCTTCAAGATTCTCGAAAAGGTTATGAATTGGATTAGCCATTTTTGAAATTGTGAGAAGAATGAGAGATAGAATAGATAAGAAATAATATTCGGTAATGAATTCTAGAAGAAATGGGTATTTATAGGTGTAGAAATTCATTTGAAATGAATAGACATATGGTAGTTATTCAAATTTCAAATTCAAAATGAAGTGTCATTTCTGACCAGTATATGTCGACATGGTCAAGGAGGGTATGTCGACATACGACAGTGAATTTTGATGTTAATTTTGATTTTGTGAATAATTGTGTATGTATATATATATACATATTTATATAATACACTAACATTTATTCAAGAGATAAGATAAGCTAGATAACGGAAAGGAAATTCAATTTCATTGCATAATAGGATAATACAATGATTAAACATAAAGAACTACATAAACACTCAAATTAAAACAAACTTAAACTAATTCGATATGATATGAAAATATAGAACTTGTTAGAGGATGATGAAGATGAAGATAATCCAAGTTTCTTGCTGACTTTGGAGAAAAACTTGTTCATCTTGGATGATATTTTATCCAACTTCTTACTAACGGATCTTTTAAGAACCCGTTGATTCTCAACAGTAATCTTTTGGTTTTTGAGAAGGGTTTTGTTGGTAGGATTGGAGGGATATTCAATACTTTCTAGGGATGTTTCTCCTTCTTCTTCTTCTTCTATTTCCATTTCATCCCTTTCTTCTTCTTCTTCCTCTTCCTCCTCTTTCATTTCTTCACGAGCCAAACGCTCTTCCTTTTCGGCAAGAGTCTCATAAGGTTGAAAAACATAAGGGATTTTCATGAGAGAAATGTTTGAGATATTAAAAACTTTTCTTGAAATAAATTCTTCTCCTTTGAAATTTACATCAAAATAGTTGAAAATCCGAGTAAGGTAAATTCCATGATAAGTGTTTTCTCCCATTTCAAAATTTTTAGGACGAAGTTCATCCAAAATAACTTACGCCCAATTGATATCATAATTTCTGAAAATAGCAAAAAGTGCTTTGCACACTTTTGAAGTAGGATTGTTAAAATTTCCCGATCTTGGGGTCAAAGTATGTTGTAAAAGAAGATTGACAATTCTTGCTTTAGGACGAAAGTTTCGGTTTTTAAATTCAAAGTTTTCATCTCCGTCAAAAATATGATGAAATGTCTCACGATCATGTTCATCGATTTGAAAACTAGAAAGATCCATTCCCGTGCTTCTGCAATTGAGAATGGTACCCAAAAGACCACAATTCAAAATAATTCTAGTGCCTTTGACACTACTCCAAATTTCATTATCATTTCCTTCATAAAATTCTTGATTGAGATTTGCATAGAAAATTTTAACAAGATTTGGGTAACAAACAAAATCATTTTGAGAAGAATCAACAAGACTAAGAATTTGATTGTTTGCAAAAGGGTATCAATTTCATAAGAAGCAAAATCTTGAAAAATAGCAAACTTTCTGGGATGGACTTTTCCATAGTTAGCATAATTGATGTATGCTTTTATTGCCTCCGGATTATTGAGGAGTTGCTCTTTCAAGTTTCTAGAAAGTCTCATGGTGGAGGGGTTGCTTGAAGAAGCCATTAAAGTAGAGAATAGAGAACTTGAAGTTTTGAAGAGAGAGTTTGAATTTGAAAATGAAGGTGAAAAATTGTGATAAAAGATAGTGAATAAATAGATTTTTGAAAGACACGTTCTCTGGTCAAAAGATGCCTTTTCAGAGTATTGAATGAAGTGAAAAGGTGGAGGGAAATTCAACCATTTGAATTCAAATTTTGAATTTCAAATTCTGGTGCCTATGTCGACATCAGGGTAGGGACCATGTCGACATATGCCTATGAGTTTCTATGATTTATTTTTCCTAAGTACTCTAATATATATATTATTTTAATGTCTATATATATATATATATATTTGGAATATTATTAGAATTATAGTATATTCTAGAAAATATTATTATATTATTAAAAAATAATAATAAAATAATAATAATAATAATAATAAAATAATAATAATAATAAATAAATTTAAAAATCAATCAACACACCAATTCAAAATCAATCGATCAAGCAATCAATCATATAATTCTAAGCATGCAGTTTCAATCAATTGTATTGTAAATGTGTACCTTTTTCTGAGTCCGTTTCTTTGAATTTGTTGAAGTCGTGAACTGTTGTAAAACACAAATTTGAGTTATCTGTCTTTTGATCATCATCGCTTGAGGACGAGTCTGAGTCATCTAGATTAGCAGTAAAAGCACGCTTCCATTTCTTTACTGAATCATTGTTTATAGGAGGATTCTGCCTTTCTAGATATGGACAGTCTCTTTTGATATGGCCCGGTTCATCACAGTTGAAACATTTGACATTGTTTGGCACTGCATTCTGATTTCCAGAATTCTTATAGTTGTTTCTCTTGAGATTATTCAACTTTCTGTATTTCAAAAATTTCCGAAAATTCCTGGTCATAAATGCTATCTCTTCATCATTATCACTGTTTGAGTCTGATCCATCGGTTAGTGCATTGAATGCCATTGATTTCTTTTCAGATGCTTTGCTTTCTCTTCTCCCGATCATTTGTACTTCAAACGACATTAAATTTCCAATCAATTCTTCTATCTTTAAAGTACTGATGTCATTTGCCTCTTCAATTGCAAGTGTCTTTTGATCCTATTCTGGAGTGAGAGAATTTAAAATTTTCCTGACTTGATCTTCTTCCGAAAATACCTTTCCCAAGGATATTAAAGAATGCACAATATCTTGAAATCGACTATACATATATGAAATAGACACATTAGTATTCATTTTAAATAACTGAAACTGATTTATGAGCATGGAAATTTTGGTCTGTTTAACTTTGCTTGTTCCTTCGCGAGTCACTTGCAAAGTTTTCCAGATTTCATATGCAGACTTACAGACTGACACTCTATTAAATTCATTCCTATCAAGTGAACAAAACAGAATATTCATTGCTTTAGAATTATTTTGTGCAACAGTCTTTTGCTCAGTGGTCCACTGTGCAAAATTAGTTGTGGGATCAGAATATTCGGTTTGTGTGATATTCCAAGTATCTAATCCTACATATTGTAAATATATTTTCATCCTACATGCCCAATATGCATAGTTACTGCCATTAAAAAGTGGTGGTCTGGCAGTAGACTGACCTTCTACAAATGAACTAGTGTTAGAAACAGTACCAGTGTTGGTAGCCATTTAGAAAACTTTTCAAAATTCAGATTATGAAACTTTTGAAAACCTTGCTCTGATACCAAATGTATGCAATATTCAGACACAGATATAATCACAGAAACAAACACAGATGCAGAAATAAAGTAAATGCAGTAAAGGAAAGAACACACCGGATTTTATACTAATTCGGGGTTACCCTACATCCAGTCCCGCACAACTAAGTACAGATTTCCTTCAAAAGCAATTCAACAATTACAACCCTCGGTTTCAAGGCTACGAGGTACACCCTCCAGAATCACAATCCTCTGGGTAGAGATACTTGATTTCCGGGGCAACAAGTTCACCCAATTGATTTCCAAGGCTACAATCACACCTTTTATCGCTTGATTGATTTCCAAGGCTACAATCACACCTTTTATCGCTAGATAGATTACAAAGAAGCCTACAACTATGAATAGCACTTGGATCTTGTTGAGATAGTGATAGAGAATCAAACTAGAGATGATCTTGTTAGATTCAATGTTGATTTCGGCAGAGTAATGATAGGATTTTGAATAAGAAAATGTGGAAGAAGAAGAGAACTGAAAAACCAGAAAAACTGATATAAAATTCGTTGAAACCAACCCCTATTTATAGAAGAACAACAGTCATGTCCATTCGTGAAAGGATATGGCGAATAGACATTTCTTTTGAAATTCAAATTTTTGAATCTAACTGACACTATGTCGACATGGGGTACTAGGGCATGTCGACATCCCAAAGGAAATTTTGATGTTTTGTTTTTCTTTGAAAATAACCTTTATTTTATATTAAAACAATTTTAAACTTTATAAATATACTTGACTATAGATAAAATACATAGAGGAACATAAAGAATAATATATATATAATTTTACCATGATTTTATATTTAAATCTAAGTATAAATATATTAAAATTAAAAGATAGTTTAAAACAACCGAAGTTTAAAAACAAGAATATTTAAGGCTAAAACATCTTTTTGAAAATCATTTGAAAAGATAATTTTTAAGGCTAAAACATTTTGAAAAACAATTTTGAAAATCATTCTGAAGTAGTTTTGAAAATCATTTTGAAGTAGTTTTTCAAGCTTCTTCCTGCAGAATATCTCATCATGACAGGACTCGAGAACTTGTACAAAACCAGAATGTTCGTGGGTTTGTAAGCCACTTGTCGTAGGTTTGTAAGCTACTTGTCGTGGGTTTGTAAGCCACTAAAAAGGTAGAAATGGGTTCCATCCCAAAAGAAAAATGGAGTGAAGATTTCAGTGCTATTGTGAAGTTTTAACATAATTCTAGACTCAATACTTATCTTGAGATCTTGAACTCTAGATAATCTTGATACTCATGAGCCTTCAATCTTGATATCTTGAATCTCTATACTGTACAGTCTTCATTCTTTGTACCTGCATGGTTAAATCCTGCATATACATATATATATATATATATCTAAACTATAATGTTAGTATTTATATTTTATAATCTTATTCTAAGGTTGTTGTCATCAAAACCATCAACTCATGGACTAACACTTTCGAGTATCACTTCCTTCACGCTCTTCCTTGATTTTCATCTCTAGTTCATAAGTGGTGAGATTTACGATGAGCTCTTCGACTTTGATTTGTTTCAAATCTTTTGACTCTTGAATAGCTGTGACTTTTGCTTCAAAATTCTGTGGAAGGACTCTGAGGATTTTTCGGACTATCTCCAACTCTGTGTATGATTTCCCGAGAGCTTTTGATTTGTATACAGTATTGGAAAGTTGTCCATACATCTCTTTGACATTTTCTTCCTTGGCCATTGTGAAATTCTCTTATTCGTTACTCAGCATGGCAAAGCGAGATTCCTTGACTTGAGATGTTCCTTCGTGAGTCACTTCAAGTGTGTTCCAGATTTCCTGTGCAGTTAGACAATGTGAGACACGATTAAATTCAATATGATCCAATGAACAAATAATAGAATTCATAGCTTTAGCATTTGCATTCTGTAACTTATTTTCTAGATCTGTCCATTGATCAATTTGTTTTTTTAATTCCTGATTATTTACCACTATAGTTGGTGTTCTATATTCTGTCTCAACTATATTCCAAGCATCAATGGTTTTTAGAAAAAATTTCATTCTATTTTTCCAGTAAGCGTATTCACAATTGAACATTAGTGGTCTAACTATGGACTGACCCTCAACAAAAGCGTTATTAAAAGAAGCCATTTTACAATTTAAATGTCAGTATTTATATTTTATAATCTTATTCTAAGGTTGTTGTCATCAAAACCATCAACTCATGGACTAACACTTTCGAGTATCACTTCCTTCACGCTCTTCCTTGAATTTCATCTCTAGTTCATAAGTGGTGAGATTTACGATGAGCTCTTCGACTTTGATTTGTTTCAAATCTTTTGACTCTTGAATAGCTGTGACTTTTGCTTCAAAATTCCATGGAAGGACTCTGAGGATTTTTTGGACTATCTCCAACTCTGTGTATGATTTCCTGAGAGCTTTTGATTTTTATACAGTATTGGAAAGTTGTCCATACATCTCTTTGACATTTTGTGATGCCCCACCTCTATACCCACGCTAGCCAAGAACACTACGGTGTAATGCTGTCAACTAGCACGGAGAATAAGGCTGTTGAGGAGCAACCATCCATGTAACTTCTTTGAGCGAGCACCGATATGTCAGATAGTATACCATGAACTTCATTTAAGGAGGAAATCCGACATACTAATACAAACCCAAAGCTATCACACGGTGGCTATATAAAATCTTCGGAAACAAATATAGAAATAAACGTAACACAAATCAGTCACAGACAATTCATATCACAAAGGCGGAAATAGATATGAATATAACACATGAAAGTGTACATCAGAGTAGTGGACAAATAAGATCCACGATAACACAAAAGAATAGATACAAGTGCAAGACAATAGAATACGTATACATCAAGGAGTCTCATCTCAAATGCATACAACAAAAACTACTAAACTAGAGTAGTTAGCCAAAAGTCAGAAGATGGCTCCAGATAAGAAGTCAAGAGGAAGCACCTGTAAAATCTCAGTCTGACCCGAGTATTATTTAAGAAGAAAATAATAAACGGATCAGTCTAGCTATAAATATCAGATAAAGTGATATAGAATAAGAGATATAACAAAAACGTATGATAACTATAAAGTCATACTGTGATAAGTATCTAATCGAAAATCAATCCAGAGATTAATCAATATCACAAGAATCTTCTCAAAGATTAAAAGAATGTCATATTCTTAATTTAATTCACCAAGCCACAATAAATGACATACATATCAATGCCAACTGAAAAAGGTGGTGAAACATAAATCCTAGAAATCAATAAATTAGAAATCCAGAAATCACAAGAAAGAGGATGGCCAATCCCATAAACTGAACATCGACGCACCTAGAAAGGTTCGCCCCATGTAAAGTCTAGCATTGATACACCTAGAAAGACGTACCCCATGCAAAGTCGAACATCGACGCACCTAGAAAGATACGACCCATGCTCTAGCATCGACGCACCTAGAAAGATACGCCCCATGCATAAATAAACATCGACGCAACTAGAAAGATACGCCCCATGTAATGTCTAACATCGATGCACCTAGAAAGATACACCCCATGCAAAGTCGAACATCGACGCACCTAGAAAGATACGACCCATACATAGACGAACATCGACGCACCTAAATAGATACGCCCCATGCCCCGACTTATTGAGCCGATTGCTCCACGAAGTAAATAAACATCGACGCACCTAAATAGGTACGACCCATGTTCTAGCATCGACGCACCTAGAAAGATACGCCCCATGCATAAATAAACATCGACGTATCTAGAAAGATACGACCCATGCGATAAATGAGACGAAGCTCAATAAAATGGGGTACAGTCCTTCATACGGACAAAGAGACATCGCACAATTGCTAGTCTAAATCATAAAATGATCATCATTGATCATAAAGAAGTGTCGATTACACTAAGCTAGTAAATATAAGAGTTTAGCTTAATGTCCCATAACCACTTGCTTAACTCAAATATTTACGAACAGATTGTAGATCTGCACTAGAAAATTGTCACAAGAGTTTCAATATGTGTGAATCGAAATCACACCAATGAGGTATAGACTAACCTTGAAGATAAAGAGATATGTGTGAATCGAAATCACACAAATGGTGTCTAGTCTAACCTCGCAAACAAAGAGACATCGCTCAATCGCTAGTCTAAATCACAAGAATGATCATCATGATCATAAGGAAGTGTCGATTACACTAAGCTAGTAAATATAAGAGTTTAGCTTCATGTCCCATAACCACTTGCTTAACTCAAATATTTACGAACAGATTGTAGATCTACACTAGAAAATTGTCACAAGAGTTTCAATCGAACAAGTCCATAAATTAACCGACGAAGTAAACGCAAGCGTTTCATACCACTTGTTTTGCTAAGCCGTTTAATTAGATTTTCTCATACGAATGAGGTAAAGGTTTGTATATACTAATAGATTGGAAAACAGTTTAAGAAACGAGCTTTGATATTGAAAATAGAGTTGAAATCGTTTTGATGAAGAGTTTTAATATTTAATACTAGTATAGAAAACCTTTATATTTTGAAGTGACAAATCATAGAAGTGATTGTAGAAACAATCAATCATAAAAATTCACATTCGAAGATGTGAATATAATCCAAAGAAATCAATCCCAAAACCATCATAGTAGAAATTCTGTTGATTGTTTTTCGGATAAGATCACCTACGCAGAGGTGTACGGGGTTCGACCTAGTGAAGACAAGAGAGGCAAGCGACGTTCTTAGAAATCCCGAGAAGATGTCATCAATGAAGAAAATAAATGATAACGACGAATCGGATAACCTTGATCCGATAGAAATTGAAATCCCGAGCTAAATAGGCAAAAGCATGCGAAATAGAGCAGGTCACAGGCTATAGACGTCTGGGGTAAATGCTCAGACGTCTGCAGCAAGTTTCAGGAACTGCCTGGAACAGTCTCCAGACGTCTGAGCCTACCTGCAGACGTCTGGTGACGTGCTGAAATCATTTTTCAGCCTAGTGGGAGAGCAAACTCTCTCCCGCACTTGCACCCGGTCGAGCAATGGAGTTCGGGGGTTTTTGTCAATCGGTAATACGGCCCTATAGGCACTCCGATTCACAACCAAAAACATGTTCATAATTCAAAGCAAGGAGAAGCAAAGTTTTGACTTCAAAACATCAAAAATTGAAAGGTTCGCCAAAGCAATTCAAACCAAAAGCAATTGAACATGAAATAGTGTTAGGAATTCATACCTAACAATAAAAGATGGTTATAGACATAGATGTGAGATAAAAATCTCACCTTTGACACAAGAACAAGGAAGGAGAAGCTTGAAATCAAAGGAGAGGCAACCACTCTTCAATCCTAACTCAAGAAGCTCCAACTAAGATCAAAACAAGCATCTCCCAAATTTAGGTTTAGAAAATAAACTGAAATTGATAAGAGAATGAGTTGGAGAAGATGAAGAGGAGGCTTACCAATGGGCTCTCTTTGAATTTGGAGCAAGAACAAGAATTTGCAAGAGGAACTAGGGCATGGAGTTTTAATTTCCAATCTCTCCCACCATTTTTGCTTTGAAACTGAAATGAGGAGGAAGTGAGGGAGAATGGGGAGAAGTGGTTCAGATTTGGGGGTTAAGTTGGCAAAGGGGCTGAACCCAAACCCAAAGTGCAAATGGTCAAATTTTTGACTAGCTCCAAACATATCAAAGTTTATACTCAAAAAGGTCGCAAACGACATTTTGGACTTAATGGAAGTGGTATCGAGTCCTAATTCGACTGTTTGCAAAAAGTAGCTTTTCGGACTAAAATCTGACGAACGATGTTATATTTAAATAAAATATTTAAATATAAGATCGACAAATATGCGGGTTGTTACACATTTTCTTCCTTGGCCATTGTGAAATTCTCGTATTCGTTACTTAGCATGGCAAGGTGAGATTCCTTGACTTGAGATGTTCCTTCGTGAGTCACTTCAAGTGTGTGCCAGATTTCCTGTGCAGTTAGACAATGTGAGACACGATTAAATTCAATATGATCCAATGAACAAATAATAGAATTCATAGTTTAGCATTTGCATTTTGTAACTTATTTTCTAGATCTGTCCATTGGTCAATTGGTTTTTTTATTTCCTGATTATTTACCACTATAGTTGGTGTTCTATATTCTGTCTCAACTATATTCCAAGCATCAATGGTTTTTAGAAAAAAATTTCATTCTATTTTTCCAGTAAGCGTATTCACAATTGAACATTAGTGGTCTAACTATGGACTGACCCTCAGCAAAAGCGTTATTAAAAGAAGCCATCAATGGTTTTTAGAAAAAATTTCATTCTATTTTTCCAGTAAGCATATTCACAATTGAACATTAGTGGTCTAACTATGGACTGACCCTCAGCAAAAGCGTTATAAAAAGAAGCCATTTTAAAAATTCAAATTTTTAAAACAAAATTTGGTTTTTGAAAAATCAAATTTTTTAAATCGAAAATTAGCTTTTGTTCCTAGCTCCGATACCGCTTATAGGATCAATTTCACCCTAGAGGGGGGTGAATAGGGTGATACTAATGATTATAAAATTTTATTGCAGAAGTATATAAAATAATTTCAACAAAGATCACAGTAGAATAATAGCAGCACAGATAATAGCAGAATAGTAAATGCAGAAAATAGAACACACAAAGTTACCCAGCTTCGGCAATACTCTGCCTACGTGCTGCCCCTAAGGTTTCTACTAGAAATTAAGTAGTCAGAAGCTTACACACGTAAACTCGCGACACCTTCTACCGACTAACCTAACTCTACACTCAAAACCCTGCCAAAACTCAGCCACTGAGTTGCGAATTCTCGAACTACACCACCGTAGTTCGTCCCCTAGTCACACGACTAGAATTTACAACGTTTAAAAAAAATACAAATTAAAAACAATATAAACTAGAAACCCTATTTAAAATAAATTCCCAAAATAATTAAGCCGGCCCAAATTTAAAATAGTGATAAACATTATCCTCTTTTCCCTTTTATATCTTCGGCCGACTCCTTGTTCTTATTTGTGATAATGGCTGCTTCAATTCCTTTGCTCGAAAATTAGGGCTTCTGATTAGAAGCTGCCGACAATAGTTGATCAAACAAATGCTATTCTCGCGTAGCTCTATTGATCGTTTGTTTGTTGCTTAGCTTCGGCTGCTTCTTTGATCGAGTTCGATTCGAACAATCTGGTATGTAATTTGTTACTTTTGCTTTACTGTTTTGCTTGCTTGAACTCGATGGATTCGTAGCCGATGATGTTAAACATTTATATAGGATTCGAATTCCTATATTTTCATTCGTATAAATTTATTTGAATTCGTCAATTATTTTGTTTCGGCCGTTCGATGTTGCTTGGATGTTGATGATGATTTCTGACTTCTTCAATTCGTTCTTTTCGTTGCTTGATTATCACGGCTCGATTCCTGGCTACCACGCTCTGACTTTGCTGTGACGATGTTGATTTATCTTTGTTCCCTTTGACTTCGGCCACTTGATTTGAATTGTAAAACCTGCTTCCAGATGTTGTATTACTCCACGTATGTTTGCAGTGTTGTTTTGATATTGACTCCGGTTGTCTGCACTGTGCACTGCATATATTGTTTGCATATTGTCTGGTTGCGTAGAGTACATATGTATATGCTTCATTGTATCTTTCTTGGATATTGAGCCGTTTCACTGATGCATCACTTGTTGTTGCCATTCACTTGAATTCAGTTGCATTCGTCTGGTTCGGTCTCATACCACCTGCTGTTCACTGGTCTATTTGGTTAATATATGTACGTGTTAGCTTTGCTTGCATTGTTTAAGTTAGTCTACACTTCCCTGTCTATACTGCCTCTAGTTTCACTACATAGCTTTGCATCTTCTTGCTTATGCTCTGATCACTTCGAGTTTTGTGCTTGACCATATGCATATTGCTGCTACTTTGTACATGCTTCGAAGTCTGGTGTAGATATAGTTCTGCATTGCTTTGTCTTCGACATTGCCTTTTCATGTGTGATGAGTTGATGTCTTGTACATGAGTTTGGTATGTATTCAGTTGGCTTTGAGTCACTTGTGCATGTCCTGTTCCTCATGTATATGATATCACCTCTGGCCTTGGTTATATTGAACTGGTGCAGGTTGGCTTCATGTGTACATCACTGCATATGCATTGATTTTGGACTTGTACACTGCGTTATTCTCTGTTGATTTTACTTTGTGCATCAACGCTAACATGTACATATATGCACTTGTACACGTCTTCATTTGTGTACTTGAATCTGGTGTCTGCATTTTCATTTGTGGTATTTCCAATCAAGTAGTCAGGTTGCCTCGACTACGTATGATGCATGTGCACTTGGTTGCTCTGTATATTCCAGTGTGATTCAATATTCATTTTGGTTTTGCTTTGATATTGAGCTGAAGTTGTCTTTGTTTGAGGTTGAATGCACTTGATTTTGGTATGTGCACACTGCTTTGACCTTTCATGTGTATATACTTATGCCATTTTATTTTCTGTTTTGGTCTTGTTCATTTGAAAGCATTCGACTTTGGTTGCTTGTTTCTCTGACCAGTTTGGGTTCAAGTGTACATTCAAATTATTGGTCGAGGCTGTGTTGTATGTATCTTTACCCATAGTTTTGTATTGCACCTGAGTTGAATCCAGCTTAAAGCTCGGGTTTGACCTTGTGCTCATGTTGTAACTTTATTTGTATTGTACTTGAGTTGAACCTGACTTTTGATTGGGTTTGACCTTGTGCTCACCTGTCCCTGTAACTTTATCAAGTGTATATCGGTGTGCACGACCTTGTGGCATGTATAGCGATACACTGTGCATGTCACAAGCTGTTCGTGTATGATGAATTCAAAATTAAATGATGACGAACAACCCAAATAACTGAGGCAAATAATATTTTCAAAATAATATTTTATCTTACACTGCAAAATATTTCTTTTCAAATTTACTGTGTCGGTGTGTATTTTTGTAGATAGCTCAGATGCTGGATTCAATCTGGAATAAAGTTGAAGATAAATACGAGTGAATGAGAGATATGTAGTGAGGTGCATTTGTAAATGAAAAATTGTGATGTGATTGAAATTGTAATGTAATTGAAATTGTGTATATATAGTGAGAGCTCAGATTTGTACTATTCAAAATTGTAATAAATATTTATTTGAATAAAATATTCGTCTGAATTTAAATTCTGTGTAATTTATTTTATTCAGCAAATATTTATTAATTATGTGAAAAATAAAATAGTACATTAACAAATACATTTAAATGAATATATATATATATATTTGTTTATTATCATCAAACAAAAATCATATACTCGCATATTCAACACACTATTGACTTGAGTTTAGTTCATCTATTAGATTTCTCTTATATTGATCCCTTTTTTTGTAACTAGGTTTTTTCTCTGTTATTGTTACAAGAGATGATGTAAGTTTTCTTCTAGTTTTCTCTTCAATTGTGACACTGTTTGCAGTGGTTGGTTCTTCAAATTTGATAACCCTTTTTGTTTCCTTGTACTGATAGGACCAGTCCAATACAATAGACTTTATTGACAATGAGATTGTTAAGCTTAAATATCGATTTATTGTATTACAATAACTGTATTAAAACAACATTACTGAAAATATTGGGTGGAATATTGAATTGAGATATCAAAGGATGCATTACTTACAATGACACTCCTTATGTTCCTCATCTTAAACGAAAGTAACCTACAATAATCTGGCCCTTTAGTAGTGTTTCAAAAATGTTATCAAACCCCATTATAGCGTTTTTATAAACGATGTAAAACAACATGTTATAATATGTCTGGTAGATACCATTGCATTAAATAACATGCTAGTAAAAGTTGCTTGTTATAGCATTTTATCCTGTCATCTTTGTGTATATTTGTAACGACCCGTAAATTTTCGATAATTAAAATAGGTAATTTAATAAGATTGTTATGATTTAATATTTGAAGAAATAAAAATTGGTGAATTATTAGTGAAATAATAAATAGAATGAAGGGTAATAATGTCAATTTAAGTCTGTTATTTACAATTTTCATGAAAGCTCAATTAATTGAAATGATTTAAATGTTATACTTGGTTATAAATTTAATATATGAAATTAAATGTAAATACTGAATCAATTAATGAAATCATATATAATTAATAGTAATTGAATAAAATCAGTGTTAGGTAAGTAATTGTCACATTTGGTTGTAAATAATAACTTATTAATGTGACTAAAAATAAATAGTGGCAAACTATTATATGTTACCTATTTATTTAGTCTGTTAGGTTAAATTGGAAATCAATTATAATTGAATGGGATTAAATGTTACATTGATGTGGTTTAAGACAATAACTGCAATCCGTGAATGTAATAAAATATATATAAATGTAAATTATATTCATAAGGAAATAATTGATTTAATAAAAGATTTGAATCAAGATAAATAAATCAATTGGGATCTTAATTGAAATATAGTAGTTAACACAAATAAAAGATGGAAATAGTAGCATATTTGTGAAATAAGATATCAATAAATGTTAACCATGTTATTAGAGTAATAATTGATTGAATATAAAGATTGAAATCAAATAAAATCAATTTATTGGAATTAAATTTTAATTAATTGGATTAATTGCAGTTGAAATTCAACACTGTAATTATTGAAATAATTAGCACTGAAATTGATATGTAAATTTACTTTAAATTATTATAAATGTCCAAGCAATCAAAAATGATGGAAATTATTAGTTATTAACATTGAAATAAAAAGGTGATTTAATTAATTTAATTATTAATTTATTTAATTAATGTGAAAATAGCCATTTTGGCCACTAACTCGGATTTCGACGAAACTAGTTTCATCGGATCCGTAACGGTGAATTATTATAGGATTTCAAGTTTCGTAGCGATCGGATTTGTCGTTTGATCGTACGGACTCGAAATGCCAAGAAATCAATTTAATTAAAATCAATTGAAATCAATTTGAAATAAGCTGATTTTCACGTAACTTCTTCCTACGATGGAATTAGGACTTGAAACCTATTCCGTTGAGTTTAAAATTATCCAAACCATCTATTTTGATATATGGGATTACTCATTTTCGTTCCGGAGGCAAAACAGGCTTTTCGGGTCGTTTATCGTTCAATCAGATCTTTTCCGTTCTTTCTATTTTCAGCTCTGCCTATAAATAGCCCGTTATAAACCATAGCCACTTCTTATTTTCATTTGTTTGTGTGTACATTTCCTTCTCAACTCCTCATTCCAATGGCAGAAACAAATTCCAATTCCCAATCCTCAAATTCAATTTCAAAACCAAATCCAAAATCAAAATCCTCAAAAAATTTCGAAAAAATATGTAAATCGAAGATTTCATCGATACATATCTACGTCTAGTGTCTGTTTTGCAAACGATGCTCGAGTCAACCAGGAATCGTGGTCAAAGCGGAAAAAATCGAAACCCTAAGCCAAATTGGGTATTTTTGAGTCGGGAATCATTTGGCAAAATCAAGATATGGATTTTGAAGAGTTAGTCATTTGGAGCCGAATGGTGGTGGAATTGTAGGCTATCTCCACCTGTGGCAGCCTGAATTTGATCGTTAGGGTTTTGAAAACCCTAACTCATGGTGGCGGCGGCGGCATCAAAGGGGGACCGGTCGTTGGCCATAGCGGCGGCCATCGGTGGGGGTGCAGTTGGCGCTAGTGGCGTGGTCAATGGTGGCTGTAGGAGGAGGGCGCAAGCGGTCAAAGTTCGGCATGGGCGTAATGGCAGTGCGTGGAAAGAGAGCGGGAAGAACGTGTACGTGGCGTGTTTCCATTGGTTTGAATATTTTTATTTTCTTTTTACTTTAAATTTAAATGTTCTAACTTGCATAACTTTTTCATACGAACTCCAATTCGCTTGTGGTTTCTTCCCCTAGGATCGTATTGATATTCCGGACATTTTGACGCTGGTTTGGACAAAATCTGAGACTGTTTGAATTTTGGGCCTAAATTGGATTTTAATTTGATTTAAAATCGAAGGTGAGTGTTTAACCCACTCACAACTTCTAAAATTTCTTATGTAAGTTAAATTAAATTTATGATGTGATTAGGAATTTATTTATGGCTGTTTGGTATGTTTAAATTGCTATTCCTGTTAATTTGCATTATTTTGAATTTAATTGTTATTTAATTTATTATTGAATTTAAATTGCCAGTTAATAAGCTGTAAATAATAATCTGTTAATTGTTGATATTTATTAATTGAATTGGATGATGATTGTGATGGATGTTTGATTATTGATATTAAATGATGGATGTCTTGTTTGAATTTTATAATGTTATCACTCTGCAAGTTCCCTTAGTTATTATTTGGAAAATCACTATGGGTTGAAATGATATATACCCGAATGATCTATAGATTAGGAAAAAATCGTTATGGGTTGAAATGATTAGACTCGAGCGATTTTATGGATTTTTATATTAAATTTGAGATTGTGGTTTGAAATGATATATAACCGTAAAATTTTAAATTGCGGATTGAAATGACAGATATCCGTATCACTTGACCCTAGGGTAGAGAATTATACACGGACACCGGTTTGTTAAATAAAATGATTTTTAAAGCCTAAAATTTTGGAATTTAGTTAAATGATATTTTGAATAAAATTTGATTTTATAAATTGAATTATTATTGAAAAATCAAGTTTTATGTTGGAATGTGAATTGGTTTAAAGGAACTGCTTTAAGAAATTAGATTGAAAGTTTAAAGTTGAATTTTTAAGTATAAATGAAATTTTATCGGAATTAAGTTATTGAATTGGTTTGGAACATAACTTTGAAATGTATTGAAATTGGAATAATTTAAATTGATATTTCAAACATGGATGGGAAAGAATTTGAATTGAAGATTCGAAATTGGGTTTTGTTGATTTGGAATTGTAATGGTCCAGCTATGTTGGAATAAAATAAATAGTTAAATTGATATCAATTTTAAACTCATATTTTAATATAAACTGTTTTAAAAATATATTATTTTAAAGACTTTAATTTTTAAAATTTTCGAACTATTAAACTATTTTAACCTATATTAAATCATTTTAACCTATTTTAAACCATTTAATTTTTTAAACTAATTAACCTATTTTAACTTATTTTAAATCTAATTAATCTATTTTAAAGCTATTTAATCTATTTTAATTATATTTAATCTATTTTAAAACTATTTAACTATCTTAAATCAATTTAGCAGTATCTTTAATCTATAACTAAACTACTTTAGAGTATTTTAACTATTTTAACTATTTATAATTATTTAAACTATTTTTAAAATTTTCAGACTAAGTAAGAGGGAAGTGTTTATATTCAAATTCACTGGTTTAAAAGAAAATACGGTTTAATGATGTTATAACCTAAGTTGGGATTTAAATGTTATAATTAATTGAATACGATGATTTAAGGTGAGGATTTAACCTAATTGGAAATATGATTTTTGAAAGAAATTATGATTTCGGAAACGATGTGATTTCAAGGGTGAACATGATTTCAAAGTGAATATGATTTTTGAAAGTGAATATTGTTTGGAAATGAATATGATTTCAAAGGAGGTATGACTTGAAACTGAATATGATATTTTGATATAAACTGTGAATTGACTTTTGAAATGTAAAAGAACCATCTGGTGTGAAATAAGCATTTGGTTGTTAAAGAGACCGGGATCAGATATTTTCATACTCTCTGCCAATACGGAAAACCACTTTAACAACTGTGTATGTGGGGGAGATTCCAGAAATGAAGTAGGATGGTTTGGTGAATGATTTCTGTATGAGGTATGACGTGACCCTGATTCCCGTGAGTCAGCTTAGATGTGACTAAAATCAGGAGCCACGCCGGGCCAAGTTAGGTCATTCCTCCGATCGGGCACACTTCTTCGATACTATATTCCAACTTTGTGATTGATTTGGTGGCCACCCTTGATTTTGATTTGGGAGTGTGTTTCGAGGTGGGCGGTAGTAGCTGCTATGCATTACCACCAATTCGGATACACAACTGGTATATCTACCCTGGCATTGCCTCGAGTGCCATGTTCACATGCCCTAGAGCGCCTTCTACGAGTTTGTTTTGTACCGTACCTATGTGATATCCTCTGGGTAAACCACCGGTTTTGTGGAGCGTACGACATTGTATAGACTACGGGAATATATAAAATGTGTTAAGGGGGATATGGGTAACGCCTTAATGCTATTTTAATACGTTACTTTACTGTAGACACTATTATAATAGCGTATTGTACTACATAGTAGATAGTTTAATGGATCCTTAGGAGATGGAAATCCTGAACATCTCTTAAGTTATTGCACTCACGTTAGACACTGAATAGGAGATGTCAAACTCTGTAAACATCTCTGATGCCGTCCCACTCATATTTATTTACCGTTGACTTAACTTACGTAAGATCTTTTAGTTCTGACTCGAGTGTTTTGTCTTTTCAAATCGCTCGGGTCAGCCTGAGCATTTCAGGATTGAAGACCTTATTTCTGGAGGACGAAGACGAAGATTTGTACTATTATTATTTATGATACATATTCCACTGCATTATGTTGTTCCGCTGCATTCATTTATTTATTCCTGTTTATGTAACTCCGATGTTTGTGTTGTAAAGAATAATCAAATTTATTTATAAAACAGCTTCATGAACTGTTATTTGATTATTATATTTTGTCATTTCGCAGCGAGATTCTATATTTGTTTTATTTCTTTCTCTTTTTCTTATTTACCCCATAACAATCTGCCCTTTTGAATGGTTTGAGTATGGCGTGTGTGTCTGCTTAAAACGTCCAAAAAGGCAGGTCGTTACAATATTTTTGATAAATTAACTTTCTATAGTGTTTCTCTTATTTCTATTGAACTTTTTCATAGCATTTTTAAAGCGCCATATTATCTTGAAGCTGTGATAATGCATACTTTTCATAGCATTTTTAAAACAATGGATTTTTTGTAGCAGTTTCTAAAGGCTATAGTAAGTATAGATTATTTTTCATCCCTTTTCGGATGCTATATACATTCCTCTTTCATTTGCAATTCTACTATAAGCTTATTTCAGCATATATATTACAATAGTACAAAATGCCATAATTAACATATTATAATTACATAATCTAACAGATTCATAAGCTAAACTACAACATATATTCATAATATTTCATCAACAAAGTGTTCAGTATACAAATACTAGTGACCAAAAATAATAGTGTCACTACAAGAAAACTCGATATCGGTAGCATTTATTAGTAGCGTTTAAAAGCTATATGCTACTATTGGCTCTTTAGGAAAATGAAATATAAATAAAGCAACGCTACCTAAGTCTTTCCCGCCTGTGATTCATTACATTTTCATGAAATTTTTCTTTGCCCGCTCTTGTTTCTTCCGCTTAAGAGACTTACCTTCTACTCCTACAATAAAAAATTAACATGAATTCCTTTCAATCGGACTAGAATCGCCAAAAAGCATTTCGTAACTCAAATTCATTTTCAATCCTCATCAAAATTAAGATCGATACAAATTTGTCTCAAATCTACAATTTCTTCCACAAATCAGATTCGAGGTTCTTCGCTAATACTAGGTTTTATAATGCAACACCTCCTTTATTAAGCTTGGATTACTAGCAACATCCAGCTCCTGTTTATTTTTCAGAATCTGGATTTAAAAGCGGAAGTAAATTGAATCGGTCTCCAACTATCAACCTCGACGGTCTCGTGTTGTTGATCTCAACACATCTGCACCAGGTTACCTCATTATATCATTCGGTAACTTAAACTTTTGTTTAATTTTTCATTTGATTTTTGTAATTATTATCTCTATTAGAACTTATTTATATTTGTTATTTATCATTTTAAAGTTATTCTATCTATTTTAGGCTCTTCTATGTTTTCATTTTATTACTAATCATATAATTGGAATGTAGTAACATTGGTTCAATGTTTCACATGTCCCTTGTATTTAATTATTTTTATCTTGAATTGAACCGGTTTTTGATTCCTTACATTTACGAAATTAGTCAACTTGATTACCTTGCTATAACCTAACTGTAAGGTGTTTGATTCTTAAGTGGCATAAGTATTATAGTGAAAATTGAAGAACCAAAGTGTTAGCTACATGGTTTGCCATATATTTAGGTTTTGTATATGTATCTGTGTTGCTAACAATAGTTTGCAATTAGGAAATAAATTATTCATAGTTACTATTTACCTCTAACTAAAGGATTTTCTGAACATATAATTGCAGTTAAATTCTTGTATTTTGACAACCCATTATTTTTTACAATGGTTAAGTTGTGAAATTTAATATGACATTGATTAGTGTGTATAGTGTTATTGTCCAGATATATTATGGATTAATATTAATGTACTTTGCATAATAATATGTCTTCTTATGGAGAGATTATGGATTCCATATAGTTTATAGATGCCATAGTTTATAGTACTGTTCTAATGATGGTTATACTTTATTGTAATATATATTTGCATTTTAAATGGTAACAACAATGTGAGTTATGTAAAAGTTGAGCGTTGTTATTTCAGAGGAAGCTTCTTTGTTTCTTAATTGCTAAAAAGAAAGTGATTGGAATTTAAATACCTTGTTCTAGTTGAATCCAAAATGGATAAAAAAGAAAAATTATGTATTCTATAAGTTTAATATCAAATTGTTCAAAATGGATAAAAATTAATGTATGTGCAAAACATACTGAACTCTAATTAAATGCATGGTTATTGGTTCATTGAATTCAACATGTAGTTTATTTGCTTGTGCCATAGTAATATGGTATAATTCTTAAATTTGGGCCTATGAGTTGAACATTAGGCTGATGCATTATAAAATTAATAATGCGGTTCAACAACTGTCGTCTTTAGTTTACTACAAACTGATTCTAATTTGCTAAAGGTAAGATAATGTTGTTATATTTCTACCTTTTTGCAAGAAAAATACAAGTTGTAAAAACTCAAGACGCATAAGGAGAAACTTATATGGTTGATACCAATTATTAAACTATTAATCAATAAGTAATTCTAGATACTAAGAAAAGAAATATGCTTCAAGACACTTACCAATACACAGGCTTAGCCGAAAGAAATATCTTAAACACTTATTTGACTAATACATTCATATGCTGAATTGCATGATATTCCGTTTTTATTTTAAACGGTTCTTACACATTCACACTTACCAATACACTGGCTCAGCCAAAACATGTAAATCACTTGGGCTCAACCTGCAAGGATCAATATTTATCATGGACCCAAAACTAGGCTCACTTGCCCAATTTTAACTTGATATCATAACTTTAAAGTTTGCAACATTATGGATTAGATACTGTATCAGTGTTGCTTATAGTTAGGCTAAGATATGCTCAACCTATAAAGCTACTAATATTGCAAATGTACAGTTATTTCCACTAGTTTTAAAAATTAATCATTTCCACCATGTAATTGAATTAATGATAATTCTGATAGGTTGTGGTAATTTTAGTTTGGATATTTGCTTTTGTACCCAAAATAATGTTATACATTTTATTTTCAGTATGGTGCAATATTAAATAAACTAAATATATACTATGTTGCTAAAACTATATGATTTTACATAAAAATTGTAACACTATTATGATAATTGACCTTATTTTGCCCTCCAATGTTGACAGGTGACCCAATTTGTTGCAACTTACAATCATGAGTTTTGGTTCACTGATAAGAAGTTTGTTACTCTCTTCATATACTGATTCCGATGAGTCTTTTTTACCGCTGATCTTTAACTATGCTTGTAAATCAAAGTTGGATTTTAACTATATTTAAATTCAAGTTCATTCGGCAATTGTTTTATTTTTATCATGGGATGGTTCAGTCCTAATTCTTAATAATTTTAGCATTCCACATATTCTTACTAATCATGGGATGGTACATTATTAAGCAAGCTACTACATAGTGTAGACATGTGTGTTTAATTAAAGCCATGAATCAGTAACCAATTAATGTTGAGTACGTTTTATTTGCTGAGTCACCTTGCTAATTTCAAATATGGATAACATATATTCACCAATTTTGTACTAAGTTATAATATGTTTTACATGATTTTAATATTTTAGAACTATATATTTCTAAACAAGTCCTGTTGTGAAGTACAAACCAAACAGTGGATCCAACAAAATAGGAGTGAAGTACGAACAAATTAGATCAGAATATAATATTTGCATTCCCGTTAATGAAGTGATTCCCTCATGTTAATTAGCTAACAAGTTTTATAAGCGTTTTGTACATCCACAACCAGTTAGTTGGATCCATCGAACAATATTTTTTCACTCAAAATGTGAATGTGATTTGATACAAGTTACACTCTATGTTCACTTGATGCAATATTTCAAAAGATTAGATAGGACCACTTGTACTAATTATTTATATCCTAGATTAAGTCAATATCCAGTTATGTTTGAATTTGAGGATATAATATTTTCTACTTAAAGTGCTAATGCAAATTTATTATTATATAATAATAACATCTGGAACAAATATTTTGGTAAAGAAATTAAGTTGTATTTGAACGAAAAATACGTACATATGTATTACAACATGTAAATCAACCCCTATATTTATGGTTATCCGAAGTAATTTTTCATCTTAGATATTGTAGTTCGATGTGGATCCTCATTTATATTGCCTTTAGTTATTGTAATATGGCAATCAATTTTCAACTAAAAAGCTACTTTTTATATGTTCAGAGAATAACTAGGATAAGAGAATATTATTGTAGAGGAGAGATAAAGGAATGCATGAGAGGATATCTCTGCTTCTCATTCACAAAGAGAAACATAGTGGTATGCTTTTTTTCATTTCTACTTTTTTGTACTTTATCATAACATATCATATGATTTAAATGGATTTTTATCTAGCAATAGTGACTAATTAATTGTGTTTCTTGAAAGTGTACGTAACACCGCTAATTTTTAATAACATTATCCAGGAGATTTAATTAGATAAATTAAATAGAATAATGTAAATAATTAGAGTGATAAGGGGATTGAGATTTGAAAATAAAATTATGGGTCGTGCTTAATTGTTTAAATGGGCTTAAGAATGGTTTATAGGCTAATTAATTTACAAAAGGGCATATTGGGAAATAACCGCACCTTATTACCATAACGCTCATATATATTCTCGTTCCTTATACCATTCACGTTCATTTCTCATTTTCACAAAACATAAAACGTAAACATGAGAGAAGAATAACCGGCTTCCTAAGGAAAAAAAGAGGAGAAAAATTAAATCAAGGCTAGGGATTTAAGCAAGGGGATTAATCTCAATCAAATCTCAATTTCCTTATCTTAATCAAGGTGAATAATAATATATATCATCTTTATTTTATGTTTATGATCATTTGTTTTCGGATTTAAGATTAAATCCATTTTAGTGATAATTTGGATGATGATATGCTCGGATTATAACATGTTTGATTTAAACAAAAATTGTTTAAATATAATTTTATACGGTTTTCGGGGTAAAACCGATTATAATGATTTTTATATGCCATGAGGAATTTATGTGTTATGTAAAACATGATTTTGGAGTTGGGTTTTAATTTTCATTATTTTCCAGATTATGGGGAATTGATTATGAATTTTCAAAGGAAAATATGGTTAATTAGGTTTAGAAATTTATTTCAGAAATTATATTGAGAATTTGGGTCTGAAATTTAGATATGTTAGATAACATATTAAAAGTGAATTTCTGTGATTTTTGGGGATTTTTCCTAAGTTATTTGCTATGAGAATTAAATTATTTTGAAAGGAGGACATAAACGATTTAATTGTTTTGCTTAATGGAAGGGCTTATTTGTTAAATTAATCTTGGTTTAGATTTGAAATTAACCGGCAGTTATTTTTGTAAAGAATTTGAAAAGTTTTGGCAACCAATCACAGGTTTACATGTAGGTAGGTTAGTTAGAAAGTATTTGTTTTAATTAGCAATAAATTAGTTTTACCCAGAAAAGTGAGTTCCGCCTCTTTCAGAAGCACCTTTCGACCTTATGCTTCCGCCTTCAATCAAGTCGAAACCCTACAAAGCCGAAACCAATACACAAGGTATCAACGTTAGTACGTAGTGGATTGGAGAAAGGAGGAAGGCATGGTGTCGAAGGCATTGCTTCCGATGGGGTCGAAACCATTGCTTTGTTTTCAAATGTTAAGTGCCTTCTTTGTTTTACTGAAAACTTTCGATGTAGTCGAAACGTATACTTTCGAAAGGGGTTTTCGAAATAGCTTTCGAAGAGGGTTGCCATCTTATGTTTAAAAATATAGGTTTTCGAATGAGTTCCTTCATTTGTAAAATAATACTTTCGAAAGTAGTGGTTTCGACCTGGTCGAAACCCTTATATCGTTCTTTTGCCTTTCGAATGTATTGAAGTCATCAATGCTTTCGAAAGGTAGTTTTTGTTTTAAAGATGTACTAAGCCACCGCCTAAAAGCTTTCAAAAGGGTTCAAGGGTTTCGAAGGCAATGGCTTCGAAAGGGGGTTTTGATGCTATCCTTCAAATTTTTACTTATTGTTTTGAAGCTCTCGAAAGGGTGGTTCCGAAGCCATCCAGTTTTCCCCAAACACTTTTATACAATGAATAATGGTTTTGAAAGGGATACTTTCTTTTATGTTCACTTTGACCCAAAAGATATTTTAAAGAAAAACCTAATGGTTTAGAAAGGGGTACTTTCAATAGTTTCGAAAGGGGTACTTTCATATAGTTTCAAAGCTATGCTTCTATAATTGAAAGGTTCACTTTAATACATTCGAAATATTTCGAAAGGAAGGTTTTAAAGTGTTTCGAAAGGCAGGAGTCTAGTGTTTTGGAAAGAAGAGTTTAATGCTTTTGAAAGGAAGTTTTCCAATGGTTTCGAAAGAAAGAATTAAATGTTTCGAAAGCCTTAGTTTTTAAAACAAATAACTCAATCTCATTTTAAAGGAAAACCATGGCATAACAAAAGAGTTTTGAAATGATTTAAGTAAGGAGTTTTTGAAGAAGTTTTTATTGATTAATAGGTTAAAGGGATTAACCAAGTTATATATAGAAGGATTTTAAGGATATTAAACCATAGGTGTTGGTATTATTATGTTATTATGTTTACTTCTTCACACACACACACACACACACACACACACACACATATATATATATATATATATATTCACATTGTAATGGACTCATAACTCTATTTTGGGAAATGGCAGAATAACCAGCTAGGTTAACCCAGTAGTGAATATAAATTAAGTTATTGGCAAGTTATTGGAGTTACTAGGATAAGAGGAAAGTTATTGGATTTACCAATAGGTTCAGGAAGAACCCATGAAGCAATAATGTTATTGGCAGGGGCCAATAGGTTTTTAGTGATCTCATGAAAACTATGAAATATGATAGGGAGTCAATAAATTTAAACAGATTAATAGTAAGCCTATGAAAACTATGAAATTGGACAGGGAGTCCATAAACATTAAACAGGTTATTAGTCAGCCCATGAAAACTAATAGGCTAAAAGTAACCCTAATAACTATAACTGAGACAAATAGTCAAAATGAATGAAGATGGGAAATCAAGAATTGATTTACTTGTTTGCATATCATCATATTATTTTGAGATGTTTTAACCATTGTGGATGCAGGAGCACAGTATATGGTTTTATAAAGGTTTTAGGATACTAGTGAGGGGAAAACCCGTTCTGTTAAGCGGCATAGTCTCACTTGATATCTTAATGGTTTGAGATAGTAGATTATTATTCATACCAGGCTTTATGTCTGACTCGAAGTTTATATTTTTCCCTTAAACTCTCGGGTAGTCAGTTGATTTTGAGTAGTTTGGGAGTTGAGGTTTTCAGGTACCTCTTTAGACGAATAAGCTTCCGGAGAAGTGCATGAGGCATGATAGCTATTTAGATTCTCTTTTATTTTGATTCCACTATGTTGTTGTTGCAAAGGAAAATTTGTTTAATTGCCTATATATACTCTAATCATCCAAGAGGGCATCTTCATATGTCGCTCTTGGCGTATGTTGTAATAAATATATTTTCTCCATATGTGGTTAACGATTGTGGGAATTATGTAATGAATTTGCAATACTTTGAAATGGAATAAGAAATTTATTTGTTGATTTTAATTTTTTTCCATATCCTTGTGTTTCTGTTATATCAATGTATCTAACTTTACTGTATTTGGTCCTCGAGGATTAATAACTATGGATGACTGCAGCATCCGTAGCTGTTAGTTTTAGGCCTCCAAGTAGGGGATGTTACAAGTTGGTATCAGAGCATAGGTTTATGAAACTTAAAAGAAATTTAAACCTAAAATATTTTCAAAACCTAATCTAATGAATCGGAAAATTAGACCGGGGTTTGGGTTAACGCTATAGTATCATACTTGCACTACAAGAAATTTTATTTTTTTGTAGCGCTCAAAAAACGCTACAAAAACTTTTGGTGGCGTTTTGATAATCGTTACGAGAAAAAATGCCACTAAAAATCCATGATTTTTTGTTGCATTTATTTTAACGCCACTATAAATGCATTTTTGGCAGCGTTTTTCAAACGCCACCATAAATCTTTTTGTAGCGTTTAAAAAACGTCACCAAAAGATTTTTTGGCGCTACTAATAGAATTTCCAACTTTACCCCTGTTTTACGGTTGCATTTACTCAACGCCACTATATATATTTCGGTAGCATTTTCGAAACGCTACTAAAAGTTGTTTATTATTTTACACCATTTTTTCATGCTATTATTTCCTGTTAATTGTCTATTTTGGTTCTATTATATCAATCAACAATCACTCACATAATCATCATATTCAAATAAGTTAAAAAACACATTAACCATATAATCAAATAAAATATCCATAACCATTCCAATACAATAGTTTTTCGACAAAATGACCTAACTCACATACAATAACCATTTGTATACAAATTTACACATCGGTTACTAATAAATGTTATATCTAACTAGTGCTAACAAAACGTTTGATTACCCATAATTCTTTGTTGCATACACAAGTGAAAGCTAGCATCATCAAGTCCAAATTTGCTCTCTTCAAAAGTCAGATGCCTACACAAGTGAAAGCACAACAGATAGTCAAACAATTACGTTAACTTGTAGGACTTCAAATATGAGATCAAACATCTACAACATTATACAAGTATATCATACTATAAATGATGTCATATAAATTATCAAAGTTATAAAAAAATGAAATAAAGTCACCGGTATTGGTATTGAGTTGGTGCTACAGTGTGCTGTATCATCGAACCACTATAACATACGATTGAGAAAGGGTCGATGTCTGATTTGTGGTTAGTAAGTAAAGCAAATGATTGCATCATTTGAAGCATTGAATATAATAAACTAGATTTGAAATTCCAGATGAAAATGTGGTATAAAACAATGACATCTAACATGTTAGATGAAACAAACGCATGTGTGTTATTATGTAACGAAGAGAATATAAAAGCTGATTATTAAAACGAATAAGGTAAGCTAAAGAAAAACATATATTAAGGTAAAATGAATTGTTAAAAAAGGGAGTATCTAAGTTGGAGATGCTTGAGGCTGCTCAATACTGCTCCCCTGGTTCATTGCACCTGCTAAATTATTCTTTCGTTGTGATGTGTTTTTATCGAATTTACAATTTGTGCACCCTGATCTTTGGAACCAACCAACATCTCTTTTGTTTAAATTGAAAAAAAAGAAGAAGAAAAAAATCATATGATACGAAGCAGCACAAATGTGTAACTTTATATAAAATTACAACTAATTTCAATCTTATATGAACTTTCACATGAAGACATATGCACGTAATAACAAAACAAAAACAATACTCACAATATCTAATGCCATCTGTACACGGCTTCTCCAGCCTAATTTTGTCGTGTTTCTTTGAAGCAATCTAAACAAACTTCCACTAAATAGAATGATAAAGTTAGAACAAAACTACAGACAGTACCCGATTGAACCACAAAAACTAAACTATATTGAATGCTAACTGTAATTGCCATACATGTATAGATGCACAAATTATATGATTGGAGTTTGAGAATATTTGTGTACATGTATAATAAATATTGACGTAATGTAAAATGTTATACCAAACGAAACATTTTAGAGCTAAAGTAGTCACCGGTGCATGTTATGCTTCTCATTTTACAGTGGTACAAAATTTCTTAGTTGGATTATATACTCAAAATGTATGGGCGAAATGTTTTTTGAAGGAAAAATGATCTTCATGCTCAGTATGAAATAGCAGCACCATGAACAACACTTTTTACACATTATTCATAAAAAAACATGCTCAAATGGGAGAAATTTTCCAGCTTCCAGCTAATAGTATGTGTATAACATGATTACATAGAAACGTTCATTAAGTCGGATCACTGTTGTACTATGGTAAAATAGATTTTAGCATATTTAGCAACTAAACTATTTTACAGTCACAAAGCACGCTGGTACAGTAACAGCGGGAATACCGATATGAGGCTGAATGTTGTATACATGTTTGAATACTGTTCTTTATAACCAGTATTTAAATCACTTGAAAATCAAAGTTTACGGGCTTGGATTCAAATATAGGTTGCTTCGATTGATGGTGGAAATTTAGTTATATATCAAAGATAAAAAAAAATATAAAGCAAGATATTAATCTACAGAAGCCCATGTTGCTTTTAACTAAAGTCAAATGAACATGAAGACCACTAGTTGTATACAACTATACATGTTATGGAATATTATCAAATATGAAGATTTGTAGACAAAAAAAATATCAGAGGCAATGCCAAAAGCATCTTCCAGTAGGTTATCTAAGCTCATGATTCCAAAATACATAAATCTAATTCATGAGTATCTATGTTAAAATACGTATTGCCGTCAACACCAATATTATCATGACCAATGAGGATCAAATGAAAATAGATTATCAGTTTGAAATCAAATACCTTTAATGCTGCCCCCGTGGGCATTCCACTAGCAACGTGCTTTTGGTCTGACACCGTAATGCTTGTATCATTACAAACAACAGCTATCTTTGCAATCATTTGAAGGTTTGCATCCATTTCTCCACTCGGAAAGTCATGGATTTTTCCATCACAAGGATCATAAGTAGTCCCATCAACCTTAATATCCTCAAACTATCTGTCCATCTCCCAGTAGCCAGTAGTCTAACAGCTGACATCTGATTAGTAGTCAAAGTCCCTGTCTTATCGGAACAAATCACGGTAGTGCATCCCAAAGTCATGGTTTATATTATTTGTTATTCAGAAATGAGAACATGCAAAAGCCTGAAAACCAACATAAAAACATGCAGAAGCCTATCAGTAAATTGTTTACTACACCTTATTTCAATCTTTTCCACTTGATGTTGAATTAAATATGCTTTCATATGTACAGATTTTTTTTACTTGATTTAGCTAATATAGTTCCTCCCCTGTATAAGTGCTTCCACAAATGGCAGGTATGAAGGTAAGAGTGGTAAAACTTATAAAAATATAAATTTGTTTATACATAACTACTAAATTAGTTAATTAAAAGTTGAAATGAAGCATTGCCATAAAGTCATCATTGCAATTCAAGATTTGGAAAATACAAAGTGGAAATTGTTATAGTAAATGAAGGAAAGTATACAATTTAACAACAGGTCATCGAGATTTAAACAAAAAAGTATAAATTAATGATTGTAATTTGATATGGTATTAAGTATAGGCTGAATGTAAAACAAGTAGATTAAAATGTAGGTAATTCATACTTGATCATAGAAAGTGATATACCATGTTAACAATCGTCAAAACCTATAAATAAACAGGTGAAATCTTTTAGATGGTGATCGGTAGATGTAAACAACACATGTATTAATTCCAGTATCGATATTTCATTATATATTGATCACCAATTTCTGATCAGTGCCACTTTAATTTTGACACCTATGTAGGTTAGAATTTATTTTTCGTTTTACACTTTACATAATTAATGGGCCTACTGTAATGTTGTTGGAATCTTATAGTGCATAGACAGTAAATGAACCTATTGCGGTTAAGAAGTCCAAATGATCCATAGCAGAACTGTTGAGTTTCAATTGAAGTAAAGAAGACGAGGCTTAAACATACAAGTCGTCACCGTCAATAAGGTAAGGACATTCAACACCCACGTGATCGAAATCACAAAGAGGACAAGGGAGGAGCATACGAACTCCTTCGTAAAGTACATAATACTTTTCTTTGTCAGGGCAGCTCATATAGTTGTGATCGAAAAAACATTTATGTATTCTGCAGTATTCTCACCTTTTTGCTTTGACGATTTCGCTGGAAATGCCATCATCTCTGACTGCCTTCGCCTTTTCTACTTCATCTCCTGTGCCAACGTATAATGCATGCAAACATGGTCACAGATGATAAGTTGAATAATTCATTAAACAATATATCATCTTACTGCATGAAAGATAAAAAGTTGTAAATGAAAGGTAGGTGGATATCATACCAGGAGCATGGATCAGCTTAGGGTCTGCTGGAGGCTTCTCATGGGTGGTAAGCTTAGGCTGCTTCTCTGCTTCGATCATATCATTCCCCCCCTTGGATCCTCGTTCAGCAGGAGTTACATTCCCGGCCGTCTTTGACATCTAACAATTCAGTAAATATGCACATATATCATTAGTGCTAAAAGTAATTAAAATGAAAATGCATACAATTATATAATGGTAAGAATCGTAAGATAACATCTGGAAGTTACCCAACTCCAACAATGGCACTTAACAAACTGTATGAAATTACTTATATATTTGTTCATACAAAGAGTTAACAGTACCCAACTACACATAAGCCAGATTGGAGTCACCAATTCGCCGTCGTAATCGAGTCGCCATCGTCGGTCAAAGTCTGGAGTCGCGAGCCACCCGCGTCGTATGCTATGCTGGCGGCCTGGCGCTATTGGTCTTTGCCTCTTCCTTAGTCGCAAAGCCTAATCGATCGCAGGATGATTGGGGTGAACGGAGGGACGAGAGTATTCATTTCCTGGTCGAAGAGGAAAGGAAATGATTTTGCTTTTAGGTTTGGGGATTTTGGGGCTTAGCAATTTAGGGATAGTTTGAGGGGAGAATGAAGTAAATTCAGATGCAAAGTGATCGATGAAAAAGGAAAGCGGGTAGATGAAAAAGTAAATAAAAAATTTTCGTCAAATATTTTTTACTTTACCCGCTGGTGCAAAGCGGGAACGTGAAATCTTTTTAGCCGCATTTATATTTTTTAGGGAAATACTTTTTGGTTGCATTTAGAAAGAAACGTCATCAATTTTTGCAACTATAAATGGTTTTTCTTGTAGTGTTGTATTTGATATACATACATATATATATATATATATATATATATATATACATACATATATATATATATATTAGTACATATTCCCCTCTCTCTTAAACCGTTCTTCTGTATCTTACTAAGGTTTGTATGCAGATTTACAAGAAAGAAGATATGGAGGCAGGAAACGGAAGAGGAAATCTTAGTGGAGGAATCACCACAACCAATGGAAATGCTCGACCCACCAAAAGGAACCCGGGTCGACAGGCTAATGCTAAGCAAAATGCAGATGCCGATGTGGGTGCGGGAAATCCACCAGTAGGTATGGGGGAAAAGTATCAGTTCTTTGTCAATATGATGCTAGCAGGAGCTCCAGCTGGTGTTGCTGGAAATGTTGGAGGAGCTAATCATGTGGCTCCAGTTGGGAATAATTATGCTAAGCTGAGCAGAGATTACACCAGTCTTTGTGGAAAGCCATTTATAGGGACGGAGAATGCCATAGAGGTAGAGAATTGGTTGTTGCATTGTGAGAGGATATTTGTTGATTTGGGTTTAGATGATGAGCAGAAGAGAAGCTTGGCCTCTAGGCAGTTGCAAGGGTCAGCACTTCATTGGTGGAATAGTGTTACTATCGGAGTTCCGGACGAGGAATTGACTTGGGCTGATTTTTGAAGGAGATTTGAACATAGATTTATGTCTGAGGTTGCGAAATCAGCACAGTTGAGGAAGTTTTTGGATCTGGAGCAGGGAGAGATGTCGGTTGTTGAGTATGCCACTAAGTTTGATGATTTGTCCTGTTATGGATATAATACTATATACACCGTCATTAGGAGGAACGAGAGGTTCATTAAGGGACTGAGGCCCGAGATTGCTAGGGAGACCCTACCACATCTTCGTGATCCTAGTAATGTAGTGGTGGAGATGGCAATTCGCTATGAGGAGATGCTTGCTATTTGTGCTAGAGAGAACCAGTTGAAATCCAGGGTTCTCAGGGGAAGAAAAGAAAGTTCTTTAAGAAGAAGAGAAGCCAGAAGGGGGAGGCAGCCAAGAAGGCAGAGGCTGATTTAGTTTGCTTCAAGTATGACAGGAAAGGTCATTATGTGCATGAGTGTTGGTCAAGCAAGGGGAAGAAGGCTGCAGAAAAGAAGAATGTCAAGTGCTTCAACTATGACAGAGTTGGGCATTATAAGGATCAGTGTCAAGAAATAGTCAAGGCGGACAAGGGAAAGGTTTTTGTTGTTAGACGATCATCTACTAGGCCAACTGCAGCTGAAAAAGGGAAGACTATGATGGAAGGTACATTTTTGATTTAGATTATACCAATTAGGGTATTATTTGATAGTGGTGCATCACATTCATTTATGTCTTAGAGTTTGGTTGATAGGTTATGCTTAGAACCCACATGCCTTGTTACTTCCTTAAGGGTTGTGAATCCAATAGGAGGGTCTGCAACTCTAGGGATGAGATGTGAGTCGTGACCAGTTAGAACTTGACTTGTTAGGTCAGAAGTTTGCATACAATCTATATGTTTTCGATTTCGTAGATTTCAGAATCATTTTGGGTATGGATTGGTTGAGTAAGTATAAGGCTAGGATATGTTGCCATGATGGGGAGATATCACTAAGACACCCTGATAGTCATGACTAAATCATACTCTCGGTGGAGAATTCTGACCGGAGTAGTTTTGCTTTATTAAGTGCTATGGAAGTGGGAGAAGAGCTAAGTCAGGTTCGTGTAGCAAGAGAGTTTTTAGATGTTTTTGAGCCGGTCACAGGACTACCACCAAAACGAGCTGTTGAGTTTCGGATAGATCTTGTGCCAGGAGCTGAACCTGTGAGTAGACCACCTAGCAGAATGACACCTACTAAGATGAAGGAATGGAAGGTGCAGCTAGTGGATCTAGAAGGAAGTTATTTTATCAGACCAAGCAGTTCTCCTTGGGGAGTGGCCATGATATTCGTAAAGAAACCAAATGGGTCATTGAGGATGTGTATCGATTATCGTAAGTTGAACAAGAAGATGATTAAGAATAAGTATCCTTTTCCAAGAATTGATGATCTATTTGATCAGTTTTGTGGAGCCAGAGTGTTTTCCTAGTTGGATTTGGCGAAAGGTTTCCATCAGTTAAGAGTTGCAGAGGATAATATTCCTTAGACAGTATTTCAAACTGGGTATGGTTCGTATGAGTGGTTAGTAATGCCATTCGGGTTAACGAATGCACCTGCTTTCTTCGTGGATTTGATGAACCGAGTTTTTTGAGAGTACTTGGATAGGTTCGTGTTGGTGTTTATAGATGACATTTTAGTGTACCCTAAGCATGAGAGAGAGCATGAAGATCATCTTAGAGTTGTGCTTGAAACGCTGAGGCAGCATTAACTGAAGGCGAAGTTTTCCAAGTGTCATTTTTGGAAGAAAGAGATCAAATTTCTTGGTCACGTGGTAATAATTGGAAGAGACCAGAGTCGGTGACTGAGATTAGAAGTTTTCTTAGACTTGCTGGCTATCATCTGAGACTCATCAAGGATTTCTCGCGGATAGCAGCACCTTTGACTAAGCTAACCAGGAAGGATGTGAAGTATGTCTGGTCCAACAAATGTGAGGAAGCATTCCTTAAGTTTAAGCATTTGTTGACCAATGCACCTGTGTTAGTAGTTCCAAACGGAAACCAAGGGTTGGTGGTGTATACCAATGCATGCGGAACTGAATTAGGAGCTGTGCTGATGCAGAAGGGTAAAGTTATTGCCTACGCTTCACAACAGCTTATACCGCATGAAGTGAGATATCCTACTCATGATTTAGAGTTGGCTACGGTGATTTTCACATTGAAGATTTGGAGACATTATCTCTTGGGGGGGAGATTTGAGCTATACATGGATCATAAGTCTTTAAGGTACTTATTCTCTCAGAAGGAGCTGAATATGAGACAGCAGAGGTGGCTGGAGTTTTTAGCTGCTTATGATTTTGGTATAGAGTATACTCCTAGGAAAGGAAATAAAGTAGTGGATTCTCTTAGCAGAAGACATCAGAATATGGTGTTAGCTATGTTGGTAGAATGGAAGGATTTGGAAGCTTTGACTAATTGTAGTGTGCAGTTAAGATCGACTGCTAGTTCTAGTCAAAGTATAACCATGTTGTCCTGTTCAGAAGTTCTACCAGTGTTGATCGAAAGGATTGCTTCTAAGCAGAAAGAGGATCCAGTATTAGCCGAGAGGATTACAAGGCTTGAGGTTTGAAATGAGATCGATGATCTGAAAGATTTCAGTCTGACTAGAGGGGATGGTTGAGAAAGAAGGGACAATTATGTGTTCCGAATGTGGAGGACTTGAGAAAAGTAGTTCTTGGAGAATTTCATCAATCCAAGTTTACGATTCATCCTGAAGGGACCAAGATGTATCAAGATATGAAGAGGATCTTCTATTGGGAAGGAATGAAGAGGGATGTTGGCTTGTGGGTTAGGCAGTGTGCAAACTGTCAACAAGTGAAGGCCGAACATCAGAAGCCGAGTGGGTTGCTTAAACCTTTAGAGATTCCAGTTTGGAAATGGGATCGATATCTATGGATTTTATTGACGGGTTGTCAAGGTCAAATATGGAAAATGAAAGTATATGGGTCACAGTGGATAGATTGACCAAGAGTGCCCATTTCATTCCAGTCAAGTCTACCAAAACGACACCTGTTTTAGCTAAGTTGTTCATGAAGAACATAGTTAGACTACATGGGATTTCTAGTAGTATAGTCAACGACATAGATGCTTTGTTTACTAGTGAATTCCGGAAGAGTTTACAGGATGTGTTAGGCACTAAGCTCAAGATGAGTACTACGTATCACCCTCAGAAGAATAGGCAGACAAAGAGAGTCAATAAGGTACTCGAGGATTTATTGAGAGCTTGTATATTAGACTTTGGTGGACCTTGGGAAGATCACTAACATTTGGTTGAGTTTTCCTATAATAATTGATATCGGACTAGTATATGAATGGCGCCTTTTGAAGCTTTGTATGAAAGGCCATGCAAATCACCAGCATGTTGGTTAGAGACTGGAGATAGATTGGTCTTAGGTCCAGGTCTGGTTAGAGAGACGACAAAGAAGATTGAGTTGATTTGAGAAAGGATGAAGGAAAAGCTCAGTCTATGCAGAAAAGTTACGCATATAAGAGACGTAAAGATCTAGAATTCTCAATTGGTGATAAGATTTTCATTAAAGTATCACCGATGAAGGGTATTGTAATGACCCTAATTTTTAGTAACATTATTTAGGATATTTACACAACAAGAAAAATGTTTATCAATAGCAAACCAGTACAGCGTTGAAATGCACCGCATCATCTTTAATTATTTTAAAGGCAAATTAGGGGTCAATACGGCGCAATTTTCACGCTATTCCAGGCCTCCGAAAAAGCTTAAACAACTTGGCGGTATATTCTTTTCCTTTCCTTCTCATATTTACCTATTCTCAAAATCCCTTTTCCTCATGTTCTCACTTACAAAGCCCTAAATTCCTCATCCGACTTTTGATCGAGCCATGGCCAATTAATTCGTGGTATTAAGAAATCATTCGTAGCTCTATCGCCGCCGTTCTTTAGTTGACGACGAGAGAGACTTCAGGATTTGCTCAAATCTATTGGAACCAAGTTCACGTAAGTTAATTTTTTTAGTTAATGGATGGAAACTGTAGCTGTTAAATTGTTGTTTTAGGATCTGTTTTCATTTGGCTTTCTTTTAATCTGAAATTTATGTAGTTTATGCGGTTTTGTGTTTCAAATGGAATTTTTATTGAAAGGTGACATATCCTTTTATTTACAGTTTGTAATTTTGGGTATAATTGAATTTGGGGTTGTCATGGACCAGTGATAGTGAGTTTTTTGATCCTTATGCAAGTGTTCTTTTATTTCCATTTAGGAGTTTCAATTTATGTTGTCATAAACCTTTAACTAAAGTTTTTATATAGTTATATAAGTAGATTATTCTAGAAATGATAAAGCATTGGATGAAATATTCATGTTATACGAGTATATTATATACATTATTCGTTCAACTGGTATTTTCCCCAGTCTACGTTACTTAACTAAATACTCTTGATGATATTTGCATATATACTTTTTTTATTAGCTTGCACTATTCACTTAACTGTGTTTAAATTGACTTTCACTACCTTAATTCTATCAATATGCTGCAACATTAAGCTAGACTTTTATCATTCAGGTAATGGTACCACCATACCATTATGCCACTGTTTTATTTTAAGACCACCAGGCGAGTTGAAGTATATCAATCTATAGTTTGTACATTAAGGTTCTGGATTTCAGAACGTTCAATAAAAATAGGGACCGTTGAATCATACCGAGCTATGTCAGGAAAATAAGTTGATGCTCATGAATATATTCTGCCTATTTTGTATCCTCTATATTATCGGAATGTCTTATTTTGGCATCTGTTGACACAATGGTTAAACAAAAAATGATTATTATACATAAACTTATGGGCTCGTGTCTACTTAAGGTCTATTAAACAAGATGAGAACTTAAAATATTATTTGGATTCCTACACACTTACCAAATCAAGTTAGTTATATGGGGTGGCTAATATTGTCTTTATACATTTTGCTTGTTGATAAACTTTCGTGGGTACAAGTTTCTCTCAGCAGAGAAGAATCACAAACTATGCTTTATGCCTTGAAAAAAAGTAAATTTTCATATGTATCATGCACAGGATCTTATTCAGTTAAATATAATAACATATTATTACATTAATAAAATATCACGTTTGAAAAGCCTTGGCATTTGACACACTGGTATCATGAAATTGCTATTGATGAACTGAGGTTTATAAGGGATATTGGCTATGAAAATTCCTTATTTTAAATTTTTTATCCCTGGTTTAGTTCGTCGTCGGTCTGTTATATATGTGTACCCTTTTGTGTATCCTCAACGTGTTCTTTTAGCTTTTTTATGATGATCAAAACTTTATATATTTTTTTTTATTTAAAAAAAACCTGAATCCATTACATTTATATGACAAAAAATCATATATAAAAAAAAGTATGAAAGCAAGTAAGCACACCTTACAAAGTACAAACCTACATACACAGTTTAATCCAAACACATCTTTAACGGGTAAAATCCAAATAACGATCTTCCTCCTTTTACTTTATACAATGATTTTGAAAAATCTTTTACTTGTACTATTATCAATGCTGAATTATACACCTTTTACTTATACTATCATGGAAGCTTAATCATATGCCTCTTTATCTATATACATGTTTATTATCTCTTAACACTACGAGCAAGTAAAAAAAAGAACTTCTAAATGTTAAACATTTTTGCAGCTATAAAGGGAACGATGCGAGCCATCCTGGTTTTTCTAACAATGCAAAGCTCAATGGTCGTATCTGTTTGCACAAAAAATGGACAAACACCTCAAAGTCGTATGATTTAGTAGATCTTATGTTGTTCTTAGTGGTTTGAGTGATTTATGCAAATATAAGAAAAGCAGGGGCTAAACTGTAAAAAGACACGCAGATTTATAGTGGTTCAGCCAGAATATGCCTACGTCCACTTTATATGTTATTTCTCTTCTCTTGTTTAGATTACAAGTACAAAGCTTTGATACAAGTAAAAGAAAGTTGTTTGAAAGTTCCATCCGTGCTTGAGCTTTCAAACTTGTCCCCATTGCTGTACCCCTGCCCCTCTATTTATAGAGTGAGGTTGGGAGCAGGGGTCTGGGATGTATATAGCCGCTGGTGGGCCTAGGCTGATGTGATCTGGCCTGGCACGTGTTGGTCCGGTATTGGGTTGGTCCGGCGATGGTTGGTCCGGCATGGAGTTGGTATGGAGATGAGTTGGTCCGGCATCTTGGTCCGGCAGTGAGTTGATATGGAGATGAGTTGGTCCGACATCTTGGTCCGGCAGTGAGCTGATATGGAGTTGAGTTGGTCCGGTAGTGAGTTGATATTGAGATGAGTTGGTCCGGCATCTTGGTCCGGCAGTGAGCTGATATGGAGTTGGTCCGGTGGAAGGAGACGAGTGGATCGGCGTTGCTTCATTTGGTGGTTGAACCGGTGATGCTGGTTCGGTATTGATGTGGAGACGTTTGGTTCGGTAGGTGTCGGTCCGGTCATGAAAATTCACCCAACATTTGCCCCCCAAAGCA
This sequence comes from Allium fistulosum, assembly GCA_030737815.1. Taxonomy (NCBI): domain Eukaryota; kingdom Viridiplantae; phylum Streptophyta; class Magnoliopsida; order Asparagales; family Amaryllidaceae; genus Allium; species Allium fistulosum. The sequence goes on along the minus strand of CM060903.1, from coordinate 1,362,212,730 downwards.
GGGCATATGTTTAACATATGTTGTGCTTTGTTTTAGTTTGTCGAACTCATTCGGCCTGAGAACCGAACCGGCTGGTCCGGTCAAACAACCTCCCCCTATAAGTATGGGACTTGTGTCTCCACCATTCCTTACCGTTTGAAGATAGCCAAATCGAAATTCTCGTCTGCCGAATCAAAGTTATTGCCGGATCATCCTCGACTACCGAATCAGGTAGTTACCGAATGGCTCTCATATTTTGAATTACCGAATGAATCTGCACCATAAGTACTTGAGTGCAGAATGAGTTCTGATATTGGGAATGCCGAACGAACCTTGATGTTGGGAATGCCGAATGAACTTGCAGTATTGGGAATGCCGAATGAACTTGTAGTATTGGGAATGCCGAATGAACTCCCAGGCCTCTCGGGCTTTTTAAATCACAAACGAAAACCCCAGACTGTTCGCACTTGCTTGTTTCATTCTTCTGCATCCTTCGCTCTAACAACGTGCTCTTTTTTGTGTTGCAGATAAATGTCTCAAAGAGTGGAAACCAGATCAGAGAAAAAGAGATCTCATGACAGAGAAGAGCCTTCCGCAATGCCCCCAGCTCAGCCAGGACCTGTCCGTCACGGGCCCGCCCCGAGATCATTAGTGGATGGATACGGTCCTCAGGAACTTCTTAACTCGCCTCCTGATTGCTTCCCTAACTTACTCAAGGGCGAGCAACTCGATGTTATATCTCGCTCCTTCGGGATCGACCGAGCACGTATGTTATTGCCGGATGCGGGAGTGATGCCGTATGATCCTCCCGAAGGATATTTTGCCTACAGCAGATACCATTGCATGTGTGGTGCCATCCCGCCTCTCAACGCCTGGGTAATCAGCTTTCTCACATATCTAAAGGTAGCTCCATTCCAGCTTCAGCCCAACTCTTATGCCATTCTGGTGAGTCTCTTCGTCATCTTCCAGAGGAGATATGGGCGTCCTCTTTCCAACCGGGAGATCCGGTATTTATACAACTTGAGAGGCTACAAGAAGGGGTCTCCCTACATCAGCTTGGAATCGGCCGTAACCTTTAAGCCGGTCCTGGATTTATACTCCAAGTACAGCATGTTCAAGAAGGAATGGTTCTTCGTCAGGGATGATTCTGTTTCTATTCGGTGCTTCACCTCCGGATGTAAGTCAAAGCTTCATTTTTAATTCCCGTTCTGGTTGCAATACTCTTTCTTATGTGTTTTTATTTTTTGCTAGCGACAGGTGGTTTTGCGGTCGTGGAGAATGACCGCCTGGTTCAGACGGCAGCAGAAATAGAAGCTATTACTGGGAGAGATAGGTCAGCTGCCTACCTGATCAGGAACGCCACACTCTTGGAGTACAACTTGATCCTTCCATAGCAGTCCGTGGTCAAGTAGAGGGACACGGCTGAAGAGAAGGCTGCCCAAGCTAAAGAAGGGGCCGAGTCGAAGAGTAGTAAAAGGAGGCCCTTTCCGAAACATCCGGTTGCCGGGGGGAAGAAGCTCAAAAAATCTGATGGTCCCTCTCCCAGCACATGTCCAGATATCCCAGAGGAGGGAGAGGTGGAGGAGGAGCAAGGCGAAGATGGAGGAGAAGGCGCTGGAGGTGGCGACGGTGTCGGGGCTTTGTCTTCTGGGCAAGTAGGTGAGATGCAAGAGTGGACGGATGATGCTTTCCGCCAAGCCTTCGAAGGTTTGGAGGGGACGGAGAAGTCCAATAGGGCCGATAAAGTTGGGACCGGTGTTGATCTATCTTCTAGGAGCGCCTCTACTGAAACAACTTCGGTGGTTCAAGGTGAATTTCACTTTACTCTTTTAATTCTTGAATGATGGTTTAATACATATTGGTGACACTTGGTTTTCATATCAGGAGCGGGTAAAACGGCCAAGACCTCGGATCTTCATCACGGGCTTGAACAATACAAGCTTTCCAAAGCTTCTGCTAAGCCGAAGCCCTCTACTAACCGCCCGGGAGGCGTAGTCGGCTATCGTCCTCTTCTCGGAGTTATCGAAGAAGATATACATAAGAGGAAGAGGAGTCGATCTTTGTCTGAACCTCTTCTTGAACACCCAGCCCCACTCCAGCCTATTTACGACATTACAGAGGAGGATACCGAGCTTGTGCCCTCTCCTCATCCGTCTGAGAACCCAACCGTCATCCCAATAGATCATCCGGGCTTAGCACGCAATCCGTTTGCGGGTCATCCGGACCTGGACCCGGCGTCTCATGATATCTCTTTTGATGAGGTTACTGGTGAGCACCTTCTTCCTCGCAATCCTATGGTAAGGGTGCTCGATGAGGCCAAGTCCCTGGACCTTGATTTGCTTACTACTCGGGTTGTCGCTATGGGGAATGAAGCTAAGGCAAATATCGATCGGGTTGCTGAGGAGACCAGGAAGTTGATGGGGCATCACGTCCGATTGGTCAAGGCCGGGGAGGAAATTGGGAGCGCCAACATAAGACTGCGGTTAGTGGTTTCCGATCAGGCCAAGCAACTGCTGATCAGGGCATCCAGATCTCTCAGCATGAGGCCGCCTCCAGACGTCTAAGGAAAACTATGGAAGAGGCTAGCCGAGCCGAACTGCGGAAAATGGAGGCTACTTGCAAGGAATGGATCGATATGGCCATTGCTACGGTGGATGAGGTTCGGAAAGTGGATCTTGAGCATATAGAGGAGTTATCTAGGAAGCTTGAGGTCGTAGAGCTTGCTCAGGCTAAGCTGAAGGAGGAGATGGAGGCGATGCGGGAATCCCTTCAGGCTGACTGCTTGAGATACCGATTGGAGAGAGAAGCTGCCGTTGAAAGGCTGTCAGCTTCCGAGGCCCGGATGAGGGAGTTTGAGGAGAATGAGGGGATGATGGACGAGATGCTCCAGGACATGTACTTCCGTACTTGGAAGCAGGGTAACCTATCCTGGATGGATGATTATCCCAGGGTCATGGCTAGGATTTATCTCCGGGCTCTGGAGGAGGCTAAGGCTGATGCGGATAAAGAGGGTGGAACGGTCTTCAGCATGGATGTGGTCACTGCCCAGTTTACCAAGGAGGAAAAAGTGGCGGTAAAGGAGGGTATGCGGTTGCTTGATGCTGAGGAGGCAGGTGTGAAAGTAGAGGATGACGACCAGGATGGTCAAGAAGCAGGTGCTGGTAAGTCTTCCTTTCTAGTCTTTCCGTTAACTTGGTTGCTTATCACTAACGAATTCTTTTTCTGACCGGACAGGTGGGCAACATGACAAGGACAAGACTCCGACGCAGTCGGCTCCTTGATTAGGCCTGGAAAATTCTTTTTGTGGACATGACATGGTTGTATATGTTAGTCTTAAACTAGTAAAGTAACTCTTAGGTGGTAATTTTTTGCTACTTGTAATAAATAGCTCTATTCTTGACGTGTAATTCTTTAACTTAAGCTGCTTTTGCCGTCTTTTGAATGTTTGTTGCTATTTTGACATGTTGTATGAGAAAATATAGCTATGCATATTCTTGTAATCAAATTGTGTTTGATGTCAGGTTCTTGTTTAAAACATAATTTTATGACTTGCAATGTTAGCGTGAGGCGTGAATAAATTATAGTCATGTGTTTACATATGAAAGAAGGAAATACCACCCTTTATATCTTGCTTGTAGATGGTAGCTTTGAATATCCTGTGTGACCGAGTAAGGGATGTGGTCTGGTATCTTGTCGTGGGCATCTGCTTCCATTAGTGAATGTTTCCTGCCCTGTGTCCTGCACTTCAGGGATTGTTACAGAGGATAGGAGAAAAGTTGCTTAAGTAAAATTGAAATATGTGAAAAAGTAAAACTTCCAATCACGGAAGGCCTTCGATGTGCTTAAGTTCGTGGCAAACGGGCTTTGTAGTCACTTTCCCTAGCTGTGGGTCTTGGAGACATTTGTCACCCATCTTACGCCTCCGTGGGGAGTTAATTCTTTTTTACCACAGCCGCACTTAAGACACATCGGAGCCGAGATCGCGCACAGTAACTACCTGGGCCATTATGGCCCGTAATCGTGGGTATTATTCGATTTACTGTGGCCGGCTAGCGTGGGTGTCGATCGTCAACTGTGAACTGCCCCTGGCTGGCCACACCTTATGTTGGGGCTTATAGTCGGTTCACAAGTGCCGGCGAGCCGAACATCGTAATGAGCTGCCTCGGCTATAGTCGTCCTTCTCGGTGGCTTATAATCGGCTCATTACAGTTGGCTTTAAGGGCCGTCGTGAGCAATGAGTTAACCCGCAGCAGAGGGATGCTGGAGCAAAAGTGTCTCATTGGCGAGGGCATAGATTTGCATAGTACCTGTTAGGTCTTGTCCAGGTGAAGTTGCGCTGTGGAGTGCTTTGAGTGGAAATGCTATAGGATTTTGTTCAACAGAAAAGGATAAAGTTAACAAGCAGCCAAGATATAAAGGAACAAGTTAAAAAAGAGACAAGGCTTTTTAAAGTGGTTCGGCACGAAAAGGCCTACGTCCACTGAATCTTTTTGTTAATTTACTTCATATGGGCAGTACAAGTTAAGAAAAGTATCGACGGAGGTGTTGGATGTTCCATGCCCTTTGGAACACCTCTCCATCCACTGTTGACAAAATATAAGCTCCATTGTGGAGATCTTTATGAATTACATATGGTCCATCCTAGATTGGATCTAGTGCTCCGGGGCGAGGGAAAATTCGCTTGAGGACAAGATCCCCTTCTTGTAAGGTACGATGCTTGACTTTGGAGTTGTATTCTGCTGCCACTTTTTGCTTGTGGGCCACTGTTTTAAGGACTGCATCATTTCTTCTCTCCTCAACTAGATCCAAAGACATGTGAAGGAGTTCTTCGTTTTCTTCTGCGTTATAGTGGATCCTACGGTGGGAAGGCACAATGGTTTCAACTGGTAGCATAGCCTCCGATCCGTATGCCAAAGAGAAAGGAGTATGCCCCGTTGATGTTCTGAAGGAGGTGCGATAGGCCCACAGTGCCGTAGGGAGTTCATCCACCCAAGCGCCCTTTGACTTTTCGAGCTTCTTTTTTATTAGAGTTTTCAGAATTTTGTTGACGGCTTCGACTTGTCCGTTTGCCTGGGGATACGCTACGGATGAGAAGCTTTTGTGAATTCCGTGCTCTCGGCACCAGTTGGCGAATTCCTCGCTGTCAAACTGGAGTCCATTGTCTGATATGATTTTGAATGGGACTCCATACCTGCATAGAACATTTTTGATCAAGAAGTTAATAACTTTTGCTGAGGATACTTTATTCAGAGGTTCTGCTTCCACCCATTTGGTGAAATAGTCGACTGCCACTATAGCATATTTGGCCCCGCCTCGACCCATTGGTAGCTCGCCGATTAAGTCAATTCCCCATATTGTGAAGGGCCAAGGGCTGGTCATTTGAGTAATCCAGTTGTTGGTAACCGCGAAATCTTAGCAAACTTCTGGCATCTGTCACACATTTTGACGAAATCTAAGGCGTCCTTGCTTAAGGTGGGCCAGAAATATCCATATCGGAGTATCTTTTTTGCTAATGTTTGCCCTCTGGTGTGATCTTCGCAGCTTCCCTGATGGATGTTGGATAAGATTTCCTTGGCTTCCCTCTCAGCGACACACCTTAATAACGGGTTAGAGAATCCGCGCCGATAGAGGATGTCTTCTTGAATTGTGTAGCGGGAAGCTTTCCTTAAGATTTTCTTGACTTCGTTACGTCCGTTGGGTAGTGTGCCGCTTTGTAGGTAGTCTCGGATGGGAGTCATCCAAGTTGCTTCTTCGGTTGCAGCTATCAGATTCACTTGCTCAAAACTTGGAGTCAGTTGCTTTGGGATGGTTACTGCTCCGAAGATGGCGATGTTTCTCATACTGGTTTGCCAATTCGTCGGCCTCTTGGTTCTCTTCCCGAGGGATGTGTTTGACTAGGTAGTGGTCCAATCGGCTGAGAAGTAACTTGGTTTTCTTTAAATATGCTATGAGTCGTTCTTCTCGAGCTTGGAATTCTCCTAGTATTTGATTAACAATAAGTTGAGAATCGCTATGAAGACACAAAGAATTGGCTCCGATTTCTATGGCAAGTTCTAGTCCAGCTATCACTGCTTCATATTCTACATCGTTGTTGGTGGCAGCGAACTCCAACCTTATAGCATAGTGCAGCTTTTTTCCCCTGGGAGTGACTTTTACCACACCTGCCCCCGAACCTTGTTCGTTCGATGCACCATCCACAAAGAGATTCCACTTGATGTCTTCTGCTGATTCCAATTGCTCCTTATCTTCGTTGGTAGTGTATTCTACGATGAAATCAGCCATGGCTTGTCCCTTGATGGCGGTGCGAGGGTGATAGGTGATATCATACTGACTTAGTTCAATGCACCATTTAAGTAGTCGCCCAGAAGTGTCGGGACGATGGAGTACCTTCCTCAGTGGCTGATCGGTCAGAACTTTGATGGAATGGGACTGGAAGTAGTGACGCAGTTTCCGTGATGTGATTAGTAAACAGTATGCTAGCTTCTCAAGTTTAAGATATCTGACTTCTGCCCCCGTAAACCTCTTACTGAGGAAGTAAACTGGCCGCTGCGTGCGGTTGTCTTCCCTTACCAAGGCAGCGCTCAGGGCGTGAGATGACATAGTAAGGTATAGGTATAATTCTTCGCCTTCGCTTGGAGTCGAGAGTACCGGTGGTTTCTGGAGGTGTTCGATTAAGTTAAGGAAAGCGGTTAAGCATTCGTCAGTCCATTCGAACTTTCCTTTGTCTTTCTTTAGAGCTTCGAAAAAAGGGACGCACTTGTCCGTTGCTTTGGAGATGAATCGGCTTAGGGCGACCACTTTTCCATTCAGGCTTTGCATTTCCTTTCGAGTGGAAGGTATCTTGATATCCCTTAGCGCTCGGACTTGTTCAGGGTTTGCTTCAATCCCTCTGGCATGGATGATGAATCCTAAGAACTTTCCTGATGATACTCCGAAGGAGCATTTTAGAGGATTCAACTTCATTCCATACTGGCGGAGTACTTGAAACATCTCGCCTAGGTGGCTTACGTGATTGTCGGCTTTCCTTGACTTTACCAGCATGTCATCCACGTATACTTCCATAGTTTGCCCTATTAGCCCTGCAAACATCTTGTTGATAAGGCGCTGGTAGGTGGCCCCTGCATTCTTAAGTCCGAAAGGCATTACCTTGTAGCAGTATAAACCTCGGTCGGTGATGAAACTAGTATGGTCTTGGTCGGGAGCATGCATAGGAATTTGGTTATATCCTGAGTATGCGTCCATAAAAGATAAGAGCTCGTGCCCGGCTGTGCTGTCTACAAGTTGGTCGATTCGGGGAAGTGGGAAGCAATCCTTTGGGCAGGCGTCGTTTAGGTTGGAAAAATCAATGCACGTTCGCCATTTCCCATTAGCCTTCTTTACCAGCACCGGGTTAGCGATCCATTCCGGGTAGGTGGCTTCTCGTATGAAGTCATTGGCGAGCAGATTCTTTACTTCTTCATCGAGGGCTGCTGATCGCTCTGCCCCCATACTTCTCTTTCTTTGTTTTACGGGTGCCTTGGTAGGATCAATGTTTAGTACGTGGCATGCTACGTCGGGGGAGATTCCGGTCATGTCAGCGTGTGACCATGCGAATACATCCAAGTTGTGGCGAAGAAAGTCGATGAGTTGCTCCTTCAACTCTGTTTTTAGTTGGGACCCAATTTTTAATAGTCTACTTGAGTCGTGCTTGTCTACAGATACAAACTCCATAGCCTCTGCAGGCTCGGCGGTGGCCTCCTCCTCTTTGTCCCTAGGGTCTAATTTATTGAAAGGGTTGCTGGTATATCGAAGAGGAGGAGCTTTCTTTAGTTGCTATGCTTCTAGACTTTTTGTGCAGAGGGCAACCTCTACACCCTTCCCTTTTATCCTTCCTGTGATTGTTGCGAAGTTCAGTCATATAGCAGTCTCGAGCAACATCCTGGTCCCCTTCTACTTCCCCTACTCCATTGTCCATTGGAAATTTCATCTTTAGGCACCATGAGGCTAGGACAATTTGGAAGTCAGACAAGGCTGGCCTCCCTAAGAAGGCATTGTAGGCCGAATGGTTTTCTATTAGCACAAACGTCTATTTCCGTACAACGGAGCGGGGATGGCTTCCAATCTCAACAAAGAGGTCCAGTTGCCCGAGGGGCATCTTTGCAACTCCAGTGAAACCGTGTAGTGGTTTATCGCAGGGAGATACATCCTTCATTGATAGTTTCATTTTGTCAAATGCATGTTTGAACAGGATATTTACTGAGCTTCCAGTGTCTACTAGGATTCGGTAAACTTCGGCGGGACCGAGCCAGACAGAGATAACCATGGGATCCATGTGAGGGTATTGCCTTCCTTCTAGGTCACGCTTACCGAATGTGATGTCATCACTTTCTTTCCGCTTCGGGTGGCGCTCTTCTATAACCGAATTGACACAGTCTTTATTGTCTCTAAGAGACTTTCCATATCTTTCCATCTCTTTCCAGCTTTTGTCTGCGACGTGCGGTCCTCCTGAGATGGTATGGACCACTATCTTCTCTTGACTAGAGCCGCTAGTGTTGCGGTTTCCCCTGCCGGTCTCCGATGAGGGTAGCCTTGGGTTCTCATTGGCAGGAGCTGGAGTCCTGTCCTGACCCTTTACATAGCGTTCCAGTTTCTTCCTTCTGATGTGTTCTTCAATCAAGTCCCGAAGATGATGGCATTCATTGGTATCATGCCCATGAGATTCGTGGAAGCGGTAGAACTTTCCAGACTTCTGCGCATTATCTGATTCCTTCTTGTATGGTGGGCGTTTGTACCTAACTTCGCCTTGGGTGGCAAGGAAGATATTTTCGATGGTCTCGTTCAAAGGAGTGTAAGTGTCGAATCTCGATCCTGGCCGATATAGGCGCTTTTCTCCCTTCTTGCCCCCAGCATTGTCTCTGGAATCATTTCTTCGAACGTCCCTTGCCACAGTAGGGGCGTTGCTGTGAGTTGCCTTATTTTGCTGTCCTGACTGCCCCTCAACGGCAGCATCCTCAAGCCTCATATATTTCCCGGCTTCATGGAAGAAATCGGGTAAAGTAGCTGGTTTTTCTTTTGTCAACCTTCTAGCAAATTTAGTGTCCGAATGCACACCACTACAGAGGGCCATTAGAATAAGCTTCTCATCGGCATCTTGGATTGCGGCTGCTGTGGCATTGAATCGGGTTAGGTATTGCTGCAGTTTCTCTCCAGGCTTCTTGTAACGACCCGTATTTTTAACACTTTAAAAATACGAATTAAAATGAAAATTTTGATAAAAATCCGAAGGAAATAAAATTTTGTGTTGTTAAATGTGAATTACAAGTTAAAATACAAAACTGAATTCTGAAATAACTTATTTGTAAATTAAATAAAGATGTTAACTTGTAATTGAACGTAAGTAAAGATTTAAATTTGAATGTAACAAGTAATTGAATTGAATTGAATTTGATTGTAAGCAACGAAATAAATAAAATGTTACATTTAATATTGAAGTTATAATATGGAAATCAACGTAAATGAATGTAATTTAATATTACTGTGAATTTAAATAAGATGATAGCCGAAGAAAATGAAAGTAAATGAATTATAAACTATTGATAATAATGTATAAGTAAATGGTTGATTCAATAATGAAAGTGTAAATCGAAATAAAAGAATTCATTTGGAATTAAATAATTTGAATTAGAATTACAATATAATTGAACGTGGAATCTAATATAATCTTTTATATTGGATTTATAATGGAAAATTGCATTGTAAAAGATTGTTAATTACTGTGAAATTAAAAATGGAATTTGTGAACAATTGAAATTTGATTTAAAAGTCAATAATTTAAAATTGGGAATTTTAAATTGAAATTAAACAGTCGAATAAATTATTTTTCGAATATTGGATTTAATTAGACAATTAAATCGATAATTTAATAAGTTAAATTTCAGAAATAATTGAATATCGAGTTGAATATGATTGAAAATGGTTTGTAATATTTTATCTTATCATATTGGAGTATAGTAATGTTATAGAACTTTTAAAATTGAATTTAAAGTTAATTTGTGAAAATTGAATATTTTAATATTTAATTATCGACTGAAAAATAGCCATTTTCAAACAGTCTCAGAATTGAACGAAACTAGTTCCATTGGATCCGTAATAGTTCGTTATTATCGGATTTCAATTTTCGTAGCAATCGGAGTTATCATTTGACCGTGGCAGCTCGAAACGCATCGAATTGTTTTTAATATTAATTCGGCGAGAGAAAATAGTTATTTTTCAAAAAGTCTTGGATTTTGACGAAACAAGTTTCATCGGATCCGTAATGTGATATTATTGTATGGTTTCAAATTTCATGTCAATCGGAGTTACCGTTTGTCCGGGGCAAGCCAAAACGCATCGAAATCGGTTTAATTTAAAACTGATCATTTGCTCCGTAACTCGCACAAATGACCGAATTAGCCTCCGAAACATGTTCCATTGCGTTCGGAACGTGGGGTAAACCTTAGAAACGCCAGCCGGCACGCTTCGTTTGGAGTTCGGAAAATTTCGAGTGAATAGTGTCGCGTATTTTTCTATAAAAAGCCCCACTTATTTCATTTTGCAAAAAACGACTAGGGTTTCCTCTCAAGCTTCAGCCGCCACTTGATTTCAATGGCCAGCAATTCACGACATTCATCCTCATTTATCTTCAAATCTATCAGCAATTAGAAGAAGTGTTCAACATGAAAGTTGTAGGGAACGACGATATCTTCCAATCCATACGGAGATGATCGAAAACGGAGCAACGAATCAACGGGAAATCGCGTTCAAAGGGGCTGCGTTTTTCACGCAATTCGAGGCAGTGGGGGAGGCCGAGCTCAGCCATGTTCAGGCCGAAGATAGGTCTTGCTTTGGGCTTCGAAACCCCGGTCTCCGATCGTCTTCAAGTTGCTCGGTTTGGTCGCAATAATTCGATGTTTAACGGCGGCTATGGGTTTAGGTTATCTGGAGATAACGTGAAAGGGGAAGAAGGTAGGGGGCGGTCCAGATCTGAAGGAAGCAGAAATCAATGGCCAGATTTGCTTTTAGGGTTAGAAAATAAAAATAGAAATTGAATTATTATATTATATAATTCGTACAAACTTTAAAATAGCATAACTTTTTCATACGAGGTCCGATTGGAACGAAACTTTTTGCGTTGCGATCGAAATGACAAGAGCTTCGAAATGAAACTAGTTTGGATGGATTTGGAGATGGTGGAAATTTGGGCTAAAGTTGGACGTCGTCCAGTTTTAGTTCCAAACCGGAACGTCTCGGCGACAACAGAAAATCAAAGTGAGTATTTTATAACGCTCACAACGTACTAAATATCTTTATGCTAGTTAAATTTGACATTATGAAGTGTTACGATTTTATTTGTCGCTGTTTGATAAAATTTAATTGTCATATAGATTGTCATCGAAATTAATGTTAGAAATTAAAAATTGACAGTCAAATTGAAATTAAAATTTAATTGCGATTAAATTACCTGATATTGATAACTATGAAATTGCTGTGAATTGTATTGTCTATTGGATGATTTATTTCGATGGATGCTATTGGTTGATATTTAATTGTTTGGATGTTTATTTGCTTATATATATCCTGTGATACATATGACACTGTGATCGGTTAAGTGATATATATTCATCCCTAACATTTAACTGAAATAAATAATCACTTGGCCATAGGATAGAAAATTATATACGGACACCGGGTTGGCTAAATTAATGGATTTTAAAAGTTGTTTTGAAATTATTTAAATGAATTGATTTTAAGAAAAAAATCCAAATTATGGAAATTGAATTATTTTGAATTGGAGCTTGAAATGTTGGAATTTAAACTTGATAAACGAAATTGTTTAATTAATCGAAGTTTAGTTTTTAATTAAAAATTGAAATACGGCAAATTTTTTGGAAGTTGATTTGTTTTAAAGATTGGACTTTTATTCGAACTTTGAATATTTCTAAGAAAATTTATATGAAATGATATTTCAGGTTTGAGTTTAGAATTGAAATTTGGATTCAAAAATTTGGTATTGAAAGTAAATTTAATTTAATGTTTAAATCGATATTTTGAAATTGGATTTGGAATTGAAATTGGAAATTAATTTGAAATTGGAATTTAAATTAATTTGGAATTTAAATTTAAATTCATTTGGAATTGGGATTGGAATTGAAATTAATTTGGAATTGGAAATTGATTTGAAATTGGAAATTGAAAGTGAACGGGATTCGTTTATTGGGATCGAAATTTATATGGAATCAAAATCCATTCGAGTTGAAATCGGAATTGAATCGATTAAATCGAAATGGAAATTGGAATGGATTTGGGTAGGAAATTGGGAAGTTGACCGGTTTGACTTTGGAATTGTTTTTAATGAATATTTTAGTATGAATGATTTAAAATCTATATTCTTTAAATATTGAAATTATTTTGAATTTCAAACTGTTTTACTATATAAACCATTTTTATATTCAAATTATTTTCGATTAAACTATTTAAATATTTTCTATTAAACCATTTTTAACTATTTAAATATTTTCTATTAAACTATTTTAACTATTTTAATTATTTAAACTACTTTTAAACTACTTAAAACTATTTTCTAAAATTTTCAAGCTGGTCAATAAGGTGAATTGTTTATATTTAAATCTCGAATTTAAATACGAATTGGGGTAAATGAAGTTGCAACCTAAATTGAAATTCGAAATGATTTTGAAATCGAAATGAGATATTGAGGCGAAATGATTTTGAAATGAAATCGTATACTTTGAGTAGATATGATGATTTTGAAAAGGCTTTTATTTTGAAGCGAATATGATATTTTTGATAATCAATTATGAATTGATTTTGAAAATGTAAAAGAGCCATCGGTGTAATAATACGTAGTTATTAAAGAGACCGGGATCGAATATGGACATACTCTCTGTCGATACCGAAAACCACTTTAATAACTAGTATACGTGGAGTGTTGATCCAGAACGAAGTGGATGGTTTTGGTGAACGTGTTGATTTGAAGAAAGAGAACGATTTTTGGATGACCCGTGACATGACTAAAACAGGAGCCGCGCCGGGCCATTGAGGTTCGCCACCTCTAGCGGACACACTTCTTCGTTACCATGTCTATTACTTTTGTGATTCGATTTGGGTGCACCCCTCGATTATGGGAGTGTTGTTTCGCGGTGTTGGGGTAGTAGCTGCTATGCCCAACATCAGTCTGGATCACGCAACTACTAGTATCCTAGTTGGTATTGCCTCATGTACCTTGTCATACTGATTATCCTATTCGCGACCACTACGATTTTGGTTTGTACCTTTAGTATATGGATTGCCCTCTGGTGACTTCCGGTTTTGGGGAAACTACGGTCTTGTATATGCTATTGGGAATAAAAATGTGTTAAGGGTGGAATGGGCCATGGCTTAACGCTAGTTTGATATTTTACTTTATGATAGACATTATTGTATATAGCGTATTCTATTATATAGTAGATAGTTTAACGGATCCTTAGGAGATGGAAATCCCGAACATCTCTTAAGTTAATGCACGCACGTTAAACACTGGATAGGAGGTGTCTAAAACCCGTAAACATCTCCGACGCCGTCACACTCATATTTACTTTTTCGATTTAACTTACATGAGATATTTTAGTCCTGACTCGAGTGTTTTGTCTTTTCATTACGCTCGGGTCAGCCTGAGCATTTCAGATAAGGTTGAAGATCTATTTTGGAGGACGAAGACGAAGTTTGGTATTACATCATTTGTATTCTACTACTGTATTATTTTTCCGATGCATTGTTGTATTATCCCTGATATGTATGTAACTCTGATTTATGATGTATAATAATAATAATCAAATTTATTTATTTAACAGCTTCATGAACTGTTATTTTATTATTATATCTTGTTCCTTCCGCTACGAGATTCTGAGTTTGTTTCTGTTCTTTCTTTCTTTTCTTATTTAACCCCATTAACCATCCGCCATTTTGAATGGTTTAGAATCGGCATGTGTGTCTGATTTGTCGATTTAAACTGTCCAAAAAGGCGGGTCGTTACAGCTGGTATCAGAGCTTTGGTTTAGATTACCTTGGCTCTAGTGGGGAATAACTCATTGAAATAGGGTTAAACCTTATGAATGAGTTTGAGTGTATATGAGAGAGTGTATTTGTAATTTTGATATAAAAAAATGATTTTATATTGTGTTAATTTGTTCCATTGAGTATTTATGAATTCTGGTTGGTACTTGGGACGCCAAGGCATCGATAGGAATTTCTAAACACTCGAATAGGACAGATTGACATAATATTGTTTTAGATTAGATTTTATATATAAAAGAATTATCTTGAAAATTTATAAATTTTGATTGTATTGGTTGTTAGGAGATGATAATATTAGATTATCATCGTTTATTGTTGATTAGTCAATATTTCTAACTATTGACTAATGGATGATTTTAAGGAATGAAACTTATAAATATGATTGACAATGAATATAAATGGTAAATAAAATAAAATAAAAATGAATTTAAATTAAGATGGAGAATTTAAATTCCGGTGTTTTGAAAATTTATTAACAAAAATTTGAAATGTATAATATAAGTATTATATGATAGTATATTCGATTAGAAATTGTTTTCAAAGGATTTTCAAATGAAGTAAGTGTTATACTCCCCACTTGACACTAGAGAATGATTTCGGTGATGAGTGCACGCATCATCGACGTTTATTTTCGAGAGTCCAAGTGGGGGAGATCACTTAATAGTTTTTCTAAACCCTGTTTTGATTAAAAATTGTAATTTTCTAAAGTATGATTTGAGATAAAGATATTAGTATATATATATATATATATATTTAAAAAAATGGTTTAAATCGAATCCGGAGTTGAAATTCTTAAGTTCTCTAATAAGGAATGATTTTAATTATTAAACTAAAGTAAATCTTGAATTGTTAGAAACTTATGAATTGAAAGGGTGGAATTGAATTTAAGTGAAAAAAAAAATTAAAATTTTAGGAGTAACCCTTAATTTGGAAAATAATAAATTGGAAATTTATTTAATTGGTATAACACTCAAATTGAATGAAAAGAAAAGTTGTATATTGTTTAACTACATTCTATTTACATAGCTATAACTTACCAAATACTTAAAAAGTTTAAAATGCTAATAAGGATAAGCAAATGAATAATATACAAGTGTGATTGCGAATAATAAAATGTGAAGATCTATTGATAGTTGTAAATATAAAGGAAATTTAAGTTGTAAATTGAATTAAATTTAAAATTAATTAAATATAGAATTAGTAAATGGAAACTAATTAAATTTGAATAAAACTAAATGTCAATAAACTTGGAAGTGTATGAAATTAAAATTTGACTTGGAAATGTATAATTGATTTATTATAGATTTGGATGGATGTTAATGTTTGATATGCATTGGTTGTTAGATGGATGATAATTGATTAAATAGAATGCATTAGTGTTAATGGAATTGAATAAACGGAATAAAATTTTAAAATAATTAAATTCAATTTGAAGTAAGGTAATGTTGAATATAATTGTAATCAATTTAATTTGAAGAAAATTGTCTTGAGTTAAATGTGGATGTAATAAAGTGAATAAACCGGAAAACAAATTTAATGTAAACTTATTTCATAAAAATATAAAAGAAATTAACAACTTTGTGTTAATGTTTGATTTTCCGGAAACTTTAAATTGGATAGTTTGTATTTGTAATAACAAACAGATGTGGAAATCTAAAATTGTCCGGTATGTGCTGAAACTAAAAGTACCATAACTTTTAAATGAATAATCGGAATTTGATGATCTTGGACTTTTCGGAAAGCTTAGAATCTGTAGCACGACTTTTGTTTAGAGTATTTCAGAAAATTCATTCGTTTACTAGGTTAAAAATGTAAATGTCTATCGCTGTCCTGTGTAAGAATAAGCAAAACCAATAGCATTTGACCTTAGTATTTATGACATAACTTTTTACTGGTTTATCGGATTTTCATGATCTTGTACTTTCTGGAAACCTCAGAACCTATGCTCCAACTTTTGTTTTAGAAGCCTTGCATTTTGCTGAAGTTTAGAACGTCGAAAGTGTGCGTGAAGGTCGCTGACCTGCACGGACCTGAAACGTATTCTCGTAGTAAAACGGTCGTAACTTTTGAACGGAAGGTCCGAATTCAATGATTTTGAACATTTCGGAAAGCCTGAAACGAATGCAACAACTTTTGTTTAGATTCCATTGTCAAATTTTATAGTTTAGGTGACCAAAAACTGAGATTCGTTTGCTATCCTGGAATTGGAATTTCAGTTTTGAAGCTAAACATGTAATATGTGTGTCGTTTATGATAAGTATATCGATCTATCTTTATATGCATGGTTCTAACTTGGTTATTGAGCACTTTAGTAGGTAGCAAAGGGGTTGCGCTTCGCCTGTGGAGCTCGCTTCTGCGCTAAATGCAAAATGTAAGTTAAAATGCTAATAAACGCTTAATAAAAGGTATGTTCTCGGATTACAGTTTATGTTATGGTATGTTATTGTGTTCCCCATGTTTTGGGATGCCTCATTCGTGTAATGAGATGTATATCATGCAATTATTACCACTGTGAAATTTTTCGGTTCTAGCCGCGCAAAGGAGGTGCTGCCGAAATTTTTCAAAAATCCGGAAGTTAGAAAATTTTGTGAAAAAAAAATCCTATAACTAAATTTTGCAAATAAGTAGAATATTTTGAATGAATTATATCTAAATGATGTTTTCCCCTTCTCCGTTCCTTTTCGAGGACAAAAAGTTTTAAGTGGGGGAGAATGTAACGACCCGTATTTTTAACACTTTAAAAATACGAATTAAAATGAAAATTTTGATAAAAATCCGAAGGAAATAAAATTTTGTGTTGTTAAATGTGAATTACAAGTTAAAATACAAAACTGAATTCTGAAATAACTTATTTGTAAATTAAATAAAGATGTTAACTTGTAATTGAACGTAAGTAAAGATTTAAATTTGAATGTAACAAGTAATTGAATTGAATTGAATTTGATTGTAAGCAACGAAATAAATAAAATGTTACATTTAATATTGAAGTTATAATATGGAAATCAACGTAAATGAATGTAATTTAATATTACTGTGAATTTAAATAAGTTGATAGCCGAAGAAAATGAAAGTAAATGAATTATAAACTATTGATAATAATGTATAAGTAAATGGTTGATTCAATAATGAAAGTGTAAATCGAAATAAAAGAATTCATTTGGAATTAAATAACTTGAATTAGAATTACAATATAATTGAACGTGGAATCTAATATAATCTTTTATATTGGATTTATAATGGAAAATTGCATTGTAAAAGATTGTTAATTACTGTGAAATTAAAAATGGAATTTGTGAACAATTGAAATTTGATTTAAAAGTCAATAATTTAAAATTGGGAATTTTAAATTGAAATTAAACAGTCGAATAAATTATTTTTCGAATATTGGATTTAATTAGACAATTAATCGATAATTTAATAAGTTAAATTTCAGAAATAATTGAATATCGAGTTGAATATGATTGAAAATGGTTTGTAAAATTTTATCTTATCATATTGGAGTACAATAATGTTATAGAACTTTTAAAATTGAATTTAAAGTTAATTTGTGAAAATTGAATATTTTAATATTTAATTATCGACTGAAAAATAGCCATTTTTCAAACAGTCTCAGAATTGAACGAAACTAGTTCCATTGGATCCGTAATAGTTCGTTATTATCGGATTTCAATTTTCGTAGCAATCGGAGTTATCATTTGACCGTGGCAGCTCGAAACGCATCGAATTGTTTTTAATATTAATTCGGCGAGAGAAAATAGTCATTTTACAAAAAGTCTTGGATTTCGACGAAACAAGTTTCATCGGATCCGTAATGTGATATTATTGTATGGTTTCAAATTTCATGTCAATCGGAGTTACCGTTTGTCCGGGGCAAGCCAAAACGCATCGAAATCGGTTTAATTTAAAACTGATCATTTGCTCCGTAACTCGCACAAATGACCGAATTAGCCTCCGAAACATGTTCCATTGCGTTCGGAACGTGGGGTAAACCTTAGAAACGCCAGCCGGCACGCTTCGTTTGGAGTTCGGAAAATTTCGAGTGAATAGTGTCGCGTATTTTTCTATAAAAAGCCCCACTTATTTCATTTTGCAAAAAACGACTAGGGTTTCCTCTCAAGCTTCAGCCGCCACTTGATTTCAATGGCCAGCAATTCACGACATTCATCCTCATTTATCTTCAAATCTATCAGCAATTAGAAGAAGTGTTCAACATGAAAGTTGTAGGGAACGACGATATCTTCCAATCCATACGGAGATGATCGAAAACGGAGCAACGAATCAACGGGAAATCGCGTTCAAAGCGGCTGCGTTTTTCACGCAATTCGAGGCAGTGGGGGAGGCCGAGCTCAGCCATGTTCAGGCCGAAGATAGGTCTTGCTTTGGGCTTCGAAACCCCGGTCTCCGATCGTCTTCAAGTTGCTCGGTTTGGTCGCAATAATTCGATGTTTAACGGCGGCTATGGGTTTAGGTTATCTGGAGATAACGTGAAAGGGGAAGAAGGTAGGGGGCGGTCCAGATCTGAAGGAAGCAGAAATCAATGGCCAGATTTGCTTTTAGGGTTAGAAAATAAAAATAGAAATTGAATTATTATATTATATAATTCGTACAAACTTTAAAATAGCATAACCTTTTCATACGAGGTCCGATTGGAACGAAACTTTTTGCGTTGCGATCGAAATGACAAGAGCTTCGAAATGAAACTAGTTTGGATGGATTTGGAGATGGTGGAAATTTGGGCTAAAGTTGGACGTCGTCCAGTTTTAGTTCCAAACCGGAACGTCTCGGCGACAACAGAAAATCAAAGTGAGTATTTTATAACGCTCACAACGTACTAAATATCTTTATGCTAGTTAAATTTGACATTATGAAGTGTTACGATTTTATTTGTCGCTGTTTGATAAAATTTAATTGTCATATAGATTGTCATCGAAATTAATGTTAGAAATTAAAAATTGACAGTCAAATTGAAATTAAAATTTAATTGCGATTAAATTACCTGATATTGATAACTATGAAATTGCTGTGAATTGTATTGTCTATTGGATGATTTATTTCGATGGATGCTATTGGTTGATATTTAATTGTTTGGATGTTTATTTGCTTATATATATCCTGTGATACATATGACACTATGATCGGTTAAGTGATATATATTCATCCCTAACATTTAACTGAAATAAATAATCACTTGGCCATAGGATAGAAAATTATATACGGACACCGGGTTGGCTAAATTAATGGATTTTAAAAGTTGTTTTGAAATTATTTAAATGAATTGATTTTAAGAAAAAAATCCAAATTATGGAAATTGAATTATTTTGAATTGGAGTTTGAAATGTTGGAATTTAAACTTGATAAACGAAATTGTTTAATTAATCGAAGTTTAGTTTTTAATTAAAAATTGAAATACGGCAAATTTTTTGGATGTTGATTTGTTTTAAAGATTGGACTTTTATTCGAACTTTGAATATTTCTAAGAAAATTTATATGAAATGATATTTCAGGTTTGAGTTTAGAATTGAAATTTGGATTCAAAAATTTGGTATTGAAAGTAAATTTAATTTAATGTTTAAATCGATATTTTGAAATTGGATTTGGAATTGAAATTGGAAATTAATTTGAAATTGGAATTTAAATTAATTTGGAATTTAAATTTAAATTCATTTGGAATTAGGATTGGAATTGAAATTAATTTGGAATTGGAAATTGATTTGAAATTGGAAATTGAAAGTGAACGGGATTCGTTTATTGGGATCGAAATTTATATGGAATCAAAATTCATTCGAGTTGAAATCGGAATTGAATCGATTAAATCGAAATGGAAATTGGAATGGATTTGGGTAGGAAATTGGGAAGTTGACCGGTTTGACTTTGGAATTGTTTTTAATGAATATTTTAGTATGAATGATTTAAAATCTATATTCTTTAAATATTGAAATTATTTTGAATTTCAAACTGTTTTACTATATAAACCATTTTTATATTCAAATTATTTTCAATTAAACTATTTAAATATTTTCTATTAAACCATTTTTAACTATTTAAATATTTTCTATTAAACTATTTTAACTATTTTAATTATTTAAACTACTTTTAAACTACTTAAAACTATTTTCTAAAATTTTCAAGCTGGTCAATAAGGTGAATTGTTTATATTTAAATCTCGAATTTAAATACGAATTGGGGTAAATGAAGTTGCAACCTAAATTGAAATTTGAAATGATTTTGAAATCGAAATGAGATATTGAGGCGAAATGATTTTGAAATGAAATCGTATACTTTGAGTAGATATGATGATTTTGAAAAGGCTTTTATTTTGAAGCGAATATGATATTTTTGATAATCAATTATGAATTGATTTTGAAAATGTAAAAGAGCCATCGGTGTAATAATACGTAGTTATTAAAGAGACCGAGATCGAATATGGACATACTCTCTGTCGATACCGAAAACCACTTTAATAACTAGTATACGTGGAGTGTTGATCCAGAACGAAGTGGATGGTTTTGGTGAACGTGTTGATTTGAAGAAAGAGAACGATTTTTGGATGACCCGTGACATGACTAAAACAGGAGCCGCGCCGGGCCATTGAGGTTCGCCACCTCTAGCGGACACACTTCTTCGTTACCATGTCTATTACTTTTGTGATTCGATTTGGGTGCACCCCTCGATTATGGGAGTGTTGTTTCGCGGTGTTGGGGTAGTAGCTGCTATGCCCAACATCAGTCTGGATCACGCAACTACTAGTATCCTAGTTGGTATTGCCTCATGTACCTTGTCATACTGATTATCCTATTCGCGACCACTATGATTTTGGTTTGTACCTTTAGTATATGGATTGCCCTCTGGTGACTTCCGGTTTTGGGGAAACTACGGTCTTGTATATGCTATTGGGAATAAAAATGTGTTAAGGGTGGAATGGGCCATGGCTTAACGCTAGTTTGATATTTTACTTTATGATAGACATTATTGTATATAGCGTATTCTATTATATAGTAGATAGTTTAACGGATCCTTAGGAGATGGAAATCCCGAACATCTCTTAAGTTAATGCACGCACGTTAAACACTGGATAAGAGGTGTCTAAAACCCGTAAACATCTCCGACGCCGTCACACTCATATTTACTTTTTCGATTTAACTTACATGAGATATTTTAGTCCTGACTCGAGTGTTTTGTCTTTTCATTACGCTCGGGTCAGCCTGAGCATTTCAGATAAGGTTGAAGATCTATTTTGGAGGACGAAGACGGAGTTTGGTATTACATCATTTGTATTCTACTACTGTATTATTTTTCCGATGCATTGTTGTATTATCCCTGATATGTATGTAACTATGATTTATGATGTATAATAATAATAATCAAATTTATTTATTTAACAGCTTCATGAACTGTTATTTTATTATTATATCTTGTTCCTTCCGCTGCGAGATTCTGAGTTTGTTTCTGTTCTTTCTTTCTTTTCTTATTTAACCCCATTAACCATCCGCCATTTTGAATGGTTTAGAATCGGCATGTGTGTCTGATTTGTCGATTTAAACTGTCCAAAAAGGCGGGTCGTTACACTTCTGTTTGACGCTGGATAAGGAATAATCGTCCTTAGGTTGTTCCACATGAATGCGAAACTGACTGATAAACTTTTCTTTCAATATTTCCCACGAGCTGATGGATCCCTGAGGTAGATGACAGAACCAGGAGGTAGCGAGATCTGCTAAGAAGAGTGGAAAGCATTTGCACAGTACTCCCTCTGTCGCTCCACTCATGAGCATATGTTGTGTGTATCTCTGCAAGTGTACAACGGGGTCGGAGGTTCCTTTGTAAGGTTCCATTGTTGGCATCTTCCATTCCCGGGGGGTGATAGCAATTTTGATGTTGCAGGCGAAAGGGATGGTTACCCTAGCGCCTATCCCTCGATCTCTTTGCTCCCGTTGGACGCACTCTCTGAATAAGTGTGCCATCCTTTCATCAGAATTCAGAGCAGATAGAAACGAATTTGGCTCTGTTCTGTGGGATTGATCCCGTCCAGATGATCTGTATGGATGGTATCGTCTATCATTCCTCATACTCTCCGGTGGCTGCCTTTGGTCTTCTGGGAGCATGCTAGGGTCAGCCATAGTTGGCCCTTGCCTTGATCTTCCCCTGCTGGGTTCTGATCTAAGCACTTCCTCGGGTCCAACTTCGGGCTGGACTCTAGCTCGGCCCCGTTCACTGGCGTTTCCGTGGTTAGGCAGTATGACAGGCTCAGCTACAGTTGACCTTCGCCATGTACCTCCCCCGTGGGGTTCGGTTCCAAGCGTTTCTTCAGGCCTAACTTCGGGCTGTGCTCGATCTCGATTCCTACCATGGCTGCTTCTGCTGTTAGCTCCTTCGAAGAAGGAAGATCTTTGTTGTCTACGAGACCCTCCAGACTGGGACTCGCCCCATGATTCAGTGTTGCGGTTGGACTCTTCAGCATCCCTTAAGCGTGACATGAGATGGTCCACCAAGGCTTCCTGATGGGACGTGAAGCGATTAGTTACTTCAACCACAACCCTGTCTAGATCTGCCCTAGTAATTGCTGCGGGCTGTTCTACGGTAGGAGTGGTCGGATTAGCCTGTCCTTCATTCGGTACGGCCGCTAGAGGAGGACGATTTACTTGATCCATGACCGCTGGATCTGGAAGACTGCTGGAAGCGATGTTTTTTCCTTTGCTAACATATTTTTTCTGCTTGGGAGGCATGTTTCCAGATGATGGATGATGTTGTTAGGAAAAAGGTTAAGTGGAAGAAGCTGAAGTTTCGAGCTTCAAGTTCTCAGTGAAAGCACCAAAAATGTTTGCACCAAAAATGGACAAACACCTCAAAGTCGTATGATTTAGTAGATCTTATGTTGTTCTTAGTGGTTTGAGTGATTTATGCAAATATATGAAAAGCAGGGGCTAAACTGTAAAAAGACACGCAGATTTATAGTGGTTCAGCCAGAATGTGCCTACGTCCACTTTATATGTTATTTCTCTTCTCTTGTTTAGATTACAAGTACAAAGCTTTGATACAAGTAAAAGAAAGTTGTTTGAAAGTTCCCTCCATGCTTGAGCTTTCAAACTTGTCCCCATTGCTGTACCCCTGCCCCTCTATTTATAGAGTGAGGTTGGGAGCAGGGGTCTGGGATGTATATAGCCGCTGGTGGGCCTGGGCTGATGTGATCTGGCCTGGCACGTGTTGGTCTGGTATTGAGTTGGTCCGGCGATGGTTGGTCCGGCATGGAGTTGGTATGGAGATGAGTTGGTCCGGCATCTTGGTCCGGCAGTGAGTTGATATGGAGATGAGTTGGTCCGGCATCTTGGTCCGGCAGTGAGCTGATATGGAGTTGAGTTGGTCCGGCACCTTGGTCCGGCAGTGAGTTGATATGGAGATGAGTTGGTCCGGCAGTGAGCTGATATGGAGTTGGTCCGGTGGAAGGAGACGAGTGGATCGGCGTTGCTTCATTTGGTGGTTGAACCGGTGATGCTGGTTCGGTATTGATGTGGAGACGTTTGGTTCGGTAGGTGTCGGTCCGGTCATGAAAATTCACCCAACAGTATCCTTCCTAAAAAGGGGTAAGTCCTGTTTTTTTTTCTTACTATATGGTTGTCATGCTTTGGTTTCAGAACAATTGATTTTGGTTGTACTAATATTTACTAGAAATGTAGAAGGCATCATATATCTTGAGCTCGCTTTAGTTATCATAGTTCATCTGGTTTTCCTCATCGTTTGTATTACCCTTTCAATTCATACTACACCACTAAAATACAAAATGCGTAATAATCCATTATTAACACTACAATTTTTGCCCATAGCGTTGGTTGTGTGCAAAGGTGATGTTTAAGTAATATACTATCACGGTAAGTGAATTCTAAAATAAAATTATATGTTAGATCTTTTGTATACATTGCATAGGACCCTTCAAGTGAAAAGTCACGTGATGCTATCAAAGATCTTAAAAAAAAAGTAAAGGATGAAAGAATAAACAGTGAAAATCAATTGAATGCTTGTTAAGCAATGGTCTTTGGTGGTGAAACAATAGCTATAAGTTTGTCTAATTAACACGAAATTGGTTGATCACTTTTTATATTTTTAGTGATCAACAGTCGACATATACCATCCAATTCTAATCCGAATTGAGTGATTTAAACTTGATGTTGGTAAAAAGTAAAAAGCATTGTTATTTGTCATTATATTTGATATTGATCCCCATATTCAGACCTTTTGTCTTCTATTTTTCGTCCTCATTGCTGCAGTTGGCAAGTAGCATATTTCTTCAATGTTGCTAGACATTTCATGATAGAGCGCATAGTATATGATACAATAGTTAGATTATATATCAATTCATCATCAGTGATTGTCTCGTTATTTCTCCCTCAAAATTCAATTTGTTAGCCCAAACACTTACTCTGATAACAGGCGTGTTCTTCCAGAGCCTCCCTCATTTTTGGAGCAAACTCTACTGCTCAACATTAGCACCCATCACATTATTTTGAACTCAAATTTTTAAAAGGGGAATATACTTCTTATTGTGTTGATTTTCTTCATATTTACTGTTTAAAATAAGCTCTAGTTTTGTATGTACATGAACATACATTAGGCTTGATTATGTCATCAGAATCAAAAAAGGTTGATTCAATTGTCCATAGTGTATTATAATGTGGCATGTTCTGTTTCATCGGTTCATGGTTATGTAACATATGTTTTGTACCATAAAAGTTTAGATATTATCTGTAGGAATGTTAGAATTTTCAACCCTTCCAGTTTGAGTAGGTTGGCCCTGGCCTATGTTGATTGTTATTTAACAAACTTTATGTTTAAATATTCTCAAGTTCAATCTTTAAAAGTTCTCGACTTTCATGTGTAAAAACATTTTTATGCCTGATTTCATTTTATTAAATTGTTGAATGTCAATTGCTTTAATTGAAACTTAAAACCTAAATTTCCAGTCAATGTGTCCAAAGTTAATAGTTGATACTTAACCTTGGACGTCAAGATGGATGCTGCTGATGATTATATTACATTAAAGCTAAACTGCTAACTCAAACATTACCATTTTCACATATCTAGAGGTTAATGTTCTGGATTTAAGAATGTTCAATAAAAATTGGGACCTTCGAATCATATCGAGCAATGTCAAATGAGCTGCTTGGACTTTATATGCACTTATACATTGTTGTTTTATGTTTTTGAATGTATTCTACATATTTTGCATCCTTGGTGGAATGTTTCATTTTTGTCATCTTTTGACATGCAAGTTTAACAAATAATGATTATGCAAAAACTTATGAGCTCATGCTTGCTGAAGGTTTGTTAAACAAGGCGAGAGCTTAAAATATTACTTAAATTCCTATCAAATACAAACCAAATCGAGTTAGTTATGAATTGTGCCTAATATTGTCATCATGCACTTTACCTTTTGGATGAACATGAGTGAATAGCAAGTTTCTATAAATGCAGGAGAATAACATATATGGTATGCAATTGAACTATGCTGTATGAACTAAAAAGCAGTAGCATTTTAATCGCTAGAGCACATAAATCATCATATTTGAAGATTTAAGATAAAAGTAGTAGATTTATTAATTACTAAACGGCTTTTCGTGCTGTCTCATATTTAAGATATTGCTTCATTAGCAAATCAATTAAGATGTGCTTATGTATAAATATGCTCTACAAAGATACAAGACAGAAAATCATGAGCTACAAGTAATAAACAACAAATGTTTACATTGTAAATTTTAATTTTTGCTAAGGTAAATGTTTATCCCTTAACAGTCTCTGAATCTCCAAGACTTAATATATTTCGATAACTTATTATCTTCAAGCATGCATTCCAGACCAGTCCATGTATGTAGTGTATAATAGAGAATTTTGAGTTAAGTAACACTAACATTTAATAATCTGGCTACGTGTGTAGATGGCCATGTACATAATATAAAAGAGTCAAAAAAATGAATGAAGAAAGTATATGGTTAAGACTTAAGAGTTAATGTGAATTTATAAACTAAGTCTTATAAATATTCAACTAAGTTAATTAAGTGAGTTTTATAAAAATTAATTAAAGGATATAAAAATTAACTAAGTTAATTGAGTTTTATAAAAATCAACAAACTTTTTTTTAATTAAATCAACTAAAGTTTATGAAAATTAATTTAGTTTTATAAAAATCATGTTCTCTATTTTGAGATCTTTGTTAAATTGTTTTAAAAATTGACTAAGTTTTATAAAAATTATCTAATTTTTATAAAAACTGTCTAATTTTTATAAAAATAACCAAGTTAACTAAGTTTTATAAAAATTAATTAAGTTTATAAAAATTAACTAAATTTAAAAGAATAATAATAATATAATATAGTTATAACAATAGTAGTAGTAATAAAATAATAATAATATAATAATAATAATATAATAATAATAGTAATAAAATAATATTATAATAATAGTATAATAATAATAATAATAATTAACTAAGTTTAAAATAAGTAACTAAGTTAATTAAGTTTTATAATAATTAAGCTAACTGTTTTTTAAAATTAAATAAGTTTATAAAATTTAATTAAGTTTTATAAAAATTAGTTTGAGTTTGAGAGTATGTGTTTATTTATTTGCTTAAAGTGCATATTAAAAGAATTTGGTTACTTTGTACTTTGCTTATTTGCTGTTTTTGACTAATATCCTCTATTGAGTACACTTTTCAACTAGAGGAAGATATGCAATATAAATATAGGGATAGTTAATTGTAAATATTTGATGGTTTAAAATAAAAGTAATTTGCCACTAGAACATGTAATTAGGACAAGTTTATGATTCCTGTACATAAGTTTAGCCACAAATTCATTGAATTTGGTTTAGCATCAATGCAAGTAAGCTATATTATGGATGAATTGATTATCTCTTCTCTGTTGTACAGTAAATTTAACCAAAACTTCAAATTGATGTTTGGTTTTCACTTTGATAACTAGATTTGCTGATAAGCAAATGATGAAGTTACAAGGGACTTCAGATGAGATACCTGCTGGATGTACTCCTCACAATGTCAGTGTCTGAATGCATGGCAAACTTGTAGATTCTGGGAAGCCAGGAGATAGAGTCGAGGGAATAAACTGGTTAGCAATAATGTCTCGTCTTATTTTGTTTCTTATGCGTGATCAAAATTTTGTATTACTGTCTATCTTTTTTACATTTTCCTAATAATATAGGTTACTGTAGTTTACCGAGCTATGAGTGTTAGAGTTGGTCCAATAAATAGAACTTTCAAAACTTTATTCACGATC
The DNA here is from genome assembly GCA_030737815.1 of Allium fistulosum. Taxonomy (NCBI): domain Eukaryota; kingdom Viridiplantae; phylum Streptophyta; class Magnoliopsida; order Asparagales; family Amaryllidaceae; genus Allium; species Allium fistulosum. The sequence goes on along the minus strand of CM060903.1, from coordinate 1,362,185,386 downwards.
TGGTTACTACTGTCATTGTCAATTATTTTAAATAAGATAGCATGATAGTGTACTTTCAAAAGTATTGTCAAAACTCATAGATTACTATAGAGAAAAATATGGGAGTAATATCATTATGAGAATGTTAGATTTTGGTAAATACTTTTAACATGTTACAATCAAAATCATCAACCATTGTAGAAATAATCATATTATAATCTGGTGCATAAAAGATTCTAGAGAAGAAAATATTACATGAAAATGGAATATGTGTTTGGACGGAGTCAAAAAGTTTTGATATAGCCTATACTATTCAAATTGATTTGCTGACCTGATGTAGTATGAAAAGTTTCCAACAATTTAGAAATGATATGCGGGCCTACAGCATCTCAGAAATGCACGCATTCAGTTACTCGCTGATATATACTGTTGTATATTTATTAAGTGATACCTAAAATGCATCAAGTTATTGCAAACTATGGTAGAAAAAACAACAATTAAAACAATTTGTATACTTTTAGAACGCATCAATTAGAAAAACAACAATTAATATATTTGTCATCCTAGTAAATGCCAAGCAAACTGCAAATCAAAGAGGACTTTGCATTAATAAGGCAATTGCCTTAGTTTTTTTTAACTGAGGCAATGCCTAATTCAAAATTGAAGCACTCGCCTCAGTAATGACTGAGACGATCCCATATGAATACTGAGGGAATGCCTCGGTTCACGGGGCATTAGCCTCAGTTTCACTAAGGCAATGCATCGGCCAAGATGAGCAAAACATACTTGTGTATTGAAATTTATTATCATTCAGGTGGTGTATGCTGGAGATGGAAACAATATTGTACACTCATGGCTTCTGCTTGCATCTGTTGTCCCTCTTCACTTTGTATGCGCTTGTCCAAAAGGCTTTGGACCAGATGCAAAAACTATTGAAATAGCCAAGAGTGCCGGAATCAGCAAAACTGAAATAACAAATGATCCCAAAGAAGACTGAAGGGAGCAGACATAGTGTATTAAGATGTCTGGGCTAATATAAGGCAGAACGCAGAGGCAGAATTTAGGAAGTAGCAATTTCAAGGGTTTCAGGTATTTTCTTTTCTTTTATTGAAAGTACGTGTATTATTTTTCCTTGTTGGTTACAATACAAGCATTAAATGATCTCTTTGTATTAGTAACATAGTATCAAATTAAATACATGGTAGCATGGGCATTGATAACTAATCAATAGTTTAATCTGTTAATATTCTATGGACTTTTGATAGGGTTTCCCGTGTTTGACATAGCCTGATAAGCTAAACAACTACTAATAATATTTGAAATCACATAACTTGTTTGATGTCTCAATGCTCTATTTAGTACTAAATCCCTCTTTGTTTTTTTCTTTTTTGTTGTTGTTTGGTGTTCACTTAAGGCCTGAACGTATTTTCTTACCCTCACGTTGTTTCAAAAGATTAGGGGAAAAACAACACTCTATACACTATTATTACTTTCAATTAGGAAACTCTTTCTTCATGTTGGCCCTGAATAATAGTTATTTTGTATACTAATGCTAGTTGTCAACGATGGAAAATATTACATGACGCCTTTTTTTATTAAAATTGTTCATCACCATTATTTATCAACCATATCGGTTCACTCTAATTTTTACAAATAACAGTGACTCATACTATAATTTTTAAGCCTGCAACGCCTCACATATTCTATATATGATGTTTTTTCATACCAATAAATTTGCAAGCTATGCAGTAGTTGATACAACATAAGATATTCAATTATAGTTTGGATTGGGTTTCGAAAATTACAACTATAAATACTGGCAATATCTTACTGGATCCGTATAATGTTAGAAAGTACCATTTTTTGTCCTTTGGCTTTCAACTAACACACATCACTTTTGCCGCACCAAGTTCTCAGTCTAAGCTTATTAATCATTTTTTATCAAAATTAACCAAGTTTTATAAAAATTTAACTAAATTGTATAAATTTTAACAAGTTTATAATAATAATAAGAACAAAAACAACAACAACAATAATAATTAGGTTTATAAAATTAACTAAATTTATAATAATAATAATAATAAATTATAAAATATTAACCAAGTTAACTAAGTTCTATAAATATTAACTAAATTTAAAATAATAATAATAATAATAATTTAAATAAGTTAATTATGTTTTATAAATATTAATAATAATATATTAACTAAATTTATAAAAAATTAACTAAATTTATAATAATAGTAATAAATAAATAAGTTAACTATGTTTTATAAATATTAAACGAGTCTATAGTAATATGATAATCAAAAAGGAATTTTTCTATAATGGGCTATAGTCCAAGATCCTGAACTTGGCCAGGTAACTTTTATATCACACTCCTAATCATCATCACAACTCTTTTTTGTCATTGATAATACGCATGCAATGTGTTTTTTAGGTTATTTAGCTTCAAGATGATTAAAGGAAGAACGTCGCTACATTCCTTGTTCAGGTATAATCTGAGTATTTTATATCTCTATTGAAATATTGGTCAGGGGTCAATATGAAATATTTGAATTTATCATATGCAATATCGATATCTCTGTAACAGATGTAAACATGTCACAAGGACATGCATATCTCTGATGTGGACATGGTACAAAAACATATAAGAGGAGATTCTAACTCAAAATGTTAGTTATATTTTCATCCTATCCCTAATTTATATGTATGCATTTATTTTATATACATTTGTATGGGAACCGGTGGTTTCCCTAGTTCATTAAGAATTTGGTCCAGCACACTAGTGTTGCATACCCTTGTTTTAGATCATGTTTCGACTAACTTTTTCCCGGTAACAAATCCCTATCCTCTAACTGGCTGCATGGTTCATGGAGACTGCAACTCAATAATGCAGCTCTTAGGAGGATGTCTAGTGAGTTAAGAAATTCTCCATGCTTTTTTTTCTTCAATTTATTGCAATATTTATATCTGGATAGATGCATTACAAAGTGTGATGCATAGGTTAAAACATTCCCTTCCATTTAATTTTCTGAAATTACATTAGTTGGGGGAAAACTTGTTGCGGCATTGTGAACCAATGTATTGGAAATCCTAGTCATTTGTGTGGCCTCAAGGATCATTTATAAAATAATAGGAAAAAAGCTAATTGCCAAAATAATCCTCCGCGACCCACACTTATTTGATAGCTTTGTGTTTTGATTCCATTCAAAGTTTTTTACTTGAAAGAATTGTATGTTAATTATATAATCATCATAACATGAAGATAACTAATGATTATTAATTTGATGTAGATAGAACATGCAAACCATCGATTGGAGCCTATTGCTGTTTCTGCCATTCCTACAGTGAAATATGGTCATGAGGCTTTCAAGTCCAGTGAAGATGCACAATAAGTTTTAATCTCTATTTTTTAGGTGTTATTAGAGATCAAAAATTGATTAGTCTGGATTATACTTGTATATATAGTTGAACACAATGAATGCTAAATCTAAACTAAGAAAGCTCCTCTAGATCAGAAACCTATTTGATGCATTGTAGTATAACCTATAGTTTGTACAGTGACATTAAATTAAAAAGAAGATCTGACATGTAAGTCAATTAGCTCAGATTCAGACATTGAAGTTATTGTGCTTATTGAACTTAAATTTTGAAAATTTGAAAAATAATTAGTCAGTATTCAAATTCCTTGTATTATATATGCTGAGTGTACTTATACATGCTGAGAGTACTTATACATACTTATATATGCTGACCAACATACATACGTATGTGCTTCTTTTTGATAAGTGTTGTATGATGCTTTTGAGGTTGCTACATGATGTCGCACTCTTTTTCCTTCAAATCGGTCATGCTTGCATTAATGTATTGTTTAGCGACGTTCATACGTCTTTATTTTTAGTACGTATCATTTTGGTTAGCTACAGTTGTATGTATTGTTAATTTTTGTCACAAATATTTATATGCTTAATTCTCCGCATATGAAATATCATGGATATAGTATTTTGTGGTTGGGTTTATGACTCCATTTGTTTACGTACATTACAATGTAATAAGTGTGGTTTTTTGAATTGTTATAATATATTATTAGAATTGAAAATTGTAAGCTTGAATGTATATGGCAATAAAAAAATGCAATGGAAATTTTTTAGAGCGTTTTAACTCTGCTACGAAAAGAAAAATTGTTACTGCTTTGTTATACTATAGCATTATGTTAGTGCTATAAAAAATATTTTGCAATGATTAAACAGTTTTCATAGCAAAAAAACAATGCTACAATAGATAGTAATGAATTTTTATAGCGTTTCAATGCATAATAAAAGATTGACATAATGTTTCCATAGCGTTTTAGATGCTATAATAATATGGCATGTCAACATATTATAGCAATTAAATGACGTCATAATTGTTAGTATCATAAAACAAAACTCTGTGTAAAAGTTTTATAGCTAAGGTGAATAATGACTACATCTCTTGTTTTCTTAGTTGTTTTCAGTTTTAAGGATAATCTGAATTTATTTGCAATGTTATGCCATGAATTTTGACTGATAAAATGTTTATATATGCTTGTTGATGATTTATGCTCATTTATATAGGTTTGATGATATGTTTTAATGTGAAAACCCTATTTAATAACATCCAAATGCTTTACAATTTTAGATTTAGATCAAAAATGATATTTTAGAGATGAATTTTATACTTGAACTCAAAGACTTTTGAAAGGTTTGGTGTTTTAATGCTTTCGAAAGGTTTTAATGAAGGTTTCGAAGGGGGTGGTTCCTCAATGGTTTCGAAAGGTTTGAAAGGAAATGTTTTCCAATATTCCCAAAAGGCCATGTTTAAGTGTTTTAAAGATAGGATGTTCAAGGTTTTATAGCTTTCGAAGGAAAGGTTTTTCAGTGGTTTCGAAAGGTTTATATGAATGGTTTCGAAAAGAATGTTTTGGCCTTTCGGCCTAGTTGAAAAAAATGGTTTACTTGATTTCGAAAGGGGTACTTTCATTGGGTTCGAAAGGGGTACTTTCAAAGGTTTAAATGTTTTCATCAACAAAGATTTGAGTAAAGTATATATAACATGGCAATATGATTTTGAGTAAAGCATAAAATATATTTTTTCTTTGTTTAAGTTTGATTTAAAGGTTTTAAATCAATTTGAGATGAAGATGTTTTCAAGGAAAATTTAAGGGAAGATTACCCTAAGTAAAATCACTCAGATATTTGTAAACTAGACGGGACCGGTATAGGGTCGCGCCATATACATTAGCTATTAGCCCCTAGCTAATTTAGTCCAAAATTCCAGTGTTTAGGCTTTGTCACATGTAAGACTAAAATGATGTTACACAAAGAAGGGAATATATTTGTACAGGGGTAGGTTATTGGTAAGCCCGCAAAACCATTAGAATCAGGTGACCCAGAGAGAAGATAAGTTAGGGACAGACTGTCCAGAAGAAGAGTGTCTAACAGGTGTTAGATTATTTTTTTATATTGTCTGGTATGCCCAAGTCAGCCAAAGGTTAGGAGTTAGCCAAATAAAGCTAAAGTGTTCGGACAGACAGTTCATTTGTTACCTGACATGTAGGTTTACATGATATTGCTTTACAGTTTTTAACCAGTTTTGGTTGCTTGATTATGATTTGCAAAAGATATGTTTTAAAGAGATACTAGTGAGGGGAACCCGTTCCGCTAAGCGGCGTGGTCTCACTTAATATCAAATAACCGAGATGTATAGTATTATTCACACTAGGCTTTATGTCTGATTCAAAGTTTATGTTTTCCCCTTAAACTCTCGGGTGCTCAAAATTGATTTGAGTAGAGTGAGGGATGAGGATTTTCAGGTATTAGTAGGTTGGCGAATAAAGCTTTCGGAGACGAGCAGGTGGTTGGCAGATAGCTATTTAGGAGTTGTTGTTTGATTTTGTTTTATTCCGCTGTGTTATATTAAGTCAGTTATGACTATTTAGTACTCTGGTCATCCAAGGGGGCATCTTCATATGTCGCTCTTGGAGTATTTTGTAATAATTATATTTGACCTGAACCTGGGAAACGATTGAGATTATGTAATAGAATATGAAACATGTTTTGTGAAATGTAATCGGAAAAGTTGTTTTTATCAAATCTGTAATTTTGTTTCATAGTCATATGCTTTTGATATTATGGATACCATTAACATTACCGTATTTGGTCACCGGAAGTTAATACTATGGATGACTGCAGCATATGTAGGGTTTAGCTTCGAGCCTCCAGATAAGGGATGTTACAGGTGGTACGATTTGGAAAGTTGTGGAAACTGGCACCAAGATATGTTGGTCCATTTCGGATTATAGAGAGGATAGGAAAACTCACATACAGAGTAGAGTTGTGGAGCAGTATGATAGGTGTCCATAATGTATTTCATGTGTCTCATCTTCGCAAGTATGTACATGATCCAAAGACTACTATTCCTCCGACAGGATTGTAAGATTTGATAGTAGAGCCTAATTTGACTTTATTAGACAACCAGTTCGGGTTGTAGCGAGAGATGAGAAAAGATTGAGGAACAAGACAGTCAAGTTGGTGAAAGTTCAGTGGAGCGAAAACGAGAAGGACTGTACTTGGAAGAAGGAAGACATGATTAGAGATACTTATCCTGATCTGCTTTGAGGGTATGTCTATATTAGCTTTATATAGATAATTGCTAGTCAGGTAGGCTAGTATGGTTGTTAGGAGTGGTTACAGATGATTGCTATGTTTAGAATTTAGTCCTTACTGAATTTCGAGGACGAAAAGGGGAGTCTGTAACACCCCTAATTTTTAATAACATTATTCATGAGATTTAATTAGATAAATTAAATAGAATAATGTAAATAATTAGAGTGATAAGGAGATTGAGATTTGAAAATAAAATTAAGGGTCGTGCTTAATTGTCTAAATGGGCTTAAGAATGGTTTATAGGCTAACTAATTTACACAAGGGCATATTGGGAAATAACCGCACCTTATTACCATAACCCTTATATATTCTTGTTCCTTATACCATTCACGTTCATTTCTCATTTTCATAAAACATAAAACGTAAACATAAGAGAAGAATAGCCGGCCATTGCTAAGGAAGAAAAGAGGAGAAAAATTAAGTCAAGGCTAGGGATTTAAGCAAGGGGATTAATCTCAATCAAATCTCAAATTCCTTATTTTAATCAAGGTGAATAATAATCTATATCATCTCTATTTTGTGTTTATGATCATTTGTTTTCGGATTTAAGATTAAATCCATTTTAGTGATAATTTGGATGATGATATGCTCGGATTATAACATGTTTGATTTAAACAAAAATTGTTTAAAAATGATTTTATATGGTTTTAAGGGTAAAACTGATTATAATGATTTTCATATGCCATGAGGAATTTATATGTTATGCAATACATGATTTTGGAGTTGGGTTTTAATTTTCATTATTTTCCAGGTTATGGAGAATTTATAATGAATTTTCAAAGAAAAATATGGTTAATTGGGTTTAGAAATTTATTTCAGAAATTATATTGAGAATTTGGGTATGAAATTTAGATATTTTAGATAACATATTAAAAGTGAATTGCTGTGATTTTTGGGGATTTTTCTTAAGTTATTTGCTATGAGAATTAAATTATTTTGAAAGGAGGACCTAAATGATTTAATTGTTTTGCTTAATGGAAGGGCTTATTTGTTAAATTAATCTTGGTTTAGATCTGAAATTAAGCGATAGTTATTTTTGTAAAGAATTTGAAAAGTTGTGGCAACCAATCACAGGTTTTCAAGTAGGCAGGTTAGTTAGAAAGTATTTGTTTTAATTAGCAATAAATCAGTTTTACCCAGAAAAGTAGGTTCCGCCTCTTTCAAAAGCACCTTTTGACCTTATGCTTTCGCCTTTAATCAAGTCGAAATCCCACAAAGCTGAAACCAATACACAAGGTATCAATGTTGGTATGTAGTGGATTGGAGAAAGGCGAAAGGCATGGTTTCAAAAGCATTGCTTAGATGGGGTTGAAACCTTTGCTTTGTTTTCAAATGTTAAGCGCCTGCTTTGTTTTACTAAAAACTTTCGATGTAGTCGAAACGTATACTTTCAAAAGGGGTTTTCTAAACAACTTTCGAAGAGGGTTGCCATCTTATGTTTTAAAAGTATAGTCTTTCGAATGAGGTCCTTTATTTGTAAAATAATGCTTTCCAAAGTAGTGGTTCTGACCTAGTCGAAATCCTTCTGCCGTCCTTTTGCCTTTCGAATGTATTAAAGTCTTCAGTACTTTCAAAAGGTAGCTTTTTTTAAAAGATGTACTAAGCTACTCCATAAAAGCTTTCAAAAGGGTTCAAGGTTTTTGAAGGCAATGTCTTTGAAAGGGGGTTTCAATGCTATCCTTCAATGTTTTACTTAATGTTTTGAAGCTCTCGAAAGGGTGGTTCCGAAGCCATCAAGTTTTCCCCAAACACTTTTATATGATGAATAATGGTTTCGAAAGGGATACTTTTGTTTATGTTCACTTTGACCCAAAAAATATTTTAAAAAAAAACCCAATGGTTTGGAAAGGAGTACTTTCAACGGTTTTGAAAGGGGTACTTTCATATGGTTTCGAAGCTATGCTTCTATAATTGAATGGTTTCATTTAACACATTCAAAAGGTTTCAAAAGTAAGGTTTTAAAGTGTTTTGAAAGGAAGGAGCCCAGTGTTTTGGAAAGAAGAGTTTAATGCTTTCGAAAGGAAGTTTTCAAATAGTTTTGAAAGAAAGAATTAAAGGTTTCGAAAGCCTTGGTTTTCAAAACAAATAACCCAATCTCATTTTAAAGGAAAACCATGGCATAATAAAAGTGTTTTGAAATGATTTAAGTAAGGAGTTTTTGAAGAAGTTTTCCTTGATTAATAGGTTATAGGGATTAACCAAGTTATATATAAAAGGATTTCAAGGATATTAAACCACAAGTGTTGGTATTATTATGTTATTATGTTTACTTCTTCATATATATATATATATATATATATTTATATATATATATATTCACAATGTAATGGACCTATAACTGTATTTTGGAAAAGAGCGGAATAACCAGCTAGGTTGACCCAGTTGTGAATATGAATTAAGTTAACTCCTGAATGAGTAGAATTGCATTCAGGAGGTCAGATGGACCAGAATGTATGATGCCTAAATAGTGAAGTTGTCAGATGGACAAGTTCATAGTAAACCCATGAAAACTATGTTTAGAAAAAGTTATCGGTAGCTGCCAATAGGTTCATAGTAAACCCATGAAAACTATGATTAGATTGAGTTATTGGCTGGGGCCAATATGTTTGTAGTGAACCCATGAAAACTATATCTGGATTAAGTTATTGATAGAAGTCAATAGGTTTCTAGTCAACCCATGAAAACTAGGATAAGAGGAAAGTTATTGGAGTTACCAATAGGTCCAGGGAGAACCCATGAAGCAATAATGTTATTGGCAGAGGCTAATAGGTTTTTAGTGGTCCCATGAAAACTATGAAATAATACAGGGAGTCCATAAATTTAAACAGGTTAATAGTAAGCCCATGAAAACTATGAAACTGGACAGGGGGTCCATAAACATTAAACAAGTTACTAGTAAGCTCCTGAAAACTAATAGGTTAATAGTAACCCTAGAAACTATAACTGAGACAGATAGTCAGAATGAATGAGGATGGGAAATCCAGAATTGATTTACTTGTTTGCATATCATCATATTATTTTGAGATGTTTAAACCATTATGGATGCAGGAGCACAGTATATGGTTTTATAAAGTTTTAGGATACCAGTGAAGGGAAAATCCGTTCTGCTAAGCGGCATGGTTTCACTAGATATCTAAATGGTTTGAGATGGTAGATTATTATTCATACCAGGCTTTATGTATGACTCAAAGTTTATGTTTTCCCCTTAAACTCTCAAGTACTCAATTGATTTTGAGTATATTGAGAGTTGAGGTTTTCAAGTACCTCTTTAGACGAATAAGCTTCCAAAGATATGCAGGAGGCATGATAGCTATTTAGAGTTCTTTTATTTTGATTCCGCCGTGTTGTTGTTGTAGAGGCAAAGTTGTTTAATTGGCTATATATACTTTGATCATCCAAGGGGGCATCTTTATATGTTGCTCTTGACGTATGTTGTAATAAATATATTTTCTCTTTACATTGTTAACGATTGTGGGAATTATGTAATGAATTTGTAGTACTTTGGAATGGAATGAGAAATTTGTTTGTTGATTTTAAATTTTTTCCAAATCCATGTGGTTCAATTACATCAATGTATCTAACATTACCATATTTGGTTGCCGAGAATTAATAACTATGGACGACTGCAGCTTCCGTAGCCGTTAGTTTTGGGCCTCCAAGTAGGGGATGTTACAGCGTAATTGGCATGGAAATATATTGTTGATCTCTTTTGGGTTTTGTTTCCCTTTTTTTATATAAAGGACTTAGCTAATGCCTATAATATAGTACATTTTTATTTTCTGTTAGATATATTTCTGAATTACATTAGTTATTGAATATGCCAACAAATTATGTCAGTTGAGTGCATCCACTTATACCTTGCTGTTATATTAAGTTTAATTTTGCAACTCTATGCAATCATGATCACATTGAGTTTATCCAATGTCATTAGGAACATTTTTATGCGCTATGGCTATTCAGTTGCACACACATCTTAGTTTTTTCATTTATAAAATATGATAGTTTTTGTTTTGTTAGTATCATCATTTTCAAACAATTCTTACTTTATGATGTCATATCATGCTAGTTAGATTGAATCCCGTCTGAGTGAAATATTAGAAGAGCTTGGTGGTTTGCTCTTAATGTTTCGTATATTTTTTTAGTTCAAAACCACTAACTTAAATATCTTTATTATTGTCAACAATAAACATGGGTGCATGGTCCTGAATGATTGATTTATTTTACCACTTAATGAATTGTCGTGTCTATTGGTGTTTAATTTTGCATTATGTAATATTACATTCCTAACTGAAGCAATATGGGCTACCTGTTACTAGTGGCAATTTTATGAGAAAAGGTTTATTATTGGTGCTTTTGTTTGGAAATGAAATCATATTAACACATGTGTTATTATAAATATATGACTAGCTTGAGGCCCGTCAGGAAGATAGAGGCATCTTATGTGCACTTATCTATGTTGAATAGGCTGAGGTTCTATAAAGAAAAGTATTATAGGTTTGAATGCCATATTGAAACAACTGATTACAAAGTGCTTGAAAAAATGGATGGTACAACTGATAAAAATAAATGCATCTTTGGAACTAAGAATACCTAGATTATTTTATTCCTTACTGTATATACCAATCAAAAATCAACTATGTTTATGAATTGTAGACAAATCACACTATGGAGTAATTATACAATATAAGGCAGTACATATACATGCATAGTTTTACATAGAAATGCAGAGATAAGTTACATACAAGCTCTTGAAAAGTGATAAACACAGTAGAAGACAAGTATGCATTTACATAACAAAACCAATTCATTACAGTAAGGAAACCACATACATCAACTGAGCAACATCAAGATAGCAGATCCAAATATTGCACTAAATAGGCAGTGTCTATTGGTATTTAGTTTTGTATTACATAATATTGCAATCCTGTCTGAAGTAACAAGGGCTGCCAATTACTTGTGACATTGTCTACAGGTGAAGGTTTGCTATTAGTGGTTTTGTTTGGAAATGAAACCATATTAAAACATGTGTTATTATAAATATATGATTGCATTGTGTGTTTAAAAATAACGATGAGTTGTAAGGTTTATTTTTAACCAGTTGTTATGAGTTTTATACATGACTTGTTTCTTCCTTTTATGAATTGTCTAAAAACTATGGTTTTATAAATATATCAGGCCCTGGAAGAAGTAAAGACCATACATGGAAACAATGCAAGAATGATCAAAAAAGATTTTGGCGATAAAGAAACATCACATTCTGGGATTGAGGGTGTAGAAACTGGTGCTGATGCTGCTGGGTTTCTTCCTCTTGATGCAAATTCAGTTCAGATTATAAATTTCCAAGAATCTAATTATTCGAATTACGTTGTATCATCGGATTTTGGAGTTCGAGTGTTAAGTTTTTTGTTCTTTATATGTCGTTTGCTGAATAAGCACAAATTACACTTGTATCTATACGAGTTCTTTAACTTTGATCTCTTCAATTTTGTTGTATTTCAATAATAATAATAAAAAATAGTTTGAATAAATTAACTAATTTTTATAAAAATTAAATACGTTTATAAATGTTAACCAAGTATTATAAAAATTAACAAGGTTACAATAACAATAATAAACTAAGTTTGATAAAAACATTAACTAAGTTTATAATAATAACAACAACAACAAGAACAATAATAATAAACTATAGTTTGATAAAAAATTAGCCGACTTTATAATAATAATAAATTAACCAAGCCAACTAAGTTTTATAATTAATAATAACAATAATATCAAAAACTAAGTTTACAAAAATTAGCTAGTTAATTAAGTTTTATAAAAATTAAATAAGTTTATAAAAATTAACTAAGTTTATAATAATAATCATAAATTAACTAAGTTTATAATAATAATAATAAATTAACTAAGTTTATGAAAATTTATAAGTTCGAGATAATTTATAAAAATTAACTAAGTTAATAGAGTTTAAGTTTGAGAAAATTTATAAGTTTAAGTTAGTTAAAATATAAGTTATGACATTTTAAGTTTTAGCGATTGAGATAATTTATAAGTTTGATAATAATAATAATAATATTATTAAACAATAGTTTGAATACATTACCTTGGTTTTATAAAAATTTAATATGTTTATAAAAATTAACTAAGTATTATAAAAATTAACAGGTTTATAATAATAATAATAATAATAAACCAAGTTTGATAAAAAAATAACTAATTTCATAATAATAATAATAAGAAATAATAATAATAATAAATTATAGCTTGATAAAAGTTAACTAAGTTTTCAAAAATAATAACAAGTTAACTAAGTTTTATATAATTTAACTAAGTTTTATAAAAACTAAATAAATTTATACAAATTAATTAAGTTTTATTATAATTTTACTAAGTTAACTATGTTTTACAAAATTAAACAAGTTTATCATAAAATTAACCAAATTTTATAAAAATTTAACTAAGTTAGCTAAGTTTTATAAAAATTATTTAAATTTAAAAAAAGTTCAACTGAGAATGGTTGACATATTTTAAATATGTAAAGCGCTTTCATGATCATTTGTTGATTATTAAACTTGTCTACAGGTAATTAGCCTTTTCGGACAAAACATCAGCTGCATCAAAGAATTGTGGGTAATCAAGTAATGAACATGACTCTAATTGTTGTATATATTATAACATTTTGTTAGTACTAGTTGTGTGAACTTGTTTATGAATGGTTATAGATTTATGTGAATTTGTTTATTTGTCGAAAAACGATTATCGAAATGGTTATGGATATCATATTTGATTATGTGACTAACATGTTTTTTCAATTGTTTGAATATGATGATTATGTGATTGATTGTTGGATTGAATACAATGGTTATGTGATTGATTGCTAGCTTTAATATGACTATTATGCGAGTGATTGCTGGAAATGATACAAGCCATTAACATGAAATGTAGCGTGTAAAGTATGCTGCAAAATAGTCAATAACTTTTAGTAGCCTTTTAAAACGCAGTAGATATAAATGTAACGGGCTAAAAAAATATACTGTAGCAAAGTACAAATGCTATGAAATATGTATAGTAGCAGGAAAAAATCCGCTACAGAAAACCAAAGAAGGATGTAAGTAAAAACGCAAAAAAATATTAACTTTGGAGCAATTGACAAGCGCTACAGAATTTTTTTTGTAGCATTTCTACAACGCTTCAATATGTGACATTTTGGTACCGTTTTCCACAACGCAACAAAAAGTTTCAGACTTTTAGTTGCATGTCATATCGCAGCGTTTACCGAAAGACTACTAAAAGTTCTGGTAGTGTTTTTCAACGCTACGAAAGGCATTTTCCAATGTAGTGTGTATATACACAAAATAAGATACGAATGTGCTAATCAAAAGTGAAGATGTATGAACATCATTACAAAATAATACATTATTATAATGTAAGCATGACTGATTTTTGAAGCAGAAAACGGGGCAAACATACTTTTGTCTGCCTTCCAACATATAATCCAACCCTAGAAGCATCAGACATCACATGTCAAAGAGAAAGTTGTCATTAGATTCCTACATGACTTATTCAACCCTATGATAGATGGTCTAAAACTTGTTGTTATGCTCTTGAGACACTTATCGGTGGAACATGATTACTTATCAATATGATGTCAATATCCAATAAATTTGGTTTTCTTATTAGGATTTTTCTACAAATTAAACTTTTTTGAATAAAATAATTTCAAGAACTTTGTATGTTGTTATAACATTATCTTATAGTGTATTATTATTTATACTATTACTGATACTATTAACTTTTATGAACTTATGTAATTTTTATATAACATGGTTTTACTGTTTGATTTTAGAAACTTAATTAACTTAGCTAAATATTTACGAAACTTAAAAAATTCTTTAGAAACTTAGGGCCCGTTTGGTTTCGTTTTGAGTTTTGGGTTTTGTGTTTTCAACATACACTACAAAATACAAGAAAACATGAGAATTTTTTTTACAATTCTTAGCCATTACAATGATGGACGGGAAATTGGGGGGAATTATTGTTTTCCATCCTTTTGTTATGTCTCAAAACACGAAAAATCAAATAAACTTGTTTTCTATTTTCTATGTTAATTTCATTTTTCAAAATTGTGTGTTTTCCAACAATGCATAAGAAATGCGCATTTTTGTTTAGACGAAAACACAAAACTAAAATCAGCAAACCAAACGGGCCCTTAGCTAATCTAGTTCAATTTTTATTAAATATGATTAATTTTTATAAAAATATTTAATTATTATAGAACTCGGTTAATTTTTTAAAAGTTAGTTAAATTTTACAAACTTAGTTAATTTGGTCAAATGCTTATAAAACTTGGTTAAGTTTTATTAAAATTAGGTAAAATTTATTAACTTAATTATTTTTACAAACTCAGTTATTTAAAAAAAAAGCTTAATTAATTTTTATAAACTTATTTAATTTTTATAGAACTTAGTCAATTTTTATAAAATTAATTACTACTTATAATTAGGTTAACTTTAAGAATTTATTTAATTTGTATAAAACTTAGTTCACTTAGTTAAATTTTTATATAACTTAGTTAATTTTTATACATATATTTATGTTTTATAAAAACTTAGTTAATTTTTAGAAATTAGTTTAATTTTTATAAAATTTGGTTATGCTAGTTAATCTTTATATAACTTAGTTAAATTTTATAGAAATTACTAAATTTTTATAAACTTTTAGTCAACTTAGTTAAATTTGTATAAAAATTAATTATTTCTTTATAAAGCTTAGTCAACTTAGTTAAAAACTTGTAAAACTTAGCTAGTTTTTATAAATGTGTTTAATTTTTATAAATATGTTTAACTTTAATGAAACTTGCTTAGTATAGTTATCTGTTATAAAATTTATTTAATTTTTGCAAACTTAGTTAATTTTAATAAAAGTTCAAGTTAGTTAAATTTCTATAAAACTTGGTTAATTTTTATAAACTTGTCGGATTTAACGAAATTCTGATAGCACCTCCTTAGCACGCTTTGTGTTTTTCCGCACATCCCAAATTCAATATATATTTACACGATCAAAACAAGATCAGAGTCATATATAATAAAATATACTTCATGATAGCATGCACATTTAGATACATAAAAATCTACCTTTTATTAGCAATTTTAGTTAGCAATCTTCCACATAGCAAAGTAAAGGGAATAATTAGGATGCAAAATAATGAAACGACACACACACGCGAATGAGTTACGCGCTTGGCATGAGTATATTTTATAAACTTAGTTGATTTTTATAAATTTATTTAATTTTAATAAAACCTAATGAAATTAGTTAAATTTTATAAAACTATGTGAACTTAGTTATTTTCTTATAAAACTTAGTTTAATTTTATAAAATTTGTTAATTTTTGTGAGCTTAAATAACATTTACAAAACTTATTTAACTTAGCTAAATTTTTAAGAAACTTAGTTAACTTAGTTAGATTTTTATAAACATAGTTAATTATTATTAACTATTTAGTTCTCATAGTTAAATATTCTTATAATATCTTGAAACTTTGGTTCTCCATTGGATTGAAAGTACATAAAAAAGTGATAAAAAGTAAGAGAAATGACAAGAATTAGGTTAGTAAATAATAAAATACCATTTCAAATGTTGCTGCTGTGTTACCACGAGTTATAATCTTTGGCTGTGGTGCCATGAATAACCCTACATAATCAACATAGCATAAACACTTGTACTTTTTAAATTATAGGAGGTATACAATTGGATAATATGAAAATAAAATACGAAGACCGAACACTGCCATCCCTAGCCCAGCATCTAAGAGAATGGATATAGAATGAGCTATAATAGTGGGCATTTCAATCCCCCATCAACTACAGAATGAATAATAACTAAAGAACCATGTGCGTGTTATGGATTATATGAATATTGAGATATGCCTGAAGGAGATATGGGACCAATGAGACTGAAAAGGATAGAATAAGTGTTGGGATATTGAAGAAATGAAATGTTTGATTTTATTGAAATGAATGAAACAGAGCAGTATATTTTCTATATTAGTTTGTGATATATTTGCTTTGTATTTATATTGTACATAACTGAGTAAATTGCATACAAAGTAAGGTAAGTGGGCTTGGCCCAATAACTGTCACCTTGTATTTGAGAGAGGTCGCATCCGCATCCACTTGAGAATATAGACTGGTTTGCTTATGTAAATGTTATTCTTCCAATACCCCCCTTCAAACCAGTTCGAGGGTTAGGGTTTCCATAAAATACTTAAAAATGGCCGCCACGAAAAAATTCTTCACAAATCTCTCTTTAAATCTAGTAAATCTTCACTTTAGTGAAGGTTTATCATATTTGAGTAGCTATCATCATCTTCAGAAGCAAGTAAGATCGAGATTACTGTTAGAGTTGATGGAGTTGCAAAATCTAATGAAGTCGAGACTTCATTTCGATGAGTAGTTCTCGAATCTCTCCGTTGCTAGCAAGTAATTTGAGGCTTAGCATCTCGGATCTGAGTTCACTTCATCGACATTCAGTTCATTTCCGAATCTGGTTAAGTTATTCTTCGATAGTGCTTTAGTAAAGACGTCTGCTTTTGGTAAGTGGAAGGTATGTGATTAACCCTCAATTTTCCTCTTATAACTTGCTCTCGAACGAAGTATAAGTCCAGTTCCATGGGCTTCGTTCTGGAATGCAGTACTGGATTGGCTGTAAGTGATATTGTACTTAGGTTATCACACCAAATGGTTGCTATAGTATCAGTTTTGATCTGTAATTCACTTAACAATAGTGATTCCACCCACATAATTTCAGTAGTTGCACTACCCACGCTTCTGTATTATGCTTCTGTGCTAGATCCAGATATTGTTGGTTGTTTCTTAGCACACCATGATATTGGATTTTTTTCCTAAAAAATGTAGTAACCAATTGTTGATTTTTCTATCATCACTGTTAGTAGCCCAGTCTACATCTGCGTATCCATTGATGTTTAGTGACTTGCTTGCATGTAGAACCATACCCTGATTTATAGTGCATTTAAGGCACCTCAGTATTCTTTTAATTGCCTTCCAATGTTCATCTGGTGGTTTTTTGCATAAATTGACTGATTTTGTTCACACTAAATGATATGTCTGGTGTCACGACCCGTTTTTCCGTACCCTTTGAATCGACAGTAAACCACCCATGTCCAACTCAAATTGCACAAAAATACAGAACATGAAGGGTAATAAAGAAAAATAGACAGAACAGAATCTCACACGAATGGAATAACATATAATATTGAACAAATATCTTTACAGCGGAAAACATTTAAATACATATATCAGAGTCTAACCTAAATTCAGCTTGGACAGTTATAAACATCTGTCCTTACAAATGCTGACAAACATCAACTAAAACTATCTAAGCACAGCGGATAATAGAATATGTCCATACGTAGATGAATATCTCCAACTCTCCTTCGGAAACTCCAATTGTCTTTGACTAAACCTGAAACTACTCGGATCTGACCTGAGTATTGAAAACACCCGGATCAGGCTTGATAAACCAGCGTGAGAAAAACTCAATAATAAATGACAGTGTCATATATCAGCCTTTAGATAAAATCCTTTGAAAAGAAAGACTATCTCATAAGACCACGCCCACACATAAACACGGACGGGTTTTTACCTTATGATAACTAAAACACTTTTATATATCAAAGCATTTGATATTATTTCTACTGACATCTCTTTGAAAACATTTGCAAATAAACTTATTAATCTTATCCGAAATGGTTACCCATATAGCATTTCGAGGCTATTCATTATGCCAATACAAACAAAACCGTAGGTTCTTATTGAAGAATGGATTTCCATACAAATGACTAGGTGAAGGATTTACCTTCTGAAATGGGTACACCTCTAGATGGATGTCCCGAGAACCATCACAAAGGATTCTCTACCAACACAAGACCAACCTATCTCTATAACTAGATAGTACCGAATATATCATCCCCCGATCGACCTTTAACCGAGCGCTCGTTTTCCATACACCACATTAATTTACATCCCGAACGTCATAGCGGAAAGAAATATATCTAGAAGGGGATGATCATACCCTAATTGGGAATGACCCACTTAACCTTGCCGCATCTAATCCTGTTTCGGTCATTTCCGGGTTGATGAGGCTTAAGGCAACGATTACCTTTTCACAAAGCACATATCACATCTTTGAATGCTACATTGCCATTTCCGTTAACTACTAATTGCCTTCCAAAAAAATACAACCCTTGAGCTTGTATGTCTTAAGGAGGGTGTTAAGCTAAGAGAAGTTGCCTTCTCCGCCACCACTGATGTACGTTTGTAAAAACCAATGTACATAATCTTTAGAAATGCAATGTCAGACAAACGTCCATACAAGTTGTCCAAGAACAGGACAAACCGAAGGCACTCTCCTACTATCACTAGTAGCGAGTAGTCCTTGCAATCCAAAAAAATCTCCACAACGAGGAGACCAGTGCTATATGTACCTCTATAATGGGTGCGACCCCGAGCAAATCAACAAGCAGTCCTCACGCTATGAAGATCCACGGTCTTCAATAATCTTCATCTTCAACAAGTCTTCACGTTCGAATGTATACATTGGTTCGAAGTGGTTTTCGGATAGGAATCACCCAAATCCAACCCCGGTTCCTTCGAAATCCAATTATTGATAAAAAGTAAATATGAGTATACAGGATTTATTGTCTCTTTTCACTTTAACTCTTTTCGGATAATTTTGAAATCTCTTTCTTTTGACTTAGAATAATTCTCAGTAATTCATTCTTTTGCTTTGGAAAATATCTCGAATTTCAATACTTAACTCTTTGATCCAAATTGCTTAACTTTTAGGCGGGTCAAAACAATGTTATTTAAGACGTCGTTTACGATAAACCCTAAAATAAATCTAGCAAACATTTTTCCTTTTGATTAAATAAGATCAGAGGAATCATTCATTTTGGAGATTGCTTAAATTTTGAATAATACCGATCTTCTTTTATTTCAGAAACTTAATACAAACTTTTTATTTAAGAGCATCCGGACTTTCCTTTCGATCTGTTCCACCCCTCGCCTAAGAAAAGAAAACATAGGCCAAGTAAGTTCAGGGCACTGGTTGCTCCTTTCCGAACCTTAGTTAAACACCTTGTTTTATTTTCCTAGATCTCACAGGCGGGACAAATGTACTAGTCGTTTCCGCATACTCAGATATCAATTTTATTTTGGAATTCCTTATAAATACTCAAAATTATCTTTCAAATACTTAACTTCCTTTTTAAAAAGCATTCCCAATTGATTCTAGGAAAAATCGTTATATTTAAACTCATATTCCAAAAGTATACAATTCATAGCATAAAAGTGCTACGGAAAGTGCTATATAAGCTTATTTGATTAAATCAACTTTTAAACATTTGATAACTCATATTTTTCAATCCAAATCTCATTCAAATCATTTAAATAGGTTTATCAAATTTATTCCATATTTTTCCGTAATTAAAAATGTTCATTTAAACAGATTTCCTGTTATGGTCACTTAACTGCACTGACACGATTTTTCTAGAAAATTGATTTGAACTTAATTCAAAATCTACAAAACGAAATCTTGATTTTCTTTCTTTGTTTTGAAGATATGGATATAATAGTCCGGAATTTTCTTGTTTCGAAGAATTCCGAGCTATATTCCACTCTAGACATTCATTTGAACTTTTCGGCGCGAAATCGCAAACTACCGTTGCGCGACGCACCTAGTTTTAACTTATTTTTCAATATTTGAAATAATTTATTCAAATTGAATTCTATCACTTATAAAATCATTATAAATCAATATTTTTACTTTTTAAAGTATTTAAAATATATTTTCACTATTACCATATTAAAATATTATTTTATTCACATTATTTTAATATTAAATTTTAAATTCCAATTTCAATTCAATTTCAATTCAAACTTCAAATTAAACACATTTAAAACTTAGATTTCAAATCTAACTTCAATTTAAACTTCAATTTAATCTCAAACTAAACTTCAATTTTCAAAATCGATTTCAATTTCAATTTCACTATTAATCTCAATTTCAATTTCTATTTATCTATCCTTTTCAAATCCGTTTCACTTCAAATTTCAAATTCTCTTTTATTTTAACTTTAATTTCACTTCTAAATGAAAAGAGATTTATTTTTCCAAAATATCTCATATCACTAAAATATGGTCTTATAAACAAAGTGATTATTTAAATCAAAATGAACATATCTAATATCCATATTTATCACTAACATAACATCCATTCAACAAATCACATAACATATGATTTCAAATCCAACATTCACTATTAATACCATAACGAGATATATTATCACAATTCAATTATCTAACCAACTATCAAATCATCTATATTAACAATCAAATAAACATTCATATGTCATAAGGATATAAATATGATTGTTTTAACATAACCAATATATAAATTCAAAAACAATGAGAATTTCTCATCTTTTACTAAAAGATTAACTTCCTACCAACATTCATATGCAACAACACTTCACTACATCTTCTTAACTATACCAAATCTTTTTCGTAGACTTTCCTTTTAATTCCGGCAGCACTTCCTTCTCTTTTTCTCGCTCCGAAGCTTCACGAACTTGCTCCCTCTTCTTGATAGGTTCGGCCATGCCCTATTCTACCTCTTCCTCCATCATTTCTTTACTTCTTGGATGCTAAATCATGTTCTAATGGTATTCTAAGGTCTTTGGCAAAGTTTGGTTGTGTTTGGAGTTGATTTGATATGGTTTTGAAAAAGTTAGTAAGGAAATGAAAGAAGAAGAGGAAGCCATTAAAGAGAGCTTCAAGGAGGAAGAAGAAGAAGGTATAAATGTGTAAAGAAAGTGGAAGAATGGTGGTCTTATTTATAGAAATTTTTTGGATTAAAATAATATTTTGTAAAAAGACCAAAATACCCTTACTTACTTATAAAGTAATCTTATTTTTTTCAACACTTAACATCACATTTCAAATCATTACTTTATGTCATTTTCACTTAAGTATTAAGTAAAGAAAGTAATAATTATGTTTCTTTGATTTGATGTTTTACTTTTTGCTTTGAAATGACATTTTTGTCTTTTTGTGCTTACTTTTTCTTAATTATATTATAGAATTTTCTAACTATGTTTAGTAAAAGTAAACTTGATTAGTAAATTAATTAATACTTATACTATTTGAATATATGTTCATATATAAGAAAATAAAGGTGCGACAACGTTGCGACAACTTTTAATCGACAAAACGTTGATTTTCGACAAAATGTTTTACGGTCATTTGACGTTTTAGTTAAACCATTTATTTATGTAAACCAAATTTAAAAATAAATTTGTATAATGTTATTTAAAAATATAAACACTCATAAATTAATTAAAATAATTTATTTAACCATTGAAACTTACTTTTCTAAAATCAGCATCTTGTCCCTTTTGTCGATATAGGCAAATGTTACTATTTTTGTGTATACTTCTCTTCCCAAACCCTATCTAATTTTGTTTGAATCATATAACTTTACTTAATTTATATTTAAAATCACCTTAAATAGTATATTTTAAAGTGGTCAAATTCCGGGTCGTTACATCTGGCCTGGTTATTGTTGCATATTATAATGATCCTACGATGCTTCTGTATATTTTCTCATTTTCAATTGGCTCTCCTTTGTTTTTTGATAAGTGTAGACTGCTTGTCATTGGTGTTGGAAGAGGATTTTCCTTGTCCATCTTTGCCTTTATCTGTATCTCTGAGATGTAGTTTCTTTGGCATAAATGTAATTCAGTGTCAGATGTCCTTTTAACTTCTATACCAAGAAAGTAGTTTAGTTCTCCCAAGTCATTAATTGAAAATTCCTTATCTAAATGTTGTGTGACTTTGCTGATTTCAGTCTCACTGTTACTTGTAATTATAAAGTCATCAACATAAATTAGTATATAAGTAATAGTTGTATTAGAGAATTTAATAAAGAGGGAGTTGTCAGATTTTGTTGAGATATACCCAAGGCTGGCTAATGTTAATTTCAATTTGTCAAACCACACTCTTGGTGCTTGCTTGAGCCCATAAATTGCTTTGTTTAGCTTGCACACAAGTCATTCATTCCCTTGCTGTTTGAATCCAAGTGGTTATTCCATGTAGACTTCCTCCTACAATACACCGTTTAGAAAGGCATTACTAACATCTAATTGTTTAATGGTCCAATTCTTATACAAGGCTACAGTTAATATAATTCTAATGGTGGATGGTTTCACAACTGGTGAAAAAGTCTCATTGAAATCAAAGCCACTTTGTTGTGAATATCCTTTTGCCACCATTCTATCCTTGTATTTTAGAATTGTACCATTAGGGTTTTTCTTTAGCCTATAAGTCCATCCTATAATGTTTTTGTGTTCTGGTAATTGAAAAAGGTCCCAGATTTTATTTCTTGTTAGTGCATCATATTCTTCCTACATAGCTTTCTTCCACTTTTCATTTTGTATTGCCTGATAATAAGTACTGGGTTCCTCAGTAGTCAATTCTGCAGTGTATTTTTTTGGTTTGAATATGCCACTCTTTGATCTTATTATCATATGATGACCACTATTTGTAGGAGTAGTCTGTTGAGTTTTATTCTCCAATGTGATTTCCTACTGAGTATTGGATGATTGAAAATCATCCAATACTTGGTAGTGAACTGCTTGACTGGTGCGCCTTGCTGTGGAGACTGATATGAACCTTCAGATGCTTCATTTTTCCCATGACTTGAAGCACTTCTAAGCATTAAGTGTTGTTGATCAACACTGTTCTTATCATGAATCATCTGCCTTTCAACTGGTATCATTACTTCAGGTATTGGAGGTATGGAATACTTTGGGTTATACAGTTTTTTGGTAGTTTTGTTTTCTGATTTGCTGAAGGGAAATTCAAGCTCATTGAATGTCACATGTCTTGATATATATATTCTACCATTACTGTCAAGACATTTGTACCCTTTTTGATTGGTTGCATGTCCCAAAAATATACATGGAGCTGATCTGAATTCTAACTTGTGTGTCTTGTAGGGTCTTAAGTAAGGGAAGCACAAGCATATAAATACTTTTAGTCCCTGATAGTCTAGCTTGATCCTTGTCTGTACTTCCATTCGACTTTTAAGTTTTAGGACCTTAGTTGGCAGTCTGTTGATGAGATACACAGCTGTTGAGAAAGCATCAGGCCAAAATTTCAGGGGTAGAGATGCTTGTGCAAGAAGAGTTATTCCGGTCTCTACAATATGCCTGTGCTTCCTTTTGATGAGACCATTTTGTTCAAAGGTATGTGGACAAGTTGTCCTATGATTTATTCCTTTTTTTTGAAAGAATTCTCTGAGTGGTAAGAATTCCATGCCACCATCAGTCTGCATAATTTTTACTGGGCAATTTGTTTGCTTTTCAACACTTGCTATGAACTGTATTACTGCATTGTAAGTCTCAGATTTTGATTTTAGAAAATAAATACATACATATCTAGAAAATGCATCAATAAATAAAATGTAATATTTATAACCATAATCAGTTGATATTGGGGTTGGTCCCCACAAATCTATAGCAATAAGCTCTAATGGCTTATCATGCTTAGTTTTTGAATCTGGAAATGCAAGTTTGTGACTCTTGCCCATTGGGCAATAGGTGCAGGTGTAAAATTAAGGAATGTTTTCAATGTGAATTTTGTTATTATTACTCAAAACATGTCTTATAATTTTCATACTGGGGTGTCCCTGTTTAGCATTCCAAACATCATAGTCATTACAACTTTCAACAGATTTTGTTTCTGACATGTTACACCAGTTTTTCATACTTTCAGAGTTTCTTGATTTTGCAACATCAAATTTGTGTAATCCCTTACATTCTCTACCCTGCAAAATAATTTCATCTGTCAGTGCATCCTTTACTAAACAATACTTTGAGTGAAATTCAAAATATACGTTATTATCTTTTGAAAATTGTGAGACACTCATAAAGTTTTTTCTAATTACTGGAACTCGCAGTAGATTGTTAAGATAAAGTTTCCTTGCACCTCTAATACTTGCATTTCCAGTGTATGTAATATGAGTTGATTTGCCATTACCCATGTATAACAAATGTTTGCTTTTGTATTCCTTGTTTCCAAGATTTAAATTGCTGAGATTGTTTATAACATGATTAGTTGCTCCAGAATCTAGATATCAGCAGTCATCTACTCTTACTAAGTCACTGGTTGTATTTTCTGATTGATCCTTGCATTCTTGTTGAGTATTCACCATGTTTGCACTAGGATTATGCATTCTTGAATTGCTAGTATTTTGTTGAGATGGTGTGTATTTAGCATCAAATCTGAAATAGCATTTGTTTGCCGTATGACCATATTTTTCAAAGATCTGACACATAAATCTGTTATTGTTGTTAGCATTGCTCCATCTGTCACCTCTTCCTTTGGATTTATAATTCTGGCCACCTTTTTGACTGCTACTAGACTAATTTATATTGTTATAATTTCTTTCTTGATTTCTTCCTCAGTTGCTAGTAATGTAATTGGCTGAATACTCCAGATTTGTTGGTCTTTTTTGCTCTAATCTCCCTTCATGTGCAAGTAATATAGAATGTACATACTGTAAAGTTGGTAATTTCTCAGTTGATGATATTATTGGGCTTTATTTAATCTTAAACCATATTATTTAATGTTGGTTTTCATAATAGTTATCGTTGGGCTTTTTATTTTGTTGATGTATTAATAATAAGTAGTTTGAAGTAGACAACTACTAGTGTCGGGTTTGTAGGATCGTGGAAATTGATCGTGCAGTAGTGGTAGCTGTTTAGGAAATCTATTAAGTCATGTCCTTGTTTTTTGCTACTTAGTTCTGGAGTCTGTATATATGCATTCCTAATAGTAAAGAAAACACAAGTCTTTTTGACGAGCAAAACATGCTTTTGTCTCTCAGTTTTATATCAATATGTTAGTATATTTATATAGTAAATATTATTAACAAACACTTGGTATCAGAGCGGGAAGTTCTTTGTGAACGTCAAAGACACCAGAAATGGAGAAAATGAAAGAAGGGTCAATCGGTTTGAGTTACCCAATGTTGGCCAGGAGTAACTACACTGCATGGGCACTAAAAATGATAGTGTTTATGCAGGCTCAAGGGGTCTGGAGTGCAGTGGAGTCAAGCGATCCAAAAGCACAGGTGGAAGAGAAGTCTGACAAAGTTGCCATGGCCATGATATATCAGGGAATACCTGAAGATGTTTTGCTGTCTCTAGCAGAGAAAAAGACAGCAAAAGAGGCCTGGGAGGCCAAAAAGACTCTGTGTCAATGAGTCGAATGAGTGAAAACGGCAAGGATTCAAACACTCAAGTCTGAGTTTGAATCGATGAGCATGAAGGACAACGAAATGGTTGATGATTTCTACATGAGGCTGAACGGACTTGTGACGAATATTCGGGCTTTGGGAGAAGGAATGAAAGAACCTTATGTTGTGAAAAAACTACTACGTGAAGTCCCCACGAGATTTTTACAGATCACATCCGCCATAGAGAAGTTTGTCAATCTGGAGACCATGTCTGTGGAAGAAGTAGTGGGATTTGTCAAAGCACATGAAGAGAGATTAAAAGAAAATGTAGAACAAAAGGAGAATCAACTGATGCTCATAGAAGAAGAGTGGACAAAAAGTGAAGGAAAATTGTTGCTTACGCGTGAAGAATGCTAAGAAAGTCAAGCAGAGGAGGCGTGGATAGTACATCTAGCTTCAAGGGTCGTGGAAGTCGGGACAAGAGCAAGGTAAGATGCTTTAACTGTGACATCTATGGACATTTTGCATCTGATTGTCGAAAGCCAAAACGTAGCAGAGAGCAAAGACAAGAAGCTAACATAGCCCAAGTGGAAGACGATGAACCAGCGTTATTACTAGCAAAATATGAGAAGGACAAGTCAAGTCTGATGCTGGTTGATGAAAACAGAGTGGTACCTGCACTGCTGTCAAAAGGCGAAGACAAAGTAAGTGAATCTAATTTGTGGTATCTCGATAATGGTGCAAGTAACCATATGACAGGTTTCAAGGCTAAGTTTTCAGTACTAGACGAAGGAGTAACTGGGCAGGTATGTTTTAGTGATGGTTCAACTGTAAAAGTCGAAGGAAAGGGTACAGTGATGCTTATGTGCAAAAATGGTGAAGAACAAGCTCTACATGAAGTTTACTACATCCTAAACCTACGTAACAACATTATCAGCCTTGGGAAAATGTCTGAAGAGGGAAATAGAGTCGTGCTTAAGGGAGAATTTCTGTGGGTATATGATAAACAAGAAAGACTTCTTATGAAAGTAAAACGCTCATCGAACAGATTATACAAGCTTATCATCGAATCCAACCGGCAAGTGTGTTTGCTATCAAAGACAGAAAAAGTGTCAAGATTGTGGCATGCACGACTTGGACATGTCAATTATCGAGCCATGACAATGATGTCTAAAGTAAGAATGGCGACTGGACTACCTAAGATAGTTCAACTAAAGAATGTGTGTGATGGGTGTCTGATGTCCAAGCAAACCAGGAAGTAGTTTCCTAAGCAGACAGATTACAAATCAAAGAAGACACTCGAACTGATTCATGGTGATCTATGCGGACCAATTTCCCCAGAGACTGCATCAGATAAAAAATATTTTTTCTTATTGGTTGACGATTTTAGCAGATTCATGTGGGTTTACTTCTTAAAAAACAAAGACGAGGCACTCAATGCCTTCAAGAATTTTCGATCTTTAGTTGAAACAGGGCCAGAAAGGAGGGTGAAAATTTTCAGGTCGGACAAGGGAGGTGAATTCACATCTAATGAATTCAAATCATATTGTGAAGACGTTGGGATTTAAAGGCACTATACTGCTCCATATACGCCTCAGCAAAACGGCGTGGTGGAGCGTTGAAACAGAACCGTTGTAAAGATGGCGAGAAGTTGTCTAAAAGAGATGCAGCTGCCAACAAAACTGTGGGGGGAAGCTATGAGACACTCAGTATATTTGCTGAATACGCTTCCAACACGAGCCTTGACAGGTCAAACTCCATACGAAGCATGGTTTGGAAGAAAACCAAATGTCCGCCATGTGCGTGTTTTTGGGTGTAAGGCGCATATGAAGGTTCTAAGTAATCAAACTCAAAAGCTAGATGATCGAAGTAAACGAATTATCAACCTTGGGAAGGAGCCTGGAACAAAGGCATATCGCCTTTATGATCCAAAGAATGATCGAATTCTTGTGAGCAGAGATGTGTTTTTTGAGGAAACTAAACCTTGGCCATGGAATCAACAAGGAACAGATAGAGAAGTGCAATCCTCGTTCTCAATTCTGGATGTGCATATGACTGATGAAGACAACCAGGTCAACTCTGGCAACTCAGACGGGAACAATGATGAAGGCAACAACACAATGAGTTCGACTCCGTCGTCTCAGTCATCCATATCGA
Source organism: Allium fistulosum (assembly GCA_030737815.1). Taxonomy (NCBI): domain Eukaryota; kingdom Viridiplantae; phylum Streptophyta; class Magnoliopsida; order Asparagales; family Amaryllidaceae; genus Allium; species Allium fistulosum. Next base: position 1,362,157,244 of record CM060903.1, on the reverse strand, counting down.
GGTTAAATCCCAACAATTATGATGACAGTGAAGAACCAAAGAAAACCAGGCCGTTGAGTGAAGTGTACGACGAATCTAAAGTGGTGGAACTGGACGAGGAACTGTACCTCATGGGGGTTGAAGAACCAGCTAATTACAGACAGGCCATACAGGATAGCAACTGGAAGCAGGCTATGAGACGAGAGATCAACTCTATAGAAGAAAACAACACATGGAAGCTGACATCATTACCACCTGGACAGAAGGTTATAGGCTTGAAGTGGATATTCAAACTGAAAAAGGATGCGAATGGAAGAATTACAAAACACAAGGCACGTCTCGTTGCAAAGGGTTATGCTCAGGAATATGGCATCGACTTTGACGAAATATTCGTACCTATCACCCATCTTGAGACTGTATGTTTATTATTGGCATTATCGGCTAAAAACAATTGGGAGGTTCATCACCTTGACGTGAAAACAACCTTTCTCAACGGAGAATAAAGGAGGATGTTTATGTTAGTCAACCTGAAGGTTTTGAAATTGCAGGGCAGGAACATATGGTTTACAAATTGTCGAAAGCTTTATACGGCCTATGCCAAGCACCACGTGCTTGGTATGCCAAACTCTACTCGTGTCTTGAGAATCTGGGATTTACTCGCTGTCCATACGAGCATGCAGTTTAAACGAGAAAGGAGGGAGAAGAATGCTTGATCATAGCCGTGTATGTAGACGATATTCTTGTTACAGGTTCGAGTATAGCCATGATTGAGGTTTTTAAGCAACAAATGAGTCAACGTTCGAGATGAGTGATCTAGGCAAGTTGAGCTACTACCTAGGAATAGTGTAGGATCTAGATTAACCCTAGAGGGGGGGGGGGTGAATAGGGTTATCGCAAATTTTCTTGAATTAAACGCGAAATCAAACTGCAGATAAATAAATATGCAGAAAAGTAAATCACACACAAAATTTACCCAGCTTCGGCAACCCCTGCCTACTGCTGCATTCCCAGATTTCTATTAGGATTAAATAGTATCCCGCTTACAAACACTCCTACAGACTCGCACACCCTGCTCCGCCTATAGAGCTTTGTAAACTCGCACACCCTGCTCACTGAACTAACCCTAACTAGACAATCTGACACTACCTAAACCCTAGGTGGTGATTTACCCTGACTGGACTTTGAAAATACAAACTGAAAAACAAGATATACAGATTTAAAACCTAGGGCAAAATTTAAATCGACAATTTAAAAACACTTTTGCCCTAAATAAACTAGGCCGACCCGCTCCTTTATCTCGTTCCTCTTTGTTATTGTTTACCCGATCCCTTTGAAAAAAAATAAAAATAATGGCAATGGCTTCGGCGATGTGATGATTCTCTGGCGAATCTGGTTCGATCCTCTTTACTACTTACTCGATTGAATTAGGGCTTTGCCCTTGTTCGTTCCACTGGCAAATTGAAGCTTCGGTTTCGTCGACTTTTGTGGCGACTTTGGAATTAGGGTTTTTCCCTGTTGTCTTGCTGGTGAATTGAAGCTTCGTCTTCGTTTGTGAAATTGGTACGTTTTTCTGCTTTTCGTTCTCTGATTATACTTGATTGCTTGAGTCTTATGTCGGTGATGATTGGGTTTTATTTTCTCTGCTCTTCACCACAAAGTCGATGATGATTTTGGGTCTCTTTATATATGCGTCTGATTTGTATTCCTTGATCACCATGTTGTTGATTCTTTCTGTTTTTACACTTTGGTATTTCTGGAAATTTCTTGTAATACACGGCTTTGATTCTTGAGCGTTCGATTTTTGATTTTCGAATTAATACAGTCGAACCTAATTGTAAATCCTGAAACTTTCTTAAATTATAAAGTTTTGACTGTTTCAAACATACGGCCTTGATTTCTATCTGAAGCTTTCCTAATTTATAAAACTTGATTGTTTCCTTTTTTTTCAAAAGTTCTTCACGTCTCTGATCATCTGACTTACTGCCTTGATATTTTGTTTACTAGTATTACTTTCTCTGTAATCTTGTCTTTGTCAAACTACTTGGGAATTGACTTCGGTCTGACTTTGTTAATGACCTTGTTGCCACTGCATATACTCTGACATTTTGATATCTGAACTGGTCTGTGATATCTGAACTGGTCTGGTCATCATGTATGTTGTCACTGTTCTTTACTTTGTAGCTCTATTGCTCTTGACATTGTGATGTTGAACTTGGTTTGGTTTGTGACATAGTGTATCAGTGATGTATTGCATGTTTTGATGCACTTGGTCATTCATTGGTTTGTCTGTAACTTGCTGCATTTGGTTCGACTTGTTTAACATTTGCATTTGTTATTGAGTTCCCCCTGACCTATAGCCACTGTAGTTGTATTCTGATGATCTGATTACTTGTAGCTTGAGTCTGCACATTCCTTCTGACCTGTAGCTGCACTTGAGTCTCTTGTGCTCTAGTCTCTGAAGTTGTTGTTCTTGAGTCACTTGTTTACATTGCTGTTGCATTGTTGTTGACCCTGGGTAGCTCTGGTTACTTGATCATCACTGTTGTTTTGGTCATCTTCTCTGTCATTTTGTTTTTGTACTAGTACCAGACTTTGATCGTTACTGACTTGCTTTAGTTATGACCTGTTGAAGAGCTATGTTCAATTTTTAGTTATACTGGTCATTTGAGTCCTTCATTCCAGTCTCTTTGCTTTCTTTGATCTTTGATCCATTGATGTTGTAACTTGTTCACTTTTGTAGCATTGTTCTTTGAGTCGCAGTTTCCATTGTAGTTGCAGTTGTACAGTCATTGATGCACTTTTACATTTATTAGTTGCCACTGTAGCTTGATGTACTTGACCATGTTGCTTTCACCTGTGTGTACTGCTATATCATGATTCCTGACTTGTACTTGTTGTTTTGAACTGGTGCACTTGTGTTTGAGACAGTTTTGTTTCATTGATTTTGAGCTACTTTAGCATTTTCAAATTGCTGTTTCAATTTGCATTTCTTTGACTTCACTGTGTACATGCACAGTTCAAATTGTTGCAGTGATCATTGATATTTTGGTCGAGGCCATTTGCACTTGTGTTGAATCTGATTTTGATTTGACCTTGTGCACACGAGTTGGCGAGGCAGTGCACACGTGTACACATGTGTACTGCAGCCACTCGTAAATACCTGTCCCTGATATGAATACTGATATGCACAGATATTACACAATCAAAGATGATGACGATAACCCATATATCTGAGACAGCTATAAAAACAAATTTTATATTTTTGCAAATTAAAATTTGTTTCTTTTCAGATTACTGCTGTAGATTGTTAATTATACAGGTACACAGGAGACAAGACAAATACTGGAGCTGGACAATGCAGATGCAGAAGACTGAGTGTATGAGTGATGTAGTGAGGACAGAAATGTAAATGTGAAAATGTATGAGTGAGAGTGAACTGTAAATATGAAATCAGTGTACTGTATGAAATCAGTGTATGATCTGAAAACATTATACTGAATAAAATATTCTATTGAATAAAATACTGATTGAATTTGTTAAATTCTGTGCAATAGTATTATTACTCAAAATGAATATTTATTCATGTATGTGTATAATCTGCAAACACATCTATAATTCGATATATATTTTTTGTTATCATCAAACACTAAACACACATCAAACAATCTCCCCCTTTTGATGATGACAAACATATATGTTAAAGATTTTGAAATTCTAGTAAATGTGTTTAATCATGAAAAAATTTAGCTCCCCCTATATGTATGCTCCCCCTACAACTGAGACTACTCCCTTAGAAGATTTAGTAAATTAAAGACGAATAAAAGAACTATAGAAAGATAACTAACAACATTTAACAAATTTAGTAAAATATTCCAGAAATATTTATTTCCTTATCAAAATCTCGTTCTTCTCCCCCTTTTGTTATCATCAAAAGACTTGCAAAAAAATAATGAAACAGTAGGGGAAAACAAATGGAAAAAACAAGGAAAAAACCATAATATATCATAACAAGATAACAATTTCCACATTTTAGAGAATGGATCGATGTTTTGGTTTTTTATATAATGAGAAGAGAGATGTTTTATTCTATTTATTATAATTTTAAAAGATTTGACATTTAAGCACAAAAGAAATAAGCACTTACTAACCACGCATAACCATAAGGACTTTTAAATGGGATTAGCAGTTACTCATTAGTTATCAAGCTCCATCCATGCATAACCATAAGGACTTTTAAATGAGAATGGAGTGATGATAACCTCACATGATCCATACATGCATAACCATAAGGACTTTTAAATGAGAATGGATGCATGAGAAATATTTTTAAAATTTTTCTTTATTTTCCTTTTTAATTTTTAATTTAAAAAGTAATTCACTCTTCTCATTTTTCAAAACCATTATGAATGATAGAAAGATGGTAGAAACAGAAATGGTCGTGGAATAAGTTACCAAATTAATCATATTATGAAATTTCATAAACCAAACGTATTTCCACTACTGAATACCATATTCGAATCAATCTTTGAATAATATCCAAAACAGGTTTGAATCCTAGAAATTGAAGTTAAAAATAAATATCCAAGAATATTTCAACCAAAAATTGAAAAATGATTAGTCAATTTCCATAATCTCCAAATCCAAACGTAATCTGGAAAATCTGTCTTCGGGGAGGGGTTTTGTGAAAATATCAGCAAGTTGATTCTCAGTTGAAATGAATTCAATGCAAATGTCTTCCCTAGCAATGTGATCTCTAAGAAAGTGGTGTCTCACATCAATGTGTTTCGTACGTGAATGATGAACAGGATTATTAGACAAGTCTATTGCACTTTTACTATCATATTTTAATGGAACTAGTTTATAAACTAAGTCAAAATCAGAAAGAGTTTGCATCATCCAAATCCAACTTTCACCATTAAGAGCCATTTCAACAGAATCAGGTTTAATTTCAAAAGTAAAACCACTGTGACAACAAAACGCACACAGATTTTTATCAAATGAAGAGCGAGTGTGTATACCTTTCGTAGAACCACAGTTAAAGCATTTTAAAGTTTCAATAGTTTCTAAAAAACACTTTTATAGCATGAATTCTCAACAGTCAATCAACCTCATAATTTGACCAAACAGATTTAAGTTCGAGAAATGGTTGATCAATTTTTAAGCACAGAGTCAAGTCATTTAAGATCATAAATCATGTAAGATCATAGTAAGTTAGAATCTGTCAACCATCATAATTATCTCGAGTAATTCTATTAAAAGATGATTGGTTAAAAAAATCAGAATTAACACCATCAATCATAATTGGCTGATTTAATTCAGATTATGGTGCAGATTCTTACCAGTTATCTATCGTTTGAAAATAAATACAACTACCTGTTTTACCTGTACGATAATCTTTCGTTGTTTGCCCATACTGAATCTGTCACCTTTATACTAGGCTAAGGAACGTTGATTTGTCGCCTGTTGTGTATCTGGAACATCCAGAATCCAGATAACACTAATGTTGTTCCTTAGCCTGCCACCACACCTACACGGTTAAAGATTTACGTGACCTATTTGTTTTTATAGGTCCATGGTTGTTAGTGGTAGAATAATTGTGAATAAACAATCCCTTTGGAACCCAAATTTGTTTTGTCCTCTCATTCTTGTTCCAATAGACATGAAATTTATTTGTAGAATTTTTAGGAACCCAAACTTGTATAAATTTTTTGTTCTTATTCTTATGACTATGATTTCCATTTATTTCACATCCAGAAGAGACACTCTTTCCTTTAGCACTATCATCCACTTGTGTTTTTCCAAAACCTAGTCCTTTTTTATTGTTAGCAAACAATTGATTTCCCAATAACATATTGAATGATTTTTCTCCTCTTGAAAAGTTACTCAGTGATTTCTCAAGATCTTGGACTTTGATTTTTAGTGTTGTGTTTTCAGTCACAAGTGAGGTGCATCTGTTTATAAAATCCTTTTTCCTAGTTTCAATGATTTCCTTAAGATTCAAGTTTTCTTTTTCAAGATTCTCAAAGCTATTCTTCAGTTTTGATAATTCTGAATCTAAAGTTTTACAGTTTCTACATTCTAGGTTTTGAATTTTTTCAAGTTCAGTTTCTAACCTAAAATTTTCATGAACAAGTTTTTTTCTATCAGATTTCAGTTTTTCATTTTTAGAATCAAGAGCTTCAACTGTTTTAGTAAGATCGAGGCACAAATAAACAAGGTCTTTATAAAGAATAGTTTTTTACCTCATTATATTCCTCTGAGCTTGCTTCTGAATCTGATTTTCCCATAAGACACAAGTTAGCCTCCTCGGAGCTATCACTCGAAGCTTCCTCTCCTTCCTCATCATCCCAAGTCACTGCAAATGCCTTCTTCTTCTTTTTCTTTCCTTTGTTGATTTTGAGCAGTGGACAATTTTGTTTGAAGTGTCCAGGCTTATTGTAGTTATAGCATGTTAATTCGTTTTCAGAGTTGTCAGAGTCTTTTGACCTATTACCACTTGATTTCTTCTTGCGTGGCTTGAATTTCGACCATCTTCTAAAATTATTGACAGCCATTGCAAGTACTTCAATTGGATCTTCTTCTTCATCATCGCTCTCTTCTTTGCTCTTTAAGGCAATCGTCTTTTTCTTTGATTCGGAATTGATGCGTTCCTCCTTTGCTTTTAACTCAAGCTCATACGTCATCAGATTTCCGATCAAATCCTCCATGCTCAGTTTGCTCAAATCTTTTGATTCTTGTATTGCCGTGACTTTTGCCTCAAAGTTCATTGGTAAGACTCGTAGTATCTTCCTTATTAGCTCTATCTTTGAGAATTCCTTTCCAAGCGCTCTAGCATTGTATACCAGGGTTGAGAAGCGTCCAAACATGTCCTTAATGCTCTCCCCTTTGTCCATCACAAAATTCTTGTATTCATTGCTGAACAGGGCTAGACGAGACTCCTTGACTTGAGAAGTTCCTTCGTGTGTCACCTCCAAAGTATGCCAAATTTCCTGTGCTGTTTTACAATGAGAAATTCTATTAAATTCAGTTTTATCAAGAGCACAGATCAGAGCATTCATGGCTTTAGCATTAGTAGTTTTTAACTTCTTATCGTTAGCATCCCACCTATCCTTTGGTTTAGGAATCTCAGTATCACCAACAGTTATAGTGGGAGTTTTATAGCCAGATTCAATAATATCCCAAACATCATAATCAACAGAACTAAGATATATACCCATCCTAACTTTCCAGTAAGCATAATCATTACCATTAAACATTGGTGGCCTAGCAATAGATTGCCCCTCAGAAAAAGCATTATTTAATGGATTCATGACTTTAGAGTTAAAAATTTACCTCGCTCTGATACCACTTGTAGGATCTAGATTAACCCTAGAGGGGGGGTGAATAGGGTTATCGCAAATTTTCTCGAATTAAACGCGAAATCAAACTGCAGATAAATAAATATGCAGAAAAGTAAATCACACACAAAATTTACCCAGCTTCGGCAACCCCTGCCTACTGCTGCATTCCCAGATTTCTATTAGGATTAAATAGTATCCCCCTTACAAACACTCCTACAGACTCGCACACCCTGCTCCGCCTATAGAGCTTTGTAAACTCGCACACCCTGCTCACTGAACTAACCCTAACTAGACAATCTGACACTACCTAAACCCTAGGTGGTGATTTACCCTGACTGGACTTTGAAAATACAAACTGAAAAACAAGATACAGATTTAAAACCTAGGGCAAAATTTAAATCGACAATTTAAAAACACTTTTGCCCTAAATAAACTAGGCCTAAAACTAAATCAATTAAACCCGGCCCAAATTTAAAACTAATTAAAAATTAAAACTTTAAAACCCCATTTAATAAACTAGGCCGGCCCGCTCCTTTATCTCGTTCCTCTTTGTTATTGTTGACCCGATCCCTTTGAAAAAAAAAATGGCGATGGCTTCGGCAATGTGATGATTCTCTGGCGAATCTGGTTCGATCCTCTTTACTACTTGCTCGATTGAATTAGGGCTTTGCCCTTGTTCGTTCCACTGGCAAATTGAAGCTTCGGTTTCGTCGACTTTTGTGGCGACTTTGGAATTAGGGTTTTTCCCTGTTGTCTTGCTGGTGAATTGAAGCTTCGTCTTCGTTTGTGAAATTGGTACGTTTTTCTGCTTTTCGTTCTCTGATTATACTTGATTGCTTGAGTCTTATGTCGGTGATGATTGGGTTTTATTTTCTCTGCTCTTCACCACGAAGTCGATGATGATTTTGGGTCTCTTTATATATGCGTCTGATTTGTATTCCTTGATCACCACGTTGTTGATTCTTTCTGTTTTTACACTTTGGTATTTCTGGAAATTTCTTGTAATACACGGCTTTGATTCTTGAGCGTTCGATTTTTGATTTTCGAATTAATACAGTCGAACCTAATTGTAAATCCTGAAACTTTCTTAAATTATAAAGTTTTGACTGTTTCAAACATACGGCCTTGATTTTCTATCTGAAGCTTTCCTAATTTATAAAACTTGATTGTATCCTTTTTTTTCAAAAGTTCTTCACGTCTCTGATCATTTGACTTACTGCCTTGATATTTTGTTTACTGGTATTACTTTCTCTGTAATCTTGTCTTTGTCAAACTACTTGGGAATTGACTTCGGTCTGACTTTGTTCATGACCTTGTTGCCACTGCATATACTCTGACATTTTGATATCTGAACTGGTCTGTGATATCTGAACTGGTCTGGTCATCATGTATGTTGTCACTGTTCTTTACTTTATAGCTCTGTTGCTCTTGACATTGTGATGTTGAACTTGGTTTGGTTTGTGACATAGTGTATCAGTGATGTATTGCATGTTTTGATGCACTTGGTCATTCATTGGTTTGTCTGTAACTTGCTGCATTTGGTTCGACTTGTTTAACATCTGCATTTGTTATTGAGTTCCCCCTGACCTATAGCCACTGTAGTTGTATTCTGATGATCTGATTACTTGTAGCTTGAGTCTGCACATTCCTTCTGACCTGTAGCTGCACTTGAGTCTCTTGTGCTCTAGTCTCTGAAGTTGTTGTTCTTGAGTCACTTGTTTACATTGCTGTTGCATTGTTGTTGACCCTGGGTAGCTCTGGTTACTTGATCATCACTGTTGTTTTGGTCATCTTCTCTGTCATTTTGTTTTTGTACTAGTACCAGACTTTGATCTTTACTGACTTGCTTTAGTTATGACCTGTTGACTTTGAGCTATGTTCAATTTTTAGTTACACTGGTCATTTGAGTCCTTCATTCTAGTATCTTTGCTTTCTTTGATCTTTGATCCATTGATGTTGTAACTTGTTCACTTTTGTAGCATTGTTCTTTGAGTCGCAGTTTCCATTGTAGTTGCAGTTGTACAGTCATTGATGCACTTTTACATTAATTAGTTGCCACTGTAGCTTGATGTACTTGACCATGTTGCTTTCACCTGTGTGTACTGCTATATCATGATTCCTGACTTGTACTTGTTGTTTTGAACTGGTGCACTTGTGTTTGAGACAGTTTTGTTTCATTGATTTTGAGCTACTTTAGCATTTTCAAATTGTTGTTTCAATTTGCATTTCTTTGACTTCACTGTGTACATGCACAGTTCAAATTGTTGCAGTGATCATTGATATTTTGGTCGAGGCCATTTGCACTTGTGTTGAATCTGATTTTGATTTGACCTTGTGCACACGAGTTGGCGAGGCAGTGCACACGTGTACACGTGTGTACTGCAGCCACTCGTAAATACCTGTCCCTGATATGAATACTGATATGCACAGATATTACACAATCAAAGATGATGACGATAACCCATATATCTGAGACAGCTATAAAAACAAATTTTATATTTTTGCAAATTAAAATTTGTTTCTTTTCAGATTACTGCTGTAGATTGTTAATTATACAAGTACACAGGAGACAAGACAAATACTGGAGCTGGACAATGCAGATGCAGAAGACTGAGTGTATGAGTGATGTAGTGAGGACAGAAATGTAAATGTGAAAATGTATGAGTGAGAGTGAACTGTAAATATGAAATCAGTGTACTGTATGAAATCAGTGTATGATCTGAAAACATTGTACTGAATAAAATATTCTATTGAATAAAATACTGATTGAATTTGTTAAATTCTGTGCAATAGTATTATTACTCAAAATGAATATTTATTCCTGTATGTGTATAATCTGCAAACACATCTATAATTCGATATATATTTTTTGTTATCATCAAACACTAAACACACATCAAACAAATAGAAGTGGAGCAGGGCAAGGGGTACATCGAACTTAAACAGGCCGGGTATGCAATGAAGATTCTTGAAAAAGCAGGGATGGCAAAGTGTAATCCTACTAAGTATCCAATGGATCCTAAGGAACATATCAACAAAGATGAAGGTGGGGAAGCAGTGGATGCAACGAAGTTTAAAAGCATGGTCGACGGGCTACGATATCTGGTCCACACTCGACTAGACATTGCATATGCTGTGGGCATTGTTAGTAGGTATATGGAGCATCCAACAAAGCTTCATTTTAATGCTGTTAAAAGAATCATGAGGTATGTAAAGGGCATGATCCAGTTTGGACTGATATACTCGAAAGAAGGAGGAAACAACATCTTGACTGGTTTTTCGGACAACGATCTAGCTGGTCATTTGGATGACAGACGAAGCACTGGAGGCATGGTTTTCTACTTGAATGAATCTGTGATCACATGGGTTTCTCAGAAACAGCGATGTGTTACGCTGTCGTCTTGTGAGGCAGAGTTCATTCCGCCACTGCTGCAGCATGCCAAGGCATTTGGTTGCATAATGTGCTGAATCAAATCACAGAGAAAGACGTTGGGCCAGTAACACTCTATATTGACAATAGATCAGCCATGGACCTTGCCAAGAATCCTGTTTTCCATGGCAGAAGCAAACATATAGATGTTCGATACCATTTAATCCGGGAATGCGTGGAGCGTGGGGAGATTGTACTTAATCATGTCAGTAGTGAAGAGCAACGTGCAGACGTTCTGACGAAGGCCTTGTCAACAATAAAATTCGAGAAGATGCGTAAGCTGCTGGGTGTTAAGAATTTGGTCAGACAGGTTTAAGATTAAGGGGGAGAATGTTGGGCTTTATTTAATCTTGAACCATATTAGTTAATGTTGGGTTTCATATAGTTATCGTTGGGCTTTTTATTTTGTTGATGTATTAATAATAAGTAGTTTGAAGTAGTCAGCTACTGGTGTCGGGTTTGTAGGATCGTGGAAATTGATCGTGCAGTAGTGGTAGTTGTTTAGGAAATCTGTTAAGTCATGTCCTTTTTTTTTGCTACTTAGTTCTGGAGTCTGTATATATGCATTCCTAATAGTAAAGAAAACGCAAGTCTTTTTGACGAGCAAAACATGCTTTTCTCTCTCAGTTTTATATCAGCATGTTAGTATATTTATATAGTAAATATTATTAACAAACAGATATCACAGCAACAACTGCTTCATACTCTTCATCCAACCCACTTAGTAAAGTCAGTATTTGTTCTTTGCCGCTTATACTATGTCCTGTAGTTGCTAACTAATCACATATTGTCTTGGCTTTAGACAAGTATTCCCTCATAGACAGATTATCTCTCTTTAGATTATGCAGTTGCCTTTTGTACTGCATAATTCTTGCAGCAAATTGTGAACTAAAGACTTGCTCTATTGTATGCCATATTTCATGGACAGTTTTGCAACCAATTAGTTATGGTAAAAGACTTGCACTGATTGAGGATAATAACCAAGAACTAACTAAATTGTCTTGCCTTTCATGTATGACATATTCTTGATTGTCAACTAACTTTCTTTATGCATCTGCAGTGAGTCTTGGAGGAGTATTCAGTGTCCCAAGAACGTATTCCTAAAGCCCGTAAACCCTGATTGCAGTCTCTACCTAGAATTTCCAGAGCAGATAGTTGGTTTCATCAAGTGGGGTGGTTATAATCTGGCTTTGTGGTTTAATGATAGTTTTGAGGAGTTCTTGGGTAACATTGGATTGAGTTTGGGTGGATTTAGATGCAAAAGTGGGTGAAATAGCACTATCATCATTTTCTTCAGCCATAGTTGAAGATATCACAAGAAATGATGATGAAAATAAGGATTACCAGTAGATGAGGAGGTGCAGCCAGAAACTGACTGCATGATGACCAATAGCTGACAGAAGGTTTCTTGGCACGACACTTCAGGTGAGATAAACTGAATCTTGATAACTCTGATGGTACTGATGCAGCCAGAAAGTCGTAATATGATGAAATCTTTCTGATATGCCTTTTTTTGGCAAGACACAATGCCAAATGGTGAGTTTTCTTTAAAAAACTGTACATAGTTGTTAAAATGTGTAGTTGAATCTCATATGATGAGAATACTCTGATGAGAAAAATGATCTCTGATCAAGAAATGGTAAAGCACTTGCTGTTAAGCATTTTTGTGCAAGGGTACCATATTGAATAAATGAAATGTTTGATCTTATTGAAAAGAATGAAACAGAGTAGTATATTTTCCATATCAATTTGTGGTACATTTGCTCTGTATTTATATTGAACATAACTGAGTAAATTGCGTACAAAGTAAGATAAGTGGGCTTGGCCTAATAACTGTCGGCATGTATTTGAGAGAGGCCACATCCGCATCCACTTGAAAATATAGACTGGTTTGCTTACGTAAATGTTATTCTTCCAATATGGGATTATGAATGAGTTTTCTACAAACCATGATGAGAATAAGCCTAGTCAATACACTTGGAGGTGGCATCGATATCATATATTACATAGTTTGCCCAAGCAGGGGCGGAGGCATTAAGGGGCGGGTGTGGGCCATGGCCCCCCCAACCAAAAAAATAATTAATAGTTGCACAGAAATTGTCTCTTCGTAATCGTTGCACAGAAACTCCTCGTCTCTCCAAATGCTTTCACAGAAATTTCAATTTCCAAATTCTACAATTCTATAAATCCATTCAGCATTTCCAAAGAATGGAACCACCGAACCAACATCGTTCAGTTGTTCTTCTTCAGAATTGGCGAACCACCGAACCAACATCGGAATTGGCGAGGCGAACCAACATCGGATTTGGCTAGTCGCGAGTCAGCCTCAGCCTGGTCGAGTTGGTGCTGGTAGTGGTCGAGGCGTCGAGCGGTCGAGTAGGTGCAGGCGAGGCGTCGTCGCGTCGAGCGGTCGAGTTGGTGCTGCCGTGCTGGTCGAGCGGTCGAGTTGGACTGAAAAATCACCAGTGGTAAACAATTATTTTTTGATTCTTAATTTCTGTCGAATTGGACTTGGACAATAGATTTTGTACAGTTTAATTCGAAATGGATATTCAATTCGAAAATGGATATAGATTTTGTGATTTTTGGACAAATTGGACAAATTGGACAATATTCAATTCGAAATCACCATTAGGCAAATCTGTAGCTTTATCTGTAGCTTTATTCTGTAGCTGATTCTGTAGACAATTTAGACAATTAGGCTAGTGTAATCCAATTTAGACAATTAGGCTGATTCTGTAGCTTTATCTAATTTAGGCTGATTCTAAATTTCTGTACACAATTAGGCAAATCTGATTCACTTTCATCCATTCTGTAGCTAAGCTATTTATTTAATTTATCTTAATAGTATAATTTGTTAATTTTAAACATGTAGGCTTATGGGTAAAGATCGTAAATTGGTAACAATTGATTCTTTCTTTAAAAGAAAAGAATCTAATAATGCTACAACTTCGGGTGTTAATACTTCCGCCCAACTTCTTCCGAATTCTCCAAATCCTCCGATAACGATTGTTGCTGAAACTCAAATGCAAGCTATTCGATGTGATGTCAATGAAGTTAATGATATTGAACGGGATCCAGGGAAACGCCCAAAGATTTCGGACTATCCACCCGAAAAGCGTGATGAGATTAGACGAGCTTATTTGAAAGCTGGCCCATATCAGATTCGTCTTACTGAATATCCCAAGTCAGGTGATTCTAAGCATTTGCGTCGCTTTCAAGAGTCCTGGTACACGCAATTTTCTTCATGGCTTGAGTATTCTCCTTCTGAAGATGCTGCATATTGTTTGCCGTGTTATCTTTTTACTACGAAACCAGTTGGTCGGCCAGGTTGGGATGTATTCAGCGCTAGGGGATTCAAAAATTGGAAGAAAGTGAATGATGGAAAGCGATGTGCTTTTTTAACTCACGTTGGAGAGGATCCTTTATCGCCTCATAAAAAAGCAGTGCAAGCTTGTGAGGACTTGCTGAACCAATCAAAGCACATAGATAAAGTGATCAATGCACAAAGTCGTGAGCAGATTCTAAATAATCGATTGCGAGTGAAGACTTCTATTGATGCAGTTCTTTTTCTTTCAGCTCAGGGTTGTCCTTTCAGGGGTCATGATGAAACTAATGAGTCGCATAATCAAGGCAATTTCATTGAGTTGATTAAGCTTTTGGCTTCATATGATGAAAAAGTTGCTCAAACGGTTTTGGATAATGCTCCTCAAAATGCTAAGTATACATCACCTACTATTCAAAGAGAGCTTCTACAAGTCATTGCAAGCAAAGTACGGAGCAAGATCAGAGATGATGTTGGTGATTCTAAGTTCTGTATTATTGTTGATGAGGCACGAGATGAATCTAAAAGAGAACAAATGGCCCTTGTATTGAGATTTGTTGATAAAGAGGGCTTAGTACAAGAGCGTTTCTTTGGTGTCTCTCATGTTCCAGACACTGCAGCTACAACTCTAAAGGATGAAATATGTGCCATTCTCTCTCGTCATTCACTTGATGTTCAGAATATTCGTGGACAAGGGTATGATGGAGCCAGTAATATGCGTGGCGAGTGGAATGGTTTGCAAGCATTGTTTATTAATGATTGTCCATATGCATATTATGTGCATTGCTTTGCACATAGGTTGCAATTGACTTTAGTTGCTGCTGCAAGAGAGGTGATTTCAGTCCATCAGTTTTTCACCAATTTGAGTTTTGTTATTAATGTGGTTGGTTCTTCTAGTAAATGCCATGATCAGTTGCAAGATGCTCAAATGGAAGCAATTACATATTTGTTATCTATTGATGAACTTCAAAGTGGAAAGGGAGCAAATCAGCTAGGCACTTTGGCAAGGCCGGGAGATACTCGTTGGAGTTCACACTTCCATTCTCTATGCAGTCTATTGAGGTTATATGGTCCAACAATTGTGGTGCTTGATAAAATTGAGAATGAAACTTCTAATTATTCTCAACGAGGAGATGCTAATGCTGCAAGCAAAATGGTCACTTCATTTGAGTTTGTTTTCATTTTACATTTGATGAAGGAGATTATGGGCATCACAAATGATCTTTGCCAAGCCTTGCAAAAGAAAAACCAAGACATTTTGAATGCTATGCATTTGGTTTCAGATACAAAAGTATTGCTCCAAAACTTTAGAGAAACGGGATGGAAAAGTTTGCTTGAAGAGGTTGTTTCATTTTGTAGCAAATTGGAAATTGATGTGCCTGACTTGGCTGCTCCTTATTTTGAGGGTCGAAGTCGTAGACGCAAAAGAGATGTGACAGTGGAGCATCATTTTCATAACGATATTTTTGTTGCTGCTATTGATGTCCAAATGATGGAGTTGAATTGTAGGTTTGGTGAGTCTACTATGGAACTGTTAACGCTTAGCCATGCTTTGGATCCCAAAAATGGATATAAATCATTCAATATTGATAGCATATGTATGCTAGCTGAGAAGTACTATCCAGCCGACTTTACTGATCAAGATAGGGTTAATTTGAGATTTCAATTGAGGTCGTTTGAGATCGATGTGCACAACCATCCAGAATTGCAGTCAGTGTCATCAATTTCAGAGTTATGTCGAAGGCTGGTGGAGACTGAGAGGGCAAGTAGGCATTATCTTATCGACAGATTGCTTAGACTTGTGTTGACCCTTCCTGTGTCTACGGCGACTGGTGAAAGAGCATTTTCAGCAATGAAGATACTTAAAACAAGGCTCAGGAACAGAATGGAGGATGATTTTTTAGAAGATAATATGACAGTTTACATTGAGAAGGATATTTCTAAAAGCCTTGATTCCGATTGTATACTTAATGATTTTGTCTCTTTGAAAGAGCGTAGAGTTCAATTCTAGTAATTTATATATGCTTATAATGTAACTCATATTTTAATTGATAATTTGAAGAAAAAAAAATTGGCCCCTCCTATGCTTGAGTCCTGGTTACGCCCCTGTGCCCAAGTAAAATAGGAGTATGAATGTATTTCAATGATATATAAAAGGAACATTATAAAGACTTCATCAGGCGCTGACATCAAAAAGACTTAATCAGGTGTTAACATCAAAAATAATCAAAAAGACATAATCAAAACATCAAAATGAATCATAAAACATGACTACTATAAGTTGCTAACTTTTAATGTTGAATGCTACTTGAGATAAATGAAGGATCAGGTGTAAATAAATAAATACTCAGTATATAAGAATATGAACAAGCCATTTGTACTTTTAACATATGACTTGAGTACGATTTATGTGTTGTTAGATTCAAAAGTGCCACCATATGACAAGTTTCTCATTTCTTTTCCAATTAAAGACTAGCAAAATTACAAGTACATAGTAACATACGTAGGATTGACTTTCAAAAGTTTTCATCACTTATAAGTCAAACTTCAACAAGTAAAACATTTAACTTAAGCTGGAAATATTTATGATGCATCACCACTTACTGTATAATAGAAAAACCAAGAAAGAAATATATATTAAAATTATCTTAAAATGAACCCTCTTCCTTCGCAGATTTCATGATGTTGTCAGCTTCCCAAGGATAGTTCACCATTTTTATGAATGTTTTCAAAGTTCAAACATCTTTTCAAGATTTCACAGTGAATATGCTCTCTTTTCCTGTCATGCAGCGGTTCACACACTCATTGCCATGTTGTTCTCATGCTTGGTCAGGACCATTTTGTTGTCGTTCCCGTATCACTTTTGTTGCAGCTTCAGTTCAGTAACTTCTTCATTTTCTTTAGATTGGTTCAAGTCCTCAACGGCAAATGTAGCTCCAGTTCTTCACACTTTAGTCTTGCATTTCAATCAGTGTTGCAGCTCTGATCCTAACATATATGTGTACATTCATGTGCATGTACAATACACTTCACCAAGAATACGACTTCATCAGCAATCACTTTATAAAAGAAATATACACTATATGTTTGGGTATTCAAAATAAAATAAAAATGTTATTCCTGTAGCATTATTAAGTCATTTCCCTGGGGAGTTCAAGTTTCCCAAAATTCGTTTCTAACTAACAATAGATTTTACATTTTAAAATGCATCTCCATAGATTATCCTTAAAATAATTATGCTAAATTGGACCATTTTTAAATACATATTTCATATCTAAACCAATTTGAAAACTATTTGAAATATACCACTGTTTGTGTATGTGGCAAGGAGTGATATTATGTACCTGTACTTTTTCAAAAAGCGTGAGCACACTTCTTTTTTAAGTTATAATTTGTATAAATTTTTATTTAGGCAGAAAATAATATGTTATGTAAATAGTTATGAAATAATTTTAATGTGTAATTTGGTCAAAAAAAGTAGCTTAAATGGGTAAAAGTTCCAATATCCTAGACATTGTTTCATGTGAATTACCTTACTGAGATCCTGGTCAATTTTCATGCATTTCTCAAGAGTTCAGTTAATCTGATCACTCTGCTCGAGCAGCTGTTGTTGTTATGCGATTCAAATATGTGCCTATGAGTGCTTTAGATTGAAGATATGGTGTAGAACATCGTGTTGAATGAGACAAGAAGTCGATTGGAGGAAGTGATCAAAAGATATGAGAGAAAAACTATTTTTGTTAGTGTCAGGAATGAAGACGTCTGAGTTACTGTTCCAGACGTCTGAGTTGCTATAGCTGTTTGAGTTTCAAGTAATCAGACGTCTCTGTTGCTTCTAGTTCTTTCCCGAGAGTTTGGTCAGACAACTCTGCATATTAGTCAGATTCTCTGTTAATGAATGTTATATCCCAAGAGTTTGGTCAGACGTCCGAGTCTCTACTTCAGAATATTCACAGGGTGTTGGTTGATTCGAATTTTAGAGGGCAGTTTCATCATTTCGGTGTTTGTTCCTTCTCTATTGGTGCTGCAGATTCTTTTGATATAATCCGATGGTCTAGAGAAATTAGAACATCAATATTAGCCTCCTAATCATCTCCCTAACTGTGCGTGGTCAGATTTCCAATAATTTTAATTAACAGAAACCCTAGCTAAATTAGTTTGGGGGTTTTCTATTTTGAATGCTATATTTTGTGATTTCTTCAATTGAGTGATTAATTAGAGAGAGTCTTCCCATCTTGTAACTCTTTAATCATAGAATTGGCTTGTAATCTCTGCCGATTAAAATAAAAGGGGTTGTTGGATCTCCGTGGACGTAGACCACAAATCTAAATCACATTAAATCTTTTGTGTCTCTTTTATTTTTATTATTTGATTTTGTATGATTGCATATTAGAATTTGAGTTGCATTGGTATCCAAATAGGCAATACTAGATCCTGATCAAATCGCTTTCGCTCATCAATTTTTCACCACAGTCACATGACTAGAGTTCTTGTTGCATCTTATTTTATTGCTTCAGTGATTCTGATACAATCTTATTTCAACAGTTTATTCTGCCTTGAAAGCAGCAGAGTTTTCTAGTTCTTGAACTGGTTTGTTCTTGAAATCCTTGTATCCTTTCGTCGCATTTTTCGGATTTGTTTCTATGTCTAAATCAAAGTCAAATGGGTTGTCAATTTTCTTCTTTTTATCCATTTTCCAAGCATGGAAAGGCAACTGTTACCATAGCTACACTGAATGGAACAAAGAATTTAGATAGAAAATCTTAGTCATCCATCATTATCTTCAGGTAATGCACAATGGTGAGCATCAATACCCAAACCTTGAAAGAGATATAAGGTTACTCATTGATGCCAGTGGTGGAAGAATAACTTGAATTTGCTCGATATCTTCCCAATGGAAAAATGATTTGGTCTTCTGTTTGAAAAGAAATAGCCCGCCCTGCAAATAATCATAATGTTATTTATCAAAAGGGTAAGAATCAACTTCCCTGTCAAATAGCAATGCGTCCTTGTATATATTAGTGTGTATTTCATTATCTGACTGATTAGTTAAATTGTATATTGATGCAGGATCAACCCATGTTCAATATGATTACGATTATGACAATTTACTAACCTAAATTATTGAAAATCAAGGACATTAATGCAACAAAGATAATTAAGGATAACATTCTCTTAAAGAAAATAATCTCTTATCAATCAATATGTTAAAATCATAACACCACCTTAACGCATTAGCAACAATCGCTATGAGCCCTCTTAAACTTCTTAACTCCCTCAAGCTTTGTTTCCTATTTAATTCATAGTCTAGTATTACATCAGATTAACTGTTAAATTCAATTTTGAAGTGAAACGGAAAATTCTATACACTCTTAATAGTCCTCTTGGGAAATTATCAAAATTACAACCAAAATGCAAGACTCTATATAAACATATAACAAAGAGTATGCTATTGAATTGCAATAAGATTTAAACAGCGATCCCATGTATGTTAAGTTTTATATTGTAATAGGGTTTAGCACCACTAGATATGACCAAATGCAAGACTATGATAGCTAATCATATTATCTGTCAATTCAACACTAAAATTACAAAAAAATCTTAATCCAAAGTAATGTTAAAGCACTTGCAAAGAAAGCAAATCACATGCTGACTATATCACAAGCCTCGAATGATAAGCAAGTAGCCTAGATCAATGTTCATGCAGGTAGATTTAATGCTAAAGACATATTTAATTAAATGTTGGTTTACTTTTCTACTTCAAATAACAAATGGATTGAAATGATTTATTATCTTATTATTATGCCTAATTAGCTTTAAACAATAAAATAGTTTATGTGTCCTTGAAAGTGTGACCGATATTCGAAAACAATCAAATGATGAATTGTAATTTTATTTAGCAGTAAAATGATTACAAAACTGAATGCTCTCAATGTACAAAACAAAGGCAATATATATGTACAGTAATGGGCTAAACAAGTAGGCCCAGGATTTTAGTAATCCAAAACAGAAAATATAATGCATCTGAACCGTGTAAATGGATGGCAGAGATGAAGCTAGATCAGAGACAAAGATTACTGAGATAAAGACTACTTCTTTTGGTTTTGAGTTCATACGATATCTTATTTCCCCCTTTCAGTTGCGGCTAGGGTTTCTTCTTCCTGCTGCTTCCCCATGTCTTCTATGCATAATTTGATTTTTAATCTTTCAAAATTCTTGCGAGACAAAGCTTTCGTAAGAATATCTGCTATCTGACAAGTAGAGGGAAGATGATTAACTTCAAGCTTTCCTCTCGCTACTTGTTCTCTGACAAAATACAAGTCAATCTCTATATGCTTCGTCCTTGCATGAAGTATAGGGTTGGCGGAGAGAGCCACCGTGCTGGAATTGTCACACCAGATGGTGGCTTTATGCTGAGATCCGAACCCTAACTCTTTAAGAAGAGATTCTATCCACATTACTTCAGCTGTGGCTGAAGCAACACTCCTGTACTCAGATTCTGTGCTCGAGCGAGATATAGTGGGCTGCTTTTTAGCACACCAAGATACTGGATTTCCTCCCAGAAATATGCAATGTCCCGTGGTTGATCTTCTATCGTCACAGTTGGATGCCCAATCAGCATCTGCAAATCCTTGAATAGATAAGTTTTTGCCTTTCTTTAGCTTAATTCCTTGAGTTGCAGTTCCTTTTAAATATCTGAGAATACGCTTTACAGCCTTCCAGTGTTGATCTAATGGATTCTGCATAAATTGGCAAACTTTATTTACAGAAAATGATATGTCTGGCCTAGTAATTGTTACATATTGCAAGGCACCCACTATACTTCGGTATTGTTTTACATTATCAATTTGTTCTCCAATGTATTTAGATAAATGTAAATTGCTTGTCATAGGTGTTGGCATTGGCTTAGCACTACTCATGTTTGCCCTTTTTAAAATTTCAGCTATATATTTTTGTTGGCATAACATGATTTCATTATTAGTAGTTCTGACTGCCTCTATGCCTAAAAAATAATGCAGTTTACCTAGATCTTTAATGGAAAAGGTTTTATCCAGGAAGTTAATAACATGTTTAATCTCATCATCATTGTTTCCTGTTATTATAAAATCATCTACATATACCAAAATATAAACAGTACATTTTTCATTTATTTTGGTATAAATGGAATTGTCAGATTTACATACCTGATAATCCATTGAAAGTAAAGTTGATTTTAACTTTTCATACCAGACCCTTGGTGCTTGCTTTAAGCCATAAATTGCTTTATGTAACTTGCATACCAGATCCTTGCTGTGATTCTGAATGTATCCTTGTGGTTGCTGCATATAAACTTCTTCTTGCAAATCACCATTTAGAAATGCATTGTTAACATCAAGTTGCCTAATATCCCAACCATAATATAAGGCTATTGTCAGAATTATTCTTATAGATGTTGGCTTGACCACAGGAGAAAATGTTTCTGAAAAGTCAAACCCATATTGTTGGGTGTAACCTTTTGCTACAAGTCTGGCCTTATATTTGACTTTTCCTTCTCCTGGTAGATCTTTCAACCTATATACCCACCTGTTGCCAATTATATTTTTGTTGGTTGGTTTAGGAACTATGCTCCAAGTATTATTTTTAATTAGAGCTTTGTATTCTTCATCCATAGCTGCTTTCCACTTGTCACATTTACTTGCTTCCTCAAAACTTGATGGTTCTTCATAGTTAATATGCGCAGTAAAAACTTTTGGTTTGAAAATACCATGTTTAGACCTAGTAACCATGTGATGTCCTTCCTGAACAGGTGTATCATCACTGCCATTTGATGAAGAGCTGCTAACTTGCTCATTATTCTGATTTGCATCATGGATGTCTTCATCTTCATGAACAGCTTCATCAGAACTACATGAGCTTAAAATATCTCTCTGACCTGGTCCATTTCTGGACACAGTGTGTTGGAGATCTGAGCTCACTCCTTGTTTGTCTTTGATATTTTCAGAAGTTTCTTTCTTCCATACAGGTATGGGTGAAAGAAACTTCTTGGCACTATAAACTTTTTGTGTGGTTTTTATGTCTGAGCTAGTGAAGGGAAAAACATGTTCATTAAATGCAACATGCCTTGATATAATAATTTTACCTTCATTAGTCAGACATTTATAGCCTTTTTGACTGGTAGCATATCCAAGAAAGGTACATGGTAAAGATCTAAAACTCAACTTGTGTTTATTATATGGTCTAGTATATGGAAAGCATAAGCAACCAAAAGTTTTGAGAAAAGAGTAATCTGGTTTGGTTTTATGCAGAAGTTCTAATGGAGTTTTATTTTTTAAAACTTTTGTAGGCATTCTGTTTATAAGATAAACAGCAGATGTAAAAGCATCTGGCCAGAACTTAAGTGGCAAAGATGCATGTGCAAGTAATGTCAGACCTGTGTCAACAATGTGTCTGTGCTTTCTTTCCACTAAACCATTTTGTTCAGAGGAATATGGACAGGTAATCCTATGATTAATTCCTTTTTCAGAAAAATACTCTTTTAGATTCTTAAACTCAGCACCCCCATCTGTTTGAATGGTTTTGAGTTTATGATTAGTTAAATTTTCAACTTGAGTGATAAAATGAATGACTGCATTTTTGGTTTCAGATTTGGATTTAAGTAATAAAATCCAAGTGTATCTAGAATAAGAATCAACAAATGAAATGTAGTAATTCATTCCATAATCAGAGTTGACTGGTGCAGGACCCCATAGATCAACTGCAACCAGTTCAAGTGGTTGATTATACTTGGTTAAGGAATTGTTAAAAGGTAATTTGTGACATTTTCCTAACTGACAAGAAGCACAAACATATGGTAAAGATATAGCTTTGAATTTAACACCATTATCTTTCATAATATTCTTGACAATAGCTATACTAGGGTGACCTAGTTTACAGTGCCAAATATCAAAGTTATTATCAATACAATCATCCTTATCATCACTCTTTGAATAGTTACACCAAATTTCTTTCTGTCTTGGTTCACTGTTTTGGTACAGATTGAATTTATACAGTCCATTTTCCATTTTACCCTGTAACAAAGTTATTTTACTAGTCAGATCTTTAACCAGACAAAAATTTGGATAAAATTCAAAGTACACATGATTATCCTTAGCAAACTGAGATACACTAATCAAATTCTTTTTAATATGAGGAACCCTTAATAGGTTATTTAAGTGTAAATCTCTTCTGCTATTAAATTTTGCACTGCCTATATGAGTAATTTTAAGAGATTTACCATTACCAATGTAAACAGATTTTGTACCTTTATATTCCTTGTTTCCAAGATTAAGATTCTCTAGATTGTTTGTGACATGATTTGATGCTCCAGAGTCAGGATACCAGTCTTCGTATATTGAGTCATCTGTCTTGATTTATGAATCAGTATCACTGTGATTTTTTGAATTGCCACCTTGACTTTTTGGATCAGTTTGAGTTAAATTTACATTTGGACCTTTCTGGCTGTTATTGGTTTGTTGATTCAGAACAAAGTTCTGATCGAATCTGAAGTAGCATTTAGAAGCCATATGCCCTGGTTTTTCACAAATCTGACACTTGACTCTGTTGTTTCCAGTCCATCTTCCTCTGCCTCTTCCTCTAAAATTTTCACCACCTCTTTGACTTATTCTATTGTATTGTCCTCTGCCTTGACCTCTTCCTCTGTTGGAGGTGAAGTTTATTGAGAATTCTGAACTGTTTTCCTTTTTCTCTTCTATTCTGCCTTCTTGTGATAAAAGAGCTGAATTAACATACTGTAGACTTGGTAGACTTTTCTTTGATGAAATTACTGTAATGAGAGATTCATAATTTTCATCAAGCCCTCCTAGAATAGTCAAGATTTGTTCAGATTCAGAAATCTTATGTCCAGCAGTAGCAAGTTTATCACAGTAACTTTTGGCTTTAGTAAGATATTCTTGCATTGTCATATATCCTTTCTTTAGATTCTGGAATTGCTTTCTGTAGTGCATAACTCTTGCAGCTGTTTGTGAGTTGAAAATTTGCTCTATAGCTTCCCATATATCTTGAGATGTTTTACATCCAACAATTTGAGATAAGATACTGATACTAACTGATGACATTAACCAAGAGGAAAGAAGACTATCTTGTTTCAGATAATGATTATATTCTGGATTTGCTGTAATATTATCTTTATCATCATTCACCATCTTTGGTGGTATGGTCAATGTACCATTTACATATTCATCAAGCCCATATCCTCGAATTGCAGTTTCAATCTGATATTTCCATAGTAAATAATTATCTTCATCTAACTGAACAGCTAACTGTCCCTTTGGTTTGACAATTGACAGAATTTCTTTGACAGTTTGGGATTTGTTTGCAGGTGATGTGGTTGCAGAATTATCATCATCTCCAGCCATATCTTATTTCTTGGCGAGGCAGAAACAATCCTGCAGCCAAGAAAACAGGAGTTTATACAAAAAAGAGTTGTAATTTATCAAGAATATGATTCTTGATAACTGCAATGCAGAAAAGATAATTGGATCTGAATTAGAATAGATCAAAAAGATCAAAAGATCAAGAAAAGGTATCACCAATAATCAGATGATGAATTTCCTGATCAAATCTGAGAGCAATCGAAGGAAGATGAACAGATCTTCTTTCTGATATGGCTCAATGATGATATTCAGGATAATTTCTGATGATCAAGTCGTTAGACTTCAATTTGCTCTGATACCATATTCGAAAACAATCAAATGATGAATTGTAATTTTATTTAGCAGTAAAATGATTACAAAACTGAATGCTCTCAATGTACAAAACAAAGGCAATATATATGTACAGTAATGGGCTAAACAAGTAGGCCCAGGATTTTAGTAATCCAAAACAGAAAATATAATGCATCTGAACCGTGTAAATGGATGGCAGAGATGAAGCTAGATCAGAGACAAAGATTACTGAGATAAAGACTACTTCTTTTGGTTTTGAGTTCATACGATATCTTATTTACCGATAAAGTAATTGAAAGGCAAATGTCAAGAAATATACTCAAAATTATAAAATGAGAAGTAGGCTATGACATGGTTATTTGCGAATGAGAAGGCTAGAAAGCTAGAACATAAAGTGGTGAGCTAAACTCTATCGCGAACAACTGGAAAACAAGAAAGCATATGATATAGAAGACATGAATGCAATAGGAAAACCGTGCTATAGGGAAATATAAGACGTCAGAGAAGCAAGGAGCATAAGTGAGTGCAGCTACGGGAAAAGTGCAGAAAAAACTGAGACAAGGAGCAGCTAAGCAAAGAAAAAACCATAATAAGGAGCAACGTAAAGAAAAAAGGTAACAACATAAATGCAAATATGAATACATAACGACCAAGGAACTAAACACGCTAATCTGATTAGGCTGTGTTGCATAGCTATAAGACAAGTGCATATTGAGGCTAAAAGAATGTAGAACCAAATCAGCGCATGCATGACTAGTAAAACCTATAGTTGTTGAGTCATAAAAGCATCAACCTATAGTTGCAAGACAAGAGCATGACACTGAGGTAGAGATGAATCAGAATGGTTGCAACAAGGCATATGCAGTAAGCAAGCAAAGCATAGTGTAAGCAGGAAGAAGATACGACAACGGAGCATTATGACAAAAGCATCAAAACAAGTGTAGCAAGATAGACCAGAGCGAGGCACAAAAAACATGGAAAAGACTGCAAAACTGATGCTGAAATGAGATTGGTGCATATGAAAGACAAGGCACATAGCCACTAAGCCACGAAAGTATCAACAAGGCAAAGCATGCATCTGCAAGACAGGTGCAAAGCATGTATTAGATGCAGCATGACGTGCGGTGGGCAAGGCAACAAGAATGTAAATTGGAGTTCAACACAACAACAAAGGTGCAACATGACAAATGCATCAAAACAAAAGCACAAAGGAGTAACATGATAAACTACTGCAAGCCACAACAACATAAACAGGTTGACAAAAATAAAGACGAACAGATGCAGTGGAAGGATCAAGTGTCAAACTGCGTATATGAGGCATGGACAAAGTGCGAATGGTGTAGGAACCTTGCAAAGCGAAAGGTGTGGAAGAGCCCAATAAGACAATGTTGTGGGAATTCTAACTTGAGACCACTCAAATCAAAACCCCAAAGCACAGTGGAAAACGAGATCGCGGTAAGAAGTGCAAAAACAACCAATCAATGTCTTAATGCAAATCTCAATTCAATCCAAAACCAATCACAATCTCTAAACAAACAATAAAAAATCAAAGCAACAACAATAAAATAAATCACACATCGATTTATAATGGTTCCACTAACGTCTTGTTAGTGTACATCCATTTTAAGAGAGAACCTTTATTAATACCAATGAGAAAGTACAAGAGATTGATTACAATGATCAATATTCCAATAGAATTGACTTGTGGAAAAGAGAATTGAATAAAATTAGGTTTAGATAAACCCTAATTAATGAAAGATAAAACCTAAATTAAACCCTTAATTTCCTACCATCTCTAAATCCTGAAAATAGCATATATCCGTGAGTAGAAAATCTAGAAAAAATTCTAGAATTGCCCCTCCGAATATCATAAATCTTTACACCAAAAACCAGGCTGAAAAGGGTGAAAACGTCACAGACGCTGTTATGTGTTTCGCAAAAACTCTCCTAAAACCATAGACATCTGTCCCAAAGTGACATACGTCTGTCCCAAGTCTCGGGTTCAAAACCCTGAAGTCACAGACGTCTGTTGCCTGATGCTGGCCACAACACTCACTTAATTCATCATATCTTCCTCCTTCGAGCTCTAATTTGCGAACCGTTTCCACCGTTACAAAGCTACTTTCGACCTCTTCAATTCTCCATATAGTGTCATCAAAATTCAACACTCTACCTCGACACTATATCCATCTCCAACTCCAATGGTACGATACCATCATCAACAACCGGTAGCACCAACTATCGCCACTTCTACCTTCAACCAAATATGAATGCTTTCCCAATGAGCTCCGGCATAGCCACACCATTGCACTCCATCAACGAGCTCAGGCAAAGCCCGCCCACTAACGAAATGTTGAAAACATCCAAATCCTAAACCGTCTCACCAAAGACTAAAGTGCTAAGGATTGTAAACTAGCACCCACCAAGAAGATAGAATCACAATCTCTTACCGATACTCTTCCGCATCCATAACTGAGCTCCTCTCTCAATCGTGCCACCCAATGGTACCTAGCACTTTAACAAGCGAATCAAGTTCGAGCAATGTTCAAACTTCCCAACCGACAATGCCTTAGTGAACATATCCGCCACATTATCGTTTGTGTGCACTTTCCGAATATATACTTGCTTATCTTCATCTATGGCTATTAGAAATGACTCTCTCACTTCAATATGTTTAGTCCGTGAGCTAAACTCCATATTCTATGCTAAGTGAATATCACTCTGGCTATCACATCGAAAATCGATGCTATCATGCTCGAATCCCAAGTCACACAACAATTGCCTCAAATAAAGTGTCCCCTTTACCGCCTCCATCGCGGCTATCAACTCCGCCTCCGTAATGGATAAAGCAACTACGGTTTGCAATCTCGATCTCCAACTTATGACCGTACCACCAAGTGTGAAGACATATCCGGAAGTTGATTTTCTTTGATCCCTATCACCGGCATAGTCCGAATCACAATAACCAACCAACTTGCAATTCATCCCCTTACTACCGCAAAAAACAAGACCATGAGATGATGTACCTCTAAGGTATCTCAATATAAGCTTCACAGCTTCCCAATGCGATTTCCCCAGATTAGCCATATACCAACTAACCATCCCGACGACATTTGCAATATCAGGCCTTGTACACACCATAGCATACATTAGACTTCCAACCGCACTAGCATATGGTACATTTGCCATATAGGCCTTTTCTTTCTCCAAGATAGGTGATCGCTTACTCGAAAGCTTCATATGCAAAGGTAAAGGTGTATTTGATGCCTGTTGAGCAAATCTGGACTGGGCCAACTCCTTCCCCTACACACCGGACCAGATCCCACCGAACCAACTTCGCCTGCCGAACCAAACTCCCATCGAACCAACTCCTTCCACTCCATCCACCGAACCAACTCCTTCCACTCCATCCACCGAACCAACTCCTTCCACTCCATCCACCGAACCAACTCCTTCCACCCCATCTACCGGACCAACCACCGGTCCACCCACTACCGAATCAACCATCATCCCACCTACTACCGGACCAACCACCGGTCCACCCACTACCGAACCAACTTCACCAGGCCGGATTGCATCAGCCCAGGCCCACCAGCAGCTATATACATCCAAGACCCCTACCCCCAGCCTCACTCTATAAATAGAGGGGCAGGGGTACAACAATGGGGACAAGTTTGAGAGCTCAAGCACGGATAGAACTTTCAAACAACTTTTATATACTTGTACCAAAGCTTTGTACTTGTAATCTGAACAAGAAAGGAGAAATAAAATATAAAGTGGACGTAGGCACATTCTGGCTGAACCACTATAAATCTGCGTGTCTTTTGCAGTTTAGTCCCTGCTTTTTTACATATTTGCATAAATCACCCAGATCACTAAAAACAACGCAAAATCAACTGAATCTTACGACTTGGAGGTGTTTGCCCATTTTTTGTGCAAACATTTTTGGTGCTTTCACTGAGAACAAGAGGCTCGAAGCTTCAGCTTCTCCCACTTAACCTTCTTCCTGACAGCGTCGTTCATTGCTTGGAAAACATGCCTCCCAAGCAGAAGAAAGATGTTAACAAAGGAAAGAACATCGCAACCAGCAGTCTTCCAGATCCAGTGGTCACAGATCAAGTAAGTCGTCCCCTTCCAACAGCAGTACCAAATGAAGGTCAGGCAAATCCGACAACTCCTACCACAGAACAGCCTGCAGCAATTACTAGGGCATATCTAGACAGGGTTATGGCTGAAGTGACTAATCGCTTCACATCCCAGCAGGAAGCCTTGGTGGACCATCTCATGTCACGCTTAAGGGATGCTGAAGAGTCCAACCGCAACACTGAATCATAGGGTGAGTCCCAATCTGGAGGATCTCAGAGACAATAAAGATCTTCCTTCTTTGAAGGAGCTAACGACAGAAGCGGCCATGGTAGGAGCCGAGACCGAGCACAGCCCGAAGTTAGGCCTGAGGAAACGCTTGGAACCGAATCCAACGGGGGAGGTACCGGGCGGAGTTCAACTGTAGCTGAGCCGGTCATACTGCCTAACCACGGAAACACCAATGAACGGGGCCGAGCTAGAGTCCAGCCCGAAGTTGGACCCGAGGAAGTGCTTAGATCAGAACCCAGTAGGGGAAGATCAAGGCAAGGGCCAACTGTAGCTGACTCTAACATGCTCCCAGAAGACTAGAGGCAGCCATTGGAAAATATTAGGAATGATAGACGATACCATCCCTACAGGTCATCTGGACGGAATCAATCCCACATAACAGAACTGAACTCATTCCTATCTACTCTAAATTCTGATGAAAGGATGGCATGCTTGTTCAGAGAGTGCGTCCAACGGGATCAAAGAGATCGAGGGATAGGTGCTAGGGTAACCATCCCTTTCGCCTACAACATCGAAATTGCTATCACCCCCCGGGAATGGAAGATGCCAACAATGGAACCTTACAAAGGAACCTCCGACCCCGTTGTACACTTGCAGAGATACACACAACATATGCTCATGAGTGGAGCGATAGAGGGAGTACTGTGCAAATGCTTTCCACTATTCTTAGCAGATCTAGCTACCTCCTGGTTCTGCCATCTACCCCAAGGATCCATCAACTCATGGGAGATGTTGAAAGAAAAGTTTATCAGCCAGTTTCGCATTCATGTGGAACAACCCAAGGACGCTTATTCCTTATCCAGTATCAAACAGAAACCTGGAGAGAAGCTGCAACAATATTTAACCCGATTCAATGCCGCAGCGGCCGCAGTCCAAGATGCCGATGAGAAGCTTGTCTTAATGGCCCTCTGTAGTGGTGTGCATCCGGATACTAAATTTGCTAGAAGATTGACAAAAGAAAAACCAGCTACTTTACCCGATTTCTTCCATGAAGCCGGGAAATATATGAGGCTTGAAGACGCTGCCACTGAGGGGCAGTCAGGGCAGCAAAATAAGGCAGCTCACGGCAACACGCCCGCTGCAACGAAGGATGTTCGAAGAAATGATTCTAGAGACAATACTGGGGGCAAGAAGGGAGAAAAGCGCCTATATCGGCCATGACCGAGATTCGACACTTACACTCCTTTGAATGAAACCATCGAAAACATCTTCCTTGCCACCCAAGACGAAGTTAGATACAAACGCCCACCATACAAGAAGGAATCAAATAACGCGCAGAAATCTGGAAAGTTCTGCCGCTTCCACGAATCTAACGGGCATGATACCAATGAATGCCATCATCTTCGGGACTTGATTGAAGAACACATCAGAAGGAAGAAACCGGAATGTTATGTAAAAGGTCAGAACAGGACTCCAGCTCTTGCCAATGAGAACCCAAGGCTACCCTCACCAGAGATAGGCAGAGGAAATCGCAACACTAGCGGCTCCAGTCAAGAGAAGATAGTGGTCCATACCATCTCGGGAGGACCGCACATCGCCGACAGAAGCTGGGAAGAGATGGAAAGATATGGAAAGTCGCTTAGAAACAATGAAGACTGTGTTAATTCTGTTATAGGAGAACGCCACCCAAATCGGAAAGAGAGTGATGACATCACATTCAGTAGGCATGACCTAGAGGGAAGGCAGTACCCTCACATGGATCCCATGGTTATCTCTGCCCGGCTCGGTCCAGCCGAAGTTTTCCGAATTCTAGTAGACACTGGAAGCTCAGTAAATATCTTATTCAAGCATGCATTCGACAAAATGAAACTATCAATAAAGGACTTTCCTCCCTGCAATAAACCACTACACGGTTTCACTAGAGATGCGAAGATGCCCCTCGGGCAAATGGACCTCTTTGTTGAAATTGGAAGTCATCCCCACTCCGTTGTATGGAAACAAACATTTGTGCTGATAGAAAACCACTCGGCCTACAACGCCTTCTTAGGAAGGCCAGCCTTGTCTGACTTCCAAATCGTCCTGGCCCCATGGTGCCTAAAGATGAAATTTCCAACGGACAATGTAGTAGGGGAAGTAGAGGGAGACCAGGACGTTGCTCGAGACTGCTATGTAACTGAACTTTGCAACAACCACAGGAAGGATAAAGGGACGAGTGTAGAGGTTGCCCTCTGCACAAAAAGTTTGGAAGCATAGCAACTAAAGAAAGCCCCTCCTTTTCGATATACCAGCGACCCTTTCAATGATTTAGACCCCAGGGACAAAGAGGAGGAGGCCACCGCCGAGCCTGCAGAGGCTATGGAATTTGTATCTGTAGACAAACATGACTCGAGTAGACTATTGAAAATCGGGTCCCAATTAAAAGCAGGGTTGAAGGAACAACTCATTGACTTTCTCCGCCACAACTTGGATGTATTTGCATGGTCACATGCTGACATGACCGGAATCTCCCCTGACATAGCATGCCATGTACTAAACATTGATCCTACCAAGGCACCCATAAAACAAAGAAAGAGAAGTATGGGGGCAGAACGATCAGCAGCCCTCGATGAAGAAGTAAAGAATATACTTGCCAATGACTTCATACGAGAAGCCATCTACCCAGAGTGGATCGCCAACCCGGTACTGGTAAAGAAGGCTAATGGGAAGTGGCGAACATGCATTGACTTCTCCAACTTAAATGACGCCTGCCCGAAGGATTGCTTCCCACTTCCCCGAATCGATCAACTTGTAGACAGCACAGCCGGGCACGAACTCTTATCCTTTATGGACGCATACTCAAGATATAACCAAATTCCTATGCATGCTCCCGATCAAGACAACACTAGTTTCATCACTGACCGGGGTTTGTACTGCTACAAGGTAATGCCTTTCGGACTTAAAAACTCAGGAGCCACCTACCAGCGCCTCGTCAACAAGATGTTTGCAGGGCTAATAGGACAAACTATGGAAGTATATGTGGATGACATGCTGGTAAAGTCAAGGAAAGCCGACGATCACGTAAGCCACCTGGGCGAGATGTTTCAAGTACTTCGCCAGTATGGAATGAAACTTAATCCTCTAAAATGCTCCTTCGGAGTATCATCAGGAAAGTTCTTGGGATTCATCGTCCATGCCAGAGGGATTGAAGCAAACCCTGAACAAGTCCGAGCTTTAAAAGTTATCAAAATACCTTCCACTCGAAAGGAAATGCAAAGCCTGAATGGGAAAGTGGCCGCCCTAAGCCGATTCATCTCCAAAGCAACGGACAAGTGCGTCCCCTTCTTCGAAGCTCTAAAGAAAGACAAAGGAAAGTTCGAATGGACTGACGAATGCTTAACCGCTTTCCTTAACTTAATCGAACACCTCCAGAAACCGCCGGTACTCTCGACTCCAAACGAAGGCGAAGAGTTATACCTATACCTTGTTGTATCATCTCATGCTCTAAGCGCTACTTTGGTAAGAGAAGACAACCGCACACAGCGTCCAGTATACTTTGTAAGTAAGAGGTTTACAGGGGCAGAAGTCAGATATCCTAAACTTGAGAAGCTAGCATACTGTCTACTAATCGCATCACGAAAACTGCGACACTATTTTCAATCCCATTCCATCAAAGTTCTGACCGACCAACCGCTGAGGCAGGTACTCCATCGTCCCGACATTTCTGGGCGACTACTTAAATGGTACATTGAACTAAGTCAATATGATATTACCTACCATCCTCGCACCGCCATTAAGGGGCAAGCCATGGCCGATTTCATTGCCGAATTCACTACCAGCGAAGGTGAGAAGCAATCAGAAATAGCAGAAGACATCAAGTGGAACCTCTTTGTGGATGGTGCATCAAACGAACAAGGCTCGGGGGCAGGTGTGGTAATAATTACTCCCAGGGGAAATAAGCTGCACCATGCTATAAGGTTGGAATTCGCTGCCACCAACAACGATGCAGAGTATGAAGCAGTGATAGCTGGATTAGAACTTGCCTTAGAAATCGGAGCCAATTCTTTGTGTCTTCATAGCGATTCTCAACTTATTGTTAATCAAATACTAGGAGAATTCCATGCTCGAGAAGAACGACTCATAGCATATCTAAAGAAGACCAAGTTACTTCTCAGTCGATTGGACCACTACTTAGTCAGACACATCCCTTGGGAAGAGAACCAAGAGGCCGACGAATTGGCAAAGCAAGCCAACATGAGAGACGGCGCTATTTTCGGAGCAGTAGCCACCTCAAAGCAACTGACCCCAAGTTTTGAGCAAGTGAATCTGATAGCTGCAACCGAAGAAGCAACTTGGATGACTCCCATCCGAGACTACTTACAAAGTGGCACCCTACCCGACGGGCGTAACGAAGTCAAGAAAATCTTAAGGAAAGCTTCCCGCTACACAATACAAGAGGACACCCTCTATCGGCGCGACTTCTCTAACCCCTTATTAAGGTGTGTCGCTGGAAGGGAAGCCAAGGAAATCTTATCCAACATTCATCAAGGAAGCTGCGGAGATCACACCAGAGGGCAGACTTTGGCAAAAAAGATACTCCGATATGGATATTTCTGGCCTACCTTAAGCAAGGACGCCTTAGATTTCGTCAGAAAATGTGACAGACGCCAGAAGTTTGCTAAGATTCCACGGCTACCAACCACTGAGATTACTCAAATGACCAGCCCTTGGCCTTTTGCAGTATGGGGAATTGACTTAATCGGCGAACTGCCAATGGGCCAAGGCGGGGCCAAATACGCTATAGTGGCAGTCGACTATTTCACCAAATGGGTGGAAGCAGAACCCCTAAATAAAGTATCATCAGTGAAAGTTATTAACTTCTTGATCAAAAATGTTCTATGCAGGTACGGAGTCCCATTCAAAATTATATCGGACAATGGAATTTAGTTTGACAGCGAGGAGTTCGCCAACTGGTGCCAAGAGCACGGAATTCACAAGAGCTTCTCATCCGTAGCTTATCCCCAGGCAAACGGACAAGTCGAAGCCGTCAACAAAATTCTGAAAACTCTAATAAAAAAGAAGATCGAAAAGTCAAAGGGCGCTTAGGTGGATGAACTCCTTACGGCACTGTGGGCCTATCGCACATCTTTCAGAACATCAACAGGGCATACCCCTTTCTCTTTGGCATACGGATCAGAGGCTATGCTCCCAGTTGAAACCATCGTGCCTTCCCACCGTAGGATCCACTATAACCCAGAAGAGAACGAAGAACTCCTTCACATGTCTTTGGATCTAATTGAGGAGAGAAGAAATGATGCAGCCCTAAAAGCAGCAGCCCACAAGCAAAAAGTGGCAGCACACTACAACTCCAAAGTCAAGCATCGTACCTTACAAGAAAGAGATCTTGTCCTCAAGCCAATCTTCCCTCGCCCCGAAGCACTAGATCCAATCTGGGATGGACCATATGTAATTCATAAAGATCTCCACAATGGAGCTTATATTTTGTCAACAGTGGACGAAGAGGTGTTCCAGAGGGCATGGAACATCCAACACCTCCGTCGATACTTTTCTTAACTTGTACTGCCCATATGAAGTGAATTAACAAAGAGAATCAGTGGACGTAGGCATTTTCGTGCCGAACCACTTTAAAAACCTTGTATCTTTTTTAACTTGTTCCTTTATATCTTGGCTGCTTGTTAACTTTATCCTTTTCTGTTGAACAAAATCCTGTGCATATAGCATTTCCATTCAAGGCGCTCCACAGCGCGACTTCTCCTGGACAAGACCTAACAAGTACTATACGAATCTATGCCCTCGCCAATGAGACACTTTTGCTCCGGCATCCCTCTGCTGCGGGTTAACTCATTGCTCGTGACGGCCCTCAAAGGCAACTGTAATGAGCCGATTATAAGCCACCAAGAAGGCCGACTATAGCCAAGGCAGCTCATTACAGCGTTCGGCTCGCCGGCAATTGTGAACCTACTTTAAGCCCCAACATAAGGTGTGGCCAGCCAGGGGCAGTTCACGGTTGACGATCGGCACCCACGCTAGCCGGCCACAGTAAATCGAATAATACCCACGATTACGGGCCATAATGGCCCGGGTAGTTACTGTGCACGATCTCGGCTCCGATGTGTCTTAAGTACGGCTGTGGTAAAAAAGATTAACTCCCTGCGGAGGCGTAAGATGGGTGACAAATGTCTCCAAGACCCACAGCTAGGGAAAGTGACTACAAAGCCTGTTTGCCACGAACTTAAGCACATCGAAGGCTTTCCGTGATTGGAAGTTTTACTTTTTCTCATATTTCAATTTTATTTAAAAAAACTTTTCTCCTATCCTCTGTAACAATCCCTAAAGTACAGGACACAGAATAGGAGACATCCGCTAATAGAAGCGGATACTCACAGCAGGACACTGACCGCATTCCACACTCAGTCGCGCGAGACATTCAAAGCTGCCATCTACAAGTAAAATATGAAGGACAGTATTTTCTTCTTTCATGTATAAACATGTGGCTATAATTTATTCACACGTCACACTAACATTGCAAGGCATGAAATTATGTTTTAAGCAAGAACTTGACATCAAACACAATTGAATTACAAGCATATGCATAGCTATATTTCTCATACAACATGACAAAATAACAAAAACGTTCAAAAACGACAGAGTCAGCTTAAGTTAAAAAATTACACGTCAAGAAATATATTGCTTATTACAAGTAGCATAAGTACAACCTAAAAGTTACGTTACTGTTTTGAGACTAACATATACAACAATGTCAAGTCCACAAAAAGATATCCATGTCAAATCAAGGAGCCGGCTGCGTCGGAGTTTCATCCTTGTCCTGTTGCCCACCTGCCCGGTCAAAGAAAGAATTCATTAGTGATAAGCAACCGAGTTGACGGAAAGACTAGAAAGGAAGACTTACCCGCACCTGCTTCCTGACCATCCTGGTCATCATCCTCTACTTGCACACCTGCCTCCTCAGCAGCAAGCAGCCGCATACCCTCTTTCACCGCCACCTTCTCCTCCTTGGTAAACTGAGCAGTGACCACATCCATTCTAAAGACCGCGCCACCCTCTTTATCTGCATCAGCCCTAGCCTCCTCCAGGGCCCGGAGATAAATCCTGGCCATAACTCGGGGGTAATCATCCATCCAGGATAAATTACATTGCTTCCAAGTGCGGAAATACATATCCTGGAGCATCTCATCCATCATCCCCTCATTTTCCTCAAGCTCCCTCATTCGGGCCTCAAAAGCACGCAGCTTAGCGACGACAGCATCCCTCTCCGATCGGTATCGTGAGCGGTCAGCCTGAAGGGATATCCTCATCGCCTCCATCTCCTCCTTCAACCTGGACTGAGCGAGCTCCACGGCCTCAAGTCTCCTCGATAATTCCTGCACCCGCTCGAGGTCCGCTTGTCGGACCTCATCCACCGTTGCAATGGCCATGTCGATCGTCTCCTTGCAAGCGGCCTCCATTTTTCGCAACTCTGCCCTGCTGGCCTCTTCCATAGTCTTCTTCAGTTGCCTGGATGTGGCCTCGTGCTGAGAAATTTGGATGGCTTGATCGGCAAGCTGCTTAGCCTGGTCGGAGACCATTAACCGTAGTCAAATGTTGGCACTCCCAATTTCCTCCCCGGCCTTGACTAGTCGGGCATAATGCCTCATCAATTTCCTGGTCTCCTCAGCAACCCGGTCGATATTCGCCTTAGCTTCATTCCCCAGAGTTACAACCCGGGTAGTAAGCAAATCAAGGTCCAGGGACTTAGCTTCGTCAAGCACCGGTACCATAGGATTGCGAGGGAGAAGATGCTCACCTGTAAGCTCATCGAAGGAGATGTCATGATAGGCCGGGTCTAGGTCTGGAAGACCCACAAACGGGTTACGAACCAAGCCAGGGTGATCTATCGGGGTGAAGGTTGGATTCTCAGATGGATGGGGGGAAGGCATAAACTCAGTATCATCCTCCGTAATATCGTGAATAGGCTGGAGTGGGGCCGGAGGACTAGGAAGAGACTCAAACGTAGATTGACTCCTCTTCCTCTTTTGTATATCTTCTTCAATAACTCCAAGAAGAGGACGATAGCCGACTATGTCTCCAGGACGGTTAGTAGGAGGCTTCGGCTTAGCGGAAGCTTTGAGGAGTTTGTATTGTTCAAGCCTGTGCTGAAGATCTAAGGTCTTGGCTGTTTTTCCCGCTCCTGGAACGAAAACCAAGTGTCACCAGCATGCATTGAGCCATTATTCAAGAATTAAAAAGAATAAAGAGAAATTCACCTTGAATCGCAGAAGTTGCCTCAGTAGAAGCGCTCCCGGAAGATAAATCGGCGCCGGTCCCGACCTTACCAGCTTTCTTGGACTTCTCCGTTTCATCCAACTCTTTGAAGGCTTGGCGGAGAGCGTCATCTGTCCACTCTTGAATCACGCCCGCCTACCCGGGAGGCAAAGCCCTGGTGCCATCACCGCCCTGTCCTTTGCCGCCATCATCACCGTGACGATCACCGTCACCTTCTCTACCACTTCCGCTCTCCGCCTCACCTCCTTCGTCCTCACCTTTTTCCTCCTCCTGAACATCTGGATGTGTGCTGGGAGAGGGTCCATCGGACTTCTTGAGTTTCTTCCCCCCGGCAACTGGATGCATCGAGAAGGGTCTCCTTTTGCTGCTTTTCGCCGTGGCCCCTCCTGTAACTTTGGTAGCTCTCTCCTCCGCCGTGTCTCTCTGCTTAACCACGGAGTGATGTGGAAGGATCAGGTTGTGCCCCAGAAGTGTAGCATTCCTGATGAAGTAAGAAGCCGACCTGTCCCTTGCCCGTAATGGCTTCTATTTCCACAGCCAACTGAACCAGGCGATCATTCTCCACGACCGCAAAGCCACCTGTAGCTAGCAAGAAATAAAAACACATAAGAAGAAGCGTTGTAGTTATAACAGAAATTATAAATAAGCTTCACACTTACAGCCGGAGGTGAAGCGACGGATGGAAACAGAGTCATCCTTGATAAAAAACCATTCTTTCTTAAACATGTTGAACTTCGAATATAAGTCCAGAATAGGCTTGAAAGATACGGCTGATTCCAAGCTGATGTATAGAGACCCCTTCTTATAGCCTCTCAAATTGTACAAGTACCGGATCTCTCGGTTGGAGGGAGGACGCCCGTACCTCCTCTGGAAAATGACAAACAGGCTCACCAGGATGGCGTAGGAGTTAGGCTGAAGCTGAAACGGAGCTACCTTCAAGTAGGTGATGAAGCTGATTATCCAAGCATTGATCGGGGGAAAGGCCCTACACATGCAATGGTACCGACTATAGGAGAAATACCCTTCGAGGGGATTATATGGCATCACTCCCTCCCCCGGTAATAGCATGCGCGCTCTGTCAATCCCAGAGGAGCGGGAGATAACATCAAGCTGCTCGCCTTTGAGAGAGCTTGGG
Source organism: Allium fistulosum (assembly GCA_030737815.1). Classification (NCBI taxonomy): domain Eukaryota; kingdom Viridiplantae; phylum Streptophyta; class Magnoliopsida; order Asparagales; family Amaryllidaceae; genus Allium; species Allium fistulosum. Next base: position 1,362,118,738 of record CM060903.1, on the reverse strand, counting down.
AAACAGTCAGGAGGTGAGTTCAGAAGCTCCTGACGGCCGTACCCATCTACTAGTGACCTCGGGGTGGGCCCATGACGTCCCGGTTCTGACTGAGCTGGGGGCACTACGGAAGGATCTTCTCTGTCCTGGGATTTTTTCTTCTCTGATCGGGTTTCAACTTTATGAGACATTATCTGCAACACGAGAAAACACACTGTTAGAATAAGGATATAGAGATATAAACAAATGAGTGTATGATGTCTAGAGTTTCACTTATAAACAAATAAACTCATTCGGCACTCAAGCCATTCGGGAGTTCAAGGCCCGAAGCTTCATTCGGCATAGAAGCCATTCAGTAGTTCAAAGCACGAATTTTCATTCGGCCCTATACTCCCAAGTTCATTCGGTCAGTTCATTCGGTACTCAAGCCCCTTTGGTAAAATGATTGAGTTCGTTCGATGGATCAGTCTTAAAGAATCATTCGGCTCACCTGGTTCGGCAGATGAGTTGATTCGGTAATTGGCTGATCCGGTTATTTCAAGCAATCAAAGTTGATTCGGTATTCAGTTGATTCGACTGTTCCAAACGATGAAGGGTGAACATAGACGCGAGGTCCATACTTATAGACAAATACTAATGACCGGACCAGTTGGATCGGCACATAGGACCGGGTGAGGATATCCAAGCTAAAGCAAAGCACGCCATGTGCGTACCCACATGCCCTACTTTGGGGTGAAAGTGTTGAGCAAATTTGGACCGGGCCAACTCCTTCCCCTACACACCGGACCAGATCCCACCGAACCAACTTCGCCTGTCGAACCAAACTCCCACCGAACCAACTCCTTCCACTCCATCCACCGAACCAACTCCTTCCACTCCATCCACCGAACCAACTCCTTCCACTCCATCCACCGAACCAACCACCGGTCCACCCACTACTGAATCAACCATCATCCCAGCTACTACCGGACCAACCACCGGTCCACCCACTACCGAACCAACTTCACCAGGCCGGATTGCATCAGCCCAGGCCCACCAGCAGCTATATACATCCAAGACCCCTACCCCCAGCCTCACTCTATAAATAGAGGGGCAGGGGTACAGCAATGGGGACAAGTTTGAGAGCTCAAGCACGGATAGAACTTTCAAACAACTTTTATATACTTGTACCAAAGCTTTGTACTTGTAATCTGAACAAGAAAGGAGAAATAAAATATAAAGTGGACGTAGGCACATTCTGGCTGAGCCACTATAAATCTACGTGTCTTTTACAGTTTAGTCCCTGCTTTTTTTACATATTTGCATAAATCACCCAGATCACTAAAAACAACGCAAAATCAACTGAATCATACGACTTGGAGGTGTTTGCCCATTTTTTGTGCAAACAATGCCTTTGCATTCTCTATGCTAAACTGGAAAAGCACTTTCTCTATGTACTCCTTTTGAGTTAATTTCAACTCAAAATGCTTTCGATCCCTTTCTATTTCCATGCCTAATATCTTCTTTGCTTCTCCAAGACCCTTCATTTCAAACTCTGATTTCAAACTCAATTTTAACTTGTTGATTTCATTCTTATCCTTAGAGGAAATGAGCACGTCGTCCACATACAAGAGTAAATACACCCAACAAATATTTTCCAACTTCTTGAAATATACACAAGCATCCTTGATGCTTCTACAAAAACCATTTTCAAGCATAAAATGATCAAATCTCTTATACCATTGTCTAGGTGATTGCTTTAACCATATAGTGATTTCTTTAACTTGCAAACCAAACATGACTTACCATCCACAACAAAACCTTTCGGTTGCTCCATGTGGATGTCTTCATCCAAGTCACCATACAAGAAGGCGGTTTTCACATCAATTTGCTCCAACTCCAAGTCATGAATAGCAACTATAGCAAGTAATATCCGGATTGAAGTATGACACACAACCGGTGCGAATATCTTATCATACTCCTTTTCCTTCCTTTATGCAAACCCCTTAGCCACTAGCCTAGCTTTGTTTCTCCCATCGTCCTTCACCTTGTATATATATTTGCAACCAATAGCACAGTTTCCTTTATCAAGTGAAACCAATCCCAAGTTTAATTCTTCAACAACGATTGCATCTCTTCTTCGATGACACAAATCCACTTCGAGCTATCACTTGACTCCATGATGTCATCATGGTCTATCGGATTATCTTGGACTACATGAAGAGCATAGTCCAAATTATCACAAAAGTTAAGATAGTTCCAATCACCATATCTATTGGGTGGCCTTATAGCACGACGACCCACCCGACTAGCAATACCATCACCCAAGCTCCTTTTAGCTCCACCTTGAAATGAATCCTCTCTAGAATCATGTACATCACCAACACTACTAGAGGAACCCTGTGGATTATGTGATGTTACATCAACCGCTTCCTCCTCACAAGCATCTCCAACTACTACTCCTTGGACAAAATGTGGGAATAACTTCCGTCTCCTTTGATTCACCATGAACCAAATCCGGAACATCCGATGAGCTCCTATTCTCCTTGAACAAAGCCGGCTCATCAAAAGTAACACGACGAGAATTCATAACCTTCTTAGTTTTTGGATTCCAAATTCGATAGCCTTTTATACCGTCCATATAACCAAGCAAAGTCCCTTTGAAAGCTTTAGGCTCAAGCTTATCATTTCTTGGATCATGCACATAAACTGGACTACCAAACACACGAAGATAACTCAAGCCAATGTTCTTTCCCTTCCACACTTCCTTTGAAATTTTGTTACCAATAGCCGAGCATGGAATTCGATCAATAATATGCACCGCGGTGGACAAAGCTTCGGCCTAAAATCCCTTAGACAAACTCGATGTTAATCTCAAACATCGCGCTTTCTCAAGTAGACTACGGTTCATCCTCTCCGCAACACCATTCGACTACAGATCTCCCGGTGTATTAAAATGCCTCTGAATACCATGATGCTTGCAAAACTCCAAGAACTCTCCGAAAACATACTCTCCGCCATTGTCGGACCTTAGAACATTCAAAGACATGCCACTCTCATTCTAAACAAGAGCTTTCCATGCTTTGAACTTCGCAAATGCCTCCGACTTGGCCTTCATTACATACACCCATACCTTTCGAGAAAAGTCATCAATAAAAGAAATATAATAGCGAGCTCCTCCCAAAGAAGCTACTGGTGCCGGTCCCCAAACTTCCGTGTGAACATACTCAAGAACCCTTCTCGAATCATGTTTTCCCTCATTGAATGAAACTTTGTTTGCTTCCCCATGACACATTCCTCGCAAAACTCAAATTTGTTGAAACTCTCTCCATCGATCATCTCCATCTTTCGAAGAATATCCAAACTCCTCTTCGAGCCATGACCAAACCTCAAATGGCACAACCTAGTTGCATCCAAGCCACGAGAACTATCAACTCCCACACAAGTTTCACCTTCTATAGTCACTCCTTGAAGCAAATAAACACAATGAGTCCAAGCACCCTTCATCACCATAAGCGCATCCTTCGAAACCCGCAAGCTATCACTCTTAATAGTGATCTTACAACCTAAAGAATTCAGCTGCCCCAAAGAGATAAGAGACTTCTGAAGTCCCGGAATATAGCGTACATTAGTGAGAGTACGAACCATTCCGTCAAACATAGGAATTTGCACGGAACCAATGCCTTTCGACTTACAAATAGCACCATTATCCATAACAATTGAATTTTCTTCTTTGTCGATATAAGAAGAAAAACAGTTCCTATTTAGCGTATGATAAGACGCCCTCGAATCGAAAACCCATTATCTACCCGAAACATCTGATGATACCACCGTCAACACATCTACGTCTCCCTCACACAACACCACTCTCCACCGCTACGGATGAAGATGCTACTTCCTTCTTTTTCTTATCCTTGTCCAGACACTCATTCTTCCAATGACCGGGCTTCTTACAAATATACCACTTGCCCTTACTTTCTTTCGACTTTTTTCTCCAACCGGGGTTTATTGATTTAAAACACCCACAGTTCTTCTTCTACATATATCTCTCCTTCTCCACAAATAAACCATGACCACTACTAGCACCACTACTTCCATCACCTAACTCCTTCATTTGATCCTGCAACTTCTCGCTAAGAAGACCCGTTTTGACATCATCTAGAGTCAAAGTATCCTAACTATAGATCAAACTATTTGAGAAACCTTATAACGGTCCGACAACGAACACAACAATATCATCGCCTTTTGCTCTTCCTCAATCTTCAAATTTAACGCCTTCATCTTCATTAGCAAATCATTAAAGGTATTCAAGTGCACCTTTAGCGAAGTACCTTCCTTCATCTTATATGTGAAGAACGTTCGCAACAAGATCAAACGATTAGTTAGTGACTTCTTCATATACAACTCCTCCAACTTGTCTCAAATACCCTTAGCGGTAGTCTCACCACTAATTTCGGAGATAACATTCTCTATCATAGCAAGTTGAAGTGTAGTGAATGCCAACTCTTCCATTTCCTCTCCTCAACATCTGAGATGTCTGTCGGCAACAAATGTTTGTCAAACACTTCCCGATTTACTCGATTCCGCCTTAGAAATACTTTCATCTTCCATTGCTACTTTTCAAAATCATTATCGCCATTCCACTTGTCTATAACCAATTGCGATCCCGAAGTTGCGTACAATCCACGTACATAAGGCTCTACTCCACTTGGATTAACCATTGAGGAACTACTTGAGGTATTATCCGATTCTGGCATTTCTACAACCACCTACCAACACTAAGAGCTCTGATACTCAAATCAAAACCCCAAAGCACAGTGGAAAAACGAGATCGCGGTAAGAAGTGCAAAAACAACCAATCAATATCTCAATCCAAATCTCAATCCAATCAAAAACCAATCACAATCTCCAAACAAGTAATAGAAAATCAAAGCAATAACGATAAAATAAATCACACACTGATTTATAGTGGTTCCACTAATGTCTTGTTAGTGTACATCCACTTTGAGAGAAAGCCTTTATTAATACCAATGAGAAGAGTACAAGAAATTTATTACAATGACCAATATTCTAATTGAATTGATTTGTGGAGTAGAGAATTGAAGAAAATTAGGTTTAGATAAACCCTAATTAATGGAGGATAAACCCTAAATTAAACCCTTAATCTCCTACCATCTTCAAATCCTAAAAATTGCTTATATAGGAGAGTAGAACACCTAGGCAAAATTATAGAATTTCCCCTCCGAATATCATAAATCTTCACACCAAAAAACGGGCTGAAAGTAGGCTGAAAATGTCATAGACATTTGTCACTTTGTGACAGACGTTTGTCATATGTTTCAGGAAAACTCTCTTCAAACCACAGACGTCTATCCCAAAGTGACAGACGTCTGTCCCAAGTCTCGAGTTTCAAAACCCTGAAGTCATAGACATCTGTCACTTTATGACAGACGTCTGTCACCTGATCCTGGCCACAACACTCACTTAATTCACCATATCTTCCTCCTTCGAGCTCCGATTTGCAAAACGTTTCCATCGTTATAAAGCTACTTTCGACCTCTTCAATTCTCCATATAGTGTCGCTAAAATTCAACAGATAGAACTAGTTTGGAAAAAAGAAGTGGAGCAACACAATGGAAAAAAGAGTGGAAGCTATTAAAGCATCGGGATTAATAAGTAGTAAATGGAACATTATCAATATAAGGAGAAAAGGCCAAATTAAAGCAAGGTCATATGAATTATTCAAGAATTTATTTTAATTATGAATTGAGGTGGCTCAACATTCTAAATGTTATAAACTTCATTTTTTAATGATCTTGATTCTTGCGTAAATGATCTCGGCAGCATAAAAAATTATCTTAAAAAAATAGTAAACAACAAATTTAATATTTATGAAAAATAAAGGATATCATATTTACTAGGATTGAGAAACCAATTACATATACTTTAGAGTTGCTAATGGATGTCATTAATTTATGCTAAGTCATTAGATTTAACCAAATCTACTATATAGAAGGTATGATTTTAAATGGTAAAAGTGTTAGCAGTTCGAATGAAGTAATTCTTGAACCTCTACACTAATATTTCCATTTATAATTCTAATAGCTCTGGCCACAATCTTACTCCAGTAATTAATTTTTCCTCATCTAGTCCATAGAATGAATAAATCACATCCATTCTCAAAGATTCATGTCCACTTAAAAAATCCATACCAACTGTTTCTAAAAGAGATTTTTTTTGCCAAATTTGAAAACAAAATAAAATTGAACAAAGATAAAAACTAGTTACATGATTAAATTTAACCACCTCACAATCATTAATATAAGTAACAAAATATGATTCTGAAAAAGGAAGAAAAATGGAATGTCTAACAAATAAAAGAGGAAAGATGATTTGCTACCAGTGGATGCTACCAGAGAATAGATTAGCAACTTAGGTGAGGCAACCTCGCATTAACAAAGGGCTAGAGGTTTATTTAAGAGAAAAGTCTAGAAATAAGATTCCAACAGAGGCAGTAGTGGAGGTGGGAGGACGCGGGAAAAGATAGGTGAATTGATTACTTGAGATGTGAGAAGAGTGATGAAGGAAGCAGAAGTTTTTAAGGGTTTTCATAATTGATGGTGGAAGAATATAAAGAGGAGGGAAGGAGGGAAAGGGAGAAGGAGGGAAGAATTAGAAAAATAGCAGCCGCAGAATAATTTGGTAGCTTGCTTGGAAATTTTGTACACTTATTTTTTTACGACGCCAATTCTTGCTATTTTTTACATCTTCCTATGTTTATAAAAATAATGCTAGCAGGTTGCAATAAAATGCTATATCCCCATGCTATTAATAACAGTTATTCTTGTAGTGCGTGAAGCTTCTAGGAAGAAGGATAGCGTTGGTGTGTTTAATTGGTTCATTTTTATTATTGTTTAAATAAATTACAAAACAAACCATAAAAAACATACTACTCAACTCATGTTGAATTACTTACATTTAGTTCTAAATATAACAATATCAAACAAATAACACATAAAGCTACACATATTCAATACATAATCTTTAATGCAAGAACATGTGGCACATATCTCATGCACCACCCAGTTCTTCTTTTCTAATAATACACATCAACTCGTGCATCAATTTTGAACCACATCTACCATAACTAGGCCATTTGCGTAATGCTAGTCTGACCGAACATCATTCGATAAATATATGCAAAATAGTTTAAAACTTGAAATTAAGCGGGCATAATGTTAAATTGGTGTGGGTCCCTCTGATATTTATGTCTAAAACCGCATGTTTCGACAAACCAAAAACGGGTGAATTAGCATTTCTGGCCCATTTAGAATACACTGCATGAATGTATTCATCTACAATATAAGAAATTAATATAACCTTAAAGCCTGTATCTCGTTGATTTCCATATGCCGCTTTTGTTCTTCCTCCCGCTAGTAGTGACATTGTAGATCTCATCAACAAAACGTGTTAAACATGCTCATTTGCAATCACTACAAACCCTCTATTTTCAGACCTAAAAATAAACTTTGGTTTACACCAACACTCAAAAACGCAAATCGTAGAAGCCGATCTATATTCGGTTTTGGGGCATAAAAACAATATTGTGATTTTGTACCCATCAATCTCGAAATCAAAATCCCTATTTCGCACAAAGCTAACAATCTACCTTTGAAATAGTTGTACCGATCTGCCTTTCTTCCACCTAATGACGACACTTAGTACATCATCGGTATTTGTGTGCCGATCATTTAAGTGTCCGAAAGGCAGGTCATTTGGTGTGAAAAAAAAGGCAGAACAGAATCTCACAAAATGTGACGAGTAATATATAATATACACAAGATCTTTACAAAAGAAATCATCTTTATTATATTCACAACATCAGTGTACACTAACCTATTATCAGCCTGGACAGTTATAACAGTCTATCCTTACCATTTTTAATAAGTACAGACATAAAAAAAATGTAACTAAAACAGTGGAAGAATATAAGATACGTGAGTACGTCTTGGAGAATCCAACTCGTCTTCTGAAAGCTCCAAAGCATCCAGCTAAATTTGGAATATATGCTCGGGCTGACCTGAGCATTATAAGAAAAATAACGTCTAGATTAGTCTGGTAAAACCAGCGTGAGAAACTCAAATCGCAAGAATTATAAAGTCCTTTAAAATCAAAGGTACCTCGTAAGGCCACGCCGCACATAAACACAGACGTTTTTTTACCTTACGATAACCAAAACACTTCCTATAGAAAATCCAGTGATATATAGTAATGTCTAAGATACAAATACATATTAATATAGCTGAAATGCTTGCATCTCACATTTTAGTAGTTGGGCACAACTAAGTCTACAAATGCATGTATTGAAAAATAATTCCATTAATAACAAGGCACTAGGGTGCCACATATCACAGTGCATCTTTAGATAAAACACACCGAGAGCCTTACATGGACTTCCTACGAGTCAAGACCAACCCTACCTCTTACTGGATAGTGCTGAATATGTCATCATCTTGGTTGGGACCAATAACCTAAATGGACTCCGAGAATGCATGATCTATAATATTGATATAGACTGGGTAATGATCATACCCTAATGGTAGCGAACCACATAGCCTTGAAGCACATCTCTTGATTTTAGTCACTCCCGGGTGTGAGACTTGAGGTTACGATTATCTTTTTTTATAGCAATCCATCTTGGAATGCTAACACTACCCTCCAAGCAGAAATGCAATGTCAGCATTCATCCATACAAGTTCGTTCTGGGTCTGAACGAAATCGAAGGCACTACCTCTACTACATCCATTTTGGAAACACCTTAAGAATTAATAGCAAGTAGCCCTTGCACTTCAAAAGCTCCATCTTCAATCATCTTCAAGATGTCTTCAGTTCAAAACGCTTGAGTTGGATCAAAGTAGTTTTTGGATAATTTATACTTATCTGATCCCGGACTCTTTCAAACAATATTCGATATTTCCGGTAAACTCAACTCCGGTTCTTTTGGAAATAATTAGACAATACATAGGAGCAGGAATAACCCCTACCGTTTAAGTGGATGGATTTTCCTATCATTTGTCCTAGGAAAACAATATGAGATTTATATGCACAGTACGGTATCATCAAAGATGACTGTACCATATAACTCATGTGTTTATCCTAGATATTTCCAAAGTTATATTTTGGTCCAATTTCATAGTTGGTTATTTAACTGTCGAAGAAACAACAAGCAAAAATTGAGAGATTTAATTACCCATAGCAACTACTAAGCCTCAAACTAATTTTTCATTTACTGAAACTCTTTTCAAAAGTGTTTATCAAAAACATTCATATACTTATCTCACCGACATAAGTATATTCAAAAACATTTGTGAAAGATTTCTCATTTCCAAATCATATCGAAGGATCAAAACAAAATGTTATTTAAATTATAGATAACCTCAAACAATATTTTTTCGGTGTTAAGTGTGGAATGAATGTCCATAGCACCAGAATTAAGAAGGTCAGTCAAAGGACATCCAATCTCAAATTCTTTATAAATTTCCTCTATAAATCCTTTTGATAAATCTCTTTTATTTATGAATATCCATTACTTAAATTCCATACCTAGTTACAAAATCTTTGTAAATCACCAAGTTAAATTTACAAAACTCATTTATAAATATTAAAACTATTACATATATTTATAAATCTCTAAAATTATTTATAAAACTTCCTTTATAAATATCCAAAATCATTTATAAAACATTCTTATAAATATTCCTTATTTAAAGCAAAACTCCTTTAATAAACTCATTTAATAAAGTCCTTTTGATAAACAAAACGATTATTTAAAACATCTTTACTAAAATCATTACTTAACTTGAAACCATTATTAAAAGAATGATTGACCTTAAAAATCAGAAAGAAGCTTAGTGACCACAATGGTTCTCATTTAACCGAGTTTACTTTTGAAGTTATAACATGTGTTATCCTGCCTTTTGGCAAGGTCGTGACACCAAGGACTTAACTAGAAACCGGTGACAGATTGTCTCCGAAGACCGGCTGCGCGCAAGGATCACTATGGATATCGATGGAATTTGTCCGAGTCCGGATCGGGCTACAATCGATAAGGCACGTCAAGTAGAGTAGTAGAAACCAACGTTCCAAATTTCGGGACAATCCGATTTCGTTTGCTTAAGATATCACCGACGAAAGATGGAGTAGACAGTCTTAGTTCGAATCCATGGGCGAAGCCTATGTTCGAATCCATGAAGTTCGTATCCATCAAACTGGCATCACCTCAGCATGATTGAATCCATCAGACGTGTATTACTTCGAATCCATGAGGAGTACCTTTGCCTTCGACTCCATCGAGCAAGCCCTTGGTTCAAATCCGTCCAAACAGCCGTGCTTTGAATCCATCCTCACATACTCCAGCTCGAATCCATCGAAGGAATGACCCTTCGAATCCGACAAATGTCCTCTCTTCGAATCCCTCAAGATAAGGCGCTTCGAATCCATTCAGCAGGGAAGTCTTCGTGTCGATCGACTGTGGACCATCCTGATCGATACGAAGGAACATCCCGTCAATCGATTCGAAGGACCACGTCTTCGAATCCATTACCACGAATCCACCCAGTCAAAGCGGCGAAGAACATGGAGTCGACCCAGTCAATCCGGAGTGAGAAGCGGATCGATACAAAGCATACGCACCACATCACCAAGCACATGCTCAGACGATCGATTCGACCCTATCGAGTCGAAGGGATCGATTCGAAGCGAGAATGTTCATCTGAAGTGCAACCTTGAATCGATCATAACTCGAGATCCAGAAATCTAAATGCAATGAAATTTTCACAGAAGCTTAAACACATGATGAAGAATGTTCGCACCAAATTTCAACTCGATTGGACACTTTCTTGATCGATTCGAACCAAGGGTCGAATCGATCCCAAAGTGGGCCCGGTTCTCCAGATTTCAGCCATGTGGCCCCCTCACGTACCAGAACTGGTCTCCCCGGATTTTAGGCGAAATATCAGCCTCCTACACCTATAAATAGAGCCCCTGGTCATTCAGAAAAGGGGTCGGAGAATTCTAAGTACTAAAGAGCGTCCAGATTCTGCCAGATTTACTCCAGAACACCACCGTTGCTTTAGATTGAGAGTTAGCATATAAATTCAGTTGTACAACAGTATAAAGAATTGTAATCTTCAAGTATCGAGCAATAAAATCATCAAACTTCATAGTGGACGTAGGCAAAACGCCGAACCACTCTAAATCGCTTGTCTTTGCAATTTACTTTCTGTTATTTGGAGTTTTTGTTAGATAACCCACGATTTTAATTTTCATTCTTCACTTTTATCTCTTCAAAAACTTCCGAAGAGTATTGTGCCCATTTTTGGTACAAACACTTTGGTGCTTTCACCGAGAAAAAACCCGCTTTTTTCTCCTGCTCCTTGGATCTACCATCGATACCCGATTGTATAAATCCAAGAGGAAGATCCAGATCTCTAATTCATAATCCTTCCATTCTATTCAGATTTGCATAAAGTCTAGGAAAAGGATTCATCATTCAAAATGGTTAGCACAAGAACCGCTTCTACAGCTGCTGGACAAGAAGGTAGGGATGGACAGAATCCTGCTCAACAGCAGCCATCCAACCAAGACAACGTCGCTCATTCAGAACCGTCTGGACCAGTCACCAGACAGGAGCTCCATATGTTGCTTTGAGAGCTAACTCAAAGTCGGCAACAATTGGCCGAACAGTTGCGTGCTAATATTGAATTAACAAACCAACTGAACCGCCAAGGCCGCAGAAGGTCCAGACGGGATGATATCTCCCGATCATCTACTGAAAGTTCCGCCTCATCGGACTACTATCACAGATCTACCCGTCCTCGATTAGACGGGAGTCATGCACAAGCGGCCGGATATCAACCCACCTTGACTGTTGGACAGTTGAGGGCAGGACCGTCGACCAGCTTTCAGGCCGGGCCCTTAACACAAGGAGGCCCTACTACACAGCATACCACGGGCAACCATGCCGCAGCTGCCATAATAGAAACAAGGGTTGATACCCGAAATCTTTCAGAGCCAAATAATCAGCAACGTGGGCGTACTCCTGAACCATACGTCCCAGAAGACGCTGAGCCAAGGAGGCGAAATTTGGACCGTCGACAGCGCCCGGTCCGAACTCGCGCTGTGGAACCCGACCACACCTTAGCTCAGCAGGCTCAAAATGTAGCAATGCCCGACATTTCGACTATGATACGTCAGATGATCCGCAAAAGCCAAGGTCTTACCAACGACGATTGGGGGATTTCCCGAAGTCATACTCCTTTCACGGACGAGATACTGTACGCTGAACCTCCTCGGCGATTAAGAATGCCAACTCTCCCAATGTACGAAGGAAATTCTGATCCCAATCAACACATTTTGAAATATGAATGGTCAATGAGCGCCGCAAGGGCCGACGATGCAGTGAAATGCCGAAGTTTCCACATCTCACTGGGAGGAATTGCAACAATGTGGTTTACAAGATTACCTCCTAGATCTATCTCTTCATTTGATCAATTGGCTAAGAAATTTGTTGAACAATTTCGCATGCATGTCGCTAGACCCAAAGATGTTAACACCCTGTCCAATGTTACCCAAGCTCGTGGGGAAACGTTAAGGCGTTACTTGGAGAGATTCCATGTGGCAGGTGTGGAGATTAGTAATCCCAACGATAACTCAATTTTAATGGCATTGACTAAGGGAATCGATCCCGATTCTGAGTTTGGAAACTGATTAGCTGGAAAACCACCCGCATCGTTGGACCGTTTCTACTCCAAAGCCGCTCAATTCTTACGGCAAGAGGACGCGAAACAGTCTAAGAAGCAGGACGATGCGAAGCCCGGAAGTGAAGGAATACAAAGCAATGTAGCAGTTAAACAGTCAGGTGAAAATTCCGGAAAAGTTCAATTAAATATCCAGAATAAATAAACTCAGCCAAGAGGCAACAGTGGTCAAGATAAGAAAAGAGACTCAAATCGAGGCCCACGGCGTGAGGCTCCAATGTTCGATAATTACACACCGTTGAATACATCGTTGGAAAATGTGTACCTACAGACTTGCAATACTATGCAATACAAGAAGCCGGCTCCGAAGCAATCGTCAGAGAGGCATATTCAAACGGGGAAGTTCTGTAGATTCCACGAATGTTATGGCCACAATACCAATGAGTGTAGACACTTGCAGGACCTCATTGAGAAGTTGATCAGGGAGAGGAAGTTAGATCAGTTTGTGCGGGCGCCGCAGTCTGGTGGTGCGGGTCCGTCAAATCAGAATCGTGCACAAGATCAAGAAAGACAAGAGGAACCCGCTCATACGGGTGGAAGGCTAGTCATAAATGCTATAAGTAGTGATCCTCGTCCAGCGAAGCGAAGCTGGGAAGAAATGGAATCATATGACAACTTAATCAAGCATTCGAACCTCGAGTATGATGATAACTTGGACGATAGACCTTCGACCAAACGAAAGAGAGCGATGACTAACGACATCACTTTCCGAGACAACGATATTGATTATGTCGGAATCCCGACTACTGATCCACTCGTGATATCGGTGCAAGTAGGTCCAGCTTGGATGAAGAGGATACTGATTGACTGTGGGAGCTATGTGAATATCCTTTTTATACATGCTTATAATCAAATAAGGATGAAAGCCAGGGATTTGGAACCTTGCCAAACTCACCTCCATGGATTCAACGGTAGCGCTACCATACCTATTGGGATGGTGAAGTTACCAGTTAAGTTGGGATCCGAGGAACATAGGAGAGTTCGGACATTACAGTTCGCTGTGTTGAACATAGTCTCGCCATACAACGCTTTCTTAGGACGACCTGCCCTTGCTGAATTCAGAGCTATAATTGCCCCGTGGTGCTTAACTTTAAAGTTCCCTACCGTCAACGGAGTTGGAGTCGTCCAGGGCGACCAGGTTGACTTGAGAACAATCATACATCGAAATCGAGTCGCCCGATTACGCAATGCCGAGGACCGACTTAAAACTTTTGAACATAATAGGATTGTCATTAAAAAAGAATATCCGGCACTCCCACACATGAAACCAACATGGAAAGGGTCACACGAGATTAAGCAGAAGCTCGAGGATGGTACATATGAGTTAACAACCGTTGATGGTCTAGCTTCACCAAAGGCCTGGGATAGCGAAAGTCTTCGTCGCTATTGCACATAACAGCTATGTTTATCCATTTAGTTTAAAGTTCCATTTTTTAAATTTGTTTCTGCATTTCGAAATTAGAATTTGTAATAAGGCAACTGACTTTGCCATATTTTTCTTATTTCAGCAATAAAAATGCCATCTCTTCGAGCAAGAGTTGTGATTCATTAAAACACAATGTACAACATCACGATGCACAAAGAGCTAAATTCCATCACACAATGGAATTTATTCAAGTAGGGAGTGGCTATGAAGCAATCGACCACTCGCTAAAAGAAACCCGAGCTCGGGGGCAAGCCATCACATCAGGCCAGAAACGGGTTGATACACGACAACCCTTCACTTAACTCCGTACTCCCAGAGTGCGAGGTGGAGTATAAACATTTTCCTAACTCCGTACTCTCAGAGTGCGAGGCGGAGTATAAACATTTACAAAATCCCAGAGTACTCCGAGAGCGCGAGCTGGGTACAAACTTTTTACTTAACTCCGTACTCCCAGAGTGCGAGGCGGAGTATAAACATTTACAAAATCCCAGAGTACTCCGAGAGCGTGAGCTGGGTACAAACTTTTTACTTAACTCCCTACTCCCAGAGTGCGAGGCGGAGTATAAACATTTACAAAATCCCAGAGTACTCCGAGAGCGCGAGCTGGGTACAAACATTCCTTAACTCCGTACTCCCAGAGTGCGAGGCGGAGTATAAACATTTTCCCAACTCCGTACTCCCAGAGCGCGAGGCGGAGTATAAACATTTACTTAACTCCGTACACCCAGAGCGCGAGACGGAGTATAAACATACGTCAACTCCACGCTTATCCCTGATACTGGGGGCAGAACCATAACACATAACAAGTTGAAGACAAAAGGGAATAAATTTTCATTTCCACTATCAACAAAAAGAATCTGATTACAAAGTGGTTCAAAAAATTTCTACTAGTGGGAGCCGAATCCACATCTATACACGGCTACAGAAAAGTCAACAAAATATTACCCCATGCAACGGAAAATTAAAGAAAGAGTTCAATCTTTCTTCTTCCTTATTTTCTTCTTCGGGGTAGCTCCGCCAGATCCGCTGCCTGATTTTCCCCTCAACCGCTTACTCTTTTTAGGCCTGTCCTCCGGCAGCGACATAATATCAACGTCTTCCTCAGAGCTTGAGGCGACGGAAATTCTTTTCGAAGGCCGAGTTGAAGGCATGGGAGCAGTAGCGGGGAGTGGGGCAGGAGCAGCTTCAATAACTACAGTACCCCCGGTGAGATCACCATTAATGGGGCAGGCCCAGGCAGATTCATACCAGCAGTCCCTGCTGCCATCTCGGCGTCGATCTCAGCAAAAACTTCGTCCTTACGGGATGCTTGGGCCGCATCGGATGCGCCAGTAGCTGGCATAGATGAACTAACGGCCGGAGCACGTCCACTCATAGCATCGAACGGGTTGACGGAGGGATCGATGGGTTCATTAAGAAGCTCCTCGATCATTTGGGCACTGAAAGAAAACATGTTTGCATCTCCCTCTTCGCCAACCAAGGTAGAAGTCGTGATGGCTTCAGTAACAACAGCCCTTTGCGTTTGATAGGGAACTGGCAGTGCAAGAGGCGCAGAAACAACGGCTTCAGTCACTGAAATGCGGCAAAACGAAGATTGTTAGCCAAGTGCGTTGCTTAAGGTTCTTCACAACTAAAATGCGGGAAGCATTCAAAACCTTCCTTAGTCTGGACCGGAACATGGGCAGAAGCATCGGCGGAAGATAATAGCGGCTGGTCGGGGTTATATGCAGGAACGGACTGGGGATCTACCGCACCAGTGGTTTCGGGCAGTGTTGGAATTACAGCTTCAACACTTACCTCGTGATATGCGATCCCCGAGCCTTCGCCTGTCTCTAAAGGTTGAACACCAAGCCTATCTTTTGCCAAAGAAATCACCGCCTCATGAAGGATTTTCCTCTCATCCTCGGTGAGCAAACGCATCTCCAACTCAAAGTCATCAAGTGATTCATCTGGATGCGCCGCTCTCTTCTCGTCCACCAGTCGGGTCCAGGCGTTGTATAGAATCATGGAGTCGTCTCCCAGCCACGCTAAATTTCTGTGCTCCAGCACATTTGCATTGTACGTGACCAAGAGATCGTCAAACTCAACATCCAGCCTGGACCTCTCCTCCAAAATCTTTTCTTGAATTTCTGCTTCCGCAGACTTAGTCTTGACCGCCACCGCCGCAAGTTCGGCTCTAAGAGATACAGCTTGGTCGCAAGCCTCTTGGGCAGTGGTGTTTGCATCGTCCTTCTCCTTCACCATTTCGGCGAATTTGGCCTTGAGCTCGTTCAACTCCTTAATGGCTAAGTCTCGCTCAGCTGCAATAGTGGTGTTGCGGTGACCCATCTCTTCTACCGTGGCGCAGTGTTCCTGTTGCATCCTCGTCAGTTTGGCCACGGCATCCTCATGTTTCTGAAGTGCTTCAAGCTCTGACTTCCGGAGCGTCTCCATTTCGGATTGAAGAACCTGAATAATGTGTTTCTGTTTAACAATGTCAGCATCACGTTCCTCAATGATCCTCACCCGGTCAAAAGCTACCTTCGATGCTTTCGCTGCCGCTTTGTACCACTCCTTATACTGAGCATAGAAGTCATGGATATAATTATGAGCAATGTTCTCAGCATCCGGAGGAATTCTTTTAAGATTAGGAGGGAAGACATAGGCATCCATGCAAATTTCAGGAAAATCTTTTTTCATTTGCGCAAGTTTGATGGCTCCTTCGCTTGTCAATTCAGCCGGAACCTGTTCTACCATAGCAGCTGTTGTTGGTTCCACTCTTAACCGCTGAGTATCGGGCCGTGAAGATTGAGAAGGCTGTTGCGGCTGCTGAGAAGGCCCAGGGAGATCTACGGGGGCCCTTAGGAGGCGGAGGAGAATGAGATCGGGATCGGTGCTGGTGCCCCCGATCTCTGTCAGTGCGATAATGGCCAGAGCGGCCACGCCAATAGTCTCTATCCCTATCATGACGCTCCTGGCTAGTATAACCATGCCCGTGATCTCTATCTGATTCTCTTCGACGGTAATCATAATATAGGGAAGATTGGCGCACATTACGGAGCCTATCCAAAGTAGATCCTCTGCCTGACATTTCACCTACGATTAAAAAAAGAATTACGGATTAGGATCCGATAAAGCAATGTTTACCATGAAAAAGTCATGAAGTGCTGTGGAAGTGTGTGTAAATGTGTAAACCCCCAAACCGACCGGAAGTGTTGACCGCACTTAAAGGAAAGGGCTCGTTCATATTTAGGACATCTTGAAATTCCTCCAACCCAGGATTATGAGAAATCGATATATAATCTGGGATAGGAATATCGTCAAGCCCTTTAAAAGAATCTCTCGAATGAGAAGGGGCGGCCTTAGAAATCATGACTCCAGAAGTGGGAGGAGACACATCTACAGATTTCCACCCCTTGGACTTAAGTTTTTTGGAAACGGCGGCCTTGCCTTTCCGTTTTTCTCCCGACTCTTCAAAGTTTCCCGAGAGATCAGCCATTGGCTCCGAATCTGTATGGGTTCTTTCTTCGTCACTCGCTTCGGTTATGGTGATTCCGAGCGGTTTCTTCGCCATTTTTTTTCTTGGTTTCCTTTTTGTTTTCCTTCTTGGAGGCGGGCTTTGCCAACCCTTCGATAACTATACTTTGATTGATTTCGATCAGACCGAGAGTTCTTAAGTTATAGTCATTCATCACCGAGTCAATATGTCTTAGCTCACTCGGAACTTCTTGAAGACTTCGGACTATACCCCTGAAGTACCCACCATCGGGTCTGGAGATAATGGCTGTGAAAGAAATAAGATGTCAATACTAACGACAAAAAGCTATTGGTCAAGAGAACAGGTTAAGGCGCTTACGTCTAGACAACCATCGCCTAGCAAAACCCGGAGGGCATCGAACATAGAACCATTCGTTCTTGAAATAACTCAGTCGGGTCCAGGCTCCGACAACAACTTGGCAATTCCTAACTGCCTCCAGAATGTAAAAGACGGGCTATCACCCCTACTCTTGAAGTTAAATATATGTCTAATCTCGGTTGGCCTTGGCGGGCGAAAGAGACAGTCCATAAATATGACAAAGGCACTGTTCAGCAATGCGTGCCCGTTGGGATGAAGTTGCGAAGGAGCGATTCCTAAATATGATAGCATCCCTCTGATATATTGATTGAAAGGAGGGAGAGTTCCGGCCGCGCAAGCATGGCGATAGAAAGCTGTATATCCTTCAGGCGGATTGTGCGGTCTATCAGCGGCACTGGGTAATAACACATCATCTAGAGATATGTTATGTTTCAAGCAAATTCGGCCCAATAAGGATTCGGAAATGTTAGATTGGACAGAGTCAACGGGGTCCTCGATAAATATAGCCTCTGGCAATTCATCTAGAGCTAGATCGATCACATCGGCAGGAATATCGGGAATCTCAAGCACCGGAGGAGTCGAGCTCTGTACCTCTTGTTGTTGGGAGCTCGAAGATTCCATAATTAACTAACTCATCATAAAGAAATGTTAAGTACATAAAGAGCCCGTGCATTCCCCAGTGTGAAGTGTATGAACGTGTCATGCAGTGCAAGTGCTGTGCGTTACTTAAGCAGATTCTACAGATTAAAGCAAGATGTCCATACGACAAAAACTTGGGGATTTGGGAACGAAGATGACCGTCATCGCTGACCGTCACTTCTACACCATCCAAACGCTACTGACCACTTCAAGTATAAATCAATCGTATTATTGTTTAAGTCATAGTTCCATCGACAAGCTTCAAAGGAAATTCAAGTTTAATCTTTCAGTCAAGTTCGATTATGCAAGGCCGAAGCTTGTCGGAGTCAAGTGTGCTAAAATTCATTGAGTTCATCAAAGTTCAACTTGAAATTGGTCATGGTTCAGATGTTGGAGAAAATCAGAAGAGTAGTAGTCTCTGAAGCAAAGACGTTCGAATCGATCAGGGCGAATCGATACGGGTCGAATCGATGCGGATCGAATTGATTGCCTTCGAATCCGTGTGGTTCGACTCGATGTAATTCTAGGATGGAGAAACACTTCGAATCCATGAGCAATGAGTAACTTTGAATCGATCAAAAAATTGAATACCTTCGAATCGATCGAGGTATCATTACTTCGAATCGATCGACACGAGACCTTTGTCCTTCGTAACCATCGATTCAAAGCCATGTGCTCGAGATCAATTCGAATCGCTCATTCCTGGATCGAGGCGAAGCAATGAAGAACAATGTCCATCAATAGCTAACTTGAAATTGATGCAATTCCTCAGGATCATCGAGTCGACCCATTTCACGCAGACCCCATAACTCTTCAAAATTTTCAGAAGGAACGATTGAATTGATGCCAGAAAACTTCCAGTTTCATCACTCTTAGATCGACTCGATCCATTGGTTACCTGATTTGGTTTAATAACAAATGAAAACTTGGAGGAATTTGATCGACTCGTGGAAATCGCGTTTGTTTCTGACTCTGAAAGATCGATTCGAAGAAGGGAGCAATTGCGACAGAAAAAAGTAAAAATGAAATTAGCCTCGCGTATTTATATGGGTTCAAAGGACGACTCGAGGCTCTTCGTCTCCCGGTCATGTTGACCGATCATAACAGGTCACAACCCCATCAATTCGAACTCCAACGTACGTACGTTACGAGTTAGCTTCGAGTCCATAACTTCGAAACCATCACTGTCGAACTCATCAAAGCTTCGAGTCCATCCGGGCAGCATCGATACGAAGCCCCATCGATTCGAAGCTCCATCGACTCGAATCAGACAACAGAAGACGAATCAAGATCACTGTGCCCCATCGATTCGATATCGCTTCGAATATAAAAATTATTACTTGTCTACCTTGTACAACGGTTCAGGAGAGGATCGATACCAAGGAGTAGTCATAGACAATCATCAATACACTGTTTAAACTCGAATCTCAAATCGATTCAGGAGAGGATCGATGCAGAATTCGATAACAAACCGAACTGGCAACGACTTGCGATCACGCAACGTCAACTAAAGTCAGACAAACAGCCAATCATGGTCATTCAGCGATCAGTTACAGCGATACCGAATTCAACTTTCGGTAAAGCATGTCATAGCTGTCCAATGATAGACTGCAGCTTTTCAAAGCACATCATGTTTACACAAGACGTTCTTTGGGGGGCAAATGTTATCCCGCCTTTTGGCAAGGCCGTGACACCAAGGACTTAACTAGAAACCGGTGACAGATTGTCTCCGAAGACCGGCTGCGCACAAGGATCGCTATGGATATCGATGGAATTTGTCCGAGTCCGGATCGGGCTATAATCGATAAGGCACGTCAAGTAGAGTAGTAGAAACCAACGTTCCAAATTTCGGGACAATCTGAGTTCGTATGCTCAAGATATCACCGACGAAAGATGGAGTAGACAGTCTTAGTTCGAATCCATGGGCGAAGCCTATGTTCGAATCCATGAAGTTCGTATCCATCAAACTGGCATCACCTCAGCATGATTGAATCCATCAGACGTGTATTACTTCGAATCCATGAGGAGTACCTTTGCCTTCGACTCCATCGAGCAAGCCCTTGGTTCAAATCCGTCCAAACAGCCGTGCTTTGAATCCATCCTTACATACTCCAGCTCGAATCCATCGAAGGAAGGACCCTTCGAATCCGACAAATGTCCTCTCTTCGAATCCCCCAAGATAAGGCGCTTCGAATCCATTCAGCAGGGAAGTCTTCGTGTCGATCGACTGTGGACCATCCTGATCGATACGAAGGAACATCCCGTCAATCGATTCGAAGGACCACGTCTTCGAATCCATTACCACGAATCCACCCAGTCAAAGTGGCGAAGAACATGGAGTCGACCCAGTCAATCCGGAGTGAGAAGCGGATCGATACGAAGCATATGCACCACGTCACCAAGCACATGCTCAGACGATCGATTCGACCCTATCGAGTCGAAGGGATCGATTCGAAGCGAGGATGTTCATCTGAAGTGCAACCTTGAATCGATCATAACTCGAGATCCACAAATCCAAATGCAATGAAATTTTCACAGAAGCTTAAACACATGATAAAGAATGTTCGCACCAAATTTCAACTCGATTGGACACTTTCTTGATCGATTCGAACCAAGGGTCGAATCGATCCCAAAGTGGGCCCGGTTCTCCAGATTTCGGCCATGTGGCCCCCTCACGTACCAGAACTGGTCTCCCCGGATTTTAGGCGAAATATCAGCCTCCTACACCTATAAATAGAGCCCCCGGTCATTCAGAAAAGGGGTCGGAGAATTCTAAGTACTAAAGAGCGTCCAGATTCTGCCAGATTTACTCCAGAACACCACCGCTGCTTTAGATTGAGACTTAGCATATAAATTCAGTTGTACAACAGTATAAAGAATTGTAATCTTCAAGTATCGAGCAATAAAATCATCAAACTTCATAGTGGACGTAGGCAAAATGCCGAACCACTCTAAATCGCTTGTCTTTGCAATTTACTTTCTGTTATTTGGAGTTTTTGTTAGATAACCCACAGTTTTAATTTTCATTCTTCACTTTTATCTCTTTAAAAACTTCCGAAGAGTGTTGTGCCCATTTTTGGTACAAACAACATGGGTATTTAAATAACAAGCATATATATACAAGGGAATCAGTCAATAACAATCAATCACATAAGTAAATTTCCAAGTTACCAAAATAGCATATATGGATTTTTTCTGCTAAACACATGTCTAAGTTAGTATAATAGTAGAATGGGTTTTTATTTTGCCTAATAGATGTCAACATAATTTACTTGGTGAACTATGGTAGAACAGTGATTTATTCTACCAAACAGATGTCAAATACAGGTTAATTAGCAGAACGGTGATTTATTCTACCCAACAGATGTCAAATACACGTTAATTAGCAGAACGGTGATTTGTTCTGCTAAACAGATGTCATTGGGTTTCATATTCGGTTGGGGTTATTTAAGGGTAGTCGATAAATAAATCCCCTAGATTTAAAACATTCCTTTTTTTAAAGAGAGTTACTTTTAAACGAAACCGACCTTAAGAAATAAGTGGTTTAAACTTTAAAACTTTAATTTAATAATTAAATAACATTCAAACTCTTTGTTTAAAATGATAAATCCTTTAATTAATAATTAAACCATAATTAACTAATAAATAATAAAATAATCATTATCCTTTACAAAAACAATTAAATAATATTAAATTTTTAAATACATATTTAAACAATAATTAATCTCTAAATAATTATTAAATAATAATTTAAATCTTAATTATGTCTTTAATTAAATCTTAACTTAACTAGTAATTAATTAAATAATTGAACTTTTTTTATAACAAATAAATAATAAAAAATCAATCTTTAATAAATAGTTAAATAATAACTAATCCCTAAATAATTAATTAAAAATATAATCAACCTTTTATTAACTAACTAATTATAATTAACTCAATTGATTAACACTTAAGTATTAATTACCTTTATTAACTAATGATTAAGTACTAATTATCTCAATTAACTAATAAATTAATTAATTAATCAATAAAATAAATAAATTATTAAATAGTTACTTTTAATTACTTAATTAAAGTTTTGAAACTGCTTCGCAAAAAGAATACTTAAGTAAAAACACTTTTTAGGTTTTCCAAACTTGTTCATTTTACGAACTGCATTTATAGCGACTATCGCTATAATTTCCAAAACTTGTTTAATATAACAGTTGACTTTAAACTTCTTAGCTTTTACATACTAAAAATTTTTATACAACATTTTGAAAAGTAAAGATGATATTTAAAACTTTATAAAACATTGTTAAAAAGTAAGTTGCCAAAAGATTTCGAAGTCACAACTAACCACTTTAAACACTAATTAACTTCCTTAGCTTAGCACATCCTAAGCAAGATCACAAACTTATATACATGTTATCACAGCATCCAACCAGTCAAGATTCTAGCTTTCATCATACAGACATTTAACTTATAGCTTCAAGTTAAAGTTACATCACATCCATAACATATAAACACATACAATCCAACATCATAATCAACCAACAAAGCTATGATTTAGCAACCAAATTATACAACATAATTTAAAGTTAGAAACATTATTTAAAAGGAGTTAGTTTCTCACCAAAAGTTTTGCAAAATCTTTTCTAATTTGAAAATAAGACCTAGATCTTTCATAGATTTGGAAAACTTGAATTTGGTCTTTAAAACTTAGAATTGTGCTTAGCCATGAAGTTTAGAGCTCGACCTTGAAAGGTGGAGGGACTTCGGATCATCATCGAATTCACAAAAATTGAACCTAAAATGGGTCATCTTCCAACTGATTTTCAGACAAGACACTCAAGGAATTTGGGAAATTTGTGGGGAAATTTCTTGAAATTTATTTTCTCTATAATGTCAAATAATGAATCACTCAATTTGGATCTGTTTTGAGGAAGATATGGTCAAACGAAGAAGATGTATTTTTCGGACATGAAAATCTGGGTCTGAAAATGTGTTTGAAAGAAATGATATTTTGACACGGCTAACCTCAAAATTTGAAGAAGTAGTATGCATAAAAGTTGTATCCACTGCAATTTTACATTGTTGAAAAAAAGAAAACCTCCATTTGGATAAGATATGAGAAAGATATGGTAGAAGGAAGAGGAGATGAAATTGAAGAAATGAAAATGGTATTTATAAGCAAGAAACAAATTAAATAACCTTAATGCCCTTGGTCCTTTACCCCCCATGTAACACCCCATACCCCTTAAGATACCCAAAAGGACACATTAAAAGGCATGGTGCGTTGTAGATATAAATAAAGCTAACAGAGACTAAGATTCATAAGACAAAAATAGATAAAAACAACGAAAACTAAATAAGTATTAATTAAAACGTCAAAGCCTCGGAATTAATTCATAAACAAGTCAATAGCCAAATACAACATTCAAAACCCATAGTGTCTTATGAAATACAAAGTCTTAAAATCAGAGTATGTAATATCACTCATAAATAAACCAGTGCATACAAGAACAACAACAGAAAATAAAAGAAGTACATTGAAGAAATCTCCTTCAAGAAGAACTCCAAGCTGCAGCAATCTACTAGCTTCTTCCTTGATTGCCTAAGGGGGAAAAAGGGGGAAATAGAGGAGTGGGTCAGACTAAAAGCCTGGTAACTGATAGTAATTACTAGAGTCTTTAAGCAAGATAAAAGTAATAGACTCTACAACAGTTCTAGCATAAATAAGGATAACAAAGGAAATAGGAAAGAGATAAAATGGAAATAAATACGATTAAATATTGCTCAAGATATGTTAACTTTGATTGCTTGCACTTGTTCTGTTTTAATTAGGCTTAATTCCTAATCCTGTAGTTAGGATGTGACCCTAATTCTACCTTTTTTGATCGGCCTGCTACTCCATAAGCCTTTCTGTGGACCAGCCGCTATATAACTCCCTGCACAGCAGCCAATGGTATCTACGGAAGATGCTTAGAGCAACTACTACAGATCCGGATGACATTTTAGCTCCCTACACAAAAGGCAATGGTGCCTACTAAGACACCATACTAAGCGCTTGGAACTCATAGCTATTACTGAGCACCCGAATGGAAGTCGCACGCGTAACTGCCACCATGCCCATGCTACCTTTTGCTCTACCTATTGCGTCTTCTTATTACCTCCAACGTATAACATAGCATGCCCCTCATCTCACTTCAGGCTAATGCGAGATAACCGTTTGTCCATGGAAAAAATAGGGGAAATGCTGTTGGTACTAGCCCTTCATCCAAACAATATCTAGTTGCGCCCCTTATCCAAATCCCCGTGATTTGGACTTCTATTTGACCAATTACTACCATTCTTAGCATAAGCCTTTATTACCATTTGGTATAGGTCCTACTTTCATCATTGCTTATTAACTTAGATAAATTATTTAAATAAGCCTTTATTGCCATTTTTACTTTCTACGCTTATTAATTTATCCCAAGCCATAAAATAAGCCCATTATGTTCTTTTTCTTATTATAACCTATGTTATAATCATGCTTATTACTTAACCCAAGGTCCAAGTGTGAAAATAAGCTTCTTTCATCATTTAATTCATTTTAGTTATAATCCTAAGTTATAACTATGCCAATTATCTTTAATTAGTCCAATTCTAATTATAATTAGGTGTAAATTTAGTCCAATTCCATTATTTAATTACAGTCTCCATAATTTACATCTTATCTTCTTCATTTAATATTCTTACTTATAAAATCCATATCCACATTTTTAATTTAATCTAATCCATACGCGCAGAAAAGGAGAATAAAGAGGATAGATGCTTGCAAAAAATCCAAAACGTCGAAAAAATGTAAATAAGAAATAAATAACAGTAAATAAACTTAAATACTGTAAATATACTATAATAAAAAGCCATGCTTAACAGTAATAATTTATAATTAGTAGAAATGATATTAAATTACTGAAAGGAATAGCTAAATAGACTGAAAATAATTAAAAACTGTAAATAATTACTGAAAAAAGGCTATTCCAAAAATCATAGAAAACTACAACTATTGGAAACCCTATTATTTTAAATTACTTAAAGAAATCTTAAAATAATTACAATCACTCACCTCCGGTCCTAAGCTCTTCCTTTCATCTTATCGGATCCACTTGGAGTTGTAAAATAATTTTTATTAAAAAGATTCTATCCTTGAAAAATTATTCCTTTTAGGGTCCTTCCTAAAAAGGTGAACCCAGGCGGAGAAAATCTAGAATGAGAAAAAGTGTTAGGTCTAGGGGTCTATTTATATGTGTAGAAGTGGATCTCGAACCGTTGGATTTGAAGATTGAATAAGATGCAACCACGTCATAGGCTGAATAGGAGCCATCGGATGCAGCAACAGAGGGACTGGATTAAACAAAACAGTGCAAATGACGTGTTCCAACGTCTCTAATTCATTCGAAAGAATTCTCGTTCGTTCAGTTGCAAATTTACAAGGAGGGTCGACCGACCGGTCGACCTGACCGTAATATTTTTTTTCCGTTATATTTCTGCTTATTTTGTTTCTTTTATAACTTGGTCATATTAGCTCGGTTTCTGATGTTCTATATATGGAAATTGACCAAAAAATTACCACGGACACAATGGTGCCACTCCCATGGCTCAATTCTGATAATTTCACAAAGTTATTTTATCATTTCATTTATTCGTTAATTAATTATTATAGTTTAATTTTTCGGGTTGTTACACTCCACCTCCTCTTGCCACATCACTATGCCACCTCACCTTCATGACCTCAACCCATAAGCTTGTCCCTCTTCCTTTGCTTAGCCAACATGCATTATTTAACATTTTATTTTGTTTTGTTTTTCATATAATGTTACATCCACTTTTTATATTACTTAAGTATGTATATATAACAACCCATATCCTAACTCAAATATAAATCTATGTGTTATACAAAAGAATTCACAACATTTCCAATATCTTTTAGCCGATGAAAAATCGAAAATTCAAAAAATGAATTTCGGTCACATTTTCGATTTTTCTTCAAGCTAAATATTTTTGTAAACAAATTTAAAAAATTATTTCACCATCATTATTTGTTATTTAAAAGAGTTTTATTTTAATTAAAAAATATATTATTTGAATATTTAAAATTAGACAAGAACCATTGTCCTAGTGGTTAAGTAATTCGACTTTGGTGCGAGAGTTCACAAGTTCGAAACTTACATAGTGTGATTCGAACATTTATTGACACATAATTTGTGGTTTGTTGTCCCAGTGACATGTGGTATCTAAGTACCATTTCAAAAAAAAATACTTAAAATTAATTAAATATTCGCAAATCAAAACGGTGAAATTCCAGGTCATTACAATAGTCATTCATTATTTTACTTGATTCCACAAAAATTGGTAAATGCAAAATTCAAGAACTGCAGGTTTTTTCGTCAATTTTTGTAAATTCCACTCGTGATTCTAGATTTGTTGACTCTGTACATTCCAATAGTGTAACAACCCGCATATTTTACAAATATATATTTAAATGTTTTATTTAAATATAGCATCGTTTGTTGAATTTAAAGTCTCAAATGTAACTTTTCATAAATGGTCAAATCCGAACTCGAGACCACTTTCATTGAGTTCAAAACGACGTTTACAACTTTTTTGAGTATATACATTGATATGTTTGGGTTGATTAGGATTTAGGTATTATCATTTGGGCTTTGGGTTGGGTTCTAGCCCACTAACCCAACAAGAGAACCCAAACACTTCTACAAAACACCCCTAACTCCTCTCCTCTTCATTTATTTCACTCACAATTTCCTAACATTCAAAGAAAAAGGAAAAATGGGGGAAAAGAGGGGAAATCAAAATTCCTAAGCCCTAGGTTCTTAGGAAATTCAAATTTAAGTTCTAAAATTCAAGGAGAAGCTTATGTAAGCATTCTCTTCATCTTCTTCATCTCAGTCCCTCTCCAATTTTCATAATTTCCTATAATCTAACTTAGGAAATATTTGCATATGATCATAGATTGGAGCTTCTAGAGTTGAAGTTGAAGAGAGATTCATCTTTCCTTGTTTTAGAGTTTCTCAATTGTTGTTTTTGAGTTTAAAGGTGAGTTCTTGAACTCACATCTATGTCTATAGCTTTCATTGTTGTTAGGTATGATTTCCTAACATCTATTTCATGTCCAATTGCTTTTGATTTGAATTGGTTTGGTGAATTTTCCAATTTTTGGTATTTTTAAAGTCAAAATCTAGGAAAATCCTACTATGGATGTTTGGACATGTTGTTTGGAGTGTATTGAAGAGCCTATAGGGTTGGGTTGTCGCTTGGCATAAATTCCTAGCCACCATCGCTCATTCGATCGCTTCCGAGTTGATTTGGTCATTACTGGCCTAGGCAAATTTTGCCCTGAGCTTCAACTCAGACGTCTGGTAAAACACTCAGACGTCTGAGGCAAAGGAATAAACGTTCCATTCCAGACCTTAAGCTCAGACATCCAAGTGATTTGGAAAAATTCGAAACCTTCAGCTCAGACGTTTGGGGAGAACCACCAGACGTCTAGCGCTGTTAAAATCAGCCAATTTGCTTGTTTTAAAGCAAATTTCTATTTTAATCGATTTTTGTTGATCCAGTTGATTGTTATCGTTTATTATCGATTTTGATGACTTCTTTTGTGGATTTTAGGGAATATCCATTTGATGGATTCGATATCGATTTTCATGGTTTTGATTCACGTCGTCGAATGTGAATTTTTGGTGATAGATTGTTTTACGATCGTTTCTATGATTTGTCACTTTAAAATAAAAAGGTTGCTATACTAGTAGTAAATACTTAAACTATTTCATAAAAATGATTTCAACATTTCTTTTAATACAAACTTCATTTTTAAAATTGTTTTCCAATCTATTAGTATATACAAACCTTTACCTCATTCATACGAGAAATCCAATTAAACGACTTAGCAAAACAAGTGGTATGAAACGCTTGCGTTTACTTCGTTGGTTAATTCTTAGACTTGTTCGATTGAAATCTTGTGACAATTTTCGAGTGGAAATCTACAATTTGTTCGTAAATATTTAAGTTAAGCCAGTGGTTATGGGACATGAAGCTAAACTCATTTATTTACTAGCTTGGTGTAATTCACACTTTTATTGATCTATGATGATCATTTTTGAGGTTTAGACTAGCGATATGCGATGTCTCATTGTCTGTGTGGGGGACTGTACCCCGTTCTGTTGAGCTTTATCTCATTTTTATAGGCTAGTGACCTATGGGTTTTATGGAGTTCGGTTCATCGGGCGTACTGTTGTACTACGTCGTTGTTCCAGCTTATTTAAGTTTCAGGTTCCTCGAGCATACCGTTGTACTACGTCGTTGCACCGGCTCTATGGGTTAACGACCCATGGGATAGCGTCCCGTTTGTGATACACGTGTTGGTGATTTTTCATGCTCCCGTTTGTGATAGGTCTACCCCCCTTTGTGTTTTTTGGATTTCTAAAATTTGTGTTTCACCAATTTTTGTGATTTGCATTGATAAGCTTTATCAATATTTGAGGTTTGGTGAATAAAAATAAAGAATATGACATTCTTTTTGGCGTTTGAGAAAATTTGAGATTTTGTATGATTTTTGTTGTTATCATATATATTTGTCATATCTCTTATCCTATCTCATCTTACATGCTAATTATAGCTAGACTGATTCGTTTATTAATTTTCTTCTTAAATAATACTCGGGTCAGACCGAGGTGTTTCAGGTGCTTCTACTTGACTTCTTAGCAGGGACTAGCTTCTTACTTTTGGCTAACTACTTTAGCTTAGTAGTTTTTGTTTTTATACATTCGAGATAGAGACTCCTTGATGTATACTTATTCTTTTGTCTAGCACTTGTACCTATTCTTTTGGGATGTAGTGGATCTTGTATGAACACTACTTTGATGTACACTTCTATGTGTTGTGTTCATATCTGTTTCCGCCTTAGTGATATGAGTATTCGTGACTGATTTATGTTATGCTTATTTTATATTTGTTTCCGAAGGCCACATAGCCACTGTGTAGTGTCTTTGAGTTTGTATTTGATATGTCATATTTCCTCTTGAAATGAAATGCATGACATACTATCTTACATATCGGTACATGCACAAAGCAATTACACAGATGGTCGCTCCTCAATAGCCTTATTCTTCATGCTAGTCGACGACATTACCCCGTAGTGTTCTTAGCTAGTGTGAGTATAGAGGTGGGGCGTCACAACTTGGTATCATAGCCAACCTTTGGAACAATGTAGAATAATCTAGCAAGGATCATCGTCCTAAGTCTCTCTTAGGAATCGTGCCTTAGGATTTAATTCGAGTCATAGGACCCGTTCTATCCTATTTTCTTTTATGATGCCTTGTTTTATCAATCAAGTTTGTTTGATATTCATTCTGAGAATAACCTTTTTACTCTTCTTTATTTCTTTCTTAAAGAAGAGAAATGATTAGACCTGGCCGTCCCAGCGCCGGTCAATCCAGTGCTACTCCTCAGGATGGCATATTCATGTCTGCCCAACATCTTTTGAATCTTGTAAAGAATGCCCAAGCTGTCGGACCCATTCCTGAGCCTACTCATCCTAAATCCGGGTTTGCACGCTTGTGCAGTGATTATACCAATTTGGGTGGAAGGCCATACAAGAGTTCCGAAAGTGTCATAGAAGTCCAAGCTTGGCTTAGAACATGCGATCGCATCTTTTCTCGCATGAATTTTATGGATCTACATCGAGTCCAAGTAGCTTCTAGCATGCTCCAGGAGAGAGCATTAGATTGGTGTGAGCTTTTGATTTTGGAAATTATCGAAGCGGATCTTACTTGGGAGCAATTCCGGGAAAGGTTCGAGTTAAAGTTTGTACTGGAAGTTGAAAAAGTAACTTTAGCCCGACGCTTTATTGACCTTGTTCAAGGTGAATCTTCTATGAACGACTATGTCGCATCTTTTGAATCCCTCTCTAAATATGGGGTTGAGTATATTAATACCCCATTGAAGAAAAATCAGAGGTTTATATATGGGTTGAATAAGAACTTCAAAAAGCCTTTACTTCTGAAACTAGAAGTTTCTTTCGATCAGCTTGTAGATATCACTCTTCGATTTGAAGAGGCCAATAAAGAAAGCGACGTTGAAGTTGTGGGTGCCAAACAGAACTTCAACATCAACAAGAGGTATATTAAGTTCAAACCTAATCCTAACAAGAAAGTGAAGCAAGCAACTTCGGTAGCAAAGACTCCTACCTCTAGTCGTGGAGAATGCTATAATTGTGGTTCTAAGGACCATTATGCAAATAAGTGTCCGAAGCTCCTTACTTGTCGCTATTGCAAAAGTTCGGGTCATCTTATATCTTCATGTACCAAACTTCAAAACAAGAAAGAGGGAAAGCTAAATGTTGTGCAAGCCCCTAGTAACACTTCCCTTGGTCAAGGTATTTCTCATTCTATCCTTGATGGCATTATTATGTTTCATGATCATCCTATTCGAGTTATTTTTGATACGGGTGCATCCCACTCTTTTATATCAAAGGAACATGTTGATACTTTGTCTTTAAATGTTATGGGCTTGATGACTTCATTGAGAATTGTGAATCTGGTTGGTGGATCCGCAACACTCGGTTTATTTTGTAAAGATGTCGAGATTATTTTATGTGATTATGCTTTCCGTGCGGATTTGCATGTTATGCGTTACTTAGGTTTCAGAATGATTTTGGGAATGGATTGGCTTAATCATTATGAAGCCCACATCCTATGTCCCGAGAGGACTATCCATCTTCGACATCCCCTATCTGGTAAGCAGTTTCTATTGTTCTTGAAGATTCAGATTCCAATTCGATAGCATCCTTATATTCTCTAAACCCGCATGATGATGATAATGATGATGAGGAAGATGTTATTTTCCTCATTCACGTTGTTCATGAATTTCCCGATATATTTGTGCCCATTTTAGGATTACCACCTAAGTGAGCAATTGACTCAGAATTAATTTAATCCCTGGAGCTCTACCATCACTGGTCCTCCTTATCGTATATCCAATAAGGAAAATGAGGAGATGCATAAACAATTATCCGAATTTGAAGCAAAATAGTTTATTCGTTCTAGTTCCTCTCCTTGGGGAGCTTCAGTTATATTTGTGAAGAAATCCGATGGTACACTTAGGCTTTGCATTGACTACCGCAAGCTTAATGTTCTCACCATCAAGAATAAATATCCCTTACCTTGGATTGATGATCTATTCAATCAACTTAACGGTGCTAGAGTCTTTTCACAGTTAGACTTAGCAACCAGTTTTCATCAGCTTCGTATTGCATAGGATAACATTCCTTTGACATCGTTCCGTACTCGTTATGGATCTTATGAATGGCTTGTTATGCCATTTAGTTTAATGAATGCTCCAGCTTATTTCGTTGACCTTATGAACCAAATTTTCAAAGACTTCCTCGATCGATTTGTTCTCATCTTTATAGATGATATTCCTGTTTATTCGAAAACCAAGGAAAAGCATGAAAAACATCTTCGAATTTTGTTGGAAACCCTTAGGAGCAATCAATTGAAAGCAAAATTTTCTAAGTGCCACTTTTGGCAATCTCGTGTGAAATTTTTGGAGTATATTATTTCTGAATCCAGAATTTCTGTGGATCCTTCAAAGATTGAAGTGATTCAAAATTGGAAAAGACTGGAGAATGTGATGGAAATACGTAGCTATCTTGGATTGGCGGGCTATTATCGTCAGTTCATAAAAACTTTTCTAAAATTTCCGTACCTCTTACTAGTTTGACAAAGAAGGGAGTTAAGTACATTTGGTTAGACAAATGTGTAGCTGCTTTTCAGAAATTAAAAGAAATCCTTTCTGATGCTCCTATTCTTGTGATTCCCGAAGGGAACCAAGATGTTATCCCGCCTTTAGGCAAGGCCGTAACACTAAGAAATTGATTAGAAACCAATGACTGTTCGTCTTGGAGATCGGTTATACGAAGGTTTACTATGGATATCGACAAATTTTGTCCGAGCCCGTATCGAGCCAAAATTGATATGACACGACAAGCGAGGCTATGGTAGCCAACATTCCAAATTTCAAGTCAATCCGAGTTCGTATGCTCAAGTTACAATCGATGCAAAATTGAATAAAAACAGCCTCGCGTTCGAATCCATTGAGTAACATCTGTTCGACTCGCTCTGCTTCGCATCCATCAGAGAGCCTCTGTTCGACTCGCTCCGCTTTGCATTCATGACAGAACCACTATTCGATTCGATCGAGTTCAAGTCCATCGCCTGGCCGCTATTTCGAATCCATCTAGTTTGAATCCATCTCAGAACCTCTATTCGAATCCATCTAGTTCGACTCCATCTCAGAGCCGCTGTTCGAATCCATCTAGTTCGACTCCATCTCAGAGCCACTGTTCGAATCCATTTAGGTGGGTCACTCTTATCGATGCGAAATAGGCTACCTCCCATCGATTCGAACAGGACAAGTGCCTCGATACGAAGGGGACTGCTGCTGATCGATTTGAAGTTGGCAACAGACTTCGATGCGAACAAGGCGAAGATCAACGATGACTCGGCCAACTCGGTGAGGAAACTGGATCGATGCAAGGAAGGCTTGCCACGTCACCTCTAGATTACGTGCGCCCATCGATTCGAAGTGATCAAGTCGAACAGGACCGAGTCAAAATAAGGGAGTCGAACGAAACAGCCAACCGAAGATTCTAATTCGTATCGATCATATCTCCTGATCTACAAGTCCAAATGATATGAAATTTTCACAGAAGCCTACATGCAAGCTAAAGAATGTCAACGCCAAATTTCGACTCCATCAGACGCAATCTTGATCGATAAAAAATCTGTTCGTATCGATCACGGATCGGACCGAAACTTTGCGGGCTTGGGCGCGCGGGCCTGGTCATGTGCCAGAAGGAGCCTCCCAAGATCTGAGCGAAATATCAGCCTCCTACACCTAAAAATAGAGCCCCAAGGCATATAGAAAAGGGGCTTCTTCTTCCTTGATTTCTCCAACGCCCAGACTCTGCCAGATCCAGATCTAAACTCCCTTGCTGCTGCCAATAACGAAATTCGCTGCTATAAATCATAATTATCTGTTGTAACTCACTGAATTCACTTGTAATCTTCAAAGAAAGATCAATAAAGCTATCAACTTCATAGTGGACGTAGGCGATATGCCGAACCACTCTAAATTCTTGTGTCTCCTTGCATTTTAATTATTTTCATATCTGAAATTTGGAGTTTTTTTTAGATAATCCTCTTTTTCCATTTAATTTCTTCACTTTATCTCTTCAAAAACTTCCGAAGAGTGTTGTGCCCAATTTTTGTACAAACACTTTGGTGCTTTCACTGAGAAAACACAATTTTTCTCCTGCTCTTTGGATCTCCTATCTATATCGGATTGCATAAATCCAAGAAGAAGATCCAGATCTAGAACTTTGAAGCCCTTCCATTCTATACAGATTTGCATCAGATCTAGGAAAGGACTTTCATCAATTCACCATGGTAAGTACACGGACAACTTCTACAACTGCTGATCAAGGAGGACGGGACAGGTAGAATCCCGCGCAATTTCCTCCATCAAACCAAGATGTCGTCGGACCTTCAGATCCAACAGGCTCGGTTACCAGCCAAGAGTTTCAGATGCTGCTCTAAGAATTGACCCAGAGTCGACAACAGCTAACTGAACAACTGTGTGCCAACACAGAGTTGACCAACCAGTTAAATCGCCAAAGGCACAGAAGATCCAGAAGAGACCAAGGTTCTTATTCTTCCACAGAGAGTTCAGCCTCATCTGACGGTCATCACCAATCCACACGCCCACAGTTGGATGTAAGCTACACCCAGGCCATAGGGCACCAACCTGCTTCGAATCTTGGACAACCCAGAACTGGACCATCCACTAGTCATCATACAGGACCTTCATCCCGAGGAGGTGCTGCTCCTTATCATGTCACAGGCAACATTACTACTACCACCACTACCGAACAAGGAGTTGATGCTAGACACCAAGCTGATCCTTATCGTAGCCAACGAGAGCATACTCCTGAGCCTTATGTCCCTGAGGATGTTGAACCAAGGAGGCGAGGCACAGACCGTCGACCGTGTCCGGTCCAGACTCGCGCTGTGGAACCCGACCACACCTTGGCACAGCATGCTCCTAGCATTCGTATGCTGGATATACCAACGATGATCCGCCAAATGATTCGTGAAAGTCAGGGTCTCTCTAATGACGACTGGGGAATCTCCCGGAGTCATACCCCTTTCACCGATGACATATTGTATGCTGAACCACCTCGGTGCTTCAGGATGCCAACTTTTCCAGTCAATGAAGGGAGTTCTGACCCCAATCAGCACATCCTGAAGTACGAATGGCTGATGAATGCTGCGAGAGCTGATGATGCAGTAAAATGCCGTAGTTTCCCCATTTCTCTATGGGGCATTGCAACCATGTGGTTTACTTGTCTGCCACCACGATCCATTTCTAATTTTGATCATATGGCCACCAAGTTTTTTGAACAATTTCGTATGCACGTAGCGAGGCCTAAAGATGTTAACACTTTGTCTAGTGTTACACAAGCTCCTGGAGAAACACTTAGACGTTACTTGGAGCGATTCCATGCTGCGTGTGCAGAAATAAGCAATCCCAATGATAACTCTATCCTGATGGCATTGACTAAGGGGATTGATGTTGATTCCGAGTTCGGAAATTGGTTAGCTGGGAAACCACCTGCATCATTGGACTGTTTCGACTCCAAGGCAGCCCAATTCTTGAGAAGGGAGGATGCGAAACAGTCTAGGAAGCAGGATGACGCAGGACCCAACATCGAAGGAATCCAGAGTAACATCGCTGTTAAACAGTCCGGAGATAGTTCTGGGAAAGTTCAGTTGAACATCCAAAATAAACAGAATCAGCAGAGGGACAATGGAAATCAAGGAAAGAAGCGAGATCAGAGCCGTGGTCCGCGACGTAGAGCTCCCATGTTTGACAATTATACTCCATTGAATACGTCGCTGGAAAATGTGTATTTACAGACCTGCAATACCATGCAATACAAGAAACTAGCTCTGAAGCCACCAACGGAAGACAAATCCAAACAGGAAAATTTTGTAGATTCCATGAGAGTTATGGCCACAACACCAATGAGTGTCATCACTTACAAGACCTCATTGAAAAAATGATACGTGAACGGAAGTTGGCTCAGTATGTGCGGGAGCTGCAGTCTGGTGGGGCGGGCCCATCAAATCAGAACCGTGCGCCGAATCAGGAAAGACAGGAGGAACCCACTCGTACAGGCGGGAGGTTGGTTATCAATACAATAAGTGGTGGTCCTTACCTAGCAGATCGAAGCTGGAAGGAAATGGAGTCGTATGCTAGTTCTATCAGGCATGCAGACTTCGAGTGTTGTAGTAGTTTTGATGAAGGGGCTCCGGCCAAGCAACAGAAGACTATGACAGATGACATCGTGTTCAGGAACTGAGACGCTGACAAAGTCGAAGCCCCCACTATCGACCCGCTGGTCATCTCAGCTCAAGTAGGTCCTGCTTGGATGAAGAGGATCTTAGTTGACAGTGGAAGCTCTGTGAATATCATGTTTAAACGAGCTTACGATCAAATGAGAATGGAAGAAAAGGACTTGAAACCTTATCAATCTCGAATCCATGGTTTCAACGGAAGTGCTACTATACCCACTGGAATGGTGGAACTGCCCATGCAGTTGGGAGTCAGAGAACGCCGAAGAGTACGGATGTTACAGTTCGTTGTGTTGGATATAGACTCCCCTTATAATGCTTTCTTGGGACGACCGGCCCTCGCTGAATTTAGGGCAGCCATTACCCCGTGGTGTTTGACTTTAAAGTTTCCCACCGATTGTGGAGTGGGAATCATTCAAGGAGATCAGGCTGCTGCTAGAGCCTGTTATGTTGCTGAGCTGCGGGAGGCGCAACGAAAGGAGAAAGGAAAGGGAATAAAGGAATCTCTCTGCGTCCGTTTTGCCGATAATTGACAATTAACACCCGGGTCTAGGCCCAGGCACCCCAGCCAATTCCAAAGGGATCTTGACCCAAGAGAAACGGAAGACAAAGAAGAACCTAGAGAAAGTCAAGCATCCCCGGCCAAACTAACGATTGATGTCCCAATTGACGATGACGATGATTCAAAAATGATAAAGATTGGGTCTCAGCTAAGCCAGCAAACTCAAGAGGAGTTGGTTGAATTTCTACGGGCGAATCTTGATGTATTCGCCTGGATGCATTCCGACATGTGTGGGATCTCGTCGGACATCGCGAGCCACACTCTGAATATTGACTTGCGGCATGTCCCGGTCAAGCAGAAAAGGCGTGGTATGGATCCAGAGAGATCTGTCGCCCTTAAAGAAGAAGTAGAAAAGCTTAAAGCGAACGGGTTCATTCGAGATGCGCTATATCCTGAATGGGTGTCGAATCCCGTGCTCGTCCGAAAGCCGAACGGAAAGTGGAGAACATGTGTCGACTATTCCGATCTGAATAAAGCTTGTCCAAAAGACAGTTTCCTGCTTCCCAAAATTGATCAGCTAGTAGATTCGACAACTGGGCATGAACTCTTATCCTTCATGGACACGTATTCTGGCTACAATCAGATACCGATGCATTTACCCGATCAAGAACATACGAGCTTCGTAACCAATCTGGGACTTTACTGTTACAAAGTTATGCCATTCAGACTCAAGAATGCCGGGGCTACATATCAACGATTGGTCAATCGGATGTTTGCCAATCAAATCGGGAAAACAATGGAAGTATATGTAGACAACATGCTTGTGAAGTCACGACTCTCCACCGACCATGTTAAAGACCTGGAAACTATGTTCAACATACTTCGAGAATACAAAATGAAGCTAAATCCACTGAAATGTCACTTTGCATCCGGAAAATTCCTTGGGTTCATCGTCAACGCTCGAGGGATCGAAGCTAATCCTGAAAAAATCTGGGCTATCAGAAATCTCGAAACTCCAAAAACCATAAAGCAAGTTTAGAGTCTCAATGGGAAAGTAGCAGCATTGAGCAGGTTCATTTCAAAGTCTACTGACAAATGCATCCCTTTCTTCGATCTGATCCGAAAAGGGAAACGAAACTTTGAATGGACCACGAAGTGCGAGGGCGCTTTCCAAGCACTAGTTCAACATCTATCTACACCACCTATCCTGTCAAAGTCTATTGATCATGAGAAGTTGTTCATATATTTGGTGATATCAGAGAACGCTATCAGCGCTACATTAATTCGAGAGGAAGACACGATACAGAAGCCAGTATACTACGTCAGCAAGCGACTGACTGGGGACGAAAGGAATTATCCAAAATTAGAGAAGTTGGCTTATTGCCTTGTTATTGCATCAAGAAAACTCCGACCGTATTTCCAGGCACATCCCATTATTGTTTACACCGACCAGCCATTATGATAGGTCCTTTCGCGGCCTGAGACGTTTGGTAGGTTACTCAAGTGGAACGTCGAACTGAGCCAGTTTGACATTACTTACACTCCAAGACGGGCCATACAAGGACAAGTCCTAGACGATTTCATAGCTGAATTTACCATTCCAGAGGACTTGCCCGAAACCAGTGAATCCCCCGAATACGTCTGGAAGCTTTATACCGACGGTGCATCAAACGACCGATGTTCGGGCTCTAGTGTTGTACTTGAAACTCCCAAAGGCCAATCCATATGTTATGCTTTGAAGTTCGATTTTCATGCGACTAATAATGAAGCTGAATATGAAGCCCTCTTAGCTGGCTTGAAACTTGCTAGAGATTTGAGGATTATCGTAGTGGAAATTTATTGTGATTCACAATTATTTGTGTGTCAAGTACGGGGAGAGTATCAAGCAAGAGATCGAAGGTTGGCTGATTACTTAGCTCGAGTTCAGGAAGTACTAAATCAGTTTGATTATTATGCCATTTATTGTATACCTCGAGAACACAACCAAAAAGCCGATTCATTGGCGAAGCTAGCCAGCACAGGCGAAGCTCAGCAAATGGGACTCATTCCCATAGAAGCGTTATCCTCCCCGACCATTGACCAGGCAGAAATAGACTGGGTATGCGAAACCGTCCAAGAAAAGGATTCATGGATGACCCCACTCAGAAATTACATTGAGCACGGAACCCTACCGGAGCGCAGGAGTGAAAAGAGACAAGTCCTTCGGAAGGCCTCCCGATTTACCATCCAGAATGGAATCATGTACAGAAGAGGGTACTCAGTCCCTCTACTCTGGTGTATCGCTCACGATGAAATTAAACGAGTGTTGCATGATGTGCACGAGGGAGAATGTGGCGATCACACCGGGGGGCAAGCACTTGCCAATAAAATACTTCGATACAGATATTACTGGCCGACCATGAATCGCGATGCGTCGGATTATGCAAAGAAATGTGATAGGTGCTAGAAATATTCCCGAATTCCTAGAGCTCCTCCTACCGAGATAACGCAAATGGTCAGCCCATGGCCGTTTGCAATGTGGGGCATTGACATCATTGGTACGCTACCTCTAACAAAAGGTGGTGCGAAATACGCCATCATTGCAGTTGATTACTTTACAAAGTGGGCTGAAGCCGAGGCTCTAGCTACCATAACAACGAAGAAAGTAATCAACTTTGTAGTTCGCAACATCATCTGTCGATTCGGTCTCCCACACACCATTATTACGGATAACGGAACCCAATTCGACAGTGCTGAATTTAAAGATTTCTGCAAACGATTTCACATCCAAAAGAAATTCTCTACAGTTGGACACCCTCGGGAAAACGGACAGGTCGAAGTAGTTAATAAAGTTATAAAATCCATTCTAAAAAAACGACTGGAAAAGGTCGGGGGCAAGTGGGTCGATGAACTTCCTATGGCTTTATGGGCTTACCGAACAACCCACAAGACCGCGACCGGCCACACTCCATTCTCTCTCTCTTATGGTTCAGAAGCCGTTATTCCAGTTGAACTAGAAGTACCTTCTCATCGTGTGACATACTATGATCCAAAGACAAATGCTATATTACTTGCTGAATCTCTCGATCTACTAGATGAGAAGCGTGAAGAGGCTGAATTGAGGGCAGCCGCGCATCGAAGTCGAGTCGCCCGATTGTATAACGCCAAGGTCCGCCCGCGAACCTTTGAACTAGGCGATCTCATCCTAAAAAGAATTTCTCCGATTCCTTCGCATATGAAGCCGACATGGGAAGGACCGTATGTTATTGAACGAAGGCTCGGAGATGGCACATTCAAATTATCGACCGTTGACGGTCTTACTTTGCGAAGAGCCTGGAATAGCGAGAGTCTTCGCCGCTACTACACATAACAGGCTATGTTTATCCATTTAGTTTATTTTCCATTTCATAATTTGTTTCTGCATTTCAAAATTAGAATTTGTAATAAGGCAACTGACTTTTCCATATTTTCTTATTTCAGCAATAAAATGCAATCTCTTCGAGCCAGAGCTGTGATTTACTTGAAATGCTTCATATGATCATCACTATGCACGGAGAGCTAAGTTTCGCCATACGGTGGAATTTATTCAAATAGAGAGTGACTGTGATGCAACCGGTCACTCGCTAAGCGAAACCCGAGCTTGGGGACAAGCCATCACATCAAAGTCAAAAACGGATTGATACACGACAATCCCTCACTTAACTCCCGGTTCCCGGAGTGCGAACGGGAGTATTAAAAATACGTCTACGAAGAGGGTGGATTCGTCCGCCTAACGGTTTCGTCCGTATCTGAACCAAGTTCGAGGAGGGTGGACCCGTCCACCTAACGACCTCACTTGTTAACTCATGGTGGATGTGATCCAACCATCCATTATCCTGATACACCTTTCGTTCCCAGAGTGCGAGCAAAATCCAAAAACATCCAGCAGATGTGACTGACCGTCTGCTTACCAACTCCGAACTACCAGAGTGCAAGTCGGACTATAAACAACAACTCCAAACTCCCAGAGTGAGATTCAGAGTATAAACATCAACTCCGGATTCCCAGAGTGCCAAACGGAGTATAAATAACAACTCCGAACTCCCAGAGTGACAGTCAGAGTATAAACATCAACTCCGGATTCCCAGAGTGTGAAACGGAGTATAAACAACAACTCCAAACTCCCAGAGTGCGAGTCGGAGTATAAACATCAACTCTGAATTCCCAGAGTGCGAAACGGAGTATAAACAACAACTCCGAACTCCCAGAGTGCGAGTCGGAGCATAAACATCAACTCCGGATTCCGAAAGTACGAAACGGAGTATAAACAACTCCAAACTCCCAGAGTGCGAGTCGGAGTATAAACATCAACTCCCAATTCCTAGAGTGCAAAACGGAGTATAAACAACAACTCCTAACTCCCAGAGTGCGAGTCGGAGCATAAACATCAACTCCGGATTCCCAGAGTGCGAAACGGAGTGTAAACAACAACTCCGAACTCCCAGAGTGCGAGTCAGAGCATAAACATCAACCTCGAATTCCCAGAGTGCGAAACGGGGTATAAACATCAACTTTAAGTTCCCAGAGCGTGAATTGAAGTATAATATCAACTCTGAACTCCCAGAGTGCGAGTCAAAGTACAAAGGTCGATTCCAAGTTCCCAGAGCGTGGACGTATGATTTAAACTTAAGCCGGTCTGACCAACCGCCAGTAAACAAATGAGGATCCCCGGAGTGCGGAAATGACCATCGACGATCGGACACGTGTGAATAAACCGCTCAATCTCCACTTGTCTCAGACATCCGTTCGGTGGCACCAGAATCAACATGTTATAAGTGAGAAACGATCGCCGACTGATGTTCTACGACTCACCCCCAAGACTGGGGGGCAGGACTTAAGCATCGACCATTGACTGAAGCAGTGTGACATGAAAATTCAACTCGCTTCCCAATCGTAAACCATGTCCACAGTTTCCGAACGTGGCGAACAAAAACAAACTTGATTCGGAAGCTGAAACTTCACAAGTGCACTTCAGATATTGAAACACTTAGGCAAATACACAATGCCAGAAAAGAAGCCAAAAAAGAGAAGTTTCATTTCTATTATTTGTAAAAGGAGTTCGTATACAAGTTTGTTCCAAAAAATTCCTACTAGCAGGGGCTGAACCCGCATCTATACACGGCCAACAAAATGAAAGTCAGAATTGCACCAAGGAAGCATGTCTAATCTTTCTTATTCTGCAGCTTCCTTTTCAGTGCAGGCCCAATGGAGCCGCCATTATCCTTCCTCTTTGAGCCTTTGCCTTTCGGTGGCTGGTCTCCAGGTGGGAGCATGATCTCAACATCCTCCTCCGAGCTCGTATGAATAGGAATGCTTCCTACGGGCGGAGTCGGAGGAACAGGATCAAGTGCAGAAGGTGGAAAGGTTACGCTGGTGATGAAAACCGTGCCACCAGGAGATATCATTCTGAGCGGGGCTGGACCGGGCGCTGCCATCCCACCTCCGAGACTGCCACTGTAACGACCCGTATTTTTAACACTTTAAAAATACGAATTAAAATGAAAATTTTGATAAAAATCCGAAGGAAATAAAATTTTGTGTTGTTAAATGTGAATTACAAGTTAAAATACAAAACTGAATTCTGAAATAACTTATTTGTAAATTAAATAAAGATGTTAACTTGTAATTGAACGTAAGTAAAGATTTAAATTTGAATGTAACAAGTAATTGAATTGAATTGAATTTGATTGTAAGCAACGAAATAAATAAAATGTTACATTTAATATTGAAGTTATAATATGGAAATCAACGTAAATGAATGTAATTTAATATTACTGTGAATTTAAATAAGATGATAGCCGAAGAAAATGAAAGTAAATGAATTATAAACTATTGATAATAATGTATAAGTAAATGGTTGATTCAATAATGAAAGTGTAAATCGAAATAAAAGAATTCATTTGGAATTAAATAACTTGAATTAGAATTACAATATAATTGAACGTGGAATCTAATATAATCTTTTATATTGGATTTATAATGGAAAATTGCATTGTAAAAGATTGTTAATTACTGTGAAATTAAAAATGGAATTTGTGAACAATTGAAATTTGATTTAAAAGTCAATAATTTAAAATTGGGAATTTTAAATTGAAATTAAACAGTCGAATAAATTATTTTTCGAATATTGGATTTAATTAGACAATTAAATCGATAATTTAATAAGTTAAATTTCAGAAATAATTGAATATCGAGTTGAATATGATTGAAAATGGTTTGTAAAATTTTATCTTATCATATTGGAGTATAGTAATGTTATAGAACTTTTAAAATTGAATTTAAAGTTAATTTGTGAAAATTGAATATTTTAATATTTAATTATCGACTGAAAAATAGCCATTTTTCAAACAGTCTCAGAATTGAACGAAACTAGTTCCATTGGATCCGTAATAGTTCGTTATTATCGGATTTCAATTTTCGTAGCAATCGGAGTTATCATTTGACCGTGGCAGCTCGAAACGCATCGAATTGTTTTTAATATTAATTCGGCGAGAGAAAATAGTCATTTTTCAAAAAGTCTTGGATTTCGACGAAACAAGTTTCATCGGATCCGTAATGTGATATTATTGTATGGTTTCAAATTTCATGTCAATCGGAGTTACCGTTTGTCCGGGGCAAGCCAAAACGCATCGAAATCGGTTTAAATCGGTTTAATTTAAAACTGATCATTTGCTCCGTAACTCGCACAAATGACCGAATTAGCCTCCGAAACATGTTCCATTGCGTTCGGAACGTGGGGTAAACCTTAGAAATGCCAGCCGGCACGCTTCGTTTGGAGTTCGGAAAATTTCGAGTGAATAGTGTCGCGTATTTTTCTATAAAAAGCCCCTCACTTATTTCATTTTGCAAAAAACGACTAGGGTTTCCTCTCAAGCTTCAGCCGCCACTTGATTTCAATGGCCAGCAATTCACGACATTCATCCTCATTTATCTTCAAATCTATCAGCAATTAGAAGAAGTGTTCAACATGAAAGTTGTAGGGAACGACGATATCTTCCAATCCATACGGAGATGATCGAAAACGGAGCAACGAATCAATGGGAAATCGCGTTCAAAGGGGCTGCGTTTTTCACGCAATTCGAGGCAGTGGGGGAGGCCGAGCTCAGCCATGTTCAGGCCGAAGATAGGTCTTGCTTTGGGCTTCGAAACCCCGGTCTCCGATCGTCTTCAAGTTGCTCGGTTTGGTCGCAATAATTCGATGTTTAACGGCGGCTATGGGTTTAGGTTATCTGGAGATAACGTGAAAGGGGAAGAAGGTAGGGGGTGGTCCAGATCTGAAGGAAGCAGAAATCAATGGCCAGATTTGCTTTTAGGGTTAGAAAATAAAAATAGAAATTGAATTATTATATTATATAATTCGTACAAACTTTAAAATAGCATAACTTTTTCATACGAGGTCCGATTGGAACGAAACTTTTTGCGTTGCGATCGAAATGACAAGAGCTTCGAAATGAAACTAGTTTGGATGGATTTGGAGACGGTGGAAATTTGGGCTAAAGTTGGACGTCGTCCAGTTTTAGTTCCAAACCGGAACGTCTCGGCGACAACAGAAAATCAAAGTGAGTGTTTTATAACGCTCACAACGTACTAAATATCTTTATGCTAGTTAAATTTGACATTATGAAGTGTTACGATTTTATTTGTCGCTGTTTGATAAAATTTAATTGTCATATAGATTGTCATCGAAGTTAATGTTAGAAATTAAAAATTGACAGTCAAATTGAAATTAAAATTTAATTGCGATTAAATTACCTGATATTGATAACTATGAAATTGCTGTGAATTGTATTGTCTATTGGATGATTTATTTCGATGGATGCTATTGGTTGATATTTAATTGTTTGGATGTTTATTTGCATATATATATCCTGTTATACATATGACACTGTGATCGGTTAAGTGATATATATTCATCCCTAACATTTAACTGAAATAAATAATCACTTGGCCATAGGATAGAAAATTATATACGGACACCGGGTTGGCTAAATTAATGGATTTTAAAAGTTGTTTTGAAATTATTTAAATGAATTGATTTTAAGAAAAAAAATCCAAATTATGGAAATTGAATTATTTTGAATTGGAGCTTGAAATGTTGGAATTTAAACTTGATAAACGAAATTGTTTAATTAATCGAAGTTTAGTTTTTAATTAAAAATTGAAATACGGCAAATTTTCG
The DNA here is from genome assembly GCA_030737815.1 of Allium fistulosum. NCBI lineage: Eukaryota > Viridiplantae > Streptophyta > Magnoliopsida > Asparagales > Amaryllidaceae > Allium > Allium fistulosum. Next base: position 1,362,073,898 of record CM060903.1, on the reverse strand, counting down.
GAAGTTGATTTGTTTTAAAGATTGGACTTTTATTCGAACTTTGAATATTTCTAAGAAAATTTATATGAAATGATATTTCAGGTTTGAGTTTAGAATTGAAATTTGGATTCAAAAATTTGGTATTGAAAGTAAATTTAATTTAATGTTTAAATCGATATTTTGAAATTGGATTTGGAATTGAAATTGGAAATTAATTTGAAATTGGAATTTAAATTAATTTGGAATTTAAATTTAAATTCATTTGGAATTGGGATTGGAATTGAAATTAATTTGGAATTGGAATTTGATTTGAAATTGGAAATTGAAAGTGAACGGGATTCGTTTATTGGGATCGAAATTTATATGGAATCAAAATTCATTCGAGTTGAAATCGGAATTGAATCGATTAAATCGAAATGGAAATTGGAATGGATTTGGGTAGGAAATTGGGAAGTTGACCGGTTTGACTTTGGAATTGTTTTTAATGAATATTTTAGTATGAATGATTTAAAATCTATATTCTTTAAATATTGAAATTATTTTGAATTTCAAACTGTTTTACTATATAAACCATTTTTATATTCAAATTATTTTCGATCAAACTATTTAAATATTTTCTATTAAACCGTTTTTAACTATTTAAATATTTTCTATTAAACTATTTTAAGTATTTTAATTATTTAAACTACTTTTAAACTACTTAAAACTATTTTCTAAAATTTTCAAGCTGGTCAATAAGGTGAATTGTTTATATTTAAATCTCGAATTTAAATACGAATTGGGGTAAATGAAGTTGCAACCTAAATTGAAATTCGAAATGATTTTGAAATCGAAATGAGATATTGAGGCGAAATGATTTTGAAATGAAATCGTATACTTTGAGTAGATATGATGATTTTGAAAAGGCTTTTATTTTGAAGCGAATATGATATTTTTGATAATCAATTATGAATTGATTTTGAAAATGTAAAAGAGCCATCGGTGTAATAATACGTAGTTATTAAAGAGACCGGGATCGAATATGGACATGCTCTCTGTCGATACCGAAAAATACTTTAATAACTAGTATACGTGGAGTGTTGATCCAGAACGAAGTGGATGGTTTTGGTGAACGTGTTGATTTGAAGAAAGAGAACGATTTTTGGATGACCCGTGACATGACTAAAACAGGAGCCGCGCCGGGCCATTGAGGTTCGCCACCTCTAGCGGACACACTTCTTCGTTACCATGTCTATTACTTTTGTGATTCGATTTGGGTGCACCCCTCGATTATGGGAGTGTTGTTTCGTGGTGTTGGGGTAGTAGCTGCTATGCCCAACATCAGTCCGGATCACGCAACTACTAGTATCCTAGTTGGTATTGCCTCATGTACCTTGTCATACTGATTATCCTATTCGCGACCACTACGATTTTGGTTTGTACCTTTAGTATATGGATTGCCCTCTGGTGACTTCCGGTTTTGGGGAAACTACGGTCTTGTATATGCTATTGGGAATAAAAATGTGTTAAGGGTGGAATGGGCCATGGCTTAACGCTAGTTTGATATTTTACTTTATGATAGACATTATTGTATATAGCGTATTCTATTATATAGTAGATAGTTTAACGGATCCTTAGGAGATGGAAATCCCGAACATCTCTTAAGTTAATGCACGCACGTTAAACACTGGATAGGAGGTGTCTAAAACCCGTAAACATCTCCGACGCCGTCACACTCATATTTACTTTTTCGATTTAACTTACATGAGATATTTTAGTCCTGACTCGAGTGTTTTGTCTTTTCATTACGCTCGGGTCAGCCTGAGCATTTCAGATAAGGTTGAAGATCTATTTTGGAGGACGAAGACGGAGTTTGGTATTACATCATTTGTATTCTACTACTGTATTATTTTTCCGATGCATTGTTGTATTATCCCTGATATGTATGTAACTCTGATTTATGATGTATAATAATAATAATTAAATTTATTTATTTAACAGCTTCATGAACTGTTATTTTATTATTATATCTTGTTCCTTCCGCTGCGAGATTCTGAGTTTGTTTCTGTTCTTTCTTTCTTTTCTTATTTAACCCCATTAACCATCCGCCATTTTGAATGGTTTAGAATTGGCATGTGTGTCTGATTTGTCGATTTAAACTGTCCAAAAAGGCGGGTCGTTACAGCCACCATGAGCCACTGCTGCCATTTCAGCGTCGATTGCAAACATCTCCTCTTCAGTAACCACTCGAGCCTCGCTAGGGGCATCAGTGGTTGGCATTGTAGAACTAGTAGCAGGAGCGCCTCCACCCATGACGAATGACAAGTCAGCTAAAGGATCGCCATGATGGCGAAAGAGTTCTTCCATCAACTGCTCATCAAATACAAGTGTGCTTCCCTGCGCATCGTCGGGTGGGGTAGTTGTAGTTACGGTGATCGCTTCGGTCATGATAGCCTCCTGCGTCTGATATGATTCTTGAGTAGCAGGAGGCATGGCCGGTGCAGCGTCAATCACTGGACAAAAATAAGAGTACTGTCAGAGTTTAATTCAGATAAAGATTCCGACTTGAGGCAGATATGTGGAATTTTTAGAATACCTTCCTCAGTTTAATTTGTAGGCGGCGGAACGGCTTCAATAACTTGCGCTGTATCCGGAGACATCTGCGGCTGATCCGGATTGTAGGAAGGAACAGCTTGGGGATCGACCGTAGACGAGGAATCGGGCTGGGTTGACGCTGGAACTTCAAGACTCGCCTCATGATGGTTAACCCCTGAACCGTCTCCTATTTCAAAGTGATGGGCGCCAAGTCTTTCCTTCTCATGCAGAATCATTGACTCATGAAGAATCTTCCTTTCATCTTCATTCAGAATGCGATTCTTGAGTTCAAATTAATCCACAGACTCACCCAGATGCGCCTCCTTCTCTTCCTTAACCAGTCGGCCCCAAGCGTTGTAAAGATGCGCCAGATAATCATCGAGCCAGGCTAGACCCCTTTGCCTCAGCACGTTAGCGTTGTAAACAACGAGAAGGTCTTCGATGTCAGCCTCTAGCCTGGACTCGGCCGACTTCACTTTCTCCTCGACCTCAGTCTCCACCTTGTGGACTTTAGCCACAGTTGCATCCCGCTCACCCCTAAGCAGAACAGTTTGTTCGCACGCCTCCTGGGCTGCATTGTTTGCATCATCCCTTTCCTTGGCCATGTCGGAAAATTTAGCCTTGAGCTCGTTAAGTTCCTTGACCGCCGCATCCTGCTCGGCGGTAACTGTAGTATTCCGATGGCCCATCTCCTCCACCAAGGCAACATGTGTCTGCCTCAACCTCTCCATGGCCACATTCGCTTCGTCGGCTTTTTTGGTGGCCGTAATCTCAGATTTCCAAGAAGACTCGGCTTCAGCAGTGAGCACTTGAATGTCCGGTCCCTTTGAGCGAGTTCGGTCTCCATTTTCTCAAGTGCTTTGACTCGCTCAAAGGCTACCTTAGAAGCTTTCTCTGCAGCCTTTAACCACTCTCTATATTGGGTGTAGATGTCATGAACGTAATCATGCATCGTGTTTTGCACCCCTGATGGAATTCTTTTTAAGTGTGGTGGGAAGACATAGCCATCGAAGCAAATATTCGGAAAATCCTTCCTCATCTAAGCCAATTTAATGGCCCTTCTCTTGTGGGCTCAGCTGGGACCTGCTCTGCAATTATGGAGGCTGTGGTGTCAACTCTCTGAAGATGAGTCTCGGATCTAGAAGTATGAGAAGATGGCCTGTGACGAGGAGGCTTTGGTGGATGTGGAACAAGAACGGGAGGTGGAGATGGGAGTCTAAGAGGAGGAGAGCGTGATCTTGACGGATGTCTGTATTCTCAGTTCCTGTCAAGCCCATACCTATCTTGGTTAGAGTACTCGCGATCGCGGTCTCTATCTGAGTCCCTCCTGCGGGAATCGTAATAGGTAGAAGACTTTCGGACCGAGCGAAGATTCCCTAGCATTGATCCTTTCCCAGACATAGTACCTGAAAATGAGAAATGAAGGAAGAGTTAGTGATTTCTTAAGTTGGACGATTTACAGTTATAAATCATGTAGTACAGTGAAGTGTATGCATGTGCAACCTCCCGACCAACCGAAAATGTCGGCCGCACTCGAAGCAAGCGACCCGCTCAGCTCAAGAGCATTGTCAAGCTCCTCCATCCCGGTGTCATGTTGAGACGACACATAATCCAAAATCAGAATGTTAGCAAGCCCTTCAAAGGGATTCTCTACGGGCGGGGGAGGAGCCTCCGAAATTGTAATCCCCGAGACGGACAAGGAGACAACCACAGATTTTAATCTCTCGAATTTATAACGCTTGTGAGCAACAGCCTTGCCTTTTCTCCTTCCTCCTGAATCCTATACATCAGAAGAAGGCCCAGCTTGGAGCTCGTCATCGGTAGGCGTTCTCTCCGGATCAACTTCTTCGGCTATTACGACTCCAGGCACTTTGCTCTTCACCCGTTTCTTCGAGACCACTCTAAGTGTCCCTTCCAGCCGTATACTTTGCCTCCGTTCAATTAGCCCGACAGTCCTCAAGTTTCTATCGGTCAGAACCAAGTCGATGTGCCTCTCTTCACTCGGAACCGTTTGGAGAATCCGAACTAGCTCTCTGAAGTATGCACCGTCAGGTCGAGAGATTGCAGCTATAAAAGAAGAAAGGTATGTCAGTTTTGAAGCCGGTTATTATTATCTCGATAATTCAAGAGAGAGATTGCAACGCTTACGTCTATCCAGCCATCGCCTAGCAAATCCAGGGGGGTACCGAACGTAGAACCATTCAGTTTTAAAGTAACTTAGTCTTCCCCAGGAGCCCATTACAATGTGGAAGTTCCTAACCGCTTCCAAGAAGGTGAAAGAAGGGCTGTCTCCACAACTCTTAACGTTAAATAGATATCTAATCTCGATCGGCTTTGGTGGTTGAAAGAGAATCTCCATAAACAGAATGAAGGTGATATTCAACAAAGCGTACCCATTGGGGTCTAGCTGGGATGGAGCTATTCCAAGGAATGATAACATATCCCTTATATATTGATTGAAAGGAGGGAGTGTCCCCGCTGTGCAAGCGTGACGGTTGAAAGCGGTAAACCCCTCCGGGGGATCATGTGGCCTATCATTTGGCCCCGGTAGTAACACGTCATCAAGCGACAAGCCATGCCTTAAACAAATCCGTCCCAGCATATCTTCGGAGATACCAGACAACACAGAATCTTGTGGACGACAAATGAACCGGGCACCTGGACGCTCGTCCGGAGCTGGGTCTATAACTTCGTCTTCAATGACCGGTATTTCGATGGTTGAAGGAATTGAACTCGGGAGTTCCTGCTGCTGTGAACTTGAGTGTTCCATGACTAACTAGCTTAGGAAAAATCATTGTTAAACAGACAATAACACTCGTGCATCCCCCAGTGTAAAGTGTGTGAGTGTGTTGTGCAGTGCAATACTGTATATCACTTGAGAAGTTCTACAGAATTGGAAAAAGCATGTAAACGACGAGACTTCGAAATTCAGTCGGAATGACCGTCATCACTAACCGTCACAACCATGCCATCCAGAAATTAGCAATCAATCCAAGTTAGAGTTTGTCAAAATTCTGTTAAAGTTGCAGTTCCATCGACGAGCTTCGTAGGGAAATCAAATATGCAATCCAAAGGTCAAGTCTAATTATGCCAAAATAAAGCTTGTCGGAGTTAGATGTTTAAATGCACAAGAGTTTTCGATATCATCGAAGTTGGGTTCATTGTCAATCATCAAGAGTTCGAGTTCGAATCGATCGATCAGGTTCAAGTTCGTATCGATCAGGTTCAATTTCGTATCGATTGGTCAGAGACACTTTCGTATCGATCCCATGGCTGCGCAGTTCGAATCGATCGAGGCCTACTACTTCGTATCGATCAGAAAAACACCTACTTCGTATCGATTAGAAGACATCTATTTCGTATCGATCGACATCGACTCGAAACAACCCACATTCGGCAACTGTTCCATGACCGATACGAAGCCTAAAGCAAGACAACGATACGAGATTTCCCTTCAAGATCAATACGAGGCAGAATACCTTCTTCCCTAATAGATCAATACGAAATCTGGAACGACCCATTTCCTTCGAATCCCTCCTTACTCCTTCTTCCCCAAGTGATTAATATGCCGTTATTCCTTCTCGATTCAACGACGACCAAGTTCCGGCATCAACAGTGACGGAATTGGCGATGACGTCGAACGAACTGGCACTAAGATTCGAGTCTCGTCATTTTCAGAATGGATTCGTTGTTTATTTACCTAAAGTCAGATGTTGTCGCGCTAGATTAAGGGATGAATTGGATCGATTCGAAGGATCGAGGGATTGTTTGGATCGAAGGCAATGTTTCTTTCTCAAGTTCTTTATCGATACGAAGACGAGGCAGAAGAGTAAAGTGGAAAAAGTGAAAAGTGGCTAAGTCCATAGTATATATATGGACTCGAAAGCAAAGGGAACAAACGATTCACATCCTGGTGGATTCGATCGGTTACAAGAAATCACCACAGATCGATTCGAATAAGCCATTCAAATCCACCAACACTAGCTTTTATCGATACGAAGTTGCCAACGAGGGCTTTTCTGAGTCACCCAAGCCCATCGATACGAAACCACAGTACATATCGATCACCTTCGACTCCGTCTCCTGTGCCGTTTGAATCCATCGAATCACGGCTCTCAGAAGCCAACTCCATCAATACGAATTGTCTTTTCATATCCAGTGACCCCACATCCATCGATTCGAAATGCTCATTTCGTATCCATCAATGCAATGAATACCGATGCGAAAACAATGATTTGACCCTTCACATCGATTTAGGAGAGGATCGTTATGAAGGAACATTCAAAAACAACCATTAAGCGTTGTTACAATGAATTTCACATCGGTTCAGGAGAGGGTCGATATAGAATTCAATATAAGATAAACTGACAACGACTCGTGAACGTACCAACGTCAACGAGAGTCAAATTAACATATATGCGTATATGTCGGACTAATATTCAATATTCCAGACTTACAGGAATTGGAAGCTCATTTGATAACGATTACAACAACAAACGGCTAATCACTAGCATACAACAATTAGTTGCAACAATACAGGGTACAACAGTTGACAGTCAATAGTTTACATTATCAGGAAAATCAGTCGAAGATTACAACCTTCGTCGAAAAAACGATAACTATTCAGAATGAAAATTGCAGCATTTCAAAGCACATCTTGTTTCCACAAGACGTACTTTGGGGGGCAAATGTTATCCTGCTTTTGGCAAGGCCGTAACGCTAAGAAATTAATTAGAAACCAATGACTGTTCGTCTTGGAGATCGGTTATACGAAGGTTTACTATGGATATCGACAAATTTTGTCCGAGCCCGGATCGAGCCAAAATTGATATGACACGACAAGCGAGGCTATGAGAGCCAATGTTACAAATTTCAAGTCAATCCGAGTTCGTATGCTTAAGTTACAATCGATGAAAAATTGAATAAAAACAGCCTCGCGTTCGAATCCATTGAGTAACATCTGTTCGACTCGCTCCGCTTCGCATCCATCAAAGAGCCTCTGTTCGACTCGCTCCGCTTCCCATCCATCACAGAACCACTGTTCGACTCGATCGAGTTCAAGTCCATCGCCTGGCCGCTTTCGAATCCATCTAGTTCGAATCCAACTCAGAACCTCTATTCGAATCCATCTAGTTCGACTCCATCTCAGAGCCGCTGTTCGAATCCATCTAGTTCGACTCCATCTCAGAGCCGCTGTTAGAATCCATTTAGGTGGGTCACTCTTATCGATGCGAAATAGGCCACCTCCCATCGATTCGAATAGGACAAGTGCCTTGATACGAAGGGGACTGCTACTGATCGATTCAAAGTTGGCAACGGACTTCGATGCGAACAAGGCGAAGATCAACGATGACTCGGCCAACTCGGCAAGGAAACTAGATTGATGCAAGGAAAGCTTGCCACGTCACCTCCAGATTACGCGCTCCCATCGATTCAAACTGATCGAGTCGAACAGGACCGAGTCGAACGAAACAGCCAACCGAAGATCCTAATTCGTATCGATCATATCTCCTGATCTACAAGACCAAATGATATGAAATTTTCACAGAAGCCTACGTGCAAGCTAAAGAATGTCCACGCCAAATTTCGACTCCATCGGATGCAATCTTGATCGATACGAAATCCATTCGTATCGATCACGGATCGGACCGAAACTTCGCGGGCTTGGGCGCGGGGGCCTGATCATGTGCCAGAAGGAGCCTCCCAAGATCTGAGTGAAATATCAGCCTCCTACACCTATAAATAGAACCCCAGGGCATACAGAAAAGGGGCTTCTTCTTCCTTGATTTCTCCAACGCCCAAACTCTGCCGGATCCAGATCTAAACTCCCTTGCTGCTGCCAATAACGAAATTCACTATTGTAAATCATAATTATCTGCTGTAACTCACTGAATTCACTTGTAATATTCAAATAAAGATCAATAAAGCTATCAACTTCATAGTGGACATAGGCGATATGCCGAACCACTCTAAATTCTTGTGTCTCCTTGCATTTTAATTATTTTCATATCTAAAATTTGGAGTTATTGTTAGATAATCCTCTTTTTCCATTTAATTTCTTTACTTTATCTCTTCAAAAACTTCCGAAGAGTGTTGTGCCCAATTTTGGTACAAACACAAGACTTGATTGTTTATACCGATGCTAGTTATGTTGGTTTGGGAGCCGTTCTCATGCAAAGGGAATGTGTTATCGCTTACTTCTAGGCAATTAAAGCCTGCCGAGACTAGATATGCCACTCATGATTTAGAGTTCGCGGCCATTGTTTTCGCACTTAGAATTTGCGTCATTATCTTTAGGGAGAGAAATTTGTTCTCTACACCGATCATAAATCTTTGAAGTATTTGTTCTCTCAAAAGGAACTTAATTTGCGTCAACAACGTTGGCTCGAATTCCTTGCATCTTATGATCTTGATATACTTTATACTCCCGGAAAGGGAAATCGTGTTGCCGATGCCCTTAGTCATAAGCAACAGGTGGTTGTTTCCATGATGAGATCCGAATGGAATGATCTCGAGACTTTGTCCACTTATGAGATTCGAGATCGTGAATTCGATTCATGTTCATCTCTTGTTTTATGTGGCCTTAAGGCTCATCCATCTCTTTTAGACTGCATTCTTGAAGCTCAAAAGCATGATCCTGAATTGGCTCAGCTTAGCCAAAGTTGTAGGGATAAAATTGATGTTGATGGTTTAAAAGACTTTGAAATCGATGCTCGTGGTGGCATTCGAAAATTTGGTAGAATTATTGTGCCAAATATTAGTGATCTTCGTAAAGACATTTTAGAAGATTCTCATCGTTCTAAATTTACCATTCATCCCGGTAGTAGTAAAATGTATGCGGACATGAAACGACTTTATTATTGGGATGGAATGAAATCTGATATTGCAAACTTCATTAAGCGTTGCATGACTTGCCAACTCGTTAAGGCCGAGCATCAAAGGCCCGGTGGGTTATTGCAACCTTTAGACATTCCCGTTTGGAAGTGGGATCAAGTCTCCATGGACTTTATTGACGGTCTTCCCAGTTCTCATTCGGGCCATGACAGTTTATGGGTGATTGTAGATAGACTTACAAAACCCGCCCATTTCATTCCCGTTCGGTCCAATCGGACCGTACCTCTTTTGGCCAAACTCTATGTCAAAGAAATTGTTAATTTGCATGGAGTTCCAACTTCTATTGTTAGTGATCGTGATCCATTATTTACTAGTGGATTTTGGAAAGGTCTTCAGAAAGCTTTGGGAACGAAGCTTAATTTTAGCACCTCTTATCACCCTCAGTCCGACGGACAAACAGAGCATGTGAATCAAACTCTTAAAGATCTCCTTCGTGCTTGTGTTCTTGATTTTGGTGGAAGTTATGAATATCATATTTCCCTTGTCAAGTTTTCTTATAATAATATCTTCTAATCTAGTATTGGTTTGGCACCTTTCGAGGCACTCTACGGAAGGCCATGCCGAACTCCTTCTTGTTGGCTTGAAGCCGGTGAGAAGCTGGTTTTAGGTCCAGATTTTATTCGTGGCTCCACGGAAAAGATTGACCTTATTCGTCATAGGATGAAAGAAAAGTAGACAAAAATCCTATGCCGATAACCGAAGAAGGAATTTGGAATTTTTTGTGGGAGATTTGGTATTCATTCGTGTTTCACCTATGAAGAGTGTTGTGCGTTTCAGTCGATCGGGAAAGTTAGCACCTCGATATATTGGCCTATTTCCCATCACCGAACGCATTGTTTCCGTAGCTTATCACCTTTTATTATCGGCTCAATTTTCTGCTATTCATGACGTTTTTCATGTTTCTCAACTACGGAAATGGCTTAGAGATTCTGATTCTATTCTTAAGCCTGGTGTTATTGAAGAAATTGAGGTTTCACCTAATTTGACTTATGAGCAACATCCTATTTGTATCATTGCTACGGAGGTTAAATACTTTCGTAGTAATGATGTTCTGCTTGTGAAAGTTAAATGGTACGCAAATCCTAAAGATTGTTCTTGGGAATCCAGAGAATTCATCAAGCATACACATCCGGACTTACTCTCTCGTGCTCTATAAGGTGAACTTTTCGCTTCAAAATTTTCTTTTGTGTTGTTAGACCTTAGTGTGGTTGTTACTCTTTATTTTCTTATTAAGTATTGCGAGGACGCAATTTCTTTAAGGAGGGGAGTCTGCAACAATCCGCATATTTTACGAATATATATATATTTAAATGTTTTATTTAAATAAAACATCGTTTGTTGAATTTAAAGTCCGAAATGTGACTTTTCGTAAATGGTCAAATCTGGACTCGAGACCACTTTCATTGAGTTCAAAACAACGTTTACAACTTTTTTGAGTATAAACATTGATATGTTTAGGGTTAATTAGGATTTTGGTATTTTCGTTTAGGCTTTGGGTTGGGTTCTAGCCCATTAACCCAACAAGAGAACCCAAAATCTTCTACAAAACACCCCTAACTCCTCTCCTCTTCATTAATTTCACTCACAATTTCCTAACATTCAAAGCAAAAGGAAAAATGGGGGAAAAGAGGGGAAATCAAACTTCCTAAGCCCTAGGTTCTTAGGAAATTCAAATTCAAGTTTTAAAAATCAAATACAAGCTTAGGTAAGCATTCTCTTCATCTTCTCCATCTCAATCCCTCTCCAATTTTCATAATTTCCTATAACCTAACTTCGGAAATATTTACATATGATCATAGATTGGAGCTTCTAGAGTTGAAGTTGAAGAGAGATTGATCTTTCCTTGTTTTAGAGCTTCTCAATTGTTGTTTTGAGTTTAAAGGTGAGTTCTTGAACTCACATCTATGTCTATAGATTTCATTGTTGTTAGGTATGAATTCCTAACATCTATTTCGTGTCCAATTGCTTTTGATTTGAATTGGTTTGGTGAATTTTCAAATTTTTGGTATTTTTGAAGTCAAAATCTATGAAAATCTTACTATGGATGTTTGGACATGTTGTTTGGAGTGTATTGAAGAGCCTATAGGGCTGGGTTGTCGCAGCATAAATCCCTAGCCACCATCACTCATTGATCGCTTCCGAGTTGATTTGGCCATCACTGGCCTAGGCTAATTTTGCCTTGAGCTTCAGCTCAGACGTCTGGTAAAACACTCAAACGTCTAAGGCAAAGGAATAAATGTTCCAGACCTTAAGCTTAGACATCTGAGCGATCTGGAAAAATTCTAGACCTTCAGCTCAGACGTTTGGGGAGAACCACCAGACGTCTGGCGCTGTAAAAATCAGCCAATTTGCTTGTTTTTAAGAAAATTTTCGTTTTATTCAATTTTTGTTGATTTGGTTGGTTGTTGTCATTTATTATTGACTTTGATGACTTATTTTCTGGATTTTTGGGAATATCCATTTGATGGATTTGATATCAATTTTCATGGTTTTGATTCACGTCGTCGAATGTGAAATTTTGGTGATAGATTGTTTTACAATCGTTTCTATGATTTGTCACTTTAAAATACAAAGGTTGCTATACTAGTAGTAAATATTTAAACAATTTCATAAAAATGATTTCAACATTTAGAAATTCAATTAAATGACTTAGAAAAACAAATGGAATGAAACGCTTGCATTTACTTCGTCGGTTAATTCTTAGACTTGTTTGATTGAAATCTTATGACAATTTTCGAGTGGAAATCTACAATTTGTTCATAAATATTTAAGTTATGCTAGTGGTTATGGGACATGAAGCTAAACTCATTTATTTACTAGCTTGGTGTAATTCACACTTTTATTGATCTATGACGATCATTTTTGAGGTTTAGAATAGCGATATGCGATGTCTCATTGTCCTCGTGGGGGACTGTACCCCATTTTGTTGAGCTTCATCTCATTTTTATATGCTAGCGACCTATGGGTTTTATGGAGTTCGGTTCATCGGGTGTACTGTTGTACTACGTCATTGTTCCGGCTTATTTGAGTTTCTGGTTCCTCGGGCGTACCATTGTACTACATCGTTCCACTGGCTCTATGGGTTAGCGACCCATGGGATAGCGTCCCGTTTGTGATACACGTGTTGGTGAGTTTTCATGCTTCCGTTTGTGATTGGTCTCCCCCTTTTGTGTTTTCTGGATTTCTAATTATTGATTTCTAGAATCTGTGTTTCACCAATTTTTGTGATTTGCATTGATAAGCTTTATCAATATTTGAGGTTTGGTGAATAAAAATAAAGAATATGACATTCTTTTTGGTGTTTGAGAAAAGTTGAGAGATTGTATGATTTTTGTTGTTATCATATATATTTGTCATATCTCTTATCCTATCTCATCTTACATGATAATTATAACTAGACTGTTCCGTTTATTATTTTTCTTCTTAAATAATACTCGGGTCAGATCGTGGTGTTTCAGGTGCTTCCATTTGACTTCTTAGCAGGGACTAGCTTCTGACTTTTGGCTAACTACTTTAGCTTAATAGTTTTTGTTTTTATACATTCGAGATAGAGACTCCTTGATGTATACATATTCTTTTGTCTAGCAATTGTACCTATTCTTTTGGGATGTAGTGGATCTTGTATGACCACTACTTTGATATACACTTCTATGCGTTATGTTCATATATGTTTCCGCCTTAGTGATATGAATATCTGTGGCTAATTTATGTTATGATTATTTTATATTTGTTTCCAAAGGCCACATAACCACCGTGTAGTAGCTTTGAGTTTGTATTTGATATGTCAGATTTCCTCTTGAAATGAAATGCATGACATACCATCTGAAATATCGGTACTCACACAAAGCAATTACACAGATGGTCGCTCCTCAACACCCTTATTCTTCGTGCTAGTTGACGGCATTACCCCGTAGTGTTCTTAGCTAGTGTGAGGATAGAGGTGGGGCGTCACAAATAGAGATCACACTTCATTAATTTTATCACGTAGATTTTTTGTATACACCATTCCCAACTGTAATTGTTTCCATTCACTAGATTAGTACAAGATTAATAGTTTTATCGCATAGAAATTTTTGAAACCTGACTGCACTTCCTTAAACATTTGTTAATCTTAACTTAGAAATAATTTCTCAGAACCCACCAAAATAGGTACATGTGAATTGAATCTGTAGTTGTAGAATTAGTTAAAGTATAGCAGTTTTATTCTATACTATTTATAGCTGCATTTATATTTTGCATTTTGTCTTCATTTTTCTAGTTTATTGTTAGGAACCAAAAATTGGAAGAATTATCCCATCTAAACACTTCTCTCATTCGTTTATTCTCTCACCCAGTTAATCACTTCACTCACCATGCCACACCCACCTATTTATGACTTTTTTATTTTCTTAAAATCATAACTCAACTTCTCTTCTCTATATTTCTTAAAAAAACAAAGTCAAAATTTCTCCATCCAGTATCTCCATACTCGATCATCTTTTTGATTCAATGCTTCATAGGTACATATAAATTTAACTTATTTTGTTACAACTAAGTTTTTATCGACTTTTCACTTTTTGTAAACTAGGTAATCCCAACTAAATTAACATAGTAAAGAATAATTTGCTGCTTAAATTAGGTGTTAAGATATAACATATTAAAGATCATTCATTACTACTTCATTCAAAAATATCAGATCATTATTGTTTTTGTTGTTGTTTAAACAAAAAGAATGAAAAAACAACAAAACCAATTGTAGTAAAAAATATATGATATAGTAAAATATAATTAATTATGATAATCCATTTCCTAGAAAATAAACGGATTTACAAAAATGTTGATTTACATGCATATTCAAAATCAAATTAAGTATCTTAACTAATCATTAACTTTTAATTTGAAATTTATAAAAGAAAACTTATATACATTGTTCATCTCATTTTCTTTTGTCATTAATGATTGATAGGATTTAAAATAAATATGGTTGAGTGATAAATTTCATTATTTATATGTTGTTCGATAATGCAAAACCATTGGTGTTCGTTTTCATATCATCTTTTAAGCTTAAAGTAGGTTTTTGAAGTAGATTTCATGATTTAATTTTATTAATGTTTAAGTGGCATTAGTAAGTGTTTAGCTGGGTGTAAATAGTAACACCCATACTCGTTTAAGCATAAGGGACCAAAATTGACAATAGGAAATTATTGTCAAGAATAAAATTTCTCAACGTTTTAGCCTCAAGGACGGACCTTTAGTATTTTAGCCTGAAGGACAACTTTCTTTAGGTATCAGTTTTTAGTTACTGATAGCGGTTTTTAGGTACCAGTTTGTAGTTATCGATAGTAGTTTTTAGGTATCGGTTTTTAGTTCGGTAGCAGTTTTGGAAGAATGTTTGTCCTTATGAATAATTTTGAAAGAATGTTTGTCCTTATGATTAGTTTTTAGGAGAATGTTTGTCTTTGTGGTTAAAATATTAAGGTCGTGTCCTTGAGGCTAAAAATATACAATTTTTGTCCTTTAAATTAATTTCCCCAATTGACAATTCCCGTCTTTGTTTTCTAGAGTTTCTCTTTTCTAAGTTTCTCTCTAGAAGAGAGTTTGTTATATATATAGATAGATAGTGTGTGTGTGTGTGTGTGTGTTGTGGAATAGTTTCTTATTCATGCAAGGTAGACGTCTTTTGTCTAGTAAACCTTCATGTTTAAGCATATAAATTTTAAACTGGGGAAACTTTATACCACATCCTTTTTATTAGAAAGAAAAAAGGCCTAAGTCCATCCCATTTACATTTTATCAAATGTATCCCATTTCTCCTAAATTTCCTTACGAAATTAACAAACCAACCCTATAACTGCCTGCAATAAACTCTTCATCTTAACAAGTCACTCTCTACATGAAATAAAAAAAATTCCCTAAATTTCCATCAAACTTCGTCTGAATCGCCTCCTAGCCTCCTCCGACTCGTCTTCGGCTCTAACTTATCCCTGAAAACAACTTTCATTCATAAATCATCTTGACACTAGAAAACCAAAATGCAAGTGAAAAATTGAAAATACTTGCAAATTTGTAAAAGAAGAATAGTAATTTTCCAAAACTGCAACCATTAATGACTACTTCGATGAACACACAATCTTCAAAGAGATAAACCTTAAAACACGGAAGAAGCGGTAAATAAATCAAAATCTTTGATTATTCACTACTATGTTTGTTTAGACCCATGTTTAAATTTATTTAACATTGATTTCTATTGTAAAATGAAAAATCTAAAAATATATAAAATATTTACCAGTCAAAAATTGTCATGCCAAATAATCAATTGTGATCGGTACATACATTTACATAGAAAATTGGGAATATCAAATATTTGACATAAGTAATTTCGGATAACGATTGCTTGAGATATTAGAAAAATTTATTGTAAAGACTAAAATTATCAAATATTTTCCATACATGATTTTAGTTATAGATAGGTTGAAATTGTAGTTTACATTAACTTGAAAAATTGAGGATGGTAAGTATTTTCCATTAATAATTTTGAAAAATGATTGGTTAAGATATTATGATACATTAATGAAAGAATTAACCATGTCAAGTATTTGACATAACTAGTTTTGCATAATAATTGTTTAAGGTATTGAAAAACATTATTACAAAAACTGAAAATGTCAAGTATTTTCAATGTATCACTGTGGTTAATGATAAGTAGAAATTATGTATAAATTTACTTGAAAACCCGATAATGACAAATATTCGCATTGCATAGTTTTAGTTAATGATTGGTTCGAACTGTAGTACACATCTAATGGGAAAATTGAATATGTCAAATAATAACCAAATAATTATTTTCAATGACAATATATTTGCTAATATTAATTTCAGTATTAGATTCTTAATAGTAAATGGGTATTATGTATATATTTACTTAGCTAACATGCAAGGCAAATATGGTTGGTAGTTATTTTCCAAGAAAATATTTGCTGGGAAAGTATTTGCCAATAATATGTAACGTTCAATTGACTATATTATAACCTTCATAGGTACCAAGAAGAAGAACTATAATAATGTCAACACCAAAAGGCAAATACAAACATTTATAATATTAGCACATAAACAAACTTTTTTACTAAAACAAGAAGCAAAACAATCGGTTCAAGGTACATCTACAATTGAAACTTCTAACCCTGAAATAGAAGAAGAAAACCAAGTTGCCATAGCTTAATCGGCAGAATAATTTAAATTTCTAGAATTTGATAAAAACATTGAAGAATTTGATTTTCTTTCAATGTTAAAAAGAAAACATCCAACAAGTAAATGCAAAGAAAAACAAAATGGAAGCCCAGAAACAAAAAAATATATAGGAAGAAATTCAATTGAGCTATAAAATTAGTTTAAAATCATTCCACACATTGGTAGAGAATTCAATGAAAAATAAGCTGCTTCTACAAAAATACATAGCACAATTAAAGCTCATTTCGTTCTGCAACTTGATTAGTCCATTCCTAGAAGGAACTATCACTAATGAAAACATAATAGAAAATTTTTCTTTGATATAGTTGGTCATTAATGCATTTACCGTAGAAGAAAGTTGTTTCATTTTGGAGTAATGAAAGCAATTTTGGAAGAAAGTAACAATGCAAACAATTTTTGGATGGCCAAAGGAAGGCATCACAATCAATACAACATCTCATTTAAAGGAAACAGACATGAACTTTGACAAAAAGAAATTCAAACAAAAGTGTTTCGATGATTTGAAAATGATAAAAGAAAACGAAATATAACATTTAGAGGAAGCTTTTTAAGGAACTTGTTCGGGTCGTAGTGGGTTAAATGGGTTAATTTCAACAAAAATTCCATTTCAGATCTTAATTGACTTATGAAGTCTATATTATTTTAGATTCAATCTACAATATTATTAAATACGATCTTCTTTATTTAATTTGTTTATATAAAGGTTTTAATTTAATTTATATCAGTTACAATGTATTTGTGTATCTAATACACATATATGTGTATAGTGCATGAGAAACATATAGAAAGTGTACATGGCTAATATGACCATATGCAAATGCTGGGATTTACACCACAATTTATGTGTGTGTATAGGATCCATGATTTAGTTATATATATATATATAATAGTTTCATTTATTTGCCTTGTAAAAAATAGTTTTTTTAAGCTAGTGTAAAATGATTTGAATTAAAATCTAAATATCTTGTGGCAGTTTAAATTTTCAAAAAAGATCTAGATCTAGAAAAATATTTATTTTGGATTTACATTCAAATTTCAAATATTATATAATTTTTTGACAAAAATATTTAATAGAACTTTTTATTTTAGTTTAAAATGTTTATTCCAAAATGGTTAATTAACGAATATAATTACATATGTTAACAAATTGTTTTTACCTTTTGACCGAAAATACATTTAATAATTTATTTTATTAATGTCAAATTCGTATGGAGTTGGAATTATTTTTTTAATAGTGCATACATTAATTATTTAAAAGGATGTATTATATTATTAATTATGTTCCATATATATAATTTTTTTGTTTAATTTGAATATATCTATACAAAATGATATATAAATTTTAATTATATACATATATATATTTAAAAATTTCATATTTTAAAATTTTAAAAAAGTTAAAATCCATTTTAAATTTTGATTATTTTATACTTTAAAATTATGGCCGAATTGAATATGTGACTTATATGTATATATAAGTATTTTTATTTAAACAATCTAAATGTATGTGTATGTGTGTAATTTTGGATAATAAGTATATATATTTGTTATAGTAATCAGCAAATAAGCAAAATAAACTGAATGGACAACATACATGATGATAAAATGATAGTGAAATTAAAATCAACGCCTAAAAACCGTAGCCTGTTAAGTGCCTCTTAAATGTTGAATGAAACTCCTTTAGATTTGATCAAGCACACCTCCAGAAAATGAAACAATCTAGAGATGAATACCACTCCTAATATAAATTGAATTTTTTTGTATTTTATTTGGAAATGAATGGCCAATCCCCTTAATGCTTGCTGCCAAGATAGGGCGGAGATGAAACAAAAAGTCCAACTCAAAATAAGTGAAGAGCTGAGGTTTAAATAGGCAAAAGAATTGAGTAAAAAGTGGAGATCCAATTGTCCTTTGTTTACTCTTTCTTTTCAACCAATTCAAATAAATTTAAGCATTTAAAACACACCTCCCTTTTCCTTTTATGATCATCCATATTAAGGGCAATATGGACCTTTAAAATTTTCCATACCCAATAAGTATCTAATTAGTTTGAATCCAATTTAAATATTTATCAATATTGTATATCGATACGAATATATATAACTTTTATATATACAATTCATTAAGTACTAATGGTATTCAAATAAATCAAATAAAGTTTAATAGTTAATATTTCATAAGTATTAATTTATTTATAACAATTATAATTTAATTAGATTGTGCGGTATTTTGGAGTATTCAATATTACGGTTATATGACTCAAAAGTTTAAATTCAGTCAGCGATTAATATTGAACAATTCGAATATTAATATTCACATGTTATTTTAGTTAATGGTGTAACAATTTGGCTGAATTTATAGTTTATACATTTTTCAATAAAATCCAATTTCACTATTTTAAGCGGTACTTGGTAGTAACGATTATTTACATTAATTTCTTCATTAAAACTATATCACTTCAGGGATTATGATATTTGGTTTTGGTCAAGTTTCCAATACCATCCACATTCAACTTGTTTAATCTAAACAGAAAGTCTTTAGTTTAATAATATCAATTATTATTAACCATATTGCTTTGGACACAGATTTTGACTTTGAGTTGACATAGTTGATTGTAATACTAACCTCATATAACTAAGGAGACGAATTCTCTATTGAATAGTGTTTTACTTCCAATGCTACAACTTAGACCCAACTATATTCGTTCGATGGATATCATGTCATGATTAAACTATAATCAAAGTGGAGTGCCCACATCGAAGTTCAATGGTATTCTTAAGTCGAGAGAACTGTGTAGTATCCTCACTTAGAGATTCTCTATTTGACATTAGTTATATTAACCAATAGAAAATTCTTAAGTGATTCATTCAATAGTTATCCAATAAGTATCAGTATGTAACCCCTTCATGTCCCCAGTAGGATTGAGTAATACACTGTCCAACATTTGGAGAGCATTACGTACTCTAGTCTTAACAAATGTATCGATATCCTATCTCGAAACATCTTAACTAGGAACATTAAAATAATATGTTATTTTTTAATGTGATAAATTTCTCATGATTACAACACATTGTAATTACGATCACATAGCATATTATTTAAAGATTTTCTATTTCACACACTTAAATTAAATAATTAGTTAACATAACACACTATGATAAGTATACAATGAAAAGAAATATATTTTTTGAACGAGATTTTATTACATAGTTAAATAATGTGCAATAAAGTATAGAATTTCCCCTAGGGCATACGTGTAACATCCTCCAGTTCGAAGCCTGTAGATGGAACTTTACTATGTTGCTGTCACCCTGGGATTATCTTTCAACGACAAGGATGAGATCGATTATATTAAACAATATTATGTAAACAGAGCAGATATAACTAAAATGAAACACATTATTATAGGTTCAGTTTAACAATTGTTTTTACATCCTAAAGTCGTACCTACATGCGGTAAAAAGTATAGAACAACAAAGATATTCATGCACCACATATGAAGATATGGATACGAATGCTAGATATAACGGAATTAAAATAACATGAGTATAACACCCAAGCCTCCTGCTTCATCTTTGGCTTGCATTATTCGGCCATCCCAAAAGCAACCTATCTAAACCCATAAACTCAACTTACTCAAATGATTACTGATGAGTTTATAGGGGAAACAAGAATAAAAACACGATTCAGACATAAAGTTTGGTATGAGTAACATTGCATTATTGATTCCTGTTGCTTGATTATGGATTGACTATTTTATTTTGTTGATTGATCGTTGATTGATTTTTGTTGTTTATTGATTGCTCATTGTTGATTATTATTGCTAACAAATTGTGTTAATTTTTCTTTTCCATAGAAGGAATGCACGATGTATTTCGTAAATTCTGTTTGTATAAGTGTATAGTTCTATTTTTGTCGTCGGGACAAGTTGACTAGAGAAAGTAGATGTGAACCAGAATTGGCTTTAGACATCGAATGCCTATTCATATTTTTGAGAATAGGGCTATATGGATTAAGACCGATGGGGTTAAGCTTGTCGGTGTTTGATGGAGCTTTGTATTAGTATGTATCCATTAACTTAAATGATTTTTTATTTCCCTTTTTGTATGTTTGTAAATATATATATGAAAGCAAAGTGTAGAGCTTTCTTTATTGTTGCTTGTATTTTACAAGTGTGCTTGTTGTTTATGATGGTAACATGTTGACTGGAGATGCCTGTTGCATTAGAGATGCTTATTGCATTAGAGAGGCCTGTTGCATAGTTCATTATAACACGTTTATCAGAGATGATCGTCGCATTAGAGATGCTTATTGCATTAGAGATGCATATTGCATTAGAGATGCCAGTTGCACAATTTTTTGTAACATGTTTATTTGAGATCCTTGTTGCATAGTTTGATATAGCATATTTATTTGAGATGCTAGTTGTAAAATTTGCTGTAATATTTGTTTTGGTGATGCTTGTTGCATAGTTGATATAGCATATTTATTTGAGATGCTAGTTGCATTAGAGACGCCAGTTGCACAGTTTGTTGTAACATGTTTATTTAAGATGGTAGTTACATGGTTTGATATAGCATATTTATGTGAGATGCTAGTTGCATTAGAGATACATGTTGCACTATTTGTTACTACATGTTTAATTGAGATGCATGTTGCATGGTTTGGTATAGCATATTTGTTTGAGACGATTGTTATATATATATATGATTTATCATTCTTAAGTTCACGATATAATATTGCAATTGTATTTAATCTTCTTTGCTGGGTACATGATCACGTACATAGAAGTAGTTATGTGCTATTGGGATGCTTACTCACTGGATTTGCATCTAAATGGCATGCTCTTGCTATGAAAGAGGTACGTAAGATCAGTAGTGTAGATTATGTATAAATATGCTTGTATGTCCTCAGAAATGAGATGCATTAGATATGGGATGCCTCAGTTATGAGCTCTGTGTGTGTTGTCTTAGGATATTTTTTTGGAGCTAGATACGCAAAGGAGGTACTGCTGAATTTTTCCAAAACAAAAAATGCTTCAGAATCCTAAGGGTTAGGAGTTATATCCATGCTTAGAATTTTGGTCGGTCGGATTGCATTGTCATACTCATAGGAATTTCGAGGACGAAATTCTTTTAAGGAGGGGAGAATATAACAACTCGCATTTTAATGATTGAATATTTAAATAATTATTTTAAATATTGAATCGTTAATTAATTGAAGGTCCAAAATCTGTTTTTTCACATATGATCAAATTAGGAATCGAGTCCACTTCCGTTGAGTTAGGATCGACGTTGCGAATCAAAATGTGTTTAAATATCGCTATACTTGAAGTCAAGGTATTTTTGTGATTTATGTATAATTATACGTATTTTATAAAAATACATGCGTAGTAGGGTCCAGTGGGATCTCGGTTGATGGCTTGTGAACCAAGGATGAGGGCTTTACTATAAGATGTACAGTTGAAGAATTTTTAGAATGGGGTGATCAAATGGCCAAAATGACTTCAAAATGCGTGAAATTCTCATCCTGAGATGCCATCTCGGATGACAATGAAAATTACACCATCGAGACCGAAAAAATGAGATTATGTGTGTCGACAAGTTTCATGGCGGTCTGATCAAGAGCTCAAAACGTGTGATATTTTATTTAAGGAACTAAATAATATATGTGATATTTTATTTAAGGAACTAAATAATATATATTATGTTATATAAACCATCCCCTAATCAGATATTTCTCTTCCTCTTACTTTTCCTTCTCCTATTTTATTTTAACACATCTAAGTGTAGGGAATGGGCCTACCTCGTTTGCATGTGCTACAAGCAACGATAGATCGTGATATCGGATTCATTGAGCCGGGGGAGGAGAGAGCTCTACATCTATGGTGTCAATGATGGGTGCAGTGGCACATGGCCAAGCTTCAATACTTTTCTTGTGGACTAGGGTTAGGCATTAATGGTATTTGAGGAGGATATAGCCAAAACAAAGAGCGTCGTTGTGCTGTCCTCGACGATGTGCACCTTCCCATGCCAATGCCTCAAAGTTTGATTGCTCCATGTGGTTTGCAACATAGCTGTGAAGGCTAAAGGAAGTTGCATTTTTATAGAAGTGGCTAGAGTGATGATGTGTGGGCTCATCGTGTTCGGCTCATGAAGAGGTGAATGATATTGGCGATGGATCAGTACCGAACCCACTTTGGGTTGCATTTGGAGTTTTTGCACGAATTGCTTTGGGTTTTTCATGGAGTTTTCTCAAGGCTACTGTGCTCCACCATGTTCTCCTCCATAATCTCCATGATCCAAGAGCAGTTTGTCTCAAGAAAACATGGCCTTTTTAGCAAATAACTATGGATCAGTACTGATCCATAAGATCTTCTTATGGATCCTTCTATCCACTTTGAGAGGAAGCAATATATCGTTAGCTTTATGTTTCCCAATGTTTTTGCACCACCAGGAGTTTGTTTCTTAGTCAAAGTGATGGATAAGTGGTGGAATGGAGTTGCAGATTTTAGGTGCTTGAGGAGATAGATAGCAAACAACAGGCAACCGACCTTCCAAAGCTTGAAAAGGGCTATTGACATCATGGCTTAGAAGTGCAAGAAGTTTGAAGCAATCTGGGTACAAGTTTATGAATCAGTACCAATCGATAGGGATGGACCGGTACCGATCCATCACTTGATGGATTTTGGTTTGTTGAACTCCAGGGTGGCCTTGTACTCGCCTCTATCTTTGTTAACTTGAACTAGCTTGGAGTCCGACCTGAGAAATTTGAGTATTTGCTAGGGGTCTGACTTGCTATGAGCTAGATTTACCTCCTGCACATCTCTGGGACCTTTATTCGCCAAAAACTACTTTACCAAAAAATCCTTACTCCTGACCTACTCAAATTAAATTTTGAGCACCCGAGAGTTTTAGGGAAAACATAAACTTCGAGTTAGACAAAATGCCTGGTATGATTAATAATATGCCATCTCAGTTTATGGATATCTAGTGTGACCACACCACTGAGAAAAACGGGTTTTCCACTTACTAATATCTCTTTTAAAATATATCTTTTGTGAAATAACTCCTGCAACGACAATGGTTAAAATAGACAATATAAACAATAATGTGCATGCATACAACATGGGTAATCATGACCAATCTGTCTGAATTAATGGACTATCTGTCCTAACATCATAGTTTTATTAGGTAACTACAAACCTATAGCTGACTCGGGCCTACCAAATATATCAAATTCTCTAACATACCATGAGAAGACAACAGGATGGTCTATCCGAAACTTACTATTCCTAGGGTCACTTTGATCCTAATGGGTTTGCGGGTTCACAAATAACCTATCTCATCTTAGTGTATTCCTTTCTAAGCGTAAACCTACCTTTAGTCTTACCCATGACAAAGCCCTACGCACTAGAATTTTGGACTTATAATAGCTAGGGACTAACAGCTGAAGTATATGGCGCTATCTTATAGCAATCCCATCTAGTTTTCTAATCTCCGAGTCAAACTATCGCAATTTATCTAAAGGTGATAATAAGACTAATCTCTTTAGAGAAATTTTAGGCTAAGTACCCTATTTAATTCCTTAATAACATACATCTTTATAAATGATTTAACCCTTGAAATCATACTTTTAAATAATGAAAATATAGCCCTTTACTTTACCTAAAACATTTATACCATGATATATGCTTTTATAAAATTACATTGATGAAGTTTGAAATCACTTAGAGGTCATCACCTCTCAAAACCATAGGCTATTAAGCCAAAGTTAAATAAACTATTAAATTGATAAACTCGATGTCCACTTTGCCCTTATGGATCATCTGACTTCTTCATTATAGAAAATCATGTTAAAGTCTTTAACTTATAAATCATAAGTCCATAGGGTCGATAACATATATTTATTGCACTCCATTGAGCGTCGATGTCATAAAATATAAAAATTGGTTTGCATAGTATAAAGCCTTAAAAGATAGTGTCGACATTCGTGAGTATTGGCATTAATGCCTTAAAGATAATAGGCGGCGTCACTATGGCCAAAATAGAAGCGCCACAAGACTAAAGTCGAAGAGAAAATAAGCGGTATCACCACCATCTTTGAAAACATGCGGAGACGAAAAAAGGCGGCGTCATTATTGCCATTATAGGTTACTTCGAAAGAAAAAGGGTCGGCGACACTATTGAAAATAGGCAGCAATTCCTTTGTCAAAGTTAATGACGTCGACCTTGATGATGTGCCTCTTTCTTCAACCAAGACTAATACATTTCATACCAACCGAAGTTGATACCTTATGCATTGCCCATGATTGGCATCGAGGATCATAAACACCGTGAGATGAAGGGCGACATCATGAACTCCGGCATGGCAAAGCTGTAATTAATAGGAAAACCATTTTATTGCTAATAAAAATAATTTCTTTTCACCAACTCCGAATGTTTGTCAAATTCCTATTGGCTAATAGAAAGTTTATCAAATCTCTTTTCCAGAAATCTGCACTAGAGCAGATTTATCATTTCCAAAATAATTTGCAAACCTTACATTTTATATTAATATTTTAATATAATAATTAAGCTTTTCTATCTCAAATAATTTATAATAAATCATAAACACTTGATAAAAATGCACAAAAATCACATTAAATCGAATTTACCATATTCTTTAAGACATAAAAATTTCTAGGCCAAAAACTTTAATTAATTATTTTTAGTAATTAAAACCCGAAATAAACCATTTTCTTCACTTTGAAAATTTATAATAAATTCATACTTGCTGGAAAAATTATGAAATTAAAACCCACCCTTAAAATAACGTTTTAAACATCATATCACATATTTAAGTCATTTGGGTATCAAAAACTAGGTTTTCATACTTAAACACTATTAAATAATTCCATATAAAATCCTATACTTCATCATTCAAGCATACAATCACATAACAATTAAAACATGGCATAATACAAGCAAAAGATTTGAGTTTATACTTAAAACCGAAAATAATAAATAAAATTTGTGATACAGAACTATTATTCACCTTGCTTAGTTAAAGAAGGTTGAGATTTGAGCTTTGATTGATTTCCATTAAGCTTCCTTAGATTTCCCAGCTTTTATTCTCTTGGCATTCTCTTGTAATGGCCGGCCTTAGTTTTAATTTAAGTTTGCTTGAATGAAAATGGGGGAGGAATGAGAATAGGAAGGTTTATGATAAGGAAATGTGCTCTTTTCCTATTTTGCTCTCCTCGTATATCCTCCTTCTTATTAATTTCCTAACCAAACTTACTAGTTTATTAATTAAGGCTCAACCCATATTAATTATCAAATCTAAATCTCATTATCCTTTTTACATTATTTAATTTAATTTATCTAATTAAATGTCCTAAATAATGCTAATCAAAATTAGGGTTGTTGCAAACTCCCCTACTTAATGATTTTCATCCACGAAATTTCGATAAGGCACACACATCAAACATAAAAGCATAGATGTAAAACATACCATCAAACAAGTAAGGATAAGTGTCTCTAATCCTGTTCTTTGTTTCCCAAGTATAGTCTCTCTCGTCATCACTCCACTGGACTTTTATTAATCTGACTGTCTTTTTCCTTAGCTTCTTCTCATCCCTAGCCACTATACGAACTGTATGTCTAACTATGGTAATGTTCGGTTCTACCAATAAATCCTCCAATGCATTTGAAGTAATAGTACTCTTTGGATCTCGAACACACTACCTTAGATGAGAAATATGGAAAACATTGCAGACTCCTACCAAACTGTTCGCTAACTCTATCATATAAGCGAGTTTTCTGATTCTTTCTATAATAGGAAATGGTCCAATAAGCATAGGCACCTATTTCCCTAACTTCCCAAATCTTACTACAGCCTTCATAAGTGACACTTTGATGACTGAGAAATCCACATCCTTCTGTCTCTTATCTGTATAACTTTTCTGCCTAAGACCGAGCTTCCTTCATTCTGGCTCGAATCAACTCAATCTTTTCTGCGGCTTCTCTTACCATATCCGGACCAAGAACTAATCTATCTTCGGTGTTCAACCCAAATACTGGAGCTTTGCATAGTCTTCCATACAAAGATTCAAAAGGTGCCATCCCTATATTAGTTTGATAGCTATTGTTATACGAGAATTCGACTAAGTGTAGACGGTCTTCACATGATCCTCCAAAATCTAGCACACAAGCTCTTAACAAATCCTCCAACATTTTGTTAACTCTTTCCGTTTGTCTACCGATTTGTGGATGGTAAGTGGTACTCATCTTGAGCTTAGAACTTAAAGCCTCTTGTAGATTCTTCCAGAATTCATTAGTAAATAAAGAACCTCGATCACTTACTATACTACTAGGAATTCCATGTAGTATAACTATATTCTTCATGAATAACTTAGCTAAAACATGTGTCGTCCTTGTCGACTTAACGGGTATAAAGTGTGCACTCTTAGTCAGTCTGTCCACTATAATCTAGATACTTTCATTTCCTCTATTCGAACTTTTTAACCCGTCTATGACATCCATAGATATAGTATCCCATTTCAACACCGGCATGTCTAAAGGTTGAAGCAATCCATTAGGCTTTTGATGCTCAAATTTTACTTATTGGAAATTTAGACACTGTTTTACCCATAAGCCTACATCCCTTTTCATACCTTCCCATAAGAAACTTCTCTTTATATCCTAATACATCTTAGTTCCTCCATGATGAATAGTAAACATCGATCGATGACATTCCCCAAGTACTTCTTTTCTTAGGTCACTTACATCGGGACACACAATCGTCCATTCTTTCTTAATCATCCATTCTGGTCAAGATAAAAATCCTTCAAATCATCAATCTTAGTTCCACCTTCCAATCTTATAACTCTTTCAACTAGTAATGGAACACCTCTTTTCTTAGAAGTAATCCTTTCGAGCAATACCGATCGAACTTTCAAGCAAGGTAATATTGCAGTACTCTGACTAGAACTAGCAGTCGATCTTAATCGCATACTACAAGTAGTTATTGCTTCCAAATCTTTCCACTTTGATTTCATTGCTAACACCGTATTCTGATGTTTTTTTCTAAGTCATCTACAACTTTAGTTTCTATCCCTGGTGTGTACAAAATTCCAAAATCATAAGCAGCTAAAAACTTCAACCATCTCTACTGTCTTATATTCACTCCTTTTGGGAGAATAAGCATCATAGAGACTTGTGATCCATATACAACTTGAATTGTTCTCTCAAAAGATAATGTCTCCACACCTTTATGGAAAAAATTATCATAGCTAATTCCAATTCCTGAGTGGGATTTCATACTTCATGCGGTCTGAGCTATCGAGAAGAGTAGGCAACCACTTTACTTCCCTGCATTAAGATAGCTCCTAATCTACTTCCTCACACATTGGTATACATAACCAAATCTTGATTTCCTTCTGGAACAACTAACACGGGCGCATTGGTCAATATATGTTTCAGCTTCTGGAATGCCTCCTCACATTTATCGATCTAAACATACTTCAAGTTTTTCCTTGTTAATTTAGTCCTTGGTGTTGCTATAAGAGAGAAATCCTTGATGAATCTCCGATAGTAGCCAGCTAATCCCAGTGAACTCTTTATCTCAGTCACTATCTCGGGTCTCTTCCATTATTAACTTCTTCTATCTTAGCGGGATCTACTGATAACCCTTCTTCTGAGACTATATAACCAAGAAACTTCACTTCTTTCTTCCAAAAATGACACTTCTTAAACTTCACCTTTACCTGATGTTGTCTCAACGTCTTAAGCACTATTCTAAGGTGAGTCTCATAGTCTTGCTCATTCCTAGAATATATCAAAATGTCATCTAAAAACACTAAAATCTATCCATGTGCTCTCGGAAGATTAATTTCATTAAATCTACGAAGAAAGTAGGCGCATTAGTTAACTCGAATGGCATCCCTAACCACTCATATGAACCATATCCCGTTCAAAACACCGTTAGAGGAATGTTGTCCTCCGCCACTCTTAATTGATGGAACCCTATTTCCAAATCTAATTGAGAAAATACTTTAGCTCCACTTAACTGATTAAATAAGTCGTCGATTCTTGGAAAAGGATATATGTTCTTTATCGTCTTTTCATTCAACTTACGATAATCGATACACATCCTTAATGACCCATCCAATTTCTTTATGAGCACCGCGGCTGCTCCCCAAGGCGAACTACTAGGTCTAATAAAACTTTTTCCTTCTAAGTCCACCAGCTGCACCTTTAACTTCTTCATCTCGGAAGGTGTCATTCTGCTAGGTGATCAACTTAAGGGTTCAACTCCAGGTACACGATCTAGTTGAAACTCAATAGCTCGTTTCAGTGGTAGTCCTGTAATAGGCTTAAAGACATCTGCAAATTCTCTAACTATGACAACCCGATTCAACTCATCTTCCTCCTCTATTGCACCTAAAAAGCACAAATATCAATGGAATCTCTACTGAATATATAATCCAGTCGCTACTATTAGGGTGTCCTAGTGATATCTCCCTATCTTTGCAAAATATTCTAGCATCTCATGTAACAACCCAGGTTTTGGTGATTACCTGTAATATTAAATTATAACGGTGGTTATAATTTAATATTGAGAAATAAAATAATTTGGAGATATAAAATTGTTTATTTTAAATAAACAATGGATTTTAAATGTAAAATAATGAAATAAAGTTTTTTAAACTTTATTTTGGTTGTTTGTGTTAAAAATGAGTGAAATATGACTTTTATCTGAGAAAATGCAATAATTCTAGTAATTATTGCCAAATGTATCTTTTATTGATTTTTAAAGGAAGTACTTGTTTTAATATGTTGCATATTATAAATAAAAAGAAGAAATTTTGTTTAAAAATAAGTTTTGGATATAAAAATGATGGAAATATGGTTTATTGCATTTAATTATGCAAGAAAATAATTTTTATGTAATTTTTGGTGTTGAAAATAGAGTTTTATGTAAATATTTGTGTAAATTGGGTATGTATTTAAAAATAAGAGTTTTTGATAATAAAAATAATTTTTATATCTAAATTATAATTTTATTTGTTGTAAAATGTTTTATTAAACATGAAAATATGTTTGGGAAACTTTATTGTGAAGAATTTTGTGAAAATATGTTGTTTTATTAATAACATAAGTGTATAATTGTGATTTTGTGTTAATTTAATTTTCCTTAGGCTAAATAATTCATTTGTTTTGGGTCCAAGCCCACTTAATAACACAAACCAGAAAGAGAAGTGAGAAAAGTTTCTCTCCTCCTTTCACGGTACGTTCATTTTAGTTTTACAGTAAAAACAGAAACAAAAGAAAATCAGTCCTCTCATAAAACCCAAGCACTAAATCTCCAATCTCTTCACCAAATTTGCTGATTTTAATCAAATTAAAGCTATATTTCTTAGGTAATCAACTCCAAAACTTTTTCTATTTCATCAAATATGGATTTTTATAAGAATTGATTGTCTGTAAATGGGTTTCCTTACTTGCATGTTGCTGTACTGTTCTTTTACAGGTTGCTGAAGCAAATTCCAACCCAAAGCCTTCATCTTTCTTCAGTAAATTCAAGTTTGCTCTTCAAAATTGCAAAGGTGAGTGATATACTCAGATTTTCTAGCTGAAGCAAAGCAATACAAGCTGAGAAAATGCTAAGAAATCGATTACTGTAACCATGTATTCTTGCTTTTTAGTTTACAGTAAAAACAGTTTTGAGTTTTTTCTTTGTATGACCATATCTTCTTATTCCTATGTTGAAATTCGTTGACTCTTTTTTTATTTGAAAGTTAAAGTGTTCTACTACGTGGATACCAGTTTTCAGTTCAATCTGTAGTCGTTTGGTCATCTGTTTTATGCTTGTAAGTTGAACCCGAGATGGTTTTCAGGCTTGTGCACATTCCCGTTTTCTGAGTTGCTCCAAACATGGCCTGAGTCCATGTTTGAGACAGCGTATCTCTTTCATTTCCTATCGGAATTCATCAATTTTTATATTTGAAAGTTATAGTGTTCTACTATGTGCATACCAATTTTCCATTCAATCTGAGTTCGTTTGGTCATCTATTTCATGCATGTAAGTTGAACCCGAGATGGTTTTCAGACCTGGGCAGAATTCAACATGGCCTGAGTCCAGGTTTGAAATTTCATATCTTTACCATTTCATGTCAGAATTCAGTGAATCCTTTTCCAGTTCATAGATAAATTTTTCTTATTTGTGTGTATCAAATTTCAGACCATTCTGAGGTCATTAAGCCATTCAAATTATGTCTGAAAGTTGAACCCGGAGAAGATTTCCGACCTGGGTATTGTTTTTTTGCCTATGCAATTTTTTTTTGTTCTGCCTTGTTTTCCAGTTTGTTTTCCGACTTCTGCATCCTGTATTCTTGATCATTTTGAACTTTTTGAAGGCCATGAAGCCTATCCATAGGCGAGCCTAAATTTTAGTGAATTTGTGATTCGAAATTGAATCATTTTTGAAAGATTTCGAATGTCGGTTTTGGTGTTTTTCAATGATTTTCCTTGATTTCGAGCATGGGTTTTCCTAAATAATTTTGAAATGATTTTTAAAATAAATTGGTTTTGGAAATAATTATTATAAATTATATTAAAGCTATAAAATTATATATTCTCTATAATAAGAGAATTTCAAAAGTGTTTTTCAAAATGATTTCAATTTTTTTTAAAAAGCTTGTTTTCTCAAATAAATTATTTTTTATATAAAATACACTTTTTTGCACTATTCGAGCGTATGAGAAGGAGAATTAAATGATTTGTTAAAACACATGGTATGGGACATGTGTGTTTACTTTTTCGGTTAATTCTTGACTTGTCCATTTGAAAGTTTTGACCTTCGGGTCGTATTTGCCGATGAGATGAGGCAAATATTTTTTATTACTGATTTTGTTTTCTAGTGTGGTATTAACTAGCGGTTAGTAAACCATTAAGTGAGAACATGTGGTATGTGGCACACCGTTACCACTTTTCGGTTTCCTATATGAGAGTTTGTGACACATTCTCGAGTTATTGGCAGTACTGGACCTTCGGGTCATTTGTCCTTGGGGATGTTGTCCTTCGGGATGTTTTCCATTGAGACATATTTGTCCCTTGGGATGTGGTCCTTCAGGATGTTGTATCCTTCGAGATGTTGTCCTTTAGGATGTTTTTCCATTTGAGACGTGGGGCCTTATTTTGAGAGAACAGTACTTGGCGGGCTTCGGCCATTTTATAAGCACATGCTATCTTT
Organism: Allium fistulosum; assembly: GCA_030737815.1. NCBI lineage: Eukaryota > Viridiplantae > Streptophyta > Magnoliopsida > Asparagales > Amaryllidaceae > Allium > Allium fistulosum. Next base: position 1,362,041,987 of record CM060903.1, on the reverse strand, counting down.
TGTGATGATTTCCTTGGTTTATTTGTGATTTTCCAAGTGTATCGCCTTTAGACATTATTTGGCCATTTGAGTCGTTCTATACATTATCTGGCGATTACATCTTTGGAATTTTGAACTCCTTATTGAGTTCTATACTTTGAGATTTGGGTTTGCCAACCTTTGGCATTTATTTGAGATTTTTAATCTCTTTTTTAGGAGATATATGTTATTGCCATTATTTGGCGTATTTTGGAGATTTGGGATTTCTTTATTTTGGGAATATTTGTATTTGCCATTTTGGCGAGTGTGAGTTTTGGGATCTCCTACTTTGGAGTTATGGTTTGTAGAAACCATTATAGTGGCTTTTGGTATTATGCTGATGATATGAAGAATCCATTATACTTAGTTGTTTTTATTGATGAGTTTACCTATTTCGAGGATTTATACTTAGTGAAATTACATCATTTGAAGTATTGACATATTATTAGTGCTACTTCTTCTCATTCGAGAAGAATCGTCACCCCTTTACCTTATACTTCACTTATCATACTAATCAGTTGTTTAAGCTAGACTGACCCGTGTATTTTTATATATTCGGGTCAGACCGAGTTGTTTCAGGTTAGATACCTGTTATTAGACTTTGCTTTGCTATTTCCACCTTGGATATCTACTTATCTCTTTTTGTACTTTCGTTGTAGTTGCGACTCTGATATGTATCTATTATTTTGACTCGTTGTATATAGTGTGGTCTTTGTACCACTTCTGATGTATTATTTTGTATGGTACTGGGATGTATCAATGTATATGTATATATATGTTTGTTTGCTGTTCTGCGATGTGTTGTACATTTTGTTGTTGTATTTCGTTCTGATAGATCCGTTAGCCACTATAGTTTTGTATTAAGCATTTAGTGAATATGTCGATCCACTTGAGAAAGAAATTTTTTTAGAGCATTAAGTCGACGTATTTAGTAGATGTTTAAGACAAAGCTATAGGTGGTCGCTCCTAAACAGCCCTATTCTCCGCATTAGCAGACAGTATTACCCAGTAATACTCTTTTTTAATGTGGGTCTCGGGGTGGGACGTCATGGTTTGGCATCATAGCTGTGTTCTGAACAAATTATGATAAACACAGAACATAAATATATACTACGGTACGTCAAAGTACAATATAACTGTTACAAATTCCCTTAATCATCGTGTCCTTAACCTTTTCGTGTTCTTTGGGGTAGATATAAGTTGGGAATACGTCTAGGAATGCATTTTAATTCCGTAGTATTCCATAATTGAATTAATGATATCTACCATGTGAATAATATTTATCTTATCTTACTTTCAGCTTATGGCTGGAAGAGGTAGAGGTCGTCGCTCGGATGCTGGGCAATCTAGCGGCTCGCATCCAGACGGCGTTTGTATGTCTACCGATCAGTTTATGGAGTTATTTAGGAGCAATCAGCCTCCAGCTCCTACTCCATCGTCTCCTCCGCCCAAGTCTTCCTTTGCGCGCATGTGCAGTGATTTCTCCCATCTTGGAGGCAAGCCATTCAAAGGCTCCGAGACTGTTCTAGAGGTTCAGGCTTGGCTCCGTACGTGCGAGCGCATCTTCTCTCGCATGGATTTATCTGACCACCACCAAGTTCTTGTAGATAGAGTATGTTGCAAGAACATGCTCTTGACTAGTATGAGCTTCTTATTGCCGAGCTTGATGAGTCCACTCTCACCTAGACACAGTTTAGGGAACGATTCGAGCTTAAGTTTGTTCCCGAATCAGAGAAAGTCTTATTAGCTCGTCGCTTCCTCGAGTTGAAGCAAGGGAAATCCTCCGTTTCTGATTATGTATCTTCTTTCGAGGCCTTATCCAAGTATGGTCTCGAGTATATCAGCACATCATAAGAAGAATCTGAAGTTTGTTTCTAGTTTGAAGAAGTCTTTGATGCTCCAGCTCAAGTTATCTTTTGAGGAGTTAGTTGACTCGGCGCTTCACCTTGAAGCCGTTGAGAAAGAGAAGGACAATAGTGATGAGACTGAGGTTCGAAAGAACCCCAATAAGAAGAAGTTTCCTTTCCAGAAGTCCAAGTCCTTTCCTCGCAATAAGAAGAAGAAGTCTGTTGGTTCTAGCTCTTAACCTTGTGAAGCACCTCCTACTCAGAAGGGGTGTTTCAACTGTGGCTCTTCCGATCATTTGATCCATGACTATCTTAAGCCTCTAATTTGATGTTATTGCAAGAAGGAAGTTCATCGAGTTTCTTCTTGTCCTATTGCTCCGAGTAATACCAAGGCAGGCAAGCTGAATGTGGTGGATACTTCTGGTGGTTCTTCTCAACGCAGAGGTACTTCTCCTTCTATTCTTAAAGGTTCTTTATTGTTTCATGACCGTTCTATTTGAGTTCTCTTCGGTACAGGTGCATCACATTCATTAGCATCGAAGGAGCTCATCAATGCCATTCCTTTGGATGTTTCATGCTTGGTTACTTCATTGAGGATTGCGAATCCTATCGGGGGATCTGCAACCCTTAGCATGCTTTGTGAAGATGTCGAGATTGCTTTGTGTGGCTTTTCTTTCCGTGCGAATCTGCACGTTATTTCTTTTCTTGGCTTTGATATGATTTTGGCTATGGACTGGCTAATGCGATACGATGCTAGGATTATTTGTTCTAATAGAGTTTTATATCTTCGACATCCTGATTCATCCGCTCAGCTCTCTCTTGTTCTTCGAAATGTTGATGATAATTCCGAAGCATCTTTGTTTTCTCTTGACTCACGAGATGATGATGGTATATCTCGTATTCCTATTGTAACTTCGCTGATGTGTTTGAGCCTGTTTCGGGTTTGCCACCCAAGCGGGCGATTGAGTTCCGCATTGACCTCATTCCAGGCGCACAACTAGTTAGTCGTCCTCCCACGAGGATGTTTACAAAGGAAAATGAGGAACTTAAGAAGCAGTTGTTGGAACTTGAAGCTATGTAGTTTATCCAGTCTAGTTCTTCACCGTGGGGTGCCGCGATCGTTTTCGTGAAGAAGTATGATGGTACTCTTAGGCTTTGCATCGATTACCGCAAGCTTAACGAGTTAACCATTAAGAATAAGTATCCGTTGCCTAGGACCGACGATATATTCGATCAATTGAGTGGTGATAAGGTCTTTTCTCAACTTGACCTTGCCACTGGTTTTCATCAGCTATGAGTTGCGGAGGACAACATTCCTCTCACCGCATTCTGCACTCGATATGGTTCTTATGAGTGGCTTGTTATGCCGTTCGGTTTGACAAACACTCTTGCTTTCTTTGTTTATCTTATTAATCGAGTATTTCTGGAATATCTCGATAAGTTCGTCCTTGTGTTTATTGATGACATTCTTGTCTATTCTAAGTCTGAAGCCGATCATGCTCATCATTTGAGAATTGTTTTGAGTACCCTTCGTCAGCATCAACTCAAAGACAAATTCTCCAAGTGCCACTTTTAGGAGAATAAGGTGAAGTTCTTAGGCCAAGTTGTATCTTTTGAGGGTATTTCGGTCGATCCATCTAAGATCGAAGCAATTCAAAATTGGAAGAGGCTATAGAATGTTTCTGAGATTCATAGCTTCCTTGGATTGGCAGGTTATTACTGTCGATTCATCAAGGAATTTTCCCGCATCGTGCTTCCTCTTACTAGCCTTACCAGAAAAGGCGTTCGTTTCATTTGGTCTGATAAGTGTGAAGCTTCTTTTAAGCAGTTGAAGGAGTTTCTCACTAATGCTCCTATTCTTGTGGTTCCCGAAGGGAATCAAGATCTTATTGTCAACACCGATGCTAGTAGATGTGGCCTCGGTGCTGTGCTTATGTAGAGAGATCGAGTAGTTGCCTACGCTTCTAGGCAATTACGTCCAAATGAAGTTTGCTATGCCACTCACGATCTAGAGTTAGCCGCCATAGTCTTTGCCTTGAAGGTTTGGCGTCATTATTTTTTAGGCAGGCGCTTCATTCTCTATACTAATCACATATCGTTGAAGTGTCTGTTCACCCAGAAGGAGCTTAATATGCGGCAACAGCGTTGGCTCGAGTTCCTTGCCTCTTATGATTATGATATCCAGTACACTCCTGGAATGGGGAACCGAGTTACTAATGCGCTAAGTCGCAAACACTCGGCTATTGTTTCTATGATGTTAGCCGAGTGGGATGCTTTGGAGATTCTATCCCTTTGTGATATTCGTGATCGTGCTCCAGCTTCTAATTCTCCTATCTTATTATTTAGTTTGGAAGCTCAACCCAGCTTATTGGATCGTATTGCCGATGCTCAGCGGCAAGATCCAGATCTTGTGCCTCTTATTTAGATATGTAAGTCTGAATCCCGTGACAAGGAGTTGGGGGATTTCAGCATTGATATTCATGGTTGCCTTCGTAAGAAGAATCGATTGGTCATGCCTTATGATTCTGATCTTAGGCGGGACATTCCTGATGATTGTCACCGCTCTAAGTATACTATTCAACCCCGAAGTAGCAAGATGTATGCCGACATGAGACGCTTATATTTTTGGGAAGGCATGAAGCGTGATGTGGCAAGTTATGTGAGTAATTGCATGACTTGTCAACTCATTAAAGCCAAGCATCAGCGCCCTAGTGGTCTTCTTCAACCTCTTGAGGTCCCGTTGTGGAAATGGGATCAAATATGTATAGACTTCATTGATGGCCTACCTCGTTCAAGATCGGGCCATTGCAGTGTTTGGGTTATCATGGATTGCTTGACTAAATCTGCTTACTTCATTCCCATTAAATCTAATAGGACATCTTCTCATATAGCCAAGCTTTATATTAAGGAAATCATGAGACTTCATGGTATTCCTAGTTCTATTATTTGTGACCATGATCCACTCTTCACGAGTCATTTCTGGTGAAGTCTTCAGGAAGCTTTGGGAACAAAGCTTAATTTCAGCACAGCATATCGTCTGCAGTCCGATGGAAAGACTGAACGGGTGAACCATATTCTGGAGGATCTTTTCGTGCTTGTATTCTGGATTTTGGTGGTAGTTGGGAGGACCACCTACCGCTTGTAGAGTTCTCCTACAAAAACAGCTTTTAGTCCAGTATCGGTATGGCTCCTTTCGAAGCCCTATACGGAAGGCCATGTCGATCACCTTCTTGTTGGTTGGAATCCGAGGAGAAACTGATTTTAGGCCCCGATTCTATTCATGAAGCTTCATAGAAGATTGTTCTTATCCGTCAGAGAATGAAAGAGGCATAAAGCCATAAGAAATCCTACACGGACAACCGTAGGAAGCCACTCGAGTTCTCCATTGGTGACCTTGTGTATATTTGTGTATCTCCATTGAAGGGGGTAATGCGTTTCAGTAAGACTGTGAAATTGGCTCCTCGATTTATAGGACCGTTTCCTATTACTGAACGTATTGGCCCTTTTGCAGATAGAGTTTCACTTCCAGCTCATCTATCTGGCGTTCATGACATGTTTCACGTCTCTCAGCTTCGAAAGTGTCTTCAAGATTTAGATTCTATTATTGATTCTCGTAATCTACAAGAGCTTGAGATCTCACCTGATCTATCCATAATGCAGCAGCCTATTCGTGTTCTTGCTTCGGAGGTGAGACGCCTTCGAAATAAGGACCTACCGCTCGTGAAAATTCAATGGTCCGCAAATCCCAATGAGTGTACTTGGAAAACCAGAGAATTTATCGAGTGATCCTACCCTGGTTTTCTATCTTCTCATATCGATGGTGAGAATTTTAAACTCAATCTATCTATTTCTTTTGCTTGATTCAATAATTTGTGTTGAAATAGCTACTTGTTTAGCAAGTTATTAATTGCGAAGTGCAACCGCTTGTGTTAGCACGCAAAGTGTGTATCTCTTGTGTTGACTTGCAAAGTACAAGTCAATTGCTTGCATATTTGGATGTGATTATTTATGCTATTATTATTGTGGTTGCTTTGACTTTGTTAAATATGTAAATGAGCATTAAACCTAGATATAAGTCATGAAGTATTAATTGAAGTTTTATTATGTTGGTGAAGAACATTTTTGGATGCTACACTTGACATTAAGCAGATATTTTATTATCGGTATCTCACCTTTTATGACAATTAGAGATAGTCTGACCCGGGTATTATTTTAATGCTTGGGTCAAATCGAGACTTGGCAGGTTATAAGGACCTTTGGCTTTGGATGTGAGCTAGCTTAATAATTTTATTTTGATGTCATTTACATTTTGATGTACCATTTGAGCCTTGTATATATGTTTGTTGATGTTGATCTTTTATAGATATGCATATTTGCGACATGGTAGTGGTTTGGCTATATACGTATATAGAGTTGAGTCTATTATTTTTTCTTGTAGACACGTTCTTTTGAGAAGTTATTGGTGTGTATTATTTCCATTGCGATTTCTAATTCTATGTTGTATATTACATTGTGTATTGTTCTGAATTAGATTAACCATTGTATTATTGCTTTGCGCCTGGATCAGATATGTCAAATTACCCCTTGTAAAAAAGAAATAAAATTTAGTCACATTATTCGACATATTTGATACTCGCCTAAAGCAATTTTACAGATGGTCGCATCTAGCCAACCCTATTCTCTGCACTAAAGATAGTATTACTCTATAATACTCTTTATTGGTGTGGGTCTCAGGGCGGGGCATTATAGCTTAGTATCAGAGTATTGGTTTAGAACAATATAGGATATAAGAAACACTAATCGTGGCATAAATAGACTTAGAGTCCTGTCCCTTGGATGTGTTGGGTAGAGTTTAGGATGTATTTCTAATTAAAATAGAAGTATAAATGATTATTGGGAATAATCATTGGGACATATTTGTGAAAGTTTTAAATTACTTTATAAATTATTTTATAAAATGGATTTAAAAGTTAAGTGTTGTGTAGTTATGTCCTAATCCGTTAGTGATTAGAGTTGCGCAACAGAAGCTGGCAGGCTATTTCTGTTGAGCCCAGTAGTAGATGCTTATTTATATTTGGTTGTCTGATGTATGCATGGATGAATGGATGTATTCTAAATTTTCTATTAATAGATTTTCCATTATATGAAGATATATAGATTGATAAAAGAGTATTTGGAAATTAGTTTCGTGTTAAATTGCCCGTTAAGTGCATTAAGGATTCTAATCGGTGTGCATGTACAACTTTATCGATAGGGATTCATAAACACTTCGATGAGACAGCTAGACATAGTGTTTTGAGTTTTCTTATTTTATAAATGTTTTACAAAATAGGTCTATATCTATAAATATGGGTATTTGGTAAATTGTTTTAATAACCTATTGAACTTTCTTGTTTAGAAACAACCATAAGTGTACATGTTTTGTCGCTCTTTGTTGTTAATCAGTTTCTTAACTTAGTTCAGAAATAAATAATATCTTCTTATTATAAACTTATGTTTGGTAAGTAAAAGACAATTATGGATTCTAAAAAGGAGCAATTGTATATATATAAATTATGTGTATCCATATATATATATATATATTTGAACTGATTTCTAAAACAAGAAGGATTCAAATTTTGGTTTATATAAATATATGAATATTGTACACTTTGTTTCCTAATCAAATCTTTGTAACTAGTATGTTAGTTATTTATGTAAAATGTATTATATTTTAGTATTTAAATAATAGAAAGGATTTTATTGATTTTGAATTACGGTTTCAAAATTATAAATTTAAGTTGTTTATAAACAATTGTTAGAGTAAAAATTTGGGTTTGGAAATTAAGTTTATGGTTTCATAAATAAACAGGTACTTATATACATGGCTTTCAGAATATGGTTTGTGAACTTTATATTTTATATATATTCGGGAATTTGGAATAACAATACATACATATATACATATAATAGTAATTTGATATATAAATCGGATTGTGGTTTATTTTATTTAAAGAGAAATTTATTTTCAAGAAAATCTATGTTAAATAAAAATTTGTGGTTTAGAAAATTTTATTCATAACTTTAAGAGATGTTTTATATGTATTGGTTTTGATGACGGTTGTAGCCATTGAGCATTAGCAATAGCAAAGATCAATGGCGAGGCAATGTTGATTTTTATGATATACATCGCAACCATCTAACAAAGCGATTTGCTATAAATAAATGGCATGGAAACGTCATTATATTACTTTTGATATTTGTGAAATTGTTGTGATGTTTGTGCTTTGTTGTGTATACCATTTCATGATTTAATTTAATGATAATTTTGAGTTCTAATTTAAAAGAAGTTGAAACTGAAGATGTAAGAAATTGTGTAATTTGTTTTGGAATTTCAAAGTAAGGGGTTGATTTGAAAAGAAAGTTTAAATTTTATAACTAATGATTTGGAATTTAAATGGATAAATCTTTTATTTGAATTGGTGAATAAATACCATAAGAAGCTAGTATATTGTTTGAAGAATATAGAGTTAGAAAATTATTTTGAAGAAGAGATTTATCAGAAATCAAATCATTTAAATTTGAAAGGGAGTTTGGAGCTTAAACTATAAATTTGTATAAGACCAATATTTTGAGGACCTTAGTTCTATAATATGGGGAGTGCTAATAATCAATGTAGTATTACCAATTGGTTTAAATGCTCTCGGGCAACGCTTCATCGAATATTGTACAACTCATTGAATATAATGTTTGAGTGGTACTTATTAGCCCATTAGTGAATACACGAATTACATCGGGTAGTATGGGATGCCTTGGTTAAATTCATGTGATTGCTTTTATTAAGTAACTAACACTTTAGAGTTATATTCTCTTTCGTTGTTTGGTGGGAACAATAGATCCTTAAGAGAATATAGTTCAGGTTTTCCAATATAAGGAAAATTCTTTTGGTTTGATTATTAGATGTAACTTCTTATTAGAAGTTAGTTGCTAGTTTATAAACTTCAAATGAAGAAATTTGATTAAATGGAATTATAAATGAGTCATGCTTGAATAATTGTGATTTTCAACTTATAAAAATGTGTGTGTGTATATATAAAATTCTTTGAAATGATGTTTGGCTGCTAAGAGCATCTTCAATGCAAATAGGATGTGATTTCAATTAAATCCTATGTGTCAAGGGATAAATCACAATGTTATCTCAATGTAATTTCTAAAAATTAAACATCACATTAAAAACAAGAAAACTACTCCAATGCAAATGTATTTATTGAAAAAAAATTGACTATGTGTTCCAATCAAAATTTAAATAAATAAAAATAATAGATAAAAAATTAGTTCATTATGAATATTTATTACTTCACATTGTGAAGTGCAATGTCTAAAACTAGACATTGCACTAGACAATGTCTAATAATTGTTTTGCCAAGTCATCATAACATTGTCATTAACATTGGCATTGGAGATGAAAATTTGAACTAAATTAAATGTTGATGATGTGTACTTGACATTACATCAAAATAGCTCATGGGTTGGAGATGCTCTAATTATTGTTTCTATGGAATTTAAGAACTATGATTAAACGATGTGGTAATCCCAAGTGGTTATGGAACAATCGGGATCACCTTATTGATTAATTGTATGACTTGTTTTATAGAATATTTGAGTAAGTGGAGCATACTGACTTATAGTAAATGTTCAAGTAAACTTGAGTGGTTATGGGATGCACGGGCGTTACTCGAACGATTGCCATTGGAAGGTATTTAAAACTATTGTCACGACATGTGAAGTGCATGACATTTGTGTTGACTTGCGAATAGCAGTCATTTGTGATAGGACTGGGTTCTAGACTTGCAAAGTGTAGGTAGACTTGTGAAGTGCAGTAATTTGTGTTGAACTGCGAAGGCCAATCATTTGTAGTAGACCTTGGCCCTAGACTCGCGAAGTGCGGTCATTTTTGTAGACAAGTGAAGTGCATGCCTTTGAATATTCGACGAGCGAAGTGCTGTCTTTTGTGTTGGTTTGCGAAGTGCATGCCATTATTGATATGTTGGATTTATAACTTGCTTTCATGCTAGTTTATTATGGTGATGTGTTAATTGTTATCTTGAGTGTGATGGATGATGATAGTAGTAATAGGATGATTTTAAAATATGATAAATCCATTAGAATATTTTAAAGTGAAGTACAATTTGCAAAGTGCAATTTGCGAAGTATAATTTCTGAAGTACAAATTTTTAGAGAAGTTAATCTTTGTTTTAAATGGTATAATTTTGTGAAGCCCAAAATTATGGAGAAATCAATTGTTGGAAAAGATTAGATAAAGACCATGTAACGACCCGTAAATTTCAACTGTTTTAATAACGTGATTAGTTGAAATTTTGTGAAATTTTTAAAACGATAAAATTTTGAAATATAAATTTGATATTTGGAATACGTCTAATTAAACATAGAACTGGTAAATTTTCGTCCGAAATTATGAAAGTTTATTTCGCGCGTAAATTTACTTCAATTTAATCAGTTAAAAAGCGTTGAAAATAAAATGTTTCCGAAACCTAAATATTTTTATATAGAAAAATTCTAAACCATCTTCTGAACAAAACGTCATTTTTCGTTTTTCAAAATTCGGACATCTTTGGCTCCGTCGATCTTATTTTTCAGTGTTTTTCTTGCACTTTCCGCTAATAGAAAATTCGAATTTTATAATTCGATCGTACCACTGATATCTTTATACCGTTTTGATCGTCTCATCGTGCTGATCTCCATAGTCTGTTTGTTTGGGTGTTTCGGGGTCCGATAAGTCACGAAAACCGTGAAACGGTCAACCGTATCGGTTCCAAATTTTTGACTTTTAAACTTCTGTTTGCCATTCATTGTTCACCGTGTATAGCCCTATAGCCATTGTCTTTAATTATTCCAGCTGTGTGCATTTATATTTATTAAATGCATACTTGACTTTTGTAATTCCGAGGGGATATATGTTTATATCTATTCGTTTTCTATCCTCTGGTTTCTTTTCTCTTTAGTCTTCAAAAAGAAAATTTTGTACAGAAGCTTTGTTATATTTATTTCTGCTTGCTGCTGCTCATCCTTCCAGAGACCAACGCGAGGCCAATTCTCCTTCTTCCACTCTTCTCTTGTCGCCGTGAGCCTCATGCAACGATGGCCTCCCTGTTCTCTTCCCCATGCTTGTATCTCCTCCGGCCTATCACCGATCCCCACGGCAGCCACCGCCCTGCCTCCTCTCGACCCAAAACACTGAGCCCTCCGCCTCGACAACCACCACCGAAACCTTCCACCCCTCCTCCGATCTCTCACCTCCGTCTGACTACAACAACACACCCGTTCCTCCCCCTTGCCTTCCGTCACCTCAGCCGAGCCAACCACCACGTTCTGACCCCACCTCGTTCTCTCTTCCCCACACTTTACGTCCACCACTGCAGCTCCGACCTCCCACCCTCGCTGCGACCCAAAGCTTCACTTTCCAGATCTTCCCTCCTCTCAAACCCGTCTCACTTGAAATCACCACCCGGCATGCCGATCCACTTCACCATCCCATTCACCTCCAACATGCCACCATCATCCTCCATCTCGGCCGAGTGTCACCGCACAACCCATTAAGGCCGAACAACCTCCTCCTCAATAGAATTCCAATGGCCGAGACACTCCACCCTTCAAAGCGTTTCCGAGACCCGTGCTAGCCATAGCCTGTCCCCTCTTTAGTATATAAGGTATTCTATATTTATATTATGTCTTTGTACAGGTTTTATATATAATCGCATTAGTTTGGGTTATATAAGTTTAATTATAGGTTTGTCTTATATATTTTTATATACTGTTGTTATAGTATTGGATATGGGTTGAAACAAATTTTGATGTATACTAGTATATATTGTTTTGTATACGGTGCTATGCTTACAGTATATTGTATATGTTGTTTATAGAAATTTTATTTAATTTGTTAGTTAAATATAAAGGTTTACATTAGCACGTATATATTATATCTAACGTATGTTATTATATATTTGTTAGTTTGTACCTATATATATATACTTGGGTTTGGATCATTGTAGTTCACATATGTAAATTTTTAGGACAGTCTATATAAATGCTAGTTTTACGTTAGATAAGTTTAGTTTTTCGTATGTTAGCTTACCTCTGTTTGTAGTTTGTTTGTTTTGTATATGTATATAAGCTGCTTTGCTTTGTCTGGAAATTGCAGTAGAATATAGTTTGTAAAGGTAAATATAATTGTTTGCATAGCTCATATTAATATACAGTATATATATCTAGACGCGAGTTATTATTGTCTCCATTTTAGCCGCTGGTTCATATTTCAGTTTGTATTGCAAGTTACTACATTTTAAAAGTAGTATTGTATGGGTTTTTTTAAAAAGAAAAAAAAATCAAATAAAGTAGTTTTCGTTTATATGTTGAAAGCAGCTGTACCAGTTTTTTGTTTTTGTTTTTTTTAGACGTGTTGGTTTGTATATATATTTATTTCTAGTTTTACATATAAAGTTTACTTTAGTTTGTACATCATTGGTAGCTTACATGTCGAGTTGATGGGTCTAAGTAAGTTTATATTTAAGTTGCAGTAGCTTGATGAATACGTATATATAAGTTGAGATATGGTTGTTTTAAGCCCGTTACTTTGTATTATATTTTATATATAAAGTACGCATGTACATATTATAGGTTATATAAAAATTTATGTTCGGGTTTTATATGCATAAGTATATTAGTATATATATTAGTTCAGGTATTTTGATTTGGATTTGATGTGTAAATATGTATATATATATAAAAAAATGATTTTGAAATTTTATAGTATTTCAGTGCATTTGGCTTAAAAAAAATTTGAAACATACATATAAATATAATAATAATGTGTATATTTTCAGTTTATATCAAAACTGATTATCTTATCCTTCGATCCAGTTCTGATTGGTTTCGTCAAATTTCGATTTATCAGCTTTGATCGTTGATTTCGTGTCCATCGTGCTTTGTTGGAAATTCGTGCTTGGATTTCGTAACTCTACTTCATTGTCTATCTCTCTAGCCTCGAAAGGTGAGCACTCACTCACGATTAACGTTCTTTTATTTATTAAATTTGATTTCAATTGAAACGAAAATTGAAATATGCTGTTGTTAGTTATTTGCACTGTTTTATATGCTATCACCTGTATCAGTTTACTTATGACATCTTACACCATTAACTGTTAATTATGAAATGATAATCTAGTTTGGCTGATAATTGATTGATTGTTCGATGTTTATATTGGACGTTAATTTGGTAATGTTAAGTGATTAATAGTATGCAGAATTGAAATTGATATAGGATAGTTAACAATTTTAAAACTGATTTATCTGTTAAATTTGATTAGTGAATATGACCTCTTTTAATTTTTAATTTAATTGACATGTAGAATAGTGATAATTACACTTTGAACCATCGACGTATGTTGGATTAATTGTTGTAGTATAAAATTGTAATTGAATGACAAGTGAAAACCGTAATGTAATAATCCTTAATCTACATGAAATGATAGTGTAGATTCTAGAAATAATTATATTAATTCGTACAAATAACAATGCGAATTGATACGGTTAATTCGGGATTATTTGAATTGATTATTGGATTGTTATTGATTGTTGTTATTGCTTGTTTATTTACTTTGACACCATCCCAGTTACCACACTGCAAGTTCCCTTTGTTATGTTTTGATTTTGAATTGAATTGGAATCGGGTTGAAATGATAAATACCCAAATTAAACTTTGACCTAGGACAGAGAATTAAATAAAACCCGATTGGTCAATAATTTGATTTAAAAATAAAACGAAGATTTTATTTGAATAAATAATATGGTTTTTAATGAAGTTGAAATTTGAATTTTGATGAAAGGAAAATGTTAATATTTAATAATCTGAAACAAAATATTAATAATGTAATTGATGAAAGAATGTTGTTTAATTTGAGAAATGATTATAATTAAGTTTGAAATTATTAAACTTTGAGATGATTTAATAATTAAGTTTGAAATTATAATTAAGTTCGAAATTGTTAAACTTTGAAATTATTTAATAATTAAGTTTTGAATTATTTAATAATTAAATAAGATTGAATTATTTAATGATTAAATTTAATTGGATTCTTTAATAAGAAAATTTGATTTTTTGAATAAGTGAATTTTACTTCGTGATAATTGAAATTGAGTTTCTTTATTAATTAAGCTTGGAAAATTATTTAAGTAAGTAAATAAGTTAAATTGAATTCTTTATCAAGAAATAAAATGTGATTTATTGAAATTAATGTAAGACTTGAAATTTAAAGAATTTGATTTGATGAATTTAATTTAATTCAAATTGTAAGTTTTGAAATAAGGAAGTTGAATTTAAATAATGGATTTAATGAATTGGAAATTTAATAGAAATTGTTTTGAATGGCAGATTTACTTAATGAATATTGAATGAAATAGATAAATGTATTTAAATTGATTTGAATGAAATTAAATTGATTTAAATGATTTTGGAATGAAACTTATTTACGAACTTGAACCAATATTTGAATTGTTTAAATAGAAATTGAAATTGTATTATAGGATTTTGAAATGGTAATTTGAAAGTTTTGTAACGTAAATTATGGAAATTGATTTAGAAAGGCAAATGAAATGTTGGTTTACGAATTGAAATTGAAATTGAAATTGATTTGGTTTTGAAATAAATAAATGACCAATCGGTGTAAAAATTTCGAAGGTTATTAAAGAGACCGGAATCGGTTATGGATATACTCTCTATCTAAACCGAAAACCACTTTAATAACTATACGCGGAGTGATGATCCAGAATGAAGTGGCTGGAATGATGTTCGTGATGACTGAAGAAAGAGAACGATGATGGATAACCTTGACACTTGTGTCAAATTGGAAATGACTAAAACAGGAGCCGTGCCGGGCCAATGGAGGATTAGCTACCTCAAGTGGACACACTTCTTCGAACTACTCATTACTTGTTGTCGATTGGTGCACCCTTGATTTTGGGAGTGTTGTTTCACGGTGTTGCGGGCGCTGCGGCGTTGCGTTCTCACCAGTCCGGATCAGGCAAATGGTAGTATCACTACCTTGGGTATTGCCTCATGTGCCTTGTCATACTTGTATTCCCTATTCGCGACCACTACGAATTTGTTTTGTACCTTTAGTATATGGATTGCCCTCTGGTGACTTCCGGTTTTGGGGAAACTACGGTCTTGTATATGCTTTTGGGAATAAAAATGTGTTAAGGGTGGAATGGGCCATGACTTAACACTATTTTGATATCTTATTATTACTGATAGACATTATCTACTTATCGTACACTACTACATAGTAGATAGTTTAACGGATCCTTAAAGGATGGTTATTCCAAACATCCTTTGAGTTACTTGTATTTCAATTGCTATTTCACTTGAGTTGGATTTATTAATATAAGAATGTTAATCCTGACTCGAGTGTCTTGTGTTTTGCTTTACGCTCGGGTCAGACTGAGTGTACCAGTATTCGAGACTCACCTTTGAAGTTGGAGCTATGCTTGAAGATCCAGCCATCTATTCTCCTTTCAGTACTCGATGATTCCAGTGATGTATTCTGATTTATATCTAATGTATCGTGTTACTCTTCCGTTGTATCTGGTTTAACTCTGATGTATCGTATTACTCTTCTGTTGTAAACTCTGATGTATCTTATATATTCATATAGTAGCTTCATGAACTACTATCTCTTTTATCTCCGCTGCATTTATTACTCTGTGTCTGTGATCTGTGATTATATTTATTTACTGTATATGTTCAGTTTTGCCAAATTTAAATTAACAGCGCGGTATTTTGAGCAATTCAACTCCGGCATGAGTGTCTACCTATACACTTATAATGGATGCGAATGGTCCAAAATAGCGGGTCGTTACAGTTGGTATCAGAGCTTTGGTAGCTCTAGGCAAAACTCAACATATAGGGTAAATGTATTTACAGAATCACACTCATTCGAGTTTCAATCTCTTCCTTTGACTCAATTCCTTTGAATTTGGAACGTTCCCCTCGGTTTCAAAATTCATTCGTGTCCTTCACTATTCGTCTTCTTTCAATTCTGGAGCACCCCATAACTCCATTTTGAATGATATCTATAATAGATCGGCAGTCTCGCCAATCTTCGAATGATTCGTAAAGGAGCAAAACTCCTTTACAATAGGCATTGATTTGCCGGAGATTTCTGTATCCTCGGTTTACGATGCTATCTATCTCCTGCTATACCTGAATTCTATTTCTTGAGATCGGATGTTGATTTACCTCGAAATTCAGCATCGATCTTATTATTAAGGTCATGGTCGATCCGGTTAAGGTTGCTCGTAAATTTAATAAGCTTATCTGTCTCCCGATTCTGTTAATATAATTATCTTATCTCCTGTTCCAAACTTATCTTCGAATCAAATTTCTCTTTGATTTGAGTCCATCAAATTTGAAACCCTATCCTTATTTTGAATATTCATTACTGTATCGTCGAGCAAAGAAATGTATCTGTAAACTAATATATAAATGTTTTAAATATATGCTGTGTTGTTTGAGTTGTTGATGTTGATTTGGGTTTTCGATCGATTCGTCTGATCAACGCTATCGATAGAATTTCCAAAACGCTTGAACAGAGCAAACTGACACAATATTATATTTTAATTTTGGTAAATGGAATAAATTTTGAATAATTATATTATATATATATATAAGTATGATTTTCTGAATTTTGATAGTTAATTGAATTGTTTGTTAATAAATAATATCGGATTTTAAATATGTCACCTCAACCAATGGCTTTTGTCTCATGTATAAATAATTGAAATAAAAAAAACATGGTTTATAATTTATTTGAGAATTGTAATGAATTTAAATCAAAAATTTGAGAATTTAATTTTCGACGATTTCAAACTTTGGTTTTAAAGTTTTAAAGGTGTATAATATAAAGTATTTTCGAATAGAAATCGTTTTCAAAGAATTTTAAAATGTTGAAATCAGTGCTCTTCTCTTTGTCGCTGGAAAATAATTTCGGTGATGGCGGCCGCATCATCGACATTCATTTTCGAGTTTCGAAGTGAAGATACTATTCTGTAGCTTTGCTACGGTTTGTTTTGAAAAATATTTTGATTTGAATTTCTTCGGTATAATTTGATTTATATATATATATGGGTATCTTATTTTAAAATTTAATTTGATTTGATATAAATATATTATATATATCTCTGAATTGTTTAAAGTTAATCGGAAATCTAATTCTTAAATTTTGTTAAAGGATGATTTTAATTATAAATTAAACCAAAATTTGGAATAAAAATTTAAACTTGAATAATTGAATTTGAAAATTTTAGTTGTATATTGTTCAACTGCATTCTAATACAACTTACCAAAATCATTCAGAAGTTGAATATGTAATTGGATAATATACAATATAAGAAAATTTTATAAATAAAATTTGAGTGTTTATAATAAATGTTATACACTAAATTTTGATTTTAAAGATGTTAATAGAGTTAGATAGGATAATAAGTAAACTCAGTTAATAATGAAATAAATTTGTTTTGAAAGAATAAATAAATTGAAATTTGATCAACATATGAAAATACCTTGAATTTAAAAGAAATTAATAGATGTAAATTAATTTAAATCGAAACTTTTATGTTTTAAATTAATTTATATGGGTTAAATATATGTGAGTGGATATATTAAGTAGAATAAATTTAATAGTAATTTGGAATAAAGAAGAATTTAAAATTGTTGAAGAAAATATGATTATAATAAAAGACTATTCAAAATTTATGGTTTTAGAAATTGTAAATTGAAGAAAATGGGATAATAAGATAATGAATTTAGAAATAGTTGAGATTGATTTTAGTGAAATCAAATGGATTAAATCAATTATTGAATATCAATTAATTTAAATTTGAATTTATAGGGTTGAAATTAATTGTTATTTTGTATTTCAAATCTGTTTTCTTTCTGGTTGTTTCTATTCTCCTACCTCGTTCCTTTTCGGGGACGAAAAGTATTGAGTGGGGGAGAGTGTAATGACCCGTAAATTTCAACTGTTTTAATAACGTGATTAGTTGAAATTTTGTGAAATTTTTAAAACGATAAAATTTTGAAATATAAATTTGATATTTGGAATACGTCTAATTAAACATAGCAACTGGTAAATTTTCGTCCGAAAATATGAAAGTTTATTTCGCGCGTAAATTTACTTCAATTTAATTAGTTAAAAAGCGTTGAAAATAAAATGTTTCCGAAACCTAAATATTTTTATATAGAAAAATTCTAAACCATCTTCCGAGCAAAACGTCATTTTTCGTTTTTCAAAATTCGGACATCTTTGGCTCCGTCGATCTTATTTTTCAGTGTTTTTCTTGCACTTTCCGCTAATAGAAAATTCGAATTTTATAATTCGATCGTACCACTGATATCTTTATACCGTTTTGATCGTCTCGTCGTGCTGATCTCCGTAGTCTGTTTGTTTGGGTGTTTCGGGGTCCGATAAGCCACGAAAACCGTGAAACGGTCAACCGTATCGGTTCCAAATTTTTGACTTTTAAACTTCTGTTTACCATTCATTGTTCACCGTGTATAGCCCTATAGCCATTGTCTTTAATTATTCCAGCTGTGTGCATTTATATTTATTAAATGCATACTTGACTTTTGTAATTCCGAGGGGTTATATGTTTATATCTATTCGTTTTCTATCCTCTGGTTTCTTTTCTCTTTAGTCTTCAAAAAGAAAATTTTGTACAGAAGCTTTGTTATATTTATTTCTGCTTGCTGCTGCTCATCCTTCCAGAGACCAACGCGAGGCCAATTCTCCTTCTTCCACTCTTCTCTTGTCACCGTGAGCCTCATGCAACGTTGGCCTCCCTGTTATCTTCCCCATGCTTGTATCTCCTCCGGCCTATCACCGATCCCCACGGCAGCCACCGCCCTGCCTCCTCTTGACCCAAAACACTGAGCCCTCCGCCTCGACAACCACCACCGAAACCTTCCACCCCTCCTCCGATCTCTCACCTCCGTCTGACTACAACAACACACCCGCTCCTCCCCCTTGCCTTCTGTCACCTCAGCCGAGCCAACCACCACGTTCTGACCCCACCTCGTTCTCTCTTCCCCACACTTTACGTCCACCACTGCAGCTCCGACCTCCCACCCTCGCTGCGACCCAAAGCTTCACTTTCCATATCTTCCCTCCTCTCAAACCCGTCTCACTTGAAATCACCACCCGGCATGCCGATCCACTTCACCTTCCCATTCGCCTCCAACATGCCACCATCATCCTCCATCTCGGCCGAGTGTCACCGCACAACCCATTAAGGCCGAACAACCTCCTCCTCAATAGAATTCCAATGGCCGAGACACTCCACCCTTCAAAGCGTTTCCGAGACCCTTGCTAGGCATAGCCTGTCCCCTCTTTAGTATATAAGGTATTCTATATTTATATTATGTCTTTGTACAGGTTTTATATATAATCGCATTAGTTTGGGTTATATAAGTTTGATTATAGGTTTGTCTTATATATTTTTATATACTGTTGTTACAGTATTGGATATGGGTTGAAACAAATTTTGATGTATACTAGTATATATTGTTTTGTATAAGGTGCTATGCTTACAGTATATTGTATATGTTGTTTATAGAAATTTTATTTAATTTGTTAGTTAAATATAAAGGTTTACATTAGCACGTATATATTATATCTAACGTATGTTATTATATATTTGTTAGTTCGTACCTATATATATATACTTGGGTTTGGATCATTGTAGTTCACATATGTAAATTTTTAAGACAGTCTATATAAATGCTAGTTTTACGTTAGATAAGTTTAGTTTTTCGTATGTTAGCTTACCTCTGTTTGTAGTTTGTTTTGTATATGTATATAAGCTGCTTTGCTTTGTTTGGAAATTGCAGTAGAATATAGTTTGTAGAGGTAAATATAATTGTTTGCATAGCTCATATTAATATACAGTATATATATCTAGACGCGAGTTATTATTGTCTCCATTTTGGCCGCTGGTTCATATTTCAGTTTGTATTGCAAGTTACTACATTTTAAAAGTAGTATTGTATGGGTTTTTTTAAAAAGAAAAAAAATCATATAAAGTAGTTTTCGTTTATATGTTGAAAGCAGCTGTACCAGTTTTATTTTTTTATTTTTTTTAGACGTGTTGGTTTGTATATATATTTATTTCTAGTTTTACATATAAAGTTTACTTTAGTTTGTACATCATTGGTAGCTTACATGTCGAGTTGATGGGTCTAAGTAAGTTTATATTTAAGTTGCAGTAGCTTGATGAATACGTATATATAAGTTGAGATATGGTTGTTTTAAGCCCGTTACTTTGTATTATATTTTATATATAAAGTACGCATGTACATATTATAGGTTATATAAAAATTTATGTTCGGGTTTTATATGCATAAGTATATTAGTATATATATTAGTTCAGGTATTTTGATTTGGATTTGATGTGTAAATATGTATATATATATATAAATGATTTTGAAATTTTATAGTATTTCAGTGCATTTGGCTTAAAAAAAATTTGAAACATACATATAAATATAATAATAATGTGTATATTTTCAGTTTATATCAAAACTGATTATCTTATCCTTCGATCCAGTTCTGATTGGTTTCGTCAAATTTCGATTTATCAGCTTTGATCGTTGATTCCGTGTCAATCGTGCTTTGTTGGAAATTCGTGCTTGGATTTCGTAACTCTACTTCATTGTCTATCTCTCTAGCCTCGAAAGGTGAGCACTCACTCACGATTAACGTTCTTTTATTTATTAAATTTGATTTCAATTGAAACGAAAATTGAAATATGCTGTTGTTAGTTATTTGCACTGTTTTATATGCTATCACCTGTATCAGTTTACTTATGACATCTTACACCATTAACTGTTAATTATGAAATGATAATCTAGTTTGGCTGATAATTGATTGATTGTTCGATGTTTATATTGGACGTTAATTTGGTAATGTTAAGTGATTAATAGTATGCAGAATTGAAATTGATATAGGATAGTTAACAATTTTAAAACTGATTTATCTGTTAAATTTGATTAGTGAATATGACCTCTTTTAATTTTTAATTTAATTGACATGTAGAATAGTGATAATTACACTTTGAACCATCGACGTATGTTGGATTAATTGTTGTAGTATAAAATTGTAATTGAATGACAAGTGAAAACCGTAATGTAATAATCCTTAATCTACATGAAATGATAGTGTAGATTCTAGAAATAATTATATTAATTCGTACAAATAACAATGCGAATTGATACGGTTAATTCGGGATTATTTGAATTGATTATTGGATTGTTATTGATTGTTGTTATTGCTTGTTTATTTACTTTGACACCATCCCAGTTACCACACTGCAAGTTCCCTTTGTTATGTTTTGATTTTGAATTGAATTGGAATCGGGTTGAAATGATAAATACCCAAATTAAACTTTGACCTAGGACAGAGAATTAAATAAAACCCGATTGGTCAATAATTTGATTTAAAAATAAAACGAAGATTTTATTTGAATAAATAATAAGGGTTTTAATGAAGTTGAAATTTGAATTTTGATGAAAGGAAAATGTTAATATTTAATAATCTGAAACAAAATATTAATAATGTAATTGATGAAAGAATGTTGTTTAATTTGAGAAATGATTATAATTAAGTTTGAAATTATTAAACTTTGAGATGATTTAATAATTAAGTTTGAAATTATAATTAAGTTCGAAATTGTTAAACTTTGAAATTATTTAATAATTAAGTTTTGAATTATTTAATAATTAAATAAGATTGAATTATTTAATGATTAAATTGAATTGGATTCTTTAATAAGAAAAATTGATTTTTTGAATAAGTGAATTTTACTTCGTGATAATTGAAATTGAGTTTCTTTATTAATTAAGTTTGGAAAATTATTTAAGTAAGTAAATAAGTGAAATTGAATTTCTTTATCAAGAAATAAAATGTGATTTATTGAAATTAATGTAAGACTTGAAATTTAAAGAATTTGATTTGATGAATTTAATTTAATTCAAATTGTAAGTTTTGAAATAAGGAAGTTGAATTTAAATAATGGATTTAATGAATTGGAAATTTAATAGAAATTGTTTTGAATGGCAGATTTACTTAATGAATATTGAATGAAATAGATAAATGAATTTGAATGAAATTAATTTAAATGATTTCGGAATGAAACTTATTTACGAACTTGAACCAATATTTGAATTGTTTAAATAGAAATTGAAATTGTATTATAGGATTTTGAAATGGTAATTTGAAAGTTTTGTAACGTAAATTATGGAAATTGATTTAGAAAGGCAAATGAAATGTTGGTTTACGAATTGAAATTGAAATTGATTTGGTTTTGAAATAAATAAATGACCAATCGGTGTAAAAATTTCGAAGGTTATTAAAGAGACCGGAATCGGTTATGGATATACTCTCTATCTAAACCAAAAACCACTTTAATAACTATACGCGGAGTGATGATCTAGAATGAAGTGGCTGGAATGATGTTCGTGATGACTGAAGAAAGAGAACGATGATGGATAACCTTGACACTTGTGTCAAATTGGAAATGACTAAAACAGGAGCCGTGTCGGGCCAATGGAGGATTAGCTACCTCAAGTGGACACACTTCTTCGAACTACTCATTACTTGTTGTCGATTGGTGCACCCTTGATTTTGGGAGTGTTGTTTCACGGTGTTGCGGGCGCTGCGGCGTTGCATTCTCACCAGTCCGGATCTGGCAAACGGTAGTATCACTACCTTGGGTATTGCCTCATGTGCCTTGTCATACTTGTATTCCCTATTCGCGACCACTACGAATTTGTTTTGTACCTTTAGTATATGGATTGCCCTCTGGTGACTTCCGGTTTTGGGGAAACTACGGTCTTGTATATGCTTTTGGGAATAAAAATGTGTTAAGGGTGGAATGGGCCATGACTTAACACTATTTTGATATCTTATTATTACTGATAGACATTATCTACTTATCATACACTACTACATAGTAGATAGTTTAACGGATCCTTAAAGGATGGTTATTCCAAACATCCTTTGAGTTACTTGTATTTCAATTGCTATTTCACTTGAGTTGGATTTATTAATATAAGAATGTTAATCCTGACTCGAGTGTCTTGTGTTTTGCTTTACGCTCGGGTCAGACTGAGTGTACCAGTATTCGAGACTCACCTTTGAAGTTGGAGCTTTGCTTGAAGATCCAGCCATCTATTCTCCTTTCAGTACTCGGTGATTCCAGTGATGTATTCTGATTTATATATAATGTATCGTGTTACTCTTCCGTTGTATCTAGTTTAACTCTGATGTATCGTATTACTCTTCTGTTGTAAACTTTGATGTATCTTATATATTCATATAGTAGCTTCATGAACTACTATCTCTTTTATCTCCGCTGCATTTATTACTCTGTGTCTGTGATCTGTGATTATATTTATTTACTGTATATGTTCAGTTTTGCCAAATTTAAATTAACAGCGCGGTATTTTGAGCAATTCAACTCCGGCATGAGTGTCTACCTATACACTTATAATGGATGCGAATGGTCCAAAATAGCAGGTCGTTACAGACCACTTGAGTTAATTATCTAAAAAGAAATGAATTTTTATAAAAGAAGGAATTAAATTGGAGATTGATTGAAGAAATCTTGTTTGAGCTATTATTTGAAAGTAAATTGGATGTTTGAATCTTTTGAAAATAAGTCAAAAGATTTTAATTAAGTATAAATATAGAGATTTTTTTGGTATATTGCTTAACTAATTGGCTGCTTGGATGTTTGGTTGTTTAGTGTTAGTTTATATGATTGATAAAAACATTATTGATAGCAATATGTTTCTATTGATTATAGACTTTGCTCCAAATTAGAAATTGCGGGGATGCAATTTCTTTAAGGGGAGAAGTCTCTAACAACCCTGATTTTTCAGTGTTATTAATTTAAATGAAATTAAGATTTAAATTGGAAAATTTTGAATATTAAGTGTTTTAATTGAAACTAGAATTTGAAATGAGAATTTTAAAATGTAAATATTACTGGAAAACCATATATGAAATTATTTGATGTTTAATTCTTGTTTTAAAACTTGTTAAAACAATGTGTCATTTTATTTAATTGGAAAATGGGAATTTTGGAGTTAAATTGATTTATTTGTATGTTGTCTAATTTTAGAAAAATGCAAAAAATACCTTATTTTCAATAATAAAAATAAGGTTTTAAAAAGTTATTGAAAATCATGTTTTATTAATTAATCATAAAGATTAAGTGATGAACTTAATTTTAGAATAATTGCATGAATTTTTAGAGTTGTAATTAAGTGAGAAAATGATAGTTAAGTTGTAGGAGATAGTGTTTTTTGTTAAGTCTTTTAATCTAATTAAACAAGGGTTTGGGCTTGAATTGCATTTGGACCCATTAGTGCATAAGAGAAATTAGTTTTCTCTTCTCTGTGCTTAGCAAATGAACTATACTTTCATTCCCTTCTACAGAAAACTGAAGCTACTTCCTCCTTTGTTCTCAAAAACCTAGAAAGAAAAAAATCAAGTTTTAAAATAGAAATCAAATCCAGAAAATTAGCAGAAAATCAAGAGTAAGTGTTCTAGACCTAATTCATCTTATAGACTAATTGATTTAAGTAAATTCTAGTGTTTAATGTTTGTCGTACTACTTTTGGGTTATGATCAAATTTAGGGTTTTCTAGTGAATCAATCGTAAGCTATGGTGGTAAATTATTGTCTAACTCAAGAAGAAATGTGAGTAATCACTCACACTATCTCTATTTTGATTATTATTTACTGATTTGGTTGTCGTACGAATCATTGTTGAATTTCTTTCATGATTGGTGATGATAGTTGCATAGATCATTAACCCTATTTTCAGTTTACTAAACCCTAACTATACGATCACTTAAATCATCAATTAGTAGTTGTATTTAGGGTTGCATGACACTAGAAATCAATACCCTTGAAGCTAAAACCATTAGAGACCAAAATCCCTTTACCGACGGACCAACGGAAAGCACCTAAAATCGCCTGGGACTCTGCCCAGGCGATGCAACCAATGGACCGGTCCATAAGGACCGGTGCACCAGTCATGCACCTGGGCTGAGCCCCAGGTGATGTTCTGGTGCTTCCCGCTCGGCTGTTCGACTTTTTGCTTGAGCGACTCTTTTCTTATATGTTATGTGAGTTGTTGTTATCCTTTTGCTTAATGGTTTGCCTTATTATGATGCACTACATTGAAGTATAAGTATGATGAATGCTTTGTTCATATTGGAAAGTCCGAATCTTATTTATGATTTTTCCGTTGAGATACTATTTTTTGTTTTGTTGACCAATACAATTTAAATGCACCAAGTTGTGAACTCGTTTATAAAGGAAAATCTGTTAGGAAATAAATTGTTTGCTTAAAATTATTCGTAAAATTATTGCAGTAAAACATCGATATTTTGGTGTAAAATGATCTGAAATGGTTCAATCTTTTTTGTGGTAGAAACATATTTCAATATGCTACAGGTTCTCTATTAATTGTTTTTCGAAATACTGCATTTTATTGGGTCTAGATTGAGTTGAAACTGATAGTATAGCTTAGATCTGTGTAATTTTCTGAGTTTAAACCTAAGATTGAAATCGCCATAACTTTTTAACTATAAATCCAAATTATGCAAAAAAAATTGATAGAAAGCTGAGACTTTAAAGAACAACTTTATTGTTGCAATTTTTTGAAAATTCTGAGATTTAATAGGTCGAAATTGCATTCCAAAACTGAAAACCTCAACTGAGTAATTTTGTGAAAAGTTTGTTGGGTGAGTTTCAGCCGAACCAACCCACTACCGAACCAGCTACTCCAAGCTACTACCGAACCAGCTACTCCAAGCTACTACCGAACCAACACCAACTCCCCCTGCATAGCCGGACCAAACTCCTTCCTTCCCATAACCGAACCAGAACCTGCTTCACCCTACCGAATCAACTCATCACCGAAGCTGAACCACCGGACCACCCCTCACAACTCATCACCGGACCAGAACCACCAGACCACTCCTCACAACTAACCACCGGACTAACTCCATTCACAACCGAACCAACCTGGCCAGGCCAGGTTACATCAGCCCAAGCCCACTAGTAGATGTATACATCCTAGACCCCTACCCCTTGCCTCACTCTATAAATAGAGGGGTAGGGGTACAGCAATGGAGGACAAGTTTGAGAGCTCAAGCACGGACAGAACTTTCAAACAACTTTCAGATACTTGTATCAAAGCTTTGTACTTGTAATCTAAACAAGAAAAGAGAAATAATATATAAAGTGGATGTAGGCACATTCTGGCTGAACCACTATAAATTTGCATGTCTTTTACAGTTTAGTCCCTGCTTTTCATATATTTGCATAAATCACCCAAATCATTAAGAACAACATAAAATCAATTAAATCATACGACTTTGAGGTGTTTGTCCATTTTTTGTGCAAACATTTTTGGTGCTTTCACTGAGAACTAGAAGCTCGAAGCTTCAGCTTCTTCCACTTAACCTTCTTCCTAACAGCATCGTTCATTGCTTGGAAAACATGCCTCCCAAACAGAAGAAAGATGTTAACAAAGGAAGAAACATCGCAACCAGCAATCTTCCAGATCCGGTGGTCACAGACCAAGTAAATCGTCCCCCTCATGTAGCAGTACCAAATGAAGGTCAGGCAAATCCGACCACCCCTGCCGCAGAACAGCCGGCGGCAATTACTAGGGCAGATCTAGACAGGGTTGTGGCCGAAGTGACTAACCGCTTCACGTCCCAGCAGGAAGCCTTGGTGGACCATCTCATGTCACGCTTAAGGGATGCTGAAGAGTCCAACCACAACACTGAATCATGGGGTGAGTCCCAGTCTGGAGGATCTCAGAGACAACAAAGATCTTCCTTCTTCGGAGGAGCTAACAACAGAAGCGGCCATGGTAGGAGCCGAGATCGAGCACAGCCCGAAGTTAGGCCTGAGGAAACGCTTGGAACCGAACCCAACGGGGGAGGTACCGGGCGGAGGTCAACTGTAGCTGAGCCGGTTGTACTGCCTAACCACGGAAACGCCAATGAACGGGGCCGAGCTAGAGTCCAGCCCGAAGTTGGACCCGAGGAAGTGCTTAGATCAGAACCCAACAGGGGAAGATCAAGGCAAGGGCCAGTTGTAGCTGATCCTAGCGTGCTCCCAGAAGACCAAAGACAGCCACTGGAAAATATCAGGAATGATAGACGATACCATCCCTATAGGTCATCTGGACGGAATCAATCCCACAGAACAGAACCAAACTCGTTTCTATCTGCTCCAAATTCTGATGAAAGGATGGCACGCTTGTTCAGAGAGTGCGTCCAACGGAATCAAAGAGATCGAGGGATAGGCGCTAGGGTAACCAGCCCTTTCGCCCGCAATATCGAAATTGCTATCACCCCCCGAGAATGGAAAATGTCAACAATGGAACCTTACAAAGGAACCTCCGACCCCGTTGTACACTTACAGAGATACACACAGCATATGCTCATGAGTGGAGCAACAGAGGAAGTACTGTGCAAATGCTTTCCACTATTCTTAGCAGACCTAGCTACCTCCTGGTTCTGTCATTTACCCCAGGGATCCATCAGCTCGTGGGAAATGTTGAAAGAAAGGTTTACCAGTCAGTTCCGCATTCATGTGGAACAACCCAAGGACGCTTATTCCTTATCCAGTATCAAATAGAAACCTGGAGAGAAACTGCAGCAATACCTAACCCGATTCAATGCCGCAGCGGTCGCAGTCCAAGATGCCGATGAGAAGCTTATCCTAATGGCCCTCTGTAGTGGTGTGCATCCGGATACTAAATTTGCTAGAAGGTTGACAAAAGAAAAACCAGCTACTTTACCCGATTTCTTTCATGAAGCCGGGAAATATATGAGGCTTGAAGATGCTACCACTGAGGGGCAGTCAGGGCAACAAAATAAGGCAGCTCACGGCAACACGCCCGCTGCAGCGAAGGACGTTCGAAGAAATGATTCTAGAGACAACGCTGGGGGAAAGAAGGGAGAAAAGCGCCTATATCGGCCAGGGCCAAGATTCGACACTTACACTCCCTTGAACGAAACCATTGAAAACATCTTCCTTGCCACCCAAGACGAAGTTAGGTACAAACGCCCACCATACAAGAAGGAATCGGATAACGTATAAAAGGCTGGAAAGTTCTGCCGCTTCCACGAATCTCATGGGCATGATACCAATGAATGCCATCATCTCCGAGACTTGATTGAAGAACACAACAGAAGGAAAAGACTGGAACGCTATGTAAGAGGTCAGAACAGGACTCCAGCTCCTACCAATGAGAACCCAAGGCTACCCTCACCAGAGATAGGCAGAGGAAATCGCAACACTAGCGGCTCTAGTCAAGAGAAGATAGTGGTCCATACCATCTCGGGAGGACCGCACATCGCCGACAGGAGCTAGAAAGAAATGGAAAGATATGGAAAGTCGCTTAGAAACAATGAATACTGTGTCAATTCTATTATAGAAGAGCGCCACCCAAAGCGGAAAGAAAGTGACAACATCACATTCGGTAGGCGTGACCTAGAAGGAAGGCAATACCCTTACAAGGATCCCATGGTTATCTCTGCTCGGCTCGGTCCAGCCGAAGTTTTCCGAATTTTAGTAGACATTGGAAGCTCAGTAAATATCCTGTTCAAACATGCATTCGACAAAATGAAACTATCGATGAAGGATGTATCTCCCTGCAATAAACCACTACACGGTTTCACTGAAGATGCGAAGATGCCCCTCGGGCAACTGGACCTCTTTGTTGAGATTGGAAGCCATCCCCGCTCCGTTGTACGGAAACAGACATTTGTGCTGATAGAAAACCACTCGGCCTACAACGCCTTCTTAGGAAGGCCTGCCTTGTTTGACTTTCAAATTTTCCAAGCCCCATGGTGCCTAAAGATGAAATTTCCAACGAACAATGGAGTAGGGGAAGTAGAAGGAGACCAGGACGTTGCTCGAGACTGCTATGTGACTGAACTTCGCAACAACCACAGGAAGGATAAAGGGAAAAGTGTAGAGGTTGCCCTATGCACAAAGAGTTTGGAAGCATAGAAACTAAAGAAAGCCCCTCCTCTTCGATATACCAGCGACCCTTTCAATGAATTAGACCCCAGGGACAAAGAGGAGGAGGCCACCGCCGAGCCTGCAGAGGCTATGGAATTTGTATCTGTAGACAAACATGACTCGAGTAGACTATTAAAAATCGGGTCCCAACTAAAGGCAGAATTGAAGGAACAACTCATTGACTTTCTCCGCCACAACTTGGATGTATTTGCATGGTCACATGCTGACATGACCGGAATCTCTCCTGACATAGCATGCCACGTACTAAACATTGATCCTACCAAGACGCCCGTAAAACAAAGAAAGAGAAGTATGGGGGCAGAACGATCAGCAGCCCTCGACGAAGAAGTAAAGAATCTACTTGCCAATGACTTCATACGAGAGGCCATCTACCCAGAGTGGATCGCCAACCCGGTGCTGGTAAAGAAGGCTAATGGGAAGTGGCGAACATGCATTGACTTCTCCAACTTAAATGACGCCTACCCGAAAGATTGCTTCCCACTTCCCCGAATCGATCAACTTATAGACAGCACAGCCGGGCATGAACTCTTATCTTTTATGGACGCATACTTAGGATACAACCAAATTCCCATGCAAGCTCCCGATCAAGACCACACTAGTTTCGTCACTAACCGGGGGCTGTACTGCTACAAGGTAATGCCTTTCGGACTTAAGAACGCAGGAGCCACCTACCAACGCCTCGTCAACAAGATGTTTGCAGGGCTAATAGGACAAACTATGGAAGTGTATGTGGATGACATGCTGATAAAGTCAAGGAAAGCCGACAATCTCGTAAGCCACTTGGGCGAGATGTTTCAAGTACTTCGCCAGTATGGAATGAAACTTAATCCTCTAAAATGCTCCTTCGGAGTATCATCGGGAAAGTTCTTGGGATTCATCGTCCATGCTAGAGGGATTGAAGCAAACCCTGAACAAATCTGAGCTCTAAAAGATATCAAAATACCTTCCACTCGAAAGGAAATGCAGAGCCTGAATGGGAAAGTGGCCGCCCTAAGCCGGTTCATCTCCAAAGCAACGGACAAGTGCGTCCCCTTCTTCGAAGCTCTAAAGAAAGACAAAGGAAAGTTTTAATGGACTGACGAATGCTTAACCGCTTTCCTTAACTTAATCGAACACCTCCAGAAACCACCAGTACTCTCGACTCCAAGCGAAGGCGAAGAGTTATACCTATACCTTGCGGTGTCATCTCACGCCCTAAGTGCTGCTCTGGTAAGGGAAGACAACTGCACGCAGCGGCCAGTTTACTTTGTAAGTAAGAGGTTTACGGGGGCAGAAGTCAGGTATCCTAAACTCGAGAAGCTAGCATACTGTTTACTAATCACATCACGGAAACTGCGTAACTACTTCCAGTCCCATTCCATCAAAGTTCTGACCGATCAACCACTGAGGCAGGTACTCCATCGTCCCGACACTTCTGGGCGACTACTTAAATGGTGCATTGAACTAAGTCAGTATGATATCACCTATCACCCTCGCACCACCATCAAGGGACAAGCCATGGCCGATTTCATTGCAGAATTCACTACCAACGAAGGTAAGGAGCAATCGGAAATAGCAGAAGACATCAAGTGGAATCTCTTCGTGGATGGTGCGTCAAACGATCAAGGCTCGGGGGCAGGTGCGGTAATAATCACTCCTAGGGGAAATAAGCTGCACTATGCTATAAGGTTGGAGTTCGCTGCCACCAACAACGATGTAGAGTATGAAGCAGTGATAGCTGGATTAGAGCTTGCCTTAGAAATCGGAGCCAATTCTTTGTGTCTTCATAGCGATTCTCAACTTATTGTAAATCAAATATTAGGAGAATTCCAGGCTCGAGAAGAACGACTCATAACATATTTAAAGAAGACCAAGTTACTTCTCAATCGATTGGACCACTACTTAGTCAAACACATCCCTCGGGAGGAGAACCGAGAGGCCGACGAATTGGCGAAGCAAGCAAGTGTGAGAGACGGCACTATTTCCGGAGCAGTAGCCATCTCAAAGCAACCGACCCCAAGTTTGGAGCAAGTGAATCTGATAGCTGCAACCGAAGAAGCAACTTGGATGACTCCCATCCGAGACTACTTACAAAGCGGCACACTACCCAACGGGCGTAACGAAGTCAAGAAAATCTTGAGGAAAGCTTCCCGCTACACAATACAGGAGGACACCCTCTATCGGCGCGGATTCTCTAACCCCCTATTAAGGTGTGTCGCTGGAAGAGAAGCCAAGGAAATCTTATCCAACATTCACCAAGAAAGCTGCGGAGATCACACCGGAGGGCATACTTTAGCAAAAAAGATACTCCGATATGGATATTTCTGGCCCAACTTAAGCAAGGACGCCTTAGATTTCGTCAGAAAATGTGACAGATGCCAGAAGTTTGCTAAGATTCCGTGGCTACCAACAACTGAGATTACTCAAATGACCAACCCGTGGCCCTTTGTAGTATGGGGAATTGACTTAATCGGCGAACTACCAATGGGCCGAGGCGGGGCCAAATAAGCTATAGTGGCAGTCGACTATTTCACCAAATGGATAGAAGCAGAACCCCTGAATAAAGTATCTTCAGAAAAAGTTATTAATTTCTTGATCAAAAATATTCTGTGTAGGTACGGAGTCCCATTCAAAATCATATCAGACAATGGACTTCAATTTGAAAGCGAGGAATTCGCCAACTGGTGCCAAGAGCACGGAATTCACAAAAGCTTCTCATCCGTAGCGTATCCCCAGGCAAACGGACAAGTCGAAGCCGTCAACAAAATTCTGAAAACTCTAATAAAAAAGAAACTCGAAAAGTCAAAGGGCGCTTGGGTGGATGAACTCCCTACGGCACTGTGGGCCTATCGCACATCCTTCAGAACATCAACAGGGCATACTCCTTTCTCTTTGGCATACGGATCGGAGGCTATGCTCCCAGTTGAAACCATCGTGCCTTCCCACCGTAGGATCCACTATAACCCAGAAGAGAACGAAGAACTCCTTCACATGTCTTTGGATCTAATTGAGGAGAGAAGAAATGATGCAGTCCTCAAAGCAGCAGCCCACAAGCAAAAAGTGGCAGCACAATACAACTCCAAAGTCAAGCATCGTACCTTACAAGAAGGGGATCTTGTCCTCAAGCGAATCTTCCCTCGCCTCGGAGCACTAGATCCAATCTGGGATGGACCATATGTAATTCATAAAGATCTCCACAATGGAGCTTATATTTTGTCAACAGTGGACGGAGAGGTGTTCCAGAGGGCATGGAACATCCAACACCTCCGTCGATACTTTTCTTAACTTGTACTGCCCATATGAAGTGAATTAACAAAGAGAATCAGTGGACGTAGGCATTTTCGTGCCGAACCACTTTAAAAAAAACCTTGTCTCTTTTTTAACTTGTTCCTTCATATCTTGGCTGCTTGTTAACTTTATCCTTTTCTGTTGAACAAAATCCTGTGCATATAGCATTTCCATTCAAGGCACTCCACAGCGTAACTTCACTTGGACAAGACCTAACAGGTACTATGCGAATCTATGCCCTCGCTAATGAGACACTTTTGCTCCGGCATCCCTCTGCTGCGGGTTAACTCATTGCTCGCGACGACCCTTAAAGCCAACTGTAATGAGCCGATTATAAGCCACCGAGAAGGCCGACTATAGCCGAGGCAGCTCATTACGGCGTTCGGCTCGCCGGCAACTGTGAACCGACTATAAGCCCCAACATAAGGTGTGGCCAGCCAGGGGTAGTTCACGGTTGACGATCGGCACCCACGCTAGCCGGCCATAGTAAATCGAATAATACCCACGATTACGGGCCATAATGGCCTGGGTAGTTACTGTGTGCGATCTCGGCTCCGATGTGTCTTAAGTACTCCTGTGGTAAAAAAGAATTAACTCCCCGCGGAGGCGTAAGATGGGTGACAAATGTCTCCAAGACCCACAGCTAGGGAAAGTGACTACAAAGCCCGTTTGCCACGAACTTAAGCACATCGAAGGCCTTCCATGATTGGAAGTTTTACTATTTCACATATTTCAAATTTATTTAAGAAACTTTTCTCCTATCCTCTGTAACAATCCCTCAAGTACAGGACACAGAACAAGAGACATTCGCTAATGGAAGAGGATACTCACAGCAAGATACTGGACCGCATTCCATACTCGCTCACACAAGACATTCAAAGCTGCCATCTACAAGCAAAATATAAAGGGCGGTATTTCCTTCTTTCATGTGTAAACACGTGACTATAATTTATTCACACATCACGCTAACATTGCAAGTCATGAAATTATGTTTTAAACAAGAACTTGACGTCAAACACAATTTAATTACAAGAATATGCATAGCTATATTTCTCATACAACATGTCAAAATAGCAAAAACATTCAAAAGACGACAGAATCAGCTTAAGTTAGAGAATTACACGTCAAAAATAGTGTTGTTTATTACAAGTAGCATAATTACAACCTAAGAGTTACGTTACTGTTTTGAGACTAACATATACAACAATGTCAAGTCCACAAAAAGATATCCAGGTCCAATCAAGGAGCCGGCTGCGTCGGAGTCTTATCCTTATCCTATTGCCCACCTGTCCGGTCAGAGAAAGAATTCATTAGTGATAAGCGACCAAGTTAACGGAAAGACTAGAAAGGAAGACTTACCAGCATCTGCTCCTTGATCATCTTGATCATCATCCTCTACTTGCACACCTGCCTCCTCAGCTGCAAGCAACCGCATGCCCTCCTTCACCGCCACCTTCTCCTCCTTGGTAAACTAGGCGGTAACCACATCCATCCTGAAGGCCACACCACCCTCCTTATCCGCCTCAGCCTTGGCCTCCTCTAGAGCCCTAAGATAGATCCTAGCCATAACCCGGGGGTAATCATCCATCCAGGACAAATTACCCTGTTTCCAAGTACGGAAGTACATATCCTGGAGCATCCCATCCATCATCCCCTCGTTCTCTTCAAACTCCCTCATTCGGACCTCAGAAGCTCTTGAGGTCCGTACCCGTCCACTAGCGATCTTCGGATGGGCCCATGTCGTTCTGGATTCGGCTGAACTGGGGGCACGACTGGAGATTCTCTTCTGTCCGTAGATCTCTTCTTTTCTGATCAGGTTTCCACTTTGTGAGACATTATCTGCGACACGAAAAAGCACATTGTTAGAACAAGGGATATATAGAGTGAAACGAACAAGTGTATATTGTCTAGAGTTCCGCTTATAAACACGCGAAGTCATTCAGCAGTACAAAGTCATTCGGCATTTCCAACATGAGATTCATTCGGTAATCAACATCACCAGACTCATTCGGTCGTTTAAAACCGAAGGTTCGTTCGGCACCAGGTTCATTCGGTCATAACCGAAGGGTCATTTGGTACTCATTCCCCTCTTGCCCATTCGGTAAGTCATGCTCCTAAGTCCACTCGGCAATAACACGCTCGGTAGAAGAAGATCTCACCTAGGAATGGCAATGGGGCGGGTTTCCTGTGCCCTAGACCCGCCCTGGGTTTTTTAGACCACGCCCCAGACCCGCCCTGGGTTTTTTAGACCACGCCCCAGACCCGCCCCGTAGACCCGGTGCGGGTCCGAAATTTTGCCCAAACCCGAAACCCATACGGGTCAGGGTAGACCCGCCCCGCCCCGAGACCCGATGAAGTTTTTTTTATCGATCCAAAATTGTGTACTAATGTACATATATTTATATTTGTTGTTACTAAATGATACATTAAATGCAAATAACAATGTATTTCCAATGATAAGGGAAGATAATAAAAATATGATGTACCAAATAGTTCAAAAAATATATGCATATGTTATTGTATAATATCAATGATGCAGCTTAATACTATAAAATTTTATAGCTTATTGATTGGAACATTATAATATCCATGTCAGAATCACACACATAAATGCATGTGTGTGTGTATTAACAAACCATCATTATAATACTAAACCAATTTTATGAGATCTCAGTAGTGCGGGTCGGGTAGGGGCGGGTCAGCCAAGCCCCGACCCGACCCTAAACCCGGAGCTCCCAAGAACGGGTCACGGGTCTACCCGCCCCAATGACCCAATGGGGCGGGTCTAGGCGGGCCAAAACAGGGGCAGGTCAACCGGGTTTGGACCCTAGACCCGCCCCATTGCCATCCCTAATCTCACCTGGTTCGGCAAAAGTTGAAAGCTTGATTCAGCTAACACGTTTGGGTTCGACGAAGACAAAGGTTTGGCTCGGGTAATGAGGGATAACGATGGCATTAGACTCCTACTTATAGGCAAGATATAAACGACCGGACCAAATGGTTCGGTACACCAAACCAGATAGGAATGGCCGAACAAAAAACAAAGCTTGCCATGTGCATGCACATGCCATGCTTTGGGGGGCAAGTGTTGGGTGAGTTTCAGCAGAACCAACCCACTACCGAACCAGCTACTCCAAGCTACTACCGAACCAGCTACTCCAAGCTACTACCGAACCAACACCAACTCCCCCTGCATAGCCGGACCAAACTCCTTCCTTCCCATAACCGAACCAGAACCTGCTTCACCCTACCGAATCAACTCATCACCGAAGCTGAACCACCGGACCACCCCTCACAACTCATCACCGGACCAGAACCACCAGACCACTCCTCACAACTAACCACCGGACTAACTCCATTCACAACCGAACCAACCTTGCCAGGCCAGGTTACATCAGCCCAAGCCCACCAGCAGCTGTATACATCCTAGACCTCTACCCCTTTCCTCACTCTATAAATAGAGGGGTAGGGGTACAGCAATGGAGGACAAGTTTGAGAGCTCAAGCATGGAGAGAACTTTCAAACAACTTTCAGATACTTGTATCAAAGCTTTGTACTTGTAATCTAAACAAGAAAAGAGAAATAATATATAAAGTGGATGTAGGCACATTCTGGCTGAACCACTATAAATTTGCGTGTCTTTTACAGTTTAGTCCCTGCTTTTCATATATTTGCATAAATCACCCAAATCATTAAGAACAACATAAAATCAATTAAATCATACGACTTTGAGGTGTTTGTCCATTTTTTGTGCAAACAAAGTTGTTTTTATGCTAATGAGCTTTGATTGAAATTTTTCTTGCACGAGTGCAATTTACTAGCTTTCAACAATCATTTGAGCTTCGTCAAGTGGTTATGGGATATTAGTCTACACTCTTATGATTACTAATTCAAAGTGGATAACATTAATATATTTGTGGAGTTTTCGGACTCAATCTTGGGTAAATCCGTTTAGGCGGATTAAATGGGATTTTATGCCGATCTTTTGATACTTGTTTTCTAGCAAGTTATTAATTGCAAAGTGCAACCTCTTATATTAGCGCACAAAGTGCGTATCTCTTATGTTGACCTGCAAAGTACAAGTCAATTGCTTGCATATATGGATGTGTTTATTTATACCCTTTAATGTTGTGGTTGCGTTGACTTTGTTAAATGTGTAAATGAGCATTAAACCTAACTATAAGTCATGACGTATAAAATGA
This sequence comes from Allium fistulosum, assembly GCA_030737815.1. Classification (NCBI taxonomy): domain Eukaryota; kingdom Viridiplantae; phylum Streptophyta; class Magnoliopsida; order Asparagales; family Amaryllidaceae; genus Allium; species Allium fistulosum. The sequence goes on along the minus strand of CM060903.1, from coordinate 1,362,005,462 downwards.
AGTTTTATTATGCTGGTGAAGAACATTTATGGATGCTACTCTTGACATTATGCAAATTTATTATTACCAATATCTCACCTTTTATGATAATAGAGATAGTTTGACCCATGTGCTATTTTAATGCTTAGGTCGGAGCGAGACTTAGCAGGTTACAGAGACTTTTGGCTTTGAATTTGAGCTAGCGTAAGAAGTCTATTTTGATGTCATTTACATTCTGATGTACCATTTAAGCCTTATATATATGTTTGTCAATGTTGAAGCCTTTTGTAGATATGCATATTTGAGAGATGGTAGTGGTTTGGATGTATATGTATATAAAGTTGAGTCTAGTATTTTTCTTGTAGACACGTTCTTTTGAGAAGTTACTGGTGTATATTATTTCCATTGCGATTTCTAATTTTGTGTTATATATTACATTGTGTATTGTTCTAAATTAGATTAACCATTGTATTATTGTTTTGCACCTGGAACGGATATGTCGAATTACCCCTTGTAAGAAAAGAAATAAAAATTTAGTCACATTATTCGACGTATTCGATACTCGTGTAGAGCAATTTTACAGATGGCCGCTCCTAGACATCCCTATTCTCTGCACTAATAGATAGTATTACTCTATAATACCCTTTGTTAGTGTGGGTCTTGGGGTGGGGCATTATAATGTACGTGAGGCTTATGAATTGTTGGAATGGATTGGAGTAAATGTAGGTTGCTAATTGACATGCAAGATGACATTAATGAAAATTGGCACACAAGTTAAAGGCATCGCAGCAAATACCAAATGACCAAACTTGAATTGCAATAATGATGAGACCCATGATGCAATTTGACCAAATTGGCACATATAATAATTGACATGCAAGTGGGTGAGTTGACAAAAGAGGTGCAACCAAAAAGAATGTGTGTGACTAGCTGGCATGTGCTGAAGCGACGACATGAATAAATTGTTGGTTGGATCGAGGTGTGAAGAGTAGGCAAAGAGCAGCCATACAATGCAGTCGAGATGAATGTATGCGGAGGTGCTGGATCGATCGGTTCGCTGGACAAATGCTTGGGACAAAAGATATTAAGGTCTCCACTAACCTCCCTATTAATTACCGATAAGGAAGGGAGGAGGTATGTCGAAGGTAAGACTGTCATCCATCATCTGAGAAAGTTGAGATCGCTAGTCTGTTTAACGACCCGAAATTTTCGATAATTAAAATATTGAATTTAATGAGATTTTGTAATTTAATATTGGAAGAGATAAAAATTGTGATTTATTAATGAGAATAATAGCCAGAATGAAATGTAACAATGTTAATTTGAGTTAATTGCTAACTATTTTAATGTAATTCCAATTTATTGAAAAGATTGAAAGGTTATAATTGGTTATAAATTGTAAATAAAGAAATAAACCAAATGTTGTATTAATTAGTGAAATAATATATAATTAATTGTAATTGGGTAAAATTAGTGTTGTGTAAGTAGTTATAACATTTGTTTATCGATAATAAATTTATAAATGTGATTAAATTAAGTAAAAGGTGACAATTGTTATTTGTTACCTATTTATTTAATCTGTTGAATTAAATGGGAAATCAATTACAATTAAATGTAATTAAATATTACGTTAGTATGAATTAAGATGATAATTGTAGAATATTAGTGTAATAAGATATAAACAAATGTTAATTATATCTGTAGGAAGATAGTTGAGTGAATAATAGGATAAATCAAAATAAAGGAATTTATTTGGAATTAAATTATAATTAATTGGACTTTTATTGCAATTGAAATTGAACGTCGTAATTGGTGCAACATTCAATATTGAATTTGACATGGAAATTTACTTTAAAAGATTATAAATCACCAGGTAATATAAAATGATAAAAAGTTGTTAGTTATTAAGTCTGAATTGAAAATTGATTAATTTAATAATAATTTATTTAATTAGCGTGGAAATAGCCATTTTGGCCACTATCTCAGATTTTGACGAAACTAGTTTCATCGGATCCGTAACTGTGAATTATTGTCGGATTTCAAGTTTCGTAGCGATCAGACTTGTCGTTTGATCGTACGGACTTGAAATGCGCAGAAATCAATTTAATCGAATTCAATTGAAATAAACTAATTTTAAAAGCTAACTTCTTCATACGATGGAATTAGGACTTGAAACCTATTCAGTTGAGTTTAAAAATATCAAAAACATCTATTTTGATATATGGGATGACCTACTTTCGTTTTGGAGACGAAACGGGCTTTCCGGGTCGTTATTGTCGTTCGAACCAATTCGGTTTGGTTCGATATGTGTTCATTTTCCTATCGGGCATTGTTCATATAAATAGACCTTTCTAAACCCTAGTAACCTTTTTATTTCTTATCTCAATACGTACAATTCCATATGTCCGCTTCTCCTTCTCAATGGCAGAAACTCTATTTTCCCCAAATCTAAATTCAAATCAAAATAAATTTCAAAAATTCAAACTCCTCCAAACCCTATAATAGTATATACTGATTCGAAGCTCTCGACGAGCACAACTCAAATCTTCTGTTCGTTTTTGCAATTTATTCTCGGTTTGGCCAGAAATTGAATTTGAACCTCAGCCGTCCGTATTAGGGTTTTGATTATTTAACGGCGGATCTGCGTCCTGGCGACGATCAGGATGCGCCATGGCGTAGAGCTCAGAGTGTAGAGGCTATCCATGCCATTCATTCATGTTAGAGGTTGATGGTTTCGCCACAAATGGTGAATAAGTGGAGCGACGGTGGAGTTTGCCTGAGGCGATCGGAGGGGACGCGCTGGTTATGGGAGGTGCGGCGTGGGCTAGGGAAGGCGGCGGCATGTCTGGATCGTGTCGAAGTCAAGCGAGGTGGCGTGAAAGTTCTTTGAACGGTGGCGGCTAGGTCGTGTAGCAGGTCGTTAACGAAGCTAGCTACATGAAAGTCGGAGAAGAGGTTTTCTATACAGGAAGCCGGGCTCGGCAGGGCGCTCCATCCTCACTCCCGACCACCGCCCCCAGGCTCGTTGCTCCCCGATCGCCATAGCCTTAGGGCCATGGCTCACTACTTGCATAGGCTTAATTAATCAGAAACCTAAGACTAATGAGCTCCCTACGGTGTCTAAAGTCAGGGGAGGGTTTCGAACGTGGTTAACGCGTGATGACGTGTTCAGAGGTCACGTGTACCATTTTATGTATCTATTCTATTTATTTTAATTTTTAAGTCATGTAACTTCTTATGTTAATAACTTTTACATATGAGGTCGGATTTACGCACGGTTTTCTCCGCTGTGATCGTATCGAAATTACGAACATTTTGAAATTGGTTTGGACAAATTCTGAGATTATTCAAATTTGGGCCTTATTTTGGATTTCAAATCGATTTGAAATCGAAGGTGAGTATTTTGACCCACTCAGAACTACTAGATTATCTTATGTTAGTTAAATTGAATTTATGATGTGATTAGAAATTGATTGGTTGATGTTGGATATTTAAATTGTCATTCCAGTTAAATCTAACTTTTATTGAATATTACTGCCATTAATTTAATATTAAATTCTAAAGTGCCCGTTAATACCCGTTATTGATAACCAATCACTTGTTATTGTTTATTAATTGGTTTGAATGGTGATTTTGGTGGATGTTTGATTGTTGATATTGGATGACTGGATGTTATATTTTTTATATTGTCATAACACTGCAAGTTCACTATGGGTTGAAATGATACACACTCAAACGATCTGATAGATTAGGGAGAAACCGTTATGGGTTGAAATGATAGACTCGAGCGATTTAATGGATTTTGAAATTAAATTTTGGATTGTAGGTTAAAATGATATATATTCGTATCACTTGACCATATGGTAGAAAATTATATACGGGCACTGGATTGGTTAAATTAAATGATTTTTAAATCATTAAATTTTGAATTCAGTTAAATAATATTTTGAAATAGAATTTGATCTATATAAACTGAATTATTTTCGAAATCCAAGCGTTAAATGTTGAAATTGGAATTGATTTAATGAATTGTTTAAAGAATTAAAATGGAAATTTCAAAGCTGAATTTTTGAAGCATAAATGAAATTCATTGAAATTGAGTTATTGAAATGTTTGAATGCAACTTTGAAATCTATTTAATTTGAAGTGGTTTAAATTGATAATTTAAACATGGATTCAAAATCGATATTGATTAAATGGTTTTAATTGAGAATCTGAATTGAAAGACCAATTTTAGTTAGTTGATTTGAAAGCTGGACATGGTCCAGATGTGTTGAAAGGAAAGAAATGGCTTAATTTTGATATTAATTCCAAATTAATTATTTAATATAAACTATTGAATTATTTAAACTATTTTAACCTATTTAAACTATATTAAACTATTTTAATCTATTTTAAATTATTTAAACTATATTAAACTATTTTAATATATATTTAAACCATTTAAACTATTTTAAAGTATTTAAAAGTATTTAAACTATTTTAAAATATTTTAAACTATTTTAATCTATTTTAAACTAATGAAAACCATTTAAACTATTATAAAGTATTTTAAACTATTTTAAAGTATTTTATAGTATTTAAACTATTTTAAAATATTTTAAACTATTTTAATCTATTTTAAACTATTAAAAACCATTTAAACTATATTTAAAGTATTTTAACCATTAAAAAAGCTATTTTAAACTATTTTAAATATTTTTAAAACTATTTTAAACTATCCAAACTATTTCAAAATTCCAAACTATGTAAAGTTGAAATGTTTATATTTAAATCCTTAATTTAAAAGCAGATATGGTAAAATGAAGTTATAATCTAAGTTAGGATTTGAAATGGTATTTTCTAGTGAACTAACATATTTGAGTAAATATGACGATTTGAAAATATGATTTTAGAGGTGATATGATTTCGAAAGTGAATAAGATTTCGAAAGTAAATATGATTCCGAAAGTGATATGGTTTTGAAAATATGATATTTTGATGTAAATTACTAAACGTTTTGGAAGTTTAAAAGAACCATCATGTGTGAAATAAGCATTTGGTTGTTAAAGAGACCGAGATCAGATATTGTCGTACTCTCTGCCAATACCAAAAACCATTTTAACAATTGTGTTTGTGGTGGAGATTCCAAAATGAAGTAGGATGGTTTGGCGAACGATGTTGTATGAGGTATTTACGTAACCCTGACTCCCGTGAGTCAGCTTGATGTAGGTAAAACATGAGCTATACCGGGCCAAGTGAGGTCGCACCTCCTATCGGGCACATTTCTTCGATACCATATTATGACTTTGTGATTGATTTGGTGGCCACCCTTCGATTTGATTATGGGAGGGTGTTCCGAGGTGGGCGGTAGAAGCTACTATACGTTACCACCAGTCCGGGAGTGCAAATGGTAGAATCCTACCCTGGTATTGCCTCGCGTGCCTTGTCACATGCCTTATCGTGCCCACTTCGAGTTTGTTTTGTACTGTACCTATGGAGTTCCCTCTGGGTAAACCACCGGTTTGGTGGAGCTTACGGTACTATATAGACTACGGGAATATATAAAATGTGTTAAGGGCGGTATGGGTAACGCCTTAACGCTATTTTAATACTTTACTTTACTATAGACATATTATAATAGCGTATTGTACTACATAGTAGATAGTTTAACGAACCTTAGGAGATGGTAGTCTCGAACATCTCTTTAAGTTATTGCACTCACGTTAGACACTGGATAGGAGATGTCAAACCCCGTAAACATCTTCGACGCCGTTACACTCATATTTATTTACTGTTGATTTAACTTACATAAGATCTTTTAGTTCCGACTCGAGTGTTTTGTCTTTTCAATTCGCTCGGGCCAGTCTGAGCTTTTCAGTGTATCGAAGATCATTTATCTCTGGAGGACGAAGATGAAGATTGTATATTATTACTATTTATTATATTTACTCCACTGCATCATGTTGTTCCGCTGCATTATTTATTTATCTCATTTGTATGTAACTCTGATCTGTATTGTAAAAGTGTAATCAAATGTTATTTGTAAAATAGCTTCATCAACTGTTTATTTGATTATTATATTTTTGTCATTCCGCTGTGAGATTCTGTGTTTGTTTCTTTATTTCTCTACTTTTTCTTATTTACTGCATAACAATCCTTCCTTTTTAATGGTTTGAGTCTGACATCTGTGGTTTATCGTCGATTTAAACCGTCCAAAAAAGGTGGGTCATTACAGTCTAGATGGCTTTTATAGGTCCTTGTCCAAAAAGCAATATACCATCCAATAAAGTATAAAATAGCAGTAGAATTTCTATGTGAATTATTGAAAGGATGTTTGTTTCTTTCCTTCCAGAGACCCCAACAATTGATAGAAAAGAATGAATCTAACAATTTCCTAGTGGCATGATTAAAGCCAAATCCAAAACATGTCCAGTATTCATGTGGGGATGGGATAGTAGAGTTGATTTCAAGGTCAAATTTGAATTAAGATTCTTACTATATGTTAGGTGAAGTGACATTCAAAGAATAAATGTGAGGATGTTTCAAGTGTCGAGTTACATAAATAACAAAAGTTATTGATGTGGTTGTTTGTAAGTTTAGTATTTAGCCTAGGAATGGTGTTTAGTTTGTCAAGTAATGTTATCCATGTATGAATCTTAACTTTTGGTGGTGTGTTAATTTTCCAAACGGGTTTGAATTACCACGGTGTTGAATTTTCAGAAAAAGATAAAAACCTATACATAGTCTTCAAAATGTATTTTTCAGTTTTGTTCCAACACCAAATCAAGTGATCTTGGAGTTTGTTTATATTAATATCGTCAATCATGTCGGTTAGTCTTTGAAATTGCCTAAACTCATTCCATAATAGATTCTGGTTAAAAGAGATATTCCAGCTAAAAATGTCATGCGGCCTAAAGACATCTATGATAAGATCATTCTTGTTGTTAGATGCCAAATGGAGCTCAAGGAATTCATACATCAAGGCAGTTAGGGAAGCACATGGTTCATTCCAAAAGGATGTTTTGTTTCCTGAGTGAATGTTGTATTGGAGACCTAATTTGAATATGTGGAACTTGTTATAGATATTTTTCCAAAAAAAGGCTAATCTTATTGAGTTGGGTTTATATAGATTTTTGGAACCATTATAGTTGAAGTCACTAATTATTTCTTTCCAAGATGACGTCATTGTCTAGAAATTTCCAATGCCATTTACGTAGTAGAGAGATGTTAAGGTTTTTAAGGTTTGTGATGCATAGGCCACCATATGTTTTAGGCTTACATACTAGATCCCAATTGATAAGACATCTTGGGTTGGAACCTTCTGAGCATCCTCTCTATAAAAAGTTCCTTCTAATGTTGTCTATTTTGTTAATTACCCATTTAGGAAATTGATAATAGGATAGCTAATAAATTGGAATTGTCGGTAGAATGGAGTTAACAAGAACCAATGTGGCAACTCTCGAGAGACAGTTAGCTTTCCAAGAAGGTGGTTTTTTGCTAATCTTATCGATGGCAATATTCCAATCTTGTCTTTTGGGTTTTGTTGGTCTTATCAGTAAATTTAGGTAGTTAATGTGGTAACCTATGTTATTACAGTTTAGTGTATTAGCTACCGCATTGGCATCGTTTGTATAGTCGTGCAAACGAGAGGTCAAGACAAAATGACCGACCCGAAAATTTTGATAGGTCCAGACACTTTAGGAGGCGTAGAGACACCTTTATACATTCACACGGTTATGCAGCCAACCCTAACCCTAATATGCTACCACGTCAAAATGGTGGGAACAATTACCAAATTAATGTTAGTTGATTGCCATAACTACAAAGGCTACCTTAATTCCAAAAAAATTCCATTAGGTGGTGGTTATCAGTGAGGTAACTCTGCATATTAAGGATGAGATGGGCATGGAAGAGACTATGTTTAATCTGCGAATATGACATTTCGAGAATATGGTCTTTCTATTTCAATTAACATGTCCTTTTTCATGCTTTGTATCTTGTATGTTGATAAAACCATAGCTTTTGTAACGAACTGGATTTTTGAGTCATGAAAATTGTCACTAATACGTCCACCATATTGCATGCCAAACATTCAAGTACCGGAAATACCGATCATTAGGGGTGAAGATAGAAGATAGATAGAAAGATAGAACAGAATAAAAGAAAACTAAACAACATAGAATCTCACAACACAACAGATAATTTATAATATAAAACAAGTCTTTACAAAGAAAGAAATTTACTTACATATGCACGTCACAGTACACTAATGTATATCAGCCCGGACAGTTATAATAGCCCATCCTTACAAATGCTGAACAATACAGACAAGACAAATAATGAAAAAAAGCACATAAGAAAAAATACATCTCGGCATCCAACTCGTCTCTTGAAGCTGCAAGCATCCAAAGCAACCAAAGCTACATCTAAAAATATGCTCGGTCTAACTCGAGCATAGTAACAAATACAAAGCCCGGATCTGTCTGGTTACACCAATATGAGAAACTCGTACCATATTGAATTAATTCATACTTTCAAAAAACTTTTGAAATAAAAGGTATCTCGTAAGACCACGCCACACATAAATACAGACATGTTTTTACTTTACGAAAACCAAACCATTTTATTTTTAAATCCAGTGGTATTATAATAGTGTCTAGGGTTCCAAGTAAAATATGAATATAGCTGAAATGCTTGCATCTCACGTTCCAGCATAGTTGGGTACAATCAAAACCATAAAGGCACGAATTGGAGAATGGATTCCATACAATGACTGGGTTATTGGGGTACCACCTATCACAGTACACCTTCAAAAAAATGTACTGGGGTCACAAGAACATCTTTATCCCTGCCATCATAGAACCATCCCTACCCCTTACTGGATAGTACCGAATACATCATCACCCTAGTTTCTTTTCAACCTTTGACCGAGAGCTCCCATGTATCACGAATTCATAAATGAATATATATCTTGAAAGGTGATGATATAACCGAATAGGTGTGACCCACATAGCCGTGATGCTTCTCCTCTATTTTAGTCATTCTCGGTTGATGAGGTTTGATGCTACGTTTTACCTTTTTAATAGCAATCCCTCTTATAATGCTAACACTGCCCTCTAGGTAATAATGCAATGTCAGCATTTATCCATACGAGTTCGTTTTGAGACTGAGCGAAACTGAAGGCATTACTTCTATGACGTCCATCTTGGAATCACCCTTAGGGCTAGTAGCAAATACCCCTTGCACTTCAAAGAGCTCCGTCTTTGATCATCTTCAAGATGTCTTCCATTTGAACGCTTATGTTGTTTCGAAGTGGTTTTTGGATAACATATCTGATCCCAGTCTCTCCAAACCAACAACGTTCATTCCCGGTTAACTCAATCTCGGTTCTTTCATAAATATACAAGCAATGATAAGAGTGGAGATCACCTCTTAACCATTTAAGCGGACGGATTTCCTTATCATTGTCCTAGGAGAACGAAACGAGATTTATATGCATAGTATGGTACCACTAATGGTAACTATGCCATATAACTCCCGTGTTTCTCCCAGATATTTCCAAAGTTATATTTGGCTAAGATTTGATAGTCGGTTATTTAATTATCAAATAAACAATCATTCATAACAGAGATTTATTTCCCATGGAAATCACTAAGCCTCTTTTAATTAAATTTTTTATTAATTTAAAGTCACCTTTTACAAAATTCCTTTTATAGATTTCTTAAATAAATCTCTTTTCACTTATAACATGTTTACTGAACTCTTTGTTTAAGTAAAATTCTTTTTACTACAACCCTATAATTTTAAACCTTGTTTCAAACAATATCAGTGTTTAAAACCGTATTCTTAAGTTAAATTCAATTTACTAAACACCATTGTCAATGCGGCTGATTTACTTAAAACTCTAATTAAGTAAATGATTTTTTTAACTTTAAACATCATTTTTGAATACTTAATCAACTTGAAACTTTAATTTCATAAGTGATTCATTAAGATAATCTTGATTAAATAAATGATTAATTTATTTAAATATCCTTATTTAAATAAAAATTAACTTCTAAATATCATTTGTCAAAGGATTAATCATTTTTAATTAAAATAGTTTATTGAACAAAAATCATTAAATAATAGAAAATTAGTTTAATCATTATTAATTATAATAATAATTAACTTAAAACAATTATTAATAAAAAAAATAACTTAAATCATTTGTGAATTTAATTACTTAAACCATTATTAAGTTTTAAATTCATTTAAATCATTTGTGACTGAAATCATCACTTTAAGCATTTCAAAAAAGTTCTACAATTTATTTGAATTGTTCATAACTCAAAGTTGATTCCAAATTAACTTGTCCAGTTTGGAAGGAGGCTTAGAAAATCCCAATGGTACTTAACAGATTACCATTATAATTGATATCAACATTCAAGTTACAACACAGATATTTACAACAACAACAAATATGTAAAAAGAATCCATATAATCAATCGATGGATAACAACTCAATATAATTCAACGGGTGGATAATAGATGTCCAAACTACTATAATAGCAGAACCGTGATTTCTTCTACTAATTAAATGTCCACTACTAACTAATCAGTTTATTATAGCAGAACGGTAATTTGTTCTGCTAACAGGGTGTCAGGATTTTATTTAACTGCTAAACAATGTAACTAAACACAGCCGTATTATTTTACCGTAAAATTTTACTACAACAAATGGGTCAAGTGACTTTATAAATGTGTTATACTCATCAAAACGAATCCAAAACAAATACTCGTGTGTCAATCGGGTTTAAAATGAAGGAGATATTAAATCCAAAAGTTTAAACTTTTAAAACTTTTTTTTTAACTAACAGGCTGAAGCCTACTAGCCCACACCCAATCTATTCACTGCCCTCCCTCTCTCTTCTTTTCCATTTCTAAACCCAACCTCACTGTGCACTAATGTGCATGCATGCACGTGCACCAATGAACCCACCATCGAACAGCCTCACAACCACCACCTCCCAACTCCACTTGTCGTCGTCGTCCCATCGACCACCCTAGCCCGCCACGACAGGTCCTGTTGAAACCTGACTTCTTCGATTTTAATGCGACAACTATATATTTCAATCTATATATTATTATGTCAAATATTCTTGCAGGAATCGTCAATAGAAGCTATTATCATTAACAGGATTAAAGTTCTTTATAAAATCTATTTAGATATATTTGTACAATCTCTGATATGGTGATGAAACACACACACACACACACAAATATACTTTTGAAAATCATGCTTTAAAATAAATATAAAAAGGTATTTTTCAAAATTATATATTTTCTCAAGTTCAAAAATACTAAAATGGACAAAGGAACAGAACAGTACAGAAATAGACGTCTGTATATTAATTCAGACGTCTGACATCAATATAAGACGTCTAAATTAAGATAACAGACGTCTGAGCACTATGTTGTTAATGACCTCTATTTCTATATGAAATAGACGTCTGCCATTTAATAACAGACGTCTGTCATCCTAGACAGACGTCTGAATTAAAAGACAGACGTCTAAATTAACTGTTTTTGTTTCCTTTGATTATTTTTGAAATTCAAAATTATTCAGACATCTGTCACTTTTATCTCAGACATCTGAACTTGACGAACTGAAGCATCTCTTCATAAAATATCAAAATCTAAAGAGTTGTCCTCTTCACCAAGAGTTGCACTTCTTCAAAGAGTTGCAACTATTGAATTAAAACTATTCAATACTATAAATAGAGATGAAAATCCACTATTTCAATAACTAACTAATTCTTTCTATCTTTTCTGATCTTATATTGTTATAATATCAAGTGATTTTCAATTCTCTACTTCCTATCTTTGCATATTCAAATCATCATATCAAGAAGATTATAGGAAGGGTGTACTACATTGACTATATTCGTGTTATTCAAAGAACACACAAGTCAAGAAACAATTTACCAAATTGTATTTGAAGTCCTATTCGGTTGCTTAGGCGGAAAAGTCCTATTCGGTTGCTTAGGCGGAAAAGTCATGTTCGGTTGCTCAGGCGGTGTAATACCTGTTCCTCCGGGTTAAGTGAGGGTTATTCGAGAAATTCCAGAAGGAGTCAGGGACTGGACGTAGAACGAGAAGTTCGAACCAGTATAAAAGTCCCTGGTGTCATTTTTATTACTGCTATTTACTATTATTTATAATTCCGCACTTGCTAGACTAGTCTTACTGTATATTATCGATCCATATACACTTTCATTTGGTATCAGAGCAAGGTTATCACATAACTATAACACAGTTATCTGATATTTTTTTTTAATATGGACAATAACACTAGCAACAGTTTTACTGAGGGACAAGCCACTACACGACCACCATTGTTTAACGGATTAAATTATAGTTATTGGTCAACTAGAATGAGAATTTTTATGCAAGCAAGTGGATTTGAAACTTGGAATATCATTCAAACTGAATATCATATTCCTACTACAGGATATGCTGCTTGGTCTAATACACAAAAACTAGATGCTACTGCAAACGCAAAAGCAATGAACATGTTATTTTGCGCATTAGACAAAAATGAATTTAATCGAGTTAGTATCTGTAAAACTGGATATGAAATTTGGAATACTCTTAAGGTTACACACGAAGGAACAAATAACGTAAAACAAAGCAAGATCTCCATGCTTAAAAACCAATTTCAAAATTTTAGGATGAAACAAGGAGAAAGTATTAGTGAAATGTACTCTAGATTCCAGGATATTTATCACTCTCTTTTAGCTTTAGAAGTCACTTTTACTGAATCTGATGTTGTATCAAAAATCCTTAACTCTTTAACTGATGAATGGGAACGAAAAGTCTTAGCTATCGAGGAAGATAATGATATTTCAACCATAAAAACAGAAGAGTTAATAGGAAATCTAATGTCCTATGAAGTAAATTTGCAGGCAAGACGAGCACAAGCACAGGACAAGAAAACTATCGCTTTTCAAGCAGAAAAAGAAGACTCTGAATCAGAAGATGATATGGCATTTATAGCTAAGAATTTCAAAAAGTTTTTAAAATTCAAAAAGGGTAATAAATTTGGAAATAACAAGGGTTTTAATAAGCCATCAAGTACATCTCTTGAATGCTACGAATGTCACAAGAAGGGCCGCATAAAGAAAGATTGTCCTGATCGGAAGAAAGAAATAATCTCAAAAAGGACAAATATAAAAAGAAACAAGCCTTCTCAGTTACATGGGATGATACAGAATCTTCTTCATCAGACAGTGAAAATGACAGTGATTCAGAACAAGCCAATGTTTGTTTTATGGCAACAAATGATGAAGTAAGTGATCTAACTTTTGACGATTTAATAGAAATAAACTCTGAATTGTTAGATAAACTTAGAATTCTAAAAAGTAAATATAAAGATGCTTTAGGAAAATTAAATAGAACTGAAATAGAAACTGACATGTTAAAAGATGAAAAGAAAATATTAGAGGAAGAGTTAGTAAAATCTCAAGAATCTTATGTTAATATAACATCTCAATTGACTGATTTAAGCAGTGAAATAGAAAAACAGAAATATGAGAATGTTAAATTAGCAAAAGAAAATTATGATTTAAACTCTAATATTAAAACACTTGATATAGAAGTATCAAATCTTAAAACAAAACTGAAAAATATTTCTAAAAATGTTTCTAAATTTAACAGTGGAAGAGAGAGTCTCTCTAAAATAATTGAGAATTCTCAAACTTGTTCAAATAAAAAGGGATTAGGATATAAAAAACCAATACAAAACCATTCTAAAAATAATGGGTCTTTATATACTAATTTTAAGAAAAAGGAATCTATATCTGCTCAAAAATCTTCTTCAAAAATTTTTCATCCAAAATCAATTATGATTTGGGTTCCAAAAACTAATAATAATTTGATTAGGAAAAACTACATTAAATCTTTTATTATGTCTGTACATAAGAATGAGAATTTTATTTTTAAAGGGAACTCTAAACCCAACTGGGTTTGGCTTCCTAAGATTTAACCCTTTGGACCCTAACGGAGGAAGTGGGTACCAACAGAATTTAAATATTTTTTGCAGGTACCGATTAAGAAAAGAGGAAAATAGATTCTAGACAGTGGTTGCTCAAAACACATGACAAGCGACAAAAATATGTTAACAAACATTATCTACTCAGATGGAGGATCTGTCACTTTTGGAGATAACTCCAAAGGTTACATCATCGACAAAGGCGATATGAGCAATGACGGTACATCTAATTTACCTCTTATTACAATTGTTTTATTGTTAAAAATCTAAAACACAACTTACTAAGTATTAGTCAATTATGTGATAAAGGTTTTAACATAGTATTTTCTGAAAATAAATGCAATATTTTTGATCATAACAAAAATATTATTTTCGAAGGAGTAAGAGATCGTAATATTTATATTTTGAATATGAAAATAAATCATAACACAAATATGTGTTTAATAGCCAAAGAAAATGATCCTTGGCTATGTCACAAGAGATTTTGTCACATTAATTTCAAAAACTATTAATAAATTATCCAAAAATTGATTTAGTAAAAGGGTTGCCTAAAATAAATTTTAAGATAAATAGGATTTGTGATTTTGCCTACTAGGAATCAAAGTTTGATTAAACACTTGATTAAACACTAAAATTTATGGTCAAATACGTTTTTATTTAAAAAATTAACCACATTGATTTTTTTTTAAAAAACCAAAAATAACATGTGGTTTACATTAAATATACTTCCTATTCCTCTGGTTTCCCTAAAAACACTCTAAGATTATTCATGGCTTACATTTTCTAATTACTATCAACCATCCATTCTTTCATATATTATGGTAAAGTATCAAATATATATAGTCTTTCGACTTTTGGCTTTCAAAGACATCTTACATTTTCAATTCCTTTCAAATCTTAAACAATGGAATTCCTTCTTGCTATATTTCTTGTCATCATGGCTGGGTCACATTCCGGAGACTATTCAAATTCAGAGTATTCTCCACCAACTACATCTTCCTCTGAATTTGACACTCCTACTCCATCAAATGAACCCCGTCATAATAATGGAAAAGAACTTTCTGGACATACAACTAACCGGAAGAAAGCCAAGAAATGTCTTGACCTCTCACCACGAACTAAGGAGAAGATTTATAATATTCATCACGATCAACAAAATATTATCAATCTACAAAGGGATATGTACTATGAGCAACGGATTAACTCTAGAAAACTTAGCTTACTAGAGTCCATTGCAATAAAATTCTGTGGAAAAGATATCCCAAGAGATATTGTTGCTGAACCCATTTTATACTCTCAACCAACTTCATCGGGTTGGAATTCTTGGCAACAAAGTCCTCAACAAACACCTTTTTCCCCAAATTCATGGGATCGTCAACCTCAATGGTCTCCCATTAAACAGTCTGATGAACAAAATCAACACGACTCATCCAAAGGGAAGTCTCCAAAGTCTCCAAAAACTCCAAAGACTCCTAAGTAGAAAATATATAAATGATTGTATGTTGATTTGGTTATTCATATTTGCTTTATTTTTATCAAAATAAATAAATAATTAAATATTTTTTCTTTTCTTTAAACTTAGCAAAAACATTCATCATCAGACATACAGACGTCTACATTTTTCAACAGACGTCTGTAAAAACAACTATTTTTACTATTTTCAGCCACACAGACGTCTGAATCATTTTTCACAGACGTCTAAATCTGTCTATACTTTTGCAGCCAACAATTAGCCGTCTGTTTAAAGATAACAGACGTCTGTTATTCATAATAGACGTCTAAACATAAAACTATCAGGCGTCTGAATTTAGTACAAAATGTTTTTTACTCTCTGTTTCATTTTAAACCTTCTGAGCCGTCTGTCAATTATTTTTAGACGTCTGTCATACGTCTTAGACGTCTGTCATAAATTTTTAGATGTCTGTTCTTCTAGTCTTTGTTTTTATTCTACAGAATCTCAGACGTCTGTTTAATTTTCAGACGTCCAAAACCCTGTTAAGAAGAAAATCTATATACGTTATTCCAAACGGTTTATTTTCTTCTTCTCGTCTCTCTAACTCGAAACCCTAGCTTTTTCAATTTAATCATATGGCGCCCAAATCTAAGAAACAAAAAGGAGATTCATCTCAACAACCTTCTCACATTCTTCCTTCGGAAGATCAAATTGAAGCTTGGTTATACCACGAACCTCGAAGCATGGCTCGTTACAAGCATTTATGTTCTCTTCAATCATTTCATGGTATTTTTCATAATCTTGATCATTTTCCTTTCTACAAACTTAGGCTCTATACTGATAGATCTCAGATTACAAGCCTTATTGATTTCAAAGATAATCAAGTCAACATTTGCAGACTTAGTGTTCTATTATTTCTAGCAAATGTTAACAATCCAAAAATTAGACTTCATCGAGAAAAAGGAACGCTTTGGACAAGCATTTTTGGAAACATTCTGCAAATAACTCCTTCTGACATTGGACGAATTTTAAAATGTAGCTCGGAAGGAGTCGACATAGATGACTTTAAGTTAGAAGGAGAGGAACTTAAACAAATCGAATATTATCTTTTTGAACCTGAAAAATCCACAGATAGATCAAATCATCTTCGTCCTCGACCTCGACTATTGCTTAGAATGCTAATAAAAACAATTTTTCCCCGACAAGGAAGCCATGAGGTCATTTACGATGATGAAGATAAGGCACTTCAATCAATTCTATCCAATATTCAAATCAATTGGGCTCAATACTTTTATGATGCTTTTCGCACTTATCATGACTCCAAGAAACGCTCAATTATCTATGCTCCCTATATTACTCGAATTTTAACTGCCTTCTCTATTCAAAGTCCATCAATTGAATTTGAAAAAATCAAGGTATCCAACATTCGCTTCTTCAGTTTAATGGGATTACCAGAATCTCCTCCGACATTTCCAACATTTAATGATTATAAAGCGGAACAACTTGCTTTACAAAAAGAAAAAGGAAAAGCAAAAGTAAGTAGTTCCGGACATAATGGAAATGAAGGCAATACTGAAAAAGAAAAGAATGATGAAGAAAGGGAAGATGAAGATGAAGATGAAGATGAAGCTTTTGAGCAAGCTTTTATCCAAAGCCCAAATTCAGAAAATTTCGAGATAGAACTAATTTCTGGTACTTCTCGCTCGTATACTAAAAATGAAAAGCTCAAATCCGACATCATTATTTCTAAAAATCAAAAGAAAATTTCTCAACAAATAGCACAAGGCTTTTCTTCCATCAATTCTAGATTTGATTACTTTGATGCCAAAGTCGAAGAGAATGCACGAGAATTGAGAAATATCAAGACAATTCTTCGTCAATTATGGAAAAAGTCTCATGGATCCTCACCTCCTTCTTCTCCAACTTGGGGAGAATGGTGAATGAAAATGGTTCTCTTTTGGTTTCTCTTTTGGTTCAATCAATGTCTTCTCTCATAAATTTTTTTTGGTTCAAACAATGGTGAATGATAAGATTGTATAATTTTATCTGTTTTTTTTAAATCAACTATGTTAGGTAAACAAATGATGTAGTCTAAACATTGTTTTGTTAATATCTTGCTTGGTTTGTTTACATCTCTTAATTAGTGTGTTATTCACAGTTTTGTTACTTTTTTTTTCAACCCCAACAATTCTTTTTGTTAATGACAAAGGGGGAGAAATAATTATATTTCTGCTATATAATATGGTCATATTGACAGGGGGAGCAAAAGGTAAGGTATGATTATACTAATCGATGAATTATATAGTTGTCATCATCAAAAAGGGGGAGAATGTTGAAACCTGACTTCTTCGATTTTAATGCGACAACTATATATTTCAATCTATATATTATTATGTCAAATATTCTTGCAGGAATCGTCAATAGAAGCTATTATCATCAACAAGATTAAAGTTCTTTATAAAATCTATTTAGATATATTTGTACAATCTCTGATATGGTGATGAAACACACACACACACACAAATATACTTTTGAAAATCATGCTTTAAAATAAATATAAAAAGGTATTTTTCAAAATTATATATTTTCTCAAGTTCAAAAATACTAAAATGGACAAAGGAACAAAACAGTACAGAAATAGACGTCTGTATATTAATTCAGACGTCTGACATCAATATCAGACGTCTAAATTAAGATAACAGACGTCTGAGCACTATGTTGTTAATGACCTCTATTTCTATATGAAATAGACGTCTGTCATCCTAGACAGACGTCTGAATTAAAAGACAGACGTCTAAATTAACTGTTTTTGTTTCCTTTGATTATTTTTGAAATTCAAAATTATTCAGACATCTGTCACTTTTATCTCAGACATCTGAACTTGACGAACTGAAGCATCTCTTCATAAAATATCAAAATCTGAAGAGTTGTCCTCTTCACCAAGAGTTGCACTTCTTCAAAGAGTTGCAACTATTGAATTAAAACTATTCAATACTATAAATAGAGATGAAAATCCACTATTTCAATAACTAACTAATTCTTTCTATCTTTTCTGATCTTATATTGTTATAATATCAAGTGATTTTCAATTCTCTACTTCCTATCTTTGCACATTCAAATCATCATATCAAGAAGATTATAGGAAGGGTGTACTACATTGACTATATTCGTGTTATTCAAAGAACACACAAGTCAAGAAACAATTTACCAAATTGTATTTGAAGTCCTATTCGGTTGCTTAGGTGGAAAAGTCCTATTCGGTTGCTTAGGCGGAAAAGTCCTGTTCGGTTGCTCAGGCGGTGTAATACCTGTTCCTCCGGGTTAAGTGAGGGTTATTCGAGAAATTCCAGAAGGAGTCTGGGACTGGACGTAGAACGAGAAGTTCGAACCAGTATAAAAATCCCTGGTGTCATTTTTATTACTGCTATTTACTATTATTTATAATTCCGCACTTGCTAGACTAGTCTTACTGTATATTATCGATCCATATACACTTTCAGGTCCCAGATAGAAAATCGACCATAACCCAAAACCTACAGGACCTAAAGTGAACTGACCCCACTTTGTTCAACCATCGCTTACCAGTGCTACACCCCATGTTCGCCTTCGCCACTTCCTCCACTCGAAAGCCCACACCTCAGCGCACCTCCTCACCCCACCTCGTCCAGTCCACATCTTCCCTGCGCCGCCACTAGCCAACCAAAGTCGAACCCCCGAACCTACTCCTTAAACCCCAAATCGAGCTGCACTCACCAACACAGGCCACTATCGTGAAATCCACCATGGTCAAAGCCTCTACCATGCTATATACTCCTTCTGACTGTGATAACCCGGATTTTTGGACATTAGATAATTGGATAATTAACCGTTTTTAAACTATTGAGATACTGATTTTAATTAGTTGAACAAATAAAAAGTGTATATATATATATGGTTATTAATTAGTGTATAATTAGGTTTTATATCATTTTTCTTTAAATTATAAGTAAAGAGGAAATGTGTTAATGGAAATATAAAAAAACATAAATTAATAAAATGCATGCATTAAGACATTTGTAAGTTAGAGTGTCATGCAAAATACAAGTGGCAATATTTCTTTTCTTTTAAACTAAATATTAATAATAATAAAGGGAGAAACTAAATTGTATGCAGTTCAAAAACTTTCACATTTTCATTTCTCAATCTCTCATTCTCTCAAACTAAGAACTAAAACCCAAAAAATCAAAACTAAACAACTCTTTCAAACTTTCAAAACTGAAGCAAAACATAAGATTCCTGTTCAAGTTCAACTAAGAAGATATGCAGTAATATTCAAGTTTCAAGAGGAGTTCCAGATTTCAAAAGCTTTTCACTGTTCAACATTTTAAGGTGAGTAAACATTCTTTTAAAAACAGTTTAATTTGGATTTAACTCTAATGCATGTGATGATATTGGTTTGTATGGAAGTTCTTCAGCTTGAATTTATTTTAATTGATATATATGTTGTGTGAGCATGTCTGTTTATATATATACAAAGATCCTATTCTCGGTTGTTTCACAGTCCATGATTTTCTTTCAAATATTCAAACCTCTCAATCAAATCAATATTAGACTTTGATATTTAAATGAAAGTTGTTTGTTGAAGTATAATGATGATTATATAAATAGTTTAAGGATTTTAAATTCAGCAAATAATTTTAAAAATGGAAATAACAGTGAAATTCATATATATGATAAAAATCAACCAATTCAATTTTAGATTTGGATTGCATGATTGTGTTCGTGGCTGGAAATCATGAATTTAGGTGGTATAATCATGATTTTTAGGTTAGAAATGGTTGTGCTTTTTTGAGTTGATCGGAATTGGTACTTTTATCAAATTTTGACAAACGGAAAGGTTTTGGGAGGTCGGTTTTGGTCTAAAGGAAGGTGGTGGCATGGGGGTCTCAGGAAAAATACTGGTGGAAATTATTGATGGTCGAGGCGGTCGGAATTGGGCGAAGTAGGGTTTTTGTTCCAGGTTTTGTCATTGATGTTTCATAGGGATTTGTGACATCTGGATTTGATCGGAGGCGATCACGAGGTATGATGTAGGAACTGGAAGTCGAGGCGGAGCTGCAGTGAGGACGGCGAGGTTTCTCGAGGCAAGGATCGTCGGAGACGGGTAGATTTCCGATGAAGGTTGGTTTCCAAGCTGTGGTTTTTGAGTCGTTTTCGATTTACGATTGAATCGAAGAAATGGGTGATCGTGTTGAGTTGCCGAGGTCGGCGTTGACTTGTCGGAAGCCGGAACATTGTTCGTTGGTGATCGGAGTCGACGTACACATGTACGTGTACGTTTCGTGTATCTGGGTGGCTGTTTGGGGAAGAAGGTTGATGCTCGGGTTTTAGCTCGGGAGTGTTTGGGTTTTTCCCGATGCAGGAGTTTTAAACAAGTTTTTAAAAGAAAAGGTTTTGAAATTTAAAAATGAATTTGGTTTAAAACTTTCTTAAAAAATTCTTTTACATATAATAAATTTTTTTCCTTAATGAATTGATTTAGAAGATATATGTATTGTTTAACTTAAATTTATTAAGTAAATTTTTAGGTTATTGAAAAACTTAATTTATAAATATAATTAAGTGTTAATTAAAAAGATAAATGTTTTAAAATATGTGATTAGGTAATTAATTAAGGTAATGATTTATCTTAATTAAGGTTTTGATAATTAATGAAGTAATTAAAGGGTAATTAATTTATTTAATAAATTAATGATTAAGGATTGTTAATTAGATAATTGGAGATAGTTAATTAATGATTGAGATTAATTAATTAGGTAATTAAGTTGTAATTAAGCACTAATTAATTAAGTAATTATGGATTAATCAATTGGTAATTAAGGATTGATTAACTTGTAATTAAGAATTGATTAATTTGTAATTAAGTTTTATTAATTAATAATTAAGGATTAATAATTAAAATTAATAGCTAAGAGATAATTAATTAAGGTTAATTAATCAAGGATGATTAATTAAGATAGATGATTAAGGAATGATTAATTAATTGGGTTGTAATTAATTAATGTTAAGTAAGAAGGATTAAGATAATCCAAGTGAATAAAATTGGTGATTTATTTAATTGGAGATTAATTAAATTAATTAGGTATTATAAATCTTGTGTATGGATGGTTGAATGATTTTGGATGATTTGAATTGTTGTTGTCTCTGATGAGCGATTGAGATGTGCTGTGATATGAATGGGTTGAATTGTGATAATGTGGGTTATCTATCTGAGTTAAATTGTTGTGTGGTATGATATCCTGAATATGAATTGTATTGTTTTAAAACTTAAAAATTTGGATTAGAAGTGATATTGGATTCGAAGAGACCAGGGTCGAGTATTAGTAATACCCGAAACCACTTCGATTAGTAAACAAAATTCTTTATAAATTGGATATGTGGTATTAAACAGGCTGGAATGGAATGAATTGTGTAACATGGACATTTAACCTGAAAACTGTTGTGCGATAAATGTTTGACTATGAGAACTCGTAAAAGGTACGAGTTACCCTGATATTCACATATGTTATAGCTTGGTATTTCATATTATATAGGTTTACTCACGCTGGTTTCCAGCCTGACTCGGGTGTTACTTTATCGTAATGCTCGGGTCAGACCGAGTATTACAGATTATCAGGTTAAGACGTTCTGGAGCTCAGGAGGCGAGTTGGATGGCAGGAACGTATGGAGTTTACCGCTGTGTATTTGAGAGTCTTATTAGTTGTAGTATGGACAAGTTGTTATAATTTTCCAGTTGATGTATAAATGATTGTACTCTGATGTAATGATGTAAAGTAACAATTACAGTTTTTCTTTGTATAAATGCTATTATTTTGATATTATATTTTGATCCGCTGCGAATGTGAGATTCTGTGACTTGTTTTCTGTTTCTTCTTCTACCTCTTTTCTTCTTTTCCCTAACTCTTTGGAATTTTCGGGATTGAAAATTTCGGGTCGTTACACCGACACTCTCCGAGCGACCCCTCGACCACCGGTTCGTCGAAAATTATTTTTCGAGCGATTTCCGATCATCTGCTCCTCCACGGCGAACCGGGCCACTAAAAATCACACGACCACTTCTAAAAATCCCTAATCGATGATACGAACCCATCCGCACTCTCCGTTCGTTAATCCCTGATCATCGAAAACGATCGTTTTCTTGACCATTTACTGTCATTTACAATTTCATCAAAATATATTCGATGAACAATTCCACGACTATTTTTAGTGTAATCTATGGGTCAAAACACACAACTTTGCTTTTACATCATATGCAAATTTTTACGGTTTGAAATATATTGATTTTTGAATCTAAGGTGGAAATGATTTCATTTGTAAATCAAAAGAACAGGTGCATTCGTTGGTTACAGTAACTTGTATATGCATTCCCAGGCAAAGATTTAAGCAACATATAGGATCTCAAGAAAATATTTAAGCATGAAAATCAACAAGATCTGTAGCTAGGTTAATCATAAAATTTTCACACTAATCTGTTTCCAGTAAGTTGTAATTCAAGTTAGAATAGCTCAGCTTTCCCAAGTCTTTCTTTAACCTCCAATTTCCTTGAGTATAGTAAATCTTCGATCTTGAGTTAATTTAAACTTCAAAGTATTTAGATATTGTTTATTATATATACATACATACATATATATATATATATATATATATATTTCCTATGGAGTTGGAACAAGGTTTTATAGGAAGTGGATATCAAAGCACAAGGGTTGTATAAATATATACAAGAAAAGAATCTTACAATTAAAGAAAAGAATAAAATATACCTTCACACATAACATCATTTCCTCTCTACATCATAGTACGTGTATGCAAGTGTATGATGGATAATAAGGGGTTCCTAAGTCCTCTTGTTCACTTCCACAGTTAAGGAATCAAAGGTCATTTCTTGATTTTGAATTTTAAATAAAATTCACTTTTTAACTTCTTAATATTATGTTCTAAAAATAGAAGTGTTTTTAATATATCAAATATTGTTTTTTAAGCAAAGATCAATATATTACAACTTTAATTAATTTGTTATTTGACAAAAAGCTGAAAATTCAAAATTTTCATTTTGGTCACATTTTCAGTTTTCCATCAAGCTATGTATTTTGTAAACCAAATAAAAAAAATACATTTTCCCATTATCTGTTATAACTTAAAAGATCATTATTTTGATTATTAAAGCTATAAATTGAATCTTTAAAATTAATTGAATATTCATAACCCAAAGCGGTGAAATTCCAAGTCGTTGCCGCTTTGCCATTTAAGTGTTATGATATATTAACAAGTTTAATGCTCTCAGTGTTACTTTATGTTGCATGGAAATAAGGTTCCATGAAGTAATCCAAACTTCTTAACTTTCTATTTTTTTACCATTTCAACTATAGTTTCAGGGAACTGGTCAATGTTCAAACTTATAAAAATGTCTTTTACAACACATTTCCCTATCAGGATAATAGATACAACTTTTATTTCCAAAATCATTTCAAATATTGATTTCAAACATCACTTTACTAGAATAATAACTTTTCTTAAAATATTATTCAAAATATTTACCCTTTTCAAAATATTTCAATTTTCTCCAAAAATTTATATCTTTTCTAAAACATTGTATCTAAATATCTCGTTCTAATATTTAGGAATCCCTATCGAATACGTTGGCCAAACACATCGACCAGAATTCTTATAATATTTAATAGACAAATTAACACAAGTTTATTTCAAAAATATCTATAGATATAACTTTACAAATTATTTGATATACTCGCTTCTATAAAACTTTTAATAATTTATTTTTCTAAAAATTAATCTAATACCATACTTATCATGTATACTCTCAAGAGATTTCTAATCAAAATATTTTCTAGTTTCCAAAAACATATAATAATGCCCTTTACATACATATATACATACATATATACATTTATGTTAAAAGTCTTTATTTAACAAATACTTAGCAATACCCAAATTATTTTTCCAAACACTCTTTGAATATCTATATTAAATAAAAATATCATTTCAACTAACATTATACCATATTAAACAAATTTCTATACACAACTATTTTAAACAAGTAAAGATCAAAAAAATCAAATCCATTCCACTACTTTAATAAATATATATACAACAAATCAAATATACATCAGAAATAATAAACTATGCACTCAGCAAAAAACTATTCACCAGTTCCCACTATGCACTCTAATCGATATCAAACTAACACATAATAATTCTAGATTAAGCCACCAAAGGTCTAATATTCACATCAACACCAACTTTACAGGCTGGCCAACACTTCTTCCTTTACTTCAATAACTCTTAATTATTTTTGAAAGGTTAAAATAAAAATATCATATATATACATACATAGAAAACTAACAAATACATTCCTCAGATGATTGCCCCAGTAATCATCCTATATATAACTTCAATCCCTTATTATAGGGTTACTACCCACACACCCAAGGGGATAGGGACATCTAAGTCTCATCTAAGGTCTTAACTCGTTTCTCTTATATATGATGTATTATTCTGAACCTACCCTAATACCAAATTGTGACACCCCTACCACTATACCCACACTATCCAAGAGTATTACTGAGTAACACTAGCAAATAATATGGAGAATGACGTGACATGGGATACACACATGAATATTCCCTTAGGCTAACACTGGTATGTATTTAAACATCGAATAAGTAACTCACATGTATGTACACAGTATCGGCACAAAGCAATAAACACGTGTGCCTCTAAGATAGAGCACTACACAATATATATAATAAATTTCAAAGAAAACAGAGTCAAAATCACACTGACAAGCTATAATATGAAATATATATGAGTATATGGAACAATGTGAATATAATAAATCTTATGGTCAATATCTCAAAGTGAAATACAATTAATAATCAATATACAACTCAGTATCGTACATATATAATGAATCAAGGGCACACAAATATAATGCAACTATCCTAATATAAGTCTCCACTAAGCCCACTAAACTCATGCTGGTCACATCGTCCTACAACTGAAGATGTCTCGGACTAACCTGAGTATTATGTAAATAACATACGGGTCAGACTATGTCTAAATCAGGGGATAATATACATATATAAGTTAGTGTATGCAGGGTATAATATAAAGAAAACACTATCAGAATATCTCAAGACAACATCCATAATATCATTATATATATACTATACATAATTATAATATCATAGACAATCACCAATGCATCACATAGTACCAAATATCACCAAACCATGTATACAGTTGCCATCACCTATATAGAATCATATCATATCAAAAACCATAAAATCAACAATAAATAGGTGAGCCATCCACATCCATAAATCATCATCAAATCCAGAAACCATCTATAAGTGAGAAATCACCAAGTATAATCATGTTGGCATGCGGAATTGCGCAAATATATCTCTCAATATCAGTAATAAAAGCATCAACGTTAACATGTAGAATAGGATAGACTGTCTATCAGTATAACAAAAGATATGACAATCCGTTATACTCTAGACGCCTATACAGATATAATCTCATCTCCTCATATATGAATACATCAGGATAAATCATGACAGAGAACTACTACATGATAGACGTGAAGTCCCAAGTAGAGTCATATATACATCAACAAGTGAGTCACCTAACCCTGGGTCGCCTAACCTATATCTATATTTAAGTGTGGTGTATCAATAGTATATGCCAACCTACCACTCCGTTAGAACAAGAAGAGAGACTGATGGTCGTATCACTCTAGGTGTCCAAGGTCATCTAACTAGATCTACTCATACATTCTTCAGTTACCTTAACGGATGTCATCACACATATCAACCAGTGGCCCGCCCACGTGTAGCCTCAGTCACAACCCTACTTTGCCCCTATAGGTAATAGACTGTTGGCCTATGTGACACAAGGGGCTATAGGGAACCTACCCTATGGTTTACCTAACCCATATCCCGTGATGTGCATCAAATAGAATATCCAATGAAGGTGCCATGGATCTGGGACATGGCCCTACGATCAGGCCACTAGAGTGAATTCTAGCCATCTAGTTCTCTCTAATGCCAATAATAGGAATACATCATGGTAGTGACATAAAATATCAATGAATATAAAGGCATTGACCCTACTCACAGATATGAGCATCACCTCACATAAGTATAATCTCATCATACCATTCCCATCATGTGACTGTCATCAACTTACAGTGAATAACTGAGGAAGTATCACATCGGCGTCCCATAAAACCGCATGATGCTTAATCGTTTATTCAACGTTAATAAACTACACTCAATCTCCACAATATTCTATATAATGAGTCCAAAGAATATCTGGAGAAATATTACCAAAAGTCTCATACCAGCCGGTATTATAACTCCGTTATTTAGATTTCTCGTCACACGAAATCAAAATCATCATAAATAAAATATCCCAAAATGACAAAATCATGAAATTATATAAAATGATATCATCATCGTATGAAAACACATCAAAACAATATTTAGTAATGAATCATTTATGTTAACCAAATTCAATGTGGAAATAATGAGACATCAGAATAATATATTTAAGAAAATTTATTAAGTTCTTAAATATGTAAATCACACTTAATAATTCTTAAATAACCACATCAATTTGGTATACAATAATAGAGATGAAAATACCAAAAATATAATAACACTTCTAGAATTTTTAATTGGATATTCAAATGAACTTTAATTATTTAATACATATTTTTTTTACTTAAATATATTTATAATTCTTAATTAAACCTATTTAATTTAAAATATACTTTGAAATATTTAAATTATTAATTAGAACATTCCTCCTTATTTTCATGAATTTAAATAAACCTATAAATAATTATTTAAAATCAAATATTGATTTCCTTTTAATAAATTAATAACCTTTATATTTAATACTAAATTTTAAATAAAACTTTTCGTCATTAAATTATATATTTACTTTACAAAATTTCTCATATTTTATTTTCAGTGAAAATATAATTTATTTACTATTAAAATATACACTTACAAAAATAGGATAACATGGGACTTAAACCCGCTTGGGTTGGCTAAAAGGCACAAACCTTACCACCAAGCTACTTATACTTTTGTGCAAGCGGTAGCACCACCGGCTGACATGTAGTGGTCGATTGTTGATGTATATATGACTTTTGCGGTGGCCTAGATATCCAAACTTTTGGTGACCTATAATTATACTTTTGTCTCGATATCTAGACCCACCCTTATCCCACATTCCAGTCGATTGTTCCATCGATTTCGGACCTCCACTGCCTCCTTGCTATTAACTCCTCCAAGTCGTTGCAAAAGATATATATATATATATATTATTACCTATTTATTTATTATTATTATTTAAAACATGCAGATGAACGGTGGCACCACCTGTCGATCGTTGGCGGTTGACCGGTGGGCGTCGATCGATCAAGCTACCCCTATCGAGACCTGCTTCGACCATTAACGATCGATTCCACCCGACTACTCCTCCTTCTTACCATGATCACTTCCAATTCATTACATGCATCTTTATATGCATCTTATATCAATCCAAGCACATGTATATAGATTTAACATAGGTTCATGAGTAAGGTTTACTCATCTGTATACCGTGCTCTATTTTCTTCCTTCATTCGCAACATTCCAAACTTTCGAAGTATGCTCCAAACCCATTTTTTCGTGTGGATAGTTATAGGTCGATATCGAGAGAATATTATCAGATTTTAGGATTTATAGTAATTTATTTGGTTTATTATAAAATTTGAAAGAGGAAAATTGTTGGGGGAAAGAAGCATTAGGTTCTAGAAAAGTGAAGCAGAAGATATGAGCGAACTATTATTTGATGAAGGGAAAAGAAAAATCATGAATTGGAAACATCTAGAAATTGGATTTGGGCTTGCCTATGTGGGTTTGGGTTTAGAAAAAAATAAAATATTTTATTCTTTTATTATTTCATTTTTTATATATTATTTTCTATTTAAAAAATTATAATAAAATTCCAAATAAAATATATATCTCCAATACTTTATTATTTACCCTACATTATAAAATTTTCTAGAATTTAATTTTAAATTTTAACTCATTTAAACTTAAATATCCAATATTCTCATTTGAAGACCAATATTAAATAAATTTTCCAAATTTATTTCCCAATCTTTTCCAACAAATAATTACCCTCAATAGCATTTAATATCATTACTAATTACTTTATTATAAATTTTCCATACTCTAAAATAAATTCAAATTATTCATTTTAATTCCAAAAATCCATTTTAATTAATTAAATAATTATTATTAATTACCCCTAAATACGGGGTTGTTACAGTCTCCCCTTTAACAAAATTGCATCCTCACAAATCCTTAGGAAGAACCTATAATAAAGCTAATAATTCCACTATCAATTTATATTATAAATAAGACAACCATTAAAACAAATTCTATACTACTCTATCTTAAACGAATTCCTTTCTAAATACTTTTCTTTGATTAACACCAAGTTACATAAATACTTAATACAAATATTTTTCATATTTTATATAATAATGAACAACTTTTCAAATTTTCCATTTTGAAATTAAAATCGGATAAACTCCTCTTTTTAATAATTAATAATATTCCTAAACATAAAGTCTCCTTTATAGTAAAATTATACCACTCAATGATCATTAATTTCAAATATATATACACTTCTAAATATGAATAAGCCACATTATTCCAATCACAATTTAATATCCATAAAAATTCAAATCTGATTCATATATACAATTTTTTTAACTTCACACAATTTATTTCAATACCCATCATATACCAAAATTACAAACACTATAAAATATAATGATATTGTCTCACCATTTATTTTAGTGATTAACTAATATAATATTGGCTGTAATATTAACCACATAATCAATACTGCCTGGCCAGCGACCTCAGCTGTCCACTAGTATCCAATGGTTGCATTCATCGCTTAAAATACGTCCAACTTATAAAAATTTCTTTTGCAACACATTTCGCCATCGGAATAATACATATAACTCTTATTTCCAAAATCATTTCAAATATTGACTTTAAACATCACTTTACCATAATAACCAACGTTTCTTAAAATATTATTCAAAATATTCACCCATTTCAAAATTCTTTAATTTTTTCAAAACATTTAATCTTTTCCAAAAAATTATGTCCAAATGTCTTGTTTTGGTATTTAGGAATCCGTATTGAAAACATTGGCCAGACGCATCGACTAGAATTCTTAAAATACTCAACGGTCAAATTAACACAAGTTTATTTCAAAAATATCTCTAAATATACCTTCATAAATTCTCTGATATACTCGCTTCTATAAAACTTTTATTAATTTATTTTTCTAATCTAATTCCATACTTATCATGTGCACTCTCAAGAGATTTCTAATCAAAATATTTGCTTAGTTTCCAAAAACATATAATAATACCCTTTACATATATATAATATGTTAAACATCTTTATTTTAACAAATACTTAGTAATATCCTAACATATTTCCCAAACACTCTTTGAATATCTAGATTAAATCAAAATACCATTTCAACAAACATTATAGTATATCAAATAAATTTCCATGCACATCTATTTTAAAGAAGGAAGGATCGGAAAAATCGAATCCATTCCACTACTTTAATAAATATATATACATCAAATCAAATATACAGAGGAGATAATAAACTATGCGCTCAGCATAAAACTATTCACTAGTTCCCAATACACACTATGACCAACATCAAATCAACACATAATAATTCCACCTTAAGCCACCAAAAGTCCAATATTCACACCAACACCGATTTTTCTAGTCGGCCAACACTTCCGCCTTTACTTCAACAACTCATAATTATTTCTGAAAGTTTAAAGTAAAAGTATCATAAACACACACATATTTATAGAAAATAATAAATGTGTTCGCTAGATGATTACCCTAGTAATCATTCGATATATACCTACAATCCTTGATTATTGGGTAACTACACGCACACCCAAGGGGATTGGGATATCTATGTCTGATATAAGGTCTTGAGTCATGTCTCTTATATATGATGTATTGTTCAGAACCTGCTTTGATACCAAATTGTGACACCCCCACCTCTATAATTATACTATCCAAGGGTACCACAGAGTAATATAGTCGGATAATACAGAGAATGATGTGATATATGGTACACATATGAATATTCCCTTGGGCTAACACTAGTACGTATTTAAACATCAAATAAATAACTCACCTATATGTACACAGTTTGACACAAAGCAATAAACATGTGTGCCTCCAGGATAGAACAATACACAATATATATAATAAATATCAAAGAACACAGAGTTAGAATCGCAACGACAAGCTATATTATGAAATATCTGATTATATGAAATAGTTTGAATACAAAATATCATATGGCCAATATCTCAGAGTGAAATACAATGAATAATCAATATAAAACTCAGTATCATACATATATAATGAATCAAAGCCACATAAATATCATCCAACTATCCTAAGATAGGTCACGATTAAACTCACTAAACTCATGTCAGTCGCATCGTCCTTGTACTTGGAAATGTCTCGGACTGACCGAAGTATTACATAAATAACACACAGGTCAAACTATGTCTGAATCAAGGGACAATATATGTATATAACACAGTATATGAAGGGTATAATATAATGATAACACCATCAAAATTACTCAAGACAACATCCATAATATCATTATATATGGTAATGTATATATATATACACACATATATACACAAATATATTGCACATAATATAATATCATAGACAATCACTAATGCATCACACAACATGAAATATCACAAAACCATGTGTAAAGATGCCATCACCCATATAGAATATATCATATTAGAAATCATAGAATCAACATTAAATGGGTAAATCATCCATATCAAGAAATCATCATCAAACTCCAAAAATCATTTATAAGTGAGATATCACTAAGTATAATTAGGTCAGCATGTGACATTGCCCGAATAAATCTCTTAATCTCAATAATAAAAGCATTAACATCAATATGTAAGATAGGCTAGGCTGCCTATCAATATAATAAAAGATATGGGAATCCACTGTACTCTGGATACCTATTCAAATATAATCTTATCTCCTCATATATGAATATATCAGAATAAACCGTGACGGAGAATGACGATAAGACAGACATGAAGTCCCAAGTGGAGTCATATATACATCAATATGTGGGTCACCTTACTATGGGTTACTCAATCCATATCTATATTTGTGACGATTTGCCTTCTGTAATACCCAAAATTCATGCTAAAATAACGGCAGTCGATTTCTGAATACCATGAAAGATAAATTGTTGGGGTAAAATAAAAAAAACTGAAGTAAACCTTTTAACAAGGCTTACTTAACTAAACTTATGCAGCATAAAGATAATATGCCTACAATACATTCACAGAAGAAGATAACATGCAAATGAAGTATAAAACAGGGAAAAACTAATCAACTTATTGGATTAGTCGGAAATCGATGGAACAATCGGCTGAGATGTAGTGGTCGATTGTTGATGTAGTGGTCTAGATATCCAAACTTTCGAAGTATGCTCCAAACCCATTTTTTTGTGCGGATAGTTATAGGTCGATATCGAGAGAATATTATCAGATTTTAGGATTTATAGTAATTTATTTGGTTTATTATAAAATTTAAAAGAGGAAAATTGTTGGGGAAAATAAGCATTAGGTTCTAGAAAAGTGAAGCAGAAGATATGAGCGAACTATTATTTGATGAAGGGAAAAGAAAAATCATGAATTGGAAACGTCTAGAAATTGGATTTGGGCTTGCCTATGTGGGTTTGGGTTTAGAAAAAAATAAAAATATTTTATTCTTTTATTATTTCATTTTTTATATATTATTTTCTATTTAAAAAATTATAATAAAATTCCAAATAAAATATATATCTCCAATACTTTATTATTTACCCTACATTATAAAATTTTCTAGAATTTATTTTTAAATTTTAACTCATTTAAACTTAAATATCCAATATTCTCATTTGAAGACCAATATTAAATAAATTTTCCAAATTTATTTCCCAATCTTTTCCAACAAATAATTACCCTCAATAGCATTTAACATCTTTACTAATTACGTTATTATAAATTTTCCATACTCTAAAATAAATTCAAATTATTCATTTTAATTCCAAAAATCCATTTTAATTAATTAAATAATTATTATTAATTACCCCTAAATACGGGGTTGTTACAGTCTCCCCTTTAACAAAATTGCATCCTCACAAATCCTTAGGAAGAACCTATAATAAAGCTAATAATTCCACTATCAATTTATATTATAAATAAGACAATCATTAAAACAAATTCTATACTACTCTATCTTAAACGAATTCCTTTCTAAATACTTTTCTTTGATTAACACCAAGTTACATAAATACTTAATACAAATATTTTTCATATTTTATATAATAATGAACAACTTTTCAAATTAAATTTCCATTTTGAAATTAAAATCGGATAAAATCCTCTTTTTAATAATTAATAATATTCCTAAACATAAAGTCTCCTTTATAGTAAAATTATACCACTCAATGATCATTAATTTCAAATATATATACACTTCTAAATATGAATAAGCCACATTATTCCAATCACAATTTAATATCCATAAAAATTCAAATCTGATTCATATATACAATTTTTTTAACTTCACACAATTTATTTCAATACCCATCATATACCAAAATCACAAACACTATAAAATATAATGATATTATCTCACCATTTATTTTAGTGATTAACTAATATAA
Source organism: Allium fistulosum (assembly GCA_030737815.1). Classification (NCBI taxonomy): domain Eukaryota; kingdom Viridiplantae; phylum Streptophyta; class Magnoliopsida; order Asparagales; family Amaryllidaceae; genus Allium; species Allium fistulosum. The sequence goes on along the minus strand of CM060903.1, from coordinate 1,361,972,127 downwards.
TATTGGCTGCAATATTAACCACATAATCAATACTGCCTAGCCAGCGACCTCAGCTGTCCACTAGTATCCAATGGTTGCATTCATCGCTTAAAATACGCCCAACTTATAAAAATTTCTTTTGCAACACATTTCGCCATCGGAATAATACATATAACTCTTATTTCCAAAAACATTTCAAATATTGACTTGAAACATCACTTTACCATAATAACCAACGTTTCTTAAAATAATATTCAAAATATTCACCCTTTTCAAAATTCTTTAATTTTTTCAAACCATTTAAACTTTTCCAAAAAATTATATCCAAATGTCTCGTTTTGGTATTTAGGAATCCGTATTGAAAACATTGGCCAGACGCATCGACTAGAATTCTTAAAATACTCAACGGTCAAATTAACACAAGTTTATTTCAAAAATATCTCTAAATATACCTTCATAAATTCTCTGATATACTCGCTTCTATAAAACTTTTATTAATTTATTTTTCTGATCTAATTCCATACTTATCATGTGCACTCTCAAGAGATTTCTAATCAAAATATTTGCTTAGTTTCCAAAAACATATAATAATACCCTTTACATATATATAATATGTTAAACATCTTTATTTTAACAAATACTTAGTAATATCCTAACATTTTTCCCAAACACTCTTTGAATATCTAGATTAAATCAAAATACCATTTCAACAAACATTATAGTATATCAAATAAATTTCCATGCACAGCTATTTTAAAGAAGGAAGGATCGGAAAAATCGAATCCATTCCACTACTTTAATAAATATATATACAACAAATCAAATATACAGAGGAGATAATAAACTATGCGCTCACCATAAAACTATTCACTAGTTCCCACTACACATTATGACCAACATCAAATCAACACATAATAATTCCGCCTTAAGCCACCAAAAGTCCAATATTCACACCAACACCGATTTTTCTAGTCGGCCAACACTTCCGCCTTTACTTCAACAACTCGTAATTATTTCTGAAAGTTTAAAGTAAAAGTATCATAAACACACACATATTTATAGAAAATAATAAATGTGTTCGCTAGATGATTACCCTAGTAATCATTCGATATATACCTACAATCCTTGATTATTGGGTAACTACACGCACACCCAAGGGGATTGGGATATCTATGTCTGATATAAGGTCTTGAGTCATGTCTCTTATATATGATGTATTGTTCAGAACCTGCTTTGATACCAAATTGTGACACCCCCACCTCTATAATAATACTATCCAAGGGTACCACAGAGTAATATAGTCGGATAATACAGAGAATGATGTGATATATGGTACACATATGAATATTCCCTTGGGCTAACACTAGTACGTATTTAAACATCGAATAAATAACTCACCTATATGTACACAGTTTGACACAAAGCAATAAACATGTGTGCCTCCAGGATAGAACAATACACAATATATATAATAAATATCAAAGAACACAGAGTTAGAATCGCAACGACAAGCTATATTATGAAATATCTGATTATATGAAATAGTTTGAATACAAAATATCATATGGCCAATATCTCAGAGTGAAATACAATGAATAATCAATATAAAACTCAGTATCATACATATATAATGAATCAAAGCCACATAAATATCATCCAACTATCCTAAGATAGGTCACGATTAAACTCACTAAACTCATGTCAGTCGCATCGTCCTTGTACTTGGAAATGTCTCGGACTGACCGAAGTATTACATAAATAACACACAGGTCAAACTATGTCTGAATCAAGGGACAATATATGTATATAACACAGTATATGAAGGGTATAATATAATGATAACACCATCAAAATTACTCAAGACAACATCCATAATATCATTATATATGGTAATGTATATATATATACACACATATATACACAAATATATTGCACATAATATAATATCATAGACAATCACTAATGCATCACACAACATGAAATATCACAAAACCATGTGTAAAGATGCCATCACCCATATAGAATATATCATATTAGAAATCATAGAATCAACATTAAATGGGTAAATCATCCATATCAAGAAATCATCATCAAACTCCTAAAATCATTTATAAGTTAGATATCACCAATTATAATTAGGTCAGCATGTGACATTGCCCGAATAAATCTCTTAATCTCAATAATAAAAGCATTAACATCAATATGTAAGATAGGCTAGGCTGCCTATCAATATAATAAAAGATATGGGAATCCACTGTACTCTGGATACCTATTCAAATATAATCTTATCTCCTCATATATGAATATATCAGAATAAACCGTTACGGAGAATGACGAAAAGACAGACATGAATTCCCAAGTGGAGTCATATATACATCAATATGTGGGTCACCTTACCATGGGTTACTCAATCCATATCTATATTTGTGTCGATTTGCCTTCTGTAATACCCAAAATTCATGCTAAAATAACGGCAGTCGATTTCTGAATACCATGAAAGATGAATTGTTGGGGTAAAATAAAAAAAACTGAAGTAAACCTTTTAACAAGGCTTACTTAACTAAACTTATGCAGCATAAAGATAATATGCCTACAGTACATTCACAGAAGAAGATAACATGCAAATGAAGTATAAAATAGGGAAAAACTAATCTACTTATTGGATTGGGTCACTAGTGTAGCGACTGCCTACGTACCTGTCCAACTTAGGTGCCCCTAGTTTGGAACAGGATCAAACCCAAACATAGTTCTATATGCTAACAAACAGAGCTAATAAACTCCAAAGGAGTTTACGATACATCCAACAAATATACGATAAACAAACTGCATAATAGACATATAGTAAATAGGCGAGAATAACATATATAAATAAAAAAACAAGAAGAAAAAACATAATATAATATGAAAATGAAGACAAAGATATACAAATATATCAACAAAACAACTCATAACCTATATTAAAAAGGTTATGAAAATAAAAAGGGAAAAATTAACATTGAGGAGAGTCTAAGACGATTCTCAATGTAATGAAAAATGAATCAACTCAAAGGGTCGAATTAGAACTAAGAAAAATAATTTCCAACAATGACTAGGAGGGTGCGCACCCTTTATCGAAAGTATACCTCAATAAAATATACTTCAGAACTCAGATAGCTCTCGAAAACCTCCAAGCCGGACCCCGTCAACCATACTGATAATCCAAGTATTTCACATCTCCATGCACATAGAACATAAACTAATCTAGGATACATGTGAAAATACTCTAATGGGAGCAACCACACATAGCTTGGGCCATACTCGCACTTTATTTAGTCATTTTCAGTAAAGGATATCAATGCTAAAAAACGAGCAACAAATTGTCTCAAATTGACAAAACCCGATGAACAGTTTTGAAGAATTTAGAAGTCGAAATATATGGTTAAATAGGGGTGTGATACCCTTATATCCAAAAGAGAAACTAAGAGGGGTTAAGTTCCTTTTAATCATATAAGATAGCTAAAAGGGGTGTTGTTTCCTTTTAACCTATAATCCACTAATATTTCAACCTAAGTTAAAATAGGGTGTAGGTTCCTTTTAACTAAATGTCAAGCTTAAAGGTGTGATTCTTCTTTTTAACCAAAAGATGTCATATACACCCCCCCCCCACAAAACACACCCTCAATTTTACTAAGATTATTTTCAATTAATAGAGTGATTTAACCCTTATTAAAACTTTTTAAAATAGTTTAACTATACTTTTCAATTTATAACTTTTACAAATCTTTTTGAAAAGATAATTATGGTTTAAAGACCATTTTTAAGGAGATTAAAACATGGGCTACTTAAGAAAATGTTATAACGAACCTCCTTAATCCTTTTATTTAATTAACCAGCTTTAACTCTTTTTAATACAAGTGTTTATAAATGATGTTAACAAGTGTTGTGGAAAGTCTAAGTAAACAAGCTTTTTAAAACTATATTTTCCATTATTTTTCCAACTCTAATATACTCAATTTTATACTTAAAATACTTTGTACCATATCTAAAATATTTAGGAGTAGGATTTCATATTTTAAAACTTCAAGTAATTTCATTTAAATAGGTTCAAATACTAGATTTTCTTAAATGCGCTTATAATGAATTTAAACTTCAACATATTTTCCAAAATTCAATGAAATTGTTTGATTATTTAAACTAACAGGGAAAATATACTTATTAGGTCTAGAAATATGTAAGTGTCGTCAAGTTATATTTCCATTCCAAAACTTCAAAGAACTTTTAAAAACTAGGAATTTCCAAACTGCCAAAACGCGATGCATTTTAGTTCCTAACTTTTGTTCAAAATATTAAAAACCTTTTTAACTCAAAATTTAAGGGTTAAATACTCTATTTTCAACAAAAATGTTTACATGGAATATATTTTTAGATATATTCGGGAATATTAACTATTTAAGGTATTTCAACACTATGGATTTCAAAGTGCAATAGTGATATTCTAAAATGCACAAATGCTACTATTGCACTATTCAATATTTTTGCTACTATAATAATTCAAACAACATCCAAGCATCCATACAATAAAAACAAGATTATTATTTAAGGATAATGTAGGGATTTAACTTGTTTTATTGTTTTAACATTCAAGAACTAGTCAAACACAAACAAATATACTAGTGCAATGTTTTATTAATCATTTTTCACTAGTTTTTTCAATGTTTGTTTTAATAACTTTTTAGCCATATTTTTTTAACTAAAAACAAGGACTTACTCACTTATATTTCCTAGAAATCCAAGAATGAACTCCTAAGCTCAAGACCCTTCCTCCTATCCACCAAAACTGACTCGAACCAAGCTCAAAGCACCTCCCTTCCTTCTTATTGCTTGCACATATGGCTTTGGAGGCTCCCCTTGCTTCTTATTACTCATGCCTAAGCCTTGGAGGGCTCCTCTTGCCTCTTTTATTCTTGACTATGGCACTTGTGAAGCTTCTCTACGTCTTAGAATATTATACAAGAGGTTTGAGTGGAGGAAAAGGTGTTGAAATAAATTTTACTTAAGAAATAATTTGAAGATAAGGATGAAGATGATAAAGAAAAGAGAGTAAAAAAGATAATAGAAGTTTAAATGAAAATGGAAGCAAGGGTCTCCTCATATAGACTATAGCAAAAGTGGAAAATGACTTTAATTATCCTTTTGCAAAATTACCTTTCCGCCCTTCAATAGCCTCCTCCTTCCATGCCATAAAACATGCCATAAGACAAGCCTTGATTCCCACCCTTTCTCGTGCCTTAAAATACTCCTTAAACCGTGCCTTGATTTAAGGCTCAATGTCCCTCAAATCCTTTCTTAGTTTTAACTAATCTTTTGTTATGAAAAGAGAGATGTTAATTGTTTGTTAATGTGTTCATCTGTTACAACACATGTTCAAAAGAGTTTGAATAACTATTGATGATCAAAAAGTTATTTATCGATAAAACGATTTTCGGTTATATTATGGATATTTCTTTGAACTATTTATTATTTTTAAAAAATTTACAAATAAGTTTACTGTTATCATTTATTACACAAAACATGTGTATTCATGTTATAAAATTCATTTTATATATATAAAAATATATAAAATTTTCAAACTTAAAGTGATTAAATTAGGGTCGTTATATTCTCCCTCTAAAAGAATTTCATCCCCGAAATTAACATGGGTCAGAAAATGTAACATCCCTACTTAAAAAACAAATTCAAATTAATAAATAAATTCAACCAAAAATGCATACTTGTAAATCATACTAACATAAAAACTTCAATCAACAAAGGATCCATACAACAAGACCTTACTATAAACGGTGAGTACATTGTTAAAAGATTAACTAAATATTCATTAATAGATTTAGGAACATCATTTAGTGTTACAGTCGAAAGAGGTAAATGAGAAACAAATAAATGTACAGTAGGATGATCCCCATGAAAATAGCACATGGTTACAACTGCCTAAGGAAAAAACAAATACCCTTTATTGACCTAACACAAATTAACCTATATGCATAAATATTATTTTTAAAGGTACATATATATTTCCCAAATATTGTTTTGAAACTCAAAAGTAAATAAAAGATAAGTGATATTAACAAAGGTTAATAAAACATACTTATCTCAAAATTTGTTCAAAAATCACTTTTATACCTATTTTTATCTTTAAAGACATAAACATATTCACAAATTTTGAAGTATAAGGAGTTCCAAATAAATGCTATTAAAGACAACAAAACCCTTTAATTACCTTTATAAATAATTCAAACCGTTTGTATTCAACTTTATTTCCCAAATAAACTAATGTATGACTTAAATATTTGAAAAAAGATTATTACTTAGAATATTTTTGAGAGATTTTCAAAACATTATTTCATAAGAATGGTATAATTAATGACCACAATATTTGACTAACTCAAAATGTTTTAAAATATTTTTAAATGGGTTTTGAAATCACAACCTTTGAGAGTTCAATATACTCTATCCCTAGAAATACTCTTCTTCAAAATAAGAGTATATAAGTTATTTTCATTAAACCTTTTCATATAATTTATAAACACCCATTTAGATTTTATTAAAATTTAACTTTTAACTCAAAATTTTTATTGAACACCTCATAATCAAACCGTGAAACTTAATTCACAAGGGGTTCTATTAACAAATAAATTCACTAACCCCAAAAGTGATTAGGAAATAGAGCTGATTAATAAGAGGCCTTGTTGAGGCTTGTCGAAGTCACTGAATAAAAGAATGTTTCCATAGTTTCCCTTCGTGGTTCTATTGATGCCGTAGTCATATGAGACATGGTTTACGGTCGAAGTTAGTAAGTGAGTTGATATTCAAGTTAAAGTCGAACTAAATATGCTATGCAAGTTCAAGGTCGAAGTCAAATATTATATACAAGTCATATGTCCAAATATTTTAAATAGTCAATATGTGAATTCAAAAGATTATTCAAGTCACGAGTTCAAAGTAATTCAAAATGTTATGTTATGCACTTGTTTAATTTCCAAATCCTTTTGTGTAAAAAGTTGGAATAGTACAATAGGCTTTCAAAATTCCCAAATCAATTTAGGGTTTACAAAGTTGAAAACGTAAGAAGTGAGATGAGAGAATTTGGCCCCTTCCACAAAGCCCCTAGGTCCATATTTATAGGGTTCGGCAAGTGGCAAGCTTCGGTAATCATTAGCTTCGACATTATCAGCGTCGTCAAACATGGAGGTTGACACTTCATCGGCTTCGACATTATTAGCATCGTTGACCATCAAGGCCAGCATTCTTGTGTTCACATGGCTTGGTTTTGATATTGGTGGCTTCTATTATGTTGATCGACTGTCGTTGTAATCATGATGTAGCAGCATTGATGAAAGACAATGTTCATCAGAGGTGGCTTCAATGAATCTTATCAGTATTGAGACCTTGACACTGACAATAGTTGTCGGTGACGATGACTTCATACCCTGTGATCTTATTGATTGATGACTGGCGGAGTTACCCACTATTTAAGAGTAGTGTGGGCACAAAATAGAATTTTGACATAGTAATTTGCTTTAGTGTAATGGCAACATTGATAATCCTAGATGTCAGTACACAGCAGCTAATGAAATGCGGCATTGACAATACCTCTGGACATTGACGATGACAATCAGCAACATCGCGTGTGTAAATGTATGGTGTCTTCCAAGTTGTTCACAAGAGTTGACGTTGTAGTAGTGTTAAACCTCGATAGCTCTCATAACTTGTGTTTCCCTTTATAAGGCAGTTTCAATGAGCAGCGACGTTGGGATGAAAACACCATCAGCACTTAATAACTTTGATCACAAGCAGCATTAAGAATAGTTAACGTTGGTAATGTCAAGATTAATAGGATATCGCTTCATACAACATGGCTTTGGAAATCATTAGTCTCGACGTCAATGTTCAGTGGTTGTTGAAATGCGGTGGCATGGTATTACTTAGTAGTGATCGCGGTCGACGTAGCAAAAGATTGGTTCTTCCTTATGAAAGATGGCGTTGATGCCCCAGAGCATTGTGCTTTATTGGTGCTAATGGACTTTACGTGATATCGCTATTCTTCGACTTCACTGATCGTACCTTTCACATAACTAAATCTTGGCGTTATTCCTTTGAACATCTTCCACGATGATGATAGTGGTAACATTTGCTCCCTAGTGTAAAGGAACCATTGACTTTTCAAGTCAATATTCTCAACCTCATCCTTTTTCCCGCCATTTGGTCTTCTTGTGCTATCTATTTGTACATTTAATTTAAATCCAACGGCACCCATTTGCTTACTTCCTCCTATAAATGCATAAGCTTCTCTTCCCCTCCTCTTTTACCTGCGATTTCGAAAACCCGAACAAATAATTAAATTCTCAAAATTAGCTGCAAGCCAAAGCTCTTTAATACCAATTTTCCACCCCAGGTACAACTTTCATTAAATTAACTCATAAATTAGTTTTCATAAATTTTATACTAAAATCATGACTAGGGTTTTTATCAGATTTTATTACTTTTGAAATCAGCAATCGAGTTCAATTATCTGGTCCTAATAGCTCAAATTTTGTTGTGAATTGTTATTATTAACCTTCTATAATATTGGATTAGTTGCTTAATGGTGTTGATTTGGGGATATGGGGATCTTCTGTTTTATGACGTAACGGGTAGCATATCAAACCTTGACCCGTTATTACTTAGACTTGTGTTGGTGTCATCACTCATGATGCAATTGATAGACTTGAAGTAAGTTGATTAACCTTGTAGTTGTTAATTCATTGGTGTAATGTTTCTATGTCGCATAAATAGACCTTGATATCAATCGATGTTGATAGGAAAACTGGTATGTTCTATGTTTACTCACCAACAAAAGTGACATTTCAGGCCTGAAACTAAATATTTTAACTCACGACATCGTTACAATGATGTTGACAATGACATTCAGTGACATTGTCATCATACTCAAAATCGATAAAATGTTATATTACTTTGTTGTTTCATTAGCTGTCGTTTTTGACCAAAAGGTTATATTATGAGTAATCTATGCAGAATGACAAATGTCACCATTATTAGGACACTTAAATCGATTATATGCGATATCGATAATTTTGGTTTTAATTAACGTCGATGTTATAATACAGGCATGATCCTCAACGTCGATAAGACTCTTGATTAACCTGCTATTGATTAAGATGTGATGCAGTTACTTTTTGTTGTCGAGAGATAGTGTATACCAATTAGTTGCAAAGTTATTTAATTATAGTTGATGTCGTTACTCACGTCATCGTTCATCAATGCTTAGTGATTCATTGATGTCAAAAGATGGCATGATCTCTCGTCGGAGTTAAAGCATTTTTTTACCAATGCACCAGTGTTAGTAGTTCCAGACGGAAACCAAGGGTTGATGGTGTATACTGATGCCTGCGGAACTGGATTAGGAGCGGTGTTGATGCAGAAGGGTAAAGTTATTACCTACGCTTCACGACAGCTTAGACCGCATGAAGTGAGATATCCTACTCGTGATTTGGAGTTGGCTGCAGTAATTGTTGCATTGAAGATTTGGAGACATTATCTCTTAGAGGAGAGATTTGAGTTATACACAGATCATAAGTCATTAAGGTATTTATTCTCTCAAAAGGAGCTGAATATTAAATAGCAGAGGTGGTTGGAGTTTTTAGCTGCTTTTGATTTTGGTATTGAGTATACACCTGGGAAAGGAAATAAAGTGGCAGATGCTCTTAGCAGAAGAGTCAGAATGTAGTGTTAGCTATGTTAGCAGAATGGAAAGATTCAGAAGATTTGACTACTTGTTGTGTGCAGTTAAGATCAACTGCTAGTTCCAGTCAGAGCACAACCATGCTATCCTGTTTGGAAGTTTGACCAGTGTTGATCGAAAGGATTGCTTCTAAATGGAAAGAGGATCCAGTATTAGCCGAGTGGATTAGAAGGCTTGAGGTTGAAACTGAGATCGATGATCTTAAGGATTTTAGTCTTAACCAGAGAGGATGGTTGGGAAAGAAGGGATGGTGGTGTGTTTCAAATGTTGAGGGCTTAAGAAAAGAAGTTCTTGGAGAATGTCAGCGATCAAAGTTACAATTCATTTTGGAGGGACCAAGATGTATTAAGATATGAAGAGGAGCTTCTATTGGGAAAGTATGAAGAGGGATGTTGGCTTGTGGGTTAGGCAGTATGCAAACTGTCAATAAGTGAAGATCGAACATCAGAAGCCAAGTGAGTTGCTTCAACCTTTAGAGATTCCAGTTTGGAAATGGGATTCGATATCCATGGATTTTATAGACGCGTTGCCAAGGTCAAATTGGGGAAATGAAAGTATATGGGTCATAGTGGACAGGTTGACCAAGAGTGCCCATTTCATTCCAGTTAAGTCAACCAGGACGGCACCTGTTTTAGCTAAGTTGTTCATGAAGAACATAGTTAGACAACATGGGATTCCTAGTAGTATAGTCAGTGACAAAGATGCTTTCTTCACTAGTGGATTCTGGAAGAGTCTACAGGAGATGTTAAGTATCAAGCTTAAGATGAGTACTGTGTACTACCCTCAGACAGATGGGCAGACAGAGAGAGTCAATAAGATACTCGAGGATTTACTAAGACTTGTGTATTGGACTTTGGTGGATCTTGGGAAGATCACCTACATTTGGTTGAGTTTTCCTATAATAATAGTTATTAGACTATCAGTTGCGGGTGTTTGTTTTGTCTGGATTAGATTGTCAGATGAGTTTCTCTATTGTGTAATATCTTTACGAATCAGTATTATGCCGCTTTGGGCCGCAAAGCCTAACTTATAATTAATTAACCCAGTTTCAAAAAAAAATAGAAATGGCACCTTTCAAAGCTTTGTATGAAAGGCCATGCAAATCACCAGCATGTTGGTTGGAGACTGGAGACAGACTGGTCTTAGGTCCAGATCTGGTTAGAGAGGCGATAAAAAAGATTGAGTTAATCCGAGAAAGGATGAAGGAAGCTTAGCCTAGACAGAAGAGTTACACGGATAAGAGGCGTAAAGACCTAAAATTCTCAGTTGGAGATAAGTTTTTCATTAAAGTACCACCAATAAAGGGTGTGGTATGATTTGGAAAGTCAGGGAAACTAACACTAAGATATGTTGGTCCATTCCAAGTTATAGAGAGGATTGAGAAGCTCACATACATAGTAGAGTTGTCGAGCAGTATGGCAGGTGTCCATAATGTGTTTCATATGTCCCATCTTCGCAAGTATGTGCATGATCCAGAGACTACTATTTCTCCGACAGGGTTGGAAGATTTGATAGTAGAGCCTAATTTGACTTTTGTTAGACAACCAGTTCGGGTTGTAACGAGAGATGAGAAAAGATTGAGGAACAAGACAGTCAAGTTGATGAAAGTTCAATGGAGCAACAACGAGAAGGACTGTACTTGGGAGACAGAAGACATGATTAGAGATACTTATCCTGATCTGCTTTGAGGGTATGTTTATATTAGCTTTATATAAATAGTTGCTAGTCAGATAGGCTAGTATGGTTGTTAGGAGTTGTTACAGATGATTGATATGTTTAGTATTTAGTCCTTACTGAATTTCGAAGACGAAATTCTTTAAGGAGGGGAGCCTGTAACACCCCTAATTTTTGATAACATTATTCAGGAGATTTAATTAGATAAATTAAATAGAATAATATAAATATTAGAGTGATAAGGGGATTGAGATTTGAATAAATAATTAAAGGTCGTGCTTAATTATCCAAATGGGCTCATAAATGGCTTATATATTAATTAAAACAAGGGTATTAAGGTAATTGCTGCCTACATTTCTATTACCCTTATATTCACATTTCATTTCCCATTAACGTTCATTTTTCCATTTCACAAAAACATAAATCAAAAAGAGAATAGCTGGCCATTACTAAGGAGTAAGAAAAGGGGAAATTCAATCAAAAGCTAAGGAATTAAAACAAGGTGATTAATCCCAACCAAATCTCAAAGTCTTTATCCTAATCAAGGTGAATAATAGTCTAAATCATCTCTATTTTGTTTTTATGATCATTTGATTTTCGGGTTTAAGATTAAATCCATTATAATGATGATTTTGATGATGATATGCCTGGATTATATAACATGTTTGATTTAAACTAGTTTATTTGAATATAGTTTTATACAGTTTTAAGGGTAAAACCGATTATAATGAATTTCGAATGCCATAAGGAAATTATATGTTATGTAAAATATGGTTTTGGAGATGGGTTTTAATTTTTATAATTTTCCAAGCCATGGGAAATTAATTAATTATGAATTTTCAAAGGAAAATATGTAAAATTGGGTTTATAAATTAATTTCGATTATTTTATGAAGAATTTGGGCTGAAATTTTTTTATGTTAGATAACACATTGAAAGTGAATTTCTGTGATTTTGGGGATTTTTCCTAAGTAATTTACTATGGAAATAAAATTATTTTAGATGAATGACTTAATTCTTTTATTGGTTTTGCTTAATGCGATGGCTTATTTGTTAAATTAATCCATGTTTAGATCTAAAATTGTGCGGCAATTATTTTTGTAAAGAATTTGGAAAGTTATGGTAACCAATCAAATATTTACAAATAGGCAGGTTATTTATAAAGTATTTACTTTAAATGGCCTTAAATCAGTCTTTACCTAGAAAAGTAGGTTCCTCCTCTTTAGAAGCCACCTTTTGACCCTATGCTTCCACCATCAATCAAGTCGAAACCTACCAGGTCGAAACCAGCTAAGCCAAAACCAATACACAATGTATCATAATGTTGGTACGTAGGGTATTGGAGAAGGGCGGAAGGCATGGTGTCGAAACATAGCTTTCGATGGGGTCAAAACCTTTGTTTTACTTCATAAAGAAATGCTCTTGCCTGTTTTTACTAAATGCTTTCGAAGGGGTCGAAATAGATGCTTTCGAAGGGGTCTTTCTAAATTGCTTTTGAAAGGGGTTGCCGCCTCTTGTCTAAATTGTAGCTTCCGAATGAGTTACTTAGTTTTAAAATTAATGCTTTCGAAAGGGTAGTCTCAACCCAACCGAAACCTTCCTGAAGTCCCTATGCCTTTCGAATGGATTGAAATCATTAGCCAATTTGAAAGGTAGCTATTGTTTTAAACCTATACTAAGCCACTTCCTAAAGCTTTCGAAAGGGTTAAGGGTTTTGAAGGCAATGGCTTCGAAAGGTGGTTTCGAAGCTATCCTTCAAATGTGTTACTTAAATGTTTTGAGCTTCCGAAAGGATGGTTCCGAAGCCACCAATTTCCCCATATGATTTTATATGAAGGTTAAAGGTTTCGAAAGGGGTACTTTCGCTTGTATTCACTTAGACCCAATAAGATATGTTTTAAATTAAACACAATGGTTCGAAAGGGGTACTTTCAAATGGTTTCGGAGCTATGCTTCTACAATTGAATGGTAATAATTTAATGCATTCGAAAGGTTTGGAAAGAAAGGTTTTAAAGTGTTTCAAAAGGCAGGTGTCTAGAGTTTTGAAAAGGAGATTTGAATGCTTTCGAAAGGAAGTTTTCCAATGGTTTCAAAAGTAAATATTAAAGGTTTCAAAAGCCTTAGTTTTCAAAACAAAGAACTCAATCTCAATTTTTAAAGGTAAAACCTATGGCATTATAAAAGAGCTTTTGAATACTTTTTAATTGGAGTTTTTGAAGAAGCTTTCTTTGATAAAATAATAGGTTAAAGGGATCAACCATATTTTATATAAAAATTTATTTCAAGGATATTAATCCACAAGTGTTGGTATTGTTATGTTAATATGTTTGCTTCTCCAAAATATATTCACATTATATTGGAGCCATAACTGTATTTTGGAAGAAAGGAAAGAATAACCAACTAGGTTGACCCAATAGTGAATATAAATTGATTTAACTCCTGTATGAGTAGAATTTCAACCAGGAGGTAATGTAGACCAGAATATAGGATGCCTAAATACTGATTAAAGAAGTTGTCAGATAGACAGGTTCATAGTAAACCCATGAAAACTATGTTTAGGAAAAGTTACTAATAGATGTCAATAGGTTCATAGTAAACCTATGAAAACTATGATTAGAAAGAGTTATTGGCGGAGGCAATAGGTTTGTAGTGAACCCATGAAAATTATATCCAGATTAAGTTATTGACAGATGTCAATAGGTTCCTAGTCAACCCATGAAAACTAGGATAAGAGGGCAGTTATTGGAGATACCAATAGGTTTAGGGAGGACCCATGACTGATGAAGTTATTGGCAGGGACCAATAGATTCTTAGTGATCCCATGAAAACTATGAAACCGGATACGGAGTCCATAAGCTTTAAACAGGTTATTAGTCAGCCCATGAAAACTATTGGGTTAATAGTGACCATAGAAACTATAACTGAGACAGATGGTCAAAAATGAATGGGGATGGTTAATCTAGAATTGATTTACTTGTTTGCATATCATCATAATATGTTGAAATTATTATTTTTAACCATTGTGGATGTAGAAGCACAGTATATGGTTTTATAAAGTTTTGAATAAGATACCAGTGAAGGGAAAACCCATTCTGCTAAGCGACGTGGTCTCACCAGATATCTAAATGGTTTGACATGGTAGATTATTATTCATACCAGGCTTTATGTCTGACTCGAAGTTTATGCTTTCCCCTTAAACTCTCGGGTGCTCAGTTAACTTTGAGTAGTTTGAGAGTTGAGGTTTTCAGATACCTCTTTAGACGAATAAGCTTCCGCAGACTTGTAGGAGGCATGATAGCTATTTAGAGTTATTTTCTATTTTAAATTCCATTGTGTTTTGTTGTAAATGCAAAGATGTGTAATTGCCTAGTTTCATACTCTAATCATCAAAGGGGGCATCTTCATATATCGCTCTTGGCGTATGTTGTAATAATTATATTTTTTCTGAACGTGGTTCTTGTATTGAGATTATGTAATGAATTTGAAATGGAATGAGAAAGTTGTTTGTTGATTTTAAATTTTTTTCCATATCCATGTGTTTCTGTTATATCAATGTATATAACATTACCGTATTTGGTCGCCAAGGATTAATAACTATGGATGATTGTAGCATCCGTAGCCGTTAGTTTTGGGCCTCCAAGTGGGGGATGTTACAAAACCAATCTAGAGTAGATGTGAAATTACCATAATGGTAGCAACCTCACAGAGCTTTGCCCCCATTCACTCTTTATTTGGTCATTTTCGACAAAGGGTATCAACGCTCAAAAACGAGCAACAAATCATCTCATATTGACGAAATCCGAAGAATAGTTTTGAAGAAATTAAAAGTCAAAGAGATTTGGTTAAATAGGAGTTTGATGCCCATTTAACCAAAAGAGAAACTAAGAGGGGTGTCGTTCCCTCTTAATCATATGGGATAGCTAAAGGGGTGTTGTTCCATTTTAACCAAAAGAGAAACTAAGAGGGGTGAAGTTCCCTCTTAATAATATGAGATAACTAAAAGGAGTGTTATTTCCTTATAACCAATAAGCCACTAAAATGTCAACCTAAGTTAAAAGGTGGTGTAAGATCCTTTTAACTAAATGTCAAGGTTAAAAAGGTGTGATTCTCCTTTTAACCAAAAGATGTCATATGTATACTCTAATTTTACTAAGACTATTTCAATTAATAGAGTAATTTAAGCTTGTTAAAAACTTTTAAAATAGTTTAACTATCCTTTTAAAATTATAAATTTTAAAAATATGTTTGTAAAGATAATTAAGATTTGAACATCATTTTTAAGGAGATTAAAACACAGGCTACTAAAGCAAATGTTACAACGAACATCCTTAATCCTTTTATTTAATTAACCAACATTTTCTAATTATTCCATATTAAAATTACTTTTAAAACATACTTAAATATGGTATAAGTACTCCCAAAAAGTAATAGATGAAAGTGGTTCACTAAAATATAACTTTAATTTTTTTTAGAACAAGCGTTTATAAATGCTGTTAACATGTGTTGCGGAAAGTCCAAGTAAACTAGCTTTTAAAATTATATTATTTCCATTATTTTTCCAACTCAAATATACTCAATTTTATACTTAATATATTTTATACTAAGTATAAAATATTTAGGAGTAATATTTTATACTTTTCAACTTTAAATAATTTCATTTAAATAGCTTCCAAACCTGGATTTTCCAAACTGCGCTTATAACGACTATTTTGAATTTTAACTTCAATATATTTTCCAAAATTCAATAAAATTCTTTGATTGTTTAAATTAACATGGAAAATATACTTATTCGGTCTAGAAATATGTAAGTTCGTCAAGTTAAATTTCCATTCCAAAACTTCAAAGAACTTTAAAAACTAGGAATTTCCAAACTACCAAAACGCGACGCGTTTTGGTTCCTAACTTTGGGTCAAAATATTTAAAACCTTCTTAACTCAAAATTTAAGGGTTAGATACTTAATTTTTAACAAGAATATTTACATGGAATATATTTTAGATATATTCAATAATATTAACTATTTATAGGATTTCTAAACTATGGATTTTGAAGTGCAATAGTTCGATTTTAAAGTGAAAAAATGCGACTATTGCACTTTTCAATATCTTTGCTACAATAATAATTCAAAAAACCTCCAAGCATCCGTACAATCAAAAAAGGATTATTATTTCAGGCTAGTTTAGGGATTTAACTTGCTTTTGTGGTTTTAACATTCAAGAACTAGTGAAACATAAACAAATATACTAATGAACATTAATATCAATGTTTTATTAATCATTTTTCACTAGTTTTTCAATTTTTGTTTTAATAACATTTTAGCCCTAATTTTCTAACTAAAAAGAAGGGGGTTACTCATTTATATTTCCTAGAAATCTAAGAATGAACTCCTAAGCTCATGACCCTTCCTCTTACCACCAAAACTGACTCAAACCAAACTTAAAGCACCACCCTTCCTCCTTATTGCTTGTGCCTATGGCTTTGGAGGCTCAACCATGCTTCTTATTGTTCACACCCAAGCCTTGGAGGGCTTCCCTTTCCTTTTTCTTCTTGACTATGGCATTTGCAAAGCTTCTCTATGTCTTAGAATAATATACAAGAGGTTTGAGTGGAGGAAAAGGTGTTGAAATAAATTTTACTTAAGAAATAATTTGAAGATAAGGATGAAGATGATGAAGAAAAGAGAGTAAAGAAAAAAATGGAAGTGTAAATGAAAATGAACTAAGGGTCTCCTTATATAGAATTCGGTAAAAGTAGCAAAAGACTTCAACTACCCTTTTGCCAATTTACATTTCCACCCTCCAATACCCCTCATTCTTCCATGCCATAAAACATGCCATACGACAAGCGTTGATTCCCTCGCTCCCTTTCTTATGCCTTAAAACACTCCTTAAACCATGCCTTGATTTAAGGTTCAATGTCCCCTAAATCCTTTCTTAGTTTTAATTAATCATTTGTTATGAAAAGGGAGGTGCTAATTGTTTGTTAATGTGTTCATATGTTAGAACACATGTCCAAAAGAGTTCGAACAACTTTTGGTGATTAAAAAGTCGTTTATCGATAAAATGATTTTCAGTCACATTATCTATATTTCTTTGAACTATTTATTTGTATAAACAAAATTACAAAATAAGTCTACCATTATCATTTATTACTCAAAACATGTTTATTCATGTTATAAAATCCATTATTTAATTATTTAAAAATATATTAAATATTCAAATTTAAAGTGATTAAATTATAGGTCGTTGCAATATTTAAGTGAGATGTATCAATAGCATATGCCAATCTACCACTTCATTAGAACCAGAAGGAAGACCGATGGTCGTATTCCCGCTCCTGTAGCCCAGTTTCACCCAATCAAATCCTATACTACAGTCTTCAGTTACCTCTATGGACATCATGACACATATCAGCCAGCGGCTCAGTCACGACCCTGCTTTGCCCCTATAGGTAACAGACTGTTGGCCAATGCGATACAAGGGGATATATGGCACCTAACTTATGGGTCAGCTAACCCAAATCCCATGATATGCATCAAATAAAATATCCAATAAAGGAATCGCGGATCTGGGTTGCGACCATACGATTAGGTCGGTCCGGTGGATTCTAGCCATCTGGTTCTCTCTAATGCCAATAATAGGAGTACATCATGATAGTGACATACAACATCAAAAAATATAAAGTCACCTACCCTACTCAAACCTATGAGCATCACCTCACATAAGTATAATCTCATCATGTTATTCCAATCACGTGAGTGTCATCTACTTACAATGAATAGCTGAATAAGTATCACATCGGTGTCCCATACCATTGTGTGATGCTTAATTGTTTATTCAATGTTCATAAACTACACTCAATCTCTACAATATTCTTTATAACAAGTCCAACAAATAACTAGAGAAATATTATCGAAAGTCACATACCAGACGGTATTATAATTCCATTTATTCAGATTTCTCGTCACATATAATCAAAATCATCATAAACAAAAATATCCCAAAACGACAAAATCATGAAATTATATAAAATGATATCATCATCATATGAAAACACATCAAAACAATATTTAATGGTGAATCATTTATGTTAACTAAATTCAATATAGAAATAATGAGAAATCAGAATAATATAATTAAATAAATTTATTAACTTCTTAAATATGTAAAGCACACTTAATAATTCTTAAATAACCACATCAATAACATATACAACAAAAGAGATGAAAATATAATAACACTTCTAGAATTTTTAATTAAATATTTAAATAAACTTTAAATTATTTAATACACAATTTCCTTTATTTACTTAAGTATATAAATTTTATTTTATAATTCTTAATTAAACCTATTTAATTTAAAATATACTTTGAAATGTTTACAATATTAATTTGAACATTCCTATTTCCTTTAATTTATACAAACATTTAAATAATTATTTAAAATCAAATATTGATTTCCTTTTAATAAATTAATAACTTCCATATATATATATATATATATATATATATTAAATATTTAATTTTTAATAAATATTTTCTTTATAAAATTATATACTTACTTTGTACAATTTCTTATATTTATTTCAATGCTAATATAATATATTTACTATTAAAATATACACATACAAAAATAAGACAATGCAGGCCTCAAACTCGGGTGTGTTAGCTAAAATGCATAAGCCTTTACCAACAAGCCACTCATAATTTGTGCAAGCGGTAGCACCACCGGTTGACATGTAGCGATGGACCGGTTGGAGCTTAAGGAGTTGACCACTTGACGCACCCCTATCGCATTTTTCAGTCGATCGTTCGATTGATTTCCGACCTCCAACCACTGCCTCCTTGTCGTTAATTCCTCCAAGTCAATGCACACCATATATTTTTATTTTATTTACATATTTATTTATTATTGTTAATTTAAAACATGCGTGTAACATCCCATATCTAGAGGCCAAAAGCTAAGCGCTACAGATGCTGCAATCATTTATAGTATTAACTTCTGACGGCAAAATACGGTAATGCTAATGGTATCCATAATATCAGAAGTACATGAATATGAACAAAATCATAGATTTCTAAACAACTTTTTACTGATTACATTTCAAAACAATAATTCATATCCATGTTACATAATCCCATAACGTTTCCCAGGTAAAGATCAAATATAATCATTACAATAATACACCAAGAGTGACATATGACGATGCCCCCTTGGTTGATCAAAGAAATATACTCATATCTGACATAATATACATAGCGGAAATAAATAGAACAAACCGCAACTTCTAATTAGCTATCTGTCAGCCACCTACTCGTCTCCAGAAGCTTTATTCGCCAAGATTACTAAAACCTGAAAACCTCAACCCTTAGCTGACTCAAATCAATTTTGAGCACCCGAGAGTTTAAGGGGAAACAAAAACATTGAGTCAGACATAAATCCTGGTGTGGATAATACTATACATCTCTGTTATTTTATGTTAAGTGAGACCACGCCGCTTAGCGAAATGGGTTTCCCCTCATTAACATCCTTTTAAAAATATTTTTTGCAAATCTTGTCCAACAACCAAAAGTGGTTAAATCTATAATGCATTATTATGTAAACATACATATCACGTAATAAATGAACTATCTGTTCAACATTATAGTTTTGTTTGGCAAACTATTAACCTTTGGCTGGCTCGGGCCTACCAGACAATATATCAAAATTTATCTAACATCTGTTAGACACTCCTCTTCTGGACGGTCTATCCTTAACTATCTGTTAAATACTTTTCTCCTGGACGATCTATCCCTAACTTAACATCTCTCAGGGTCACCTGATCCTAATGGTTTTGCGGGCTCACCAATAACCTATCTGCATACAAACATATATTCCTTCTGTGTGTAATCAAAATTTTAGTCTTTTCTATGAGTCTGTGACAAAGCCATACACACTAGAATTTTAGACTAAATTAGCTGGGGATAATAGTTAATGTATAGGGGGCGACCCTATACCAGTCTCATCCGGTATTCTAATATTTGAGTCATTTTACTTAGGGTTAACTGCCCTTTAAATTTTCCTTGAAAACCTTTTCAAAATGATTTAAAGCCTTTAAATCAAACTCAAACAAGGAATATATATATATATATTTTTATGCTTTACTCAAAATCACCTTACCATGTTATATATATAAAATTTACTCAAATCTTAGTTGATGAAAACATTTAAACTTTGAAAGTACCCCCTTTCGAATCTATTGAAAGTACCCCTTTCGAAACTAATGAAAGTGCCTCTTTCTAAACCATGTAAAACCCTTTGTTTAATCTAGGCCGAAAGGCCAAAACCTTCTTTTCGAAACCATTCTTAGAACCCTTTCGAAACCACTAGAAATCCTTCCTTTCAATAGCTTTAAAAACCTTAGACATCCTTCTTTTAAAACCTTTAAACATTGCCTTTCGAAACCTTTGGAAAACCTTTCCATTTAATCCTTTCGAAACAACCAAAAAACCTCCCCTTTCGACTCCTTTGAAACCATTGGGGAACCACCCCTTTGAAACCTTTATTGAAAACCTTTCGAAAGCATCAAACCTTTGTAAACACAAACCTTTTGAAAGCAATTGTGTTCAATTTAAAACATGTGAAAAAACACCTTTCGAAACCATTTAAACCATCTCTTTCGAAACATTTGAAAACCATCTCGGTCGAAACCATTTGGATTATGCCTTCAAGTATAGCAAAATGATCAGAAACCCATTAAAGTCGAAAGCATTCCTATCAAAATCATTTCTAAGTAAAAAAGTGATGGTGTCGAAACAATCCCTTCGAAAGCATTGGAGAAGTGGTCAAGTTTAAAAAGCAAAGCAATCCTTTCGAAACCAATCTGGGTCGAAAGGTAGAAACAGGCAGTCATGGGTTTCGACTCAGTCGAAAGATATCATTTAAAACAAAGGTGCAACCTAATCGAAACTATTTCTTTAAAACCAATTGACCTGGCCGAAAGCCAACCCATTCTAAAGCTATTTAGTCTAAAGCAAGTAGGCGCATTTTCATTTAAAAGCAAAGTATTGCTTCAACCCCTTCGGAACCCCTGGTTTCGACCCTATACCTTCCGCCTATATCCAATTCACTACGTACCAGTTACTTTATACCATGTGCATTAGTTTCGACAGTGTCGGAGGCAAAGGAAAGGAGGCGGACCTTGGTGTTTAAAGCATCGAAACAGTGAAAAACATGTTTATTTATCCTTTTAAACTATTTCTTTGTACCTAACCTGCCTTGTTTGTCAAATTGTGATTGGTTGCAAGTTTTTCTTTTCAAAAAGTACCACTGACTTTCCAGAATTAACAATTTGAATTTATTTACAAAAAGCCCCTTCTCCTTTCATAAATATATAAAAAATTTAAGTCCATACCTTAAACAATTTTATATATCCATTAAAACACTTAGGAAAATTCTAGAAAAATTCTAGAAAATCACTTTTAATATGTCTTCTAACATATATTAATTTCAGACCCAAACCATTAATTACTTAACCGTAAATAATTTTTAATCCAAAATAACATTTTCTTCACTAGAAAATTCATACGTAAATTCTAAAAATTCTGAAAATTGAAACCCATCTGTAAAATATCATTTTTGGTCTATATAAAAATTTGCAAGGAAATTGGATGTCATTTAATAGGGTTTTCACATTAAAACATATCATAAAATCAATATGAACATGCATAAATCATCAATAAGTATATATAATCATTCCATCATTCAAAAACATGGCAAAACATTGCAAATAAATTCAGGTTCATCTTAAAACCGAAAACAATAAGAAATATGAGATGTAAACAATATTCACCTTAGCTTTAGAGATTAAAGAGATTGAGATGTGAATGGATTTGATTTGATTATGCTTCTTCCTTAGCTTGTCTTAATCTTTTTCCTAATGCTCTTGTTAATGGTGGACGACCTTAAGTTTGAAATTTTTTGACAAATTAGAAATAAACGTGTATGGAGATACATTACCATGGGTTAGGGTATAAGAATGGCCTCTTTCCTATTTTACTCCTCTTCTATCTCATTTTAACTCTTCTTTTAATTCATTGGTTAAATGGCACGGCTACCCCTTAGTTAAAATCAAATCTCAATCCCCTAATCAACACATTATTTAATTTAATTTAGGTAATTAAATATCCTAAATAATGTTACCAAAAATACAGGGTGTTACAGACTCCCCTCCTTAAAGAATTTCATCCCCGAAATTACGATAAGGTACACAACAAATCAGTCAGAGAGGTAAAATATACCATCAAACAAGTCAGGATAAGTGTCTCTAATCCTGCTCTCAGTCTCCTAAGTACAGTCTCTCTTATCGTCACTCCACTGAACTTTCACTAGTCTGACTGTCTTGTTTCTAAGCCTCTTCTCATCTCTCGCAACAATATGAATCGGCTTTCTCACTATAGTCAAGTCTGGTTCTACTACTAATTCATCTAGCACAGTTGGTGTAATAGTAGTCTTCGGGTCTCTAACACACTTTTTGAGATGAGAAACATGGAAAACATCATGGACTCCTATCAAACTACTCAGTAACTCGACTCTATACGTGAGTTTCCCGATCCTCTCAACAATACGAAAAGGTCAACGAATCTAGGTGCCAATGTTCCTGATCTTCCGAATCTAACTACACCCTTTATCGATGACACCTTTACGAAAACCTGATCTCCTACTGAGAAATCTAAATCTTTCCGTCTTTTATCTGCATAACTCTTCTACCTAGACCAAACCTCCTTCATCCTAGCTCGAATGACCTCAATCTTTTCGGCAGCTTCTCTAACCAAATCCGGACCAAGAACCAACCTATCCTCGGTCTTTAACCAACATACGGGAGATTTGCATGGCCTTCTATACAAAGCTTCAAATGGTGCCATCCCAATACTAGTTTGATAGCTGTTGTTATACGAAAACTCGACTAAATGCAGATGGTCTTCCCATGATCCCTCGAAATCTAGTACACAAGCTCTTGACAAATCTTTTAAGATATTGTTAACTCTTTCCGTTTGCCCATTTGTCTGCAGATGGTAAGCGGTACTCATCTTGAGCTTAGTTCCCAAGACTTCATGTAGACACTTCCAGAACTCGCTAGTGAATAAGGAATCCCTATCACTTACTATACTACTAGGAATTCCGTGCAGTCTAACTACATTCTTATAAAATAACCTTGCAAAAACAGGTGTCGTCCTAGTTGACTTAACTGGAATGAAATGGGCACTCTTGGTCAATCTGTCCACTAGAACCCATATACTTTCATTTCCTCTATTCGACCTTGGCAACTCGTCAATAAAATCCATAGAAATGGAATCTCACTTCCATACTGGAATATCCAACAGCTGGAGCAGCCCACTTGGCTTCTGATGTTCAGCCTTTGCCTACTGGCAATTCAAGCACTGCTTTACCCATAAGCCAATATTCTGCTTCATACCTTCCTAGAATAAACTTCTCTTCATATCCTGATACATGAATAGTGAATTTCGAATGATGGCATTCCTCCAAGACTTATTTCCTTATGTTTCCTACACTTGGAACACATAATCTTCTTTTCTTTCTCAACCACCCATTCTGGTCAAGATTGAAATCTTTAAAGTCATCGCTCTCGGTTCCATCTCTTAACTTCCTGATCCGTTCAGCTGGATCTTCCTGTTTAGAAGCAATCCTTTCGATCATCACCGGTCGAACTTCCAAACAAGATAATATAACAATCTCTCCACTAGACCCAGCCTCGGATCTCCACTGAACTCTACAATCTGACAATGCTTCTAAATCTTTCGACTCGGCAATCATCACCAATACTACATTCTGATGCTTCCTGCTAAGGGCATCTGCCACCTTATTTCCTTTTCCTGGTACGTACTCAATCCCAAAATCATAAGCAGCAATAAACTCTAACCACCTCTTTTGTCTCATGTTCACCTCCTTCTAAGAGAACAAATACTTCAACAACTTATGATCCGTATATAACTCAAACCTATTTCCCAAAAGGTAATATCTCCACACCTTCAATGCAAAAATCACTACAGCCAATTCCAAATCATGTGTCAGATATCTGGCCTCATGTGGTCTAAGCTGTCTAGAAGCATAGGCAATCACTTTACCTTTCTACATCAGCATAGCTCCTAATCATGTTCCATACGCATCTGTATAAACCACCAAATCTTGATTCCCTTCCAGAACAACCAACACCGGTGCATCGGTCAATAAGTGTTTCAAACTCTGAAATGCTTCCTTACACTTATCGGTCCACACAAACTTCACATCCTTTCTCGTGAGCTTGGTCATCGGTGCTGCTATCAGCGAAAAATCCTTAATGAACCTCCGATAATAACCAGCTAATCCAAGGAAACTCTTTATCTTAGTCATTGTCTCGGGTCTCTTCCAACTATTCACCGCTTCAATCTTAGTTGAATCTACTGACAACCCTTTCTCTGATACTACATGACCTAGAAACTTCACTTCCTTCTTGCAGAAATGACCAAGCTTGATATCAAGATATGAGTGGTGCTTCTTCTCATCCTTAGAGTATATCAAGATATCATCAATGAAAACCAACACGAACCTATCCAAGTGCTCTCGGAAAACTTGGTTCATCAAATCCACAAAGAATGCCGACACGTTAATCAGTCCGAACAGCATAACTAACCATTCGTACGATCCATATCTGGCCCATCCTCTGCTACTCTGAGCTGATGGAAACCTATTGCCAAAACTAACTGAGAAAATATCTTTGCTCCACTTAACCGACTGAACAAATCATCAATTCTGGGTAATGGATGTTGATTCTTTATCATTTACTCATTCAACTTACGATAATCGATACATAGCCTCAACGATCCGTCCGGCTTCTTAACAAATACCACGGCTGCTCCCCAAGGTGAACTACTCGGGCTGATAAAACTCTTGCCTTTTAAATCCACCAACTGCACCATCAACTCCCTCATCTCTGTAGGGGTCGTCCTGCTTGGCGGCCTACTCACTGGTTCTGCTCCCGGAACCAAATCTATCCGAAACTCAATGGTTCGTTTCGGTGGCGATCCTACTACCTGTTCAAAAACATCTGCGAATTCTCTAACCATGAAAACTCAACTTAGCTCATCATCCAATTCCATAACACCCAAAAAAGCTTTCACCTCACCGCTAGAACCTTCCACGGTATAAACAATCTAGTTGCGGTGTCTAAGTAATATTTTCCTATATTGGCAAAATATCCTAGCATCGTACTCACTTAACCAATCCATCCGAAGAATAATCCCGAACCCCATAAAATCAAACCCATGCAAACTGCAAACAAAAGTATGACCTACCAAGTCAAAATCTAACTGGTCACATCTCAACCCTAGAGTTGCATACCCTCCTATTGGATTCATAACCCGTAAGGAAGAAACTAAATATGTGGGTTCTAGGTTTAGCTTATCTATCAAACATCTAGATATAAAAGAATGTGATGCACCAGTATCAAATAGAATGCTAACTGACATACCATGAATCTAAAGCGTACCTCCCAAAACTACCTTTCCTTTCTCCTGAGCTGTTGGCTTCGAAGTAGCAGGCTCCAATGCGTACACCTTGCCCTTTCCATCCTTAGTGGGCTCTTTGCATTGATTCTTATAGTGGCCTATCTGATCATAGTTGAAGCACCTAATGATCTTCTTATCGATCATTTCTTTCGCCTTCCTAGTACGACACTCGTTGGCAAAATAGCCCTTCTTGTCGCACTTCAAACAGACCACCTCAAACTTCTCCTTCTTTGTTGCTCCACCCTTCTGAGCTCCCTTCTTGTGAAAGAGCTTCCTCTTTTGGCCTTGCCCAACCTGGACCTCCTTCACCTTCCTCTTCTCCTGAAATGCAAGCATCACCTTGTGCCTCAAAGCCATCTCCACAACCACATCACAGGGATCTCTAATATGCGGTAACGTAGCCCTGGCCAACTCAGGCTTAAATCCCCTGATAAACTTCTCATTCCTCTTCATCACTATATCAACAATGGCATAACCATATCTGGCCAACTCTTCAAACCTGCTAGCATACTCTAGAACAATCATTTCTCCTTGTTCTAGCTCAACAAACTTCCGAATCAAAATAGACTGCGCCATCACCGACACGAACCTCTCCTGGAACCTCCTTTTAAACTCTGCCCAAGTCATAGTCTCCTCATCCAATGCCACAGTCACACTATTCCACCAAAATAATGCAGCTCCCTGAAGCTGTCTTGATGCCAACCTCCTCTTCTGCTCATCATTGAGCCTCAAGTCTGCAAATATTCTCTCACAATGCAATAACCAGTTTTCCATCTTGATAGCATCCTCGGTTTCGATAAATGGCTTCCCTCCAAGCTTAGTATTATCTCCGTTCAACTTAGCATAATCGTTGATAGTTGGAGCTTCCTGAACTCTTCCTCCCATTACTCTAGCAGCAACACCCGCTTGCATCATATTCATGAAAAACTGATACATAACTTCCATTCCAACTTGCAGGACTCCAGCATCCACATTCTCTACTTGGGCCTGACCTTGGGTCCTTCTCGCATTAGGTTTGGCATTCCCATCGGTGCCCTCCCCTCCTGAGTTAACTCTTCCTCTTCTACCATCCATATCTGTATTCAAACGTCATGAGATATAGTAAAATAATCTAACAAAGATAGGAGACTAGAGATAAAGCGTATACTTATATATAGCAAATACAAGTACGTTATTATAGTTTTATCCCATACCCCAATCTTACTCTAATTCCTTAGAATTATGTTTTAAAAACCATTTTTAGTTAAAGTTTTTCATAAACCTATGCTCTGATACCAAGTTGTAACATCCCGTATCTGGAGGCCAAAAGCTAAGCGCTGAAGATGTTGCAGTCATCTATAGTATTAACTTCGGGCGACAAAATACAGTAATGCTAATGGTATCCATAATATCAGAAGCACATGAATATGAACAAAATCACAGATTTCTAAACAACATTTTACTAATTACATTTCAAAACAATAATTTATATTCATGTTACATAATCCCATAACGTTTCCCAGATAAAGATCAAATATAATCATTACAATAATACGCCAAGAGCGACATATGACAATGCGCCCTTGGTTGATCAAAGCAATATAGTCATATCTGATATAACATACATAGTAGAAATAAACAAAACAAACTGCAACCCCTAATTTGCTATCCGGCAGCCACCTGCTCATCTCTGAAAGCTTTATTCGCCAAAATTACTAAAACTTGAAAACCTCAACCCTCAGCTTACTCAAATCAATTTTGAGCACCCGAGAGTTTAAAGGGAAACAAAACTTCCAGTCAAATATAAAGCCTAGTGTGAATAATACTATACATCTCTATTAGTTTATGTTAAGTGAGACCACGCCGCTTAGCGAAATGGGTTTCCCCTCACTAACATCCTTTTAAAACATATTTTTTGCAAATCTTTTCCAACAACCAAAACTGGTTAAATTTATAAAGCATTATTATGTAAACATACATATCAGGTAATAAATGAACTATTTGTTCAAACATTATAGTTTTGTTTGGCTAACTATTAACCTTTGGCTTACTTGGGCCTACCAGATAATGTATCAAAATTTATCTAACATCTGTTAGACACTCCTCTTCTGGACGGTCTCTCCTTAACTATCTGTTAAATACTTCTCTTCTAGACGATCTGCCCTTAACTTAACATCTCTTAGGGTCAACTAATCCTAATGGTTTTGCATGCTCACCAATAACCTATCTGCATACAAACATATATTCCTTCTATGTGTAATCATAATTTTAGTCTTACCTGTGACAAAGCCCTACACACTGGAATTTTGGTAAATTAGCTGGGGCTAATAGCAAATGTATGAGGTGCGACCCTATACCAGTCCCATTAGGTATTCTAATATCTGAGTCATTTTACTTAGGTTAACTACCCTTTAAATTTTCCTTAAAAACCTTTTCAAAATGATTTAAAGCCTTTAAATCAAACTCAAATAAGGAAAATCTATATATATTCTATGCTTTACTCAAAATCGCATTACCATGTTTTATATATATATATACACACACACACACACACTTTACTCAAATCTTAGTTAATGAAAACATTTAAACCTTTGAAAGTCCCTCTTTCAATCTATTGAAAGTACCCCTTTCGAAACCATTAAAAGTGCCTCTTTCTAAACCAAGTAAAACCCATTGTTTAATCTAGGTCGAAAGGCCAAAACCTTCTTTTCGAAACCATTCTTAAAACCCTTTCCAAACCATTGGAAATCCTTCCTTTCAAAAGCTTTAAAAACCTTAGACATCCTTCTTTTAAAACCCTTAAACATTGCCTTTCGAAATCTTTGGAAAACCTTTCCTTTTAATCCTTTCGAAACAGCCAGAAAAACCTTCCCTTTCGACTCCTTCGAAACAATTGGGGAACCACCCCTTCAAAACCTTTCTTGAAAACCTTTCAAAAGCTTCAAACCTTTGTAGACGCAAACCTTTCGAAAGCACTTGGGTTCAATTTAAAACATGTGGAAAAACACCTTTCGAAACCATTTAAACCATCATTTTCAAAACCTTTGAAAACCGTCTCGGTCGAAACCATTTAGATTATGCCTTCAAGTAGAGAAAAAAGATCAGAAACCCATTAAAGTCGAAAGCATTCCTTTCAAAATCATTCCTAAGTAAAGAAGTGATGGTGTCGAAACCATCCCTTCGAAAGCATTGGAGAAGCGGTCAAGTTTAAAAAGCAAAGCAGTCCTTTCGAAACCAATCTGGGTCAAAAGGTAGAAAGAGACAGTCATGGATTTTAACTCAGTCGAAAGCAATCATTTAAAACAAAGGCGCAACCAAATCGAAACTATTTCTTTAATACCAATTGACCTGGTCGAAAGCCAACCTAGTCGAAAGTTATTCAATCGAAAGCAAGTAGGCGCATTTTCATTTAAAAGAAAAGTATTGCTTCAACCCCTTCAAAAACCCAGGTTTCAACCCTATACCTTCCGCCTATATCCAATTCACTACGTATCATTTACCTGATACCATGTGCATAAGTTTTGACAGTGTCGGAGGCGAAGGTAAGGAGGCGGACCCTAGTGTCGAAAGCATCAAAACGGTGAAAAACATGTTTATTTGTCCTTTTAAACTATTTCTTTGTACCTAACCTGCCTTGTTTGTCAAATTGTGATTGGTTGCAAGTTTCTCTTCTCTAAAAGTACTACCGACTTCCCAAAATTAACAATTTGAATTTATTTACAAAAAGCCCCTTCTCCTTTCATAAATAGATAAACATTTAAGTCCCATACCATAAATAATTTTATATACCCATTAAAACATTTAGAAAAATTCCAGAAAATCGCTTTTAATATGTTTTCTAACATATATTAATTTCAGACCCAAACCGTTAATTACTTAACCGTAAATAATTTTTAATCCAAAATAACATTTTCTTCACTAGAAAATTCATACGTAAATTCTAAAAATTCTAAAAATTGAAACCCATCTCTAAAATATCATTTTTGGTCTATATAAAAATTCGCAAGGCAATTGGATGTCATTTAATAGGGTTTTCATATTAAAACATATCATAAAATCAATATGAACATGCATAAATCATCAATAAGTATATATAATCATTCCATCATTCAAAAACATGGCAAAACATTGCAAATAAATTCAAGTTCATCTTAAAACCGAAAACAATAAGAAATAAGAGATGTAAACAATATTCAACTTAGCTTTGGAGATTAAAGAGATTGAGATGTGAATGGATTTGATTTGATTATGCTTCTTCCTTAGCTTGTCTTAATCTTTTTCCTCTTGCCCTTATTAATGGTGGACGACCTTAAGTTTGAAATTTTTTGACAAATTAGAAATAAACGTGTATGGAGATACATAACCATGGGTTAGGATATAACAATGGCCTCTTTCCTATTTTATCCCTCCTCTATCTCATTTTGACTCTTCTTTTAATTCATTGGTCAAATGGCACGGCTGCCCCTTAATTAAAATCAAATCTCAATCTCTTAATCAATACATTATTTTATTTTATTTAGCTAATTAAATATCCTAAATAATATTACCAAAAATATGGGGTGTTACAATGCGGGTGACTAGTGGCACCCACAATCGACCAGTGGAGGTCGACCGGTCAACCTACCCCTATCACGATCTACTTCGATCATCGACGATTGATTCTGGCCAACTACACCTCTTTCTTGCCATTGATCACTTCCAATTCATTACACAGATATTTATATGCAACATATATCAATCCAAACATAGGGGTATAGATTTAGTATAGGTTTGTCGGTAAGATTTACTCACTTATGTATCGTGTTTCATTTTCTTCCTCCGTTCGCAATGTTCCAAACTTTTGAAATATGCTCTAAACCCAAATTTATTTTTGCACGTAGTTGTAGATCGATATCGAGATGAATATTCTCAAAATTTGGGATTTATAGTAATTTATTTGGTTTATTATAAAATTTGAAAGAGGAAAATTATTGGGGGAAAGAAGCTTTAGGTTCTAGAAAAGTAAAGCAGAAGGGATGAGTGAATTATAATTTGATGAAGGGAAAAGAAAAATCGCATATTGGAAATGTTTGGAAAATGGATTTGGGCTTGACTATGTGGGCTTGGGTCTGCACTATATATATATATATATCTTTTATTATTTCATTTATTTTATACTATTTTTATTTGAAACAAATTATAATAAAATTGCAAATAAAAATTCATATCTTTAATACTTAATTATTTGCCCATATTATAAAATTTTCTAGAATTTATTTTTCATATTTTAACTCATTTAAACTTAAATATCCAATATTCTCATTTTAAGCCTAATATTAAATAAAATTTTCCAAATTTATTTCCCAATCTTTTCCAACAAATAATTACCCTCAAACCCATTTAATCTCATTACTAATTACTTTATTATAAATTTTCCATATTCGAAAATAAATTCAAATTATTCAATTTGATTCCAAAAAGCCATTTTAATTAATTGAGTAATTATTATTAATTACCCTTAAATATTGAGTTGTTACAGATACCAACTTATTCTCATTTATTCTCCAATAGGTAGTCAATGAAAGGCCAATCACGTAGGGGGTCCTAAGAACTCCATCAGCCATTGATTGGTGGGTACATCGTATAGTAGGCGAGTTGTACTTTAGCATATAATGGACAGTTAACAGTATATTGTGGTAGACGATCAGTAATATATCATAACGGAGGTGATTTATGGTGTACCATTTGAGTTGACGATTAGCGATAGATAGTAGGTAGTACAATTCATTTGTGAAGTTCCTGTATGCTTTTATTATTATTTACTTGTCATTAGATGTAGACCTAGATTAGGATGTCTATATCATCACCAATCTGAAAAGAGTGTAGTATTGATCCAACATTGATATATCAGAATGTAAATTAAATTACATTTTATTGTTGTGCATGCCAGTTTATAGTCATAACATTATTGTTATGATGGGCCGACCTTGGGGATACAAGAGAAAAGTCGGGTAAGGAATAATTCCCTATCCTTTCGGATGGGTTTACTTTACTTATTATGGGCAGTCTGTGTTACTCCTGAACCACAGTTGTAGAGAGACTGGTTATGCCTTAGTAGTTTCCTGTTTAATATGTGTATAGCTTTAACTTACGGTATTTTGAGATAGTTCCCCTCACACCAGGCTTTATGACTGATCCATATTTTGTCTTTGTCTATTTATGTCATGATAACTTTTGAGTACTGGATTGAGTAGTTTGGGAGTCAGGTGCTTTGAGGATAGGCTTACAAGGCAGTTGGAGCACTCTAAAGGCATGAAGTCGATATATTGGATATTATATTTGTTGTTGATAAATTATGTGGTAGATAGGCTATTTTATCTATGAGACTTGTGATATCAAATGTTGTATTCAGAACTCCATACGAATGAAGTTATTATATTCTGACATTATGCATTGATATTTATTTACCAGTTACTTCCACTAGTGCAGTCTCCTGTATATTGTTTATCATGTTCTATTCATGTATATTCAGTATATTATATGTTATCATCTAGATGTGAGATTGTATCGATATGGCTTGATATGTGTTTAGTTTTAATTTTACTCCGATGGACTATCTTTTATGGTATTCAGGAGTCAGAATTGTTATTCGATGCTGTTTCAGGGTATTAGGAAGGGTGGGTCGTTATAGAAACAATATGCAAATCAAAAAACCTAGAGGTTTGGGATTAAGAATCTTTAAAGATTTAAGTGAAGTTTTCAATCTCAAACTATTTTTGAAACTTTTGGAAGGCAAATCATTATGGGCCATGTGGATGAAGGAAAAATATATTAAAAATAAAAAATTTGGACTATGCCTATGGAGAATTATTTCTCATTCACATGGAAAAATATTTTAAAGTGCAGAGAAATAGGAATAAGGTTAATTAAAAGAAAGTTTAAAGAAGGAGAGCAAACAAGCCTTTGTTTTGATCCATGGATCAATGGAAAATCTCTTGTCAGTCCATTTGGATGATATAATATTTATCGAGAAATGCCAATGCAAAAGTGGAATGCATAATTCAAAATCACAATTGAAATACAAATCACAATCCAGCAGCCTCAATACTCAGATGAGCGATTGAAAAAACCACAAGAGATCCAAGCTTACTAAAAGATGAATGGGTCTAAAATTAAATTCAAAAGGAAAATTCTCTTTTAAACACACATGGGAATATATAAAAGGTGCTGAAGTAGAAGTTGATTCTGGAATAGAACTAATTGTCCAAAAATATCACATTGTGTATACTTTGTACTAAGCAGGCTGCCAATTAGAGACAAATGCAAAAATAAAAATGGAGAAACTCAATGTTTATTTTGCAAAACTGAATTGGAAAGCAGGGACCATCTTTATTTTGATTGCAATTATACAAAGCATATATGGGAAATAACAAAAGCAAAGTTAAACCTCAGCCAGATTTAAGCATTGCAGTGCATGAGATCTAACATACAACACATACAACAAAAATTCAGAAGTAAATCCAAATAATTTGACTTAGCTTGTTGTTCGCGCCAAAAATGGCACCGACGCTCAAATATCGTATGAAAGCATCAAATATGTAGAAATCCAAATCAAACGAGCAGAAATAACAGGAAAGTAAAAGAAGACACAAGAATTTTCATAGTGTTTAGATGAATTCTCTAGCCTATATCCACTTTAATATTTGTTATTGGTTGTTCTCTCTCTGAATTATAACTAGTTATATCAGATCTGGCTACAATCTAGTGGATTTTAGCTTTACAATGGAGTTTCTGGAGTGTTTGAGAGTCACTAGTATAAAGGATTTGCTGATCTACGTCTTAGAATAGCAAATAGTTTCTTCCTATGTGACTTTAATGAAGGAGAAGCAGGAGGTGAAGAAGAAGAAGTAATCTCCAATGTCTGAGAAATCAGGTCTCATTTTGGTTGCAGCTAGGCTTGTATTTTTAGAGAAACAGAGGTACAGAGTCAGAAGCCTGCTTGCACTGAGGTTTAGGAAGTAGTCTGATGTTGCATAAGGGAGCTCGGGGGCCCACGATTCAAAACCATAAGTAGGTACCGACCTAAGTCAAATCAGTACCAACCTATAGATCTTCGTGTAAGTCGAATTATATTACTTGCTTTGCTCTTCTATCTTCTATCCAATGTGTTTCAATCCCTTTTCTATCGACTTTGAGTTGATTCTAGCAATCTTCTTGATAGCACTTGAATTATCTTGCTTTCTCAGTTCCTTCTCATCAACCTTAGAATTGTTCATCCAAACTCTAGGAAAACAACTTGATCACGAGTAATTGGAATAGTATAAGAGATGTATCACTACAAGAAATTTTATTTTTTGTGGCGCTCAAAAAACGCTACAAAAACTTTTGGTGGCGTTTTGATAAACGCCGCGAGAAAACATGCGACTAAAAATCCATGATTTTTTGTTGCATTTATTTTAATGCCACTATAAATGCATTTTTAGCAGCGTTTTTCAAACGCCACCATAAATCTTTTTGTAGCGTTTAAAAAACGCCACCAAAAGATTTTTTGGCGCTACTAATAGAATTTCCAACTTTACCCCTGTTTTATGGTTGCATTTACTCAACGACACTATATATATTTCGGTAGCATTTTTGAAACGGTACTAAAAGTTGTTTATTATTTTACACCATTTTTTCATGCTATTATTTTCTGTTAATGGTCTATTTTGGTTCTATTATATCAATCAACAATCACTTACATAATCATCATATTCAAATAAGTTAAAAAACACATTAACCATATAATCAAATAAAATATCCATAACTATTCAAATACAATAGTTTTCGACAAAATGACCTAACTCACATACAATAACCATTTGTATACAAATTTACACATCAGGTACTAATAAATGTTATTTCTAACTAGTGCTAACAAAACTTTTGATTACCCATAATTCTTTGTTGCATACACAAGTGAAAGCTAGCATCATCAAGTCCAAATTTGCTCTCTTCAAAAGTCCGATGCCTACACAAGTGAAAGCACAACAGATAGTCAAACGATTATGTTAACTCGTTGGACTTCAAATATGAAATCAAACATCTACAACATTATACAAGTATATCCTCAAAGTCAAAAGTATAACAACTGTATCCATGATATATTCCAACATGTTATAGGGGTTTAATGCCAAACTATGAAATATTAGTTTATATTCATACTACATCCTCGTGTTAAGCTAAGCTTCTGAAAGGTCAAGAATATTTGAACACAATAAAAATATTGGAGTTATCCTCAATTAGACTTCATCCTTAAGCAGCCTATAGTCATCTTGTGTAAATATAATCTCAGCTGCATATTATATTGCTGGTCAATATTTACTTATATTGTAAATTTTTAGTAATGATATAATTGTCAGACTAACCATATGTTTAACAGCATAAACAATATAGGTAGGAAGTGCACAACAAAGGCTGACTGTAATAACATATATCATATATAGATATTATGAATGTGGACATTGACAACTCTAAAGTCATTGACTAGGGGAAAAAAACAGAGTTGAAACCAGTTCAAGAAGGAGACTAAGCATGATAATAATAAAATTGAAACTATGTATCTTCCCATTCTCTGAAGGAAAATGATAGTGAGATTTTAATGTTTAAGTTTTAAAGTTTAAGGACCGGATTTATCAAACAATTCCTATCTCTACAAAGTATTTAAAGAGGAAAAATTATGTTGCGTCGCAAAATAACACAAAAAAAGCTTGTTCTCAAAATTTGCAAAGAATCACATGAGAATATCTGACCATGCTTTACCCAATGTTGGAAAATCACCGAATACATGGATGTTAAATATTTTAGACCACTTATTTAATTTTTAAAACACTCTAGATTTTAGCACAATGTTTAGTTGATTCATAAAACAAGCCATTTTTGAAGAATGGATTTGGCAGATGTTGTTTTGCTAACTAGAGAAATGACCATTAGATAGTTACTCAAAAATGCTTACATGTGTGGGTGAAAAGATAATTCTTTTCCTACTGGGTAGAATGAAACAAACTGAAACAATTGTAGAACATATTAACAAGTAATTCCTTGTAATATATGACTAGTAAAAACCTGTAAACTTCAAATTATTTGTCCAAAGAAGATAATATGGAATAGTATTGAAAACATTGTACAATTGTTCAATGAAAACATTGGACAACTGCCATATTAGTAGTCAATGCATCAGTTTTTACCAGTATGACAACACAATAAAAGTAAAAAATAAAAATAAAAAAAAGATTATGAACATGGTATTAAGATGCATAAACAAATTTTATAACCTATGGAATACAGAGGTATACAAACATTAGGAAGGCACGGCTTCTGAGTTTGGATTTGGCACCAAACTAGAAAATCCCATCTCTTTTTTGCATCAGGAAAGAATAAAATTAAAATAGAATAGAAAAAAACCTGGCATATACTCACGACTAGCAAGGTAACTCACAAACCAGATATAAAACTAATAAAGTCACTTGGTTCTTGCTACAAAATTCCCACAGCTATAATTTATTCTTAGGCAACCAATTTGAGATGAACTTATCAAATCAAAATCCAAAAAATTCCATCCACCCCAACTTTTTTACTTAACCAATATAAACCTAACAGTACTTTTATACACCCTACACTTTTGACATATTTATCTTCATCTCTTTCTCATAAGATTCCCCTGACATTTTCTTCGAGCAACGACCAAAATCAAGCTCCTACAATTGCAAACTAAATCGACTACTCCTACTGAAACTAGGGAACATGGCATAAGCAACGAATTGCTATCAAACACTGAAGGGTTAAATAATGTATGTTGTATTCTTTATATAGCTAAGCATGTTAAGTTGAGCAATATTCATCTACTATACACATTCTGATTGAATTAATTTCTTCAAAATACCAACGCTAATCATTAAATTAATATCCAAATTACAAAAGCATCATACTTAAATATGTCGATTAGACCACAAATTTGAACTAAACAATCAGATGCTATCAAGGAGAAATAAGAAAGTTCAAAATTAACAACTTACTTTCAGTAATAATTAAGTTAGATTTTCATACCTTGCGACTGGATTGCTCAGATTAGACAAGAGCAACCAGAATTAGAAATGCAACCTTGGTTTTCCTTATATTTCCTACAGTTGAGGAAAATAAAACCTAGATCTGTCGATTAATCTAATTTAGCCAAAACAGCAATTTTAACTTGACAATTATAATTGTAAATTGGTTTCTGTGCGTCAGTAGATGGATGGCGAAGACAAAGGATTTGGAAGACGAAGACGGGAAATTTTGTGATAA
Organism: Allium fistulosum; assembly: GCA_030737815.1. Classification (NCBI taxonomy): domain Eukaryota; kingdom Viridiplantae; phylum Streptophyta; class Magnoliopsida; order Asparagales; family Amaryllidaceae; genus Allium; species Allium fistulosum. The sequence continues at coordinate 1,361,934,880 of CM060903.1, read as the reverse complement.
TTATAAGACGAGACGGGGGATTTGGAAGATGAGGACAATAGAGAAAGTAGACATGAGTGGCTACAAAATTTGAGGGAGGAGGATAAATTTTTTGTTTAAAGGAGATAAGGAGCGGCCATGGAAAATTTTAGGAAATTTCAACAAATTGTTGGCGGGAACCACTTGGCCGCGTTTATTTGTTCATGTTTATAAGTTAACCTGATCAATGGTTGCATATAGCCTTAAACGCTACCAATTAATGCAACTAAAAGCAGGTTTTGTTGTAGTGTATGGAGTTTGCGAAGCGAAATGGGGAGGAAAGATAGGTCGGTGTCGACCTATATAACTCGATGCCGAGTTATACCCTTAGTTCCAATTAGAATGAAAAATTTTCAAGTTGCTTCTCTAGCTCTTCTAAGTGCGTTTTCAAGTCCGTGAATCATTTTGTATTCGTTTATCTTCTAAGTCCAGTTGAAATATGGTTTGGCTAAAAAACAAGTTAACACATGCATTTTGCTAGGTAGTGATATACTACATATGGAATGAAAGAAATACCAGATTATATCAAAACAAAGAAACTGACAGCTTACAATTATGGAAGCTGATCAAAGCTGACAGTCAAATCATCTTCAAAAAATCAACCAAAAAAAAAATCAAAGGGTCCAAACATTTATGACCAAATCTAAGACTTTTTGGAACCAGAAACTTCGAAGAGAAAGTGGAAGCATACCTACAAAATGGAAAATATTATAATGGTATTTCCCAAAGGTGGCTTCATCGAAGTAGGTCAGACTCATCCAGGGTTGCATAGATGCAAAGAGGTGGCCATTCACTTCACCAAACTAAAAGAAACTCCTGCAAAACTTTTATATGTAGAAGCGTGAAAGGAGCCTATACTTGGCATTAGTTCTCTGCACAAGCATAGATAAAAAAAATATGTCCCGCATATATATTCATAATTTGGTAATTTTACTAACACGGTTAATTTTTGTATCAAACGTATAGATTAAAAAAAATTATCCAGACCGTGAGCTTTATATCAAACAAATTTAAGTTTTAATTAAATATTAGCTGAAATAAAAATGTATACATATGTATAAATATGTGTGCGTATAATAAATTATAATTATGCAACTCAATATAAACTACACACATTGCATTTAGATTAGAATATATTTTGTTTGTACGCTATGTCACATAATTATATTGTGCATCTAATCTTCAATAGAAAATAAATATAAATCAGTTAAAGAATTAAATAGATTAAACTTAAAACTAAAATTAAATTAAATTTATTGAATAAAATATCAAAGTTGAAATTAAAATTAAATTAATTTCAAAACACAAAACTTATCTTTATTGGAAATACACTAAATATGATTTAATGTGACTATTTTGTTTTTGAAATGGTACTTTATATACAACATGTCACTGAGACAACATATCACATGTCAATAAACAATCGAATCACGCTACACAAGTTTCGAACTTCCGACCTCTCGCACCAAAGCCGAATCACTTAACCACTTGGACAATGGTGCTTGTCATTTAATGTGACTATTATTTATGATAACACAAAACTAAGATCGACTGCAGAATCAATAATAGATCTTTTTGGATTGTCCCTTTCTACAACGCTGCCTATGGACATAATCTAATAATGTGAAGTTGACGGATGTTGTATGGTGCTTGAATAGATGAAAAACTAATCCGATCATTCCAAAAAATAATAACTTTAGGCATTCGTTTCTAAATCTAATGAATTAATTTTGACTATAGTGCCGGGATTGTTAAATACTGGAGTGTCTACAACACAATGTTGGATCTTAAGGCTATTCAGACACTAGAAGTGGTGAAATGTGTATTAACTACTTACTTATGAATATAAAACTGTATTTACTCAATTGCAAACAGAAAGAAGTAATCAGAGAACAAGTAAGTAATAAAGTAAAATGCAGTAATGTAAATAACACCCGGATTTTTATACTGGTTTGGATTAACCAATCCTACATCTATTCCTGCACTCCATCGTGCAGAATTCAACTATAATCGCTTACTTTCCACGGGTGGCAAGAACACCTTTACAATCTTGATTTCACAGGCTACAAGACACACCCTCTTGATTTTACAGGCTACAATAACACCTTCTCCTTATCACCAACAACAAACTTTGGCAAGTAGTCGTATCTTCAATACAGATTCTTGCAGATTCGGTACAATGATCCTATAGACCTCCGATGGCAATATATATCTTTGAATTCTTTGAGGAATAGGATGAAATCAGAGTGAGAATGATGTGAATTCAAGTACAACTCTCTGATATTATGTGGTTTGCAAATCGGTGAAGAATTGGAGTGAAATAGTATCGATTTACAAGGAGATTGGAAGAGTATGCAATGGATTTCTTTTGCAAATGTTTGGAGAATAAGGAGTAAGAGAAAATGAGAATTTTTGATATTAAAATTCGTTTTCAGAGGCCTTTATATAGTGGTTGAAGAGACGTGTCTTTTGGTGAAGAGGTGGAGGGAAATGTCACTTCATTTAAAATTTGAAATTCTGAAAAACGGCTAGCATGTCGACTTCCCCCTACCCCCATGTCGACATTGGTGTATTGCAAAATGAACAGCAACATTAATAAGTGTTGCAAATTTTCAGCATTTCAAATTACCTTATATTTGTGGATTTTTATGATTCGGTTGAGGTCAATGATTGATTATCTTCAAGTATAATTGCCATAAGATCTTTAACAAGATATTCTAAGGTTCAACCAACTCCTCATCACTTCAAACACTTTTATCCTTCAGCATTCTTCTCTAATTTGGTTTTGTTCTTCAATTGCTCTGATTAGCCTTCTTCTATAATTCATTTGCTTCCACTGTATTATTGATTTTCTCTGTAAATGTCTCCATAATATATCCGATATGACTGCATAACTCGAAGATACGTTAGTAGTAATATTTAGGTGTTTGTTGTCATCAAAATCAATACCTAGGGTATTAACAAGGATAGCTGTTACCGCTGTTGAGAGTAGGACTATTATGATAATGGTAAATTTTCATTACCATACCAATACCAAGCAATCATTAATCAATATCAAGCTACAACGGTATACAAATGTTATTGGTATGGTAATGTTAAATTTACCATTACTAATGATGAATGTAGTAGTAATTTTTTTTTAAAACCAATGGTAATGGTACCGGTTATATTAATTTTGTCTTTTCAATATTTTAATTAGTCATAATCACAAAAACTCTTGAAGATTTATAAGATTTTAAGCAGATGTTTGTAGTTTATTTATGGTTATATCTCGTTTTGACTTCATTACCGTCAAATGTTTAAGATTCACAAAATTAATATTTCACATTGTTATAAATAATTTGTGATGAATCAAGAAAATTTTCTCCATCAACTAGAATAAGTCAAAAATGTTTATATAAGAATTAATGGATTTAGAATTAATAGCAAAATATTTACTTTTTTACCAATATTAAAACAATAATGTTATAAAGTTTTGCTGACTTTATGTATTGATAAATTTACCTTTACCAGTTAACGGTTTACTGGTTTACACAACATTTTACCAGCGCTAATGGTAAAACATTGGTTGTCATTTTTTATTTATCAACGATATCAGTACGGTAACAACTTTTTCGTATCGGTAACGGTTGTCATTACCATAACAGTCCTAATTGAGAGGAACCCCAAATATTTTGACTATAAACCCACCCTTGTTCCAAGCTAAAAAAAAACTTAATAAAAATATAGCTTTTAATAACACACTTCAAAGCCCAAATATAGTTTCATACAGATAGCAAGTAATAAAAATAAAACATTATATGCATTTTATCTGGTGAATCGCAAAAACACCATTCACTTTCAAATTTCATAAGTCATTCCAACCTTGAGCAACCTACTTCTAGGAATCAACATAGCATCTCCTCCTTGCCTGAAGTTTCTCCTTAAAATGTTATACAAGCAATCAACAACAATTCGTTTTAAAATCGATGAATTTTTCGCTGCAAGCACTTCTGCTTCTCCTAACAAATATATAATTCCTTTATCCATTTCTCTTTGTATGAACTGTTTTTCCTCTTCAATGTTCTGGATATGTCCCGCATTATTCGCTGATCGGTCACTATTGTTCACTTGTATAGAGCCTGAAGAAATCCTAGGTTGATTCTCCATACCAATACTTTCTATGGTTTTTTGAGTTGATTCTTTAACTCTAAAACTTTCTTGTGCAAAATATTCATTATGGATAAATACCTTCAATTGCTCAATCAACAAACTTTCAAACTCTTTTGGGTCTTCAATGATATCTTTATATCCATATCTCACAACACATCGATAAATCTTATAGTCTTTAGGCTCGACCTGTCTAAAGAGAAAGCGTTCTTGATTCTCTACTCTACTTATTGGTAAATGTTTCACAGAAACAAAAACAAGGACTGAATGTATTGAAGGAATTTTTTCAATGAAGTGTGCAAAAATTGGTGGTATGCCTTCAACTAACTCTGAATATAGAAATCCAATGCCGGGTATTCTCTTTATGTCTTGCCTTTGAGCTAGTTCACGAAGATAATTGCCCGAGATTTTGTTTTCCACTTCAAATTTGTAACGCTTTACATAAACATAATGCCATATGGCCATTATGCACATGAGAAAAAAGGAGAAAACGAGTGGGAGATAACCTCCTTGCACAAATTTCGATAAGACCGAAGATAAATACGTGATTTCAATTCCGCCAAATACTACAAAGAACAAGCCAATCTGCCATATGCTTGCTTTCCATATTATGAGCATTATCAATGTTACTAGACATGTTGTGATGAGCATGTCACAAATGACTGCTATACCTGTCAAAATATACAAATAAAACATCGGTAAATGAGCAATCTGAATATGTGTTATGTCTGACATGTATACTGGAGTGTGCAGATCGATTAGTTGTATAATAGCAATGTAGATGACCAGTTTTGATCAAAAACAAAATTGAGAAGTGAGAGATATATATTATTATATGATCCACAAAACTCTTGATCTACACAAATTTATGTTAAAAACATGCATGCATTACTCAGTTGGTTTCTTGAGTTATCAAAATATAAAATAAATTAAATGCATCGTTACCATAGGCATGACCAATCTTCTCGGTTGTTTTGAAGCTTCCAGTAACTAAAATGCACGCAATCATCAGTGCATAATTGAGCTCAGGAATATAGACTTGCCCTTCGTATTTTGGTGAAGTATGCACAACTTTTACTCTAGGAAAGCAGCCTAAAGTTTGTGCCTGTGCTATGATAGAAAACACACAGGATATCACGGCTTGACTTGCAATAATGGCGGCAGCAACAGCAACAACAAAAGTTGGCCAGAAAAGTGGACCTGGAATCAGTTTATATATCGTATTATAACTTTGTAATTAACAATAAAATATAAAATATAAAATTAGTGAAGATGTTAAACTAAAGATGTGCTACCTGGTATTGATTTGTAGAAAGTATCCGCAACATTTTCTGGAAATTTAATCAAATATGCTGCTTGTCCAACGTAGGCTAGTGATACAGCAGGAAGCAAAGCTGCAGTGAAACTTATCTGTAACCAAGGATTAAGTCATAAGCTTAAAATCATCGTATAAATGTAAACACATACTGTGTTACCTAAATTCAGTATTTTGGATGATATTTCATAAAGTTGCACACCTGAATTGCTCTAACATTGAAATGCCCCAAGTCAGCAAACATTGCTTCAGCCCCTGTAGTACATAAAAGAAATATCATGTTATAATCCATTTGGCTTGATTTATTTTTTATATATTCAGGTATTACAGTAAATTTTGAAATTATTAAAATAGCATATATATAAAAAATTGTACGATACATAATGAAAGATAAACATGCACAAAAAGTATCACCAGTAATGCACAGAACGACGCCTCCAAGGGAAGTCCAGGCTTCTTTACCATTTCTCCTAAAATAATCTATAATGTATTTTGGATTAAATGCTCTTAAAACTTTCCAATCATATTTTACTAAATTGTAGAATCCGATGCCACCAATCAGACCGAACCACAACAGAATTATAGGTGCAAAAGTATAACCCACTTTATCGATTCCGAAACGTTGAACCGAGAATAGCCCAATTAAGATAAAGATTGAAATTATCGCTATTTTCCCTGTAGAAAATTAAAATTACAAGTTTTAGGTATTCTGTAATAGAAAATTGATCATTTATTGTTGCACCAGTATATTTGTGTTGTTACACAGCTTCGAATATGCTTATGTTTTGTACCTTCTGTCAAGGAGTCTACTTTCTGCTGAATCCCACTTACTGCAGATATCACTACAAGGAAAAGGGGAAAAAAGATATTTTAAACAAACTGTAATAGAAATCGAATTTGAATGTGATAATTTGACTGCATTTGCTTGGTGCAGAATGCAAATGGAAAGCCTACAGCTCAACAAGTGATTTGAAGTTATTCATAATTATTAAGCGTGTTATGCATAGTTGTACATATTGAAGTTGAAACTTGAAAAACACACAATAAGAACATAATTTTTGACTGTAAACAAACTTGTTGTGATCGATAAATAATTTTATTTCTCATTATGAAACAAATGTACGATTAAGTTATTATGACTCACCAGAGATGCATGGAGTTAAGATGCCATCACCCATAATCATAGATGTACCTAAAATGGTTAGAAAAATGAGGGTTACTTTAGCAGCTTTACTTCCTTCAAGTTTTCCTCTGATCCAATGTGCTCTCTTCACTTGCGTTGATGGTGTCTCTAATTTATAGTTTGAGAGGGCTGTGTCTTCCATTTGTTGATTTGGAAGCAAACTCACCTTTGCATATCGCGAGATTAGAGAATATAGTGCAAATGCTCCACCTATGTCATAATTAAGAGTTATAAATAATCAAAAAATATGTACAGGAAGGAACCAAAAAATATGTACAGTTAACAGGTAATCAATATGAACTCACCATTGCCATTGTCGTTTGCCCAAAGGACAATGAGCGCGTATTTGATTAAAGGAATGAGAATAATAGTGTAGAGAATAAGGGAAAGAACACCAAGAATGTCATCTGTGTCTTTAACTCCATCCGTAAAAGTGCTTGAAAACACATAGAGAGGTGATGTTCCTATGTCTCCGTAGACTACTCCTATGCTTTGAAATGCATATTGCATTGTGATTGCCCAACTTGCCTGCACCATCTCAATTTTCAGCCTTCCATATTGTTATTGGATGCAGTAAATTTTTATGTTAGTAGTAAATTTCTGCACTTAACTCTTATATATCATGTCGAATTACTGTACACGTTGCGCGATAGTTTGAAAATATACAGAGGTTAAAAGTTTTGTACTGAAACGTATGCAGTAAAAACCTGATTGAATGAAAGATCTTTTTCCTTCTTCTTCATTTTTCCCTTTTTTTTCTTTTTCTTTTCCTTTTTTTTTTTTTGCATATTCAAAACAGTTTCCTTCATTTTTCCAGCGGATTATTGTCCTTTTCAGTTTTTATTTGTCCAAGTATGGTATAATTCTCATAATATGTGTTCGATGTTAAGGTTATTCACCTAGATTACCATGTTTTATTATTTCTTCTCATAATGCTTACATTATGATTATAATAATATATCAACAATATGCAACCTAAATCATCTTAATAATTCATATCAGTTGCAGGTAAACTTATACATTGTATCATTTAGTGCAGAACTATGACAGTTCTCAAAATTATACATCCAATTTTTTTGCTTGAACTAAAACATAAACAAGCCATTCAATATTTATAAATTTACATGATCTTAATAATTTAAGTTCAATTCAATGAGGAGTACAATTGTAACTTTATGTGTATATGTCACATTAAAAACTTCTAATGATGCGCTTGTTAGTGCAAATAGGTAAACATTATTAAGGTGTTGCACATGCATAAAAAAATAAGTGTAACATGCAGTTAATTTTACATCGAAGCATGGTCCGTTAAATGTAATGGCTGTGATTAAGATTTTTTTATCAAAGTCGTTTAAGAGGATATATATTATAATACATAAGGTCAATTACCAGACAAGAAAGTAATAAATATAGTTTCAAATGACATCAAGACATAAAAAATTGCAATTAGATCTGAATAGAGTATTTTATGGTTCAGACACCAATTCTATTTAAAAGAAATTGGTGGTTTTTGTAACAGTTATATAACTTTTGGAACCGATCCCTAATTTCATATTTTTAAGTCCAGATAAGACAAGTTGATCAATATTCTTTTTATTTCAAACCTACAAATCTTATGGATTTTATACTGGAATCTATTTTCTTGTATCACCGATGTTAGCTCATTACTACAACTATTTTGAAGAGGAACAGCTAGTAAAAATAATAATCATGCTCTTGGTAGCCACATATGTATCCAGTTACGCATCCTTTGTGTTGCAAGAAACTAGGATTTCATATTTTCTAGAATATTTCAGGCCAAAATATATCTAAAGTATCGCATTTATGCATAGTACTGTTAGACTTAAGCAAAGAAAACAAGAAAACACGAAAAATGGCTCTCACATTAGATCCATGCTTAAGGAAATTTGACACGGTTCCTGCCTCCATATGCAGTGAATCCAACCGGGGAAGCAGTTTTTTGGAAGATGGCCTCTTTCCATTGAGAACAGGATCAGAAGTTTCTTCTACTTCATTTTCATTTTGAGCTTTGATCTTTTCAGAATCATCAGGAGCCATTTCGCAAATGTTTTGATCACAGCTTGTATATATGTGTTGTATTTATAGCAGGAATAACCACTATAGTTGACCCAAATTTAATAATAATAATAATTATTATTATTATTAATTAATTAATTAATTAATTATTAATAATAATTGCATACACTATTCAACTCAGTAATAACAAATTATTAATCCTATTAGATATGTTTGGTAAGATGCACTTAATGTCGTTTGTGTTTTTATTTTGCTTTGTTGTTGAGTACCGTATCTTGTTTTGTTTACGCAATTAATAAGCATGAAAGATTTACAAGTCTTAAATCCAGTGTAATATTCCTTCTGCGCGGTTTGTATCAGCGAAATTGTCTTTTATTTGAAGTCTTAAATTTGGGTGGTTTTGTAACAACAGGTGTGTATTTCCATGACGTTGCCTCACTACTATGACCGGTTAGATCCACACTTTAAACCTCATCGCTAGACTAATGGTTCTTGACATCACCCATATAGGCATACAATCTGTACAATGTGTTCATGTACGGTTCTTGTTCTAGCAGAAATCAAAATTAGATTTCAAACATTAATATTTTATTAATAATCTAATATGCACAAAAGTATTTTTTTTATTACCATTAACCGATGGATCAAAAAATGATACAACATCCCAGATCAAGTAAAAAAAGGAGATATCTATCTATTACATAAGAAAGAGAATATAGAACTCTTACTATTTTGTCTCCTGCTCATTCAGAGACTGAATAGTGCATACTGCTTGATTTTTTGTATTATTTTTCTTTTAAACCCCCTAAAAAATTTCAAAATTCCACAAAACTATCATCACTAACATAACAATTAATGTTAACATTGTTCTTTTTGATAAAATACTTTTATGTACGTTTATTATTATTATTATTATTTTCGGTTATTCCATTACATAAGAAAGAGAATATAGAACTCTTACTATTCTTATCTTTCATTCACTCTCAAAATGAATAGTATATTCTTCTTAATTTTTAGTATAATTTTCCTTCTAAGCCCCTTAAAAATATTCAATATTACATAAAACTACCATCATTAGCATAACAATTAATGTTATCGTTGTTCCTTCTGATAAAATACTCTTATTTACGTTATTATTATTATTTTGGCTATTCTATTATATAAGAAAGACAATATTAAACTCTTAGTATTCTTATCTCTCATTCACTCTCAGGCTGAACAAAGAATTCTTCTTTATTTTTAGTACAATTTTCCTTTTAAGCCTCCTAAATTTTTTCAATATTTCATGAAACCACCATCATTAACATAGCAATTAATGTTATCATTGTTCCTTTTGATAGTATACTTATCTCTCGTTCATTCTTAGACTGAATAGTGCATTCTCCTTGATTTTTGGTATCATTTTTCTTTTAAGTCCCCTAAAAAATTTCAGTATTTCATAAAACTACCATCATTAATATAACAATTAATGTTATCATTGTTCCTTTTGGTAAAATACTCTTATGTGCGTTTATTATTATATTATTATTTTGGTTATTCTACTACATAAGAAAGAGAATATAGGACCCTTAGTATTCTTATCTCTCATTCACTCTTAGGCTGAATAGTGCATTCCCCTTGATTTTTGATATAATTTTCCTTTTAAGCCCTCTAAAATTTTTCAATATTCCATAAAACTACCATCATAAACATAGCAATTAATGTTATCATTGTTTCTTTTGATAAAATACTCTTATGTACATTTATTATTGTTTTTTTGGCTATTCTATTACATAAGAAAGATAATATTGAACTCTTAGTATTTTTATCTTTCATTCACTCTTAGACTGAATAGTGCATTCTTCTTCACTTTTGGTACAATTTTCCTTTTAAGCCCCCTAAAAATTTCAATATTTCACAAAACTACCATCATTAACATAACAATTAATGTTATCATTGTTCCTTTTGTTAAAATACTCATTTATTTTTATTTTTTTGCAAACTCATAATCATTATTTTTTGTAATCTAAAAAAGATCTCTTCCTCTTCTCCCTGTTATCATTACAATTTTTTCATTCCTCATTAGTTTTCTATCATTATTTTACATCCCTTCCATTTATTTTTTTACTCGTCATGTTATCACTTCCCCTATTTCAGCTTTATATGTACACTACAATTCATAAAAAGCTAAAAAAAAATATTTCATCTAAATCAACTTAGATATTCTATACAAATAGTTTTTTAGTCAGTTTCTTTAATTTTTTATCTGACTATAATTTGATTGAATTCATCATTAGTTCCTCAAGTTCTACTCATCTTAAAAAATTATCATTTTATTCATGTTTTGCAGAGATTATATTTCTATTTGTTGCTTTCAATAGTTTCACAGAAAAAATGTGTAAAAGCCTCCAAAATACTTAGCTTACTGATCTATCAAACTGGATTTAAAGGTTTGATTTTATATTATTACCTATATTTTCATTTAATTTAAGATTGAATTATTATTATTATTATTATTATTATTCTATTACATGAGAAAGAGAATATAGGACTCTTAATATTCTAATCTCTCATTCACTCTTAGGCTGAATAGCGCATTCTTCTTGATTTTTGTATAATTTCTTTTTAAACACCTAAAATTTTTCCATATTCCATAAAACTACCATCATTAACATAGCAATTAATGTTATCATTGTTCTATTTGATAAAATACTCTTATGTACGTTTATTACTATTATTTTTTTGGTTATTCTATTACATAAGAAAGATATATAGAACTCTTAGTATTCTTATCTCTCATTCACTCTCAGACTGAATAGTACATTCTCCTTAATTTTTGGTAAAATTTTCCTTTTAAGGCCCCTAAAACTTTTCAATATTCCATAAATCTACAACCATTAACATAACAATTAATGTTATCATTATTTCTTTTGATAGAATACTCTTATGTACGTTTATTATTATTATTTTTTGGCTATTCTATTACATAAGAAAGAGAATATTGAACTCTTAGTATTCTTATCTCTCATTCACTCTTAGGCTAAACAGTGAATCCTTCTTGATTTTTGGTACAGTTTTTCTTTTAAGCCCCCTAAAAATTTTCAATATTCTATAAAACTACCATCATTAACATAGCAATTAATGTTATCATTGTTCCTTTTGATAGTGTCCTTATCTCTCATTCACTCTCAGGCTAAATAGTGCATTCTCCTTGATTTTTGGTATCAATTTTCCTTTAAGCCCCCTAAAAATTTTCAATATTCCATAAAACTACCATCATTAACATAGCAATTAATGTTATCATTGTTCCTTTTGGTAAAATACTCTTATGTATGTTTATTATTATTATTATTTTGGTTATTCTATTACATAAGAAAGTGAATATAGAACCCTTAGTATTCTTATCTCTCATTCACTCTCAGGATGAATAGTGCATTCTTCTTGATTTTTGTTATAATTTTTCTTTTAAGCACCCTAAAAATTTTCAATATTCCATAAAACTACCATCATTAACATAAAAATTAATATTATCATTGTTCCTTTTGATGAAATACTCTTATGTACGTTTATTATTATTAGTATTTTTTCTATTCTATTACATAAGAAGAGAGTATTGAACTCTTAGTATTCTTATCTCTCATTCACTCTCAGGCTGAATAGTGCATTCTGCTTGAATTTTGGTACAATTTTCCTTTTAAGCCCCCTAAAAATTTTCAATATTCCATAAAACTACCGTCATTAACATAGCAATTAATGTTATCATTGTTCCCGTATATTTTCGATAATTAAAATATTGAATTTAATAAGTTTTTTGGATTTAACATTGTATGAAATTAGAAATTTATGATTTGTTAGTAAGAAAACAATTAGAATGTAATTTAATAATGTGATTTAATGTAATTGATGATTACTATTTTAGTGTAATTCCAATTTATTTTAATAATTGTTTGAATGTAAGTTCCATTGATTGTAATAATAGATGCTAATATAAGAATGGAATAATTTAAGAAATAAATGTTGGAATGTATGAAATGAACTGCAATAAGAGTTGTTGGAATCCTTTAATTGAAAGGAAAAGGTAAGTGCATTGTAATTAATAAGTTCAACATAAGAACTTACATTTTAAACTAAATTAAGATAAACATTTTAATGAAATTTAAACTTTGATTTGAAAAGAATAAATTGTATGTTTGTCTATAACCGGAATAACAAATGTTGAATTTGAATAAAGGATAGAGTGAATGTTTTAATGAAAGAATAACATAAGTTGTTATTTGGAATGCATCCCAGAGAAGTTGATTTTCAATAAGATAAAACATTTACTTTGTAAATAGTGCATAAATTTTGTTGTATATGAAATTTTATAAAACTTGTTTGAATTGGTATAAATGAAAAGAAACAGTGTTTTATAATTAGAATTTATTTGAAATTAGTAATGAAATGAATTGGAATTAGATTAATTGAAATATTTCAATTAAAAGGAAAAATAAATGAAAGTGTAATGAATGAGTTAATATAGAAACTTGCATTTTGTGTCAATATGGAATGAACATTTTGATTAAGATAATTGCATGTTTTGAGACGTATAAAAATAAAACTTTCATATTGAATAAGTATGATTTTGGGGAAAAAATTGAATTTTAGAATAATCTATATATACACACATTAATATTCAAAATTTTAAATAAATATATCAGAGGGTTCATGGTTGTGTAAATGTTGTGGAATCTATTAGAATTACCTTGTATTAACAGTTGTACATTAATTACATAGGTTCACATATATTTATTTTTCCATTTTATGTATGGTTAAAACTTGTAAATTGGTTGCATTAATGTGACCGTTACAGTAATTAAAAAGTAAAAGAAATTATTTTTATAGTGCACAGATAGATGTTTATTCATTAATTAATAAAATTGGTTTGAGTAACGTAAATAAATATATAGATGGATTGGTTGATTGATTGATTGATTGTTAATTGATTGATTACGTTAATGGAGTATGCACATATATTAACATAAAACGAATGTTTTAATATTGAATTAAATGACGTAAATATGTGTATATTTGGGTTTATTAATATGAATTAATTGGAGTAAGTTTTGGAATTTGGACCTCAAAGGTTTGTTTATAGGATATAGGTGGTCCCTTCATTTGCTTTACATTTATTATCACGTGGCATTCTTTTTTTCTCATTTTCAAGCTCTTCGTGTAGGTTTCACTTGAGCATCCATTTAATTGTTAGATTACTCATTCATTTCTTATTAATTAATAGTTGCTTCATTTGATTTATTTATAATTAATAATTGCCTCGTTCTTTTCATTTGTTTCTCAATTGTTCGTTTGCTCATTTCTAGTGCTTTACCTGAAGTTTTTTTTCTTTTTTTTCCATTTTTAATGTGAACATCCAATTTAATATTCATGTCATCTAATTAGCATTTACTATTCTCCATTTCTGAAGTTTATTTTTTTATACATTATTAGTTCTTGTACCTTTAATTAGCAACTCTTTCTTCTGAAGCTTAATATTAAAGAACGAATGATTTATTTTTATCTTTATTCATATATTTATTCATTTACTTCACCTCTTTCAATACTACCATTTTAGGGCTATTCATATTTTTACTTTATTTCAAATTCCTAGTTTGTTTATGCATACCTTATTAGCTTTTAATTTGTTTCCATCTTCATTCCTGTAGCCCCATTTCATTTTCAAATCTCATCTTCTGTAGCTTCATTTTTCCAAACAAACTTCCATCTCATTTTTTTTATCTCCCTTCATTTTCCTCCTTCATTTTTCTTCTTCAAATCTCCTTCTTCTCTTTTTTTTCTCAAAGCTTCCTTTTTCTTATTCTTATTCTTCAAATCTTTTTCTTCTTTTTCAAAGCTTCGTTTTCTTTTTCAATTCTTCATCTTCATTAAATTTTTCTTCTTCTTTTCTAAACATTCTTTGTTTTCCAAATTCTTTTCTTCAAATCCAGATCTATACAAACTTCTCTGTCTCTTCCAAAAATTTCTATATAAAAAAAGAAGATTAAGATAGCAAGGAAACAAATCAAAAGGAGGAAGTAGTAGCGGATCCAAATCCGACTAGAAAAGGAAAATCCATAAGGTGGGTGTTTAAACTCACTCACGAAATACTAAAATTTTATTGCAAGTTAAACCAGGTCATATAGTGATAAATTTTTGATTGTTGGTTTGGAATTTTAATTGACATTTAATTTGAATACATAAACTCCAATATGTGATAAGTAGTTATTATTTTGGCATGTTATTGAATTGGTTGATTTGAATGTTGATTGTATGTTGTGATGGATGCTATTGTGATTGAATGTGTATTGTTCATTTATTTTGATATATCCTTGTTATCACCCTAAAGTTTATTGTAATCATATAAATTTTCATATTGATTATTTGAACATTGAATAAAGATATAAAACCCATGAATTTCATATATTTACATGAGAGGAAAAAAACTAGTATGTTTAGATTTACTATTTGGACCATAAAAATGATTTTGAGAAATAAACCGTTGTTACCTTATTTGAAAGTTTTCAAAATTAAATTTTGAAACGTTGGGAAGTTTCCATAAAATTGAATGTTGAAACTTTGGAACATTTTTATAAATCAAATCTCTTGAACTATGAAATTTAATTGGGAATTGTTCTGTAAATTTGTATGTTACTAGAGTGGATCTATTATGAAATCTATTTTATTTTGAATATAGAAACAATAACTTTTCTGGAAATTTGAACCTTCAAAAATGTAGTTATCTGCATTTCTTATTTCATCTAATTTTTATTTAATTTGCATAAGAATTTTAGTTCTGACTTGAGTGTATTATTTTCCTTTATGCTCGGGTCAGCCCGAGTATTTTCAGTGTATCGAAGAAAATTTTATTTTGGAGGATGAAGATGGAGATGAGTCTACTATTTATTATAATTATTCCATTGCATCATGTGTTCCACTGCATTATTTGTTATTTCTGATGTATGTATAACTCTGATTTGAATTGTAAAAGTGTAATCAAATGTTATTTATAAAACAGCTTCATGAACTGTTTATTTGATTATTATATTTTGTCGTTCCGCTGCGAGATTCTGTGACTTTTTTTCTTTCTTTTCTTTTACTTTCTTATTTACCCCATTAACAATCCTCCCTTTTGAATGGTTTGAATTAGACATGTGTGGTTTATTGTCGATTTAAACCGTCCAAAAAGGTGGGTCGTTACAGTTGGTATCTGAGCTTTGGTTTAGACATACCTTAGCATGTTGGGGTTACCTCATTAGAGATAGGGTAGTAATATCCTAGAATGAGTTTGTCTGAGTGTATATATATACGAGAGCGTGTATTTGTTAGTGTTATAAAATGTTTTATATAAGTTTTGAAATGAAATAATTTTCCTAATATTATATGTGTTATATATAAAGGAAATTTTTTATAACTATTATAGTTATTTGTAATGCATTTGTTTTATGAAATGGTAATATTTAATTATTATCATTTATTTTTGACTTGTTGTATTTAGTCAAATTATAAGCATGGCTATTATTATTAGTTGAATTTATGGACCAAATACTAGTTTAATAATGGTGTATTAAAGAGAATAAAGTGAATAATTAAGATATTTGTTTATGAAATTGAAATGTTTTGTTGTGAATTATGTCGTTTGTTGATTGGTAGTTTCAACTATTGAAATAAAATGGAATATCTGGATTTTTCGGATAGTCAAAACTTCTGAATTAATATATAAGTGGAAACTTAGTAATTGTGTTGAATTATGCAGTTGAATTTGATAACCTTAATTTGAAAGCAAGTGAAACAAGGTTTAATTTATTATATCTATGTTTAGTAAATAAATAGAATTGCTATATACATTCTTGGCATGTATATAATAATATACAAATGTGAACTTTAAGCCTTGCTATGTTAAATTAAAATTGTGATTAAGGAAATGATGTAAATGAGATTAAATTAAAAAAACATATATGTTTATAAACTTGATTAAAATTTATGAAATGTGTCATAAATAAATTTGAAAAGTAAAAGTGAAAACTAATTGAATAAACAAATATGAACTAAACATGAAACGATTATAAATAAAGTCATGATTTGTAAATTGTTTATGAAATAAATGGAGGTTGCAATAAATAGTTATAATGTAAGTTGTGATAACTTTAAACTCGAATAATGTTTTATAAAGAAGTTAAGCTTTTATAAATTGGCTATAAACTTAGGGAAATTTCTTATGAAATGATTCGCAAATAAATGTAGTATCAAATGAGAAATCTTACATGTGAAATTTAATGTAATTTAGAATGAATATAAATATGAGCAATGTTATGAGAATGAATATATTAATGTTTTATATTAAATGGAGAAATTCTGTGAAATAAATATTAAAGTATGAAGTGATATTTGTGTTAATCAATGAGATTAATAATGAATTTAAATTGAAAATGTAATTGTGATGAAACAAGTTGGAATAGATATGTAAGTTATACGTATATTATTTTATTCGCATAATTAATTTGATCCATATTTGAGTACAGAAGTTCGAGGTGAATTACACCATTTCGTGTTAGGATTTTTCATTCGATTCTTGATGGCGAATACTTGATATGGATTTTTGGCTTGATTATAGAATTCTCTATCATATATGGCTACGCAAGGAGAATGATGGCTTCTAGTCAAGAAACCATATCGAAGTCCTCATTAGGGAAGTCGAATGGACAATATTAGTTCGAAAGCGAACTTGTGTGATCGAGCGAGCGATCGAATGTGATTTTGAGAAATGATGACATATGTACATCTTATGTTCTAATATTATTGATATACTTTGACGCTGAAATTGAAAGTTGTTGGGTAGAATATTTTTGTAATTTAAATTGGAATTTTTCTTTTATACAAAACTACTATTAATTTAAAACCATTTTCTTTTATTTTTCTTATACAAACTATTTTCTTCTATTTTCGATCTAAATCAACTTCAAATAGTTTTCTAGTTACTCTCTTTAATTTTTTATCTAACTATAATTTGATTTAATTTCCCATTAGTTCTTCAAGTTCTATTCATCTTAAAAAATTATTATTTTATTCATGTTTTGCAGAGAATGTGTTTCTATTTATTGCTTTCAATAATTTCATAGTAAAACTGTGTAAAAGACTCCAAAATACTTGGCTTACTGATCTGTCAAACTGGATTTAAAGGTTTGATTTTATTTTATTACCTTTATTTTAATTTAGTTTAAGGTTGAATTATTATTATTATTATTCTATTACATAAGAAAGAGAATGTAGAACTCTTAGTATTCTTATCTCTCATTCACACTTAGGCTGAATAGTGCATTCTCCTTGATTTTTGGTATAATTTTTCTTTTAAGCCCCCTAAAAATTTTCAGTGTTCCATAAAACTACCATCATTAACATAGCAGTTAATATTATCATTGTTCCTTTTGATAATAATGATTATGAGTTTACCAAAAAAATAATAATAAACGTACATAAGAGTATTTTATCAAAAGGAACAATGATAACATTAATTTCTATGTTAATGATGGTAGTTTTATGGAATATTGAACATTTTTAGGGGACTTAAAAGGAAAATTATACCAAAAATCAAGGAGAATGCACTATTCAGCCTGAGAGTGAATGAGAGATAAGAATTCTAAGGGTTTTATATTATCTTTCTTATGTAATAGAATAATAATAATAATAATAATTCAACATTAAATTAAATGAAAATAAAGGGAATAAAATAAAATCAAACCTTTAAATCCAGTTTGACAGATTAGTAAGCGAAGTATTTTGGAGGCTTTTACACAATTTTTCTGTGAAACTACTGAAAGCAACAAACAGAAACATAATCTCTGCAAAACATGAATAAAATGATAATTTTTTAGATGAACATAACTTGAAAAACTAATGATGAATTCAATCAAATAATAGTTAGATAAAAAAATTAAGGACCCAACTAAAAAACTATTTGTATAGAATATATAAGTTGATTTAGATTGGAAATATATTTTTTTAGCTTTATTTGAATTGTAGTGTACATATAAAACTGAAATAGGGGAAGTGATGGCACGATGAGTAAAAAAATAAATGGGAAGGATGTATAATAATGGTAGAAAACAAATGAGGAATGAAAAAATTGTAATGATAACAAGGAGAAGAGGAAGAGATCTCTGTTAGATTACAAAAAAATAATGATGAGTTTACCAAAAAAATAATAAATGTACATAAGAGCATTGTATCAAAAGGAACAATGATAACATTAATTGATATGTTAATGATGGTAGTTTTATGGAACATTGAACATTTTTAGGGGATTAAAAGGATAATTATATCATAAATCAAAGAGAATGCACTATTCAACATGAGAGTGAATAAGAGATAAGAATACTAAGAGTTCAATATTCTCTTTCTTAGGTAATAGAATAGCCAAAAAATAATGATAATAAACGTTCATAAGATTATTTTATCAAAAGGAACAATGATAACATTAATTTCTATGTTAAAGATGGAAGTTTTATGGAATATTGAAAATTTTTATGGGACTTAAAAGGAAAATTATACCAAAAATCAAGGAGAATGCACTATTTAGCCTGAGAGTGAATGAGAGATAAGAATTCTAAGGGTTCTATATTCTCTTTCTTATGTAATAAAATAACCAAACATGTAATAACCTAGATTTTTGGACATCGGATAATTGGATAATTAACTGATTTTAAACTATTGGGATACTGATTTATAAGTTGAACAAATAGAATTCTGAAAAAAAAGAAAAAAAATATATAGATGGATATAAATATAGTTGGTAAATATAAAAATATAAAACATAAAACATAAATAAATAAAAAACATAAAGAAAATATAAAATATTGGTTTGGACATTTGTAAGCTAAGGGTGACATGCAAAATACAAGTGGCATAGTTTTCTTTTAAATTGATATATAAATAATAATGTAATGAGAAACCAGGCTATATTCAGTTGAAAACCTTTTACATATTCATTTTCTCAACTCCATTTTCTTTTCTTTCATCTTCCAAATTAAAAACCTAAGAGAAACTAAATCAAAACTTCTTCAAGTTTCAACCAGAGCAAAAGCAAATTCAAGCTTAAACAAAGTAGATCAAGTTCCAGTTTCAAAATCAAGTGCAGTTTCAAATTTTCAAACTTTGGTTTCCTCTGTTCGACTAAATACGGTGAGTACACAAAGCTTTAAATCTGTTTTAAAATCATGTTGCATGTAGTAAAACTTGAAGTAATTTGGTTTTAAGTGTTTGCATGATTTTTAATATGAATTGTAGGTGTGTATATATATATGATTATATGCTGTGAGCATGTCTATGTGCTGGTCTCTATGAACCTCAAACTCAAGAAAAATCTTTGAAAATTCCTATCTTCCCAATGAATCACTGTTTGACTATGATCTTTAAAAAGAAAACGATTATAACAATGTAAATTTAACTTTAAAAATAGTTTAAAGTAGAATTATTTAGTTAATATTTTGGAAGTAGGATTTTACAGTAAAAAAAATCAATTTATGTCGAAAATCAATGATAATAATTCCATGATTTGATCACATAAACAGATTCGTATTGTAAATTGATGAATTTTAGAAATCAAATCATGATTTTTTGTATTGCGTAAGTCGAGATATGCTGAGTTGATCGTTTTTGGGTATATCGTCGATTGTCGATGATCGACGGCGAATGGTGTGTCGAGATTTAGGCTAGAGGAGGATGGAAGGAGGGGGAACTCAGGAAAAATGGTTGGGGATTTTTCTGATGGACGAGGCGGCTCGTCGTAGGTGAAATAGGGTTTAGCAACCCATTTTGGTCAGTGTTATAATCAAGTCGATTTCGTCATCGGTGGTGGATCGAGCTTGACCGGAGTAAGGGAGATCGTTGCGTGATGTCGTGACGTAGCTTTGGGTGGACCAGCGTAGTCACAGGTGGTCGAAGGTGGCGATACGTGGTGGTCTTCGTCGATCGATGGGTTCCAGTGGGTTCTCGTATAGCTCGATTTCGATTTTTAGGTGAGATCGTCGAATTGGGTGGTCGGGAGGTTTGTGTTGGTCGATGGCGACTTGGTGGTGGTCGGAGACTTGGTCGGAGGTGGTCTGTTGATCGGTGCACGTATGCATGTTGATGTCTGCTGTTGTCTTGGGTGATCGGGAAAGAAAGTTGCTCAGGTTCGTGCGCGAGAAAATGGAAGGTTTGCTCGAGTTTTTGTCTCGGCTTGTTCTCTTAGTTACCAGATTTTTAAATTATATAAAATGATAACCAAGTTTAAAGTTTTAAAAAGAAATTGTAAACCAGGTTTTTAAAAAAAGCAAATGTAACTTTAATTAATCAAGTTTTCAAAATGTATTAACTAAGTTTTTAAGCAAAGTAAATGTTAAACAAAGTTTGTTTAAAGGTAATTATATTAGGTTAATTATGTAATTAATTCCTAAATGTTTTTCAAATGAAGTTAATAATGTAATTAATTAAAGTAATTAATTAAGGTTGTGATTAATTAGGAATAATTAATTAAATTAATTAAAGGATAATTACTTAATGAAGGTAATTAAAGGATAGTTAATGATTGTAATTAATTTAAGGGATAATTAATTAATGTAATTAATTTAAGATAATTAATTGGTTTAATTAATTAAGGATGATTAATTAAGATGGATAATTAAAGGATGATTAATTGGGTTGTGATTAATTAATGTTAAGTAAGTAGGATTTAAAAGTAATTAAAGTAATTAATTTAATTTATTTGGAGATTAAGTTAAATTAATTAGGAATTGTACATCTAATTAATCTTGCTTATGGATGATTAAATAATATTGAATGCCTTGAATTATTTGATATATCTGATATGTGATGTGATGCTCTATGATATGAGATGCTTTGGATGAATTGTGATAATGTAAGTTATCTATCTGTGATAGAATTGCTATGTGAATATGATATCCTGAATTTAAATAAAATTGTTTGACTTAAACATCTTGGCTTAAAAAGATGGTGTTGAATTCGAAGAGACCGAGATCGGATATCAGCGATATCCGGAACCACTTCGATTAGTAATCTAAAATTCTTTATAGATTTGATTATGGAATCAAATGGGCTGGAATGGAATAAATTAAGTAACTGGACCATTGAAACTAAGAAACGGTACTTAGATATTATTTTGTGAAATAATTGTTTGACTATAATAAGATAAGAACTCTTAGTGAGGTACGAGTTACCCTGGTTTTCAATTAAGTTTTATAACATAGTATTTCAAGTTATACGGGTTTACTCATGCTGGTTTCCAACCTGACTCGGGTGTTACTTTATTGTAATGCTCGGGTCAGACCGAGTATTACAGATTTTCAGATTAGGATGATCTGGAATTCAGGAGACGAGCTGGATGGCAGGAACGTATGGAGTATATTCCGTTGTGTATTTGAGATTGTATTGATAGTAGTCAGGGACAAGTTGTTATAACTGTCCAGTTTATTTTTGAATGATTGTAGTCTGATATATTGATGTAAATTAACAAATACAGTTCTTCTTTGTATAACTACTATTATTTGATATTATATTTTATCCGTTGCGAATGTGAGAATCTGTGTTTTGTTTATGTTTCTTCTTCTACCTCTTTTCTTCTTTACCCTAACAAATCTGGGATTTTCGGCGTTCGGATGCTCGGCACTTCTACAGTGAACGTATTAGTGTCAAATTTTCGAGGTCGAAAATTCCAGATCGTTACATTTAGTATCAGAGCTAAAGGTTAAGCGAGAACCTTGACTCTGGTGGGTTTACTCATTAGAGATAGGGTCAGTAGTACCCTAGAATGAGTTGTGTGTGTATATATATGAGGGCATACTTGTTATTTTCTTATATAATGATTTTAAAATGGTTTTAAAAATGAATGATTTTTATATAAGCTTATATTTATAAAGTAATAATTTTTCTTATTATTTAAAGATAATTAGTTGTTGGTTATTGAAATTGAATAAGATCATAAGAATTTAAGTGGTAATATATATGTATCCAAATAGGAATTGGATAATATGAACTAAATGAATAAGATAAGCTTGAAATGGATTCAAAACTGAATTTAAAATCCTAGAAAATTTAAAAGAATTTTCAAAGTATTGAAATAAGTTACCTTGATTTGATTTTCCAGCAAATGATTTTGGAAATATATGGTGTGTATGATTTCTAGGTATGATAACTATTATTAATTGGATATTGTATCTTAATAAAGGGATGTTTATTTTTAAAATAAACAATGTTAAAGCAGAATGAAATATTTTAAGGAAGTAAACATTTAGATAAGTATGACTTATAAATTGAAATAGATTTTAAATTGGGAAATCTTAAATCTAAGACCCAAGGAAATTTTGGAATTGTTTCAAAATGTTATAAGAAATAATGAATAATATTATTTATAATATATTAGAATGAAACAAGAGTTGTTTTGAAAATTTCAAGGGAAATTGTTTTGAGTTAAAACCAAGAATGGTTTAAAATTTAAGTATGACTTGTTGTGCTAATAAATAAATATGTATATATGTGGGATATACATAATTTCAAAAGATGATTTGAAATAAACTCTAAGTGTTGAATTTTGAATTTTCCCCTGAAATGTGATTTAAAAACCCAAAGAGAAATAAGTTTTTGAACTTATAAGTGGAAAAGGATATTGATAAGAAAGTTTAAAATTTGAAATGGAAAATTCAAATTGAGTAAGGTTGACTGGATTAAATGAATTGAGTTTACTTAGGGGAAGTTAAATAAGTTTAAAAAACAACCTAAATTGGAAAATTCAAGATGAAATTGAGATTTAACTTGGGGAAGTTAAATGGGTTGAATTGAAAAGGGAGTTAGTTATGTGTGATCTCAAAACGGGTTTGAGTTCTAGAAATTGGGAATGGATGCTATTGATGGATGTTTTAAATAATTTGGATGTTTATTTACTTTGACTTAACCTGATATCATCGTATTGTTATTTATAATCTATGAAACTATGAATTGGATTATTTTAAATGAATTAAGAAGTGGATTGAGATAATATATATCCATTACTGAAATTAAATGGCAATAAAACTTTATTTGAAGCTATTTAAATGATTTTGATTTTTAGAAATAAAAATTGAAATTATGGAAATAAAATCACTTTGAACTTAAGATTTGAATGTTTAAAATAAACTTGCAAATTGAAATTGTTAAGAATTGGTTTCATAGTTAGAAGTTAAAATTGGGTAATAAATTGGATTCTGAAGATTAAATTGTTTAAAAAGTTTTGAACTCTTACTTGAACCTTGAAACAAGTTAAGTAAAAAGTAATTTGAAATGAATATTTGAAATTGGGACTCAGAATTAAATTGTTTAAAGAATTAGGTTGTTAAAAAGTAAGGATTAATTTGATTTAAGTGATTAAATCAACATTTGAAAATTTAACTCGAATTTATATAATTCGAGATGATTTAAAATTGAGATTGGAATTGAAATAAATCCAAATGGAAATTTTAATTGAATTAATTGGAAGTGAAATTGAAGTTGAATAAGTTTAAATTCAAATGGAAATTGATTTGAATTTGGGATAGGAATTGAAGTTAATTCAAATTGAATTGGAATTGAATCAATTTAAAAGAAAGTGGAAATGGGAAATTGATTGGAAGTGGAAATTGGGAAAAAGGTTTTTGGAACCCATTGATTTTGATAGGCTTTTGATTTTTGGGAAAAAGCAAATTTTGGGAATTTGGAAAAGCCAAGTTTGAGAATTATCGATTTTGGGATATCGATTTTGTGTAAAGGAGATTTATATGTAAATCATAAGGAGTATGATTTGAAAGATACTATATGTGTATAGTATAAAATGTTTTGAGATTTGCTTTGGGGAAAAAGGCCCATGAAATAAACTTCTTAGGAGTGCCACGGGGTGGTACTACCTTGAGCCCTAAGGGGGAGGCTCTAAAGTTGATCCTGTGAGGAAGTCCGAACAAACTGAAGTTCCTGAGGATTATGTGGGTAGCGAAATTCGAGGGCGCTGATGCCTACAGAGGCATTTGGGTTATGCTGTGATGATAGTGTAACTCGATGTCACTGCGATCTATTGTGGACTATAGCGAAAATCATGTGGAGGTGAGTGTCAACGGTCTACGTTTGATTTTGCCATGATGGCAACGTAACATCGGTAGACTGCGATCTATGGTAGGAGTGGAGAAGTTTCATTTGGCAGCAAAATTACATGGGTTTTTGCTGTGATGGCAAAGTAACCCTGGGTGTAGCTGCGATCTGTGGCGGGTTTCATGGTGTAGTCGAGGGGCGTGGAGTGCCTACAGTATTCTATGGTTTTGCCGTGATGGCCACGTAATCATCGGGTTAACTGCGACGAGGGGGTGATGATTTCCAGAGCATTTCACCAAAAATGTTTTCTATATTTTCACAAAAGTTTTCTAAGTATTTTCACTGGGTGTTGAAAATGGGTCTGTTAAGTACTTATAGATTTTCAGTCCTGCGCCTGATCAACGTATGACCGAATTTCTGTGAGAACAAGGATGGATTTGTTGAGACATCGAGTTATAAAAAATATATTTTTTATAAGCTATTTTGATAATATTATGTAGATTTTAAAGTGTTTTAAAACTTTAGAATTAAATAAATAGTTAAAAATGTTCAAAGAGTAATTTAACTGATAATGAACATTTTAATAAAATCCTGGCTTCATTCCTTTTCGAGGACGAAAAGTTTTAAAGGGGGGAGGAATGTGATAACCCAGATTTTTGGACATCGGATAATTGGATAATTAATTGATTTTAAACTATTGGGATACTGATTTATAAGTTGAACAAATAGAATTCTGCAAAAAAGAAAAAAAAATATATGGATATAAATATAGTTAGTAAATATAAAAATATAAAACATAAATAAATATAAAACATAAAGAAAATATAAAATATTGGGTTTGGACATTTGTAAGCTAAGGGTGACATGCAAAATACAAGTGGCATAGTTTTCTTTTAAATTGAAATATAAATAATAATGAAATGAGAGACTAGGCTATATTCAGTTGAAAACCTTTTACATATTCATTTTCTCAACTCTATTTTCTTTTCTTTCATCTTCCAAATTAAAAACCTAAGAGAAACTAAATCAAAACTTCTTCAAGTTTCAACCTGAGCAAAAGCAAATTCAAGCTTAAACAAAGTAGATCAAGTTCAAGTTTCAAAATCAAGTGCAGTTTCAAATTTTCAAACTCTGGTTTCCTCTGTTTAACTAAATACGGTGAGTAAACAAAGCTTTAAATCTGTTTTAAAATCCTATTGCATGTAGTAAAACTTGAAGTAATTTGGTGATAAGTGTTTGCATGATTTTTAATATGAATTGTAGGTTTATATATATATGATTATATGCTGTGAGCATGTCTGTGTGCTGGTCTCTGTGAACCTCAGACTCAAGAACAATCTTTGAAAATTCCTATCGTCCCAATGATTCACTGTTTGACTATGATCTTTAAAAAGAAAACGATTATAACAATGTAAATTTAACTTTAAAAATAGTTTAAAGTAGAATTATTTAGTTAATATTTTGGAAGTAGGATTTTACAGTAAAAAAAATCAATTTATGTCGAAAATCAATGATAATAATTCCATGATTTGATCACATAAACAGATTCGTATTGTAAATTGATGAATTTTAGAAATCAAATCATGATTTTAAGTACTGTGTAAGTCGAGATATACCGAGTTGATCAATTTTGGGTATATCGTCGATTGTCGATGATCGGCGATGAATGGTGTGTCGAGATTTAGGCTGGAGGAGGATGGAAGCTGGGGGAATGTAAAATAATGATAGAAAACAAATGATGAATGCAAAAATTGTAATGATAATAGGGAGAAGAGGAAGATATCTCTATTAGATTACAAAGAAATAATAATTATGAGTTTACCAAAATAATAATAATAATAAAGGTACATAAGAGTAGTTTATCAAAAGGAATAATGATAACATTAATTGCTATGTTAATTATGGTAGTTTTTTGGAATATTTAAAAATTTTAGGGAGACTAAAAGGAAAATTATACCAAAAATCAAGAAGAATGCACTATTCAGCCTGAGAGTGAATGAGAGATAAGAATACTAAGAGTTCTATATTCTCTTTCTTATGTAATAGAATAATAATAATAATTAAATTAAAATAAAGGTAATAAAATAAAATTAATCTTTTAAATCCAGTTTGACAGATCAGTAAGCCAAGTATTTTGGAGGCTTTTACACAATTTTTCTGTGAAACTATTGAAAGCAACAAATAGAAACATAACCTCTGCAAAACATGAATAAAATAATAATTTTTTAAGATGAATAGAACTTGACGAACTAATGATGAATTCAATCAAATTATAGTTAGATAAAAAAATTAAAGAGACTGACTAAAAAAACTATTTATATAGAATATCTAAGTTGATTTAGATTGAAAATATATTTTTTTAGCTTTTTTTGAATTGTAATGTACATATAAAATTGAAATAGGGAAAGTGATAACATGATGAGTAAAAAAATAAATGGGAGCGCTGTAAAATAATGATAGAAAACAAATGAGGAATGAATGTTTGCACCAAAATTGGTCACAAACACCCGATAGTCGTTGAAAGCACCAGTTCGCAGTTACAGATCACAGATAACAAATATGTAGAAAAAGAAGTATACAAATCACTCAGGAAACTCAATAAAAACGGTAAATGACACAAGATTTATAGTGGTTCGGCGATCTTGCCTACGTCCACTCTGAAGCTGACAACTTTATTGATATTCACTTGGTGATTACAACTGATTACAGCAGGTTGCAGTAGACTAATGCTTTGAAATTCGAATACAACAGTGGTGATGAAGTGTAGGATTGAATCCGGCAGAGTCTGGACGCTGAATGGCCGAAAAGATCCCCTTTTCTGAAGGCTTCAGGGGGCTATTTATAGGTGTAGGAGGCCCAGACCTCGCCCAAACTTCAGGAGACTTTTTCTGGCATGTGAGTGAGCCCACGCGACCGGTCCCACCAAGTTTCGACTCGATCTGCGATCGATACGAAGTGATTTTGTATCCATCAAGGATTAGTCCAATCGAGCTGAAACTTGGCAGGAACATTCTTTACCTTGTATGGAAGCTACTTTGAAAATTTCATAGCATTTGGCCTTGTGGCTTGGGAGATATGATTGATACGAGTTGAAGTTTCTCGGTTGGCTGTTTGCTTCGAGTCCCTCACTTCGAATCCATGCCTTCGAATCGATGGAAGCACGTGTCTTCGAGACGACGTGGCGCGCATATCTCGCATCGATCCGCCTTTTGCTTCGAGTTGACCGTGTCGTATCCATGAATTTCGCATCGTTCGTGTTGAGTGCTATGACCCAGTTTGCATCGATGGATACGAATCATTGATCGATACCAACTGGATCGAGACGAACTGAATGGATACGAACAGGACATGGTTTATGGATACGAAACAGTAACTCGTCACTGTTGTGGATGAGAGGGCGATCGATGCGAAGCAGTGCTTGGGGATAGATACGAAACCGAACG
Organism: Allium fistulosum; assembly: GCA_030737815.1. NCBI lineage: Eukaryota > Viridiplantae > Streptophyta > Magnoliopsida > Asparagales > Amaryllidaceae > Allium > Allium fistulosum. The sequence continues at coordinate 1,361,906,640 of CM060903.1, read as the reverse complement.
ACTCGAAGTATGGTACACCGATGGATGCGAAGCGGTGTGGATTGATCAATGCGAACGTCATCGATTCGAACCCGATGGATACGAATCTGATGGATTCGAACTGCACTGAACTCTACCGATACGAACATACTGAGACAATGCCGACCTTATGGTACAAACCCAATGGATTCGAAATGGGCACCTCCTCAGCCTATTTGATGGATACGAACATTGCACTTTAGCTAACTTGCATCGATCATATCTTGTTCATACGAACTCTGATTAACCTGAAATTTGAAATGATGGCTATCGCGGCTTTGCTTGTCATGTCTTATCAATTGTAGCCTGATCCGGGCTCGGACAAAATTCATCGATATCCATGGTGAAACAGTGTATAACGAACTTTACGATGAACTGTCTTTAGTTTTCCAGTCAACTTTTTGGTGTCACGGCCTTGCCAAAAGGCGGGATAACATTTGCCCCCCAAAACATGCCTTGCGATGGAAGGTGTGTTTTGTAATGCCATAAGCTGGATGTTCATATCCTGTTGATGACCTGTGGTACAACCTGCGAAGAGTTTGACAGTTTTATATGACCTTAAATGACGACCGTTCGCGATCTAGCCATTTGACGTGGAATGCGACCGTTCGCGATCCGGCATTTTTTATATGACCTCAAATGACGACCGTTCGCGATCTAGCCACTTGAGGTGAGGGGTGCCGTTCGAGGCGAATGGTGACCGTTCGAGGCGAATGGTGACCATTCGAGGTCGGGTGCCGTTTGACGCGAATGGTGACCGTTCGAGGTCAGGTGCCGTTCGAGGCGAATGGTGATCGTTCGAGGTCGGGTGCCGTTCGAGGCGAATTGTATGTGCCCGGGGGGGACTTAGTGTCATCGATACCAGGTTCACGTTCGAGTGGGTTCCTGGATCGTTTGTTAGGGCAGCTCATCACTATCTCAGAGCATGCCTAGGGACCGTTCGCGATCCCGTACATGCATAAGTAGTTTAGCTATTATGGAATCACAGGTAGCATTCTTTTATTGAAAATAAGTTTTTAGCGGAAATGTTAAACGAAACAAAGTTCAAATGTTCAAATTAAGATGAAACAAAAGCAAAGCAAGGATGTCAAAGTGTAAACTCCCACAACGATAGGGTTAATAGTCATTCAGAGCATGCCTATGGACCGCTCGTGATCTCGCACATGTGTAGATGACTCAACCGTGTTGGTGAGAGGTTTACGACTCGTTCATCGCTATTTCAATTAATTGATAACCATACGGTGTCCCGGCTCAGGGTCACCCCTAGCTGATGTAGACGGTGGTCACTCTGGCTCCACTGCTGGAGCTCGCCTTCTCACATACTGAAGTAGCATACCGTTCCTGATGTGCCCTTCCACCTTATCCTTCAGATGTCTGCAGTCGTTAGTGTTATGACCGTTCAGTTCGTGGAACAAGCAATATATGTCTGATTTCCTCTCGTCAACAGTGGGGTCCCTTCGTATTGGCCTACGGTAGGGAACTTGCTCTCGTGTATCTCGGTAGATTCGCTCCAAACTCTCATTCAGCTCTGAGTAGGTGGTGAATCGTGGCTCTCTCCGCAGTCGCTTTGGCCCGTCACCACTATCCTCAGCCTTTCGTTTTCCTTTATCCTTGCCTGAGTCCTTTTCGAGAGGCTTTTTGTCTTTAATTGCATAAACTTCTATTCCCTCTCCTTCTTCTCTTTCAGCATTAGCGTCTTCCAATTGCAAAAACTTTTCTGCCTCGTGATAGAATTCTCCTAGGTCCATAGGAGGATCCTTAGTTAATGAATTTTGGAATTCTGTGCCGTCGGCTACTCCGGACACAGCTGCCATCATAACCATGGATGGATCTGGCCGATCCACCGATGCCGCTGCCGCATTGAATCGCGTCAGGAAATTCCTCAAAGACTCCCCAGCTTTCTGCTTTAGCGTTGCCAAACTCATCACATTCTTGGGTCTTGAAATGTGAACCCTGAATTGCCTCATAAATTTCTCTATCAAATCGGTCCATGTCCCAATGGAGCCGCTCTCTAGCTGTCTGAACCATAAAGCTGCTATGTTTGTCAAATACAATGAAAAGCACCGGGCCATGACTTCATGTGATGCCCCCAGCACTTCCATGTGCCTTATATATCTCGTTAGATGGACCGCAGGATCCGTCCTCCCATCATACCTTTCCATTGTTGGCAGTTTGAATTTTGGTGGGTTCCTAGCCAACCTAATCGCAGGAGAAAAGGGACTCCTGTTCACGTCTTCAAGATCTCTGTTTACTAATCCGCCTCTCATGGCTCGTCTGACCATCTCTGCCAATCTATCATTATCTCCAAGCTGTAGTCCTCGTTCACTACCTTCGATCTGCCCCCCGAGTCCGTGTGAGCTTTCGGGTGTCTGCCCCCCTGGCTGAGCGTTCATCCCTCTATCGCTGCCAGGTTGCTCGGATGTCCTTGTCTCTCTTCCCGGGTTTGGATCAACATGTCCTAAGCGTGTGCCCCCCAGCTCCGGCGCTGCGCCAGATGGTCCTGCTCCGTTCTGGATTCTGGTTGCTCCCTGATTTTGCGCTCCAAGTTGCCCAATCTGTTGAAGCAAGTTCTGTATCATTTCTTCTTGTCTCCTCATCATTGTCTCCATCTCATCCCTGGTGATGAAGATCGATGCTTGGTTTGCTCCTAAGGAAGCCTCTTGACTTCCTTCGTGATGACTTCTCTCAGCTCTTTGCCTTCTACTTGTTTGTCGGGTCATTGTCTTTCAAATCTTCAAGCTTTCAGATCTAAACTTCAAATCTTGAGTAGCGGGTGCTAGTCCTTCTCAGTGAAAGCACCAAAATGTTTGCACCAAAATTGGTCACAAACACCCGATAGTCGTTGAAAGCACCAGTTCGCAGTTACAGATCATAGATAACAAATATGTAGAAAAAGAAGTATACAAATCACTCAGGAAACTCAATAAAAACGGTAAATGATACAAGATTTATAGTGGTTCGGCGATCTTGCCTACGTCCACTCTGATGCTGATAACTTTATTGATATTCACTTGGCGATTACAACTGATTACAGCAGGTTGCAGTGGACTAATGCTCTGAAATTCGAATACAATAGTGGTGATGAAGTGTAGGATTGAATCCGGCAGAGTCTGGACGCTGAATGGCCGAAAAGATCCCCTTTTCTAAAGGCTTCAGGGGGCTATTTATAGGTGTAGGAGGCCCAGACCTCGCCCAAACTTCAGGAGACTTTTTCTGGCACGTGAGTGGGCCCACGCGACCGGTCCCACCAAGTTTCGACTCGATCTGCGATCGATACGAAGTGATTTCATATCCATCAAGGATTAGTCCAATCGAGCTGAAACTTGGCAGGAACATTCTTTACCTTGTATGGAAGCTACTTTGAAAATTTCATAGCATTTGGCCTTGTGGCTTGGGAGATATGATCGATACGAGTTGAAGTTTCTCGGTTGGCTGTTTGCTTCGAGTCCCTCACTTCGAATCCATGCCTTCGAATCGATGGAAGCACGTGTCTTCGAGACGACGTGGCGCGCATATCTCGCATCGATCCGCCTTTTGCTTTGAGTTGACCGGGTCGTATCCATGAATTTCGCATCGTTCGTGTTGAGTGCTATGACCCAGTTTGCATCGATGGATACGAATCATTGATCGATACCAACTGGATCGAGACGAACTGAATGGATACGAACAGGACATGGTTTATGGATACGAAACAGTAACTCGTCACTGTTGTGGATGAGAGGGCGATCGATGCGAAGCAGTGCTTGGGGATAGATACGAAACCGAACGACTCGAAGTATGGTACACCGATGGATGCGAAGCGGTGTGGATTGATCAATGCGAACGTCATCGATTCGAACCCGATGGATACGAATCTGATGGATTCGAACTGCACTGAACTCTACCGATACGAACATACTGAGACAATGCCGACCTTATGGTACAAACCCAATGGATTCGAAATGGGCACCTCCTCAGCCTATTTGATGGATACGAACATTGCACTTTAGCTAACTTGCATCGATCATATCTTGTTCATACGAACTCTGATTAACCTAAAATTTGAAATGATGGCTATCGCGGCTTTGCTTGTCATGTCTTATCAATTGTAGCCTGATCCGGGCTCGGACAAAATTCATCGGTATCCATGGTGAAACAGTGTATAACGAACTTTACGATGAACTGTCTTTAGTTTTCCAGTCAACTTTTTGGTGTCACGGCCTTGCCAAAAGGCGGGATAACATTTGCCCCCCAAAACATGCCTTGCGATGGAAGGTGTGTTTTGTAATGCCATAAGCTGGATGTTCATATCCTGTTGATGACCTGTGGTACAACCTGCGAAGAGTTTGACAGTTTTATATGACCTTAAATGACGACCGTTCGCGATCTAGCCATTTGACGTGGAATGCGACCGTTCGCGATCCGGCATTTTTTATATGACCTCAAATGACGACCGTTCGCGATCTAGCCACTTGAGGTGAGGGGTGCCGTTCGAGGCGAATGGTGACCGTTCGAGGCGAATGGTGACCATTCGAGGTCGGGTGCCGTTTGACGCGAATGGTGACCGTTCGAGGTCGGGTGCCGTTCGAGGCGAATGGTGATCGTTCGAGGTCGGGTGCCGTTCGAGGCGAATTGTATGTGCCCGGGGGGGCTTAGTGTCATCGATACCAGGTTCACGTTCGAGTGGGTTCCTGGATCGTTTGTTAGGGCAGCTCATCACTATCTCAGAGCATGCCTAGGGACCGTTCGCGATCCCGTACATGCATAAGTAGTTTAGCTATTATGGAATCACAGGTAGCATTCTTTTATTGAAAATAAGTTTTTAGCGGAAATGTTAAACGAAACAAAGTTCAAATGTTCAAATCAAGATGAAACAAAAGCAAAGCAAGGATGTCAAAGTGTAAACTCCCACAACGATAGGGTTAATAGTCATTCAGAGCATGCCTATGGACCGCTCGTGATCTCGCACATGTGTAGATGACTCAACCGTGTTGGTGAGAGGTTTACGACTCGTTCATCGCTATTTCAATTAATTGATAACCATACGGTGTCCCGGCTCAGGGTCACCCCTAGCTGATGTAGACGGTGGTCACTCTGGCTCCACTGCTGGAGCTCGCCTTCTCACATACTGAAGTAGCATACCGTTCCTGATGTGCCCTTCCACCTTATCCTTCAGATGTCTGCAGTCGTTAGTGTTATGACCGTTCAGTTCGTGGAACAAGCAATATATGTCTGATTTCCTCTCGTCAACAGTGGGGTCCCTTCGTATTGGCCTACGGTAGGGAACTTGCTCTCGTGTATCTCGGTAGATTCGCTCCAAACTCTCATTCAGCTCTGAGTAGGTGGTGAATCGTGGCTCTCTCCACAGTCGCTTTGGCCCGTCACCACTATCCTCAGCCTTTCGTTTTCCTTTATCCTTGCCTGAGTCCTTTTCGAGAGGCTTTTTGTCTTTAATTGCATAAACTTCTATTCCCTCTCCTTCTTCTCTTTCAGCATTAGCGTCTTCCAATTGCAAAAACTTTTCTGCCTCGTGATAGAATTCTCCTAGGTCCATAGGAGGATCCTTAGTTAATGAATTTTGGAATTCTGTGTCGTCGGCTACTCCGGACACAGCTGCCATCATAACCATGGATGGATCTGGCCGATCCACCGATGCCGCTGCCGCATTGAATCGCGTCAGGAAATTCCTCAAAGACTCCCCAGCTTTCTGCTTTAGCGTTGCCAAACTCATCACATTCTTGGGTCTTGAAATGTGAACCCTGAATTGCCTCATAAATTTCTCTATCAAATCGGTCCATGTCCCAATGGAGCCGCTCTCTAGCTGTCTGAACCATAAAGCTGCTATGTTTGTCAAATACAATGAAAAGCACCGGGCCATGACTTCATGTGATGCCCCCAGCACTTCCATGTGCCTTATATATCTCGTTAGATGGACCGCAGGATCCGTCCTCCCATCATACCTTTCCATTGTTGGCAGTTTGAATTTTGGTGGGTTCCTAGCCAACCTAATCGCAGGAGAAAAGGGACTCCTGTTCACGTCTTCAAGATCTCTGTTTACTAATCCGCCTCTCATGGCTCGTCTGACCATCTCTGCCAATCTATCATTATCTCCAAGCTGTAGTCCTCGTTCACTACCTTCGATCTGCCCCCCGAGTCCGTGTGAGCTTTCGGGTGTCTGCCCCCCTGGCTGAGCGTTCATCCCTCTATCGCTGCCAGGTTGCTCGGATGTCCTTGTCTCTCTTCCCGGGTTTGGATCAACATGTCCTAAGCGTGTGCCCCCCAGCTCCGGCGCTGCGCCAGATGGTCCTGCTCCGTTCTGGATTCTGGTTGCTCCCTGATTTTGCGCTCCAAGTTGCCCAATCTGTTGAAGCAAGTTCTGTATCATTTCTTCTTGTCTCCTCATCATTGTCTCCATCTCATCCCTGGTGATGAAGATCGATGCTTGGTTTGCTCCTAAGGAAGCCTCTTGACTTCCTTCGTGATGACTTCTCTCAGCTCTTTGCCTTCTACTTGTTTGTCGGGTCATTGTCTTTCAAATCTTCAAGCTTTCAGATCTAAACTTCAAATCTTGAGTAGCGGGTGCTAGTCCTTCTCAGTGAAAGCACCAAAATGTTTGCACCAAAATTGGTCACAAACACCCGATAGTCGTTGAAAGCACCAGTTCGCAGTTACAGATCATAGATAACAAATATGTAGAAAAAGAAGTATACAAATCACTCAGGAAACTCAATAAAAACGGTAAATGATACAAGATTTATAGTGGTTCGGCGATCTTGCCTACGTCCACTCTGATGCTGATAACTTTATTGATATTCACTTGGCGATTACAACTGATTACAGCAGGTTGCAGTGGACTAATGCTCTGAAATTCGAATACAATAGTGGTGATGAAGTGTAGGATTGAATCCGGCAGAGTCTGGACGCTGAATGGCCGAAAAGATCCCCTTTTCTAAAGGCTTCAGGGGGCTATTTATAGGTGTAGGAGGCCCAGACCTCGCCCAAACTTCAGGAGACTTTTTCTGGCACGTGAGTGGGCCCACGCGACCGGTCCCACCAAGTTTCGACTCGATCTGCGATCGATACGAAGTGATTTCATATCCATCAAGGATTAGTCCAATCGAGCTGAAACTTGGCAGGAACATTCTTTACCTTGTATGGAAGCTACTTTGAAAATTTCATAGCATTTGGCCTTGTGGCTTGGGAGATATGATCGATACGAGTTGAAGTTTCTCGGTTGGCTGTTTGCTTCGAGTCCCTCACTTCGAATCCATGCCTTCGAATCGATGGAAGCACGTGTCTTCGAGACGACGTGGCGCGCATATCTCGCATCGATCCGCCTTTTGCTTCGAGTAGACCGGGTCGTATCCATGAATTTCGCATCGTTCGTGTTGAGTGCTATGACCCAGTTTGCATCGATGGATACGAATCATTGATCGATACCAACTGGATCGAGACGAACTGAATGGATACGAACAGGACATGGTTTATGGATACGAAACAGTAACTCGTCACTGTTGTGGATGAGAGGGCGATCGATGCGAAGCAGTGCTTGGGGATAGATACGAAACCGAACGACTCGAAGTATGGTACACCGATGGATGCGAAGCGGTGTGGATTGATCAATGCGAACGTCATCGATTCGAACCCGATGGATACGAATCTGATGGATTCGAACTGCACTGAACTCTACCGATACGAACATACTGAGACAATGCCGACCTTATGGTACAAACCCAATGGATTCGAAATGGGCACCTCCTCAGCCTATTTGATGGATACGAACATTGCACTTTAGCTAACTTGCATCGATCATATCTTGTTCATACGAACTCTGATTAACCTAAAATTTGAAATGATGGCTATCGCGGCTTTGCTTGTCATGTCTTATCAATTGTAGCCTGATCCGGGCTCGGACAAAATTCATCGATATCCATGGTGAAACAGTGTATAACGAACTTTACGATGAACTGTCTTTAGTTTTCCAGTCAACTTTTTGGTGTCACGGCCTTGCCAAAAGGCGGGATAACATTTGCCCCCCAAAACATGCCTTGCGATGGAAGGTGTGTTTTGTAATGCCATAAGCTGGATGTTCATATCCTGTTGATGACCTGTGGTACAACCTGCGAAGAGTTTGACAGTTTTATATGACCTTAAATGACGACCGTTCGCGATCTAGCCATTTGACGTGGAATGCGACCGTTCGCGATCCGGCATTTTTTATATGACCTCAAATGACGACCGTTCGCGATCTAGCCACTTGAGGTGAGGGGTGCCGTTCGAGGCGAATGGTGACCGTTCGAGGCGAATGGTGACCATTCGAGGTCGGGTGCCGTTTGACGCGAATGGTGACCGTTCGAGGTCGGGTGCCGTTCGAGGCGAATGGTGATCGTTCGAGGTCGGGTGTCGTTCGAGGCGAATTGTATGTGCCCGGGGGGGCTTAGTGTCATCGATACCAGGTTCACGTTCGAGTGGGTTCCTGGATCGTTTGTTAGGGCAGCTCATCACTATCTCAGAGCATGCCTAGGGACCGTTCGCGATCCCGTACATGCATAAGTAGTTTAGCTATTATGGAATCACAGGTAGCATTCTTTTATTGAAAATAAGTTTTTAGCGGAAATGTTAAACGAAACAAAGTTCAAATGTTCAAATCAAGATGAAACAAAAGCAAAGCAAGGATGTCAAAGTGTAAACTCCCACAACGATAGGGTTAATAGTCATTCAGAGCATGCCTATGGACCGCTCGTGATCTCGCACATGTGTAGATGACTCAACCGTGTTGGTGAGAGGTTTACGACTCGTTCATCGCTATTTCAATTAATTGATAACCATACGGTGTCCCGACTCAGGGTCACCCCTAGCTGATGTAGACGGTGGTCACTCTAGCTCCACTGCTGGAGCTCGCCTTCTCACATACTGAAGTAGCATACCGTTCCTGATGTGCCCTTCCACCTCATCCTTCAGATGTCTGCAGTCGTTAGTGTTATGACCGTTCAGTTCGTGGAACAAGCAATATCTATCTGATTTCCTCTCGTCAACAGTGGGGTCCCTTCGTATTGGCCTACGGTAGGGAACTTGCTCTCGTGTATCTCGGTAGATTCGCTCCAAACTCTCATTCAGCTCTGAGTAGGTGGTGAATCGTGGCTCTCTCCGCAGTCGCTTTGGCCCGTCACCACTATCCTCAGCCTTTCGTTTTCCTTTATCCTTGCCTGAGTCCTTTTCGAGAGGCTTTTTGTCTTTAATTGCATAAACTTCTATTCCCTCTCCTTCTTCTCTTTCAGCATTAGCGTCTTCCAATTGCAAAAACTTTTCTGCCTCGTGATAGAATTCTCCTAGGTCCATAGGAGGATCCTTAGTTAATGAATTTTGGAATTCTATGCCGTCGGCTACTCCGGACACAGCTGCCATCATAACCATGGATGGATCTGGCCGATCCACCGATGCCGCTGCCGCATTGAATCGCGTCAGGAAATTCCTCAAAGACTCCCCAGCTTTCTGCTTTAGCGTTGCCAAACTCATCACATTCTTGGGTCTTGAAATGTGAACCCTGAATTGCCTCATAAATTTCTCTATCAAATCGGTCCATGTCCCAATGGAGCCGCTCTCTAGCTGTCTGAACCATAAAGCTGCTATGTTTGTCAAATACAATGAAAAGCACCGGGCCATGACTTCATGTGATGCCCCCAGCACTTCCATGTGCCTTATATATCTCGTTAGATGGACCGCAGGATCCGTCCTCCCATCATACCTTTCCATTGTTGGCAGTTTGAATTTTGGTGGGTTCCTAGCCAACCTAATCGCAGGAGAAAAGGGACTCCTGTTCACGTCTTCAAGATCTCTGTTTACTAATCCGCCTCTCATGGCTCGTCTGACCATCTCTGCCAATCTATCATTATCCCCAAGCTGTAGTCCTCGTTCACTACCTTCGATCTGCCCCCCGAGTCCGTGTGAGCTTTCGGGTGTCTGCCCCCCTGGCTGAGCGTTCATCCCTCTATCGCTGCCAGGTTGCTCGGATGTCCTTGTCTCTCTTCCCGGGTTTGGATCAACATGTCCTAAGCGTGTGCCCCCCAGCTCCGGCGCTGCGCCAGATGGTCCTGCTCCGTTCTGGATTCTGGTTGCTCCCTGATTTTGCGCTCCAAGTTGCCCAATCTGTTGAAGCAAGTTCTGTATCATTTCTTCTTGTCTCCTCATCATTGTCTCCATCTCATCCCTGGTGATGAAGATCGATGCTTGGTTTGCTCCTAAGGAAGCCTCTTGACTTCCTTCGTGATGACTTCTCTCAGCTCTTTGCCTTCTACTTGTTTGTCGGGTCATTGTCTTTCAAATCTTCAAGCTTTCAGATCTAAACTTCAAATCTTGAGTAGCGGGTGCTAGTCCTTCTCAATGAAAGCACCAAAATGTTTGCACCAAAATTGGTCACAAACACCCGATAGTCGTTGAAAGCACCAGTTCGCAGTTACAGATCATAGATAACAAATATGTAGAAAAAGAAGTATACAAATCACTCAGGAAACTCAATAAAAACGGTAAATGATACAAGATTTATAGTGGTTCGGCGATCTTGCCTACGTCCACTCTGATGCTGATAACTTTATTGATATTCACTTGGCGATTACAACTGATTACAGCAGGTTGCAGTGGACTAATGCTCTGAAATTCGAATACAATAGTGGTGATGAAGTGTAGGATTGAATCCGGCAGAGTCTGGACGCTGAATGGCCGAAAAGATCCCCTTTTCTAAAGGCTTCAGGGGGCTATTTATAGGTGTAGGAGGCCCAGACCTCGCCCAAACTTCAGGAGACTTTTTCTGGCACGTGAGTGGGCCCACGCGACCGGTCCCACCAAGTTTCGACTCGATCTGCGATCGATACGAAGTGATTTCATATCCATCAAGGATTAGTCCAATCGAGCTGAAACTTGGCAGGAACATTCTTTACCTTGTATGGAAGCTACTTTGAAAATTTCATAGCATTTGGCCTTGTGGCTTGGGAGATATGATCGATACGAGTTGAAGTTTCTCGGTTGGCTGTTTGCTTCGAGTCCCTCACTTCGAATCCATGCCTTCGAATCGATGGAAGCACGTGTCTTCGAGACGACGTGGCGCGCATATCTCGCATCGATCCGCCTTTTGCTTTGAGTTGACCGGGTCGTATCCATGAATTTCGCATCGTTCGTGTTGAGTGCTATGACCCAGTTTGCATCGATGGATACGAATCATTGATCGATACCAACTGGATCGAGACGAACTGAATGGATACGAACAGGACATGGTTTATGGATACGAAACAGTAACTCGTCACTGTTGTGGATGAGAGGGCGATCGATGCGAAGCAGTGCTTGGGGATAGATACGAAACCGAACGACTCGAAGTATGGTACACCGATGGATGCGAAGCGGTGTGGATTGATCAATGCGAACGTCATCGATTCGAACCCGATGGATACGAATCTGATGGATTCGAACTGCACTGAACTCTACCGATACGAACATACTGAGACAATGCCGACCTTATGGTACAAACCCAATGGATTCGAAATGGGCACCTCCTCAGCCTATTTGATGGATACGAACATTGCACTTTAGCTAACTTGCATCGATCATATCTTGTTCATACGAACTCTGATTAACCTAAAATTTGAAATGATGGCTATCGCGGCTTTGCTTGTCATGTCTTATCAATTGTAGCCTGATCCGGGCTCGGACAAAATTCATCGATATCCATGGTGAAACAGTGTATAACGAACTTTACGATGAACTGTCTTTAGTTTTCCAGTCAACTTTTTGGTGTCACGGCCTTGCCAAAAGGCGGGATAACATTTGTCCCCCAAAACATGCCTTGCGATGGAAGGTGTGTTTTGTAATGCCATAAGCTGGATGTTCATATCCTGTTGATGACCTGTGGTACAACCTGCGAAGAGTTTGACAGTTTTATATGACCTTAAATGACGACCGTTCGCGATCTAGCCATTTGACGTGGAATGCGACCGTTCGCGATCCGGCATTTTTTATATGACCTCAAATGACGACCGTTCGCGATCTAGCCACTTGAGGTGAGGGGTGCCGTTCGAGGCGAATGGTGACCGTTCGAGGCGAATGGTGACCATTCGAGGTCGGGTGCCGTTTGACGCGAATGGTGACCGTTCGAGGTCGGGTGCCGTTCGAGGCGAATGGTGATCGTTCGAGGTCGGGTGCCGTTCGAGGCGAATTGTATGTGCCCGGGGGGGCTTAGTGTCATCGATACCAGGTTCACGTTCGAGTGGGTTCCTGGATCGTTTGTTAGGGCAGCTCATCACTATCTCAGAGCATGCCTAGGGACCGTTCGCGATCCCGTACATGCATAAGTAGTTTAGCTATTATGGAATCACAGGTAGCATTCTTTTATTGAAAATAAGTTTTTAGCGGAAATGTTAAACGAAACAAAGTTCAAATGTTCAAATCAAGATGAAACAAAAGCAAAGCAAGGATGTCAAAGTGTAAACTCCCACAACGATAGGGTTAATAGTCATTCAGAGCATGCCTATGGACCGCTCGTGATCTCGCACATGTGTAGATGACTCAACCGTGTTGGTGAGAGGTTTACGACTCGTTCATCGCTATTTCAATTAATTGATAACCATACGGTGTCCCGACTCAGGGTCACCCCTAGCTGATGTAGACGGTGGTCACTCTAGCTCCACTGCTGGAGCTCGCCTTCTCACATACTGAAGTAGCATACCGTTCCTGATGTGCCCTTCCACCTCATCCTTCAGATGTCTGCAGTCGTTAGTGTTATGACCGTTCAGTTCGTGGAACAAGCAATATCTGTCTGATTTCCTCTCGTCAACAGTGGGGTCCCTTCGTATTGGCCTACGGTAGGGAACTTGCTCTCGTGTATCTCGGTAGATTCGCTCCAAACTCTCATTCAGCTCTGAGTAGGTGGTGAATCGTGGCTCTCTCCGCAGTCGCTTTGGCCCGTCACCACTATCCTCAGCCTTTCGTTTTCCTTTATCCTTGCCTGAGTCTTTTTCGAGAGGCTTTTTGTCTTTAATTGCATAAACTTCTATTCCCTCTCCTTCTTCTCTTTCAGCATTAGCGTCTTCCAATTGCAAAAACTTTTCTGCCTCGTGATAGAATTCTCCTAGGTCCATATGAGGATCCTTAGTTAATGAATTTTGGAATTCTGTGCCGTCGGCTACTCCGGACACAGCTGCCATCATAACCATGGATGGATCTGGCCGATCCACCGATGCCGCTGCCGCATTGAATCGCGTCAGGAAATTCCTCAAAGACTCCCCAGCTTTCTGCTTTAGCGTTGCCAAACTCATCACATTCTTGGGTCTTGAAATGTGAACCCTGAATTGCCTCATAAATTTCTCTATCAAATCGGTCCATGTCCCAATGGAGCCGCTCTCTAGCTGTCTGAACCATAAAGCTGCTATGTTTGTCAAATACAATGAAAAGCACCGGGCCATGACTTCATGTGATGCCCCCAGCACTTCCATGTGCCTTATATATCTCGTTAGATGGACCGCAGGATCCGTCCTCCCATCATACCTTTCCACTGTTGACAGTTTGAATTTTGGTGGGTTCCTAGCCAACCTAATCGCAGGAGAAAAGGGACTCCTGTTCACGTCTTCAAGATCTCTGTTTACTAATCCGCCTCTCATGGCTCGTCTGACCATCTCTGCCAATCTATCATTGTCTCCAAGCTGTAGTCCTCGTTCACTACCTTCGATCTGCCCCCCGAGTCCGTGTGAGCTTTCGGGTGTCTGCCCCCCTGGCTGAGCGTTCATCCCTCTATCGCTGCCAGGTTGCTCGGATGTCCTTGTCTCTCTTCCCGGGTTTGGATCAACATGTCCTAAGCGTGTGCCCCCCAGCTCCGGCGCTGCGCCAGATGGTCCTGCTCCGTTCTGGATTCTGGTTGCTCCCTGATTTTGCGCTCCAAGTTGCCCAATCTGTTGAAGCAAGTTCTGTATCATTTCTTCTTGTCTCCTCATCATTGTCTCCATCTCATCCCTGGTGATGAAGATCGATGCTTGGTTTGCTCCTAAGGAAGCCTCTTGACTTCCTTCGTGATGACTTCTCTCAGCTCTTTGCCTTCTACTTGTTTGTCGGGTCATTGTCTTTCAAATCTTCAAGCTTTTAGATCTGAACTTCAAATCTTGAGTAGCGGGTGCTAGTCCTTCTCAGTGAAAGCACCAAAATGTTTGCACCAAAATTGGTCACAAACACCCGATAGTCGTTGAAAGCACCAGTTCGCAGTTACAGATCATAGATAACAAATATGTAGAAAAAGAAGTATACAAATCACTCAGGAAACTCAATAAAAACGGTAAATGATACAAGATTTATAGTGGTTCGGCGATCTTGCCTACGTCCACTTTGATGCTGATAACATTATTGATATTCACTTGGCGATTACAACTGATTACAGCAGGTTGCAGTGGACTAATGCTCTGAAATTCGAATACAATAGTGGTGATGAAGTGTAGGATTGAATCCGGCAAAGTCTGGACGCTAAATGGCCGAAAAGATCCCCTTTTCTAAAGGCTTCAGGGGGCTATTTATAGGTGTAGGAGGCCCAGACCTCGCCCAAACTTCAGGAGACTTTTTCTGGCACGTGAGTGGGCCCACGCGACCGGTCCCACCAAGTTTCGACTCGATCTGCGATCGATACGAAGTGATTTCATATCCATCAAGGATTAGTCCAATCGAGCTGAAACTTGGCAGGAACATTCTTTACCTTGTATGGAAGCTACTGTGAAAATTTCATAGCATTTGGCCTTGTGGCTTGGGAGATATGATCGATACGAGTTGAAGTATCTCGGTTGGCTATTTGCTTCGAGTCCCTTACTTCGAATCCATGCCTTCGAATCGATGGAAGCACGTGTCTTCGAGACGACGTGGCGCTCATATCTCGCATCGATCTGCCTTTTGCTTCGAGTTGACCGCGTCGTATCCATGAATTTCGCATCGTTCGTGTTGAGTGCTATGACCCAGTTTGCATCGATGGATACGAATCATTGATCGATACCAACTGGATCGAGACAAACTGAATGGATACGAATAGGACATGGTTTATGGATACGAAACAGTAACTCATCACTATTGTGGATGAGAGGGCGATCGATGCGAAGCAGTGCTTGGGGATAGATACGAAACCGAACGACTCGAAGTATGGTACACCAATGGATGCGAAGCGGTGTGGATTGATCAATGCGAACGTCATCGATTCGAACCATACAAATCTGATGGATTCGAACTGCACTGAACTCTACCGATATGAACATACTGAGACGATGCCGTCCTTATGGTACAAACCCAATGGATTCGAAATGGGCACCTCCTCAGCCTATTTGATGGATACGAACAGTGCACTTTAGCTAACTTGCATCGATCATATCTTGTTCATACGAACTCCGATTAACCTGAAATTTGAAATGCTGGCTATCGCGGCTTTTCTTGTCATGTCTTATCAATTGTAGCCTGATCCGGGCTCGGACAAAATTCATCGATATCCATGGTGAAACGGTGTATAACGAACTTTACGACGAACTGTCTTTAGTTTTCCAGTCAACTTTTTGGTGTCACGGCCTTGCCAAAAGGCGGGATAACATTGAAAAAATTATAATGATAACTGGGACAAGAGGAAGAGATCTCAGTTAGATTACAAAGTGATAAGGATTATGAGTTTACCAAAATAATAATAATAAATGTACATAAGAGTATTTTATCAAAAGGAACAATGATAAAATTAATTTCTATATTAATGATGGTAGTTTTATGGAATACTGAAATTTTTTAGGGGGCTTAAAAAATTATACCAAAAATCAAGGAGAATGCACTATACCACCTTAGAGTGAATGAGAGATAAAAATATTAAGAGTTCTATATTCTCTTTCTTATGTAATAGAATAATAATAATAATAATTCAGCCTTAAATTAAATGAAAATAAAGGTAATAAAATAAAATTAAACCTTTAAATCCAGTTTGACAGATCAGTAAACCAAGTATTTTAGAGGCTTTTACACAATTTTTCTGTAAAACTATTGAAAGCAACAAATAGAAACATTATCTATGCAAAACATGAATAAAATGATAATTTTTTAAGATGAATATAACTTGAAGAACTTATGATGAATTCAATCAAATTAGAGTTGAATAAAAAAATTAGAGAGACTGACTAAAAAACTATTTGTATAGAATATCAAAGTTGATTTACATTGGAAATATATTTTTTAGCTTTATTTGAATTGTAGTGTACATATAAAACTGAAATAGGGAAGTGATAACATGATGAGTAAAAAACTAAATGGGAGGGATGTAAAATAATGATAGAAAATAAACGAGGAATGAAAAAATTGGAATGATAATAGGGAGAAGAGGAAGAGATCTCTGTTAGATTTCAAAGAAATAATGATTATGAGTTTACCAAAAAATAATATTAAACGTACATAAGAGTATTTTATCAAAAGGAACAATGATAACATTAATTGCTATGTTAATGATGGTAGTTTTATGGAATATTGAACATTTTTAGGCGTATTAAAAGGAAAATTATATCAAAAATCAAGGTGAATGCACTATTCAGCCTGAGAGTGAATAAGAGATAAGAATACTAAGAGTTCAATATTCTCTTTCTTAGGTAATAGAATAGCCAAAAAAATAATGATAATAAACGTACATAAGATTATTTTATCAAAAGGAACAATGATAACATTAATTGCTATGTTAATGATGGTAGTTTTATGGAATACTGAAAAATTTTAGGGGACTTAAAAGGAAAATTATACAAAAAATCAAGGAGAATGCACTATTCAGCCTGAGAGTGAATGAGAGATAAGAATTCTAAGGGTTCTATATTCTCTTTCTTATGTAATAGATTAATAATAATAATTATAATAATAATTCAACCTTAAATTAAATGAAAATAAAGGGAATAAAATAAAATAAAACCTTTAAATCCAGTTTGATAGATCAATAAGCCAAGTATTTTGGAGGCTTTTACACAATTTTTCTGTGAAACTACTGAAAGCAACAAATAGAAACATAATCTCTGCAAAACATGAATAAAATGATAATTTTTTAAGGTGAACATAACTTGAAGAACTAATGATGAATTCAATCAAATAATAATTAGATAAAAAATTAAGGTCCTGACTAAAAAACTATTTGTATAGAATATCTAAGTTGACTTAGATTGGAAATATATTTTTTAGCTTTATTTGAATTGTAATGTACATATAAAACTGAAATAGGGGAAGTGATAGCATGATGAGTAAAAAAATAAATGGGAAGGATGTAAAATAATGATAGAACACAAATGAGGAATGAAAAAATTGTAGTGATAACAGGGAGAAGAGGAAGAGATCTCTGTTAGATTACAAAGAAATAATGATTATGAGTTTACCAAAATAATAATAATAAACGTACATAAGAGTATTTTATCAAAAGGAACAATGATAACATTAATTGCTATGTTAATGATGGTAGTTTTATGGAATATTGAAAATTTTTAGGGGATTTGTAACAACCCGCATATTTTACGATGGTATATTTAAATGTTTAATTTAAGTATAGCATCGTTAGTCGGATTTTGGTCCGAAAAAGTCACTATTGGTAAAAGAATAGTCAAATTAGTGAAAAGTCTATGTGGATCGAGATTCGGAGGTGTCTATTTGAAAAAAAAAACTGTCTTATAGGGATTCAGACGTCTGAAATGAAGCATTCAGACGTCTGAAATTGTTCGAGTCAAACCAGAAAGGAAATAGGCTAAAATTGCCATTTTAAGACGTCTGAAATGGACGATTCAGACGTCTGAATATTGTTCTAGACAACTCATCCTATACCCTAACTCAGCCCCCTCTCTTCATCCATTCACTCATTTCATTTCTTTTTCTCAAGCTCAACTGAAAATGGGGGAAGAGAAAAGGAATTAGAAATTCCAAGCCCTAGATTCATTTGCAAATCTTAAATTCTTGCTCCAAAATCCAAGAGAAGATTAGGTAAGCATCCTCTTCTCCTTCTCCATCTCAATTCCTCTTCGATTTCTGAAATTTCCTAAACCCTAACTTAGGAAATATTTGTTCTTGAGCTTAGATTGAAGCTCCTTGGGTTATAATTGAAGAGTGATTGTTCTTGCCTTGTTCTATAGCTTCTCTCTTGAGTTTTTGGGTTAAAAGGTGAGTTTTTGGAACTCACATCTATGTCTATATCTTTGATAGTTGTTGGGTATGAATTCCTAACATCTATTTCTTCTCCATTTGCCTTTGAATTGAATTGATTTGATGAATATTCCATTTTTTGGTGTTTTGAAATCAAAATCTATAAAAATCCTTATATTGATGTTTGGACATGTTGGTCGGAGTGTATTGGTGAGTCTTTAAGGTTGGGTAGTCGTTTGGCATAAACCCCTAGCGATCGTCACTGTAATACCCCAAAATTTTGTGAAAAATCATTTTTGTAAAATGATTTAATTTTGAAATATTTAGATTTAAATATGGTGAAATTTCTGGAATAAATAGTGTGCAAGTATATGTGTGCACGTGCACACTGAAATGGCACAAGAAAGAACTCCAGATTTCTTGGATTTAAAACAAGAATTAAAGAGCAATACAAACATGATTTTGCAACATGGTTATTTGATTTCTGAGATTTTATGGGTCATCTTAGAAAATAAGAAAAGTAAGTTTTACTTTAGATCAGTAAACAAATTTATTTAAAACCCAGAAAAGAAAATAATATATATATATTTGTAAACTTGTATACATATAGGTGCATATGTTTCTGAATTTAAAAGAGGAATTAAAATAAGCCTAGATAAGATATGTATACAAATATACATTTTTAAATACTGAAAAGTACATATATATATTAGCAAGTGAAACCATAACATTAAAATGACATGAAATGTGATACAAGTCAATATGCTTGTGTAGGCAAAAATAGCAAAGGGGATTTTCAGAAATAATTAAAATAAATAGAATAGTCACACTTTTGACATGACTAAGTGAGTGGCCATTTTCTGAAAAAGTAAAAGAAAGAAAATGCAGCCTTTAAATTGGTTAATATGGCCGGGGTAATATGAATGAAAAATGCATGATGCTAAGCAGGACAGAAATGGAATTCTGTTTCAATAAAACCCTAGAGGAAAAATGCTTATAAATAGGCAGTTTAGCCAGTAGAATTATTTTACCTCGAGCTGCATAAAAATAAGAAAAGAAGAAGAAAATATTGAAAGGAAGGAGAAAACACTCAAACAAGAATTTTCTGGATTAATAAGAAGAAACATTTAGGTGAGTAATCTCACTGAGTTCATGGCATTAAGACCTGAGTTGAGGCAGCCACTTTTTATATTGCCATTTATGTATTTCTGGTTTTGATGTATATGATTTCATCAATGCTTTTTGGATGTTTTATTTTAAATCTGATATGATTTAATATGGATGATTTTGATGATCTTTGATTGGTTGAGACATTTGTCTTTGGATGAGTATCATACTGTTTTATTTATACTCATAAATGTTAAAGTTTAGGATCTTAAAAATTATATAGAGAATACTCTCAACTGTCATAGACCTATGGCATGGAAACCTTATAAAAATGTTTGGAGCTGCATTATACTTGGTATAAGTGCTGAGGCTTGAAAAGAAAAATGTTAAGGGTGCAATAGAAATTTTCTAAGTGCTGAGCCCTTAATCAAAAAAAAACCCACAAGCTAAAATTATGATTGAACCAGATCTTGAATCTGAATCAAACATAAAGGCTTGCAGATCAGTATAACATGCCATGCCTCTTTTACAGTTGAAAATGTTCTTATATTTACTAAGATCAAGACATATTGACCCCATTTAGGAAATGACTGTCTGATTATTTCTGAGGGGAAATTATGCTAGAAGAAATTATGGATGTTTCCATGTTTGCAGTGACATGTTCACTTAGCATATTTGATGTTAGGATTTAAGACAATACACTAGTAAATAAACTAGGGAAGGGAAGGCCAAGATGACTGCTGGAATGCTTGTCATATTTGAAGTATGCAAGTTGGCACATGGTTTGTTTAAGCCCTGAGATCTTTGTGCAATGATGTGAATTAGTTCATTGCAATGTGTCCCAGTGATTCCTTAATAGCAGATGAGGCAGGGATTTAAATTGAATATTACAACCTATAAATGAAGAAATAGGAATGTGGATATTTCTTAGGTTGAATGGTATGGAACCAAGATGATTCCAGTAAATGAAATTGATGCCAATAGATAATCATGTTTGCATGATTATGTATGCAAGTGAAGGAATGATAAGTGAATATATCATACCTGAATCAACTTAATTATACTATGTTAAAATATTTGATTGCAGAAATTTGCTTAAATAACAAGTTAGTACCCTTATATTCTCTATTGCTTAATATCATGAATGAATTGATGTTATTCATACCAGATCATAGATCTGACCCTTGTTTGCTCATGGCATCTGGGGTGTCTCATTTTAAAATGAGGCAGCCACTTATGTTCTTTCAGGTAACCCAGGCACTAAGTAAAAATGTAGTTATGGCTTTTATGGAGGAGTGAATGAACATGCTAGCTAGTCTCAATAAGAGTTTAAATTGATTATATCTGCATGTATTCAGGAAAAATATTATGTTTCTAAGACTTCCAGTCATGTAATGAATTCTATTATGGTTAGATGAACTAGTTGTATCATGTTAAATATATTGTTATGCACTAAGGTTTAAAATCTCAAAGGAAAAATCTGACTGGGAAACAATGAAATGATTTTAATCATTGATATGAATGTTTGGAAGAGAAATATGCACATGTAGTTGAGCTACTGTTTTGTATAATTTATATTATGTATTAGTTAACCTTGAGACATAACAGAGCACTGAGTTTTAGAACTAAAATCTGGATTTAGCAAGAAGTAAACTTAAAGGATTTTATTTTCTTTTTACTGAAATGCTTTGTAAATAAATCTGAATTCATTTCTGAATTGAATTAGGAAAAGTAAAATGTTTTTCTAAAAGCTTCAGATAGAATGAAATGAAAGGTATCTCCCTTGTTTTTGAACTAGTGTATAGCATATACAAGACTCATGAGTTAACCAGCCTCAACTAAATGAAGTATTGGTTGATCATGATAGACTGTATCTTGAAAATATAGATGCATTTCAAAGCATAGTACATTTAGCAATTGTTTCACTCAGTTTTCTGGAAACTGGGCAAAGGTAATGACATGTACATAAATACCTGTGTACATGTTGATAAATTGGGCAAAAATATAAATTTAAATTCTTAAAACAGTTGTAGGAATGGGTTTTAAAAATAGTTATGTAAAAAGAATTGTTTTGTATGTTAGGTTTTAGGCAAAATCAAATATATATGCACAATTATAGGTAGGTATCAGATTTCTAACCATACAGGAGAAAAATAAAAAGAAAAACCAAAAATTGTGTTTGAACCGACCAGCATAGCACTCGAACTCGTGACCTTTCATGTATAAGTTAGGCGCGTTTCCATTACGCCTAGATGTTGCTTGTGTTCACTTAGGATCCACTTACTTTTATACTGAATTTGATATTATCCAGACTTTAACATAATCATCTATATTAAAAGCTTGTTTACCACTGATTATTACTTGATCATTTCTTAATCCTAATGACAGACTAAAGTACATGTTTCTAGTGGATATTATGGCCAAAAATCTGAATACAATAATTTATCTGAATTGCTAAAAATCTAAATCAAACAGAATGTCCTTGTACAAAAAAATGAAGTATACACTCTGAACTTAGATAAGAAGATCACATACATCTTCATATGTATGTGTATGTTATTAGATATACACTGATATATTTATATTGGTAAGTTATTTTGATCCTGGATATATATTTTGTTTATTGGAAAAAGAAAATGACCTTGGAAAAGATATTTGCAATGAATGATATATCTATATATCATCTCTTAGCAAAAAAAAAATCCTTATGAAATTAGGGTGGAAATAGGAGGGTCATTTCAGTTGGTATCAGAGCATAGATGGGTAGAGTTCCTAGCTGCCTATGACCTAGATATACTGTATACACCAGGCAAGGCAAATAAAGTTGCAGATGCCTTGAGTAGACAACATGCCAAGGTAGCCATGTTGATGATGGAAGAGTTTAGGGATTTGTCTATACTTACTGATTTGGAAATTGAGGAAAACAGTGAGGAACAAATGATGCCTATTGAAGAAGGTAAAGGTAAAGGAAAATTAAGTATGATATCTCTGCAATCAGATTTACTTCTTAAGATTGGACAAATGCAGGAACAAGACTTAAACATGATGGAAAAGAAAATGCTCATATCAAAAGGGGAGGAAGTAATAAATTATCAAATTGATAAAAATGGTTATTTAAGGAATAAAAATAGGATATGTGTTCCAGAAAATATAGAATTGAAAGAGGAAATATTAAATGAGTACCATAGGAGTAAGTACTCCATACACCCAGGTAGCACCAAGATGTATCAAAATTTGAAAAGAAATCTTTGGTGGAAGGGGATGAAGTCAGATGTGGCCAGATATGTTGCAAGGTGCATGACTTGCCAACAAGTCAAGGCAGAGACACAAAGGCCATCAGGACTATTGCAACCCCTTAGTATACCACAGTGGAAGTGGGAGGATATATCTATGGATTTCATAGATGGTCTTCCTAGATCTAAGAAGGGAAACACAAGTATATGGGTAATAGTGGATAGGCTAACTAAGGTAGCACATTTTATCCCAGTTAAAACAGAAAGAAATGCTCCAAAATTGGCTCAAATATTCATGAAAGAGGTAGTAAGGTTGCATGGCATACCCAAAACCATTGTGAGTGATAGGGATACCATCTTCACCTCAAGATTTTGGAAAAGTTTTCAAGAGGCTATGGGGAGTGAATTGTGCTTAAGCACTGCCTACCATCCACAATCAGATGGTCAAACTGAGGTGGTGAACAAAGTCTTAGAGGATTTGTTGAGAGCATGTACACTGGACTTTGGAGGCAACTGGGAAGACCACCTCCATCTAGCTGAATTCACCTACAATAACAGTTACCAAAGCACCATAGGGATGGCACCATTTGAAGCCTTATATGGCAAGCCATGTTTATCACCTATATGCTGGGTAGAGGCTGGAGAAAGGGCTATTCTTGGACCTGAATATGTTAAAGAAACCACAGAGAAAATTGGATTAATAAGAAAAAGAATAGCAGCAGCTCAAGATAGGCAAAAGAAATTTGCAGATAGGAAGAGAAAGCAAGTGGAATATGAAGTGGGAGACCTTGTTTTCATCAAGATTTCACCTATGAAGAAAGTCATGAGATTTGGCAAGCAAGGTAAGCTTACACCAAGGTATGTTGGACCCTATAAAATTCTGGAAAGAATTGGTTCATTGGCTTACAAATTAGAACTACCAGAGGAGATGAAAGCAATGCATAATGTTTTTCATGTGTCCCAACTTAGAAAATGGGTACATGATAAGGAAGACATTTTGGAAAAGCCTACCAAAATTCAAATAAATCCTGACTTGGTTTATGAAAAAGAACCAGTGGGGATTATAGCCAAGGAAGAAAAGAAATTAAGGAGCAAAACCTTGAAACTAGTTAAGATCCAGTGGAGTAGTGATCCTAATGACTGCACATGGGAGTTAGAGGATAAGATTAGAATGGATTATCCTAAGCTTTTTGCAAATTAAAAGGTAATTTTTTTTTTCTTCTGGAAAAATTATTTGTTATGCATGGTTGATATGGTTGAATTTGTTTGCTTATGCATATATTTGATAAGTTTTCAGAAAAGAAAAATGATGCTTACTAAATGTTAGAAAAATTGTGAGGACACAATTCCTAAAAGGAGGGGTGAATGTAATACCCCAAAATTTTGTGAAAAATCATTTTTGTAAAATGATTTAATTTTGAAATATTTAGATTTAAATATGGTGAAATTTCTGGAATAAATAGTGTGCAAGTATATGTGTGCACGTGCACACTGAAATGGCACAAGAAAGAACTCCAGATTTCTTGGATTTAAAACAAGAATTAAAGAGCAATACAAACATGATTTTGCAACATGGTTATTTGATTTCTGAGATTTTATGGGTCATCTTAGAAAATAAGAAAAGTAAGTTTTACTTTAGATCAGTAAACAAATTTATTTAAAACCCAGAAAAGAAAATAATATATATATATTTGTAAACTTGTATACATATAGGTGCATATGTTTCTGAATTTAAAAGAGGAATTAAAATAAGCCTAGATAAGATATGTATACAAATATACATTTTTAAATACTGAAAAGTACATATATATATTAGCAAGTGAAACCATAACATTAAAATGACATGAAATGTGATACAAGTCAATATGCTTGTGTAGGCAAAAATAGCAAAGGGGATTTTCAGAAATAATTAAAATAAATAGAATAGTCACACTTTTGACATGACTAAGTGAGTGGCCATTTTCTGAAAAAGTAAAAGAAAGAAAATGCAGCCTTTAAATTGGTTAATATGGCCGGGGTAATATGAATGAAAAATGCATGATGCTAAGCCAGGACAGAAATGGAATTCTGTTTCAATAAAACCCTAGAGGAAAAATGCTTATAAATAGGCAGTTTAGCCAGTAGAATTATTTTACCCCGAGCTGCATAAAAATAAGAAAAGAAGAAGAAAATATTGAAAGGAAGGAGAAAACACTCAAACAAGAATTTTCTGGATTAATAAGAAGAAACATTTAGGTGAGTAATCTCACTGAGTTCATGGCATTAAGACCTGAGTTGAGGCAGCCACTTTTTATATTGCCATTTATGTATTTCTGGTTTTGATGTATATGATTTCATCAATGCTTTTTGGATGTTTTATTTTAAATCTGATATGATTTAATATGGATGATTTTGATGATCTTTGATTGGTTGAGACATTTGTCTTTGGATGAGTATCATACTGTTTTATTTATACTCATAAATGTTAAAGTTTAGGATCTTAAAAATTATATAGAGAATACTCTCAACTGTCATAGACCTATGGCATGGAAACCTTATAAAAATGTTTGGAGCTGCATTATACTTGGTATAAGTGCTGAGGCTTGAAAAGAAAAATGTTAAGGGTGCAATAGAAATTTTCTAAGTGCTGAGCCCTTAATCAAAAAAAAAACCCACAAGCTAAAATTATGATTGAACCAGATCTTGAATCTGAATCAAACATAAAGGCTTGCAGATCAGTATAACATGCCATGCCTCTTTTACAGTTGAAAATGTTCTTATATTTACTAAGATCAAGACATATTGACCCCATTTAGGAAATGACTGTCTGATTATTTCTGAGGGGAAATTATGCTAGAAGAAATTATGGATGTTTCCATGTTTGCAGTGACATGTTCACTTAGCATATTTGATGTTAGGATTTAAGACAATACACTAGTAAATAAACTAGGGAAGGGAAGGCCAAGATGACTGCTGGAATGCTTGTCATATTTGAAGTATGCAAGTTGGCACATGGTTTGTTTAAGCCCTGAGATCTTTGTGCAATGATGTGAATTAGTTCATTGCAATGTGTCCCAGTGATTCCTTAATAGCAGATGAGGCAGGGATTTAAATTGAATATTACAACCTATAAATGAAGAAATAGGAATGTGGATATTTCTTAGGTTGAATGGTATGGAACCAAGATGATTCCAGTAAATGAAATTGATGCCAATAGATAATCATGTTTGCATGATTATGTATGCAAGTGAAGGAATGATAAGTGAATATATCATACCTGAATCAACTTAATTATACTATGTTAAAATATTTGATTGCAGAAATTTGCTTAAATAACAAGTTAGTACCCTTATATTCTCTATTGCTTAATATCATGAATGAATTGATGTTATTCATACCAGATCATAGATCTGACCCTTGTTTGCTCATGGCATCTGGGGTGTCTCATTTTAAAATGAGGCAGCCACTTATGTTCTTTCAGGTAACCCAGGCACTAAGTAAAAATGTAGTTATGGCTTTTATGGAGGAGTGAATGAACATGCTAGCTAGTCTCAATAAGAGTTTAAATTGATTATATCTGCATGTATTCAGGAAAAATATTATGTTTCTAAGACTTCCAGTCATGTAATGAATTCTATTATGGTTAGATGAACTAGTTGTATCATGTTAAATATATTGTTATGCACTAAGGTTTAAAATCTCAAAGGAAAAATCTGACTGGGAAACAATGAAATGATTTTAATCATTGATATGAATGTTTGGAAGAGAAATATGCACATGTAGTTGAGCTACTGTTTTGTATAATTTATATTATGTATTAGTTAACCTTGAGACATAACAGAGCACTGAGTTTTAGAACTAAAATCTGGATTTAGCAAGAAGTAAACTTAAAGGATTTTATTTTCTTTTTACTGAAATGCTTTGTAAATAAATCTGAATTCATTTCTGAATTGAATTAGGAAAAGTAAAATGTTTTTCTAAAAGCTTCAGATAGAATGAAATGAAAGGTATCTCCCTTGTTTTTGAACTAGTGTATAGCATATACAAGACTCATGAGTTAACCAGCCTCAACTAAATGAAGTATTGGTTGATCATGATAGACTGTATCTTGAAAATATAGATGCATTTCAAAGCATAGTACATTTAGCAATTGTTTCACTCAGTTTTCTGGAAACTGGGCAAAGGTAATGACATGTACATAAATACCTGTGTACATGTTGATAAATTGGGCAAAAATATAAATTTAAATTCTTAAAACAGTTGTAGGAATGGGTTTTAAAAATAGTTATGTAAAAAGAATTGTTTTGTATGTTAGGTTTTAGGCAAAATCAAATATATATGCACAATTATAGGTAGGTATCAGATTTCTAACCATACAGGAGAAAAATAAAAAGAAAAACCAAAAATTGTGTTTGAACCGACCAGCATAGCACTCGAACTCGTGACCTTTCATGTATAAGTTAGGCGCGTTTCCATTACGCCTAGATGTTGCTTGTGTTCACTTAGGATCCACTTACTTTTATACTGAATTTGATATTATCCAGACTTTAACATAATCATCTATATTAAAAGCTTGTTTACCACTGATTATTACTTGATCATTTCTTAATCCTAATGACAGACTAAAGTACATGTTTCTAGTGGATATTATGGCCAAAAATCTGAATACAATAATTTATCTGAATTGCTAAAAATCTAAATCAAACAGAATGTCCTTGTACAAAAAAATGAAGTATACACTCTGAACTTAGATAAGAAGATCACATACATCTTCATATGTATGTGTATGTTATTAGATATACACTGATATATTTATATTGGTAAGTTATTTTGATCCTGGATATATATTTTGTTTATTGGAAAAAGAAAATGACCTTGGAAAAGATATTTGCAATGAATGATATATCTATATATCATCTCTTAGCAAAAAAAAAAAATCCTTATGAAATTAGGGTGGAAATAGGAGGGTCATTTCAGTTGGTATCAGAGCATAGATGGGTAGAGTTCCTAACTGCCTATGACCTAGATATACTGTATACACCAGGCAAGGCAAATAAAGTTGCAGATGCCTTGAGTAGACAACATGCCAAGGTAGCCATGTTGATGATGGAAGAGTTTAGGGATTTGTCTATACTTACTGATTTGGAAATTGAGGAAAACAGTGAGGAACAAATGATGCCTATTGAAGAAGGTAAAGGTAAAGGAAAATTAAGTATGATATCTCTGCAATCAGATTTACTTCTTAAGATTGGACAAATGCAGGAACAAGACTTAAACATGATGGAAAAGAAAATGCTCATATCAAAAGGGGAGGAAGTAATAAATTATCAAATTGATAAAAATGGTTATTTAAGGAATAAAAATAGGATATGTGTTCCAGAAAATATAGAATTGAAAGAGGAAATATTAAATGAGTACCATAGGAGTAAGTACTCCATACACCCAGGTAGCACCAAGATGTATCAAAATTTGAAAAGAAATCTTTGGTGGAAGGGGATGAAGTCAGATGTGGCCAGATATGTTGCAAGGTGCATGACTTGCCAACAAGTCAAGGCAGAGACACAAAGGCCATCAGGACTATTGCAACCCCTTAGTATACCACAGTGGAAGTGGGAGGATATATCTATGGATTTCATAGATGGTCTTCCTAGATCTAAGAAGGGAAACACAAGTATATGGGTAATAGTGGATAGGCTAACTAAGGTAGCACATTTTATCCCAGTTAAAACAGAAAGAAATGCTCCAAAATTGGCTCAAATATTCATGAAAGAGGTAGTAAGGTTGCATGGCATACCCAAAACCATTGTGAGTGATAGGGATACCATCTTCACCTCAAGATTTTGGAAAAGTTTTCAAGAGGCTATGGGGAGTGAATTGTGCTTAAGCACTGCCTACCATCCACAATCAGATGGTCAAACTGAGGTGGTGAACAAAGTCTTAGAGGATTTGTTGAGAGCATGTACACTGGACTTTGGAGGCAACTGGGAAGACCACCTCCATCTAGCTGAATTCACCTACAATAACAGTTACCAAAGCACCATAGGGATGGCACCATTTGAAGCCTTATATGGCAAGCCATGTTTATCACCTATATGCTGGGTAGAGGCTGGAGAAAGGGCTATTCTTGGACCTGAATATGTTAAAGAAACCACAGAGAAAATTGGATTAATAAGAAAAAGAATAGCAGCAGCTCAAGATAGGCAAAAGAAATTTGCAGATAGGAAGAGAAAGCAAGTGGAATATGAAGTGGGAGACCTTGTTTTCATCAAGATTTCACCTATGAAGAAAGTCATGAGATTTGGCAAGCAAGGTAAGCTTACACCAAGGTATGTTGGACCCTATAAAATTCTGGAAAGAATTGGTTCATTGGCTTACAAATTAGAACTACCAGAGGAGATGAAAGCAATGCATAATGTTTTTCATGTGTCCCAACTTAGAAAATGGGTACATGATAAGGAAGACATTTTGGAAAAGCCTACCAAAATTCAAATAAATCCTGACTTGGTTTATGAAAAAGAACCAGTGGGGATTATAGCCAAGGAAGAAAAGAAATTAAGGAGCAAAACCTTGAAACTAGTTAAGATCCAGTGGAGTAGTGATCCTAATGACTGCACATGGGAGTTAGAGGATAAGATTAGAATGGATTATCCTAAGCTTTTTGCAAATTAAAAGGTAATTTTTTTTTTCTTCTGGAAAAATTATTTGTTATGCATGGTTGATATGGTTGAATTTGTTTGCTTATGCATATATTTGATAAGTTTTCAGAAAAGAAAAATGATGCTTACTAAATGTTAGAAAAATTGTGAGGACACAATTCCTAAAAGGAGGGGTGAATGTAATACCCCAAAATTTTGTGAAAAATCATTTTTGTAAAATGATTTAATTTTGAAATATTTAGATTTAAATATGGTGAAATTTCTGGAATAAATAGTGTGCAAGTATATGTGTGCACGTGCACACTGAAATGGCACAAGAAAGAACTCCAGATTTCTTGGATTTAAAACAAGAATTAAAGAGCAATACAAACATGATTTTGCAACATGGTTATTTGATTTCTGAGATTTTATGGGTCATCTTAGAAAATAAGAAAAGTAAGTTTTACTTTAGATCAGTAAACAAATTTATTTAAAACCCAGAAAAGAAAATAATATATATATATTTGTAAACTTGTATACATATAGGTGCATATGTTTCTGAATTTAAAAGAGGAATTAAAATAAGCCTAGATAAGATATGTATACAAATATACATTTTTAAATACTGAAAAGTACATATATATATTAGCAAGTGAAACCATAACATTAAAATGACATGAAATGTGATACAAGTCAATATGCTTGTGTAGGCAAAAATAGCAAAGGGGATTTTCAGAAATAATTAAAATAAATAGAATAGTCACACTTTTGACATGACTAAGTGAGTGGCCATTTTCTGAAAAAGTAAAAGAAAGAAAATGCAGCCTTTAAATTGGTTAATATGGCCGGGGTAATATGAATGAAAAATGCATGATGCTAAGCCAGGACAGAAATGGAATTCTGTTTCAATAAAACCCTAGAGGAAAAATGCTTATAAATAGGCAGTTTAGCCAGTAGAATTATTTTACCCCGAGCTGCATAAAAATAAGAAAAGAAGAAGAAAATATTGAAAGGAAGGAGAAAACACTCAAACAAGAATTTTCTGGATTAATAAGAAGAAACATTTAGGTGAGTAATCTCACTGAGTTCATGGCATTAAGACCTGAGTTGAGGCAGCCACTTTTTATATTGCCATTTATGTATTTCTGGTTTTGATGTATATGATTTCATCAATGCTTTTTGGATGTTTTATTTTAAATCTGATATGATTTAATATGGATGATTTTGATGATCTTTGATTGGTTGAGACATTTGTCTTTGGATGAGTATCATACTGTTTTATTTATACTCATAAATGTTAAAGTTTAGGATCTTAAAAATTATATAGAGAATACTCTCAACTGTCATAGACCTATGGCATGGAAACCTTATAAAAATGTTTGGAGCTGCATTATACTTGGTATAAGTGCTGAGGCTTGAAAAGAAAAATGTTAAGGGTGCAATAGAAATTTTCTAAGTGCTGAGCCCTTAATCAAAAAAAAAACCCACAAGCTAAAATTATGATTGAACCAGATCTTGAATCTGAATCAAACATAAAGGCTTGCAGATCAGTATAACATGCCATGCCTCTTTTACAGTTGAAAATGTTCTTATATTTACTAAGATCAAGACATATTGACCCCATTTAGGAAATGACTGTCTGATTATTTCTGAGGGGAAATTATGCTAGAAGAAATTATGGATGTTTCCATGTTTGCAGTGACATGTTCACTTAGCATATTTGATGTTAGGATTTAAGACAATACACTAGTAAATAAACTAGGGAAGGGAAGGCCAAGATGACTGCTGGAATGCTTGTCATATTTGAAGTATGCAAGTTGGCACATGGTTTGTTTAAGCCCTGAGATCTTTGTGCAATGATGTGAATTAGTTCATTGCAATGTGTCCCAGTGATTCCTTAATAGCAGATGAGGCAGGGATTTAAATTGAATATTACAACCTATAAATGAAGAAATAGGAATGTGGATATTTCTTAGGTTGAATGGTATGGAACCAAGATGATTCCAGTAAATGAAATTGATGCCAATAGATAATCATGTTTGCATGATTATGTATGCAAGTGAAGGAATGATAAGTGAATATATCATACCTGAATCAACTTAATTATACTATGTTAAAATATTTGATTGCAGAAATTTGCTTAAATAACAAGTTAGTACCCTTATATTCTCTATTGCTTAATATCATGAATGAATTGATGTTATTCATACCAGATCATAGATCTGACCCTTGTTTGCTCATGGCATCTGGGGTGTCTCATTTTAAAATGAGGCAGCCACTTATGTTCTTTCAGGTAACCCAGGCACTAAGTAAAAATGTAGTTATGGCTTTTATGGAGGAGTGAATGAACATGCTAGCTAGTCTCAATAAGAGTTTAAATTGATTATATCTGCATGTATTCAGGAAAAATATTATGTTTCTAAGACTTCCAGTCATGTAATGAATTCTATTATGGTTAGATGAACTAGTTGTATCATGTTAAATATATTGTTATGCACTAAGGTTTAAAATCTCAAAGGAAAAATCTGTCTGGGAAACAATGAAATGATTTTAATCATTGATATGAATGTTTGGAAGAGAAATATGCACATGTAGTTGAGCTACTGTTTTGTATAATTTATATTATGTATTAGTTAACCTTGAGACATAACAGAGCACTGAGTTTTAGAACTAAAATCTGGATTTAGCAAGAAGTAAACTTAAAGGATTTTATTTTCTTTTTACTGAAATGCTTTGTAAATAAATCTGAATTCATTTCTGAATTGAATTAGGAAAAGTAAAATGTTTTTCTAAAAGCTTCAGATAGAATGAAATGAAAGGTATCTCCCTTGTTTTTGAACTAGTGTATAGCATATACAAGACTCATGAGTTAACCAGCCTCAACTAAATGAAGTATTGGTTGATCATGATAGACTGTATCTTGAAAATATAGATGCATTTCAAAGCATAGTACATTTAGCAATTGTTTCACTCAGTTTTCTGGAAACTGGGCAAAGGTAATGACATGTACATAAATACCTGTGTACATGTTGATAAATTGGGCAAAAATATAAATTTAAATTCTTAAAACAGTTGTAGGAATGGGTTTTAAAAATAGTTATGTAAAAAGAATTGTTTTGTATGTTAGGTTTTAGGCAAAATCAAATATATATGCACAATTATAGGTAGGTATCAGATTTCTAACCATACAGGAGAAAAATAAAAAGAAAAACCAAAAATTGTGTTTGAACCGACCAGCATAGCACTCGAACTCGTGACCTTTCATGTATAAGTTAGGCGTGTTTCCATTACGCCTAGATGTTGCTTGTGTTCACTTAGGATCCACTTACTTTTATACTGAATTTGATATTATCCAGACTTTAACATAATCATCTATATTAAAAGCTTGTTTACCACTGATTATTACTTGATCATTTCTTAATCCTAATGACAGACTAAAGTACATGTTTCTAGTGGATATTATGGCCAAAAATCTGAATACAATAATTTATCTGAATTGCTAAAAATCTAAATCAAACAGAATGTCCTTGTACAAAAAAATGAAGTATACACTCTGAACTTAGATAAGAAGATCACATACATCTTCATATGTATGTGTATGTTATTAGATATACACTGATATATTTATATTGGTAAGTTATTTTGATCCTGGATATATATTTTGTTTATTGGAAAAAGAAAATGACCTTGGAAAAGATATTTGCAATGAATGATATATCTATATATCATCTCTTAGCAAAAAAAAAAAAAAATCCTTATGAAATTAGGGTGGAAATAGGAGGGTCATTTCAGTTGGTATCAGAGCATAGATGGGTAGAGTTCCTAGCTGCCTATGACCTAGATATACTGTATACACCAGGCAAGGCAAATAAAGTTGCAGATGCCTTGAGTAGACAACATGCCAAGGTAGCCATGTACGTTTTTTTTTGTAAACTCATAATCATTATTTCTTTGTAATCTAACAGAGATCTCTTCCTCTTCTCCCTATTATCATTACAATTTTTTCATTCATCATTTGTTTTCTATCATTATTTTACATCCCTCCCATTTATTTATTTACTCATCATCTTATCACTTCTCCTATTTCAGTTTTATATGTACACTACAATTCAAAAAAAAGCTAAAAGTGTATATTTTCAATCTATATCAACTTTGATATTCTATACAAATAGTTTTTTAGTTAGTCTCTTTAATTTTTTTATCTAACTATCATTTGATTGAATTCATCATTAATTCTTCAAGTTCTATTCATCTTAAAAAATTATCATTTTATTCATGTTTTGCAAAGATTATGTTTCTATTTGATGCTTTCAATAGTTTCACTGAAAAATTGTTTAAAAGCCTCCAAAATACTTGGCTTACTGATCTGTCAAACTGGATTTAAAGGTTTGATTTTATTTTATTACCTTTATTTTCATTTAATTTAAGGTTGAATTATTATTATTATTATTCTATTACATAAGAAAGAGAATATAGAACTCTTAGTATTCTTATCTCTCATTCACTCTCAGACCGAATAGTGCATTCTCCTTGATTTTTGGTATAATTTTCCTTTTAAGCCCCCTAAAATTTTCAATATTCCATAAAACTTCCAACATTAACATAACAATTAATGTTATCATTGTTCCTTTTGATAAAATACTCTTATGTACGTTTTTCATTTTTTTGGTAAACTAATAATCCTTATTTCTTTGTATACAAAGATCTCTTCCTCTTCCCTGTTATCGTTACAAATTTTTCATTCCTTATTTGTTTTCTATCATTATTTTACATCCCTCCTATTTATTTTTTTAATCATCATGTTATCACTTCCCATATTTTAGTTTTATATGTACACTACAATTAAAAAAAACTAATAAATATATTTTCAGTCTAAATCGTGTAATGACATGTATTTTTCGATAATTAAATAAGATTTTGAAATATTAATATTGGGAGAAATCAAAATTTATGATTTATTAATGAGAAATATAAGTAGATATGATTTAATATTATTATTTTAATGTTATTGACAACTGTTTTAATGTAATTGCAATCAATAAAATAATTGAATGTTAGATTTAACGTTGGAATTATATATTATTAATTGAAATAGGTTTACTATGAAATATGAAATCAATTTATTAGTACATAAATTTATTGGGTTTTTTTGTAAACAATAGACTTGGAAATGTGTTTGAATTATTAATGTATAGTAGTTGCTTTAATTATCATTTTGTTATTTAATCCGTTTAAATTAATTTGGAAATCGATAAAAAATTTAATATAATTGAAATATTGCAATTAATATGGTAAAAGATGATAACTGTAGAATAAGAATGTAATTAAATAAAAACTAGTGTCAAATAGATTCATATGGTATTAGATGATTGAATAAAAAGAGTATAAATCAAAACAAAAGAATTTATTTGAATTTAAATTATAATTATCTGGAATTTTACTACAATTTAAATTAAACTCTGAAATTTATGTATTATTTAAATATTGAATTTAACATGGAAAATTTATTTTAAAAGATTATAACTTAATATGTAACCAAGAATGATAAATTGTTAACTTTTTAATTTAGAATTTAAAATGTGACTAATAAATTTAATAATAATTTATTTAATTAATGTGAAAATTAGCCATTTTGGCCACTACTCAAATTTCGATGAAACTAGTTTCATCGGATCCGTAATAGTTGATTATTGTAGGGTTTCAAGTTTCATAGCGATCGGACTTGTCGTTTGATCGTATGGGCTCGAAACGCGTAGAAACCAATTAAAGGAATTTAATTAATATAATCTGATTTTAAAAGCTAACTTCTGTATACAATGGAATTAGGGTTTGAAACTAGTTCCATTGAGTTTAAAAATATCAAAAACCTATATTTTGATATATTGGAGGAGCCATTTTCGTTTCGAAAACGAAACGGGCTTTTCAGGTCGTCGTTATCGTTTCGACCCAATTCGACATGTCCATTTGTTCTCATCTACCTTTGCCTATATATAGGCTGCTATAAACCCTAGCTGTTTCTCATTTCATTATTTCTATACATACATCTACTTCCTCCTTCTCAAACGACAGAACATCAAAACCTAATTTCCAAATTTCAAACCCTAAATTCAATTTCAAATCCAATTTCAAAAAAATTGAAACTCCTCAAACCATAGCAAATTATATATCGTTGGAAAGCTCTTAACGAGTGCAATCTAAATCTGCTATTTGTTTTTGCAATCGAGTTTTGGTTTGTCCGAAAATGACCAAAACATTCTCGGCCGTTCATTTTGGTGGATGATCATCAGCGGTGATGTCTCAATTCAAGAGTGTTGCAGTGTGGAGATGGACGTGGGGAGTAAATCGCAGTCAATCATTTAGGAAGGTGATGGTCAGATCGAAGGCAAAATCTCAATTAGGGTTTCATTTCGGAGGCAGTGGCTGTTTTTTTGGGGCATCGTTCAACGACTTAGGAGGATCGTTAGTGGTCGTGGGCGTTGAGGGGAGGTTGGCGTTCGCTTTGGTGAGGTTAGGCATGGCCGCGACTGGTTGTAGGAGGTGCGACGATTAGGGTTTGTAGGAAACAATTGGGTTTAGGGCGAACGTGATGGAATGGAGAAGAATAGGTGACATGTTTTCAATCTTGACCATTGTTTATTTTTTTAATTTAAATTCTAATGTTCAAACACGGATACCTTTTGCATACGAGCTCGGATTCATGCGCGGTTTTCTCCATTGCGATCGTATCGAATTTCCAGACATTATGGAACTGGTTTGGCTGCATTCTGAGACTGTTAGATTTTTGGGCTTCAATTGGATTTTAAATCGTCGATAAGTCAAAGGTGAGTGTTTTAGCCCACTCATAAATACTAAACCATCTTATGCTAGTCAAATTAAATTTATGATATGATTAGAAAAGAGGGAATTAGGCACAAGGACAAACTTTGAAAAAAATTTAGGCTGAAGGACACAAAGTTTCATTTTTGGGCTGAAAGACAAACTTTGAAAGAAAATTAGGCTGAAGGAAAATGCTAAATATAGTTAGCATTTTGTACAGTGCAAACATTGTACAAAATGCTAATTATAACTAGCATTATATCCAGTTTTACATTGTACAAAATGCTAGTTGTATTAGCATTGTCCTTCAGCCTAATTATCTTTCAAAGTTTGTCCTTCAGCCTAAAAATAAAACTTGTTGTCCTTCAGCCAAAAATTTTATGAAAATTTGTCCTTGTGCCTATTTTCCACATTAGAAAATTTATTGATTGTTATTTGGTATTTTAAATTGTCATTTAAGTTTAATTTGAATTTATATTCAATTAAATTGCCATTTAATTAATATTGAATATAAATTGCGTAAACACCTGATAATGATAACCAATTAATTGTTGTGATTTACTGGCTGACTTGGATGTTGAATTGTGATGGATGTTATTGGTTGACATTTTGGATGATTGTATATTTATTTATATCTGTATCTCTGTTATCACTATAGGTTGAAATGATACATACCCGAACGATCTTATAGATCAGAGAAAATCGTTATGGGTTGAAATGATAAACCCGAGCGATTTTCATTGATTTGGAAATTTTGATTTTGATACTGATTGAAATGATATATATCCATACAATTACTTGAATCCGGATTATGTATTGGAATTGAATTATTTGAAAGGTGTAAGTTTTAATTTAAACATTGGATTTATTTTAATTAAAGTGATTAAATTTAGTATTTTGAATTATTTAAAATCCCTTAAATAATTATATTCACGTTCATCATACACTTGATAGGAGATGGAAAATCCCATAACATCTCTGAAGCCATTGCACTCATATTTTATTTAAGATTGATTTAACTTACATAAGATCTTTTAGTTCTGACTTGAGTGTTTTGTCTTTTCATTACACTCGGGTCAGTCTGAGCTTTTCAGTGTATTGAAAACCATTTATTTGGAGGATGAAGACGAAGATTAGTCTACTATTTATTATATTTATTCCACTGCATCATATTGTTCCATTGCATTTTTATTTATTCCTGTTGTATGTATAACTCTGATTTTATTGTAAAGTGTAATTTATTTAATTAACGTGAAAATTAGCCATTTTGGCCAATGTCTCGGATTTTGACGAAACTAGTTTCATCAGATCCATAACAGTGGATTATTGTAGAATTTAAAGTTTCCTAGCGATCGGACTTGTCGTTTGATCGTACGGCCTCGAAACGCGTAGAAATAAATTAAAGGAATTTAACTAATATAATCTGATTTTAAAAGCTAACTTCTGTATACAATGGAATTAGGGTTTGAAACTAGTTCCATTGAGTTTAAAAATATTGAAAAACAATATTCGATATATTGGATGACCCATTTTAGTATAGGAAATGAAACGGGCTTTTCGGGTCGTCGTTATCGTTTCGACCCAATTCGATCTGTCCATTTGTTCTCATCTACCTTTGCCTATATATAGGCTATTCTAAACCCTAGCAGTTTCTTATTTTATTATTTCTGTACGTACATCTACTTCCACCGTCTCAAATGACAGAACATCAAAACCTAATTCCCAAATTCCTAACCCTAAATTCAATTCCAAATCCAATTTCAAAAAAATTGAAACTCCTCAAACCATAGCAAATTATATATCGTTGAAAAGCTCTCGACGAACGCAATCTAAATCTGCTATTTATTTTTGCAATC
The DNA here is from genome assembly GCA_030737815.1 of Allium fistulosum. Lineage (NCBI taxonomy): Eukaryota > Viridiplantae > Streptophyta > Magnoliopsida > Asparagales > Amaryllidaceae > Allium > Allium fistulosum. Next base: position 1,361,868,876 of record CM060903.1, on the reverse strand, counting down.
GAGTTTTGGTTTTTCCAAAAATGACCAAAACATTCTCGACCGTACATTTTGGTGGATGATCATCGACGGTGATGCCTGGATTCAAGGGTGCTGCAGTGTGGAGATGGACGTGGGGAGTTCATCGTAGTCAATCATTTGGGAAGGTGATGGTCAGATCGGCGGTGTAACGAACTGTATTTTTTAAACATTTAAAAATATTAAATTAAATAAGATTTCTGAATAAAATTGTTAGGAATAAAAAAAATTAAGATTTTACTAATACAAATTAAATTATAATACAAGTTAAGAACTTAAGTAAAATTTCTATTAATGAAACATGTTTGTAATAATGTAAGGATGATAACAAATGCTAGTGTGTATTTTAATAACATTGGTTTGAGCAAAATCAACAATTGTATGAATGTAAATTTCCAATTGATTGGAATAATAAATGTTAATAAAGAATAATAAATGTTTCTTTATTAAAGAAGAAATCATATGTTTATATATTTGAAATGTTTGGTAGCTGAAAGATTGATTGCAGAGACGAGAAACTATTATTTGGCAAGAAATGTATAATTCCTGTTTGTATCCAATAGTGTATAAATATGTTTAAATTACTATTAGATAGGAAATAATTGTTCTATTTCTCATTACATTTATTTTTTCCATTTTGAAATTCACCTTTGTAAACAATTGAAATAAATGTAATTGAATAATTTCAATTAATGGTAGAGAGGACACCAAATTGTAAATTAATAGGTGTAATTAAACGTAACTTATGTTTGTGAAAAAATAAGGAAAGTTGATTTAATGAAAAGAACATTTATATCAAATAAAATGAATGTTTCATTTGTGAATGTAGGTTTAATTTCATTAAAATAAAGAATAGAATGATTGATTTAAAGGATGAAATATATGTATATTTGAACTGTGTTTTAGCATACAGGTGGATTAAAAGAGTAGGAAAATAATTTATTTAAGTAAGTTATTTATTACTCTGCTGTATAAACAACAAATTTATAAAGGTGTTTAAATGACTAAAGGAAACAATTATTCTATTTTTCATCCATTTTAGTTGTCTGTTTTGAAATTTAACTTTGTAAGCAATTGCATTTAATGTTATAGAAATATTTCAATTAGAAAGGAAGAAAACGTTGATTGCAATTAATAGATTTAATAAAAGAAACGCACCTTTTGTGTTAAACAAGAAGGATGTTTTAATGGAAATAAAAGATCATTTTGGGTAAACCAAATTGAACGTTTTCATTTTTAAGGTAAGTAATTTTATTTATTATGCATAGATAAAAAAATTAAATGCATACAAATCTGAATATTATTTGAGTTAATGAAGTTAATTTGGTTACGTTTCACAAATTGAATTTCAAAAAGGTGGTGCGATGTACATGGTCCCTTCATTTCTTTTGTTATTAATTATTGCATATACGTTTTAAAATAGTTATCTCATTATTAATACTTGATCCATTCATTTCTCCTTCTGTTTAATACCCGAGCCTAGACTTTTAGGTTGTATTTAATTCTTGCCACCTCATTTTCGCGTATACAAATTTTCACTTTCCTTTGGTTTGCAAACTTTTCCATTCCTATGTACATTTCTTTATGCATTATTAATGCCTAAAGCTTTCAAAATAAAACGTGACATTTATTTTTGTCTCTTCACCATCATTTCCTAATTATTAAATAACCTGCAGCTTATTTCTTTCAATTGTAGTGTATATTTGTGTTCTTTTTTTTGGCTAAATTTTATTGGGTTTGTTTTAGACTAATGGGCTCCTTAGTAAACCAAGAGACCTTAGAAACCCTAAGAGACTTTCGACCCTTTCTTTTCACACCCATTGACCTTTTATTTCCTATCCGACTAAAACCTACGTACAGAAATTCCTCATTTGAGAAACTTTCTGCGTACACTTCTTCTTCTTGCTCAAATCTACAGAAAACTCCAAACCCCAAAACTCCTAAATCTCCAAATCAAATTCCATCTTTCCTCCTTCAAAACCTTAGCCTACCTCTCTCCTCTTGCCGCAACCCACCTCCATCACCACCCACAACCCGCGGCAGTAACCCATGGCCAAAGCCCCACCTTCCCTCTCATCTTCATTCTCCTTTTTCCCTTCTTTTTCCCTTCCCTTTTTCCCTCATTCTTCCCCTTATTTCCATGGCTTCTATATTCCACTAAACTACTCCAAAAACTACACCAAACATGCCATTTTGTAACACTTTATTCTCTTTAATTCGTAATGGTTATTACCGTTATAAATTATTAACAGATATTCCCGTTGCAATCAATTGTAACAGTTATTACCGTGGTAGCTCTAGGTAATTTCGTAATTACGTGAAAGTATAGTGGGCAGACTTGTCATTCCCTCAATATTCTTACCTATCGCAGTTCTAACGCATAACGCTTTCTTACCTTCCTGCTTTCAATCTAGGGTTGCCGCCTTCTCCACCCACCATCACCTCGTCTAGGGTAACCGTCACTGCCTCTTCAATCTTTCAGGTATTTTTCGTTTTTCTATTTGTAAAATTGTATTTTTATTATCAATTTGAGTTCCAATTTTGGTTTCAGTTCTAATTCAAGGTCGAATTTTGTTTCATGTATCGGATAGTTGAAAATTTCATTTTATGTATAGGCTTTGATTTTGAATTTTGTTTCGTGTACCAACTAGTTCAAGATTTCGATTTGATTTTGAATTTTGTTTCTTATATTGAAACATTGTCCATTGAAATTGTATTCAGTCAGATCATTCAGATAACAACATCGCTTATTTATGCAACAAATTTTACTCTTAACGTCTAAAAAGGAAAAATCATTAGTTAGTTAATATTTTCATTAATTAAACAAACTTACACTTAGTTAGTTAATATTTTCAGTCAGCTCATTCAGATACTCAGTAATTGTAGATCTTCACAATGGTATGCAATTTTCGCCGTCAACTGTAAAGGACTGCATATGTGTCTACAGTTTTCAGATCATGTCTTAAAACCTGCTTCTGATTGCAAGTCATTTCGTCATATCCTGCCAATTGCTGCGACTAGATAATTTTATTTTATCAAAAGAAACGGTCATTAAGGTAGTCTATTCTGTTTTGAAGATAATTATTTATCTTGTGCAATTATTCTGGTTATTTTTAGATTTTCGTTAAGTTATTTTGCTGCATGTATGATATTTTTTATCAACTTGCTTTTCCACACGTAATATTATTTTCCATCTTGCTTTCTTTACGATCTGTTGTTTGTTGTGTGTGGTATTTGTTTTGGTGAATCGGCATTTTGATGAAGTGTGTTATGCAATAAGTAGTGTGTTGACGAAAGAAATGATGACTACGAAGGGAAATAATGGTTAATCCATGCTTAAATATGGAGAGGGCAGGGGTTATATATAGGCAGTAATTAACTGAGTTTTCTTCAAGTTTTAAATTAAATAAACTAGAGTAGCTGAAATTGAATCAACTTTGAGAATTATGACAACTAAAGGTTGTTACATATTTATTGTTGGATGGTTATTAGTTACAGATTATTTGGAACTGTGTACTTATTCTTTATATTTTAAAAACCTAACCTGAAGTTTACTTAAAAGCATATACTTAATTAGTGTATAATATATATTTGGTGTTCATAACAATATTACTAAATGAATGCAGGTCCGAAAGTACTTAATTTTGTCATTTCTGAAAGCCAAAGCTATTGTCCTAGTCTTCTACAGCTTTGTTCAGGTATATTCTTTTTTGGCATTCAAATTGCAATATATTATTAAATGATTCCTATATGTTGATTAATTTCTAGCAATTTCCTCTGTATAAAAAGAAACATTGGTGGGTGTAGCTTATAGGATTTTTTATGTCTTTCCAAGAGCAATTCGTAAGTATAGTTTTAGGACAAAAATTACTTTCCAACCATTTTAATGAATAGGCTTTTTTTTACCTGAAAGTTTATGAAGACTATTTGAATGCATGCTTCTAATTTTTTTATGCTTATGTCTTGCATTCAGAATATTGAATATGTCCAATTTAAATTAAGAACACATAAATTTTTTACTTTGTTTATTGTGGAAAAAAAATAAACTAGTGATTATTTGTTTAGTTTTTGTATCTCATTATGTATTTTTCGTTTTTAATATAGTGGATATGTAACTTTAAATTTTGCAAACCCAGATAGGTGAATGCTGATCACCATGCTCCATGTTGTAATGCAATTGGGACTCCTTGGTTGCATTACTTCCTAATTTTACTTGCTAACCATCCACCAAATTATGACTACAACAATTTCTATCTGCAGTTCTTCCACTTTAGCCATATGTTCCTATTCATTTCTTTAATAACTTCCACTAAAGATAGTATTATCACTCGGTTTGCCCAACTATTATTGATGTGGTTTGAAATCATTTCACGCATATCTCTATATTTCGACTTTTCTATACTTAACTTTGTCACTGTATCTATCCGTGCTACTTAAACATGTTTTATATTTTTATATTTATTTGGGTCTTTGCTAGTTAAGTATGGTTTGTTTATTTTTTATTAATTTTGATTTATAGTTGTAGTTGACCTTTTCTGCTTTGCAATCATATTAAGGAAGCCTTTATCTTGTGTTACCAGAGCATTGGCTATATATAACTCTCCACATCCTAAAGTTCTCCTTTTGATTGCCATTGGAAAATAAAATAAAAATTTGTATATCTGTTTTCTTTCTTGATGAAATTGTCCATCAGTATTCTATCAATATCGATGAAGTTGGAGGAATGATTATTGTAACTTTCTCTGTTCTCTCGATCACTGATATGAAGTTGTATGGTTTAAACAATGATTATACGATGACGTTCATAAAATTTTCTATTAAAGTAAATTAATTTATTGGTTTATTAGTTCATTAGTTATTCAATGGATTAGTAATGGAAAATAATTGATCCTTCTATTAATACATGCATTGTACATCCATTATGTAATCTTGGAGATTTCCAATTTATAGAATGAACTGAAATTGTTTTGCAATTTATTCCCTACTTGTTTCCCCTGATGGTGTGAAAAATAGAATAAAAAATGAAAGGCTTTCGCAGCATGTTCTTGAGTAATCCATTGTGTCCTTGAATTGAAAAGGCAGAACTCTGTTCCAAAGGTGAAATGCGTCTATGTACAACGGTTATAACCATTGGGAATTACGGCTGTTCCCAACGGTTATAACCGTTGGGAATTTGCGTCATTCCCAATGGTTATAACCGTTGGGAATTACGGATGTTCCCAACGGTTATAATCATTGGGAATTTGGGTCATTCCCAACGGTTATAACCGTTGGCAAGTTCCAAAATTCCCAACGGTTATAACCGTTGGCAAGTTCCAAAATTCCCAACGGTTATAACCGTTGGGAATAACCCAAAATCCCAACGGTTATAACCGTTACAAAATATAAAAAAAATTATAACGTACCTGCTACCAACGGTTATAACCGTTGGGAACTTGATTACCAACGGTTATAACCTTTACAAAATGATAGTTTCGGTGTAGTAATCAAATAATTTTTTTTGAAACCATGTATAATTTCAATGGGAACAACTTTTTTGTTGAACCCGTCTTCCATTCCGAATATTTCTATATCAAAAACTCTATTTTTCAAGTCCTTTCTTAGGTCCAGTTTTGGCCGAAAATACCTTATATTTTATCAATCATATCTCCTTCAGGAATGAATCAAATTATATGATTATTTTTTATAAATCATTTATTTTTTCGGTGGCTTCAACTTTCTTTTAGATCAGTTCTTTAAATTCCTTAATTTGGTATGACAAAAACTCAAATATTTTCGAAGTATTTTTGAACTCAGATTTTCAGCTCAGAAAACACCTCTGTTTATTTTGACCATAACTTCCTCAAGACTGAAGCTTTTTAAGTGATTCTTTTTATGATAGTGGAGAGAAAATAATTTGCAACAACTTTCTAGTTAGTCACTTTTACAGATTCAGTAATATTCTGGTCCTAATATTTTCTTAAAGATGACCTAGTTTCAGGTTTGTCCGTAGTTTGGATCTTGGGTTGTTTGGAAGTTGGAAGTAGTTGAAACTTGTTTATTGATTCGTGTTTGTGTCTAAGATTGGATTTGCTTTGCATTTGGATCTTTGGTGGGAATCTCCATATTGCTCCATTTTTATCATCACCTTCGTAGCCACGAAAGGTGAGCAAACACTCACAACTACTATATTTTCTTATATTAGTTAAATTGAATTTATTATGTGATTAGAAATTGATTGGTTGTCGTTTAGTATATTTTAAATTGTCATTCAAGTTAAATCTGACTTTTATTGAATTTAATAGCCATTTGATTTAATATTGAAATTTAAACCTCCGGTTAAATACCTGTTAATGATAACCAGTAAATTGTTGGTAGTTATTGGTTGATTTCAATGATGATTGTGTTGTATGTTCAATTGTTGATATTTGGGTGATTGGATGGATGTTATTGGTTGACATTTTGGATGATTGGATGTTATTTATGTCTATATCTCTGAATCCCTATCGGTTGAAATAATACATACCTGAACGATCTTATAGATTTGGAGGAAATCGTTATGGGTTTAAATGATAAACCCGAGCGGTTTTCATTGACTTGAAAATGTTGATTTTTGGTACTGGTTGAAATGACATATACCCATATAATTTCTTGAATTTAGATTTTATTTGGAATTGAATTATTTGAAGAGTTTAAGTTAATTCAAACTTTGGATTTGTTTTAATTAGATGATTAAGATTGATATTTCGAATTATTTGATACCTTTTAAATAATTATATTCACGTTGTACACTTGATAGGAGAAGAAAATCCTGTAACATCTATGAAACCATTGCAAGAATATTTCTATTTTATTTATTTTGATTTGACTTATATAAGATCTTTTAGTTCTGAATCGAGTGTTTTGTCTTTTCATTACGCTCGGGTCAGTCTGAGCTTTTCAGTGTATTGAAGACTATTTTCTGGAGGACGAAGACGAAAATTCGGTATATTATTGCTATTTATTATTCCACTACATTCTGTGTTCCACTGCATAATTTGTTTATTTCTGATGTATATATAACTCTGATTTGAATTATAAATGTGTAATCAAATGTTATTTGTAAAACAGCTTCATGAACTGTTTATTTGATTATTATATTTTGTCATTCCGCTGCGTGATTTTGTGTTTTGTTTTTTTTTTCTTATTTACCCCATTAACAATCCTCCCTTTTGAATGGTTTGAGTCTGACATGTGTGGTTTATTATAGATTTGAACCGTCCAAAAAGGTGGGTCTTTACAAGCGGCAAAATCTCGATTAGGGTTTCGTTTTGAAGGCGGCGGCTATTTTTTTGGGGCGTCATTCGGCGTCTTGGGTGGATCGCTGGTGGTCGTGGGCATTGAGGTGAGGTTGGCATTCTCTTTGGTGAGGGTAGGTGTGGCCGCGACTGGTTGTAGGAGGTGCGGTGATTAGGATTTGTAGGCGGCAATTGGATTTAGGGCGAACGTGATCGAACATAGAAGAAGAGGTGACATGTTTTCAATCTTGACATTCGTTTAATTTTTTAATTTAAATTTTGAATAATCTAACACAAATATCTTTTGCATACGAGCTCGGATTCACGCACGGTTTTCTCCCTTGCGATCCTATCGAAATTCCGGACATTATGGTACCAGTTTGGCTGCATTCTGAGACTGTTAGATTTTTGGGCTTCAATTGGATTTTAAATCGTCGATAAGTCAAAGGTGAGTATTTTAACCCACTCACAAATACTAAATCATCTTATGTTAGTCAAATTAAATTTATGATATGATTAGAAAATTTATTGATTTCCGCTTTGTATTTTAAATTGTCATTTAAGTTTAATCTGAATTTATACTGAATTAAATCGCCATTTAATTAATATTGAATATAAATTGCTAGTTAAACACCTAATAATGATAACCAATTAATTATTGTGATTTATTGGCGGATTTTGATGTTGAATTGTGATGGATGTTATTGATTGACATTTTGGATGATTGGATGTTATTTATATCTATATCTCTGTTATCACTATGGGTTGAAATGATACATACCCGAATTCTTATAGATTATGGAAAATCGTTATGAGTTGAAATGATAAACCTGAGTGATTTTCATTGATTTGGAAATTTTGATTTTGATACTGGTTGAAATGATATATGTCCATACAATTTCTTGAATTTGGATTATGTATTGTAATTGAATTATTTGAAAGGTTTAGTTTTAATTTAAACTTCGGATTTATTTTAATTAAAGTGATTAAATTTAGTATTTAGAATTATATGAAATCCCTTAAATAATTATATTCACGTTCGTTATACACTTGATAGGAGATGGAAAATCCCATAACATCTCTGAAGCCATTGCACTCATATTTTATTTAAGATTGATTTAACTTACATAAGATCTTTTAGTTCTGACTCGAGTGTTTTGTCTTTTCATTACGCTCGGGTCAGTCTGAGCTTTTCAGTGTACTGAAGACCATTTTATTTGGAGGATGAAGATGAAGATTAGTCTACTATTTATTATATTTATTCCACAACATCATGTTGTTCCGCTGCATTTTTATTTATTCCTGCTGTATGTATAACTTTGATTTTATTGTAAAGTGTAATCAAATTTTATTTGTAAAACGCTTCATGAATTGTTATTTGATTATTATATTTTGTCATTCCGTTGTGAGATTATGTGTTTTGTTTTTCTTCTTTCTTTTCCTTTATTTTCTTATTTACCCCATAATAATCTTTCCTTTTGAATGGTTTGAGTCTGACATGCGTAGTTTATTGTCGATTTAAACCGTCCAAAAAGACGGGCCATTACATAAATCAACTTAGATATTCTACATAAATAGTTTTTTAGTCAGTCTCTTTAATTTTTTTATCTAACTATAATTTGATTGAATTCATCATTAGTTCGTCAAGTTCTATTCATCTTAAAAAATTATCATTTTATTCATGTTTTGTAGAGACTATGTTTCTATTTGTTGCTTTCAATAGTTTCATAGAAAAATTATGTAAAAGTCTCCAAAATATTTGGCTTACTGATCTGTCAAACTAGATTTAAAGGTTTGATTTTATTTTATTACCTTTATTTTCATTTTATTAAGGTTAAATTATTATTATTATTATTATTATTATTATTATTATTCTATTACATAAGAAAGAGAATATAGAACTCTTAGTATTCTTATCTCTCATTCACTCTCAGGTTGAATAGTGCAGTCTCTTTGATTTTTGGTATAATTTTCTTTTTAAGCCCCCTAAAAATTTTCAATATTCCCTAAAACTACCATCATTAACATATCAATTAATGTTATCGCTGTTCCTTTTGATAAAATACTCTTATGTACGTTTATTATAATTTTTTGGTAAACTCGTAATCATTATTTCTTTGTAATCAAACAGTGATCTCTTCCTCTTCTCCCTGTTATCATTACAATTTTTTCATTCTTCATTTGTTTTCTATCATTATTTTACATCCCTCCCATTTATTTTTTACTCATCATGTTATCACTTCCCCTATTTCGGTTTTATATGTATGCTACAATTCAAAAAAAAACTAAAAAATATTTTTCCTATCTAAATCAACTTAGATATTCTATATAAGTAGTTTTTTAGTCAGTCTCTTTAATTTTTTTATCTAACTATAATTTAATTGAATTCATCATTATTTCTTCAACTTCATTCATCTTAAAAAATTATCATTTTGTTCATGTTTTGCAGAGATTAAGTTTCTATTGGTTGCTTTAGATAGTTTCACAGAAAAATTATGTAAAAGCCTACAAAATACTTGGCTTACTGATCTATCAAACTAGATTTAAAGGTTTGATTTTATTTTATACATTTATTTTCATTTAATTTAAGGTTGAATTATTATTATTATTATTATTATTCTATTACATAAGAAAGAGAATATAGAACTCTTAGTATTATTATCTCTCATTCACTCTCAGGCTGAATAGTGCATAGAACTCTTAGTATTCTTATCTCTCATTCACTCTCAGGCTGAATAGTGCATTCTCCTTGATTTTTGGTATCATTTTTTCTTTTAAGCCCTCTAATAATTTCAATATTCCATAAAACTACCATCATTAACATAACAATTAATGTTATCATTGTTCCTTTTGATAAATACTCTTATGTACGTTTTTTTTGGTTATTCTATTTCATAAGAAAGAGAATATAGAACTCTTAGTATTCTTATCTCTCATTCACTCTCAGGCTGAATAGTGCATTCTCCTTGATTTTTGGTATAATTTACCTTTTAAGCCCCCAAAATTTTTCAATATTCCATAAAGCTTCCATCATTAACATAGCAATTAATGTTATCATTGTTTCTTTTGATAAATACACTTATGTACATTTCTTACTATTTTTTTTTTGGTAAACTCATAATCATTACTTCTTTGTAATCTAACAGAGATCTCTTCCTCTTCTACCTGTTATTATTACAATTTATTCATTCCTCATTTGTTTTCTTTCATTATTTTACATCCCTCCCATTTATTTTTTTACTCATCATGTTATCACTTCCTCTATTTCAGTTTTATATGTGTACTATAATTCAAAAAAAAACTAAGAAATATATTTCCAGTCTAAATCAACTTAGATATTCTGTACAAATAGTTTTTTAGTCAGTCTCTTTAATTTTTTTATCTAACTATAATTTTATTGAATTTATCATTAGTTCTTCAAGTTCTATTCATCTTAAAAAATTATCATTTTACTCATGTTTTGCAGAAATTATGTTTCTATTTGTTGATTTCAATAGTTTCACAGAAAAATTATGAAAAAGCCTCCAAAATACTTGGCTTACTAATCTATAAAACTGGATTTAAAAGTTTGATTTTATTTTATTACCTTTATTTTCATTTAATTTAAGGTTGAATTTTTCGTTTTAGCTCTAAATATATTGTAACGACCCAGAATTTTGAACAAATTAAATTGAGAATATTTAATTTATTTTAAATATTTGAACGATAATTTAATTTGTATCCCGAATATAACTTTGAAACTGACGATTAAATTATAAAATTTAATCAATTGTAAATTGAATAAAATTTGAATTTTCATTTTAAAGTTGAAGAAAAATATTTGGAAAGCTTTCAAAATTTATATTGATAATACTGAAGATAATAGAAGCTTCAGAATCGAATTTGAAATTGTTCTGTTCAGTTTTGAATTTATCGTTCGTATCAATATTTAAAAATAGCGTTCCGAGGCGCAGTCTCGGAATTCGACGAAACTAGTTCCATTGGGTCCGTAATATTGAATTATTACCGGATTTCAATTTTCGTATTTTTCAGAATTGTTGTGTGATCATACGATAGGTAAAACGCATTGAAAATAAAATCAAATTCAATTTAAATTTTGAAATTTAAATTGTTGCCAACATCAGAAGTAAGGCGCACGATTTCTCTCTGCAAAACCACGTACTCAAGCCACCCTAGTCTCTGATTTGCGTCGACCTACTCTGTTAATCGCGTACTCTTGTCTCCCTTTCTTTTCATTTTATCACGCAAGCAGAAAACAAAGAAAATTTTATCTTTCGTTCGAATTAAAACAATGGCCGACACTTCAAATAAATCCCTCTCCATTCTTTTAAAAACGAAAAGCTCTCTCGTTCAAAAGAAAATTTCTTGCTTCAAACAACAAATAATGGTCGCGCTTTCTCCCCAAAATCTCGTTCTCCCTCTGTTCGATTTTGAAATCGATCGCGTTAAAAAAAAACAAAACAAAAGGGGGGAAATCATCTCGTTCGATTTCAAATAAAATCAAAGTCGCTCTGCTCGAGTTCGAAGGGAGGCGCTCGCAGGATCTAGGGCAGTGGCTTCGCGTTGGCATTGGCGCTCGAGCTGACGAGGTGATGGAGGAAGACATCGCGGCAGCGATGTGAAGCAGGGCGTCGCAATGATGAGGCGTTGGAGGCCGCGGCGACAAGGTGAGGTGGGATCAATGGATCCCAGGTTGGAGGGGATTCTCGCGATGGTCTCGCGTGAAGGCCGAAGTCAACGAGGGCAACGGCAAGCGTCGCTGGTGGCAGCGATTCGTGGCGTTGGGGTTTGGAGTTCGAAGTCGAGCTCGCGATGGATTTCTGATGGTGGTCGTGCGCGTGAGGGCCTGAGTTCTTCAATTTGCAGTGAGGTATATCTGCAGTTATCAATTTTTTTTCTTCATTTTTCAATTTAAATATATTACAGTAAAGAAAAATTTGTTTAAAGTATTCTGTAAAAGAAGATTCGTTAGGAATTTAATTTATTGGATAAAAAGATTTATTTTAAAATAAGAAAATTTGTAAAGAGAATTAGTTTGAAAGTAAATCATTGGATAATTAAAATTACTAAAAACGAAGTTGAATTTTAGTTAGATGAATTTATAAAAAGAAAATGGGTTTAAAGAAATTTAAATGTTGGTTAAATAAGATTATTAATTGAGAAATTGGTTTAGAACAGAACTATCAGGATTAAATAATTAAAAACGGAAACTGGTTAATTAATTTTTTCGAATATTAATAGATGTGTACAAATATTTATACAAGGTATAAATCAAGGAAGTCGAGTCGAAAAAGAGATGGATTGCAAATAAAAATCAAAGGTGAGATCTTTCTCACTCAAAATTAAATTTGAATTTACAGTTATTGATTGATGATTGCTATTGGATGTGATATTAGATATAGTAGGATATATCTATATATATATAGCAATATATACATATTGGCATATGTATATATTGGATTGATTGATTTCCCGCCTCGTATAGCGGATGAGACCCTATTGCGCCGTTAGTAAGCGGATGATTTTTATAAAACCCATATACCGCGATATTCCACCTCGAAGTGGAATTGGTATTGTGCTAACATCTGTGGATGCAGGGAAACAGGTTGGAGGGATCCAACTGGATTCCTCACCAGTATTTATTTATTTACAGATATTGATGTATATTCTGTTATCATATTGATATATGATGTTTGTTGTTGTGATTGACTAATTGGTGCTGTTGCATCATCGGATTCAAGTTTTGAAGTTTAAAAATAACGACTTTTACTTTAAGAGGATTTTTAAAGTGATTTTTGAAAATATACGTTTTATGGAATTTTTGAATTGATTTAAAAACGTTAAAATTTTAAAGTTATAAAAGTTATAATTTTTAGTGAAATATAACCAAAGTGTCGTTTTTGAAATAAAAGTCGATTTATTTATAAAATGGTTTAAGTTGGGATTTTTGAATAACCTTAAACGATTTGTATAAAAAGATTTATAAAAATTGATATTTATAAATCAAATATTGGAATTATAAAACGAGTTTTTATAAGTGTTAAAAATGAAATATTTATGGAATTCATAAGTAAATGAAATTTATAGATTTATAAATTGTGAAGTTATAAAATGGATGAAACTGTCGAATAGGAGATTTATAAGAAATTAACTTATAAATTGGATTTTTGCCTTTAAATGGAATATTTATCGAATTTGTTAATAAAAGAGATTTATTAAATCAAAGTTGTTATGAATTATGAAGATGAATTTATAAAAGTTGTTTTATAAATTCAAAAATAAATCAAATTTGATAAATTTAATATAGAAAGTGATTAAGGGAATTTTATCCACGATTTTGGATAGTAGATAATTCTTGAAATATAAATGTGTAGAAAATATTGAAATTTGGTTAGTGAATTATATTCACGATTTTGGACAGTGAATATATTGTTAAGTAAAATGGATAGTTTTGGGAAAGTGACATTGAAAATGAAGTTAAACATTTTAAAGATGTTTTTAAAATGTATTATGCTATCGAAATCATAGATTTCAACATTCATTGTTGAAATAGACGTTTTCGAGGAATAAGGAAATGATGGACTATAACACTGTTGTTATGGTAAATGATTTCCGAAAGGAAATGTTTTGATGTAGTATTGGGATTTATATATCTATCAAAATCCGAATCCTTATACTAGTAATTTTGAGTCGTCGTAACGATGTTTTACGTAACATTCATTTTGACTCAAATAAATGTTGTCAAAGTAAATGATTTCCTTAAAGAATGAAATATATACTTAATTTTGATTTAAGTATATAGAATATTTTCCAAGTGTTGAAAATAAAAGATTTGTGAAATACTTATTATTAAATAAGTAAGGAAATACTTTTCCAATATGAAATGAACGTTTTGAGGTTTATCTCTGTAAAGATAAATTGAAAGTGAATATTGAAATCGATTTGAAAATCGTATATCAGTAGATATTTGGAAATATAAATTCACTATGGAATTTATAAAGGAAATGGAAACTGTTTAGAAAAATAAATATTGATTTATTTTTAAAGTGTGGAAATTTTATATCTAGTAAAGATATTTTTGAAGATGAAATAATTTGGAAAATTATTTGGAATCTGATGATGTTGCACATCTTTATTGATAGTTAAATAACCGACTATCAATAAGTACCTTGAATATGGTATTTGTTGTGATTGGATGAATTTGAATGCCACACTTATTTTTGAATAAGCGCTCACTATTCGGGTTAGCCGGGAAAGGACCATGGGGTCGTATAACCTATTCCGAATATGTGATACGTCGTTATGAATTGCATTCGAAGACCGGTGTTGAAGACCGGATATTTTTGAAAACGGAAGGATTACCGTCGAGTTACTCTACATCGGTTGATCTCCGATTTAGAGGTTTTATCACCCTTAGTGACGGGAAGTCCGGATGTGATTAGAAATTTATCCGGATATGCAAGCGCTTCGTGAGAAGTGCCTTCGGTTCTGTTCGATCCCGGAACAGACTTGTATGGATTGTGTGTCTGACGTTACAATTTGAGATATAAAGCTGATTTCTTTCAAATACATTTCTGTTGGTGGCGGAGAATTTATTCTCTTAGCTTAACACCCTTCTCTGAGACGTACGAGCTCAGAGGTTATGTAGTTGAAATTTATCAGCGATATACTCCCAATTTGGTAACGTGGCATACTGAGTGTTGTTGTGTGATGATCAGTGTTTGATCATTTGCGATATGATCATTTGTTTGATCTTATATCTTTGTGATCATAGGTTGATCATTTGTTTGACCCTAAGCATGGCTTTGTAGAAAGCGTAGCTTTGTGGACGAGACTTCGTCGAGCCTCACACCCCGGAAATGGTCGAAACAGGAAGGATGTAGCAAGGTTCTAGGGAGTAGCGCCCCTTAGTTTATGTCATTCCTTCTGGATAGATGGTATCATGGTATGGATCCCAGATACTTAACCTATGTGGTTGCTGCATTATTATTATTATGTGGGTTGTTGGAAATCGGGGATCCTCGGGAAGATCGGTTACGATCGGGGGATGGCATATGCGTGTCAGTAGTTACCTATTTTTGCAGAGGTAACCCGGCCTTGTGTTGGCAGAGATCCGGTTAGGTTCTCGGGTCGTCTATTCCAGGGACGTACCCATCGTGGCATAGGAAGTTCCTTGGCCTGACCATTTGTTGGAAATCCAAAGAAACAATACGAGCCTTGTACGGTTTTAGTTGTAGAACCTGCCATCTAATATGGCAGCTATAGCAAGCATACTATAATGGTACCTATGCTGGCTAAGATTCATATTCTACTTTCGAAATGTTTCTACACTATGCACTAAAAATAATATCCAAAATGATTTGATTTTGCGTAGTAAGCATCTTTGACTATCATAAGAAGAAATCTCCCCCAATTCTGCGTTTGCATTGTGTGTGTGGCGGGAGGTCTTATGGTAGTTTCATTTTCCAAAAGCATTGCGAATTTGTTTTATTTTCTTTGTGAAAAATAACTATTTTACGATCTCACACCAGTCACCATGACTGACCTGGAGTTTATTGTTTCCCTTCTAAACTCTGGGTGCCCACAAATTTTCCACACGGGCAGTCTAGAGTTAGGTTATCAGGATATTCTGGATATTCTGGAGCTTTGAAGATAAGCTGGATGACTAGACGTAGTATTTGTATCTAATAATATTTATTCCGATGTGTTCTGTATGAGGACAAGTTTATATAACTGTCCATTTCTGTATATTGACTCTGATTGATGTATGTATAAACTGATATAGTTCTTTGTTTTAAAAGACTAGTAATTATCTATTGTATATTGTTCCGCTGCGATATGTGAGATTCTGATATTGTTTTCTGTTCTGATGTTGTTCTGTTGTTTTTTTTCTTCTCTTTTTTCTTCTATCTTCTTCTTCTTCTACTTTTCTTTTTCTTAAAACCCCTCAGGGTTCGTATTTCCATGCCCCTTGAGTTAATCAATGGAGATTAGGGTTTAATCAAGGAGTACGGATTTGCGGGTCTTGACAGCGTGGTATCAGAGCATATGGTTAAGCGACAACCCTGCTCTGTTGGGTGTTACTCATTAGAGATAGAGTCAGTAGTACTCTAGAATGAGTCGAGTGATAATAGATATGAGTGTGTATTTGTTAGTGAATATAAAATTGTTTTGTATTGTGTTGACGTATCGGTTGATTGTTTATGAATTCTGGTCGGTGCAGTCTAGCTAACTGAAATCGATAGGGATTTCTAAACTCTTAAACAAGATAAACCAACACAGTATTGTTTTAAATAGGGTGAATGAGATAATTTTGCCCAAAACTATTTTTGTATACAAAAGAAATGATTTTCTGTAAATTATTACAGTATATGGTTGCATGGATGTTAGGAAAGTGATAATGTTGAAATGTTATCATTAAATTTGAAATTGAATAAGAAATTGAAATCATAACTCCAAAGTTAAGAAATAAATTCACATATGAATGAAATTTAAGAATGTAAATTATAAATGTGACTTATAATTGGAAGTAGAATTCCAGAGAAGTATTTGGAAATGTTTTGAAAAGAATTTGAAAATTTTGGAGATTTGAAAAGTTTAAATCATTTTTTTGATTTGAAAATGAATTTCGAAGGTTTTGAAAAGCATTTTTGGAGGAATGAAAAGCTCTAAACTCTTTTCGGTCGCTGGAAAATAACTTCGGTAATGACTGCAGCATCATCGATGTTCATTTTCGGGTTTCCAAAAGAGGAAATTGCTGCCAAATTATTTTAAATGGAAGTTTTTTGGAAATTTGGGTTTTGTTTTGGAAATTCAAAGGATAATTTGAATTGTTTTCAAAATGATTTTTGAAATGTTAGTAAGGCTCTGGAATACTATATAAAAATATTTATGAAATATTATTAAGTTGATAACTTATACAAATTGAATTTTGATAGAATAAATTTAACTTAAAAAGATGGAGTTAAAATAAAAGTAAGTATAAGTGAACAAATTTGAATGAAAGTGAAATTGAAAGTTGAAATTCATTTCGAATTTGTAAGCAATGAATTGAATTGAAATATGTGAATTGAAAAATGAATTAAAATTCGTATGGAATTTGAACTCCAGTTAAATATAAGTAGTTATAAACCAAGATAATGAATTGTAAATAAATTTTGGGAACGAACAAAAGAATAAAAACTGGAACTAATTTAAAATAGTATAGTTGTAAAGGAAAGTAAATCGATAAAAATTCAATATTCAGAATAGAAGATAAAATTGAATTCAAATAGAAATTTGAAATGCAAGATTGAACGAAATTGAATATGTAACTTTAATAGTGAAGTAAAAATGTATAAGCAGTTTATATTGAAAATTTTGCAATAAAATGTGCAAAATGATAAATTGAATGTTGTAACTAGATATTATGGCTAGTAGATATACAGGTATAAAGGAATTGGAATTTTGATTTCAAAGATAATTTGAATTGCTCGACAAAAGGTAAGTGTTTGAATTTCTATATGAGATTTGCTGATTTCTTGTCTAGCCGCTTGGCTTCTTCTTTTCTTTTTGAAATCTGAGAGTACGTAGGGACGTTTTGTAGTCGTACCGTATTAGCCGCGCAAAGGAGACGCTGGCGAAATTTTTCGAAAATTTCGGGTGTTAGAAAATTTTTGAGAAAATTTTGAAAGTTTAAAATTTGAATTTAAACTCGAATTTGAATTTTGAAGTAAACAATGTTGTTTGGAACTTATAATTGAAGTTGGAAACGAGTTGAATGATAACGAATCTTTAATAGAAAGATTTGTTTTGATAAATTTGATAAAACTATTGGATATTAAAAATAGTGGACGAGTTAAGGACCATTTTTCCTAACTTGTAATTTCGAGGACGAAATTATTTTAAGGAGGGAAGTTTGTAACGACCCAGAATTTTGAACAAATTAAATTGAGAATATTTAATTTATTATAAATATTTGAACGATAATTTAATTTGTATCCCGAATATAACTTTGAAACTGACGATTAAATTATAAAATTTAATCAATTGTAAGTTGAATAAAATTTGAATTTTCAATTTAAAGTTGAAGAAAAATATTTGGAAAGCTTTCAAAATTTATATTGATAATACTGAAGATAATAGAAGCTTCAGAATCGAATTTGAAATTGTTCTGTTCAGTTTTGAATTTATCGTTCGTATCAATATTTAAAAATAGCGTTCCGAGGCGCAGTCTCGGAATTCGACGAAACCAGTTCCATTGGGTCCGTAATATTGAATTATTACCGGATTTCAATTTTCGTATTTTTCAGAATTGTTGTGTGATCATACGATAGGTAAAACGCATTGAAAATAAAATCAAATTCAATTTAAATTTTGAAATTTAAATTGTTGCCGACTTCAGAAGTAAGGCGCACGATTTCTCTCTGCAAAACCACGTACTCAAGCCACCCTAGTCTCTGATTTGCGTCGACCTACTCTGTTAATCGCGTACTCTTGTCTCCCTTTCTTTTCCTTTTATCACGCAAGCAGAAAACAAAGAAAATTTTATCTTTCGTTCGAATTAAAACAATGGCCGACACTTCAAATAAATCCCTCTCCATTCTTTTAAAAACGAAAAGCTCTCTCGTTCAAAAGAAAATTTCTTGCTTCAAACAACAAATAATGGTCGCGCTTTCTCCCCAAAATCTCGTTCTCCCTCTGTTCGATTTTGAAATCGAACGCGCTAAAAAAAACAAAACAAAAGGGGGGAAATCATCTCGTTCGATTTCAAATAAAATCAAAGTCGCTCTGCTCGAGTTCGAAGGGAGGCGCTCGCAGGATCTAGGGCAGTGGCTTCGCGTTGGCATTGGCGCTCGAGCTGACGAGGTGATGGAGGAAGACATCGCGACAGCGATGTGAAGCAGGGCGTCGCAATGATGAGGCGCTGGAGGCCGCGGCGACAAGGTGAGGTGGGATCAATGGAGCCCAGGTTGGAGGGGATTCTCGCGATGGTCTTGCGTGAAGGCCGAAGTCAACGAGGGCAACGGCAAGCGTCGCTGGTGGCAACGATTCATGGCGTTGGGGTTTGGAGTTCGAAGTCGAGCTCGCGATGGATTTCTGATGGTGGTCGTGCGCGTGAGGGCCTGAGTTCTTCAATTTGCAGTGAGGTATATCTGCAGTTATCAATTTTTTTTCTTCATTTTTCAATTTAAATATATTATAGTAAATAAAAATTTGTTTAAAGTATTCTGTAAAAGAAGATTCGTTAGGAATTTAATTTATTGGATAAAAAGATTTATTTTAAAATAAGAAAATTTGTTAAAGAGAATTAGTTTGAAAGTAAATCATTGGATAATTAAAATTACTAAAAACGAAGTTGAATTTTAGTTAGATGAATTTATAAAAAGAAAATGGGTTTAAAGAAATTTAAATGTTGGTTAAATAAGATTATTAATTGAGAAATTGGTTTAGAACAGAACTATCAGGATTAAACAATTAAAAACGGAAACTGGTTAATTAATTTTTTCGAATATTAATAGATGCGTACAAATATTTATACAAGGTATAAATCAAGGAAGTCGAGTCGAAAAAGAGATGGATTGCAAATAAAAATCAAAGGTGAGATCTTTCTCACTCAAAATTAAATTTGAATTTACAGTTATTGATTGATGATTGCTATTGGATGTGATATTAGATATAGTAGGATATATCTATATATATATAGCAATATATACATATTGGCATATGTATATATTGGATTGATTGATTTCCCGCCTCGTATAGCGGATGAGACCCTATTGCACCGTTAGTAAGCGGATGATTTTTATAAAACCCATATACCGCGATATTCCACCTCGAAGTGGAATTGGCATTGTGCTAACATCTGTGGATGCAGGGAAACAGGTTGGAGGGATCCAACTGGATTCCTCACCAGTATTTATTTATTTACAGATATTGATGTATATTCTGTTATCATATTGATATATGATGTTTGTTGTTGTGATTGACTAATTGGTGCTGTTGCATCATCGGATTCAAGTTTTGAAGTTTAAAAATAACGACTTTTACTTTAAGAGGATTTTTAAAGTGATTTTTGAAAATATACGTTTTATGGAATTTTTGAATTGATTTAAAAACGTTAAAATTTTAAAGTTATAAAAGTTATAATTTTTAGTGAAATATAACCAAAGTGTCGTTTTTGAAATAAAAGTCGATTTATTTATAAAATGGTTTAAGTTGGAATTTTTGAATAACCTTAAACGATTTGTATAAAAAGATTTATAAAAATTGATATTTATAAATCAAATATTGGAATTATAAAACGAGTTTTTATAAGTGTTAAAAATGAAATATTTATGGAATTCATAAGTAAATGAAATTTATAGATTTATAAATTGTGAAGTTATAAAATGGATGAAACTGTCGAATAGGAGATTTATAAGAAATTAACTTATAAATTGGATTTTTGCCTTTAAATGGAATATTTATCGAATTTGTTAATAAAAGAGATTTATTAAATCAAAGTTGTTATGAATTATGAAGATGAATTTATAAAAGTTGTTTTATAAATTCGAAAATAAATCAAATTTGATAAATTTAATATAGAAAGTGATTAAGGGAATTTTATCCACGATTTTGGATAGTGGATAATTCTTGAAATATAAATGTGTAGAAAATATTGAAATTTGGTTAGTGAATTATATTCACGATTTTGGACAGTGAATATATTGTTAAGTAAAATGGATAGTTTAGGGAAAGTGACATTGAAAATGAAGTTAAACATTTTAAAGATGTTTTTAAAATGTATTATGCTATCGAAATCATAGATTTCAACATTCATTGTTGAAATAGACGTTTTCGAGGAATAAGGAAATGATGGACTATAACACTGTTGTTATGGTAAATGATTTCCGAAAGGAAATGTTTTGATGTAGTATTGGGATTTATATATCTATCAAAATCCGAATCCTTATACTAGTAATTTTGAGTCGTCGTAACGATGTTTTACGTAACATTCGTTTTGACTCAAATAAATGTTGTCAAAGTAAATGATTTCCTTAAAGAATGAAATATATACTTAATTTTGATTTAAGTATATAGAATATTTTCCAAGTGTTGAAAATAAAAGATTTGTGAAATACTTATTATTAAATAAGTAAGGAAATACTTTTCCAATATGAAATGAACGTTTTGAGGTTTATCTCTGTAAAGATAAATTGAAAGTGAATATTGAAATCGATTTGAAAATCGTATATCAGTAGATATTTGGAAATATAAATTCACTATGGAATTTATAAAGGAAATGGAAACTGTTTAGAAAAATAAATATTGATTTATTTTTAAAGTGTGGAAATTTTATATCTAGTAAAGATATTTTTGAAGATGAAATAATTTGGAAAATTATTTGGAATCTGATGATGTTACGCATCTTTATTGATAGTTAAATAACCGACTATCAATAATTACCTTGAATATGGTATTTGTTGTGATTGGATGAATTTGAATGCCACACTTATTTTTGAATAAGCGCTCACTATTCGGGTTAGCCGGGAAAGGACCATGGGGTCGTATAACCCATTCCGAATATGTGATACGTCGTTATGAATTGCATTCGAAGACCGGTGTTGAAGACCGGATATTTTTGAAAACGGAAGGATTACCGTCGAGTTACTCTACATCGGCTGATCTCCGATTTAGAGGTTTTATCACCCTTAGTGACGGGAAGTCCGGACGTGATTAGAAATTTATCCGGATATGCAAGGGCTTCGTGAGAAGTGCCTTCGGTTCTGTTCGATCCCGGAACAGACTTGTATGGATTGTGTGTCTGACGTTACAATTTGAGATATAAAGCTGATTTCTTTCAAATACATTTCTGTTGGTGGCGGAGAATTTATTCTCTTAGCTTAACACCCTTCACTGAGACGTACGAGCTCAGAGGTTATGTAGTTGAAATTTATAAGCGATATACTCCCAATTTGGTAACGTGGCATACTGAGTGTTGCTGTGTGATGATCAATGTTTGATCATTTGCGATATGATTATTTGTTTGATCTTATATCTTTGTGATCATAGGTTGATCATTTGTTTGACCCGAAGCATGGCTTTGTAGAAATCGTAGCTTTGTGGACGAGACTTCGTCGAGCCTCACACCCCGGAAATGGTCGAAACAGGAAGGATGCAGCAAGGTTCTAGGGAGTAGCGCCCCTTAGTGTATGTCATTCCTTCTGGATAGAGGTGGTATCATGGTATGGAGCCCAGATACTTAACCTATGTGGTTGCTGCATTATTATTATTATGTGGGTTGTTGGAAATCGGGGATCCTCGGGAAGATCGGTTACGATTGGGGGATGGCATATGCGTGTCAGTAGTTACCTATTTTTGCAGAGGTAACCCGGCCTTGTGTTGGCAGAGATCCGGTTAGGTTCTCGGGTCGTCTATTCCAGGGACGTACCCATCGTGGCATAGGAAGTTCCTTGGCCTGACCATTTGTTGGAAATCCAAAGAAACAATACGAGCCTTGTACGGTTTTAGTTGTAGAACCTGCCATCTAATATGGCAGCTATAGCAAGCATACTATAATGGTACCTATGCTGGCTAAGATTCATATTCTACTTTCGAAATGTTTCTACACTATGCACTAAAAATAATATCCAAAATGATTTGATTTTGCGTAGTAAGCATCTTTGACTATCATAAGAAGAAATCTCCCCCAATTCTGCGTTTGCATTGTGTGTGTGGCGGGAGGTCTTATGGTAGTTTCATTTTCCAAAAGCATTGCGAATTTGTTTTATTTTCTTTGTGAAAAATAACTGTTTTACGATCTCACACCAGTCACCATGACTGACCTGGAGTTTATTGTTTCCCTTCTAAACTCTGGGTGCCCACAAATTTTCCACACGGGCAGTTTAGAGTTAGGTTATCAGGATATTCTGGATATTCTGGAGCTTTGAAGATAAGCTGGATGACTAGACGTAGTATTTGTATCTAATAATATTTATTCCGCTGTGTTCTGTATGAGGACAAGTTTATATAACTGTCCATTTCTGTATATTGACTCTGATTGATGTATGTATAAACTGATATAGTTCTTTGTTTTAAAAGACTAGTAATTATCTATTGTATATTGTTCCGCTGCAATATGTGAGATTCTGATATTGTTTTCTGTTCTGATGTTGTTCTGTTGTTTTTTTTTCTTCTCTTTTTTCTTCTATCTTCTTCTTCTTCTACTTTTCTTTTTCTTAAAACCCCTCAGGGTTCGTATTTCCATGCCCCTTGAGTTAATCAATGGAGATTAGGGTTTAATCAAGGAGTACGGATTTGCGGGTCTTGACATATATTGTTTTAGATCTTTTCTTCAAATTATGTATTCAAAAAATTGTTTTCTTCTTATTTTTGTTACAATTTGTATGAATATGAATATAGTTTCCTTTATATTTTTAGAAGGTTACTGGATTTACTAATACATTGATATCACATAATCTTTGTTATTTTGTAAAATCTATAATACATAAAGCTTGACTATTTTTTATTCTTGAGTTTTCTTTTTACATCGACATTCATCTTATTTGTGTTCGTTTAGTATGATCATGACTTTCATTTCCTTCGTTTATTTTGTAGGTAATAATTAGCTTACTAACATATAGATATAAAATAATCTTAAACTTCTTATAATACAAAAGCGGTAAGTTGATCTTTTTATTTTGAAACTATTCTATTACATAAGAAAGAGAATATAGAACTCTTAGTATGCTTATCTTTCATTTACTCTCAGGTTGAATAGTGCATTTTCCTTAATTTTTGGTATAATTTTCCTTTTAAGCCACTTAAAAATTTTCCATATTCCATAAAACTACTATCATTAACATAACAATTAATGTTATCATTATTCCTTTTGATAAAATACTCTTATGTACGTTTATTATTATTATTTTCTGGTAAACTCATAATCATTATTTCTTTGTAATCTAACAGATATATCTTCCTCTTCTCCTTGTTATTATTACAATTTTTTCATTCCTCATTTGTTTTCTATCATTATTTTATATCCCTCCCATTTATTATTTTACTCATCAAGTTATCACTTCCCATATTTCAGTTTTATATGTATACTACAATTCAAAAAAAGCTAAAAAATATTTTTCCAATCTAAATCAACTTAGATATTCTATACAAATAGTTTTTTAGTCAGTTTGTTTAAATTTTTTTCTAGCTATAATTTGGTTGAATTCATCATTAGTTCTTCAAGTTCTATTCATCTTAAAAAATTATCATTTTATTCATGTTTTACAGAGATTATGTTTCTATTTGTTGCTTTCAATAGTTTCACTGATAAATTGTGTAGAAGCCTCCAAAATACTTGGCTTACTGATCTGTCAAACTGGATTTAAAGGTTTGAATTTATTTTATTACCTTTATTTTCATAATTTAAGGTTGAATTTTTTGTTTTAGCTCTAAATATACTATTTTAGATCTTTACTTCAAATTTTGTGTTTAAAAAATTGTTTTCTTCTTATTTTTGTTATAATTTGTATGAATATGAATATGGTTTCCTTTATATTTTTAGAAGGTTATTGGATTTACTAATACATTGATATCACATAATCTTTATTATCTTGTAAAATCTATAATACATAAAGCTTGACTATTTTTTATTCTTAAGTTTTCTATTTACATCGACTTTCATCTTATTTGTGTTCGTTTTGTACGATCATGGCTTTCATTTCCTTCAGTCATTTTGTAGGTAATAATTAGCATACTAACATATAGATATAAAATACAAGGAAAGTGTCACAGGTCCCTGTTTTTAATGTTGTTATAAGAAAAGTCCCTGTAGATAATAATATGTAAATTTAGTCCCTGTTTTTTGAAAAATAGAAAAAGGCAAGGTGTTTTGCATTTTTCTAACATAAAATGCAAGCTAGCTTGCAAATTTTTGACTATGAATTTTTTTTTGAAAATTTTGAAAATTTTAAAACTTTTGAAAAATTTAAAAAGCGCAAGTTAACTTGCGCTTTCTATCACTTTTTATCAGGAAAGCGCAAGCTAATTTGCGCTTTTATTTTGAATTTTTTAGAAATTTTTGAAAATTTTAAAATTTTTAAAAAATGCAAGTTAACTTGACGCTTTCTGATTTTTAAATTTTTAAATTTTTTTTTAAAATTTTCAAAAATTTTAAAATGTTTGAAAAGCGCAAGTTAACTTGCACTTTTTATCAGGAAAGCGCAAGCTAGTTTGCGCTTTTTGATTTTGAATTTTTTGTTGAAAATTTTGAAATTTTCAAAAAAATTTAAATTTTTGAAAAGTGCAAGTTAACTTGCATTTTCTATAAGGAAAGTGCAAGATAGTTTGCACTTTCTGATTTAGAAAAAAAACAGGGACTTAATTTACATACTCATTATCATAGGGACTTTTCTTACAACAACATCGAAAATAGGGACCTTCAGTGCAAAGCCCAAATACAAGGAACCTTAAACTTTTTATAATACAAAATAAGTAAAGTTGATCTTTTTATTTTGAAATATAAGTATATACAAAAATTAAGTTGGGAAAAATCTCACACTTTCTTACTATTTTAGGTTAAATCTTTATCATTATCAACTTGGTTTCCTTCATATTCTGCAGGTGGTTATTGGATTAATTAATACATCCATATCATAGAATTTTTTATCATTTTTATAATATTCTTGATATGTAATGCTGAACTATTTTTTAGTTCTCAAGTTTTATATTTACATCGAAGTTCATCTGATTTGTGTTTGGTTAGTACGATCATGAATTTTATTTCATTCGAATATTGTGTATAGCATAATTGTTTTACTAACATATGTATACCAAACAATCTTAAATTATGTATAATTTGAGACAATATTGAATTTTTGGAGACCTTATGGAACATAGTAGCAATTATCTTTTATTTTTTACAAAGATTGTTTGATGTTATATTGTTTTGATTTTATTTTGTAGAGATGTTAATAAACCATTATGAATTGAAGATGTGTAATAAAGAGTATTACGACACACGCTTTACGCGTGACAATAACATACACTTCGCGGGTAAATTGAATTTTTTACAAATTATGTGTATCAAACATATTTAAGAGAAATGATTTTCATAAATATTTAGGTATGTCTTTGCATTGAAATCATATGTAGTTATTTGAATTTTTATTTCTAAGTTGGAACATTTGATTTTTTGTTATCAATTAATAAAGAGCGAAAATGTGTAGGAAGTTTAACTTTTAGATCCGATTTTAAGTGACATTAAGTTTGGTAATATATGTAAAAGAGCATTTGATTTTTTTTTTAAATTTTTGCTAGATTCTTTTTTTAAGTGATATTAACATTAGGTAATTATCTATAGAGATACCTGTATCAATATTTTTGGGGTTTACAAATTCAATATTTGTTTGCTGAGTTCTTATGTTTATTTCATTTCTCATTCAATCTGAAGCCAAATACTTATCTCTCACCAATTTGAGTAAACACTTTGCAATTGCCCCCTCTAATTCTTTTCCAATCATAATTCATGTAACCATTGTATTTATTGTTTTGTCTTTTAGCATTCTTTTGTTCTTAATTTATTAATAATTAAGTAAGCGTATTTTTGTTAGTTCCCCATTCTTTTTCTATAATTTCGTCTTCTCTTCTCATTAATTTGCAAATTCATCTTCCTAAAACCCTATCTCCATTTCTGTTTAATTCAATCTTCTAATATGTTTGTCAATTTTGTCAATATTTCTAATTTCTATTTTCTCTTTTGATTCTCATAAACTATATTTCTTTTAAATCATTTAAGGAAACACCTTTTATTTTCTAAGAAACCATTGAATCAAAACCATTTGGATCTGCAATCTAGATGTTTTCATTTTGTAGGAAACCATCATCGACGAAGACGAATCAGGATGTTTTTTATTTAGTAACTTTCTTTTCATCTTTTCACAATTGTTAAAAGTTGTTTGTTGATTATTCAATTTCATCATTTTCAAAGTAGTTAAAAGTTGTTTATTTTTTTCATTTCTAAAGTTGTTTTCTTAGGAACGTTTTTGCATCAGATCTCCATGCTTTGGTTCTTTTCAGTAGATCGATAGGTAAATTTTCATTTTTAGACTATTATATTATAGTTTTAATCCTTATTTTGTATAAAATTCCCAGATTTGTCATAATCTTACTTCAGATTAGGTCTACAATTACACTACCGTATGTTCTAATTTTTAAACCTTTTTTCAACTTTTCAATATTTTTGTGTTCATGTTTGGTAATGCATGGTTGTCTCCTTGATTTTATTTACAATTTCTTCTAATATTGTAAAAATGTTTCATGTTACCTAAAAAGATATATACCTAATTATGAGTATCATAATCATAAAAGTAAAACAAAAGTTCATAATAAAGACATTTTAGGTGTGTTTTAAATATTTTGTTTCTTCTATGTCCATGATTTTGTCAGTATATCAATTTTAAACAACTCTATGTTATCATTTTCAAACCTTTTTCCAACTATGTCAATATTTATTTGTTCATGTTTGGTGATGGGTAGTTGTCTCCAAGATTTTATTTATAATTTCTTTTGTGATTGTAAAAGTGTTTCATTTTATCTAAAAAGAGATATATATATATATATCTAATTACGAGTATCATAATCATAACAGTAAAACAAAAAAGCACAATAATGACATCTTAAGTATGTTTTAAATAATTTGTTTCTTCTATGTTTGTGATCATGCCAATATCATCAATTTAATTGTCTAATGTAAAATATTTAATTTTGAATATTGAAGAAGTATTTCATGTTAGTTAAAATGGTGTGACCATTATGCATAAGTTTTTTAAAAAAAATATGCATATAAAAGGACTGTCCAGACATATATAGCAGTAGAGCCCTTACTATCTATCCTCATTTACAATTTTATTACCTTTGTAGCCTTATGTGTTATTATGAAAATTTTATTCAAGCTTTTTTTTTACCCTAACAATACAATTTCTTCTAACAATAAACTAATCAAGTATATTGTGTTCTACACAATCAAGTTTATGAATTTTGTGTTTGATTTTTTTGTGCTCGGTTTCTTTGTTCTCCAATAATGACATCTTAAGTATGTTTTGAATAATTTGTTTCTTCTATGTTTGTGATCGTGCCAATATTATCAGTTTGATTGTCGAATGTAAAATATTTATTTTTAAATACTGAAGAAGTATTTCATGTTAGTTAAAGTGGTGTAACAATTATGCATAAGTTGTTTATTAAAAATATGCACAAAAAAGGATTATCCACATATTTATAACAGTAGAGCCTTTATTATCTATCTTCATTTATAATTTTATTACCTTTGTATTCTTATGTGTTATCTATATATAATGAGAAAATCCTCATTTGAAGCTTTTGAATTATCTAAACTAACCTTTCAAACTTCAGGCCATGGAAGGGATATTTTCATCTATCTATTCCTTGTTTTTCTACACTGACCCACTATCTCACCGTTAACAAATATTATGGAACGTTTCCTCTTATACTACGTTGATAAATAGAATACAAAATAAGAGTAATCCAGCCACTTTGCTTCTTGCGTTTTTCATACATACCCAAAACTGCATCGGTAACTGTATCAACCACCACGCAATGAATGTCCATAACTCGACAATGGAAACTGCATTTGTATTCTTACTCTTCTATCTTTAGAGAAGATTTAGATGCTTTTTACGGTAAGCACTTTATTTATTTTCGTAAATTAATGCTTTCCACCTACCTAACTTTATCCAACACCCTAATTCTAACATCTACAGGAAATTTAAATTATTATGGTCAACCTGAAACAAGTGGGAAAGAAGAATTATTAAAAGAATCCACTCAAATCAACTCTTCAAATCTTAGATTAAAAAGTTCATGATGAGATTCCAATTTTGAAAAGGACATAAGGCAAATAGAGGAAGAGACTCATGATGAGTTTTGAAAACATCCTTTTGAAGGTGGAAACAGGTTAGATTCAGCTTTTAGAACAAGGATGATGATGCATTTAACGAGGATGCTTTTCTTGATGATGAATGAATGGGATTGATTTTAGAGTTATTTAAGAAGGTAACATCAGCTCTTTTTGCTAAAAAATGAATATGACATAAATCGGTGAATAGATGATTAATGGACTTTTTCTTAATTCTTTATATTTATGCATAATTGTGCTTGAATTACACTACTTCGGTTGAATTACTTTTTTATTTTTTCTCCATGATCATTTTTTCACTTTCCAAAATTAACTACTACTGATCTAGAATCATACTTAATAGTATGATAAGAATATTTAATGACTTGAATTAGGCCAGTACTTTTCATGAATTGTCCCAGGACAAACAATGCATATGCACTTGGACATCATATACATATGCCCAAGTATTTGTTATTTTTGTTCCTTATTATGACTCCATTGTTTAACAAGTTTAGCGGATATATATGGTAGGTGCGTCCATTGTTAAAAATTCATTGATCATACCTGAATATTTCAACTAGGCTTACTACTAGCAACATGGCTTGGCTTTGGTCTTGACCATGTCACATCTTCCATTAAGGGGCATAATGTCAAAATCAGTGTTGATGGAGCTGATATTGACAATGACGTGCTTGATGATGATGAGCTTCACATTGGGATACCTGAATATGAAGTGCATGCATATGTATCCTCTGTAAGTGAAAATAACAATTGTCACATATAAAATTAACTTTAAGGTGGAAAGAAGGTAGGAATATAAAATTAACATCAATGAAAGTTCAGTACATGATTTTAAAATAGTCATTTATTGTTTATTCGTATTCATTTCATTTGTTTATATATTTGTTGTAAATTTCATTTTGTTTATCTAAATTTATCTCAAAACCTGTAAAATCAATGAAGAGAGACTTGGAAACTACTTGCTTATACTATATTCGTCTTCCACAAAAAACTGTCATCTTCAAAGTTTTACTGGGAAATTATTTTAAATGCCTCACTAAGTGTTAGCTCGAGCCATTACATAAATTAGAGTAATGATTCGTCCCTTATTTGTTTTGGATGTTGAATGTAATTGGCTTATCATGTTTAAAACTATACAAAAAGAAGCGGCAAAAGTAATAATAGTAGAGATTACCAATTTTTTTGGTAAAGATGTTCGATGTGTTTGATCCCAAAAGTAATTTTCTATCGTCTTACATTAATTATAGTTTTCTTCTTTAGTTTCAATGTATAAGCCATTTTTAGTTATTGATGGTTCGTAAACGAATTTCTTATCAGGATAAATTATGTAGATTATTGCAGTTTTATCTACTTAATTTTTAATATATTTGTCATACAAATTAGAGGTATAATTTATTTTTTCCTATTTTTTTCAATGTTGATTTTAATTTATATATCAGGTTTAAAATAAATGAAAAGAAGTATTAGATCTAAATGTCTACAAATTTTTAAAGAAACAGAAAAGGCTGCAATGACAAAGCAAAACATTCTTTTTCGAAAAGATGTTTAATGAGTTTGAACTCAAAAGGTGCTACTTTTATTATTTTTCATTAGTTGTATTATTCACCTTGAATTTCCCTAAGAGTTATCCATGGTTACATGTGGATCATAATTGGATTTTCTAAACAATATTCATTTGTATCCTAATATGAACAAAAAATACTTCAAAGTCTTAGGAATTACATAGGAAAAATTACTAATGGTACAAACACTACTCATGTTGGGCATGTAACTAAAGTAGCATGGGCTATGCTTTAGATGAAAAAGTCTTCCATAACTATGTACTGTACCCATTAAATTGTTATGAAGACTGCATTAGCTGAGCTTTTGGCAAGGTTAAGAAGATCTGATAACAGGAAGTTGAATGTTCGGTTAAATGTTATATCCATACATGTCAGAGCTGAATGTAAATGGTGTAAGTGGAAATTTTATGTTCTTTTAAATAAAGTAATTGTAAAATGACCCTTACTAATGAAGTTGAAATTTCCAGTGTACATAATACATCTCAAGTGAAGGAATTTTGAAAGTAATGATACAATGCATCATATTTTTTACCTTTTGGGGTATACATCTTTTTTTTATAACGAAGCCAATCATTTTTCAGTGTGTATAATAGTTATTCTTATATGCCAAATAAATAATTATGAGTTTCTCAAGTTCTTTAATGATGCACCAAAACATAAAATAATTTCTATTTTCATGTGTTATAATTTTCAGTGAAAAACGAAGTTAGGTCATATATTTCTTTGTAATAAAAAGAAGTTAATGTGCATTTTTCTTTGCGCACGTCCAACAGACGTGTCATACGTACTAGTTATAAAAATTTATTCATGCTTTTTTGTTACCCTAACAATATAATTTCTTTTAACAGTAAACATATCAAGTATATTGTGTTCTACACAATCAAATTTATGAATTTTGTATCTGATTTCTTTGTGCTTGGTTTCTTTGTTCTCCTAACAAAACAGTATGTCCTATCTTTGTTATGGTTGTTCAAAACTTTTGGTTGTTTGCCTCATCTACTCAATTATTTGTTTTCAGATGTATTGTCCTTAGCGATAGTGTATTGCCAATTGCAATCATAGCCATCATTTGTAATTCAAAAGCAATAACCTATTTTCTTTGTTTGCAACATAAAATTTGGTTTGTGTTCCCATATCAAAGACAGTATTTTTGTATTTACCATGGCTTTTTATGTCCATTCAATTTTAATATTTCACTAAACCTTATGCTACTTCACCAATTATGTTCTTAGAATTGAATTCCTTCCTTTAATTAACTAAAGCAAATAATAATGACTATTGTTATGGTATGCTATTTTTGTCTTCCTAACAAATGTAGCAAAGATAAAGGAAACAAAAATTTTAGATGCATTAATTCAAATTATCCTATGTTTTCTTCACACTATACCAAAAATTTTGTTGATGTCAGTAACATGACATAAGAAGACAAAAAATTTGACCATTTCATTTAGAAATACTTATATTAATTTCTTAGAACTTCTCTAAATGAATTATATGATCTGATCCTACCTTATTACTTCATTTCTTCCCAAAATTTAAAGAGCAATTTTTTTGGAAGTAATCGTATTCTAATTAACTATTTTCAAATTAAATCCATGTTTTCTTTATAAATATAACATTTTCCTACTTTTTTGTTGTACGAGGCTATAAATTTGACAACCATATTTCACAACTGTAATTCAAAATATAAATTTTGATTAATTTTCATTTCATTAGAATTATTTTACTATTTACTACAACTTATTTTGCATATACATTTTCATCGTTTTCTATCTTTTTTATCATTTAGCGATACTTTACCATGATCTTGGAATTTATTTTTTGTTCACACTAAGACGATTTTATTATAAAGAATATGTGGAAGATGTATCATACTTTGAATTTCTTACTTCTTATATTTACTAGAAGTTGTGATATGTTGCCCTATGGCTTCCTAAGGTATTGAGCAAAGATATAACAAGTAAAAAATTTGACGTACCGTTGTTGTCTTTCAACCAAACTATACATTATTTTTTCTTGGATTTCTAAAGGACGAGTAACTATATTTGAATAGCAAAGCATAAGATTATACAACTAAAATTGTGCTAATAATTTTTCTACATTGTTTTATAATAGAATATTTGTTGTGCATTTTTTTTATAATTTATACGTTGTTTACAAACCGTCAATGTATGCTGATTGGAGGTAATTGACTGCTACAAGGTTAACAAAGTTGCTTACATATGTTTTTCCACTTACGTAGTATATTGGCCAGTTTATTTTGTTTTACCTTATCGGTTCATCAAAGTTACTTACATTCTGTCGTTATTATGAAGCAATTTTGCTTTTCGCTTTTCCATTTGCTACAACTGATTCAAAATACCATTAAGTTATAGTTATCATGGTATGTAAGGGTAAGGATTAGATACAAATATTATTGTATGGAACTTTATAGGTGAATTTATGTTTGGTTGTGTAGTATATGTTACACCTTGAAAACAATGAAGCTTTGTTGTGCTAATCACTATAATTGAAGGAATTTATTTAGATTTCAAGCATTAATTATATACATTATTTGAGATTGTGAATTTGAATGCATGATAAGAATCAATTCAATGTATGTTTCAAAAAAAAGTGAAACTATGTGTGGGTATCTAAGTTATCCAATTAACTTTGAATTTTTTACCTAATACATTAATTTCTATCTTCAGTCTACTTCGCACATTCTAATCACTAAGCGATGGTCCTATGTTTCAATGAAGCTAGTTTAAACTGTCATAAGTTCATTTCAATCATCAAATGACTTTGATAGTAAATATATATTAAAGCTTTAGAGGATTATATTTTTGTGTTAATATTATTTTTGGTAGTACGAAAGGCTGGGAAATAAATTTAATGCATTGAGTATATAATTTATTTTCTATATAAAAAAGTAAGGGAAAAGAATATATATTGAAATTTTAGAAAAGTTTACTAAGAAATGAGTTGAATTAAATGATCATGTTAACTGTCATTCAAAAAATATTTATGTATTTATAGAAACAAATATTCGATGGTAACACTAAATAAATATAGTTGCAATCCGTATGCTTATTTTTACTCAATTTTGAATTTTAAAAATCTACTTGATTTACACTTTCTCAACAAGGGTCGTCTTTTACACATTGATATGCTTTTCATATGATAATTAATATGGAGCTTGTGGTCTTTACAAAATTGTGTAACATTGGCACTGTTCTCTAATATCAAGCTTATCATTATGGTAAACAAATGAACATTCAATCCATTTGGGTTTAACCACGGGGACATGGAAGGATGATAACCTCTATCAGCATATGCTGCTTGGTCAATGATGCTACATTTTTATCCGAACATTGATTTTTATTCTTCATTTTTTTTATATGTATTGAACCAAATGATCATTCTGCTTATCTGTTATAATGCTGTAGACATTTGCTTTTATGGACTAAATTTAGCCTCGCTATACTTCTTTGTTCGACATAATTTGATATTCATGTATTTGATATAATTTAGATAACATCCTTTCATTCGTCTTTCAAAAAAATATTTAATTTGATGTAATTTACTTTTGACGCTGATATATTTGTCACAAGTTAGTATTTCCTTGATTGGAAATATTAGGTCATATTTTATTTTATTTTATTTTCTATTGCCCAACTAGTTATTATACTTTCAAATGAATTTGATGACCAACAATACAATTTATTATTTAGGTGCTAAAGAAATGCACTACCATAAATCTTCCTTATTTTGGAAGCACGTTAGACTTGCATCAAAATTGTTTGTGCATGAGCCATCGTGAACCATTCCATGCAATAGTTATTTTTTTAAGACAGCTCCAACATTTGTACTGAACCACTTGGGCCAATTGATATGTCAACACATGATAGCTCAAGAGTACAAGTGCTACATATGTATCACCTTGCTATATATCCCTTTGTGATGTATAGACTATGTTGTTCTAATTGTTTCTGTTTGATAATAGGGTGGACAGTACATTAGGTTAGTTTTTAAATGCCCCTATTGAATCGAAACCTATATTGTGCATGACATTTTCTTGTCCGACATTTAATAGTTGCACACATTTTTTTCACATTACTCTGATTTGAACATGATTTACAAATATGGTTTTACTAATAACGTACTATTGTATTTTCAAAGCTTTACATTTAACGCCGTGTGCGTAGCACAGGTTCGCACTCGTTTAAGTAAAAACGGAAAAAAGGAAAGACATCAGTTTTAGAGCAATTCGACCTCAAATCAATTGCTTACGTAGACTATTTGTTTATTTCAAAGACTCCTTACAATTGCAGCCACTTTTCGAAACAAAAAAATTCTAACACTCGTTGACAATAAAAAAATGATAGCAATTCGTGTAGGGAGATAAGATTTCAAAAATTTGGAAAACTCCTTCTTTCGTTGTTAAAAGATGGATATTTATTGTCGAATTCCTCCTTCAGAGTCGCTAACTTGCGGAAGAACAGGTAGAAAGTCAAGTCCATGTTTTCAAGCATGAAAACGAGCAAAATTCAATATAAGATTTTGAGATATTGAAAATATTGAGAAGTTTGAGAAAATCTTTATTTGATGTATAAAATTTATTACAAACTGCAGAGAAAATGAATCATACTCAATACGTAGAATATACAAGCTATTTATAACATATTTTGTATATCCACTTTGTATTTGTAAATTTATTCTCTGTCGTTTGATCAGTGGATGAACGGTTGAGATGAGAGGAGATTTATATTCTGTGATATATGAAACATCTGATACTCCATTTACTTCAATACTCCCCCTCAAACCCTACTTCAGCTAGGGTTTGTAAAATTTGTCCCCAAATTCACGACGATCTAATTTAAGCTCAAATTTGCTAAAATTTCTTTGCTCCTATTGAAGTTGAACACTAATCTGATAATATTGCACTCTTGTACATGATCTCGATCAGACAATCATCAATGAATTTCAGTTCGAAGTTCGATCAGACAATCTTCAACGAATTTTAGTTTGAAGTTTGAGATCTAAATTTCCTAAGAATAGTTGTCTTTATTGGCCTTCTGTTTCTCACTTTGAAGATTGCTTTCGATGTTGCTGACTTTCAACCTTTCCCTGAATCGAATGAAGTTTGCTTTTGACAATGATTTGGTCAGAATATCAGCATTTTGGTAAGTTGAAGATATGTAATTTACTTTTAGCTTTCCTTTGTTCACTTTTTCACGAACGAAATAGAGATCTAACTTCACATGCTTTGTTCTTGAGTGTAATACTGGGTTAGCTGTAAGATGAACTGTGCTTAAATTATCACACCATATAGTAGTTTTGATTTCTGCCTTAACTTGTAGTTCACCAAGTAGAGATTCTATCCATATTACTTCTGCTGTAGCATTTTCCACACTTCTAAATTCAGCCTCAGTGCTGGATCACAAAACAGTAGGTTGTTTTTTTGAACACCATGATATGGGATTTTTACCTAAAAATATGCAATATCTGGTTGTTGACCTTCTGTCATCTGGATCGGCAGCCTAGTCTGCATTAGCATAGCCGGTGATATTGATTGTCTTGCTTGCTTCAAGTGTTAGTCCAAAGTTCATGGCTCCTTTGAGATATCTTAATATCCTTTTCACTGCTTTTCAGTGTTCATCAGTTGGATTTTGCATATATTGACTTGCTTTATTTACACTGAAAGTGATCTCTGGTCTAGTGACAGTTGCATACTGAAGTGCACCAACAATGCTTCTATACTAACTGTCATTAGATATAGATTCTCATTTATATTTAGATAGATGTATATTGCTGACCTTGGAGTCGAAATTGGATTAGCTCGATCCATTTTGGTTTTATGTAGAATTTCTATTATGTACTACTTTCTTTGATTTAGCTGAATTGATGTGCTGGATAATCTTTTCACTTCAATGCCTAGGAAATAATTTAGATTGCCAAGGTCTTTGATTGTGAATTCTTGGTTCAAGTGCTTTGTAAGATTGTTGATTTCCATTTCACTATTTCCTGTAATGACAAAATCATCAACATATATCAGTACATAAACTATTATGTCTTTATTGAATT
Source organism: Allium fistulosum (assembly GCA_030737815.1). Taxonomy (NCBI): domain Eukaryota; kingdom Viridiplantae; phylum Streptophyta; class Magnoliopsida; order Asparagales; family Amaryllidaceae; genus Allium; species Allium fistulosum. The sequence goes on along the minus strand of CM060903.1, from coordinate 1,361,832,079 downwards.
GTGTAAATAGAGAGTTGTCAGATTTTGTTGGATTATAGCCCAGTCCAATCAGTGTTTCCTTTAGCTTTTCAAACCACACCCTTGGTGCTTGTTTTAGTCCATAAATTGCATTATTTAATTTGCACACAAGCTTCTCTTTCCCTTTTCGCTTGAATCCATATGGCTGCTCCATGTAGACCTCTTTCTGCAAAACACGATTTAAGAAGGCATTATTTACATCCAATTATTTGATGCTCCAATTTCTATGCAAGGCAATTGTAATAACAATTCTAATAGTAGTAGACAACACAACTGGTGAAAAAGTTTCACTAAAATCAAAGCCACTTTGTTGTGAATAGCCTTTAGCTATTAATCTTGCCTTGTACTTAGAAATTGAACCATCTACATTTCTTTTCAATTTATAAGTCCATTTGCAGCCAACAATATTTTTATTCTTTAGCATATGAACAAGATTCCATGTCTTGTTTCTCATCCATGCCTCATATTCTTCATCCATGGCTGTTCTCCAGTTTTTATTTTGCATGGCTTGATAATGTGTGCTTGGTTTCTCTATATCTAAGACTGCATTGTAAATTTTTATTTGAATATGCCACTTTTAGATCTAGTCATCATCTGATGACTGATCTTTGCTGTAGTCTATTGTTGACAAGTTCCCTCTGCTTCTTGTTGTGTTTCCATATCAGCATATTGTGAGTTATCTTGCGTTTGATGAGAAGTGGGTTGCACTCTTGTTCTTTGTTAAGATGTTTGATCAGGTACATGGGATGACTCAGTTTGTTCATCACCTTATTCAAGTCTAGACATAGTGTGTTGTAAACCTGAAGGGGGTTGCTTGATGGTTGATGTTATTCTAAAATGGTTCTCCCTGAGTGTGCACTATCTCTTCTGGTAGAACAGGTATTGGTGGTGGTGATTCTTTTGTGTTATACACTTTCTTAGTGGTCATGATATCTGATTCTTTAAAAGGAAAAACTTTTTCATTGAAAACCACATGTCTAGAAATGAATATTTTGTCATTTCTATCTAAACATTTGTACCCCTTTTGATTGGCATCATAGCCTAAGAAAGTACATGAGGATGACCTAAAGTTTACTGTGTGAGCATTATAGTGTCTAATATATGGAAAACATAAGCATCCAAACACTTTGAAACTTTGATAATCAGGACTGATACCAAATAACATTTCTATTGGACTTTTTAGTTTTAAAACTTTTGATGGCAGCCTGTTAATTAAGAAGATAGCTGTAGCAAAAGCATCTGGCCAAAATTTTAGTGGCAGTAAGTCCAGTTTCAACAATTTGTCTATGTCTTCTTTCAATGAGTCCATTTTGTTCTGATGTGTAAATGAATAGTCCCCCTTTCTTGAAAGTACTCTTTTAGTGGTAAGTACTTTGTCCCACCATCAATTTGTATGACTTTGACTTGTCAATTTGTTTGATTTTCTACTTGAGCTATAAATTGCATAACTGCATTATGAGTTTTTGACTTTGATTTAAAAAAGAATATCCATACATATCTAGAGAAGGCCTCTACAAATGATATATAATATTTATATCCATAATCAGTATATATTCGAGCTGGTCCCCACAAATCAGTAGCAACTAATTCCAATGGTTTATTGTATTGAGTTCTAGAGTCTAAAAATGGTAATTTATGACTCTTACCATCTGACAATATGTGCAGATATATGGTAAAGAAATATCATTAAAGGAGATGTTGCTATTATTCAGTACATGCTTAACAATAGTAGCATTTGGATGCCCAAGTTTACAATGCCACCTATCAAATGTCTCATCACAGTTTTCTTGTTGTTTGAATTCAGAATTATTACACCAATTTCTTTTAAAATCTGAGTTTATTGAGTTATCCACACTGAACTTGTACAATCCCCTACATTGTTTACCCTGCAAAAGTATTTCCTTAGTTAGGATGTCCTTAACTAAACAATAGTTTCGATAAAACTCAAAATAAACAATATTATCTATTGCAAATTGTGGCACACTTAGGAAGTTCTTACTAATGAGTGGAACTGTCAATGGATTGTTTAAGCACAATTGTCTTTTTCCCATAATGTATGACCTACCAGTGTGTGTAATTGCAAAAGCTTTACCATTACCTATGTGTATAGAATTCATACCTTTATACTCCTTATTTCCAAGGTTTAGATTGCTTAAATTGTTGGTGATATGGTTGGTTGCTCCTGAATCGGGGTACCAATCTTCATCTTGAATGTGATCAGGCTTTGCAATTTCAATTTGAGAGTTTCTGCCATATGTCTAATTACTTGATTCTTGCTGCATGTGTGCCATGTTTGCATTGTAGTTTGAATTTCTTTGATTGCTTGACCCCTGACTTGGAACATAGTTAAGGTTCAGTCTGAAATAACACTTTGTAGAGGTATGTCCATGTTTTTCACATATTTGACATTTTGATCTGTTATTGTTGTTCCATCTACCTCTTCCTTTAGGCCTGTTTGAATATCAATCCCTTTGTGTTGATTGTTCTCCTCTGTTATTGTTTTGACCCTTATTCTTGTAGTTAGCAACAAAGTTGGCAAAGAAATCTGATTCTTGTGGTTTCTTGATATCAATTTTTGCTTCATGTGATAATAGAATGGAGTGTACATCATCTATTGATGGTAGATTCTTTTGAGAAGTTATGTTTACTACTACCGCTTCATATTCATCACCTAACCCATTCAGTATTGTCATGATTTGTTCTAAATCTGAGACCTTTTGATTTGCTGCCTCTAAAGTGTCACAAATTGACTTTATCTTGAAAAGATATTCTCTCATGCAGTGACTATCCTTTTTGATGTTATGAAGTTGTGTTTTATGAAACATTACCTTTGCTGCAGATTGTGAATTGAAAACTTTTTCAATTGTTGTCCAAATCTCACTTCAGTTTTGCAACCTATCACATGTGATAGCAGATTTGCACTTATTGATGATAGCAGCCAAGAACATATAAGTTTGTCTTGTCTATAATGCTTCACATACTCTTCATTACTGATGATCTTGTTTTCTTGATTGGTGATACATTTTGGGGGAATTGGTATGGTTCCTTGAATGAAACCTTCAAGGCTATTGAATAGCAGTTTCAATATGTAACTTCCAAAGGAGATAGTTCTCTTCACTCAAATGGACTGTAACCAGTTGAATTTGCGAACTGATTATAGTTTTTACAGGCTTTTCAGCATCTGTTCCTGTTAAAGAGAGTTATTCTTACTGATGGATGTTGTAGAGTGTCCTTATTCCTCGGTCATGATGATCTTGAACTAAAAAATAGAACAATTAAGATTGCAAATCTTGATGGGAAATCAGAATCAAGAACTGCAATTATGGGCACAATCAGGTTTGTTGCAACCAGAAAGCTTAAATGATGATTATTCTGATAAGCTTTTATCGGGATGGCACTTTCTTTGAACTTGTGTTGATGATTTTGTTTTCTTGGTTCTGTTTTTCTGAATTTTGATTGCTGATCTTCAAGATTTGATAAAGAATTCTAATGCAGCCAGAACAGTTAGAAACTAGTGAGGCAATAGTGATTCTTTATTGAATCTTCTTCTCATATGATGATTCTAAACTATGATGATAAGAAAAGAAAACTCAAATGATGACTTTTTTGATGAGTTTTGATCGATGATACAAAGCCTAATGTTGTTAGGCTGCTGGCTCTGATACCATATAAGATTTTGAGATATTGGAAATCTTGAGAAGTTTGAGCAAATCTTTATTTGATGTATTAAACTGATTACAAACTGCAGAGAAAATGAATCATACTCAATACGTAGAATTTATAAGCTATTTATACCATATTTTGTAATGTTGGGCTTCAGTGCTGTTGCTGGCCCATGACCCATTATCCACTTTGTATTTGTAAATTTATTCTCTACCATTTGATCAGTGGATTAGCAGTTGAGATGAGAGGAGATTTATATTCTGTGATATATACAGCAGCCGATACTCCATTTACTCAATACTCAACATCCACAACATGTCAGTACTGACATGATCAATTTGGTGCCGACATGATTTTTGAAATTGCATCTTTGTTTTTCCTTCATATTTTCTCAACTCTTCAAACTTATAGTTTTCGATGACAAAATTAGCTCTTCAAATCATGTTGGTACCGACATAATTTGTCTTATTCGAGCCTTTGTCTTTTTCTTCAAAGTACAAGACAACTTCATTCATAACTCAGAAGTGGTTTCCCTTTCGTCAATTAAGCCGGTACCAACATAATCAATGATGTTGGTAGCAACATGATTTCCTTATGTAATTCTTGTCCAACCCTCTCGTGCTCCATTTTTTCGTCATTGTAGATCTCTTAAGACTCTTGATCCATTTCTTCATCATCTTAAAGTACATATCAGTCACAATGTTACTTGGTTCAAATGCTGGATAACACTTGCTCCACAAAGTATGCTTTCATGATAACAAAGCATGCTTTGGGTCAAGAAAAGCTGTAGATTTCCATCTGCAAAGTTGGAGCCATCGATTTCACGGAAGCAACACCGTCTCTTGATCGAGTAGATCCTTGTCCTTTTTCTTCTTTCCTATTTTTAAACGTGAAATGAAACATGTCTATGCCGACCCGATCATATCGATACCGACATGAATTTCCAATTTCATATAAAAGTGGTATTTAGAAAAAGTTTCAAAGTCAGTATTATATTTTAGAAAATCTATTTTCTTCAATTGGCAAAATTTTATTTTCCATCACCTCGACCTATTTTGCTCCATCGCCGCTGACTTCAGTGCCGCTACCTCATCCATTATTGTTGACACCTGGACTACCCTACTAAGTCATCACTGACTAATTCCGATCAAAATTCAACTAGATCCAAACTTTAAGTCGAGGTAGGTTTCGATTTTGTTCTTAGCGCTACCATTTTCGCTACCACTGTCATGTCATTACCTTGCTGTCATCTCCGACAATGCAGCCACTTTTGATCTATGCTTACAGTCAAATCGGCTACTCTCCCCGACCATCCTCTTTTTCCCCTCGACAAACTCATGGCTAACTTCGGGCATTACCAGGAGAAATCATGGCCTACTCTAGTTTTACCAAGGAGAACTCGTAGCCATTGTTGTGTTTGTCAAGGGAATTTGGAGTCGATCGCACTGATATGTTGTGATGGTTTAAGGAAACATGCCCGAATTTGTAAAATTACTCTTGAACATGGATCAGATTTCTCAGCTTTGATGAAGTGTTTTTAAGAAGTCCTCTATTGAACACATTCCAACGTCCAATAAATTCAAGCATTGATAGTTTGAATCAAATAGCACAATCTTGCGATGCTGCAAAGAAAGCTCAATATTGCTCCGGACAATGGCTCTGTTATCGTGCATTCAATTATAACAGGTAACATTCGACACACAGTACCATAGCATGATAGAGCTTGTTTTCCAACACGAGCGGGTAATCCAAACAGTGTTCACGTACACCGTGCCATGGACATAGGACACAAACTGCATAGATTGACACATTGCACTGCCTTGGTCAATGTATGGAATCCAATTGGTTAACATAGGTCGACATCTATTAGATTGTATATTGGTTACGTGGAATTTAATCAAAATAAAATGTCAAGATAAAATATACATAACCATATACATCATAATTCTTTTTAATATAAAATAGCCGACCATCAACGATTTTCTCATCTTCAAACTGGCACCAGCCCCTCTATTCCTCCGTAAGCAAGGTAATCCTCTGCCCTAGCATCTAAATCAACTCCATCAAGAGTAAAGTGTTCTATATGCAAGAACTCCACCTTCAAGAAACTCCTACGGTCAAACCTTGCGGTATATCCTTTTTGAGGGAAGTCCGACCCATCCTTATAATCTTGAACAATCCTCCACAAGCCACGGGCACTTGGCTATCTGCTAAAGAACTGAAGACCATCTACATAAGACACAAGATTCCCAATGATGTGGTCCTTCTTACTAAACTCCCTCAAAGGGCTCATTACCTTTTGGTAGGCTAAACTGCTTACAACAGATATGCGTGCCTCTCTAAAGTAGTGCCACATTCAATGAGTTTTTGAAATCTTTCTCCAATAACTAGTGCTAGCTTCGATTCAAATACACTCGATTGATTATGCCAACTTAAGCTCTCTTTACATCATCTTCAGGATGCACTAAGGTCAGTCGCCTACGTTTGAAGAGCTCCCTTACTTTCTTAACCTCATAAGGAGACAAGGGACATCTTTATTGTTAATAATCGAAGCATTCAACAGCTGTAAGGTTTCTCGGGAGCTCCACAACAAGAGGGGTTACTTCTAAAGCGAATGCTTCTTCGTTCGATGCCCCGAAGGCTTCAATGGCTTCTAGTTGTCTAGCCGTAAGCTTCTTCATTAAATATTTTCATCCCACTTAGGTCTTCTTCACTCAAGCGATAAACACTTGTTTTATATCCCTAACAGATATCTCATGAACGAGTTCCAACTCAAGCCTTAGCCAATCTTTTGGAGTTCTTAAAGGGGATCGGCTTAGAATTGAGGGATACCTCCTACGTCCTTAACAACTCCCGTTAGCATCAATATCAACTTCTATACAATGGAAGGAGTGCTCAGCGCAATCAGTTCGAACTAAGGCATCTCGAGCTGCTGGTGGTCCTTTACATTCCGTAGAGTCATCATGGAACTCGAAGAGGTTCCCAGCTCTGACGATGATGAACAAGGGAATGAAGGAGATCAAGGAACTGATGAAAATCTAGAAGAGGTGGAAAAGAATAGAGTGTTGGATCTAGGCCAACCCGCAGTGGAGTGATTGGGTAAATTTCAAAAAAAGTTCATTATTGGATCTTTAATAGGCCTATGCAGTCTAAATTCATTTAGAATTTCTCTAAATTTCTTTTAAATAAAATTAATATTTTAATTAAATTTATAAATGATGTTTTATTTTATATAATTTGTATTATATATGTATATATTTGAAAAAGTGTACTATATATATATATATATATCTTTGTGTGTGTGTGTGTGTATCATACACATATATGTGTGAACGTGCACGTGCAATATGATAACATGTCATGGTTTGACATGCCTATGTATAGGTATTGGGATTTACACTAAAATGGCCATGTTAGCCCCTCATGTATATAAGTGGATTATAAATACGTATATATGTTTGCATCAAGATATAATGTAAATTAAATTATGTAAAATATAATTATATACGTGTGTGTGTGTATATATATATGTATGTATGTATATACCCTTTGAAATATCAATTGTAAAACAATTAACTTAAAGCATTTATAAAATGTGTGTGTGTGTCTATATATATTTAACTAAATAATAGAATTACTTTTAACCCCCAAGGTGGTGTAGTGGTTAGGACATGCGGCGCTCACCTTAAAGGTCGATGGTTCAATCCCCACCAACTACATAACCTTGTGAATTACCTGAAGCATGTGTTGTGGGTTCGGTGCATACTTCCTTAGAGTTTACAAGCAAAGCTTGGTTCTCTAGGTCTTCAAAAAAAAAAGAATTAAAATTGTTTTATAAAATAATTTTGCGAATATATATATATATAATATGAAATGAATGCCGAATAATTTTTTTAATGAATTTGTATATAAAATATATATAAACACTTAATTATTTGCAATTATATGTATTAATATAAATACTTAAAATAAAAATTATATATTAACATATATTTGCTGTATGGTTCTCGACTAGGTAATTTTTTCGATTTTGATTTATTTTATTATTAAATATTTATTAATTTTAAAAATGAATGGAAAAAATGACATTAAAATAAAAAATAAAAAAATTATTTCCAAACACATATTAATTAAAATATATTGCATAAAATTTTGTACAAATTTTTATTGTTTATAAACGTGTGTATATATATATGCATATTTTTAATTTCATTATCTATTTTAAATTAAGTAATTAAATTTACACACACACACACACACATATATATTTATATTATATCCAAAAAAATAAAAAAAATTATTGCCAAAAAGCCTTTCTAACATAAATAAAATTTTGTAAAGTTTTAAAACATATAGTTTAGTTGTTAAAACTTTTAAATAGGTTTATTATTTGAAATCACTTAATATTATTATTTTGATTTCGACATTAATAAGAATTATTTTTATTCCAGGCTGAGTGCATGTACAAGCAAACATGCATAAATTTTACATATATATGTGTGCATGTATGTATGCGCTTATATACATAACAATCAACATGTGACAATCCATCGATATACTGATTCATGATATATCTAACTAAGCAATATATGGAAAAATGATCATATAAACATTTATGTACGATAGTAAACCAAAAAAGTACCTTTCACTAAAGGCTAAAGCTCGCATATTGAAATGAAAAAATAAACTCCTTGAATCCAACTCCAATGCTGAAGTTGCTAGCTTCAAATTGCTTTGACAATGACGATCGAATCGACTGTTAATTTGAAGTTTTGATGTTTGAATTTTGGAGCTATGAGAGGGTGTAGCCAGCATGATAATGCAGCAAGGATGGAGTGCAAAAGTGTTTCCAAAGTGCGGGATAGAAAGATTATATAAGAGAGACTAGGGAGTTAAATAAGGATCAAGATCCACTTATTTCTCTTACCATTTCTCTCTCTTTTGAATTCAAAATTCCTACTCTTTACCATCATATGACCGGCCTCGAATGATGCCATATAACAGCCTAAACCATGCCCTATTTGGGCCTCAAAACTATTTTAACCCCGAACGGTATTTGTTGCATTTAAATCCAAATTATATGCATATTGATATCGTATATCGATTAGCGTTTATATAACTATTATCTACATCACTATTTAATTTTTTTTAAATCACATCAAATAAAATTTCATAATTAATATTTAATAAATATTAATTAATTTAATTAATTTAATTAATTTTTAATAATTATGATTGAATTGAATCGGATGGTAACATGAGTATTCAATGTTTTAGTTCTGTGACTCTTAGTTGTAAATTTGGTCAGCGATTAATATCGAACAACTCGAATATTAATGTTGACACTTTACTTAGTAGACGATGTAACATTATGAACAAAATTATCATTTACATGGAATTAGATTAGAAAAATCCAATTTTACTGTACTTAGCGCTACCTAGTAGCGATGATTATCAACACCACTTCTCTTTATTAAAACCATATTACTTTGGACTTATGGAATTTTGTAATGGTCTAAATTCCAATATCGTCCATATTCAAGTCTATAGTCCAACAACAAAGTCCTTGGAATAATTTTTTTGAGGATACAGATGTGTAGTGTGCGACTACTCAGCCAAGTTCAAATTTTAAAAATAAAAAAGTCTTCCAATCAACATGCCTGATCGGTGGCAACTAAATGAGGTAAGAATAGAGTTGGGTGGAACAGGTCATGCCAATATAGTAAATTATAAGCAACATAATACACATAAGCAGCAAAATAGAGCAACTAAACAAAAAAGCATAGCACCGCAAAAGAGAGCCTTCTCCAGCAACCAAAAAGCTAAGCATGTACAGAGCTAATTAACGTCAAAAGGGTCGACATCACTAGGAAAGAAAGCTTGGACTGCGTCACAGCTGTTGACGGACTCATTGTCTAGATCGAAATTGCCCAATCTAATCTGAAGTGGGAGGGAGCTTCGACTTGTCAAAACAAAGGAAAAATGTAAAATCTTATGGCATAATTTTAGGGGAGGACACGTGTGGTCATTAAAGCATCTTGCATTCCTCTCAACCCAAATAACCCAGTTGAAAGCTAAAAGGAGAGTGTCAACTTGTTGGGAGTTACAGTTATATTGCTAATGTTTGAATAAAGAAGAAAGGGAAGGGATCATGTGGAGAAGATGAGCAGGACAAGTAACCCAAACATAGAATGCTATATCACAATCGAAGAACAAGTGGTTGACACTTTCAGGGATGGAGCAACACATAGGACAGATGGGATCGATGTTGAGGCCTTTACGGATTAGGCGGTCTTTAATGTTAATCTTTTCATGAACAAGGAGCCGCATGAGGAACTTAACCCTCAAGGGGACCTTACAGTTCCATAGCCTGGTGTCAAATTTTGTGACACTATATGATGGAGAATTGAAGAGGATGAATGTAGCTTGATGTCGGAGAAGACGGTTCGCAAATCGGAGTCCAGAGGAAGAAGATAGGAGGGAAAGAAGCTGGTGCTGGTTTGATGTTTGAGGTTAGATGTCTGGCTGAGAGGGCCAGACGTCTGACGAGGTTCAGGCTATCTCCCGAAACATCCTGTAGACGTCTGGTCCCTCTGGCCAGACGTCTGGGCCTGTCTGTTTCAGCCAGACTGAACCTGGCCTCAGACGTCTGAGGTCAGAGGTCAGAGGTCAGACGTCAGAGGCGGTGTTAATCTGTTTTTTCCTGGGCCGGGTTTCTGAGCTGTTTTGTGATTTGTGAAGGGAAAAGTGGTCTTTCGCCAGGGTTTTCTCTATTAGTATATATACTCTCTTCAGGTCTGATAGAAAGGGAATCAAGCAATCTAACCTAGGGTTTAGTCCTCCATTGATTAGGGTTTTAGGCAAAACTCTATTTCTTCAATTCTAATCTCCACAAACATTGATTCTTATTGAATAGATCATTGTAATCAATCTCTTGTACTCTTCTCTTTTGGTGATAATAAAAGATCTCTCTCAAAGTGGATGTACACTAACGCGACGTTAGTGGAACCACTATAAATCGGCGTGTGATTTATTGTTTCGTTATTGCTTATTATTCTCTATTGCTTGTGGTGTTATTGTGATCGTGTTCGGATTTGGTTTTATTGAATTCTTCGAGTGTTTGGTGTTTTGCACTATCTATCACAATCTAGCTTTTCCGCGTGCATTTGGGGATTTTAGTTTGAGCGGTCTCAATCGAAATCCACCATAACATTTGGTATCAGAGCTATGGAGTTGGTAGGTGGTTGTTGAAATGCCAGAAACGGATACCTCTGAAAATTCAATGGTTGGTCCAAGTAGTATAGTGCCGTATGTACGTGGGTCCTATGTCGCGTCGGGATCGCAATTGGTAATCGACAAGTGGAATGGCAATAATGATTTTGAAAAATGGCAATGGAAGATGAAAGCGATTCTAAGGAGGAATCAGGTACATCGAGTAGTGTTTGATAAACATTTGTTGCCGGCGGACATCTCGGATGTCGAGAGAGAGGAAATGGAAGAGTGGGCATTTACTACACTTCAACTTGCAATGGGAGAGAATGTGATCTCCGAAATTAGTGGTGAAACCACCGCTAAGGGAATTTGGGACAAGTTGGAAGAATTGTATATGAAGAAGTCTCTAACTAATCGTTTGATCTTGTTGCGAACGTTTTTCACCTATAAGATGAAAGAAGGAACTTTGCTAAAGTCACATTTGAATGTGTTTGATGATTTTCTTATGAAGATGAAGGCAGTAGATTTGAAGATTGAGGAAGAGCAAAAGGCGATGATATTGTTATGTTCATTGCCGGACCGTTATACGGGTTTCTCAAATAGTTTGATCTATAGCCGGGATACATTGACGTTAGATGATGTCAAGACGGGTCTTCTTAGCGAGGAATTGAGAGATCAAATGAAGGAGTTGAGTGTTGGTGGTAGTAGTGCCGGTAATGGTCAAGGTTTGTTTACGAAGAAGGAAAGATATGTGAAGAAGGACAACCGGGGGCGTTCTAAATCTAGGAATCTCGGTTGGAGAGGAAAATCAAAGGAAAGGAAAGGCAAGTGCTATATTTGTAAGAAACACGGTCATTGGAGAAATGAATGTCCGGACAAGGAGAAGGATAAAAGGGAAGTAGCATCTTTATCTGTAGCGGTGGAGAGAGGTGTTGGTGAGGAAGACGTAGATGTGTTGATGGCGGTAGCATCGGATGTTCCCGGTAGTGAGTGGGTGCTCGACTCGGGGGCGTCGTATCATATGACGCCTAATAGGAATTGTTTTTCTTCTCTTGTTGCTAAAGAGGGAAATTAAATTATTATGGGAAATGGTGCTATGTGTAAGTCTCAAGGCATTGGTTCCGTGCAAATTCGAATGTTTGACGGAGTGGTTCGTACTCTCACTAATGTACGCTATGTTCCGAGACTTCAGAAGTCTCTTATCTCTGTGGGGCAATTGGATTCTCTTGGATGTAAGATCACTATTGAGAGTGATTGTTTACGGGTTTCGAAAGGGGCACTTGTGGTCATGAAAGGTGCTAGGGCTCATGGTGTTTATTTGCTTCGTGGTGAGACCGTAGAAGGTGAAACTTGTGTAGGTGTTGATAGTTCTCGTGGCTTGGATGCGACAAGGTTGTGGCATTTGAGGTTGGGTCATAGCTCGGAGAGGAGTTTGGAGATTCTTCGGAAGAGGGAGATTATCAATGGTGAGAGCTTTAACAAATTGGAGTTTTGTGAAGAGTGTGTCTTGGGGAAGCAAACAAAAGTATCATTCGGTGAAGGAAAACATGATTCAAGAAATGTTCTTGAGTATGTGCACACGGATGTATGGGGACCGGCACCGGTATCTTCTTTGGAAGGAGAAAAGTATTATATTTCCTTTATAGATGATTTTTCTCGTAAAGTTTGGGTGTATGTAATGAAGGCTAAGTCGGAGGCATTTGCAAAGTTCAAAGCATGGAAGGCTCTTGTTGAGAATGAGAGTGGTAAGTCTTTGAAGGTTCTTAGGTCCGACAATGGCGAGGAGTATGTTTCTGGAGAATTCTTAGAGTTTTGCAAGCATCATGGGATTCGGAGACATTTTACTACACCGGGAGATCCGCAATCAAATGGAGTTGTGGAGAGGATGAATCGTACTCTACTAGAGAAAGCTCGATGCTTGAGATTGACATCGGGTTTGTCTAAGGGATTTTGGGCTGAAGCTTTGTCAACCGCGGTGCATATTATTAATCGAATTCCGTGCTCGGCTATTGATAACAAAATTCTAGAGGAAATGTGGAAGGGAAAGAGTATTGACTTGAGCTATCTTCGTGTCTTTGGAAGTCCGGTTTATGTGCATGATCCGGGTAATGATAAGCTTGAACCAAGAGCTTTCAAGAGGGTCTTGCTTGGCTATACGGATGGAGTGAAAGGCTATCGGATTTGGAATCCAGAAACGAAGAAGGTGACAAACTCTCGTCATGTTACTTTTGATGAGTCGGCGTTGTTCAAAGAGATTGAGAGCTCATCGGAAATTCTGGTCTTGGTTTGTGATGAATCAAAGGAGAAGGAAATTATTCCACCATTTCGTCCCAGTGGTAGAGGAGGTAGAGTAGTTGAAGATGCTTGTGAAGAAAACGCGTTTGATGTTACATCACAAAGTCCACATGGTGCCTCTAGTAGTGTTGGTGATGTACACGAGCCTGGAGAAGTTTCGGTTCAAGGTGGAGCCGATAGGAGTTTGGGTGAAAATATTGCTACTCGGGTTGGGCGTCGTCCCATAAGACCACCCGAAAGATATGGTGATTGGAACTATCTTAGCTTTTATGATAAGTTGGACTATGCGCTTCATGTAGTCCAAGATGAGCCTTTGGACCTTGACGACGTCATGAATTCGAGTGATAGCTTGAAGTGGATTTGTGCCATGGAGGAAGAGATGCAATCATTAATGAAGAATCAAACTTGGAGTTTGGTTCCGCTTCCTAAAGGAAACCGTGCTATATGGTGCAAATGGATATACAAGGTGAAGGACGATGGAAGATACTAAGCTAGGCTAGTGGCTAAGGGGTTTGCACAGAGAAAGGGTATGGAGTATGATGAGATATTCGCACCGGTCGTGCGCCATACCTCCATACAGATATTACTTGCCATAGTTGTTATTCACGACTTGGAGTTGGAGCAACTTGATGTGAAGACCGCCTTCTTGCATGGTGACTTGGATGAAGACATTTACATAGAGCAACCGCAAGGTTTTGTTGTAAATGGTAAGTCAAATATGGTGTGCAAGTTGAAGAAATCACTATATGGGTTGAAGCAATCACCTAGACAATGGTACAAGAGATTTGATCATTTTATGCTTGAAAATGGTTTCAATAGAAGCGTCAAGGATGCTTGTGTGTATTTCAAGAAGTTGGAAAATGATTGTTGGGTGTATTTACTCTTGTATGTGGACGACATGCTCATTGCTTCGAAGGACAAGAATGAAGTCAACAAGTTGAAATTGCAATTAAAGTCGGAATTCGAAATGAAGGACCTTGGAGAAGCAAAGAGGATATTGGGCATGGAGATAGAAAGGGATCGAAAGCGTTTTTAGTTGAAATTGACTCAAAAGCAGTACATTAAGAAAGTGCTTTGCCGGTTTAGCATGGAGAATGCAAAGGTGTCAAATACAACTTTACCTTTGCATGTGAAGCTTTCGAGTAAAGGGTCACCTATCTTGGAGAGAGACAAGGCTTATATGGCAAAGGTGCCATATGCAAGTGCGGTTGGAAGCTTGATGTATGCTATGGTGTGTACAAGGCCCGATATAGCAAATGCCGTCGTGGTGGTTAGTCGTTTTATGTCTAATCCGGGAAAATCGCATTGGGAAGTTGTGAAGCTTATATTAAGATACCTTAGGGGTACGTCATCTCATGGTCTTGTTTTTGGCGGTAGTGGGAAAAGGAGTTGCAACTTAGTTGGTTATTGTGATTCGGACTACGCCGGTGATAGAGATAGGAGAAAGTCAACTTTCGGTTATGTCTTCACACTTGGTGGTAGGGCCATAAGTTGGAGATCTAGATTGCAGACCGTAGTAGCTTTATCCACTACGGAGGCGGAGTTGATAGCCGCGGTAGAGGCGGTGAAGGAAGCACTCTATTTGAAGCGATTGTTGTGTGACTTGGGGATTGAACACGATAGCATTAATGTTCAATGTGATAGCCAAAGTGCTATTCACTTGGCGGAGAATCTGGCATTTAGCTCACGGACTAAGCATATAGAAGTGAGGGAGTCATTCTTGGTAGCCATGGATGAGGATAAGCAAGTATATCTTCGAAAGGTGCACACAAAGGAGAACGCGGCGGATATGTTCACTAAGGCATTGCCGGTTGGGAAGTTCGAGCATTGCTCAAACTTGATTCGCTTGGAGAAGTGCTAGGTGCCACGGGGTGGCACGGTTGAGAGAGATACTAGTGTAGATGAGGAAGAGTATTGGTATGAGATTGTCGTTCTATCTTCTTGGTGTAGTGCTAGTGTACGCTCCTAGTGCTCTTGTCTTTGGTGAGACGGTGTTTGAATGTTTTCAACATTTCATTGGCGGGTGGGGGCTTTATGCCTGAACTCGTTGATGGAGTGCAATGGGGGGGTGGCTTTGCCGGAACCCATTGGGGAAACATTCACGTTTGGTTGAAGGTAGAAGTGTTGGTAGTTGGAGCTATCGGTTGTTGATGGTATAGTACCATTGGTGTTGGAGATGGATATAGTGTCAAGGTAGAGTGTTAAATTTTGTGACACTATATGATGGAGAATTGAAGAGGATGAATGTAGCTTTATGTCGGAGAAGACGATTCACAAATCGAAGTCCGGAGGAAGAAGATAGGAGGGAAAGAAGCTGGTGCTGGTTTGCTGTTTGAGGTCAGATGTCTGGCTGAGAGGGCCAGACGTCTGACGAGGTTCAGGCTGTCTCCTGAAACATCCTGCAGACGTCTGGTCCCTCTGGCCAAACGTTTGGGCCTGTCTGTTTCAGCCAGACTGAACCTGGCCTCAGACGTCTGAGGTCAGAGGTTAGACGTCTGAGGCGGTGTTAATCTGTTTTTTCCTGGGCCGGGTTTCTGAGCTGTTTTGTGATTTGTGAAGGGCAAAGTGGTCTTTCGCCAGGGTTTTCTATATTAGTATATATACTCTCTTCAGGTTTGATAGAAAGGGAATCAAGCAATCTAACCTAGGGTTTAGTCCTCCATTGATTAGGGTTTTAGGCAAAACTCTATTTCTTCAATTCTAATCCCCACAAACATTGATTCTTATTGAATAGATCATTGTAATCAATCTGTTGTACTCTTCTCTTTTGGTGATAATAAAAGATCTCTCTCAAAGTGGATGTACACTAACGCGACGTTAGTGGAACCACTATAAATCGGCGTGTGATTTATTGTTTCGTTATTGCTTATTATTCTCTATTGCTTGTGGTGTTATTGTGATCGTGTTCAGATTTGGTTTTATTGAATTCTTTGAGTGTTTGGTTGTTTTGCACTATCTATCACGATCTAGCTTTTCCGCGTGCGGTTGGGGATTTTAGTTTGAGCGGTCTCGATCGAAATCCACCATAACACCTGGGATATGAGAAGTGTCTACCAAATTCATTGAGGCGGTGTAGAGGGAGCTAAAAGAGAATTTACCACTGGATAGAAGGCCCTAATAATAGTGGTCTAGGAAGGAGGAGGAGGGATGGTTGTGATAGCAAAAGTTGGATCTGGGTGAGAGCAGGGCCAGTAAAAGTGTGGTTGGAATAGAAACTACTAAGCCCATGGCTTATAGCGCACTCAGGAAGAGTGGGTGGTTGTTGATAGAAGCAAAGAGGTCTGGCAGAGTAAGTAGTAGAGGAGAGTCATTGATCTAGGAGTCCCACCAAAGGTTGCAATTGTCTCCATTACCAATTCTGATAGTAACATATGATTTGACCTAGAAGGATGAGCAAAGAACACCATACCAGAATGGGGAGGGTTTGTAGACGGGGTTGGAGTGGAAGATTGTGAGGGATGAGATCTGTAGTATTTAAGCAGGATCTATGATTTCCAAGTAGTGATTTCATCGGACATGCATCTCCAAATTCATTTGGCTAGAAGATCCAAGTTGAAGTGCTTGATGTCAGGGATCCTTAAACCTCCCTGAGAAGGGGATTTGTAGACTAATTGCTAGCTCATAAGATCGTTAGCAAAGGAACCGTAGCATAGGAAGTTACATCAAAGTTGATTAATCTTGACAATGAACCAGTTAGGAAATTTATGAAACGAGAGCCAGTAAGTAGGGATGGTAGAGAGGACCGATTTAACAACAATAAGTCTCCCAACCTTAGAGAGCGAAGAGGCTTTCCAGGTAGCTAGGTATTTGGAAATTTTATATATGATCAGATGCCAATCATCATGCAGGAGATTGGAGGGATGGATGGTGATGCCAAGATATGTGATACGGAAATGGTCAAGTTTGCAGTTAAGAGTCAAAGCAATGGAGGGGCCAAGATGATCAACCCCCCAACCATGATGACCAAGCTTTTGGAGAAGTTGATGATGAGGCCAGAAATTAGTTTGAAGGAGTAGAGGAGCAGCTTGTGGTTATGGATGTGGGACGGAAAGGGGGTAGCGAACTACTCTGGCCAGAGATTTAGACTTTGAGTTAACTATAGTTGACTGTTGTTATCCGGGTTTTTTACCCAGCAGGAACCAATAAGAAATAGAGCAACCTCGTGTATACAGGATGGTTCAGAACTTAACCAGAAAATCTAGGACGGGGAATTAACAAGGGCTAAGTTATATGACTAAGGCAACAACTGGGATCAATGAGGCCGAGGGATCAGCATTCTTTTAGTTCAATCAGCAGCTAAGCGCAAACAGCTAGTGAATTGCCATCGAAGCGAAACAACTACGATAATGGAAACATCTCTAATTCCAAACTTCAGAAAAGCATAAGTGCTTGGATCATCAGCAACCCATACCTCTCCACAAACCTTCAAACAAACTAGCCAAAGAATACTAGGAAAAGAGGTTAAGACCTTGGCTTGTAAAACGAGCCAAGGCCATGGGTCGCCAACGACCCATGGCTTTGCCTCGTTTTGTGAGACAAATTCTCCCTGGGTCGTTTCCTACCTACCTGCGAGCTGATGGTTGAGTGGCCTGGCCCAGAAGCTCTTCGATCCATATAAATACCATCCTACCTGCAATATAAACGGGATCTTCTCTGAACTGGTGGCGGAAGCTCTGCTGGAATTATTCTTCACTCTCTACCTCCCTCTCACAATCTCCAAAGGAATTCACTATGATTCTCCAGTGGATTCCAATTCTGGGGATTCAATCTAGCTAAAGATAATCAAAGCCTTGTAATCAAACATCTCTTGTGACAGCAATCAGTCTTTAATAAAACTATAAAGTGGATGTAGGCTTCATTAACATCCGAACCACTATAAAAATTCTCTGTCTACTTTATTTTACTGCACTTTCTTTATATCTGTGATCTGTGATATTGCTATGTCAGGACAGCGTTGGTGCTTTCAAACTCAAACTAGGGTGTTGTTTCATTTTTCAGGTCAGCATTTTGGTTCTTTCACTGAGAAGTCCAACTCAGGATATAGATCTAGCTATCTACTTTGGATCCCATAGGTCCAGAAGTTAGATCCTATCTTTTCTTGAAGAATCCACTGTTTGGAATCAATGGCTACTGGAAGAAGAACTTCCTATGGAAGGTCTATAGGGGCAGTAGTAGCTAGAGAAGATGTTAATCCCCAATAAATAACAAAGTGAATGGCACTAACTTAGGGAATCAGGCGCCTGCCTCCTCCAGTCAACGTGAAGTTGTTACCAGGGATGAGTTAAATAAAATGGTTGATGAGATCAACCAAAAAATAGAGAGTATCCAAAAGGCTCTAATGGATAAGCTTAACGCTCTCCTAACCCTATAGTCAAATCCCACTCCAAGGACTATGCCCGAACCCGCGGCTGCTATGGAACAAGAGAATTCATCCATTTCTGGTCTACATAGAAGAAAAGGAAAACAGCCATGAAAAAGGGTGAAAACAGGACTTAACATGAACAGAAATGCAAGTACTACGTATGCCACAAGGCAACCTATTCTGAATTTGAGTCAAGGGGCAGAGACCCCCGTAGAAGACATAACTATGGATCTTTCCGACTCAGAGGACGGAGAGCCAGACAACAAACTGGAAGAAGACGCCAATGCATTTGATAATGCAAGGAATACCCAAACTGCTCCAGTGAGACCAACCGCAAGCCAACGGGACCCTACAGGAGTGGCTCTCCCGAAGATAGGAGAGCCTAGGCCTCAGCCCACTCACAAAGACCATTTGCAAAGTCAAACACTTGGCACAGTGACTGATCGCTGTCCTCAGGACTACCGGACATCAGAGGCATACATAGCGGACATGGTTAAACAATTAATAGAGGAAAGTAAAGATAAAAGAGATGATGAATGGGGATCTGCGATAAGCCGGACTCCCTTCACCGATGAAATCCTGAACGAGAGATATCCAGAGAAGTTCACAATGCCAACTATTCCATCCTATGATGTAACGAAGGACTTGAAGCCTCATATGTACAAATACAGTTGGTATATGGACGGAGCGAATGTCTCTGAAGCTGTTAGATTCAGATGCTTCCCTATCTTTATCGAAGGGGTTGCGTCAATGTGGTTCACTAGGCTTCCACCAAGATCTATCTTTACTTTTGACCAACTAGCGACAAGGTGCCTTGACCAATTCAGACTCAATACTGCGTAGCCAAAAGATGTCATGTCCCTATCTGGGTTGTTCCAAGGGCGTAACGGATCACTGAAGTCTTTCATGAATAGGTATAACACCGTGGTGACGGAAGTAAGCAACCCTAACGAAGACATGGTTTTTATTGTATTAGTTCGTGCCATTCACCCGGAAACAGAATTCGGAAAGTGGATTAAAATGAAGCAACCTACCACTAGGAAGGATTTTAATCGCAAAGCAAGTCAGTACCTAAGGTTGGAGGAAGCGCAGGAATTGGAAGGGAAGTCTACTAGTGTGCAACTGGCAAATGACGGGCAAAGCGATGTAGCAATGAATCAAAATGCGCACACTTCTCGAACTGCTAAAGGAACCACTGGGAAAGACGGGAATTCAAAGAGAAAAGGTCAATACTCCAATAAGAAGAATGGTAAAGGCAACAATAAAAAGCTCAAAGGGTTTAGGCCCGAAGGCTACACTCCCTTGAGCGACATACCGGAAAACATTTTCTCACAATCCAAGGAACCGAGGAATGCAAAAAGCCACCCAGAAAGGAGGCAATCGAGCAGCAGAAGCGCTCAGGGAAGTTCTACCGCTTCCACGAGACACACGGCCACAATACGAAGGAATGCTGCAACCTAAACAATCTCATTGAGGAACTGATCTAGAACAACAAACTCCAGCAGTACATAAAATAGCCACAAAACCTCGATCAATCTGCGACTCCTCAACACCCAAGAGAATAAAGGAATCAAGCTGGAACCAACGAAGAAGGGTCGAAACAAACTGACCAAAGGCTTATTATCGGAACAATATCCGAGGGACCACATCCCGCATAAAGAATTAGGGGGGAAATGGAGCGATATGCAAGTTCGTTGAAGCACGCTCCGAAGGAATCATGTTTGGCTGTGGAAGACAAAACTCTAGTTAAGATGCAAAGGATCTTGAATGATGATATTGTGTTCCGAATCGGGACACCGAAGGGATCAAAGCTCCAACTCTCGATCCGATGGTGGTAACGGTAGGAATTGGACCTTCTGTAGTTCGATAGGTGTTGGTTGACAGCGGTAGCTCCGTTAACATTCTCTTTAAATGCACTTTCGATCAAATGAAGATTGGCATGAAAAGTGTGTCTGCGTGCCAAACAAAGATTCAGGGGTTCACTGGTGAACGCAAACAACCGGTGGGACAATTGACCTACTCGTGGAGCTCGGAGAGAGAGAGAGCGAAGGGCCACCCTCATTCAGACTTTTGTAATCGTGGATGAAATGTCAGTGTACAATGCCTTCTTGGGATAGCCCGCATTAGCCGACTTCAGAATAGCACTGACCAATGGTGCCTTATAATAAAGTTCCCTACGGAACACGGAGTCGGAATTGTGAAAGGAGACCAAAGCACCGCCCGGGAATGCTACATTGTAGAATTGCATGAGTCGAGAAGAAAGGAAAAAGGAAAGGATGTGGGGAAAACTCTCCACATCCTTGAACCCTCCGAATAGCAACTACATAACCGCCCCTGGCTTGGGGACCATAGCCGATTCGGTAAGGCTTTGGACCCTAGAAAGAAGAGCTCGAGGGAGGATCGGGCAGCACCGGCTAAATTGACGGTGTCCATTCCAGTCTGTACGGATGACCCAACACAGGTCCTAAAAATTGGGTCGCAGCTTGGAAAAAAGATGCGGTCAGAACTAACCAAATTCCTTCATGCCAATTTGGACGTATTTTCTTGGACACACTCTGATACGTGTGGGGTATCACCTGAAATTGCCTGCCACGCTCTCAATATTGACCGTAAAATCACACCGGTGAAGCAAAAAAGGCGCAACTCGGGCCCCGAACGGTCCAAGGCATTGAGAGAAGAAATAAACAAACTGATGGCTAACGGCTTCATTCGAGATGCAACCTACCCTGAATGGGTATCGAACCCAGTCCTAGTCAAGAAGTCCAATGGAAAATGGCAAACTTTTATTGATTTCTCGGACCTCAACAAAGCTTGTCCGAAGGATAGCTTCCCACTCCCTAGGATTGATCAACTGGTGGATGGAACGGCGAGACACGAACTGCTATCATTTATGGATGCATACTCGAGCTATAACCAGATCCTGATGCATGAACTAGACCAAGAGAACACCAGCTTCATCACTGGTTTGGGACTGTACTGCTACCGAGTAATGCCATTCAGTTTGAAAAATGCAGAGGCAACGTACCAAAGGCTAGTGAATACTATGTTAAAATGCCCGATCGGGAAGACTATGGAAGTTTACGTGGATGATATGTTAGTCAAATCTCGAGTAGCTGCTAACTATCTTGACAACCTCGCTGAAATGTTCGAAATACTCCAGAAGTATGGAATGAAACTTAACTCACTCAAGTGCCACTTCAGAGTAGCCTCTGGGAAATTCTTGGGATTCATAGTAAGTGCCCGGGGCATCAAAGCGAATCTAGAGCAAATAACAGCGTTACGGGAAGTCCAAGCCCCTAATAATAAGAACGAACTCAAAGCTTGAATGGAAAAGTCACAGCACTGAGTCAATTCATCTCAAAAGCTATAGACAAATGTATACCGTTCTTCGGTGTGACAAAGAAGGGAAAGAAAAACTTTGAATGGAGTGAAGCTTGTCAAACAGCTTTCGAGGAATTGCTACGACACATGGAAACTCCCCCGATCTTATCAAAACCAGTCGATGGAGAAGACTTATTCGTTTATTTAGAAGTTTCCCCGCATGCACCGAGCGTCGCTACTATGCGGGAAGAAGCAAGAATCCAACGACCCATGTACTACATTAACAAACGATTCACCAAAGCTGAGAAGAATTACCCAAAACTGGAGAAGGTAGCATATTTCTTTCTAATCGCGTCCCGGAAATTATGACCATACTTCAAGGCACATCCGATCAAAGTATTGACTGACCAACCCCTGAAGCAAGTTTTATACCGACCATAAACATTCGAACGACTACTCAAGTGGAATATAGAGTTGAGCCAATACGATATCACATACCATCAAAGAAAAGCAATCAATGGGCAAGCGTTGGCCGATTTAATTGCCGAATTTAACATAAGGGACGAGGAGGAGGAAGTTCAGTCGGAAATAGGCATGCAATGGAAGCTCTTCGTTGATGGTGCATCAAACACCTTCTGTTCGAGAGCAGGGGTAGTGCTTGAAACACCCGAGGGGCGAGCCATTAGCTATGCTTTGCGCTTGGAATTCTCAACAACAAATAACGAAGCAGAGTATGAAGCATTGATCGCTGGACTAAAGGTTGTGAAGGAACTCGGGATAAAATCTATTCACATATATAGTGACTCCCAACTGGTCGTCTGTCAAGTGAAAGAGGATTACCAAGCACTGGAGAAAATCTCACCTCGTGCCTGTCCAAAGTACAAGAGCTGTTAAGCGATATCGAGCACTACACCATAACTCATATCCCACGGGAGCAAAACACCAAGGCCGATTATTTGGCCAAGCCGGCAAGCTCCGGAGAAGCCCAGTCATTGGGATTGGTTCTGGTTGAAACGCTAACCAACCCAAGCATAGAAGAAATGGATGTAGACTGGATTCTAGAGACCACCATCGAGCCAGATACATGGATGACATCAATAAGGGACTATCTACTTGCAGGTTCCCTACCAACTGACCGAAATCAACAGAAGAAGCTCCTCCAAAAGGCGCCACAATTCATGATATAGGATGGGACTCTATCGAAGGGGATTCTCGACCCCTCTTCTTAGGTGTGTGAACGATGATGAGGCACGACGAATCCTGAAGGAGGTACATGAAGGCAATTGTGAAGACCACACTGGGGCAGACCCTGGCAAAGAAAGTCCTTCGATACTGATACTTCTGGCCAACAATAAATCGCGATGCCGCAGATCATGCCAGAAGATGCGATCACTGTCAAAGGTTCAGCAAAATTAAGAGGACTCCTTCAACGGAACTGACCAAATGGTTAGCCCGTGGTCGTTTGCGATATGGGGGATCGATTTGATTGGCGTCCTTCCAATAGAAAAAGAAGGAGCCAAATATGCTATAGTTGTAGTGGATTATTTCACAAAATGGGCTGAAGCGGAACTGCTGACCACTATAACCATAAATAAAGTTATTAGCTTTGTTACTATAAACATCATTTGCAGGTTTGGTGTGTGCAAAAAATCATCATTGACAATGGAACACAATTCGAAAGTGTCGAGTTCAAAGACTTCTGTAGGCGCTTCCGAATCGAAAAAAGCTTCTCCGTAGTGGCTCATCCGCAAGCAAACGAGCAAGTGGAAGCAATAAACAAGATCATCAAATCTACCATCAAAAAGCGATTAACAAAAACAAAAGGAAATTGGGTTGATGAACTTCCACTCGCACTATGGGCATATAGGACAACACACAAAGCAGAAACTGGCCACACCCCGTTCGCCTTAGCATATGGTTCAGAGGCAATGATTCCCATTGAATTGGAAGTCCCCTCGCACTAAAGATAGAACTTCAATCAAAAGAAAAACGAGCAACTCCTACTCGAGTCTCTAGACATGGTCGATGAAAAAAGAGAAGAAGCAGAGTTGAGAACTGCTGCCCACCAGAAAAGGGTCGCACAATACATTGACTCCAAAGTTTATAGTCAAACCTTCGAAGTTGGAGATCTTGTGCTCAAGCGAGTTTACCCTATTCTGGGGGCCTTCGGACCGAACTGGGAAGGGCCATATATCGTTAATCAAAAGCTCAAGGATGGGACTTTCAAGCTGACAACCACGACGGTGTCGCAATTCCTAGAGCCTGGAATAGCGAATCGCTCCGTCGTTATTTCATTTAAAAAACTACTTTATGTATTTTATATTTTTCAGCAAATAAGTCGTCCCGGAAATGCAGGAGGCATTGTAAAAAGGCAAAGAATCTACCATGCTTTCCTTAATAAAGTTTGCTTCTTGAACCAACCAAACTATGTTTGTAATAATTACCCGTCGAGTCGACGGAAGCAAATCGACTCAAACCGTTGGATCGGCGGAACCTGATCTTTGCCCTATGAAAATCGGTGCTACTCCGGCATCATCGGAAGAGCCAAAATAATAACCCCTCGTGTTGCCCGAAGATAAGCAACACCGAGAAAAAACAAAAGTTGTGCATCTCATAAACCGCACACCAAAATAATCACTCCTCGTGTTGCAACACCAAGGAAAAACAAAAGTTGTGCATCTCATAAGCCACGCACCAAAATAATAACTCCTTGCATTGCCCGAAGATAGGCAACACTAAGGAAAAACAAAAGCCATGCATCTCATAAGCCGCGCACCAAAATAACAACTCCTCGTGTTGCCAGAAGATAGGCAACACCGAGGAAAAACAAAAGCCGCGCATCTCATGAGTCGCGCACAAAAATTATAAATCCCCGTGTTTCCCGAAGATAGACAACACCGAAGAGAAACAAAAAGCCGTGCACCTCATGAGCCGCGCACAAAATGCCAACTCCTCACGCTGCCCGAAGATAGGCAATACTGAGGAACGCAAGAAACCTCGCATTTCACAATCAGCGCCAACCGCTCCCATAACCGGAATAATGAATGCAATTCCAACAAAATTGGAATGCTACAAACCAAATGAAAAGCCTCAACTATGGACACTTAAGGGTTGAAACTGCCTTCAATTAACCTATGCACTTTGCGCATTTGAAATACGCGTATATTGCTTGCTCGCTAAAATATCGGAAGAAGCTTGGGTTACGTGCTAAAGTAAAAAATAAAAAGGAGAATCAAGTTGTAACTTAGCCAAGTTTTCGATAAAAATTATCTAAACCCTAAAGTTATCGGCTACTTGAGAATTGTTTGAATTAGACGGCCCTATGAACTGGGGGCCATACACCTATATGGAGACAGAAACGCGTGAAAACAATAAGTTCACAAGTTCTGTTACTCCGAACAACAACAAGTCCTCAAGTTCTGTCTCAAAGTTTTATATCTGTTTTAAATTCTAAACAAAAATTTCAAAGTCTTTAGGAATTTTATGAATTTCTAAATAAACATTATCTAAGTTCTGTTAATTTCTAAAGTTCTACTAACTTCCAAAGTGCTGATAATCTCTAAGTTCTGTTACTTAGAATGAAGGGCTCTAACAATAATCACAGAACTAGAGAAGTATGAAATGAAACAAGCACAAGTACAAAGAACATATGTGAACAAATAGATAAAGGTACTATCAAAATATCATTCTATTGCTTATAATTTTCTGTACACAGGGTCAAAATGTGAGGGCCGTACCCACACAACAATGGCCAACAAAAAAGGAAATAAGGACTCTATAGTAAGGACGCAAAGTCCAGACTCTGCACTTAAACAAAATGACTCAAAAAGAAACAAAAACAAGTCAGTCTTCCTGCAAGCTATAAACCAAAACCAAGTCCATCATCACATCGGCCGCTCAACGCTTCTTGCCACCGCTGCCCTTTCCACCTTTGGTTGGCTATTTCTACTTCTTTTCAGGAGAAGTGTCACCGTCGGTAACATCAACGAACACTTCGGTGGCAATGTTCTATTCTTTCTCCGAGACTTTCTTAGAAGAGCCTCCCTTCCCTTTGCATTTTCTCGATTTCCGAGAACTCTTCAAAGCCTTGATTGCCTCCATCTTTTCCTTCTTAACGGAAATCAAATTGTGCCGAGTCTTCTATGGCTGCTCCGTCTGCATTTAATGTTCCTTGGCTTCTGCTGCAGTTATATCACCTTCCAAAGACGCCGAAAGGTCATCCAGGCCGTGGAGCGCAGCTATCTTCTTGACTTCTAACCTCGGTTGCGAGCTAGACGTGGATGTGGGAAACAAGGTAGTAACAGATACAACTGCAGAAGATATGAAAATAGCAGTAGGCACGGGCGCCGAAGTAGCTGGCATGTCAACAGGAAAAGTAGATGGACCTATAAGATCAAAAATGAAAGCATTAAACTCCTCTTGCTATTGTGGCGTAAGTTGGAAGCTCCCAAATTCGGGAGAAGCATGGATGTTACCTGCACTAGAGGAACGATCATTAATGGAGACCTCGAACTCACCACCTTTGCCTTCTTTTGAGGGCTCCACCACATAAGGAATAATATCAAGTCCTGAACTCGTTGGCTGGTCGTGGAGATGCTCTGATGGTTCGCCCACGCTGGAGATAAAAGGCCTGGTAAGCACGTCGGTGGCAGTCATCAGGGCAGCATCAGTGGCCTCCTTCTCTCGTTCAACTCGGAGGATCTCGTGGCCCTCGAGTGGCGCTTTCTTGGTTTCATCGTTAAGATAAGTGTCTTGCAACTCTTGATCTGAATAAACATCGCTGCTCTCAGCAAAGCGAGATAAGATTTTCTCCCAAACAAGGGCAAGAGTGCGCGGATACTTCGGGCTGAGATAGTTGAGGCTCCCCTGATGCAATAAAGAGTTAACATAAAAGTTCAGAATTGTCACATCCAGCTTCTTCGTTTTTCTTGTCGAAGGCATGTTGGAGGTCCAAGTAATCCGCTTTCACCGCTGCCCTCTCAATTTCAGCAGTAGTCTTGTCGGCACTAAGCTGCGCGACCTGAGCTTGTAGCTTGGCAATGGTCTCGGCTTGGTCAGAGATAGTTTTGTTGTGCCCTTCAACAATTAAATCGTGGTCCGCGATGGTTTTTCTTTGAGCTTCAATGATGGCATTGCAAGAAACCACTTCTACTTTTAGCATAACCTCCTCTGCACGAGTCTTTTTAATCTCATCCCTCAAGACAATCTCAACTTTTTCATGCGCCTCCTTCAACTACTTCATCAGACCGACGGTTCTCCTACTTTCACGAAGCGCCGCCTCCTTCTCTTCCTCTAACCGTTTAATATTAGCATCCCGATCAACCAATGCCTTCTCAAAATCGTCTTTCTCGAATTCGAAGGAAAGCATCTCCTGATAGTTATTTCTATTTGTATCGGTCAGTTGTTTGCAGAACTTCTCCCATTTCTCGGCCTGTTCTAGGCTGTTCTGGATAGCTTGGAGATGCGGCATGAAAGAATCCCTGCGAACAGGGTTGAGATCTAGGTCAAACTAGACCTCCTTTAAGAACCAACCTGGAAGCGCTGCCTCAAGCTTAGGAGGGCTCGAAGGAAGAATGTAGACAGGCCTCCGAGGGGGGTGAGAGGCAACAGGAGTGGCAGTAACGAGGGAAGAGGATGAAATATGAGTTGGGGGCAGAATCGGGGCAGAAGCGATGGGAGTTTCTTGGCCCACAGAAGAGTGTTTTGAAGCAAGCTCTGAAGGATGAGGGCGATAATAAACTTTGACTTCTTCGACGGTTCATCTCTTTCCTCAAGAGATCTTCTTTTCTCATACCCTCCTTTATGTGAACGAGCTCAATCTCTCTCTTCTTGGCGACGGGTTTCAGCCTCGAGTTCTTTCCTCCGCCTGTACTCTTTTTCTGCCTCTCGAGCTTGATGGCGGTTGGAGGAGTGCTTGGGGTACCGTTGTGAACCGGTGTAGTCTTTGAAGTCATCGTAAAAATCTCATCCCCTCGTTGTACCTGGGATGAGGCATACATAAAAGGCGTTAGAAGCATAACATAAGCTAAGCAAATATATAAAGGAATGGAAATAAGTGTAATCCTAGTGCAACGTGTTGTGTGTTTCTAATATGGGCCTAAGATGTCGTCACGAACCGAAACGAACGGCTGTCGTAAGTGGGATCGGACTGACTTCGGTTATTGTAGGCAGGACCAAGCTAACTGCTTGTCCGATATCGCCCGAAAAGGAAGGTGTCGTGTCAAATTTAAAGTCCCCTTTCATTAGCGCATCAAAGTCGACAAAAACATCGCTGAAATCTCCGAACCCCGTTCCAACATCCTTACTCGGAGAATCTTGATGTCTTCCTATTTTGGGGATTTTCCTTTGCCATTTGCATCGGAGGGAGGTGGACTCAGGAGATCGGGACTCATTCCTGGAGTCTCATCGCAAGACTCCGAGTCTTCACCCTTAGATTCTGACGAGAAGTAATCACTAGCGGTAGACTTGTCGCTACTACTCTAAAATTCTCCTTCTTCTTTCTCCAAGTCCAGCATGGATTTGCCTTCTCTATGCGTGAAATCATCTTCTGCTTCCTCCAGGATTGGGGGCATTCTAACTGAACCTTTCAGTCCAGTCGTAGCAGCGTCTTCCTCCTCACGGGCCTCACCGGGTGATCCCTCGGATAGGCTACCCCTCTCTTAACCTTCCTCGGAACCGTGGGATGAAGAAGTAGATCTTATGCGAACCCTAGATCGGCCAGGAGAGGGAATTTCAATCTAAACGACGGATCTACCCGGAGCCAAAAGTCTGTATCGACGCAAGTTCTCCTCGGTCAGCATAACTTTAATGCACCTCTCCTCGGCATCGGTAGCCTTTAAAGTTTGGCAAACTTCATCAAGAGTCACATCCCTATTCGACCTTATGATAACTGTAGGAGATGTGTAATTAGTTAGAAACTCCATTACAATGCTTCGGAGATCGAAAAATGGTAAAGAGAAGCATACCCCCTATCGTCCACCAACAGGTGAATCCCTCGGGACATCTATGAAAAAGTACTGCGTCTTGAACTGTGATAAGTTACTTTGCAAGCGCAGGACGATTTTTCGGTTTCTCTGAGCCTCGATTATAATCAAAGAGGGATAATCATCTCTCCTCTTAAACGCCAAAAAATACCGCAACTCATCAAAACTTAGAGCATGGTTGAACGTCCGCATGAAGAGGACATGCAAGCAAGTAAGGATGGCGTAGCCATTCAGATTAAGCTGGAACGGGGCAATACCCAAGTTTGAGAGAGTTTTATACAAAAAATTGTTGAAGGGAGGCATGGCTCCGCTCAGACACAGGTATCGATGGCAAGCGGTATACCCCGGGGGGACATGTGAGCGGATTCGTCTTTCGCCGACAGACGTACATCCTCTTCGGGAATTCCTTGCAGCATACAGATATTATGAAGAACCTTGGAAGAAACCATCGATGAAGCTCTTTCGGGTGGATTAAGCAGAATTCTGAAGTAGGGGAGTACGATCCACGATCGGCCCAACCGGGACTAACTGGCCATATTGAGCTTGTGAAGTGGATGATGACTCGGCTTCTGAGAGCGCCGGGCTTTGCTTGCTCGACTTACGACGCGTGGATGGTTGCTTCATTCTATGTAACAGAACTCGCGTTCGAAAATGATCAGGTAAATCTATCCTGATTTCATAAGTTTCCCCTACCATACTTGAATTCTGAAGAAACACTAATTGGAAATCGACACATCGGATTTCAAGTATGAACTGGGGCTAGTGCAGTGTGCTATCCATATGGGATAAACTCGGTGCTCGATACACTGCAAATTTTCTATCCCGTGTAGATAGTTCGCTCTAAGTGGAAGCAGAAAAGAACTTTCCATGTCAGTTCGTTTTTCATTTTTTTCTACTTCCCATACACTTACCCGTTATCCATCCATGATCGATAATGGTTCCGTTGTCCGAAGTGACGTGGAAAGCTCTTCTCACTACAGGGACACCGAGTGTGGGATAAACAAGCAGGATGAGCCCAAATTCTCTGGAAGAATCGGGATCGATCGGTGATATATTGTGCGGTGGTATCTATGAAACTAGGCACAAGCCAATTCTGGTCTAACGGCCGAAGATAGCAAAATGCGTCGAGCATTGGACCACGACCCAAATGTCATTTCAGGAAGAAACTCAAGACCCGATTGGCTATCTCGACCCGTCAAACCGCAATCAACTTGAACTTCTTATAATCAACGTTGCAAATGGACACTAGTCATTAAGTCATCACACCAATGCAATAATTAGCAAACCAATTCAGCGAACCCACCTTTAACTGAATTCAAAGGCACAGGAAGAATCAAAGATCAAACTTGGTAAGCTATGGAATGGATCGGTGGTGAGCTAACTTCAGGTCGGCAATAAGGTAAGGTCGACTACAGTTAGAAAGCAAGCTAGGGCTTGGATTCAAGCGAGGTGATAGGTCGACTAGGGTTTCATGAAATAGGAAAATGCTTGGATGGATCAACGGTGAGTGGATTCAAACGAAGTGAGGAATCAAGTCGAGAAGATTGTTGAATCGCTTGGAGATGAATCGCTCGAAGAATGGATCGCTTGAAGGTTTTATTGACTTGGGTCGAATAAGGATAGGTTGGCTTTGGCAATGTATATAAGCGAGCAAAAGATAGTAAATTTTTTTACTAAGTACAAGGGTCGCCTACGACCCATCATGGATCGCTAACGACCCGACCTAACCTGCAAATTAAAATAAACCAAGAAGTTAGGTCGCTAGCAACCCATCCCACATGCATCTCTAGCGACCCATCCAACATGCATCTCTAGCGACCCATTAAAAAAAGAATAATAAATAAATAAATATAGCGAGAAAGTGGAAAAGAAACTTCACCTATTTTTCTCGAACTCGATACTTTACGACTGTTCATCATTCCAAAGAATGCCGGGAAGCTACAAGTAGAGATGTGATATGTTGTGACAAGTAGTAGCAGTCAGAACCAAAGAAAGACGACCAACAAAATTGGGTTAACATATTCGTAAAGCTCTAATGCAATCACTTGGAGATCGACAGATGAATATTTAGAACAGTAACTTCCAGAGCATGCCTTGTTTACCATGAAGACGTACTTTAGGGGGCAAATGTTATCCAGTTTTTAACCCAGTAGGAACCAATAAGAAACAGAGCAACCTCGTGTATACAGGATGGTTCAGAACTTAACCAGAAAAGCTAGAATGAGGAATTAACAAGGACCAAGCTGTATGACTAAGGCAACAACTGGGATCATCGAGGCCGTGGGATCAACGAGGCCGTGGGATCAACATTCTTTTAGTTCAATCAGCAGCTAAGCGCAAACAGCTAGTGAATTGCATCGAACCGAAACAACTACAATAAAAGACTATGGAATCATCTCCAATTCAAAACTCCAGAAAAATTCTAAGTGCTTGGATGATCAGCAACCCATATCTCTCCACAAACCTTCAAACAAACTAGCCAAAGAATACTACGAAAAGAGGCCAAGACCTAGGCTCGCAAAACAACCCATAGACCATGGGTCGCCAGCGATCCATAGGCCATGGGTCGCCAACGACCCATGGCTTTGCCTCGTTTTGTGAGCCAAATTCTCCATGGGTCGTTTCCTACCTACCTGCGAGCTGATCGTGTAGTGGCCTGGCCCAGAAGCTCTCTGATCCATATAAATACCATCCTACCTGCAATATAAACAGGATCTTCTCCGGACTGGTGGCTAAAGCTCTGCTAGAATTATTCTTCACTCTCTAACTCCCCCACAAAAATCTCCAAAGGAATTCACTGTGATTCTCCAGTGGATTCCAACTCTGGAGATTCAATATAGCTAAAGATAATCAAAGCCTTATAATCAAACATCTCTTATAACAGCAATCAGTCTTTAATAAAACTATAAAGTGGACGTAGGCTTCATTAATAGCCGAACCACCATAAAAATTCTCTGTCTATTTTATTTTACTGATCTTTCTTTATATCTGTGATCTGTGATATTGCTCTATCAGGATAGGGCTGTTGCTTTCAAACTCAAACTAGGGTGTTGGTCCATTTTTTGGGTCAACAACAGTGATACTAACCTTAGATAACCAAGGAGATAAACCCTCTCTTGAATAGTGTTTCACTTTCAATACTTCCACTCGATCCAACTATAGTCGTTTAATGAACTTCATGCCACGATTCAATTATAATCAAAGTGGAGTTTTCATATTAAAGGTCAGCAGTATTCTCAAGTCAAGAGAACTGTATAATTTAGTCACATCGATATTTTCTGTTAAATCATGGTTATATTAACCAATACGAAACTATTGAGTGAGTTATTCCATAGTTATCTAATAACTATGAGTACATAACCATAGTGCCCCCAGTAGTCATGGGTAATTCACTGCACATCGCTTGGAGAGCATCACATACTCTAGTCTTAAAGGATACATCGATATCCAGTCTTGATACATCTTGATTGGAAATATTTAAAATGACGTGTTTATTATATATTGTGATATATTACTCATGATTACAACTATTTGTAATTACTATCATAAATACACCATTTATGGATTTTTTTATTAAACATATTTTAATTAGACGTTTAATTATTCATAACACATTATAACGAATATATAATAGAAAGAACACCTTTTATCATGAACAAGAATTGATTACATAGTTAATAATTTACAATAAATTACAGAATTACCCATAGTGCATACGCCTTACTCTATCAAGCTCCTACTTGCAATAGGGCCGATTATGGAAACTCAATCTCATTCCTTCGATCATATTCTTGAGTGTCGACCAACCTAGACCCATAATGAATGGATCTGCTATATTTTCCTTGATATCTACCCTTTGTATCATGACCTCTTTCTTCCCAAAAATTCTCTAATGAGGTGGAACTTGCAAAAGATATGTAGTGACTTCTTGTGTGCTATGGGCTCTTTCACAATCTATATCGTTGCATTATTGTCGTAGAACAACGCCATAGGATTCTTGGCATCGAGAATCACTCCCAACTAGCTTCAAAACTTACGCATCTAAACTATCTCGGCCTCCGTCGTCGAATTAGCTACTCTTTCTTGCTAGAACTTTTCCAGCTAACGGCCCTGCCATTGAGTGTAAAAACATAACAAGACATCGATTTACTGTCATCAACTTCACTATTAAAGTTATAGTCGGTATATCCCTTCATAAGGAGGTATCTATTCCAGTATATAAGGAATAAGTACCGAATATTTTTAAATACCGCAGTATATATTTTAGAGTCGTCCAGTGCTTTTCTCCAGGATTAGACCGGTATCGGCTTACGCATCCTAATGCATGCCACATCTAGTCTAATACATAGCATAGCGTACATTATGGATCCAATAGCTAAAGCATAGGGAATCCTCTTCATATGCTCTTTCTTCCTGTGCAATTAAAGCGCTCGATAGATTCAATGCGGCGGAGGTGCAAAAAGTCATAGCGGGGATACAACAAGGATATAGCGGGATATAGTAGATGACTCTAAAATAGTATATAAAACTCATACTTAATGTTTTTACAAATATATAAATGGTAATTAAATAAAAAGTTAACATTCAATTGAATTATAATTAATACATAAATAATTTTCAATAAAAATATGTGCGAATATACTGTAAATAAACGTAAAACTGTTATATAACATAATTGAATTTAGCAGAATATTAAAGTATTTTTCATTTCTAAAATATGTTAAAAATTCAATTAAATTAATTAATTTCATAATTTTTATAATGTATAAACGTCATTTTTCAATTCATTTCTTTTAAAGAAGATATAGCGAAAATAGCAGAATATAGCGGGAATAACGGGATATAGCGGAAATAGCGGGGCTTAAAGCGGAAAGGCTATATTTGGGGCTATATGAAAAAATCATAGCGGTAGAAATCTGCTATGAGATATAACAGGGTTATAGCAGGGTAATAGCAGGGCATTAATTGCACAGATTTCTTCTCATCGGTATAAGGAGTGTCCTTCTTAGAAAGAATGATTCTAAATTGCACTCGAACATTTCCGCACTTAGAATTCTTCATACTGAACCTTTTCAGTATGATGTCTATATACAGGGATTAGTATAATCCCAACGGCCTCTTAGATCTACCTATATCGATTTTTATACCTAGAAAATAGGCTGTTTCTCCCAATTCCTTCATGTAGAAGTTCTTGTAAAGCCAAGCTTTCACTGTTTGCAATAAGGAAGTGTCATTGCCAATCAACGAAAGATCCTTAACATATAGTACTAAGAATACAATATATTTGCCTTGTTCCTTTCTATATACGCGTGCTTCCTCTGTGTTTTGATAAAACCCAAACTATTTGATTATCTTATCAAAATAATTGTTCCAACTCCTTGAAGCTTGTTTAAGTCTACAAAGGGACTTTAACAACTTGCAAGCCTTACCCTCACTCCTACTGACCGTAAAACCCTTGGCCTGTGACATATAGTTGGTCTCTTCTGAATCACCATTTAAAAATGCCATCTTTACATCCATTTGCCATATTTCATAGTCATAGAATGTAGTAGTGACCATCATAATCCGAATGGACTTGAGCATGGCTATGGATGAAAAGGTTTCCTCATAATCAACACCTTGAATTTGATGAAATCCTTTTGCAACTAGCTTATCCTTATAAGTCTCTACTTCGCTATATGCATTTATATTTTTCTTGAAAATCTATTTGCAGCCGTTTGGTTTTACCCTTATGGCCTATGGGTATATTAGAAAAATACCATACTTTGTTTGTGTACATGGAATCCATCTCGGATTTCTTCGCTCTAAGCTAGCGTGCGGAGTCTTTACAATGCAGTGCTTGTTGGAAAGATAAAGTAGTGTCGTTATCTAAGAAGCAGTCCTCCTTATCGCCATCCATCAAAACTATAGTTTCTCTCTAGTGCACGAGATTCCCTAACAGATCTTCTAATAGGTTGCTTGTTTTCATATACATGTGAACTCGGTTCTTCCATTAGTTTGGTTTCAATGTTAATTGAAAGAACCATATATATATATATATATATATGGTATTTTGAAGATAAAAACCATACAACAAATCTAATAAATTGTTTTTTGAGTTAATTTAGGTCAAAACGATGATGGAAAAGGTTTAAAATAAAATGGCTAAAAATATGCAAAGCTAGGATTCGAACCCATATGTAACGACCCGCCTTTTCGACCCTTAGAAATCGATACTAATACATCCACGGTATTCACGTGCCGAATATCCAAGTGCCGTAAAGACAGATTGTTGGGGTGAAAGAAAGAATAGAATCTCATATTGTGACGAGCAATATATAATATACACATGATCTTTACAAAAAGAAATCATCTTTATTTATACACAACATCAGAGTACACTAATCTATTATCAGCCTGGATAGTTATAACACTTTGTCCTTACAATTGCCAATAAATATAAACAAAAACAAAACAGAATAGAATAGCTGAAGAATATAAGGTACGTGAATATGTCTTGAAAATCCATCTCGTCTTTTGCAAGCTCCAAAGTGTCCAGCTAAATCTAGAAAATATGCTCGGGCTTACCCGAGCATTATAGGAAACAATGCCCAAGTCAGTCTGGTAAAACCAGCGTGAGAAACTCAAATCACATGAAACTTTATTATAACTCGTCAAACACTTTTAAAATCAAAGGTAACTCGTAAGACCACACCGCAAATAAACATGAACGAGTTTTTATAGAAAATCCAATGATACTATGATAATGTCTAGAATACAAATACATATTAATCATAATCGAAATTGTTACATTATTAAATTCCAGCATAATAGGTATACAAACAAGTCCGCACGACGCTTATTGGAGAATGGATTCCAACAATAGCAAGGTAAGGGACTACCTTCCGTACAGTACACCCCTAGATAAAATGTACCTGAGGTCAGACCCTGAACTTGGTCCACTCCTACCAACACAGAACCTGCCTACCCCTGAACTTGGATAGTACCGAATATGCCACCTCCCCGGTTGTTCCCAACATTTATAGAGAGCCCTCATGCACAACCAAATCCATAATATGATAATCTAGAAAGGCGATGACACACCCTGACACCTAATAGCCCTGCTGCATCTACCATGTTTTAGCCATTTTCTGGGTTGTGAGTGATGCAGCAGCGGAATAACAAAATGTATGAATCTGTGAAAGTAGCGATTGTGGAGTAGAAGATACCAAATGGCCCAAATCCGTTGATCTGAAGATACCGGATTCTAGCTATCCCAAACACGTTGATCGCGCACGATACCGTGTTTAAAGATCTACGATTCTTCGACGTTGATCTAGCGCACTAGATTCCGTGAATCAGCTTCAGCGATCGTTGATTCAAGCGCACTTGAATACCGAAGGTGGAGATAGGAGATCACACTCAACTACCGATTTAATGAAAGCACAAAGCTATCAAACAAAGTTTATTTCAAAATCAACTAACTCTTACAAAGGTCACAACCCGCCTATTTATAGGCTTACAACTCACACAACAGAAATTTGTACAACACATAGGTCGTTCACGACCTAAACATCACGACCTAAAAATAGACGACCTAAAACAGACGACCTAAAAACAAACAAGTTTACAACACATGCTTTCATCACAAAACATCCGACCTAAAATAGACCTGCGACCTACGACCTAACATAGGTCGTTAACGACCTAAAACATTACAACATAACAAAGTACAACATCACACAAGGTCGAGCGACCTAAAAATACACGGCGGTGATCCATCTTGAGCGACCTAAAGAAGAGGCTTTAGGAATCTTTGAGCGACCTAAAGTGAGCGACCTAACTTCCCGTGTCATATGGTCGAGTGACCTAAAATAAAGCAGCCTCCCCATCAGTGACCTATCATAGGTCGTATCTCGCTTCCGCGACCTAACTTAGGTCGTATTTTAGTTTCGTGACCTAACTTAGGTCGTAGCACTTCAAAGCTGGTACTCGGAAGATCGGAGCAACCTAAAGTGAGCGACCTAAGGCCTCGCAACCTAAGGCCTTGCGACATATCATAGGTCGTTGGCTTTCCTGTTCTTGCATAACTCGTTTCCTTGCCTTCTATCTCGTCATCCTGGAACCTATTAGGTCGCACGCGACCTAGGACTTCAACTTCCCATGAGACTTCGGCTTCCCACGAATTATCCCAAAAGTTTTAGCTCATTTGCTTCCTCGTTAGGTCTCACGCGACTTAACAATACGTTAGGTCAGTCGCGACCTAAGACTTTAATATTCTGGGCTGCATCATCCTCTCCTGGTTGTGAAAAATTCATCCTCGAATTTGCGCCCTCCTCTTCCACAACAAACTCATCCCCATGATACGGTATAAGATGTTTAACATTAAACACTTCAAAAGTGTACACATCCTCCGGCAGCATCAACTTATAAGCGTTTTCATTAATCCGTTTCACAATCGTTACAGGACCAATTTTTCGAGCTTTAAGCTTATTGTATGCTCCCACTGGAAAACAATCTTTCGTTAGTACAGCATATACTAAATCTCCTTCATTAAATTCAACACTTCTTCGCTTCAAATCCGCAGATCGTTTATACTTTACATTCGCTTTCTCCAATCGTTCCTGAACGATTTTATGACATTCCGCCAATCCATCAACAAAATCAACAGCCCGTTTAACTGTCCCCTTTGGTTGTGGTACTATTGTCAAATCCAACGGCCCCTTTGGTAAGCTTGAATATACAATCTAAAATGGACTGAAACCCATACTACGGTTTATAGCATGATTATGAGCAAACTCCGCTTGACATAACTTCATATCCCAACTCTTCAGATTATCCTTCACTAGACATCGCAACAAATTTCCCAGGGATCTGTTAACAACTTCAGTCTGACCATCGGACTGCGGATGGTAAGCACTACTGAAATTTAGCTTTGTTCCCACCATCTTCCACAAACTCAGCCAAAAATGACTTAGAAATCTGGTATCCCGATCAAAAATAATGGTTTCTGGTAAACCATGTAAGCGATACACCTCTTTAAAGAATAACTCAGCAACACGGACGGCATCAGCTGTCTTCTCACAAGCGATGAAATGTGCCATCTTCGAAAACCTGTCCACTACAACATATATTGAGTCATTCCCCTTCTGAGTTCTCGGTAATCCCAAAACAAAATCCATACTAATATCAACCCATGGTCTAACCGGCACGGGTAATGGCAAATACAATCCCGCATTCGTCGTTGTCCCTTTGGAAATTTGGCAAATATGACATCTCTCCACAAACATTCCAACTTCCCGCTTCAACGAAGGCCAATAATAAGATTGAGAAATCAATTGAAAAGTACGATCTCTACCCACATGACCCTCCTCATGCAACTCCTTCACAATCTTCATCCGTAGGCTGCACTCTGGTATGCACAATCGATTTCCCTTAAAAAGAAAACCATCCACCAACACATAATCATCCGTCTTTCCCTCCTTGACTTCATCTATAAACTTTGCAAAGTAAGTATCATTAATAAATAATTCTGGCAACACATCAAATCCCATTACTTCAACTTTCATTGTAGTGAATAAGTGATTCCTTCGACTCAATGCATCTGCCACTTTATTCGTAATTCCTGATTTATGCTTCACCACAAATGTAAATTGTTGTAAGTATGCAATCCAAGAAGCATGCCTTGCCGCAATCTTATCCTGTCCCTGCATATGCTTCAACGCTTCATGATCAGTATATAAAACAAATTCTTTATGAAACAAATAATGTCTCCAATGTTTCACAGCTTGCACGATAGCATAAAATTCTATATCATATGTATTATATCTCATCTTTGCTCCCGATAACTTCTCACTGAAATATGCAATAGGACGTCCTTTTTGACTCAACACCCCTCCAATTCCAACCTTCGATGCATCAGTATGTAATTCAAACAACAACTGAAAATTCGGCAACACTAGAATCGGTGCTGTCGTCAAAAGTCCGTTGATTCTCTCAAAAGAAAATCCTGCTTCCTCCATCCATGAAAATTGTTTCCCCTTCATACAATCAGTAACTTGTGCCATCACGCTACTGAAGTGTGGAATAAACCTTCGGTAGAATGATGCTAAACCATGAAAACTTTTGACTTCTGTTATCGTCCTGGGTTGTAGCCAATTTCTGATTGCTTCAACTTTATTCTGATCCACCTGTATACCTCCTTCCGATATAACATATCCCAAAAATAAAACACTATGCGTCATGAACATGCATTTCTTCGTTGCAGCATAAAATTGTTTCTGTCGCAATATCATCAACACTTCTCTCAGATGTTGCAAGTGCTCTTCTCCGCTTCTACTATATATCAATATATCATCAAAATACACCACCACGAATTTCCTGATAAATGGTCTAAAGATCTGATTCATCACACGCATGAATGTACTAGGTGCATTCGAAAGACCAAACGGCATGACCAGCCATTCATATAATCCTTCTCTCGTCTTGAACGTTGTCTTCCATTCATCCCCTGGTCTTATACGAATTTGATGATAACCACTTTTCAAATCAATCTTCGAAAAGATAGTAGCCCCGCTCAACTGATCCAACAAATCATCAAGTCTCGGCATCAGAAATTTGTATCTCACTGTAATCTTATTCAGTGCTTGACTATCAGTGCTCGACTATCAGTGCACATCCTCCATGTTCCATCCTTCTTTGGTACTAACAAAGCTGGCACCGCACAAGGACTTAAACTTCCCTACACACGCCCATGCTCAAGCAAATCTTCCACTTGCCTTCTCAACTCCTCGTGTTCCTTTGGACTCATTCTGTAATGTGGTCTATGAGGTAACACAGCTCCTGGAACAAGATCAATTTGATGTTGAATGTCTCTCAACGGTGGTAACTCCGTTGGTAGCTCCTCAGGGAATACATCGTCAAATTCTCCCAGCATTGGCTTTACTTCTTTAGGAATCTCGACCACTTCATTACCCTCACGTCCAATCAACAAAAACACTTCGGGCTCCTCTTCTACTTCCTTAACAAACTCCTTCAAAGATAGCAAAGTTTTAAGTTCTTCAATCTCTTCTGACTTGCTTTCTTCGTGTTGTCGCTTCTTAGGAATTAAAGTGATTTTTGTACCTTCAAACATGAAACTATAACTGTTAGTACGTCCATCATGTTGCACAGCCCTATCATATTGCCACGGTCTCCCCAGCAACAGATGACATACATCCATGTCCACAACATCACACCAAATTTCATCTTTGTATTTCTTCCCAATTGAAAAATTAACACAAGCCCTTCGTCCAACTTTCACCTCCCCACCTTTCCTCAACCAAGCTAACTTGTAAGGTTTCGGATGCTTCTCTGTCTTCAATGATAACTTCTTCACAGCTTCTGTAGAGATAATATTATCACAGCTTCTCGCATCTATGACAAACTTGCAAACCCTTCCCAAGATAGTACATGTTGATTGAAAGATGTTACTCCTCAACCGGCTAGTTTCCTCCTCCTATTTTGGTGTTAAACACGACCTCTTCATCATCAATGAATACCCTTCATCTCCCGACACATTCTCTTCCTCCTCATCATGTAGTGAATTAGAACAGTCAGCTTCTACCTCATCTTCCTCTGCCTCAGCAATCATCGTTCGCTTCTTTGGCTTCGTACATTCATTGCTTTTGTGACCCATCTCCTGACAATTGAAACATTTGATACCACTATTGATTCTGGTCTTAGTAACTTCATTAACAACTGGTTTTGCAACAGCCTTCGAAACATTCACATTGCTACTAGCCCCTTTCGTTGGATTGTTGGAATTTGTATACATACCACCACCTCTCCTTCCTTGCTTCTCCCAAGCTAGAGCCTTTTGATGTGCTTCAGCCACAGATCTGGGATCAAACATATTCACCATGTCTTGTATCTGCATTCTCAACCCTCCAACAAATCTAGCTGTCAACTGCTCCTCCGTCTCCATGATATCATTCCTTGCAATTAATTGATAAAATTCATCCGCATAATCATTCACAGATTTCGTTCCCTGTCTCAGATTCTGCAATCGTTGATACATAAGAGATTGGTAGTTATACGGTAAGAATGTAGTTTTCATCAATTTCTTCATCTTTTCCCAAGCAACAATCTTTGACTTCCCCATCCGCTCTCTAGTAAGTTTGGTTTGCTGCCACCACGCCATAGCTCTCCCCCTCAACCTAGTAGCAACCAACTTCACTTTACGATCCTCCGGAACCTCCTTGAAGTCAAAAATTTCCTCAACATAAGCTAACCAATCAAGAAATTCCTAGGCCTGCATACCTCCCTTGAATTCCGGTATTTCAGTCTTCATCCCAGACTCCCACTTGTGATCATACTCCGACTGATTTCTTCCTTGACCTCGTTCTTGTCCATGAACACTTCCACCATCAAACTCCTCTTCATAATCTGATGTATATCGATGTCGATCCTGACCACCAACATCTCTATTACCATCGTTTCTTCCACCAACATCCCTTCTACCTACATTCCTCCGATCACGATCATTCATATTCTTATCACGATCTCAATCATCAACATTTCTATAACTGTCTCGGCTCACACTTCTATGATCACTATCAATACTTCTCTCTCGATTGGAATGTGGTGAAACTCTACTTCCCCCATGGTTAAATTCAGGTGAAACCCTTCTCTGATTTTGATTCATTTCCAACATCATCTTCTCTAATCGACCAATCCCTTCATTAAGCTTCTCACTAAAGTTTTCATTCATTCATTGCTCCATCTCATCGGCCTCTTCTCTTCTATACAATGCTTCAACATTTTGATGGCGATTAGCTCTTCTTGGCGGCATGATTAAATCTTCACAAACTTCAACACTAAACTTTCGGCCTTGATCTTCAAATATGATGCACGGCTTCAAATGATGCACGGCTTCAACTAGATGTAGCTCGGCTTCACTAACTCGGCTTTAACTCTTCAAAAGAATTGGCTCCAAGACTCGGCTTTTCTATGATTGGCTAAGTCTAGCTCTGATACCAAATGATGCAGCAGCGGAATAACAAAATGTATGAATCTGCGAAAGTAGCGATTGTGGAGTAGAAGATACCGAATGGCCCAAATCCGTTGATCCGAAGATACCAGATTCTAGCTATCCCAAACACGTTGATCGCGCACGATACCGTGTTTAAAGATCTATGATTCTTCGACGTTGATCTAGTGCACTAGATTCCGTGAATCGGCTTCAGCGATCGTTGATTCAAGCGCACTTGAATACCGAAGGTGGAAATAGGAGATCACACTCAACTACCGATTTAATGAAAGCACAAAGCTATCAAACAAAGTTTATTTCAAAATCAACTAACTCTTACAAATGCCACAACCCGCCTATTTATAGGCTTGCAACTCACACAACATAAATTTGTACAACACATAGGTCGTTCACGACCTAAAAACAGACGACCTAAAACAAACGACCTAAAAACAAACAAGTTTACAACACATGCTTTCATCACAAAACATCCGACCTAAAATAGACCTGCGACCTACGACCTAACATAGGTCGTTAACGACCTAAAACATTACAACATAACAAAGTACAACATCACACAAGGTCGAGCGACCTAAAAATACACGGCGGTGATCCATCTTGAGCGAGCTAAAGAAGTGGCTTCAGGAATCTTCGAGCGACCTAAAGTGAGCGACCTAACTTCCCGTGTCATATGGTCGAGCGACCTAAAATAAAGCAGCCTCCCCATCAGCGACCTATCATAGGTCGTATCTTGCTTCCGTGATCTAACTTAGGTCGTATTTTAGTCTTGCGACCTAACTTAGGTCGTAGCACTTCAAAGCTGGTACTCGGAAGATCGGAGCAACCTAAAGTGAGCGACCTAAGGCCTCGCGACCTAAGGCCTTGCGACTTATCATAGGTCGTTGGCTTTCCTGTTCTTGCATAACTCGTTTCCTCGCCTTCTATCTCGTCATCCTGGAACCTGTTAGGTCGCACGCGACCTAGGACTTCAACTTCCCACGAGACTTCAGCTTCCCATGAATTATCCCAAAGTTTTAGCTTGTTTGCTACCTCGTTAGGTCGCA
The DNA here is from genome assembly GCA_030737815.1 of Allium fistulosum. Taxonomy (NCBI): domain Eukaryota; kingdom Viridiplantae; phylum Streptophyta; class Magnoliopsida; order Asparagales; family Amaryllidaceae; genus Allium; species Allium fistulosum. Next base: position 1,361,789,173 of record CM060903.1, on the reverse strand, counting down.
CGCGACTTAACAATACGTTAGGTCGGTCGCAACCTAAGACTTTAATATTCTGGGCTGCATCAGTGAGGCTTGAGGCTGCGATTACCTTTTTATATAACAACCATCTTGGAATGCTAACACTGCCCTCCAGGCAGCAATACAGTGCCAACATTTATCCATACAAGTTCGTTTTGGGTTTGAACAAAACTGAAGGCACTACCTCCAATACATCCATTTTGGAATCACCCTTGGGATTAGTAGTAAGTAGCCCTTGCACTTCAAAAGCTCCGTCCTCGTGTCCTCAGTACGAAATGCTTAAGTTGGATCGAAGTGGTTTTCAGATAATTTATACAGATCTGATCCATATCTCTTCGAAACAACATTTGATAGTTCTTGTAAACTCAACCCCGGTTCTTTTGGAAATAATCAAACAACGCATAAGAGCAGAGATCACCTCCTAACCGTTTAAGTGGATGGATTTCCCTATCATTTGTCTTAGGTGAATAAAACGAGATTTATACGCTAGTACAACATTATCGAAGATGACTGTGCTATATAACTCACATTTTTCTCCTAGATATTTTCGGAGTTATATTTTGGTCCAGATTTGATAGTCTATTATTTAACTATCAAATACACAGACAACAACAAATTCAGAGATTTAATTACCCATAGCAACCACTAACCCTCAACTAAATCTTTCATTTACTAAAACTCTTTTCAAAGTGTTTATCAAAAACATTCATATACTTATCTCATTGACATAAGTATATTCACAAAGCATTTATGAAAGATTTCTCATTACAAGTTATATTAAAGAATCAGAATAAAAGGTTATTTAAATTAGAGATAAAGATAACCTCAAACAATATTCCTTCGGTGTTAAGTGTGGAACGAATGTCCATACCACCAGAATTAAGAAGGTCAGTTAAAGAAAATCCGATCTCAAATCCCTTTATAAATTTCCTTCTATAAATCCTCTTTATAAATATCTTTTATTTATGACTCTTCTTTACTTAAATTCCAAACCCATTTACAAAACTCCTTATAAATCACCAAGTTAAATTTACAAAATTCTTTTATAAATATCAAAACCGTTTATACATCTCTTTATAAATCTCCAAAATTATAAAACTTCCTTTATAAATATCCAAAAATCATTTATAAAACTTCTTATAAATATTCCATTTTAAAAAAACTCCTTTAATAAAGTCCTTTTGATAGACAAAACGATTATTTAAAAAACCTTTACTAAAATCATTACCTAACTTGAAAACATTATTAAAAGAATGATTGACCTTAAAAATCAGAAAGAAGCTTAGTGACCACAATGGTTCTCATTTAAGTGAGTTTACTTTTCAAGTAATAACATACGTATTTACATAACAAGCAGATATGTATAAGGGAATCAGCCGATAAAAAACAAATCGACATAAAGGTAAGATGTCTGTTAGCACCAAAATTGGTCACTAACCTCGTTGAGAAAGATTGTGTAGAGATGTAAGTGATGAAGTTAAATTAAACAAGGAAGAATATGCTAATTTAAATGCAGAAAGTAAGAACACCAAATTTATAGTGGTTCAGCATAATTGCCTACGTCCACTTTGAGATTAAACTTTATTGATCTTCTTCATGATTGATTACAAATACAATTCGCAGATCAAATGCTTGAATGAAGTTGTTAAGTAGAGAAGATGAGTCTCAAAAATGGCAGAGTCTCCCTAGTGTTCTCCAAAAAAGGATCCTTTTCATTGTGCCCCTGCCTCTCTATTTATAGACGAAGGTGGGTTGGACTTCTCTGGTGGGCCTGGTAGCTGAATAACTCGGTCCAAATAGTGTAAGTCCTATGCGCCAAACCAGATAGGCTGAACGACAGAATGCCGAGCCTCCCCCTTTTATGCCGAACGAGGTGAGGCCGGACACTCTGAATGCCGAACATCCATTTGTACTGAATGACCTTAGATGACGAGCTGCAGGTGATTGCCGAACGAGATACGTATCGGAAGAGATGTGGTGTTGAGTGAGGGATGCAGGTCGAATGAGGCTGGAATGCCGAACAGTCCGGGAATGCCGAGCGTACCTTGTAGGCCGAACGTTCATGGATGCCGAACGATTTTATGCCGAGCGTTCTTCCTTGGCCGAACGGTATTCACTACCGAACGTTTCTCGATGCCGGACGCTCCTAGATGCCGAACGCTATCCCATACCGAACGCCCTTTAGATGTCGAACGTTGTGCTCGTGCCGAACGGTCTTAACATGCCGAACGCTCATTGTTTAACTGATCGATGGGGAGGCCGAGTACTAAGTTGCCTGGTCAATTCCCCAGGAAACACTTGCCCCCCAAAGTGTATTACGTGACCGAACGTGATACACTTTGAATTACGTATCCTCTATGCTCCGCTTCGAACCTTGGTTAAATCCTCTTGGAGATGCCTTCTTGAGAATATCAGTGGCCATTCGTGTCTGATTCTGCAGAGCTAATAAGCTTTGGCTATCTGATCTAGTCTTCTCTTAATAACCCTTAGTGAGAATTCAATTTCTGTTGATCTCAAGAAGTCGAACTTTTTCAGATGTACACATGCACGTTCGGGTACATGTTCTTGCCATTGGCCCTCGGATGCATTTTATATGCTCATAAGTCGTCGCCAACTCCATCTAGTTTAATTGCAATTCAATCGCGATTCCTTGTTTGTATTTTCTGTGAAATAAGGGTTGCAATCAGCCACTTGAGGCGTTTTCCAAACCTCTCTTCAGTACAGACTCTATGATTTTGTTCACAGCTTCAACCTATCCATTTTCAGTTATAATGGATCATGGAAGGTCATAAGGACAGATGACGTTACGGATAAAGAAGTGAATTATTTTCTTCATCTTGGTCGTGGTTAAGAGTTCTTCATCTGCCCATTTGGTGACGTAATCAACTACTATGATGGTGTATTTCGCACCACCTTTAGGATCGACAAGAAGATAATTCCAGTGCCCCCAAGTGGCAAACGGCTATGAACTAGCCATTTGAATAATTTCCATCGGCGGGGTTCCCGGATTTTTTGCAAACATCTTGCACTCGTCACATTGTCTAGCATGATCAATCGCATCTGGGTTGATAGTTGGCCAGTAATACCTGTAGCAGAGTATCTTCTTTATCATGGTTTTCCCCCGATGTTATTACCGCATTCATCTTCATAGACTTTGCTCAAGATATCATCATGGGCGATATGCCGAAGCATGGGGATTGATAAACTCCTTTTGACACACAACTTATTCTTAGATGATTTGGCGTGAAGCTTTAAGGAGGATCTGTCGTTTTCCATTCCTCCGTTCAGTAAGAATTCCTCATTGTAGATAGTCTTTGATAGGAGTCAACCATGACACCATTTCATTTTGTTCGTTGAGTACGTGTGTAATGATGTAATACGTTAAGTCGGTTAGTAGCTCTTGGACTTGGCCGAGATAAGGAGCAAGACAATGCCCCCTAGCAAGATCAACTTCCTTAAATTTGTATACTGCCAATCAAGAATCACAAAAGATATGTAAATTTTTCACTTCAAATCCTCTAGCAAGTTTGAGGCTGGTAGTTAAGGCTTCATACTAAGAATCGTTGTTTGTTACAGGTAAATCGAGTTTTAGGACGTAGCAGATTGATCGTTTCTCAGGAGTCATTATCAAGCCATAACACTGATCATTGGATGCTCCATCCATGTACATTTTCCATCTTATGGTTGGTTCTCTGCTACTCTTCGAGTAGTCATCTGAGGTAGTGAATTTGGGTGTGAGGTCTGCTAATTTTCATCCTTGGATAGCCCTTCGTGTAAAATAAGTGATATCGAATTAGCTTAGTTTGATATTCTATTTAAGTAGTCTTTCAGACGTCTCAGGTCATTGTATGCCTTGTCGCAACGGCTGGTAGGCATAGACGTTGATGGGGTGAGCCTAAAAGTAAGAGTGGAGCTTTCATGATGAAATCAATAGAGATTGTGCTAGCTTTTGTAGCTTTAGGTTGATATCCAATGCATGGCTCGCGATAGTTAATGAAATCACATATGCATGTCAGAATGGGTCCAAGGGAACATATCATCATTTATTCAGAAAAATCCAACTAATTCTTTTATCATCATTGCACTGAGCTGTGATCCGATATTCAGCACCCGGAAAGGGTCGCCATGGCTAGCTGTAATGTCGACCGTCAGCTTAGCAGGTGCCATCCCAGATTCTTTGAGTAAAGATGTAACTATTTTGCATAACATTCAATGTGAAATATGGTTGGGACGGCCAATGTTGATGGTTACTCTAGTCGAATCCTAGAGTCTTGTCATGAGTTATTGAGTCTAATAGTGAAGGGCTCTGAATGCTCTAATAGATTATCAGCAAGTGGCCAAAAATCAGGCTTAAAAGCGCATTAAAGGAAATGTCGAGTGGGGGTCAGCCTCGAGTGGCACGCAACTGTATAGCTGGATCTTGCTATGAGTTTGAATTTGCTTGTGCATTCGAGTAACGCACTTTCTATTTAATGCATTCATGATTCTTTACCCGTCCTTCGGGTTGGAGTGAAAGTCAATTGCCCATGAGCTAAGGTATCGATTTAACGATTCTGTCTCTAGGCATCCTTTCGGTCGTTGCCTTGAGTAGCTGTAAGCACTATATATAAGTTTTAATACTGAGCTATCGTAGCCAGTTTTTGGATGACCATGCGTCTTCTCCCAGTCTCGGGTTGATAAATGTACTGCATGGGCGGTTGAGTCTCGTCCTAGCTATGTTTATGTTTTCACCTACACTCCAAAGACATAGAGGTGATTGGTGAATAGTCGGTTCAGATTCATCTTGCTTCTCGCTCGTGCCCCCGGGTCTGGGGCATATGCCGATAAGTAGGAAGGCCAGCCACGCCCACTTTAGCTTTACTCTCTTTCCCATTGGATCGTGGGATAATGTCAGTCGATGGGAGACTAGGTCTCGCCTATCTTGGATTTTATCATGGTTTTTCATTCCAAGAGGAATACTTCGATGCCACGTAAGTTTCAGGGCGTAATTTGGATAGTGGATGGTCATCCACGTCCACTTTGGTTCATGCTCTGTAATCAGATCTCCGGGTAAAGTTGGCTACAAATGCAGTCAGGTTATGCTCATCCAGTTTCATACTCCTCCTGACGAATCGAACGAGGGTGCTGGAGAATTTTTGACCAAGTATTCGTGGTTTACCCTATTTTCCATACTCTGGGGGTCATAGTTTTTCAAAAAACATCCGAGTCACATTCGTATGTAGCTTTGGATGTCGTTTCGATTGGCTCTGTATTGAGGCCTCCCTACCGTCGCTGCCTCAAGTTATAAAGAACGCCACGCTAGAGGTACAATAAGCTGTCGTATTCAGCTTTTTAGTGTTTTGTACCCCTGCCCCCAGTAATGATTTAGCCAGGTCACTAGTTGGATGGTCGAACTCCATCCTCAGCGGGTTAATAATCCTCCTGTCGATTCCAGGTCGAAGTTTGCGGAATAGAAAATGGTCGGAATCCACTCGTCTATTTATCGATGTTTATACACCACTCTGCATTCTGGTGACTTAGTGTTATTCTCCCCCCGGTTGACTCGCGCCCAATTTGTGTTCATGCTTCGGTCCACGCTCCGGGGACTTAGAGATTTGTCAAACGGTTTATGCTTTAGTCCACAGTTCGAGACGCACAGATTTTCGTCAACTCGTTTATACTCTAGTTCGCACTCTGGGAACTTAGAGTAATCCGGTCCACTTCTGGGATTTAGGAATTTTTTTGAAGTCGTCTATAATCTAGTCCATGCTCTGGGTAGGGACGTAGAGGTTTTTGAGTCATTTATACTCTAGTCCGCACTCAGGGACTTAGAGTACTTTAGTCCGCATTCTGTCTCCCATTCCAGAGGGTGAGACCCCTCGGATGGCTGAGAGTTTGCCCGAACCTGGTAGATAATCCTTCTCTTTAAGGTTCTCTTTAAGATTTCGAAAGTTGTTTTTCTTTATGCAGGACTATTGCATTCTAATGCTTGTTTTCCACGATTTTGTGTAGGCCGTTCTGACCCCGAGCCCACTCCGAGGAGCGATGTCGCCAAGGAAGTGGGGGAGAAAACAAGTGAAGCCACTCACCCAGGGGAGGCTTCTGGTCCAAACGCTCAGGTGATCGGAGCGCTTGACGAAGACAAGTCTGAAACCTCCTCTCCTACCGACGGGGGTTATAAAGTAGAAATTACAGGGGCCTCTGAGCATACATCCGAATTGAGCATGGAGGAGCGGCTCAAGAAAGAGAGGGAGGAGATGGTCAAGGTCATAGTAGATCCCCGAGTTGTGGACTTGGACGATCCTTTGAACAAGCCGTTGAAGGTCATCCTTTCTGGCGGGTCCAAGCCCATGGAAGGCCCCCGTACTCCTTCAGTTGCTACCCCTCTATCAAAGAAGAGTACCAAGGGTAAATGCTCTGGAGTGGAGCCGTCTGGAAAGAAGTTGAAGAAGCACAAGAAGTGATTACTATCCTCGTTCAACGAGGGTTAGTTTAAGTCATGTAATTTTTTTCATCTATTTCCTTAGTCCTTGTAGATAGAATGTCGACTCTGAACTTTGGAGGGGTTGTAATAGAAACTCATTTCTGAATAAGGTTTAGTTCCTTTTTCTGTCTTACAAAAGACTCTTATTGTTCAGTTTTCTTTGTGATTGTGATTTTTATCCAAGAAGTTGTGAGTAACATAGACTTCTCAGTCCATCTTCATATAACTCGGAAACTCTTCGGGAGTCGTTGAACTTCCATTCTGTGCTTCGAGCACTTAGAATACTTTCTAGCCCGTATGTCAGGGATTTGACAAATTCAAGTCATTTGTGTCATAGTTCATATTCAGGGAACTTGGAGATCCGATTCGCTTATATTCAAGTCTGCACTTTGGGGAGTTAGAGTACTCTAGTCCGCACTCTGGGGACTTGGAGGTTTAAGTCATTTATACTCTAGTCCGCGCTCTGGGGACTTAGAGTACTCCAGTCCGCAATCTGGGGACTTGGAGGTTTAAGTCGTTTATACTCTAGTCCGCGCTCTGGGGACTTAGAGTACTCCAGTCCGCACTCTGGGGACTTGGAGGTTTTAGTCATTTATACTCTAGTCCGCGCTCTGGGGACTTAGAGTACTTCAGTTCGCACTCAGGGGACTTAGAGGTTTAAGTCGTTTATACTCTAGTCCGCGCTCTGGGGACTTAGAGTACTCCAGTCCGCACTCTGGGGTCTTGGAGGTTTTAGTCATTTATACTCTAGTCCGCGCTCTGAGGACTTAGAGTACTCCAGTCCGCACTCAGGGGACTTGGAGGTTTAAGTCGTTTATACTCTAGTCCGCGCTCTGGGGACTTAGAGTACTCCAGTACGCACTCTAGGGACTTGGAGGTTTAAGTCGTTTATACTCTAGTCCGCGCTCTAGGGACTTAGAGTACTCCAGTCCGCACTCTGGGGACTTGGAGGTTTAAGTCTTTTATACTCTAGTCCGCGCTCTGGGGACTTAGAGTACTCCAGTCCGCACTCTGGGGACTTGGAGGTTTTAGTCATTTATACTCTAGTCCGCGCTCTGGGGACTTAGAGTACTCCAGTCCGCACTCTGGGGACTTGGAGGTTTAAGTCGTTTATACCCTAGTCCGCGCTCTGGGGACTTAGAGTACTCCAGTCCGCGCTCTGGGGATTTGGAGGTTTAAGTCGTTTATACTCTAGTCCGCGCTCTGGGGACTTAGAGTACTCCAGCCCGCGCTCTGGGGACTTGGAGGTTTAAGTCGTTTATACTCTAGTCCATGCTCTGGGGACTTAGAGTACTCCAGTCCACACTCTAGGGACTTGGAGGTTTAAGTCGTTTATACTCTAGTCCATGCTCTGGGGACTTAGAGTACTCCAGTCCGCGCTCTGGGGATTTGGAGGTTTAAGTTGAGAGCAGTCGTATTTCCATTCTTTAATTTTTATTCATCTACTGTATCGAGGCTAATGTCGTCGAATGAACAATCGAACCACGTTTGCTCATGGAATGGGATTTTGCCCCCCAGGGTAAGGGAAGGAATTTGAAAAATGGACGATGATTCTCGTCCGCTTGGTGATTATAGCTCTTCCAATCAAGTCAAGGAAGGAGGTATATGACAGATGGTTAGGTCACATCCATGTTGGGTTAGATAGCCAAATCTCTTACAATTTGCTCTGTATCTCCTTCTAGAAAATAAGGATAATAGATTGTTGAGTAGACAAAGTAAGTTGCATATGTTCCAAGGTGCTATCGTGTCCATATATTGACAGCGATGGTTAGCGAGTACGCAGTCTACCATAGCTACTTCAAGTTGTGCTTTCGAACAACCTTTCGTGTTCAGGGTAGGATTTGATGTGTAGATGATCAAATCACGTCCACTTTAGACGGATCCCGGCGTCATTGAGCTTCATGAGGGGTATCTGTATTTTGTCGAACTTTGTTCTATGACTCGATTGGAGTGGATGATCGGGCCATATTCATTCCAAGCAGTTTAGGTCTCCAAGTCAAATGTGGAGGTTGATGGATGGATGGTCGGTTGTTCGAATCGATCATAAGTTGAGCATACGAACTCAGATCGTCTTGAAACTTGGAACGTTGGCTTCCCTGGCTTTGATTGTTATGTCTTGTTAATCGTGGCTCGATCCAGACTCGGATAAAATCCATCGATATCCATAGTGAGCCTTTGTGTAACCGATCTCCAAGACGAACTGTCACTGGTTTCTAATCAAGTTCTTGGTGTCACGGCCTTGCCAAAAGGCGGGATAACATTTGCCCCCCAAAGGACGTCTTGTGTAAACATGACGTGCTTTGAAAAACCGCAGTCTTTCATGCTGAATATTTCCGTTCAGTTGATTTCTTGACAGTCGTCTTTTAATCGTTTCATTGCAATCTTCTTTTAGACAAATGTTCAACTAGCGTGCTTTGCTTTGGTTCTGCCCCCAGTTTTGGGGATGAGTATGGAGTTGATGTATGTTTATACTCCATCTCACACTCTGGGAGTACGGAGTTGAGTAGATGTTTATACTCCGTCTCGCACTCTGGAAATACGGAGTTGATTAATGTTTATACCCCGTCTCGCACTCTGGGAGTACGGAGTTAAGCGAATGTTTATACTCCATCTCACACTCTGGGAGTACGGAGTTGATTAACGTTTATAATCCGTCTCACACTCCGGGAGTACGGAGTTAAGTAGATGTTTATACTCCGTCTCGCACTCTGGGAGTACGGAGTTAAGTAGATGTTTATACTCCATCTCGCACTCTGGGAGTACGGAGTTAAGTAGATGTTTATACTCCATCTCGCACTCTGGGAGTACGGAGTTAAGTAGATGTTTATACTCCGTCTCGCATTCTAGGAGTACGGAGTTGTGCGAAGGATCGTCGTGTATCAACCAATTTTTAGCCATGATGTGATGGCTTGCCTCCGAGCTCGAGTTTCACTTAGCGAGTCGCCGGCCGTATCGCATCCACTCTCTACTTGAATAAATTCCACTTGCAGGATGGAATTCAGCTCTCCGTGCATCGTGATGTTGTACATTGTATTTAATCCATAACCCCAAATCAAAGGCATATGGTTGATGATGAGCGATAGAATTATGCTCGTCCAGATGTAACTCCACACATCCGATCATGGTCTGCGTAGATTGGTTGGCAACCAAATCTGAGTACCTGGTCACCTGCATCGTTTTGAAAGTAGTTTAGTTCAAGCTAGTCGTAGTTCATAGAACAATTGAAATAGAGATGGAAATGGAAATAATTCAAAGAAGATTATGGTAAATCTCATTGATATGTGAAGCAGCATCGTGTGCTCGCTATTCGACTCTGCCCTTGGCTCCTTTCAAAGGGATGTCGGCCGTCAACCGTCCAATTGATAATCATATCCCTTTATTAATAGGCATCGGATATTCGCTGCCCGCCATTCTGCAGGACTTGTACATACTATTGAAGCTTCCCTTTCTAGGTCATCTTTTTGATCACACCTCGGAGGTGTTTGTAATCGCCCGCGTTAGGATCAGTGAGCATCTGGGAATATACAACATTCCCCTGATTTTCTTTAGACTTTGGTGTACTCTCTCGAGGTTGGTTTCCAGTACCACTCCGAGTCGTGAGTCTTCAAGTAGAGGTTGTCAATTGAATATTTCAAAGAGCATATGAGCTAAATTATGAAGTCTTGTTTCGGCTACTGGGATCTACATCCTTAGCCAACGGGCCTTCATTGTTATTTTTCTTAGTTTGCTCCACTCCTCCTCACTTTAGTTCTGATTCATTTTGTAAAAGAAACGATCCATAGTCGTAGGAGGCTCTTTAGCTAACTAGCTGCCAAAATATATCTGGAGGTCGACTTTCCTCAAACGCGATCAGTATGATACCCTTGTTAGTATTAGAGCATTGGTTTGCTTGGAGTCATTTTGGCGTTTGCTAGAGTTATATCATCTATGTTCTCCAACCTTTGGGAGTACCGTTTGAATAGCGGTTGCTTGTCTGTTCCCTTGATGCCGTTCATAAGCTGTCGCTAGATCCTCTATGCCTTGGTCGATCATGGGATGTCAGGGAAGTGGATAGAATGTTCCTTTATTAAGTTGAGTTTTTAACTCACTATCCGGAGGCACTGCGCTGCGGCTAGGGTAATTTGGGTCTTAACTCAAATTTTTTAACTCAAAGTTTTTAACTCAAATTTTTTTTAGCCTCTTTTTTGGTAATTTGGGTCGTACCCGAAAAAGATTTTTTTTTGAGAATAAGGGTCGTACCCGATCCATATATTTTTTGTATAGGGACCGGTCAGATTGTTTTTTGAGAGAGAGATCGGTATACAGTGCATGGATCGGTCTGGATGCTTCGTTCGGCACAGAAGTACCGTTCGGCATACAGAAGTACCGTTCGGCATTGGGGCGTTCGGTGTTGGCGTGTGGCTCAGCCAAAGCTGTTCGGCCAGAGTGGGTCGGCCTGGAGTGGTTCGGCCAAAGCTGTTCGGCCAAGACTGTTCGGCTAGAGTGGGTCGGCCTGGAGTGGTTCGGCCAAAGCTGTTCGGCCAAGGCAGTTCGGCCAGAGTGGGTCGGCCTGGAGTGGTTCGGCCAAAGCTGTTCGGCCAAGACTGCTCGGCCAGAGTGGGTCGGCCTGGAGTGGTTCGGCCAAAGCTGTTCGGCCAAGACTGTTCGGCCAGAGTGGGTCGGTCTGGAGTGGTTCAGCCAAAGCTGTTCGGCATGGGAATGCTGCTCGGCATGGGAGCTCTGCTCGGCCTAGATGCTGCTCGGCATGGGAGCTCTGCTCGACCTAGATGCTGCTCGGCATGGGAATACTGTTTGGCATGGGAGCTCTGCTCGGCATGGGGAATTCTCTGGAGCGATGGGCATACACCTTTTCTGGGGCGATCGGCTAAGTTGGCTTCAGAGGGGGGGTCGGCCTCTATTCAACATGACTGCAAACTTCAACGCCTAGTCCCCATATATTACATAGACTTGGTTTATATGAATACGGCTATAAGCTTCCTTTAGATTTCTTTCAAATCCGAGTAGAATAGAAAGTTTCCTAGTAAACAACTGGATCTTTCTCGCGAATATGGGAATCCACTAGTAGACGATGAGATCCAATCAAGTTGAGAATTCAATTCTCAGTGAAAGCACCAAAGTGTTAGCACCAAAATTGGTCACTAACCTCATTGAGAAAGATTGTGTAGAGATGTAAGTGATGAAGTTAAATTAAACAAGGAAGAATATGCTAATTTAAATGCAGAAAGTAAGAACACCAAATTTATAGTGGTTCAGCGTAATTGCCTACGTCCACTTTGAGATTAAACTTTATTGATCTTCTTCATGATTGATTACAAATACAATTCGCAGATCAAATGCTTGAATGAAGTTGTTAAGTAGAGAAGATGAGTCTCAAAAATGGCAGAGTCTCCCCAGTGTTCTCCAAAAAAAGGATCCTTTTCATTGTGCCCCTGCCTCTCTATTTATAGACGAAGGTGGGTTGGACTTCTTTGGTGGGCCTGGTAGCTGAATAACTCGGTCCAAATAGTGTAAGTCCTATGCGCCGAACCAGATAGGCTGAACGACAGAATGCCGAGCCTCCCCCTTTTATGCCGAACGAGGTGACGCCGGACACTCTGAATGCCGAACATCCATTTGTACTGAATGACCTTGGATGACGAGCTGCAGGTGATTGCCGAACGAGATACGCATCGGAAGAGATGTGGTGTTGAGTGAGGGATGCAGGTCGAATGAGGCTAGAATGCCGAACAGTTCGGGAATGCCGAGCGTACCTTGTAGGCCGAACGTTCATGGATGCCGAACGATTTTATGCCGAGCGTTCTTCCTTGGCCGAACGGTATTCACTACCGAACGTTTCTCGATGCCGGACGCTCCTAGATGCCGGACGCTCCTAGATGCCGAACGCTATCCCATACCGAACGCCCTTTAGATGTCGAACGCTGTGCTCGTGCCGAACGGTCTTAACATGTCGAACGCTCATTGTTTAACTGATCGATGGGGAGGCCGAGTACTAAGTTGCCTGGTCAATTCCCCAGGAAACAATATCCATGTTACTATAATAGCAGACAGAGATTTTGTTCTGCTAAACACATGACCAAGATAATATAATATCAGAATGGATTTTTATTCTGCTTGAATAGATGTCCACATAATTTACTAGAAATTATGGCAGAACTGTGATTATTCTACCAACAGATGTCCAATATAACTTAATTAGACAAACAGTGTTTTATTCTACTAAACAGATGTCATTAGGTTTTATATTCAGTTGGGATTACCTAATGGCAATCAACAAAGAAATTCCTTGGATTTAAAATCTTCCTTTAAAAGAAACTTGCTTCTTAAAAACGAACCGATCTTCAAAATTAAAGTGGTTTAAAACTTTTATTTAAAAATTAAATAATAATTAAAATCTTTACTGAATAATAATTAAACCTTTAATTAATAATTAAATAATAATTAATAATTAAATAATAATTAATTGTTAAATAAATAATTAAACACTAATTAATCTTTGATTATAATAATTTTAATTAATTAATCTCAATTAATTAATTTATTCTTAATTAAAACTTAAATAATATTAAACATTTATTTAAAATAATTAATCACAATTAAGTTTTAATTAAATCTTAACTTAAATTTAACTTGATTATTAATTAATTAATAATTAAACACTTTCTTAAACATACAATTTAATTAATATTGAGTAAATAATAATTAATCTCTAAATAATTAATCAAATAATAATTAACTCTTTATTAATTAACAAATTATAATTAACTTACTTAAAAATAAGTAAGTGCTAATTACCCTAACTTAATTAATGAAAATTTGGTGGCCTTATGGTTCGGCCAAGGTATGGTGCATAAGGCCCAAAGGTGATGGAGCTCGATCTTGAAAGGTGGAGGGACTTCGGATCATCATCGAATTCACAAAAATCCAACCCAAAAATGGGTCTTCTTCTAACTGATTTTTGGGCAGGTAACTCATGGAATTTGAGAAAGTTGTCAAAGTGAAAGTTCTTGGAAATTATTTTCTCTACAATTTAAAAAAAATACTCAATTTAGATTTGTTTTAAGGGAGATATGGTCAAAAGAAGAAGAGGTATTTTCAAACTTGAAAATTTGGGTCCGAAAATGCTCTGCAAAGAAATGGGATTTGGACATGGTTAAGCTCAAAATTTAAAGAAATGGTACACCTGACAGTTGTAGCCACTGGAATTTTATACGGTTTTAGAAAAATAAAATCTCCATTTGGATCAGATATGAGAAAGATATGGTAGAAGGAAAAGGAGGTTAAATGAAGAAATGAAAGGGGTATTTATAAGCAGTAAACAAATCAAATTACCTTAATACCCTTGGTCTTTTACCCTCCACTTCCTATTACCACATCACCATGCCAGCTCACCTTCATGTACCTCAACCCACAAGCTTGTCCCCCCTTCACTTTGCTTAGCCAACATGTTTTTAATGCGAAATGTACCAATGTTGCACCTAATGTACTTATGTCTTCCTAAGGCATCTTTTATTATAAAATTACATAATAAGTCACATCAAAGTATATATATACACTAAGTATATACATGTACATATATCCATAATATAACCCTTATTTATTATATTTGTATGTATATAATTATACTGTAACGACCCGTAATTTTCAATAATTAAAAATAGTTAATTTAATAAGATTTTTGTGATTTAATATTGGGAGAAATAAAAATTTGTGATATATTAATGAAATAATAACTAAAATGAAATGTAATAATGTTAATTTAAGTTAATTATTAACAATTTGAATGAAATTCCAACCAATTGAAATGATTTAAAGGTTATACTTGGGTATAAAGTGAATATAGGAAAACAAATGTAAATATTGAATCAATTAATGTAATAATATATAATTTATGGTAATTGAATAAAATCAGTGTTATGTAAGTAATTATAACATTTGGTTGGAAATAATAAACTTATTAATGTGACTAAAAGTTAATGGTGACAAACTATTATATGTTACCTATTTATTTAGTCTGTTAAATTAAATTGGAAATCAATTATAATTAAATTAAATTAAATGTTACATTAATGTGAGTTAAGACAATAACTGCAAAGCGTGAATGTAATAAAATGTATAGAAATGTTAATTATATTCATAAGGAAGTAACTGATTTAATAAAAGAGTGAAATCAAGATAAATAAATTAATTGGGATTTTAACTTATAATTAATGTGTAAAATTGACAATAATTCAATATAATGGAAATATAGTAACTAATACAAATAAAAGGATGAAATTGGAGAATATTACTATAATAAATAGCGAAACAATGTTAATTATATCTATAGAGTAATAAGGGATTGAATAATAGGATAAAAAGTCAAACAAATGGAATTATTGGAAATTTAATTTATAATTACCGACTTTATTGAAATTGAAATTAAACATTGTAAAGTATGCAACATTCAACATTGAATTGATATGTAAATATTTTTTAAAGGATTATAAATTTCTTAGTAATCTAAAGTGATAGAAATTGTAAATTATTAAATTTGAATTGAAAAGGGTGATTTAATTAATTTAATATTTATTTATTAAATTAACGTGAAATAGTCATTTTGGCCACTGTCTCGGATTTTGACGAAACTGGTTTCATTGGATCCGTAATAGTGAATTATTGTAAGGTTTCAAGTTTCGTAGCAATTGGACTTGTTGTTTGATCGTACAGACTCGAAACGCGTAGAAATCAATTTGAAATAAACTGATTTTAAGCTAACTTCTTCATACGATGGAATTAGGACTTGAAACCTGTTCCATTGAGTTTAAAATTATTGAAAACATCTATTTTGATATATGGGTTGATCCATTTTCATTTCGGAGTCAGAACGGGCTTTTCGGGTCATTTATCTTTCAATTTCAAATTGATCTAGCCTATTCAATTCTATTTCTGATCTGCCTATAAATAGCCTGTTATAAACCATAACTATTTCTTATTCCATTTGTCTGTACGTACAATTCTATCTACTTCTCTATTTCCAATGGCAGACAAACCAAAACCAATTCCAAATTCAATTGCAAATCAAAATCAAATCGAAAAATTTAAACTCCTCAAAATATATCGAATTATATATCGATTTGAAGCTCTCGACGAACGCAAGTCAAATCTACAGTCTGTTTTTCGATTTGGATTTCTGTGTGGCTAGAAGTTGATGATTAATTCGCGGTCGTTCATCGCGTCTTGATCAACTTGCACGGGTCGTCGATTGGAGGGTATGGATGGGTGGAGATTGGCGAATGGAGTTCATCGGCGTTGGTGCTTTGGGATGTTAATGGCCAGATCGGCTCAAAAAATTCGACTAGGGTTCGGCTATGGGTGGCGGCGGTTGTTGTTTCGCATGGCCGATGGTGATCGTGATGATGGGCGTGGGGTCGCGGGACGTTGGAGAGGGCGGCAGGCCGATGTGTGAAGGCAACGATGTTTGGATTGGGCAGGGGTTTGATGAATGGCGACGAGATTATTATGGCGGCTGAAGGCTTTAATCGTGATTTTTCCCTAGAGCTAGGGTTAGAGCTGCTGCGCGCTGACATGTAAAAGGGTCATAGGGTTGCTTTATTTTCTTTGTTTATTCAATTTAAATTTAAACTTTAAACGTTCTAACATGCATAACTTTTACATACAAGGTCCAATTCACGCGTGGTTTGTTTCGTTGGGATCGTATCGAAATTCCGGACATTTTGACGCAGGTTTGGATGGATTCTGAGACTGTTTGAATTTTGGGCTTAAATTGGATTTTAAATCGATTTTAAATCAAAGGTGAGTGTTTTAACCCACTCACAATTACTAAATTATCTTATGTTAGTTAAATTAAATTTGTGATGTGATTAGAAATTTATTGATCGATGTTTGGTATATTTAAATTGTCATTCTAGTTAAATTTGACTTTATTGCATTTAATCATCATTTAATTTAATATTGAATTAAATTTTGTCAATTTAATATATGTTAGTGATGATCAGTTATTTGTTGATGTTTATTGATTGATTTGGATTATGATTGTGATGGATGTTTAATTGTTGATATTGGATGACTGGATGTTGTATTTTATATTGTTATAACACTACAAGTTCCCTATGGGTTGAAATGAGACATACCCGAACGATCTATAGAATTGGGAAAAATCGTTATGGGTTGAAATGATAGACTCGAGCGATTTTATGGATTTTTATTTAATACGGGATTGCGGTTTGAAATGATATATAACCGTAAAATTGTAAATTGCGGATTGAAATGATAAATATCCGTATTACTTGACCCTAGGGTAGAAAAATATATACGGACACCGGATTGGTTAAATTAAATGATTTTGAATCTTTGAAATTTTGAATTCACTTAACTAGTATTTTGAAAAAGAAATTGATTTATATAAACTGAAGTATTTTCGATAATCCAAGTGTTAATGCTGAAAAAGGAATAGATTTAATGAATTGTTCAAAGAGTTTAAATTGGAATTTCAAGGTTGAAGTGTCGAATATAAATGAATTTATTGGAATTGAGTTATTGGAAATGTTTGGATATAACTTTGAAATCTATTTAAACTAATTTAAACTATTTTATCAATTTGAACTATTTTAATTTATTTTAATCTATTATAACCTATTTAATACAATTTAATCTATTTTACCTATTTTAAACTAATTAAACTTATTTAATCTGTTTTAAATCCATTTAATATAATCTAAATCTATTTAATCTATTTTAAAATTTATTTAATCTATTTAAAATCTACTTAATATAATTTAAATCTATTTAATCTATTTAAATCATTTTAAACTAAATAAATCAAATTTAAATCTATTTAAACTATTTTTACTATTTAAACTATTTTAAACCTATTTAAACTATTTTAAAACTATATAGACTATTTATAATTATCCAAACTATTTTCTAAAATTTCAGACTGTGTAAAGTTGAAGAATTTATATCTAAATCCTTAATGATGATACAACCTAAGTTGGAATTTGAAATTGGTACCTTTTTGTGAAATGACATATTTGAGTGAATAAGATGATTTTGAACTGAAGAATTAATCAACAGAACTTATCGATAATTTCAAAGTGAATGTGAATTTCAAAGTGAATATAATTTGGAAGTGACTATGATTTTGAAAGTGAATATGATTTTGAAAGTGAATATAGTTTGGAAGTGAATATGATTTCGAAAGAGATATGATTTGAAATCGAATATGATATTTTGATATAAATTGTGAATTGACCTTTTTGAAATATAAAAGAACCATCCGGTGTGAAATAAGCATTTGGTTGTTAAAGAGACCAGGATCAGATATTGTCATACTCTCTGCCAATACCAAAAACCACTTTAACAACTGTGTACCTGGTGGAGGTTCTAGAAATGAAGTAGGATGGTTTGGCAAACGATTTTTGTATGAGGTATTGACGTGACCCTGACTCCCGTGAGTCAGCTTAGATGTGACTAAAATAGGAGCTATACCTAGGCCAAGTGAGGTCATTCCTCCGATTGGACATGCTTCTTCGATACCATATTATGATTTTGTGATGATTCGAAGGCCACCCCTCGAGTTTGATTATGGGAGTGTGTTCTGAGGTGCGCAGTAGTAGCTGATATACGTTACCACCAGCCCGGTTCTGCAATCGGTAAACCTACCCTCGCATTGCCTCGAGTGTCGTGTTCACATGCCCTAGAGCGCCTTCTATGAGTTTGGTTTATACCATACCTATGGAGTGCCCTCTGATAGCCCTTCAATTTACGGAGGAATTACGGTACTGTATAGACTATGAGAATATATAAAAATGTGTTAAGGGGGATATGGGTAACGCCTTAACGCTATTTTAATACTTTACTTTACTGTAGACACTATTATAATAGCGTATTGTACTACAGAGTAGATAGTTTAATGGATCCTTAGGAGATGGAATCCCGAACATCTCTTAAGTTATTGCACCCACATTAAACACTGGATAGGAGATGTCAAACCCCGAAAACATCTCTGACGCCGTTACACTCACATTTATTACTGTTGATTTAATTTAACTTACATAAGATCTTTTAGTTCTGACTCGAGTGTTTTGTCTTTTCAATTCGCTCGGGTCAGTCTGAGCTTTTTAATTTATCGAAGACTACTTTTTGGAGGATGAAGACGAAGATTTTGTACTATTATTATTATATTATTTATTCTACTACATCATGTCGTTCCACTGCATTTATTTATTAATTTATTCCTGTTTATGTGACTCTGATTTTGTGTTGTAAAAGAATAATCAAATGTATTTCTAAAATAGGTTCATGAACTGTTATTTGATTATTATATTTTGTCATTCTACTGCAAGATTCTGTATTTGTTTTATTTCTTCACTTTTTCTTATTTATCCCATAACAATCTGCCCTTTTGAATGGTTTGAGTCCGGACATGTGTGTCTGCTTAAAACGTCCAAAAGGCAGATCGTTCCATGTACAATAAAATTTATAACATTTTCATTAACTTCTAGCAGATGAAAAATTGCAAATTAGAAATACGAATTCCGGTCACATTTTTAATATTTCTTCGAACTATATATTTTTGTAAACAAATTTGAAAAACTATTTCACCATCCTTAATTATTATTTAAAAGATTTTTATTTTAATTATAAAAACTATTATTCGAATATTTAAAATTAATTAAATATTCGCAAATCAAAACGGTTAAATTCCGGGTCGTTACACCGGGTGGGCTGAGGGATGAGCACTTGCCTTTACCACTGAACCACACAAGCTTTTGGAAAATTCTATGATGCAATTGACCGAAAGCCTTGTTCAGTCGACCGAACCCAGTCGGCCAAATGTGAACAACTTGTCTACTATTTTCAACTATGCTCTCGGGCTTGAATTTTACACAAAGCTAGTCGATTGAAGCCTTCTTTTAGTCGACTGACCTAGTATAAAATGGCTAGTTTTTTGAAGTGATATCTTCATGTCTCTTTGCTCTAGAAATTGCATCCCTTTGCTCTTGAGGCCACTTCTCTTCATCAATGGAAAAATTGGAAAGTTACATTCCTACAACATCTATATAAACCCCTAACCATCCCTGAATCATAACACAACTCTATGCTTTGATTTCCACTCCTAAACTCTCAATTCCTAAAGCAATTCTCTGAGTTCCAAGAAATTCATCAGATTCAGAGATCTCGACTAGTTTTCTTCATCTCCACATCTCATACTCTAGTCGAATAAACTCCTTAGCCTTTACACCTCCACTCAATATCAATTTGTTTAGTTATAAGAGTCATTGTACATTAAACTGACATTCTATATATCAAGATACAATGTGTCAAAGAGTAACGTTTTTGTTACACTACTTGTAATTGTTGTTGAAGTCCTATTCGGTTGTTCAGGCATAGTTTGTAAACCTGTTCCTTTGGGTGAAGTAAGGGTGTTGATAGTGAAATATCGAAGGGGAGCTTCGAGATTGGATGTAGGACGGGAGGTCCGAACCAGTATAAAATCGACTACGTGATCTACTATACTATTCCGCTGTATTTACGTTGTTTATTTCTGTTGGCCATCTTCGATCTAGTGCATAGTGACTAGCAAGTGGTATCAGAGCCTGGAATCCTATCGATCGTCACAAAATCATAGAATAATGGCCAAAAAGAGAAGATCCAGTCAGAGCTCAAAGACAGTTGAGAAAAAGCAAATTTCTAGAAGCAAGCAACATTCTATAGAATCAAGGTACATGTGCTGTGTAGTTAATCTCAGATCAAAATTGGTATGCTTAGATTATATATATAGTCATCTTTTACAAACTCATGAGAAGTTATTAAAAAAAGTTAAAGCATCACAAAAGGTCAATTCTATTGCTTTAGCTAAATTAGATGATTGTGAGCGTAAAATTAGCATTTCAACGAAAGAAATAAGGTTTTAGTAAAGCAAACTAAAATTTTTGAAGAACATATTTTACAAAAAGATTTTGTATTAAAAGATAATGATCGCTTAAATGATAAAAATACTGATCTTTTAAAGGAAATCAAAGTTTTGCAAAATAAAAATATATTTTTGGAAAATTCTTTAAATGATTCTAATTCTAAACTTTTGTGTAGGGCTTTAAATGATAAGAATCTAGAATTAACTAATGAATGTGAATTTTTAGAAGATAATAATATTATATTGCAAAAAGAAATTTGTGATTCCAAAGTTGTTTTTGATAAATTAAATGAGAAAATCACAAGTTTTAATACAGAAAAATATTATTTATCTTTCTTAACTACTAATAGCAAAGCTCACAATAATAAAACCGTTTTAAACCATAAACAAGATAATTGTAGAAAAATACTAGATATGCATTCCTGTTTACACGTTTTAATGTTAGTACTAAAAGTAGAGATAGTTCTAAAACCAATCCATGTTGTAATATCATTATGCTTAGAAATAGAAAAAAACCCTTTGAATACTAAATAAATGACAATCAATGTTGATATATGGGTTCTTGCTAATCCAACTGATTATGATAGACAATCATATATCAGCAAATATTAGGACATTGTGAATGATAGTGGAAATTATATTTTTAAGAAATCGACCACATCCAACTGGATATGGTTCCCTAAGTCATAAACCTTATATCTATTAGTAAAATGAGTATCATTTTTCTTACATTTGACATATCTATTAGATACTCATCACTTTGCCTTAATGTTAAATTTATTTATTTTTGACTTTTCTATGATATTCTCCATTTATTTTTAATTTTCTCATACTTTTTTTTAATTACAAAAGGGGGAGAAATAATGAGCATATTGATAACGGGAGTACATAGTTAAAAGTTAAAGTGAAACATTATATTTAAGGGTAGTTTTTATCTTATAGTATGCCAATGCTTTTATCCCTTTTTGTTGATGACAAAGGGGGAGAAGAACGTGTGTTTTACATATTTTATATTGGCATTTATACGAAGTTAAGGGAAATAAACTTACATAACATAAATCTAGGGGAAGCTATTATTTTATATTAAAGTAGTGTGGTTGTTATCATCAAAAAGGGGAAGAATGAAAGAACCATATATATATATATATATATTGTTTTGATGATATCAACCATACAACAATGCTACTAATATAGTTATTGAGTTATTTCAGGTCAAAATGATGATGGAAAAGGTTTAAAATAAAATGGATAAAAATATGCAAAGCTAGGATTCAAACTCGGGTAGGCTGAGAGATGAGCACTTGCCCTTACCACTACACCACATAAGCTTTTGGAAAATACTATGATTCATTCGATTGAAAGCCTTGTTCAATCAACTGAATATGAACAACTTGTCTATGGTTTTTGGCTATGCTCTCTGGCTTGAGTTTTACACTAAGCCAGTCGATTGAAACCTTCTTTCAGTCGACTGACCTAGTATAAATCAGCTAGTTTTTTGAAGTGATACCTTTATGTCTCTTCGCTCCAGAAGTAGCATCTCTCCGCTCCTGCAGCCACTTCTCTTCATCAATGGCAAAATTGGAAGGTTGCGCCCCTACAACATCTATATAAACCCCTAACCATCCCTGAGTCATAACGCAACTCTATGCATTGATTTCCACACCTAAACTCTCAATTCCTAAAACAATTCTCTGAGTTCCAAG
The DNA here is from genome assembly GCA_030737815.1 of Allium fistulosum. NCBI lineage: Eukaryota > Viridiplantae > Streptophyta > Magnoliopsida > Asparagales > Amaryllidaceae > Allium > Allium fistulosum. The sequence continues at coordinate 1,361,767,077 of CM060903.1, read as the reverse complement.
AAATTCATCCAATTCAAAGATTTTGACTAGTTTGCTTCATCTCCACATCCCATAATCTAGTCGAATAAACTCCTTGGCCTCTACACCTCCACTCAATATCATTTGGTTTGGTTATAGGAGTCATTGTACATTAAACTGACATTCTGTATATCAAGATACGCTGTATTAGAGAGTAACGTTTGTTACACTACTTGTAATTGTTGTTGAAGTCCTATCAGGCTGTTCAGGCAGAGTCTGTAAACCTATACCTCCGAGTGAAGTAAGGTTATTTATAGTGAAATACCAAAGGGGAGCTTTAGGACTGGACGTAAGATGGGAGGTCTAAAATAGTATAAAATAAGATAATTGTAGAAAAAATACTAGATATGCATTCCCGTATACACATTTTAATGCTAGTACTAAAAGTACAGATAGTTTTAAAAAAATCCATGTCATTATATTATTATGCTTAGAAATAGAAAAATCCTTTGAATACAAAATCAATGACACTTAATGTTGATATATGGGTTCCTGCTAATCCAATGGATTATGATAGACAATCATACATAAGAAATTGTTAGGACACCATGATTAATAGTGGAAATTATATTTTTAAGAGATCAACCACATTCAACTGGATATGCTTTCCTAAGTCATAAACCTTATATCTATTAGTAAAATGAGTATCATTTTGCTTACATTTGACATCTTTATTGGATACTCATCGCTTTGCCTTAATGTTAAAATTATTTATTTTTGACTTTTCTATGATATTCCTTGTTTATTTTTATTTTTCTCATACTTTTTGTTAATTACAAAAGGGGGAGAAATAATGAGTATATTGATAAGGGGTATATAATATAATGGTTTATGATTTTTGTTTGATGATAATAAACACACACACACACATATATATATATATATTCGTTAAATGTGTTTGTTATAGTACTATTGCAATTTCATGGAATGAAATAAATATTTGCAGAATAAAATAAATGAATCACCATTTTATTTAAATAAATATTTTATTTCAAATTCAAATAGTATACATTTGGTTTCCGCTATATTTATGTTTTCAATTATAGTACAATTTGTCATTATACAAATTTCCATACTCTCACATACACAATATCTCTACATACTCATATACATCATTTTATTTCCTCACATCTTGATTTGATTAATCCAGCCTATGTCCAGCCTATTAGTTCCTGTGATGATGGTTTTGATGATAACAACCTTAGGACTTGTTATAAAATATAAATACTAATATTCTTGTCTAGATATATATGTATATGCAGGATATATATATATGCAGGTACTAAGAATGAAGACTGTACAGTATAAAGGTTCAGGACTGAGTATAAAGATTCAAGACTGATGAATTCATGATTGAAGAAATCAAGACTGAAGACTCATGACTAACAAGATTATCAAGAGTTCAAAATATCAAGATAAGTAATAGAGTCTAGATTTATGTTAAAACTTCATAATAGCACTAAAATCATTATTCAGATTTTAATTGTGGAATGGAATCCACCTTCTCGCTTTAATAGTGGGATGGAACCCACGACCTCTTTAATGGGATGGAACCCACGACCTTCTCTAGTGGAATAGAATCCACAAAATTTTCAAAATGATTTATTTTTTCAAAACTATCCTTTTAAAGTCATCTCTATCAATTTAAATATTTTAGCCTTAATTCAAAAACTATTTTTAATCATATTAATTTCAAAATCATCTCTTGTTTTTTAAACTATCTCTTGATTTTAATATTTTAGCTCTACTATATTTTAAAGAAATAAATATTTAGTTTTTAATATTACTTTTATATTATAAATTATATATTTTAAGATTACTTTCTAAAACTCTTTTATAAGTTTAAACTATATTCAAAATGGTTTACAAAGTTTAGAAATTGTTTTAACAAGTTTTAGAATAGAAATCATTTTAAAGCAAAATCTATTTTCAAAAATAACATAGGCATGTCGACATCCCTCATCCTCCCATGTCGGCAGGGTAGCCGTAGAATTTAAAATTCAAATTTTCAAAAGAAGTGTCTATTCGTCATAACCTTTCGCGAATGGACATGACCGTTGTTCTCCTATAAATGCCAGTTGTTTTCAACGAATTTTAAGTTAGTTTTTATACATTTCTTAACTCCTTCTTCTCCACTAAAATATTCTCTCATATTTCAAATGCTTTAACAAAACTCTGCCGAAATTCTAAGTGAATCAAACTCGATCATCTCTAGTTTGATTCTCTGCCAATCTCTCTCAAAGATCTCGGTGCTATTCAGAGTTATAGGATCATTTGTAATCAAAGAAGTGTATTGAGTCTCTCTATCTATCAAAGTGATATTGGAAATGGTGTGATTGTAACCTGTAAATCAATTAGGTGTGGTTGTAGCTCGTAAATCAATTAGGTGATCATGTAGTCTGGTTAAATCAAGAAAGTTTTCCCTAGACTCGGAGACAGGAGGGTGTATCTCGTTGCCTTGAAATCGAGGTTGTAATATCGACATTATATTTGAAAAGAAATCTGCACAAGAAATTGTGTGGGATTGGACGTAGGGTAACTCCGCACCAGTATAAAATTCCAGTGTGTTCTTTCCTTTACTGTTTTTATTTACTATTTGCATCTGTGTCTGATTCTGTGATTGTTTCTGTGTTTGTGAATTGCATCTGTTTGGATTTAATTTGAAAATATTTCAAAAAGATTCATAAAATTAATTAAACACTATTCACCCACCCTCAAGTGTTAATTCTGCCTTAAGATTCGTAATCCGCATTTCCTTCATTTGTTATCAGAGCATTGGTTTTCAAAGTTATCATAATCTTAATTTTGAAAAAGCTTAAAATGGCAATTTTTGGAGATTTTGTAAACACTAGTTCAAAACTGCCCATATCATCATTGTTTCATAAGTCTGCATATTGTTATTATAGAAAATCAAGTTATCTACCAAATTGGTGTGTTGTGCAGGAACATATGTGTTATATGGCTTTTGATGAATCAACACTCAATGGACAAATGGTTCAAATCAAGAAAAATAAATGGATACTTGATAATGGATGTTCGAGACACATGACTAGCAATCTGGAGATACTGAATGACATAATTTATGAAGATGGAAGACTGGTAACCTTTGGAGACAACTCAAAAGGATATGTAATTGGCATCGAAAATGTCGGTAACTCTAAAACTCCTACTATTTCTGATGTTCTGTTAGTTAGGAATCTAAAACATAACTTACTTAGCATAAGTCAACTATATGACAAGGGCTACAAATTAAATTTGAAAAGGATAAGTGTCACATCGAAGATAATAAATCAAATATTATCTTTGAAGGAATTAGGAAGAAAAATATTTATTAAAATCTCAAATGATAACCTATGTCTTTTGGCTAATATAAGTGACCCCCAGATTTGGCATAAAAGATTTGGGCATTTGAATTTCAAACTCTTATCTAGACTTTCAAAACTTGATTTAGTAAGAGGTCTCCCTAAAAAGGATTTTAAAGTAGATAGTATATGTGATGCTTGTCAATTAGGAAAACTTAGGAAGAGTTCATTTAAATTGAAAGATATGATTTCAACTTCAAAACCTCTTAAGTTACTTCATTTAGATTTGTTTGGTCCATCTCAAATTCAGTCAATAAATCACAGTAAATATGTTTTTGTAATTATAGATGATTATTCTAGATTTACATGGACAATTTTTCTGAAACATAAAGGTGATGCTTTTGATTAATTTAAAACTTTTGCAAAAAAAATTCAAAATCAACTCTCTTTAAAAATCAAAACTATTCGTAGTGATCACGATGGAGAATTTGAAAATGAAAATTTTGAGAATTTCTGTAATCCAAAAGGAATAACTCGTAATTTTTCTTTTCCAAGAACTCCACAAAAAAACGGAGTGGTATAGCGTAAAAATAGGACGATTCAAGAGTGTGCAAGAACTATGCTTTCAGATAGTAAATTACCAAGAAATTTTTGGGCAGAAGCAGTCGCTACAGCTTGTTATGTTTTGAATAGGATTTTAATTAGACCTCTAACTAATAAAACACCATATGAACTTCTTTTCTATAAGAAACCAAAGGTATATTATTTTAAAGTTTTTAGAAGTAAATTCTTTATTCAAATACAAAGGACAATTTGGATAAATTTGATCCTAAATCCGACAAAGGAATCTTTATCGGATATTCTAATAGAAGTAAAGCATACTGAGTTTTCAATTTAAAAACTAACACCGTTGAAGAAACAATGTATGTATCTTTTGATGAAAATTTCAAAGATTTTGTTCAAATGAAGATGATTTTGTTACTTTAAATAATGAACCAAATGAAACAAATTATGAAACTGTTCATCCTAATAAAAGGATCAGGCTTTTAAAAGATCATCCTATAGAAAATATACAAAAAATATTGAATATGTTGTTAGAACTAGAAATCAACTAAACAAGATGAGTAATGTAGCTTTTATATCAACTATTGAACCCAAAAATCCTAAGGAAGCATCATCTGATGTTTCATGGATTCTTGCTATGCAAGAAGAACCGAATCAATTCACCAGAAATGATGTATGGTAACTTGTTCCTAGACCTAAGGACAAAACTATAATAGGAACTAAATGGATTTATAAAAATAAAATGAATGAACAAGGTGAGGTCGTTAGAAATAAAGCTCGGTTAGTCGCGCAAGGTTATTGTCAAGAAGAAGGAATATACTATGATGAAACCTTTGCACCCGTGGCAAGATTAGAAGCCATTAGAATTCAACTTGCTTTCGCAAACTACAAAAATTTCAAATTATTTCAAATGGATGTCAAAAGTGCATTTTTAAATGGTTTTGTTAAAGAAGATGTTTATGTTGAACAACCCCCACTTTTTGAAGATGAAAAATTTCCAAATCATGTTTACAAATTAAAGAAAGCTATATATGGTCTGAAACAAGCTCCTAGAGCCTGATATGATAGACTAAGATCTTACCTATTAAAATCAAATTTTGAAATTGGTAAAGTAGATAATACTCTTTTTATTAAAAGAAACAAAAATGATATCCAATTAGTATAGATTTATGTAGATGATATAATTTTTGGATCAACAAACAATGAAATGAACAAAGATTTTTCTGAAATAATGACAAAAGAGTTTGAGATGAGTCATATGAGTGAACTTACTTTCTTTTTAGGATTGCAAATAAAACAATTAGATAGTGTTATTTTCATTAGTCAAGAAAAGTATGATAGGGATCTAGTTAGTAAGTTTGGTATGACCACTGAGAGTGGAAAACCCACTCCTATGGCAACCAATGAAGCCTTAAATAAAGAAGACATGTCAAAAGATGTTGATCAAAAACTATACATGGGAATGATTGGATCGCTACTCTATATAACTACGAGTAGGCCTAATATCATGCATAGTGTCTGTCTCTGTGCAAGATACCAATCTCAAGCCAAAGAAACCCATTAAAAAGCTGTTAAACGTATCCTAAGATATGTTAAACACACTTCAAACTATGGCCTATTTTACCCTAAAAATGATTCATTTGATTTAATCTCATATTATGATGCTGACTATGCTGGTTGTAAATCAGATCGAAAAAGTACAAGTGGAACTTGTCACTTTTTAGGACATTCTCCTGTTTCCTGGTTTAGTAAAAAGCAAAATATTGTCTCACTATCAACAACTGAAGCAAAATATATCTCTGCTGCTTTGGCTTGTTCTTAAGTAATCTATATGCAATAGACCCTACAGAATTTTGGATTAAATATTTCAAAATCATCAATTTATTGTGACAATACAAGTGCAATAAATTTATCCAAAAATCCTACTCATCATGCCAGAACCAAACATATTGATATCCGACATCATTTTCTCAGAGATAATGTAAGTAAAGAGATTATTTCTCTTGAATTTATCAACACTGAGAATCAAATAGCTGATATTCTGACCAAACCCTTGAATCAATCAACCTTTACTAAATTTAGAAGAGAACTAGGTTTTTGCTCTATAACTGAGATATAGAATATAGATATAGTAACATATATATTTAAATAAATAAAGAAAAATAAAATTGTCAAAATTTCCATAAGGATGTCGACATCCCCCTACCCCTCATGTCGACATACAACGGTAAAATTTGACATTTTGATTTTCCCTCTAAAATCAGTTTGGTAGTTATATAATCACAACATTTTGAATTTTTCTGTCTTCTTACTTCATTTTCTCTGTAATAAACTTCTGAAAATATAAAATAATGGCCTCCTCTTCAAAATTAAACCAAAATGCAACATTTTCCATCCCTTCTCCTAATTCTGGGCCATTTCAACAAACTACATTGGCTCGTGTAATGAAGATCGAGGAAGTCATGAAGGATTCTCTACAACTACTGACTGAATTACAAGTCACTCAAATAAGGATGGCAAAGGAATAAGAGAAACAGGGCAAGATTCTTAGAAATTTGCAAAAATTTCTAATGGATAATCATGCAGACCCTATTATGATTGAAGATGATTCCTCTAACATACTTATTCATAATCCATTAGAGAACGATGAAAAAGAAGAAGAAGAAGAGGAATAAGCGCAAATGGACGAAGACGATAAAGTTATTTGTGTTGGAGAAGTCTGTTTTGACAAAAATGGAATTTGGTCGAACAACATGGAAACTTTTGTCTCCATTACCCTAATTGTTCGATTCACAAGTCACCAATTGTCAAGGACTCTCGTTAGATTTTTATTATATTAATGTTTGGAGTATTTGTATGTATTTGTTTTTATATGTGTAATATAACAACATATATATATATAATAAAATTATATTTACGTTTCGCTTAATTATACTTCGTTATTAGTATTTAGTTCCATAAGTATTAGTTTAAGGGGGAGTTATGTAGTTTAGGCTTAGTTTTTGTCGATGACAAAGGGGGAGAATTATAATAGGTTAGATAGACTTAAATTAAGGGGGAGTTAGTAGCTTAAAGGGGAGTTGTTGGAATAAGGGGGAGTCAGAGTAGAATTATAGTTTGGTGGAGTATATTTTATAAACATAAGTTGTCATCATCAAAAAGGGGGAGATTGTTAGTTCCTGAGATGATGGTTTTGATGACAACAACCTTAGGACTTGTTATAAAATATAAATACTAATATTCTTGTCTAGATATATATGTATATGCAGGTACTAAGAATGAAGACTGTACAGTATAAAGATTCAAGACTGAGTATAAAGATTCAAGACTGTGTATAAAGATTCAAGACTGAGTATAGAGATTCAAACCGATGAATTTAAGATTGAAGAAATCAAGACTGAAGACTCGTGATTATCAAGATTATCCAGAGTTCAAGAGTTCAAGATATCAAGATAAGTAATAGAGTCTAGATTTATGTTAAAACTTCATAATAGCACTAAAATATTTATTCGGATTTTAATTGTGGAATGGAATCCACCTTCTCGCTTTAATAGTGGGATGGAACCCACGACCTATTTAGCGGGATGGAACCCACGACCTTCTCTACTGAATGGAATCCACAAAATTTTCAAAATGATTTATTTTTTCAAAACTATCTTTTTAAAGCCATCTCTATCAATTTAAATATTTTAGCCTTAATTCAAAAACTATTTTTAATCATATTAATTTCATAATCATCTCATGTTTTTTAAACTATCTCTTGATTTTAATATTTTAGCTTTAATATATTTTAAAGAAATCAATATTTAGTTTTTAATATTACTTTTATATTATAGATTATATATTTTAAGATTACTTTGTAAAACTCTTTTATAAGTTTAAACTATATTCAAAATGGTTTACAAAGTTTAGAAATTGTTTTGACAAGTTTTAAAATAGAAATCATTTTAAAGAAAAATCTATTTTCAAAAATAACATAGGCATGTCGACATCCCTCATCCCCTCATGTCAACATGGTAGCCGTTGAATTTAAAATTCAAATTTTCAAAAAAAGTGTCTATTCATCATAACCTTTCGTGAATGGACATGACCATTGTTCTCCTATAAATACCAGTTGTTTTCAACGAATTTTAAGTTAGTTTTTCTTTATTTCTTCACTCCTTCTCTACTCAAATATTCTCTTATATTTCAAATGCTTTAACAAAACTCTGCCGAAATTCTAAGCGAATCAAACTTGTTGCCTTGAAATCGTTGCCTTGAAATCGAGGTTGTAATATTGACATTATATTTGAAAAGAAATCTGCATAAGAAATTGTTTGGGACTGGATGTAGGGTAACTTCAAACCAGTATAAAATTCCGGTGTGTTCTTTTCCTTACTGCTTTTATTTACAATTTACATCTGTGTCTGATTCTGTGATTGTTTCTGTGTTTGTGAATTGCATCTGTTTGGATTTAATTTGAAAAGATTCATAAAATTAATTAAACATTATTCACCCCCTCCCCTCTAGTGTTAATTCTACCTTAAGATCCGTAATCCGCATTTCCTACACAGCCATCTGCTATACTTGTCAAATAAACAATGCAATAAACTGAAAAGGAAACGAACCTAAATTGCAAAAATAAAATTGAATTTGAATATTACTATTGCCTCAGTTTATGGGTTTGTTTTTCTCTTCATATTCAGATAGGGATGAATATATATGAGCACGGATATTTGCAAATTTCAAGCCTGAAGGCTCAACTTAGTGCAAATGTGCTCAAGGTCAAGCCCAAGTCGTCTTGGACTCAACTCTAGTGCATGTATCATAAAACAAATATACAAGTGCGCATATGCATGCAAAAGTAATTATAATGACCCAGAATTTTACTGTCTCGATTTGCGAAAATTTAATAAATTTTAAATATTTAAATAATAGGTTTTATAATTAAAATATAACTCTTTTGAATAAAAACAAATGATGGTAAAATAGATTTTCAATTTTGTTTTACAAAAATAATTAGTTCAAATAAAAATAGAAAATGTTATCAAAAATTGTTTTCCGAAGTTTCGACTTTTCGACACTGAAAAATTTTCGGGAAACATTGTGCATATTTTGTTTAACATGCACACACTTATATAATGGTGATCGTGGGAGGTATGGTAAGAATGATTTCATGGAAAGTTTATATTATTTTAACGCTTAAGTGATTTCACTAACATGCCCTTCTAAAATTTCAATAAATACCTCCATACATATCCATTCTTCACTTTACATTTTCTTTCTCAAGTTCATTTCCATTTCTTCCTATTTTCATTCATGAACATCCATGGTCACATTTCTAAAGTTTTAAAATTTAAAACATAGCCTTGTTCCACTTTAAAACTACCTACATCCATCTACATACACTACTCCACACAAAGCAATCTCCATATCCCCAAAACATCCAAGGTCGAGCCCAATACCAGCCTAGGCCAAGCCCACTTCAAGCCCTTCAATCCCATACAAGTTCAAAATTCCAAGCTAGGTTCAAGATTTAGGGTCTAGTGCAAGTTCGGTGAGGATTTAGCGAAGTTTTGGTGAGAAAAGTTCCTCATTTTAATCCTATTTTTAACCTGAATTTGGATATGTATTTTGTAGTTAATAATGATGTCTATTAAGTATGTTAATGATGTTGAATGTTTATGCAAAGTATGGTTGGAAATGGTATTGATTTTGATGTGAATTAGTGTGTATATGTGATGCTAGTTAGTATTTGAAATTTGGAAGCTAATTAGTTATTTTGCAAGTTAGCTTGGAAAAGTTAGTAAGCATAAACTTATTTATATTTATGATTGTAGTTATAATGAGGTTGTAATGTTGAATAAGAGTTTGAATGTATGCAGATCAAGTTAAGAAAGTTAGCACCCACTAACTTAAGCGATGCATAAAAATCCACTTTTCGAAAGGCTTTGAATTTGATTTTAATTTTTAAGATTTTCAAAAAAAAAATCCTTGTTTTGGTTTCAAAAACTTAACTATATGTTTACAAAGTGATAGGAATCCAAAGGTTTAAGTTTTGAAAGTAAGAAAACAAAATTTTCTAGTTTTGAAAGTACGAGTCATATAGTGAAAATCACTATACGCGCAGTTCGGAATTTTTAACTATTTTCATAACCCAAACTTGTTTTCACTTAAGAATCCTTTTGAAAATGGTTTCTAACATTAATTTAGTGATTAGGAAGTAATTATTTAATGATTAATTAATTAATTAATTAATTAAAGTAATTAGCACTTAATCACTAATTAACAAAGGATGTTTATACTTAAGTGTTAATCAATTAAGTTAAACATAATTAGTTACTTAAATATAGTTAATTATTATTTAATTATTAATTAAGGATTAATTAATTATTATTTAATTATTTATTTAAAATATTTGGTAATTAATTATTATTTAAAAAAAGGGTTTTATTAATTAATCTTTGATTAAAGTTAAGTTATGTTTTAATAAAGGTTTATTTAAGGTTTAATTACTTAAATAAATGTTTAATTACAATTTAATAAAGGTTTGATTCTAATTAACAAGGGTTTTAATTTACTTCAAATTATTTAAGTTTAAATAATCAGTTTTGCTTTAAACTGGTTCTTCTTTTAAATAAAAGGAATTTCTATGTCGCTTACCCTTAATAACCTCATATGATTAGGAAAACTAAATGGCATCTATTAGCAGAACAAACACCATTCTGCTATTATAATTAGCTTGGACATTTACTTATGTTGACTGATTGTTATTTGTTGATTCCTTACATACCTTTATGGTGTAATACCTATGTTAAACTGGATAAGTAAAACCAAATTAAAAGAACTATTATGGACACTAAGCCTCCATTTGACTTTGTAAAGATAAATATTTCATTTCCTTCTGAAAACGGTTTCAAAGTTATTTCTTTTTGAACAAGATAATTAAATGATGATTTGGCAAATGGTTTTACTAAAGATGGTTTTAACTAATGGGAATGGTTTTCAATGTTATAAAAAGAAGTTTTATAAAGTGTTTTATAATGAATTTGTAATTTTGGAATGTATTTTGAAATGGATTTGGATTTCAAGTAAAAGAGATTTCATGAATGAAATAGATTTGATTAAAAAGGATTTGTCGAAAGAAATATAAAAAGAATTTGAGATCTGGGTTTCTCTAAACTGACCTTTTAAAAATGGTGGTATGGAACATCCGTTCCACACTTAACACCAAGGGAATAGTGTTTAGGGTTGTCCTTACCTCCAATGTAAACAACATTTGTTTAATCCTTTTTAACATGATTTGGAAGTAAGAAGTTATTCGCAAATCTTTTGTGAATATACTTATGTCAGAGAGATAAGTATATGAATGTTTTAGACAAATGTTTTTGAAAGAGATTTATTAAATAAAATTTGTTTTGAGGCTTCGTGGTTTCTATGGGTAAACAAATCTTAAATGGAATTGGTTGTTTTTTGTTTATTTGATAGTTAAATAACTGACTATCAAAATTTGGACCTATTTTGACTCAGGAGATATATCAGGTATATTCAAGTTCTCCTATGAGGACTCGATTGCTTAGTGCATACTTCCAAAAGAACCGAAATTGAGTTAGCTAGAAATATCACATATTTTTGGAGACACCAGTTCTCGGATTTATCCAAACCACACCAAACTAATATCGTTCATAAATCATATTGAAATATGCTGTGTAGTTATACTACTCTTCCTAAAGGTGATTCCAAAATGGAAGATAGTAATGTGGAATGTTTGTTCGATCCAGGAACAACGTGCATGGATGAATGATGGCATTCCATCTCTGCTTGGAGGGTAGTGTTAGCATTCCTAGATGGTTTGCTAGTATGAAAGAAGGTAAAGCGTAGCCTCAAGCCTCTCAACTAGGAAAATGGAAAAAACATGGTATGCAGCAGAGCTATGTGGTCAGCTACCATTAGAAGCCGCCATCCATTCAAGATTGTCCATATTCAAGTTATTTGGCATGAAAATACTGTGGTAGAATAAGGCCTCAGTGTCAAAAAGTGATGTGGTAATCGATTTGCCATGTTAAATGGGCAGCCGACTTTATGTAGCAGGGGTGAAGAAGTTCTTGTCAAACTCTAGGTGCATTTTCTAGGAATGTACCATCGGAAGGTAGTCCCATACCTTGCCATAGTATGGAATACATTCTCCAATATGTGCCTTTATGGTTTTAGATGCACCCAACTATGTTGAAATGTGAGATGCAAGTATTTTAGCTATATTCATATTTTATTGGAAACCATAGGCATTGTTATAATATCACTGGATTTTATATACAAATGTTTAGTTATCATAATGTAAAAAACCCGTCCATGTTTATGTTTGGTGTGGTCTTACGAGATACCTTTGATTTAAAGGTTTTTATAAAGTTAAAGACTTATGTTTTTCTCATACCAGACCCATGTCTAACGTGGAGTTTATTTTCTTTTCCTAAACTCTTGGGTGCCCAAATTTAAATCGGCAGCCAAGTAGTTCAGGTTTTTCCACAGATTCATTTTGGAGGAGCTTGGAGCAGGTGGCTTCATCGATAGCTAGTTATTACCTTTCTTCCACTGTATTATATGTATGTTGTATCAGTTAGGTAGGGACAGACAGTTATAACTGTCCTAGGATAGAATTTGTGTTAGTATGACCCTGATGTATTTTTGAAATGATTTGTAATATATTATGTTGAGTAATATATATTATTCTGTTACGTTGTGAGATTCGTTGTTTTTTAGTTTCTTCTCTTAAATCTTTTCTTTCTTTCAACCCTAATGATTGGTTTTCCGGCATTTGAATGCTCGGCATGTAATACGGTGGACGTATTAGTGTCGATTTTCGAAGGTCGAAAAATCTGGTTCGTTACAGTGATGACCAGTGCACAAGCAAACTACGAAAGGGATGTACATCAATGAACTCAAGGCAGTGAGTTACTCAACACATCAGAATGCAGTATACCAGAGCATATGGGGCAAGGTAGAGACAACATTATATATGGGTCAAGTGCAAGGCTAGGAAGTGAATCAGTACAGCAAGGGTGAAATGTAACTGAAGCAACTCATGGCAACGTGCAAGCATGAATCAAATAATATGCATGGGATATCAAAACATCCAAGTATAAGAAGCAAGATGGTTCAAGTCACACATGTGCATACAGGGATGACATTAAGGCATTGACACACAAAGTCATGTACACATGAACAAGAATTACCAATATCCAAGCAGCATAATAAACCAAAACATGTACAAGTCACACACTTGGTACATGCAGATCCAATACTCAGAGGTACAAGGTTCATACGTGTACATAGTGTATCAACTCAAAGCAGTAACCAAGTTCCAACATCAGACAAGAAAATAAAAGAATCAAACTTCACTGATCATTCAAAGCACATGGAGAAACCTCGTACGGTCACACATATATACATACACACACATATATGTATATACATAAGCATCACAACACCAAAGCAAAAACCCAACCGAAGCATCATATTTGAACAAGTTAAGGCAATTTGATCAAGAGCCAAGATTAATAGTGTCAAAATATATTCAAGAATATAGCGGAGAATTCAAAGATGAACAAGTCAAGTTTTAACGAACCATTTGATCAGAGGAAATCAACTAATGTCAAATTCGTTAAAACCATATTCGAATATATGTGCATATATCAGAGCAATGACCAAGTTAGAAAAGATCAAACCATCAATCAAAAAATCAACTGTCAAGGTTAAATCGAAATCAAACTTTGAAATTTTCAGAGCCAAAAGTATATACAAAATATAGGAAATTAATTCCTATAAAACACCCAATTCATCATTGGTATAATTAAGTCGACATCAATAGAAATTGAAAGGGGCAAAAATTGTATCAAATATTAATTAAAGAACTCTCGACAAGGAAGCAGCCAGAACCATAAATCGCCGACCAATTGAACAATGTAAGCATCAGAAAAGGAGCAAGGCGATTCGAAGCTTCAAATTCAAAGCGGCAGCTTCAATTTCCTAGAAGCCTAATTTCAGAATGAAGACAAAGCAACGGCATGAACTAAAAAGAGAGATAGGCGAAAGAAAGAAAAGGGTGAACACATTTGTTTGGGTCGTCCTTTATTTGGGCTAACTTGAACTAGTATTTGTATTTAGGGTTTTTATATTTTTCTTTAATTGAATTTTTAACTTGTTAAACTCCAGTATTAACTAGGTTACGAGCTACGGGGCGTAGTTTGAGAATTCGAAACTCTATGGCAGGGTTTTGAGCGTAGGGTTAGAATAAATAGGTAAGCGATAGTCGTAAATTTACAGGATCTGTAAGCGGTGGATTGTTTATTTCTAGTAAAAACCTTGGGGGTAGCAATAGGTGGGTTTTTCCGAAGATGGGTAAATCTATGTGTCATTTTTATTCCCGCATTTACTCTATTATTATCTGTGCTGTAATTTTTATTTATCTGCGAATTTTTTATAAATCCTATTCACCATCCCTCTAAGATAATATGATCCTACAAGTGGTATCAGAGCCCGGTTAATAGGATAGATGTCTAACCCTGGTTGCAGATCTCGTGAGAGTCAGTCCAGTGTTAGTCCCTCTATTTTTAATGGAACCGATTTTCTAAATTGGAAATCAAAATGGAATTTTGTTTAAAATCTGTTAAGTTTGAATGTTGGGATATTATTGAAAATGGGTGTGATATGACAAACAAGAAAAATATTTCGATTAATGCTCTTGCTATGCATATACTCTATACTCTAATTAATTGAAATAAATTTAAATATATCTTTCATTGTTTAACCGCATATGAAATCTGGAAAACTCTCGATGCAATATACGGTAGAAAAGTCAACAACGGTGAGAAACCCTTCAAACTTGACTCGGTTATAGAAATTTGCTAGATGAGATTCACAAAAGACGGTAGTGATGAAGATGCAATAGCTAACGAGATAATTGATGTTTCATTTAAGGATATAGTTTTCTTGTGTCAAAAATTAATTAAAGATAATGATGATATTGAGATGAAAAAAAACAAGTTGAAAGGGAAAAGAGCTAAATTTCGTCAAAAAAATAGTGATTTGGAAATTGAGCATAAAAATATTAAGAAGAATAAAAATTCTAGTTGCAAAAGATGTTTAGACTACGTAAAAGAATTTGCCCATTTTCATGAAAATTTTCAAAAGCTAGAAAAAGAAATCTGATTTTGGAAAAAATAAAACTGAGTTGATTTACAAAAATAATATTTTACAAAGGGAGTTGGATAGTTTTAAGAGGTCAAAAAATTCTAAATGTTGATTTTTGAAAGGGAGCTAAACAAGGTCAATTTTTTTTTCAAAATCCTTGAAAAAGAAAACGGGATTTTGAAAAAAAGAAAGACTAAAATTATTAAATAAATCACAGATTTGAAAAAGAGATTGAAAAAATCAAGGATTTTGAAAAACTTGAATTTGAAAAACGCCAATTCTTTGAAATCGAGATGCTAGAAATTGAAACCAAAATAAATAAGATTATAAATGAAAATATGGTTTTGAAGAGGAATAATTTTGAAAAGGGAGAGAATGTTATTAGTCAGTGTTAAAAGCTGATAAATGAAAACGAACTTTTAAAATCCAAAGTCAATGATCTTGAGTTAACTCTTCGAAAATTTTCCAATGGTGAAAAATCATTTAATATGCTGTTAGGAAATCAACTCTTTGCGAATAATAGAAAAGGGCTTGGATTTGAAAAGGTGTTAATTTATAAAAAACAACTAATAACACTGCTAGGGGGAGAAGTGTGATATTGAAATGCGTAGATTGTGGAAATATTGGACATAGCAATAATTTTGTGAAAGTAAAAACAAGACCGTTAAACAAATCAGGATTCCAAAAGGTACAAAAGTGAATTCTCTAAAATTTAAACAAGTTTGGGTTCCTAAGAATACGATTATTAAAATTAACAGTTTTCCATATAGACAAGTTTAGGTCCCAAAGGCTACGAATGAAAATAAGAGTGGTCCTACATCATTTGTTAGACCACTCGACTCGTCTAACAGTTAGGCACAAAATCAGGCTAAGAAACAACTTCAATAGAGACAGGTTTCGAGTTGTTCAATATAATTGATGAGCAAAAATATTCTAATGTTCCTTAGCCAAAAAGATGAGGTGGAGATGTACACATTTTGGATACTATGACATCCAAGGTAAGTAAGGTATGATCTCTAAACTCTATTTTGTTCTCTTGTTCTTAATTCTGTTCTTGTTGACATTGCTGTAGTATTTCTGCCATATCTTGAGCTTCTTAACTCTAATTTGCAAAATTCAAGATGTTCAGGAAAATAGATTGAAAATACTGTAAGTTTTATTAAACAGGTGAAAATCTGCAAATCATTTGGAGTATTGTTTGAAAACAGTTTTAGAACTTCTTGACATGGTTGTAGTATTTCGATCATAATTTAAACATTTTTACTCTGATTTTAGATATTTTGAAAGTTCTGAAAAGCTAACTGATAGTACTACAACATTACTTTTTTGAGTTTTTGCTGATTCATTTTGTAAAGTAAAAGTTTTGCTTATGTTCTTATATACCACTATATGTTACCTTGGTCAATCCAAATACAAGTGGTAACAAACACCATGTTGAAATCATATTTTCATTTAATTGATTATTTTCAACTAATTTTCAACCGGCACACACTTTCACAAAACTCCCTACATAAAATTAATTTTCACATATTTTAATTTTTTTTAAATAACTTGGATTTTTACTTTGATGAAAATACACTTGTTTATTTTGATAAGGAATTTCCTCTAGAAAAGATAATCTCAGCCTAATTGAACCTTTTTGAAACTTATCAAAATTATTAATAGTGTTTGAGAAAGTGATATATAGTGATTAAATTATATTTCATAACGAGAGGAAGTATAATTTAAAATTTTATGAAAACTAAACAAATTTTATAATATTTTTAAATTACTTATTTCATGATCATTTCTATCGCTATCCCCTTTTTTCAGTCGATACACCAAATTTTAATACAGTGTGCAGAAGAAGGTATTTCAACACAAGGAAACATTTATTTTTATAAAAACTTATATCCCAAAATATTCACTCTCATTTAAAAATCTTCGCGGTTTTGCACGGGTGAATTTGCTTGAATTATTATATATGTGCTTCCATTCTCATTTAAAAGTCCTCGCGGCTATGCATGGATGGGACTCCTATAAGAGAGGGATAAATATTCAAGTAGATTCTAATCTCATTTAAAAGTCCTCAAGGTTATGCATGGTTAGAAAGTACTTGACATTCATTTTTAAATAACTACTAACCTCATTTAAAAGTCTTAATGGTTATGCATGGTTAGAAAGTGCTTAATATATATTTTGTATAATATTTAAATGGAAAATTCACAAATTAATCCTTTATTTTGAAAATACCAAATTGATGTCACTGTATAAAAATTTCCCTAAACCATAATTCTATCATTTCTCTAAAGTTGAATTTGTTTCTAATAAATGAAATATTATGATTTCTGTTTGATTAATTAGAATTTGCGATATATATTCCCCTCTTGATTTGATTTTATAATTTTAATCAAAATTCATTGCTATTTCAATTACTACTACTATTATTATTATTTTCGATGATAATAGAAAAAGGAGAAAGGTTAAGATTTTTGTTGTTTGAGTAACAACCTTACTAATATTCGAGGGCATTTTCATTATTTAAGAGTTGTTTTGAAATTATATTTAAAAATCAATTTTTCATTTTCAATTGCACATATCTGTGTTGGGGAGTTTAGTCGTAGGGGAGCATCTAAATATAGGGAGCTTGAACACATCACATCAAACACATTTATTTAAACTCACAATCTTAATATATGTTTGTTATCATCAAAAGGGGGAGAGTGTAGAATATAATGGTTTATGATTTTTGTTTGATGATAATAAACACACACACACACACACACATATATATATATATATATTTGTTAAATGTGTTTGTTATAGTACGATTACAATTTCACAGAATGAAATAAATATTTGCAGAATGAACTAAATGAATCGCAATTTTATTCAAATAAATATTTTATTTCAATTCAAATTCAAATAGTACACAGTCGGCTTCCACTGTATTTACGTTTTCAATTACAATACAATTTTTCATTATACAAATTTCCATACTCTCGTATACACAATTTCTCTACACACTCATATACATCATTTTGTTTCCTCACATCTTGATTTGATGGCTCCGGCCTATGTCCATCCATTCACTATACCTGTCAAATAAACAATGCAGTAAACTGAAAAAGAAACGAACCTAAATTGGAAAAATAAAATTGAATTTTAATATTATTATTGCCTCAGTTTATGAGTTTGTTTTTCTCTTCATATTTAGACAGGGACAAATATATATGAGCATGGACAGTTGCAAAGGTCAAGCCCGAAGGTTCAACTTAGTGCAAATGTGCACAAGGTCAAGCCCAAGTTGTCTCTAACTCAACTCAGGTGCACATATATACAAGTGCACATGTGTAGGCAAAAGTAATGACCAATGCACAAGCAAACTACAAAAGGGATGCACATCAATTAACTCAAGGTGGTGAGTTACTCAACACATCATAATGCAGTATACTAGAGCATACAAGGCCAAGCAGAGACAACATTACATCTGGCTCAAGTGCAAGGCTAGGCAATGAATCACTGCAGCAAGGGTGAAACGGTAAATGAAGCAACTTAAGGCAACACGCAAGCACGAATCAAATAATATGCATGGGATATCAAAACAACCTAGAACAAGAAGCAAGATGGTTTAGGTCAAACATGTGCACACAGGGATGACATTCAGGCATGGACACATAAAGTCAAGTACACGTGAACAAGAATTGCCTATATCCAAGCAGCATAACAAACCAAAACATGCACAAGTCATGCACTTGGTACCGGCAGATCCAATATTCATAGATATAAGGTTCATACATGTACATAGTGTATCGACTCAAAGTAGTAATCAAGCTCCAACACCAGATAATAAAACAACAGAATCAAACTTCACTTATCATTCAAAGCATAGGGAGAACTTCATACGGTCAAACATATATACATATACATATACATATATATATATATGTGTGTATGTATATACATAAGCATCACATCGTTAACTCGGTTATTTTTCTTGAACTAGTATTTGTATTTAGGGTTTCCATATCTTTCATTTGTTGTATTTTTTTAACTTGTTAAACTCTAGTGTTAAATAGGTTACAAGCTATGGGGTGTAGTTCGAGAATTTGCAACTCTGTGGTGGTGTTATGGTAGGGTTTTGAGCGTAAGGTTAGAACAAATAGGTAAGCGATAGTCGCAAGTTTACAGGGTCTGTAAGCGGTTGTTTGTTTAATTCTAGTAGAAACCTTAGGTGCAGCAGTAGGCGGGTTTTGCCGAAGCTGGGTAAATCTGTTTGTTGTTTTTATTTCCGCATTTACTCTGTTATTATCCATGTTGCAATTTTTATTTATCTGTAATTTTTTGTTAAACCCTATTCACCCCACTCTAGGGTTAATATCATCCTACAGAGAGTAATAGTTAAAAGTTAAAGAGAAACATTATACTTAGGGGGAGTATTTATCATATAGTACGCCAATGGTCTTAACCCTTTTTGTTGATGATAGAGGAGGAGAAGAACATGTATTTTACATATTTTATACTGGCATTTGCATAAAGTTGAGGGAAATAAACTTGCATAACATATATCTAGGGGGAGCTATTATTTCATATTAAAGTTGTGTGGTTGTCATCATCAAAAATGGGGAGAATGAAAGAATCATATATATGGTGTTTTGATGATAACAATCGTACAACAATGCTACTAATACGGTTATTGAGTTATTTGAGGTCAAAATGATGATGGAAAAGGTTTAAAATAAAATGGCTGAAAATATGCTAAGCTAGGATTCGAACCCAGGTGGGCTGAGAGATAAGCACTTGCCTTTACCACTAACCACACAAGCTTTTGAAAAATACTGATCCAGTCGACTGAAAGCCTTGTTCAGTTGACTGAACCCAGTAGACTAAATATGACCAATTTGTCTACTGTTTTCGGCTATGCTCTTGGGCTTGAATTTTACACTAAGCCAGTCGACTGAAACCTTCTTTTAGTCGATCGACTTGGTATAAAATAGCTAGTTTTTTGAAGTGATATCTTTATGTCTCTTCGCTTCATAAGTTGCGTCTCTCTGCTTCAAAAGCCACTTCTCTTCATCAGTGGCGAAATTGGAAGGTTGCATCCCTATTTTGGCATCCCTATAACATCTATATAAACCCCTAACCATCCCTAAATCATAACATAACTCTATGCTTTCATTTCCACTCTTAAACTCTCAATTCCTAAAGCAATTCTCCGAGTTCCAAGAAATTCATCCGATTCAGAGATTTCGACTAGTTTGCTTTATCTCCACATCCCATACTCTAGTCGAATAAACTCCTTAGCCTCTACTCCTCCATTCAATATCAATTTGTTTGGTTATACGAGACACTGTACATCAAACTGATATTCTGTATATCAAGATACGTTGTGTTAGAGAGTAATATGTTTGTTACACTACTTGTAATTGTTGTTTAAGTCATGTTCGATTGCTCATGCAAAGTTTGTAAACCTGTTTCTTCTGGTGAAATGACGGTGTTGATGGTGAAATATCGAAGGGAAGTGTCGGGACTAGACGTAAACGGGAGGTCCGAACTAGTATAAAATAGACTGTGTGATCTATTATGCTATTCCGCTGCATTTACATTGTTTACTACTAACGGCCATTTTTGATCCAGTGCATAGCGACTATCATTAGTTTCTTGGATTCCATCCAAATCTGTAATCTCACTGTTAATTTCCTTTGATAGAAATTTCTTTTGTAAAAAGATAGCATGCCGAGAAACAATAACTTTTTCCTAGTATTGTAGAATATATATCCAATTGAGTTTTTGGGATATCCTATAAATTTACACAATACCGATCTTGCCTCTAGTTTATTCAAACCAAAATTCTTACGTAGGTCGGACAACCCCATATCTTCAAATACTTGAGTTAGGGTTTATCACTACACCATCTTATATGGTGTTTTAGACACAGATTTAGTGGGTAACAAGTTCAACATAAGCCCTGCAATTTCCAATGCATATCCCCAATAGGATAGAGGTAACTCAGCCTTGCTCATCATGGAATGAACCATTTCTAATAGGATTCAATTCCTTTGCTCCCACAGACTGATGTGTTATGGAGTATATAGTGGGTTAACTGTAGAGATAATCTCGTTATCTTTTAAGTACTTTTGGAGTTCCTATCCAATGCACTCACTTACTCAATCGGATTGGAGAATTTTTATCTTTTGTTTCATCTGATTTTCAACTACTATACTCAACAACTTTCTCATACACATCGGATTTGTTCTTCACAACGTACACATATCCTAGTCTTGAGAAATCATCAATGAAGGTAATAAAGTAAGAACTATTATCCTTGGTGATTATAGACACTAGGCCACACACATCATTAAGTACTAACCCTAAGAGTTCATCGGCTCTTTCATTGCTCCCACCAAAAGGTTGCCTGGTCATTTTACCTTTGAGACATGAATCATATGTGTCAAATGATTCAAAATCAAATGATAGCAGAAAATATTCATTTTTCAATTTATGCGGTCATTTATCACTAATATGACCTAGCCTACAGTGCCAAGATAATTATCATTTATATTGTTAGAAGAACTACTCATAGGAAAATAATAATTTGTATTGACCACATAAATGCCATTTTCAAGAAAACCATCCAGACTTTATTTCCATTCAAACTAACGTTCATTACAATATTTTCATAGAGAAATAGATACCCAATCTCAGACAATATAGAAACAGATATAATCCAAATATTAAAGTCTTCTACAAAATAGCAATTATTTAATATATATCTACTCCACTAGGCAAACATATATGATAATCTACTACTATCGTTGCATCTACGATAGATCCATCAGCAACCTGGAGCCTAATTTGTAACATCCCACTATTTTGGATCATTCAAGTCGACAATAAATCCACACATGTCGGACTTGAATACTTCAAAACAGTGGATTGTCAAGAAAATTTGGAGGAAATAAAATCATTCATAGAATTACATACACAGAAATAACAGAATAACTCACAGCAGAAATAAAAATACCATAGTAGTTCATGAAGCTACTATATACAAACTCTCAAAATATATACAAAATTCTCATAGTAAAATAGATACAGTAGAAGTCAGGATACATAAATCAATAATATAGAGACAAATACAGAATAGGAACTAATTGTAAGAAGTAGACGAATAGATAGACAGATAAGCTCCAACAAAACTCTAGCTCCAGAAGGTGAATCCAAAGCTGGGATTCTCAGGCTAACCCGAGCATAAAGTAAAACACAAAACACTTGAGTCAGGACATACATACTTATACAATGTAAACCAACTCAAGTGAACTGTAAAAGCAATGCACAATAACTCAAAGGATGCTTGGGATCGCCCATCCTTTAAGGATCTGTTAAACAATTAAACAAAAATAAACGCTATCAGAGAAATGTCCATATTAAAGTGAACAATGCAAATAATAGTTTTAATGTGACTAGGGTAGCGCAGAGCTGCATTAATCGCTCACCTCTAGCCACACTCTCAAATTAAAGGTGTGCATCCAAATAAATCACAAGGAAATAAAAATAGCATATAGAGAAGTGTTCCCGTGGTTATAAATTTCAAAATGATTTATAATTTCGAATTAAAATCATTCATTTAAACCAATAAAAGTAAAGTCATTATACCTTTAAATCAAATATTAAATTCTCAAGAATTTAGCCTTTTCTGAGTTCATTTATTCACTTAAACACATTAAAACATTACAATTCCAGCTTTCACAGCATTTAGAAAGTGCTGCGGTAAGTTATATTTGAAGACAATTCAATTCAGCAAAGACAACATTTAAAACTGCTGTAATAGTTCAATTACATTTGAAAACAAGTTAAATTCAGAAAAGATAGCATTTATCAAGTGCTACTATAGCCCTTTAATTAGTTTCAGATTTTAGTTTAATTCAGCAACCACAGCACTTACAAGGTGCTGTCATAGCCCTTAGTTAAATTTAGCCTTTTAGTTCACTTCTGCAACTACAGCACTTACAAAGTGCTGTAGATTCTTATTAGTTCAGATTTTAGTTAATTTTCAGAAACGATAGAATTTCTGAAGTGCTACTAAAGACATTTCCAGATTTACAATAGAATTTCAACAACAAATAAACTTCAATTTAAACCATTTTAATTATATAAAAATCATATTTTCCACTTTAAAATGGTCATTTAATTACCCTTTAACTTATGATTTTTATAAAGTAAATTCGACAAATAAATATCAAATTTTCATTACTTCACTTATTAAATTCAAGTGTACAATTTTCCTATTCTTTACATTCACTTAACACTTTAATTTAATTTATCATTTCACCAATAAAACTTAATTTCCATTTTATTTTCTTTTACTTAAACTTCCATTTTTAAAACCAAATCTCACAATTCCAAGTCAAGTTAAATTCCAAATTTCCATTTTAGCATTTATTTATTTAACACTTTTAACTTATAGAAAAATCACTAACCCTTTATTAAATCATTTTATATTCAATTTACATCAAATTATCATAATTTACATTTTTAAAATACTTAAAAATATCCAGAGAAATATATAAAATAACCATGGGTCTGTATACTATTTTCTAACCTGTCAAGCGATACAGATAATATATCATTTCAATCCGTAATTTACAAAGAAAAATCTGGGTTCTATCATTTCAAACCCGCAATCCCAAGTTAATAAAAATAAATAAAAATCGCTCAGGCCTATCATTTCAGCCCATAACGATTTTTCCCTATTGTAAAGTCCGTTCGGGTATGTATCATTTCAACCCATAGTGATTCTATTCTACAGGGAACTTCCAGTGTGAGAATAAAATATAAATAAACAGTATAATAGAATATAACATAGCAGATGATGTGACAAGTAAATAACAGGGTTTAACATCATATAATTCACATCACAGGCAGGTATAACATAATATAAAAGTTTCTACACATTCACTTGGTGTCACTTCAAATTTATATAGGCATATATGTCATGTGTGAATTACTCACCTCTTTAAAGCTGGAGTTCGCAAACAACACACACAAAAGAGAATCCGGAAAGCACGATAGCACGATTTGATTCAAGTGGGAAGAGAGCGAAGATGTATATCTTGTATATAACAATAAACCAAGCCATATATAAATATATATACAATACCAAAATTTATTTTGAAACAAATTGAAATAGAGATAAACAAAGACCTCACCAAGTTTCAAACAAGTTTTGCTTGCTCTTGACTCAACATGTGCTCGGCCTTAAGGCTAAATTGGTTCAGCCATGACATGTTTCAGTGGTAAAGGATCAGGTTTGGACTGAAAATAACAAGGCTTGGTCAAGAATAGGAAGGGTTTGGAGGTTACAAAGTGTGGAAGGTCAAAAGGCAAGGCTAGAAAGGGTTTTGGTTCCACTTGGGCTCGGTCAAAGGCATATTTGGGCTCAGCCAGAGGCTGCTACAGGTCAGGTCAGAGGTTAGTAATGGTGTTCAGAGGTGGTGCTTGCTGGTGGTGGTGGCTAAGGAGGTGGCCGTGGCAAGCAATGAAGGTGGTGTTGCATATAAGGCTCGGTTAGCATGGTTTTGTGGAGTTTTTCATAGTTTTTGTGAAGTTTTGTTCAAGGGGAGGCCATGGCACCTTCAGGTCAGAGGAGTATGGTGGTCAGGCCATGGATTATGTGGGGAAGAAGTGGTGGTGGTGATGGTGAAGGGGTTAGGCCGAGAACCATATGTGAAGATCAAGCAAAATCAAGTGAAAAAACAAGGCAAAACAAAGAAGAAAAGTGGAGAAAAGAGAAGGAAGCCATTACCAATTTTTTTCTCAGATGTTTGGCCATGAATTGCTGAGGAAAAGAGAAGTTTTTCACATGAAAATGTGTTGGAGGCGGCTAGGGTTTAGGATGTATTGGAGTAGTTATGGTAGGAAATCAAAAGGTGGGCAATAAAAAGGCAAGAAATCAAATGAAACGTATGCCTATAATTAAAACAAGTAACGTATCTTAATTGATTCGTTCCTATAAATTAAAGAAGGATGTATACAAAAGAAGCCTTCACAAAACAAATAAATACAAGAAACATTTAATAAATAAATTTTTAAAAGATATGCCTTTAAGGCAATAACGTATATCTATTTGAAATTTCTTTCCAAGAAATAAATAAGGGATCTAAACACATAACCATTCAATTTATAAATGAATGTCTAATTAAATAAAATAGAAAGATCAGGTAGAGATAGATATTATGAAAAATAAATAAATAGTTTTAGGAAAAATAGAAAATAAATAAAGAAAATACTTTATTTAATTGAAACTAGAATTTAAAATTGTAAACAAAATACAACTAACATTGGAAAATTTCAACTACACTTATAAAATGTTTTAAAATAAAATATATATCCATAACATGTCCTATTACACATGAAGACATAAATTAGAACATGACATGACAGACAAAATATTATTTATATAAATTAAAATAAACAATTTTGTTAAATAAAACAATTTACATACAATAGTGAAAAAAGCATGACTTTCACAATATTAATCAGATTTCAACGAAACGAAAAGCAGTATACTTAAAATTTTATTTACTTTCATAAAATAAAGATAAATTTCAAAAGTTCAAAATTTAATTTTTTAAAAAAAAAATTAAAAGTCTAAGTTTGACCACATTGACAAAATTCACATTTCTGGAAGATATTCTATTTATTCATGTTTGGAATTATAATTCTCATAAAATCAAAATTTATATTTAAATTAAAAAAATTATTCATTTTAATAAAAAATAAATAAAGTTTTTTTTAAATCAGGAAATTCAATTTAAAAATAATTACAAAATACAGGGTTGTTACATAATCTCTCCTTTTGCCAGACGGCTTTGGTTCCTAAGCCGCTGTAACGAATTACATATATGAGTTCTAGATCTAGTCTCTAAAATCCAAGCCATTTTATTGATTCCAAATAATTTCGAACCATAAATGTACCCGACGGAGCTATAGAACAGTTCTACTTTCTTTCTTTAACAATCTTTAGGTACTTGGGACAGTTCCTTTTCCAATGGCCTTTCTTATGGAAATGATGACATTCACCCTTGTTATCGGTCTTCTTACTCTTCTTATTCTTTTTATTTTCTCTTTTTAGCTTCTTCGAACTCTTTGATGACGACGCCCCACTCTTAATAGCAAGTACGACCCCTTAATCCTTTGATTGTGACTCGGTTGCCCTCGACTTATTGAGGAGATCCATGAGATTTACATTCAGTTGGTTCATATTATAATTCATTATGAACGTTTCATATCGAGGGGTAAGTAAACTGAGTATCAAGTCTACTTGCAACTCATTACTTATCGTCATGTCCAATTATGAAAGCCTATCAATATAGCCCTTCATCATTAGGACATAATCGTCCACCTTTTGTCCCCTTTTCATTTTGGTGTTGAACAATTCCTTAGTAATCTCGTACCTCATGGAACAAGATTTCTCACCAAACAGTGCCTTCACACTATCATATATCTGATGGATGGACATGATTTCATGCTGCCTTTGCAACGGCTTGTATAATGTTGACAGCATGAAAACTTGGGAGATTTCCAGGTCAGCAACCCACTTATTATAAGCAACATGTAGTTCTGGGTCAGCGTTTTTAGTGAATCTCGTCATGGTAGTATAGGAAACAATTGACCTAAGACGTTCGAATGTCTATCTTGATAGGGCTTAGCCAATTGGCATAGTTGTTTAATCTAGTTAGTTTGTCTTTTTCACCAAACAGTCTTGGAGTTGACATTTTCTGCAAGTTTTAATTAGCAAATTTTTATGACAATATCATAGTAGATGTTCTTATAATGTTGGCAAGGTTAAACTTTTTATTTCATTTTATTAATAAGCTCCCACTAGTCTTTTATGTTTCGCTAAAACCTAAGTCGAAACATAGAAGTCTTTCGACTTCACTAGTAGGTGTTCGAACTCGTCTGTCTTGGAATTACGACCTTCAGTTTGCTCAATAGGTCATAGCTTCACAAACGATGGATAACTCCTTATCAGTTGTATCATATACAACTCCTAACCCATGGTACTTTGTCCTAAATTCATATCGACCTTGAGTTTTCTCAACAAATCAAAATGAAATAATTCATTCGTACCTACCATATTACGATGACCTAAGTATAATATATATACCTTGAGTTTGCTCAATAAATACATATAGTTATCTTACCTCATCTATTTAATATATTAATACTACTACACATAACATCCTTAGCTTGAGTTTGCTCAATAACTAAGGAGTATGCAAGTAATTTATTAATACATATATATATATATATATATATATATATGTATGTATGTATATGTATATATGTATGGGGTATGTTAAACGTTCATAATTTTCAAAATATTATATTGAGTGATATCGAAATAATGGTATAATGTATTTCTTATGAAATACCCTCGTGATTCAATTATCCGGCACATCGAGAATCACGGTACACGTACATTTACATATGTATTTATTCCTTAAGTCTATTTAAGATTTCTTTATTGTTCCACCTTTTGTTTATACGGTCATATTATATAAATTTATATTTAATTGACCCATATAATAATTTTATGTATAACATTATATTAATTAACTCATACTTAATTAATTTTAATTCACTAATATTTTAATTAATTGTATATTATTCAATTTTAACATATTATACTATGTATTTATATATTATAACCTTTGTAGTAATACACATATATCATATATATATATATATATTAATTTATTAATTAATTTAATTAAATAATTTAAATTAAATTTTATTAATTTCAAAAAAAATATTTTATATACATACATGTATACTTTTATTATCTTAAACATTTCAAGTCAATATATCATATATCAATATATATTATACATGCATATATATATATATATATATATATATTTAATTAACTTATTTAATTAATTTATTTCTTTTATTAATCTTATTAATAAAATTAACTTATATATAATTTCAAATGCATTAAAAAAATTCATTATATTATAACTTTTATAATATGCATGTTTTATTTTAAATTTAACTTTTAAATTTAAAATATGTGTTTTTAATTTTTAAAATAATTTTAAAAATTATCCAAAGGCCCAATTCAGATTAGGCCTTTTCTATTAGGGGCAACCTTTGTGCTCACCTATCTGTTGGGGCCAGGCTAGTAGCCAGATAGTGCTGAGTACTTGATTATACAAACCAAATCTTTCGATGCAACCTTTCTAGACACCCTACTATTTAGGTTGTGAGCTCAAATAGTTAACCCTAACATGACTAATTTAGACTGCATAAGCTATTTGGCTTTGATACCATTGTTGGCCTAGGAGTAACCCAGTAAATTTCAAAAATAATAATTTATTTTGGGATCTTTAATAGGCCTATATAGTCTAACATCATTTAGAACTTTTACAAATTTCTTTTAAATAAAATCAATATTTTATTTAAGTTGGTAAATAAAGTTTACGCTTAATGGACATGTAAAATAATTTGAAATAGAATTGTAAAATTATTAACTCAAAGCATTTATAATATATATTGTTATCCGGCATTTAGACCCGGCTATATCCGAACTGACTGGGCAAGTTAGACTCGATTGTCATCAAGGCCAGAAATCTAGAGTGATGATTGCGAGATCTAGAAATCAAGTGTAGATGATAACATGAAGCCGTGATCGAACGGAATCAAGAGATATGCTATGTAGAATGTTCTAAGTATGGAATATAGTCTAATCTAGAAAAGAGAATGGGTACAATCCCTCTTGACCAAAGGGTTCGGATTACTTCAGCTAAACAGTGCTACCCAATAGAAAACGATTGATATCTCAAAATTCAGAAGTCTAATACACATGATACTTTGGGAACAAGAAAAGGGGACCCTAGGGATCGCACCCGTAACACCCCTATTTTTATTGACATTATTCAGGAGATTTAATTATAATAAATTAAATATAATAATGTAGATAAGGAGATTGAGGTTGATTAATAAACTAGGTGGCCGTGCTTATTTAAAATCAAATGAACTTATATAAATAGTTAAGAAATTAAACACAAGGCATTAGGGTAAATGTAACAGCCCTAAATTTTTGTATATATTTTAAATTTGACTTTCTTTTATTTAAATTAATTTTAAAATGGTTTATTTCAAATATTTCATTTTTAAATATAAATATTGATTATTAAGTGATTTATAGTTTAAACTAGTATAATTTGAATATTTTACTGTAAAGTGAATTTCTGTTCAAACTTTGACTTTTAAACTTCAAATTTAAATTATTTAAATTCTTAAATTTTATCTTTTATTATGAAAATAGATTTAATAACATGAATACTGCTTTTCGTTTCATTGAAAATGGAGTTAAATTGTGAAAGTTATGTATATTTCAATTTTGAGTGCAATTTTTTTTATTTTGCAATTTTGTCTATTTTAAATAATATAAATTTTTGTTTTTGTTATATTTTATTTTAATATGTGTTAATATGTTATTTTATGTATATTTTTGTCTTTTAATATTTTTAGTGTGATAATAAAAAATTTCCAAAATTTATTGCATTTATTTTCTATTTTTTTAGACTAGTTTGCAATTTTTGCTGTTTTATTAATTAAATTTTATATAATTAATATTTATTTATTTAGTTTTGTTTATTTACTAAATTTTCGTGTTTTATCTAAATTTATATGTATTTTTCAGTTATTCAAAAATTCCAAAAGAAATAAAGAAATATGAAGAGTTTAAAACCATTCACTTACCTTAGTCTTTTCACCTCCCTGCCTTTTCATTTCTCAACCACCACTTGCATTGATTAGGGGCTGAACATATCTCATTACTTCAGCCGATCTCTTTCTCATTTTTCATGTATCAAAATAGTTTCTCATCTCAAAATTCACGGCCTCCATTTCCTGAGCAAAAAAAAGGTTGGTAATCTCTTCTTCTATTCCACTCTTGTCTTCTTGTTTTTCCATTCTATTTTGCACTTGCCTTCACCTATTTGCTTGGCTTTTCTCCTCCATCACCTCAGCCACCTTCACCAACACCACATCAGGCTATCCTCCTCCTCCAGCCCTCTGACCTTCTATGACCGTGCACCATAGATGATCAAACTCCACCAAAAATTGAGCAAACTTCACCTAAACCTCCTAGCCGAGCCACCAAATTGCTCCACCACCTCAAACTCCTCCTTGGTCGCCACTTGCACCATCATCTCCAGCCATTTCTTGACCTGACATCACTGCCACATCATCCTCCACCCCACCTGAAGACTGGCCGTGCTCATCCTTGGTTTGGCCGAGCCTTATTGTTGCATAGAAATCATGTGTTGCCTTGTAGTTGTATCCATGCCCATATCTCTTTGCATCACTTTTGCCCCCATCACCATACATGTTTGGCCGTCCTCTTATGAACCCAAACCTGATCTAAACCCATGCTTTGGCCGCGCATTTCAGATCTATAGCTGAAGCATAGGTGGTAGAAAGCAAGTGCAAATACTTTGGAGATGTTTTGTACATTCAATCCTCTCATTGTTTATCGCATTTGAATTTGGAAACTTATGTATATTTTATTGTTTTGTTTGACTTGTATTCAAGGGAATTGATGCCTTGGCTCTTCCACTCATCTTTGTGTCGTGATATCGTGCTTGTGTGGATCTCATTTGTGTATTTGTCGTTGTAACTCCAGCTCAAACCAGTGAGTTATTATTCTCACCAGACAATATGTACACATATAACTAGTGAATTGACCCCTTTTGAATCTGTAAAATGCATTATCACGTTACACCTGCTATGTTATGATTTTATGATGTTCACCCATGCTGAAACACCTATTATATTATATGTTACTGTTATATTATGTTGTTCTATTATTTTTATCAGTTTATCACACTGCAAGTTCCCTTTAGATTAGAATCACTATGGGTTGAAATGATACATACCCGAACGGACTTTAGAATAGGAGAAAATCGTTATGGGCTGAAATGATAGGCCTGAATGATTTTCAATTATTTTCATTTACTTGGGATTGCGGGTTTGAAATGATCAAACCCGGGTTTTCTTTGAAAATTACGGGTTGAAATGATATATTACCCGTATCAGTTTACCTAGGCTAAAAATGAAATACAGACCCGTAGTTAAAATATGTTTTTCTAAAAATTTTAAAATATTTTAGAAATGTAAATTGTATAATATTTTGATTTAAATTTGATTTAAAATGATTTTTGTAAAGCGTTATTGATTTTCTGAAAATTTATAAGTGAAATAAATTAATGGTAAAGTTAGAAAATCTGAAATGTAAGTTATTTTGGGAAATTTTAATTTGGTGATAATTGGAATTTAAATTAAATATGAAATATGATAAATTCATGATAATTTGGATTAAAGTGAATTTAAATGATTTTATAATATATTAATGATTTTTTGAATAAAGTTAAAATGTGAAATGAATGAATATTTAAGTTGAAATTTTGAAATATAACTAAAATTGGAAATTTGTGAATTTGGCTTAAAAGTGAATTTTAAGTTAAGTAAATAAAAATGGAATTAAGTTATAATTGAAAATTTAAACTTAAGTGTTAAGTTAATTTAATGAATTTATAATTTAATATTGGAATTTAATAAGTGAATTATTATTAAATTTCGATTTTTGAATGGAGGTTTAACTTTATAAAATCATGAATATAAGGGTATTTGAATGATTGTTTTAAAAGTGAAATTATATGATTTTTTAAGTTAAAAATGATTTATATAAAAATATAATTGTTTGTGAAATTATACTAAATATTTGAAGTTAATTAACTGCATTTCTGAAATGCTATTAATTCTAATGTAAATGATAATACAACATTTGTAAATGGTGTAGTTGATAATAATGAACCAAATGGCTAAATTTAATTAAAGGCTATTATAGCATTTTTGTAAATGTTATAATGGTTGAATTTAACTAAGTTTATTTGAAACTAATGTAACCCTATTACAGCATTTTAAATGCTGTCTTTTGTTAAATTGAACTGTTTTAAATGTGACTTTCCGTAGCATTTTCTAAATGCTGCAAAAGTTGAGTTTTCACTGTTTTGATAAAATTAAGTGAATGAATGAACTTTGAAAAGTTAAATTTTTGGAAATTTAATAATTTAATTATTAAATATAATAACTTCATTTTATGATTTAAAATGAAGTAATTTGTTTTGAAATATAAACTATTTTAAAATGTGTGTTGAGGTGGTATTTTAAATAAATGAATGTGGTTTGGAAGATATGATATTTTGATATTTTGAAATGGATTTTTGAATGATATTGAATTTTGAAATAATATTTGATTTCGAAGTATAAAATACCATTTTGAAATTTTAACCATAGGATGTATTTAATTTATAGTTTAACTGATCCTTAAAGGATGGGCGATTCCAAGCATCCTTTGAGTTATTGTGCATTTCTACTACAGTTCACTTGAGTTGGTTTACATTATACAAGTATATATATTGTCCTGACTCGAGTGTTTTGTGTTTTACCTTATGCTCGGGTCAGCCTGAGTATTTACAGCTTAGCTTTGGATTTCTTTTCTGGAGCTAGGAATCGCTGGAGATTCTGCTTGTCTAGTTATCTATTCCTTT
This sequence comes from Allium fistulosum, assembly GCA_030737815.1. Taxonomy (NCBI): domain Eukaryota; kingdom Viridiplantae; phylum Streptophyta; class Magnoliopsida; order Asparagales; family Amaryllidaceae; genus Allium; species Allium fistulosum. Next base: position 1,361,734,424 of record CM060903.1, on the reverse strand, counting down.
CAGTTCAGTTGTTCTATTTCAGCTCTGATATTTATAAACTTCTATGTATTTCGGATTTCTATTGTATATGTTTTCAGAATGATATTATGTATTTATGTTTTGAGAGTTTGTTATAGTAGCTTCATGAACTACTATGGTTTTTATATTCCGCTGTGAGTTATTCTGATATGTTCTGTGTCTGTGATTCTTTGTATTTGATTTCATTTGCTCCAAATTTATTTACAATCTGTTATTTTGAATTATTCAAGTCAGACATGTGTGGATTATTGTCGATTTGAATGGTCCAAAATAGTGGGTCGTTACAGTAAATAGCTGCCCACACTTCCCACCCTTGTACTATCTTTCTTAGTTCTACACATTCATTTCACCAAAACAAAAATATTCATAATCGTGAGAAGTAAGGCCGGCCATTAGAAGAGAAGAGAAAATCAACTAAAAGCTAGGATTTAAGTTAGAAGGAATCAATCTCAATCATACTTCAATTTCCTTATCCAATCTAAGGTGAATAATAATTTCTACATCTCTATTTTGATTTTAAACATCATATGGTTTTAGATTTTAGGATAAATCTGTTTTATGATATGTTGAACGATGATATGCTTGATTTTAATTTATATGTGTTTAAACAAGGTTATTTAATAAGAGATATACATGGTTTTAGGGTAAAACCGAGATGAAATGATTTTTAAAGCCATGGGAAAATTTTATGTTATAGAAAACATGATTTTGGAGATGGGTTTCAACTTTCATAATTTTCTGAGTTTATATGGATTTTATATAAATTTTCTAGTGAAGAAAATGATTTATTGGGTTATAAATTAATTACGGCTAGAATAAAGATTATTTGGTTTTGAAACTCTTATATGTTGGAAAACATATTAAAATAGATTTTCTGGGATTTTTCCAGATTTTTCCTAAGTGTTTTGATAAATATATAAAATTATTTAAGGTATGAGACTTAAATGTTTTATATATTTAATTAAGGAGAATGGGCATTTTATAAAATAAAATTATTATTTAAATATGAAAATAGTGGAAGCATTTTCTGAAAAGAAATTATTAACCAATGAGAATTTGATGAACAAAGGCAGGTTAGTTGAAAAGTTGATCTTTTTAAGTTAAAAACAAAGAAATCATACTTTTAGCATATTTCAGCCTTTTACAGTATTAATCTTCCGACTCAGACCTCTCGACTAAGTCGAAAGGTTATACCTTTCGACAAGGTCAAAAAATGCATATGGAATCAAACACTTTGGTACATAATGAATTGGACAAGGTCGAAGGGTTCATAGTCGAAAGGTTGATGGCCAAAGAGGTTGGGGTATGTTTGTTTTATGAATTAAAGCATTCACCTACATTGCTTTCAATTTAGAGCTTTCGACTTGGTTGCTTTTAACCCGGTCAAATGTTTTAAACCTTTTGGCAAAGTCGAAAGGTTGTTGCTGCTTTACTTTTATTTTGTTTTGAAACCTTCTGACACAGTCGAAAGGTTACCGCCACTTAGCATTGTTTTTATTTTGAAACTACCGACACGATCGAAAGGTTATTGCCGCTTTTTTCAACCTTTCGAAGTCGTTTCTTTCGACATAGACGAAAGATTTACTTATTTTAAAGACCAGCCGCTTCTTTCATTGCTTTCGAAAGGTTTCAAAGCTTTCAACTTAGATGATTTACCCTTGTTTTATAGTTGAGGTATAACCCAAGCTTTCGGAGGAGTTGCTTTAAAAGGCGGAGGACTATTGTTTTAAATGAAATGTTTTAATGCTTTCGAAGCAGACCTCCCGAAAAGGTCGAATGGTTGCTTTTTTGTATTCGAAAGGTTTTAAAAGAGGACCTTCCGCATGTTTTAACTTAAACCCAGTAGGTTTTCAAAAGGTAAAATCCAATGATTTCGAAAGGTTATATTTAAGAGTTGAATGCTTTTGAAAGGTTTAAATAGCTGAATGCTTTCAATGGTTTGGAAAGGTTTGGATTCGAAAGGTTGTTTTGAAGACCTTTCGACAAGGTCGAAAGGTTTGGTTTTAAAAAGATTGGAAAACCCATACTCTAATTTTTAAAAGAAAACCCACGGCTTATATAAAGGAGTTCTGTAAGGGTTTTAAGTATGTAATTTTGAAGAAGTATTGCCTTGATAAAATATAAGTTATAGGTGTTAACAATGTTTTATGATGTGTATTTCAAGGACCTTAAACCCACAGGAGTGGTACTGTTAATTAATGTTTTACTTCTTCAAATATGAGTATATTCACATGATAACACATAACTGTATTTTAGGGAGAAAAGGGTAGAAGTACCAGTAGGTTAACTCAAATAGTAAATATAAATTACTTAAACTCCTGAATGAGTAGAATTGCATCCATGGAGTCAGGGTGACCAAAGATATAGGATGCCTAAACTTTGTAGTTATTGGAGGTAAACCAAAAGGTTCATAATAAACCAATGAAAACTATGATAAGGTAGTTATTGGTGCATACAAAGAGGTTCATAGTAAACCCATGAAAACTATGATAAGGTAGTTATTGGTGCATTCAAAAAGGTTCATAGTTAACCCATGAAAATATACATAATGACATTTGGCAGAGGCTAATTGGTTTGTAGTGAAGCCATGAAAACTATATCCGGATTAAGAATTGACATCAGTCAATAGGTTCCTAGTCAACCCATGAAAACTAGTATAAGTGAGTGGCTAATGGAAGTATCAGTAGGTTCCTAGTCAACCTATGAAAACTAGGATGTGCAGTGAGTTACTGGATAAGTCCACAGGTTCCTAGTTAACCGATGAAAACTAGGATAAGGTGATTAGTTATTGGAATGACTAATAGGTTTAGGAGGACCCATGAATTAATTAAGTTAACTAGTAGGAGCCTATAGGTTCTTAGTGATCCTATGAAAACTATGAATAGGATAGGGAGTCTATTAGTTATAACAAGGTTATTAGTAAACCCATGAAAACTAAGAAGGTTAATAGTGACCCTAGAAACTATAATTATGACAGGGTGTCACATTAAACTGGAAATGGGAAATCCTAATTATTTTCAAGTATGCATATCATCATAATATTTTGAAAATGTATGTTTTAACCATTGTGGATGCAGGAGCACAGAATATGATTTTATAATGGTTTTAGGATACTAGTGAGAGAAAAACCCATTCCACTAAGCGGTCTGGTCTCACTAGATATCTAAAAGGATTGAGATGTTAGATTATTGTTCATACCAGGCTTTAAGTTTGTCTCAAAGATTTTGTTTTCCCCTTAAACTCTCGGGTACTCATTTGATTTTGAGTAGTTTGAGATTTAATGTTTTCAGGTTCTCATCTTAGATGAATAAAGCATCCGGAGGCATGCAGGAGGTAGATAGTTATTTAGAGTTTTTCTTTCCGCTGTGTATTTTGTTTGTAAAGGCAGATTTGTTAGTATTACTGTATTCTCTGATCAACCAAGGGGGCATCTTTATATGTCGCTCTTGGCATATTTGTAATAACTATATTTTGCTGAACGTGGTTAACGTAATTTGGGGATTATGTAATGAACATGAAATGTTTTAATTTGAATGTGGAAATATGTTTTTTGAATTGTTAATTTTTTTCCATATTTCAGTGATCTGTGTATCAATGTATATAGAACCGCCGTATTTGGTCGTCGAAGATTAATAACCATGGATGACTGTAGCATCCGTAGCCATTAGTTTTAGGCCTCCAAGTAAGGGGATGTTACAGGTTGGTATCCGAGCATAGGTTTATGAAACTTTAAAAGAAAAGATAAACCTAAAAGCTTTTTCAAACATAATCCAATAAATTTAAAAATAAGATCGGGTTTTGAGTTAATGTTATAGTAACGTACTTGTATTTGATATATAGGTATATATCTAAGCAAGTATTCCCCTCTCTCTTAGACCTTATTCTGTATCTTACTAAGACTCGTATGCTGATATACGAGAAATAGAATACAGAGGCAGGAAACCGAAGAGGAAATCTAGGTGGTGGAAGCACCACAACCAATGGAAATGCTTGATCTAATACTCGGAGAAACCAAGGTCGACAGGCCAATGCTAATCAAAATGCTGAGGCTAATGTAGGTGCTGGATATCCGCCAATAGATGCGGGGATAGTGTATCAGTTGTTGGATAATCTTTTGCAAGTGGGAGCTGCTGGTAATGTGGGAGGAGCTAATTATGTAGTTCCAGCTGGTTGTAATTATGCTAAGCTAAGTAGAGACTATATCAGTCTGGGAGGAAAGCCGTTTGTTGGAACTGAAGATGCTGTTGAAGTAGAGAATTGGCTATTGAACTGTGAAAGGATTTTATAGACTTAGGCTTGAATGAAGGAGAGAAGAGAAGGCTAGCCTCTAGACAGTTGCAAGAGTTAGCGCTTCTTAGGTGGAACAGTGTGACGGCCGGAGTGCCTGAGGAAGAGTTGACTTGGGCTGACTTCAGGAGAAGGTTTGAGCAGAGGTTCTTGTTTGAGGTTGCCAAGTCAGCGTTGATGAGGAAGTTTATGGATCTTTTCTAAGGACAGATGTCTGTGATCGAGTATGCTGCTAAGTTCGATGAGCTATCTCGATATGGTTATGCTTTGATCGATACTAATGTCAGAAGGAATGAGAGATTCATTAGAGGTTTGAGGCCAGAGCTAGACAGAATGGATATGACTCATATTAGAGAGCCTTATCATTTGATGGTGGAGATGACCGTTCGCCATGAGGAGATGCTTGTTGTTTCAGTAAGGGAGAAGCCAGTTGAGTCCCAGGGTTTTCAAGGAAGAAAAATGAAATTCTTTAAGAAGAAAGGAGTCCAGAAAGAGGAGGCCGCTAAGAAGGAGAAGGCTGATCTGGTGAGTTATCAGTGTGATAAGATGGGCCATTATGCCCATGAGTGTAGAACTGTAAAAGGAAAGAAGCCTGTGGAGAAGAAGAATGTAAAATGCTTCAACTGTGACCAAATTGGGCATTACAAGAACCAGTGTGACAGATGGAAGGTGTTTGCTATTGGACCATCGTCTTCTTCTAAACCCACTGCAGCAGAGAAAGGGAAAACTGTGATGGAAGGTACGCTTTTGATACAGAGTATACTAGTTATGGTACTTTTCGATACCGGTGCATCACGTTCATTTATATCTCAGTATTTGGTACTAGGTTATGTATAGAACCCACCTACCTTATTACTTCCTTAAGGGTTGTGAATCCAATAGAAGGGTATGCAACTCTTGGAATGGGATGTGACTAGTTCGAACTTGAGTTGTTAGGTCAATAGTTTGCGTGCAGCTTGTATGTTTTTGATTTCATAGAATTCAGGACCATCTTAGGTATGGATTGGTTGGGTAAGTATAAGGCTGGGATATTTTGCTAGGACCGGAAAATAACATTGAGGCACCCAGATAGTCATAACCGAATCATTCTCCCGATGGAGAATTCCAATAAGAGTGTTTGTGCTTTGTTGAGTACCATGGAGGTTAGAGAAGATCTTAGTCGGGTTAAGTTAGCTAGAGAGTTTGCAGATGGTTTTGAGCCGGTTACTGGATTACCACCGAAATGAGCTGTTGAATTTCGGATAGACCTTGTACCGGAAGCTGAACCTGTCAGTAGACCACCTAGCAGAATGACACCGACAGAGATGAAGGAATTGAAGGTGCAATTAGTGGATCTTGAGGAAAAGAATTTTATTAGACCAAGCAGTTTGCCTTGGGGAGCAGCTGCGGTGTTTGTGAAGAAACCAGATGGATCGTTAAGATGTGCATTGACTATCGTATGTTAAACAAAAGGACGATCAAGAATAGGTACCCTCTACCAAGGATAGATGATCTATTTGACTAGTTGAGTGGAGCCAGAGTATTTTCCAAATTGGATTTGGCGACGGAGTTCCATCAAGTGAGAGTGGCGGAGGATAGCATTCCTTTGACGGAATTTCAGACTATGTATGGTTCATATGAGTGGTTAGTATGCCATTCAGATTGACGAATGCACCTTCTTTCTTCATTGATTTAATGAACCGGGTTTTCAGAGAGCACTTGGATAGGTTTGTGTTGGTGTTCATAGATGACATTTTGGTATACTCTAAAGATGAAAGAGAGCATGAGATTCATCTTAGGGTGGTGTTGGAGACGCTGAGGCAGAATCAGCTAAAGACGAAGTTCTCTAAGTTCCATTTCTGGAAGAGAGAAGTTAAGTTTCTTAGTCATGCGGTCTCAGAAGAAGGATTGTCAGTCAATCCAGTTAAGATCGAAGCTGTCAATAATTGATAGAGACCAAAGACGGTAACCGAGATCAGGAGTTTTCTTGGACTTGCTGGCTATTACCGGAGATTCGTCAAGGATTTCTCGCGGATAGTAGCACCTTTGACCAAGTTGACCAGGAATGACGTGAAGTTTGTTTGGTTCAACAAATGTGATGAAGCATTCCTTAAGTTAAAACATTTGTTAACCAATGCGCCAGTGTTAGTAGTTCCGGATGGTAACCAAGGGTTGGTAGTATACACTGATGCGTGTGAGACTGGATTGGGAGCAGTATTGATGCAGAAGGGCAAGGTTATCGCTTAAAATTGGAACCATACAGAGAAGATTAGCATGGCCCCTGCGTAAGGATGACACGCACAAATCGAGAAATGGGCCTATTAGCGCAGCGGAAGCGTGGCGTATCTAGGCAGCTTAGACCGCACGAGGTAAGGTATCATACTCACGACCTAGAGCTAGCTGCGGTGATATTTGCCTTGATGATTTGGAGGCATTATTTGTTGGGAGAAAGATTTGAGTTGTATACCAATCATAAGTCATTAAAGTATTTATTCTCTCAAAAGGAGTTGAATATGAGACAACAGAGGTGGTTGGAGTTTTTAGCTGCTTATGATTTTGGTATAGAGTATACTCATGGGAAAGGAAAGAAGGTAGCAGATGCTCTCAGTAGAAGACATCATAATGTGGTGTTAGCAATGTTAGCAGAATGGAAGGATCTGGAAGCTTTAGCCAGTTGTGGTGTGCAGTTGAGATCTACTGCTAGATCGATTCAGGGTACTGCCATGTTATCATGTTTAGAAGTTCGACTAGTGCTGACCGAAAGGATAGCTTCTAAGAAAAGTGAAGATCCAGTTTTAGCTGAGAGGATTAGAAGACTTGAGAGAGGATCAGAGATTGATGACCTGAAAGATTTTAGTCTTGACCAAAGAGGATGGTTGAGGAAGAAGGGACAGTTATGTGTTCCAGAAGTAGAGAACTATAGGAGAGAAGTTCTAGAGGAATGTCATCGATTGAAGTATATGATTCATCCTGGAGGAACCAAGATGTATCAAGATATGAAGAGGAGCTTCTATTGGGAAGGCATGGAGAAGGATATTGGCTTGTGGGTTAGGCAGTGTATTAACTGTCGACAAGTGAAAGCCGAACATCAGAAGCCAAGTGTGTTACTTCAGCCTTTAGATATTCCAGTTTGGAAATGAGATTCGATATCGATGGATTTTATAGACGGGTTGCCAAGGTCAAATAGAGGAAATGAAATCATATGGGTTATAGTGGATAGGTTGAACAAGAGTTCCCATTTCATTCCGGTCAAGTCAACCAGGACGACCCCTGTTTTAGCAAAGTTTTTCATGAAGAACGTAGTTAGACTTCATGGGATTTCTAGTAGCATAGTCAGCAATAGAGATGCATTATTCACTAGAGAATTTTGGAGGAGTTTGCAAGAGGTATTAGGTACCATGATCAAGATGAGTACAACTTATCGCCCACAGACGAATGGGCAGACAGAGAGAGTCGATAAGGTGTTCGAAGATTTGTTAAGGGCTTGTGTATTGGACTTTGGTGGACCTTGGGAAGATCACTTACATCTGATTGAGTTTTCCTATAATAAAACTTATCATACTAGTATAGGAATGGCGCCTTTTGAAGCATTGTATGGGAGACCAAGCAAATCGCCAGCATGTTGGTTACAGACTGGAGACAGATTGGTCTTAGGCCCAGATTTAGTAAGAGAGGCATCAGAGAAGATTGAGTTAATCCGAAAACGGATGAAGGAAGCTCAATCCAGTAAGAAGAGTTACGCAGATAAAAGGCGTAAGGACTTAGAGTTCTCAGTAGGAGACAAGGTTTTCATTAAAGTATCACCGATGAAGGTTGTAGTACGATTTGGAAAATCGGGGAAGTTAGCCCCAAGATATATTGGACCATTCTAGATTGTAGAAAGGATTAGGAAGCTCGCAAACAAAGTAGAGTTGCCGAGCAATTTGGCAGGTGTCCATAATGTATTCCATGTGTCTCATATTTGTAAGTATGTGCATGATCCAGAGGTTACTATTCCACAGATTTAGTTTGAGGACTTAGTAGTGGAGCCTAATTTGACTTTCGTTAGACAACCAGTTCGGGTTGTAGCGAGAGATGAGAAGAGATTGAGGACCAAGACATCAAGTTGTTAAAGGTTCAGTGGAGCGACAATGAGAAAAACAACACTTGGGAGGCAGAAGACAGGATTCGAGAGGCTTATCCTGATCTGCTTTGATGGTATGCCTATGTTAGATTCATATAGATTGGTTGCTAGTCAGATAGGCTAGTATGGTTGTTAGGAGATGTAACAGATGATTGCTATGTTTGCTAGTTAGTCCTTACTGAATTTCGAGGACGAAATTCTTTAAGGAGAGGAGCATGTAACACCCTTATTTTTATTGACATTATTCCGGAAATTTAATTAGAATAAATTAAATAGAATAAAATAAATAAGGAGATTGAGGTTGATTAATAAACTAGGTGGTCGTGCTTATTTAAAATCAAATGAACTTATATAAATAGTTATGAAATTAAACACAAGGGCAATAGGGTAAATAGCTTCCCACACTTCCTATCTTTATACTATATTTCTTAGTTCTACACGTTCATTTCACCAAAAAAAAAATTCATAACCGTGAGAAGCAAGGCCGGCCATTAGAAGAGATGAGAAAATCAACTAAAAGCTAGGATTCAAGTTAGATTGAATCAATCTCAATCATACTTAAATTTCCTTATCCAATCTAAGGTGAATAATAATTTCTACATATCTACTTTGATTTTACACATCATATGGTTTTGGATTTTAGGATAAATCTGTTTTATGATATGTTGAACGATGATATGCTTGATTTAAATTTATATGTGTTTAAACAAGGTTGTTTAATAAGATTTATACACGGTTTTAGGGTAAAACTGAGATGAAATGATTTTTAAACGCCATGGGAAAATTTTATGTTATAGAAAACATGATTTTGGAGATGATTTTCAATTTTCATAATTTTCTGAGTTTATTTGGATTTTATATAAATTTTCTAGTGAAGAAAATGATTTATTGGGTTATAAATTAATTATGGCTAGAATAAAGAGTTTTTGGGTTTGGAACTCTTATATGTTGGAAAACATATTAAAATAGATTTTCTAGCCTAAGTGTTTTGATAAATATATAAAATTATTTAAGGTATGAGACTTAAATGTTTTATATATTTAATTAAGGAGAAGGGGTAATTTTTAAAATAAAATTATTATTTAAATCAAAAAATAGTGGCAACATTTTATGAAAAGAAATTATTAACCAATGAGAATTTGATGAACAACAAGTTAGTTGAAAAGTTAACCTTTTTAACTTAAAAACAAAGAAATCATACTTTTAGCATGTTTCAGCCTTTTAAAGTATTAAACCTTCCGACCTAGACCTCTCAACTAAGTCGAAAGGTTATACCTTTCGACAAGGTCAAACCAATGCATATGGTATCAAGCACTTTGGTACGTAATGAATTAGACAAGGTCGAAGGGTTCATAGTCGAAAGGTTGATGACCAAAGGGGTTGGGGTATGTTTGTTTTATGAATTAAAGCTTTCACCTGCTTTGCTTTCGAACTAGAGCTTTCGACTTGGTTGCTTTTAACCGGTCAAATGTTTAAAAGAAAGGTTTTAAACCTTTCGACAAAGTCGAAAGGTTGTTGCTGCTTTACTTTTATTTTGTTTTGAAACCTTCCGACACAGTCGAAAGGTTACCGCCACTTAGCATTGTTTTGTTTTGAAACTACCGACATAGTCGAAAGGTTATTGCCGCTTTTTTTAACCTTTCGAAGTCATTGCTTTCGACATTGACGAAAGGTTTACTTGTTTTAAAGACCAGTCGCTTCTTCCAGTGCTTTCGAAAGGTTTCTAAGCTTTCGACTTAGATGATTTACCCTTGTTTTATAATTGAGGTATAACCCAAGCTTTCGAAGGAGTTGCTTTTAAAGGAGGAGGTCTATCGTTTTAAATGAAATGTTTTAATGCTTTCGAAGAAGATCTCCCGAAATGGTCGAAAGGTTGCTTCCTTTGTATTTGAAAGGTTTTAAAACTGGACCTTCCGCATATTTTAACTTGAACCCGGTATGTTTTCAAATGGTAAAATCGAATGGTTTCGAAAGGTTATTTTAAGAGTTGAATGCTTTCGAAAGGTTTAAATAGCTAAATGTTTTCAATGGTTTCGAAAGATTTTGGATTCGAAAGGTTGTTTTGATGACCTTTCGAGAAGGTCGAAAGGTTTGGTTTTAAAAAGATTTGAAAACCCATACTCTAATTTTTAAAGGAAAATCCACGGCTTATATAAAGGAGTTTTGTAAGGGTTTTAAGTATGTAATTTTGAAGAAGTATTGCCTTGATAAAAATATAAGTTACATGTGTTAACAATGTTTTATGATATGTATTTCAACGACCTTAAACCCACAGGAGTGGTACTGTTAATTAATGTTTTACTTCTTCAAATATGAGTATATTCACATGATAACACATAACTGTATTTTAGGGAGAAAAGGGTAGAAGTACCAGTAGGTTAACTCAAATAGTAAATATAAATTACTTAAACTCCTGAATGAGTAGAATTGCATCCATGGAGTCAGGGTGACCAAAGATATAGGATGCCTAAACTTTGTAGTTATTGGAGGTAAACCAAAAGGTTCATAATAAACCAATGAAATCAATGATAAGGTAGTTATTGGTGCATACAAAGAGGTTCATAGTAAACCCATGAAAACTATGATAAGGTAGTTATTGGTGCATTCAAAAAGGTTCATAGTTAACCCATGAAAATATACATAATGATATTTGGCAGAGGCTAATTGGTTTGTAGTGAAGCCATGAAAACTATATCCGGATTAAGAATTGACATCAGTCAATATGTTCCTAGTCAACCCATGAAAACTAGTATAAGTGAGTGGCTAATGGAAGTATCAGTAGGTTCCTAGTCAACCTATGAAAACTAGGATGTGCAGTGAGTTACTGGATAAGTCCACAGGTTCCTAGTTAACCGATGAAAACTAGGATAAGGTGATTAGTTATTGGAATGACTAATAGGTTTAGGAGGACCCATGAATTAATTAAGTTAACTAGTAGGAGCCTATATGTTCTTAGTGATCCTACGAAAACTATGAATAGGATAGGGAGTCTATTAGTTATAACAAGGTTATTAGTAAACCCATGAAAACTAAGAAGGTTAATAGTGACCCTAGAAACTATAATTATGACAGGGTGTCACATTAAACTGGAAATGGGAAATCCTAATTATTTTCAAGTATGCATATCATCATAATATTTTGAAAATGTATGTTTTAACCATTGTAGATGCAGGAGCACAGAATAAGTGCGTTATCTGATTCCTTCTTGTACGGTGGGCGTTTGTATCTAACTTCGTCTTGGGTGGCAAGACAGATGTTTTCGACGGTTTCATTCAAAGGAGTGTAAGTGTCGAACCTCGGTCCTGGCCGATATAGGCGCTTTTCTCCCTTCTTGCCCCCAGCATTATCTCTAGAATCGTTTCTTCGAACGTCATTTGCTACAGCGGGCGTGTTGCTATGAGCTGCCTTATTTTGTTGCCCTGACTGCCCCTCAGTGGCAGCGTCTTCAAGCCTCATATATTTCCCGGCTTCATGGAAGAAATCAGGTAAAGTAGCTGGTTTTTCTTTTGTCAATCTTCTAGCAAATTTAGTATCCGGATGCACACCACTACAGAGGGCCATTAAGATAAGCTTCTCATCGGCATCTTGGACTGCGGCCGCTGCGGCATTGAATCGGGTTAGATATTGCTGCAGCTTCTCTCCAGGTTTCTGTTTGATACTGGATAAGGAATAAGCGTCCTTGGGCTGCTCCACATGAATGCGGAACTGGCTGATGAACTTTTCTTTCAACATCTCCCATGAGCTGATGGATCCTTGAGGTAGATGGCAGAACCAGGAGGTAGCTTGATCTGCTAAGAATAGTGGAAAGCATTTGCACAGCACTCCTTTTGTTGCTCCACTCATGAGCATATGCTGTGTGTATCTCTGTAAGTGTACAACGGGGTCAGAGGTTCCTTTGTAAGGTTCCATTGTTGGCATTTTCCATTCTCGGGGGGTGATGGCAATTTTGATATTGCGGGCGAAGGGGCTGGTTACCCTAGCGCCTATCCCTCGATCTCTTTGATCCCATTGGACGCACTCTCTGAACAAGCGTGCCATCCTTTCATCAGAATTAGGAGCAGATAGAAATGAGTTCGGTTCTGCTCAATGGGATTGATTCCGTCCAGATGACCTGTAGGGATGGTATCGTCTATCATTCCTGACATTTTCCAGTGGCTGTCTTTGGTCTTCTGGGAGCATGCTAGGGTCGGCTACAGTTGGCCCTTGCCTTGATCTTCCCCTGCTGGGTTCTGATCTAAGCACTTCCTCGGGTCCAACTTCGGGCTGGACTTTAGCTCGGCCCAGTTCACTGGTGTTTCCGTGGTTAGGTAGTATGACAGGCTCAGCTATAGTTGACCTCCGCCCGGTACCTCCCCATTGGGTTCGGTTCCAAGCATTTCCTCAGGTCTAACTTCGGGCTAAGCTCGGTCTCGACTCCTACCATGGCCGCTTCTGTCGTTAGCTCCTTCGAAGAAGGAAGATCTTTGTTGTCTCTGAGATCCTCTAGACTGGGACTCACCCCATAATTCAGTGTTGCGGTTGGACTCTTCAGCATCCCTTAAGCGTGACATGAGTTGGTCCACCAAGGCTTCCTGTTGGGATGTGAAGCGGTTAGTCACTTCAGCCACAACCCTGTCTAGATCTGCCCTAGTAATTGCTGCCGGCTGTTCTGTGGCAGGGGTTGTCGGATCTGCCTGACCTTTATTTGGTACTGCTGCTGGAATGGGACGATTTACTTGATCGGTGACCACTGGATCTGGAAGAATGCTGGTTGCGATGTTTTTTCCTTTGTTAACATCTTTGTTTTGCTTGGGAGGCATGTCTTCCAAGCAATGTGCGATGCCGATAGGAAGAAAGTTAAGGGAGAAGCTGAAGTCCGGGGTTCAGCGCTCTCAGTAAAAGCACCAAAAATGTTTGCACAAAAAATGGGCAAACACCTCCAAGTCGTATGATTTAGTTGATTTTATGTTGTTTTTAGTGATCTGGGTGATTAATGCAAATATGTGAAAAGCAGGGACTAAACTGTAAAAGACACGCAGATTTATAGTGGTTCGGCCAGAACGTGCCTACGTCCACTTTATATGTTATTCTCCTTTACTGTTCAGATTACAAGTACAAAGCTTTGATACAAGTATATGAAAGTTGTTTGAAAGTTCTATCCGTGCTTGAGCTCTCAAACTTGTCCCCCATTGTCGTACCCCTGCCCCTCTATTTATAGAGTGAGGCTGGGGGTAGGGGTCTTGGATGGATATAGATGCTGGTGGGCCTGGGCTGATGCAATCTGGCCTGGTAAAGTTGGTTCGGTAGTACGTGGACCGGTGGTTGGTCCGGTAGTAGGTGGAATGATGGTTGATTCGGTAGTAGGTGGACCGGTGGTTGATCCGGTAGTAGGTGGGATGATGGTTGATCCGGTAGTGGGTGGACCGGTGGTTGATCCGGTAGTAGGTGGGATGATGGTTGATCCAGTAGTGGGTGGACCGGTGGTTGATCCGGCAATGCATGGAAGCGGAGTTGGTTCGGCTATGCAGGGAAGTGGAGTTGGTTCGGCTGTAGGTGGAGCGATGGTTGGTTCGGCAATACCTCCTTTGCCTTTGATTCGGCAGGCCTGTTTTACTCTGGTTCGGCGAGGACTTCCTTATTCTGATTCGGTGGTGACCTCCCCTCTTTGGTTCGGTGAAAACATCCCCAACATTTGCCCCCCAAAGTGGGGCATATGGCAGTCATATGTCTCGCTTTGTTTCAGCTTGGACATTTTCATCCGGTCCTGTGTGCCGAGCCAGTTGGTTCGGTCATTTACGTTTGCCTATAAGTATGGGCATTATGCTCTTGTTATTCCTTACCAAGTGAGATAGCCGAATCAGATTTTTCTGCCGAATCAACCATATTGCCGAATCACACTTGACTACCGAATCAGGTGATTGCCGAATGACTCTTATCGTTTGTACTACTGAATGAATCCGAGTGCCGAATGAACCTTTTGTAGGAAATACCGAATGAGATAGGGGAGTTTGAATACCAAATGACCTTTCAGCCTTGAACTACCGAATGAATCCGAGTGCCGAATGAACCTTTTGTTGGAAATGCCGAATGAGACAGGGGAGTTTGAATACCGAATGACCTTTCAGCCTTGAACTACCGAATGCACTTTTATGACTTGAATTATGAGTGAAATTCCAGACTGCATACACTTGCTTGTTTATATCTCTACATCCCTTGTTCTAACAATGTGCTTTCTCGTGTTGCAGATAATGTCTCATAAAGTTGAAACCCGTTCCGACAAGAAGAAATCTACGGACAGAAGAGAGTCCCCCGTCGTGCCCCCAGTCCAGCCGAATCCAGAACGTCATGGACCCACCCCGAGATCGCTAGTGGACGGGTACGGTCCTCAAGAGCTTCTGAACTCACCTCCTGATTGCTTCCCTAGCTCCCTCAAAGACGAGCAGCTTGATGTCATTTCTCGCTCTTTTGGGATTGACAGAGCGCGTATGCTATTGCCGGGGGAAGGAGTGATGCCATATAATCCCCCCGAAGGATATTTCGCTTAAAGTAGGTACCATTGTATGTGTGGGGCCATCCCTCCGATCAATGCTTGGATACTCAGCTTCATCACCTACTTGAAGGTGGCTCCCTTTCAGCTTCAGCCTAACTCCTACGCCATCCTGGTGAGCCTGTTTGTCATTTTTCAGAGGAGATACGGGCGTCCTCCCTCCAACCGGGAGATCCGGTATTTGTACAATCTAAGAGGCTATAAGAAGGGGTCTCCATACATTAGCATGGAATCAACCGTATCTTTCAAGCCGGTCCTGGACTTATATTCGAAGTTCAGCATGTTCAAGAAAGAATGGTTTTTCATCAAGGATGACTCTGTTTCCATCCGTTGCTTCATCTCTGGCTGTAAGTTGAAGCTGAATTATGATTTTCGTTCTGACTGCAATGCTTCTTCTCATGTGCTTTTATTTCTTGCTAGCGACAAGTGGCTTTGCGGTCGTGGAAAACGATCGCCTGGTTCAGATGGCTGTGGATATAGAAGCCATTACGGAAAGGGATAGGTCGGCTTCTTACTTGATCAGGAACGCTACACTTCTTGGGCACAACCTGATTCTACCACATCAGTCTGTGGTCAAGCAGAGAGACACGGCGGAGGAGAGGGCTGCCAAAGCTACAGGAGGGGCCACGGCGAAGAGCAGTAAAAGGAGATCCTTCTCGATGCTCCCAGTTGTCGGGGGGAAGAAACTCAAAAAGTCCGATGGACTCTCTCCCAGCACACATCCAGATGTTCAGGAGGAGGAAAAAGTGGAGGGGAAAAAAGGCGAGGATGAAGGAGGTGAGGCGGAGAGCGGAAGTGGTAGAGAAGGTGACACTGATTGTCACGGCGATGATGGTGGCGAAGGACAGAGCGGTGATGGCACCGGGGCTTTGCCTCCTGGGCAAGCAGGCGTGATTCAAGAGTGGACAGATGACGCTCTCCGCCAAGCCTTTGAAGAGTTGGAGGAAGGACCGGCCTTGGCGGAGAAGCCCAAGAAAGCTGATAAGGCCGGGACCGGCGCCGATTTACCTTTCGGGAGTGCTTCTACTGAGGCAACTTCTGCGATTCAAGGTGAATTTCTCTTTGTTCTTTTTAATTCTTGAATGATGGCTCAATGCATGCTGGTGATACTTAGTTTTTATTCCAGGAGCAGGCAAAACGGCCAAGACCTCAGATCTTCGGCACAGGCTTGAACAATACAGACTCCTTAAAGCTTCTGCCAAGCCGAAGCCTCCTACTAACCGCCCTTGAGACGTAGTCGGTTATCGTCCTCTTCTTGGAGTTATTGAAGAAGATATACAAAAGAGGAAGAGGAGTCGATCTTCGTTTGAATCTCTTCCTGGTCCTCCGGCCCCACTCCAGCCTATTCACGATATTACGGAGGATGATACTGAGTTTATGCCTTCCCCACATCCGTCTGAGAATCCAACCTTCACCCCGATAGATCACCCTAGCTTGGTTCGTAACCCGTTTGCAGGTCATCCAGACCTGGACCCGGCCTCTCATGACATCTCCTTCGATGAGGCTACTGGTGAGCACCTTCTCCCTCGCAATCCTATGGTACGGGTGCTTGACGAAGCTAAGTCCTTGGACCTTGATTTGCTTACCACCCGGGTTGTAACTCTGGGGGATGAAGCTAAGGCGAACTTCGACCGGGTTGCCGAGGGGACCAAGAAATTGATGGGGCATCATGCCCGACTAGTCAAGGCCGGGGAGGAAATTGGGAGTGCGAACATTCGGTTACGGTTAATGGTTTCCGACCAGGCTAAGCAACTTGCCGATTAAGCCATTCAAATTTCTCAGCACGAGGCTGCATCCAGGCAACTGAAGAAGACTATGGAAGAGGCCAGCAGGGAAGAGTTGCGAAAAATGGAGGGCGCCTACAAGGAGCGGATTGACATGGCCATTGCGACAGTGGATGAGGTTCGACAAGCGGACCTCGAGCGGGTACAGGAGTTATCGGGGAGACTCGAGGCCGCGGAGCTTGCTCAGTCCAGGTTGAAGGAGGAGATGGAGGCGATGAGGATATCCCTTCAGGCTGATCGCTCACGATATCGATCGAAGAGGGATGCTACCTTTGCAAAGCTGCATGCTTCTGAGTCCCGAATGAGGGAGCTTGAGGAAAATGAGGGGATGATGGATGAGATGCTCCAGGATATGTATTTCCGCACTTGGAAACAGGGTAACTTATCCTGGATGGATGATTACCCCCGAGTTATGGCCAGGATTAATCTCAGGGCTCTGCAGGAGGCTAGGGCTGATGCGGATAAAGAGGGTGGTGCAGTCTTCAGAATGGATGTGGTCACTGCCCAGTTTACCAAGGAAGAGAAGGTGGCGGTGAAGGAGGGTATGTGGCTGCTTGCCGCTGAGGAGGCAGGTGTGCAAGTAGAGAATGATGATCAGGATGGTCAGGAAGCAGGCGCTGGTAAGCCTTCCCTCCTAGTCTTTCCGTTAACTTGGTTGCTTATCACTAATGAATTCTTTCTTTGACCAGACAGGTGGGCAGCAGGACATGGGCAAAGCTCCGATGCAGCCGGCTCCTTGACTTGACCTGGATATCTTTTTGTGGACTTGACATTGTTGTATATGTTAGTCCTAAAACAGTAATGTAACTTTTAAGTGGTAATTATGCTACTTGTAATAAACAACATTATTCTTGACGTGTAATTTTTAAACTTAAGCTGATTTTGTCGTTTTTGAATGTTTTTGCTATTTTGACACGTTGTATGAGAAATATAGCTATGCATATGCTTGTATTTCAGTTGTGCTTGATGTCAAGTTCTTGTTTAAAACATAATTTCATGTCTTGCAATGTTAGTGCGATGTATGAATAAATTATAGCCATGTATTTGTACACAAAAGAAGAAAATACCGCCTTTCATGTTCTAATTGTAGATGGCAGTTTTGAATATCTTGTATGACCGCGTATGGAATGCAGTTGGATGCCCTGCCATCCAATTGTGAGTTCCTACTCCCATTGGCGAGTATCTCCTATTCTGTATCCTGTACTTTAGGGATTGTTATAGAGGATAGAAGGAAAGTTTTTTAAATAAAATTGAAATATGAGAAATAGTAAAACTTCCGATCACGGAAGGCCTTCGATGTGCTTAAGTTCGTGGCAAAACGGGCTTTGTAGTCACTTTCCCTAGCTGTGGGTCTTGGAGACATTTGCACCCATCTTACGCCTCCGCAGGGAGTTAATCTTTTTTACCACAGCCGTACTTAAGACACATCGGAGCCGAGATCGCGCACAGTAACTACTCGGGCCATTATGGCCCATAATCGTGGGTATTATTCGATTTACTGTGGCCGGCTAGCATGGGTTCCGATCATCAACCGTGAATTACCCCTGGCTTGCCACACCTTATGTTGGGGCTTAAAGTAGGTTCACAGTTGTCGGTGAGCCGAACGCCGTAATGAGCTGCCTTGGCTATAGTTGGCCTTCTCGGTGGCTTATAATCGGCTCATTACAGTTGGCTTTAAGGGCCGTCGCGATCAATGAGTTAACCCGCAGCAGAGGGATGCCGGAGCAAAAGTGTCTCATTGGCGAGGGCATAGATTCGCATAGTACCTGTTAGGTTTTGTCCAGGTGAAGTCGCGCTATGGAGCGCCTTGAATGGAAATGCTATATGCACAGGATTTTGTTCAACAGAAAAGGATAAAGTTAACAAGCAACCAAGATATAAAGGAACAAGTTAAAAAAGAGACAAGGTTTTTAAAGTGGTTCGGCAGGAAAATGCCTACGTCCACTGATTCTCTTTGTTAATTCACTTCATATGGGCAGTACAAGTTATGAAAAGTATCGACGGAGGTGTTGGATGTCCCATGCCCTCTGGAACACCTCTCTGTCCACTGTTGACAAAATATAAGCTCCATTGTGGAGATCTTTATGAATTACATATGGTCCATCCCAGATTGGATCTAGTGCTCCGGGGCGAGGGAAGATTCGCTTGAGGACAAGATCTCCTTCTTGTAAGATACAATGCTTGACCTTGGAGTTGTATTGTACTGCCACTTTTTGCTTGTGGGCTGCTGCTTTGAGGGCTGCATCATTTCTTCTCTCCTCAATTAGATCCAAAGACATGTGAAGGAGTTCTTCGTTCTCTTCTGGGTTATAGTGGATCCTACGGTGGGAAGGCATGATGGTTTCAACTAGGAGCATAGCCTCCGATCCGTATGCCAAAGAGAAAGGAGTATGCCCCGTTGATGTTCTGAAAGATGTGCGATAGGCCCACAGTGCCGTAGGGAGTTCATCCACCCAAGCGCCCTTTGACTTTTCGAGTTTTTTTTATTAGAGTTTTCAGAATTTTGTTGAAGGCTTCGACTTGTCCGTTTGCCTGGGGATAAGCTACGGATGAGAAGCTTTTGTGAATTCCGTGCTCTTGGCACCAGTTGGCGAACTCCTCGCTGTCAAATTGAAGTCCATTGTCCGATATGATTTTGAATGGGACCCCGTACCTGCATAGAACATTTTTGATCAAGAAGTTAATAACTTTGGTTGAGGATACTTTATTTAGGGGTTCTGCTTCCACCCATTTGGTGAAATAGTCGACTGCCACTATAGCATATTTGGCCCCGCCTCGGCCCATTGGCAGTTCGCTAATCAAGTCAATTCCCCATATTGCAAAGGGCCATGGGCTGGTCATTTGAGTAATCTCAGTTGTTGGTAGCTGCGGAATCTTAGCAAATTTCTGACATCTGTCACATTTTCTGACAAAATCTAAGGCGTCCTTGCTTAAGGTGGGCCAGAAATATCCATATCGGAGTATCTTTTTTGCCAAAGTCTGCCCTCCTGTGTGATCTCCGCAGCTTCCTTGATGGATGTTGGATAAGATTTCCTTGGCTTCCCTTCCAGCGACACACCTTAATAAGGGGTCGGAGAAGTCGTGCCAATAGAGGGTGCCCTCTTGTATTGTGTAGCGGGAAGCTTTCCTCAAGATTTTCTTAACTTCGTTACGCCCGCTGGGGAGTGTGCCACTTTGTAAGTAGTCTCGGATGGGAGTCATCCAAGTTGCTTCTTCAGTTGCAGCTATCAGATTCACTTGCTCAAAACTTGGGGTCAGTTGCTTTGAGATGGCTACTGCTCCGGAAATAGCGCCGTCTCTCATGCTAGCTTGCTTCGCCAATTTGTCGGCCTCTTCGTTCTCTTCCCGAGGGATGTGTTTGATTAAACAGTGATCCAATCGATGGAGAAGCAACTTGGTCTTCTTTAAATATGCCATGAGTCGTTCTTCTCGAGCCTGGAATTCTCCTAGTATTTGATTTACAATAAGTTGGGAATCGCTATGAAGGCATAAAGAATTGGCTCTGATATCTAAGGCAAGTTTTAATCCAGCTATCACTGCTTCATACTCTGCATCGTTGTTGGTGGCAGTGAATTCCAGCCTTATAGCATAGTGCAGCTTATTTCCCCTAGGAGTGATTATTACCACACCTGCCCCCGAGCCTTGTTCGTTTGACGCACCATCCACAAAGAGGTTCCACTTGATGTCTTCTACTATTTCCGATTGCTCCTTACCTTCGTTGGTAGTGAATTCGGCAATGAAATCGGCCATGGCTTGCCCCTTGATGGCGGTGCGAGGATGGTAGGTAATATCATACTGACTTAGTTCAATGCACCATTTAAGTAGTCGCCCAGAAGTGTTGGGACGATGGAGTACCTGCCTCAACGGTTGATCGGTTAGAACTCTGATGGAATGAGGTTGAAAATAGTGTCGCAGTTTTCGTGATGCGATTAGTAGGCAGTATGCTAGCTTCTCAAGTTTAGGATATCTGACTTCTGCCCCCGTAAACCTCTTACTTACAAAGTACACTGGCCGCTGCGTGCGGTTGTCTTCTCTTACCAAAGCAGCGCTTAGAGCATGAGATGATACAGCAAGGTATAGGTATAACTCTTCGCCCAAATTTGGAGTCGAGAGTACCGGCGGTTTCTGGAGGTGTTCAATTAGGTTAAGGAAAGCTGTTAAGCATCCGTCAGTCCATTCGAACTTTCCTTTGTCTTTCTTTAGAGCTTCGAAGAAGGGGACGCACTTGTCCGTTGCTTTGGAGATGAATCGGCTTAGGGAGGCCAATTTCCCATTCAGACTTTGCATTTCCTTTCGAGTGGAAGGTATCTTGATATCTCTCAGAGCTTGGACTTGTTCAGGGTTTGCTTCAATTCCTCTGGCATGGACGATGAATCCTAGGAACTTTCCTGATGATACTCCGAAGGAGCACTTTAGAGGATTCAGCTTCATTCCATACTGGCGAAGTACTTGAAACATTTCATCTAGGTGGCTTGCGTGACTGTCAGCTTCCCTTGACTTTACCAGCATGTCATCCACATAAACTTCCATAGTTTGTCCTATTAGCCCTACAAACATTTTGTTGACGAGGCGCTGATAGGTGGCTCCTGCGTTTTTAAGTCCGAAAGGCATTACCTTGTAGCAGTACAATCCCCGGTCAGTGATGAAACTAGTGTGGTCTTGATCGGGAGCATGCATAGGAATTTGGTTATATCCTGAGTATGCGTCCATAAAAGATAAGAGTTCATGCACGGCTGTGCTGTCTACAAGCTGATCGATTCGGGGAAGTGGGAAGCAATCCTTCGGGCAGGCGTCATTTAAGTTGGAGAAGTCAATGCATGTTCGCCACTTCCCATTAGCCTTCTTTACCAGCACCGGGTTGGCGATCCACTCTGGGTAGATGGCTTCTCGTATGAAGTCATTGGGAAGTAGGTTCTTTACTTCTTCATCGAGGGCTGCTGATCGTTCTTCCCCCATACCTCTCTTTCTCTGTTTTACTTGTGCCTTGGCAGGATCAATGTTTAGTACGTGGCATGCTATGTCAGGGGAGATTCCGGTCATGTCGGCGTGTGACTATGCAAATACATCCAAGTTGTGGCGGAGAAAATCAATGAGTTGTTCCTTCAATTCTGCTTTTAGTTGGGACCCGACTTTCAATAGTCTACTCGAGTCATGTCGGTCTACAGATACAAATTCCATAGCCTCTGCAGGCTCGGCGGTGCCCTCCTCCTCTTTGTCCCTGGGGTCTAATTCATTGAAAGGGTCGCTGGTATATCGAAGAGGAGGGGCTTTCTTTAGTTGCTATGCTTCCAAACTTTTTGTGCAGAGGGCAATCTCTACACTCTTCCCTATATCCTTCCTGTGGTTGTTGCGAAGTTCAGTTACATAACAGTCTCGAGCAATGTCCTGGTCTCCCTCTACTTCCCCTACTCCATCGTCCGTTGGAAATTTCATCTTTATGCACCATGGGGCCAGGACAATTTGGAAGTCAGACAAGGCTGGCCTTCCTAAGAAGGCGTTGTAGGCCGAGTGGTTTTCTATCAGCACAAATGTCTGTTTCCGCACAACGGAGCGGGGATGACTTCCAATTTCAACAAAGAGGTCCAGTTGACCGAGGGGCATCTTCGCATCTCTAGTGAAACCGTGTAGTGGTTTATTGCAGGGAGAAACATCCTTTATTGACAGTTTCATTTTGTCGAATGCATGCTTGAATAGGATATTTAATGAGCTTCTAGTGTCTACTAGAATTCGGAAAACTTCGGCTAGACCGAGCCGGGCAGAGATAACCATGGGATCCATGTGAGGGTACTTCCTTCCCTCTAGATCACGCCTACTGAATGTGATGTCATCACTCTCTTTCCGCTTCGAGTGGCGCTCTTCTATAACAGAATTAACACAGTCTTCATTTTTTCTAAGTGACTTTCCGTATCTTTCCATCTCTGCCCAGCTTCTGTCGGCGATGTGTGGTCCTCCTGAGATGGTATGGACCACTATCTTCTCTTGACTGGGGCCGCTAGTGTTGCGATTTGCTCTGCCTACCTCTGGGGAGGGTATCCTTGGGTTCTCATTGGCAATAGCTGGAGTCTTGTTTTGACCTTTTACATAGAGTTCCAGTCTCTTCCTTCTGATGTGTTCTTCAATCAAGTCCCGGAGATGATGGCATTCATTGGTATCATGCCCATGAGATTCGTGGAAGCGGCAGAACTTTCCAAATTTAAGTGCGTTATCTGATTCCTTCTTGTACGGTGGGCGTTTGTATCTAACTTCGTCTTGGGTGGCAAGACAGATATTTTCGACGGTTTCATTCAAAGGAGTGTAAGTGTCGAACCTCGGTCCTTGCCGATATAGGCGCTTTTCTCCCTTCTTGCCCCCAGCATTATCTCTAGAATCGTTTCTTCGAACGTCCTTTGCTATAGCGGGCATGTTGCTGTGAGCTGCCTTATTTTGTTGCCCTGACTGCCCCTTAGTGGCAGCATCTTCAAGCCTCATATATTTCCCGGCTTCATGGAAGAAATCGGGTAAAGTAGCTGGTTTTTCTTTTGTCAATCTTCTAGCAAATTTAGTATTCGGATGCACACCACTACAGAGGGCCATTAAGATAAGCTTCTCGTCGGCATCTTGGACTGCGGCCGCTGCGGCATAGAATCGGGTTAGATATTGCTGCAGCTTCTCTCCAGGTTTCTGTTTGATACTGGATAAGGAATAAGCATCCTTGGGCTGCTCCACATGAATGCGGAACTGGCTGATAAACTTTTCTTTCAACATCTCCCATGAGCTGATGGATCCTTAGGGTAGATGGCAGAACCAGGAGGTAACTAGATCTGCTAAGAATAGCGGAAAGAATTTGCACAACGGGGTCAGAGGTTCCTTTGTAAGGTTCCATTGTTGGCATTTTCCATTCTCGGGGAGTGATGGCAATTTCGATATTGCGAGCGAAGGGGCTGGTTACCCTAGTGCCTATCCCTCGATCTCTTTGATCCCATTGGACACACTCTCTGAACAAGCGTGGCATTCTTTCATCAGAATTAGGAGCAGATAGAAATGAGTTCGGTTATGCTCTGTGGGATTGATTCCGTCCAGATGACCTGTAGGGATGGTATCGTCTATCATTCCTGACATTTTCCAGTGGCTGTCTTTGGTCTTCTGGGAGCGTGCTAGGGTCGGCTATAGTTGGCCCTTGCCTTGATCTTCCCCTGCTGGGTTCTGATCTAAGCACTTCCTCGGGTCCAACTTCGGGCTGGACTCTAGCTCGGCCCCGTCCACTGGTGTTTCCGTGGTTAGGCAGTATGACAGGCTCAGCTACAGTTGACCTCCGCTCGGTACCTCCCCTGTTGGGTTTGGTTCCAAGCGTTTCCTCAGGTCTAACTTCGGGCTGAGCTCGGTCTCGACTCCTACCATGGCCGCTTCTGTCGTTAGCTCCTTCGAAGAAGGAAGATCTTTGTTGTCTCTGAGATCCTCCAGACTGGGACTCACCCCATAATTTAGTGTTGCGGTTGGACTCTTCAGCATCCCTTAAGCGTGACATGAGTTGGTCCACCAAGGCTTCCTGCTGGGATGTGAAGCGGTTAGTCACTTCAGCCACAACCCTGTCTAGATCTGCCCTAGTAATTGCTGCCGGCTGTTCTGTGGCAGGGGTTGTCGGATCTGCCTGACCTTCATTTGGTACTGCTGCTGGAATGGGACGATTTACTTGATCTGTGACCACTGGATCTGGAAGAATGCTGGTTGCAATGTTTTTTCCTTTGTTAACATCTTTGTTCTGCTTGGGAGGCATGTCTTCCAAGCAATGTGCGATGCCGATAGGAAGAAAGTTAAGGGAGAAGCTGAAGTCCGGGGTTCAGCGCTCTCAGTGAAAGCACCAAAAATGTTTGCACAAAAAATGGGCAAACACCTCCAAGTCGTATGATTTAGTTGATTTTATGTTGTTTTTAGTGATCTGGGTGATTAATGCAAATATGTGAAAAGCAGGGACTAAACTGTAAAAGACACGCAGATTTATAGTGGTTCGGCCAGAACGTGCCTACGTCCACTTTATATGTTATTCTCCTTTACTGTTCAGATTACAAGTACAAAGCTTTGATACAAGTATATGAAAGTTGTTTGAAAGTTCTATTCGTGCTTGAGCTCTCAAACTTGTCCCCCATTGTCGTACCCCTGCCCCTCTATTTATAGAGTGAGGCTGGGGGTAGGCATCTTGGATGTATATAGCTGCTGGTGGGCCTGGGCTGATGCAATCTGGCCTGGTAAAGTTGGTTCGGTAGTACGTGGACCGGTGGTTGGTCCGGTAGTAGGTGGAATGATGGTTGATTCGGTAGTAGGTGGACCGGTGGTTGATCCGGTAGTAGGTGGGATGATGGTTGATCCGGTAGTGGGTGGACCGGTGGTTGATCCGGTAGTAGGTGGGATGATGGTTGATCCGTTAGTGGGTGGACCGGTGGTTGATCCGGCAATGCATGGAAGCGGAGTTGGTTCGGCTACGCAGGGAAGTGGAGTTGGTTCGGCTGTAGGTGGAGCGATGGTTGGTTCGGCAATACCTCCTTTGCCTTTGATTCGGTAGGCCTGTTTTACTCTGGTTCGGCGAGGACTTCCTTATTCTGATTCGGTGGTGACCTCCCCTCTTTGGTTCGGTGAAAACATGCCCAACAACTGATGTCAGAAGAAATGAGAGATTCAGTAGAGGTTTGAGGCCAGAGCTAGGCAGAATGGCTATGAATCATATTAGAGAGCCTTATCATGTGATGGTGGAGATGACCTTTCGCCATAAGGAGATGCTTACTGTTTTAGTAAGGGAGAAACCAGTTGAGTCTCAGGGTTTTCAAGGAAGAAAAAGGAAATTCTTTAAGAAGAAAGGAGCCCAGAAAGGTGAGGCCGTTAAGAAGGCAAAGGCTGATCTGGTGAGTTATAAGTGTGATAAGATGGGCCATTATGCCCATGAGTGTAGAACTGGAAAAGGAAAGAAGCCCGCGGAGAAGAAGAATGTAAAATGCTTCAACTGTGACCAAGTTGGGCATTACAAGAATCAGTGTCCACAGCAAGTAAGGGTGGACAGAGGGAAGGTGTTTGCTATTGGACCATCATCTTCTTCTAAACCCACTGCAGCAGAGAAAGGGAAAACTATGATGGAAGGTACGCTTTTGATACAGAGTATACTAGTTAAGGTACTTTTTGATACCGGTGCAACAAATTTATTTATATCTCAGTATTTGTTTAATTGGTTATGTTTAGAACCCACCTACCTTATTACTTCCTTAAGGGTTGTGAATCCAATAGAAGGGTATGCAAATCTTGGAATGGGATCTGACTAGTTAGAACTTGAGTTGTTAGGTCAAAAGTTTCCATGCAGCTTGTATGTTTTTGATTTCGTAGAATTCGGGATCATCTTAGGTATGGATTGGTTGGGTAAGTATGAGGCTGGGATATTTTGCCAGGACAGGGAAATATCATTGAAGCACCCAGATAGTCATAACCGAATCATTCTCCCGATGGAGAATTCCAGTAAGAGTGTTTGTGCTTTGTTGAGTACCATGGAGGTTAGAGAAGATCTTAGTCAGGTTCAGTTAGTTGGAGAGTTTACAGATGGTTTTGAGCCGGTTACTTGATTACCACCGAAACGAGCTGTTGAATTTCGGATAGACCTTGTACCGGGAGCTGAACCTGTCAGTAGACCACCTAGTAGAATGACACCGACAGAGACGGTGGAATTGAAGGTGCAGTTAGTGGATCTTGAGTAAAGGAATTTTATTAAACCAAGTAGTTCGCCTTAGGGAGCAGCTGCGGTGTTTGTGAAGAAACCAGATGGATCGTTAAGGATGTGCATTGACTAGCGTAAGTTAAATGAAAGGACGATCAAGAATAGGTACCCTCTACCGAGGATAGATGATCTATTTGACCAGTTGAGTGGAGCCAGAGTATTTTCCCAATTGGATTTAGCGATGGGGTTCCATCAATTGAGAGTGGCGGAGGATAGCATTCCTTTGACAGCATTTCGGACTACATATGGTTCATATGAGTCGTTAGTAATGCCATTCGGATTGACGAATGCACCTTCTTTCTTCGTTGATTTAATAAACCGGGTTTTCAGATAACACTTGGATAGGTTTGTGTTGGTGTTCATAGATGACATAGGTATACTCTAAAGATGAAAGAGAGCATGAGATTCATCTTAGGGTGGTGTTGGAGACGCTGAGGCAGAATCAGCTAAAGGCGTAGTTCTCTAAGTGCCATTTCTGGAAGAGAAAAGTTAAGTTTCTTAGTCATGCGGTTTCAGAAGAAGGATTGTCAGTTGATCCAGTTAAGATCGAATCTGTCAATAATTGGAAGAGATCAGAGACGGTAACCAAGATCAGGAGTTTTCTTGGACTTGCTGGCTATTACCGGAGATTCATCAAGGATTTCTCGCGGATAGCAGCATCTTTGACCAAGTTGACCAGGAATGACGTGGAGTTTGTTTGGTTCGACAAATGTGATGAAGCATTCCTTATGTTAAAACATGTGTTAACCAATGCGCCAGTGTTAGTAGTTTCGGATGGTAACCAAGGGTTGTTAGTATACACTGATGCATGTGGGACTGGATTGGGAGCAGTATTGATGCAGAAGGGCAAAGTTATCGCTTACGTATCTAGGCATCTTAGACCGCACGAGGTAGGGTATCCTACTCACGACTTAGAGCTAGCTGCGGTGATATTTTCCTTGATGATTTAGGGGCATTATCTATTGGGAGAAAGATTTGAGTTGTATACCAATCATAAGTCATTAAAGTATTTATTCTCTCAGAAGGAGTTGAATATGAGACAACAGAGGTGGTTGGAGTTTTTGGCTGCTTATGATTTTGGTATAGAGTATACTCCTGGGAAAGGAAATAAGGTAGCAGATGCTCCCAATAGAAGACATCATAATGTGGTGTTAGCAATGTTAGCAGAATGGAAGGATCTAGAAGCTTTAGCTAGTTGTGGTGTGCAGTTGAGATCTACTGCTAGTTCGAGTCAAGGTACTGCCATGTTATCATGTTTAGAAATTTGACTAGTGCTGATCGAAAGGATAGCTTCTAAACAAAGTGAAGATCCCGTTTTAGCAGAGAGGATTAGAGGACTTGAGAGAGGATCAAAGATTGATGACTTGAAAGATTTTAGTCTTGACCAAACAGGATGGTTGAGGAAGAAGGGACGGTCATGTGTTCCAGATGTAGAGAACTTTAGGAGAGAAGTTCTAGAGGAATGTTATCGATCGAAGTTTACGATTAATCCTGGAGGAACCAAGATGTATCAAGATATGACGAGGAGCTTCTATTGGGAAGGCATGAAGAAGGATGTTGGCTTGTGGGTTAAGCGGTGTATTAACTGTCGACTAGTGAAAGCCGAACATCAAAAGCCAAGTGGGTTACTTCAGCCTTTAGATATTCCAGTTTGGAAATGGGATTCGATATCGATGGATTTTATAGACAGTTGCCAAATAGAGGAAATGAAAGCATATGGGTTATAGTGGACAGGTTGACCAAGAGTGCCGATTTCATTTCGGTAAAGTCAAACAAGATGACACCTGTTTTAGCAAAGTTGTTCATGAAGAATATAGTTAGACTTCATTGGGATTCCTAGTAGCATAGTCAACAACAGAGATGCATTGTTCACTAGCGAATTTTGGAGGAGTCTGCAAGAGGTATTAGGTACCAAGCTCAAGATGAGTACAGCTTATCACCCACAGACGGATGGGCGGACAAAGAATCAACTAGGTACTCGAAGATTTGTTGAGGGCTTGTGTATTGGTGAAATGACCCACTTAATTTTTTTTTTTTAACATACATTCAGTGGCCATTTAATCAAGAAAAATATTTAATTCAATTTTTCTTCTATCCAGGACCTTTCTGCCAATAAATATTGGTTTAATCATTTTATCTTGAACTTATATATATGAAGATATATAAGTCATCTTCTACCTAAATCAGAGTATAGAAATTTTGAAGGTAGAAACCTGTTTGAGTATTGCTTAAAGAAATACTCTCTACATAGCAATGGTGTTCTTTTCAAAATTAGGTTTCTTTTTTTTCAAATGACTTGGGTTAATGCATTACTATTGATTTTATATCTCAAGGCTCCTTATTTTACATAAATTCTTCTGATTTTCTTACTGGGTAATTATGCTTTTACTTGTGCATGTGTGTGTGCATGTTTCTGTGCATGTGTGTTCAAACTCAGGCTATAAGAAAGTGGATCCTAAGTGAACACAAGCAACATCTAGGCGTAATGGAAACGCGCCTAACTTATACATGAGAGGTCACAAGTTCGAGTGCTATGCTGGTCGGTTCAACCCAATTTTTGTTTTTTTTTTCTTTTTATTTTTCCCCTGTTTACATATTTGCCTGAGTCTACCCTGTATTTGGCTATGAAACAGATCTAAAACTTAATTAAAAACACTTGGGTGCTGTCTTAACCCAGGCTCAAGAAAATGGCTATGCTAGCCCTGTTTTGGTTTGCACTACTTAGTTACCAAATACCTGTTATATTATTTTCTTTTCAAAGCAACTCAAACTCTTCCTATCAGATTTAATTTTGACTTGAACATGGATTTTCCTATGCCAGTTCTATAGATATACTTGCAAACCACAAATTCTTTCAAACTCAGATTTTCTACCATTATAGCCTAACTGTTCTTGAAGCTTGAAATTCATTTTTCTTAGCAAAGCATTTAACAAAACAAAGCACATAGTTCAGCTATTACATGTAAGTTCAACACTTACAAAACAGTGAATGATAATACATTGGTTTTTCTGGGCAACTTAAACAAATATCTTAACATAGTTCAACATGAATATCTAATTTAGCTTCAGCAAAGACTTTTAAAAACATAGCATCCAAATCTTAAGCAGTTTAACATCCAAAGCCTGATCAAAGCAATCCCTATTTCCCTGCAAAATCACCATGAACTGCCCCATATAAATATGAGACACCCAATGGTGCATAAACACAAAAGGGTCAGACTATTTGTCTGGTGTGAATAATCTAACTGAAAACATGATTTATTTCAATTCTATTTATATTCCAGTACTTTGCAAGAATAAGAAACTCAATGTCTTCTGTGTGCATGTTTTTGTGAAGCATGCGCATTCATATTAGTGCCAAACAGATTATATGTGATCACAATGATTTAGTTCATAGAAAACAACCACAAGATTCACCAATAAGCACCAAAACAACCAAATGCAAACATCAATTCAGTTATCATCTCCTTTTCAACTTTACTGGCCATCAGGGATTTTTGCCCAGACCTCTCCTGAATCTATTCCTAGAATTCATTATCAAATATAACAGGGTCTTTAGCTACTTTCTTCTTTTTAAACACACACTGCCTGGGACCTTTCTCTGTTAACCCAGCACACTCAGGCCCCTGGGTATAAATATACCATGTGTGAACTTGCAATATTCCCATTGCCAAGCTATACTTTGGTAGCCCTAAGATCCCAAGTCCTTAGTTAAATTACTAAGTGTTTTAATATTTTCATAGCAGTGCTAATCCCTTCTGCATCTCACTTCTTAATCAGAGAAACATAAATGATGCAAGCAACATATATTCATCCAGAGTTTGGTAAGTTAAATTCTCAGAAGCAACCATTTTATCATAAAAGAGTGAGGTGACTTCTTAGCACATTATTTTGCCTATGGGTTTCACTGGATCAAGATGTAAGCATATGGTCCTGAGTAATTTGCCAGATATATATATATTCTTCCTTACCTCTGGTTCAATCAGATTCATGATCTGGCTAAACCACAAGTATATTTGATTTGGGTATTTCATAAAACATAGAAGCTCAGCACATGTACAACATTGCACTTCTACATTTTCTTTTGTTTTAATTAATATGAGACATAAGCAACAACACAATGTCACAGCCCATATTTCTTTCTACCTTCAGACCATATACCCACTACTTGAATCCGGGGATTTTACAAACAACTTACAAAGAAAACTTATAAAAGAAAACACCCAATCTCAAAGTTAACCCATATCTCAGACAAACATTTTAGTTCATGAATCCATGACTCTTATTTTTCTGGGTAAATCAGATAGAGGTTTTACCCTTAAACAAATCATTAACAAGCCAAAGTCATCCAATCATAAAACATAACTTGTAAAAGAAAATTAGTTCAAACTGGCTGCCTCAATATTCAGGTCTTAATGCCAAAGTTTTCAGTGAGATTACTCACCTTAATCCTTCTTCTTCCTATGCCTTATGAACCCCTTTTTTTTTAGTCTTCTGCCTTCTCCTATTTTCTCTGGTTTATGCCTTGTATATTTTTCTTTTTAAGAGATAGAGTAATCATAAAACCTTACCACACCAGGTCTTCTTATATGAACTCTGGCTGCTACTAGGGTTTAAGGAAATTACCAAATGCCAATTTTACCCTACCAACTATGATCTGCCTCTTATTCTAACATTTTAGAGAAAATGGGTAAAATAGTCCTGGTATATTTTTCAGAAAATATACCTCATTGCCCCGGTCATGTTATTTGCATGATTTCTGTTTTTTTTCTAAAGTAAAAAGGAATTGCTAAAAATGGATAAAGTGCTTGTCCAAGAGCTCATACCATTTTCATGCAAATGTTAATTTTTCTTTTTATTTCTGCAAGTATTATTTAGTGCACATGTATAATACATGTATGCCTACCCTGGCCTAAGTCTTTTTTTTCCCAAGGCTTGATGATTTCTGCCTACATGTATATATACTTGTAATTCATATATCCTATTATTTCCATTGATTGTTGCTTATTTTATCACACAGAAAACTGTGTACATGTTTGTGCACTGCCTTGTGCATATGTGCATGTTTTATACTTGGTATCTGCAAATCAATTTCCTATTCCTATTTTTTTTCAATGCAATTTCAAACAAATACAAACTAAATTAAATCATGAAATTACTCACAAAAATCAGGGTTATCACATATACCCCTCCTTTTAGGAATTGTGTCCCACAATTCTTTCAAACTTAACTTAAGTATCATTTCTTTAGAAAAATGAATTTTTTTTTTCTGATTTCAAAACCATTTTCAAACCAATCACCTATTAAGCACTATGCATATCAACACAAGATAAAAAAAAATCACAATGCATATTCAACCAACACATTCATTAGTATGTACATATATATATAGATTTACCTTTTCTTCAATCAAATAGCTGGGGATAATCATTTCTGATTTTATCCTCCACTTCCCATGTGCAATCATTTGGGTCTAGACTCCATTGTACTTTTACTAATTTAATTTCTTTGTTTCTCAATTTCTTAGTTTCTCTAGAAACTATGCCCACTGGTTCCTTTTCATAGATCATTCTAGGATCAATCTGCACATCTTTAGAGGATTCTAGTATTGCTTCCTTATCATGAACCCATCTCCTTAGTTGAGACACATGAAAGACATCATGCATTGCTCTCATTTCTTCTGGCAATTCTAATTTATAGGCTACTGTCCCTATTCTTTCTAGAATTTTATATGGTCCTATATATCTAGGAATCAACTTTCCTTGTTTCCCAAACCTTAGAACCTTTTTCATGGGTGATATCTTGATGAACACATAATCCCCAACATCATATTGTACTGCTTTCCTCCTTTGATCTGCATATTTCTTTTGCCTATCTTGGGCAGAGGCAATTCTTTTTCTGATCAAGGCTACCTTTTCAGAAGTCTCCTTCACATTTTCTGGTCCTAAGACCACTTTTTCTCCAGACTCATGCCAACTTGAAGGTGATAAACATGGCCTTCCATAGAGAGCTTTAAAGGGGGCCATGCCTATGCTACTGTGATGGGTGTTATTGTATGCAAATTCAGCTAGATATATGTAATCTTCCCAGCTTCCTCCCCAATCCAATACACATGCTCTCAACATGTCTTCAAGCAATTTGTTCACAATTTCTGTTTGACCATCAGATTGAGGATGGTATGCTGTACTCAAACATAAATCAGTCCCCATTGCCTTGTGAAAGATCTGCCAAAATTTTGAAGTGAAGATGGTATCTCTATCACTTACTATAGTCTTTGGTACACCATGCAGTCTGACTACTTCTTTAATAAACAACTGGGCTAAGGTATTAGCATTTCTTTCTGACCTTACTGGCATAAAGTGGGCTGACTTGGTTAACCTATCAACCACTACCCAAATACTATCATTTCCCCTCCTAGTTCTAGGCAAACCATCAATAAAATCCATTGATATGTCTTCCCATTTCCACTGTGGTATTTGTAAAGGTTGAAGCATTCCTGAGGGTTTTTGATACTCAGCCTTCACCTGCTGGCAAACCATACATTTTGATACATAGGTTGCCACCGCACTCTTCATACCACTCCACAAATAATCTCTCTTGAGGTTGTGATACATTCTTGTGCTTCCTGGGTGTATAGTATATTTGCTTTTATGGTAAGCATCCAAAATTTCTTGCTTCAACTCATCCATTGCTGGAACACATATTCTTTCTCCTTTCTTCAGATGGCCTTGCTCATCCAACTGAAAACCTTCTACTGTCTCACCATTTAATATTTGTGTCTTCTTTCCTAATAAAAATGGATCTTGGTTTTGTAGCATTGCAACTTTATTTTTCAATTCTGATCCCAGAGTAATAAAACTTAATTTTCCCATTTCTACCTTCCCACTGCATAAGCTCATGTTTTCTATGTTATCACTTTTTATCTCTGAATCAATTAATAATGATAAAGTGTTAAACTCTTCTATCATTAATCTAGCCACTTTAGCATGTTGTCTACTTAGGGCATCTGCTACTCTATTAGCCTTACCTGGTGTGTATAATATTTCGAAATCATATGAGGCCAAGAGTTCAATCCATCTTTGCTGCCTCATATTTAATTCTTTTTGTGAAAACAAATATTTGAGGGATTTATGGTCTGTATATACTTCAAATTTTGCTCCTAACAAATAGTGTCTCCATAACTTAAGGGCATACACTATAGCAGCCAATTCAAGGTCATGAGTAGCATACCTTACTTCACTTGATTTCAACTGCCTAGATGCATAAGCTATTACCTGATGTTGTTGCATCAACACTGCTCCAAGCCCTTGTCCACTTGCATCAGTATACACCACCAAGTTTTCATTTCCCTCAGGTACTTTAAGAATTGGAGCTTGTACCAGTGCTTCTTTTAATCTCCCAAAGGCATTTTCACATTCCTCAGTCCAAGTGAACACTTGATTCTTCCTAGTCAATCTGGTTAATGGAATTGAGATTTTTGCAAAATCTTTTATAAATCTTCTATAGTAACCAGCCATTCCCATGAATGATCTGACTTCAGTAACATTAGTAGGCCTTTTCCAAGCTTGCACTGCAATGACTTTATTGGAGTCCACAGCTATTCCTTTTTCTGATATAATATGGCCTAGAAAGTTCACTTCATTCTGCCAAAAAGTGCATTTTGAAAACTTTGCTTTTTCCTGTCTCAATTTCCCAAATACTAGATGAAAATGGTTTTCATGCTCCCTAACTGACTTAGAATAAATTAATATATCATCAATGAATATTAATACAAACTTATCCAAGTATTCTCTGAAAATCCTATTCATCAAATCAA
This sequence comes from Allium fistulosum, assembly GCA_030737815.1. Lineage (NCBI taxonomy): Eukaryota > Viridiplantae > Streptophyta > Magnoliopsida > Asparagales > Amaryllidaceae > Allium > Allium fistulosum. Next base: position 1,361,700,161 of record CM060903.1, on the reverse strand, counting down.
CAAAATAGGAAGGAGCATTTGTTAAGCCAAATGGCATCACCAAAAATTCATAAAGTCCATATCTAGTGTTAAAGGCTGTATACTTAATGCTTTCCTCTTCTACTTTCATCTGATGAAAGCCTGAAGCTAAATCAAGTCTAGAAAATATTTTTGCACCACTCAATTGATCAAAGAGATCATCAATTCTTGGTAAGGGGTATTTATTTTTAACTGTGACCTTATTTAATTCCCTATAATCAATACATAATCTCAGAGATCCATCATGCTTCTTAACAAAGACTACTGGTGCTCCCCATGATGAGCTACTGGGTCTAATAAAACCTTTTTCTTCTAGTTCAACTAATTGCTTTTTCAATTCCATCAATTCCTTAGGCCCCATTCTGGTTGGTCTTTTAACCACTAGGCTAGCTCCTGGAATTATGCTAATTGAAAATTCAACTGGCCTATGATTAGGAACTCCTCTTACTTCCCCAAACACATCATCATATTGATTAACTATGGGGATCTCTTCTAATGCAGGCATGGGTTTTTCATTTGACAATGCAGAAAGGTTGGCTATACTTCTATTTTTGTTTGCCTCACAAAGAACAATTATTCTTTGTCCATCAGAGACCTTCAATGATATGGTGGATGTCTCCATATTTATGATAGCCTTATATCTACTCAACCAATCAACTCCTAAAATAATTCCTATGTCTGGATATTGCAACACATATAGGTTTGACTCAAACACATGTCCTCCTATATTTAATCCCAATTGCATGCACATCATACCCATGACACATGAACTACCTATAGGGCTTCTAATTAGCAGTGGTTTATCAACAATCATACAGTTCAATTTTAATTGTTGTGCAATATCATGAGAGATCAATGAGTGTGTAGCCCCAGTATCATATACTACTGTTGAAGGTATTGAATGGATAAGCAAAGTACCTTCAACTTGACCATGCTTTTCAACATTTGATCCCTCAGCTGCCTTGCCTTTCCCTTCCAAAGCCCCTAATTTTCCTTGCTTAAAATCTGGGCAGTTCCTTTTTATGTGACCTTCCTTCCCACAATGGTGACAATTGAAGGATGCTGGTCTAGGATTGGTGCACCTATTTTTCATGTGCCCCTCTTGTCCACAGTTGTAACAAGTGATCCTCTTCTTAACTTCAGCAGTTCTAGCTTCTTCTGGTTTCTTGGTGGAAGTTATGTCTGTTTTCTTTTTATCATAAGGGTGGAATTTACCCTTTCCCTTCTTGTTCTGATTATTTTTGAATGCTTTGAAATTTTCTATAGCTTTATCATGTTGTTCAATGCTCAGAGTCAAATCCAAAACTTGATCAAAAGTTTTATCCTTATATGGTAGCATGGCTCTACTAAGGCTAGAGTTCAACCCTTGGATATATCTGCCATTCTTAGCTTCCTCAGTAGTGATGAGCACTGCACCATACTTTGCCAATGATTCAAACTTCTGAGTGTACTCAGTGACACTCATAGTCCCTTGCCTCAATTTGATGAATTCCTCCAGTAAAGATTTCTTAGCTGATGCAGGGATAAATCTGCCTTCCAACATTGCTTTAAACTGATCCCATGTCACTTCTCCTTCAGGTCTTCCAGCTATGATAACTTCCCACCAATCCAAGGCTGCTCCTCTCAATTGCCTGGATGCAATTTGCCTCTTCCTTTGGTCTTCAACTTGCATGTCTGCAAAGATTCTTTCCAGAATTCTAAGCCAATTTTGAACCCCCATAACTCCTTCTGTGCCATCAAAGGTTTTGCCTCCAAGATTAGTAAAAGTCTTGAGTAGTTTGGAAAGTTCCTCATGTGGATTTTCCTGCCTGTTGCCTACTCCATCTCTTATGGCCCTCGTGAATTCTTGCACATTCACCATGGGTGGTTCACTTGTTCCTACATTTTGATGTCTGGGTCCTACCATAGCTCTATGGATATAACACTTAGGTTAGTCTGTTTTGCCTAATGCTCTATAGATTAATTCATTTTAATTTAATCACTTATTCTGTCATAATAGATATCAATAGTGTAAATATATATAAAAACAAAACATCCAAAGCAGTAAATACTTCTATACATCCAATGCAAACAAATTCATACAAAATTTTTGCTATGTTATTTAACAACATAGCTCTGATACCAAATGAAATGACCCACTTAAATTTTTTTTTTAACATACATTCAGTGGCCATTTAATCAAGAAAAATATTTAATTCAATTTTTCTTCTATCCAGGACCTTTCTGCCAATAAATATTGGTTTAATCATTTTATCTTGAACTTATATATATGAAGATATATAAGTCATCTTCTACCTAAATCAGAGTATAGAAATTTTGAAGGTAGAAACCTGTTTGAGTATTGCTTAAAGAAATACTCTCTACATAGCAATGGTGTTCTTTTCAAAATTAGGTTTCTTTTTTTTCAAATGACTTGGGTTAATGCATTACTATTGATTTTATATCTCAAGGCTCCTTATTTTACATAAATTCTTCTGATTTTCTTACTGGGTAATTATGCTTTTACTTGTGCATGTGTGTGTGCATGTTTCTGTGCATGTGTGTTCAAACTCAGGCTATAAGAAAGTGGATCCTAAGTGAACACAAGCAACATCTAGGCGTAATGGAAACGCGCCTAACTTATACATGAGAGGTCACAAGTTCGAGTGCTATGCTGGTCGGTTCAACCCAATTTTTGTTTTTTTTTTCTTTTTATTTTTCCCCTGTTTACATATTTGCCTGAGTCTACCCTGTATTTGGCTATGAAACAGATCTAAAACTTAATTAAAAACACTTGGGTGCTGTCTTAACCCAGGCTCAAGAAAATGGCTATGCTAGCCCTGTTTTGGTTTGCACTACTTAGTTACCAAATACCTGTTATATTATTTTCTTTTCAAAGCAACTCAAACTCTTCCTATCAGATTTAATTTTGACTTGAACATGGATTTTCCTATGCCAGTTCTATAGATATACTTGCAAACCACAAATTCTTTCAAACTCAGATTTTCTACCATTATAGCCTAACTGTTCTTGAAGCTTGAAATTCATTTTTCTTAGCAAAGCATTTAACAAAACAAAGCACATAGTTCAGCTATTGTTCGCGCCAAAAATGGTCACAAACCCCAAGTGTAGTGAAAGCACCAGCGTATGAATACGAATCAACAATATTCACACACAAATCACAGATCTTAAGTAAGTAGCAAGCAACAATCAAGAAATAATGAACAATGACACACAATTTATAGTGGTTCGGCTATCTCTGGCCTACGTCCACTTCAAGGTTTTCATGATTTTATTGCTCGATGCTTGAAGATTACAATTTCGTATGTTGTATTACAACTGATTTGCTGAACTAGGTCTGAATCTAAGGCAGCAATGGTGATCTGGAGTAAATCTGGCAGAATCTGGGCGCTCTTTTGCTCTCAAAATTGTCCGACCCCTTTTCTGAATGACCAGGGGCTCTATTTATAGGTGTTGGAGGCTGATATTTCGCCTAAAATGAGGGGAGACCGGTTCTGCTACGTCAGGGGGCCCACATGGCCGAAATCTGGAGTCCCGGGCCCACTTTGGGATCGATTCGACCCTTGGTTCGAATCGATCAAGAAATTGTCCAATCAAGCTGAAATTTGGTGTGAACATTCTTCATCATGTGTTGAAGCTTCTGTGAAAATTTCATAGCATTTGGATGTGTAGATCTCAAGTTATGATCGATTCAAGGTTGCATTTCTGGTTGACTAGCCTGGTTCGAATCGATCTAGTTCGAATCGATTCGCTCGAATCGATCCAGTGCGCGCTTCTGCGATGACGTGGAGCGCCTTCTTCGTATCGATCCTACTTCTATGCCGAGTTGACTGGGTCGACTTCGTGGTTTCAGCTGTTATAACTCGGTGGACTCGATGTAATGGATTCGAAGCTATGACTTCATCGAATCGATTGGATGAACGTTCTCTTCGAATCGATCAAGGTAGGTTAATCGATACGAAGGCTTCTTGCTTGAATGGATTCGAAGATGCTCGCGGGATGGAGTCGAAGCTTTTTAACTATATGGACTCGAAGAGTTTCTCATTAGCGGATTCGAAGGTAATGGAGTCGAAGTAAAGACGCCTTCAATCGATTCGAAGCAACGTAGGCCTGATGGATTCGAACTTGACGGAGGCGAAGCTTTGCTCCTTCTGATCGATGCGTAGGTAGTGGATTCGAACACGAGCTTCACCAATGGATTCGAAGTGGGGTCGTGCTTTGTCGATTCGAAGGCCTTCACGGTGATGGATTCGAATCTTGGTCGATTCGAATGTCATGAACAACATATTTCCTTAACCTTGCCACCTTCGTATTTTGAGCATACGAACTCGGATTGACTCGAAATTTGGAACGTTGTTTCATCTGGCCTTGCTTGACATGTCTTATCAATTGCAGCCCGATCCGGACTCGGACGAAATTCGTCGATATCCATGGTGAACCTGCGATGCACAATCGATGTTCATGACTAATAATCATTGATTTTCAGTTAATCTTTGGGTATCTCGACTTTGCCAAAAGTTGGGATAACATTTTGCCCCCCAAAACATGCCTTTTTGGTAAAAGGCGTGTTTTGATCAGTCTTAAGTTGGATGCAGTGAGTTCATGTTTTACTCATAGGTTATAGCATTTTCAATCAAGTCCATGGCTGTTCGAAGCCGAATTGTTATCAATTTTTTTTTGTGGAAGTTAAGAATGAAATTCTACGGTCTCTCCGTACTATTGATGGTCACTCCGGACCCCTGTCAAACCCATTCTAGATTTAGCGATTGAATAGAAAGATCCTATTGCACTCCGGCATTGCTTTCTATCCCTTGCACTCTGGCCCCAGCTAGGGCGTATAGCGATGTCTTGGTCGTTCTCGACCGATCATAGCCTCTCCGGGCTCATGCTGGATCCCATCCAGTCACTCTCCGGTGAAGGGGAAACAACGTTGAGTGAGTCAATCCTGTCGCTCTCCGGCGAAGCGACTCACCTCCTGCACTCCGGTTCAGTGTATCTGAACATTAAGCGATGTCATGACCTGAATCATCGGTCGATCACAGCCTCTCCGGGCTCATGCTGGATCCCATCCTGTCACTCTCCGGTGAAGGGGAAACAACGTTGAGTGAGTCAATCCTGTCGCTCTCCGGCGAAGCGACTCACCTCCTGCACTCCGGTTCAGTGTATCTGAACATTAAGCGATGTCATGGCCTAAATCGTGGGCCGATCATAGCCTCTCCGGCTCTTATCGAATCCTGATCCAATCACTCTCCGGTGAATAGGAAACGATGCTTAAGTGAGTTGATCCTGTCGCTCTCCGGCGAAGCAACTCACTTCTTGCACTCCGGACCCTGCCTCTCCGGGTAGGATCATAAAGCGATCATGTTTATATTGATATTTAATGTTTATCCTTTAACTCTCCGGTCAAAGGTTTATTTTAATAAGTGTTTCTTTATTAAATTCAAATCCTAGATGTTCAATCTCAAACACCAGGAAAAACAAGATAATGCCTCTCCGGGCGGAGCGGTCTATTTCCATCTCAGAGCATGCCTAGGGATCTCTCCGGTTCCCGTACATGAGTAAGTGGGATAGCCGTTTTATTTTGGAAATCAACTCTAAGAAAACTAATCGACCAGAGTCCAAATCTTGAACTTGGCCCTTGCCATCACAATCAGTTGATGACGAGTCGTGATCCCGATCCAGGATCATTCCTGTTTGGTTGAGGTGGTAGTTGTTCGGGTCTAACCGCCGTCGTGCGTTCTCTGACATACTGTGGCAATCTACCACTCCTGGCATGCTCTTCCACCTCATCCTTCAGGTGGCGGCATTCATCGGTAGTGTGCCCATCCAGCTCATGGAATAGGCAATATTTTCCGGTTCTACGTTCCCGCTCTGTGGGATCTCTCCTTAGTGGCTTTCGATAGGGGAGTTGCCCCCGAGTTTCGGTGTAAATTCGTTCCAGTCCTGCCACCAAGTCTGTGTACTGCCTGAATCTAGGCTCTCGGAATTTCTTCCGTTTGTCAGGACCATCAGGTGCGTCATCCTGCTTTCTCTTTCCTTTGTCTGCCCTGGACTGTTCCCTGGCGGTTCCTTCGCCTTGTGTAACATTTATTTCCTGCCTCTCAGCTCGTGATTCTTCTAATCGAATAAATTTTTCAGCTTCATGGAAAAACTCTCCAAGATCTTGCGGTGGATCTTTAGTCAAGGAGTCTTTGAATTCGGTGCCTTCTCCAACTCCTGCCACTGCCGCCATTAAAATCATCGATGGGTCAGGGCGATCTACAGAAGTCACCGTCGCATTAAATCGTAACAAAAAATCTTTTATGGACTCTCCGGTCCTTTGTTTTATTGACGCCAAAGTCATCACGCTCTTAGGTCGCGTCACGTGAACCCTAAACTGCTTCATGAAGCAATCCACAAGCTCGCCCCATGTCCTGATTGATCCGGTTTCTAGCTGCCTAAACCAAAGCGCAGCTAAATCTGATAAGAATAAGGGGAAACATCGTGCCATCACTTCCTCGGATGCTCCCAGCACTTCCATGTGTCTGATATATCTGGTGATATGCATGGTCGGGTCTGATTTTCCGTCATAAGGATTCAGCGTTGGTAGTTTGAACTTCGGAGGGTTCCTTGCATTCCTGATATTCGGAGCGAACGGACTCCGACTAACTTCTTCCAATCCTCCTCCTGAAAACCCTCCTCTCATGAGTCGTCTCACTAGGCCGATCATTCTTTCATCTCCATCTAGGGGTTGCCCCCTTGTCATGTCTCTGTCTTGCCCTCCGAGTCTTGTAGGGAATTCTGGTACGTACTCTTCGGGCGGCTCGTTAGCATTTGGGTTGGCCCTAGCCGGCTGAGCTCCTTCCAGAGGTACTTCTGCGTTGGATCCTGCGGGCCTGCCCCCAAGCCCTTGTTGATTGCCTTCTGGTTCTGCATTCTGTCCTCCGTTGGGTTCCATATTCACAGCCGCTATAGCTGGTCCAAGGTTCTGCGTCCCTGCAGCTCTCATCTGCTCGAAGAAGTTCTGCAGCATCTCTTGTTGGCTCTTCACCATTCTTTCGTGCATCAGATTGGTCATGGTCTCCATTTCGTCTCTAGTGATGTAGATCGAAGCTGGTTCTTCTCCAGCACCAGAGGATGCCTCTTGACTTCCTGCCTGTTGGCTCCTCTCAGTTCTTTGTCTAGTTTGTCGAGTCATTGTAGAGTCAGATCTGAATCCTTAAAATTCCAAATCTAAATTTTGAATTTGGTGTAGCGGGTGCTAGTTCTTCTCGGTGAAAGCACCAAAGTGTTCGCGCCAAAAATGGTCACAAACCCCAAGTGTAGTGAAAGCACCAGCGTATGAATACGAATCAACAATATTCACACACAAATCACAGATCTTAAGTAAGTAGCAAGCAACAATCAAGAAATAATGAACAATGACACACAATTTATAGTGGTTCGGCTATCTCTGGCCTACGTCCACTTCAAGGTTTTCATGATTTTATTGCTCGATGCTTGAAGATTACAATTTCGTATGTTGTATTACAACTGATTTGCTGAACTAGGTCTGAATCTAAGGCAGCAATGGTGATCTGGAGTAAATCTGGCAGAATCTGGGCGCTCTTTTGCTCTCAAAATTGTCCGACCCCTTTTCTGAATGACCAGGGGCTCTATTTATAGGTGTTGGAGGCTGATATTTCGCCTAAAATGAGGGGAGACCGGTTCTGCTACGTCAGGGGGCCCACATGGCCGAAATCTGGAGTCCTGGGCCCACTTTGGGATCGATTCGACCCTTGGTTCGAATCGATCAAGAAATTGTCCAATCAAGCTGAAATTTGGTGTGAACATTCTTCATCATGTGTTGAAGCTTCTGTGAAAATTTCATAGCATTTGGATGTGTAGATCTCAAGTTATGATCGATTCAAGGTTGCATTTCTGGTTGACTAGCCTGGTTCGAATCGATCTAGTTCGAATCGATTCGCTCGAATCGATCCAGTGCGCGCTTCTGCGATGACGTGGAGCGCCTTCTTCGTATCGATCCTACTTCTATGCCGAGTTGAATGGGTCGACTCCGTGGTTTCAGCTGTTATAACTCGGTGGACTCGATGTAATGGATTCGAAGCTATGACTTCATCGAATCGATTGGATGAACGTTCTCTTCGAATCGATCAAGGTAGGTTAATCGATACGAAGGCTTCTTGCTTGAATGGATTCGAAGATGCTCGCGGGATGGAGTCGAAGCTTTTTAACTATATGGACTCGAAGAGTTTCTCATTAGCGGATTCGAAGGTAATGGAGTCGAAGTAAAGACGCCTTCAATCGATTCGAAGCAACGTAGGCCTGATGGATTCGAACTTGACGGAGGCGAAGCTTTGCTCCTTCTGATCGATGCGGAGGTAGTGGATTCGAACACGAGCTTCACCAATGGATTCGAAGTGGGGTCGTGCTTTGTCGATTCGAAGGCCTTCACGGTGATGGATTCGAATCTTGGTCGATTTGAATGTCATGAACAACATATTTCCTTAACCTTGCCACCTTCGTATTTTGAGCATACGAACTCGGATTGACTCGAAATTTGGAACGTTGTTTCATTTGGCCTTGCTTGACATGTCTGATCAATTGCAGCCCGATCCGGACTCGGACGAAATTCGTCGATATCCATGGTGAACCTGCGATGCACAATCGATGTTCATGACTAATAATCATTGATTTTCAGTTAATCTTTGGGTATCTCGACTTTGCCAAAAGTTGGGATAACAGCTATTACATGTAAGTTCAACACTTACAAAACAGTGAATGATAATACATTGGTTTTTCTGGGCAACTTAAACAAATATCTTAACATAGTTCAACATGAATATCTAATTTAGCTTCAGCAAAGACTTTTAAAAACATAGCATCCAAATCTTAAGCAGTTTAACATCCAAAGCCTGATCAAAGCAATCCCTATTTCCCTGCAAAATCACCATGAACTGCCCCATATAAATATGAGACACCCAATGGTGCATAAACACAAAAGGGTCAGACTATTTGTCTGGTGTGAATAATCTAACTGAAAACATGATTTATTTCAATTCTATTTATATTCCAGTACTTTGCAAGAATAAGAAACTCAATGTCTTCTGTGTGCATGTTTTTGTGAAGCATGCGCATTCATATTAGTGCCAAACAGATTATATGTGATCACAATGATTTAGTTCATAGAAAACAACCACAAGATTCACCAATAAGCACCAAAACAACCAAATGCAAACATCAATTCAGTTATCATCTCCTTTTCAACTTTACTGGCCATCAGGGATTTTTGCCCAGACCTCTCCTGAATCTATTCCTAGAATTCATTATCAAATATAACAGGGTCTTTAGCTACTTTCTTCTTTTTAAACACACACTGCCTGGGACCTTTCTCTGTTAACCCAGCACACTCAGGCCCCTGGGTATAAATATACCATGTGTGAACTTGCAATATTCCCATTGCCAAGCTATACTTTGGTAGCCCTAAGATCCCAAGTCCTTAGTTAAATTACTAGGTGTTTTAATATTTTCATAGCAGTGCTAATCCCTTCTGCATCTCACTTCTTAATCAGAGAAACATAAATGATGCAAGCAACATATATTCATCCAGAGTTTGGTAAGTTAAATTCTCAGAAGCAACCATTTTATCATAAAAGAGTGAGGTGACTTCTTAGCACATTATTTTGCCTATGGGTTTCACTGGATCAAGATGTAAGCATATGGTCCTGAGTAATTTGCCAGATATATATATATATATATTCTTCCTTACCTCTGGTTCAATCAGATTCATGATCTGGCTAAACCACAAGTATATTTGATTTGGGTATTTCATAAAACATAGAAGCTCAGCACATGTACAACATTGCACTTCTACATTTTCTTTTGTTTTAATTAATATGAGACATAAGCAACAACACAATGTCAGAGCCCATATTTCTTTCTACCTTCAAACCATATACCCACTACTTGAATCCGGGGATTTTACAAACAACTTACAAAGAAAACTTATAAAAGAAAACACCCAATCTCAAAGTTAACCCATATCTCAGACAAACATTTTAGTTCATGAATCCATGACTCTTATTTTTCTGGGTAAATCAGATAGAGGTTTTACCCTTAAACAAATCATTAACAAGCCAAAGTCATCCAATCATAAAACATAAATTGTAAAAGAAAATTAGTTCAAACTGGCTGCCTCAATATTCAGGTCTTAATGCCAAAGTTTTCAGTGAGATTACTCACCTTAATCCTTCTTCTTCCTATGCCTTATGAACCCCTTTTTTTTTAGTCTTCTGCCTTCTCCTATTTTCTCTGGTTTATGCCTTGTATATTTTTCTTTTTAAGAGATAGAGTAATCATAAAACCTTACCACACCAGGTCTTCTTATATGAACTCTGGCTGCTACTAGGGTTTAAGGAAATTACCAAATGCCAATTTTACCCTACCAACTATGATCTGCCTCTTATTCTAACATTTTAGAGAAAATGGGTAAATAGTCCTGGTATATTTTTCAGAAAATATACCTCATTGCCCCGGTCATGTTATTTGCATGATTTCTGTTTTTTTTTCTAAAGTAAAAAGGAATTGCTAAAAATGGATAAAGTGCTTGTCCAAGAGCTCATACCATTTTCATGCAAATGTTAATTTTTCTTTTTATTTCTGCAAGTATTATTTAGTGTACATGTATAATACATGTATGCCTACCCTGGCCTAAGTCTTTTTTTTTTTCCCAAGGCTTGATGATTTCTGCCTACATGTATATATACTTGTAATTCATATATCCTATTATTTCCATTGATTGTTGCTTATTTTATCACACAGAAAACTGTGTACATGTTTGTGCACTGCCTTGTGCACATGTGCATGTTTTATACTTGGTATCTGCAAATCAATTTCCTATTCCTATTTTTTTTCAATGCAATTTCAAACAAATACAAACTAAATTAAATCATGAAATTACTCACAAAAATCAGGGTTATCACAATTGGACTTTGGTGGATATTGGGAAGATCGCCTGCATCTGATTGAGTTTTCCTATAATAATAGTTAACAGACAAGTATAGGAATGGCGCCTTTTGAAGCATTGTATGGGAGACCATGCAAATCGCCAGCATGCTGGTTAGAGACTGGAGACTGATTGGTCTTAGGCCCAGATTTATTAAGAGAGGCGTCAGAGAAGATTGAGTTAATCCAAAAACGGATGAAGGAAGCATAATCCTGGCAGAAGAGTTACACCGATAAAAGGCATAAGGACTTAGAGTTCTCGGTAGGAGACTAGGTTTTCATTAAAGTATCATCGATGAAGGTTGTAGTACGATTTAGAAAATCGGGGAAGTTAGCCCCAAGATATATTGGACCATTCTAGATTGTAGAAAGGATTGGGAAGCTCGCATACAGAGTAGATTTGCAGAGCAGTTTGGCAGGTGTCCATAATGTATTCCATGTGTCTCGTCTTCGTAAGTATGTGCATGATCCAAATGCTACTATTCCATCAACAGAGTTTAAGGACTTAGTAGTAAAGCATGATTTGAATTTTGTTAGACAACCAGTTTGGGTTGTAGTGAGAGATGGGAAGAGATTGAGGACCAAGACGGTCAAGTTGGTAAAGGTTCAGTAGTGGAGCGACAACAAGAAAGACTGCACTTGGGAGGCAGAAGATAGGATTTGAGAGGCTTATCCCGATCTGCTTTGATGGTATGTCTATGTTAGATTCATATAGATTGGTTGCTAGTCAGATAGGCTAGTTTGGTTGTTAGGAGATGTTACATATGATTGTTATGTTTGCTAGTTAGTCCTTATGGAATTTCGAGGATGAAATTCTTTTAGGAGGGGATCCTGTAACACCCCTATTTTTATTGACATTTTTTAGGAGATTTAATTAGAATAAATTAAATAGAATAATGTAGATAAGGAGATTGGGTTTGATTAATAAACTAGGTGGTCGTGCTTATTTAAAATCAAATGAACTTATACAAATAGTTAAGAAATTAAACTCATGGGAATTGGGGTAAATAACTACCCATACTCCCCACCCTTATATTATCTTTCTTAGTTCTACACATTCATTTCACCAAAACAAAAAAATTCATAACCGTGAGAAGTAAGGCCGACCATTAGAAGAGAAGAGAAAATCAACTAAAAGCTAGGATTCAAGTTAGAATGAATCAATCTCAATCATACTTCAATTTCCTTATCCAATCTAAGGTGAATAATAATTTCTACATCTCTATTTTGATTTTAAACATCATATGGTTTCAAATTTTAGGATAAATCTATTATATGATATGTTGAACGATGATATGCTTGATTTTAATTTATATGTGTTTAAACAAGGTTGTTTAATAAGAGATATACACGGTTTTAGGGTAAAACCGAGATGAAATGATTTTTAAATGCCATGGGAAAATTTTGTGTTATGGAAAACATGATTTTGGAGATGGGATTAAAGTTTCATAAATTTATGTGTTTATATGGATTTTATATAAATTTTCTAGTGAAGAAAATGATTTATTGCGTTATAAATTAGTTACGGCTAGAATAAAGATTATTTTGGTTTGAAATTCTTATACATTGGAAAACATATTAAAATAGATTTTATGGGATTTTTCTAGATTTTTCCTAAGTGTTTTGATAAATATATAAAATTATTTAAGGTATGGGACTTAAATGTTTTACATATTTAATTAATGAGAAGGGGCATTTTATAAAATAAAATTATTATTTAAATCTGAAAATAGTGGCAGAATTTTCTGAAAATAAATTATTAACCAATGGGAATTTAATGAACAAAGGAAGGTTAGTTGAAAAGTTAACCTTTTTAAGCTAAAACCAAAGAAACCATACTTCTTGCATGTTTCAGGCTTTTAAAGTATTAAACCTTCCGACCCAGACCAATCGACAAAGTCAAAAGGTTATACCTTTCGACAAGGTCAAACCAATGCATATGGTATCAAGCGCTTTGGTACGTAATGAATTGGATTAGGTCGAAGGGTTCATAGTCGAAAGGTTAATGGCCGAAGAGGTTGGGGTATGTTTGTTTTACAAATTAAAGCTTTCACCTGCTTTGCTTTCGAATTAGAGCTTTCGACTTGGTTGCTTTTAACCCGGTCAAATGTTTAAAAGAAATGTTTTAAACCTTTCGACAAAGTCAAAAGGTGGTTGCTGCTTTACTTTTATTTTGTTTTGAAACCTTTCGACACAGTCGAAAGGTTACCGCCACTTAGCATTGTTTTGTTTTGAAACTACCGACACGGTCGAAAGGTTATTGCCGCTTTTTTCAACCTTTCGAAGTCGTTGCTTTCGACATAGACAAAAGGTTTACTTGTTTTAAAGACTAGCCGCTTCTTCCATTGCTTTCGAAAGGTTTCAAAGCTTTCGACTTAGATGATTTACCCTTGTTTTATAATTGAGGTATAACCCAAGCTTTCAAAGGAGTTGCATTAAAAGGCGGAGGTCTATTGTTTTAAATGAAATGTTTTAATGCTTTCGAAGCAGACCTCCCGACAAGGTCGGAAGGTTGCTTCCTTTGTATTCGAAAGGTTTTAAAAGAGGACTTCCACATGTTTTAACTTGAACCCACTAAGTTTTCAAAAGGTAAAATCCAATGGTTTCGAAAGGTATTTAAGAGTTGAATGCTTTCGAAAGGTTTAAATAGTTGGATGTTTTTAAGGGTTTCGAAAGGTTTGGATTCGAAAGGTTGTTTTGAAGACCTTTCGACAAGGTCGAAAGGTTTGGTTTTAAAAAGATTTAAAAACCCATACTCTAATTTTTAAAGGAAAACCCACGGATTATATAAAGGAGTTTTGTAAGGGTTTTAAGTACGTAATTGTGAAGAAGTATTGCCTTGATAAAAATATAAGTTACAAGTGTTAACAATGGTTTATGATATGTATTTCAAGGACCTTAAACCCACAGGAGTGGTATTATTAATTAATGTTTTACTTCTTCAAATATGAGTATATTCACATGATAACCCATAACTGTATTTTGGGGAAAAAGGGGTAGAAGAACCAGTAGGTTAACTCAAATAGTATAAATTACTTAAACTCCTGAATGAATAGAATTACATCCATTGAGTTAGGGTGACCAAAAATATAGGATGCATAAACTTTGTAGTTATTGGTGGTAACCCAAAAGGTTCATAGTAAACCCATGAAAACTATGATAAGGTAGTTATGGGTGCATACCAAGAGGTTCATAGTAAACCCATGAAAACTTTGATAAGGTAGTTGTTGGTGCACACCAAAAGGTTCATAGTTAACCCATGAAAACTATACATAAGGACAGTTGGCAGGGGCTAATTGGTTTGTAGTGAACCCATGAAAACTATATCTGAATTAAGAATTGACATCAGTCAATAGGTTCCTAGTTAACCCATGAAAACTAGGATAAATAAGTGGCTAATGGAAGTATCAGTAGGTTCCTAGTCAACCCATGAAAACTAGGATGTGCAGTGAGTTACTGGATAAGTCCATAGGTTCCTAGTCAACCCATGAAAACTAGGATAAGGTGATTAGTTATTGGAATGACAAATAGGTTCAGGAGGACCCATGAATTAATGAGTTGACTGGAAGGAGCCTATAGGTTCTTAGTGATCCCATGAAAACTATTAATAAGACTGGGAGTCTATTAGTTATAACAAGGTTATTATTAAACCCATGAATACTAAGAAGGTTAATAGTGACCCTAGAAACTATAATTATGACAGGGTGTTACACTAAACTAGAAATGGGAAATAATAATTATTTTCAAGTATGCATATCATCATAATATTTTGAAAATGTATGATTTAACCATTGTGGATGCAGGAGCACAGAATATGATTTTATAAAGGTTTTAGGATACTGGTGAGGGGAAAACCTATTCCGCTAAGCAACGTGGTCTCACTAGATATCTAAAAGGATTGAGATGTTAGATTATTATTTATACCAAGCTTTAAGTCTGACTCGAAGTTTTTGTTTTCCCCTTAAACTCTCGGCTACTCAATTATTGAGTAGTTTGAGATTTAAGGTTTTCGGTTTCTCTTCTTAGACGAATAAAGCTTCCGGAGGCGTGTAAGAGGCAGATAGTTATTTAGAGTTTTTCTTTCCGCTATGTATTTTGTTTGTAAAGGCATATTTATTAGCCTTACTATATTCTCTAATCAACCAAGGAGGCGTCTTCATATGTCGCTCTTGGCGTATTTGTAATAATTATATTTTGCTGAACACGGTTAACATAATTTGGGGATTATGTAATGAACATGAAATGTTTTAATTTGAATGTGTAAATATGTTTTTTGAATTGTTAAATTTTTCCCATATTTTTGTGATCTGTGTATCAATGTATCTAGCACCGCCGTATTTGGTCACCGAAGATTAATAAACTAGGGTGACTATAGCATCCATAGCCGTTAGTTTTGGGCCTCCAAGTAGGGGGATGTTACAGCACCCCAAAAGGAACAAGTAAGAGGGATCGACCCTCATCCCTCCATAGGGATCAACCCTCATCCCTCCATACGGATCGGCCAGAATCAGACTACACAACACATTGCAATAATGATTGATCAATAGCTCAACATCTACAAGTCCGATTGACATGAAACTTGGAGGCCAAGAACAATACAACAGTGGGAAGCTCCCATAGGGATTGCAGCTCCTAAATCTTCAACAATAGGGATCGGCCTTGATCCTTATTTCTTGGGATTTGGGCCATGCGATCCCTTCTGTGAGCCCCTATGGATCTGGAGAGTCTTCTGTCGAATTTTTAGGGAGATATTTCGCCATCTTCCCCCATAAATATAGACTTGATTGTTCATTTATGGGATCTGGACACTCCTTGTTGTTTTGTATTATTTTATAACTAAGGATTTTCATCTGATCCCTTTTGTACTCAGTTTACAAAGTAATTAAAATGTTATCTCTTCATAGTGGACGTAAGCGAACAACGTCGAACCACTATAAACAGCCATGTCTCTGTTATTTGCTTATTTCTTATTGCTATGTTCCCTCTGTTTACATTTGATATTCTTCATTTATTTCTCTACTATAAAGCTCTTGGTGTTTGTGCCAATTTTTGGTGCAAACATTTTGTCACTTTCATTGAGAAGCAAGATTCTTAGCTCTATTTGGATCCCCTTGCTGCTGTTGGATTGCATAAATCCAAGGAAGAGATCTAGAACTATCCTCAACTAGTTTGTCCATTCAATTAAAATTTGCAAAAGTCTAAGGAAAACTATTAACAATGGTTAGAAATGCCAAATCTAATTCTCAAAACACAGAAGGAAACGAGAACGCCAACATCCAACAAGGAAAGCAAGAGCAATTTACCAACAGATGTTAATGCTACCAATATATTTAATGTCCAGAATCTAGCTGATTCCATCACAAGAGCTGGTTTCCCGAATCTGATGAGAGAGCTCATAGATAGCCGCCGACCGTTGAACCAGCGGATTCAAGCCAATATCGATCTAATGAATCAACTTAGAGATCAACAATGCGAGAAAACTAGGAGGGAGCCAGCTCCCTATTCTACATCGGAAAGCTCAACTTCATCAGATAACCATCACATGTGCAGACACCGCAGAACCAACATATATCACATACAATTATTCCGATATCAACAACAACAACTCCCGGGTTGCCATGACCGATTGGACCCGATCCCTCTATAGGGACCATGGACGATCCCTCCTCCAGGGAAGGAACCTTACTTTTTTCTAATGGAACTCGAACTAGAGCCGTTGTGGTTGATCTAAATACTGGACTTCAAGTAAATGCAGACCAGTTACCTCTCTGGAATGACAATGACGTGAATGCACATCAAGAGGATGTTGAGCCAAGAAGGCATGGAACGACCTACAGACATCGATCAAACCATTCATGTGGGGTGGAGCACGACTACTACTTGGCTCCAACTATCCAAATGCCGGACTTAACGGCTATGATCAGACAGCTAGTAAGGGAAAGCCAAGGTTTGATCAATGATGATTGGGGGAACTCAAGAAGCCATACCTCATTCACAGATAATATTTTACACACTAAATATTTGAGGAGATTTAGCATTCCATCGGTGCATGCCTACGAGGGAAAACCGCCCCTAGGCAGCACATCATGAGATATGAATAGTTGATGGACTCTACAGAAGCTGATTATGCAATAAAATGTAGATGTTTTCCCATCACTCTTTCTAGCATAGCAACGATGTGGTTCATGAGATTGCCCCCAAGGTCTAACTCTAGATTTGATGATTTAGCAACAAAATTTGTGAAGTAGTTATGCATGCAACTCGCCCTAAAGTTGTAATGTCCCTATCAAGCATGATCCAGGCTCTAGGAGATTGATCCAGACTCTGACTTTGGCGATTGGTTAGCTGGCAAACCACCAACAATGTTGGAGCATTTCTACGCAGAAGCGGCTCAGTATTTGAGGAAAGTGGAAGCAAGACACTCTAGGAAGAAGAATATTGTGGGACCGAGTGAAGAGGGAGTGTAGAGTAACATTATAGTGAAACAGCCCGGGGAGAGTTTCGGAAAAGTTCTAGTAAATGTTCAAAATAAACCGAATCAGCAAAAGAAAGGCGGTGATAAGAACCATGAACAAAAGAGGGATTCTGGAAGAGGAAAGTCTAGGATTCTAATGTATGATACCTACACACCGCTGAATACATTTCTAGAGAATGTCTACTTGTTTACAAGCAATACCATATGGTATAGGAAGCCACCTCCGAAAGAATCGAAGGAGAAACAAAAGCATACTAGAAAATATTACCAGTTCCATGAATTTTATGGTCACAGCACAAATGAATGTCGGCATCTTCAGGATAGTATCGAGAAACTGATTCGAGAAAGAAAACTATAGCAGTTTATTGAAGTCCCGCAAGATAGCGGGCAGGGTAACTCCGACCCTAACCGAGGACAAGCGTCGCACAAGGCTGAGGAGCCTGCACGGACTGGTGGAAGATTAGTGATCAATATAATAGTTGGAGGATCATATCTAGCTGATAAGAGTTGGCACGAGATGGAGCGCTATGCTAGCACAATCAAGCATGTGAATTTTGAGTGTTGTTCAAGTACAAAAGATGAGGCGTTGGAAAAACAGTAGCATACAATAGTAGACGACATTATATTCAAAAAAAGAGATGCAGATAAGGTGGAGGCACCGATAATCGACCCAATGGTGATTTCATTCATGATCGGCCCTGCCTCAGTGAGAAAAGTTCGGATTGACTATGGTAGTTTTTGAATATAATTTTCAAAAATGCGTCCTACCAGATGAGAATGGAAGCCAAATATCTGAAACTGTGCCAAGCTCGTATTCATTGCTTTAATGGCAGTGCGATAGAAGCCATTAGATCTGTTGAATTACCAGTAGAATTAGGAGAAGGCGACCGCCGGATAGTGCCAATGTTGTTGCTTGTTGTGTTGGATGCACCTTCCCTGTACAACGTTTTTTTGGGCTGATCGGACCTCGCTGAATTTTGGGCCGCCATTGCCCCATGGTGTCTTACTCTGAAATTCTAAACCGATAATGGAATAGGAGTTGTGCATGGTGATCAGGCGGCTGGAGTGCCTGTTATGTAGATGAGCTGAGAGAGGCCCAGTGAAAAGAGAAAGGAAAGGGTGTGTAGAAGTCTCTCCACATCCAAGCCACTAAAGATTGACAACCAGGGCCTGAGCCTTGGCTCGAATGCCACAGTCGGTTCTACAAAGTTATATATCCAAGGAATGATGAGGAGGAGCCCAAAGAAACCAAGGCTGCATTAGCTGAGTTGATGATTGACATCACAGTCAGCCACGATGACCCATCGCGGGTCCTGAAGATCAGGTCACAGCTCAGCCCCCTCGATGATAAAGGAACTTGCTGATTTTCTCCGAACGAATCTCGATGTGTTTGCTTGGACCCATTCTGACATGTGTGGGAACTCCCCTGCCATTGCAAGCCACGCATTCAATATCAACCCAGGCATGTCCCGGTGAAATAGAAAAGGCACGGCATGGATCTGGAGAGATCTGCCACCCTTAAAGAGGAGGTGGATAGACTTAAAAGCAATGAGTTTATTTGCGACGCCCTCTACTCGAAATGAGTATCTAATCCTATACTTGTGAAAAAGGAAAAAGGAAAATGGAGGACATGCGTTGACTATACGGACCTAAATAAGGCATGCCCAAAAGACAGCTTTCCCCTTTCGAGGATCAATCAACTGGTGGACTCAATCACAGGACATGAGTTGCTATCTTTCATGGATGCGTACTCTGGATATAATCAAATCTCGATGCACATACCCGACCAGGAGCACACCAGTTTTATTACCGATATTGGATTGTACTACTATATGGTAATACCATTCAGGTTAAAGAATACTGGAGCGACCTATCAATGCCTAATTAACTAAGTGTTTAAAGATCAGATTGGAAAGATGATGGAGGAATATGTGGATGATATGCTTCTAAAGTCACATCGATAAAGCGACCACATGAGAGACTTAGCAAAATGTTTGATATCCTCTGATATTACAAAATGAAGATCAATCCTCTAAAATGTTCATTTGGTGTTGCATCAGGAAAATTCTTGGGTTTCATTGCCAATGCTCACCGAATCGAAGCTAATCCCAAGAAGATTTGAGCAATTCGCAACATCCAAGTGCCAAAGAGTATCAAACAAGTATAATGCCTATATGGGAAGGTTTCCACCCTAAGCCGGTTTATTTCTAAAGCCACTGATAAATGTATTTCTTTCTTCGACCTGATAAGAAGAGGAAAGAGGAACTTTGAATGGACACAAGAGTGTGAAGATGCATTCCAAGCTCTGGTGAAACACTTAGAGAGACCTCCCATCTTGTCAAAGCCGATGGATCACCAAGAGTTGTATAATCACTTGGCCGTGTCAGTACACTCTATAAGTGCCGCACTGCTTCACGAGGAGAATCGAATCCAGAGATCGGTTTATTATGTTAGCAAGCGATTAATAGGAGCTGAAAGGAACTATCTGAAGATAGAAAAATTGGCATATTGCCTATTGATTGCATCACGAAAGCTCCGCCCGTATTTTAAGGCTCATCCTATTAACATTTACACCGACCAACCGTTACGACAGGTCCTACAATGACCTGAGATGTCTGGAAGGTTACTCAAGTGAAATATTGAGTTGAGCCAATTTGACATGACCTATCTCCCTTGGAAAGCCATCCAGGGACAGGCACTGGCGGACTTTATAGCTGATGTTTACCTACTTTTTGACCAAATCAGCTAACTTAATATGGATCTAGAGAACTCACCAAAAATGGGCTTGATTAGATAAGGCTAGATGGATTGCTAACGACTAACTAGATGGATCACTAGCGATCCATGTAGATTTGGCCCACCATCTAAAATTTTAGGGTAGGTCCCAAACACCCTCTAGAGTGTACCTGTAAAGTTTTGTCTGATTTCGCTAAGTTTTGAGCAAGTTATGAATGATTCTTCTGGACAAGATGACCCATAAAGACGGATGATCAAACGAACTCCAAACGACTTTATATTTGGACAAGGCATTTAAATAGGTAAAAGGAAGGCAACCTAAAAGGGTAGACTCAAAAATAGTTTAAGGGCATGTATCGCCAACGATCCACCACCCATGGATCGCTAGCTATCCATTATGTCAGCTCGGGTTGCCTTAAGTTTTTCTGGACTTCTTCCTAGCACTGAGTTGAGGCTTCTGACAAGTCAGCCTTGGCCCAACTACTCTCCTACTCATATAAATACAATCATACCTGAAACACAAAGAGGGTCTTCTGTATTGGATGTTGGAACTCTGCAGAGATTATTCTTCACTCTTCTCCTCCCATACAATAGTCATTTAGGGGTTCACTATGATTCTCCAGTGAACTCTTGTACTTATGACTTGATCTAACCTAGGATATTCAACCATATTATAATCCGATTCGGCTTATAACAACAGTCAGCTAATAAAAAGTTATAAAGTGGATGTGGGCTTCATTAACAGCCGAACCACTATAAAAATATCTGGTCTCTTTACTATTTCTGCTCGTTTTACAATTATTTTTTATATTATTGCTCTGTCAGAACAAGGCTGATGCTTTCACAAACTCATACCGGGTGTTGATCCATTTTTTGGGTTAACATTTTGGCGCTTTCACTGAGAACCTTGAATGAGATATGAAGAATTGAAGTTTGAATCTAAGATTTAGGGAAGATGGGTAGGCCTAATACTAGAACCAGAGCTGTAGCAAGTCGACCGGAGCCTGGGGGCAGCCAGGAGGTGTCCTTAATTTCTCATCAACCCATCTATGCGATTAGAGAAGAAATGGAAAGGATGATAAAGGAGATGCAAGATGGGATCTTGTCTAGGCCATAAGAGATTATGGATAGCTTCTTTTAGAGGATGGAGCAGCAAGGGATAGCTAATCTGAAGGGTATGAATCAAACTCCGAGAAATAACAACACGAACCGCTGGAGCTGGATTGGAACAGGCTGGAATACTACCTCCACACCTAGAACAACCGATACTTGAGGGCAACGCTGGAATCAACAATTGGACCCAATGCAGGAGCAACTGGATTTAGAGCAAAAAAACTGAAACAATGCCCATATGACTTGGGGTCACGATAGATTTGGATCTAGGATGAGCTTTAACACCTAGAACAAGTGATGTTGAAGCTAGAGTATCAAATTAGAGTACGAATACATGGCCTCATGAGCCGAAACCAAAAGCCCGCAGTTAGAATAGGGGGCAAGTTCATCCCTTACTCTCTGCCTTTTGCTTTTTCTACCTTCAGTAACCTCGAAACGTTTACACGTTTATGAGACGCGAATCAGTCTCTAGGCATGCTCTGAGTTGGATGTCTGGGATGAACATTTAGGATTTCTACTTGTTTTGATTTCTACTTGTTTAGATTTCCATTACTCGTTTTGATTTTTACTTGTTTTGATTCTTTCTTGTTTGATTTCTGCTTGTTTGCTTTGGTTTGTGCTTGAATTTTGATTTCCACTGGAGAGTGATGACTGATATTGATCGCCTTAGAGTCCCGATATAGGACTGGAGTGCAAGGTGACAGTCTCCTTGTCGGAATAGCGAGTGGATGGACTTGTACGATATTGATCGCCTTAGGGTCCCAACACCGGAACGGAGTGCAAGGAGCAATTCTCCTTCGATGGACTTGTACGATATTGAACGCCATAGAGTCCTGATCGAGGAGATGGGACCGGAGTGCAAGAAGTAAGTCCCATCACCGGAGAGTGAGCAGACGGGCTTACTTAATCCCCCTTAACTTAATAAACAAACAATCCAAAGAGATCATCCCCTTAACTTAAAACATTAAACGATCCAGAGAGATCGCATTAAACTAAACATTAAATGATCAGGAGAGATCGTGCATTAAACTTAAATGATCAGGAGAGATCGAGCCTTAAAATAGATTTGATTTAATAAAAGGATTAGAATGCCTTATAAATAGAATAAAACTGATAAATCTTGGATAAACACATGATGATTTCAATATATAATGTGATTCTAGTATATGATGTGAATTTGATATATAATGTGATTTTGATATATGATGTGACAACTTTGAATGAGAAGAATAATGATAATGATGTAAATCCAGAATGAAAATGGAACAATTAGAGATATGTAATGTAATTGGAAACAAGTGATTTAATTAGATATATGTGATGTAATAACACCAAATGAAATCAGAATGATTGTGATGTATAGATTACACTTAGGCAGAGTCTAGAGTCTTAGGTTATAGCAGATTTGGAATGACTTGCAATTGGCAAGAAAATCCAAAGGAACTGGACGATTCACCAAGGCTGAAGCAACTATAAAGCTAAATATCGAAGACCAAAGATAGGAACTTGTTCCTAAGAAAAGAACACTTTTCATTCAAAAGGGGTACTTGGGGGGGGGGGCAAATGTTTACCCGCTTTTTGACCAAAGCAGCTAATTTAAAACGGACCTAGAGAACTCATACAGAGTCGGATTGACTTAAAATTTTGGGAGAACACTTATAAGACATAAGAGAAATCACTCAACAAAAATAGGCTTGATTAGTTAAGGCTAGATGGATCACTAGCAATCGATGTAGATTGGGCCCTAGCATCGGAAATTTTTAGGTTAGGTCCCAGACACCCTCTAGAGTTTACCTGCAATGTTTCATCTAATTTCTTTAAGTTTTGAGAAATTTATGAATGATTCCTTTGGACCAGATGACCCATGAAGATGGATGATCAAACAAACTCTAAACGACATGATATTTGGACAAGGCTTTCAAATAGATAAAAGGAAGGCAACCCGAAAGGGTAGACTCAAAAATAGTTTAAGGGCATGGATCGCTAGTGATCCATCACCCGTGGATCACCAGAAATCCATCATGTTAGCTCAGGTCGCCTTGAGATTTTATGGACTTCCTCTTAGCGTTGAGTAGAGGCTTTTGACAAGTTGGCATTGGCCCAACTGCTCTCCTACTCCTATAAATACAATCCTACCCGCAACACAAAGAGGACTTCTGAACTGGCTGTTGGAACTCTGCAGAGATTATTCTTCACTCTTCTCCTCCAATGCAATAGTCATCTAGGAGTTCACTGTGATTCTCCAGTGAACTCTTGTACTTGTGACTTGATCTAACCTAGGATATTCAACCATATTGTAATCCAATTCAGCTTGTAACAACAGTTAGTTAATAAATGATCATAAAGTTGACATAGGCTTCATTAACATCCGAACCACTATTAAAATCTTTTGGTCTCTTTACTATTTCTACTCATTTTATATTTATTTTCTATATTATTGCTTTGTAGAACATGGCTGGTGCTTTCACAAACTCATACCGGGTGTTGGTCAATTTTTGGGTTAACATTTTGGTGCTTTCACTGAGAACCTTGAACGAGATCTGAAGAATTGAAGTTTGAATCTAAGATTTAGAGAAGATGAGTAGGCCTAATACTAGATCTAGAGTTGTAGCAAGTCAACCGGAGCCTGGGGGCAGCCAAGAGGTGTCCTCAATTTCTCATCAACACATCTATGTGATTAGAGAAGAAAAGGGAAGGATGATGAAGGAAATGCAAGATGGGATCTTTTCTAGGCAACAAGATAGCTTCTTCTAGAGGATGGAGTAGCAAGGGATAGCAAGATCTACCGGGAATATGAATCAAACTCCGAGAAATAAAGACAAGAGCCGCTGGAGATGGATTGGAATAGGCTAGAATACTACCTCCACATCTAGAACAATTGATACTTAGGGGCAATGCTGGAATCAACAATAGGACCCAATGCAATAGCATTTCGAGTTATAGTAAAACAAACTGAAACAATGCCCACATGACTTAGAGGCATGATAGATTTGGATCTAGGATGAGCTTTAACTCCTAGAACGGGTGATGTTGGAGCTAGAGTAGTGAATTAGAGCACGAATACATGACCGCATAAGCCGAAACCAAAAGCCCACAGTTGGAACAGAGGCAGGTTCGTCCCTTACTCTCTACCTTCTGCTTTTTCTACCTTCAATGACCTCGGATCGCTTACATGTGTATGGGACCCAGATCAGTCTCTAGGCATGCTCTGAGTTGGATGTCTGAGATGAACATTTTGGATTTTTACTTGTTTTGATTTCTGCTTGTTTTGATTTCCACTCGTTTTAATTTCTACTTGTTTTGATTCGTTCTTGTTTGATTTTTGCTTGTTTGCTTTGGTTTGTACTTGAATTTTGATTTTGTCCGGAGAGTGATGACTGATATTGATCGCCATAGAGTCCCGAAATGGGACCGGAGTGCAAGGTGCAAGTCCCCTTGCCGGAAAAGCGAGTGGATGGACTTGTACGATAATGATTGCCTTAGAGTCCGAACACGGGACCGGAGTATAAGGTGCAAGTCTCCTTGGATGGACTTGTACGATATTGAATGCCATAGAGTCTCGACCGGAGTGACGGGACTGGAGTGCAAGAAGTAAGACCCCTTACTGGAGAGTGAGATAATGGGCTTACTTAATCCCCATTAACTTAATAAAAAACAATCTAAAGAGATCATCCTCTTAACTTAAAACATTAAACGATTCGGAGAGATCACACATTAAACTAAACATTAAACGATCTAGAGAGATTGTGCATTAAACTTAAACGATCAGGAGAGACCTAACCTTAAAACAAATTTGATTTAATAAAAGGACTTGAATGCCTTATAAATAGAATAAAACTGATAAATCCTGGATGAACATCGGATGATTTCAATATATGATCTGATTCTGATATATGATGTGATTTTGATATATAATGTGATTTTGATATATGATATGACAACTCTAAATGAGAAACAGAATGATAATGATGTAAATCCCGAATGAACATGGGACAATTAGAGATGATGTAATTGGAGATATGTGATGTAATTGGAGATATGTGATGTAATAGGAAACATGTGATTTAATTAGAGATATGTTGATTACACTTAGGCAAGGTCTAGAGTCTTAGGCTGTAACAGGTTTGGAACGACTTGTAATTGGCAAGAGAATCCAAAGGAACTGGACGATTCACCGAGACGGAAGCAGCTGGAAAGCTAAACTATCAAAGACCAGAGATAGGAACTTATTCTTAAGAAAAGCACACCTTTCATTCAAAAGGCGTACTTTGGATTGCAAATTTAGCGACCTGGGATTTTCGACCCTCGAAAATCGACATCAATACGTTCACTTTATAACATGCCGAATATTCAAGTGCCGTAAATACCGATTGCTAGGCGCAAAGAAGAAAGACGTAGAAGAAAATAGAACAACAACACTAAATCTCACAAACGCAGCGGAATAAAATATAATATATAATAATAGATCTTTATACAAAAGAAACTGTATCAGTTAATATACATACCATTATCAGAGTACAACAGTCAACAACCAAATCTGGACAGTTATACAACTTGTCCTCATATACATAACTCACACAGCGGAAATAACCAAGTACGTGAAATACGTCTGAAATCCTCCAGCTCATCTCCTGAGCTTCATAGCATTCTATCCTGAATCTGTAATACTCGGTCTGACCCGAGCATTATAATAAAATAACACCCGAGTCAGTCTGGAAACCAATGTGAGAAAAAGCACTCAATTTGAATTATTACTATTTACAGAATCCTTTGGAAAACAAAGGTATCTCGTAAGACCACGCCACAAATAAATATGACGGGTTTTCACCTTACGATAACCAAAACATTTTATATCAAAATCATCTGATATTATAACAATGTCTATAGAAAGTAAATTAGAAAATAGCAGAAATGCTTGCATCTCATGTTTCAGCATAGTTGGGCACAATCAAAACCGTACGGTGCTTATTGGAGAATGGATTCCATACAATGACTGGGCTACCGGGGTACTGCCCGCTATAGTACACCTCTAGAAAAATGTACCGAGGACCTCGCCTGGATCCCCTACCAACACAAGACCGGCCTACCCCTAACCTGGATAGTACCGAATATGTTATCACCCCAGGTGTCCCCACCCTTATCGAGCGCTCTCTTTTCCATGCACAACCATATCCAAAAAATTATATATCTGAGGGTATCTAGAAAGATGACAACATACCCTACTTAGGTGCGACCCACTTGTAGGAAATGCGGATTACAGATCTTAAGGCTGGATTAACACTGAGGGGGGTGAATAGTGTTTAACGGATTTACTGGAATTTTTAAAATCTTTTCAAATTAAACATATACAGATGCAATTTCACGAACACAGAGACAATCACAGAACTAGACACAAATGCAAATAGTAAATAAAAGCAGTAAAGGAAAGAACACACCAGAATTTTATACTAGTTCGAAGTTACCCTATATCCAGTCCATACAATTTCTTATGCGGATTTCTTTTCAAATATAATGTCGATATTACAGCCTTGATTTCAAGGCCACGAAATACACCCTCATGTCTCTGAGTCAAGGGCAAACTCTCTTGATTTAACCAGACTACAAGATCACCTAATTGATTTACGGGCTACAATAACACCCAATTGATTTACGGGCCACAATCACACCGTTTCCAATCACACTTTGATAGAGAGAGACTCGATACACTTCTTTGATTACAAATGATCCTATGGCTCTGAATAGCACTGAGATCTTTGAGAGAGAGTGGAAGAGAATCAAACTAGAGATGATCGAGTTCGATTCACTTAGAATTTTGGCAGAGCTTTGTTAAAGCATTTGAAATATAAGAGAATATTTGAGTGGAGAAGGAGTGAAGAAATAAAGAAAAACTAACTTAAAATTCGTTGAAAACAACTGGTATTTATAGGAGAACAACGGTCATGTCCATTCGCGAAAGGTTATGATGAATAGACACTTCTTTTGAAAATTTGAAATTTGAATTCTATGGCTACCATGTCGACATGGGGAGATGAGGGATGTCAACATGCCTATGTTATTTTGTGAAAATAGATTTTGCTTTAAAATGATTTCTATTCTAAAACTTGTCAAAACAATTTCTAAACTTTGTAAACCATTTTGAATATAGTTTAAACTTATAAAAGAGTTTTAGAAAGTAATCTTAAAATATATAATCTATAATATAAAAGTAATATTAAAAACTAAGTATAGATATATTAAAGGGACAATTTGGCACAGGTCCCTAAAATACACAAAAACCCCAGTAAAAAAAGTATGTAAATTAGGTCCCTAGAATTAAGTTACTGAATAACGACATACACTTATGCAATTACTCAATGAATAATTGCAATCATTTATGCAATTATATCCAAAATTGCAGACATTTCTACAATTATTCACCAAAAAAATTATGGAAATTTCCGCAATTATTCATAAAAAAATTGTGGAAATTTTGCGGAAATTTCCGCAATTATTTACCAAAAAAATTACGGAAATTTATGCAATTTTTGGATACAATTGCATAAATGTTTGAAATTATTCACTGAATAATTGCATAACTATATGCATTTACTTAGTAACTTAATTCTGGGGACCTAATTTACATACTTTTTTTACTGGGGTTTTGTGTATTTTGAAAGTTATTAGGGACCTGAGCCTAATATTCACTATATTAAAGCTAAAGTATTAAAATCAAGAGATGGTTTTAAAAAACAAGAGATGATTTTGAAATTAATATGATTAAAAATAGTTTTTGAATTAAGGCTAAAATATTTAAATTGATAGAGATGACTTTAAAAAGATAGTTTTGAAAAAATAAATCATTTTGAAAATTTCGTGGATTCCATTCCACTAGAGAAGATCGTGGGTTCCATCCCATGAAAGAGGTCGTGGGTTCCATCCCACTATTAAAGCGAGAAGGTGGATTCCATTCCACAATTAAAATCCGAATAAAGATTTTAGTG
Source organism: Allium fistulosum (assembly GCA_030737815.1). NCBI lineage: Eukaryota > Viridiplantae > Streptophyta > Magnoliopsida > Asparagales > Amaryllidaceae > Allium > Allium fistulosum. The sequence goes on along the minus strand of CM060903.1, from coordinate 1,361,671,856 downwards.
CTATTATGAAGTTTTAACATAAATCTAGACTCTATTACTTATCTTCATATCTTAAACTCTTGAACTCTTGATACTCATGAGTCTTCAGTCTTGATTTCTTCAATCTTGAATTCGTCGATCTTGAATCTCTATACTCAGTCTTGAACCTTTATATTGTATAATCTTCATTCTTAGTACCTGCATATATATATATATATATATATATATATCCTGCATATACATATATATCTAGACAAGAATATTAATATTTATATTTTATAACAAGTTCTAAGGTTGTTTTCATCAAAACCATCATCTGAGGAACTAACAATCTCCCCCTTTTTGATGATGACAACAATGTTTATAAAATATACTCCACCAAACTCTAATTCTACTCTAACTCCCCCTTATTCCAACAACTCCACCTTAATCTACTAACTCCCCCTTAATCTAAGCCTAACTAACCTATTTTATTATTCTCCCCCTTTGTCATTAACAAAAACTAATCCTAAACTACATAACTCCCCCTAAATCTTATACTATAGCACTGTATAGGATAATAACACGGTATAGTAGAATATAAATGAGACAGATAATAATATGAATAAAATATAGTAAGGTAAATGTGAGAGATATGAAAATTTCAAACATCATCAATCAATATATACGTCATATTCTTATCAAACCATACCATGTTCAATCATATATTACACACCATATTCAAATCAAATCAAACCATACCAAATCAAATCAAACCAAAAAATTCAAACCAAATCAAAGTAAATCAAACCACATATGTCAAATCAAACATTTCTTGGAACTTGAACCCATCCTTCTTCACCGAAGTTAGGATCTGCCTTTATAGCATCACATTCTTCATTATCTTTGTGCAGAGTTCCTTCTGGATTCGCTTCAAGTTCTTCTTTGTTGAGGGCTAAGATCATCCATCGAATGGCATTAAAATGCCTTTCTTGTTCTTTTATCATCTGCATTTGGATTAATTCTAAGTGACGTTGATGCGAAGGATAAAAGTAAGTATATTCTTGAAGGAATTGAGAGTTTCTTCAAGATTCTCACTTAGGTTATGATTAGGAGAGGCCATTTTTTGATAAAATATGAAGAAATTCAATAGAAAATAAAGAGAATTGAAAGTATGAATTTTTCTGGAAGAAACAGGTATTTAAAGAGTTAGAAATTTGTTTGAAATAAAAAGACACAAGGTAGTTATGTCAATTTCAATTTCAAAACAAAAACATTTTCTGGCCGTTACATGTCGACATGGGGGGTAGGGGGATGTCGACATGCCTCTGTTAATTTTGGCAATTTGCTTTGTTTCTTTATATTATATACAAGTATATATATATATATAAACTTATATAATATAATAACAAGCATTCCAGAGATATTTTAGAGCTAATAAGCAGAATAAAATATTTTCATTGATAAATTTAGTTAACATTACATAAACGATACATAACATTAACTAAAGAGAGATACAAACTAATACGGCATGAAATGAAACTAGTATTAGTTTGTGGATGATGAAGATGATGATAATCCAAGCTTGCGACTCACTTTCCCAAAGAACTTGTTAATTTTGGTGGAAATCTTGTCCAACTTTTTACTAATGGATCTTTTGAGAATCCGTTGATTTTCTATGACAATCTTTTGATTCTTGAGAAGCGTTTTGTTAGATGGATTATTAGGAGTGATAGGGTATTTGATGCTTTCCAATGAAGTATCTTCCTCCTCCTCTCCTTCTTTTTCAATTTCCATCTCCTCCCCTTCTTCCTCCTCGTCTTCTTCTTCTTTCATCTCTTCATGAGCTAATCTCTCAGCCTTTTCGGCAAGTGTTTCATATGGTTGAAACACAAACGAAATCTTCATGAGATAGATGTTAGCATGGTCAAACACTTTTCTAGAAACAAACTCCTCCTTCTTATAATCAACACCAAAGTAGTTAAATATCCGAGTGAGATAAATCCCATGATATAAAGTGTTTTCATCTAAAGTAAAAAAATTGGGATGAAGTTCATCCAAAATCACTTGCGCCCAATTAATGACATAGTGCCCAAAAATAGCAAAAAGAGACTTACAAACTTTTAAAGTAGGGTGATTGAAATTTCCCGATCTTGGAGTTATGGTATGTTTCAAAAGAAGGTTTACAATTCTAGCTTTAGGATAGAAATTTTGGTTTATAAACTCAAAGTTATCATCTTCTTCAAAAATGTGATGAAATGTCTCACGATCATGTTCATCAATTTGAAAATCCAAAAGATCCATTCCCGTATACTTACAACCAAGAATGTTACCCAAAATCTCACTATTTAAAACATTACGCGTTCCTTTAACGCTACTCCACAATTCCCCTTCATTTCCTTCATAAAAACCACGATTCAAATTTGCATAAAACATTTTGACAAGATTTGGATAACAAACAAAATCATTTTGAGAATCATCAATTAAGCTAAGAATTTGATTCTCTTCAAAAAGAACATTGATTTCATAGGAAGAAAAATCATTAAAGATAGCAAATTTTCCCGTATGGACCTTTCCAAAGTTTACATAGCTTATGTAAGCCTTGATAGCTTCCAGATCATTGTAGAGGAACTCTTTGGTGGCCTTGGACAGTCTAATGGTGGATGGAGTGCTTGAGGAAGCCGTTTTTGAAGAAAGTAGAGAGCTTGAGAGTTTGAAAGAGACTTTGAATTTTGAAATGAAAGTGAAAAGATAGGATAAAGTTAAGAAGAAATATAGATATCTAAGAGCCATGTTCTTTGGTCAAGAGACACCATTTCAGAGCTTTGGAGTTGGTGAAAAGGTGGAGGGAAATTCAAAGTTTTGAATTCAAATTTGAATTTCAAATTTCTGGAGGGATGTCGACATTGGGGGTAGGGTCATGTCGACATGGGTCCCTTAAATCATGTGACTTATTTTTCTTATTTTATTTAATATCTATATATATATATATATATCCTATAATCTAATTTATATTTTATCTGAAATAATATTAAATATAATAACACTTTAATATTAATATTTTAATATTAAAATACTATTAAAATAATATTATTTTGAAAATCAAAATTTTAAATTCAAACAACAAGCAATTTCAAAACATGCAAACGATCAAACATTCAAACAAGCAATTTTAATCAATATAATTGAAATGCGTACCTATTTTTAGATCCATATTTCCAAGATCATCAGAATCGTGAATAGCTGTAAAGCACATGTTTGAGTTTTCCATCTCTTGATCTTCATCACTAGAAGATGAGTCTGAATCGTCCAGTGTAACAGTATATGCTCTCTTTCTTTTCTTCGACCAATCATTACTTGGAGAAAATTTCTGTTTATACGGATGCAGACAATCTCTTTTTAAGTGGCCTGGCTCATCACAATTGTAGCATCTGCCATTGTTTTGAGTTTCATTATTGTTTCAAGAATTCTTGTTATCATTTCTCTTGTAATTGTTCATCTTTCTGTATTTCGGAAATTTTCTAAAATTCATTGTCATCAAGGCTATTTCTTCATCGTCGTCACTGTTTGAGTCTGAACCATCTGTTATTGCATTGAACGCTATTGACTTCTTTTCTGAGGCCTTGCTTTCTCTGCTCCCTTGCGTTTTCACTTCAAACGACATCAAATTCCCAATCAATTCTTCAATTTTTAGAGTACTGATATCATTAGCCTCTTCAATTGCAAGAGTCTTCTGATCCCATTCCAGAGTGAGTGAATTAAGAATTTTTCTAACTTGACCTTCTTCGGAAAAGTTCTTTCCTTATGCAATTAGTGAGTGCATAATGTCTTGAACCCTACAGTACATGTCTGAAATGGACTCATTTGGATTCATCTTTAATAATTGAAACTGATTGGTCAAGATAGATATTTTGGTCGGTTTAACTTTGCTTGTTCCTTTAAGAGTATCTTGCAAAGTTCTCCACATCTCATATGCAGACTTATAGATAGACACTCTATTAAATTCATTCCTATCAAGTGAACAGAATAGAATATTCATGGCTTTGGAACTGTTTTGTTCAACAGTCTTTTGCTCAGCAGTCCATTGTGCAAAATCAGTTGTGGGTTTACTCGGTTTATGTCATATTCCAAGTGTCTAATCTTATTGATTGTAAATAGATTTTCAACCTACATGCCCAATATGCATAGTTACTGCCATTAAAAAGTGGTGGTCTGGCAGTAGACTAACCCTCTATAAATTAACTAGTGATAGTGTTGACATTACCACTGTTGGCACCCATTTGAAAACTTTTCAAAAATAAGATTACGAAAACTTTGAAAACCAATGCTTCGATACCAAATGTAGGAAATGCGGATTACGAATCTTAAGGCTGGATTAACACTAGAAGGGGTGAATAGTGTTTAACAGATTTTATGGAATTTTTGAAATCTTTATAAATTAAACACATACAGATCCAATTTCACAAACACAAAGACAATCACAGAGCCAGACACAGATGCAAATTGTAAATAAAAGCAGTAAAGGAAAGAACACACCAGAATTTTATACTGGTTCGGAGTTACCCTACATCCAGTCCCACACAATTTCTTGGGTAGATTTCTTTTCAAATATAAAGTCGATATTACAACCTTGATTTCAAGGCCACGAGATACACCCTCCTGTCTTCGAGTCCACGGAAAACTCTCATGATTTAACCAGGCTACAAGATCACCCAATTGATTTACGGGCTACAATCACACCCAATTGATTTACGGGCCACAATCAATCCGTTTCCAATCACACTTTGATAGAGAGAGACTCGATACACTTCTTTGATTACAAATGATCCTATAACTCTGAATAGCACTGAGATCTTTGAGAGAGAGTGGCAGGGAATCAAACTAGAGATGATCGAGTTTGATTCATTTAGAATTTTGGCAGAGTTTTGTTAAAGCATTTGAAATATAAGAGGATATTTGAATGGAGAAGAAGGAGTGAAGAAATGAAGAAAAACTAACTTAAAATTCGTTGAAAACAACTAGTATTTATATGAGAACAATGGTATGTCCATTCGCGAAAGGTTATGACGAATAGACATTTCTTTGGAAAATTTAAAATTTGAATTCTACGGCTACCATGTCGACATGGGGGGATGAGGGATGTCGACATGCCTATGTTATTTTTGAAAATAGATTTTGTTTTAAAATGATTTCTATTCTAAAACTTGTCAAAACAATTTCTAAACTTTGAAAACCATTTTGAATATAGCTTAAACTTATAAAAGAGTTTTAGAAAGTAATTTTAAAATATATAATCTATAATATAAAATTAATATTAAAACTAAGTATAGATATATTAAAGCTAAAGTATTAAAATCAAGAGATAGTTTTAAAAAACAAGAGATGATTTTGAAATTAATATGATTAAAAATAGTTTTTGAATTAAGGCTAAAATATTCAAATTGATAGAGATGACTTTAAAAAGATAGTTTTGAAAAAATAAATCATTTTGAAAATTTCTTGGATTTTATTCCACTAGAGAAGATCGTGGGTTCCATCCCACTAAAGACGTCGTGGGTTCCATTCCACTATTAAAGCGAGAAGGTAGATTCCATTCCATAATTAAAATCCGAATAAAGATTTTAGTGTTATTATGAAGTTTTAACATAAATCTAGACTCTATTACTTATCTTAATATCTTGAACTCTTGAACTCTTGATACTCATGAGTCTTCGGTCTTGATTTCTTCAATCTTGAATTCATCGGTCTTGAATCTCTATACTCAGTCTTGAATCTTTATACTGTACAGTCTTCATTTTCAGTACCTGCATATATATATATATCATGCATATATATATATAGACAAGAATATTAGTATTTATATTTTATAACAAGTCCTAAGGTTGTTGTCACCAAAACCATCATCTCAGGAACTAACACCACTTAGCCTTGCTGCATCTCCCCTATTTTAGTCATTCCCGGTTGATGAGGCTTGAGGCTACGTTTACCTTTCAAGAACAATTCCACTTAGAATGCTCATCGTCCTCCAATGACGATGTTCTGATAGCATTCGTCCATATAAGTTATCCTGGGTTTGGACAAACTGAATTACCGTCTTCACTATCTTCACGATATCCATTCGTAACGCTTAAATTAGATCGGAGTGGTTAACAGATACTTAATCTGATCACGGTCTCTTCGAAACGATCAACGAAATTGGCTAATATTTGATAGTCAGTTATTTAACTATCAATATAACATCCATAAGCAGTTACTAGGCCTATATTATAATTTCCAAAATTTATTTTCAAAATATCTTTATAAGATATATATTCAATTCCATTTACTAATTTATTTAATTATTTCATTCACTTAATCCACTTTAAAACTTAGATTCATACTCAAATTCATTTAAATAATATCCAAGGCGATATTCAATTTATTTACCTTTAAACAGAATTTATTTATAACTCTAGTCATTACTATTTCAATTCATTTCTATTTTATTTGACAACATTTCAAAATACATTTAATTCGCTTATAATTAAGTCGAATTTTATTTATAACTCAAGTTCCATATTCATTTTATACTTCAAGTTTTGGTTTCCATTTCTTCACCAAAATATCAAACCATTTTTATTTTGTTTTTTCTATTCCACTTTTCCAATTTATAAGTTTCAAAACTAATTTTTCACATTTCCATCAATTCTATACTCGAGTATATTCACATTTTATTATTGACTCAAGATTATACAACACTTTATAGCTTAAATATATATTTATTCCATTAACTCCAATTTTGTAAGCTATTCAAAGTTATTTATTCACAGTTCCGTAATTTTTCACTTAAATTTTATTCCAATCAAAATTTTATAACTTATAGTTATATAGTCACTTTATAACCCAAATTTTATATTCAATTCAATTAGATATGGTTTCAAATCCAATCTAATTTCAATTTTTTTATTTTTCTTAACTTAAGTTAAATTCAATTTATTCTATTTATTACATTACTCAAGTTGAATTTCAATTCCAACTTTAATGCTCCACATTTTCCTTTCTTCTATACCATTTTTACAATTATAAGTTCAAAACTTATTTAACTTAGCCTGAGTTAATTTTCAATTTGTTCAATCCATTTAAACTTACTCAATTTTAATTTTTAATTTCAAAATTCAATTTTTCACACTTCTTTCCTTATTAATATCATCCTCCACTTATAAGTTCAAAAACTTATTTTCTGATATTTTCTAAAACATTTAAATAAGGATTCCAGAATTTTTTTAAGAACCCGGTACTTATTTCAAATCACTTTAAAATCAAATATATATATATATATATGTATATACACTCTCTTTGGTTTAACAAACCACTTCCTTGAAATTTCAAAATCAATCTGACTTTATCCAAAATAAATCCTTTAAAAAAATTAAACAAAACTTGTTGGCCCAATATAAAAAATAATCAATTATGGTAGTAATCTGTCCCTTAGAAACTCGAAAATGAACACCGATGATGTCGCGATCATCATCGGAATTATTTTCCAACGACTGAAGTGAGTTCAGTGCTATATTACTTCAAAAATCCATTTAAAACATTTTCTATTCAAAAAAATTTCCAAATAATATTTCTATTTTTCATTTCAAAACATTTCCAAAATTTCCGGGATTTGAATTTCCAAATTCTGGTTTGAATCATATTTTAGTTTTACCTCATTTGTATAATTCATACTTATTCTTTTAATTTGGTTATATATGATCATTCCAATTTATAATCTTGTTTTGATTATAAAAATGACAACCAAACACATCCATCATATATACTATAATAATTTGGGAAATCATTCCTTTTATATCAAAATTTAGTTGGGTAAAATTATTTCATTTACCCGCATTTAAAACAATATTGTGTCGGTTTACCGTGTTTAAATGTTTAGAAACTCCTATCGATTTTGTGGCATCCCACTATTCGATCAGAATTTATATGCCACTCAATAGATAAATCAACACAATATAAAACAATTTATATCCGCTAACAAATACGCGCTCATACCTATTATTACACTCAAACTCATTCTAGGGTTCTACTCACCCTATCTCTAATGAGTAATCCCCACCAAAGCCAAGGTACTCGCTTAACCTTCAGCTCTGATACCAAATGTAAAGATCTAGGCTTTTTAACCATCGACAGCGACCACTTTCCACCGTTGCTTACACGTAGCTCAAATTTGCTTTTACGGCCAGCCTCTCGACTGCAACCAACCACTTAGGGACATGTAGGGGTAAGAGTCATCTGTTCGCTACCTAACAAAAAGCGAGAACCCCCTATTATGCGTGAACCTATCACCAAGCAAATCTGATCCCATCGATTTCATTCCGATTCTCCTAACCATTTCCACTTTTCAAAAATAGTATCCACTATTCTCCTCAACCCCGTTTCCACATTCTAATATAAATTCACCCTATGAATTTTATATTCCCAATTTAGCAACTGCTATCGTTTTTCCTTATTTATAAACATCATTTATAAAAAAATTATAACTCCTTAGGATTTTACTTGTTTATAAAAACAAATCTTATTTATAAAATTTCATTTTATAAATCCATTTCCTTATAAATTCCATTTATTCCACTAATAAAAAATTTAGTATCGATTTCAACCACTTTTTACATTTTCTGGATATCATTTAAAAATCCTTTATATGGATTATTTTTTAAAAAATCCCTATTTAAACAATTATCGAATTTATTAAGCACAACCAAAAATCATATTATTGTTTTATTTAATCAATTTCTTTTTAAAATAGTCCAAATTTCAATATAATTATTTTTATATTCAAAATCTCCTTTTAGTTCCTTAAAAATTTAAAAATAATATTTATGGTATTTAAAATACCAAAATCAAGGCCAGTGTTACTATAGCATCCAAAATTCAATCACAACAATTCTATATCAGATTTATCCACACACATCATATATTAATATATATGAACAATTAATATATTTTTGAGGAATCCAATTGGATCCCTCCAACCTGTTTCCTCGCATCCACAGATGTTAGATAATACAAAAATACCAATCCCGCTTCGAGGCGGGATATTGTGGTAATATAGGGTCATCCGCTATTATGCGGGTCGCATAGGGTCTCATCCACTCCAACGGCGGGAAATATATCCAACTACTAATATATACTATTATATATATAATGTAACATCCAACTGATAAAAAATATCAATTCACCCAATCAGCCAATAATTAATTTTAATTTGCTATAAATTAACTAGTCAACCAAATTGAGTGAGATTACTCACATTGATTTCAGTCGTCGCTTCTGCGTTTTGGTTCCAACTAAATTCGCTTAAAATTCTGTAAGACCTAATTTAAGCCAATCAAATTCCAAAGAGTAATCATATGCCCAGGAACAATAGCAGGTCCAAGAAACGATGGAATACCAAGGATCAACACTTCAGCCCAATGTGCATAAGCAGCAGCAAAACCTATTGGTGCAGTATATTCATGATGAACCTGTGAATCTTCTCGTACTCCCATTTTCCATGTAGCCATCTATGAATCTAGTAATTTCCCAAATCCTCTAACAAGAAGTACACTGCTATTTGAGATGCGACTTCCAAAATTGATGGTAATGGCAACCAATCCTTATTCCCACAAACTTGACAGTAGGATACCACAGAAGCTCCATTCCTTACCCTCGTACGTGCTACCCAGACCACTCGCGACCCACCACATAATGCACACTCCAGTAGAACGTCAGCCGCCTCCAACCAAGCTTGCTCGCGCGTGACCTATCGCGACCACCTTCTTGAAAACCATAAAACGCGTGCGCCTGCTCCTATTCCTTCATCACCTTCGACAATCGTTGAAATCGCCTACACCACCAGACCTCTCCATACTAATGCGCATGAGCGCTGCGACTTCTCTTCCTTAGGTCACCTCGCGACTTCGTTCGACTCCCCTCTTCTTTTTCTTCTTTTTCGATTTCGCGAATTTGATTTCGATTTCTGGAAGAAGGGGAGAAAGGCTCAAGTTTTAAATCTGGGGAGAAAGGCATACGTGATTTAATTGAGTAGACGTAGGTAGGGTGGCTTTGTTTAGATAATAGGTCGGCTGATGAATATAAGGCGGCTACGATTGGATATATATTTTTTTATATTCAAAAATATTACGCATCACATACCGTGTAATTTCGGACTCCTATCGAGGCATACCGCCTGGCGTTCATAATGTTGTAACCCTATTTCAAACGCAAAGGAACAAGTTCTGGGGCCTAACTCGATCGTATGAGGAAGATAGGTTTTTTAAATCGACTATTTAAATTAAATTCAATTAAATAATTTCTAGGCATTTTCAGATCGCACGATCAAATGGTAAACCCAAATGCTACGAAATTTGAAATCCGATCATAATACACTACTACGGATCCATTGGAGCTGGTTTCGTCGAATTTCGAGACTGTGCCCCGGATCGCTATTTTAACGCGTCGATTAAATCGACGATTTCAAAAATTAACGAAATCACTTGAAATTCCAGTTTTAAAAACTTATTAACTCAATTCTAATTCAAATAGAATTTATATCCACATTAGAAATCATTTCAATTCATATTCAATTCAAATTTCAATTATTTACCATTTCCGTATTACGATAAATCGTTATATTTGAAATTTAAATTCATTCTATAATTCCAACTAAAAATCTTCATATTCAAAAATCAATTTATATTCCCAATCCAATATTGAAAACCATTTAAATAATTAAAATCAAACGATGGAAAAATCCGGGTTGTTGCAGCAAATGTATACCCACTTTTTGACCAAAGCAACTAACTTAAAACGGACCTAGAGAACTCATACGGAGTCTGATTGATTTGAAATTTTGGAAGAATACTTAAAAGACATAAAAGAAGTCACTCGCCTAAAATAGGCTTGATTAGATAAGGTTAGATGGATCGCTAGCAACCTAAATAGATGGATCGCTAGCGACCTAAGAAGATTGATCGCTAGCGATCTATGTAGATTGGGCCCCACCACTTGAAATTTTACGATAGGTCCCAGACACCCTCTAGAGAGTATACCTGCAAAGTTTCATCTTATTTCGTTAAGTTTTGAGCGAGTTATGAAGGATTCTTCTGGACATGATTACCATGAAGATGGATGATCAAACAAACTCCAAACGACTTGATAACTGGACAAGGAATTCAAATAGATAAAAGGAAGGCAACCCAAAAGGATAGACTCAAAAATAGTTTAAGCACAAGGGCTAAGTAGAGGCTTCTGACATGTATGTTTTGACCCAACTGCTCTCCAACTTTTATAAATAAAATCCTACATGCAACACAAAGAGGATCTTCTGAAATGGCTGCTGGAACTCTGCAGAGATTATTATTCACTCTTCTCCTCCCATACAATAGTCATCTAGGGGTTCACTATGATTCTCCAATGAACTCTTGTACTTGTGACTGGATCTAACCTAGGATATTCAATCATATTGTAATCCGGTTCTGCTTGTAACAACAGTCAGTTGATAAAAAGTTATAAAGTGAACGAAGGCTTCATTAATAGCCGGACCACTATAAAAATCTTCTTGTCTCTTTACTATATCTGCTCCTTTTACTCCTTTTACATTTATTTTCTATATTATTACTCTGTCGGAATAGGGCTGGTGCTTTCACAAACTCATACCAGGTGTTGATCCATTTTTTTAGGTTAACAGTTGAGTTCATTGCATAGAATGATCTCCCAGAGAGCAGTGAAGCCCCTACCATCTGATGGAAGATGTATATGGATTGAGCCTCCAACAATCGTTGTTCTGGACCCAGAGTCGTACTAGTAACTTCGGAGGATCGATCAATTTGCTAATCTTTGAAGCCTGACTTCCCTGCAACGAATAATGAAGCCAAATATGAAGCTCTGATTGCTGGACTCAAACTTGCCAGAGAATTGGGAATAAAATCTCTAGAAATCTTTTGCGATTCCTAATTGGTGGTATACCAAGTCAAGGGAGATTACAAGGCTAAAGGACAACGACTCACGACGTACCTTATCTGAGTCTAAGAGCCATTGACTGACTTTGAGTATTATGACATCATGCACATTCGCCGGGATCAAAACGAAGTGGCCGACTCGTTGGCAAAGTTTGCTAGCACTGGGGATGCACAACAAATGGGCTTGGTTCCAGTTAAAGTACTAGATGCTCCAAGCATAAACTAGATGGAAATCAACTAGGTACTAGAGACAAAGCCTGAGAAGGAGTCGTGGATGACTCCGATTAAAGATTATTTACTTTGGGGAGTCTTTTCTGAACGAAGGAATGGAAGGCGACAAATCCTCTGCAAAGCTTCACGGTATATCATTCAGGAAGGAGTCAAGTATAGAAAGGGTTTTTCCTTTCCCCTTCTCCTATGTATCGCTCATGATGAAATAAAATGAGTCCTAAGGGAAGTTCATGAAGGGGAATGTGGCGATCACTCTAGGAGCAAACCCTAGCAAAGAAAATACTCCGTTATAGGTATTACTGGCCAACTGTCAATCAAGATGCTGCTGATTATGCTAAGCAATGCGGCAAGTACCAGATGTATGCAAAAGTTCCAAGAGTTCCACGGACGGAAATTACACAAATGGTCAGTCCATGGCCGTTTTCCATCTGGGGCATAGATATTATCGGTTCCTTACCAATCCCTGAAGGTAGTGCACAGTACAACATCGTCCCAGTTGATTACCACACCAAATGGGTCGAAGCAGAACCTTTTACCATGATTATGACGAAGAAAGTAATCAACTTCATCGTTTGGAACATCATCTATCATTTTGGCCTTCCACGAACCATTGTAACTGATAATAGAACCCAATTCGATAGCGTTCAACTCAAAGGCTTCTGCCTTCGGCATCATATTGAAAAGAGATTTGCTGTAGTTTCTCACCCTCAAGCAAATGGAAAATTTGAAGCTATGAACAAAATCATAAAGTTCATTCTAAAGAAACGTTTGGAAAAGGTTAGAGGTAAGTGGGTGGATGAACTCCGAACAGTGTTAAGGGCTTACAGAACAACCCAGAAGTCCACGACTGGCCATGCTCCATTCGCCCTTGATTACGGCTCTGAAGCCATTATTCCTGTTGAACTCAAATTCCCTTTTCATCAAGTGACCTACTACAACCCCATAATGAAAAGAGATCTCCTCTTAGAATCTCTAGACTTGGTAGATGAAAAGTGCGAAGAAGTTGATTTGTGGGCAGCTGAACATCGACACCGAGTCCCCCGATACTAAAACACTAAAGTCTGCCTAGGACCTTTGAAATCGGCGATCTAGTCTTGAAATGGGTTTTTCCTGTCCTATCACACATGAATCCTACTTGGGAAAGACCATACATCATTAAACAAAGGCTTGGAGAAGGAACTTTCAAGTTAGCGACTGTTGATGGCGTCACACTCCCAAGGCATGGAATGGCGAGCATTTATGACACTGTTTCACTTAGTTTATTCTTTTTCATTCAGTTGTATTTAGTTTCCAAATTTTCTTTAGCATTTGACTTTCCAGATATGTAATAAGACAAATTATGTCATTTCTTTCCATTTGGCAAATAAAGTTTGAAATTTACTTCATATCTGTGATTATTATAGTATTACATATTAGTTATGATATCCGACTAACTAATATTGACATGTCCGAGCATGTGCCTAGATTTTGGAGCCAGCCGATTACACAAGTTCACGACTGGATTAAACAAAATGAATATGGTTCGACCGTTCATTCGATGATTCTCGCACACAACCCGATGAGCACAGTGCCTAACGAGAAATGGATATGACTTGACCATCCGATGATCAAATTAATCCCTCCAAGTGATGGGATAGACATGAATCAAAAAGCGATCGTAACACGACCAATCGCTCTCCAAGCTAAACCCCGGGCTTAGGTACAAATCGATCAATAAAGGAAAGTATGGTTCAACTATTTTTCGAAATAACTCTAAGTCCCCAGAGTATGGACTAAAGAATAAACACAAATTGGGTGCGATTCGACCACCCGCCAATAAACTCTTATCCCCGTAGTGTGAATATGAGTATAAACAAATAGATGAGTGCGGTTTGACCACTCACTATTCTATAAACTCCGACCTAAAATTGGTAGGAAGATTATAAATTCGCTAAGGATGGAATTTAATCATCCACTATCTAACTCCTCTAATCCAGGACTAGTGGCAGGAGTATAATCACTTAAGCCACTGAATTCAATAGCATAGCACTAGGGCTCGAGCCCAGTGTTTGGTACGACTTAAGGCCACGACTGCATAGAGGCCTTGAGATAGAATTAACGGATTATCATCCAAACCAACGAACAACAAATTACAAGTAAATTAAATGAAAAAGTAATAGTTTGGCTACTTAAACAAATTTACATAAGAGTTCAACAGAAAATAAAGAACTTTTATTTCAATAAAACTTGGAAATCGTAGTACAAGTGTTTATCCAAAACCGGGGCCTTACCCGCACAAACACGGCCAACGAAAAGAAAAATAGCTACATATGCTATGTACAAACTAAGCCAACATGATGGCTACTCCTTCTGCTTCTTCTCCCTCTTGAGTTCTTAGGAGTGGACCCACTCGAGCCTTCCCATGTTCCTCTCTTCGATCCCTTACCTCTCTTACCTCCCTTCGAAGAATTATCCTTAGACGTGAGAATCGGAGCCATGTCACCTTCAGAAGCGGGAGGAATGTTACTCACAGGAATTGACCCACCATCGAGAATGACTTGAAGTGGGATAAGGTTTGGTCATCGACGTCCACGTCAACAGGCTCCGTTTTGGCTTTCTTTTTCAACAACTCTCCTTCTCGATGCGCTCCTTCAAGTTGAGCTTATTGGTGTGTTTGGAGGTGCCTGTATTCATAACCTCATTAGACTCATCACTCAGCGGCTGATCATTGGCTCTTTCATCAATAAGAGCTTCAATAACTTTAGCATTAGGCCCGGGAATGTCAGTAGCCACTAGAATGTCAGTAAGTGTTAGTTGTTGCTCCACAGTGACACCACTTCCCAAAGTTTGACTAGGAGCCGGGACACCTGCAAATTTGCGAGAACAAGCGAATAAGCCTAGAACTACTGGGTATGAAGAACAAAACCTCTCGAGTATTGGAGAATATAGCGGGATACCTACATGCGGCTAACTTTGGGTTGTTGCTGGAGTGCTCCCTTCTTTTATAGGTGTCCGGGCTTTTGATTTATAACCAGGTATAACTGGATCATAGCTTGGAACTTGTCCCAGGCTAAGTGAAACTAATGCGCCGGCTAGTTGAAGTGAAGAGGAACCTTTAAGATCGGACTTCGAAGCTTCAGCGATGTCTTTTCTTTTACCAGAGGGTACCAAAATATCAAAGTATTAGAGCCTTGCAGCGTCAAGATCTAAAGGTTCATTCCCATGAAGGATCTCTCGCACTAGTTTATCTTCATCCAAATCAACTTCGCCAAGGGCTTTCTTCCTCATTTCAACAATATAATCCTAAGCCTTGGCAAGCAATTCGAGGTAGCCCTCTCCAAGAAAACTCAAGCTATGGTGGATTGGGACCTTGGCATTGTATTCAACAATCAAAAAATCAAACATGTCCTTAATCTCATTCCGGCCAACCAATTTAGCATCCTCCAACCGGGCCTCAATTTGCCCTCTAACTTCGTTACGACCAGCTTCCATCGCCTCTTCCTTGAGGGCTTCGATTTGAACAAGCTGCTCATCAAGTTTAATTTTCAGCTCCCGAGCCTTGACGGCCTCTTAACAATATTTTTAAGACTCCTTTTAAGCCTTAAGTTTTTCTTCCTTCTATTTTTTAAGAAGCTCTTTGAGTTCCTCAATGCGGTGGGCTAGAATGTCTTTCTCCTTCTGCAGTATGTCCTTCTCCAGAGCAAGCACACCGCTGTGCTAAGGGCAGCGTCCAGCTCCTTTTTATGAGCCATTTCCAGATGATTAATCGCTTTGGATGTTTCTTTAGCACTCTTCTCTACCGCGGCTAACTTCGTGGTCAAGTATGTGATCTCATCATCTTGGTGTTTGATTTTGTCTTTATCATGGATCGCCTCTAGCTTAAGGTGATCCATTTCGTGCTGCCTTTCAACAGACACCTTAAAAAAATCAGCTAAGTGTTAGAGTGTTTCATGCTACACAAAAAACATCGTTGACGCATGCAAACGAACTCGCTTTAATGTTTCTCGGGATTGTATGGATAGAAGGAAGAAACTTTAGTCTATCATAGCAGATTTTTTGAAAGACCCTAAGTTTAGCCAACCGTTCAGCTGTAGAGGCCTCAAGAACTATAGTAGTTAAAGCAGGCTCAGAAGTAACAATAGGACGACCAACGATCGTGAGGCTGTCGAGACCCAAATGAACCCGAATGATGCTCGGGTGTCACAGTAGTTGGGGGAACATGAGAAGAGGTCTGATCACTACTATATACAAAAGGATTGGACCGAACTTCTTGGCGATGAGATGATTGAGATTTTGAGTTGTGTTTGGAGGATAAAGATTCCCTTGAATGATGGCTTCTTTCCCAACTGTCACCCCTTTCTTGATGCCTGCCCGATTTTGGACCATGACTAGATCCATAATGTGTTGAGGAGCCCCTCAAGTGATTAATGGAATGAGAATGAGACATAGCACCTGCAAACCAAATAAAAGTGTATAAGTGACAACCAAATAAAAGATAGACAAAAATCGTGCAGTAAAGTGAGTGTTATTGTGAGTGTCCTAGTGTCTCCCCAACTGACCAGTTACTGTGGCCTTGCTCATAGGAGTGATTTCCCCTTTCCTAGTGGGAGGAATGTCATTACCAGTCTTGGCAAGAGAATTAAACCCCTCGACGCGTAAATTGGGAAAGTCAAAGGTCATGATGTCGTTAGGGATCTGGAGACTTTTGAAAATCCTTCCATCAAACTCTTTAGAGGCAGAAAGGAAGACTCTTCTTCAACAAAGGTGATAGTGAGCTTGGGCTTTTTAGCAGTTTTTCTGCTAAGATTTTGTAAGCAAGCCCTTTCCCTATTCTTGTCGGTGCATGAGATTGCGTGCCTTGTGACGATTCGACCATAGGCACGTTGCCCGAACCTACATCATTATTGCTACGCTCATTAGCGTCATAACCTCTAATTTTGCCTTCTTCAGCATCGTTCTAAGCCTCCTCGACTGGGGGAATGATAGGGCTAACAGTGCCGCCTTCGTGTTCGACCATATTTCTTCACAATGCAACGCTTGTTGGAAGCCCGATGCTGCAACCTTCTTCTAGCAACCCAAAAAGAGATAACCACTCATTGTTATAAGGGATCTGATGTCCCTTTCCTCAACAGGGGTAGCACGGATTGCAGAAACCGTCCTTGAACAATTATCACCTTTGGTTTGTGGATGGACACCTGCAAATTTTCAAGGTATTTGTAAGTTCAGGATACGACTTTGTAACGACCCGATTTTTCGACGCCCGAAAATCGACATCAATACGTCCACCGTATCAAATGCCAAACAATGAATGCCGGAAAACCGAACCATTAGGGTAAAAGAAGAAGGAAGTAGGAGAAGAAAATAGAAACAACATCAGAATCTCACAATCGCAGCGGAATAAATATAATATATATCAACAGCTTAAAAACAAAAAGAAATCTGTATTGATTTATACATTACATCATCAGAGTACAGCCCAAATCAACAACACAATCAATATCCAAATGTAGGACAGTTATATAAACTTGTCCTCATAACTGAATACACAGCGGAATACATATCAAGTACGAAAGTACGTCTCGCCATCCAGCTCGTCTCCTGAGTTCCACAACATCATATCCTGTATCCTATAATACTTGGTCGGACCTGAGCATTATAGTGAAATAACACTCGAGTCAGTTTGGAAAACCAGCGTGAGAAAACACACTCAATTGGATTATTAAAGTTTTCAAAATCCTTTGAAATCAAAGGTATCTCGTAAGACCACGCCACAAATAAACATGTCGGGTTTTTACCTTACGATAACCAAAACATTTCTTATTAAATCCTCTGATATTATAATAGTGTTTAGATACAAATACTTATTCAAATAGCTGAAATTGTTACATTATTAAATTCCAGCATAATAGGTCTACAAAACAAACCGTAAAAGCACGTATGAAGAATGGGTTTCCTTCAATGGCAGGGCTACTGGAGTACCGCCCGTCACAGTACGTGGTCTAGATCACCGTACCGAGGATCCACCCTGATCCCCTGCATCACAAGACCGGAGCTACCCCTTACTGGATATTCCAAATAAGATCACCCCGCGGTTGGGATCAACAACCGCCCACTAAGCCGAATAAAAAGGAACATCTAGACAGGGATGACCTTACCCTAATTGGTTGCTAGCCACTTAGCCTTGCGTGCACCTCCCCTGTTTTAGCCATTCCCGGTTGATGAGGCTCGAGGCTATGCGTTACCTTTTTAGCACACACATTCACTTAGAATACTCATCGTCCTCCTGACAATGTTCTGAAAGCATTCATCCATACAAGTCTGTTCCAGGTCCGAACGGAACCGAAGGCACTGCTCCTACTATATCCATTTTGGAATCACTCTCAGGATTAGTAGCGATTAGCCCTTGCACTTTACTACTCCATCATCGACTCCAAGCTCGTCTTCCTCACGAAAACGTACTCGTTGGATCGAAGTGGTTTTCGAATTACAAATCTGATCCCAGTCTCTTCGAAACAACGTTCGCTATTTCCCGGTAAACTCAACCCTGGTTCTTTAGGAAATAAATAGACGAGAATAAGATCGGAGATCACCTCCTAACCATTAGTGGATGGATTTCCTTATAACGTCCTAGAAGAACGAACGAGTTTATAGGTACAGTATAGCACCTCGAACGGTAACTGTACCATATAATTCCCGTATTCTTCCTATATATTTCCAAAGTCTTATTGGGTCCAAATCTGATAGTCGGTTATTTAACTATCAAATAAACAATCAATTCAGCCAATTATTTTATTCCCACTGAAAACACCAAGTCTTATAAAAAATTAGATTTTAATAGATTTAAATCACTTTACCAAAACTTATACACTTTATCATTTTAAAATAAAGCTACTTTAAATACTTCTAAATTTAAAACAATAGTTATGAAATTCTATACTAATTTTCCAAATAAAACTTAAGCCAAAACTACTTTTATTTTTAAAAACACAATTCCCATCTCCTTATAAATTCCCACCGTGAATTTATAATTCCAAATTTATCCACTGATAAATATTTCACTTTATTTATAAACCCGGTTTACAATTCCTCATTTCTCATTTCCTTTAAATCACAGTTTCCAAAAACACTTAATCGATTTCAAATCGATTTCCTGAGTTAAATTCCCTTTAAAATTCATTTCTCGATTTATCCAAAATCCATTAATACCAAATTCACCCTTTATTAAGATTTAAAATTCCACATCTATATATTTGATATCTTAAAATTCCCAAATATATTCAGCCAACCATAGCAATCAATAACATCAATTCCAATATAATCTATCGTAGATTATCAAATAAAACATATCATCGAATATGACAATAAATCCCAACATTTTGAGGAATCTAGTTGGATCCCTCCAACCTGTTTCCCTGCATCCACAGGTGTTAGCACAATATAAAAATACCAATTCCACTTCGAGGTGGAATATCGTGGTATATGGGGTTATATTCATATCATCCGCTATTATGCGGCGCATAGGGTCTCATCCGCTATATAATGCGGGAAATTAATCACTCCAATATATTTATACTACTATATATAATATCACATCACCAATTCAAACGATCAACCGATAATTTAAATTTAACTATTTAAATTTTATGGTATTCCGAAAGAGTGAGATTAACTCACCTTTGCTTTTAAATTTGCAATCCGATCCCATTCCAGCTTTGTTTTCATGATATTTGACCTCGCTGCTTCTCCCTTGGCATCGATCTCACCTGCACGAACTTCAAACCACTGCGCTAACGACGTTGAGCCAGCAACCATCGGCCAGGGCTTCGCGAGCCACAACACTCCATCCTCCATACGCACGCGAATGAGCCCTCCAGGATTCGATCTGCTTCCCCCTATGCGACCTCACCTTTGAAATCAAAACCCAGATTGTGACAGCGATTCTCTTCCCCTCGCCTTGACCAAGCCTCTACCAACAGCTCCATGCGTGCATGGCAAGGCCGCCACTTGCGTCATGTCACGCCATCGGCCCCACGAACGTGACTCAGTCCCGCTTCGATTGACAGCCATCTTCCTTAATTTCGAACGAATCGAGTCTACGAGCAAGAGGATCGAAGTCACGAACTCGATCTGCCTCTCCTTATATTTTTTGAATAGAGGGGAATTCGATTCGAATAGGTAGGGAAAGAAGGGAGGTAGCTGGGGAACTCGCGATTTAAACGAATGTTGTTTTATGCTCGGCCATTATATTTTCTTCCTAACGAAACCTACTATTATTTTTCTTTATTTGTCTAACGCGTGTCTTTAATTTGCCAAGTGTTGGAAGAGAGAAGAGACGTGTAATTTGCCTTTTGAAAACAATATTATATTAAATATATATATATATTATTTTTAAATTCAAATTTAAATTTAAATTGTCACAATTATGCAACTCACAATCTTGATCTCCTATGGAGGCGTGCCGCCAGGCATTTATAATGTTATGCCCCTATTCCGAACGCGATGGAAAAGATTTCGAGTCCTAATTCGTTCGTATGGAGAAGATAGCTTTTTGGACCTTATTATTATATTGAATTTTCGATTTAAATTTCAGCGCGTTTACAATCCGTACGATCACACAACAACTCCGAATGCTACGGAAATTGAAATCCGATAATAATACACCATTATGGATCCAATGGAACTTGTTTCGTCGAATTCCGAGACTGTGCCTCAGAAGACTATTTTTGAATATCGATTCAAATGATATAATTTCAAAACTGAAAAAATCATCCTTAAATTAAATTTGAACACTTATATTATCTTCAGTATGATTAATATGAATTTTCTAATCCCTTAAAATATTTTTAAGAAGCTCAAAATTCCAGATTTCATATTTTACCCAATTTCCAATAGTTTAATTCAAAATTAAATTATCCAATAAATGGTGATATTTGAAATTCAAGTTAGAATTTAACTTTCAAATATTTAAAATCAATTAAATATTCAAATTTCAAATGTCCAAAATTCCGGGTCGTCACATTCCTCCCCACTTAAAAGAATTTCGTCCCCGAAATTACTAGTTAAGAAGAATGGTCCACAACCCGTTCACTATTTCCCAAACCAAACAGTTTTTTTAACAACTTCCCAAAACCATCTTTTTATTAAAGACAGACTAACAATTCTACTAACTTCCCAAACTCTTCCATAGGTTCCAAACAATGCCACTTACTCAACCATTTCAAATTTTAAATTTTAAACCAAATTTTAAATTATCAAAATTTTCTAACTCCCTAAATTTCCGAATAATTTCGCCAGCGTCTCCTTTGCGCGGCTAGCTCAGAACAACTACAAAATGCCTCTACAGGCCCCCAGATTTCAAAAGAAAACAAAAGGCCAAGTGGCTAGATAAAAAACCATCAAATTTCATATGCCAATTTAAATACATACCATTATGTTGGGCAATTCAAATTTATCTTCTGAAATCAAAACCAATTTCCCCTTTCCTCATAAAATACCTGTATATCATACTTAGCAATAATATCTAATCACCAAATTCAAAATCATTTTATCCTTTTCTTTACAAAATTTCAATATCTATTTCATTCAAGTCCGTACGATTTACACATATCATTCGTATGCAATATCCAATCTGATCGCTCGCTCGATCACATAATTCATTTCCGAACTAATATCGTTCACCCGACTCCTTAGTGCGGACTCAGATCTGGTTTCTTGATCAGAAACCATCATTCTCCTTGCATAGCCATACACTAAGATAGAGAATATCCAGAATCAATCAAAAATCCATATCCAGGGTTTGCCGTCGAAAATCGAGCGAAAAATCCTAACTCGGATCGATATAACTATCTCGAAATTCTATGCTCGAATCTGGATCAAATCGTTATGCGAATAAGGTAATATATGTACATCCTACGTATTTATCTCAATTGATTAGTAGATATATCAATTTTCTTTTTATTATTCACATTTACTTCAAACTTCCATTTACGTATCCACCATTTTCCTTTTTGCCCAACTTTTACTTAATCTTCATTCAAATATTATCTTAGTATATTTTTCCAATTCCAAATTTTACTTAAGAATTTCACCATTCACTTCTTAAGTTCAATATAAATATTTTATACACTTCTTCTATTTATTTTTCACCTTGCCACTTAAGCTTTCACATCTACTTCCATTTAACTTAAATTTTCAATTCCATTCTGAATTCAATTTACCCTCCATTTTAAATATTGAATTCTATTTATCTTCTCTCAAACCATTTTAATTAACCATTTCTTAAATTAGTTCCACTTACTAATTTTAATTTTAAATTTTGTTTTATTTAGTCAAATTTGACTAATTCCCCTTTCACACAATTCAAATTAAATTCCCATATTCAGTTTCAATCCCATTTTTTTATAACTAAATCAATTTGTTCCTTTACAAATTTATTTCCAACTTAATTTAAATTTTAAACTTCTATAAGTTTTTCTCACTTATTTTCATTTCATTCACTAATCTTCTTTGATTTTCTTTTCTTAATTGGTTTGCCTTTCTGACTTATTTCATCCATTCCTACTTTATTCAATTATACTTTACTTTAAAATTTTCTATTCCAACAAATTTAAATTTTAATAACATATCAAACCCATTTATAATTCCATAAACATTTCCAATTTACTTCCATAATTTTAAACAATTTCTCAACATTTCAAAATCACCTTTGAAATCAACTATATCCAAAATCCTTTGCATTTCTAAAATCAAACCCAACTTTTGCAAACAATTCCAATTTAAAACATTCAGCTAGCAATTCCTCCCTTGGAAACTCGAAAATGAACATCGATGATGTTGTAGTCATCACTGAAGTTATTTTCCAGCGACCGAAAAGAGCTCAGTGCCTTTATCCCTTCAAAACATCTCAAATTTTTTTTTAAAACTCCAAACCTCACTAGATTTCAAATCCAATTCTAAAATATTTCCGAAATAATATCACTATTATTTCTCCAAAACCTTTGAAAACGATTTTCAACTCAAGGAAAATTAATCCCCAAATTTTCAATTTCAATTCCTTTTAATTTATATTCAAATATTACTTTGGGATTTTATCTCATTATAAATCACATTATAATTCACATTTATAAATTTCATCCTGTTATATGAATTAATCCTTAACTTTGGTTATACCATTATTTCTTATATTCGATTTCCATACAACAATGATAATAATTTATATTATCCCTTCCTAACAACCAAGCAACCATATATAACTATAATAATTTACGAAAAATTATTTCTCTTAAATACAAAAATAATTTGGGTAAAATTATTTCATTTACCCTATTTTAAAACAATACTGTGTCGGGTTATCTTGTTTATGAGTTTAGAAACCCCTATCGATGACATGGCATCCCACATATCGACCAGAATCCATAAACACTCAACCGATAAGTCAATACAATATAAATTTTTTTTTTTTAATATTCACTAACAAATACGCGCACATATCTATTAATACACTCAAACTCACTCTAGAGTACTGCAGACTCTATTTCTAACGAGTAATTCCCACCAGAGCCAAGGTTCTCGCTTAACCTTCAGCTCTCATACCAACTGTAATGACCCAATTTTTCGACGCGCAAAAATCGACATCAATACGTCCACTATATCAAATGCCAAACAATCGAATGCCGGAAAACCAAACCATTAGGGTAAAAGAAGAAGGAGGTAGAAGAAGAAAATAGAAACAACATCAGAATCTCAAAGTCATAGCGGAATAAATATAATATATATCAACAGCTTAAAAACATACAGAAATCTGTACTGATTTATACATTACATCATCAAAGTACAACCCAAATCAACAACACAATCAATATCCAAATGCAGGACAGTTATATAAACTTGTCCTCGTAACTGGATACATAGCGGAATACATATCAAGTACGAAAGTACGTCTCGCCATCTAGATCGTCTCCTGAGTTCCACAACATCATATCTTGTATCCTATAATACTCGGTCTGACCCGAGCATTATAGTGAAATAACATCCGACTCAGTCTGGAAAACCAGCGTGAGAAAACACACTCAATTGGATTATTAAAGTTTTCAAAATCCTTTGAAATCAAAGGTATCTTGTAAGACCACACCACAAATAAACATGTCGGGTTTTTACCTTACGATAACCAAAACATTTCTTATCAAATCCTCTGATATTATAATAGTGTCTAGATACAAATACTTATTCAAATAGCCGAAATTGTTATATTATTAAATTCCAGCATAATAGGTCTACAAAAAAAACCGTAAAAACACGTAGGAAGAATGGATTTCCTTCAATGGCAGGGCTACTGGTGTACCGCCCGTCACAGTAAGTGGTCTAGATCACCGTACCGAGGATCCACCCTAATCCTCTGCATCACAAGACCGGAGCTACCCCTTACTGTATAGTCCGAATAAGATCACCCTGCGGTTGGGATCAGCAACCGCCCACTAAGCCGAATAAAAAGGAACAACTAGACAGGGATGACTTACCCTAATTAGTTGCTAGCCACTTAGCCTTGCATGCACCTCCCCTGTTTTAGCCATTCCCGGTTGATGAGGCTCGAGGCTATGCGTTACCTTTTTAGCACACACATTCACTTAGAATACTCATCGTCCTCCTGACAATGTTCTAAAAGCATTCTCCATACAAGTCCATTCCAGGTCCGAACGGAACCGAAGGCACTACTCCTACTACATCCATTTTGGAATCACTCTCAGGATTAGTAGCGATTAGCCCTTGCACTTTACTACTCCATCATCGACTCCAAGCTCTTGTCTTCCTCACTAAAACGTACTCGTTGGATCGAAGTGGTTTTCGGATTACAAATCCGATCCCGGTCTCTTCGAAACAACGTTCGCTATTTCCCGGTAAACTCAACCCCGGTTCTTTAGGAAATAAACAAACGCGAATAAGATCGGAGATCACCTCCTAACCATTAGTGGGTGGATTTCCTTATAATGTCCTAGAAGAACGAACGAGTTTATACGTACAGTATAGCACCTCGAACGGTAACTGTACCATATAATTCTCGTATTCTTCCTATATATTTCCAAAGTCTTATTGGGTCCAAATCTGATAGTCGGTTATTTAACTATCAAATAAACAATCAATTCAGCCAATTATTTTATTCCCACTGAAAACGCCAAGTCTTATAAAAAATTAGATTTTAATAGATTTAAATCACTTTACTCAAAATTATACACTTTATCATTTTAAAATAAAGCTACTTTAAATACTTCTAAATTTAAAACAATAGTTATGAAATTCTATACTAATTTTTCAAATAAAACTTAAGCCAAAACTACTTTTATTTTTAAAAACAAAATTCCCATCTCCTTATAAATTCCCACCGTGAATTTATAATTCCAAATTTATCCACTGATAAATATTTCACTTTATTTATAAACCCGGTTTACAATTCCACATTTCTCATTTCCTTTAAATCACAATTTCCAAAAACACTTAATCGATCTCAAATCGATTTCCTGAGTTACATTCCCTTTAAAATTCATTTCTCGATTTATCCAAAATCAATTCCAAAATCCATTAACACCAAATTCACCCTTTATTAAGATTTAAAATCCTTATTTAAATCTGAAACATCAATTTCAATCTCTATTTCAAAACTCCCATTTTATTTTCCTTCTAAAAAATCCCACATCTATATATTTGATATCTTAAAATACCCAAATATATTCAGCCAACCATAGCAATCAATAACATCAATTCCAATATAATCTATCACAGATTATCAAATAAAACATATCATCGAATATGAAAATAAATTCCAACATTTTGAGGAATACAGTTGGATCCCCCCAACCTGTTTCCCTGCATCCACAGATGTTAGAACAATATAAAAATACCAATTCCACTTCGAGGTGGAATATCGCGGTATATGGGGTTATATTCATATCATCCGCTATTATGCGGTGCATAGGGTCTCATCCGCTATATAATGCGGGAAATTAATCACTCCAATATATATATACTACTATATATAATATCAAATAATCAATTCAAACGATCAACCAATAATTTAAATTTAACTATTTAAATTTTATGGTATTCCGAAAGAGTGAGATTAACTCACCTTTGCTTTTAAATTTGAAATCCGATCCCATTCCAGCTTTGTTTTCATGATTTTTGACCTCGCTGCTTCTCCCTTGGCATCGACCTCGCCTGCACGAACTTCGAACCACTGCGCTAACAACGTTGAGCCACCAACCATCGGCCAGAGCTTCATGAGCCACAACACTCCATCCTCCATACGCACGCAAATGAGCCCTCCAGGATTCGATCTGCTTCCCCCTACGCGACCTCGCCTTCGAAATCAAAACCCAGATCGCGACAGCGATTCTCTTCCCCTCGCCTCGACCATGCCTCTACCATCAGCTCCCTACGCGCGCGGCAAGGCCGCCACTTGCATCACGTCACGCCATCGGCCCCACGAACGTGACTCGGTCCCGCTTCGATTGACATCCATCTTCCTTAACTTCGAACGAATCGAGTCTACGAGCAAGAGGATCGAAATCATGAACTCGATCTGCCTCTCCTTATATTTTTCGAATAGAGGGGAATTCGATTCGAACAGGTAGGGAAAGAAGGGAGGTAGCTGGGGAACTCGTGATTTAAACGAATGTTGTTTTATGCTCGGCCATTATATTTTCTTCCTAACAAAACCTACTATTATTTTTCTTTATTTGTCTAACGCGTGTCTTTAATTTTCAAAGTGTTGGAAGAGAGAAGAGACATGTAATTTGCCTTGTGAAAACAATATTATATTAAATATATATATATATATATATATATGTATATATATATATTATTTTTAAATTCAAATTTAAATTTAAATTGTCACAATTACGCAACTCACAATCTCGATCTCCTATTGAGGCGTGCCGCCAGGCGTTTATAATGTTATGCACCTATTCCAAACGCGATGGAAAAGGTTTCGAGTCCTAATTCGTTCGTATGGAGAAGATAGCTTTTTGGACCTTATTATTATATTGAATTTTCGATTTAAATTTCAGCGCGTTTACAATCCGTACGATCACACGACAACTCCGAATGCTATGGAAATTGAAATCCAATAATAATACACCATTACGGATCCAATGGAACTTGTTTCGTCGAATTCCGAGACTGTGCCTCAGAAGGCTATTTTTAAATATCGATTCAAACGATATAATTTCAAAACTGAACAAATCATCCTTAAATTAAATTTTAACACTTCTATTATCTTCAGTATTATTAATATGAATTTTCTAAGCCCTTAAAATATTTTTAACAAGCTCAAAATTCCAGATTTCATATTTTACCCAATTTCCAATAGTTTAATTCAAAATTAAATTATCTAATAAATGGTGATATTTGAAATTCAAGTTAGAATTTAACTTTCAAATATTTAAAAAATTAAATATTCAAATTTCAAATGTCCAAAATTCTGGGTCGTCACAGACTTGGACTTAAAAAATTTGAAAATAAAGTGAAGGCAACACTTACATCCTTCCAACCATCGCCCCGTAAAGTCGAGCGGACAACGAACGTAGAACCATTCATGCTTAAAGACACTAAGCTTGTTCCAAGCACCTGTCAGAACTTGACAGCTGGGTGCAGGCTCGAGGAAAGTATAAGAAAGGGTTCCTGTCCGTCACTTAAAATTGTAGATGAACCGAATGTCTTCAGGAGTTAGTGGACGGAAAAGAACATCCATAAATAGCAAGAAAGTGCCGTGAAGTAAAGCATATATGTTCGAGTGCAGCTAGGAAGGAGCTATACCCAGATAATGTAGCATCTCTCATATAAAAGAATTGAAGGGTGGTACACATCCGGCCTAGCACATAAATTTATTACAAGTCGTATACCCCTCCCTGGGGCAAGTGGGCCTTGTCATTCCTTAAAGGGACTAGAACATCTCCAAATGGGATCCCAGGTTTTGAGCATAGCCTACGGAGAGCGACCTCACAAATTCTGGAGGCTTGGGAGTCCACCCGGTCATCTAGAAATACAATACCTTTTAAAGTATCAGGGGCAGGATCTATCTCTTCCATAGGAAGGATGGGACGCAAGAGAAAAGGTCAATTAATGGGCCAGGACTCTCTGGTTACTCGGCTTGGTGTTCGGGAGTAATTTTACCAAATCCAGCCGTGGAGCTCGTTTTGGCACCTAGATTGTTATGCTGTGAAGGTTGACTGGAAGGCATTGCAGCTAAACGCCCTCAATCTCTAGAGCCCATATCAACTAAACTTAGTAGATAATCAATATTAGAGAAATCAGCATGTCCTCCCGTGCTAAGTGTAAACTAGTGTGATGTAGTGTTGTGTAGTGCAGAGATAAACAATTCAGAATTTAAAAGCAAAAATAGTGATGGGACTTTGGATTCTAACCAGAGTGACCGTCATTGCTGACCATCTCAACTGGCGTTTAAATTGATCGGTTGTGTAAGCTTTGGGATCAACCATTGGCATGTTAAAGTTTGAAGTTCATTGTTGAAATTTTTATGCTAAGTTACATTTCATATCTAAGTTCTAGAAATGTGATTATTTAATTTCAAGTTTAAAGTTGGATATGTATGTCCAGTAGTCTGTTATGGTCCATATGTCCAAGTTCGTTAAGGCGAGATTGGTTTTGATTGTTTGTACGAGTGTGTGTGTGTGTATATATATATATATATATATATATATTCATTCATTCAAGTTTGCAAGTTCAAGTCAATTAGAGCGATCCCTTTTCCCACATCTCAACATAGCCGATCCCCATGCTAAAGCCAACAACACCGATCACTCCTCAAACTTCCATAACCGATCCCTATGACATGCATCTGCACCGACCCCTATACTTAGCCTTTTTCACACTTCCCTCAAACATTTACTTTGATCCCTTAAGCAACACGCAAGACTGATCCCTCGCTTAACCCATACGCCTCGTCTTCCTCGATCGATAGCCAATCCCATTATCACTAAATATATCGATCTGTCTCCTCTCCATCTAACTGCAAAATTACAACTCCATACACACAAAACCTTAACCCATCCACCAACATGATTGAATCCATGGGCCTTGTCACAAAATTGGGACAAAGAGAATTTCAATTAAGAAAAAAAACCTACATATGTGTGTTAATGGCGATGGTAATATATGAATCGGGTTGGGTCTCGATTTGAATCAAAGGCTTGGTGATGAAGTCGAATTACAAGGAGCAATGAGTGGAACAATGGAGACGGTGATCGATTCAAAGGAAAGTTAGGTTCAGAGGTATGAAGGGAAGAGAAGGGTTTGGTTTTGATAAAAAGGAAGTAGGGTTCGGTTTAGAAAACAAACAAATGAAGTGAAGTGAGGGATGTAAATGTGAGGTGCTAGTTTATATATGGGATATAAGGGATCGACCTGTATTGTCTTCTCCACGAAGCCAAAATAGTGTAAAGTCTCTTCTATGAAAAAGGGATCGAATACGATCCCTATTCAAAGGAATCTATAGAGGAATCTATCCAATCCCTATTATTTTCAAAAAAAGACAAATACATATACACACACACACACACACACACACACATATATATATATATATATATATGTATGTATTTATGTATGTATCTATGTAAGTATGTATGTAAATGCAAGAGAATTGCATCTAAATCAATGAAAATTGGCATCGACCCGAAAATGTATGAACGTGGATGGGAGTCAATTATAAGAGACATATGCATGTATGTGCACGTGAAAATCCTAAACTATTCAATTTTTGAAATCGACAGAAATTGATTTCTGACCCGGGCTTTCAATGACAAAACCGGATCAGATAGCCAAGGCTACTAGCTTGGTAGAACCAGACATAGATAACAACTGATGGAATACAATCCAGAATTTATACCATCAGAAATCGACCAACGATCAGGGAAAGATACAACACTTTGAAATATAATTCAACGGGGAGATGGTAACTGTTCGGAAAATTGAATGGATTTCTTTCCGGCGACTCTAACTTGCTTCGATTCAAAGCACATCATGTTCAACACAAGACGTACTTTGGGGGCCAAGTGTTATCTGGCATTTTGACCTGGCAAAATCCGAACTAGCTGGGCAAGTTAGACTCGACTGCCATCAAGACTAGAAACCCAGAGTGATGATTGTAGGGTCTAGAAATCAGGTACAGATGATAACATGAAGCCGTGATCGAACAGAATCAAGAGATGCTATATAGAATGTTCTGAGCATGGAATGTATTCTAATCTGGAAAAGGATCGGATATGATCCCTCTCTACCAAAGGGATCGGATTACTTCAGCTAAACAGTGCAACTCAACAAAAAACGATTTATATCTCAAAATCCAAAAGTCCAATACACATGAAACTTTGGAAACAAGAAGAGGGGACCCTACAGAGTCCACCCTAGGGATCGCACCTCAAAAGGAACGAGTAAGAGAGATCGACCCTCTTCTCTCCTTTGGGATTGGCCAGAATTAGACTACACAACACATTGCAACAATGATCGATCGATAACTCAACATCTACAAGCCCGATTGACATAAAACATGGAAGCCAAGCATAATACAACAGGGAGAAGCTTCCATAGGGATCTCAGCCCCTAAATCTCCAACAATAGGGATCGGCCTCCATCCTTATTCCTTGGGATTTGGGTCATGCAATCCCTCCCGTGGGCCCCTACGGATCTGGAGAGCCTTCTGCCAAATTTTCAAGGAGATATTTCGCTGTCTTCCCCTATAAATACATACTTGATTGTTCATTTTCAAGATCTGGACGTTGTTTCTTGCTTTGTATTCTTTTGTAACTAAGGATTTTCATCCAATCTGTAACATCCCCTTACTTGGAGGCCCAAAACTAATAGCTACGGATGTTGCAGTCATCCATAGTTATTAATCCTCGGCGACCAAATACGGAAATCTTAGATACATTGATACACAGAAACACTTGAATATGGAAAAAATTTAAAACATCAAAAAAGATCACATTTCATTTCAAAACATTTCCAATCCATTACATAATCCCACGATCGTTAACCACGTTCAGAGAAAATATATTTATTACAACATACGCCAAGAGCGACATATGAAGATAGCCCCTTGGATGATTATAGTATATATAGGCAATTTAACAACTTTACCTTTACATCAACACAGCGGAATCAAAATAAAAGAGAACTCTAGATAGCTATGATGCCTCCTGCACATCTTTGGAAGCTTATTCGTCTAATGAGGTACATGAAAACCTCAACTCTCAAACTACTCAAAATCAATTAAGTACCCGAGAGTTTAAGGGGAAAACATAAACTTCGAGTCAGACATAAAGCCTAGTATGAATAATAATCAACCATCTCAAACCATTTAGATATCTAGTGAGACCACACCGCTTAGCAGAACGAGTTTTCCCCTCTCTAGTATCTTAAAACCTTTATAAAACCTTATACTGTGCTCCTGCATCCACAATGGTTAAAACGATTCAAAACAATATGATATGATGATATGCAAAACAAGTGGATCAATGCTGGATTACCCATCCCCATTCATTTAGGCTATATGTCTCAAGTATAGTTTTTAGGGTTACTATTAACCTATTAGTTTTCATGGACTGACTAATAACCGGTAAAATGATTATGAACTCCCTATCCAGTTACATAGTTTTCATGGGATCACTAAGAACCTATTGGTAGCTCCAATATCTTTACTCTTATCCTAGTTTTCATAGGCTGACTAGGAAATTATTGGTAACTCCGATATCTTTTCTTCTTATCGTAGTTTTCATGGGTTGACTAGGAACCTATTGACATTTGTCAATATCTTAATCCAGATATAGTTTTCATGGGTTCACTATAAACCTATTGGCCCCTGCCAATATCAAATCATAGTTTTCATGGGCTAACTATGAACCTGTCTTTCTGACATCTTCAATTAGACATAGTTTTGATGGGCTAACTATGAACCTATTGGCCCCTGCTAATATCTTTTCCAATACACAGTTTTTACAGGCTTACTAGGAACCTATTGGCCCCTACCAATATCTTCCTTTAATATTTTAGCATCATATATTCTGGTCTTCCTAACATTCTGGATGCAATTCTACTCATTCAGGAGTTAACTTAATTTATATTCACTGCTAGGTCAACCTAGCTGGTTATTCTGCACTTCCCCAAAATACAGTTATGGGTCCATTACAATGTGAATATGTACATATATGAAGAAGCAAACACGATAACTTGGTTAATCCCTTAAACATTTAATCAAAGAAAACTTCTTCAAAACTCCTTGCAAAACACTTTATTTATTTATGTCATGGTTTTCTTTTAAAATGAGATTGGGTTATTTGTTTTGAAAATTAAGGCTCTCGAAACCTTCAAAACCTTGCTTTGACCTCACTAGATAACCTCCTTCGAAAGCATATAAACCTCTTTTCAAAATATTAGGCCCTGCCTTTCGAAACACTTTAAAACTTCTCTTTCGAAACCTTTCAAATGTAATAAAGTACTACTTATTTACTCTTAGAATCATAGCTTTGAAACCTTTGAAAGTACCCCTTCCGAAACCTTTAGAAGTATCCCTTCTGAAACCATTGAAAGTCCCTCTTTTGAAACCATTGGGTTTATATTTAAAAATATCAATTTGTGTCAAAGTGAATATAAAAAAAAGTATCTCTTTGGAAACCATTCTTTATCATATAGAAGTATTGGGGAAAACTTGATGGCATTGGCACCATCCCTTTCGAAAGCTTCAAATCATTTAAGCAAAGCACTGAAGGTTAGCATCGAAACCCCTTTCGAAGCCATTGCCTTTGAAACCCATGAACCCTTTCGAATGCATTTAAGACGTGGCTTAGTATAAGTTTAAAACAAAAACTACCCTTCGAAAGCATTGATGACTTCAATACACTCGAAAGGCAAAAGAATGGCGGCTGGGTTTTGACCTAGTCGGAACCACTACTTTCGAAAGCATCATTTTTATAAGTAAAGAAACCCATCGAAAGCTTATACTTTAAAACATATGATGGCAACCCCTTCGAAAGCCTTTAGAAAACCTCTTTCGAAAACATACGCTTCGGCTCCTTCGAAACCTTTAATAAAACAAAGGCAGGTGCTTAACTTTTTAAAACAAACAAAAGGCATCGACCCCATTGGAAGCAATGCTTTCGATACCATGCCTTCCACCTTTCTCCAATCCACTACGTACCATTTAAGTGATACATTGTGTACTAGTTTCGGCCTGGATTAGTTTCGACTGAGATGGAGTAGAAGCATTGGAGTCAAAATGTGCCTCTAAATTGAGGCGGAACCCACTTTTCTGGGTAAACCTGATTTAATACCAATTAAAGCAAACACTTTCTAACTAACTTGCCCACGTGTATGCATGTGATTGGTTGCCTTAACTTTTCAAATTCTTTACCAAAATAATTGCCGCTTAATTTCAGATCTAAACCAAGGTTAATTTAGCAAATAAGCCCTTCCATTAAGCAAAACAAATATTGCAAATAAGTCCTTCATCTAAAATAATTTAATTTCCATAGCAATTCACTTAGGAAAAATCCTCAAAAATTATAGAATTTCACTTTAATTGTGTTATCTAACATATCGAAATTTCAGACCCAAATTCTCAATATAATTTCTTAAATACATTTCTAAACCCAATTAACCATATTTTCCTTTGAAAATTCATAATAATCTTTCCACGGCTTGAAAAAATATCGAAATTAAAACCCAACTCCAAAATCATGTTTTACATAACATAAAATTTTTCCATTGCATTCAAGAATCAATTTTAATCGGTATTGCCCTAAAACCGCATAAATCCTCATTTAAACAATCTTGTTTAAATCAAACAAATTATAATTCAAGCATATCATCATCCAAAACATCATAGAAACGTATTTAATCTTAAATCCGAAAACATATGTTCATAAAACAAAATAGAGATGGTATAAATTATTATTCGCCTTGATTAAGGTCAGAAGATTGGATTGAGATTGAGATTTATTCCCCTAACTTTAATCCTTAGTTTTACTTTGATTTCTCTTTTCTTCCTAGCAATGGCTGGTTCCTCCTTACGTTTGAGTTTTGTTTTTGAACGTGAAAGTGTAGGAATGGGAATATACAAGGGTAAGTGGTTATGTGTGGCTAATTCCCATTATGCACTTATGTAAATTAATTAACTAAAACCATTCTTAAGCCCATTTAATTAGTTAATTGAGCACGGCCTAAATTTTATTCAAATCTCAATCCCCTTATCACTTAACATTTACATTATTCTATTTAATTTATCTAATTAAATCTCCTGAATAATGTTATCAAAAATTAGGAGTTTTACACAATCCCTCTTGTCTCAGTTTACAAAGTGATCAATAAAGCAATCTCTTCAAAGTGGACGTAGGCAAACAACGCCGAACCACTATAAAATGTTGTGTCTCTGTTATTTACTTATTTCTTATTGCTTTATTGCTATATTCTCTCTGTTTAAATTTAATATTCTTCATTTATTTCTCTACTATAAATCTCTTGGGTGTTTGTGCTAATTTTTGGTTCAAACGTAGATATATACATACACACACAATTAAATGGTAGAATTATTTTTAAAAAAATTCTAAAATAAAAGAATATATATATATAATATGAAATGAAAACCAAAAAAAATTATTAATTTTTAAATAAATTTGTATATAAAATATATATAAACATATAATTATTTGTAATTATGTATATATTAATATAAATAACTATAATAAAAATTATATATTAACATATATTTGTTGTATGGTTCTCGGCTAGGTTTTTTTGGATTTTGGTATGTTTTATTATTAAATATTTATTAGTCATAAAACCACATGGAAAATTGATGGTAAAATAAAGTACAAATAAATAAAAAAAATTAAAATACATATTAATTAAAATATATTGCATATATAAATTTTTTTATTTATAAACATATGTATGCATATTTTTAACAGGAAATTATTGTCAACGACAAAATTTCTCAACGTTTTAGCCTCAAGGACAGACCTTCAGTATTTTAGCCTGAAGGACAACTTTCTTTAGGTAGCAGTTTTTAGTTATTGATAGCGGTTTTTAGGTATCAGTTTGTAGTTATCGGTAGCAGTTTTTAGGTATCAGTTTTTAGTTCGGTAGCAGTTTTGGAAGAATGTTTGTCCTTATGAATAATTTTAGAAGAATGTTTGTCCTTATGAATAATTTTTAGGAGAATGTTTGTCCTTGTGGTTAAAATATTGAGGTCGTGTCCTTATGGTTAAAAATATACAAATTTTTGTCCTTTAAATTAATTCTCCCTATTTTTAATTACATTATCAATTTTGAATTAAATAGTTGCATGTATACATTCAAAAAAATAATTTTTTTATTAACAAATACCTTTCTAACCTAAATAGAAAAGTTTTGAAACATATATTATGTTGTGCTAAACTTTTTAAATTAGATTGAGTATTTAAAATCAATTAATATTATTATTTTAATATCGATAATAATAATAATTTAATTTTATTCCAGGCCGAGAGCATGTACAAGAAAACATGTATAATTTTTTATATATATATTTATATATGCACTTATATAAACAACCATCAACATGTGACATTCCATCGATATACCGATTTATGATATATCCAACTAAGAAATATATGGAACAATGATCATATAGCCATTTATATATAATAGTAAGCTAAAAAGGTACATTTCACCAAAGCCCAAAGCTCATACATTGAAACGAAGAAATCAACTCTTTGAGTCCAATTCCAATTCTAAAGTTGTTAGCTCCCGAATTGCCTTCCCATCGACGATCGAATCGACTTTTAATTTGAAGTTTTGATGTTTGAATTTTGGAGCTATAGAGGGTGTGTAGCCAACTTTAAAGTGCAGTAAGGGTAGAGTGGAAAAGTGTTTCCAAAGTGCAGGTTAGAGGGAGTATATAAGAGACAGACTAGGGAGTGAATTAAGGATCAAGGTCCACTTATTTCTCTTACCATTTCTTTCACTTATGAATTTGAAATTTCTTCTTCTCTACCATCATATGGTTGGCCCCAAATGCTACCTTATAGCCGCCTAAACCAAGCCCCATTTGGGCCTCAAATGATGCCATTATATCTCTATTTAAATCCAATTTCAACACGTCTCGATATCGTATATCGATTAGTGTTTATATAACTATTAAATGCATGTTAATTAATATTGTTTAATTCAAATAAAATTAAAAAAATTAATTAATATTTCATGAATATTAATTAATTTAATTAATTTATAATAATTATAATTTAACTAAATCAGGTGGTAACAGAAGTATTCAATGTTTCAGTTATGTGACTCTTAAGTGTAAATTTGGTCAGTGATTAATATCAAACAATTTGAGTATTAACGTTCACACTTCACTTAGCCACTTGTGTGAAATTATGGCCAAATTATTATTTACTTGGTATCGGTAAAATCTAATTTTACTTTATTAAGCATTACCTAATAGTGATAATTATTTGCACCAATTCTCTTTTTTAAAACTCTATCACTTTGGGCTTATGGAATTTGGTAATGGTTAAAATCTCAATATCGTCCATATTTAACTCTGTAGTATAATCACAAAATCCTTGGTTCTATAATAACAATTACTATTAATCAAACTACATTGGCCAGAGATTTTGACTATGAGTTGACTATAGTTAACCGTGATACTAACCTCATATAACTAAGGAGATGAATCCTCTCCTGAATTGTGTTTCACTTCCGATACTTCAACTCTATCCAACTTTTGTCATTTGATTGAAGTCATTCCACGATTCAACTATAATCAAAGTGGAGGTTTCATAATATAGATCAATAATATTCTTAAGTCAAGTGAACTATGTAAATTAGTCACATTGATATTTTTGTTTGACCTTAGTTATATTGACCAACTGAAAACTATCGAGTGAGTCATTCCACAGTTACCTGATAACTATCAGTATGTAACCCTCTGGTGCCCCAGCAGTCATGAGTAATACACTACCCAACATTAAGAGAGCGTCACGTACTCTAGTCTCAATAGATGCATTGATATCCAGTATCGATACATCTTGACTAGGAATATTTAAAATGATGTGTTTATTATATAATGTAATGCACTACTCATGATTACAACTATTTGTAATTACTATCACAACTCACCATTTATGGATTTTCTATTAAATATATTTTAATTAAACATTTAATTATTCATAACACATTATAATAAATATATAACAGAAAGAAAACACCTTTTATTACGAATGAGAATTAATTACAGAGTGAATAATTTATAATAAATTATAGAATTACACCTAGGGCATACCCCTAACTCTATCATAGAAGATATGAGAATTTGGGACAAGAAACAATAATGGAGAGGGAATAGAAAAAGAAAAACATGAAGAAGAGGATGGAGAAGAATATAAGGGCGAAGAACATGAAGATGACAATGCTAGCAAGAACGAATCTTTTAGGGAGAGATCACCCGAAGGCGCTCTGGTCATCTCACCCCCCAAACTGAAATGACTCTTTACTAAGACCTCTCAACATGCATTTGAGCCACATACAGTCCCCATCAAAGAGTCAACTCCTCCAATAGGTGCATCTGATATCATCTTTGGCTCTCTTGGTGATCTGGGGAATTTATCAGACTTCCCATGTGGAGGGATGAACTTCGAAGACATATAAAACTCCAGTCCCCACAATTTTAACTTTCCTTCAGGCTATTTTATCTAGTCCGTCAAGGGTGAAGATACTACATCTTTATATCCCTTCAAACATGGTCCATAAGCTAGGAGGAAACACCAATACTTCACAAATTTCTAGGATCACAAGTATGACCACTCTACACTTGTTCTTAATTCAGTGATTTAATTCTAATACAATTCCTTTTCCTTTTTAGATACAATGAGAAAAAGTAGGTGAATGGATAGACATACAATGGGAAAAGTAGACAAATGGATAGACTTTGAGAAGGCACCAAATAGTACCAAATTCAAAGCATTGGCACCTAAAGGGCAGATCATAATCTTTTATACAAGGATTACAGGAAAGAAAGGAAGGCTAAGTCGATAAAAGATTCTCGGTAGAGATTAACTAAGATGGTTGCCGCGCAAAGGATTGGAAGTCTAGTCCTCAATGAGCAACTACGAAAGGCATACACTTACAGTGGAAACCTGGAAAAAGAAATCAAAGAACAGGAGGCTCAAAAGACCAAACTACAAATTGAGGTTAGTAAGCACAAAGTGGAGCTAAAGGACGAAAGCGAATTAAAGGAGCAAGCTCAGAAGTTATCCCAATCTGCAACATGCGAATCTCCTAATTTAAAGAAAGAATTTATGGATCTCAAGGATTAGATGGCCAAGGTCGAGGAAGACTCCAAAGCCACCCTCCTTGAATTCTTTGTTAATGCCATCGAAATGATGAATCTAAATGGCAGAGGGTGGCTATCAACTTATACTAATTGAGGTCTGGGAAGAAGTAGTCAGAAGAGCCATATAATGTAGAAATGATGTTGATAAAAAGAGGCTGAAGGAAGAGCTTCTTGACAAGGATGACCCGGTAGCCCTAGAGGGGGGCATGAAAATCAAAATAGAGGAGGCTGCAGTTGATAAATAGGTAGTAGTCGTAGCTCCTTGAATCATGCAGACGATGCCGCTCTTCTTCCTAAAGAGGATCAGCTACAAATCATCACTTCCACAATAATCGAACTTGAAATTTCCCTGACCAAAACACCTAAGCCCACATCTTCTGATATCACTGCCTTTGAAGGTACAATCAAGACATCCTCGCTTTCACTTCTCCACTGATTCCCTACTCACTGCCTCTATCTTCAAAAGCTCTCGAGAAAGGGGAAATCATCAAGTCTCCTTCAAAAGAGTCTCCATCTGATCAAGATATATCTCTCATTTCTCCGGTCTTCGAGAAGCTTTAGTTCTCTCCAAGAGACATCGATAACCACTATCGTTTTTTATCTTTACACTTACAGATCAACGACCAACATTACCACCTTTACCTCTTATCGTACATGACCCACACCCTAGCATTTAAACAACTGGGTCAACTATCGTCAGTACAATGATTTCTCCTCCTATGCCATCTACCAGCTCTATCTTAGACTCGATTTTGAGAAAATAAGGCCAAAGAATTTAGTGGATGTTGAAGTTTGTATTGACGACAAGGGGACCATAGTCAGTGCGAAAAGACTCGAATCCACTCTTATTGCGAAGAGGCTGGCAATTGATGCCAGTAAAATTAAAGTCAAGCTTGAACTAGGCATAGAGTACCTCCCTTATCTAAAAACTACATATCTTCCATGCCGAATGTTCATATCAAGCCTCATACAGGTCCAAGCAATTTATCTTATATTCCATCGATCCCCTTCCTCAAGATCACGCAATAACCCTTAGGTCGTGATACCAACGCTTCTAAAATTTCCTGGTGCTCCCGATATATCCTGGATCCCATCAACTGGATACCAAGGAAAAGACTTCCCTTTGGAGAAGATCTTCCTATAGAAAGAGAAAGAGGAAACACTCTAGAGGAAATGTCCTGCCAAGCAGTTGACGAAGGGTGACAAGCAAGGGATGAAGATGTAACTGATCGCCGCATCTTTTAGAAGACACTTCATTTTTGTCTTTCTGCATTTTTGTCTTTTGGCCTTTTCCATGTATATAGGTCATCATTGTGTGGGAGTTTCCCCTGCAACCCTTATACACAAAGATATGTAACTAAAAAGAATGTTTTTTTCCAACCTTTTTCTTATTTACATTATCGTATCTTTGATTTCTCTCACACATATACTTGCATGCATGTATAATATAATCGTATGTAAGTCAATAACTTATATATTACACCTACTAATATCTATGATCTATGCAATGCCATTATTTACTGTAACTCCGTACATATAAATAAATTTCTGCAATTGCACAACGTTATTCTGATAACTTGGTTTTTTTTATCACTGGCCAAACACAACTTGTTGGCTAAATAGAAATGTTTTTTATTAGCCAACTCCATTTGTATTCGGCTAAGCGTATTCCATTTAGCCATAAATGGAGTCATGCCTACAAAAGGTTTAATTCTACACTGGCTCCCATCTCCAGGAATCGATGTCTTAGGTTCTTTCCTCTGGGCACCCATCCTCAGCTCCACCTATCTTCGAAAGTTAATCAAAGATAAACCGTCAACTCATTTCGTTTATCATCGACCTAATGTATCTCTAATGGCCTTAAACTAAGACGTACTTATATATAAATATAGTTCTACACTGGTCCCTATCTTTGGAATCCGGTGTCTTAAACCCCTATCTTCCGCATTAACCCTTGAGATTGCCTGTCTTTGGAAATTGGTCAATGATATGATGTGTATGGAAAAATCTTCGAATAAACCCTAATTCGATTATACCCCAACAACATGATCATGAATTGAAAGAGTTCATCAGTACCTATCTCTGAGTACTTAGATATCTAATTTTTTCAAACACAAAATGTCCAACTGTGTCGTTGATCACGTAGCACAAATTCAAACTTTAAGAATATGGTTCCATGGATTCAAAAAGCTAACTTTATTTATGAACGGAAAGATAACAATCAATTCCTTCTTACACCACACCCTAGTGAACATGATATTTTATTTGCAAAGATAAATTCAAGTTAAATAGCATCATAAATGCAGTTATTCCATTCCCGCAAAATTGAGATCTTATCAAAAGTTGCTTTAACCATTTATTTATGTTCCTTTCGCCTAAGACCCTTTGTGATGGTCGTTAATCCTTTTCTTGCTATTTCCTTAGGTGTTTTGAAGGCCACAACAGGCACTGATTTAGAGGAGATGCTTGAAAATTAAAGAAAATTCCACTGGAGTTAAGGGAAGTCCCCCATCTAGTGAGGAATGAGACTTTGAGGCAATATGGGCTATCGAAAGAGGGGCGTTCCACTGGGAAAGTGAAAGCCCTTTCAACACAAAGACCTATAGAGAATGGGATGTGGAAAAAGCTTCTAAGGCTGGTGAGACAAGTAAGGGACAACCTTCTCACTGTCCAGTTCATAGCTCTAACTTGTCCTCGGCTCCACCAGGCACTGAGATTGTAGTAGACATAGATGTTGTGGAGTCGAAGATAGAGTCTTTCTAGCTTCAACCTCATGTTGTTGGTTGTCTGAAGTCCATCGTGGATTGGGAAGATAATGGTACTAAGAGTAGAACTACAAGGAGGAGAGCTCGCATCCCATGATAGTGAGGCCACCGCCTTCGACAAAAGCGAAGTCCATTCTCTCGGACTAATTGGCATTGATCCACTATCTGACCTTGATTTTGAGGAGGCACTGCACAAAACCCTTAGGTCGAAGAGTCGGGAGAAGTTTGTTCCTAGGACATCACTATTTTCTATTATTTACAAGACCCGAAGTTAGGGACTGACTATGGGGAATCTTCATTACTAGCAGAGATCCAACAACGATTGGAAATACATAACGACCCTAAGGGTTCGTTTAAATGCTACACATATTTCACATGCACCCATTTTATCGATGTTGCGCTGATGGACTTCCCTCATCATGGTATGGTTCTAATAGCTGATTCTTATATTCTTTGTAAGGAGTATGAACTTGAGAAGGACTAAACTCTAGTTGAAGTTTAAGCAACTAAGATGGGATGACCCTCCGGAGGAGGTTAAGAAAGCGGCATCTTCTTTTGGTCCAAGACACAATGTAAGGCAACTTGAGACAAAGCTTAAGTCGGGGGAGAGGTTATCCTACCATCCATCTAAGATGGAGCAGTTCTCAGAAAAGATCTCGCTCCCTAGACAAATAAAGTCTCGAACACCCCCCTCCATCCAAGTCACCAAAGCAACATCTTTCACACTTTCAAAGTCACAAACATCACAGTGGTAGGAGAGAACATATAAGAAAGGCGTGCCATAAATCCTAAGCAAACATCTAGTTCAGGAGTTATTTCTAAAGGTCAACCTAATGGGAAGGAGAAGGAAAAGGCTGACATCATTAATAACCCTAGCGATCCCAAATATGATGAATTCCAACAGCTTTACTAGCCTAGGGATCCCTTAGCTCGATTGCTTACTAGTGCTCCCCTTCCTCCTTTAATGATGTCATTAACCACTTAGAGGATAGGCTTAGTGGTATGAAGGTGTAATTTGAATTCCACGCCAAGGTGATACAAGCAAGGAAGGAGATTGGTCAATAGAATGTTGATAAAAACTGATAATTTTTTAGCTTTAAAAAGATTTGCATGAAAAGGATAAGGATCAGTGGAAGATTGTAGATGCACTCAAGAGGGTGTGGACTGAAGAATTTGAAATGCTCAAAAGCACCTACTTCTATGAAATGAAAAAGCTAAAGAAGGACCAGGCCATTGACTTCAAGGAGCTAAGGAGTGAATACAACTCTAGGGCTAAAGAGCTATATAAGGATTATAAGAATACAAAGGCCAAATACACGAAGAGGTTGGATGAAATCAAGCCACGGTTGACCGGGCAGAGGTTAGGTACTTAGAGTTATGTAAGATGGTCGAGGAGTGGAAGAGGGAAAGGGCCTCCCTTGGAGCAAGGATTGACACCGTGTCTGCTAAGAAGGAAGCCGAGGCGAAAACTGCTAAAATAATTTAGGCTGAAAATGAAGATCTGAATAGCTAACTGGACCAGTTTAAGGAGCTTCTGGAATAGGTATGCTTCCGGATGT
This sequence comes from Allium fistulosum, assembly GCA_030737815.1. Classification (NCBI taxonomy): domain Eukaryota; kingdom Viridiplantae; phylum Streptophyta; class Magnoliopsida; order Asparagales; family Amaryllidaceae; genus Allium; species Allium fistulosum. The sequence continues at coordinate 1,361,629,006 of CM060903.1, read as the reverse complement.
ATATGGGAGGGAATCTAAAGTGGATAGATGATTATCTGGAAGTTATGGCCTTCATTCACCAAAGGCTCATATGGGAGGCTAAAGAGGCAAGTAAACAAGGAGGACCACCTTCTAGCCTAGAAACCATAGAAGACCGAATCACCAAGGAAGAGATAGACGCCATACACCTAGGCTACCTTTAATTTGCTGCTAATAAGGAGGCCTATAGAAAATAGGAGGGTGAAGATGCTAAGAAAGGCGGTGGTTCTACTTCCATAGCTGATATTCAAGGTTAGACTTCTAAACTAGTTATCTATGCTCATATGCATATTGTTCTGCTGATCGTTTATCAGTTTACCTCATATACTACCATCCAGAGCCAGCCCTAGGACGATGCTCTGCCTGCTCTTAAAGAAGGTATGATTCTTTTATACAGTCCATGAGTCACTATTCAGTACATTTGAGTTTATTTGGGTAATTCCATGCCTAATAGTCCCCCTTATTTTCATGTAGGTGATACGGAATATGACAGACCCATCTGGAGCAATGATGGCTGCAAAAGCTTCAATATCAAAGCCCATGCCCCCAGGCCCATCAGACCATATAGCAGAAGGAGATCACGAGGAAATGATTGATGTTTTAAAGGATGACCCAGAGGTTGAGATCTTAGGCTATAAGGAAGGGAATGAGGATTTGGGTAGAGATGAGGCTCTTAGGGCAAGTTAATGGCCTAGTTCTGAGTAGAGATGGCCAAGGTCAAGCCCGACACAGCGAAATACCTTAAACTAATAAATAATTAACAAATCAAGCTTGATGCTGCTACTCGATCTAAAGCCAAGAATGACAAGTAAGAAAAGAAACCCACTTGACCCAAGCCACATGCGAAGAGCCATTAGTCCAAGTCCAAATGATGGCCGCATTTCTTTTGATAGAAATTATTTATGCCTATCACACATTTTTTTATACTTGACATTTTGATTGCACATCCCCAATTTTGATAGCTGTTATAAGGGTGTGTGGGTATTAATTTTTGATGGTAGTAACTTTTAGATGTAGGCATTTGATTGCACCGCGAAGGTATGATATTGAGATCTGTTCATAATCTATCTACCTATTATTTTCTAGTATTTTTTCTTGATTGTTCATATGAATATAGGTATATATTATATGTGTCCTATATAGAATTTCTTAGGAGCGACAATTTCCCGACCGCTACTTGAGATTTCGAGGGTCAATTGCCTAGTGAACTACCTAATCGGTGGCCATAACCTAACCACATGCAAGTTTGGTTCATCACTATCGACTAACGTTTTTGGGCCGATCGTCAAGGGTGAACTGCTCACTCCTTAGTTATGTCCTGATCACAAATAAGTTCGGTCCACCATTGCCTGCCAAAGTTCTTGGTTGATCATCAATGGTGAAATATCTAGTCGGTAGTCGTGTCTCGACCATGGGTAAGTCTAGTCCACCATCGTCTACTAAGGTTTTTGGTTCGATCGTTAATGGTGAATCACCAAATCAGCGGTCATGTCCTAACCACATGTTTGTCCGATCCACCATTGTCGGCCAAGGTTTTTCGGTCAATCATCAATAGTGAACTACCCAATCGATTGTCTTGTCCTGACCACCAGTAATTACAGTCCACCATTGTGGCTAAGATTTTTGGGTTGATCATCGATGGTGAACTGCTTAGTCGGTGGTCATGTCCTGACCATGGGTTAGTTTGGTCCACCATTGCCGACCAAGTTTTTGAGGGCAGAATTGATACTACTCGGCTTGGTTTGCCTTTGAGCGTAAGGGAATTCAGCTCGTGAAGTCATAACCACTTTGTCAGCATGGGCATCAAGCCTCGTATGGACAAAGCGAGTCTGGTTGCTTAGTTCTACCTGTATCATCTGTATAAGGGAGTTGGTAAAGCCAAAGCGGCTGATAACTCCCTATTTATTGATCTAGGTGTTCACAATGGTCCAAGCATAATGAAAGAAACCTGATACAATAAGAGTTTAAGGAACACACATTTTATTAATGGTCATTTGATAATTGCCTTTGTTACAAAATAACAATACTTGAATAAATTACAAAAAAGACAATAAGGATTAGGTAAAATAACGACGAACGTTTAGTGCTTCCTAGGATTTCTTGAATATAGCCACATCCACTATGCTAAGGATATAGGCTCCATTGCCTAGATTTTTCTGAATGATGTATGGTCCTTACCAGATTAAGTCGAGTACCCTCGGTCTAAGAAATATTCACTTCAATACTGAGTCCTCTTCCTCAAGTGGGTGGTGTTTGACCTTGGAGTTATACTGTCTAGCTACCCTTTTCTTATGTATCATAGATTTCAAAGTAGCTTCATCATGTTTCTCGTCGATCAAATCCATAGACATTTCAGCAGCTCCTCATTCTCATCCACATCATAGCAAATTCGTTGGTGGATGGTGCCTTGGTCTCAACAGGTGGCATGGCCGCTGACCCATAGGCGAAGGAAAAAGTGGTATGTCTTATTTTAGTCTATTGGGAAGTTTGATAAGCCCATAGCACCAAAGGGAGTTCATCCAGCCATGCTACCTTCGCCTTCTCTAGCAGCTTCTTTATGAGAGTCTTAAGAACCTTATTGACCGCTTTCACCTGTCTATAAGTCTGAGGGTATGTCATTGTGGAAAAACTTGTCTTTACCCATGCAGTTGGATGAAGTTGGTAAACTCTTCATCGTCAAACCATTATACATTATCCGGGATAATCTAAAGTGGGGCTCCATACCTACATATTATATTCTTGACCAAAAAGTTTATGACCCTGGCATAAGACACCTTAGTAAGTGGTTTTGCTTCAAACCACTTAGTAAATTAGTGTACCGCCACTATGGCATACTTAGCTCCATCCCTAGCCATGGGAAGTTCCCTAATCGGATCGATCCCCCAATTTTCAAAAGGCTAAGAGCTAACAATGTGTGTCAGCTCAATTGGGGGAAACCTTGGGATTTTCACGCACTGGTCGCATTTCTTTATATTTCATCACATCAAGATGTAATGTTGACCAGAATTATCCATGTCATAACATATTTTTTTGCTAAAGTTTCCTTCCTAGTGTGGTCTTTACAACTTTCACGATATATAATATCTAACACCTTTTAGTCTTCCCTTTCGGCAATACATCTTAATAAAGGGTTAAAGAATCCTCTCTGATATAGCATGCCATCCTGAAAAACGAAGTGAGGTGCCTTACGCAAAACCTTCTTAGCTTTGGTTCTGTGCTTGGCGGGACTCCCTCACTTAGATACTTTATGATCGAGGTCATCCAAGTTTCCTATCCATCAATAGTTGAAACTATGTTCACCTCCTTAAAGTTAGGGCTTGGTAGGGTCATCACCGGTATTCAGCCTAATAGTGGCCCACTTCCCAAACTTGCCAATTTTGCTAACTCACTCGCATCATGATTTTCTTCCCTTGAAACATGCTTAATCACATAATGCTCCACCTCATTAAGTAATGCCTTCGCCTTTTTTAGATAAGATCTCAAGCATTCTCATTTGGCATGGAATTCTCCAAATACTTGGTTTACAATCAGTTAAGAATCATTATGCACGCACAAGGATCTAATTCCCAATTCCTTTGATATTTCCAACCCAGTTATCAGTGCTTCATACTCGGCCTCATTGTTTGTTGCCTTGAACTCCATTCGTTCCGTGTGGCTCAGCTTCTCTCTTGCATATGTAATCAAGACTACTTCAGCGCTAGAGTTATGCTCATTCGACCCTCAATCAACATACACCCTCCACTTAAGACCCTCCTCTTCTCGAGACCTTATTTCATCCTCTCGGTTGTTGAATTCTACGATAAAGTCTGCTAAGGCCTACCCTTTGATTTTCATTCAAGGATGGTAGGTATTCTCATACTGGCTCAGTTCGATACTCCACTTTGTCAACCTTCCTAAAGTGTCAGGTCGATGCAAGGCATGCCTTAATGGTTGATCTGTCAATACTCAAATATAATAAGACTAGAAATAATGCATTAGCTTTCGGGATCCTATCAGTAAGTTGTAAGCCAACTTGTCCAACTAGTAATATCTAGACTATGTTCCGATGAAACGTTTGGTCACATAATACACCGACTGTTGCACCCGGTCTTCTTTCCAAACTAGTGCTGCACTCAAGGCATGTGTTGACACTACTAAGTATAAGTATAGATCTTCCCCTTCTACTAGCTTGGAAAGAATTGGCGGCTTCTGCAAGTGTTCTTGTAAGTCAAGAAATGCAGCCTGGCACTCTTCCATCCAAGTAAACTTTCTTTTCTCCTTGTTTAATGCTTAAAAAAATGGAACACACTTATTAGTTGCTTTAGATATGAACCTGCTCAATACCGCTACTTTTCCATTCAAACTTTGCATCTCATGTCCTGTTTGGGATCTTGATGCCTTTTAAAGCTTGGACTTGCTTTGATTTAGCTTTGATTCCTTCTGCATGTATGATAAATGCCATGAATTTCCAGGAGAAAACTCCAAAGGAACACTTTAGCAGATTCAGCATCATTCCAAACTCCTATAAAACTTAGAACATCTCATCTAGGTATCCTTGGGCTTCTTAGATTTTACTAACATGTCATCAACATAGACTTCCATGGTTTTTCCAATTTGGTTAGCAAACATTTTATTAAAGAAGCGCTGACATGTTGCTCCAACATTATTAACCCTAAATGGCATAATTTTATAGCAAAAGAGTCCCAAGTTACTAATGAAGATAGTGTGTTCCTGATCTAGGTTGTACATTGCGCTTTGATTGTAACTAAAGTATGCATCCATATATGATAAGAGCTAATGTTATGCAGTTCCATCTACCAGTTGATCAATCCTTAAAAGCAGGAAATGATCTTTAGGGCGTGCATTGTTTAGATTGGAAAGTCAATGCATGCTCACCACTTCCCATTTGGATTCGTCACCAATACAAAGTTAATTATCCATTCTAGGTAGAGGGACTCTCTAATGAATCCATTTTACAGTAAAGTTTCTACCTACTTATTGAAGGCTACCGATCGCTCGAGGCCCATAATCCTTTTTGCTTTTGTTTCACCAAGGTCTTTCTTGGATCCACAGGGGATATTCCGCACATGTCCGCATGAGACTAAGAAAATACATCCTGATTATCTTGTAAGAATCCTATCAACTATATCTTCAGATCTTATTCCAATCGGGATACGATCTTCATTAACCCAGTCGACTCATCATCATCTACTTCTACAAAATCTACTGCATCTCCAGGCTCTACTACAGCCATCCTCTTCGTCTCTCGAGGCAACTCCATTAAAAAGATCACTTGTAAACGCAAGTGGATGGGCTTGCTTTTATTTCTATGCGGTTGATTTTTAGCGTCGAGGGTGACCCCCTACATTCTTCTCTTTTTCCAGATGTTTATTTTCTCAAAACTCTAATGTGTAACATTCCCTAGCAGCATATTAGTCTCCTTCTACTGACCTTACTCATTGAGCCATTGGGAACTTCATAGTCAAACACTACTGGGCTACAATTGCACGAAAGTCCAATAAGGCATCGCCTTATGAAAGGATTGTCGTTGAGAATCCATCCACCAAAACAAAAGTTTTCTTTCATATGGATGATCGGTGATGGCTTCCTAGCTCGATAAACTTCCCTAAGGGAATCTTTCCTTCTCCAACAAAGCCATGCAGCTACTTGTTACATAACATCACATCTTTCATGGACAACCACATTTTGTCCAATGCATCTTTAAATAGGATGCTAACCGAGCTTCTATAGTCTACCAGGATCTGATGCACTTCCACTAGTCCAAGCATTGCTGATATTATCATTGGGTATGTGTATGAATAATGCTTTCCATCCAAATCATTGTAGTTAAAAGTTATCCTGACCTGTTCCAGACGAGTATTTTTGGCCCCACGCTCCTTGTTTATATAGTACATAAACAATCCCCATTTTTTAATGATGTAGCGTACCTTTCCATCTCAGCCCAACTAATGTCTGTTATATGAGGTCCTCTCATAATGATATTAATTACCAATCTCCATCCTTTGTGCAATTAGCACTGGTTCCCTCTCCCTCATTTCCTTGTAAGGGCTGCTTAGGTGGTTGTCAAATAGGAACGGGGGAGCATTAGGATTTTTAACGTACCTTTCTAGCATTTTCTGTCTAATATATTCTTTAATAATATCTCATAAAATGATGGCATTTATTTGTGGCATGTCCATGGGATTAATGAAATTGGAAATACTTCCTGAGTTTAGTTTCACTCCGATCTCCTTCTCGGTTGAGGCCTATTGTACTTAAGTTCTGCTTGCATCGCAAGGTAGATGTTTTCTAAAGTATCGTTCAGGACCATGTAAGCATCGAACCATGGTCCAGGTCTGAATCTCTTCTGTTCTACCTTCTTTCCACTCGACCACTTTTGTTATCGTACTTCTTCATTTTGGTGAAGCTATTTCCATCTCCCTTTACCATAGCTTTTACACTGCTAGATGCCTCCATTGATTTCACGGCTGCTCCCGTGTTCCACCCAGTTGCGGCCTCTTCCAACTTAATACACCTAGCTGCCTCATAGAAAAACTCCTGTAATGTGGTCTATTTTTACTTAGTTAATCTTCTGGTCGGCTTCGTGTTTAGGTGTACTGCATGGCACAATGTTATCAAATTTAGTCGCTTATCTACATTCCATAACCTTACCATAGCTGCATTGAAGTGAGTTAAATATTGCCACAATGGTTCATCTTTCCTTTATTTTACATCAGACAATGAATATGAGTCATTTAGCTGCTCAACAGATACTAAGAACTAGCTGATAAAATTTTCTTATAACATTGCCCATGAGTGGATTGAGTAGGAGGTATGCGCAAAATCACATTGTGGCCAAATTTTCCAGGAACAGAGGAAAACACATACATAGGACTTCCTCGTGGCCCCACGCATAAGCATATGCTGAGTAATAGTTGTGCATACAGTACTAGAACGGTCAAACCTTTATAAGGATCTATGGTAGGCATTTCGAAGTCCTTAGGATTCCGAGCAGTTTCTATTTCCAAGGAAAAGGGGCTACCAACCGTCGCTACGATGCCTCGTTCCACTTGCTCACGCCGAACATATTTCCTAATGATTTGCATCATTCCGTCTTCCGGCTCAAGTGAAAGTCAAGTTTGGGCCAACCTTCAACTTCGGGGTAAATGGACCCTTTCGCCTCCTTTATAAGGACTTGACATGTGATCCGAACTTGATCTTGGCTTCAGGGCCATTTTCGATGGTCGACATGGTCGGATTGCCTTCCATCTATGGCCACTTCGACCAATTCAGGAGAGCATTGCCTGGAGCAAGGGGGTTAGCCATAGCTGGCCTAGCTCAATGTCTCCCCTGGTTGGTTTGATGCCAAACCGATCCATGGGCTTAGCTTTTGGATGGATCCTTACTTACTTAGTCCATTTCCTCAGCCTTTCCTCCCCTTGTTCTTCGGTTCTCCCAGTAAAATATGCAGTTAGAATGCGACCTCCTTCACCTTGTGGATCCCCGGACTGTGGTCATCCTTGCGCTTCAGTGTTGTGTCCAGCGGTTTGTGTCTACTCCAAGCGTGTCATGATTTGATCCACAATAGCTTGCTGCTGGATAGCAAAACAATTATTGAGCTCCTCCATAACTATATCGAGGTCACCTCTGGTGTCGGTGTCTAGGGTTGGAGTGTTGGATGAATGGTTATCCTGATCAGTAACTATTTATTTAAGCACGTTGATATTTCTTGCATTTCTAATGGTGGTACCAACTCTAGTCTTTGGTATTGGAGGCAAGCTAAGATTCTCAGTTCTCAATGAAAACATCAAAAATATTTGCACTAAAAACGAGTAATCACCGCCAATCGATTTATCTTGGAGTTGTGTATACATATTGTATACCACCACTATAAAGTGTACGGTTGATTGTTGTTTAGAAGAGCATATAATAAACAGAGAAGTAAAATGTGATAAAATAAAGTATACAAATATTTATAGTGGTTCGAGCAGAACATGCCTACATCCACTATTCATTCTCATTTCTTTCCCTATAGATCAGTTATACAATGATTACAATGCAAAAATACAATGATCAGAAGTAGGATATAAATTCCCAAGTTCTGTTCAGCACTCTCTACGGTGGTACTTTGATGTTCCAAAGTTGTCCGCCACCGCTATTGGAAGCTTGGATATTTATAGGAGTGAAGATATAGGGGGTTAGGGTGATAAAATAGGTAGTTTCTTTCTTTACCATAATTGGTTCGGTTATTTCTATATATACAATGTATGATCCAAAATTTCCATATATATAAGATAGCATTTCCATAAATGCTCTATTTGGTTCGGTGGAAGGTAGATGGTTCGGTAAGCAGACTAAGCCGCATTATTGGCTATATTCAGATTTCAGCACCCTTGTTTCGATAATTCTCTAAGCGCCGAACAAACAATCATGTCCGATAGTTTTAATATTGGACAAGGAATCTTATCGGGTGTTCCTACTACTGAACAGATTTTTCTGTATCGTAGTTAGACCACCGGACATGAAATTCTGTCTGGTAGTATGACTGCCGAACATATGAGTATGAAGTGATTTTCTTTGCCTTCTCTTACGTCTCCGCTTGTCTTACTTCATGAGCTTCCAACCTTCTTGTTTAGGACACTTGAATATACCACGCTTCTTGTGCTATGTTCACTTTAGCTCCTCTTATCTCTTGCTTGAACATTCTATGGACGAAAACGCCCACAACATTATGTATATGTGTGTGTATGTAAGTATGCGTGTATGTACACACATATAAATATATAATATACAGTACATTACAAATAATTATGAAGAATAAGTTTTCAAAACTAAAAAATAGAATTTAAAAGTTGAATAGTATCTTAAGCAAAAAAATCAAATAAGATAATATTAATCTGAAATGGAAGATAAAGAAATAGAGATAAGTTTAAGTTTAAGTTTCATTGTCTGACTTTTCAGGCTGCTCCATATTCCAGCAAACATAGAGTGGATTTCAAACTCAGTCTGTCCTTGTCTGTTACCATAAAACTTCTCCATTCAACGTACACTAAGTTGTACGTATTTATAAAATTACGAGTTTTAGTTTTAACAAGTAACCGTGATTCTTAATTAGTTGAGATGCTGTAACATGCTGCACGTTAGATTGCTTCGAAAGGAACATAAGCTTTGACTTAATAATACAAAACGGATATCATAATTTATGATGCATTATTATGTCTTTTTTATGTTAAATTAAAAAGTAAACTATACATGAATTCATTATTAAATTAGAATATTTCCTTCATTCCTTCTTACCTTTCAAGTTGAACTGGCTATCGTTATTTTAATACATGATTGGAATTTCGAAGCTATTGTGAGCTAATAAAAACAAGGGATAGAGTTTAAGGCTTTTAAATACAACCCCCCTAAGACAAGTTTTTATGTCCAGAGTGTGAATTTTTTTGTCTCAAGTTAAAGTTGGTAGCTTTCCTTGACAATCTAGAGAGTTAATATAGTACATACATTTGCTTTGATTACTGCATGGCTTGAAATAAAATGCATTTCTAACATTTTTTGAGATGGAGGGTGTGTATAATTAATAAATACTACTACCTGTGTAATTTTACCAAACAGTTTTGAGCAGATATTGATTAGATTTAGAGGTGGATTGGATGAATGGTCACCTACGAACAATAATGATATTATTATAAACAGAAATACAACGAACCGCACGACGAAGTAAATTTGACATTGATTATTTTACTGCATTTGGGTAAGGAAAGGGACTGAACAATAGATAAAGCTAGCTGACCATAACGTTTGACATTTGTACACCTATCGACGTACGTATGCCTAGGAAAACTTGTACGAACGGACATGGTACTCATATGTCATCCAGAGTCTGCTTATTCTTCTAAGTTTTTTGTTTTCTTCTGCCACTTATCGCACTTATGTGTGTCGACCAGTATTGAAAAATTCCAATTCTATGATATATACACCCCACTCTTTTTTTTATGGTTTTAGCATGTGCTTTGGACAATAGGTCTATGTTACGGGTTTAACAAAAAATAAATTATTTTTGTTTATACATAAATCAAGTTCATGCTCTTTCAATTTCTTCATTTTGTAAAATAATTATAACCCGACTTTTGTTTGTATTTCAACAAACAATGTTTACATAGAGAATGACAAAATGGTACTAAAGATTAAAGTGGCTTTCTATTTATTTTCTGGGAATACAAACCCTCCACCACTATAAGTATAACTATGGATTGCAGCAAGGAGCTTCCGAATCCCAAACGAAAGGGAAACCTAGCCGATACCAGAAGAATCCATAACGAGGATGATTAGATCCAACATATCCTTGACCGGTATTGTAATATCCCGTAATTTTACGAAATTAGATAATTTAATTAAATGGGCAAAATCATAATTTCACATAAAGGGCAAAATAATACATTTATACATGATTAGGAATTAGGCTTCGGAATCAATTTCATTACATCTGAAATGCTGTTTATAGTCAGAAAACATATATAACTTGCTGAATTTGGTTTAACGGGTAAGAAATCAAAAGAAGTCAAATTCAATGTTATTTTAGTAATACATTAATTTCAAGATTTTAGTCTAGATATTTGCTTAAGAAATCTTGCCTCCACTTCTGAAACCCTAATCCCCAAATCAATTATAACTTTCCAAATTAAACTCAAATTAAACAATTTTATATTGGAATCGATCACTGCGAACAACGCTAAGGAAATAAATCGAAGCTATCAAGAAATCTGCAATTAGTAGGCATGGAAATTCTAGACAGCAAATGAGAGAAATTATTTACATCAAATCAGAGAGGAGGCACGACTAATCGGTGAGTGAGATTTATGATATTTCTGTATATATTGATAAAACGTAGTAATTCACCCCTTATGATCTGGAACCAAATTTATAATTAAATGATGTAATTAATAACTAAAAACTGATATATTTTTATACACCTGATTAGGATTTAGTACATCATGGCTAGATGTTTAGAAATATAATTTTTATCGATTGTGGTTGGAAAAATTAATCTCTCTTTAATTAAAAAGAGTGATATGATTCCAACCTTCATATGGTACCAAGCCGTTAATGGTAATTATAAATTAAATCTCAATTTTCTTCTTTGATAGCCTCCTCTCATTTCTTTTCCTCCTCTCCTCATCCTCTTCCCCCCACCCTCACCCACCCCACCCCCCAAATCCTAAACCTCATCGCTTCCTCCTCCCCCGCCACGTCCTTAACCCTTAACGCAGTTCTCTATCGATTCCATCGACTCCCATAATTTCTAGCATTGGATTTCCAGTAGATCGCTCGGGGTGGGTGTCTCTTTGGCGAACCCCATGCGGGATGAAGCCTCTACAACCTACGTTCGTACATCTCCTTCTTCACTTCGGCGGTCCTATGCGAAAGTTGTCAAGGCCTCTTTCTATCGATCCTCCACAATTTTATCATGCCGCGTGCACCTACCTTTAGAAAGTTTCAAATTCAAATTCTTTGACAACGGCCAGATTCAAAAAAAGTGGTCATGTGGTAGCTTTCTTGTCTAAAATTAGGACAGAGAAGAGATGCTTCAGTTGTGGGTCTAAGGGACACATGGCGAGATCCTACATAAATGCAATTCTTTGCTTCTGCTGTAGAAAATTTGGTTATTAGTCATCAAAATGCATTAAATTTGAGCAGAATGGAAAGATGTATTTTGTCAGAAGCACATGCGAAGTCGTTTCGACTATCAGTAAAGATGGTCCTGCCATTTCTACCCATGTGTCCCATCCTGCCCAACATGACAGTTATCTGCCTTTAAATGTTACTGCTCATGACCACTTTTTAGCTTTACTTCCTCCAATGGATTCCTATGGTGATTCCATGCATGCAGATAAATCTAAACTCGTTAACGCTCAATATCACGTGATCTTTTCGGTTGTTAGTGGGCTCTAGTCGATGGACGTCCTGTGTCGGTGTTTGGACTTCCATTTCAGGAGGAGTGGCTGATGGATTACGCTTCACTACAACCCCTCTTTTTTGGTCAGATTTCCTGATATGCGGCTTCTTGGAGTCGTGATAAAGAAATGATTTTTCCATAAATACAATGGAACTATGTTGGCCTGGCAATGGTTGTTGAGTCGTGAAAGCTATCGTCGTGAATTTTTTAAACCCTCATGGATTCACATTTATGGTCTACCGTCGTTTCTAAGGGACGACGTTGAGCTACGATCCATTCCATTTCCAATGGGGGACTTTATTACAGCCGACCATTGCGAATGGGCCTCTACCGACAATAGATTCACCTTCGTCGGAATTAGGTTAGACAAGACAGCTGTGGTTCCAGGTTTGCTCGTTACAGGTGCTTTTGGCCATAACTTCAGGATTGGAAATGATCATTGGATACATCGTCATCCACTAATTGAGCCATCATACATCATACTAGGCGAGGCAGACTATATCAAATTCTGGACCGAGAAGTCTGTCTATCTATTTAGCGATGAAGGTCTGAAAACATGATTAGGTATGTCATCTCCTCCTCTAAGCTTTGCAAATGATTTTATGTTGGATGAAGCCGTGATCTAGACCAAGAGAGGAAATTTCTGCTGGGAAGGAAATAGTGACAATTTCTTCTTCAGAAGATAACAAATATCATTAATTGCCTACTGACGTGCCAGGACCGTCTTCTTGGTGGCCCCCAATTCAACTAGACCAACCTCTTATACCCTTAGCGGACAGGAAACTCTACCTCAAGTAAGATATGGATTTGGATTATCAGATGAACTTGGGTCTGGGTGCAATGCATACCAATGAGCAACTGGAGACTGACTTACACCTTTTCAACATGCCTCCTCCAGCCCCAGTTGTTCTATCTCCTATGTTCAATTTATAGAAGCGGTCGTTTACTTTCCTAGTCTAGAGGTCACCCGCTCAAGGGTAGTGTTTTTGTTCCAAACATTCTATGCATTCTTAGAACCGACTCTTTAATTTTGGTTGTAAGTACTTTCGGTATAAATTTATCATCTTCGAACATATCAGTAATAGAAATCTCAAACGCGAGCATGCGTTCAGTTCCTCATGAAGATCCCAGCTTGGAACGTTCGGGGTTTGGGTTGTAGGGACAAATGTAATCTTATTAGAAACTTCATAATTCCTTTGCACCTTGATATTCTTTTGATTCAAAAATCGAAATTATGTAACCCTACCCTGTCTATTTTGAAAGATACCAGTGGTAGTTTTCTCTCTGGGTGGGCAGTTTTAGATGATGTAGGGTCTAAATGGGGCATCGTCACTTGTTGGGATGAAACTAAATGGACGTTATTACAATCACTTAATTCATCTAACGTCCTCCATGTAATTCTTAAGAATACCGGTTTAGGCACTTTATATTTTTTTCCTCTAATATCTATGGCACTCACTCCACTGCCAAAAGGCATGTCCTTTGGGATAGTTGTTTAGATTTTTCCTCCCATATTAACAATCCTTGGGTTTTGGAGGGCAACTTCAGTTTCATCGGATTCCTCTTGGAAAGAAACAATTCAAGAGCGTCCCCCAGTATGGACACTTTTAATGACTTCGTATCCTCTACTGATCTCATTGACCTACCTTCAAATAATCATGCATTCACATGGTCCAACAAACGTGCCTCTCCTTCCCTTGCTAAGCTAGATAGATTTTTCATTAACATATCCTAGAAAGACATACATCCTTTCTCTTTTCAGCGTGGCCTTCCTTTCATTTTATCTCCTTGATTATAGTGATGGGAGTCCCCACCGTCCCATTTCAAATTTGAATTTTTTTGGACGTTGGAGCCAGGCTTTGATGAAATGGTAGAGTAGCGGGCTCGAAAACTAAAGTCTTGATTACAAAGCTCAAATTGCTGAGGAAAGCCTTAAAAATGGTAGGTGGGAATTTGGGGTTCTCTCCAAGCCATGAATGAGCTCCTTCAAAACTAGATCCTTAACCTGAACATAAAGGAGGAATCTTTTCCTCTAGATCCTTCTGAACGATCCCACCTTTTGGAGCTTGAGGGTATTATGAGGCAAGAAGAAAACACATTGAAGCAAAGATCTAGAGCTTAGCGACTCAAAGAGGGAGACTTCAACACTGCCTATTTTCATAGGATCGTGAATGGAAGATGCAGATCCAACGCAATATCCAACATCTTTGACAATAGCAGAGAAGTAGAAGAAGGAGCTGAAATTCTGGAGATCTTCTCTAATCGCTTTAAGTAGTTGCTTTAGGAAACAACACCAAGCAAGATATCGTAAGCTGGAACTTGATCTTCCTTGAAGCTAATGAGGTGGTTGTGGGGGTTGTTGCCGATTTTGATATAGGTGAAATCTAGGTGGCGCTTTTTGAGATGGCTAGTGAAAAAGAAGCCAGGCCAGATGGGTTCCTTCCTTCTTTCTTTAAAAGGTACCGAGGTTTCCTCAAATTCAGCATCATCAAAGTTTTGGAAGAATTCAACTCCAACCCTGATCTTATCTCCAGGCTCAAGTACGCTAATATTATCTTGATTCCTAAATTTGATGGCGCTAGGGCTACCTCAGACTTTCGCCATATTAATTTGGAAAACACAATTTTCAAATTGGTGACCAAAGTGCTAGTGAACATAATATGACCGCTAATGGAACGTGTAACCAATCCAAGACAATTTGCTTTCACATCGAGTAAATCTCTACTTGATAATGTAGCGGCAGTCCAAGAGGTGATCAGCCACTGCCATTCCAATTGCATCAACTGCGCCATTATTAAACTGGATTTTTCAAAAGCCTTTGACTTTATCAGCTGGGAATTTATCTTGCCTGTGCTTATGCATAAAAGGTTCCCACCTAAATTCATTCGTTGGATTAAGAGCATCCTCTTAACTTCCTCATCATCAATATGTATCAATGGTATACAAGGTAACTTATTTGCTTCATCTCGTAGCCTTCGACACGGTGACCATATATCCTCTATTCTCTTCAATCTAGCTACCGACACCTTTGCTAACATGATTGACCTTGGCTGTTCCTCTGGACTGTTGGCTTGTCCAGGGAATAACATCGTCACCCTAGGAATAAATTCTTTCCAATATGCTGACGACACCATTTTGCTTTCTACCCTGCACACATTGACAATTGCCACCCTGAAGCTCCTACTCTATTCCTTTGAAATGGTGTCGGGCCTTCGTATCAACTTCTCTAAAATTTTAGTGCTTATAACAGGGACTGATACCTCTTTTTTCCTTATATGGCCCATAGTCTTTAACTGTGCTCTCCAAACCTTCCCCTTTTTCATACCTTGGCCTTACTATCAAGCCAACTAGACTCCTATGAGAAAATTAGTTTATCCTCGACAAAATTCAGACAAGATTAGCTCGGTGGAAAGGAACTTCCTTGTTTAGGGTTGGTAGATTAACTCTAGCTAATGTATTCCTCTCATCCCTCCCAACCTTTTGGTTTTCATTGTACAAAGCTCTGACATGGGTCATTAAAAAGATCGACTCCATAAGACAGGCATTCCTTTGGAAGGGTACCGATTGCATTTCACCAACCAACTGCTTAATGGCCTCGGATAGAATTTGTAGGTCAATGAAAAATGGGGGTTTAGGTATCATTAATCTATAGTAATTTAGCAAAGCATTATTAGGGAAGTGGGGTTAGTCTTTAACTTTGGGATGCACTAAGCGTTGGGCGATGTGGGTCAACCACTTTTACTACTAGGGTAGTTTCTCTTTATCGGATCTTAGGCTAAATCCACCTACAAATGCATCCAGCTGTTGGAAAAACATTTTACTTTGTTGTAGAGAGATACGTATCAGTACTATTATCTCAATTGGGAATGGACAGAGAACTGCCTTCTGGTTGGACCTTTGGCTTAACAACGTTGCCATCTCCTCCATTTTCTTAAAGCTCTACGGTATCACCTTAAATAAATTTATAACTATCCACCAGGCCTTCTTTGAAGTAAGTTATTATACCCTTTTCAATAGCATTATAGTTGGTGATAATCTACAGGATCTTTGCTCTCCACTTCAGCTTACCTCCAAAGTGACTCCGACGGACGAAGATGATAGCTTGACATGGGAAGCTCGAGGAGGGTCAACATTCTCGATAAAGTCCTAGTACAAATTTTACAATTTCTCTGGTATGTGTTTTGACTTCTCTTCCCTTTTACATGTCTGTACGCCTCCAAAGTACAAGATTCATATGTGGCTTATTATACCAAACAAGCTTAACACTATAGATATTCCAGAAACGAAGCGGTTGGGTAGCGCTCAGCGGTGCTTTCTATGTGATAGATGTATTGACTCCAGCTGGCATATTATCTTGGACTGTGATTTTGCGCTTCAGGTCTGGGCACTATGTGCTTCAAACCTACAAATTGACACTAGCTTCCTTGACTTCGATCCTGATAAGTTTTGGACTTCAACCTCGCCCAACTCTACGGGGGCTACCTCCCGTAGAGGTAGGCAATTTAAATAGAAAGAAATGAGTGGTATTTTAACTCTAAATTCAACTCTTATCTATCTATGGCTAACGAAATTATGTATCTTATATTTATCTGGATAGGTGTAACTCCATGGCCATTACAGCTACCGATTCTCGATGATTCATGCACGAATTCTTCTGGAAGTAATGATGTAGACACTTGATTGCTTTAGTGGTGACAGCATATGTTTCCTAAGCTCTACTTTGGGCACCTTATCTATGTACCTATAGTATGTATTTAAGTTGTATTGGTGTTGATATGCTGAGTATTTGAAACTTAGTTTGTGTTTTGGACTTTTGGCTACCGATTAGACATGCTAGTCGGATTATTTATATTTTCTATATGCTATTTGCGGTTATGCGACACCATGTTGCATATCCTTTTTATCAAAAAAAAGTATGAAATACAAAAATGTTCTAAATTAGATATATTATATATCAAAATTATAGTTCTCATTGACACGAATCCATTGGCGGTGTTCGTTCGTCAATTAAGTGTATGGATTGGTCAAAAAACACGTCAAAATTTTAACAAACATGGATTGTTCATTTAAGGATTTTTCAATCAATGGTAAAACATCAACTATAGAGTAATAAGAGGGTACAATCATATAAGGGACGATTAGGGGAGTCGATCCATATGATCAGATCGGTGAGATCAGCTATGGATTCGCCGAAATTGGCTGAAGAGTGCACGACGGCTATTGGGTTCTCATGGCGATGGTGATGTTCGAAGTGGGTACAAGTGGTCGAAAAACATAGAAGCGATGCTGGGGATTCATGGCTGCTCTTGGATTGTGTGTAGGTGGAGTGTGGTGGCCATGCCGGTCGTTTGAAGGGTGCTGGCTGTTGAGGGACGGGATCAAGTTGATCCTGTAGCAACGCATAACGAAAGAAGAAAAAAATTATGAATTAAATAAATATTTAGTTGTGGACAAAATAATTAAAACCATTGTATCTTCAAATGCTCATAATTCTCGCATATGGACTCTGTTTCATGCACAGTTTGTTGCCTCAAGATCATGACGAGATGATAAATGCTTTAATATGTTGTTTGATGTGTTTTAAGTTACTTCAAAAGGGTGTCTTATTTTAGTAGATTTTGTTATATGGGGGTTCTACGGGGACGTTTCAGTACACGTATGGGGAAATTAGTCATCGATTGTACTAGTGACATTTTGCAATGATGAGTTGGGGCTTGATCTAGTAGCTTCAAAAATGGTGTGGTGATGACGAGTTTATTGCTTGATCCCAATGTGTCATTGTAACACCTCTAATTTTTGATAACATTATTCAGGAGATTTAATTAGTTAAATTAAATAAAATAATGTAAATATTAAGTGATAAGAGGATTGAGATTTTAATGAATACTTAGAGGCCGTGCATAATTAATTAAATGGGCTTAAGAATGGTTTTTAAGCTAATTAATTACACAAGGGCATAATGGGAAATAGCCACACCATATTACCATAACACTTATATATTTTCGTTCCTTATGACATTCACGTTCATTTTCTCATTTTCAAAAAAAACGCAAACTTAAGAAGAGGGCCGGCCATTACTAGGAAGAAAAGGAAGAGAAAATTCAAATCAAGCTAAGGATTAAAGCAAAAGGGAATAAATCTTAATCTCAATTCAATCTCCTTATCCTAATTAAGGTGAATAATAATTTATACCATCTCTATTTTATTTTGTGATCATATGTTTTCGGATTTAAGATTAAATTCATTTTTATGATGTTTTGGATGATGCTATGCTTGAATTATAATTTGTTTTATTTAAACAAATTGTTGACATAGGGATTTATGCGGTTTTAGGGAAAAACCGAATGAAATTGATGTTTGAATGCCATGGAAAAAATTTATGTTATGTAAAACATGATTTTGGAGTTGGGTTTTAATTTTGATAATTTTCCAAGCTATGGAAAAATTACTATGAATTTTTAAAGGAAAATATGGTCAATTGGGTTTAGAAATTTATTTTAGAAATTATATTGAGAATTTGGATCTGAAATTTAGATATGTTAGATAAAATATTAAAAGTGAATTTCTGTAATTTTTGGTGATTTTTCCTAAGTGATTTAATATAAGAATTAAATTATTTTGAAAGGAGGACCTAAATGATTTAATTGTTTTGCTTAATGGAAGGGCTTATTTGCTAAATTAACCTTGGTTTAGATCTGAAATTAAGTGGCGGTTATTTTGGTAAAGAATTTGAAAAGTTGAGGCAACCAATCATATATTTACACGTGGGAAGGTTAGTTAGAAAGTGTTTGCTTTAATTACCATTAAATCAGATTTACCTAGAAAAGTGGGTTCCGCCTCTATCAGAAGTGCCTTTCGACTCCAATGCTTCCGCTTTGACCTAGTCGAAACCAACCTAGGTCGAAACCAATACATATGACATCAATGATCTTGGTATGAAGTGGATTGGAGAAAAGCGGAAGGCATGGTGTCGAAAGCATTGCTTCCGATAGGGTTGATACCTTTGCTTTGTTTTTAAATGTTAACGCCTTCCTTTGTTTTATTAAAGCTTTCGAAGGAATCAAAACATGTTCTTTCGAAAGGGGTTTTCTAGCTTTCGAAGGGGTTGCCATTTTATGTTTTAAAAGTATAGGCTTTCGAATGGGTTCCTTTATTTATAAAATGATGCTTTCGAAAGTAGTGGTTCCGACTTAGTCGAAACCCAACCGTTGTTCTTTTGCCTTTCGAGTGTGTTGAAGCCATCAATGCTTTCGAAGGGTTGTCTTTGTTTTAAACTTATACTAGGCCACTTCCTAAATGCTTTTGAAAGAGGGTTAATGGTTTCGAAGGCAATGTCTTTTGATAGGGGTTTCAAAGCCAACCTTCAAGTGTTTTACCCAAATGATTTATGCTTTCGAAAGGGTGGTGCCGACGCCATCAAGTTTTCACCAATACTTTTATATGATAAAGAATGGTTTCGAAAGAGATACTTTCATTTATTTTCATTTTGACCCAAATGATATTTTTAAATATAAACCTAATGGTTTCGGAAGGGATACTTCCAAAGGTTTCGAAAGGGGTACTTTCAATGGTTTCGAAGCCGTGCTTCTAAGAGTTAATAAGTAATACTTTATTACATTCAAAAGGTTTCAGAAGAGAGGTTTTAAAGTGTTTCATAAGGCAGGGGCCTAATGGTTTGAAAAGAGATTTATATGCTTTCGAAGGAGGTTATCCAGTAAGGTCGAAAGCAAAGTTTTGAAGGTTTCGAAAGCCTTAGTTTTTCAAAACAAATAACCCAAACTCATTTTAAAGGAAAAACCTATGGCTAAGTAAAGGAGTTTTGAAATGGTTTTAAGAAGAAGCTTTCCTTGATAAAATATTAGGTTAAAGGGATTAACCATATTTCATATGAAAGTAATTTCAAGGATATTAAACCCACAGGAGTGGTATTGTTATGTTATTATGTTTGCTTCTTCAAATATATATATATATATATTCACATTGTAATGAACCCATAACGCTAATTTGGGAAAGGGCATGATAACTAGCTAGGTTGACCCAGTAGTGAATATAAATAAAATTAATTAAAGATATTGGCATGGGCCAATAGGTTCACAGTAAACCCATGAAAACTGTGTATAGGAAAAGATATGGGCATGAGCCAATAGGTTCATAGTAATCCCATGAAAACTATGTATAAACGAAGATGTCAGGAAGACAGGTTCATATTTAGCCCATGAAAACTATGATTTGATATTGGCAGGGGCCAATAGGTTTATAGTGAACCCATGAAAACTATATCTGGATTGAGATATTGACAGATGTAAATAGTATCCTAGTCAACCCATAAAAAGTAGGATAAGAGGAAAGATATTGGAGTTACCAATAGGTTCAGGGAGAACCCATGAAACAGTAAAGATATTGGCAGGAGCCAATAGGTTCTTAGTGATCCCATGAAAACTATGTAACTAGACAGGGAGTCCTTAAACATTAAACATGTTATTAGTAAGCCCATGAAAACTAATAGGTTAATAGTGACCCTAGAAACTATAAATGAGACAGTCAGTCAAAATGAATGGGGATGGGAAATCCAGAATTAATTTACTTGTTTTGCATATCATCATATTATTTTGAGTTGTTTTAACCATTGTGGATGCAGGAGCACAATATATGGTTTTATAAAGGTTTTAGGATACCAATGAGGGGAAAACCCGTTCCTCTAAGTGACATGGTCTCACTAGACATCTAAATGGTTTGAGATGGGAGATTATTATTCATACTAGGCTTTATGTCTGACTCGAAGTTTATATTTTCCTAAACTCTCGGATACTTAATTGATTTTGAGTAGGCTGAGAGTTGAGGTTTTCAGATACCTCTTTACATGAATAAGCTTCTGGAGACGTGTAGAAGGCATGATAGCTATATAGAGTTCTCTTTATTTTGATTTTGTTGTGTTGTTGTTGTAAAGGCAAAGTTGTTAAATTGCTTATATATATACTCTGATCATCCAAAGGGGCATCTTCATATGTCGCTCTTAGCGTATGTTGTAATAAAAATATTTTCAGAACGTGGTTCTCATATTAGGATTATGTGATGAATTTGAAATGTTTTGAAATGGAATGTAGAACTTGTTTGATGTTTTAATTTTTTTCTATATTCATGTGTTTTTGTGTATCAATGTATCTAACATTACCGTATTTGGTCACTAAGGATTAATTACTATGGATGACTGCAGCATCCGTAGTTGTTAGTTTTGGGCCTCCAAGTGGGGTATGTTACAATCGTTGACCGTTAGGCAAATGTCTAGCATGAACTTGACCTCAACAGTCACGTACGTTTTCAACATTCTAGTTGGGAATTTCGGGCTCGGTCGTTCGCGTGCGTTTTAGCATTCGAACTATGACTTTAGGCTCGGTCATTTGCATATATTTTTGGCATTTGAGTTGGAACTTCTAGCTTGATCATTTGCATGTGTTTTTAGTATTCAAGATAGGACTTTGCGCTCAGTTATTTGCATACATTTTCGGCATATGAGCTAGGACATTGGGCTCGGTCGTATGCATACATTTATGGCTTGCATGTTGGAACTTTAGGCTTGGTCATATGCATATGTTTATGGCGATGGCGAGTTGAGACTTTGGGATCAATCATGACATATTGTTTTGGTATACGATTAGACCCGGTAGATATTTTAGTAAGACCTTAGCTTATGATGTCACTATAGTGTATTATTGTGTTTAAACGACGTGTTGGATGCCAGTGACACAGGTTAAGGTATGGTTTTCGAGCATAAGTGTTGATTTACTAGCTTATTAATGTTATACACTTATATGATGCGTTTCACGCACCATACATATGTCTGACCCCTCTATAATTCTCTTTTTTTTGAAATACTCTAATAGGTCGATAAAGAGGACTAATGGTGACTTGGAGCATGATAGTATGATGGAGACACATATTTATTTATATCTATCTACTATATTATCTCAGTTATTACCAGACAATAGGTTTTTTTATTACTAGTGTAGAGAAATGTTGTAAGTGAAGTATATTTCGTATAGTATTATTTTGTTCGTTTGGGACTATTGTATTATTGATTATTATATTTCTTCCTTACGCTGTGATTTTCAGAAAGTGTAGAATATTGTAGAAAGCTCTATGATATGTGATTTGTTATTATATTTTACTTTAAAATAATCTTCCATTTGCGAGGTCCACGATGCCAGCGACACTTTTAGATGTGGGTTGGGATGTCGTGAATAACGGATTGTTACATTTCATGTTAGAGCTCAGGTTAGGCGATTACTACTAAATTAGGACGTATGAGAAAGCATATTTGTAATTTTATTATATTATATATATTGTATATATACATATATTATTACGCCACACCCCATATATTTTGACTTATAGAGGTAGATGTTGGCTTATCACTTATTGAAGTAAATAATTGCAAGTTAAATGAATGTGGACATTTAAATATTTTGGGGTGGAAGATAAATCCATCATATTTTTTTAATTTACTCCATTGAATATTGCTAAAACAGGGTTTATATGCCAAGTAGCAGTGGAGTAAATTGTGGGACTAGAGATGAATAAGAATAAGAGCGGTATCCTTAAGTCTAAAGGATATAATTTGATGTTTATATGGTTTAATGAGAGTACTTAACCATTTTTTTAGATTGTAGTTGGGCTTGTGTAATTATGATCCACTCCAATCAAAGTATTTAAATTAACTGAATTATTTTCCTTAAAAGGCTAGAAATAATAATTTTTGAGAGTTTTGGGAAAAATAGAGAAGTTGAAGTTTGTTTGGTATGTTGAGATAATAGCCAATTATTTTTAGTTTTAAACGTAAGAAAATTTAGTATAGGAAGTTTTCCAAAAATATTTTAAAAGTTTTATTTTTGTAAAAAGTTTAGTATGAGACATATTTTTTTTGGCAAGGCCAGCGGGTTGAATGGTCTCCTACCATGTTATTAAGCACTTGAAAATACATGATTACAAGCAGTTAACAAAAAGAAATTACTGAGGAAACCAGGAAGGTAAAGAAAAATAAAACGGCGTAATGAAAACCAAGGCTAGCACCAAATCTCAATTCTCCCTGCCTAGAACTCGTAAGGAGAAAGAAGCAATGCACTATGGATACCCGTTCTTATGACATGAGAAACTTCCTCTTTTGATTTGAATTTTCCATTAAAAGTACTCTTGTTCCTCTCCTTCCATACACTTGATGCAAAAACCTTGAGAATTAACAAGAGCTCAAAAGAATAAGGGATCTTTCTTTAGTGTCCTTGTATATATATTATCCCATTCCCGTAGACTATCATGCATAGGAGTTGAAAAGCCTTCTATAGCCTTAATGAATCTCCTGATGAAGAATGTATAGGAATATCCAATATAAAGATGGAGGTTATCTTCATGTTCCATGTTGAATAAAAGACAGTTTGTTGTGATTGAGATCCCCTTATGAAACAACTTGCGTAGAGTATGATTAGAATTCCTTAGAATTTTCCACAGTGTGAAAATAAGCTTTTAAAAAGTAGAAAGAATTCCAAACTCTTTTGAACCATGGGAATTTAAGAGAGGTTTGATTGGCCAAGGAGTTATAAATGAGATTATGTGAGTGCTCAAACTTGTTTTGACCCCAGACATACACATCCTTATCAACAAAGGTGATGGAAGTATTGGCATACACTGACCATAAGGAACTAATATTTTCATAGCTAGAGTTAGGGAGACAAATCCTGCCATTCCTTATATAATCAATAACCTTGGCATTAACAAGGATACCATAAATTGAGGTTTCATCAAAATTGAGGAGGTTCTGTAGGATAACACCCTTATCAATCCATGGAACCTTCCAAAATTTAGCATCACTATTGTTGGCAATACACATAGTAGCATGAGGAAGAAGAGTCTTTCTAGATTTAAGAATAGCCTTCCAAACCCAACTGGTAGCAGGTTTTGCATCCATTAACCAAAGATCTTCATTTTTAATGTAATTTTTTCTTGCCCAATCAATCCATACAGAACTTTGCAGTCAATGAGAGCATCAAAATGCCTTGAGGAGGCAGATATGTTCCATATTGCAAGGTTTTTGATGTGTAGACCATAATATTGTCTAGGCATTTCAAGCATCCCGAAGGCTATAACGGCCAGCTTCCTTAAGAAGATAGATCCAGTCCATAAAAAATTGATCTTGGCACTCCTTATCATCTTGATGGGTTTAGCTGGAAAGAGAAATGTTCTACCCTTTTAGCCACTAATAGAGAAAATGATTGAATTTATGATTGTTAGTCTTCCAAGTTGACTGAGAAGTTTGTTCTGCCATCCGTTCACGGTATTGGTAATTTTCTCAAAAAGAGGAATGGATTGAGCAGTGGTGATAGATTTAGTTATTAGAGGAATACATAAATAACTCATATCATTATGGAGAGGATGCATTTTTGTAACAAATAAACACAGGTATATTTCAGAGCTACTAAGACCAGAGAATAAGATGTGAGATTTCGAGTAGTTAATATGGAAGCCATTGAATACAACAAAGGAGTTAAGAGAGGACATGATGCAGGAAAGGGAGGAAGGGGAGGGTTTGGTGACAATGA
Organism: Allium fistulosum; assembly: GCA_030737815.1. Taxonomy (NCBI): domain Eukaryota; kingdom Viridiplantae; phylum Streptophyta; class Magnoliopsida; order Asparagales; family Amaryllidaceae; genus Allium; species Allium fistulosum. The sequence continues at coordinate 1,361,604,466 of CM060903.1, read as the reverse complement.
GGAGATTATCTGCAAAGGCAAGGGATGTGATGAGGGGAGATTTGCATTTTGGGTGGAGGGAGAAGCTCTTAAGAGCATCCTGATGGAAAAGAGATTGAGTAAGGGTTCCCATGATTATAATTAAGAGATAAGGAGATATTGGATCTCCCCGTCTTAGACCTTTGGTACCTCTAAAATATCCAATAGAGTGAGAGTTGATCAACATGGAATATGAAACTGTTGAGATGCATTTGTGAATCAGGTCAGAGAATTTAGTAGGAAAGTTCATGTCTTTCATAATAGATATCAGGGTGGACCATCAAACAAAGTCAAAGGCCTTCATAATATCAATCTTGAGCATTTCTCTAAAGGATGCGTATGGAGAAGAATATCCATTGAGAAGCTTATGTGTCAGCAAGACATTATCTAGGATGTTCCTATAAGGTAGGAAAGTTTGGAGAGATGATAAAAGAAAGCACACTCTTTAGTCTAACAGCAAGAATCTTATAGATTACTTTATATATGATAATGTAGCATGTTATAGGCCTGAACTGGGTAACATTTGAAGGGTTACTAACCTTTGGGATAAGAGCTATATTGATGGAATTAATTGAAATTAGGATTTTCCCTTTGGTGAAGAAATTATTAACAACACTAAGGAAGTCCTTATCAATTATCTGCTAGTAATGTGTAAAAAAAATGGCATTAAATCCATCAGGTCCTCTGTAACGACCCGGAAATTTCGAACCCGAAATTTCCAGATAGTTAGAAGAAAAAGAAAAGAGATAGAAGAAAGAACAGAACAAGGCACAGATTCTCACATTCGCAGCGGATCAAAATACAATATCAAATAATAATATCAGTTATACAAAGAAAACTGTATCAGTCAATTACATTTTTATACATCAGAGTTACAACATTTCACAATCACTATACAGTTAAAATAACTCGTCCCAATAATTAACAATATATCACACTCCATACGTTACTGCCATCCAGCTCGCCTCCTGAGCTCCAGAACGTCCTTACCTGAAATCGGTAATACTCGGTCTGACCCGAGCATTACATCAAAGTAACACCCGGGTCAGGCTGGAAACCAGCGTGAGTAAACCCATACAATTTGAAATACTAAGTGCAAACCATACAAGAAAACCCGGGGTAACTCATACTTCACTACGGGTTCATTACTTGTTATGCTCAATACTTACTTCACATATTGATCTATAAAGGATCGAAGTGGTTTCGGGTATTTACTGATACCCGACCCCGGTCTCTTCGAATCCAATGTTATTCTTTAAGCCAAATGTTTAAGTTTAAACAATACAATTTATATTCAGAATTTCATATTCACACAACAATTTATCTCAGATAGATAACCCATAACATCACAGTTCAACCAAAGTACCTCATATCACGAAGCATCACAAACCACATATCAGAGATATCAAATAATCTAATTCATTCAATATATCTTAATCATCCATAAGCAAGATAAATTAATTGTACCATTTCTAATTAATTTAATTTCTTTCAAATCCTGCTTACTTAACATAAATTAAGTATAACTTAATTAATTAATCCTCCTCTAATCATCCATCTTAATTAATCATCTTTGATAAATTATTCTTTAATTACATTAAGTAATTAGCCTTTAATTTATTAAATTATCCTTAAACCATTCACATTGATTATCTTTAATTAATCTCATAAATTAATTATTCTTTAATTAATTACCTTAATTAATTAATCACATTAATTAATTAATACTTTAAATTGATTACATAAATAAATTACCTTTAATTATTCACATTAATAAATTAATCTTTAATTAATTTCATTCAGTAATTAACTATCCTTAATTACTTAATTAATTACATAAAATAATTTACCTCTTAATTACTTCCACTAAGTAATTTATCCTTTAATCACTTCTTATTCACATCCTTTAATTTCTTACATTAGTTAATTTACTGAATTAATTTCACGAGTAATCATCCTTAATTTCTTAAACTTAATTAATTATCCTTAGTTAATTAACTTAATAAATTATCTTAATTATTTTACCTTAATTAATCATCTCATATTCACTAGTTTAAATTAACTACCATCATTAACTATTCTAATTACTTATCCTAAGTAATTACCTTTTTATCATCAACATCAATTAATTAATCTATATTAATCTCATTTATTAATTTTACTAATTAATCTCAATTACTTCTAAATTATCCAATGATTTTGGAATTAGTTTATTTATTGATAATTTTAACTTAAGACCTTAAGTTAAAATAAAATACATCACTTTTAATTATCAAAGCATTCCAAATAAAATTATTATTTTTAAAGAAATAGTTTAAACATCAGTTTAAAACTTGATTTTTCATTTAATTTCAAAATCCTTTGGCTTCAAATTTACTTTACAAACTTGTTCCAAAATTTGCTTGAAACCTGTTTGAAAACATTCTTCTGAACTTATTTGCTTCCATCATTTAATTCCCTTCTTTTCTTTTTAAGTAAAACTCAAATTTATAATTCAGGAAAGAACGATACTTCCCTACCCTATCTTTGGCACGAACCACATCATCAACCCGGACCTTAACTCGAGCAAAAACCCAACCTACTCGACCCAAACTTCGAGTCGACCCCTCACCAAACTTCATAGGCACGAACACTGACACGTGCACGTGCACGTCGCGCCGACGCCTCCGCCACCACCTGCGACACCGCACACAAACTCCACTTCGACCAACGTCCTAACTCCGGCCCTCCATCCTCGCTTACATGAGTGAAATCAAAATATGATTGCTCGAACCCATCAGCCAGTATAACCCCTCATCAGAAAACCCGCCGTAGCCTTCTACCTCGACCAACATTCGCTACGCCACCTTGGTCACAACACCACCAGGCTTCGACGCGGCTATTCCCAAGAGCATTCGCAGCTCGATCCAATCAAGCGATCACAGTCACAAGATTTTTGAGCTCGACCAAACACAGACCCAAAACCCTAGTTTCCCAAAATCCTAATTCTCTGTTAAATAATAACCACTTCCATTATTTTTCTCATGTTAATCTACCAACATTGCAGCTTCAATCCAAAACCCAATACCTATAATTGGCCCGGTCACAAGAATTTGCCCAAAATCCCAAATTCAGTTAACAACAAAATTCTTCCTTAAATTCAAACTAAAAATTCTGATTTATTTCTTAAAAAAAAATGTCATACATAGAAGGTTTAGGATGTGAATTCAATTCAACAAAATTCAGAGCATGATTTTATCATGATATAAATTTTGTTACTGTATTATCTTGATTCTCCAGATTCTTGAAACAGTTTCTTTTAAATATCAAATTAATACTTGATTCAGGCTTAAATGAAACTACTGCATTGAAGATTCTAACTTAACAATGGTTTGTTGAATACATATTTGAAGCTTTTGTTTTAAATTTACTCTGAACTTGAAGATACAGAGAAGCATCAGTAGTATATTTAACATGCACAGTTAATTTGTAACATATAAACAAAGATTTTGCAAAAATAGGAACATGCAAGCATCATCAGATCTATCATCCACATGCAAACATTTTTTTTTACTTAAATTTTTTTGATTTTAAAAATTTACTCACCATTTTCCTTTGGGAACAGAGAATAGCTTTATATTCTTTGATCTGGATCTTGTTTTATTGATCTGCATTTGCTACTTGATTTGTTTGGGTTGAATCTGAACTTGAACTTGATATTTTAGTTGAATCAGAGAAAAATTCCCAGATTTAAAAGTTGCTAACATTCACTCTGCTACAGGTTTTTGATCTGTTAACTGGAAATGTTTTTGAATGCTGCTTGAATTTTTGATCTGGGACTTGCACTAGCTGTTGAATCTGAATCTTGAATTGCTTTAGATTGAGCTTGAAACTTGAAAACTTTATGTTAAGTTTGAATTTTTGCTGAAATGATCTAACTGAGATTTTTTTGAAGAATTGTTGTTTTGATTTTCATTTCAGGCTTTTAGGTTTCTTTACTTTGCCAAGCTTTTAGTTTGAATAGAAAAAAATGAGAATAGAGGGGAAATAGTGATATATATATAACTTTGTTTTTATTTAAAAAAAAATAAGAGAAACTAATGACACTTGTTTATTATGCATGTTATTATTCTTACACTTGTAAATATGCATGTTTATATGTCTTTTATATGTTTAATATTATATCATTTAGTTTTGTATTTACATATATATAAAATTATATTATATTTATTTAGTTTTATGTGTTTATATATTAATATATATATATTTACAAATCCTATTTATCTCTTGTATAAATTTAAAAGAAGTATTTAAACTTTTATAAAAAAACAATTTTCAACAGTAAAATCTGTAAATTTCCAATTGTCAGATACCCAAAAATCCGGGTTATTACATCCTCCATAAGCTTCTTTCCTGATGCTAAAAATAGTGTTTTTGATTTCATCATCTAAAACAGGATGAAAAAGGATGTCATGATGAGATGAGTTAAATTTGGGCAGGTTTAGGTTGTTTAAGTTGGCAACATTAGGTTGGGAATCTTCTTGACTACCTTGAAGGGAAGTGTAGTATTTAAGGAAAGCATTATCAACGCTATCAAGGGTGGAGTGAAAAATATCATTTTGGTCATTGATGGTGGAGATGGAGGATCCGACTACTTTTTAAGGGAGGGAAGCATGGAAGAACTTAGAGTTCTTGTCACTATATGTTCCCCACTGTTCCCTAGCCTTTGTCCGACCATATTTAATTCTATGGTTAAAGTAGCTGCAAATTTGGTGGGTAGAACAGATTCAAGAAGACACATTAAAGGATTAGACGAACCATTCATTATTTTCTCCTGAACTAAAGAGAGTTCTTCTTTAATGGAGGAGGATAGTTTGTTTCCATTGCCAAACCTAGTCTTGGCCCAAGATTTTAACAAGTTTTTTGTATTCTGAAGCTTCGTTTGAAGTATGAGGCATATTGTTTGCACTTATATTCTGATGTACACTTGGTTTTTGACAAAGGAACTTTGAAAGTAAATAGGAAAATAAATAAATAAATAATAAAAGATTTTAACATTACATTTTCTTTATATCTTTATGAATGTTTCATATTTATGAAAGTAAAATTTAAAAAGATATGTTTTACATGTCTATTTTTCTAAGTTAAATTGAACCATTTTGGATAAAATTTAGATTGAATATAATAATAATAAGAATTATTATTTTTGAATTTTTCTACTTTAATGCGTATGAATTTTCAAATGGAATTGAAGTTTTAAGATATGAAATCTTGGAAATATACATTAATAAATGGTTTAAATATTTGGAAATTATTTTCGAATTCATTATGAACATAGTTAGTGAAAATAAATGAATTTCAAAAATATGTTTTTGTACATGATGTATTAGTACTGAAATATGTTAGTAAAAGGTGTTGAAAATTGGCTAATTATAAAATAAAATGATATATACTTATACGTATGAAAAGTGGTTATAAATTATATGAAACAAGGTTATAAACGAGAAGTATGAGTATTTTAGAAAAATAATCGAAGTTATTCTGAAATTAATTTTGAGTAATTAATACTGAATTTGGTTAAATCATAAAGAGTTGAATTTGAAGATTATATGTTTTCAGGTAATGATAATTTTAAGAGTTGCTATAAAAAAAAATTAATTTGCTTTGGAAATTGATAGTATAATAATTGTTAATTTAAGGACATATGAATAAATATGAAGTGATCAAATTGAAATAAATATGAGTTATGATTTCTTATGAAATAATTTAAAATGAAACATCTAAAGGCAAAAAAATTGAAAATTTGTCGAAGTAGAATTTAAAGCATTTATTTTTTAAACAAAATGTAATAATCGAAATTAATGCTGGTTAAAGTTAGTAGTAAATTTCATGGTTTTCAAATCCCACGATTGTTGTAAAGAATATGATTTGAAATCAACAATTTGATTAAAAACTAAATTGAAAAGTTACTGAGATTTTCAACTGGAAATTTGATTGAAGCTAGAGAAGAACTACATAGCTATAGAGTTTGAATTGATTAAGGTGAACTAGCTAAGATAGTCAATATGCCACTGTGCTTAGGGCTAGCTAGAAATGAACATTATGGATTTAGGACATAGGGATTTCTTACTATTATTTCACTACGCACCTCATGTTTAGTTTTCAATTTTTCTTCAGAAATGATTAGCTATAAAAAGGTTTTTTTAGTGAAAATTTATGAAGATATTATTTATGAATTTGGAAATTTTAAAACAATAACAAAAAAGGTATTTTGGATTGGGAATTTACTATTGTTTATAAAGTATGGTAGAATTTAAATAAATAGTAATATGATTTTTGGAATTAACTAAATTTTGGGCAAATAAATATATAACTGTTCTTATGGAGTTTATGAAAAAATTATAAAAATAATTATTTTGGTAAGTGGTTCAGGAAGCCGAGAACTAGTGGTCCGATCACCTTGTTGTTTTTTTTCTTGATTCTACATCTACATACTCGGTTGTTCGTGAGCATTGTAGGCGTGCATGGAAAATAAGAGGTACTTTACATGTTCAAGTCATTAACTCCTTTTTCTATTTCAAATTTGGGAATAATGAAGACAAGCTTATTAATCTTGAGACTAGCCCTCTAATTATTGAGGGGAAACTTTTTATTGTAACTCCTTGGACTGTTATTATTGACAAAGCTAGAGAGCAGGTTCTCTCTATTCCGATTTGGGCCACGTTCTCTAATGTTTCGTCTGTCCTTCAACCCCTCCTTGGTCTGAATTGGCTTGCGAGCCTTATTGGTGAATTCAAATGCTTCGACGCAAATACTGTTGCTCGCAAGAGTTTACTTTATGCCAGAGCATTGATTGAAATAACCCCTCTGAATCCGCTTCCATCGATTTTGAAAGTTAGAATTAAAGATGGTCACGAGATGAAGATAAGAGTCAGTTACAATTGGAAACCAGATATATGCTCTATATGTCAGTCTTTTGGACATTATGCAGATAAGTGTTCTAGGATTGCTCCTCTTCCTCTTGCTCTCAAAGTCCCCCTCCCCAGGTCGGAAATGAAATGGGTCTCCAAGGTTAGTTTACCTGTCTCTGATATTGAGATTCCTGTTTCTCCCTCTGTGGATTTAGTTTTCGAAGCTGTAGATAGTGATTCTGTTGATGAGATCATTTATTGGGAAATGGATGAGGGTTCTTGGGTACACACGGTCATGGAAATGAGGTATGACCCACGGTTACACTGTTATCACATGTTCCTTGGTGGCTATGACAAGACTAGGAGGCTTATTTATCATGTTGAGGGTGATGGTCTATCTCTTACGTCCTCTGGTATTGATGGTGCTTGAAATTGGTAGCAACTCTTAAACCCTTCTTGGGACAAGATTTATCTCTACTATGCTCTCTCGAGATCTTTTGATCCATTATTGGCTATGTACTTTTCTACAGTCCAGCATGTTATAGGTTCTGGTACTGATGCTGTTATCAATAATAACAGGGGATAATTTCGTTCTTCCATGTAGTCTAGACTCTCTATCTAGCTCATGTTTCTTTGTTTTTTTTGTTTGTATTTAGTGGTCTATCCACTATAAAACAGTCTTAGTTGTTCTGTGCATGAGCAGAGCACCTATTTTCCTTTTATATACATAGTGGCACGTTCCACTATAAAGCCGGCTAGCTTCACTAAAAAGAATTATTTTGGTAATAAAAATAACAGGTATTTTGAGAATAACAATAATAATAATAAATAGATATTTCTCATGAATATTTTTGGGATAAATAATTACTATTTTTGGTATAAACAAGAATAAAAAGGGATTTTGGAATTTAATGCAAAATGTTATTATTTTTGAGTTATATAATGATAAAGTGATTGTGAATAAAATATGATTTAAATAAATATTATTGTTTTGATGTAAAGTGTGAAAGTGCAAAGGATCTCTAATATGGCTAAGTTATGTAAATGTGTATAGCTATAATCAAGCTAAATAATAACAAAGTAAAGTAAATTAAAAATGATCACACTGAGGTTTTATACTGGTTCGAACCTTCCATCCTACGTCCAGTTCTGAAGCTCCCTTTCGGATTTTCACTAATTAATCACCCTCACTTAGCCCGGAGGAATAGGCGTTACAAGAGTTTGCTAACTTGACAATGTTGTGTTATATAAACATGGATTTTTACTTATGTTACATACTTCCTATAATCTCCTTTGATGATTCAATGATGTGCGCAGTGTGATCAAGGAAGTGCAAGGAGTAATTTGAGTGAATGAATATTAAAAGCTTTTTGAAAGTAATAGTCACAAAGAAGTTTAGAAAGCAAGATAATAAGTTCCATTCATTACAAAATTTCTTGTCTAAGACTTATTTATAGTAATCAATTGTTATTCGAAAAAGTTGTACAAATCCAGAAAGTCACACTCCTTTGAAGAAGAACCATTGAGGAGTTATATTTCTTTAAAGTTTTATTTCATAAAATTAAGTTGATATAGCCATTACTTGTCATTCAATCGACCAGGAAAGTTGAGGTGCTGACTGAATTCAAAGAAAAAAGTTTCCCCAGGGCTAAGCAAGGTTTAGTTGACTTAAACTGAATTTAATTAACACCCTCAGTGTAACATCCTGAAATTTTCAACCATTCGCATCCACATATGTCGGATTTGAATTGCTCAAAATATCAGATTGTTAATTTAAATTTGGCAAAACTCAGCATGTACAGTAAATAAATAATCATAGAATCACAGACACAGAGTAATATAACAATAATGCAGCGGAAACAAAAGAATAGTAGTTCATGAAGCTACTATATATATATATATATATATATATATAACAGAGTTAAATAAGATACAACAGAGGTCTCGAATACATAGATGTCTCAATACAATAGTCAAATACAAAATCTAAATACATCACTCGAATCAACCAAATAACTGAAAGCAGAATCGATATAGCAGGATCTCCAAGCGAAGCTCCAACTCCAAAGGTGAGTCTCGAACACTGAGCCACTCAGTCTGACCCGAGCGTAAAGCAAAACACAAAACACTCGAGTCAGGATTAACATTCTTATATCAATAAATCCAACTCAAGTGAAATATCAACTGATATACAGTAACTTAAAGGATGTTTGGGATAGCCATCCTCTAAGGATCCGTTAAACTATCTACTATGTAGTAATATACGCTATTATAATAATGTCTATAGTAAAATAAACTATTTAAAATAGCATTAAGGCGTTACCCATATCCCCCTTAACACATTTTATAGTGCCAATAGCCTATACAGTACCGTAATACCCCGTAAACTGGGGCTACCAGAGGATACTCCATAGGTACGACACAAATTAAACTTGTAGTAAAGCACGCTAGGGTAGGTGACACGGCACAACTAGGCAATGTCAGGGTAGATATACCAATTACACTTCTGGGCTGGTGGTAACGCAGAGCCGCAGCAATCGCCCACCTCGAACCACACTCCCGAATCAAGGGTGCGCACCAAATCAATCACAAGTAATAGAATGGCATACGATGGAGTGTGTCCGATCAGAGGAGGTACCTCATTAGCCCGTCAATTGCTCCTGTTTTAGCCACCTTATGCCAACTCACGGGAGTCGGGTCCACGTATATACCTCATATAGGATCGTCGCCACCATCCTACTTCATTCTGGAATCTCCACCGTGTACACAGTTGTTAAAGTGGTTTTCGGTATCGACAGAGAGTATGTCCATATCTGATCCCGGTCTCTTTAACAATCAATCCTTATTATAACACCGTGGTCATTTAAAAATGGTTTATACTTCAAAACCAAAATATCATTTCCATTTCAAACCATATCAAACGATATCATTTTCACTTCAAAACCATATTAATTCAATATCATTTTCCACTTCAAATATATCCATTTCCAAATCATAATACTTCCAAAGTTATAACACTTCCTAAACCAAAACACTTTGAAACCATAATATTTTGGAAAACCTTAACTTTGAAATCATAACTTCTACCCTTAAACAGTTTAGATATTAATAATAGTATATAATAAATAGTTTATAAAATAAAATAGTTTATATAAAATAATTATAAGTCAAAATGGTTTATATTGAAATAATTAGTATATTAAAATAGTTTATATTAAAGATGATTTATATTAAATAGTTTATATTAAAATAATTTATAAAATAAAATATAACATTATTTTAAAAATACTTTATATAATAAAATAGCCTTCTCAAACTTCACAAATCGATTCCAAATCACTTGAATTCCAAAATTCAAATTTAATCAAATCATCAATTTCAATTCAATTCAGTTTCTCAATAAACCATTTCAAATTATCGATTTCAAATACATATTTGAACCATAAAATAAGCCATTTCAATTTCAATATATTTCAAAGCTTTAAATATTCAACATTTCAAAACTAAATTCGATAATTACACATATATATATATATACCAAATTCACTTTACTATTATTTAGTTTTGAAATATTTACTTAATCATTTCAATAACATCTAAAGACAACTTCAATTTACAAATTTAAATAAACAAAATATCCCATTTAAATTATATAAGTTTGAAATATTCATTTAAGTCACTTTTAATCAAATTCAAGTTATAAAACATATCTTTAAAATTTCAAATTTAATAAATTTCAAATCAAACTTATTTAAGTAAATTCTTAAATAAATATAATTTCAAATCAATTTCAAATTTATCTTTCCAACCTGAATCATTATAAACTCTATATTTGAAAAAAAATATTTTATATAAATACTTAAACATATTATATATCAACTTTATTAAATCAACTTTAATAAATCTTAAAAATCAATATTTATTAAAATCATATATTTCTTTTCATAACCATAGAAATCATTTTCAAAATATTTATATATAGACCAACGGTGTCTGTATATAATTTTCTATCCTATGGTCAAGTGATACAAATATTTATCATTTCAATCCGCAATTTAAATATATATATATACGGGTATATATCATTTCAACCCGCAATCCTAAACTCAATTCATATGAAAATCGCTTGGGTTTATCATTTCAACCATAGCGATTTTCTCCTATTCTACAGATCGTTCGGGTATGTATCATTTCAACCCATAGGGAATTCTATACTAACAGGGAACTTGTAGAGTGATAACAGATTTGATAATAATATAACAATCAGTAACAAGCATATATCATCAATATAAATAACAAATAAGGGTGTCAGATGTCACAGGTGAACAGATACAAATAACAGTATATATATAACAATGTAAATAACTAACAGCGGCATATTTCAATTGACATTTCAATTGAAATCAAATTTAATAAATATAAGAACATTAATCGTGAGTGATTGCTCACCTTTCGAGGCTAGAGAGATTTGACATTGAAATAGAGTTACAGAATGCAAGCACGACTTCCAAAACAAGCTAGATTGGCACGAATCGACGAACAAAGTTGATAAATCAGAATTGACGAGATCAGATCAGAACTGGACCGATGAAAACAAATTGAATCAGTTTTGATATAAACTGAAAAATATATACATTATTATTATTTCCTTAAAATCAATATTTTAATTTAAAAATACATATACATTTTTAAATAAATCTTAATTTTAAATATATACACACACACACACACACACACTCTAAAAAAACTGTAGACTTATATTATAAAAATGCTGTAACTTATTTATACCTTAACATAACCAGTAAAGCTTGTATATACAACAAACCAGTTTTGTATAATACTCATATAGATATATAGGAACAAGATTTTATATTATATATACATATAATTTTTCACAAATCAGAATGTCCAACAACACAGTAAAATAAAATATTTAACAGACTATTTATAACTTGTATACAAACAAAACATGTTACATATCACTTATATAGCTAATATACATAATAATAGATTACATTTAAACCTGTCTAACTATATATATATATTTAACATTATATATACAGACTCATATATTCAACATATATAAGTTTATACTATATATATATATAATAAACACTTAACATACTTATAATTATACAATATATCTGTTATACCAAAACATATATATATAAACGACATTGCCTATTATAACGCATATAACTAATAATATATAAGCAACAGATCTAAATTATTATACTATATATATATAACTCAGATCATACATATTTATTCATTTTTCTTTTATAAACAAAAGAAAGCCTTTATAGATATATACACTGTAACATAAACTGCATTCAATATATAAACTACTGTAAACATTTTAACATATTATATTTCAGACTGTGAAGTATTATTTCCAAAACAGATATATATAATTATTTCAACTATACATATATGCACTTCCGTATATAAATAATCATAAGTATATACGAAAATCAAATTTCTAAAGGCAGTAAAGGAAAGAGAAGCCAAAATATAATTTGAAAATAATATAGATTTATATATATAACCTCATATATACAAAAAAACAACAACAACAGATATTTATACTATAACTTGATATATATACTAACCCATATACATATACTTGCGGCTGAGATGGATAAGAGCTTGGGAAAGGCACGGGTTGGAGGGGGAACGGTCGAAGTCAGTAGGCAGAGCTATGGCGGCTGCTACATGTCGACTGTTCGGCACTGGCGGCTTGCGAACGCGTGTGAGCTATGAAGTGTCGGCGTGGTGTACTCGGTGAATGGAGGCGGTTTCAGGTGGTGAGGGTGTTGCGAGCTGCTATTGAGTTGTGGAATCGACGTCGGATGAAGCTGCGGTATTTTTTTTCTTTTCGAAAATACAGCTTGCGTGCAAATATAAGGGAGCAGGAAGAAGGCTAAGAGGAATAGTTGTATCTGTTTTTCAAAAGTAAGGTTACAGAGAAAGAAGATGAGCAGTTTTCCTTCTTTTTAACTTTAATTAATTATTCTTAAATTATTTTAAAAATGGGAAGGTGAATGAGCCATTGAAGTTTGGAAAGACGTGACAAATAAAGTTGGGGAGATGAGCAGGCTTCTCACATTTGCTTTATATATTTTGTATATATATAGTCCGAACAAAATGAAAGGTGCACAGGGATATAGTAACTAGAAAATATAAATCAATGTAGGAATAGAGAAAGCTACGCATTGAATTCAAAAGTAAATAAAACCAAGTGGCTGATTGAATAATACAGTAAGAAATGAATGGTCACTGGAAAACCAAAAGCCAAATTACCGAACCGATATGAAAATCGTTCCACAGATTCCGCCGTCTTTCGGACTTCGAAATAAGCAAAATTATACACCGTGAAAATCAGCACGACGAGACGGTCAAAACGGTATACAAATATCAGTGGTACGATAATCCAATCAAAAGTCGATATCGGTACCGAAAATGCTGCTATTCTGCTGAAAATAAGAAAAACGGAGCAATAGCAGTCCAAATTTGGAGAAACGAAATATGACGTCTCACTCAGAAGATGATTTACAAATTTTCTGTATAAAAATATTTAGGTTTGGAAAATATTTTATTATTATCAATTTGAACTGATTTAAATTTAAATAAAATTACACAAGAAAATAAACTTTCATATTATCTGATGAAAATTTACCATTTGCTATGTTAAAATAGACGTATTCCAAATATCCAATTTATATTTCACAATTTTATTATTTAAAATTTCACAAAATTCAGTTAAATATATTATTAAAACAAATAAAATTATTAAAAATTTACGGGTCGTTACACTCAGTCGACTAAAAGTGAATTCAGTTGAAACCCTTAGTCGGTTATTTAATTCAGTCGACTACTACTTCATGTTTTTGTTTTTGTTAAAAACTTTGTAAAAATTTAAATGTAATTATTTTTGGTCTTTGTTTTGAAAATCTTATGTACCAGTGATATGTGTATATTCATATGAATCATGTACGAGATTTTACAAATTATTTCTAAGAACAAAAGACATACTTATTGATTTGTAGACGATTATTTCTTCTGCTTCTTGTCTCTTCGAATCATTGATGCCTTCATAATCCTGTATAAAAGATGCTACAAGAGATATGTATATATATAGTTGTCATCATTCAAAAATAATCATACAATCAATGTTCTAACATTCTTCTCCTTTTTGATGATGACAACTATACATATGATATATGTATGTATAATCTCCCCCTTAATGAATGCTCTCCCTTTCACCATACTTTCTCCCCTTTTGTCATCAACAAAAAGGAGTAAAAGTAAATGAAAACAAAAGACATATGCATACTGGAATGAACACAAGAATGAATATACATAAGACTATATACAAAAACAGATGCATAGATAAGAGTAGATGCACATAGAAATATATAAAGGATGCAGTCATAAGAGTTAGTGCACATATCACACATATACAAAATAAGAACAAGCCAAATAGGACAAACCATAAATTATGTTTTTCAATATTTTTAGCACTTATGGAAGCAACGTACACTACACCAGAAAAGACTTTTGGTAGCGTTGAAAAAATGCAACCATAACTTATGGTAGCGTTTTAGAGAACGCTGCTATACGACATGCAACTAAAAGTCTAAAACTTTTTGTTGCGTTGTAGTAAACGCTACCAAAAGTCACTTTTAAATGCAACTATAGGTATTTTCTGTAGGATTTAAAAAACGCTACCAAAAGTCACTTTTAAATGCAGCTACAGGTTTTTTCTGTAGGGTTAAAAAACGCTACCATAAGTCTTCATTTTTTGGTTGCGTTTTTTGTTTATATGCTTTTTTTGATTTTCAGTAGCGTTTTTAAAATGCAACTGTATAATTTTTATATTAGTTTACATTTGTTTCTGTAGCATTTCTGAAACGCTACTAAAAGTTATTAGTTGTTTGGTAGCATATTTTAAATGCTACTATTTACGGTTGATGGTTTATACCATTTCCAGCAATCGCTTATATACTATTCATATTAAAACGAACGATCAATCGCATAATTTTCATATATTCAAACAAACAATTAAATCACATAATTAGCATATACAAACAATCAATCATATGATCATCATATTCAAATAATTGCAAAAACATGCTAATCTCACAATCAAATATAATATCCATAATCAATTCGATAGTAGTTTTTCAACAAAATAAGTCACATACTACAAGCATTCACAGACAAGTTTCCACAAATGGTACTAACATAACAGAGGTGGGTATAAGAAAAGCACCATAGAAGTGGAGCCTCTTTGCTTCTCTAAGTCTCGCTTAGAAGAACTAGGACTGGCTGTCATGGCTTCTCTTGCTCTTCTGTTAAGTCTACCATCGACAGATATTCTCTGGTACCAAGAAAAAAACCTAGAATTTGAACAGCTATAGAAGGAAATAGTACAAATACACTAAACTTAAAAGTCAAAGTTAAATAATTTATGAAAACAAAATTTTCTGTGCATTATAGCACCACACATGATCGTGAATAAGACATAATAAGGGGAAGACGCGTTTTGAAATTTAGTACACAAGCCTAACTATTGTCTCATGGTTTTCCAAAACAATCAAAATAGATACCACAATTTAAACATATGGATAATGACTCATGTAAACAGAACAAACAAAAAACAGAACTAATATCATGCTTGAATACTTAGTTCAGAAGTCCATAGCAGGAACAAATGGGGGAATCGAATACATCTCCTAGAAAAGTGTAGAGTTGAGAACAAGATGAGAGCATGTTTTAATAAATAAAAAGCAATTATAAATATTGGTGTTGTATTTGGAAATGTTTGGATTTTTTGTCAAGTTGTTAGGAGAGATTTGATTCTATTGCTCATTTCAACAAACATATAAAGTATGTATAAAAAATGATATAATTTTCTTTATTAAAAATGTGTTCTAATCTAAATTTTACATGTTCCTATCATAGAATATGTCCGTATGTATTTAAAACATGTTCTCAATTACTTAAAAACCACATTACTATCGATTTCCAAGTAAACAACACTAGAAAGAGACTTGCTAAGAAATGTCGGTTTTCTACAAGGTTTAAGAAATCAAGTATACTTCATGACTCATAATGAAGAGATATAATTCAATAAATACCACAGTGTGGTTCTAAATTTGCTTATTTACCCCTAACACTATAATTTATAAGCAATAATAGAAGAGGGTTTGCATGTTATCCCCTAAAAGACCTAAATGACACCATTTTAATTAAGCCACGACAGATGAGAAAGAAATTAATTAGATAGGAAAATGATGAGTAAATTCTCCTGGACAGGAGAAGAGCATATGTAATACTTAACCCATGCATTTACAAAATCAGGCAAACCTTAATTAAAACGTATAAAAGTGACCGTGGACAACTTACCAATCAATCGAAGTTACAACTAGCACTTGGAACAAGAACATTCTCATCAAACTAAAACCCAGTCTGCCTAGCATCATCTCCTGATGGCATGGCCTCATCGTCTTCCTCCAACCAAAAGATTTCTAGAATCTTCACGGCTTTCTCATAAATTTCAGCATCATCGTAGCTCTAAAGATTCTCAATCTCTTCCTAACCTTCATTTTCATCAATTATTTGAGCATAAAGATTCACATTTCCTGTAGCAACTTTCTCTACTTCTCCAACCCCTAGAATGTTCTCAAGTCCTTCAAGGCATACAATGATGATCCTAGGATCTGGACATAAGAGGAGGTCGCACAATGGTTTTATGCAACCTTGACCTACTAAAGCTCGGTACCTTATCAAATTGATATACCCCATAAAAGAAAGATCAGTAGAAAGCATTCATGCAAAAACATAAATAAACAG
The DNA here is from genome assembly GCA_030737815.1 of Allium fistulosum. Taxonomy (NCBI): domain Eukaryota; kingdom Viridiplantae; phylum Streptophyta; class Magnoliopsida; order Asparagales; family Amaryllidaceae; genus Allium; species Allium fistulosum. Next base: position 1,361,587,700 of record CM060903.1, on the reverse strand, counting down.
TATCCATGACAATTCTTACCACAAAAGGATTTCGGACTGATGTTAAGATATCTCATTCGGCCAATATGCTTTCAACAGCATTTTTGCAAATCATGTTTTTTTTAAGAACCTGCATAGAAATTTTATAGATGTGAGTGGAATGGATAAACTAATTGCACAAGCTATCAGTATGGCAGTGGAATGCAATCGAAAAAGTATCATTCAATAAACAGGCTGAAAGTAACATCAACTGCATCACACAACTGGAGATATTTTTCCCTAAAATATTAAACAAAATAAATTCTAATCAAGAAACGAGAAAACAAAGTACCCGATGATATTTTACTTGGAGCAATTTCATGCCATCACAACGTGAACCGCATCAAATTCTTAGCAAAATTGATAGAGGATATATCTTTAAATAAGTTTGAATGTCAAATAAATTTACCTCTACATTTTAAATAATGGCTTCTGTTGCATATTCTTTCTTTTACCCTAATAAATGTGCAAGATCTTGTGCTCTGGCATATAAAGGGACCTATCAAAAAAACCATAGAATAGGATCCATCATAGGTGGTAGAAACTGTTAGCCTGTATGTGGTTGTTCTTCAGTCTTGTCTAAGAAATTTTACTATTTGATTTAACATTTACTTTAAAAGCTTCACTGGAGAAGTTTTAGAAGCATATGGCCCACCTTCAGCTATACTACTAGATATCAGCTCGCTATACATTATGTAAAACAATAAAAAAAATAAAGATAAAAATTTTATATAAAAAATACTCTATATAATCACACGCTCAACGCTTATGACATATGCGGAAACACTACGCATCTGTACACTGTGAGCATGTCCAAGAAGATTAATATTTTTACTCCAATGAGCCAGTTAGAAGTCTACTGGAAACACTGTGTGTGAAGCTTGATATAAACTGCTTTGATATGCTCATGTACTTTATAGGTTTTTCTCATTTGTCCCTTGAGTAAAATGTATTTAGGAAAATATACTAAGCATCATTTTCACCGCTGATACTTTTCAGGCAAAAACTGCTGCATAAAGCAATCCACCACTAAAGTTTCTGGTTGCATGAGCCGCAAGCTACGTCCACAAAGAATGTAGTGTATATGTCTCAAAGTGAGCAACAGATGAAACTTACGTAAATTTTACATTGATCTTGTTTTTTAATACCAAATCTGATGCTATGTTCTGATCAATTTTAAATGTTTTCATGATCAGAGTAACGTTATAATCCCTGAATGTTTTTCTAACATACCAAGCATATGGAATCTTCAATATAAAAGATGATTAATATTTAATATCTGTAAGTGTCGAGTATTTCTACCAGTATTAAACAGAACAAAACCGTATGGATAAAGTAACGATATTTATAACCATGTTAACAATTTCAAGGAATGGGAATAGATAATATCTAGGTTTGGAAGCCAATTTCTTAAAAATTGCACATTTGAACATCCATTTTTTAATTTCATTGTTTTTTAGACTATCCTAGGAAAATAGTAGTACAAGCATACATCAATAAGGTAAAACATATATTACTTACTTATTTGAGCTTCCAGACTTCTGCACACCTGATTTCAAAAATCTAAAATGGCCAACGACTCATTTGAAAAATGGAGTAACAAAGAAAAATAAATGAAAATGAACTAAAAATATATAGAGTTATACACACCTATTGCTAAACATCTCCAAAGAACCAGAAATCACAATGCGAGCATTGTTCCTAGCCTGCGAATTATGAACAGTGCATTTTTAGCATAGAAAAATACCACAAATATAATAAAATCAAAATATAAGCCTATGAATATTGGCTGTGCTGTACAGTCAACTATAGTAACATGACACCAATGTCGTAAAGCCTACTAAGAGTCCACTATAGTCCTATTATAAAGCTGATTATAGTATATTATATAAGTCAAGGAAATTTAATAGTTAGAAGTTGTTTAAATGCAGTAAACAAATTTAACAGTTAGATGTATATTATATAATATAACATATACTTTATTATATATCCTTTGAACAGCCTATACTGTACATGTTTTATCTGAATACATAATCATGACTGCTTTAGGGGAAGAACACCAGTTGACTGCAAAACTGTTGGGTATGACTTTAGGACAAGAAACACTAGTCAATGTTAATGAGTCAAGATGATACAATTGAAATGAAAGTGGCTGAATTCTCAAATGAAACGAAATTATAAACTGTCACAAGTGAAAGCAGGCGCCTGGTTTCATAAAGGAAGGTCCAAAATTAAATGAGGTGAGGGTGCATGATTCAGGAAGAAAACACGAAACTGGTTATTTAGATCTCAATATCATCAAAACAGAAACTCCAATAGCGATGCTCATCAATGACAAAGGAAAGAAGAACAAACCTTAGTTCAAAAAACCAAATAGAAGCCTTGGTCAGAGCAGTGCAATAAATTCTGCAATATAATACGTCATTACCTATACTTGTGTTGGAATAAATAATTTGTTCCTGATATTAACTGAACATCAATATAAGCCTTGCAAGAAAAATTACCTATACCACCGTCAACAAATAGCTCTAGATTCTAAAAGCTTATATCGGTAAGTTGCCTATCCTGAAATAAATTCTTAAATGTTGTTTAAATCTGTAAATCGATCAGTTAATCCTAAAAACTACCCTTAAGGTTCAAAATTATAGATCATGTTTACTTAATTGCAACTTTACAAGGCATAATCATGAAAATTAATACATCAATTATCTATTTATTTTTCTGCAATAGATTCTTTTAGCCAAGTTAATGTTAAAACATGACCCACCTCAATTAAACATGTTCCCCAACGAATACATAATTTTCAATTCACACAGATATTCAGATCAAAACTGGGTTAGAAGTCTGACTGGATTTCATTCTATATGCAGATTTCATTCTATTGTTGTTGTAGTTATTATTATTAATTAAATATAAAACTTAGTTGAATTTATTAATTTATTATTATTATAATAAACTTTTTTAATTTTTACCAAACTATAGTTTATTATTATTATTATTATAAACTTAGTTATTTTTTTATCAAACTTAGTTTATTCTTGTTATTATTATAAACTTGTTAATTTTTATAATACTTAGATAATTTTTATAAATGTATTTATTTTTTATAAACTTAGTTAATTTATCCAAACTATTGTTTATTATTATTATTATTATTAAACTTATAAATTATCTCAATTGCTAAAACTTAAAATGTCAGAACTTATATTTTAATTAACTTAAACTTATAAATTATCTCAAACTTAAACTCCATTATCTTAGTTAATTTTTATAAATTATCTCAAACTTATAAATTTTTCATAAACTTAGTTTATTATTATTATTATTATTATAAACTTAGTTAGTTTTATAAACTTATTTAATTTTTATAAAACTTAGTTAACTTAGTTAATTTTTATAAACTTAGTTTTTGTCATTACTGTTATTATTGTTATTAATTATAAAACTTAGTTGACTTAGTTAATTTATTATTATTATTATTATTATTATTATTATAAACTTAGTTAATTTTTATCGGTCCATTACAAAGCTTCATAAGTTGAGCAGAAACAATAAATTAAAACTAAAATTACATACACCTGTCGAAGATATTTAAGCTTAGCAATCTCTGGTGGCAAAGTTCCAGAATTGTTTTCTCCTTTTATAGACCTACAACAAATAAAAGTTGCAGAATCATAAATAAAAAATAAGTAAAAAATCATAAACAGTTAATGGTTCAACATTACAAGCTAGTAATATGGCACCGAGTGTTGTTAACAGCTAGAGAATGTAAAATAGACTTGCATAAGAATTTTTCGACGATTACTGTTGCTGATAATGTAAAATAGATAAGGTTTTTGACTTTTTACTATTACTGTTACCGATAATCCTCTTCATGAACTGTACTTCTATTAAATTTTCTATGGCACCTAATGTTCAACTTGATTACTATTGATGACTATATGCAATGGTTAAGTAGAAATTGCAGTAGCGGATGAATATTACAACTTGTTCAGATAATCTGCAGCTGTAACAAACCCATAAACTATGTTTTTGACTTTTGACTTTTGAGAAAGTTTGTATCCCTAAATCAAATGATATTACAGACATCTAGAGGGTGGTATGGACATAGATAATCATACTACGGAGGAAACATATCAGCAACAAAATACTCAAAGTAATTGCCAGCATGATGCAATACATGGAAAATCTCCTTATTTAATTGACCCTAATAGTAAAGAAAGGGTCCATGTGATTTTGAAAGATATACAAAGTAATCCAGTCAACATGGTGGACCAAGAACTATCAGAAGCAAACTCTCTGTCTAGTGATGTGTCAAAGCATACCGTAAACAATGAGAAAATTAATTTTTCTGTTAATAGTCCCGGTTCATTTCACTCTAACGATTCAGACATTATAAATGAAAATACAACTACAGTTATAAACACCTATAATGATATTACTTGTCCTAACACAGAACCTTCGCTTAATATACTTCCCAATCCTCAATCTATCCCTGCATAGCCACATATCTAAATTGGATTAGATTCTGTCCATCTCACTCACACTTCAGCCCAGATTTTCCCTGATCCTTCCAACTCCAAATAACACATAACTGACTCACCACAAGAGAAGCCTGCTAACCCAATTTCTTCAACTCCAATGTTAATTAATGAATATGTTAGTTTGGAATGTTAGGGGACTTAATTCCCCTTCCAAACAACTAGATGTTATACAGGTGATTAATCAAAATAAAGTGTCATTTATTGGTCTGTCGGAAAATAAATCAACTCCAAAATTTGATGATACAAGGTGATTCGAAAAGGTAGAGAATTATAAACGTGGGAAGAATGCAGAACAGTTGGTTCAGACCTAACAAAGAATTCTCGAATTTGGTTGGGGTGATAATACTGATAATGTGCTTCCAAGCGAATCTTCAAACTCAAATGTAGCTTCTAAGAGCTATGCATCAAACAAGCAAAGGAGACAACCACCGAAGACACATAAAGCTCATGTCAGTAACCAGTCTGATAGTATCAATCAACATGCAACATATGATAAAGGCATTCAAAAGACATCTCCATTGGGGGTATAATGAAAGAAATGAATATCCTAATGCTAGCGTCGATCATGTAAAATCTCATTAGCAGCTAAAATTTCATGTGAAGCAAAAAGATGCTTCCCAAATAGCAAATAATGCATACGAAATAAGTCCGTTGCAGCTGAAATAGAATCGCAGAATCGGGAAGAGCGAGAAAGGTGTCTGACTATGCTAATCCAAAAGCTGGTTATATAGAGTACAACACAATAATGTCCAGAAAGGCTACAACTCCAAATACAGAAATCAGTATAATGGAGACAAACAGATTAATTATCGTGGTAGTGAACATGTAGAGTATCAGCATGCTGGATCATATAACAAGAACACTTGTAAGCAAGTGACAAAAACATTTTTTCTACATTCTAGAATGCAACAAAATAAGAGGATGAAAGGATCACTGGTGGTAAACATGCAACTGGGTGTAAAATAGATGTGACTACTTTTAAAACCAAAAGTATGTCTCAGTACCAAGTAATTAAACATCAATTAGAAGGAGCTAAAGCCCACTGCATTAGTCAACATCATAACAGTTAATATATTAAACCAAGTTAACATTAATTCTAGGACCTATAGTGTATAAACCGTTCCACGTGTAGTGTATTGCAAACCTAACGTCCGGTATTTGTGAAATTACAACAACTGGGTGTATTTGTTTATAATCAAAAAAAGGTGGTGTATTTGTGAAAAATGCTGAAAATTAGCCACGATACGAGCTACTATGGTAAATACGTTAGAGATGAGCAACTTACTGATCTTGGATTTTTGAAACTATTTCAACTGCAATTTCATTGCTTAATTGATCCCATAGCCCATCCAATGCGAATATTATGAACATACCATTTGGTTTTAAATCACATGCACAAATCAAAGGCTCTAAAGTTACCACAGCTCGCTTTAAGGGAACATGAGCAAAAAAAATTTGAAACAATGGGTCGCTGCTAAAATCTGGCTTCTTTAAGTAAACATCACCAAACCATGATACCTGATAAAAGATAGTATAAGAACAAATAAACAAAAAGAGAAAGCATGAATATGATATTTATGTTACAAGTTATATATGTGCGCGTGCGCACACACATGTATAACACATACAACACCAAGAAATATTCAGCAAACAATTGCTATTTTCTTTATTTCCTTTCCCTAATGTGTCAACAAAGAATTCAACTTCTCAGAAATGCATGCAATCTTTTAACTTTCAACAAAAATGAAACAATATCCATTATATAATTTAGTACTAAGTTCAATACATAACAGAGTAAATAGAAGATTGTTGAAGTAAAAATAAAATTAAGAGTCACTGTGTGTGTGTGAGTGTGGGTATTATGGGAACGCCTTGAGCCATAAAAACTAGAACATGGCATCATCAAAATAGAAATGGCACATCAATTGAACAAGATAAAGGAAGGCATCATCAAAATAGAGCATGTCACATAAGTACCCTAAATCAGATTTAGGTTTGTAATACACTAAATCTGATGTGAAACCAACTTGAAATCAACTTGCAATACACGTGGACAACACTAGCATGTATAATTTGTTGCATTGAATTTGTACTTTGCGCCGAAGGAAACTTTTGGGAGGAAAATATTGTCATTTTGCCTTAAAATCGTTCAACAGGAATAACACTAAAATAAAATAGGTGGTGAAAGGATGAGCTTTTAATTTCCAAAATGGAAATGTTGACCAAGTTTAAAGTTAAACCTAAGATCATGCTTTCTAAAAATGCACTAATAATTGCTGCACATATGATAAGAAGTTAGGTGAAAATTGCACTACTAACATGTTTTCACACCCCATATGTAATGACTCCATTCACCAAATATTATAGTGGCCACAACATGTCCTTAAATATTTAAGATACGTTTATATTAGTAAAGAAAAAAATGTCAGAATAGTAAATACACTAATACAGTCCAATATGATGTTTTTGTCTGCTTCTTTGCTTTATATTTTGCCTGATACATAATCTTTGATTACAGAAGGTTAGTAACCAACATCTGAAAGAACTACATAATGAATGAAAACATATTAGATACAAAAATAGAACACATGCTTTCACACTTTTCGGACTGATGTGAAACAAGGGACTTGGAAAGAGAGAGGGTGGGCCGAAAGTGGAACGGTTTATACCTAACAGGTAGCGTATTGCTTTCGCACATGTAGTGTATTGCAAATCTGATGTGAAACCAACTTGAAATCAATTTTGATTTAGGGGCAGGAAAATAATTGGTACCCTAAATCAGATTTAGGTCGAAGAATAGAGTTACGAATCTATGAATAATTGAATACCTAATTAAGATCATGTAACCCTGAGTACTTGGAGAAGCACCGACAATTAGTCCCTGACGTCGATTGTGGTGGTGCACAACATAGATACTGATGCATTGTTTTGTGGGTGGTGACAATCCTTGTACAAAAAATATTTTAGAGATTTGAGGAAAGGAGTACAAATCAAATAATTTTCGTTCAAGGGTTTTACTTGCTTTTGGGGGCAGAGTATGAAAATAAGATGGCATAGTAGGCGGGAAGTGAAAACGTAGCCCGCCTGGAAATATTACTTGATATGTCTAAAAAATTAAACCGCTGCTATTATGTTGGGTTCACTGAAACAGTTGCATTTAAGGTTCAAACGCTGCTATTTAATGCTACTAAAATCACATTTTCTTGTAGTGGTATTTTTTTTGCAATTCAAGCAGGATTTTATAGAGGACCCTTACCACTTTCTATTAAAATAAAAATTGAAGATTACAAAGAGTATACAACCAAAAAAGAACTGAACTATAGACAAAAACCCAGCCACAAGACTCAGACTATAGACAAAAACGGATCCATTTTTGGTAAACTAAACTGTCATGACAATCAACACTAAATTTCTCATGCCATGAGTATATTCTTCTTCTGATGTTCCCTCAAGCAAACCAGATATGTAAAAAGAGTATCTAATTTACTTTTTCAATATAATTACTTCGTGATATTCTAAAATACGTGTAACAAGATCAAATTCAGTAAATTCTACTCTTAATGCTAAGAGATCATGTTGTATTGTTTCAATTCATGCATACATATAAACAATAGACTCATTATTTTTCATTTTAAATGATTGAAATTGATTTTTAAGAAGATATATATTAGTTTGTTTTACTTTGTTTGTCTTTTCATGTGTAATTCGAAGTGTTCGCCAAATGTCATAGGTGGTTTTGCAAAGCACAACTATAGAAAATTTATTTTTATCAAGGAAGCAAAATAAAATGTTCATAGCTTTTGCATTATTGGTTGACACGGTTTCATGAGCATCCGACCAAGTACTCATTTCAGTAGAAGGTGGTTCATACTTATTTTGAGTAGCTTGCCAAATTTCAAGACCGCTAGCTTACATAAAAATTCTTATACTTGTAGACCAATAAACATAGTTTGAACCGGTAAAAGTGGGGGACATCCAGTTGACAGACCTTCAAGAAATGTGCTTGCCATATTATTATATTTTTCAAAAACTTTCTCACAGTTAGTTAAAACTCTCGCTTTGATACCAAATGAAAGTGCAAAGGATCTCTAATATGGCTAACTTATGTATGTGTATATATATAACTATAATCAAGCTAAATAATAAAAAATAAAGTAAAGTAATAACAATCACGCCAAGGTTTTTATACCGGGACCTCCTATCCTACGTCCAGTCCCGAAGCTCCCCTTCAGATTTCCACTAATTAATCACCCTGACTTAGCCGGAAGGAATAGGGTTTACAAGAGTTTGCTGACTTGGCAATGTTATGTTCAATCAATATAGATTTTGACTTCTGTTACAACCTTCCTATAATCCCCTTTGATGATTCAACGATGTGTGCAATGTGGTCAAGGAAGTGCAACGAGCAATCCGATGAATGAGTATTAGAAGCTTTTTGAAAGTAATAGTAACAAAGAAGTTTAGAAGCAAGATAATAAGTTCCATTCATTATAAAACTTTTTGTCTTAGGCTTATTTATAGCATCAGTAGTTATTCTGAAAATTTGTACAAATCCAGAAAGTCACACTCCTTTGAAGAAGAACCATTGAAGAGTTATATCTTTTTAAAGTTTTAGCTCAAAAAATTCAGTTAATATAGTCGTTACTGGTCATTCAGTCGATTGGGAAAGTTGAGGTGTTGACTGAATTGAAAGGAAAAAATTCCCAAGATCAAGGCAAGGTTCAATTGACTTAAAGTGAATTCAGTCGACATCCTTAGTCAACTAAAAGTGAATCAGTCGACACCCTCAGTTGACTAAAAGTTAATTCAGTTGTTTTATATTAAAAAATTTGTTAAATTTTAAATGTAATCACTTTTGTTCTTTGTTTTGAAAATCCTATGTACCAGTGATATGTGTATATGCAAATGAATCATCTAGGAGATTTTACAAATTATTTCTAAGAATGAAAGACATATTTATTGATTTGTAGACGATTATTTCTTCTTTCTTCTGCTACTTGTCTCTTCAAACCATTGATGCCTTCAAAGTCCTGTATAAAAGATGCTACAAGAGACATGTAAATATATGTATATAGTTGTCATGATTAAAACAATCATACAATCATGGTTCGAATAATGTCAATACTATTGTTTTAAAGGAAATTTGATGGAAAATATTGGTTTTGGATTAAATAATGATGTTTGAAATATTTAAAGTAATATGTTGGAAACGGAGGATTTTTGAAGTATATTGTTGATTTGGAAAATTATATATACTATTTTGAGATGATAGAGCAAACGTATTCTTATAATAAACAATATTGAGATGATTTATATTTAAGAAGTAAATAACTAGTTTAATTTTTTTTTTGATTTGTTGGGACATATGTTATTAAATTTATTATTTTACTATCCTAAAAAGACTAGTTATAAGGGGATCGATGGTGAAGACATGGATGTGGACATGGAGAAACTCAAAGACAAGGAAGAAAATTCCATTGAAGAAATTTTTGGTTTAGACAACGGATGGGTAGAAGTTCCATCAAAGAAACCATGATTTCCACAAAATAATTGTTTACGTATTTTTCTTGTATTGTTTCATGTCATGTTGTTTGTGTTTTTTTTGTTCCTTAAATTATTGTACTCTAATGTCTAGCTATATATGTACACATACAAATATTTTAATAAAAGTAGCGTTTTAATGATTTTTTGATGACTTTTAGAGTATTACTTCACTCATACAAAGATAAATTGATAACTCCCTATGTATAATCAACATAAAATGTTCATCATTTAGAGTAGAAAATTATAACTCCTTATATAATTCATTAACACAACTTATTCGCTCATTTTTGTTGATGACAAAGCGGAAGAAGTTATATAAAATATAATAGGCAAAAAAGATAAAGAGCGCAGTATAGCATATATCCATGGGTAGTTAGCGGTTTTTTTTAACTAAACACCGTTATATTTTATAACAAAATATGTAACGGTTGTCATCATCAAAACAATGGAGATTGTTAATACCCAATTTATTGATTTTGGTGACAACAACCATATAAATATTGCTACTAATGTTTTCTCAAGTTATATAGTATATTGTGTAGGATATCAAGAATATTTAACAGGTTTATACAAGTGATGATTGAATAAAAGCTTTAAGAACGGATCAGTATAAATCAAGAGTTGATCGAAATATATTTGTAGACTCATGAGTTTTGAAGAATTCAATAATAAAAGCTCGAAAAGCTCAAGACATTTGTGTCAATAATCATCAAGTCCTAGATTAAGTGTTAAAGACTTGAGTAGTATCATATCTTTGATTAGCTTCATTTCAAAAATTATTTTTCCAACTCAAAAAGGTTTTTATAAAAGAATAATATTTAATATAATTATAAAATAAATTTTAATAGATTTTTTATAGAAATATATATTTTAAAACATATTCAAAGTGTTTCTGATAATATACAAATTAATTTGCATATGTAGACACATCAACATTATATATGTCGATATATGGACCGTTGAGGTGTTTTTTAAATTTTCAAAAGAAGCAACTTTTGGCATCATCCTTTTGCGGATGGATGCAACTCTTCAACCTTTATTTAAGGCCTCTAATTTTGAACTTTTAACAACGATTCTAACTACTTTATCTCTCTCTCTCTTCTCTCTCTTTAAGATTCCAACGAACTACTGCATATTTCTACATCAATTCTCTTTCTCTCTATTCATACAAAAGATTAGAGAAGATTCACTTCTGATCTACATCATTTACTCTCTAATCTTCACTATATTCTACTCAAACATAAAGATATTCCACTCCTGAAGGTCTATAGGATATTGTATCAACGAACCACTTGGAATTGTGATCGAAAGATTCGAATTCTTATATTCCACTGCTACTGCTAGCAAAAGGGTGGTCTTGACCACCTAAGTGAAAGTTAAAATGAGATTGCAAGGGAGTTGTCCTACCTCCCTTGTCAAAGACAGTACGGGTGTTCTAGTTACCTGAGTCAAATTCCAGAGGGTGCATCGGTTACCCGAGTCAAATTACAATAGGCGTCCTTGCTACATGAGTAAAAGTTAGGAGGTGTAAATGGTGTCCTTGCCACCTGATTTAAAGTTAAGACGTGATTAGTAAAATTCTGTACAATTCACGTGACTGGATGTAGAACTGGAAATCCAAGCCAGTATAAAATTCTTGATGTCTTCTTTACATTTACTTTTACTACAATTGCTTACAATTATCTGATTGCTATGTGATTATATTATTACCCGTGTTTGAATTTTCTGTGATAAATTTTGAAATTTGCAAGTATATTATTGAAAATTTTGAATATACTATTCACCCCCTCTCTACTATAAAATAGCCTTAAGGTCCATTCCGCTATAGTATGGATTAGGTCACCACATCTATCATCACCTCATCCGCATGAAGTAGTGAGATGATGAATTTGTATAATATCCCCGGTTCTATTTTTAGGATCAATATCCCATTTACGAAGCGGCTAAGTTTGTACTAAATGAAAAGGATTACTTAGGGAAAACGTTCAAGCAGGTGAGTTTTCGTTAGTCGGTGCAAATAATAAATTAACCTGCGTAAGTAAGAAATGACATAACATTTCATTTTTTCGTTAGTCACCTTTTTAATAGCATTTAGATCAGGAACCTTATCTATTAGTGTTATAAAAGCATGTTTTCTTGTAATGCCTTCTTCATCCATAATCTTTAGCACGAGATATTTCGACTTAAGGGGATTTTCTCATCATATTAAATTGCTTAGCCAACTTTATAATCAACGTCTAGTGCTTCGCTTTCATTTTCTATTGAATTTTAGCAACAACCTGTTCCAGTTGCTCTCTAGTAATAAGATCTTGTAGAGGTTGCATAGATCCATCAATTACACTTGGATTATATGTGCTACCTTGCTCTCAGCCCCTCTGTCTTGCTTTCCCTAGTTCTTCTTTGCACCCATTTGATCTTATTGCCTTGTAGATGTTATGGGTTGCAGATTTATGGACCTTAACGCTGATTAAATACTAGATGGCGTGAATAGCGTTTTATGATTTATGTGAATCTTTTTAAAATTCTTTCAAGATTATTATTACGCAATGCAGAATCAACAATCACATATGCAAACACAGATAAATATAAATGTGGTAAAGTAAAAAGTAGAGAATTAGATAGATCACACTAGGGATTTTATATTGGTTAGGAGTTACCCTACATCCAGTCTTGTACAATTGCTTGTACAAATTTCTTTTCAAATGCCAAACTTTCAACGGGCATAAGGCAAACCCAATACAATCTCGATTTCAAGGCTACAAAGCACACACTCTAGATATTTCGAGCTCTGGGTACACTCACTTAATTCAGACGGGACACAAGCACACCCACTTGGGTTTCCGGGACACCAAGCACACCCAATTGATTTGAAGTGGGACACAATCACGCCAAACTAACTATAACTAGAGTTTGATGGTTTTTCCAAAAACAATGTTTGATCTTTAGATACAATTGATCCTATAGCCTCTTGGGCAACACTTCGATCTTTGATTGAGAGAGATGATTGAAATCAGAGAGTAAATAGTAGAGAATCAATACAATGAAGGTTGAATTGATTCTGGTTTGAATTTGAGAAAACTTGAATATATTTTCAATAGAAATTTTGGCACAGTAATTGGAGAGAAGATAATAAGAAAGTAGTTATTAAATTCGTTTGAAAACCCCCTATATATAGAGAATAAACAGACCTGTCAATCCGCGAAGGATTACGACGAATAGACACTTCATTTCAAAATTTGAATTTCAAAATATCGGCATGTATGTCGACATACTTCATATGGATATGTCGATATATCCCTTTGAATTTTGAAAAACTCATTTGTTTTAAAATGTATTGAAAATCTTATGCTTTGTAAATATTTTGATACTTTGTAAAATTGTGTAAACATAGTTTATAGCCATTTTAAACTTTAGTTTTTTTTAATAAAATATTTAAAATATATTAAAATATATTTTGATTTAAAGAATAAAAGAATAAAAGAAAGAAAGATAGTGATCAAAGATTGCTACCTGGGACTTTATCAATAATCTATGACTTTATATACTGTATTATAGTCTTGAATCTTCATAACTTGATCTTTATGCTCATGAGTCTTCATGTCCATTTCTTGAGTCTCTATATTGTATAGTTTTTAATTCAATACATGTATAACATCCTGCACTATACACTATATACTATATATCTATACAAAAGCATTGGTAACCATATTTTATGTGAATGTATTATCTTTAGTAAGGTTGTTATCATCAAAATCAATAATTGAGGTATTAACAATCTTCTCCTTTTTTATAATGATAATCATTATTATAAAATATGAAATAACTCCCCTTGAGTTAGATAACTCCCTCTTAATATATGCATATGTATATTTTATACTTTTCTCCCCTTTTTATCATCAACAAAAATAGAAGAAAAACATAAGTAAATACTCCTTCTAACTAAAATATAAAATGATATATCATTCAAAATCAATTATCTAACTTAAATATGACTTATATGATAATAAATGATATTATACTATATAAAACATGATAATACAGGGTACAATAAATTTTATTAATATAATTTCAAACTATACAATTTCAATACATTAAAGTTAGTCAAACCTAATCATTCATACAAGCAATCTAAACCAATTTAATCCAAATACACACCAATTTAAACAATCTAGTCAATCTAATACACACCAAATCATTCAAATCAAATCCTAGTAGTATTTATATTTGCATAATAAATCCAAGCCTAATAAGTAGACGTTTCGTGGAACTTTTATCCAACCATCAGACCCAAAGATTGAATCTACTTTAATGGCATTCAATCCTTATTATCTTTGTTAATAGTACACTCTGGGTTGTTGGTCGGTTCGTCCTTGACTAGTGAAGAAATCATTCGCCGAATCACATCAAAATGCTTTTCTTGTTCCTTTATCATATGCACTTGACTTAATTCTAAGTGTCTTTGATTTCGTAGGATAAAAGAGAGAATATCTTTTAATGATTTGAAGAGTTTATTCAAGGTTTTCACATAGTTTTTTGATGTGGAGAAGACATATTTGTAAAAATATATTTGAGAATGAAAATAGAGCATAGAATAAAAAGATGAATGAGTTTTCTGGAAGAAATAGGATTATATAAGAGTAGAAAATCGTTTGAAATGAATGCATGGTAGTTATTTTTGTTTTAAAATTTAAAAAGTTTCAGTTCTAGCCGTTATATGTCGAATATCACAAGTATGTATGTCAACATACATACCAAAATTTTCAAATCATGTTTTTTTATATAACTCTTATTTCTGTCTTATACCATTTTATGTTTATAACTTCCAAAGACTTGATAAACATATAAAACAATAATAGATAATTTTCATTACTAGAATTTGAAGGATACATCGATTTTAATGATAAATAAAGGAAAAAACATAGAAATAACATGGATTTTAAGTAAAAACACACAATACAAGGCTAGATAACATAAGTAAACAACTTAGACAGATTTAGAAGGATGTAGATGAAGATGATGAAGAGCCACCAAGCTTGTGAATGACCTTTCCAAAGAATTTATCCATTTTGTTAGAAAGAGAAGTGATCATTTTACTAAAGGAATGTTTGAGGTTCTTTTGGTTTTTAAGAAGCTTCTCTTGGTTCCTTAATATCTCTTTGTTAGTACGGTTGGATGGTTTTTCGAAACTTTCCAAAGAGGAATCTTTTTCTTCCTCTTCCTCCTCTTCTTCTTCCACTTCCATTTCATCTCCTTCCTCCTCGTCTTGTTGAATTTCTTATTCATCTTCCCATGCCAACCTTTGCTCCTTCTCGGAAAGAGTTTCATAAGGTTCAAAGATATGTGAAATGTGCATAAGAGAGATATTTGCTTTGTCGAAAATTTTCAAGGAATGGATTTTTATTTTTCTCCTCTTAATCCACACCAAAATATAAGAAAATTATAGTAAGATGCACACCATGGAAAAGTGTGTTCTCGTGTCTAAAAATGTTCTTTTGGACAAAGTAATCTAAAATGGCTTGTGTCCAATTTATATCGTAGCGACCATAAATAGCGAAAAGAGCTTTGAAAACTTTTTGAGTAGGGTTATTATAATTACCTATCCTCAGAGTTATGCTTTGTTAAAGAATGAGACTCAAAAGTTTTGCTTTTGGACGAAGGTTTTTATGTTTAAATTCAAAATCTTTATCATTTTCGAAAATGTCATGAAGAACTTCACGATTTTGAATATCAATTTGAAAAGTGGAGAGGTTAATTTCACTAGATTTACAACCGAAATTATGACCCAAAATTTCACGATTTAAAACTATTGGAGTGTCATTAATACTACTCCAAACTTGACCTTCTTCCCCTTAATAAACTTTCCGTTTAAATTTGCATAAAACAATTTTACCAAATCGGGGTAGCAAACAAAATCATTTTGGGAAGATTCGATCAAACTAAGAATACTATTTTCAAAATAAAGTTCATATAAAACATAAGAAGAAAAATCATCAAATTTAGCAAACCTTTCAGAAGAAACTCTTCTGGAAGTTGTATATTCCATATAGCACTACAAGAAAAACAGTCTTTTATAGCGGCATATAGCCGCTATTAATCACAACCATAGCGGTTTGATAAGCGCTGTATATCGACATGTTATAAAAAACTGTTGAATATTTATAACACAAAATATGCCGCTATGGTTGAGCTTAGTTTTATAACGCAAATTCGCCGCTATGGTACGTTAATTCAATAGCTCATTATAGCCGCTATAATACAGCTAAATCTCAACAGAAATGGAAATCTTTATAACACCATTTTGCCGCTACAAAATATTTATTCAATAGCTCATTATAGCCGCTATAATACAACTGAATCTCAACGGAATTGGAAATCTTTATTGACAAATCATACATATGCTTACATTTTCAGAGAAAACGTCAATTCAGATAAATGTTGCTCAAAATCACAATCTCAAATATGATGAACATGACAATACATTATCCAAAAAATTCATTAACATAATAAGTTATTAAACGGTCGTCACAAATGTCCAACCATTAAAAGAATAAGGTCAAGAATAAACCATCTTTTTAATATTTTACAAGAGCTTATGTAACCCCCTGCAAACAAGGAATAGTGAGCATCTGCAAAATTTTATTGCTTTCATCTGAAGCACCATCTCTGAGTTGCTGAAGTAGCAGAATTCAAGAAAAGGGCATATTCGACCTATCTTGTTCCACACGCTCTGATGATAACCGGCAGTTGGTGGTACATGGTACATAATAAAACAGGTCAGTTAGTTACACACATAAAAAGAGCCCGAGATTTATCCTTAGCATATATATCAAGCGGCTCTTGATTCTCCACTTCATCCTAGTTTACAGCATATGTTTCATGATCCTTCCCACTGCTGCTACTGATAAAATCACGTAACTAACCCATCCCACATTGTAAACCATTATAATTAATGTGTTTCTCTTTCCCACTCTAACGTTTTCTCATATTTAACTCATACTCATAACACATGCTCATATCTCAATTTTGATGCTTGTTAAATGCCAGCCAATTCGCAGATTCCAAAAGAATTGCTTCCACATTTTTAAATGACATTGCCAATCTCAACTCATGGATTCTGAGCATTCTGCAAAATATAGTATTAGTCAACCAAGTAATCATGCATTTTGTTATTAATTTACTGCCTATCATATAACTTCTCTGCTGATATAAAAGAATGCTAGTTTTGAACGGCAAGTGTTCAGTGTGGCTTCTCTTGTTTACAATTGGCTCGCCATAATATTATATATACATTTATATATTGGCAAAGGCAGGCTTTAAAACTTACTGCAGAGTTAACATGTGAATAAAAATAGTATGTCTCACTACATTTTCAGGTTATTAATGAGTGTGGTTAAAAGCATATGATCAAAACCTGTATATGGACCTACTCTTTAAAATAATATTAATTCGCCTTCACATGTTACTTTTGATCCATTTCATAAAATGGATGAAAATCAGTAGTAGTCTATTTTGATGTTCACATTGAATATATAATAGAGTTAGATGGAATGTGAAATTTGACATTTCATCAACCTCACAGCAAGGCATAATTTTCTTCAAAAGCTCTACCAACTCTTTTGAGATTTTTACATATGCAGGAAGAAAAGCTACTAAAGTTTCTACTTTAAAATTTTAACCACTTCAATCTCAATGATTGTACCAATAATTGTGATACAATACAGTATACGAATCACCTTTCGTTGTCACATAAATTATAGAAGAATGTCGTTGCTAAGAAGTGATGATGTTACAAGCTATAGAAAGAAACAGTACTTCATACAAAATCAAAACTTTGCTAGAAAATTGATTTCCAGCTTTGCGGTAATAAATAACAAAGCTACTCTGTAACATCTGTTTTGTAAGGTTAACAATTGTTTCTTTCTTATAATTACCGATCTTTATGTGCATCTTCTTCTCAGTGCATATTTCAATACTATTTGAATTTCGGCATGTATTAAATTTCTAATCCGCAAAAGGAGCACTTATCTATTTTTGCCTTTTTTTTAATTTCAGTAGTGAGGGATTTTGTATATTAACTTGTAGTGCTTGGGGAACTTTCTCATTTTATATATTTCTTCCTGGTTAAGTATCAAGTATTCATTATTATATGCCCACAAAAGCTACTAACCAGAATTGACTCTCATGCTATATTACATCAATATGGTTCTAATACTTGCAAGGCAATGCATTAATATTTCAGAACTGATGTTTAATTTAATACCCTAGTGACTAGACAATATCTATAAACTCCTAGGAGAATATGCATCTAACCTTACAGTACATACCTCGACCAATTAGCCAAAAAATTTCAAACAGTTTTAGTTCAATAGTTTAGAAAATCAACTTCTAGAACTGATGGTAGTTAAACGATGTTCAAAAAAAGAGCCAGTTCTTTTTTTAATAACATATTGATAGTATAGGCTATGAGGTGTAATAGTATATGTACTCCAAATCTTAACTCAACATTTTCTTCTATCAAATAAGAGAATCGACTCAATATAGGTAGACTGGTTTTGGTCGAACCTGATTGCAATATTGTGATTTTGGAGTATCGATAGAGAAGTTTTTTCTTCTTTGATGAAGTGTTATCGATGGTCAGAACCACTTTGCCTGGTTCACCAATCTTGAATCTGTTTTTCACGTAAGCTTCATCGGTGGCAGTAAATTTTCTAGCCTTTTGAATAATAACTGTGTATCCGTTTTCTGCATCTGGAGAAAACTCAGCTCCATAACTCACTTCCCAGCCTAGAACTCTAAGCTCCCATATAAGTACACTTCCCTGTAACTCAACCAAAAAATAATAATAATAAGTTTTTTGAATTCTTTACAAATAGGTATAGAGGATGCAAGAAAGTTAACTATGTAAAGGGAAGTTTTTTGAATTACTATACATACACCAAAAAATTTGCAAATTCAGATACTCTATTTTTTGCTTAATATACACCATAAATATTACAAAACTATCTTCATTATAAAATAAAAGAAAACCCTCATCTCATTTCACTAACTTCCTCATCGTCATGCATTAATCAAACTAAGATTCCCAAATTTCCTAAATTCACTTTTGTAAATTTCGAATTTCTAATCCAAACATATTAAATGGAGTTCAAACTTATTTAATTAACTATATATATATATAGCAAACTAAATTAAATTTTTAAACATTAAATTGTTAAACTATTTAAATTATGAAGTTAAGAGTAAACTGATTTAATCTAAGTAAAAGATATAGAGAACAATTTAGTAGTACTTTAGGAATAATAATAATTGCAGTAATAAACTTTAAAATTTAATTTTTATACTTAATTTGAAGTTAAAAATGTTAAAATTGACTATTCATGAATACAACTTGGAACTGTATAAATGGAATTTGATATAGAAAAGGAAGCCAAATTTTATTCAACTAATGCTGTATAGAATTTTTTTTTTACTTTATGAAAGCAATTATATTGATTATACTATGAATTCGTAATTCTTTAATACTGTATTTTATTTTATTTTTATTAAATACGGGCACTTCTATCTTATATTTTATTAAAAAATTATGGTATAGGTAAAGCAATTAGTGTTGTATGAATATAATTGCCCTAAAGAGTTATGAAAAAAATATTTACCAAATAAATACCTACATGGAAGACCAGCAGTTTTATGTGCTAATCTTTGGTAAATAATTGAAAAATCTTCTTCAAATATCATGAAACTTTCCCGATAATGTTTAAATATATAAGATTATTTTATTTCTATTTTGTTGTATTAATTTATTTATTAGTGCTAGGGATGGAAGGATAACATAGTTACTAGCTTATAAACAGAGATTTGAAATTCTCAATCATACGTTGGGAATACAAATAGTTATACTCGGTTATGTTGTAAGAGTCCCATGCTTGACTTAGTTAATAAAGCCTCCAAACTTTTCTATAACTAAAGCAAAGTTGCAAGGAGAAAAGGCTACATAATATAAAACTGGTTTACCCAATACAACTTTATACAAGTCCTTTTTTAATCAGATTTGTTCAAGCCTACTTCATCAGTTTTCCATGTTTCATACAAAACTTACATAAGCATTATCCAAATGACTTTATGTAAGACTGAGGAAGAAATCAAGTGATGGAGATCCTAGATTATTACAAGGCATAGATGTAAGACTTCTATTCAATATGACTTTATGTCTAATGAGATGCAAAGAGAGTGGATTGGTAAAGAAGTAGGCGAATAAATTTTAATAAGCTTCTAAGCAGGCATGTCATTACATTAATGTTTTCCTTTGATGTAGAATTTTGTTTGTAACCTCTTGTTACATTACCACTTTCTCCTTAAACTATTTACTTATATGTCTCACTGTGCAATGTAATATCTTTATTTTGGATAACCAAATATACCCTTACAATATGGTCTTTAAGATTGATTGTTATATGTGTTGGTCAAATTTTTATTTTTATTTCATCTATAAGCCGGAGTGCCAATAGAGACAGTTCCAGCAAAACATATAATAGGTTTTTTTAGCATCAGTAAAAAGTTTTATAGATAATAGAATTTTAAATCATTATTGTTTCTTTGGCAAGACATCTACAAAAGCCAGTTGACACAGTTCTAGCAAAACATTTAAGATATTTATTTTTCATTAGCAAAGAAGTTGTACAAATATTAGATTTTTTATTGTTTTACTACTGTATAATATACAAGTCCGAATTTGCACTGATTGCTTATTTTGCTAATTTGATGTTTAAAAATATTAGTGTGGATGTGATGTTGTGATATTCTACTTTTATGAGATATTGGTGACTACTTTATTTTCAAAATTTAGAATTTATGTGAAATTGGACAAAACATATTTCTCATTATTTTTGTAGTAATTTTTAAATCATGATTAATTCATATAGGAATATGACATATAAACGTAAATATCTTTTTAAAAACTATGTACAGAATCAAAAACTAATATGGTTATTATAATCATAATTATATCATATATGCCTTATCTCTGTTTCTTAACCAAGAATTAAGTTAGCCTGATTTATATTTTAGGAAACCAGCATAATACATTTTATTCTATAAATTCATATCATAAAATTTTGAACTTGGACAGGTCAAGGAGTATTCGGGAAGCAAATATAGTAAATGACTTGGTTTTATAGAAATTTAGAGGTTAATAGTTTAGAGGAAGTTGGCAATGATATTTACGATCGAGATTATTGGTGCATGGAATATTTAGTTGTAGAAGGATGAGGAGGATATCAAAAGCAATATGGGTAAACAGCCTGATAGTTTTATTAAAACCTTGATCGATAGTCTCCTTCGGTTCTACAACTGTCATGACACTAACCTCTAGATTATATTTGAAGATAGGGATGTACTAAAAGATTTTCAAATGAGGTTCTGTATGGAGATATTCAGCATACTGAGTTCAGAAGAAGTAAATAGGTGAAGTAAAATGGCATAAAGGAAGACAGAAGCAACCTTGTAAATGTGGAAGTATCTCTATTAAAAAGATTAGTGCCAATCAATTATGAGAGGTTGGGTTTAACTGGAAAATTGTATCTGAGTTGACCTTGAAATGAAGTTGGTAAGTTGCATATGAAAAGAGAGTACCAAAATAAAGTTGTTCATTGCATTGATTTTCCTTTGATGATTGCTGTTGGCTTCGTATGATTAAATGAAGTTTCCATACGCAATACAAGAACATATTTATGTTTTCCTTTCTTTGATAGAATGATTAAATCTGATAGTATACATATAGCATAAAATAGCTAACACATAACAGCATGTATTCCCAATAGTTATATTACTGGCCATGTTATAAAGCTGTATGTAGATTAAATTGTAATATAAAAAGGTTGTTGAGAAGGCTAATACAGAATTATGAAACTATGCATTGGAATTAGAATCGCCTACTTTAGACGTATTTCACCATAAATGTACACGGTACAATTTTAAAATCCTTAAATATTTGGAAACTCATTCTTCTTAACATCACCATTTATAATCGTAATCCTATAATAGTAAAAATAAATTAACTGACTGTGTATTTACAGTTTTACTGTTTATCAAATCCTTTTCCCAGCTCATAAGACCGTGATCTTTTATGCTTGCTTTTCTTCTGTACACACAATACACACTCTAAAATTGAAGTCGCTAAACAAGATTACAAGAGAATTATAAATTTAACCTTCCCGTGTGCGTAGCACGGGTCCCACACTAGTTGTTGCTAGTAGGAGAAACCTGCACATAAGGATACAAGTGTGGTGGTAAATGTAATTGTGAGAATTGAAATATGATATAGCAAAAGTTATTACAATTTTTCTTTTACATGATTCGGTATTTTAGAAATAATTTATGTTATAACATACTGAGTTTCAAACATTCACAAAAGGTGCTAATTTCTATTGTGAAGATTGCTGGTATATAACTTTGATCATGAGCACATTTGAAACATTATATTGCTTACTAATAATCTAACATCTATACCTTTATAACTATATTTTAGCAATTGCATAGATGAATAATTGTCATAACAATTGGCAACTATTCCACAAAAGCATGAATGAAGGGAAATATTATTTGCGCTGGTCCTAGCTAGTAGCCTAGTACCATTAATGTTTCAATACTTTTGAAGCAAATGAGGAGATGTCAAGCCCCAAGATTGTTCATGTATCCAATTTATTACATTGATCCCATTTATTCCAGTTTACTCACTAAATGAATCGTTAAGATGGGATTAGACACACAAATAGACAACATTTTTGAAGACACCAGGTATTTGCTGCTTCTAAAACAATATTCAACAAATTTGAGGTAGTAAAATACCAAAGCAAAAGGTTTATCAATAAACCTGAACCATTTGATCATATATCTAGTAGCATAAATCAATTAGTGCATTTTAGCATATTCAATATTGAAACACACTAATTAACCTGTACCATTATAAGTTTGATCCAGAAGCTCAGATCAAAGGGTGAATCTTTGCTCCGCTTTCAGATCAGGATAAGGTCATTTTACTCAAAGATCAACTATCCGTTTGTGTTATAACACTTTCACATCCTTAAATCTCATCATCTTGTTATTTTAGATATGTTACTTAAGAAAAATAAAGAATTGTTGATGAACAAGATGTTTTACAAGGTGTGTGAAATTGCAAAAGCATGGTCATATATCAATATTCTAAAGGTACTAACCTTCTTCCAGCAATATCCATGAATCTCATGGCTATTCCAATTGACGGAAGCATAAGCAACAGTGAACTCAAGAGAATAGACGCAGATGTAGAACTAATCCCAAGATTTGCTAAAAGGATACCGACACGTGCTTGCTCAAAAATTTGTGGAGTATAATAAAGTACTCCATTGATTCCCGAAAACTATGAAACAAAAAGATAATTCAAAAGTATAAGATAGTTTCCAACATAAGAGTTTTTGGACAATAAATCTCTTAATATAACCGAATTCAATTTTGATACTAGCAAGATGAAGTATTACCTGCTGAAGGATTTGGATGCCAACACCAACTACCAAAGCACGATTAACACCTGGTTCACAAAGATCAGACCATCTGAAATCTTTGGGTCACAAAATAGCATGTCATCACAAATTAGGTCAAATAAGCAAAACCTTAAAGATTTAGGGGAAATTTCAGCAAATATAAAAGGGGGAAGTTCAGTGGTAGAAAATTACCTCTAACGAAAACAAAACTCTGGATAATAGATGGAAGAGGTTGATGAAGACAGAGCACTGCATTATTGGTGTTTTCAAATCGGCTAAACAGAGAGAGCGTTGGAAGAAAATGAGCAGTCGGAATAATGGAGAGGGAAAAATGGAACGAAATGAAAGTGGAAAGATGGAGAGGGAAATAATTGAGAAACCCGCGGCCACGAAATAATTAGGAGATTTCGCGCTTTGTGAAGCGTTACATGTGAAATTGAGTAAAAAAACAAATAATTAAAGGAAAACAATAACGCTTTAGTATAATGCGTTATTAAATGGCGTTATTAATAACACTCTGGGTTGTTGGTCGGTTCGTCCTTGACTAGTGAAGAAATCATTCGCCGAATCACATCAAAATGCTTTTCTTGTTCCTTTATCATATGCACTTGACTTAATTCTAAGTGTCTGATTTCGTAGGATAAAAGAGAGAATATCTTTGAATGATTTGAAGAGTTTATTCAAGGTTTTCACATAGTTTTTTGATGTGGAGAAGACATATTTGTAAAAATATATTTGAGAATGAAAATAGAGCATAGAATAAAAAGATGAATGAGTTTTCTGGAAGAAATAGGATTATATAAGAGTAGAAAATCGTTTGAAATGAA
This sequence comes from Allium fistulosum, assembly GCA_030737815.1. Taxonomy (NCBI): domain Eukaryota; kingdom Viridiplantae; phylum Streptophyta; class Magnoliopsida; order Asparagales; family Amaryllidaceae; genus Allium; species Allium fistulosum. The sequence continues at coordinate 1,361,563,253 of CM060903.1, read as the reverse complement.
TGCATGGATGGTAGTTATTTTTGTTTTAAAATTTAAAAAGTTTCAGTTCTAGACGTTATATGTCGAATATCACAAGTATGTATGTCAACATACATACCAAAATTTTCAAATCATGTTTTTTTATATAACTCTTATTTCTGTCTTATACCATTTTATGTTTATAACTTCCAAAGACTTGATAAACATATAAAACAATAATAGATAATTTTCATTACTAGAATTTGAAGGATACATCGATTTTAATGATAAATAAAGGAAAAAAACATAGAAATAACATGGATTTTAAGTAAAAACACACAATACAAGGCTAGATAACATAAGTAAACAACTTAGACAGATTTAGAAGGATGTAGATGAAGATGATGAAGAGCCACTAAGCTTGTGAATGACCTTTCCAAAGAATTTATCCATTTTGTTAGAAAGAGAAGTGATCTTTTTACTAAAGGAATGTTTGAGGTTCTTTTGGTTTTTAAGAAGCTTCTCTTGGTTCCTTAATATCTCTTTGTTAGTACGGTTGGATGGTTTTTCGAAACTTTCCAAAGAGGAATCTTTTTCTTCCTCTTTCTCCTCTTCTTCTTCCACTTCCATTTCATCTCCTTCCTCATCGTCTTGTTGAATTTCTTATTCATCTTCCCATGCCCACCTTTGCTCCTTCTCGGAAAGAGTTTCATAAGGTTCAAAGATATGTGAAATGTGCATAAGAGAGATATTTGCTTTGTCGAAAATTTTCAAGGAATGGATTTTTCTCCTCTTAATCCACACCAAAATATAAGAAAATTATAGTAAGATGCACACCATGGAAAAGTGTGTTCTCATGTCTAAAAATTTTCTTTTGGACAAAGTAATCTAAAATGGCTTGTGTCCAATTTATATCGTAGCGACCATAAATAGCGAAAAGAGCTTTGAAAACTTTTTGAGTAGGGTTATTATAATTACCTATCCTCAGAGTTATGCTTTGTTAAAGAATGAGACTCAAAAGTTTTGCTTTTGGACGAAGGTTTTTATGTTTAAATTCAAAATCTTTATCATTTTCGAAAATGTCATGAAGAACTTCACGATTTTGAATATCAATTTGAAAAGTGGAGAGGTTAATTTCACTAGATTTACAACCGAAAATATGACCCAAAATTTCACGATTTAAAACTATTGGAGTGTCATTAATACTACTCCAAACTTGACCTTCTTCCCCTTAATAAACATTCCGTTTAAATTTGCATAAAACAATTTTACCAAATCGGGGTAGCAAACAAAATCATTTTGGGAAGATTCGATCAAACTAAGAATACTATTTTCAAAATAAAGTTCATATAAAACATAAGAAGAAAATTCATCAAATTTAGCAAACCTTTCAGAAGAAACTCTTCTTGAAGTTGTATATTCCATATAGGCCTCAAATGATTTTTTTCAATGAAGAAAAAGCCTTTTATTTTCGTAGAGAGCCCAATGGTTTTTGGGTTTGAACTAGAAGAAACCATTTTTTGAGTTTTTTAGGAGATAAGAGAGTGAAATGATAAAATTAAGTAAGTGAAATGAATGAATGAATCAATGAATGAAGATAAAGTAAAAAAGTAGAGAATGAAAGGACATGTTCTTTGGTCGAAAAGACATCTTTTCAGAACATAGGAGTTAGTGAAAAGTTGGGGGAAGTTTAAAAGTTTGAATTTGAAATGAAATTTAAAATTTCTGGTATATATGTCGATATATGGATGGGGCATAAGTCGACATATAGCCTTTGATTTTCAAAACCAAACTAAACATAAAATATTCCTGTATACTTATATATCTATACATATTTCTAATTATACTAATATTATTAATTTATAGGTTATTTCCTATCAATCAAAAGCAACAAAAATTTAAATTATAAGGCATACCAATTTTTGCTGCTTTCTGTTGATTAGTTTTGATTAATCTTTTGTTGTCATGAAGCACATATTCACATATTCAATATCAGTTTCATTATCGCTAGAGGAAGTGTCTGAATCATCCAAAGTTGTTATATAAGCCCTTTTTCTTTTTCTGGATGAGTCATTTGCCCGTGAGACCTTTGATTTATTTGGGTGCGGGCAGTCTATCTGAAAATAACCGAGTTCATCACAGTTGAAGCATCTAATCGTAGTTCCAGTTTCGTTGGTTTATTTTTAGGTTTTCAAAAGTTGTTCATCTATCTAAACTTGAAGAATTTTATGAAATTTCTAGTCATAAAGGCTATTTCCTCGTCATTGCCATTTTCTGAATCCCAATCATCGGTTATTGCATTAAAACTGATGGATTTTTTTTCCGTTGCTTTGCTTTCCCTTCTACCTTGCATTAGTGCTTCATAGGACATTAAATTTCCTGTTAACTCTTGAATTTTTAGTGTACTAATATCATTAACCTCTTCAATTGCAAGTGTCTTTCGATCCCACTCTAAAGAGAGTGAATTTAGGATTTTTCTAACTTGATCCTCTTCAGAAAAGTTTTTCTCTAATGCAATTAATGAATGAACTATATCTTGAAATCTACAGTACATGTTAGAAATGGATTCATTTGGATTCATTTTAAATAATTGAAACTGATTAGTTAACATGGAAAATTTGTCTGTTTCGCTTTACTAGTGCCCTCGTGTGTAACTTGCAGTGTTCTCCAAATCTCATATGCAGACTTACAAATTGACACTCTATATTCATTTCTGTCTAGTGAACAAAACAAAATATTCATAGCTTTGGAGTTACTTTGTGCAAGTGCCTACTTTTGGTCAGTAGTCCAAGATGAAAAATCAGTTTGGTGTTCAGTGTACTCATTTTTTGTAATATTCCAAATGTCTAGACCACTTGACTAGAAATAAATTTTCATTCTACATGACCAATAAGTGTAATTACTGCCATTAAAAAGTGGGGGTCAGCAGTAGATTATCATTTAACAATAGTGTTGACAAATGAACTGATAGTGTTATTAACAGAATTACTAACATTGTTTTTAGTCATTTAACTTTTCAAAATCAAATTACGAATTTTTGAAAACCAAATGCTCTGATACCAAATGTGGGTTGTGGAATTATGGATCTTAAGGCTGATTAAACACTAGAGGGTGGTGAATAGTGTTTTATGATTTATGCAAATCTTTTTAAAATTCTTTCAAGATTATTATTAAACAATGCAGAATCAACAATCAAAAATGCAAACAGAGATAAATATAAATGCAGTAAAGTAAAAAGTAGAGAATCAGAGAGATCACACCAAGAATTTTATGCTGGTTCGGAGCTACCCTAAATCCAGTCCCGTACAATTGCTTGTACAAATTTCTTTTCAAATGCCAAACTTTCAACAGTCAGAAGGCAAACTAAATACAATCTCGATTTCAAGGCTACATGACACGCCTTCCAGATTTTCAAAGCTCTAGGTACACTCACTTGATTCAGACGGGACACAAGCACACCAACTTGGATTTTCGGGACAACTAGCACACCCAATTGATTTGAATCAGGACACAACCATACCCAATCAACTATAACTAGAGTTTGATGATTTTTCCAAAGACAGTGTTTGATCTTTGGATACAATTGATCCTATAGCCCCTTGGACATCACTTTGATATTTGGTTGAGAGAGAGATGATTAAAATCAGAGAGTAAATAGTAGAGAATTAACATAATGAAGATTGAATTGATTCTGGTTTGAGAAATTTTGAATATATTTTCAATAGAAATTTTGGCAGAGTAAGAGGAGAGAAGATAATAAGAAAGTAGTTGTTAAAAATTCGTTTGAAAACCCCCTATATATAGAGAATAAATAGCATTCGCGAAGAGTCGACAAGTAGACACTTCATTTCAAAATTTGAGTTTCAAAATATTGGCATGTACATCGACATACTTTATATGGATATGTCGATATATCTCTTTGAATTTCGAAAAACTCTTTTGTTTTAAAATGTTTTGAAAATCTTATGCTTTGTAAAAAATTTTGATACTTTGTAAAATAGTTTAAACATAGTTTATAAGCATTTTAAACTTTAAAATACTTTTATAAAATATTTTTAAATATATTAAAAATATATTTGATTTAAATAATAAAAGAATAAAATAAAGAGAGGTAGTGATCAAAGATTGTTACCAGGGACTTTAAAAATAATCTATGACACTATATACTATACTATAGCCTTGAAATCTTCATATCTTGATCTTTATACCCATGAGTCTTCATGTCCATTTCTTGAGTCTCTATGCTGTACATTCTTCAATTTAATACTTGTATAATATCCTATACTATACACTATATACTATATATCTATACAAAAGCACTAGTAACCATATTTTATATAAATGTATTATCATTACTAAGGTTGTTGTCGTCAAAATCAATAATTGAGGTATTAATAGATTTAAATCAAATCCACATAATACAAGGGATCTAGCATGATCTTCAAGTTATCAAGGGAGGCACCTAAAAAATTAGCCATAAAATTGGCTAACACCCCCAAAAGACTACATGGGGCCAATAATCATGGATGTAATTATTAGTTATGATTATATGCGGATTTGTAATCTTTGATTCATGGATCTAAGAATTTCCAAACATTATTTTAGATCAAATAAGCAAAAAAAGAAGAAAAACAATAGTAACATGCAATAATATAATGAAATATGAAAGAAAAGAAAAAATACAAAGTCTATAGTGGTTCGGCTATGCCTAGTCTACTTTGAAGCTGTTTTTGTTGTTCTATATAAGATTCTTGAAGTGATTTCAATTATTATGTCGAAATTCAATAGAGAAGTATACTTGCATCAATTCTCCTTATATATAAAATAACGTAATGTAAAGGTCCCCTTTCTATTGCATGTAGACTCATATTTATAGTTATGGTAGGTTGTTATTGAGCCTTAGAATCGTCATTCTATTATGCTAACTCACTTAGAAATATCATAGATCAAGATCCAAGAGAATATGAGGAAAAATAGGTCAGATTTGGCCATATCTATGGATCTATACCAATCTATCCATGGATTGGTACCAATCCATTTATTTAATTACTCTTCCTCCAACTCTTGGTATTTTCATTATTGCTTCAATCTCGAGTCTTCCCTCATATCCTCAATTTAAGTTCTTTTGAATGTTCGTTGAGAAAGATGACATTGGTGAGATTTGATGGATCGGTACTGATCCATGGACTTTGGCATCTTTCTTCTTATTATGCTTCATAGTCGATTATCTTCGAGTTTTGCATTCATGCTTTCATCATTTTTGAGTCTAATATCGTTGAATCGTTGCTTGGGAAAAATCATGGGTAACATACTTTAAATTTAATTTTTTTTACTAATAATCTATATAATATTATTCGAATTGATAGAGTTAAGGGTGTGCTTTAGAGACAACTATGTAATTTGATTATGTAACTTAACTCATAAGAGTATATTATAACATATTAGTAGAAATCCATAGGGAATTTTGTTCAGTTGGTTGTAATCACCTTGTCTATAAAGCTTATAAATCTCCATGCTTTCCTTTTGATTTCACCTTACCTTCTATTTCCCACCCTCCTCTTCTTCCTCCTTGTTGTCCTAAAAATTTGGCCATCCAAATCTGATTAAAACTCTAACTTTTCGAGTCGTGGAGGTGTAGATGGATGTTAAAAAGCTTAATATATAGTTTCCCAATTTTTGGAAATTTATTGAATTTGTTTCGATTTTCTACAGGGCTAGGGTTTATGTGGATTTTAAGAAGAAAAAAATGTTTTCTTTTCTTTGTTTGAAAAGAAAGTGTACGTTCTATAATGAATAAATGAGAAGATAATCTTCACTTTATTTGTATTTTGATTGAATTGGGTTAAGTAAATAGCCTATTCTTTTATTTCAGTTTTTTCTGTCTTGTTCTAATTCATGTCTTAAATGAAAACCAGTCAAACAAAGACATAATTTATTCATTTACAGACTCGAGTAGACATTAGACAATCATACAAAATTTACAGCCCTTGTCTAACATGTACAACCTTAACTCGATTATTTAAGGTACTAGTTATAAACTGTTGGTTTAATAATTCATATAACCCGGTTAGTGTGCACTGGCAATGAAAATATGAAAAACATTTTATTTCATTTTAATTAAAACATATACCTTTTAATTTGAAATATAGTTTCTTAACAATATATACATATATAATCAATTTTAAACTGGTATAAATCTAATTTTGTAAATTATAAAAAATGAAATCCATAGTAGAAAAATCAAAAATAAATATAATTAACGGTTATTTTTTCATAAATTACAAAATTAAAAATTATAAAAGTATTTAAATTAAATCACATATTTATTAAATTAAATAATTCACATGGTTTTAAAATAAAAAACATTTTTCCCTATTGTAGAAATTTTTATTACGATTTATTAAAATAAATTTTGAATTAAATAATATCAAAATAATATGGTTAATTAGATTGGAGTAATTAATAAAAAACCAATTTTTTATGCTAAATATAAGGATTAAGTTTTGAATTCAGTTTGATATTTTAACCAATTAAAATGTATAGTTTAAATTCAAAAGTAAAACCTATAATCATAATCCTAGTTTTTATTATTTTAAAATGATATAAACAAATATCTCATTTTTTTTTTCTCACCAAAAATTAAAAGGAAACTAATTTTATTATTTAGCATAAAATATATATCCTATATTTTAGGACCATGTTTTAAATTGATATATAATATTTAAATTTTGTTCAAAAGTAAAATAAATAAACCATAATATATTTATATGGTCGGGGATATATGTATATATAATATACACATATATATATTAATATAATATAAATATATTCAACACCAAATATACATAGATATAGCGCATGCTACTAACAAATATATATATGTAGTTATAACTCCCAATACCTTTGCACACACACACAAAAATCACTTAGACATTAATACAATAATATAATAATATATCAGAACCTTATAAATTAGTATGTATATTGGCACTCATAAATAATTTCAAACTAAAATTAAATTTATATCTCGAAACTAATATAAAATTTGAAATTTGAAACAAATTCGAAATATATATATATATATATATATATCAGAATATCCCATTTGAATCAACCCAAAATGCAAACATTTCACTCTTCACATCTAGGCGACATCATTGAATTTAAACCATCGGATTAGCTATGTAAGTGTCATTTAAAGTAAAGGTTTTCATTCATAACAACGTTCCTTGACTAGAATAATATTTAATCCTTAGAGATGCTTGCGTTAAATACTTGTCTAATGCGGTTATCCAAGCACAACTACATGCTCATACATTTGGTATTTAATATAAAAGCATACGAAAATGTACGTATGCGCATGCTTGCGCACACACATATACATATATATAAACATAAGGGCGCTAAATGATATTCAACCATATGTTGAAGTAAAGTTGTTGACCAGATTTCTAGCCGAGCTCGAAATTACGATTATGGATAGATTTTAGCAAATACAATTCACTAAAACCATACTCAAGAATGTAAAATAATGGGTGAAGTAAGAGAAATATAACTAGTGCCAGTAAAGTAAATAATAAAGATGCAGAGTAGTTCAATCTTAGTAAAAACCTACATCCACTATAGTTTATGGATTTATTGTTGGATAATTTGGTTATAGGAGAATTATTACAAGAAATTAGAGCTCGTTTTTATGGCTTGTAAGGCTCGAAAATTCGATCCGTGTACAAGTGCATAAGAATCTCTATTTATAGTTATAGAGATCATGCTTTGAACGAATCAGATTGAATCTTTGGATGATGAGTTTCCTCGTGACATTAGAAGTTGATACTTTTGAAATTCACACATAACTTCCATTACGGGCTAGTTCAGTTCCAACAATTTACAATATAAAAGTTATATTGGAAATTGTTGGAACTGGACTAGCCCGCAGCGGAAGTTAGGGGTGAATTTCAAAAATTTTACCCTATTGGATCTTTTATTGGGCCTATGAAGTCTAACTGAATTAGAACATTTCTAAATTTCATTTAAATAAAATCATTTATTTTATTTAAATTCAAATATATTAAGATATGTAATTAATTTTATTTGATTTAGTTTATACAAAAATTTATCATATACATATATGTGTGAGTGCATGTGTAACATAATAATCCGTGAAAGGTATAATATGCCCATATGTAGATGTTGGCATTTACATTGCAACAGACATATTAGATTACTTTGTATGTCATGTATGTTGTCCAAATATGTGCATGTATCACACACACACATGTATGTATAAATATATTATATATAATATATGAACATAAAACATTTATATATAAATAGAAAGAGAGAGAACAATTATTAATAATTATTTATAATTCAAAATTAACTTAGTTTTGCAAACATAATAATTTTAGTATTTTAATTTTTATATATTATGAATAAAATAATGTTTTCATCCATAAATAATTAACATAAAATAATCTATTGATGAAAATTCAAATTTGACAATTTTCGAAAATCTAGGATCATAAAATAGAGCTTAGAAAAAATCTGGAGATTTTTCAAAGTTGGAATATTATTTTTAAAAACAAATACATTGATTTCGGCAATAATTATTTAATATAAAATAATATATTATTAAAAATTCAAAGTTTAAAATTTTAAAAATTCTAGGATTATGAATGAAAGGTTATGAAAAATTTTAAAGAATTTTTCAATTAAATTATTATTTTTAATAAATCATAAACGGTTTTTCCAAAATAATATTAATTATTAAAAATAATAAAATTTATTAAAAAATCCTAATATTTTTTTATACGTTTCTGGAATGATATAATATTCTTTAAAAATATAAAATTAAATTTTTAATGTAATAATTATTTTATATATAATAAACAATTCAAAATTCAATAAATGTTAATTTAAAAATATGAATATATGTTTGATAATTAATTTTCGAATTTGTAAATTCATATTATATATAAATAAGTGTACTAAATTTTTTAAATCATACATATATCTTATATGCATATATGCTATTATGAGAGAGAAATATACACTAATATATATATATATATATATATATATATATATATATATATATATATATATCTGTGTGTGTGTGAATTTAATTGTGACATTCAATCATACATCGTTAATATCCACTATGGGATGGAAATGGTAGTTATTAGTACCCATTTAGCTTACTAGCATTGGATTTTTCATCCTATCTCAAAATTGTGGAACTGAGAAAAATATAGTTTGACATGCTTTATTTATTTGTTGTTAGCTGAAAATATTACAATCTTTTTGTTTATTGAACGGGTATTTAAAAGCAGAAGATGGTTCTTAGTTTTTTTTAAACAATGTCTGCGTACTGAATTCCTTAGCTTTATTTATTTCGTATTTAAGAGTGATGTAAATAATGATAAAGATACATATTTTATAGTAAGGGATTTTTTATCATGAGTTATGATACACTATTTATGAAAGGTTATCCTTTTGCAATTTGTAGTGTACTGTGTTTTTGTAGCGATCAAAGTTTATTAAAAAAAAGGTGTTAGCATTCATTTGAGAATAATTGTCTCTATTAAAAGTTAGAGTAAGCATTTATAATGAATGACTAAATTTATTGTTTTCTATAGTTGAGAAAGGCATCGTTATGTGGTTTTTTTCTCAAAATGTTTTTGTAAATCATGTGTATCCACTTGATAGATTTATGATGGTACTCATGGAAACCAACATTATGTATGACTCAACGCCATGATAATAATATTTTATTATACATTACCTCATAAGGAAAAGTATTATAATAGTCTGCAATATGAGGTTGAAGGGTAGCAATAATAGTTATTATTATCCATTAATTCATGTTTTTCTAATGTACTATACCTTTTACCTTTTTGTCATATCTCAAAATTGTATAATTAAGAAGAATATGGTCTTAGACTCTCAATTATACTTTATTTATTAGTTGTTAACTGAAAATATCACAAATACTTCTACGCCAACAAAGTGAAAATTTTACTATGACAATCAATAGTGCATGATATCACACTAACCATATTTTGAACTTGATGATCCATCTAATGTGCTTTTGCATTCAATAGTTATTGACACTCAATTTTCTTCGTAGTTGTACTACTGAATGAGATGGTTAATATGAGGTGCTTAACCAACATGTGTTTAACTTTGAAATGTTCCAATTCAAAATTTAAAAACTAACCTTTGGGTGACAATAAGAATCCACCATATAGTCAAATTTCACATATTGATATAAATATTACAGCTACATATTTCATTTTCATTAAGTTATATTAACCTCATTAGATTTATGAAATGCACGTTTTAGAAATTCCCAATCAGTAAACAATATAGTACACTAGCAGTTGTCAAAGAAACATGTCTAAATGCAAGAAAAAATGTGCCACATTTCAGAACACTTCAGGCTTCTCAAAATGTCAAGCGGAAGGGATAATTCCAAACGCTTACACCTTTATCATGCAACTTTATTTTTACTGATGGAGTGTATGCTTTTTTTTAATGTTTTTTTCCATATATAATACAATTTGTTGATGTTGAAATATATACCGATGCCAAAAGAGCTTTGTATATATTTGAAATATATTGCTTATGTTTTTGAAGTATAGAGCATATATTTTGGACTCATAGATATAAGATGATTTAGTATTTCTATTCTCTAATGTCATGAGCGATGTATGGTATAATTAATGTAGTATGTACAAAAGCAAACAAAACATATAAAAGTCCATTACTATCCCGATTTTTTCAACGATTAATTATCATCTTTTCTCACTTTTTTCCAACAAGAACCCACCAAAAATAGTTTTCGGTAAACCATCATCGGTTTTTTCTTCATTTTTTGATATGTTGTTGCCGAATTTTGTTTTTTACGAGTGGTAAAATTGTAACTATTTTATTCGAGTGGGATCTCTATAGAAGTATTTTTGCTAAGTGGAGTCTATGTAAAATTTTCCCTTCCATATCCAGAAATGGAGTCCCTTCATTAACAATACCTGACTTATAAAGATTGCTAACAATAAGGAATGACTCATTTGAACGTTGGAAAGTTAATAAACATTTATTATTTGATTGCCATTTGTATTGATCACTCATAACAATTGATATTAAGCAATTGTTAGGTGTATTCTAAAACCTTACCAACGGGTCACCATAATAGGTTATGCTAAGTATTAAGGTGCTAGCAAATATGAAGTTCAAATTTTAGCATAACGTAATATAATATGCTAATTTTGAATCAATGTAGGGACTTTAATCCGTCTGATTATTCATGCATGCAACTCTTATTCAATTAAAGTATATTTTTACGGTGCTCTATAAAAAAGGTACTACTTTCATGGAAAACGCATTGAATAGTATAACGATACTTACATGTCAAGGTTTCATTTATTAAACAAATTTACCTTTGCATTTAACATCAATTAAATGCATTTAACAAGGATAAACATTTGAAAGAATAACCTTCTAACCATATCAAAGCACATTTAACCCTTGAAGATATACTAAAACAATATATTTTATTTCTTTTTCACAAACAATGGAATTTCAGACTGATGGTTTGTGTATCTTTCATATATTTGATAACCGATTATATTTATTAATTACTTAGAGGAACCATGTAATACTAATCATTTTGTTTTCATCGTGTTTTTTCAAGTGGTGTCTTGGACTATAATATTTTAATTGGATATAAAAAAAATTTATCGCTATACCAATAAAAAAATTATATTTATCCTAAGTTTTCTCATATTTGAATTTACAGAATTACCCTCACTGTTTTATCTATCGTGTTTTCCCTCCAATCCAAATTCTTTCAAATCTCCATGCAATCATTTCCCTCTTATTATTTCAGCATTTAAAAAAAAATCCAAATTGATGCTTGAAATTATAACAAGTTTTGTGTGTATTTGTTGATAGTAATTTACAACAAAGAGAAGTTAGCTCACATGTTTATTTATGTCAAATGTTATTCATGTACATAACTATTATTTCATAATAAATAAATTTTCTCTCAGTTTTCTTTGCACACGTCCAACGGATGTGTGACGTACTGGTATATATATATATGAATTTATTAATAAATATATATAAAACAATTATTAATGACAAAAATTGATTTTGTACAGTAAAAAACATTTTTCTATACATAAATCAAATAATATAATAAACAAATTATGCGCATAACCAAACTGATTTGTGACAACTACATCTACTTACACTACACCAGAAAAGTCATTTCGCCACGGCTTTGGATCATGGCTAAACGATTTTGCCACGGCTTTGGGCCATGGCAAAATAGGTAGTGGCAAAAAATTTGCCACGGTCCAGAGCCGTGGCTAAATGAAAATTTGCCACGGCCCAAAGCCGTGGCTCTTTTCTATTTTGCCACGGCTTGAGGCCGTGGCAATATTACATTCAGTCACGGCTTAGAGCCGTGGCAAATACATGTTTAGCCACGGCTTAAGGCCGTGACTAATTTTTGTATGTTTTTCAAATTAATCAAAAGCCTCGGCTGTTCTTACTTCAGTTCAATTGAACAAAATAGTGATCTCAACTGAAACTCAAAGCTTAGAGTAAATGTCTTAGTTCACAATACGATTCATTGTTATTAACAGTTCATCAACTAAGATACATAGTTCATCAAGTACAATACAATGATACATGAAGACAAAAGTTTCAGATAGTTCATCAAGTACAATACAATGGTACATGAAAACAAAAATTTCAGATGGTTCATCAAGTACAATACAATGATACATGAAAACAAAAGTTCAATAATAATACATAATGCACACTACAAAGTGTAACTCCTTCTAATGCACTTGCTGAACTGCAAGTTTTTGATTTCGCACTACAAGGCATGTATTTCAACTTCAGGCTTCACATCATCCACTTCAACAGCATGGGTCGTCTGTCAAAGATAAACAAATCAAATATTAGATTTTGGTTGAAATCGTGTATACAATCTTAAGGGTCGGTTTATAGAAGGTTATAGAAGAAACACAAAGTATGGAAATACTGTATCAAATCTAACAATATCAAGCCAAAACGTGCATAAAGAATTTCTGCAAGATAAATGGAATAACAACCTGAAATATATGCAAGCATGTGACCTATAGCTAGACAAAGTGGTTATTATATAGATTATTCTAGAATGAGCATCTTTTCATAAATTTAATGTGATCAAGCATGGAATGCCAGCTGCTCTTGGTTTGTTACGAGAGTATGCTATAATTGTATGCTGTTAAGAAGGAAAGGGAAATGAGTTTTTAGCCTTATTCTTCTTCTTCAAGCAATTATTTCCCCTCTGTTGTCTATCTTCTCACTCTCTTCCCTCACTTCATCTTTTGTTGCTACATAACCGCATCAGAATCCTATCACAAGTGGAATTGAATATATATAAAACTTCATAGGTTTTACAAGTACTAACGAATTCCACAAACATCAGCGCTTTAACCTCCTATTAAAATCAATATTTTCCTTTGAAAAATTCCTAATTTTCGCAAATGAAGCATAATCAAATGTCAACGGTGCCAGTGTTTCACAATTTAACTTTTATGTTTTCAACCTGTTCTTTGATTTGAATCTTTATTCCTTGTTCTCAAATAATATAACTTGCACTAAAATTTACCCTTTTAAAACTACAATGTGTATGATTTTAAACGAATCATAATAAATATAATGTTAAGCTGGTTTGATCTTTGCTCTATCTTATGGGTATTGGGTCATCATTCACAATAGAATGGAGAAACGTTATTTCATTACTATTATATGTATAATATATATCACCTCTAAACTGCTCGAACAGCCCTCTATGCTAACTGAATATCTAGTTGAGTATGAGAATAAAAATAATTTATTATTATTATATCACATGATTCATATTACATATTTGCAGTATATGCTCACATATTATTTTATAGTGCTCGACACAATATGAACTTTATAAATGACAGGTGTTAGTACACATCAACTTGAAACATCAACAAAAGTTATATGTAGTCACCCCATTATAGCAGCTGTTACACACTAACACAGAAATAATACCTATAAGAATATACTAAACATCCAAAGGTGCAAATAAATATCAAAAGTTTTAAATGTTTGTAGGTGTATTTAAACAGACGCAACATTTAATCGGTGACTAATTGCTACAAGCACACATCAATGATTATAGGTACCTATATGTACAGTTACACAACAATGAAGACAACTATCAATTTCCAATAATTGGTCATAAATTAATATAAGCAGAAAATAAAATCTAAATCCCCTACACAAGCTCAATAATTTTACCACCTCCGCTGAGGCACTTGCAAGTCTATGTAACCAAACAGACATAAATGCACCATCGTGCCAACATAATGCATCCTACATATTCATAGTAGTACCAAGCATTCCCTTCTAAAAGAATCAATCTTTTTTTTGAGAAAAAAGGGTGGGAAAACTAGATGCTCCAATTATACTCAACTACTACCTATACATTTTTTTGCATCTTGCCTGATCATAGCATAATACTTAACATTGACTCTATGGCTAAGAAATTTAATATAATTTATAGCGGATGCAATGCAATAAGTCTAAACTCGGTAGTGAACGACATGTTTGTTGAGATGAGGAAAAATAATTGGACTAACGTTTTGTTAATCATTTCAACAAATTTTTTTGTTTCATATGGAAATTCAATAAGAATCGGGTAAATTTGACAAGGAAAAAGAGATGTATATGATATGTGATATAACTCAAAATGCAAGCTTAAAAGGTGAGGTAACATTTAATCTAAAATTTTGTTATCAAGGTTTTGCAACTGCTATTATCTAGGCTATGTTAAGTTCAGTCCAAGGGTAAACAATGGAAATAATTTTAGCTAAATATTCATCAATGGTGGTTTAGCTAATGAAATAGAGCACAGACTTGCAGTTTTGAAAACATCTTGCTATACAATTAGTTAATTCAAATTAAATCATAAATTGAAGACGTCACATTTTGATAGATCAATGAATTTTTTTAATATATGAATATTGTGGTTTAGGCAACTACATCTGTCACCAAGGGAAAATGATATTCACCATTAAAAGGTGCTACATCCAGAAAACAAAAATGAAATCGTGATAGTTTTTATTGTCGTCCTAGTGGTGATAAGGATATGTGATATTTAGTATCCATGATCTACTACACTAAAACTTAATTTCACTTAAGTTATTAAATTCAAATTCTTATCCAGCATTACATAATGTTTAAATTTGAGATCTTTGAATCAAACGTTAAAAATACAGCTTGGATGCTAAAGCAACCATACACTAATGCATGCTACTAAAACGGAAAGTTTAGAAATAAATAATATAATACTATAAAATATTATAACAACATGTAAATCAAATTTTGTTCTCGTTTTTTAACTCTTTGTCATACTTTCACAATAATGTCCATACAACTTTTCTCATTAAAACTATTAACTATCTAAAGAAATTTGGGTTTGAGAACAATATGCCACACTAGTTGTAGCAAGAATCGAGTATATAAATTTTTGCATATAACTTGTGATGTTTAGTTAAAACTGTACATGAAAACTATTTCCAAACTGTTATTAGTTATTACAAAAGTTATCTCTAGTAGTTAGAAACCTATCGAATATTGTTCTCAAGTGAGACGATGAAATATGATTATATAAAGCTTCTCCATACATAAAAGCCAAATAGTTTTTTTTATTCAAGAATGGGTATGCTGATTGCAAAGGAGTATAAGTATACTCTTTTCAAATTAATGTGGGCAAAAGATATGTTTTTACTTTCGTGTTTGCTGATGAAAAAATTAAAACGACAAAAATTCAAATAAGTACGTAACTTCTTCTTTGAACTGGTAGAGACATAGTGACATCTACGATGTTTAAATTTCAAAATTGCACATTAAACCTTATTTTTACCAAGGGAAAATGGTGTCAATAAAAATGTTTAAAATACGTTCTTTGAAGCAAATAGAAAAAATGATGAGAAAGCATGAAAAGCAAAAAAGAAACAAAGAAGATATTTGTGCTCTGAATAGTACAAAAATAGAAAAAAATCTGGTATTTAGAATATATTTAACTTTTACCGAGTCAATGAAATAAATAAATAAACGATAGGAATAAGGTAGTTTGAAAAGCCTAAATTCATTGCAGTATTTTCTCACTGCCTATACATATATAAACTCCTACAAGGTATATGAAAATTCACTCTGACACACAAGTTACGTCTATCAAATACACTACCTCAAATGTACTTTTACTTATCTTTTATGCTATTATTACTTTCTGATGGAAAAAAGTTGTTTTTCTGTGCTACTTTATAATATCACCGTTGTTTTTTCTATACAACATCCAACATATCTAATGAATTTTCTTATATTTCCTTGCTATACTCGGCTATATACCTTTTCTAATTACATTGCAAAACAAGCTTCTCTTGTACTTTGTTGCAGAGGCTCACTTTTGATTGTAGCAAGAAGTCAAACATCAGTTATTTCTTTTGATTGTTAAGCACACTATATGTAATTCGTATGTTATCTAATACTGGTCTTTCTACCCTTTATTTGGTCTTAACAAAGTGCAAGTAATTAAGTTGGTAAAATTCACGATGCAACTAACAATTCATTTTGTTTTCTTTATATTGTTGAATTTAGCATTGCCACTCTTATAGGTAATAAAAGCTCACATAAGTCATCACACTCATCGGACAGTGGAAGTGGTTCAAAAAAATCACCAGCAAAACAAGATGATAATCTTAACGTAAATGGACCTATATTTGAATTCTGCCTTAATCAACAGAGTCCAAAACTATATAGCTAAACACAATAACAACACAAAATTAAGTTTTTTTAAGACAGTGCTGCTATTCACATTTGACCTACCAACCACACATAACCAATCATTTAAGTATTTAACCAACAGTGGGCGACTCGCTTATGCCAAATAATTCAAATAATGTGTACAAAATAAGTACTCTCTTAACTTAGAAATTCATTTAAAGTGGTAAATTCATTTAAATCTGTTAGAAACTAAGTTGACAGATGTTAAAACTATAAAATTTACTAAAAAAAATCAAACTTCATGGTCATTTATCCACAATAACGAGAACAATGCAAAATGCAGAATCTTCTCCAGATATATTACCGAAGTTTGGAATTTCACAGAAACTGATAAAAGTCAAAACCATTTTGGACATGGACATTATCAAATATAAGCAAACGTCATATCTTTGGTATGAAAGTACCAATTTTCAGTGTTGTTTATACCTTACTTTGCACGTCTAAATCCGCTGTATAAGCCTGGTATCATTATACATAATGTATTCTCATAACAGTTGGTAAAAAAAATATGAAATGATGTGAATCAAGGGTTCAATCAAGACTAAATAAGGAAACAATTTCTGCTCACAGAAAAGAACAGGCAAGCTTAAATGATTTACAGAATACGTGCAACAGCTACAATTCTTATATGAAAGAACCAAAAAACAAGTGTTTCAGGATTGTTTATTAATCTGACATCATTGTATCATCAGTTCACATTAAAGTTTGTAGGTCACTGTTAGAATGTCATACGCTAGCGGTGTTGACTGTTGAGGTTTTAAATCCACTTTAAATTCTCAGTTTTGAGGTATATGTTACAAAAATAAAACCTATAAACCTTTATAAACATCAATCTTCTCTTCGTATAAATAAAATTATAATCTTAGCAAACCAATCCAATCATAGCTATCACCAAGATTACTCAATCTATTAGAATATAGGTGTGTGAGTTGAACAACTCACCTGAAATTTGCAAAGTTGAAGAAGAAGGCTGAGATGAAAGTTAATCTAATCTTCTGACTATTGAAATACTATTGCTGCTTCTTCTTCAGAATTCTAAAGCAACTTCAATTCAAACAGCCCCTATTTCAATTTCAAATATTATTTACTAACAACAAAACCCTCTACAATGATACTTAAAATATAGATCTGAATATATTGCACCAATTTAATAATAAAGTTATGATAATTATACTACTTTAAACTATCATAACAACTACATCAAGCAGTAGCATAGATCTAAAAAGCATAAACAAAATACATACAAAATTAATACCTGACTTCGGAATTGATGGTAATATCACCATCAAGTGAAAACACACAGATCTCTATAGCAGCACCAGCCGCAACAAAGAAAGTGCTGGAAAAACCCGTTGTTGATTAAAAAATAAACTATAGCAAAGAAAAACAAAATGAACGCTGATAATAAAAATAAAAGAACATCCAAAATCTTGATTTAAAATAAAAATAAAATACCTAATAAAAAGATATCGAGGAGGAGATACTGAGGAGGAGAGAAAAAGATGCCTCATTACAACTATATGCTCAAATCAAAATTAAGGAGGAGATGCTCGAATCGATATTGAGGTCGGCCGATTCAGGAGCGATGCTAGGGCGCATGGGAAGGAAAAGGGGATTTATCTTGGGAGCGGGATTCGTGAATTTCAGAGGGAAGATGATTAGGGCACGCGTAGGCGTTATTTTAAGAAAAGGGGCGTATTTGAGTTGTATTCTGTACGCTAGGGGGGTTGGAAAA
Organism: Allium fistulosum; assembly: GCA_030737815.1. Taxonomy (NCBI): domain Eukaryota; kingdom Viridiplantae; phylum Streptophyta; class Magnoliopsida; order Asparagales; family Amaryllidaceae; genus Allium; species Allium fistulosum. The sequence goes on along the minus strand of CM060903.1, from coordinate 1,361,544,685 downwards.
AATAGACTAATTTTTCAACGGTCTAAAGCCGTTGCAAAATTGCCACGGTCTATGCCCAGGTATAATTTGTTTTACCACGGTTCAAAACCGTGGTAAAGTTGCCACGGCTCATGACCGTGGCAAATTTTCTGCATGGGATGTGGCAAAATGGGCAGTTTAGTGTAGTGTTACAAAATCTCACCTAACTAAACATATAGTAGCAATATATTTAAACAGATATGAAATTGCTCATTATAGGATCATAGAATATAATTTAATTACTGTAATATGAATTAAAATTACCAATTTAATGATGCCTTTAAATCCACGTTGAAGCAATGACTTCCCTTCCTTTTACTGTTCTTGATTCATTAGACAAGTCCAAAATCACCGACCTCTAACTATCGAATAGTATTATTTTAATTTGAAATATATTTGAGAATTTTGGAGTGGATTGAGAGCTATGTTTTAACCAGCAATGTAGAAGGTAATGGCGGCCAAAAAAGGTTAGTCCTTATTTTAGAGATACATACATACATACATACATATATATACATACATATACATACATACATACATACATACATACATACATACATACATACATATATATAGGGTAGTATTAGAGAGAAACGAGGAAAACCTTTTTACCCATTCTCACTTGATCTCAGACCATTATCTCCAAGCCAATTCCCTATGTTTTAGCCACCCCTACACCTTCCCAAAACCGAAATTTGCAGTCCTAATGATGGGCCTTAAACCTATCTAAGCCCAAGCCAAAATACTATGTAATTAAATCTAATTTAATCGCTTGTCGATATTGTATATCGATCGATATATTTATAACTGTTATAAATATATATAACATTATTTATTTCTCAAATCATATTCAAATTTTATAATTAATATTTCATAAATATCAATTAATTTAATTAATTTATAACAATTATAAACTAATTAAATCGTTCGATCTTAAGGGAATTCATCATTTCGGCGGTTTAACTCTTGGGTGTAAATTTGGTCAGCGATTAACATCGAACTATTCTAATGTTAACGTTCACACGTCACTTAGCAGGTGGTGTGACATTATGGCCAAATTTATCGCTTACTCATTTTCGGTAAAATCCAATTTTAGTTTAATAAGCGTTACGCGGTTGTGACATTTGTTTACACCAGTTCTCTTCGTCAAAACTATATCTCTTTGGACTTATGGAATTTGGTAATGGTCAAAATTCTAACCTCATCCACATTCAACTTTATAGTCCAAATACAAAGGCCTTGGTTCAATAATAACAATTTTTATTAACCTAAATGTATTGGCCAAAGACTTTGACTTTGAGTTGACTTGAGTTGACTGTGATACTAACCGCATATAACCGAGGAGACGAATCCTCTCTTGAATAGTGCTTCACTTCCAATACTTCCACTCGACCCAACTATAGTCACTCAATGGAGGACATGCCATGATTTGGTATAATCAAAGCGGAGCTTTCATATTGAAGATCCATAGTGTTCTCAAGTCGAGAGAACTGTGTAAATCAATCACATCGATATTTTCTGTTTGACATTAGTTATATTAACCAACAAAAAACTATCGAGTGAGTCGTTCTATATTTATCCAATAACTATTAGTACGTAACCCCTAGGTGCCCCTAGCAGTCATGAGTAATACACTGCCCAATATTTGGAGAGCGTTACATACTCCAGTCTCAACGGATACATCGATATCTAGTCTCGATGCATCTTGACTAGGAATATTTAAAATGGTATATTTGTTTCGTTTTGATAAATTACTCACGGTTACAACACTTTGTAACTACTATCACAAAATATACCATTTATATATTTTTCTGTTAAATATAATTTTAATTAAGTTAATTAATTAATATAATCACATTATATCAAGTGTATAATAGGAAGAAAATACCTTTTATTTCGAACAAGATTGGTCAACGAGTTAGATATATGTAACAAATTACATAATTGCCCCTAGAGCATACCCCTAACTCCATCAATCTCCCACTTGCATTTGCGATCAATTATGGAATCTAATTCCCACTTCTCCAATCAATTTTCTCAAAACCAATTAGGTCAGTCTCTTATTGAATGGGTATGCTATTATGTTTTAATTATCTACTTTGTCGATTAACTCTCTCTGACACTGATAAACTGCCTTTATCATATGGAACAATTCGAAGTATGTCTTTCGACTTCTAGTGAGCTTTAACTTCTATCATGACCAGTTTCATGACATTGTTATCTTATAACAATATTATGGGATTCTCAACATTTGGAATCACCTTTGGCTCAATCATAAATCTGTGCATTTATATCTATATACATTGGTTTATTGTAGCGTTATTCAAGTTAATGTTCTCAACATTTCATTGAATCGACCACAATCACCTTTATTTTGAAACATTTTCAAATTAAAGATTTTAACTCGAATTTTATCATTGACATGTTATACTCATATCACTTATAGAAGTTTGTGTCCAAACGTTCCATCATAACGAGTTCGTTGTTTCTATAAACAATTCTCTAGTATTTCATAAATACGCGAGAATACCTCAAACAACCATGTAGTGACATCAATTTGGATTTTATATTTGCTCCATGTATCAAATACATAAACAAAACACAATATCATACACAACATAACCTGTATGATAATTCCTATTGCTAATGCATAAGAAATCCAACTTACATGTTCCCTTTTTAATAGGGTGCTCATGTATATCGTTTTGGGACAATCCCTATATCTTTTATACTCACCACAAAAGACATCATTTACAATCCAAAATTGAGTATTAAAACAGCTAAAGTTGATTTTAATACAAGCATATTGTTAAAATCAACAACATGTTGTTTACTTATAGTTTAGAAATATCAATGTACCTTTTAACGTTCTTTCTTATGAACACACGCTTCCTCTGCACTTTGATTGAAAATCAAACTATTTGATATCTCTATCAGAATACTTATTCAATCTTGATGCTTGTAAAATGATACATTCGTATCATTTCTTGGATCATATCCAAAGACTCACAAACCCACTATCGATCCCACTGACTTCGAGGCATTTTTGGTTAATATATGTAGGATTACTCTAAATCATTATTTAGAATTTTCTGTTTCAATACATAAGTACCAAACACTAAGTCTTATCGAGCGATGATTTTGTGAGTAAATCTGAATTAACTTGAGCATGTTGAATACCGAATATGTTATGCTAATTTCAACAATTGAAATTTGCGATATTATTCTTATCAACATTGCTCATTTAATTCCAACCATATTAGTTTTTCCAATAAAGACACAATCTCGGCCGATGCATCACATCTCTTTGGTTACGACCACCAAAATCATATTTTGATAGCGTACTTGGAATTCTTTTAGATTTGCGCATCATACCATATAAAGTCAACAATCTTAACGGTTTAATTGAACGACTGAGGGTAATTTATATTTTCGACATTAATAAGAAACTCATAGTTTCTCTTCGATGTATGAGAATACTTATTAGATATTCTAATGCTATGTGTTCATTTAGGTTAGTTAATTACACTTCATCTCATATAATCAGTTCTATCTTTGGATCAGATCCAATTGCATTTAACTACCAAAAATTTCTCAAAGAAATTCCTTCACAATGAAGTTGATATATCTTGAAACAACAATTGTTTCTTAGTGCAAATAGAATAGGGATTCATAAACGCTTTATGAACCTTTTTATTTATACAAATGATTTTAGTTTACAAAAAATATGTTTAAAACATAAATATGTCATCTGATGACAGACCTTTCCAAATTTTTTTGGAGATTCATACAAGATCCCTCATGAACAATTATTACGTGCAATCTTTCGACTCGCACAACCTGTCAACTCCTTGGCCTAGGATATGTTGGGATTTCTTACAAACCCTTATCTTGTATGATTTTGTAAACTGTTGTTTAGATGAAATAATATCAACCTTGTGTACTACTCTTAAGTACATGACCTTATAGAAAGAAACTAACTCAACTTCACTCACAATTAATCGTAAATTATCCAATAATGTTTGATTACTCCTTATCGATGCATCATTATGTATCACATGGAGGAGTGAATTATAAGATTGAATCTATATTCATTTTTAAGTACATTTGGAACTCTTTCCAATATACTCACTTATTCGACCAAATCAAATCATTTTATTCTATTGCATGTTATTTTATTTACTTTTCTTTTATATTCTATTATTTTATCATAAACTTACTACATGTTTATCTAATACACATGTTCATATTGGTAATAAATCATCGATGAATATAACAAAGTATGTGGATCCCTTTTGGTATTAATAGACTTGTGATTGCATACATCAATATGTATTAATTCAAAGAGTTCATCAACTCTTATAATGCTCCCACTGAATGGGTGCATAGCCATTAATTGTTTGAGATATAATTAACCTGTATTATATGATTCATAATCATATAATAAAATTATTTCTCAAAACTACGGCTTATTCTATAATTCCAAAACAACTGTAAATAATATTAGACACATATATGTATTTTGTTGCATCACTTTTACTATGAAAACAAATTCCATAATATAGTTCTATTTTATAATGAATATTCATAATACTCATATTGAAATATAGTTATATCTATTTTTCAGTCAATATTAAAAAAAAACATTATTTCGCAAATAATGTTCGATACATTTTATGAAAACAATTTTCGTAATTTGATGCAATCATTAGGTGCTATATGGCATGCTCCCACTATTTCCGCCATTACTATAATAGCATACTAAATTTAGAGGTCCACCATTCACTTAATATTGTTAATATTGTTTACTTATTTCGTATGATGCAACTAGTTTACAGTGGAGAGCTCTTTGATCAAATATCTTGAACTCAAAGAAATAAATGTTATAGAAAACAATTTTCTATATGAAAATACATTTCAGAATAAAAATCATATTTCATATTCCAATATTAAGTATCAATTATTATTACAATTCTTGTTTCCAATGTTTCTCTATGAAGCAGAAGTGACTATTCATTCTCTTCATTCCAACTTTACCTTAAATTACATCTATTCTTATACATTCGTTTTCTTTCAAATGGTCAAACTATTCAAAAGAAAACCTTACTACAATATCATAACAAACTTTTTACAAAAGCGCATTCGATTATTCTTAACATTTAAGACATCAAATATGTTGCACTTTATGTAAACCGATCAAAGATGACATTTCAACGATCAGGTTCTTAGATGTATCTCATAATTTATGGTCTTATACAATGTTATCCTATTGAAATCATTCAAGTTGAATACATGATCTTAAAATACTATTTATTATCTTACTTCAAATGAACTAACTTCATCGATATATTGTACCACACAAACTATGAATGTTCACCATATAACATTTATATGTGAAAGTACATGGATCAAATATCCATAGTCTTGAATTGCATTTAGAGTTCAAAAACTCATAAAATGCAATACACGGTCTAAACCAAATAAACATATAAGTGACCAACTTACGAATGTATTAAGTAATTGAAATTAGGCACTTGTATGGGTATAGAAACATTATATAACATGAAATTAGAATTATTAGTAAGTATATATTATATTTCTATTTGTCAACTTTCAATTCAGTTTGTTTATATATGTTACTTAACAAACGTTTTATCAATCATATTAAATGCACAAATTTATCATTGTAGATAATTATAACATTATATAGCATATATTATTACAATATTAGAAAGGTTAAATGTTACCATTTCATTTTTCTAATAAGGCTCCTACTGGTCTTTTATGTTTCTCCAAACCCTAAGATGAAACAAAGAAGTCTTACAACTTCACTAGTGGGTGTTAGGACTCATTTGTTTTGGTATTCTGACCTTGAGTTTGCTCAATAAATCATAGCCCCACAAACGATGGATAACTCCTTATCGGTTGTATCACATACAACTCCTAACCCATTTTCCTTGTTCTAATCTCATTTCGACCTAGATTTTGCTCAATGAATCGAAAGAGATTATTCACTCATACCTACCATATCGTGATGGCCTAAGTATAGTATATGTATCTTGAGTTTGCTCAACAAATACATATAGTTATCTTACCTCATCTATTTAATATATTAATAATACTACGCATAACATCCCTAGCTTGAGTTTGCTTAACAACTAAGGAGTATGTAAGTAATTTATTAATATATATATATATATACGGTAGAGAACAACATTATATTAAAGATTCATAGTCTTCAATATATATATATATATTGAGTGATATCGACTTATAGAACAATATATTTCTTATGAAATACCCCAGCAATTCAAGTGTCAGACACATCAGAAATCACGGTATATGTACATTTATATATGCATTTATTTCTCAAGTCTATTTGGGTTTCTTTAATGTTTCACATTTAGTTTATACACATATCATATAAGTTTTATTGTTATATAACTTTTATATTTCATATTACTTATATGATAGTTTTACGTATAATATATCATTAATTAAATCTTATCTAATTAATTTCAATCAATTAACTTTTTAATTAATTTTAAATTAGTATTCCAATATAACTTTTATATTGGACATATCTACTTAACATTTATAGTGTATACCATAACCTTTATAGTGTAACACACATGTATTTTATTTGATTAATTAACCTTTAGTTAATTTATTCAATTAAACAGTTTTTATTAAAATTTATTAATTTCAAAATTTATCTTGTATACATACATGTATACTTATATATAAAACAATTATTAATGACAAAAATTGATTTTGTACAGTAAATAACATTTTTCTATACATAAATCAAATAGTATAATAAATAAATTATGCACATAACCAAACTGTACATCTACTTACAAAATCTTACCTAACTAAACATATAGTAGCAATATATTTAAACAGATATGAAATTGCTCATTATAGGATCATAGAATATAATTTAATTAGTGTAATATGAATTAAAATTACTAATTTAGTGATGTCTTTGAGTTCGCGTTGGAGCAATGACTTCCCTTCCTTTTACTATTCTTGATTCTTCAGATTGTAAGTCCGGAATTACCGACCTCTAACGATCGAATAGCATTATTTTAATTTGAAATATATTTGAGAATTTTGGAGTGGATTGAGAGCTATGTTTTAACCAGCAATGTAGAAGGTAATGGCGGCCAAAAAAGGTTAGTCATTATTTTAGACACACACACACACATATAGGGTTGTACTAGAGAGAAACGAGGAAAACCTTTTTACCCATTCTCACTTGATCTCAACCCATTATCTCCAAGCCAATTCTCTATGTTTTAGCCACCCCTAGACCTTCCCAAAATCGAATTTTTGCAGCCCTAATGATAGGCCTTAATCCTATCTAAGCCCAAGCCAAAATACTATGCAATTAAATCTAATTTAATCGCTTGTCGATATTGTATATCGATCGATATATTTATAACTGTTATAAATATATATACCATTATTTATTTCTCAAATCATATTCAAATTTTATAATTAATATTTCATAAATATTAATTAATTTAATTAATTTATAACAATTATAAACTAATTAAATCGTTCGGTCTTAAGGGAATTCATCATTTCGGCTGTGTAACTCTTGGGTGTAAATTTGGTCAGCGATTAACATCGAACTATTCTAATGTTAACATTCACACGTCACTTAGCAGGTGGTGTGACATTATGGCCAAATTTATCGCTTACTCATTTTCGGTAAAATCCAATTTTAGTTTAATAAGCGTTACCCGGTTGTGACATTTGTTTACACCAGTTCTCTTCGTCCAACCTCATCCACATTCAACTTTAGTCCAAATACAGTCCTTGATTCAATAATAACAATTATTATTAACCGAAATGCTCTGGCCAGAAACTTTGACTTTGAGTTGACTGTGATACTAACCGCATATAACCGAGGAGACGAATCCTCTCTTGAATAGTGCTTCACTTCCAATACTTCCACTCGACCCAACTACAGTCACTCGATGGACGCCATGCCATGATTTAGCTATAATCAAAGCGGAGCTTTCATATTGAAGATCCATAGTATTTTCAAGTCGAGAGAACTGTGTAAATCAATCACATCGATATTTTCTATTTGACCTTAGTTATATTAACCAACAGAAAACTATCGAGTGAGTCGTTCCATAGTTATCCAATAACTATTAGTATGTAACCCCTAGGTGCCCCCAGCAATCATGAGTAATACACTGCCCAAGATTTGGAGAGCGTTACGTACTCCAGTCTCAACGGATACATCGATATCCAGTCTCGATGCATCTTGACTAGGAACATTTAAAATAATATATTTATTTCATTGTGATAAATTACTCACGGTTACAACACTTTGTAACTACTATCACAAAATATACCATTTATCGATTTTTCAATTAAATATACTTTTAAGTAAGTTAATTAATTAATATAATCACATTATATCAAGTGTATAATAGGAAGAAAATACCTTTTATTTCGAACAAGATTGATCAACGAGTTAGATATATGTAACAAATTACATAATTGCCCCTATGGCATACCCCTAACTCTATTAGATACATGGTCCAAATTATTCCCAACTTGAATGCCAGATGGAAAGAATGGTACAGATGAAGGCTAACTGGTGGGCCATACCATTACCATGGCATGTTGGTGTTAGAAAGGTAACCTGGTGCAGGGAGTAGTTGATGAATAGTGGTGCTTTTGCCAGGTGGGAAACAAAGTACGAAGATGGGTAACTATACAGTGGTGCTTTTATCAGATGAACAACGTCATTTTTGTCAGATGGACACTGTCATTTTATGCTGATTTTGTTAGAGAAACAGCGTAGGGTCGTTCTCTCTTCATGCAGGGTCGCCGGATGCTTTTGTTAGATGTCCACCGAATCGCGACAAAGTAGGACATGCATAGATGTGGGACAACCGGAAGAGTGACAAGTAGGGGAAGATGAGGGAGGTGGACAAGGGATCCGACTGTCTAAATGGCGGAGTGAGAGAAGATTGCACGAGAGACTTTGAGCTTTTTGTTGATAGCGATGAATTGGTGGACAGACGACGGGATCCGTGAGGTGGTGGGGCAACCTCACTACAACAAAAGACCCCATTACAACATTTTGCTTACAATGTTTTTGCGTTGAAGGTTGCAATAAACATTTTTAACTCATTTTCTATGCAGTTAATGCCCCGCTAAAGCTTTGCTAAATCCTGACTAATAAACGTAGCACGCTTCGACCGCTACGTTTTTTCAATATAGCGCTATTGAACAGTAGATTTGCCTAAAGCCCAGCTATATTCTGCAACACCCGTTAAGTCAATGATTTTTAGCATCCGCTTTAACAATATTAACACGAAATGGTAATTTGACTAGTACTCTTTTAAACTAAATCAACAAATTTAGGATAAAAACCAGAGTTTAAGGCCTTAGTGCTAAACATAAGATAGAAATCTATTTTATTAACCATGCCAGGACTGCATAAGTCAGGATATTCCTCCTTTTGTTATATAAGATTAAAATATTTCTTTATCCTACATAAATGATGTGAAAATGAGAATAAACTAACTTTGTAGATTTAATTTTATTTTCAATAAACCTTTATTTTCACCTTTGTTATTTTCTGCTATATCTTCATTATAACTTTTCGCGCATCTATCGATATAGATCCGCTAAGCGCTTTAATTGCATAGCTCCTTTTTTCTAAACAAAAGTTGTAAAAAAGAAATTTATGGCAATTGTTTTTTTTATCGAAAGTTGTAATAAATCTCTTTAACTTTTGCTTGAAAACTTTTTGAATACTTTTTTAGAATCCTTTTACTCACGGTTTGCAAATGATCGAACAACACTTTTAGAGGAAATGTTCGGTAGAGTAAAATGTTGGATTATCGTTGATTTGTTTAATATGTTTACAATTTGTTGAAAATATTACGATAATTATTAATTAGTAATCAATAATTAAGATTTAATAATTAATAATTTATAAATGATAACTTATATGATTAGTAATTTATATTCCATCATAATTAATGCAGTATAAGAAAATTGAATTTTAACGACCTATTGGCAGTGTTTTAAAATGATCCGTTCTGTATTTTAACAGTTCATTATTTCATCAAAATTTTTAACTTCCCTCTCGAAACCTATAACCTTGTTTTCATCAAAAAGACGTTGTTGCCCGACTCCCCATCGTTTGACTCCGCTGTTGCCACGTTCAGCGATTCAGCTGCAGATATTTGGAGTTGCGGTTCATCAAACTCCGAACATCAGAAAAGCAAGTGATGGTGGAGTTGTGGTTCATCAAAGTTAATAATTGAAAGTTTGATAAATTTAAACTAGTTTACAAGTAAAGTTCTTACTCTTTTTACAATATGATTTGGATTTCATGTTAGTTATTGAGTTAATAAATACTGAAGTCCATATTTGCTGTTGTGCTTTACTGTAGGTATATCAGGCCTTAATATGTGCCAGTTCAGTATGGTGGGTTAAGTGGAGCAGGAGATGTAGGGAATGGGCCACCAAAGCCAGCTTCCGAGTTCACTATTACCGGTGGAGAGAAAGTTAACCTTGAAATTGATGGCAATATGGTTGAATTTTTTATTTAATTAACATATATCTTTCAGTATTTGTACTTCAAGTTGGTCCACATGGTGGTATGATTAGGACATCTGGTTAATATTGATTTAGTACTCTCAATTTGAGATTGCTCTGCAATTGATTAGTGAACTGATTATTACTTCTCACTCTGAGTTTAGAATGTGTCCACAGTTTCCTTATGCACAATTGATTGCCCTATTTTCATTCCATTTATCATCTGTTTCAGATGTGTTTTAGGTTACACAGTGCTATATAAATACCTAAAGGTTACGACCGTAAAATAATTCAAATAAAACTCACGATGGTTTAACAACATAATGCAAAGCATCTTAGTGTATTATATTCTTTATCTGTGTGCATATTCCCCTAAATGTGTATAAGACTCGCATGAATCCTTAGAAGCCAATTATCATTTTTTTCCGAAAAGAAAGTTTAGGGACTGTCCTGGTTTTTTTAGAAAATATATTAGATGGAAACTAAAAATTACATGAAACTAATTAATGCACATGATTCTTTAACGTACACATGATTTTAAATTTTACGGCATAAAGCACAGATGTCATTTTCTTATCAATTAAACATAATTATTACAACTTTAATTTACCAAATTATTAGTGATAATCAAGAGATGGTAGCATGACCCTGGTAAATTATATTTTTACCCAAATAGGAAGGATTCATTTTCCTGCACCACCCAAGCAAAAATGTACAAATATGATAATAGTGAAGGGTAGACCGTAGATGAATTGCACATATGTTGTTCTTGAGGTTCCAGTAGATCACTTATCCTTTTGGAAGTTTGTTTGAGCAAAAAAAGTCCCCACACACGTGGAACAACTATAAATAGTTTTATACAAAATTATGAGATAGTATAAAAGGAATAAAGTTTAAAAGAAACCTGAATGATAAAAATATATAAAAACAATAGTTTGTAGCTCTTTTTGTTGGATGAAGCATATCAGGACATATGAATTTGAGGTGCTGCAATGAGCTATAATATATGACATGAATATGTTGTTAGATGCATGAAATCTATAGTTTTGGGATAAGAAACTAAAGTGACAGGATTATATATAAATAAAAAAATGAAATTATGGCGATTGATTTACTACTGTCTGAACACTGTTTTATTTTATAAGTTGACAATGTCATCTTTGTTATGTTGGTTGCCTTAAATTCTTGCGATTCTTGTGCCTTATGTCCTTAAAAATATAACTTATTTTCAAATGAAATATGTGTCCAAGTTTGGTTTGTGTTAACAATGAAAACTAGAAATGCATATAAAACAGCTATCAAAAATTCTTGATTTGATTTTGATGCCGAGAATTTTACACAAGTTAACTTACATAACAGTCTTAAGCCGAGCTCAAGAATTTATCTATTGCAAGTGATGATAAATTAGACAGGGACATCACAATACATGCTCATTAGTTTATCAAATGAGTCTAAATGTTGGTAAAAGTCTAAATGGAAATTTTTTGAAGCCTTTATATGTTGTATACTTTGACAATCTGCTCACCACGGTTTTTTGTGATGGTTTGAAAGAGTTGTTCATTTGAAATTATTGAATGTGTTTGAAAGAGTTTTTTGTCGACTGGGCATGCAACATATACTGATCAGATTGAAGGTTTGGTCAATGCTATTTGTTAAGATACGTTTGAAGGCTTGGCTTTAGCTTAACAAATACTGAGTTAATGAGCACTAGTTTGGTTTCTTAGCAGTGAAAAAGCAACACAATTTATGTTATGTGGTTTGCTGTATAAAAAATGTTGTACATTCATTTGTAAGAATTAATCGTCAACCTTATCAATCAAATTATCATCTACTAGTTTACATTGACGATTTTGCTGTACAACAAATTAAATACAAGGTTTTTATTCATCAACTTTAGTCATGGATCCTGCAAATTTGAAGTTGTGGAATTGTTTATAGTTTTGTGAAGATATATACGATTTAGGGCTACGCTTTTGTTGAATTTATGCGATTCATATATGTGTTTGATGTGAAGATTCGGTAGAGCTATGCACTGGTTGGAGTTGGTCGGAGGAAGAAGATTGTCAGAAGAGGTGAATTTACTGCAACCTGAAACTTCCTGCAGACGTCTGACCTACCCAGGTCAGACGTCTGACCCTGTTTCAAATTGTTGTCCGAGACATTCTGCAGACGTCTGACCCCCCTGGTCAGACGTCTGAGGCGACGAAGGCTATTCTCCTAGTTTCGAATTCTAAAAGGCAATTTTGTAAATTCCGGAGCTTGGTTCTATGAACTGATGGTGCAGATTGTTTTGACGTGGATGGATAATCTAGATCATTTAAGTCATCTATATATTGTCTCCTAATCATCTTCCAAATTATGAGATTAGTTTTTGATCAGATTTCCAATAATTGTAATTAATAGAAACCCTAACGAAATCAAATTGGGAGTTTTCTATTTTGAGTGCTCTATTATTAATCTCTTCAATTGAGTAATTGATTAGAGAGAGTCTCCACCTATTGTATCTCTCTAATCATTGTATAGGCTTGTAATCTCTGGTGATAATAATAAAAAGGTTTATTGGGTCTCCGTGGACGTAGGATCTTCATATCCGAACCACGTTAAATCTTCTGTGTCTCTTGTTTTTCATATTGTTGATTATGTTCTCATAATTGATATTCTAAGTTGCATTGGTATTCAAATAGACAATACTAGGTCTTGATTTGAAATCGCTTCCGCAGCGCACCGTAGTGTTGAATTGTTATCAATCGTCAATTTTTCACTACAGTTTGGTATCAAAGCTGGTGTTATTGTTCCGTTTGGATATTAATGGCTACTTCAAGTAAATCTATTGGTAGATCTGGGGTCAATTATGGACTTACTCGTGTTGATGGAAAGGGAGACTTTGGAACTTGGAATATGAAGATGGAGGCTGTATTAAAGAAGGAGAAGACTTTTAAGATAATTTCTGCGCCTGAGAAGCTGAAAGAGTTAGATAGTGATACTTTAGAAGAGATGGAAGATGAAGCCCTAACTACCATCCAGCTAAGTCTTTCAGATGAGGTTCTTAGAGAATTTTCTCAAAAGAAAACAGCAAAGGAATTATGGGATGCATTATCTGATGCATATCAGGACAAGTCTCTCACTAACAGAATAATTCTGCAACAACAACTCTATTCGTACAAGATGAAGCCTGGAGCTGATCTCATGGGGCATGTGGATGCCCTAACCACCTTAGTAATGAATTTGAAGGCAGCGGAAGTTGAAATTACAGATGAGGCTCAAGCAGTAATCCTTTTATGTTCCTTGCCTAAGGAGTACACTGCTTTTGTTAATTCTATGATTTATGGTCGTAGTAAAATTAGCCTATTTTATGTTAAAGCTGGACTTCATAATGAAGTGTTGAGGGATAGATTAGCAAACACTAGTTTAGACAGTGATACGGAGGGCTTATCTGTTCAGAGAGGAAGAAGCCAAAGCAAGTCAAAATATGGTGGAGGTCGAAATAAATCAAGGTCTCAGTCTAGGGGGCCTAATAAATTGACTTGCAATTATTGTAAAAGGCCAGGGCACTTTGTAGCAACTTGTCCCAAGCTTGAAGGTAGAAGAAGAGACCCAAAGCAAGCTTCAGCATCTACCGCTGAGAAGTCAGATACAGAGAGTGATACCGATGTGTTTACAGCTTCTGGCTCTTCTGGGAAGAGCAACCTATGGCTGATCGATTCTGGCGCATCCTATAATATGACACCTGATAGGAACTGTTTCTCCACTTAACGTGATATTGATGGAGGAGAAGTTCTGATGGGCAATGATGCTTCTTGCCGTATGATAGGTGTTGGTAGTGTGAAGGTTAGAATGTTTGACGGTGTTATTCGTACTATTATAGATGTTAGACATGTACCTGATTTGAGAAGAAGTTTGATATCTATTGGGGCTCTGAGTAGGCTTGGTTTGAAGATTGTAGTTGAAGGAGAGAAGATGAAAATATCAAAGGGTTCTATGATAGTTATGAAAGGAGTAAGGGCAGGAAATCTTTATCTTTTAAAGGGCACTACTGTAGTTGGCGAATCAGCATCTGTTACTTCTGTTGATTCGGACTCTTCCAGATTATGGCATTTACGGATGGGTCACATTGGTGAGCGCAGAATGGATGAGTTGAGAAAGCGAGGTTTGATTGATGGTGTTCATCATTCAAAGCTTGGCTTTTGTGAAGAGTGTGTTCTTGGGAAGCAGACGAAGGTTTCTTTTGGTACTGGAGAGCATAAGGCAAAGGCTGTCTTAGAGTATGTTTACACAAATGTTTGGGGACCTTCCCCTTGCCCCTCCTTTGGTGGAGCCAGGTATTTCGTTTCATTTATAGATGATTTCTCTCGTAAAGTTTGGGTATATTTTCTACAGTCGAAGAGTGAAACTTTTGACAGGTTTCGAAAGTGGAAATCTACAGTTGAGAAGCAGTCAGGAAAGAAATTGAAAGTTCTCCGTTCAGATAACGGCGGTGAATTTGTATCACAGGAATTCATCGATTATTATGAGTCCGAAGGTATCAGGAGGCATTACACCACACCTGGCGACCCTCAGTCCAATGGAGTTGCTGAAAGAATGAATCGGACATTATTGGAGAGAACTCGTTGCCTCAGATTGACTGCAAAGTTGAAAATGGGATTTTGGGCAGAAGCTTTATCTATGGCGGCTTTCCTCATCAACCGCACACCTTCTACCGCCATGGACATGAAGATTCCAGAAGAAGTATGGAAAGGAGAGCCTGTTAGCTATTCATTCCTCAAAGTGTTTGGTTGTCCAGCTTACGTACATGAGAGCAGAGGAAAGCTGGAACCTAGAGCTCGCAAGTGTATCTTTCTAGGTTATAGAAGAGGAGTGAAGGGATATAGATTGTGGTGTCCTATTAGTAGGAAGATTGTTACCAGCAGGCATGTGACTTTTAATGAGAAGGCTATGTTGAAGGTGGAGCCTTCCTCATCAGATGACAATGAGAGGACAAATGAAGAATACCAAACACAAAGTAAGTCATCTACTGTTCCTTTTCATAGAAATTCTGAAGGTGTTTCCGATGACACCATGGTTGATGAGGAAAGTACAGAGATTAGTACAGAGGATCAGACTCAAGGTGGAGCTAGTTCAGAGATCAAACCTGTTAGACAGAAGAAGAAGCCTAATTGGCTTAATGATTTTGTTGGATTGAGCATCGAAGACATTGACTTCGATGACATGGCAACATATGCTTTGAATGTTGTCCATGACAAACCCAGAGATTATAGAGACGCTATTGCTTCAGTTGACAGTTCCAGTTGGTTAGTTGCTATGGAAGAGGAGATTGAATCTTTGCAGAAAAATCATACTTGGGATTTGGTGCCTCTTCCCACCAACAAGAGAGCTATTAGTTGTAAGTGGATCTATAGAGTAAAAGACGGCGGCGATGGAAATTTCAGATATAAAGCAAGGTTAGTAGTAAAGGGGTATGTTCAGAAAAAGGGAGTTGAGTATCATGACATTTTTGCTCCAGTTGTTAGGCATACCTCCATTTGCATTCTATTGGCATTAGTGGCTCATTATGATATGGAGTTGGAGCAACTAGATGTCAAAACCGCATTCTTGCATGGTGATCTGGATGAAGAAATTTATTTACGGCAACCGGAGGGGTTCATTGATAGTAGCAGGCCTGACTATGTTTGTAAACTTAACAAATCTCTATATGGACTAAAACAGTCACCTAGACTATGGTATAAGAGATTTGATAAGTTTATGCTTTCACAAGGATATTCTAGAAGCTTCAAAGACCAGTGTGTTTATTTCAAGAGATGTGATAATGATTTAATATATCTGTTGTTATATGTTGATGATATGTTAATTGCATCTCAGAGTATGGTAAGAATTATGGAGTTGAACTGAACTTACCAAGGAGTTTGATATGAAGGATTTGGGAAAAGCACAAAGAATTTTGGGTATGGAGATTTGTAGAGATAGAAAGCGGAGAGAGTTAAGACTCACTCAGACGCAATACATCGAGAAGGTCCTCACTTGATTTGGAATGGAGAAAGCCAAACCGGTTGGTACTCCATTAGGCTCTCATTTTAAATTGTCAAAAGACCAATCTCCCGCATCGAAAGAAAATAAAAGGTATATGGCTGATATACCTTATTCCAGTGCTATTGGTAGTTTTATGTATGCTATGGTATGCACTAGACCAGATTTGGCCCACGCAGTGGGTGTTGTAAGTCGATATATGTCTAACCCAGGCAAGGAGCATTGGCAAGCAGTAAAGTGGATACTTAGGTATTTTAGAGGCACTTCATCTGTTGGCTTGTTATATGGTGGAGTGGATGGCGACATCTCACTTAGAGGATACTGTGATTCAGATTATGCTGGGGATAGAGATGCACGGAAGTCAGTGTCGGGCTATGTATTTACACTTGGCATAGGCTCGATTTCATGGAGATCAAAGCTGCAATCTATTGTAGCTTTGTCAACTACCGAAGCAGAATTGATATCGATTGTTGAAGCAACTAAGGAGGGTTTGTATTTACTTCAATTGTTGGATGATCTTTTTATGGTGCAGAAGACCGTGGAGCTATTTTCAGACAGTCAGAGTGCAATTCATCTTGTTCATAATTAGGCTTATAGTTCACGAACGAAGCACATTGATGTTAGAGGTTTCTTTCTTATGCTGGAGGAAGAATGGAGTAAGATCAAGTTGTTGAAAGTGAATACTTCAGATAACCCCTTAGATATGATGACGAAGCCACTTCCCAAGGATAAGTTTGAGCATTGCTCAAACTTGATCCATTTGATTCCAGCTGCTTAGGCGCCATTGGGCGCGAGATCCAATAACCCCTATGATACTTTGTTGATGAGACATACATATATTGAATCGAGGTGGAGTATTGAATTTATGCGATTCATACATGTGTTTGATGTGAAGATTCGGTAGAGCTATGCACTGGAAAGCATTGGAGTTGGTCGGAGGAAGAAGATTGTCAGAAGAGGTGAATTTACTGCAACCTGAAACTTCCTGCAGACGTCTGACCTACCCAGGTCAGATGTCTGACCCTGTTTCAAATTGTTGCCCGAGACATTCTGCAGACGTCTGACCCCCCTGGTCAGACGTCTGAGGTGACGAAGGCTATTCTCCTAGTTCCGAATTCTGAAGGGCAATTTTGTAAATTCCGGAGCTTGGTTCTATGAACTGATGGTGCAGATTCTTTTGACGTGGATGGATGATCTAGATCATTTAAGTCATCTATATATTGTCTCCTAATCATCTTCCAAATTATGAGATTATTTTTTAATCAGATTTCCAATAATTGTAATTAATAGAAACCCTAACGAAATCAAATTAGGGGTTTTCTATTTTGAGTGCTCTATTGTTAATCTCTTCAATTGAGTAATTGATTAGAGAGAGTCTCCACCTATTGTATCTCTCTAATCATTGTATTGGCTTGTAATCTCTGGTGATAATAATAAAAAGAGTTATTGGGTCTCCGTGGACGTAGGATCTTCATATCCGAACCACGTTAAATCTTCTGCGTCTCTTGTTTTTCATATTGTTGATTATGTTCTCATAATTGATATTCTAAGTTGCATTGGTATTCAAATAGACAATACTAGGTCTTGATTTGAAATCGCTTCCGCAGCGCACCGTAGTGTTGAATTGTTATCAATCGTCAATTTTTCACTACAACTTTATCATCTGTGAGGTTGCGAGTGATTTAAATGGTCATAAGATGCGACTCTTGTAAACTTCTAAAATCCGAGCCAAGCTAAAGCAGACGTTAGATTGAATATCATCTGATATTAATCAGTTATCTAATGTAATTCATCTCCTTGCCTTGTATATTTGTTGTCATGGATTGAATTATTTAAACTGGCGTAGTTAATATTAATGCATAAACTTCATCTATCAAGCGGTTTTAAAATATAATTTTCCAAATTCCTGATTTTTTTAATCAAAGTAATAGAGGTCCAATGTACTTCTCAAGTTGACAACGAAGTAGCACTAACTAATACTGCTATGTTGTATTTGTGTTTTATCCAACAAGCTTGTCTTCGCATTTAGTATATTTATTTTCACACTACAAGGAACGGAAGGCATAACAACGGCAAATAGCCGTTGGCGGCCGTTGCTAGCCGTTGCTAAAAGCCGTTGCAATTAAACTCGTTGCTACTTGTTCCAGTAACGGCAATAGCAACGACTCCGTTACCAATTTAGCAACGGCTAGCGACGACAGGTTGTCCACGTGGCAACAGTTAGTTCCAATCCTTGTCGTCACATGGCGTCGCGAGCCGCTGCAAGCCTGAAACCAGATAGCCGTTGCGAGCCGTGGCAAGCCTGGAACCAGAGAGCCGTTGCAAGCCATTGCGAGCCGTTGCAAGCTTGGAACTTTTTTGTTTTCCAGCAGCTAGCTTTCACTCTTCCAACCACTGTCGTCTCGCAAACCATTCCACATCACAATAATCACTTTCAATCCATCGTATACATTCCATTCCAACCATCATATAACCAAATACATCGCAAATAATCAAATAAAACACATATATATCAATAATCACGCAACTATATAATCAACTAACACAAATATTTCATCATCAACCAAACAAAATACATCTCAAATCCATCACACATAATATCCATCACCAACACTATAGGTACACAAAACAGCAAACAAACTACCAAGCCTATCAACCAACATAAGTACACAAGTCCAACAAATATCCATTAAAACCACAATCTTGTCCAAAAAAAATAACCATCAAAAAAACATACCTACTCATCATCATCATCAGCATCATTGTCATCATCACCACCACCACCACCACCAGACCCTGGCATGGTCCCATGCTCTGAAACGAATGCGGCAATGCGCTCATCTATCTTCTGAGACAAGAAGCTCTGTCGCCAATCATTTATCTCGTCCAGCTGTCGTTGCATCTGGGCTATCTCCTCTTCGGTCATAGATTTCTTGTAAGCCCTCTGGAAGTTAAGAGCCTGTAAAACGATCAAACAAACTAGTTCTAATTCACGCTCGCAACGACTATATTAAATTCAAATATAAGTTATTAAAACAGTTTACCTCCTGATTGTCGTATCCATAACGCCTATTGCGAGAAGGCGGATCAATAATTCTATCCCATATTTGATTGGACTCTTGAAGCGTAATATCCTCCCGCCTAGTTCTTTGCGCCATCGTTGCCCGCTCCGCTTCATATCTACCCTGTAATTACGAATACAAATTTAACTCAATATATAGCTAATTAGCTATACAATTTACTTATACAATACTAAAGGAATGTGAAACGTTGTCATTGCGAATAAACATATTTACCATAACAGATTCAGCCTTCGCATATGTCCACTCATAGGTGACATTTCCATCATCATCGGTCTGCTCCACTGCATGAGTGACTCTAAAAACCTCGGCCATTGTAGTCTCCTCCACCCACTAGCAACCTCACCTGTTTTACTGACCAAGCTTTAAGATTTTAAGTGTCTGCCTGATTTTTATAATGCATCCATTTTGAGAAGGATATTTAATGGAAGTTAGTCATTGCAGTTGCGTGCTTCATTGTTGAAATATTCATAGGCACAATTAGTTTTCATTGTCCACTGTTACCCATGATGAAGAGTAGAAGGTGTTTTCCGCATGTGCTAGAATGTCAACTATCGGAATTGAATCCAAAATTAGACTTTGCCCTACTACGATCTTTAAGTTAGAACAATAACATATTTTTTGCTGCTTAATTCGCCGCGGTTCAAATATTTATTATTAGTACATATGGTTTTCAAAGTAGTCATTAAATAATTCTCTGAAAAAAGGTTCGGACCTTTTACATATATCTCTAAGTGAAATAATTTGAGAGAATGAATGAAAAAATAATTCTTTATTGATTTATTTTGTAATACAGAATGAATACAGTTGTATTGGTTGATGCTGTATATATATAAGTTCACACATGCAAATAATAAAGACTCGAGTACAAGGCTCACAGCCTGCTATCCATTGTATCTTTTACAAAACCCTAATATTATTTGTTACGGCTATCTTATTCTTCTGATATTTCCCCTCAATACGAGCGGCGATTTCTTGTGCCCTCTGGAAGAAACTTTATTCTTCTGATATCTTCCCTCAATACAAGCGACGATTTTCATGTTTTGGGACAAAGCTTCAGAAGAGCTTTCCAGATCTTTGCTCAAGTCTTTAAATTGCCGCTTGTAATCTGTGTAACGGTTAAAGAAAACCGGTTTAGGGTTTTATGAAGGATTGACTTCAAAGCAGATTTGATCTTCAAAGCTTGTGGTGATAACTTGTAGTAGTACAGCAGCAACTGATGTCTGATCTGATCCTAAACTTTAAACCAGTTTTCAAGTTAAGGGTTTTGAGAAGATTGACTGTTGGAAGCTCCGATTTTGCCCATGCTTTCTCGATTTTGTAAGTCATTGATCCCAGATCTGAGATTAATCTCAGATCTAGGTTTTAGCTGTTGATTGCTGCAGTCTTCGACATTCAATTCCTGTTTCAGACGTAGGAAGTTCTTGGCAGAAAGAGCTTTGGTGATTATATTTGCCCTACAATGGCAACACATCTACGGAGGTTAGAAGAAATCCCATCAGGACATCTTACTCCTTCCACCCACTTTAGCACGAGTTTTACTTGTTTGTTATCTAGCTCATAGCATCCTTTGGGTTTTTTTGTATCGTCGTACAAATGAAGCTCGGGCCGCTTACAAAAGTGTAATATATCACGTCTCGAATTCACATCGTCCTTAGTTTTCCCCTTTACATTCAAAACTGTATTAAACACGTTATCAAACACATTTTTTTCATTGTGCATAACGTCAATATTATGCCGGAGTAGCAGATCTTTCCAGTAAGGTAACTCCCAAAATATACTTTGTTTGTACCAGTTATGAATGTCTGATTTACTTGGAATTTCAACTTGTACCCCAGTTTCATGTATCTTTGGATAGTCTTTTACGATTTCATATATCTCTTCACCTGACCAAACCTTCGGTGGTAGCATACTCTCTTCTCTGTTTGCTTTAAAGTTCTTTTTATCCGTTCTAAATTTATGATTAACATGTAGAAAACATCGATGACAGTCAAACCAAGAAATTTTCTTTCCATACTTTAATGAAAATGCTCGTGTTTCATCCATGCAATGAGGACAAGCTAGACGTCCAGCTGTGCTCCAACCTGAAAGCATCCCATACGCAGGAAAATCACCAATAGTCCATAATAAAGAAGCGAACATACGAAAATTCTTTTTTATTGAAATGTCGTATGTTTCAACTCCTTCATGCCACAGTGTTTTCAATTCTTCGATCAATGGTTGTAGATAAACATCAATTCATTGTGTCGGATCATCGGGACCGGGGACGACAATCGTTAGAAACATATACGGAGTTTTCATACACATCCATGAAGGTAAATTATAAGGAGTAACAATAATAGGCCATGATGAGTATTTACTACCAAACTGAGGGAATGGTGAAAATCCATCTGTACATAAACCGAGTCTGACATTATGGCTCTCTGCAGCAAACGCAAGATAAGTCTTATCGAAATGTTTCCATGCTTCTCCATCAGATGGATGTATCAAAGTTCCTTCTTCTGGTGTTCTAACATTGTGCCATCGCATATGACATGCCGTAGCAGAAGATGCATATAACCTTTGAAGTCTAGGAGTGATAGGTAAATAATGCATTCTCTTGTATGGAACTTCTTTTCCTTTTTTTTCTCGGTTTGAATCTTTCCTCGTTACATATTCTGCGTTTTCTAAGGTCAACGTCATCTTTCCAATACAACATACAACCTTTTATACATGTATCTATCTTTTGGTATGGAAATCCAAAAGCAGACATAAGTTTTTTCACTTTATAATGACTATTACACATCAAATTATTGGGTGGCATGTGTCGTTTTGCAGCTTGTACAACTGCTGTAAATCCAGCTTCTGTAAGGTTAAATTTTAATTTCATGGTGATGTATTCGGCGGTTACGGATAATTCGGTTCCGCTTTTACAACCATCCCACAAGGGCCTCTTAGCTGAATCCAATAAATCATAAATTTTTTTAGCTTGCGCGGTCGGTTCTTCTTCAACATTATCATTGTCATCATCGCCCCGATCAATGGTATAGGAAACATCGACCGTGCTGCATCTTGCACCATATTTTCTATTGAATTCGTCATAATATTATCGTCCTCTAACACTACAGGATTAGGTGTACGTTCAACAAGTTCTCCATAACGATCCCATAAGTGATAATTCGGCACAAAACCAAATTTATACATATGTACTTCTATTACATCTGATTTCCAATGCTTTAAATGTTTGCACTTACTACACGGACAACGAATTTCATCGTTATTCCGATTATTAGATTTAGCGAATCTAATAAATTCATGTACACCGTTACAGAAATGTTCCTTTATTGATCCTTTCATACCAGTTCGGACTTCATACATCCAACTACGATCGAGAAAATAATCGAACATTTTTCCTGATTTGATAAAATATGTTCGAAGATTCAACTAAACACTTCACTTCATATTACAGTATTTTACGATTGATTTATAATTTGTCATTAAATCAACTATTTAACAATTGAAAAACATTTTATAATTCATTGACGGCCGGTCATCCTACTTCCCATTACAAACACAATATCGTAATTACATTTTATAAATCATCTCAGGTTAAACGATTCAACAAAATTTCGGCAGCACTTCCCTTTATTCCCTGTATCGTACACAAAATGCGTGTACACAGGGAACAAAAAGGAAGTGCCACCAAAATTTTGTAAACCGGTTAAACTGAAATGATTTACAAAATGTGATTACTTTATTGTGTTTGTAACTTGTCCAAATACTAGGACAAATCCAACAAATATTGTATCAGATGAATATAAATGTCCGTTCTTGAAAAAAACGAATATCCATATAACGATCATATACAACACTTGTTAGACGGGGCCAAAATATCTCTAAGGGATTTACAGAAATAAAACATATTTTCTAATTATTCTTCTAACAACTACAAAATATTTTATAATTAATTAATTCATTATATTTATTAACTAAATTTTAAAACGTGTTTTAACTTTCACTGAATAATTAGCTCATTGTTATTACGCTCATTTCAAAATTTTATAATTCATTCAACGAATTATATTTATTTTAAACTACGATAACAGTTATAATTAGCACTTCTGAATTAAATTATCGTTAACTGTACCAATCTATCAAGATATCTATTAATTTTTATACAATTAACTTTGGCGTAAACTATACACATTATTTTAAATAAAAACAAATATTGTCATAAACTTAAATATCAACAAGCATGTTCATCAATAATATACACTAATTTTAAAATCAAACCACCAATCAAAATCAACTAATACAAATATTACCATAACTAATACGCATTAATCATCATTTTCAACATAATCATAAACTAATTTAACTTCCACCTAACTTAAAACACTATAATCATCATTCAATATCACTATAATCATCACCTAATATCACTATGATCAACTAATACAATTATTTTCGAAATTAGGGTTTTCCAATTAATCCTAAATTAAACCTAAATCAAAGCCAAATCAAGTTTAGAAGACATACCAGCGAGTTTTGGAGGTGTTTGAGCGACGTGGAGGCAACGAGCGACGGCTGGGCGGCGGATTGCGACGGGGAGGAGGGTTTTGGGGGAGAAAATGTTTTGGTGGGAAATGAGAATTTTGTTCGCAGGTTCCAGATCTGTAATCGCGATATGCAACGGCTAGCAACGACCGCATTTTTTAGCCGTTGCCAGCCGTTGCAACCTTCCGACCCAAAATGGGGCCTTTTCTTGTAGTGTCAGTTTTCTGCCATGATTTCCATTTTTTCCCTAATGTTTTTGTTTTGTGCAGATATTTCACAAGAGGATGCAAAATATGATAAAATAGCACATCTCTTCATTTTTATCAATAAAAGCGTACAAAATTAAATATAAGTTTATACTTGAAACCAGTGTTTTAAAAAAACACGAGTGAGGCGCGCCTCAAGGCGAAGGCGTCCCCAAAAAAGCACCGAGGCCCATCCATTGAGGCGTTTTTCCATAAAAACGTAAGCCTCAACCCTTTGAGAGGCAAAAAATGTAAAAAAGCATAAAAAAATGTTTGAGGCGTACGTTTTTTTCCTCAGGTTTTTTAACATCGCAGCTGCATAACTTCCTACTCCACCCTTTTACTAAACCATTCAACTCACGCTTAGGGTAAAAAAAAAGTAAGGTAATTTTTTTTCTTTTAAAATTTGTAATTTGATTCCGAAAATCGATTCCAAAACATGGAATCGAAAACGATTCCAGAGCTGGAATCGAATTTGATCCACTTTCTTGAATCGATTTCGATTCTTGTAGGGGATCGATTATTTTATTTTTTTTGTAATAAAAAAACATACCTCATTCCTTTGATTCCACTTTCAAGAATCGATTTCGGTTCCTGTAGGGGAATCGACTTTTTTTTTTTTTTTTTTTTTTTAGAAAAAAACATACCTCATTCCTTTGAATGAAAATTAAATTCATTCATCTGCAAGTAGGCACTGATTAGGTCATTGGGTGAATTAAAAAAATAAAGTTTACTGAGTTTTGAGAAGATTAAATTCGTTGAAAAAGGTAAGCTTGGATGGTAACATGTTTATGGATGAGGAGGAAGATATCATTTGATCTTAGACTACACTTTGAATGTTTTTGAACAACTATATTTTGTTTGAATTGCATGTAGTAGTTTATGTTTCTTATGCACTATTTGACATTTAACGTTATTCTATGTCAATTTTCATTATATGACTTGCGTTTTTTTTCTTGCACCTCAACGTTTTGAGGCTTACGCTTCCTCTCGCCGGTATGAAAACGTCTCATGTACGCTTTCGCGTTTTAAAACATTGCTTGAAACTTAATTGTTAAAAAATTAGATTTAAGCTTTTAACTCAAAAATTAGTTTCCAAACATATAATTCAAGTATGAAATGATACACTAATCTCTTCTTAAAAATCGATAGAGGGGCAGTTGGTTTATTAGCAGCTAAAAGAAGAATACGGATTTATTGTACTTATAAATTTTACGTACAGTTTGAAATATCATATAGCCCATCATGGTTTGAATAATATTGATTACATACTCATTACTGCATCATCAAATATGATGACATAATGTTGCAACGTATTGCGCGATTTGGGTTTTCACATATGTTCCTCATGAAACTTTTTAGTCAGTCTTCCGTCTATCATAAAACAAACTTTAAGCCATACATATGTTACTTCTGCGGACACTCTTAATCATGTGTTTATTACAGTAATTTAAGTTTTGTTTCCAATGTAATACACATCCCCATGTTTGTTTATTTTTCTACAACGGGCTTTAAATATTTTTTCTCTTTCCCATTTTTTTTTTTGTTCTACAACAATGCTTGCCGAACTGCAATGTGCAAGGTTAAGAGGCCAGTACAATTTTGTTCACATTTTTTTTTTAAAGGTGAACAAAACACTTTCCTCCTATTGGAGGAATTTGGAGGGTCACGTATGGAACTCCTGAATTCCTCCAATAGGAACCGGGTGTTTTGTTCACACTTTTCTTACTTTGAAGAAAAGTGTGAACAAAATCACTCTTCCTGAAATTTCATGATTTTGTTAATGGTACGTACTTTGTTTTAATATAATAATTAACCTTTTTGTTATCTTATTTTGACACACGTCTCATTTAACAGTGACCCAAGAGGTTATATATATGTTAAAGGCTTGAATCCTGTTTCTAAAACGTTATTATTTTTAATTGTTTATATGCAGAAACTGCTCCAATCCGAACTGTAAATCGACAATGCTCATCTGGTCTGCAAGCTGTCATTGATGTTGCAACTGCTATAAAAGCGAGTTTTGCAATGTTGGTATCAGTGTTTTTATTAATCTTATTTCATCTGTTTATTGACTATGTATTTCTTGTCTAATGTTTTTAATTATATTTAGGTACTAGGGATGGTTTGGAATCTATGTCTACGAGAATACAGTTGCATGGGAAGGATCCATAAACCCAAAAGTATGCTTTCTATTGACTTGCTTCCTATTCTTTTTCATCAAACTTTGATATCTTGTTTATTCCTTAAAGTTATCCGACAATTTTAGTACCACTTAAAGATTGCTTACAGACTAAATAAACTTTTACGAAGCTGGTTGACCAATATGTGATATTAGTATGCACATGAGGAAACTCACTCATTTTTTCATTCGGGATAGCATGTCAAAATGTAGTTGTAGCATGAAGAACCACTATACGGAGGTAGTCCAGATGATGGCAATGTACAAGACTTTTCAGAAGTGGACATCCGCAACTACCACTGCTTGTATATGTATCAAGAGAGAAGCGACCTGGATTATATGATCATAACAAGAAAGCTGGTGCAATGAATGTCCTTGTTAAAGCCTCTGCCATACTGTCAAACGGTCCCTTCATTCTGAATCTCGACTTTGGCCACTATGTGTTTAATTTGCAGGCGCTAAAGGAGGGAATGTGCTTCATGATGGGTCGTGGTGGGGATTGCCTCTGTTATATTCAGTTTCCTCAGAGGTTTGAAGGCATCAGATGATCGATACTAATAGGAATACGATCTTCTTTGATGTCAGCATGCGTGCTCTCGATGGCCTACAGGTTTGTATATATATTTTAATACTTTCTTTTGGGTTCAGTGATGAAGTTCTTTTCAGGTAATGTAATAATATACAATGATTCAATATACACACATGGCCTAATGGCTATTTAATACTAGTGTCTTGCAGCTACAAGATTAACTCTAAAATCAAAATTTAAAAGTTTCAAACTTTATTTGTTGGATATATCATAAACAAAAGCAATTTTTTGTTAATCAGTCTTACAAATCTAACAGCAAGTTAAACCTTGATTTACCTGTTTTCTTAAAGCTAAAATTTGGAATAACACTAATTATTGTTTGAAAGGTTCTTATTCAGTTGAAGCACTTGGTTATCTCTGTTTCTAAACTACATGTGGTCAAGTACCCATACAACATGATATGAACAAATGCAGCAACATTCATACATTAAACTAAGTATTTTGGGGTCTCAGTATAGTTTAAACTGGCATGTCGATTTTATGACATGCAGTAATATTCTTTTACCAAATGCATGCTTCATCCATCCTGCGGTTTGATTGAGTATCTGCATTTCTAAAACTGTACAGTACCCTCAGAAAACAGTCCCACGTCGGTGAATGAAATCAGCTATTATCTTCAAATTATACCTACATTTTGAAAATTTTCAACCTGGTTTCAGTGGTTAGCAAAGTGAGATGGTTAATGTCGGGGCAAAAAATCCTCATATATTTGTCAGCTTGGACAAAGATACCCTTGGTTTAATTGAAATGTAAGGAGTCTACCTAGTGAAATCCTCATACATTGTGTAGACGTCTAAACATATTTATATGCACATTCAGATATTTATAAAAATTAACTAAGTTTTACAAAAAATAATTTAACTAAATTGAATAATTTTTATAAAAATTAACTAATTTTTATAAAAATTAACTAAGTTTTATAAAAATTAAATAAAGTTATAGAGACAACCGGGTTTACAAAAATTAATTAAATTTCAAAAAATTATCTAAGTTCATAAAAAAATTAACGAGTATATAAAATTTTACTATTTTTCTAAAAGTTAAGTAATTTTTATAAACATTTGATTAATTTAACAAAGTTTGTAAAATTTAATAAAGTTTTATAAAAAATTAACTAATTATACAGAAATCAAACAAGTTCATAAAACTAACTATGTTTTTTTTTATTTTAACTAAGTCAAGTAAGTTTTAATTTTTTTTACTAAGTTTCAGAAATATTTAACCAAGTCAACTAAGTTTCTAAAAATTAACCAAGTTTTGTAGAAATTAACTAAGTTTTAGGGTTTATAACACATGCAACAAATATGGAAAATTGTAGCTAAGCTCAGTTGATGTTTATTTGTAAAACTCTTAATGCTGAGCTGAGTAAGGATTCTCCGAGTTCATGTGTGATTAATAAACTTAGACTATGGTTGATTCTTGACGGTTCGTTACATACTTGGAAAGTTTGGATCAATGTGCTAGAGGAACTTCAAACCTCTTTGTAGAGAGGGGTTTTAGAAGCGTTTAATATTCAACAAGCTGTAGAAACAACAGCTGCTTAGTGCAAAGATTTCATCGTTGTTGATTAGACCGTTATGAGTTTGATATGTTTTATCCTTTTGTTTGTATATATAAGGTTTCACATGTGTTATCTTTTGTGAAGACCGGTTGTGTTGGAACATACATGTGTTGTATATATTTTGCTTGTGTTGGAACATGTGTTGTATTTTGGCTGTGTTGGAATAGTTGTTAACTTATTTTGAATGGAATATGGAAAAGTGTTGCTTATTGTTTGAGTCATTGAATTTCATGTATTTAAATTTCCAAAATTGTATTACTACATTTGCTATGATAACAATAATGGGGTACAGTTGCATGTTGAAAACAAGCCGAAATGTGTATGCAACGTTTTTAAAAAAGATGTACACATTTTGCAACGTTTAAAACAGCTATAAAAATGTACCACATTGTTTAATATAAGTTGTAAAACATATATTTGGCAACATTTAGGAAAATTTGTAGAACATGTATTTCGCAATGATTAGAAAAATTTGCAATAAACTGTTAAGACGATATAAAGGAGTAGTAAAAATGGATAATCCGATATACTGCAACAAATTACAACTTTACATAAAAGCTGTAAAAGAGTTTATTACAATATCAATGAAAAGTCGTAGTAGATTCTATTACAGCTGCAAACATTATAATAAGCTTTATTACAATGTTTCTTTACAATGATTACTAAATGTTGTGACGTCGACTTTATTACAACTTCGCATAA
The DNA here is from genome assembly GCA_030737815.1 of Allium fistulosum. Taxonomy (NCBI): domain Eukaryota; kingdom Viridiplantae; phylum Streptophyta; class Magnoliopsida; order Asparagales; family Amaryllidaceae; genus Allium; species Allium fistulosum. The sequence continues at coordinate 1,361,515,170 of CM060903.1, read as the reverse complement.
AACAACGTTTGGGAAAATATTGTAAAACACGTACTACACCATTTTCCAAATGTCGTAAAAGACTTTTTTTAGTGTCTGCCTTTGACGACTTGAGATATTGAAGGCGAGTAGGCTACTTGGGTTAGGACCATCTTTGGTCGAAAAGCGCGGTGCATGCTTGTGTTACCAGGCCTTTAACAGATGGGTCCGTTTAGCCTTTTGTGAGCAAGTACATCAATATTTTGCCTCCAAATTCGCTTCTACGGACAGGAGCGGACCTGTCTTATTTGTAATTAATATGAATGAGATGTGTCGTGCCCATGGTCTGAACTTTTTATTATTCGTGGACTTTTCATTATTCGATGCAATTTCAATGACGTGAAGTTTGATGTAACGGCGCACTCAATTAAACATCGACGGTTGAGATTAGTTCTCGCCTATTTCATCCAAAAGTTGGGATTTGAGATCCAAATATATGAAAGGAAGACATTTCCTTCTTCTTTGTTACCGAGCATTTGATATCTTGAGAAACATTAAGGAAACCCTACGTTTTTTGCTTTTCGACTTTTAACAACCTCTTCCAACTTCTCCAAGCAATTATCATTAGTAATTTCTCTTTCCCTCATGGTTTTTTCCACTGTTTAATGATTTTTTCATCTTATCCTTTGTTTAGAAAATTAATTCCTTTCATGTTTTCTTTGATGTCAGTTTCGTACCTACTAATCTTAGGATTTGTAGTCATTAAAGGCTGGGACTTCGATCAGTCGATGTTGATGGGTCTATGTTGATCGGTTGATGTTGAACTGTTCTGGCCATTTCCTAAAAGTGAAACGTGAAAAAACTTGTTAACATACTGAACTTCACCCTCCTTTAGAAATAAGAAACTACGTTGGGCCTTGGGTCGTAGCCTGTTCAACTGCGAAAATTACATGTTTAAGTAGGTGGGATGTGTGACCTAATCAGGTAATATGCCATGTGAAAATTCTTAAGTGTGGCGCTCGACCTTGCTGGGGCATGTCGAAGTCTGGATCGCCTGACCATTTTAGTCAAATTCGGCTTAGATGGATCTACTGAATGGTGGTAATCATAACCCGATTCAAATGTTTGGCCTGGAAAACGCTCTTGGTTTGTTTCACGATACCTGGGTTCTCCCGAAGTGCGCTCCCCTAACTTTGGAAGAACCATTCGTTCAATAGTTAGATGACTTCTTCAAGGCTGATCCATAGCACCCACCTGATTCTTCAACATTCTTACCATCTACAGTATGTCCAGAAGTCAAGCTAGCACCATCACTCGAGAGTCGACCACTCATGCCCATGTTTGATGGTTCGGTACAGATCCCTATTGATGGATCAATACTAATCCATAGGCCTTAGTCATGGCTCGGTCCTGCCTTGTTTCGACTTTCCGATGTCCTTCCCGAGCATCTTCTGTTTTCAGTTCCTCTACTTTAGCTCCAACGTTAAGGAACTATCAGATTCTGAACCAGAAGGTGTTCTGTCCCTCCTGCTTCTCCTATTGCCATTTATTAGTTGATTCAACAGATCCAAGCTCTGCTTCATTTGCTGATTCAGTTCATTATGGCTTTCCTGGAGCTTATTTTCCATTTTGTTTTATCATACGGTCCATCTCAACCCTAGTAATCACTTTTGTTGGGTTCTGACCTTCGTTAAGGGTTGATTGTGCAACCTCCTCAACATGTTGGGAACCAACATTCAACATTTTCAAGGGCATGTGAAGCGGTGGATCGATCCCTTTTAGGAGTCATGGTAGAAAACACTTGTGTTTGTTTTTTGGAAATCTGGGTAGTTAAAAATTCCAAAAATGGAGAAAACTGGATCTATTCCTTGGACTTGGGCAATCTAATAGTAGATGACGGATTCAAACAACCCGAGAATCGTCTCTCAGTGAAAGCGCCAAAATGTTAGTACCAAAATGTGGCACCAACACCCAAAGATTAAATAGAGAATAAAAGTGATGAAAAATAAATTAAAATGAGCAAAAATAGAACAACACACATTTATAGTGGTTCGGCCAATCGTTGCCTACGTCCATTTGATAATTTTATTGATGATATAGCTATTTTACAAGTGTTGTTCTTATCGTTCGGTACCACTCCACAGGCAATTACTAGAGATTATGTAAAAATTGCAAGAGAGCTAAAAGATCCTCAAAATAATGCCCCTCTATTCCTATTATAGTTGTAGGTTGGCGAAAAGTGATCCACTATGTTCTCCTTCATGATCTTCATGATGTAGAAGCAGTTTATCTTGAGCAAACGTGGCTTTGTCAACAAACAGCCATGGATCGGTACGGATCCATAAAATCTTCTTATGGATCCTTCTAACAATGTTAGGATGAAGCGATACATCATTAGCTTTTTGTTTCCTAACTTTTTGTATAGCTTTGAGCTTGTTTCTGAGTTAGTTGGATGGATCGATGGAGGAGTAGACTTGTTGATTTCCGGTCCTCGAAGAGTTCAGTAGCAAATAATAGGCGATCGATCTATGGAGCCTGGAATGAGCCTCTAGCATCATGACTTGGTAGCATGAGGAAAATGGAGAAGTTCTGGGGAGATCCTATGGATCAGTGCCTATCCATGGCCATGAATCGGTACTAATCCATCAGATTAATGGATCGAGTCTTGGAACTCTTGGTATGGTCCTGTTTTTGCTTCGTGATCTTGGTTGTACTTAGTTTTCAAACTTTACAGCTATCTCTCTAGGCCTCCTGCCTTAATAGCTTTCAAGTTTGATCCGTCAACTCCGTCTAGATACTGCCTAGTTAAAAGGTTGGATAACAGCTGGATTCTTTGTGTTCGTGAATATCTGCTGTAGGATGAGGTCGCTCGAAATAAAGTTTCATTGTTCGACACTAGTATTTCAGTGTTTTACAACATTTCTTTTATAACCCTTTATTCAAAGCTCCGACTCTACTCTCTGCTCATCTAGGGCAACGAGACTTAATCGTAACAATTCTTCATATTTCTCAACATCATGAGTGAGTTGTCTTAGAGAGGATATGTAACACCCCATAACTAATAATTACTAATTAAAGAATTAAGATGGGCTTCTAAATAATGTAAGGGTAGATTTAACCATAAAAAATATGTAAAGAACTAATGAAAAAGAGTACGAGGGCCAAGGCCGAAATTATTAAGAGACAATAAGCATGACTCTTTTTCATTCCTTCATTCCATTCTACTAAAAATAAAAATAAACACTTCAGAGTACATTAATAGTGTGAGTCTAAAGAGAGCAAATAAAGAGAAGATAAGGAAACACAAGTTATAGAGGGATTAAGAAGACTTAAGCAAGATATTTCAAAGATCCAGGTGAGTAACACTAAGCCTGTTTAACCATTCCCAATCTTTTAGTTTAGGTATGATTTTGTATACTTTTATATATGATGGAGTTTCATATGGATTTTCATTAATAAGTAAAATGTTTAATGAATGTTTTGGAGAAAAATAGATGAACATGGGATGTTTAGATGTGTTTTCTTACTCTAAAGATTTCGATATGCTATAAAGATTAATATGATGTTCTAATCATGATTGTAGAAACGGATTTTTGGTCTGAGAGGTTTCCAATGTCAAAATAATCTATCATGAATTTTTGAAGGAGAATACGTAGAAGATAAATAAGGAAAACATCTGTCAAATGGAAATAAAGAATAAAGTATGTTAGAAAAGTTTTCCATGAATTTTTTGGAATTTTAATAAGGTTTTTATGAAGAATATAAGCTAATATAAGACTGGAACTGCATTGGAAAAAAGGAACCGGGCGATCGCTTCTAATTTATAATTATACGATGAAACAACTGTTAGATAAATGGGGGACCGGATCCATATAAAAGTTGAAAAGAAAAATAAAGGGCAATGTAATAAATTGAAAGTGGAATCGTGACGTATCAGGTAGCGACATGTGTGAAGGTAGTGTCAGACGTGTCAGACTTTGTTTGAAGTTGAGCCGAGGAGGCTGTTTGAATTTTAATAAAACTTTGATAAGGAGTCGGGGGTAGTGAATTGCCAAGGGAATCTAGGGACTTTCAGGGGAAAGTAAACCTGTGCCACAATGTGTTGAAGACGTACCACACCATAAAAATATAAAGTTGGAAGAGACTAAACTGTGCTACTATATGACTAAGACATACTGCGCCACAATGTGAAAGTGAACACTTAATAAGAAAGTGTACTGCACACATAGGTTGGAGTAGAATGGTGCTACACTAAGGTAAGGTGTGAATAAAACCTAATAGAACACAATTAGGTAGGACATGGGTAAGCCAAGGCTAGTAAAGGAAAGAACTCCTGGGCTAAATCTATGATTGAAATGGCTATTGACGTTTGGTGGGGAAGCTCACTCAAATGCACACCTAAAGAAGGTGAGGAAAGGCGTTTAATTTCCATGAGACTATAGGGGACTAATTTTATACGGTTTCAAATTGAAAAAATAAGATAGAAGGAGACTGTAGGAGGCTGATTCTATGCAATTTTAAATTAAACAAACATTTAGGGACTACGGGTGGATGTTTCATAGTAGTCCAGAATTTAACCAAATAAATACATAGGGACTGCATGTGGTTGTTTCTTTGTAGTCCAAAGTTTAACAAACAAATAATGTAAAATTATGGGTGGGTGGTTCATTGCAGTCCAAAGTTTAACAAGAGAGATACTGCGAGGGGCCAATTCTATACAGTATCAAATTAAATAAATGAGTTAGAAGGATGCAGTAGGGGCGGTTCATGCAACATCCGGTTTAAAGAATAGTTTAAAACAAAAACCGTGGTGTACCTGCGAGGGGATGCAGAAGTAGAGGGGATTTGTGTAGGGACGCACCTCAATAGGCATTGGGTACCAAGTAATTCCGTAGAAGTAAACTATGATTGTTTTTATTGTAATATGGTGAATAGTGAAGGGAAACTCATTTCATGATCTGTTGTGTGGTCTCACTAGGTAAGGTATTATTCACACCAGGCTTTATGTCTAACCCATGTTTTTATTATTGTTTTTCCACATAAACTCATGGGTACTCATTTGCGTAGGTTGAGTTTGTGGCTCAAGTAGGTTTATTTTAGGAGCCACATTACTTAGATCAAAGACGGAGTAGGAGCCTTTGTTAGCTAATAAAGAATGTTATTTCCACTATTTTATGAGTTCATACTAAGCAGTACTATGTTATATTCTATTATTTTTTAACCCCTACGTTGGCACGACTACTGGGTTAATATGAAAAACTATGAATTTTTGAGACATGCAATATGTAATAAAAATGTTTAGTTTCTCCATTTACTTAAATTGTTTATGAATATATAGAACTTGTTTTTGTTGCTTGATAATAATTTTGGTGATGACTGCAGCATCATCGACGTTTATTTTTGGATCTCGGAGTGGGGATTGTTACAGTTGGTATTAGATCATAGGTTAGGAACACTTAAGTAAAAAAGAGCTAGAAATAGAGAATAATTTAGGGTGGGTATACGCTATTATATATATAACGTACTTATACTTGGCTGAATATATACACATACACATATACATATACATATGTCACCCTTCTATTATCGTTTCGCTCTCTTTCTCCTCGTTTATAATGAAGACTTGCCTAACAGAAAATGCAAGATGGATTTGAGAAGTGGGTGAGTTAAGATAGGAGGGGCAAGTGTAAGGAGAGAGGCTGAAATTACGTAGACCAATTGAGGGATTATGGGAGAAATCCGAAGAGCCGCAAAGGAGGAAGCTCCACAACACTCAAATGTTGCTGGCATGGATGTGAATGCTTTGTTTAGGAAGTTTATGTTTCACATAATGAGGGAGAATATGTTGGAGGCGGTTGGGCCTAGGCCTGCGACAGTGAGAGAGGACTTCTCAAGGATGACTATAGAAACTTGGAAGAAAAGATGTTTACGGGGAAGGAGCACGCGGTTGAAGTGTTGAATTGGCTTAGGATTCGTGAGCGCATAATTGGAGACCTAAGGCTAAATGATGTGCAAAAGAGGAGACTGGCATCGAGGCAGTTGTATGAGAATGTGTTGAGTTAATGACAAATAGTAATTACCGAGTCCCCAGAGGACGAGATTACTTAGGAGCAGTTTAAAGAAAGGTTCGAGGTTTGGCTCATATTAGTCTCAGTAGAGTGTGCTATTAAGAGAGTTCATTGATCTAAAACATGGCGACCTTACAGTGGAGGGGTACATATAGAAGTTTAGTTCTTTGGCTAAGTACGGTAGGGAGAGAATTAATACACCAATGAAGAAAATGAGAAGTTCATTGTGGATTTGAAGCAGGGTCTTGACCATAAGGTAATGGCTCATCTAGCATCTCCTTTTAAGTTTGTAGTCGACATGGCTCGAAGGTATGATGCGATGTACCAGGAGTAGAGAAGAGTGGAGGCAAGGACCGAAGCAGAGCAGAAGAAGAAATTTACTCCCTATACCAAAAGCAAGAAGGAAGTGCCAAAGGGAAAAGGTGGTGAGATTGCTGCTATAGAAGTGGTATGTTATAACTATGGACAGAAGGGGCATTATACTACGAAGTGCCCAACATCGAAGAATCTTAGAAGGGCGAATGCTTTAAGTGCGATAAGATGGGTAATCTGAAGAAGAATTTCTTAGAGTTTATGCATACGTTTATGAGTTAGAGGGACCAGGGGAAGGACCATCCTCCGAGGAAAGAGGCAAAGGGAAAACCCTAGAAGGTATGGCTTTGATTTCTAGTATTTCGGTTTGGAGTCACCTATTTAGTCACTTACATACTGTAGCGAATCCGATAGAGGGATATGCCACTCTCAGATTGAGATGCACTTTAGATATTGAGTTAGGCAGGTGTAAGTTTTCATGTGATACCTATGTGTTAGACTTCATAGACTTTGGAGTTATTTTAGGGATGGACTGGTTGGAGAAATATTGCGCAAAGGTGTATAGCGTTGAAAGAATAATTACTTTAAGTCACCCAGACCGCAAAGATAGAATGTATGTGGCCTTGAGGGAATGTAAGGAAAGATATAAAGGTGTTTTTTTCTTTAGCTTCAGAAGAAGAGGATCTTGGAGTGGTGTGCATGGTGAAGGAGTTCCCAGATGTATTTGAACCTGTTTCGGGACTGCCACCTCTGAGAGTGATGGAGTTTCATATAAATTTACTACCAGGGATTAAATTATTCAGTCGACCTCCCGCTAGAATGTCTCCGAAGGAAATAAAGGAACTGAAGCAGTGGTTGGTAGAGTTAGAAGGAAAGAGCTTCGTGAGGCCAAGTAGCTCGCCTTAGGGAGTGACAACAGTATTCATGAAGAAGTCCGATGGGTCTTTATGACTGTTCATAGACTATCGAAAGCTAAAATAAAGAACGATGAAGAATAGATATCCTTTGCCAAGGATTGATGATGTATTTGATCGCTTGAGAGGAGCTAAGGTGTTTTCACAGTTAGACTTGGCTTTAGGGTTCCATCAGTTGAGAGTTGAGGAATGCATTCCTCTAACTGCGCTCAAAATGAGGTATGGTTCATATGGGTGGCTAGTCATGCCGTTTGGACTAACCAATGCACCCACATTCTTTGTAGACTTGATGAACAAATTTTTTGAACCAGCTAGATATATATGTGTTGGTGTTCATAGATGATATCCTAGTATACTCGAAGGATGAGGGAGAGCATGTAGTTCACTTGAGGCTTGTGTTGTAGACGTTGAGATAACACAAGTTAAAGGTGAAATTTTCCAAGTGTCATTTTTTGATAAAGGAAGTGAAGTTCTTAGGTCATGTGGTCTCCGGAGAAGGGTTAGCGGTATGCTTCGAAAGTTGATGTAGCATATGGATGGAAGAGACCTGAGACTATGATGAAATACATAGTTTCTTAGGATTGGATAGTTCTTATCGAAGACTCATTAATGACTTCTCTTGTATAGCTACGCCAATGACAAGACTGACCTTGAAGAGAGAGAAGTTCACTTGGACATAGGAACGTGAGACATTATTTCAAGAATTGAAGCATTGTTTAACGAATGCCCTTGTGTTAGTGATATTTGAAAGGAATAATGGTGTGACCATATATACCGATGCGTTAGGATCAGAGTTAGGGGCATTATTGATGTAGAAGGGCAAAGCGATCACATATGCTTTAGGCAGTTACGACCCTATGAGGATCGATATCCTATTCATGACTTGGAGTTAGCGACCATTGTCTTTGCATTGAAAATTTGGAGATACTATCTCTTAGGAGAAAGACTTGAGTAATTTACTGACCACAACTGTAATGCCCCACCTTTATACCTATATTACCCAAGAATATTAAAAGAAATATTGTCGAGTAATATAGAGAACAAGACTGGTTAGGAGCGACCATCCATAATATTGCTTTGGGTGAGTATCAATACGTCGAATTATATGACTAAATTTTTCTTTCTTTTCTTGCAAGTGGTAATTCGACATATCCGATCTAGGCGCAAAACAATAATACAATGGTTTAATATAATTCAGAACAATACACAACATAGTACACAACATAGAATCAAATGTCGCAACGGGAATGAGACACATCAATTACTTCTTTAAAGTGTAAATCTACAAAATGAAATACTAGACTTACATATACAAATATATACTTGCATGAACTATGACAGGTCTAAAAGAATATAAAAGCCATCTCAAGTCAATATAATAGCCAAGCATAACACAAGTCTACAAATAAGGCTAATATCTAAAAATGGAATTATATCAGAAAGGTACTACTCCATATAGCTAGCCAGCCCAAATCCAAACTCATTGAATCCCTTTACCCATCAAGTCTCAGTCTGACCCAAGTATTATAAAATAAACGGGTCAGACTATCTCTAAATATCCAAAAGGTGAGAGCATATAATAATAAGCATGCATAACATCAAAGATATGTAAACCAAAATAGTGTATCACATTAACATAAAAAAGTCTCACCATGAAATCATTCACTAATAAATTTGCATAAAACACAAGGCATAAAAACTATCTAATACATGCCATATGCAAATAAAACATCAATACCAAATCACCATGTCATCAAATACTCTCATGCCCATCATCGACAATCATCTCAAATATGGTGATAAGGAACTTACTTCGAAAACTCAAGAACACAAAAGATTGCATAAAGTAAATCAACCCTTGAAAATATAAGACAGCTTGAAAGCGAATCCAAACTCAAAGGACTTAGCATAAAAGCAAGTCACAAATAATAAATCGTAACAGCAAACACATTGCAAGTCCAATAAAAGCAAACACTTTGAAAGGTATAAAAATAAGTACGCACTTCGCGTGCTAACACGGATTGACATGTGCTTCACACATCAAATAACACAAGCACATCGCAAGTCAAAGTCATAAGCTAGCAATATAGACAAGCACTTTGCAAGTCAACAATAAAGACACACACTTCGTGCGGCAACCCAAAAGACGAGCACTTCGCAAGTCTAAACTCGTTTGTAAACGAGTATCCCAAGATGGGTCTGAAAACCCAAATAACCTGCATAAATCGGATCACCCAAGGATGAGTATGAAAACTCAACAAAATAAGTGTTATATATTTCCGAACAGTAATCATTTGAGTAACGACCGCATGTCCCATTACCACTCGGGTTTACTCAAATATTTACTATATGTTAGTAAACTCCACTCGATAAGTGTAATTTGCTTTTGATTAGTAACTAAATGAGTATCGCCCAATGTCCCATAACCACTTTGTGATACTTAACTATTTACTAAACGATTGTAAATCCCACTCGACTAAAATATTTAGTCGAACAAGTCCAATAATTAACCAATAAAGTAATACAAATGTTTCATACCACTTTTATTGCTAAATCATTTAATTAAATTTCTCATACAAATGAAAAGCAGAAATAGCAAAAAGCAGTAAACCCAAAAGTCACACAAAATGCCCAAATGACACTAAAATAGCCAAAGGCTAAACGCATAGAACTAAATAAGAATTTAAGATCTTGAAAGTAAATAATAAAGTTTTAATCATATAGAAATGATTTCTAAACACTTTATTTATCTATTACTTTCAAACTTCTTATTTTAAATCCATAAACTCATTTATTATTCAACTACATACATACATACATACACACACATCACTTTATAAATATATACTTATAAATCCGAATAAATATCAAAACATATTTATATCTCCATAGTTGTTCCGAAGGTTCCATAAACACAATATAGTTCAATAAACTATTTTTCAAAAGCTATATATAGATATAAATCTATTTATTGAGAACAATCTAGGTTTATATTCCAAAACCATTCTTTTAAATCCATAAAACTATATTTCTAACAATAATACTTAATATATAGATTCACTTATTAAAATCATTTACAAAAGGGATTGAATTTATATGGAAATTAGTTTTGAAATCGAATATTATAATAAACTATCTTTTACAAATTTCATCCATTCAAACCATATATATATTTGCTAAACTTGTATTTCATATACTTAAGAACTTCCTTTCTTTTTATAAAAACCTTTACTAATTCATATATATATATATATATACATACATATATATGTTTATATTTATAAACAAATTCAACCATAAGATTTCCCGAGATCCCAAATCAACTCAAAAGTAACTCAAAACAATAGGGGAAAACCAAAATGCGAACACACAAAAGAAAGGGGGAGAGAATTGCCTGGAGAAGCAGTTGCTCCAGGACACGACCGGTCATATTCTACCGATCGACCGGTGGCGACGTCTGGAGCAAGTACTGCTCCAGATACTTCTCTGACCGTCGACTTGCCCAACTCCAGGATGTTTCCAGGCATTCCGGCACTTGAAACTTACAATATACACTCTGAAACAGGCATGCATTCATCAAATAATTGACCAAAGCAAGTAAAAGACTGAATGAGGTTGAAAACTGATTTCAGTAAACAATTTTTGACAGGGAATGATTTGCAATCAGAAAACACAATAATCAATCCAATTTATCAACCAATTAGTATAGAATTCCTACACATGCATCTACGAATTTAGAGATAGATCATGTGAGTATTCACTCACCTTGAATCTCCAAATAGGTTTGCCAATCTCTTCATTTTCAGCAAAGCCTAGAGTTAACTCAAGCCCAAAACAAAAAAGTAACCAAATAAAACACTATAAAACCGAAATAGACCAATCTAAAAGCTAGAATAAAGCTTGAGAACCTTACCTTGATTTTACTAGATTTATTAGCAATTGATTCCCTATTTTATTTGTTGATTTGCATCTTGGTTTAGAAGAGAGCTTGATTTTATTTTCTTTCTGTTTCTTAGCTAAGTTTACTATAAATTTTAGAGTAAACGTACAATATGTGGTTTTGGAGTACTTCTCACCTTAGTTATCCTATTTGGGCTTTTAGGAGAAAATTTCAATCCAACAAGCATTTAAAATCCTTTCTTTTAGATTTAATTATTAGTAGTGTAACGACACGGAATTTCACCACATTAATTTCTGAATATTTAGTTAATTTTAAATATTAAATATTAAATAATAAGTTTTATAATAAAAATAACAACTCTTTTAAATATTAAATATTTAAGATAAAATAGTTTTCAAAATTAGTTTATAAAAATATTTAGTTCGAAGAAAATTAAAAAATGTGACCGGAATTCGTTTTCCGAATTTTCGACTTTGTGTCAACTAAAAGTTGTCGGAATGTTGTAAACTCTTTTGTATAAATACACACACACATTTATAAATGAGTTAGCATATGTCTATATGTGTGTATTAGTGTATGTATATATATGTATTCATACCTAAGTATATAAAGTTTAAAATAAAAATATAAATTTTACATCATTAGAAATATTTTGGCAATTAAGTAAAAAACATGTTTAAATATGTTTTCTAATGAAATGGAGGGAGAGAAACCAAATGGGGTCAGGAGTAAATGAGGTGGAGGAGGCTAGGAAAGGTGGCAAAAGGGTAGTGGAGGGTAAAGGATAATGGCATTTAGGCAATTCACTTTGTTCTCTTGCTTATAAATAGCCTTTCATCTCTCTACATTTTCCTCTTCATCCACCGATCAGACCTCTCTCATAACTTGTCCATATAAAGTTATACTTTTTTTCACACCATGTCAAATTCCAATGGCTACAACTTTTATGTTGATCATTTCTTCAAATTTCAAGCATCGCTATGCCAAAATATCAATTGTTTACAGAGTGTTTTTGGATCCAGAATTTCAAGTCCGAAAATGGTCCTTCTTCTTTTGACCATATCTTCTTCAAAACTAATCGAAATTCATCAATTCTTTTTAAGAAATTGTAGAGAAAAGAATTTTCTAAAACTTTCCCCTTTATCACATTTTCAACATCCTAGAGTAAATAGTCCAAAATCTAGTTGGAAAATGACCTATTTCGGGTTCATTTTTGAGAATTCGATGATTATCCAAAGTCACTCCACCTTACTAAATCTAGTTGGAAAATGACCTATTTTGGGTTCACCTCCTTCTTTTTTCAAGGCTGATCCTACCTAGTGCTTTAAGGGTCCAAGACTCCAAATTTTGCTTAGGAATGGAAGTGCTAGGTCATACCCTATGTTAGCAAGGGTTTGGATAGCTTTCGGTGAGTAAAACTACACCTTCTTAAACCAAGTTTACACTATGTTAATGTTCATGTTAATAGCCTATGAATGCTTGTTGTATATGTGAAGTGATGGTTTGGTTGTTTGTTTTTTTCATGCTTTGAAAAGTTGTCATACTTGAAAGTTAGTAAGCATCTGGTTAGCTATATGAAAAGTTGGTAGTTAAAGTTAATATAATTGTTAGTAAATACTTATTACATGTTGTATCATCATTATTTACCTTGTATTATTCTTAAACCATCGCTATGTGATGTTTGGTTGTATGGCTAATGTCATACATTTGTTTGTCGAACTGCCCGTATAACGGTAATCTCTATATCGGCACTTTCAGAAAGTCACCTTTTATCGAAACCATTTGGTTTCATTTTCATGCTTGGAATTATTTTACAAGTTAAGCAAGTTTTTGATTAGCGATGTTTTCAAAAAAAATATATTATTTTAATAATGATTATTTAATCACTTAATTAATCAATTACTTAATTAATAAGGATTAAAGTTAACTAAATACTTAGTTAATAATGTGTATTAAATTTAACTAATTACCTGGTTAATGATTATTTAAATTAATTAATCATTTTATTTAATGATGTTTAAATTAATTAATCGTTTAATTTAATAATTTTTAAGGATGATTAATCATTCAATAATGATGAATTAAAGTTAATTAATCAATTTGGTAATGGTGCTTTTAAATTAATAAATCATTTTAATAAATAACTTTTAAAATTTATCAACTTGTTTTAATTAATCTTTCCTTTATTGATGTTTATAATTCATAAACCATTTTTAAATAATGAGAATTATTTATTTAATTATATATAAAAATTTTAATTAATTGAATTAATGATGTTTTAAAGGTGATTTACTCTTTTTAACTAAAGGTTATTGGAGTTAATTAACCAACTTAATTTACGAAATTTCAAAGTGAATTTATCAAAGTAACAAGGATGTTTTGACTTTGTTATTCATTTTAAATAATGATAATTAATTGTATTTTACTAATTAATTGAATTAATAAGGTTTAAAAGTAGTTTACCCTTTTTTTATTTAAAGACGTTTGAAGTTCAAAAATCAAATTCTGTGATGAAGTTTAAAGCTAATTAATCAATGTAATAAGGATGTTTTAAGTTATTAAATCCTTTTTAAATTGATGTTTTGAAGTTAGTGAAATCTTTTAACAAAGTGTTTTAAAGCTAATACTTGTAATGTGAGGTCAAGCATAAATTCGGTTTTTAAAAGAAAAAGTTTGATTCGTTTATGAAAATGAATTAATTTCCGTAAAGCGATTCACTTATATGGGAATGATTTATTTATATATTTAGCACTAAACGTTGAAAAAGTAGACTTGTCGCTATTCGAAAGTTAAGAATAATCGCAAGACATGACTTTGAGGTAACACTATCTTGACTTGTTCGGTATTATTGTTTACCAAGAAATAGTACGAGTTGGAATTCGATGAGTGGTGATAAGAATACAAGACTTAATTTCAATATACGACCGTTTTATATCCTCGGTAGTTGGTTTATCAACTATCGGTTACTTCAGCTTCTTTATTATCGTCATTCTAAGACGATGTGTTGCTCCATTGAGCTTTGATATCCTTTGTTGGGAATGGCTAAAACCAAAGCACGAGAGAGGGCCAAGCTATGTGGGGTTGCTCCCATTAGGGTATTTTCACATCTCATCTAGGTTTTGTGTACTATCATGCGAAAAATGTCTAAGATTTAGATGTGAAATATTCGGACGTTAAGGTTGTCGGGGTCCGGCTTGGAGGTTTCCAAGAAGTGTCATAGAGTAAATGAGCTTCTTAGAAGTATATTACTAGAGGTATACTTCAAGGGGGGTGCACCCTCCTAGTCATTGTTGGAAAATTTTCCTTTCCTTATTTGATTCGAACCTTCGAATTGTTTTTCTGTAATTGCAACGAGAAGAGTCGACCACTCTTTATGATGTTTAATTATAGGTTTTGTCCATTCTATCAAGTTTGGACTGTTATCTTGTTTTATCCATTCTGTCCAGTTTGGATTTTGTTCAGACTATTTCCATTCTTTCAAGTCTGGATCTTTATACTATTTTTGTCCATCATCTATGTTTGGATTTGTTCCTTATTGTTCATTTACATTTTGTTATGTTTGGCTGTTGTTTATGTGGGAGAAAACCCGTTCCGCATTAGCGACATGGTCCCACATGTTATTGTTTAAATACACCCCATTTGTTACATAGTTTTACTCATACCAGACATTTTTTATGACCCGATTTGTTTATTTTCCCTAAACTCTCGGGTACCCAAATGGTAGTCTAAGAATAACTGGTTTTCTTTGGAGCTCTTTAAAGACGATGGACGAGCAGGAGGCTCCTTAGTTATATGTTATTTATTTCCACTATATGATTATGTAGGTGTATTTTGTATCTTAAAAATGAAAAGTCGGAATGTATAGCTATCAACCTGTTAGATGTAGTATTTTTTATAACTCTGATAACTCCTTATAAGGAGTAACCTTTTGTACTATATCATTTTATATTATATGTAACCATTCCGATGTGAGGTTTATCTATTCTGTCTTGTTCTGTTCTTTATTTTACCCTAAGACAACTCATCTTTCAGACGCTTAGGCAATGGAGCATGAATACCATAGAGGTATTAGGCGTTGTTCCTATGGGTTAGAAAGGTGAGTCATCATAGATGGTATCAGAGCTTAAGTTTAGCGAACCCCTAAGCCCTGGTGGTGTGAACTCTCTAAGGATAGGATTAGAAATATCCTAGGATAAGTCTAAGAGTATAAATATATATTGAGTGTGTATTTGTTAGTGTTATAAAAATGTTTTATATTGTGTTGTTTGATCCATTGAGTGGTATATGAATTCTGGTTGAAGCGTCTGATCAGCGTTATCGATAGGAATTCCTAAACGCTTGAACAGATCTACCAATATAGTATTGTTTTAAAATGGTAAATGAAATAATTTTACCTAGGAATATATTCAATATATATATTAAAATGATTTTCAAAATTAATATAGTTGTATGGTTGAGTTGATTATTTAGAAATTATAATATTTTATTGTTATCATTTAGATTTGATTAGTTATGCTCGTCCAGTTTGAGCATTAACTATTGTTGAATAGTTCATAAGGAATTTTCTTTAGTAAGATATAGGTCAAGTAGATGAGAATTAGGGAATCTTGGAATGAATCCCTTGTAAATTAAGTTTCACAGTTTGATTATAAGGTGTTTGGCGAAAGGGTTAAGTTAAAAGTCATCTTTTAATAATGTTAAGCTAAAAGTAAACTTGTAATAAAAAGTTATTTAATATAATCTAATGGTAGCAAAAAAATAATAATAAAATAAATAAAATTTAGAGGATATTTGAGAAAATTTAATTATAATAAAGGAGAATCATTTAAATGTAAGTTTAACTCACGTCCAAATTTTCTATATCATATCTATGATGCTATAAACTAGTTTTGATTTCTTAGATGATAGTTAATTTGTTTAATTGATTAATTGAAATTAGTCCGGACATTCCATTTAAACTGTTTAAGTGTCGTTATAGAAATTTTTGCTATACCATAATTTATTAAATATCATCCCCTAAACCCTTGTGTGTGTTTGAACTTGAGCTTGTGTTTTCCCAAAAGTAAATGCTTAAAATTCATTATTCATTTTGATTAACGATATTTTAAATTTATTAATCATTTTAATTAATGATGTTTCAAATTAATTAATCTTTTTGATTAATGTGAGTTGAATTTAATTAGATCAATTTAATTATTGATATTAAACTTTAATTAATCATTTTAATTAGTGATTAGTTAAATTTAATTTATTGTTTTAACTAATAGAGTTTTGGAATTTAGCAAATCGGTTTAATTAGTGATATTCGAAATATAATTAATCATTTTGTAAATTTGATTAATTATCTTTTGGAACAATTAATTTTATTTTGGATTTATAAAATAGATTATAAATTTGATTAATTATCTTTTAGGATAATCATTATTATTTTAAGTTTAATAAAAGATTTTAAATTTGATTTATTTTCTTAGAGAAAATTTAAGTGGTTATAAAGTTCTAAAAACAATTTTATAAATCATCCCCCAGGACGATTAATATTATTTTAAATTTATAAATGGTGTTTATAAATGAGAAAATCTTTTAAAAGGAATTGTTTAAAAATAAAGCTTAGTGTAAATTGTTTTGGGTTTATGGTATAAAATGATATTTGGTTTTTGACTCTTGTTTTAATACACTTAGTATTATAAATTTGTCTATTAAAAGTACATTTTAAAGAGTATTTGAAAAATTAAGATCCTGGAATTGTTTGAAATAATTTCAAAAGATTTTGAGAAAAGTAATAGTGATATTATTTGAAAAATTTTCTAACTATAAATATTTTGAATTTTTTTATGAAATGCATTTTCTTTGGGGTAATTCAGGGGAAAACATTTTGATTAGCTTTGTGGTATTCTGAATAATCTTCTAAGTGACAGTCAAATGTTTGCTTAGGCAAACATTGTGGTGTACTTAGTAAATTATCCTCTTTATTATTGTGTGATTGAAGAAAATTCAAATCCGAACAAACAGAAAGTGAGTTTTACCAAATAAAAATTGTTTGAAGTTATTTTATAAAGAAAAAGTAAGGAGTATCAGAGACGAGTTTTGAAACTAAAAACCGGGTATTCAATTTTTAAGTTCCCTAAAAGGGAATTGATTTCCAAAATAAAAAGCATTTTTGATAAAATATTGTTTTGATAAATTAATTTTACCCTTAAATAATATATGAGGTAATTTAACACTGTTTTAAATGGGTTAGCTTGGATATGAAGGTTTTGATAACATTGTTTTATCAAAATCATAAATATTATTTAGTGGAAATTAGCCACAAGGGCCTCTTTAACAAATGGAATTAGTTTCTAGGACACACAACTGAAATAATTACTTTCAAGGACAAAAAGTAAAATAATTAGTTTTAGGGCCTAAAAACCTATGAAATTATGTCCTTGAAAATAATTGGACTGCTGACTTTGTCCTTGAAAGTAATTATTCTGATGATTTTGGCCTTGAAAGTAATTTCATTGAATGTGTGTCCTAGAAACTAATTGGACTGCAAAGTTTGTCCTTCTGGTGAAATGCCCCTATTATTTAAGTATCCAAGCAGTGTAAACTAATTGGTGTTATCGGTCAGTCCATAAACATTATTTATTATAACACTACAATGTGAAAAGGTAGGAAGGTTTTAATAGACATTGTTTTATTAAAACCATAGCTTTTATTTAAAACATGTAAGTAGTGTAAAGTATTTGTTATTTTGAGTCAACCCATAAATATTATCCATCTTAACACTCTAAGTTAAAGAGGTCGAGAGGTTGACTCAGTTTTAGAAGACCAAAAATTTGATTTGTTCTTCACCTAAATTATGACAAGCAAAATAAATTTTGTGTTTTGTGTATACTCTTAGGATTTAGAAGGGTATTATACAGGTAAATAAACTGGAATAACTTATTATTTGGCATTTTATAAAGAAATGACTTTATAAAATATTTTTAAACTTAGATGAAAATTTATGAAATAATTCATAAACAATTTTGGTATTGAATAAAATATTAAATGTAAGTTTAAGTGATTTAGAAAGATTGGTGTAGTGAAGAAAGCAATAATTTTAGAGTATAACTTTCAATTTTGTCCAAGTAAGTTTGGATAATCTTCAAAGCAATAACTAAAGGCTAATGAGCAAAGAATGGTACGCTTAGATATTTATCTATATTTTGGGCAATCAAGAAAGTGTTGGACCTAAGTTAGGAATTTGTTGTTAATCTTTTGACATTTTAAATAATGTTGAGTGTTAGATTTTTCTCTTGTGGAATTTGAATGATTTAGAGTGTTAGTGTATTCCTTTATAGAATTTGGTTGATTTAATTTAATTGAATCTCATTGATTTGATTTAATTGAATTTGGTTGATTTAATTTAATTGAATTTGATTAGTTGATTGTGTGGTCTTATATACCATAGTTTATAAAGTTAAAACCATAAACATAGGTTTTTGAATTGTTGTTTATAAGGACTTAAATCCTAGTTCTTTTGAAAAAAGTGAATTTTAAATTTTCTGGAAAGAAATAATGATTGTTCACTCTAGTTGTTGTATTTGGAGGAACCAGAATACCACCAGATGCTCCATGTTGTTTTGATTCTAGAGTTTTTCATGTTTTGCTAGGAGGAACCCCTCCTAGTCATTTTTGGTTTTGGTTTTAATACATGTCTTTTTGGAAGAAATTTGAAAATAAAATTTTGAATATGAGAGCCCGGGCATTTAGTTCTAAATTTACCTTTTGATATGATTGGATGCACAGTATTTTATTTCAGGGTATTCTCTGAATTTGGTTGAATATAGATTTATATCATACTAGTTTTTGATGGATAAGTTGCATCTGATTAATGTGTTAGGATTTCTAGGTTATTTTGTTTTCTGGGATAGGATTGTGGTAAATTTCGGGGACGAAATTCTTTTAAGGGGGAAAAAGTGTAACGACCTGGAATTTCACCGCATTAATTTCCGATATTTAATTAATTTTAAATATTCAAGAAATAATTTTTATAATAAAAATAAAAACTCTTTTAAATAATATATATTGAAGATAAAATAGTTTTCAAAATTAGTTTACAAAAATATTTAGTTCGAAGAAAAATCGAAAATGTGACCGGAATTCGTTTTCCGAATTTCCGTCAACTAAAAGTTTTCGGAATGTTGTGAACCCTTTTGTATAAATATACACACACATTTATAAATTAGTTAGCATATGTATATTAATGTGTATTAGTTTATGTATATATGTATTCATACCTAAGTATACAAAGCAAGGTTTTAAATCTCGGATTTCGGTCACGTTTCGTCTCGGAGATTTTAGAGACTCGATCTCGTACCAGGGGAGATCTCGGACGAGATGAGTCCATCTCGGTCGTCCATATCGGATATACATCTCGGTTCCTAAAATTTATTTCGGAGTAATCTCGGAGTATATGTCATGTCGAAAATTAGTCTTCATACACCGAAACTTATAAATATTAGTCACTACCTAAATGAAAACTTTACACATTTACTTTGAATTTATCACATGCTTATCATTAGTAATTTACTCATATTAATGCAAATAAATAATGAGAATTTGTGAATAATGTTCAATATAATATTATATATGAAAATATACATGAAACAAACCATCACAAAGCGAGCTACATCTTTTTTTAGGGGAAAAAATGACTAGATGTAAAATTGAAAAAATGAACAAACATTCCAACAATATACATGCAAAAAAGACACATGTATAAGACCATGATACTTGGTTAAAACAAGACCAAGTTTTCCATAAGTTGTAATTTAGACTTTTAATTACAAAATCATCTAGACAAGTAGTAGCTAAAGTTATACTTTACATACAAAAGCTTCTAAAAGAGTAGAAATCATAGTTATATCGTAGTTACAAATGCTTCTAAATAAGTGGAAGTCAAAGTTATATTTTAGCTACAAAAGCTTTTATACAGGTAGAAGTTAAAGAGTTAATTTAAAAAAAATTCTAAAATCGGCCGATATCTCGTAATCAAATCTCATCCGAGATGTTGGGCGAGATACCATAATATCGGCCAAGATATACATCAGGCGAGATTACAACGAAACAACTAGTTTCGAATCGCTCAGGCTTGAAAACGAGATCTCGGCCGAGATCTCGGCCGAGATCTCGGCCGAGACGAGCGAGATTTCAAACCTTGATACAAAGTTTAAAATATAAATATAAATGTGACATCATTAGAAACATTTTGGCAACTAAGTACAAAACATCTTTAAACATGTTTTCTCATGAAATGGAGGGAGGGGAACCAAATGGGGTCAGGAGTACATGAGATGGAGAAAGCTAGGTGGTAAGAGGGTAGTGGAGGGTAAAGAACAAGGGCATTTAGGCAATTTACTTTGTTCTCTTGCTTATAATAGCCTTTAATCTATCTAAATTTCCCTCTTCTTCCACAGATTAGATCTCTCATATCTTGCCCAAATGAAGTTATTCTTTTTTTCAAACCATGTCAAATTTCAGTGGCTACAACTTTTATGTTGATCACTTCTTCAAATTTCATGTATAGCTATGTCAAAATATTAATTGTTTACAGAGTATTTTTGGACCCATAATTTCAAGTCCGAAAATGGTCCTTCTTCTTTTGACCATATCTTCTTCAAAATTAATCGAAATTGAGCAATTTTATTTTAAATTGTAGAGAAAATAATTTTCTAAAACATTCCACTTTACTACTATTTCAAAATTCGAGAGTAAGTAGTCCAAAAACCAGTTGAAAATGACCTATTTCAAGTTCATTTTTGAGAATTCGATGATTATCCAAAGTCACTCCACCTTACCAAAACGAGTTTCACTTCCTTCTTCTTTCAAGGCCGAGCCTACCTAGTGCATTAAGGGTCCAAGGCTCTATCTTTTGCTTAGTAATGGAAGTGTTAGGTCATACCCGAAGTTATCGAGGATTTGGATAGCTTTCGGTGAGTAAAACTACACCTTCTTAAACCAAGTTTATACTATGTTAATGTTGATGTTAATAGCCTATGAATGCTTTTTGTATATGTGAAGTGATGGTTTGGCTGTTTGTTTGTTTAATGCTTTGAAAAGTTTCATTTGAAAGTTAGTAAGCATGTGGTTAGCTATATGAAAAGTTGGTAGTTAAAGTTAATGTAATTGTTAGTAAATACTTATTACATGTTGTATCATCATTATTTATCTTGTATTGTGCTTAAACCATTGCTATGTGATGTATGGCTAATGTCATAAGTTTGTTTGCCGAACTGCCCGTATGACGATAGTCGCTATATCGGCACTTTCAAAAAATCATCTTTTTATCAAAACCGTTTGGTTTCATTATCGTGCTTGGAATTATTTTACAAGTTAAGCAAGTTTTTGATTAGTGATGTTTTCCCAAAACAATTAGTTATTTTAATAATGATTGATTAATTAATTAATCAATTACTTAATTAATAAGGATTAAGGTTAACTAATTACTTAGTTAATAATATGTTTTAAATTTAACTAATTACCTTGTCGATGATTGTTTAAATTAATTAATCATTTTATTTAATAATGTATAAATTTATTTAATCATTTTATATAATGATGTTTAAGGATAATAATCATTCAATGATGATGAACTAAAGTTAATTAATCAATTTGCTAATAATGCTTTTAAATTAATAAATCTTTTTAATAAATGATTTTTAAAATTTATCAACTTATTTTAACTGTAATTAATCTTTCCTTTTTCATTTTTAAATGATAACAATTAATTAGTTATTAATTTAATTTAATTAATTATATTTAATTTTTTTAATTAATTGAATTAATGATGTTTTAAAGGTGATTTACCCTTTTAAATTAAAGCTTATTTGAGTTAATTAATCAACTTAATTTAAGAAGTTTCAAACTGAATTTATCAAAGTAACAAAGATGATTTGACTTTGCATTCATTTTAAATAATGATAATTAATTATTTATTAATTTAATTAACTATTTTTTACTAATTAATTGAATTAATAAGGTTTAAAAGTGGTTTACCCTTTTTTTTAATTTAAAGACATTTGAAGTTCAAAAATCAAATTGTGTGATGAAGTTTAAAGTTAATTAATCAATGTAATAAGGATGTTTTAAGTTATTAAATCCTTTTTAAATTGATGTTTTGAAGTTAATGAACTCTTTTAACAAACTGTTTTAAAGCTAATACTTGTAATGTGAGGCCAAGCACAAATTCGGGTTTTTAAAAGAAATTTTTTGATTCGTTTATGGAAATGAATTGATTTCCGTAAAGCGATTCACTTATATAGGAACGATTTATTTGTATACTTAGCACTAAACTTCGAAGAAGTAGATTTGTCGCTATTTTGAAAGTTAAGAATAATCACGAGACTTGACTTTGAGGTAACACTACCTTAACTTATCCGGTATTATTGTTAACCAAGAAATAGTACAAGTTGGAATTCGATGAGTGATGACAAGTATACAAGACTTAATTTCCATATACGATCATTTTATATCCTCGATAGTTGGTTTCTTAGCTATCGGTTACTTCAGCTTCTTTATTATCGTCATTCTAAGGCGATGTGTTGCTCCGTTGAGCTTTGATATCCTCTGTCGGAAATGACTAAATTCAAAGTGCGAGAAGCGGCCAAGCTATGTGGGGTTGCTCCCATTAGGGTATTTTCACATCTTATCTAGATTTTGTGTATCGTCACATGAAAATGGCTAAGATTTAGATGTGAAATATTCGAATACTCGGTAAGGTTGTCGGGGTACGGCTTGGAGGTTTCCGAGAAGTGTCATAGAGTAAATGAGCTTCTTAGAAGTATATTACTAGAGGTATACTTCAATGGGGGTGCACCCTCCTAGTCATTGTTGGAAAAAAATTCTTTCCATATTTGATTCGAACCTTCGAATTGTTTTTATGTAATTGCAACGAGAAGAGTTGACCACTCTTCACAATGTTTAATTATAGGTTTTGTCCATTCTATCAAGTTTGGACCGTTAGCTTGTTTTATCCATTCTGTCCAGTTTAGATTTTGTTCAGACTATTTCCATTCTTTCAAGTATGGATCTTTATACTATTTTTTCCTATCATCTATATTTGGATTTGTTCCCTATTGTTCATTTTTATCTTTGTTATGTTTGGTTGTTGTTTATGTGGTAGAAAATCCATTCCGCGTTAGCGGCGTGGTCCCATATGTTATTGTTTAAATACACCCTATTTGTTTCATAGTTTTACTCATACCAGACATTTTATCTGACCGAGTTGTTTATTTTCCCTAAACACTCGTGTACTCAATTATATTTGGGTAGTCCGAGAATAACAGGTTTTACTTTGGAGCTCTTTGAAGACGACGGACGAGCAGGAGGCCCTTAGTTATATAGTTATTTATTTATGCTATATGATTATGTAGGTTTATTTTATATCTTAAAAATAAAAAGTCAGAATGTATACCTATCAATCTCTTTAATGTAGTGTTTTTCATAACTCCGATAACTCCTTATAAGGAGTAACCTTTTATACTATATCATTTTATATTATATATAACATTCTGATGTGAGGTTTATCTATTCTGTCTTGTTCTATTCTTTATATTACCCTAAGACAATTTATCTTTTGGACGCTTGGGCAATGACACATGAATAAGATGGAGGTATTAAGCGTCATTCTTAGGGGTCAAAAAGGTGGGTCGTCACAAGTACACGCCATAAATAAAATGTCTAAAGACTTAAAATAATATCAAAGCCCAATACAATTCAAATCCTATAATGCACACATCTTATTTTATAACCAATTTAAATACCAAATAAGATTCTATAATTATCATACTTGAAATAAAATACTAATATTTATCAATTTCACAATTATTTAGAATTAATCATTATAAAAAAGTTTACTTTTATAAAAAGAATACGAACTTCAAATTAATGATTTAAATTATGCAATTTAAATCATTATTTTATTTAATCAACCCAAAAAATCTAAGCTGTTACTGACTTCCCTCTTAAAGAAATTACGTCCTCACAATTTCCACTTCAGAGAAAAGTCTATAATATATTTCAAAAATTCATCTTTTGACTTCCTCTTCATCGTTTAAATTTAACTAAGCATCACTATAATAAAAACATTGTTTAACTAAACTTCATTAATATAAAACAATAATTTGACTCAACATACTAGTTTACAAAAGTCAACACATTATTCTTCATTATTTTCTAGATCGAAAATAAGTTCATACCAATAATTCACATTCTTTAAAACAATATAACACCTTTTTATAGTTTAAAACACTAATTTAAGGTGTTTAAAAGTATTAATCTTATTTAAATTTCTTAGAATAATAATGTGAAATCAATATATAAAGACTTCCTTTATTTTTCTTATTACAATTTCATTACTTAATTTCATTTTATTGAAAAGATATCAATTCATCAAGAATTAACTTTCCATAATATGAAAAATTACAAATATTTAATGAAACTCAACTTTTAATTCCTTTTTAATTAAAATTCTTTTATTTGAAATTCATAAACTCGGTGAACTAATTCCTAGTAAAAAGTTACATATATGCTCAAACCAATAAAAAAAATTATTCACTAAAATATTTATTTTATCCAATCTTTATAGACTTTCTATCATCAAGATTATAAAGAAAATTTTAATTTAGTATAAGTCATATCCTTATACTAAAATTCAAACTTATTTATAAAATCTCTTCTCTTGCTTTACAAAAGCACTTCTATAACCTCATTATTATTTTTGTAAAGCTTGTTTAAATTTGAAACATCTTCATTGATTTGTCATGCCAAATACAAAAATCATCACAATCAAGATAATAAACAACTCAAAATCATAATAATCATCAAGCATATAAGAGATTTATAAACAACACTTCGCATATCCAACAATAAAGGCAAGCGCTTCGCTTGTCCATACAATTGACCGCTCTTCGCAAGTCTAACTAAGGCTAGCTCTTCGCTTTTCAACATAAAAGACATCTACTCAATTAATGCCTTATTCCAAATATTTTAACTCAAATGTCAAAATCTCAATTATTACTTCCAAATAATTTCTTTTGAAATTTACATCTTCCAAAAAATAAATAGCTTCTTATGGTAATCATTTATACCGAATCTTATTTGAAATTCAAAATTTTATTTATACAATTACTTACATATTTTATTTGAACTTCTTATAGACTAAGGCTCAAACACAAAATAAACCTCAATTTAAATCATAAGATGATATATACAACAAACCAAAAACATCACACACTATTATTCTTAATATATATCCTAAAGATAAACTCTCACAATTTACAAATCTCAAATAATTTAATTACGTTGCCTTACCATTTATTTCTAGCGAATCGCTTTGTCAAATGGCTACAATGTTGGTCGTGAAATCAACATCGCCTCGCCACTGATCTCTGCTATTGCTAAGATTCGGTAGCTGCACACATTATCTAAATTAATACATAAAATGAATCTTATAATTTTCATTATAATTTTCTAAGCTATTAAAAATTTTAAACACTTACATATAGATAAATTTTCCTTCTAAATTTATTTTCCAAAATATCTTTCCACAAAATATTTTATTTTCACAAATGATAATATTCAATTTCAAATCATTTACTAAATAATATTATCAAAACTACAATAACACTTCCTTTTAAATATTATTATTCTCCAAGGTGCTTGCTTTTAAAATTTTATTGCATTTGTATATACACGTATACATCCTTTTTCATGAAATATCTCTTCACTTCTAAAATTTATTACATATGCGTATAAATATAGTTTCCAAAACATTAATCTCATTTTAAAATAATATTTAACTCACTTAAAACTTTATTTCGTTCTTAAATATTATTTATAACTCATTCACAATTGTTTTTAACAATTTAAATATTATAGCTCAAAATTACTGTGTCGGACTGTCTCATCAAAGTATTTAGGAATCCCTATCGACATCATGGTGTCTCACGTCTCTACATGAATTCATAAAACACCTAAAGGGCAATTTAACACAAAAATAATTCCAAAATTTATAAATCTCTAAATTTCATACAAATGAAAATCTACAATAACAATTCAAATATGCAACCATTCATCCATGCATACAATATTCAATCAAACATAAATAAACAACAAATTACTATACTCAACGGAAACAATATATCAGCTTTCGCTGCGCAACTCTGATCACTAGCGGATCAAAACACCATTGCACAACACTTAATTTTTAATATCATTTTATAAGAATAATTTGTAAAGTTATTCAAAATTTCCACAAATACGTCCCTAAAATTACTCCTAATAATCATTTATACTTCTATTTTAAATAGGAAATAGGTCCTAATTTCTACCATACACACCCAAGGGATGGGACTCTAAGTCAATCTAGGCCAAGATTCATGTTTCATACATTCTATATTGTTCTAAACCTTTGCTCTGATACCAACTCTTATATCCCACCTTTATACCCATATTACCCAATAATATAAAAGAAATATTATCGAGTAATACAAAGAATAAGCCGGGTTAGGTGAGACCATCCGTAATATTGCTTTGGGCGAGTACACCGAGTTATATGACTAAATTTCTCTCTCTTTTCTTACAAGTGGTAATTCGACATATCCGATCCAGGCGCAAAACAATAATACAATGGTTTAATATTATTCAGAACAATACACAACATAGTATACAATACAGAATCAAATGTCGTAATGGGAATGAAACACGTCAATTACTTCTTTAAAGTGTAAGTCTATAAAATGACATACTAGACTTACATATACAAATATATATTTGCATGAACTATGACAGGTCTAAAAGAATATATAGGTCATCTCAAGTCAATACAATAGCCAAGCATAACACAAGTCTACAAATAAGGCTAATATTTAAAAAAGGGAACTATATCAAAAAGGTACTACTCCATATAGCTACTCTAGCAAGCCCAAATACAAAGTCACTAAGTCCCTTTACCTGTCAAGTCTCGATCTGGTCCAAGTATTATAAAATAAACGGATCAAACTGTCTCTAAATATCCAAAAGGTGAGAACATATAATAATAAGCATGCATAGAATCAAAGATATATAAACCCAAATAGTGTATCACACTAAACATCAAAAAGTCTCACAATGAAATCATTCACTAATAAATTTGCATAAAACACAAGGCATGATATAAACTATCTAATACATGCTATACGCAAATAAAACATCAATACCAAATCACCATGTCATCAAATACTCTCATGCCCATTAGCGGCAATCATCTCAAATATAGTGATAAGGAACTTACTTCGAAAACTCAAAGACACAAAACATTGCATAAAGTAAATCAACTCCAGAAAATATAAGACCGCTTGAATGTGAATCCAAACCCAAAGGACTTAGCATAAAAGCAAGTCACAAATCATAAATAATAATGACAAGCACATCGAAAGTTCAATAAAAGCAAGCACTTCACAAGCTGTAATAATAAATACACACTTCGCGTGCTAACATTTATTGACATGCGTTTCACACATCGAATAAGACAAGCACATCGCAAGTCAAATTCATAAGCTAGCAATATAAATAAGCACTTCGCAAGTCAACACTAAAGACACACACTTCGTGCCCCAACCAAAAAGACGAGCACTTCGCAGGTTTAAGCTCGTTTTTAAATGAGTATCCCAAGATGCGCCTGAAAACCCATATAACCCGCATAAAATGGATCATCCAAGGATGAGTATGTGAACTCGACAAAATAAGTGTTACTTTCGAATAGTAATCATTCGAGTAATGGCTACATGTCCCATAATCACTCGGGTTTACTCAAATATTTACTATAAGTTAGTAAACTCCACTCGATAAGTGTAATCTACATTCGATTAGTAACTAAATGAGTATTGCCCAATGTTCCGTACCACTTGTATTACTAAATCGTTTAGTTAAATTTCTCATTCAAATGAAAAGCAGAAAAATCGCAAGAAGCGATAAACCCAAAAGTCACAAAAAATGTCCTAATGACATTAAAATAGCCAAAAGCTAAACACATAGAACTCAATAAGAGTTTAAGGACTTGAGAGTAAATAATAAATTTAATCATATAGAAAATGATTTCTAAACACTTTATTTATCTATTACTTTCAAACTTCTTATTTTAAATCCATAAACTCATTTACTATTCAACTACATATACATACATACATACATACATATACATACATACATATATCACTTTACAAATATATACTTATATATCCGATAAATATCAAAACATATTTATATCTCTATAGTTGTTCCAAAAATTACATAAAGACAATATAGTTCAACAAATTATTTTTCAAAAGCCGTATATAGATATACATCTATTTATTTAGAACAATATAGGTTTATATTTCAAAAATATTCTTTTAAATCCATAAAACTATATTTCTAACAATAATACTTAATATATAGATTTACTTATTAAAATGATTACAAAAGGAATTGAATTTATATGGAAATTGGTTTTGAAATCGGTATATTATAATAAACTATCTATTACAAAATTCTTTCATTCAAACCATATATATATTAGCTAAACTTGTATTTCATATACTTAAGAACTTTTTTTCCTTTTTATAAAAACTTTTACTAATTCAAACATACATACATACATACATATATATAAACAAATTCAATCATAAGATTTTCCGAGATCCCAAATCAACTCAAAAGCAACTCAAAACAATAGTGGAAGCAAGGGAAACCAAAACGCAAACATAAAAAAAGAAAGGGGAGAGAATTGCCTAAAGCAGCAGTTTCTCCAGGACACGACCTGTCATATGCAACTGGTCGAGTGACGGTGACATCTAGAGCAAGTGCTGCTCCTGGCACTTCTTTGACCATCGACTAATCAAACTCCATGATGTTTCCAAGCATTCCGGCACTTGAAAATTACAATATACACTCTGAAACAGGCATGCATTCAGCAGATAATTGACCAAACCAAGTAAGATATTAAATGAGGTTGAAAACTGAGTTCAGTAAACAATTTTTGATCGGGAATGATTTCACTACTACAAAATAGGCCATTTGCATCAGTTGTTTACCCCCCTTTTGCATCAGTTCAACATCTGATGCATATGCAACTGATGCAATAGGCTTAACAGTTTTGCATCAGTTCTAAAACCGATGCAAAACGGTCCTTTTTGCATCGGTTGTTACTAACAACTGGTGCAAAATACAGTTGGTTGCTTGGACACAGCCCTCATGTCGCATCGGTTGTATTGAAAACCGATGCAAAAAAGGAACTTGTTGCATAGGTTATTGTTGGAAACCGATGCAACATAGGAGTCTTTTGGTTTAAAAGGCTTCTTTGTTGCATCGGTTTTTTATAACAACCGGTGCAAACTAATCCTTCTATTGCATCAGCTATTTATATCTGATGCAAAAAAGCCATTCTCAAAAATCATTATTATAGTACTCAAATAGACAATATATATATTATTGATTATAACAAACAATTATTGCATGCAATATTACAATCATTCAAAATTAAATTTGATGGCAAATACAAACTGAATAACATAATACCAAAATAAACATATATCAATTATATTGTTAATAATCTATACAAAATAATGGTTCATACATTCATTTTAGCAGCATAATTCAGATCTTTCGTACAATCATTACGTGGTACAGTCTTAATTCAGATCTTTAATTAGTACAACCATTAAGAAATAGTATAGTGAAAACCTTAAAAACTTCATAGAATCTTGAAAACCCAAATTTTTAGGCTTCAGCTCAAAACCATATGCTGCATTCCATGTTTCCAATGTCAACTTGAACCTGGGAAACAAGAAATAACAACTGTTTAACCTTGCTTGATAGTATCAGTTACCTGCGTAGTACACCATTCAATAATTCAGAAAATATATGAGGTATTTCTACACTACATTTTCTGACAAAAAATTAACTATTTCAATTCATCCCTTTTTACATATTCTTTTGCTGGTCTTTTGATTTTACAATTGCCTGTATGGGTGTATTAATATCACTAAAAACATTAAAGGTTTTTCTTTACATAATAGTACACGATAATATGTGATATGTGATAAATCAATATTTACAGTATGGTATACTACTGAAAAATTCACAACAATAACAATAAGATGGATGCATTATTGTAAGTTTCTTAAACATAACTTTTAAGTGTGTTGTAATTATAAAAATGAATCCGATTATTACTTCATATAAACCAGATTCGATCCAGGAATCTTGATATACCACTTTTGTTGAAAATTAACTACTTGATGGCAGCAGAACTGGTCTGCTTCTATTTTTATATGTATTGTGTTTGTTTTAATTATGATAAATTTTGATATCCCTCCCACGCTGTTTGACATAGATATTAAAAACCCAAAACCCAAAATTTGTTTTCAAATCAAACACTATCTCCTTTTTTCAGTCTTACGGAAAATAATCAAAATGCGGTTTTTAATCAGTTAATCGTTTTTATTGAAAATATAGGGTGTTGCACCTTTGATCTAGAAAATGCTATGATTTTAGCCTTTGAGATGTGCTTTAATGAACCGCCATCAAACACAGGCGATGCTAGAAGCACCACCGGAACATAGAACAACTACCTCATTTTACCCTGAAATATGCAAAATCTGATAACTAAAAAGAGAACCAGAACAGAGAAAGTAAATTTACCTCGAACCGCAAAACTGGTAATCCTTGTCATCAATAGGAATAGTTAATATTTTTTTCTTAATGGGGCATACATAGTCCTTTCAGCAACATATATTTCACTAGCACTTGCAAATTAAGCAATTGGCCTATATACTTGGACTATATAGGGAGAAGTTTAACAGTGTACATACATACATACTATTAATATTCCATAGGCTACTGATCTACATATGCAATATTCTTGAAAACCATGACTTTATTTTGTTTTTTTTGTTCATTCACATTGATGCTCACAATTTTCTCTGCCTATAATACAACCATACCTAGTTTTTCTGAGTTGAGATGATAATGTAAATGTGGTTGGCTGTAAAAGGGTCAGTCGTCCTTGCTTATGTATTGATACTTTAGACAGTCCGTAAATGTGTGAATGTGTAGTGGTGATGTTCTACTGCATGGGAGTATGAGTGCCCTGGGTTTTAGTTTAGGTATCCATTCACTTGTATGTATGCGTTGCATGTATGTATCTGGGAGTTGCACTGTGTTTGTGTAGGGTGTAGTTGTGTAAGAGCATGTGAATGTGTTTGAGTAGGTATGTGTATATGCATGTGTTTTAGCAGTGTGAAGTCTGTCTGTTTGTGTGTGGGTTGGTGATGGTGTGCGTGCATTTGAATATTTATGTGTAGATGTAGGTTTGTGCATGTTTAGAGTGTGCTCATGGCTGTGTATTTTTAAAGTAAAGATGAGATGGATGCATGAGCAATACTTTCAGCGTGAGTATGAGAGGGAGCTACTAATTTCTTATGTGAGGGTATATAATCCAATATATATGTGCATGCGAATTGTACCAATATGAGGAATTCAGTTTTGGGTTTTAGATTATTTATGCATGAGTTTATGTATGTACATTCCTATATATGTGTGCTGCTTACATTTTACAATTAGCCCAAACTTGCCAATCAAAGTGGTTATCACTTACTTTCCTTTTCGCTTTGGCTGAATTCCATATGCTTGTAGTCCTCCCAAGTCAGCGCTCGTGGCTCCCATCTTGCTTTTTTTTGCTTTAATATAGCTAGATGTTCCTCCTATGAAAACAGTATCTTCAGAAAATGTACCTAGTGTTTACAATAGTAATGTAGCTTAAGTAATGGTTATTTACTTACTCGAAGGTGCTGAACATCTTTTGGGCAGTCATGGAGGAAATAGAGAACTAAAGTTATGGCGGTGGAAGATGTCTCATGACCACCAAAGAGCAAACCGAGCAAGAGATCTCCGAACTGTTCAGCGTCGAGGTTTGACTGTTCGAGGACGAAGCGTAGAAGGTCTCCTTCTCCGATTTTATCTTTTCCTACCTTTTTCATTTCGATCCTTTCTTTCATCAATTGCCCGATTATCTTCAATATTTTGACTCTTGCCTTTTCAATAATTACACGCATAACGTTAGATTGCTTATAAGAAGAGACTGCAAGGATAGTCAACTGAACAAAGACCCTCAAAGATTGCTAATATATATAGTGAAGATACTTATGTAATTTTAAAATGTTTGACAACAACTTAATAGTTTGACTTTAGCAACTAATTATTGAAAGTAACTTGAAAAGGTTTTGAATGGAGACTTTTAAGTAGTATTGATTGAAGAATAATAAATGAGTTAATAAGATATATATATAAGAAAGAAAAACTTGCTCATGAACTATTTCTTCCTTTATAATTAAATTTCAATCAAAATTTCTGGATTTCCATCCACATACTTCTACATTTTATGATTCAATCAGACTATAAAGGTTCCTAATGGAAAACATTTTAGTAGTTATAAAAACTAACATTTAACTTAATGTTTTGGCTTTAAAGTACAGACAAGTTAATAAGTTATAAAAACTTGCTTATAACCTATATTATACGAATAAATTTTGTAAATATTTCCATATTTCCATCCAAACACCTATATTATATAAACACTTGATTAGAAATCTAACTAAAAAAGAAAAGTTAAAATGTTCAGATTGAATTCAAAAAAAAACTAGGGAATCAAACCCTATAAATAACCCCAAACTCATCATCATTCTATGGTCTTAGGTGACATTGTTGTTGATAGTTTGGTCAGAAAAGTATCTGGCTTAATAAGACATACACAACCGAATCCAATTTTTTAATTTCTAGCTAACAATAGTATATTTTAAAATTGATTTTGTAAACTAGATTTACTAAACTGAAAACTACATTTGAAAACAATTACAAAAACAATATAGGAAAGTAAAAATAAGAATATTTCCACATTTTTCAAAATCAGATTTTTTTTTAATTAAAGCAATAACGCTACAATGAGCTCACACAAGACCCTGACAACTATGGCCTTACATTTTAAAAGCTATTGTTAAATAAACATAAGCTTAATGAAAACGAAACTTCTTGTACTTCTAAGACTCATGACAACTCAATCTTGTTATGAAATGTGAAAAATGAATGTTACTAAACAAACTTATGTTGCTTCAAATGAAATGAATTGTACTAAACAAAAGTGCAAAAAATATAGAGAACGATCAATAAAAACAAAAATACAATAATATATAAGATTTATAATAGACTAATAATCCTAATAAAGAGAATAACTAATAAAATGAATTGCACTAAACAAAACTTGATTTGAGCTAATCATGATCGAAATCAGAGTTACAGTAAGGCAAAAAAATAAAATCAAACATATATACGTCTGAGTATTCAATTTTATATCAAAAACTTGAACAAGTCAAGACATCATATAATCATTTGATTAGGAATCTAACTAAAAAAGAAAAGTTAAAATGTTCAGATCGAAAAATTCAAACAAAAAAAAGGGAATCAAACCCTTAGACTAACTCTAATACAACCACCTCCCTAAGCGGCATCAAACTCAACACTACCTGAGACGTCACCTTCCACGTTAAACTCCATCACCATTACATCAACCAAACAGCACCACCACCCAGCCTTCATAACCAATCACTCATTCACCTCCCCAAAACCTTGACAATAAACTACGTACCATTCATTTGCGAAATCCAATTCGACCAACTTAAAAAGGAATACAATTCAAGTAACGTAAAAAAGGAAGATTTGGTACCTTGATAATGAGAAGCCGTGGCCAAATCTTATCCGCGAAATTACATTTGAAATTAACGGTGAAAATCAATTTTTAGGGTTTTTTTGTTTTGAAGCAGGCAAAATACTTTTTTGGGGAAACGAATGGGAAAATAAGCGGCAGAAAAAATTGGGATGGCGGGAATTAACGGGTGCGTAACGAAAGTGGTTTGATCTGACATTGACAACCTAAATAATTAGAAATTGCATCGCCTTGCTAGTGAACCGATGCGAAAACGATTATTTTGGATCCACCGAACAAAACTATATATGTTGGTAAGGGATGCAAATTAATGTAGTTGCATCGGTTGACTTTAAAACTGATGCGACTAAAACTATTTGCATCGATGTATTTTCTTCGGTTGTTGGTGAGAACTGATGCAATTTGATTTTTTATTACCTATTGCTTTCCACGTACCAATTGCACCGGTTATTAAGATAGAACTGATGCAAATAGTTCTATTTGCATCAGTTTTTACTTCAACCGATTCAAATGAGGCGAAGCAACATGCATTTTTTGTACTAGTGTTTGCAATCAAAAACACAATGATCAATCCAACTTCTCAACCAATTAGTATAGAATTCCTACACATGAATCTCGAATTTAGAGATAGATTGTGTGAGTATTCACTCATCTTGAATCCGCAAATAGGTTTGTCAATCTCTTCATTTTCAACAAACCCTAGAATTAACTCAAGCCCAAAACCAAAAAGCAACCAAATCAAACACTGTAGAACTGGAATAGAACAATCTAAAAGTTAGAATAAAGCTTGAGAACCTTATCTTGATTTTGCTGTATTTATTAGCAATTGATTCCGTATTTTTATTTGTTGGTTTGCATCTAGGTTTAGGTGGGAGCTTGATTTTATTTTGTTTCTGTTTCTTAGCTAAGTTTACTGTAACTTTTAGAATGAACGTACAATATGTTGTTTTGGAGTACTTCTCACCTTAATTATCCTATCTGGGCTTTTAAGAGAAAATTACAATCCAACAAGCATTTAAAAATCCTTTCTTTTAGATTTAATTATTAGTAGACTCCATAAATAAAAAGTATAAAGACTTAAAATAATATTAAAGCCCAACACAATTCAAATCCTACAATGCACACATCTTATTTTATAACTAATTTAAATACCAAATAAGATTCTATAATTATCATACTTGAAATAAAATATTAATATTTCGCAATTATTTAGAATTAATCATTATAAAAAAATTATCCTTTATAAAAAGAATACAAACTTCAAACTAATGATTTAAATTCTTCAATTTAAATAATTATTTTATTTAATCAACCCAAAAAAATCCGGGTTGTTACAACAACTCCTTGAGATATTTATTTTCTTAGAAGAAGTTAAACATGAGGCATCGGAGGTGGTTAGAGTTCTTAGTGTCGTATGATTTCAAGATAGAGTATACCCTAGGGAAGGGGAATATAGTAGTCGATGCCTTAAGCCAAAAATAGCAGGCTATGCTAGAAGAATGGAACGTCTTGGTAACATTGTCTACGTGTAATGTGCAGTTTCGATCTAGTGCAGGTTTGAGTAGTACTTTCAGAATGATGCCCTGCTAGAAGTAAGGTTTGTGTTGGTAGAGAGGACTACCAAACTACGAAAGGAAAATATGACTTGCACCAACATAATGAGGAGCTTAGATGTAGGAACTTACGAAGTAGAGCAGAAGGGGCTTAGTGTTGATAATGAAGGTAGACCATGGAAGGGCAAAAGGTTGTATGTCCCGAATATAAAAGGACCGCAAAGAGAAATTTTGGATGAATGCCATCGTTCAAAGTTCACCGTTCACCCAGGAGGTACTATGATGTATCGAGATATGAAAAGGAGTTTCTTCTGGGAAGGGATGAAGAAATATGTTAGAGAATATGTGAGAAAGTTTCTCATATGCCAACAAGTGAAGGTAGAGCATCAGAAACCGAATGGGCTTCTGTAGTCTTTGGAGATTCCGGTTTGGAAATGAGATTCATTGTCTATGGACTTTGTTGATAGGTTACCAAGATCAAGTGCAGGGAATGAAGGTATATGGGTCATAGTCGACAGGTTGACTAAGAGTGCTTTTTTCATCTTAGTAAAGGCTACAAAAACTGCACCAAAGTTACCCGAGATATATGTGAGGACAGTAGTGAAATTAACGAGCGCCTAGAACTATTATTAGTGACCGAGACTCATTGTTCATTAGTGGGTTTTGGTGCAGTTTGTAGAAGGCATTGGCTACATAGCTGCGTATGAGTATTACGTGTGAGAAATGCGGATTATGGATCTTAAGGCTAGAATTAACACTAGTGGGGGGTGAATAGTGTTTTAAGGAATTACTAATTCTTTTTGAGTTTATATTAATTTGAATACAAATGTATGCAATATTCAGACATAGATATGATCACAGAATCAAACACAGATGCAGATATAAAGTAAAAGCAATAAAGGAAAGAACACACCGGATTTTATACTGGTTCGGAATTACCCTACATCCAGTCCCGCAACACAAGTACAGATTTCCTTTCAAAATCAATTCTTACAATTACACCCTCGATTTCAAGGCCACGAGGTACACCGCTCCAGATTCACAATCCTCCGGGCAGAGATACTTGATTTTACGGGCAACAAGTTCACCCGATTGATTTTCCTGGCTACAGTCACACTTTTTCTCGCTCGATTGAATACAAAGAAGTCTATAACTCTGAATAGCACTGGGATCTTGTTGAGATAGTGATAGAGAATCAAACCAAAGATGATCTAGTTAGACTCAATGGTGATTTCGGTAGAGTAATGGTAAAAATGTATATAAAGAAATGTGGAAGAAGAAGAGGATTGAAATCAGAGAAAATATGATTGTAAATTCGTTTAAAACAACCCCTATTTATAGTAGAACAACAGCCATGTCCATTCGTGAAAGGATATGACGAATAGACACTTCCTTTGAAATTCAAACTTTTGAAATAAACCGTCACCTTGTCGACAAAGGGTCCTTGGGGTTGTTGACAAGCCTAAGTTATTTTTGATAATTTGTTTTTCTTTGAAAATAACTTCTATCTTGTATTAAAACTATTTTAAACTTTATAAATATACTTAACTATAGTTAAAATACATAAATAAGTATAGAGAATAATATTTTGGTATATATAAAATTTTACTATAATTTTATATTTAAATCTAAGTATAAATATTAAAATTTAAATATATTATAATTAAAAGATAGTTTAAAACCAAGGATAATTTGATATTGAAAATAAAGATTATTTTGAGGCTAAAAGTATTTTAAAACCAGGATAGATGTTTTTGATTTAAAAAGGAAGATTTTGAAATCATTTTGAAAACAAGATATAATTTTGTAAAACATTTGAATAAAAGTTAGTGGATACAAAACAATGTTCCACTAGATTTTTCGTAGGTTCCATCCTACTTAGGGTTCCATCCCTTTAATGGGCTCGAAGTGGATTCCGTTCCACGAATAAAATGGATTTTAAGATGTCAGTGCTTTTCTAGGAGTTTTAACAAAATTCCTAACTAAATTACTTATCTTGAAATCTTGAACTCTTGATAATCTTGATACTCATGAGTCTTGAATCTTGATATCTTCGATCTTGATTTCATCAGTTCTTGAATCTCTATACTGTACAGTCTTCATTCTTTGGTACCAGTATATATATCCTGCATATACATATACATATATATCTAAACAATAATGCTAGTATTTATATTTTATAATATTATTCTAAGGTTGTTGTCATCAAAACCAACTTCTCAGGGACTAACAATCTCCCCCTTTTTGATGATGACAACCTTTATTTGTAAAATATTACTTCTATCCTAATAACTCCCCCTAAAACTAATAACTCCCCCTTAATCTATGCTTAACTATCCTCTTTTATACTTCTCCCCCTTTGTCATCAACAAAAACAAAGTTTAATTCTATACAACTCCCCCTTAATCTAATACTATATTACATGTGATTATAATGATAGTGTTATCATAAATAATCAACACTTAATTTTGAAACTAAAACTTAGCCCTAAATAAGTAACTCTCCTAACTAAGAATCCATATATGATAATATTTATAATAATGATAATGTGAGAATTCAAATATGAGAACATAAATCATTTATTAATTATATAATGTTATATTTACATTTGCGTAGAAAACATAAGTAAGATCATATACAAATAACGATAAGAAAGAGAGAAAAGAAACTAATGTGTATCCTTGACAATGGGAGATCTATGAACCGAGCAATTTGGGTAGTGGAAACAGAAATTTCCACGTTGTTCGACTAGATTTCCATCCTTGTCAAAGCACACTTCGCCAACGCAAACAACTTTGTCGTCATCTTCAGCGTGCTCTTCTTCCACGGGGGCTTCTTCTTCTTCTTCTAGTTGTCCTCTTGCACTTGAACACTTGAGGATTCTTCATCGATCAAGATGGGATTGGCGTGATTGTCCATTAGAAACTTTTGCAAGTTTCTAAGGATTTTGCCTTGCCGTTCTTGTTCTTTGGCCATTCTGATTTGCACCACTTGAATTTCAGTCATAAGTTGCAGTGCATCCTTCAAGGAAACCTCCATTTTTATCACTCGTGCAAGCGTAGTTCGTTGAAATGGT
Organism: Allium fistulosum; assembly: GCA_030737815.1. Lineage (NCBI taxonomy): Eukaryota > Viridiplantae > Streptophyta > Magnoliopsida > Asparagales > Amaryllidaceae > Allium > Allium fistulosum. The sequence goes on along the minus strand of CM060903.1, from coordinate 1,361,476,626 downwards.
CCGGTAGAAGGAGAAGGGAACGAAAAGGTTAAATTTTTGTTTGATTTGGAGGAGGAGGCCATTGTTTTAATGTTTTCAGAAGTTAGAATAGAGAAAGAACAGAAAGAATGAACAAAATTTTGAAATAAGAAGAATATATATAACCACCCATTTGAATTTTGGTGGGAAAATTTCAAAAGAAAAAATTCGTTATATGTCGACAGGGGTAAAGGAGGGTTGTCGACAAGGTACTTATATTTTTGCTATTTGATTTATTTTAATTTAATTTTAATTATACTTGTTATATATTTATATTCTATATTTAAGTTATTGAACAAATACCTAATTCTCTTCTTAATTTAGTAAATATAGATTCATTTAAGGGTTTTGTTAAGATATCAGCAATTTGATTCTCGGAATTGATATAATCGAGAGTAATTACTTCCTTACTTATATTATCTCTGAGAAAATGATGTCTGATATCAATATGTTTAGTTCGAGCACGATGAGTAGGATTTTTGGATAAATTTATTGCACTAGTATTATCACAATAAATTTGTGATTTTGAGATATTTAAACCAAAATCTTTTAAAGTTTGTTGCATATATATTACTTGAGAACAAGCCAAAGCAGCAGAAATATACTCTGTTTCGGTTGTTGATAAAGAAACTGTGTTTTTCTTTTTACTAAACCAGGAAACCAGAGAATGCCCCAAAAAGTGACAAGTTCCACTTGTACTTTTTCGGTCTGATTTACAACCAGCATAGTCAGCATCACAGTAAGATATCAATTCAAAAGAATCATTTTTAGGATAAAATAAGCCATAATCAAAGGTGTGTTTAACATATCTTATGATACGTTTTACAGCTTTTAAGTGGGTCTCTTTAGGTTGGGATTGATATCTTGCACAGAGACAAACACTATGCATGATATTCGGTTTACTAGTAGTGATATAGAGTAGTGATCCAATCATTCCTCTATATAATTTTTGATCTACATCTTTCGAGAGATCTTCTTTACTTAGGTACTCATTGGTTGCCATGGGAGTGGGTTTTCCACTTGCAGTAGTCAAACCAAATTTACTAATTAGGTCTTTAGCATATTTTTCTTGACTGATAAAGATACCGTTATCTAATTGTTTTATTTGCAATCCTGGAAAGAAGTTTAATTCACCCATATGACTCATCTCAAACTCTTTTGTCATTATTTCAGAAAATTCTTTATTCATTTCAAAGTTAGTTGATCCGAAAATGATATCATCTACGTAAACTTGTACTAGTTGAATATCATTTTTATTTCTTTTAGCAAAAAGAGTATTATCTACTTTACCAATTTCAAAGTTTGATTGTAATAAGTAAGATCTTAGTCTATCATACTAGGCTCTAGGAGCTTGTTTTAGACCATATAGAGCTTTCTTAAGTTTGTAAACATGATTTGGTAATTTTCATCTTCAGAAAGTGGTGGTTATTCAACATATACTTCCTCTTTTACAAATCCATTTAAAAAGGCACTTTTAACATCCATTTGAAATAATTTGAAATTATTATGATTTGCAAAAGCAAGTAGAATCCTAATGGCTTCTAATCTTGCTACGGGAGCAAAGGTTTCATCACAATCTATTCCTTCTTCTTGATAATAACCTTGAGCGACTAACCGGGCTTTATTTTTAACAACCTCACCTTGTTCATTCATTTTATTTTTATAAACCCATTTAGTTCCAATTATAGTTTTATTTTCAGGTCTAGGAACAAGTTCCCAAACATCATTTCTAGTGAATTGATTTAGTTCTTCTTGCATAGCCAAAATCCATGAATCATCAGTTGATGCTTCTTTTGGATTTTTGGGTTCAATTGTTGATATAAAGGCTACATTGTTCATTTTACTTAGTTGATTTCTAGTTGTAACAACAGATTGCATATCTCCTAGTATATTTTCTATAGGATGATCTTTTAAAAGTTTAATCTTTTTATTAGGATGATTAATTTCATTATTAGTTTCAGTTGACTCCTGATTTTGAGTAATTAAATCCTCTTCATCATCTGTATCTTCAAAATTTTTGAGATTTTCATCGAATGAAACATGCATTGTTTCTTCGATGGTGTTAGTTCTTAAATTAAACACTCTGTATGCTTTACTTCTATTAGAATATCTGATAAATATACCTTTGTCGGATTTAGGATCAAATTTATCTAAGTTATCTTTTGTATTTAAAATAAAACATTTACTTCCAAAAATTCTAAAATAAGATACCTTAGGTTTTTTTCCATGAAGAAGTTCATAAGATGTCTTATCAGTTAAAGGTCTAAATAAATTCTATTTAAAATATAACAGGTGGTAGCAACTGCTTCTGCCCAAAAATGTTTTGGTAATTTACTATCTGAATACATAGTTCTCGCACACTCTTGAATCGTCCTATTTTTATGTTCTACAACTCCGTTTTGTTGTGGAGTTCTTGGAAATGAAAAATTGTGAGTTATTCCCTTTTTATTGCAGAATTCCTCAAACTTTTCATTTTCAAATTCACCACCGTGATCACTACGGATGGTTATAATTTTTACAGAAAGTTGATTTTGAATCCTTTTTGTAAAGTTCTTAAAACTTTCAAAAGTATCACTTTTATGTTTCAAAAATATTGTCCATGTAAATCTAGAATAATCATCTACAATTACAAAAACATATTTACTGTGATTTATTGACTGAATTTGAGATGGACAAAATAAATCAAGATGAAGTAATTCAAGATGTTTTGAAGTTGAAATCATATCTTTTAATTTAAAGGAACTTTTTCTAATTTTCCTAATTGACATGCATCACATAAACTATCTACTTTAAAATTCATTTTAGGGAGACCTCTTACTAGATCATGTTTTGACGGTCTAGATAAGAGTTTGAAATTCAAATGCCCAAATATCTTATGCCAAATCCAAGGGTCACTTGTATTTGCCAAAAGACACAGGTTATCATTTGAAACTTTCATACTAAGAATATAAATATTCTTTTTCCTAATTCCCTCAAATATTATGGTTGAATTATTATCTTCAATGTGACACTTATCTTTTTCAAATTTAATTTCATATCCTTTATCGCAAAGTTGACTAATACTTAGCAGATTATGTTTTAGATTCTTAACTAGCAAAACATTAGTAATAATAGGAGTTTCAGAGTTACCGACATTGCCGATGCCAATCACATATCCTTTTGAGTTGTCTCCAAAGTTAACCATCCTCCGTCTTTGTATATTATATCATTCAGCATATCCGGATTACCAGTCATGTGTATAGAGCATCCACTATCGAGTATCCATTTATTCTTTTTGATCTGGACAATTTGTCCGTTGTGGATTGATTCCTCAACACCCATAAAACATGTTTCCTGTACATCATACAATTTTGGTAGACAACTTGAATTTGAATATCGATTATATGCAGACTCATGAGACAGTGATGATCTGAATATTTCTAAACTAGTATTAACAAGTTTTTCAAACATAGCCATTTTAAAAGATTTTTCAAAATTCATATTATGAAACTTTGAAAACCTTGCACTGATACCAAATGTGAGAAATGCGAATTACGGATCTTAAGGCTAGAATTAACACTAGAGCGGGGGGATGAATAGTGTTTTAAGGAATTACTAATTCTTTTTGAGTTTATATTAATTTGAACACAAATGTATGCAATATTCAGACACAGATATGATCACAGAATCCAACACAGATGCAAATATAAAGTAAAAGCAAAGGAAAGAACACACCGGATTTTATACTGGTTCGGAGTTACCCTACATTCAGTCCCGCAACACAAGTACAGATTTCCTTTCAATATCAATTCTTACAATTACACTCTCGATTTCAAGGCTACGAGGTACACCGCTCCAGATTCATAATCATCTGGGTAGAGATACTTGACTTTACGGGCAACAAGTTCACCCGATTGATTTTCCTGGCTACAGTCACACTTTTTCTCGCCGATTGAATACAAAGAAGTCTATAACTCTGAATAGCACTGGGATCTTGTTGAGATAGTGATAGAGAATCAAACCAAAGATGATCTAGTTAGACTCAATGGTGATTTCGGTAGAGTAATGGTAAAAATATATATAAAGAAATGTGGAAGAAGAAGAGGAGTGAAATCAGAGAAAATATGATTGTAAATTCATTTAAAACAGCCCCTATTTATAGTAGAACAACAGCCATGTCCATTCGTGAAAGGATATGACGAATAGACACTTCCTTTGAAATTCAAACTTTTGAAATAAAATGTCACCTTGTCGACAAGGGGTCCTTGGGGTTGTCGACAAGCCTAAGTTATTTTTGATAATTTGTTTTTCTTTGAAAATAACTTCTATCTTGTATTAAAACTATTTTAAACTTTATAAATATACTTAACTATAGTTAAAATACATAAATAAGTATAGAGAATAATATTTTGGTATATATAAAATTTTACTATAATTTTATATTTAAATCTAAGTATAAATATTAAAATTTAAATATATTATAATTAAAAGATAGTTTAAAACCAAGGATAATTTGATATTGAAAATAAAGATTATTTTGAGGCTAAAAGTATTTTAAAACCAGGATATATGTTTTTGATTTAAAAAGGAAGATTTTGAAATCATTTTGAAAACAAGATATAATTTTGTAAAACATTTGAATAAAAGTTAGTGGATACAAAACAATGTTCCACTAGATTTTTCGTAGGTTCCATCCTACTTAGGGTTCCATCCCGTTAACGGGCTCGAAGTGGATTCCGTTCCACGAATAAAATGGATTTTAAGATGTCAGTGCTTTTTTAGGAGTTTTAACAACTAACTAAATTACTTATCTTGAAATCTTGAACTCTTGATAATTTTGATACTCATGAGTCTTGAATCTTGATATCTTCGATCTTGAGTTCATCAGTTCTTGAATCTCTATACTGTACAGTCTTCATTCTTTGGTACCTGTATATATATCATGCATATACATATACATATATATCTAAACAATAATGTTAGTATTTATATTTTATAATCTTATTCTAAGGTTGTTGTCATCAAAACCAACTTCTCAGGGACTAACATTACGTACCACCAGACTGAAGTCAACAAGGTTCTAGAAGACTTGTTGAGAACTTGCATATTCGACTTTGAGGGATCTTGGGAAGATTACCTACACCTGGTGTATTTTACATACAACAGCTACCAGAGCAGTATTGGGATGGCCTCGTTTGATGCATTGTATGGAAGACCATGTAGATCGCCTACATGTTGGTTAGAAACTAGGGATCAGATTAGCTGAGGACCAGATGTGGTAGAGGATGCTACCGAGAAAGTAGAGCTGATCCAAGCTTGAATGAAGGCTTCGTAGTCTAGGAAAAAGAGTTATGCCAATGAAACGAGGAAGGAATTGGAGTTCACGGTAGGTGATTAGGTATTTGTGAAAGTTTTTTCGATGCAAGGTGTGATACGCTTTGGAAAGGAAGGAAAGCACCCAAATATATAGGACTGTTTCTGATCGTGGAGAAGATCTGAAAGGTGCCTGCCAATTGCTTTTGCAAGGATCCATAAATTGTTTCACATATCACATTTGCATAAGTGTATTTAGGATCCGGGTGCGGTAGTGAATCCGAGGGCTCTGGAAGACTTGGTTATAGAGTTAAACATGACCTATGTAAGAAGACCGATTCAAATAGTGGACCTAGATGAGGAGCAACTTCGGAATAAAGTACTAAAGCTAGTACGTGTCCAATGAAGTCTAAATTAGGAAGACTTCACATGGAAAGGCAGAGGAAAAGGTTAAGAAAATCTACGTAAAGTTGTTTGTTTAGCTTAGCATATGTGACTATGCATTGTATTGTAAAATACCATATATATATAAAGGTTGACTGTTTCGTATTAGAAGTTGAAACTAGTACATTTTAATGGATGAATTGGGAATTCATAGGTTTATGCTTAAGAGTAAGCATGGAGTAGATTGGCAATCACTACCATGCCTTAATTGAATTTCAGAGGTGAAATTTCTTTAAGGAGAGGAGACTATAACACCCCCACACTTAACAATTAATTTACTAATTAAAGAATTATAAAGGGCTTGCTAATGATGTAAGAGGTAGATTAAACCATAGAAAATAGGTAATGAACTAATGAAAAAGGGTATGGAGTCAAGGCCCAAATTATTGAGGGACAAAAAGCATGAATTTTTTTCCATTCCATTCTACTAAAAATAAAAATAAACACTTAAGAGTATATTAATAGTGGGAGCCTAAAGAGTGCAAATAAAGAGAAGATAAGGAAACACAAGCTAAAAAAGGATTAAGAACACTTAAGCAATATATTTCAAAGATCCAGGTGAGTAACACTAAACGCGTTTTACCATTCCCAATCGTTTGGTTTCGGTATGATTTGATAATTTTATATACGATGGAGTTTCATATGGATTTCCATTAACAAGTAAAATGTTTAATGAATATTTTGGGGAAAAACAGATAATATAAGATGTTCAGATGTGTTTCCTACTGTAAAGATGTCGATATGCTATGAAGATTTAATATGATGTTCTAATCATGATTTTAGAAATGGGTTTTTAGTCAGAGAGGTTTGCAACATCAAAATAATCTATCATGAAATTTTAAAGGAGAATACTTAAAGGTAAATAAGGAAAATATTTTTCAAATTGAAATAAAGAATAAAGTATGTTATAATAGTGATTTGTGCATTTTCTAGAATTTTAATAAGGTTTTTATGAACAAAATAAGCTAAGATAAGATGGGAAATGCGCTCGAAAAAAGGGAACTACGTAGTCGCTTGTAATTTATAATTATGCGATGAAATAACTATTAGGTAAATAGGGGACCAGACCTATATAAAAGTTGAAACAAAAATAAAGACACTGTCAATAACAAATAGTGGAATCGTGACATCACGTAGCGACACATATAAGGACGTTGTCGGACGTGTCAAACTTTGTCTGAAGTTGAGCCGAGGGGGCGGCTCAAATTTTAATAGAACTTTGATAGGGAGTTGGGGTAGTGAATTGAAAAGGGAATACGAGGTCTTTCAGGGGAAAGTAGATCTGCGCTACAATGTTTAAAAGACATACCGCGCTGCAAAAAAATAAAGTTAGAAGAGACTAAACTAAGCTACCATATGAGTAAGACATATTGCATACCAATGTGAAAGTGAACACTTAATAAGAAAGTGTACTACACATACAGGCTGGGGAAAGATGATGCTGTGCCAATGCAAGGTGTGAATGAAACCTTATACAATACAATTAGATAGTACTCGAGGAAGCCAAGACTTGTAAGGGAAAGAGTTCTTACGCTAGAGATAGGATTGGAAAGGCTATTGACGATGGGTGGTGTAACAACCCACCTCGAAATGGACCTAAATTTCGACCCAGAAAAGGCCCATCTAAACTTAGACCCATTTCAAAGCTGGCTGTTGGTTTCTAAAAATAACGATATAGAGCTATTTATCTACACATTCAGAATCTCACGGCAGAAGGATAAAATATAATAATAACAATAGTACCCATTTTATTCAATTTTAAAATGTCATTTAAAACCATAACAAAATATCCGTAATACCAAAACCCAATAATAACCGTAACATATCCGTGATACAATATTCCAAAATTATGACATTGTTTTTATTTCATGGATACATCAAAAACTGTAGAAAAAACAAGTAAATAAATAGATTACTGCCATAAGTCTCATCATTGTCTCCACCTTCAGATCGTCATTCCTAACCTGTGTTGTAATGAGCAGGGAGTTAGAACAACATATGTCTGGTGAATAAAAATCTCGAGCCTTACTATATTAGTACTTAGGTAGTATAATTCAAATAGGAATATGTCTTACATTCCTTACCTACATCATAATCCCTTTTCAAATATGAGCTCAAAGGCTTTTCTCAAACATAAATAAAAAGGCTTTCCAAAAATAGGCCCATAGCTAACTTGCTATCAACCCAATAAACTATATCTATCATCCATAATGTCCGATCAATGTAAGAGATGGTACTCAAGTCATTTAATACCTTTTAATGAGAATTAGGCAGTCTTCGACCATTTAATACCTTATTTAAGCCAGGTATACGTCATTTACTACCTATAATCCCAAGGTGAACTCCTCATTAGTAACTATCTGGCTGATGTTGCATGGAATCTCATTAGCCACTTAATACTTATATTAAAGCAGGCCCTTTCTCGAGATATCCTCAATTGTGCCTAACCCATAACCCCGATCATTTACTACTTTCTACATAGTGAAGCGGCGGGCCCTCACACAACCACTTAATACCTTCAATCTTTCATGAAGGTACTTCGTATTATGACCCTTACCCCACGGTGATGTCTCACATTAGCCCGACTATTCGTAGGTACTGGTAGCCAGATTAGCCGGGCAAATTTACCCTATAGAATTGGGAATAACCTAGCGTCATTGTAGTTACTTATTATAGGTGATGTCTCACATCAGCCCCAAAGTCACATTGTTGATAGCCAGGTTAGCTGGGCAGACTTCCCTGTGCTTTAGACTGACCCCACATCCCTATAACTTAGTCATAATTTATATCACACTCTACATATATTATTGCACACCTCACCGTTTCCATAGTCAAGGCCTTATAAGAAATCTTTCTCATTTCGCCTTTAACATTAATTACCTTCCTAAGGAGGATTTAATAGAAATAGTAACCTATTTAACTACGCAAGTATACGTTACAATTATCGTTAATTACGCTAATATATATGTATAAATATGCGCCTAGTAATTTCTATGCATGTAGAATATATGCCCTAAACTAGCGTTTAAATGTCAACTCTTTAAACTATTATACAAGTCTTATTCCTTATTATCAACAATACCAAAATTTCAATATTCATATCCAAATATTCTGATCAATAGACTTGTGTATATAATAAAATTTTAAACTAAACTTATTATATCAAAATAATGGAGTGTATTGATAATAGAAACTTACAATTTCAGTTTTTACACTCTATTCCACTCCTTTTTCACATAAAGATAAACAAAGGAATTTCTATTTAATTTATGGAATAAGTAGTGTAAACTATGAATAAATTCGTACCTCACACACTATTCCTTAATCAAAATTCTTTAATCAAATTCAAAGAAAAAGAAAAGAAGTGGAATAGAGGGTAAAATTATCAAAACTGCAAATCTACACAATTTCCATTATTTCACATAAATAAATTTGAGATTTCTACTTAGAATTGACATTTTGGATTGAAGGAGTTTTGGGGGTTTATAGTATGATATTTTTGCAAGTCAAAACTCTCTAAGGCATATTCAAACCCAAATTAAGCAAATTAACTACTAAAATAGAAAAACTAAGTTTTCCACTCACACTATGTCCTTAGCTTACCTCCTTTTGGTGTGACATGCCTTTAATAATCTCTATAAGATATCTTCTTTTTGATATATATATATATATATATATATATATATATATAGCAAGGGATTTGTGTATATAAATTAGATTCAGAAAATTAATGAAGAATAGGTTGGGAAAATAAATAGAAAACAAAATAGATATGTAGGATTTCTTACCTGAAACCCTAATAGAATTTTTCTGAATCTTAGAAAAGATGAACTACAAGAGCTTCGCTAGGTCAACCGTGGGTACCAACCGGTCGATCGCCAACGGTCGACCGATCCAAGGGGAGCGGTCGACCTATACGTGCTATCTTGGGAATATTTTATGCCGTTATTTTACTTTATTTAATTCCTTAATTATCTCTTAACCTTAACGTTAATTTGAACATTTGCTTAACCCCCAAGTCTAATTACTATTAATTTTCAAATTTCAAACATAAGAATTATTTAATTATTTGAATTCTATTTAAATTATTTTGAATCCAAAAACTTCAAACGTCCATAACTTTTCCGTTTGAGCATCATTTTCAAAATATTATATCTATATAAATTGATCGGAATTTCGCCACGAACACAATGACATAACTTTTGTGGTTAAATTTTGACTTTACAAAATTTCCATTTTAATCCCTATCTTGTTTAATTTAATTTAATTTATTCAATTTATTTATTTATAGTTGATTTTACAAGGTGTTACAGGTGGGGAGGCTCACTCGAATGCACACCTAATGAAGGTGAGGAGAGGCAATCAACTTCCATGAGACTACATAGGGCTGATTCTATGTGGTTTCAAATTGAAAAAATAAGATAGAAGGAGACTGCAGGGGGGCGATTCTATGCAGTTTCAAATTATATAAATATTTAGGGACTGTGGGTGGCTATTTCATAGTAGTCCAGAATTTAAGCAAATAAATACATAGGGATTGCATATGGTTATTCCTTTGTGGTCCAAGGTTTAACAAATAAATAATTTAAAACTACGTGTGGCTGGTTCATTGCAGCCTAAAGTTTAACTAGAGAAATACTGTGAGGGACCAATTCCATGCAGTATCAAATTAAATCAATGAGTTAGAAGGATGCAGTAGAGGACGGGTTTCACGCAGCATCCAGCTTAGTTTAAAACAAAACTATGGGGTAACTACGTGGGGACAGAGAAGTAGAGGGATTTTACGTAAAGATGAACCTTAGTAGGTACTAGGTACTAAGAAATTCCATAGAAGTAAACTATGATTGTTTTTATATTGATATGGTGAATAGTGAGGAGAAAACCCATTACGTGATTTGCGGCATAGTCTCACTATATGTATGTTATGTTTTCAGGTAAGCTATTATTCACACCAGGCATTATGTCTAAACCATATTTTTATTACTGTTTTTCCCATAAACCCACGGGTGCTCATTTAAGTATGTTGAGTTTGCGGGCTTAAGTAAATACATATGGATTGCATATGGTTGTTTCTTTATGGTCCAAGGTTTAACAAATAAATAATTTAAAACTACGCGTGATTGGTTCATTACAGCCCAAAGTTTAACTAGAGAAATACTTTAAGGGGCCAATTCCATGTAGTATCAAATTAAATAAATGAGTTAGAAGGATGCAGTAGGGGATGGGTTTCACGCAGCATCCGGTTTTGTTTAAAACAAAACTATGGGGTAACAGCGTGGGGACATAGAAGTAGGGGAATTTTATGTAAGGATGCACCTTAGTTGGTACTATATACTAAGAAATTCCATAGAAGTAAACTATGATTGTTTTTATTGTGATATGGTGAATAGTGAGGGGAAAACCCATTACGTGATTTGCGGCATAGTCTCACTATATGTATGTTATGTTTTCAAGTAACACTACAACAAAACAACCATATTACAACCTTTCATTTACAACTAGCAAAAATAGACAGTTGTAATAGATATTTTTTAACAACTATTTTATTTCAGCAGTTGTAATAGGTATTTTGTAACAACTGTTCTATTTCAGCAGTTGTAATAAAGCCACTTTTAACAACTATATTTATATAGCAGTTGTAATATTTATTTATAACAACTGTTTTCAACGGTTGTAACAAATATTGTATTTCTTCAGATAGGGCCTTTCAATATCCCTCGTTTCATTTCTTCGCCCCGCCCAAACGTGAAAAAGAAAACTAAATCGCTCCTTTCCTGAAAAACCCTAAATCATCGTCCAAACGCCAAAAAAATTCGTTTTCATAATAATTTAGTCGTTGATCCAAAAAAAACCCTAAATCATCATCGTCGCCGATCGTAGGCCGCAACTATCGCTCTGTCGCTCGTACTCGCTCGTGCTATCACTCAAAAGGTTTGATCTTTTTCATTCTTTTTTAATCTGTTGATTTTAATTTCATTTTTATGGGTTATTTTTGTTGATTGCATTTGATTATAGTTTGTTTTTGTGTGATTTGCATGTTTTTGTGTGATTGTCAATGATAGACCAGTCGGTGTCTGTTTATTGAGTTTTTTGTATTATCGTCGCCGTTCGATTAGGGTAGGCATGAGTGTGAGGGTGACAGGCCGTGTACTTCTTTGTGTGTGCATGTGATGCAACGTAGGGGTGTGTTATCCCGCCTTTTGGCAAGGCCAGGACACCAAGAAGCCGACTAGAGAACAAGGACAGCACGCCATGGATATCACTGAATTTTGTCCGAGCCCAGAGTGAGCTATAATTGATAGGACACGACAAGAAAGGCCATAGAGATCAGCACCTCAAATTTCAAGTCAATCCGGACTCATACGCTCAAGTTATGATCGAGTCAAATTGGAGGGAAAAAGCCCAGATTTCGTATCCATCATTCTGGGCGATTTCGTATCCATCACCGAAGCCCCAGTTCGAATCCATCATGCTTCGTACCGATCAGCTCCGGATCCATCGAGGTACCCAGGTTCGACTCGATTTTCTTCGTATCCATCGAACTCGTATCGATGGACTTCACACATACCAGCAATTGAAGGACCTCGTACCCTACAGCCAACGTCTACTTTGTATCCATCACTCTGCACTTGCTTCGTATCCATCACTCGATGTTTGCTTCGTATCCATCACTCGATGCTTGCTTCGTATCCATCAGAGGACCTCACTTCGAATCCATGCCTAATGACTTGTTCGTACCCACGAGTCAACTGACCAGGGATGACGTGTCTTCCATCAAAGTAAAACGAGGCGAGATATGTGGAGTCGAAACAGTCAATGCGGCACAAAGACCAGATCGAAACGAAGCGCGCGCGCCACCTCACTTCAAGAGCACGTGCAGCCAGCGAGGCGAACGGATGGAGTCGAAATCATGGATACGAACTAGACAGCCTAAGAGGAATTCCAGTTCGTATCGACCATATCTCGTAATCCACTGATCCAAACACGATGAAATTTTAACTGAAGGTTGCACACATAACAAGGAACATCTCCACCAATTTTGAGCTCAATTGGGAGTAATCTTGATCGATACGAAATGATTTCGTATCGATCACAGATTGGCTTGAAACTCTCTGGAAGTGGTCGAATGGGTCCCCTCACGTGTCAGGCCAAGTCTCCCGGAGTTTGAGCGAAATCCAAGCCTCCTACGCCTATAAATAGAGCCCCAGAATCAACGGAAAAAGGATCTTTTTTTCTCTGAAGCGTCCAGACTCTGCCGGATTGAGATTTGCCTCATACTTTTGCTGTCAATTTCGAATTCTAAACTGTAATCCGCTGTTCATCGCTGTAAACGCTTGTAAGCATTGAAAGAGAATCAATAAAATCATCAAAACTTCATAGTGGACGTAGGCTATACGCCGAACCACTCTAAACTGTTTGTCTGTGCACTTTACATTCCTATTTGTTGGAGTTTTTGTTAGATAATCTCTGTTTTACATTTATAATCTTCATTTTATCTCTTCAAACAACTCCCGAAGAGTGTTGTGCCCATTTTTGGTACAAACACTTTGGTGCTTTCACCGAGAAAACCAGCTTTTTCTCCTGCTCGTTGGATCTGCCGTCGATACCGGATTGCACAAATCCAAGAGGAAGATCCAGATATCCAGTCCGGAATCCTTCCATTCTATTCAGATTTGCTCAGAATCTAGGAAAGGACTCCACCACCGACAATGGTCAGCACAAGAACTGGCGCCACCGCCACAGAGCAAGAAGGCAGAGACAGGCAAAATCCAACACAGCCGCCTTCTTCCAATCAAGACAATGCCACTCAGTCAGACTCAACGGGGCTAGTCACCCGACAGGAGTTTCAAGTATTGCTCCAGGAGCTGACCCAAAGCCGTCAGCAGTTGGCAGACCAGTTACGCGCCAATATCGAGCTGACCAACCAGCTAAACCGCCGGGGGCACAGAAGGTCCAGGAGAGATGATGTCTCCAGAGCGTCTACCGAAAGCTCAGCTTCATCTGATTACCATCGCCAAACTACCCGTCCTCGACTAGAGGGGAATCGCACTCAAGCTGCTGAATATTAGCCTGCCTTAACTGTTGGGCAACTGAGGGTAGGACCATCAACCAGTTTCCAAACCGGTCCCTCAACACGAGGAGGTACTGCCCCACAGTACACCACCGATAACCGCGCCACAACCGCCGCAGCAGAGACAAGGGTCGATACCCGAAATCAATCTGAGCCGATCAATCAACAGCGAGGACATACTCCTGAACCTTATGTCCCGGAAGACGTTGAGCCAAGGAGGCGAGATACGGGTCGTCGACAACGCCCGATCCCTACTCGCGCCATGGAACCCGACCACGCCTTAGCTCATCACGCTCCGAATCCGCCTGTTTTGGATATATCAACCATGATACGTCAAATGATCCGCGAGAGTCAGGGGCTCACTAATGATGACTGGGGGATTTCCCGTAGTCATACCCCTTTCACAGACGAAGTGTTACATGCCGAACCCCCTAGGCGATTCAGAATGCCGACTCTCCCGATGTATGAAGGGAATAGTGACCCCAACCAGCATATTCTGAAGTATGAATGGTCGATGAGCGCTGCAAGGGCCGACGACGCAGTGAAGTGTCGGAGTTTCCCCATCTCTCTGGGAGGAATCGCGACAATGTGGTTTACCCGCCTACCACCTAGATCGATTTCTTCGTTCGATCAATTGGCCAAGAGGTTTGTGGAACAATTCCGGATGCATGTTGCTAGGCCAAAGGACGTCAACACCTTGTCCAGCGTCACTCAAGCTCCTGGAGAAACACTCAGGCGTTACTTGGAGAGGTTCCACGCAGCATGCGTCGAGATCACCAATCCCAACGATAATTCAATCTTAATGGCTCTGACCAAGGGGATTGATCCTGATTCTGAATTCGGAAACTGGCTGGCTGGAAAACCGCCCGCGTCGTTGGACCGTTTTTACTCCAAGGCCGCTCAATTCCTGCGGCAAGAGGATGCAAAACAGTCTAGGAAGCAGGACGATGCGAGGCCCAGCATTGAAGGAATATAGAGCAATGTGGCAGTTAAACAGTCCGGCGAAAGTTCCGGGAAAGTTCAACTGAATATACAAAACAAGCAAACCCAGCAGAGAGGAAACAATGGCCAGAATAAGAAGAGAGATGAGAACCGAGGTCCACGACGTAGAGCTCAGATGTTTGACAGTTATACACCGCTAAACACGTCATTGGAAAACGTATACTTACAGACTTGCAACACTGTACAGTATAAGAAGCCTGCTCCGAAGCCCTCATCGGAGAGACAGATTCAGACAGGGAAATTCTGTAGGTTCCATGAGAGCTATGGACATAATACCAATGAGTGTCGACACTTACAGGACCTCATCGAAAAGCTGATTAGAGAGAGGAAGCTAGATCAGTTTGTACGGGCGCCGCAGCCTGGCGGAGCGGGCCCCTCGAATCAAAATCGTTCACAAAATCAGGAAAGAGAGGATGAACCCGCTTGTGCGGGCGGGAGATTAGTTATCAACACAATAAGTGGTGGCCCCCATCCGGCAGACAGAAGCTGGGGGGAAATGGAGTCGTATGCCAGTTCTATCAGGCATGCGGACTTCGAGTGTTATAGTAATTGCGAGGATGGAACCCCGGCAAAACAACAAAAGATAATGTCCGATGATATCGTGTTCAGGAGCCGAGACGCCGATAAAGTCGAAGCCCCTACTATCGACCCACTAGTCATATCTGCCCAGGTAGGTCCTGCTTGGATGAAGAGGATCCTGGTTGACAGTGGGAGCTCTGTAAACATCTTGCTCAAACGGGCGTACGATCTGATGAAGATGGAGACAAAGGATTTGAAACCATGTTTATCCAGAATCCATGGTTTCAACGGAAGTGCCACGATACCCATCGGAATAACTGAACTCCCAGTCGAGTTAGGCGTTGGAGAACGCCGGAGGGTCCGAATGTTGCAATTTGTTGTGCTAGAAATAGATTCGCCATACAATGCGTTTCTGGGTCGACCAGCTTTAGCCGAGTTCAGGGCGGCGATCGCCCCATGGTGTCTGACTCTGAAATTTCCCACTGATCATGGGATTGGAGTTGTTCAAGGAGATCAGGCCTCGGGAAGGGCCTGTTATGTTGCTG
Source organism: Allium fistulosum (assembly GCA_030737815.1). NCBI lineage: Eukaryota > Viridiplantae > Streptophyta > Magnoliopsida > Asparagales > Amaryllidaceae > Allium > Allium fistulosum. The sequence continues at coordinate 1,361,460,735 of CM060903.1, read as the reverse complement.
AGCTGCGCGGGGCGCAACGTAAAGAAAAGGGGAAGGGCGTAGGGGAATCTCTCTGCGTCCGTTCTATCGATAATTGACAATTGGTGCCTGGGCCTCGGCCCGGGCACCACGACCAATTCCTGAAAGACTTGGACCCCAGAGACAACGAGGATAGAGATGAATCAACGGAGAGTCAAGCCTCTCCAGCCGAACTGACTGTGGACGTCCCGATCAGTGAGGATGATGATTCAAAGATGCTGAAAGTTGGGTCCCAACTAAACAAGCAGACACAGCAGGAGTTGGTCGAATTTCTTCGGGCGAATCTCGACGTCTTCGCCTGGACACACTCTGACATGTGCGGGATCTCGCCGAGCATTGCAAGTCACTCCCTGAATATAGATCCGCGACATGTCCCAGTGAAACAGAAAAGGCGCGGTATGGATCCAGAGAGATCTGCCGCCCTTAAGGAGGAAGTTGATAAACTACAATCGAATGGGTTCATTCGAGATGCCTTGTATCCAGAATGGGTGTCCAACCCTGTACTAGTTCGGAAACCAAACGGGAAGTGGAGAACTTGTGTTGATTACTCTGACCTAAACAAGGCCTGTCCAAAAGATAGCTTCCCACTTCCACGAATCGATCAGCTCGTAGATTCGACGGCCGGACATGAACTACTATCCTTTATGGACGCTTATTCCAGCTACAATCAGATACCCATGCATTTGCCTGATCAGGAACATACCAGCTTCGTGACCGACCTGGGACTCTATTGCTACAAAGTCATGTCGTTTGGTCTAAAGAACGCTGGAGCAACATACCAACGCTTAGTCAACCGAATGTTCGCTGATCAGATTGGGAAGACCATGGAGGTTTACGTGGATGACATGCTGGTGAAGTCCCGATTCTCCACCGATCACGTCAGAGATTTGAATTCAATGTTCAGCATCCTCCGGGAGTACGGGATGAAGCTCAACCCACTCAAATGTCACTTTGGCGTTGCATCCGGAAAATTCCTTGGGTTCATTGTCAACGCTCGAGGAATAGAGGCGAATCCTGAGAAGATCTGGGCTATTATAAATTTGCAAACCCCTAGAACTATAAAGCAAGTCCAGAGTCTTAACGGGAAGGTCGCAGCATTGAGCAGGTTCATTTCAAAGTCCACCGACAAATGCATTCCTTTCTTCGACCTGATTCGGAAGGGCAAACGAAACTTTGAATGGACCACAGAGTGTGAAGGCGCGTTCCGATCATTAGTTCAACATCTCTCCACACCTCCGATCTTGTCAAAACCGGTTGACCACGAGCAATTATATCTCTACTTGGCAGTATCAGAACATGCGATCAGTGCTGCTCTAGTCCGGGAAGAAGACAAAGTGCAAAACCCGGTCTACTATGTTAGTAAGCGACTAACAGGAGCTGAAAGAAATTATCCAAGGCTGGAGAAACTGGCTTATTGTTTGGTCATTGCCTCGAGGAAGCTCTGTCCCTACTTCCAAGCTCATCCGCTTACTGTGTACACCGACCAGCCGTTACGACAGGTCCTTACGCGGCCTGAGACGTCCGGTAGGTTACTCAAGTGGAACATTGAGCTAAGCCAATTCGATATCGCATACGCTCCGCGGAGGGCCATTCAAGGACAAGTCCTGGCTGATTTCATAGCCGAATTCACCGTTCCAGAAGACTTACCCGAAACCAGTGAATCTCCCGAATACATCTGGAAGCTGTATACTGATGGTGCGTCAAATGATCGGTGTTCGGGCGCTGGGGTTGTACTTGAGACCCCCGAGGGCCGATCCATATGTTATGCTCTTAAATTCGACTTTCGTGCAACTAATAATGAAGCCGAATATGAAGCCCTTCTAACCGGTCTAAGGCTTGCCAGAGATTTGAGAATTGTCGCTGTAGAAATTTATTGCGATTCGCAGTTAGTGGTATGCCAGGTGCGAGGAGAATACCAAGCAAGAGACCGAAGACTGGCCGCTTACTTGACACGAGTTCAGGAAATCCTAAACCAGTTTGATTATTATGCCATCTATTATGTGCCTCGGGAACGCAATCAGAAAGCCGATTCACTGGCGAAGTTAGCCAGCACAGGCGAAGCGCAACAAATGGGACTTGTCCCCGTTGAAACTTTGGCCACTCCAAGCATCGATCGGATAGAAGCGAACTCTGTATTTGAAACCGCTCCCGGTAGAGAATCCTGGATGACTCCGTATCGGAATTACATTGAGAATGGGGTGCTACCTGAACCTAGAAATGAGAAGAGACAAATTCAGCGAAAAGCCTCGCGGTTCGTCATCCAAAACGGAGTCATGTACAGGAGAGGTTATTCCGTTCCTCTCCTCAGATGTATCGCCCACGAGGAAATCAAGCGAGTGCTACATGACGTGCACGAAGGAGAGTGCGGCGATCATACCGGCGGGCAAGCTCTCGCTAAAAAGATACTCCGATATGGGTACTACTGGCCGACGGTGAACCGAGATGCGGCAAACTATGCCCGGAAATGCGATAAATGCTAAATACACGCCCGAATTCCGAGAGCTCCGCCAACTGAAATAACCCAAATGGTCAGTCCCTGGCCATTCGCAATGTGGGGCATTGACATCATCGGCGCTTTGCCTTTAGCAAAAGGCGGTGCGAAATACGCCATCGTCGCAGTTGATTACTTCACAAAGTGGGCTGAGGCCGAAGCCCTAGCAACCATTACGACAAAGAAGGTGATAAATTTCGTGGTTCGCAACATCATCTGTCGATTTGGACTCCCGCATACTATCATCACTGATAACGGAACCCAATTCGAGAGCGCAGAATTCAAGGATTTCTGTCAACGGTTTCATATCCGCAAAAAGTTCTCGGCTGTCGCACACCCCCAAGCGAATGGACAGGTTGAAGCTGTCAACAAAGTTATAAAATCGATCCTGAAGAAACGATTAGAGAAGGCTGGGGGCAAGTGGGTCGATGAACTTCCTATGGCATTATGGGCCTATCGAACGACCCACAAAACCGCGACCGGACACACTCCGTTTTCCCTATCTTATGGCTCAGAGGCCGTTATTCCGGTCGAGACAGAAGTGCTCTCTCATCGCGTGACTTATTATGATCCAAAAACAAACGCTATACTCCTAGCCGAGTCTTTGGATCTATTGGATGAAAAACGGGAGGAAGCTGATTTGAGAGCAGCCGCACATCGAAGTCGGGTCGCCCGATTGTACAACACCAGAGTTCGACCTCGAACCTTTGAACTCGGCGACCTCGTGCTCAAGAGAATTTACCCAGTTCCTTCACACATGAAACCGAACTGGGGAGGGCCGTATGTAATTACACGAAAGCTCGGAGATGGTACATTCAAGCTGTCGACTGTTGACGGTCTCGATTTACCGAGGGGTTGGAACAGCGAAAGTCTCCGCCGCTACTACATATGACAGGCTTTATTTATTTCATTCTATTTAGCAATTTGTTTCTGCATTTCGAAATTTGAATTTTGTAATAAGGCAACTGACTTTGCCGCATTTTCTTATTTCAGCAATAAAATGCCACTTCTTCGAGCCAGAGCTGTGATTCATTATGTACGATATACAACATCACGATGCACGAAGAGCTAAATCCCATCACGCAATGGGGCTTATTCAAATGGAGAGTGGCTGTGATACGACCGGCCACTCACTAGGTGAAACCCGAGCTCGGGGACAAGCCATGACACCGATATTAATAGGATTGACACACGACAATCCTACAATTAACTCCGTATTCCCAGAGTGCGAAGCGGAGTATAAACACTTAACTCCATATTCCCGGAGTGCGAAATGGAGTATAAAACATCTAACTCCATATTCCCAGAGTGCGAAATGGAGTATAAAAATCCAACTCCATATTCCCAGAGTGCGAAATGGAGTATAAAAATCTAACTCCATATTCCCAGAGTGCGAAATGGAGTATAAACATCCAACTCCGTATTCCCAGAGTGCGAAGCGGAGTATAAACACTTAACTCCATATTCCCGGAGTGCGAAATGGAGTATAAAACATCTAACTCCATATTCCCAGAGTGCGAAATGGAGTATAAAAATCCAACTCCGTATTCCCAGAGTGCGAAGCGGAGTATAAACACTCAACTCCGTATTCCCAGAGTGCGAAGCGGAGTATAAAACATCTAACTCCATATTCCCAGAGTGCGAAATGGAGTATAAACATTCGACTCCATGTTCCCAGAGTGCGAAGCGGAGTATAAACATTCAACTCCGCATTCCCAGAGTGCGAAGCGGAGTATAAACGGTCAACTCCATGTTCCCAGAGTGCGAACAACCGCTTACAAGATGACGCATATCCCCGGAGTGTGGATGGAACGATTCATAAGAGAACGAGCGTAGTTCGACCACTCGGTCCTCGCTCGATGCCATCGCAAGCTGATCATCACAACTTGACCCCGAAGCTGGGGGCAGAAGCAAATGTTAGTCATTGCCCGAAACTATACGATGTTCAGCTCCGATGCGATTCCCTATCACAACTCGAGTCCGAAAGTTCCATACTTAACAAGTAGAAATGAGCTATTCTTGAAGCAATCAAAAAATGCAAATACACTGGACCAAAGTCCGAACACTGCAATATTCAAGCATAGAAAGGAACGCAAGCTGAAGCTAAAAGACAAAATTTTATTCCAACTAAACTAAAAAACAATGCTTCATACATGAGATCTTTCCTAAAATGTTCCTACTAGCAGGGGCCGAACCCGCATCTAAACACGGCCTACAAAAGGGAAAGGACAGAAAAAATAACAAAAGTCCCTAACTGCCTATGAAAAGGATGTCTAATCCTTCTGCTTCCTCAGCTTCTTCTTCTTCTTTGAGGAACTACTGGAGCCGCCAGTACCCTTTCGCTTGGAGCCTTTCTCCCTAGGCAAGCTCCCCCCGGGTGAAGGCATAATGTCAACGTCCTCGTCTGAGCTGGACTCTATAGGGATGCTTCCCGCGGGAGGAGTGGGAGGAACAGACTCCGCAGCCGGAGGAGGGGCTGGTACATCAGTGTCAGTAAGTGTGCCCTCAGGAGACATAGTCATAAGAGGAATGGGGCACTGTGCTGCCGCTCCGTCATCTACATCACCGCCGTGCGCCGCAGCCGCCATCTCGGCATTGATCTCGGCTAACATCGCCGCTTCCCGCCGTGCCCTGGCCTCGCTAGGAGCCGTAGTAGTTTGGGACAAGGTGTCAGATGTAGCCGTGAATCCACCCAAGCCAAATGGCAAGTCCGCAAAAGGATCACTTTGACGGCCAAGGAGCTCGTTTATCATCTGCTCGTCGAAAGAAAGTGAGCTCCCCTCCGTCACTCCAACTGGTGCCATTGCTGCGACGGAGGTCGCCTCAGAAACGATGGCTCCTGGCGCTTGACCTAATACTTGGGTGGTAAGAGGCGCGGCTGGTGCAACTCCTGTCACTGATCAAAGGAAAAGACATGTCATTAGCAACATTTCAACACGGGTTCTTCAATCCAAATATACTGGGAGTTAGTTCAAAGTACCTTCCTCGGTTTGGCTCGAGGTCGTCTGAACTACTTCAGAAGGATGTTCCTTAATAGGAGATAAGTGCGGTTGATCTGGGTCATACGCCGGGATAGGCTGGGAGTAGATCATTGAAGTTGGCTCAGACTGAGATGACACGACTATCTCAGAACTCGTGACATGGTGTTCTGCACTAGAGCTCTCTCCGACTTCCTGGATCTGAGCACCAAGCCTCACCTTGTCATGGGAAATCATGGAGTCATGGAGAACCTTCTTTTCGTCATCATTAAGGATGCGGTTCTCCAGCTCGAACTCATCAGGGGCTTCATCAGGGTGCCCAGATCTCTCCTCATCAACCAGTAGGTTCCAGGCGTTATAGAGATGTGTGGGGTAATCGTCAAGCCATGTCAAGTCTCGGTGCCTTAGCACATTGGCGTTGTAAGTGACGAGTAGCTCCTCCACCTCGGCCTCAATCCTGGCCTCCGCCTGCCGTACTTTCTCATCAACTCCAGCCTCAGCCTCACGGGCTTGTTGTACAGCCGCTTCCTTCTCCTTTTGGAGTGTCACTGCCTGGTCACAGGCTTCCTGCGCAGAGACGTTAGCTGCGTCTTTTTCCTTAGCCATCTCTGAAAACTTTGACTTCAGCTCATTAAGCTCCTTGAGAGCGGCATCCCTCTCGGCAGTAATGGAAGTGTTCCTGTGACCCATGTCCTCAATTGCGGTGTAATGTTCTTGCTTCATCCTGGCCATGGCAGCGGTCACTTCATCAACTTTCTTTAAAGCCTCCATTTCAGACTTACGAGAAGACTCGGCCTCTGAGTTGAGCGCTTTTATGATTTGGTCGTTGCGACCCAGCTCCTTCTCAAGTTTCTCGATGGTGACGCCCCGCTCAAATGCCACTTTAGATGCCTTCCTCGCGGCCCGTCCCCACTCCCTATACTGGAAAAAGATATCCGCGACATAATCATGGATAGTGGTTTCCGCGGTTGGCGGGATTCTCTTCAGATGCGGGGGGAAGACATACCCATCAAAGCAGATGTCAGGAAATTCCTTCCTCATCTGTGCCAATTTGAGCGCTCCTTCGCTAGACGCCTCGGTCGGGACCGACACAGTAGCCGAAGAGGTGGCTATTTCGGTCCTGCGCGGAGGGTCGGACCTCAAAGCTTGAGAAGGCGGCCTAGACCGTGAAGTTTCGGGAGGACGAGTAACTGCGACCGCAGGAGGTGCAGAGGTCCTGGGGGGAGGAGAACGAGATCGGGATCAGTGAACATGTCCCCTATCTCTGTCAGACTTCTCCTGACCAGAGTGTCCCGTGTCATAATCTCTCTCGCCCTCTCTCCTGCGTGGCTCGTGATAACGGCGCTTACGCAAACTACCAAGCACGGAACCTTTCCCGGACATCGTACCTGAAAAGAAAACCACAAAGAATCAGTAACCGTTTGCGATGTGTTGTTTATGGTTAGGAAAATGTGTTGTGCCGTGAGGAGTGTGTGAATGTGTAACCCCCCGGACCAACCAGAAGTGTCAGTCGCATCGGCAAGCTCAGGCTCGCTAACATCGACAATATGTCGCGGTCCGCCCGACCCAACATCATGTTGCTCCGGCTCAATGTCAGGGATTGGAGGGTCAGCAGGCTCTTCGAGTTGGTCTCCAGCTTGCAGGGAGGCTGCCTCCGTAATCTTAACCCCTGGCGAAGGACGGTGCAAAACCACAGACTTCCGCCTCCCAGACTTAGGCTGTTTCGAAGCCACAGCTTTGCCCTTCCTCTTAGCATCGGACTCTGGGGTTGCATCAGCAGGTCCGACCAACGGTTCTTCGTCAGTATGGGTTTTCTCAGAATCGGGTTCCTCGATTATCACGACCCTGGGCTTCATCTGCTTGACTTTTTTCCTGGAGACGGTCTTTAATGCACCGTCGAGTCTTATGCTCTGCCTCCGACCGATCAGCCCAAGGACTCTGAGATTCCGATCTGTCAATAACAGTTCAATATTCCTTTCTTCGCTAGGAATCTCTTGGAGGACCCGAACTATCTCTTTATAATAGCCACCCTCAGGCCGCTGGATGATAGCTGAAAGAAAAAGAGAAGAAGACGTAAGTTTAATTTCACTCCGAAAATTGCCCTGTCAATTACTTGGGAAAAAAGACGATACTCACGTCTGAATAACCATTTTCTGGCAAACCCCGGAGGACATCAGACATAGAACCACTCCGACTTAAAATAGCTTAGCCTAGTCCACGACCCCACGACAACTTGGCAGTTCCTTACAGACTCCAAGAACGTATAAGATGGGCTGTCAGTCCGACTCTTGAAGTTAAACAAGTATCTTATGTCGGTCATACGGGGAGGACGATGGAGGAACTCCATGAATACAATGAATAAGCTGTTGAGTGAGGCATATCCGTTTGGATGCAATTGAGACGGAGCGATGTCCAGATAAGCCAACACTTCTCTTATATAGTCGTTGAATGGAGGAAGTGTGCCGGCTGCGCACGCATGCCGATTAAAAGCAGTATACCCCTCCGGGGGATTATGTGGCCTATCATCCGGTCCAGGCAACAATACCTCATCCAAAGATAAACCATGCCTTAAGCATATCCTCCCCAGCATGTCTTCGGAGATATTGGATGAGACGGAATCAGGTGGACTGTTAATGAAGGACGCGTTGGGCAACTCGTCCGGAGCTGGGCCAATAGCTTCGGTCTCGATGACCGGAATCTCAATTCCGGGAAGGATAGGGTTCTGAGTTTCTTGCTGCTGCGAACTTGACGGTTCCATCACTAGCTAACTCACGAGAAACCATCATTAGGTGACAAAAAGCCCGTGCATTCCCCAGTGTAAAGTGCATGAATGTGTTGTGTAGTGCGAGTGCTGTGCGTGACTTGAGCAAATTCTGCAGAATCAAAGAAAATGTGCAAGCGACGAGATTCTGGAAGACAGACAAACATGACCGTCATCGCTGACCGTCATGACTGCGCCATCCAGATGATAACGATCGATTCAAGATTAAAGAGTTCGTTGTACTTTTCTGTTAAAAGGCAGTTCCATCGACGAGCTTCGAAAGTCAGTCAAATATGCAATCCTGTAATCAAGTCCAATTATGCAAGGCAGAAGCTCGTCGGAATCGAATATAAGAACGTGCAAAAGTTCGCTAAGTTCGTCAAATTTCAGCATGGAATCGATCGTAGTTCAAGTTCAAATTCATTCGGAGGCGTGATGTCTTTTGTATCGATCCAGTTCGAATCGATACTTTCGTATCGATCAGGTCAACTCGATATCTTTCGTATCGATGTCAGTTCGTATCGACCGGAGGAGGAGATTTCGTATCGATCAGGTAGGCTTACTTCGCATCAGCCAAGGGTTAACGGCTGTGAGACAACCAAGTGCAATAACTTCGCATCGATCTGGGGCTATCGATATGGGACCAATGAGATCTCTTGGTCTTCGTATCGATCGAGAGAGGTAGATTTTCGCATCGATCACGCCGGCCAAGCGCTTACATTGATCATCTCAGTTCAACACAAGCCCCAACCACCTTAGATCGATGTGAACCTCTACATCCCCTTTAACCCATCAATCGATGCGAAATCATGAAATCTGGATCGAGTCGAATCCTCCTGTCTCGGATCGACACGAACTAGTGGTGAAACAATCACTCCAGAACTCTTTCTTCTCCGATTGAAGCGAACGTGGCCATGGCCATCCTCGACCAAGCTCTGGTCCAGATCTGGCCTTGGCACCACCAAAATCGGTAATCGGCAAAGGCACGATGGATCTGAGATCTGAACTTCGTCGCTCAAATTTAGCCGTGATTGCTTATTTACCTGAATCGAATTGGAGTTTGGGGAAATAATAAGATGATGTTTGATCGATTCGAAGATTGGAGTAATTCTTCTCTCCTGCTTGTCTATGAATCGATACGAGAAGGCAGAAGACAACAGTAAAAGTAAAAGGTAAAAAAGTGAAAAATGGCAAAGTCCCAGATATTTATATGAAGCCTAGGACGGAACCGAGTCGATTCGACTCCCAGTCAATCTGACCGGTCGCAACCAGTCAAGCAGCGCATCGATGCGAGCATTCGTATCGAGCCCACTAACCTTTATCGGTTCGAAGCGCACAGGGAGGCCACGTGAATACGATGGGTAGATGCACGCGCTCTCCTCGCATCCATCAAGCTGTACATTCATGAAGGCGAAATGTTCACCGGAAACCGTCGTTTCGAAACATCCAATGTATGAGCCACCGATTCGAAACAGAGCAGACCTGTTAATACGAGCGTCCATTTCGTATCCATCAGAATCTATCGATGTGAACATCCATTTCGTATCCCTCAGTATCTATCGATGCGAACATCCATTTCGTATCCACCAGATATCACCAATTCGAATCAGGATTCACCGCGGTTTGTGACCATCGATACGAATGATTGTTTTCGTATCCATCAGGTCAACCCACATCGATACGAAAGAAGGCTTTTCGACTTTGAGCATCGATTCATAAGAGGACCGATACGAGAGAATGGCTAAGGGGTACGACTTTCAAAATTATCCAAAGAAGATATACAACTTTTCAAAGCACGTCATGTTTTCACAAGACGTACTTTGGGGGGCAAATGTTATCCCGCCTTTTGGCAAGGCCAGGACACCAAGAAGCCGACTAGAGAACAAGGACAGCACGCCATGGATATCACTGAATTTTGTCCGAGCCCAGAGTGAGCTATAATTGATAGGACACGACAAGAAAGGCCATAGAGATCAGCACCTCAAATTTCAAGTCAATCCGGACTCATACGCTCAAGTTATGATCGAGTCAAATTGGAGGGAAAAAGCCCAGATTTCGTATCCATCATTCTGGGCGATTTCGTATCCATCACCGAAGCCCCAGTTCGAATCCATCATGCTTCGTACCGATCAGCTCCGGATCCATCGAGGTACCCAGGTTCGACTCGATTTTCTTCGTATCCATCGAACTCGTATCGATGGACTTCACACATACCAGCAATTGAAGGACCTCGTACCCTACAGCCAACGTCTACTTCGTATCCATCACTCTGCACTTGCTTCGTATCCATCACTCGATGTTTGCTTCGTATCCATCACTCGATGCTTGCTTCGTATCCATCAGAGGACCTCACTTCGAATCCATGCCTAATGACTTGTTCGTACCCACGAGTCAACTGACCAGGGATGACATGTCTTCCATCAAAGTAAAACGAGGCGAGATATGTGGAGTCGAAACAGTCAATGCGGCACAAAGACCGGATCGAAACGAAGCGCGCGCGCCACCTCACTTCAAGAGCACGTGCAGCCAGCGAGGCGAACGGATGGAGTCGAAATCATGGATACGAACCAGACAGCCTAAGAGGAATTCCAGTTCGTATCGACCATATCTCGTAATCCACTGATCCAAACACGATGAAATTTTAACTGAAGGTTGCACACATAACAAGGAACATCTCCACCAATTTTGAGCTCAATTGGGAGTAATCTTGATCGATACGAAATGATTTCGTATCGATCACAGATTGGCTTGAAACTCTCTGGAAGTGGTCGAATGGGTCCCCTCACGTGTCAGGCCAAGTCTCCCGGAGTTTGAGCGAAATCCAAGCCTCCTACGCCTATAAATAGAGCCCCAGAATCAACGGAAAAAGGATCTTTTTTTCTCTGAAGCGTCCAGACTCTGCCGGATTGAGATTTGCCTCATACTTTTGCTGTCAATTTCGAATTCTAAACTGTAATCCGCTGTTCATCGCTGTAAACGCTTGTAAGCATTGAAAGAGAATCAATAAAATCATCAAAACTTCATAGTGGACGTAGGCTATACGCCGAACCACTCTAAACTGTTTGTCTGTGCACTTTACATTCCTATTTGTCGGAGTTTTTGTTAGATAATCTCTGTTTTACATTTATAATCTTCATTTTATCTCTTCAAACAACTCCCGAAGAGTGTTGTGCCCATTTTTGGTACAAACAGGGTGTTTGCCTTGAATCGTATGTGCATTTCCTTTGGTACTTGCCTGCATTCTTGAATATGTGTGGGTTAGTCTGTATGTGTAAATTTAAGCTGCTATTCATTACTTGAGAATATAACTTGCTGATGCTATGTTTAAGAACTTCACCTCTGTTACTTTTTTCTTACTTGTATACCTGATCCTTTAAATGGCTTACCTTATATATACACTCATGTTTTCTTTGTTTTAGTCTTATTATACTAAATTATTAGCTGATGTAAACTACTATAATCTTATTTTACATTTAATCTTGTGTTATATTTAGACTTATCTGGAGCTGTTTGGTTTTAACGAGAGCATGTTGTTTACTGAAATCAAAGTTTTCTTTTTCCTTGTATATATTCGATTAGCCTTCTGACCTTTATCATATCATAGAATTTTATTTATATGAATGTGTGTGTGTATGTATATACATAGATGTGTGCATTTTTGTGCTTACACCTACTGCCGTGAACTTTTATATATGTACATATCATCCACTTTCAAGTAATGTTAATAAGTCTAGTCTCTGCTCACCGATCTCCTCCTTTCTGAACGAAACCACTCCTTGCCATTCATATCATCAGTAAAAAGATAACTACTCCAGAAGCAGTAGTTACCAGCACCATCACTGTTCTTTCAGTTCCTCTCGGATACCAAAACAGTAAAACCCCAAATATACGCTATCTATAATTTTTTAGTTTTCATGTTGGTATGGTTCTCATCGGTTGTGCCATTAACAAATAACTTGTAACCAGAATAAACTGATAGTGGCAAAGCCAAGCCAGGAACACAACCTATATGCCGAATGATGGTATTTGAATTTTGAACGCAACTTATATGCCGAATATACGCATAAGTAGGGCTGCTTATTGAATCATCATGTGCATGGGCTTCTTATAATTTTATGTTGTTTATTAATTCCTTGTGTATATATAATCCAGAAATGAGTTAGATTGCCCTCTTCCATTAGGATGAAGGCAATAATCATTACTACTGGATGAGCCTGTACGTAGATGATTGTAATCAGAAATACCTTTGACCGATAATAATGAAATAAAAATATTGGATGGTACATTGAAGACAAGGTCATCTAGGTCACCTGAGTAAAGGTTCAGTTCATGTTCGAACTGAATAGCCCAGACAAAAATGAGGACTGTTGCTGTGGGTGCGATGATCTGAGCTGCAATGCCTAAATGAGTTGCAGTGAGGATAGATATGTGTGTCACTGTCCCAGCCGTTAAAGTGAAATGGTGATTTTTGGCTAATAACTGACATACCAGAAAGTGGAAGAGTGAGAAGGCCAAAACTTTAAGTTTCTGGAATGTTCTGGAAGAGTAACCATGTATAACATGTCTGCCCATTCTAACTTTTTCTTCTTCCGAGCTCATGAAAGCTTGGCCGTAGCCTTCAAAACTGCCTGGTTCTTGGGCATACGCTTTCTTTTCCTTTAATGAAAGCTCAAAAAACTTCATGATATCTTCCTTCAAATTCTTCATTAAATCTAATGGAATGCCATGGTTTATTAACTGAACAGAGGAATATTTCAGTATTGGCCTTACTGATATAGAATATAAATGATAATTGCAATTGTGCTAACCTGGAAGAAACCCCACTGCTCACAAGCTAACTCAAGCTTAGAGGATTCATCTTTGAAGAATGGAGAACCCTGAAGGCGATTGAAATCAATGATAGGGAGGTCAACATGCATATCTACGCCGGTGCTTTCAGTTTCAAATTCTTGTCTAATAAATCTGTTAGGAAGTTCACTTGACATATCATGACTGGCAGCCAGTTAAAGGTTAGATACTGGGTGTGAACTTAGATTTGGTCAGGATACCAGTTACCAGTTAAAGGTTTACACTTACTAGTTACCAGTTACCAGTTAAAGGTTATCACTTGACATTCCAGTAGGCCAGGATACATGTTACCAGTTAAAGGTTTACACTTACTAGTGCAATATTTGGCTAAGTTAGATACTGGGTGTGAACTTAGATTTGGTCTTCTATTGAATCTTGATATATTTTAGGAAACTCGAGCTTAAGAGAAGAAAAGGTCCTTTGTTAGGTATATGCCTATATTTATTTGGTAGCGATAACTCCTCCTCGGTTTCAACATTCTAAGCTAACTCAAATGAAAATATATTTTAGAAAGAAATGAATTTAAATCATCAAAGTCAAGTTTTACATGGAGCTTTTAAAGGGAGGGACTATTTAAAACTTACTAGTTTCTTTTAAAGGGAGGGAATATATAAAACCCCACTCCTTCTTACTACAACAAAACTGTTGAAAAGAACAAATAAAAGGTATTTAATATAACAAATAAAAAAAGGTATTTAATTTCCCGCACTGTAATGTGTTTCACTCCATGTTCACATTTATAAGAAGCAGTAGTAGGCAGTAGCTATCTTATCAACGTCACAGATACCACAACCTATAAATTTGCCTCCACCAGCTGGCATTTCATCGATCAAAGATAGGAAAGTGCCAGCTTAGGGTTTAATAATGTCGATTCTGACTTGACAAAATCAACATCAATGCTTTTATATAGGTTGACCATACAGCCCAAAACAGAGATGGGCTCTTGAAAGTAAACACCTGATAACGGAGACTTTGAGTTCAGGCACCTTTTGAGTAAATCTAGAAGCTAAATATATGGAAAAAGCAAAAAAAAAAAGGATTCATTATATAAAAAGATTCATTACATGCTAGTTGCAAACAAATGAGTTGGTGGTTGAAATGCAATACCATATGTTTGGCAGTAAGTTATGTTTGATTAAATTCTTGATTTGTTTTTCTTGGATGGATTCTTGTGGCTGGAACTTTTATTTTGTGTGGTATCTTCCTTTTTCTACAGAAGTAAACTCATTTGATCACTTACACTGCATTAAAATCAACGGAACATCAACCTATCATTTTACAATGTCTATGCACTAAAATCAGTTCTACATCTCAGTTACTTGCACTGCATTATCTATGTATTTGCAGTTGATTACACGGTGAGAAGGCAAGATTAGATATATGGGTCATAGTAACTTACATATTTGGAGCATTTGCAAGTGGCATAACCAATATCTAACCAAGGTTTGTTATTTCCATTACAGTGAAATTTTCATAATTAATAATGGTATATTCAAATATAGTGAATCTATCTTGTATTGCTATAGTCAGTATCAATGTGTCATGCACTTCTTAACTCAGTTGACTTAAAACCATAATATTGAATAACTTGCCAAACAACCTACAGACTGTAGGTTTAAACACAGGACTGCAATATTAAAAGTTGACTTAGACTTGGCCTTTAAATATACATAACTGACAACAAATATACTAGTAAGGAATGGAGGTGTTATTAGTTCACTTCTCATGTTCTGTTTCTTCAATGTACAGTTCTGTTTATTAGTTCACTTACAGTATTTTACATAAAAGATGTATTTTACATCAGTTCTGTTTCTTCCATGTACAACGGACATCATCAAAGGGTGCCAACAGTTACGGTTTCGCCCTCGAGTACATCGAAAAGGGCACGTGTTCCTAACAGCCGCAATCAGAATGTATCATGTTTAGTTGAGGGATGTACAGCTGATCTTAGCAATTGTAGGGAGTATCATAAGAGGCATAAAGTTTGTGAAGTTCATTCTAAAACTCCTATAGTATATGTTAATGGTCAAGAACAAAGGTTTTGCCAGCAATGCAGCAGGTATATCTCTTATTTCTTTCATTATATTTTGTCTATAATGTTTGTCTTCAATGATAATCATTAATGAAAATCATTACCTGGGTATGTTGATGATTGAACTGGGTGTATATATACGACTTTAGAGGAATCTACATACACAATAGACATTCTAAATGCAGTAGATAGATCAGATTAGGTGCCTATGTGGATGTGGAGTTAATAGAACTGACGTTGAACAATTATATCGACTTAGATTCTTTGGGTTCATTTAAGATTATAAGTGGCAATTTTTATTTTCATACCAATTCCATTTAGGGAACATGTGGTGTAGAACATGTGGTGTAGTTGTGTAAACAAAAGTTTTTTCTTCTTCTAAGCAATCATGTACTACCGTTCTACTGGAGTAAATCACAACCGTTCATACTCCAATAGAAATGGACATACATGATTATCTGCTTCTCCGTAGACTAGGTGAACCGAACCTATCATATGGGTGGAAGGGTTTGAGTATGAATCATGATCGGCTTTAAATTTGGACTACGATGATGATTATGTTTTTTTTGTACTGATTATTTGGTTTTCACTTTGCCTCATCATATGAAACATATATAATTTGTTTATGCGTCTCCTATTTGCATTTGAATCTGGTAAAACATTGTCCAGTTTTACCTAGTAACTACCATCCAACTTTTTTATGATCTACCGGTGATAATAAATGTGGGCCAAAACATTAAGTTCTTTTGTTGTTTCTTTGGTCTCTTCTTTTATTGCTTGCCATTTTATTTTGAATGTTGCTTCTAGCTGTTTCACCTTTAATTATCATCCTTAGCTTCAAACATATACTTAAACTTTTTGAGAAACAAAAGCATTCACCTTGTACTGATGACCCATTTGATAGAGAAGAATCTTTTCTTTCTGCACTAACTTAAAAGCAACAAGTTATTACTGCCTTTTTTTTGGTGATCTATGCACTTTGTTTGCATTTAAAACGTTAGATTTCTTCTTTAGACGACTTCAATTCTTGTACGTACCCATCATTATTTTTGCACTTAAAATAGGCATAGAATTGGACCTATTTTAATTTTTAGCTTGAATGCTAGAGTTATTCTTTTGTAAGGAATTATACTTAAACTAAAGAGCAATGTTAAACACATTTAAATTCTCACTACAAATTACTCATTATTCAAACACTAGAATTTTTGCTAGTTGTACTCTTAATGACTTTACACTCCACAATACCCAAAGCGGTCTACCATAGAATAACGAACAATCTTCAAGGCCTGTTTGGATAGCATTTGAAAAGTAACTTGTGTATTTTACATCAGTTCTGTTTCTTCCATATACAGTTCTGTTATGTTTATTAGTTCAATTCTGTGTTGGTTCAGTTCTATTTTGGTTTGGTAATGCAAGTTCACAGTTTCATTTCAGTTTATTGGTATACGTGACTTTGTATGTTTAGTTCAGTTTATTAGTTCACTTCTCATTTCAGTTTATTTAGCACAATTTTATTAGTTCAGTTTATTAGTTCACTTCTCATTTCAGTTTATTTAGCACAATTTTATTAGTTCACTTCTCATTTCAGTTTATTGGTATACGTGACTCTTCTTACTGACTGCTACCGCCATGGCGATCCTAACACTGGAAAGAGAAACTATACTTACATGGATGCTGTTTATGCATCATATGTTTGTACTATTAGACTCAACTGGATTTTTAAGCACTCAACTAGATTGCACTCAACTGGATTCTTAAGCTATTCCATATAGGCCTACTTCATATGTCTGTACTCATGGACAAGAGGTCGGGAAGATTGTTGCTTAGCACGGGGAATTTATCTCTTTTAATTAGTACGTATCTATATTTATATTGACGTATGTTATGGATTTAGTTATGTATTGTAATAAAATTATGAATTTAAAAATGGTGTAAAATTGAATTGTTTTAGCTTTTATTAAATGTGAATGGTTCATGTTGTTTCAAGTAATGTTAACGATTGTAGTTATTATTAGTGAAATATCGGTTTTAATTATAATTTTGTGAAATTTATGGTTAATGGCAGTTGTTGGAAGATGAATTGCAATTGTTGGTAGCAGTTGTAAAAAGATTTATTGCAACTGTCAATAATAGTTGTAAATGAATCTATTACAAATGCCAAAAGCAGTTGCAAAAGTGATTATTGCAACTGCTATTAGCAGTTGCAAAAGAGACCTATTACAACTGTCAATGCAACAGTTACGATAGACTTTACCACAACTGTCAAAAGCAGTTGTAAAAAGCTTTTTTACAACTGCTCTTGCAACTGTCGGCAGCAGTTGTAAAAATCTTCAACTCTATTACAACTTCGGATATTAAGACTGGCGGTCGTCCGTTGTAATAGACCTATTACAACTATTTTTGGCAGTTGCGAAAAGGTATTTTTGTTGTAGTGTAAGCTATTATTGACACCAGGCATTATGTCTAAACCATATTTTTATTGCTGTTTTCCCCATAAACTCACGGGTGCTCATTTAAGTATGTTGAGTTTGCGGGCTTAAGTTGGTTTATTTTAGGCATCGTAGTACTCTGATCGAAGATGGAGCATGAGGCGACTCAGATCGAAGAAGGAGCATGAGGCTTTATTTGCTAATAAAATATATTATTTCTATTGTTTTATGAGATCATACCGATCAGTACAATGTTATATTCTATTGTTATTTAACCCTACGTGGGTACGATTATTAGGTTAATATGAAAAACTATGTATGTAATGAATTTTTGAGAGATGCAATATGTAATAAAAATATCTAATTACTCAGTTTACTTAAATTGTTTATGAATATATAGAACTCATTTATGTCGCTTGAAAAAAATTCGAGTAATGACTATAGCATCACCAACGTTCATTTTTGGATCTCAGAGTGGGAGATGCTATAGGATACGTCCACTTGTATGGGCAACCTAGCTTCATATCCATAAGCTAAAGAGAAGACAGTGTGTCCCATTGAGGTTCTCCTCGTAGTCTTGTACGACCAAAGCACGAATGGTAGGTCTTTGGCCTAGTTCCCTTTGGCTTTGGTGATGCCCATTTTCAAGATTGATTTGATAGTTTAATTGACCGTCTCTTCCAACCCATTTGCTTGAGGGCAAACAATGGATTAAAAGCATTTATCGATTTTGTTCCTTTCACAAATTCGGAGGAACTGATCACTCTTAAATTGGATATCATTGTCAATAATGATATTCTTTGGTAGTCTAAAGCGGTATACAATGTTTTTTATGATAAAGTTAAGGCTTTTGGGAGTTGGGTGATCTGGTAAAGGGTTCTACTTCGACCTACTTAATGAAGTAATTGATGACCACTATGGCATGGTTATAACCCCCCTTCACATTTGTGAGCTTTTCAATAAGGTCGACCCCCAAGTGTTGAACGACTCTAAGAAGGCCATAGGGGTTAACTGTAGGTTGTGGAATTATGGATCTTAAGGCTAATTAAAACTAGAGATGGGTGAATAATGTTTTCTAACTTATTTAAATCTTTTTAAATTTCTTTCAAGTGAAATATCAAATCATTGATTAACAATATATAATTATATTATCAAACAGTCACGGATGCAATCTTAGGTAAAAATAAAAGCAGTAAAGCAAAATAAAAGTTAGGGAGATGACACCAGAGATTCTATACTGGTTCAAATTTCTCCTACATCCAGTCCCGTACAATTGCTTGTACATATTTCTTTTCAAATGCCAATCTTTAACTGGGCAGAAAGAAATTCCGAATATAATCTCGATTTCGAGACTATGTGAAACCCTCCCGAATTTCTGAGCTCATGGTAGACTCTCTTGATTGGACTGGGCTCCAAGCACACCTACTAGATTTTTAGGATACTAAGCACACCCAATTGATTTGAACGGGCTACAAGCACACCTAAAGCAAATACAAATAGAGTTGATAGCCTTTCCAAAAATAATTTCTTGAATTTTGGATACTATGGATTGTAACGATCCCGAATTTTAATTAAATTTAAATTGATAATTAATCTAATTTTTGAACTAAAATTGTAATATTAATTTGTAAATTGATGCGAGTTTCCCTGAGTGCAAATAAATTCTATGTTAAATCATTTAAAATATAAATATTGTATGAATATTGTATATATGTGAATATATATGTATTTGGGCATATACGAGTAAATTTGAAATTATATATATATATATATATTTGATTCGAATTTAAATCTCAATAAATGGTTTAAAAATGAAAATATATAAGTAGAATAAAATACAAACAAATTGTACTTACAGAATAAAGTATAAAAATATATATATGTAAGAATACAAGACAATGAATATTTAAGTTAGATATACACTCATGTATATAAAATATAAAGTGGACAAATTAGTTAAATTATAACAACATAATAATTATATAAATTCATTTAAATTACAAAGTAAAGACAAAATAGAAGATAAAATATATTCAACTATAAGTAGAACATAGAGATAAATTAGATAAGTTCAAACCACACGTTAACAAACTTTGAAAAAAAACATAAAGTAAACAAATTTGCTAAAATCTAATAAGTATGTAAAGAAACAAATAGATAAGTATAAGCCTAGAGACAAGTAAACAAGAAAGAAAAGTCAATATGTATTGGCCGAAGCAAACAAAGTCAGGTTGTACAAGAAAGAAGTGCATTCAAGTATAAAACAAAAGAAGAGATAAGTATGAACAAATATATATTCATTTGTACAGCTGAAATGAAAGGAAGAAAAAATATAAACAAATTTGTACAACATAATAAATGCTAGCACAACATTGGTCAACTCGAAAATGTCTTCAGCCCCAAAGCAAAGAAAAAACCACCGATTATTGTACAACAAAGTATTATATCACTTGTACAAACAATGTCACTCAATACAAGAAGATGATATTTCTGTATACTTCATCTTCATATAAACATCAACTTCATCTCAGTCTCGTATATTCAAAATTGAGAAAATCTGAAGTGATGACCATTTCAAAACTTAAACACCTCATTTCAGCTGAAACATCAATACCCTGCAACACTTCCTCTCCTATAAACATTTACAAACCTGTAATCATCTCCTCTAAAACACAAACAAATTAAATCAAGACAAATCAGAGGATGGAAGAAGGATTTAGCTTGCCAGTTTACAACTTGTTTCAACATAAAAGAAAAGCTTTCAACTTGCAAATTTTCAAGCTCTGTTCACTTCTGGAAATCCAAGTGAGTAAATATACTTTCTTGAAACTTAAATCTTGATAATTAGTTTATGAAAAATCTTATGTCTGCTATATATTATAAACAAGTTGTTCTGTGATGTTGCTGTTTACTGGAAGCTCTGCTATGTGATGTTCTTCAATATTTCAAGTTCCTGAGCAAAGAAAACAGAGGAAATTTTAATATTTCTTCATATAAATATTTTAAACTTAGGAATTTAAACTAGATGAATTTGTTTAAACTAAAATCACAGCCTAGAACTTGTTTAAAGCTTGATAGTGGAATATGGACTCTGTAAACTTAGTTTTACAGTAAAAAGAAAATCAAATGTTAAATTCAAATATTTTAATTTGTTAATTTGATTATACATCTGGAATAAACATACAAAAGTAAGATTTTTGAAACAAAGATGATGATTTTTAGTTAAGTATTCTAGGTGCTGTTCATTTTTGAACCAAAAATGTTTTTTTTATAAATTTCTGATGATTCAACAAATCTTAAATGCCGAAATTTGTTGTATAGCTAGCTTGATGATTTTCGAATCCAGAAAAAATGTGAAAAAAAATTTCGATTGCAAGAATTAATGGGACGAGATGAATTCAGGGTTTGAGAGTATGTTTTGGTCGTGGTGATTGATGAGGCTTTCTTGTCGTCATCGGCACATCGAGGTGGACCAGACCGGGTGGAAACGAGACGTGGTTGAGTGTCAAAGCTTTGGACGCGGCGGCGAGTTCACCAGTGGTCGGAGGCGATGATACACGGTGGGTTTTTGGATAAGATTTGGTTCAGGTGGTCGTTCGTATTGCTCGAATTATCAAATTCGATTTTCAGGTGAGATTCGTCGAACTGGGTGGTTGAGCTCGTCGATGAGGTCGAGAGTGACTAGTGGGTGGTTGCGATGTTGGTCGAAGAACGTTCCGATGATCGTGCACGTACACCGTGTATGTGTGTATCAGATGCTGTTCGAAGTTTTGGGGAAGAAGGCGAATGCCTCAGGTTTGAATGCGTGAGAACAAGGAGCAGACTCGAAGTAGTTGGAATTGTGGATAGGGCTTCGGGTTTGTCTCGGGGAATTTGAGATATGGCTTGGGTATAAATGATTATACAGGTTTACACAAAACCTGTCCCTGTTTTTGTAAACTTAAACTAAATTTTAAGGTTTTAAGCAAGGTTTGAACTAGACTTTAAATTATAGTTTGAATATAACTTCAAGTTAGTCTGAAAACTTAGTTGTGAATAAAGTTTTTAATTTAAGTTGTTTTCTACCTTAAAGTGTTTTAAATCTTATATAACCTTTGTTTTAAAAGTTTAAGTAAACTTAATATTTTAATTAAGTGGAAAATTAAGAAGTAAAATGTGTTTTAGAGGATAGTTAATGGATTTAAGTTAATGGATAATTAACCAAGGTGATTTATTAAGGAAATTAATTAAAGGTTAATTAAATAAATGAAAGTAATTAAGGATAATCCATGTGTTAAATAATAATTGATTGTAAAGGTTTAAAATAAACTTGAATATAATTATGTAGTTAATGAGTTATTTTAATTTGAAACTCGATTACTTAATTAAAGATTAATTAAGTATAATTACTTAATGGAGGATTATTACTTAATGTAATTAAGGTATAATTACTTGGTGAAATTTTTAAGGATAATTAATTAAGGGTAAGTTAATTAATGTAATTAATTAAACGTTAATTAATTTATGTGGTTAATTAAGGGATAATTAGCTAATATAAGTAATTGAGGATAATTACTTAAGATGGATAATTAAGGATGATTGATTAATTTCATTAATTAATAATCAGTGATAATTAATTAAGGAATAATTAATTAAAGTAATTAATTAAAGATAATTAATTAAAGTAATTAATTAAAGATAATTAATTAAATGGTGAATTAAATAATTAAAGGTTAATTATTTAATAATTAAAGGTTGATAAATTATAATTAAAGGTTAATTAATCTATTATTAATGGTTAATTAATAAATGATTAAAGAATAATTAATCCAAATGATTAGTAATTTATTAATATTAATTAACCAGGATTAGTAATTCATAAGTAATTAATCTGATTTGAATTAATCAGGCAATTAACTGATCTTACTTATGAATGTTTGGATTCTATTGGATGATTTAATCGGTTGATATCCCTGATATGTGATGCCGTGTGATATATTCTGATTTGTGTGTGATCTGTACTGTAGTTCATTTATCTTGGATGAATGTAATTTATTATCTGTTATATATATATATATATATATCTGTGATCTGTGATCTGTGAATGAAAGATAAGCGTTATAGTTTATACCGCTTATCAAATATATTGTTGTATTTAATCTGTAATGATTGAATGATGTTGCACTATTGTGTGAAACCCCTGGACTACACTTTTACACACACAAATATGGAATTCACATGGAAATCGGTTAAGTCACAAATGATTTAAATTTGATGTTTTTGAAATTGAAATTTTAATTCCAATTGATTTTGAAATTGGAAATTTGGGGTTTAATATGAAAAGCTTTTGAAAGGTGTTTTAAAGATATTTTGGATATCTTGAAATCTAAAAAATTTGATTTCAATTTGAATTCAAGTTTGAAATTGAATCCTATGATTTGAAACTAGGTATTAAAGATGTTGTACAAGTTATATATGGGTTAAACCATTTTAAAGGTATTGATTTGGGAATTCTAATTTTTTTTTTGTTTAAAAGATTAAAAGTGTGGAAATTGTTTAAACCATTGAAGGTTTTTGAAATGAATCTTTTTGTTTAGAAGATTGGAAAGGGTAATTTGTTTTAACCATTTGAATAAATATTTTTGTTTAAAAGATTGGAAATGGTAATTTGGTTTAACCATTCGAATGAAAAGTTTTAGGTAATAAGTTGTGACTTAATTGAAATCCCAATATCCATATGTTTTTAATATCGCGCTCATTATTCGGTTTAGCCGGGAGAGGACCTTTGTGTCACATAACCCATTCCGAATAATGATACGTCGTATATGGATGGCATTTGAAGACCGGTGGTGAAGACCGGGTATTTGCGAGAACGATAGGATGACCTATCGATTGTCTCTGCACTGAGTCGCGCCGGTATAGAGATTTTCTAAGTGATGGGAAATCCGATCGGGATTATGAATACCCGGATTGCAAGGACTTCTTTGGAAGTGCCTTCGGTTCCGTTCGATCCCGGAACGGACTTGTATGGATGTGTGTATGACATTACACTTTGAGATGTAAAGCTGATTTCTATCAAATACATTTCTGTTGGTGGCGGAGAATTTATTCTCTTAGCTTAACACCCTTCTCTGAGACGTACGAGCTCAGAGGTTATGTAGTTGATGGTTACTAGTGATACATTCCCAATTTGGTAATGTGGCATACGAAGTGATGTTGTTCATTTGTTGATCAAAGCGTGGCTTTGTGAAAAAGCGTAAATTTGTGGACGAGACTTCGTCGAGCCTCACAACCCGGTAATGGTCGAAACATGAATGTTGCGGCAAGGTTTTTTAGGGGTAGCGCCCCTAGGGTATGTCATTTCCTTCTGGAAAGAGGTGATATCATGGTATGGAGCCCAGATATTTTACCTATGTTGATGCTGCAAATTTATTATACTTTGTGGTTGTTGCTTTGCGATTGAGGATCCTCGGATAAAGGTCGGTAACGACCGGGGGATGGCATACTTGTGTGTTAGTTACCTAGTTACAGCTATACAGCGTGAGGTAGCGTCAGTGTGTTAGTTACCTAGTTACAGCTGTACAGCGTGAGGTAGCGTCGGCCTTGTGTTTGCAGAGATCCGGTTAGGTTCTCGGGGCGTCTTTCCAAAGGCGTTTCCATTTCGGTGTAAGGAAGTTCCTTTGCCTGACCATTTGTTGGAAAATCCAAAGAAACAATACGAACCTAGTACGGTTTTAGTTGTAGAACCTGCCATTTACTTATGGTGGTCACCACTGTTTAGATGGTAGCTATAGTAGGCATACAATAATGGTTGTATGCTGGCTAAGATTGATATTATATTTTCGAAATGTTTTCCACTATGCACTAATAATAATAATCCAATGATTTTGCGTAGTAAGCATGTTTGACTATCATAAGAAGTAATCTCCTCCAAGTCTGCGATTGCATTGTGTGTGTGGCGGGAGGTCTTATGGTAGTTTCATTTTCCAAAAGCATTGCGGGTTTCAATGTTTAAAATTCTTTTGTTGTCTGTTTAAAGATAAACTGTTTTGTTTGCTCACACCAGTCCCATGACTGACCTGGAGTTTATTGTTCCCTTCCTAAACTCTGGGTGCCCATAATTTTCCACACGGGCAGTCTAGAGTTGGGTTTCTCAGATATTCAGGTTGAGTAGATTATCTGGAGCTAGTTCAGTTCTTGGAGTTCACGACTGACGTTGCTTATCTTGATGCAACGTTGATGGTGGTTCGAGATTGATGTTGGAGTAGTTGGAGTTATTCTCTTTTGTAGATCATTTGGAGATCTATTCCATTTGTTGTTATTTCCACTGTATCATTATTTATCTCTGATATTGTTGTATCATATTGATATTATTGTTGTATATCATTCTGGATATTGTATCCGTTGGAGTTGTATATGATATCATCTATTTCTTTCTTCCGCTGTGTTGTTATACTTAATGGTGCTATAAGCTCCGGTGAACCAGATTCGGCGTTTGAATCTACGGCATTCGAGTACAAGTGAAGTACGGGTGCCGATTTTCGAAGGCCGATTTCAGGGTCATTACATGGATCATATAACCTCTTGGATAGCACTTTGATCTTTGAATTGAGAGAGAGATGTTTCCAAAACAGTAAGAAAGTAGCATTGAATTAATATAATGAAGTATGAGTTGATTCTAAGTGATGTTGAAGAGAATAAAGTATATTTTCAATGCAGTTTTTAAGAGAGTAAGAGGATTAAAGAAAGTAAATAAAATATGAACTTTAAAATTTATTTGAACTCCTCTTTATATAGTAAATCAACAAATGTGTCCGTTTATGAAGAGTTACAATGGATAGACACTTCCATTCAAAATTTGAAAAACCACTTGGAAGTCGACATATCATCTGCCTATATGTCGACATATGTATGTACATTTTGAGAACTTGTTCCTTAAAATGTTTTTAAAATTCTATACATTATAAAATAATTTGATATTTTGTAAAATAGTTTGAACATAGTTTATAAACATTTTGAACTTTGAAAACTTTTACAAAATATTTTGAAATATATTTTGAAAACTTATTTTGTTTTTAAAAATATAAAAGATAGAAAATAAGAGATAGAGATCAAGATTGCTACCATGGACTTGTTTTTTGTTTTGATATATGTACGGATATATTGATATATGTTTGCATATATTTTGACCCTTGATTAAATTTAATTTTGGCCTTCACTTTAATCTGAGAAGTTGACTTCGACTGGTTTTGACTGTTTTTATGATCTGAGACCGTGCTTGATTTGTTCATTTCATTATTTCGGTTGAACTATTGTATTTCCTCTGTACCACTGAGTATGCTATTTCGATCTTATGCTTTTTCGATTTCTTTCTATTGATCCTTAAACTAAGAACATGCTTGATATAGCATGATTGGATTCACTATTAGAGTGGAGTCTGTTGGTTTCTGTTTGTATGCTGGTATTCTTAACTTGTCTCTGGTAAGTTCATGTGTATGTCCTTCTATGCACTCTGACCTTGTACGTGTGTGTATTGATATTCATGCTTAAGCTTGTGTGTAGTTGCGTGCTTACTTCTGATGCATACACTAGTGCTTGTGTGCACATACTTGACTGGACCTAATCTGTTAGATGTTGGTTTGCTTGAGAGTTTATGACCCCGTGTTGTATTTATTTTGCTGGTTACTGTCTTTTTATGCGTTTTCTTTGATGGTTTGTGATACTTGATTTTCTAACTAGACTATTGTATATGCATGTATTTGAACTAAGATTCACTAATTTCCATGTATATACATACATAATATGTATGTATATATGTGTGAAATTTTTGATGCCTTGTACTATGCCTAGAGAAGTTAATTTCGAATTTTAAAGTGTGTTAGGTTCTATCTTGGTGCATCTGAACCATGTGTGTTGATGTTTATGTTTGCGCACTCACTTTAGTTTGATTTAGTTGTCCCCTTTCTACTTTTGTATATGTGCACTATGTGGTGTTGCACTACTTCATTCCTCTTGAATCTGTGTACCGGGCCTGCCAAGTATGGCGCCTTGCTTTATGCGCTTGTTATACCTGTTTTTGTATGCTGATCTAAACTGAAATGTTGAAACTGTGTTGAGCCCAAGCTTGCATGGGCTTGACCTTGTGTACACTTCTACTTTCACCGTGTTGAGCCTTCGGTCTTGAACTTTGCATTTGTCCCTGAAATTTAATTGATGTAAGTACGTATTGTTTATGTGCTCGTCCCTATGTCATGTACAGTGATACATTGTGCATGTCATATGTTGCTCATGCACAGTTATTTTTTTTCCAGTTTAAATATGAAAACAAATAACCCATCTAATTGAGGCAATATCATATTTAATTATATTCTTATTTTTGCAATTTCAGTTTGTTTATTTTTTGCCTTTTACCGTGTTATTTCTTTGACAGGAAAAGCAGATGATTGGAGAGAAGACAGTTGAGCCAAGAAGATATAAATCAAATTCATGTGTGTGTGAGTGAGTGAGTTATGAGAGTGAAAATAACGAGAGTGTAAAATAGTGGAAGCTATGTAAATTAGTACTATTTGAAACTGTAATGAATTAAATCTATTTGTTTAAATGAAATTCTAATTTGTTTATTTCATTCTATTATATTGCAAAAGTACTATAACAAACATAAAAATATATATGTTTATTATCGCCAAACAAAAATCATAAATTTTTATATTCTAAAGAATAAAAATCAATAATTTAGCGCTTAAAGTAATCGAAGCATATTAAGCATGATGTAATATGATAGTAGTTATGATAATTGTATAGTGATTATGATATAAATGATGATAATTAAAACTAGATATATGATAAATTATGGTACAATGATAAATAAGATAACACAAACTATGTCTATTGATTCAAATTCAAATAATACTTTAAGTCCAAACATCCAACCAAACAAATCCAAATATCAATTTCAAACCAAATCAAATCCTAAGAGTGTATACACACACACATTTATAATTTAAGACAAACCGAATAACTAGACTTTCCTTGGAACTTCAACCCAACCGTTGGATCCAAAGAATGGATTTTCTTTGATGGCATCCCAATCTTCAGTATTCTCGTTGATAGAGCATTCTGGGTTATTCATTCAACCATGTTTGATTAAGGAAGAAATCAACCGTCGAAGGACATCAAAATGCTTTTCTTGCTCTTTG
This sequence comes from Allium fistulosum, assembly GCA_030737815.1. Classification (NCBI taxonomy): domain Eukaryota; kingdom Viridiplantae; phylum Streptophyta; class Magnoliopsida; order Asparagales; family Amaryllidaceae; genus Allium; species Allium fistulosum. The sequence continues at coordinate 1,361,433,003 of CM060903.1, read as the reverse complement.
ATCATCTACCTTCGACTTAATTCTAAATGCCTTTGATTTCTTAAGATAAGGGTAAGAGTATCTCCAAAGATTGAACTGTTTGTTCAAGGTTTTCACACAATTTTTGGTATGGAGAAGACATTTTTGTTAGAAAATGTTTGAGAATGAAAAGAGAATAGAAGATAAAATGATGAGTGAGTTTTTCTAGAATAAATAGGCTTATATAGGAGTGAAAAGTCATTTGGAAAGATTGAATAGGTGGTAATTATTTTATTTTTAGAACTTTGCTAAATGGCTAATATATGTTGACATATACAATCTATGTATATCAACATACATACCCGAAAATGCAAACTTTAAGTTTTTGTTATAGTTTTTATTTTCATCTTATATCATTATATATTTATAACTTGCAGAGACCATTAGAACTATATGTAACAGCAAAAACAATTTTTCATGGATAAGAAAAGATGGTACATAGCACGAAAGCAAAATACATAAGATACCATAAATCAGACTAGAACAATACACCAAATTAAAAGCTAGATATCACAAGGAAATAACTAGATAGACTTAGAAATATGTAGATGATGATGAATTTCCACCAAGCTTGCGAATAATTTTCCCAAAATATTTGTCCACTTTGTTAGAGAGGGAAGTGAACCTTTTACTAAAGGAACAATTAAGCTTCTTGTAATGACCCTAATTTTGACTAACGTTATTTAGAGTATTTAATTGGATAAATTAAATAAATTAATGTAAATAGTTAAGAGGTTGAGATTTGTTAATTAAGAAGTGGACGTGCCTTAATGAATGTATTAGCAAAAGAGAACTAAAAATAAGTAAGTATGAGGAATATGGTGTAACACCCCTAATTTTTCTTTAACATTATTTAGGAGATTTATTTAGACTAATTAAACAGAATAATGTATGGCGTGAAAAGGAGATGAGGTTTGATAATTAATTGGGTTAGGCCTTAACTACTCAACATATAAGATTGTTTAACTTAAACATAGGTAGGAGGATTTATGAGAGGGGCAAGATAGGAATAAGCTTCATTTCCTAAACATAAACCCTTCCACCCTTATATCCTCATTCATTTTTACATCCATACAAAACACAGACAAAGTAGAGGCCATTGTTAAAGCTTTTAAAGGAAGAAAAGTTAGAGAATCAAGTTAAATCCAAGGGGAATCAAATCAACAACTGAAATCTCAACTCTTTTTCTCAAAACAAGGTGAATAATAGTATCCATCTCATTCATATGTGTTAAATTTTGGATTTTTGATGTATTCCATATTGTTTGATGATGATATGGTTGATTTTACCATTGTTTGCATGAATGGTGATTTATTGGAATTTTTATGAAATTAATATGATAAGTTTCAAGGGGAAATCTTAGTGAATGACCTCCAAATGACTTGATTTTTGGATATGTTGTGTAATATCTAATTTTTGAGATGGGTTTTTAATTTGATAATTTTCGGAATTAATAGAAATATTATATGAACTTCCTAAGGTGAAAGGGGCATTTATTTCGGGTTTTAATTATTAAAAGTAATAAAATAATGAATTTTGCCTTGAAATGTTTATATAGTAAAGAAAATGTTATTTTAGATTTTTGGTGAATTTTTGGGGTTTTTCCCAAGTTTTTTGCGATTTATTATGAATTTTCTAAGCTAGAAAGGCTTGATAATTATATTAAAATATTAATATAATTTAATGGTTTGAAAATAATTTGGAAATTATGAAATCTGATTATACAGTTTTCTTCAAAGAAACTGGTAGAGTATATCTCTATCCAATAGAAATTTAACAAATAATAAGAGTTGGTGAAAAGAATATACTTTATTTAGCAAAATAACAGTTTTTACGTTAATTGCGAGCCTGCCACTGTACCCCTTCGTCGCCTTTGCTTTCGTATTGCTATAGTACCTAATTGCTTTTGTAATGCAATGGTAGACATTTGGATTCGTATTGCTACAGTACTCAATTGATTTCGTATTGCTACAGTACTCAATTGCTTTCGTATTGCTATAGTAGCTATTTGCTTTTGTATTGCTACAGTACCCAATGGTTTCGTAGCTATGCCATAGTATCTTTTAGCTTTCGAAGCCATGCTACAGTACCATTGCTTTCGAAGGCATGTTACAGTACCAATGCTTTCGTAACCATGCTACAGTACATTCTAGCTCTCGAAGCCATGCTATAGTACCAATGCTTTCATAGCCATGTTACAATAACTTTAGCTTTCGAAGCCATGCTATAGTACCAATGCTTTCCTAGCCATGCTACGGTAACTTTAGCTTTCGAAGCCATGCTATAGTAACGTTAGCTTTCGTAGCCATGTTATAGTTCCAAATGCTTTTGAAGTCATGCTACAGTAACTTAAGATTTCGTAGTCATGCTGCAGTAATGCCAGCTTTGTTTTCAGAATTTAAAACATATGTAACTTTTTAACCGTAAGTCCATTTCTCTATTACGACCACTTTATGGAAAGAGAAACCGTTATTCGGAAGGAATGAAAAGGTTAGAGACCCTAATTCTACACCTATAAAAAGTTAGAGCCTATGAAAACTATGCCTTGAGAAATGTTATTGGTAGGGGCCAATAGGTTCTTAGCGATCACATGAAAACTATGTCCGGAATAGGTTATTGATAGAGATCAAAAGGTTCATAGTTAGCCCATAAAAACTATGACCTTAGAGTTGTTATTGGAGAATCCAGTAGGTTCATAGTCAGCCCATGAAAACGATGATTGGATGATGTTATTGGCAGACACCAATAGGTTCTTAGTAGTCCCATGAAAACTATGAAACCAGACAGATATTTCATAATCTTGGAATAGGTTATTAGCTATCCAATGAAAACTAATAGGTTAATATGACTCTAGAAACTATAACCTAAGACAGATAGTACAATAAATGAGGACGGGAAATCCAGGATATATTGTATAATTGCATGTCATCATATTATATTATGCTTTAACCATTGTGGATGCAGGTGCATAGTATATAGTTAATTAGTTTTTAGTTAAGGTACTAGCGAGGGGAAAACCCATTCCGCTTAGCGGCGTGGTCTCGCTAGATTTCTATTTCGTTCGAGATGGTATATTATTATTCACACCAAACTTTTTGTCTGACTCAAAGTTTATGTTTTTCCCTTTAAACTCTCGGTTGCTCAAAATTTAATTTGAGTAGGCTGAGGGCAAGGGTTTTTCGGGTTATTAGTTGACGAATAAGCTTCCGAAGACGTGCAGGAGGCAAGCTAGCTATTCAAGAGATCCTATCTATTGTCCGCTGTGTTATTTGGATGTAAGGGAAAATTTGTTTAATTGCTTGTATTTAGACTCTGATCAACCAAGAGGGCATCTTCATCTGTCGCTCTTGGCATATTTTGCAATAAATTATAATTTCTATGAACGTGGCTTACGTATGAGATTATGTAATGAATCTGAAATACTATTTGTAATGAAATGAGAAATTTGTTTTAAATTGAGTTTAAATATTTTCATATTCATGTGTTTTTGGTATATCAATATATCTAACATTACCGCTTTTGGTCATCGAGAATTAATAACTAGGATGAATGCAACATCCATAGCAGTTAGTTTAGGCCTCCAAATGGGGGATGTTACAAGTTACTATTAGAGCATAGGTTTATGTAAATTTAAAAGAAATTTGAACCTAAAAGATTTTTAAAACATAACCCAATGAATCAAAGAATGAGACCGGGGTTTGGTTTACCGCTATAGTAACGTACTTGCATTTGTTATATATATATATATATATATATATATATATATAAGTACGTATTCCCTTTTTCTCTTTGACCATTCTTTTGTATCTTACTAAGGCTCTTATGCAGATATACAAGAAATGAAGATATGGAGGAAGGAAACAAAAGTGGAAATCCAGATGGAGGAAGAACCACAACTAATGGAAATGCTCGACCGAATACCAGGAGGAACCCAGGTCGATAGGCAAATGCTAATCCAAATGCAATGCCAACTTAAGTGTTGGAACCCCGCCCGTAGATATAGGGATGATGTATCAATTCTTCATCAATCTGATGCAAGCTAGAGCAGCTGCAGGAGTAGCTGGGGGAAATGCTGTGAATACCGGGGGAGCAAATCCTATGTCCCTAGTTGGCAAAAACTATGCCAAGCTGAGCAAGGATTACACCAGTCTTGGTGAGAAGCCGTTTTTGGGAAAAGAGGATGTCGTCAAAGTAGAAAATTGGTTATTTCACTGTGAAATAATTTTTGCTAACTTGGGATTAGATGATGAACAAAAGAGAAGACTTGCTTTTAGACAGTTGCAGGGAGCAGCATTATACTGGTGGAATGGGGTTACTATTGAAGTACTTGAAGAACAATTAATTTGGGTTGAGTTTCGAAGGAGATTCGAAGAGAGGTTTCTATCTGAAGTGGCCAAATCGGCATTGATGAGGAAGTTATGGATATAGAGAAGGGGGGAATGTCGGTAATCGAATATGCCATGAAATTTGATGAGCTGTCCAGATACAAATACGCCATAATTGACATCGTCATCAAGAGAAATGAAAAGTTTATTCGAGGACCGAAGCCAGAGATTGTTAGGGAAACCATGCCACATCTCCATGACCCAAGCAATGTTGTACTGGAGATGGCAATCAAGAACGATGCTCTCTACGTTTAGTAAGGGGAAGTCAGTTGAGGTTCAAGATCCCCAGGAAAAGAAGTGAAAGTTCATTAAATGGGAAGGAGCTTAGAAAGGAGAAGCAACCAAGAAAGGGAAGGCTGATGTAGTTTGTTACAAGTGCGATAAGAAAGGACATTTTGCTCATGAATTTTGAACTGGAAAAGGGAAGAAGGTTGTAGATAAGAAAGGAGTGAAATGCTTCAACTGTGACCAGATCGAGCATTACAATAATCAGTGTCCAGAACCGGTTATAGTAGACAAGGGCAAAGATTTTGCCGTGGAACCATCTTCTTCCAGACCAACAACGGCTGATAAGGGGAAACCTATGATGGAAGGTACGCTTTTGATAAATAGTATACCAGATAGGGTAGTATTTGATACCGGTGCATCACATTCATTTATATCTCAGTGTTTGGTAGATAAATTATGTTCAGAACCATCATACCTAGTTACTTCCTTAACGGTTGCGAATCTATAAGAAGGGTAAGCAACTCTGGGAATGAGATGTGATCAGTTAGAACTTGACTTGTTAGGTCATATGTTTGCATGCAGTCCGTATGTTTTTAATTTCCGGCATTTCGAGATCATATTGGGTATGGATTGGTTAGATATATACGATGCCAGAATATTTTACTGAGATGGGGAAATATCATTGAGACACCCTAATAGCCATAGTCGAATTATATACTCGATGGAGAAGTCAACCTCAAGTGCTTGTGCTTTGATGAATGCAACAGAAGCGGAAGAAGAATTAGATCGGGTGTTGGGAGCAAAAGAGTTTGCAGATGTTTTTGAGCCAGTGTCAGGGTTACCACCAAAGCGAGCTATTGAGTTTCGGATAGATCTTATGCCAGGGGCAGAACCTATAAGTAGGCTACCTAGCTGGATGACACCTATTGAGATGAAAGAGCCGAAGGTGCAGCTAGTGGACTTGGAATGGAAGAGCTTTATTAGACCAAGCAGTTCTCGTTAGGGAGCAGCTACGATATTCATGAAGAATCTAGATGGATCTCTAAGGTTTTGTGTTAACTACCACAAATTAAACGAAAGGACGATCAAGAATAAGTATCCTTTGCCGAGAATCAATAGTTTGTTCGATCAGTTGAATGGAGCTAGAGTGTTGCCCAGTTGGATTTGGCGATAGGGTTCCATCAGCTAAGAGTGGCAGAGGATAGTATTCCGTTAACAGTGTTCAGGACCAGATACGGGTTATATAAGTGGTTTGTGATGCTATTCGGGTTAACGAATGCGCCAGCTTTCTTTGTGGATTTGATGAACTGGGTTTTATGAGAGCACTTGGATAGGTTCGTATTGGTATTCATAGATGACATCTTAATATACTCTAAGGATGAAAGAGAGCATGAAGTTCATTTTAGAGTGGTGCTTGAGACGTTAAGGCAGCATCAACTGAAAGCGAAGTTTTCAAAATGTCATTTATGGAAGAAAGAAGTTGTGGTTTCAGAGAAGGGTTTGTCAGTTGATCCGGATAAGATCGAAGCTGTTAAAAACTGAAAGAGACCAAAGAAAGTGACTAAGATCAGAAGTTTCTTTGGGCATGTTGGTTACTACCGAAGGTTTATTAAGGATTTCTAGCGGATAGCAGCACCTTTGACTAGGCTGACCAGGAAGGATGTGAAGTTTACTTGGTCTAGCAAATGTGATGAAGCTTTCCTTAAGTTAAAGCATTTATTGACTAATGCACCTGTGTTAGTAGTTCGAGATGGGAAATCAAGGATTGGTAGTGTATACCGATGCATGTGAAAACAGATTAGGAGCTGTGTTGATGCAAAAGTGTATGCCTACGCTTCTCAACATCTTAGACCCTATGAAGTGAGATACACTACTCATGATTTAGAGTTGGCAATGGTAATCTTCACGTTGAAAATATGAAGACCCTATTTCTTGTGAGAGAGATTTGAGTTATATACCGATCATAAGTCCTTAAGATACCTATTCTCTCAGAAGAAGTTAAATATGAGACAACATAGGTGGCTGGAGTTTTTAGCAGCTTATGACTTTGGTATAGAGTACACGCTGGGGAAAGGTAACAAGGTTGCAGATGCACTTAGCAGGAAACATCAAAATGTGGTCCTAGCCATGTTGGCCGAATGGAAGGATCTTGAGGCACTGACTATGTGTAGTGTGCATTTAAGATCTACCGCTAGTTCTAGTCAGAGTACTGCCAGAAGTTCGACCGAGATTGATCAAAAGGATTGCATCTAAGCATAAAGATGACCCAGTGTTAGCTAAGAAGATTAGAAGGCTAGAGGTCGGAATCGCGATTAATGATCTGAAGGATTTTAGTCTTGACCAGAGAGGGTGGTTGAGAAAGAAGAGACAATTGTGTGTCCCGAATGTAGAAAACCTAAGGAAGGAGGTCCTTAGAGAATGTCATCGATCAAAATTTATGATTTATCCTGAGGGGACCAAGATGTATCAGGATATGAAGAGGAGTTCCTACTGGAAAGGTATGAAGAGGGATGTTGGCTTATGGGTAAAGCATTGTGTGAACTGTCAACAAGTGAAGGCCGAACATCAGAAGCCGAGTGGGTTGCTTCAACCTTTGGAGATCCTAGTTTGGAAATTGGATTCGATATTCATGGACTTTATAGACGGGTTACTAAGGTCGAACTGGGGAAATGAAAGTATATGGGTCATAGTGGATAGGTTGACCACGAGTGCCCAGTTCATTCCAGTCAAATCAACCAGGATGGCACCTGTCCTGGCTAAATTATATATAAAGAACATAGTTATAATACATGGGATTCCTAGTAGCATAGTCAGTGACAAAGATGCCTTGTTCATTAGTGAATTCTGGAAGAGTCTACAAGGAATGTTGGGAACCGAACTTAAGATGAGTACTGCTTATCACCCATAGACGGATGGGCAGACAGAGGGAGTCAACAAGGTACTCGAGTATCTATTAAGAGCCTGTGCATTAGAATTTGGTGGGTCGTGGGAAGACCATTTGCACTTGGTTGAGTTTTCCTATAATAATAACTACCAGGCTAGTATAGGGATGACACCTTTCAAAGCTTTATATGGAAGGTTATTGCAAATCACCAGCATGTTGGTTAGAGACCGGAGATAGATTGGTCCTTGGTCCAGATATAGTGAGAGAAGCAATAGAGAAGATGGAGTTGATCTGAGGTAGGATGAAGGAAGCTCAGTCTAGACAAAAGAGTTACGTAGATAAGAGGCATAAGGATCTAGAGTTCTCAGTTGGAGATAGGGTTTTCATTAAAGTATCACCGATGAAGGGTGTGGTATGATTTGGAAAGTCAGGAAAACTGGCACCGAGATATGTTGGATCGTTCCCAGTGATAGAGAGGATCAGAAAGCTCGCATACAGAGTAGAGTTATCGAGTAGTTTGGCAGGTGTCCATAATGTGTTTCATGTGTCTCATCTTTGTAAGCATGTACATGATCCAGAAACTACTATCCCTCCGACCACATTGGAAGACTTAATAGTAGAACTGGATATGACTTTCGTTTGGCAACCAGTTCAGGTTGTAGCGAGAGATGAGATGAGGTTAAGAAATAAGACAGTCAAATTGGTAAAAGTTCAGTGGAGCGACAATGAGAAGGACTATACTTGGGAAACAGAAGACATGATGAGGGATACTTATCCTATGATGTTATGAGGGTATGTTCCATATTTGTTTTATATCGACTTTTCGCTGGTGGGATATACTAGCTTTGTTGGCATGATTGATATGCTTATTTGTAGTCCTTACTGAATTTCGAGCACGAAATTCTTTAAGGGGGGAAGCTTGTAACACCCCTAATTTTTCTTTAACATTATTCTGGATATTTAATTAGACTAATTACACAGAATAATGTGTGGCGTGAAAAGGAGATGAGATTTGATAATTAATTGAGTTAGGCCTTAACTAATCAACATATAAGATTGTTTTAACTTAAACATAAGTAAGAGGACTTATGAGAGGGGCAAAATAGGAATAAGCTTCATTTCCTAAACATAAACCCTTCCACCCTTATGTCCTCATTCGTTTTTAAATCCATACAAAACACAAACAACGTAGAGGCCATTGCTAAAGCTTTTAAAGGAAGAAAAGTTAGAGAATCAAGTTAAAGCTGAGGGGAATCAAATTAACAACTCAAATCTTAGCTCTTCTTCTCAAAACAAGGTGAATAATAATATCCATCTTATTCATATGTGTTAAATTTCAGATTTTTGATGTATTCCACATTGTTTGATGATGATATGATTGATTTTACCATTGTTTGCATGAATGGTGATTTATTGGAATTTTTATGATAGTTTCAAGGGAAAAACCTTGTGAATGACCTCCAAACGACTTTGTTTTTGGATATATTATGTAATACATAATTTTGGAGATGGTTTTTTATTTTGACAATTTTCGGAATTAATAGGAATATTTTATGAATTTCCTAAGGTGAAAAGGGCATTTATTTCGAGTTTTAATTATTAAAAATAATAAATAATGAATTTTGCCTCGAAATTTTTATATAGTAAAGAAAATGTTATTTCAGATTTTTGGTGAATTGTTGGGATTTTCCTAAGTGTTTTCGATTTATTATGAATTTTCTAAGCTAAAAAGGCTTAATAATTATATTAAAATATTAATATAATTTAATGGTTTGAAAATAATTTTGGAAATTATGAAATCCGATTATACTAGTTTTCTGCAAAGAAATTGATAAAGTATATCTCTATCCAATAGAAATTTTACAAACAATAAGAGTTGATGAAAAGAATATACTTTATTTAGCAAAATAGCAGTTTTTACATTAATTACGAGTCTGCCACTGTACCCCTTCATCAGTTTTCTTTCGTATTGCTACAGTACCTAATTACTTTCGTATTGGTACAGTAGCCATTTGGTTTCGTTTGCTACAGTACGCCCCAATTGCTTCCGTATTGCTATAGTATCCAATGTTTTCATAGCCATGCCACAGTATCCTTTTGCTTTTGAAGCCATGCTACAGTACCTTTCAGCTTTTGAAGCCATGCTACAGTACCACCGCTTCGAAGCCATGCTACAGTAACAATGCTTTCGTAGCCATGCTACAGTACCTTTAACTTTTGAAGCCATGCTACAGTACCTTTAGCTTCGAAGCCATGCTACGGTACCACTGCTTCGAAACCATGCTACATTACCAATGCTTTCGTAGCCATGCTAAAGTAACTTTAGCTTTCGAAGCCATGTTACAGTACCAATGCTTTCATACCCATGCTATAGTAACGTTAGCTTTCGAAGCCATGCTTCAGTTCCAATGCTTTCGAAGTCATGCTACAGTAACTTCAGCTTTCGTAGCCATGCTGCAGTAACGCCAGATTTATTTTTAGAATTTAAAGCATGTGTAACTTTTTAACCATAAGTCCCTTTCTCTATTATGACCACTCCACGGAAAGAGAAACCGTCATTCGGAAGAAATGAAATAGGTTAGAGAACCTAATTCTACACCTATAAAAAGTTATAGCCTATGAAAACTATGCCTTGAGAACTATTATTGGCAGGGGCCAATAGGTTCTTAGTGATCACATGAAAACTATGTCCAGAATAGGTTATTGATAGAGATCAAAAGATTCATAGTTAGCCCATGAAATCTATGACCTTAGAGTTGTTGAAAATCCAGTAGGTTCATAGTCAGCCCATGAAAACGAAGAGTGGATGATGTTATTGGCAGACACCTATAGGTTTCTAGTAATCCCATGAAAACTATGAAACCGGACAGATAGTCCGTATGCTTGGAACAGGTAATTAGTTAGCCCATGAAAACTAATAGGTTAATAGTGACTCTAGAAACTATAACTTGAGACAGATAGTCCAATGAATGACGATGGGAAATCCAGGATATATTGTATAATTGTATATCACCATATTATATTATGTTGTAACCATTGTGGATGCATGTGCACAAGATATGGTTAATTAGATTTTAGTTAAGGTACCAATGAGGGGAAAACCTATTCCACTCAGCGGCATGGTCTCGCTAGATATTTATTTGGTTCAAGATGGTATACTATTATTCACACCAGACTTTTGTCTGACTCGAAGTTTATGTTTTCCACTTAAACTTTCGGGTGCCTAAAAATTAATTTGAGTAGACTGAGGGCAAGGATTTTTCAGGTTATTAGTTGACGAATAAGCTTCCGGAGACGTGCAGGAGGAAAGCTATCTATTTAGGAGATCCTATCTATTGTCCGCTGTGTTATTTGGATATAAGGGCAAATTTATTTAATTGCCTGTATTTAGACTCTGATAAACCAAGAGGGCATCTTCATATGTCGCTCTTGGCATATTTTGCAATAAATTGCAATTTCTCTGAACGTGGCTTACGTATGGGATTATATAATGAATCCGAAATAATCTTTGAGAAATTTGTTTTAAATTGAGTTTAAAATTTTTCATGTTCATGTGTTTCTGGTATATTAATGTATCTAACATTACCGCATTTGGTCACCGAGAATTAATAACTATAGAGGATTGCAGCATCCGTAGCAGTTTGTTTTGGGCCTCCAAATGGGAGATGTTACATATGGTAAGGGTAAAATGAAGATAGCCTTTATTCCAATACCCTAAGCCCTTCCATTCTTTATTAATTTTAACTATCACAAACAAAACTAAAACCCTAAAGGAACTCGGTCGACCACCATTAAGATGATCTAAAGGGAAGATAAGTTAGGATTCAAGTTGAAAGCTTGAAGAAATCAATCTAAGAACAAATCTCAACCTTATTAACACAAAGCCAAGTTAAATAATTAGTTTACATCTCTCTTTTGATAATGATTTTGGTTTCAAGTTAGAACCGAACTATGTTTGCAAATAATATGCCATGTTATGTTTGTTAAAATGGAAATATATATATGCTTGTTGATGATTTAAATGGTTTAATATAGATTTTATGATATGCTTGGATTAGAAAACCTATCAAATGACATCCAAATGACTTGCGTTTTTGATATATGGTCAAAAAAATTATTTTAGAAGTGGGTTTCAAGTTTCATAATTTTCTAAGTGATTGTGGATTTATTATGAATTTCTATGAGAGAAAATAGTTAATTTTGGATTTAAATTATTTAAGGCAATTAGATAATGTTTTCGGGTCTGAAAGTTATATATGTTAGAAAACATATTTGAAGCGAATTATTGTGATTTTTGGGGATTTTTCCTAAGTGTTTTACTATGGTTATTAAATTATTTAAGTTAGAGGGTTTAAATGTTTTAAATGGTTTATTAAGGAGAAGGGCTTATTTGCTTAAAATGTTTCAATTGTTAAATGATGAATTCGACAACCTTTTTTGGAAAGAATTTTGGTAAAGAATTGGCAACCAATCATATTTTGGAAAATTATACAAGTTAGGTGAAAAGGAATTACTTTAAAAAGTATAAAATCAGTTTTATTTCTAGTTACAACTTCGCTATTTCCATTGCCCTCTTCCATCACCATACCCAATAAACCTTTCGCACCCATTCGAAACCAATGCACATGGTATTAAGTAATTGGTATGTAGTGTATTGGAGAAAGGCGGAAGGAAAGGACGATGTCGAAAGTATGCTTTCGAAAGGGTTGAAGCCACTTTTATTAGCTTTCAAATCCATTAACTGCCTTTGTTTTTAAAAGAAGCTTTCGAAAGGGTTGCCGCTTTTGGACCCCTTCAATACCCTAGCTGCCGCATTTATACCTTTCACATTAGTAGAGGCTGCTTTTCTTTATAACCTTCAAATAAGGTATTCAAAAGTAAGGCTTTCGACTTCTTAATATTGAAGTTGCCTTCCCAATGCTTTCAAAAAGGGTGTCTTAGCCGCTTTTACTAATAATTTCGGAGGAAATGGTTTCAAATGGGTAGTTTTAAAGTTGCTCTCTTTCCAATTCTTTTACTTGAGGTCAATGCTTTCGAAAGCGATGATTTCGCTTTTGTTTTCTTTGACCCTATAGTTATATTAAATGTTGAACCCATTGATTTCGAAAGAAATACTTTTAAATGGTTTCAAAGCTATGTTTCCACAAATTCTTACTTGAACCCAATGCTTTCGAAAGGTATGTTTTTAAGTGTTTCTAAAGAAATGTTTCCAATGCTTTCGAAAGATATGTTTAATGTTTTCAAAAGAGGATGTCAAAAGTTTTAAGCAATGATTTTGAAAGGGATGCTCTCTATGATTTCGAAAGAAATTATTTTAGGTTTTAAACAATGGTTTCGAAGATACTATTTTGGCTTTATAGCCTAATCTTTTCTAAGTTAAAAAGGGCTTTAACTTATTTCAAAGGAATAGATAACCCTATTGATTTAGGTTTTCATCAACCTTGGTTTGTAAAGCATATATCATGGCATAAGTATTTTGAGTAAAGCAAAGAGTATGATTTCCTTTTTTTATAAAGATATGATTTCAAGGGTAAATCAATTATAAAGATAGTTTTCAAGGAAACGAAATTTGAATAGGGTGGTCAGCCCAAGTATTTGCTAAGTATACGACTCAGATATTAGATGACCAGATGGGACTGGTATGGGGTTGCGCCGTATACTTTAGCTAGTAGCCCCTAGCTAATATAAGTCCAAAATTCCAGTGTGTAGGGCTTTGTCACAGGTAAGACTAAAATAATGTTATGCATAGAAAGGAATACACAGAGTAGAGGTAGGTTATTGGTGAGCCCGCAAAACCATTAGGATCAGTTACCGTAGGAGAAGTAAGTTAAGGACAGATCGTTCAGTATTGTATCTAATAGTAGTTAGAATATTTATAATGTCCGGTAGGCCCGAGTCAGCCAGTGGTTAATAGTCTGCCTGATAAAACTTTATTGTTCGGGCAGATAGTCCATTGATTACCTGATTTATATGCATATATGTTATTGCTATTGTTGTTATAATCAGTTTGATTGTAGGATTTTGATTTGCAAAAGATATGATTTTAAAAGGATATTAGCGAGGGAAAACTCGTTCCGCTAAGCGGTGTGGTCTCACTTAATATCAGTAAACTAAGATGCAATAGAATTATTCACACTAGGCTTTATGTCTGACTCGAAGTTTGTGTTTTACCCCTTAAACTCTTGGGTGCTCAAAATTTTATTTTAGTATATTAAGAGTTAAGAACTTTTCAGGTTTAGTAGGTTGGACGAACAAATTTCCGAAAACCTGCAGGAGGCAAAGCTAGCTATGTAGGAGTTATTTAGTATTATTTCCATTGTGATGTATATATGACTGATATGTCTATCTATCTAGTACTCTAATCATCCAAGCGACATCTTCATATGTCGTTCTTGGCGTAATTTGTAATAATTATATTTGATAAAAACCTAGGAATCGTTTTGGGATTATGTAATTGAATATGAAATATTGATTTGAAATGTAATCAAAAAAGCTGTTTTGAAATCTATGATTTTATTTCATATTCATGTGTTTCTGATCTTGTGGATACCATTAACACTACCGTATTTAGTCATTGAAAGTTAAATACTATAGATGACTACAACATCTGTAGCACTTAGCTTTAGGCCTTGAAATAGGGGGTGTTACACTTCTTTTGGTTTTTAGGATGTTTCTCTTGGTTTTTTAGAATCTCTTTGTTGCAAGGGTGAGATGGTTTGTCGAAGCTTTCTAAAGAAGTATCCATTTTTTCCTTCTCCTCTTCTTTTTGTTGTATTTCTCGCTCCTCTTCCCATGCCAATCTTTCTTCTTTTTCAACAAGAGTTTACGTATGGGTCGAAATAAGGTGGAATGTGCATAAGAGAAATGTTGACCCTATCGAATATTTTTCAAGGAAGAGTTGATTCTCCTCTTAAATCAATACCAAAATATATGAAAATTCTAGTAAGATACACACCATGGTAGAGTGTGTTCTCATGTCTAGAAGTATTCTTTTGAATAAAATAATCTAAGATGACTTATGCTCAATTGATGTCATAGTTTCCGTAAATGGCGAAAATAGCTTTAAAAACTTTTCAAGTAGGGTTATTGTAATTACCCATCCTCGAAGTGATATTTTGTTGTAAAATGAGACTTATAAGTCTCGATTTTTGTCTAAGATTTTAATGTTTAAAATCAAATTCTTCGTCACTTTCAAAAATGTCGTGAAAAACTTTACGATTTTGTTCACCAGTTTGAAAAGTAGAGGGGTCAATTCCACTAGATTTACAATTAAGTATATGACCCAAAAGTTCACAATTTAAAACAATTTGAGTGTCATTTATACTACTTCAATGTTGTCCCTCTTCTCCTTTGAAAATATGTCCATTTAAATTTGCATAATATATTTTAACCAAATCCAGATAACACACAAAATCATTTTGAGAAGAGTCAACTAAACCAAGAATTTCATTTTGAAAGCAAAGATCTTAAAGATCATAAGAGGAAAAATCATCAAATTTAGCAAATCTTCTGGAAAAACTTTTTCGACAGTGGCATGGTCCATATAAGTATCAATAGCTTCTTTATCATTGAAAAGAAAGCCTTTGGTTCTCTTTGAGAGCCTTATGATTTTAAGAGTTTGACTTAAGGAGGTCATTTTTGAGATTTTGAAGAGATAAGACAGTGAAGAGAATTTTGAATTTTGAAATAAAGTGAGTGAATGAATGGATATATATATATATATATATATTGAATTAATAGAGAGCGAAGAGTTATGTTCTCTAGTTAAAAAGATGCCTTTTCAGAACATAGGGATAAGTACAAAAGAGAGGGAAATTAATTTTGAATTTGAAAAGAAATTTTAAATTACTGGCAGGTATGTCGACATATGGGCTGGGTATATGTCGACATATGGCCCATAAATACTAATACTTTGATAAAATATTCCTATATATGTATCTATATACATATATTCATCTAATTTTATTATTAATCTATATATTATTCCTAAAAAACAAAAACAAAATGAAATAAAAAATTAAGCATAAAAAGTACCGCCTTTTTGCTCCTTTTCTTTGATCAATTATGATTAATCAACTATTGTCGTGAAACACATGTTTGCATCCTTAATAACCGGTTCATTATCGCTTGAGGAAGTATCTAAATCATCCAATGTTGCTATGTAAGCCCTCTTTCTTTTTTTGGATGAATCAGTAACCGGTGAGATCTTTGATTTATTCTGATGTGGGCAGTCTCTTGGTAGATGACCAAATTCGTTGCAGTTAAAACATCTTATTGTAGTTCCGGTTCCAAGAGTCTTGTTTTTAGGTATCCGAAAGTTGTTCATCTTTCTATACTTCAGGAAATTTCTAAAATGTCTGGTCATGAAAACAATTTCTATATTATTGTCATCGTTTGAACTGATCGTCGGTTATTGCATTGGAAGCGATATATTTCTTTTCTGTCGTTTTTCTTTCTCTTCTACCCTACAATTATGCTTCATAGGGCATTAACTTGCCTGTTAACTCTTCAATTTTTAGAGTACTAATTTCATTAGCCTTTCCTATTGCTAGTTTCTTTTGATCTCTTTCTTAAGAGAGTGAATTGAGGAATTTTCTAACTCGGTCCGCTTTAGAAAAGTTTTTACCTAATGCTACTAAAGAATGCACTCTATCATAAAATCTACAATACATGTCAGAAATAGACTCATTTGGATTCATTTTAAATAACTGAAACTGATTAGTTAGCATGGAAAATTTGATTTGTTTAACTTCACTAGTGCCTCTATGTGTAAATTGCAGTGTTCTCCAAATTTCATATGCAGACTTACAAATAGAGACTCTATTAAATTCATTTTTATCTAGTGAGCAAAATAAAATATTCATGGATTTAGAATTATTCTGTGCAAGTGCTTTTTGGTCAGCAGCCCATTGTGAAAAGTTAGTTGGGGTTATATGTACTCATTTTGTGTAATATTCCAAATATCTAAACCGTTAGACTATAAATAAGTCTTCATCCAACATGACCAATAAGTGTAGTTACTGCCATTAAAAAGTGGGGGTCTAGCAGTAGAGTGCCCTTCGACAAAAGTGTTAACACATGTACTAAAAGTGTTGCTAGCCATTTAAAATTTTCAAAAATCAGATTATGAGTTTTTGAAAACCTAGTACTCCGATACGAAATGTGGGTTGCGGAAATATGGATCTTAGGTCTAATTAAACACTAAAGGGGGAGGGGTGAATAGTCTTTTCTAACTCATATAATCTTTTTAAATTTTTTCAAGTAAAGAGTTAGAGAGATGACATGAGAGATTTTATATTGGTTTGGATTTCTCCTACATCTAGACCCGTGCAGTTGCTTGTACAGATTTCTTTTCAAATTCCAACCTTAGCCAGGCATAAGGCAAACTCAAATACAGTCTCGATTTCGAGGCTACGAGACACACCCTCCTGAATTTCTAAGCTCAAGGTAGATTCATTTAATTTGACCGTAGTATAGGCATACCCACTAGATTTTCAGGCTATTAAGCACACCTAAAGAAAATACAAATAGAGTTGATTGTTTTAAAAAAACAATTTTTTTAAACTTTGGATATAATGGATCCTATAGCCTCTTGCATAGAACTTTGATCTTTGAATTGACAGAGAGATGTTTCCAAAACAGCAAGAAAGTAGTATTGAATAAATACAATGAAGTATGAATTGATTCTAAGTGATTTTGAAGAGAATATAGTATATTTTCAACGGTTATTAAGAGAGTAAGGGGATGGAAGAAAACAAGTAAAATCTAAACTTTAAAATTCGTTTGAACTCTTCATTATATAGTAAATCAATAGATGTGTCCGTTCATGAAGAGTTATGATGAATAGAAACTTTCATTCAAAATTTGAAAAATGACTTGGCGGCATATATGTCGACATACCATCTGCCTATATTTCGACATATGCTTGTACATTTGAAAACTTGTTTCTTTAAATGTTTTGAATATCCTACTTTGTAAAGTAATTTGATACTTTATAAAATAGTTTGAACGTAGTTTATAAAAATTTTGAAATTTAAAAAACTTTTATAAAATATTTTGAAATATATTTTGAAAATATATTTTGTTTTAAAAATATAAAAGATAGAAAATAAGAGATAGAGATCAAAGATTGCTATCAAGGACTTTAACAATATAAGCTATGGCTCTATACACAAAATTATAATATTGAGATCTTCATACCTTGGTCTTTATACGCATGAATCTTCATGTCAATCTTCTTGAGTCTTTATACTGTACAGTCTTTGATTCATCACATGTATAATATTCTTCATTTTATACTACATATTTTGGCAAAACATTAGTATCTATATTTTATATGGTTGTATATGGTTGTTTATGGTTGTTGTCATCAAAATCAATAACTGGGTATTAACATTAACAAGTTAGGGAGGCTCTAGGGATCTTTACGAACAGTTAACATCAACCGCACTTCTTGACAATCCATGGAGTCTTTGTTCATTGTTGGCTAGTAATTCCCTTGCCGGGCAACCTTCTTAGCTAGGATTTTCCCTTTAGCATTGTAACACCCCACGTTTTTATGGTAATTAATTAAAATAGAAATTAATTAATAAATAATATACAGTGAAAAATGGAATTTTTATAAATATTGGAATTTGGCCATGAAAACATATATTAAAGGATTCGTGGTAATTTTCTAATCAATTTTCATATATAAACTTTTCCAATCGATGTTTAAACGAAAAATTTATTAGGGTTTTAATTTTCGTAGTTGGAAATAATTATATATGTAATTAAGGAAACAATTTGAAATTAATTAATGATTGATTAACACCATTAAAGTCAACAGTAGCTTGACATTTAAGAAAATTAATTAATGCATAAGATTACACTAGTTAACATTAACTGGAGATTAAATGGTACAAATCAATTAAATAAACCAACGCTAAATAATATACAATTTTGCCTAGTCTGGTCGACCTTGACCGAGGCACGGTCGACCATGAGCGGTCGACCTGGGTCATGCGGTAGTTGACCCGCCATACTATGATGGTAGTTGTAACTTAAGGCCGTGGCCCAGATCTAATCTATTTCCATCCGACGGTTAGCGTTGATTTGAACCTCTATAAATTAGGAATTAGGGCTTCACTTCCAACTCATTATTTTTCTAATGAGCATGGAAGCTATGCCATTTTCTATTCTCCTCCAAAATTTCTAAATACACAGAACTAGATCTAGATTACGTGGATACACTTGGGAGAAGAATAAAAAAGAACGAGGATAGGAAATATGTCCAAATTAGGTTGCTACATCAAAGGTAAACTTTTAGACCTAGTTCTAATCAATAAATTTATATCTAAATCTCTTTTCCCTGATCCAATTTCTAATGAGATTTGTATAAATATTGTTTATGGATCCGAATAGGGAGTCAAAAATGGATAATACAGGTAACAAGGTTAGATTTGGATTACATCTGGAGATTTGGAAGCGCTAATTAAAAGTGAGTGGGAAGATTATATATTTTAATATAATACTAGATTATATTGTTGCAGATCTATTCCTATATGTCTGAGAACTGAATTTAAATTGTAATAAATTCACATGTATGAAATGTTGAAGACTGTAAACTTGCCTATAAGTTTGTATTGATAATTACAGAAACGTAATGATTAGATTTAATTCTATAATTGCGAAATGATTTTAATTATCAATTTTACGTCGAATTAGTTAACTGAAACATAATGAGTTAGGATTTCACTTTATTTTATATTAGTGGTTGAGACTGGAAAACAAAGTTTATTGGACTTTTGGATTTTAGTGACATTTTAATTTATTGGAATGTATATTATTGTAAGTGGGTTTTCGTATATTGTTATGTCTAAATTTAGAAAAAATGTGATGTTTGAAATTATATGGAACAATTATATGCCTATAAAAGAAAGAGATGTACAAAATAAAGGTAGTTACTGTATTTTGTACTGTCTATTTCGATAAATAAAAAGAGAACTCCTCGTAATTACAAACATCGCACAAAACCACCTCTTTGTGACAAATATGGAAATTTATTGTGTATCAGTTAATTGTTAAAGTTAGATTCCAATTATTAAAATGTAGTAAATCCCAAAGGTGTAATATTTAAATAAGAATGAAAGTAAAAAGTTAACAAAGTGAAAACCAATGAAAAAGGAATTTTGAGTGATAGGCAAGAAAATGAAGTTGGGAAATGAAATTAATGTCTGGATTAAGTCTGATAATCGAATAAAATGGATTAAATTGCTTAAAACAAGTAAATTTGTAGATGTCTAGATTAAGTCTGATAATTAAATAAAATGGAATAGAAATCAAAGTTGAATTGATGAACGTAGTAGCAACGATATTGATGACATAAAATGAGAACTGGTAAATGAATTTGATAAATGTAAAGCTAAACGCATAGTAAATTGAAGACCTCGGGTCAAACATAAAAGATGTAGAGGCAGTACAGAAAATGTAAGAAGAACAAACATACATGAATATGAAATATGTATATATGGAGCCTCAGATATGCATTTATGATGGGTGTGAATAATTATAAATTATCTATTATAATTATAGAGAATAGATGACTTAAGGTCATTAGACTGGGTTGGGTTGCAAGAAACATATCCAACCAATAGGACTCGTGTAGAGTATACACTTGTGTATATATGAAGGGAAACCCTTAATACTGTAGGTGCTTGGAAAGAAACCTTCTTAACTACAGACAATGGGCGGACCTTTTATGGATGGTAAGACTGTACCAGCACTAGTATTCTGCTTCAAATTTGTTATAGGAGGGTATTTCCTTGCTTGCACTAGGAAATCTAAATGAACGATGAGTGAAATTGGACTTATGCAATAGGGCACACAAAAGCGGACATGCGTAGGTTCCAAAACAAAGGGTAGGAGTTGCATATTTAGCGAGCTCGACTTCGGTCCCTTATGGTCGATGGGAAGGAATGAGTTACACCTAACTGATCTCTTCCACCTACCAGGATTGATTTAGTTGGGTTATGCACCACCACAGTTGTTTGTTAGTCTATTTAATAAGGCAAGGCTAGTTAATCCAAATAGAGATTCCTTCAAAACATGGACAGGGTAAAGGTACGTAGGACCGAATATCCACGATATATGAAGCAGACAAAGGTGAAAATCACCGAAGAATATAGGACCTAATGGACCGGAGGTCGTCAGTGCGCACTATAGAATTTCCTCGAGTGATACGACGATCATGATGCAGTGATGTAATGAATCCTTATGAGGTGCTAAGCGATAGATACTAGTGGGGATAGTGCTATCCCGCCTTTTTGCAATGCCGTGATACCGTAGATTTGGCTAAAACGGGTGGTTACCAACCTTGAGAATCAATGATATACAAGACTATGGATGATGGTCAGGGGAATTTGACCTTGGTCCCAATCAAGGTTTAATCACTATAAAGTGACATGGAAGACCACATGAGGCTACATTTCAAATTTCAAGTCAATCGGAGTTCGTACGCTCGAGTTATGGACAAATGAAGAATTTATATAGATTGATCCAGAACGATCCATAAAACAACATACATCGACGAAGATCAATCAATATCTCAAAATTTACAAAGCCAATGCACTTGAAACTTTTAGACAATTAATATATCGAAGAGTGGAGCCCTTAGGAACAATCTTAGGTCAAAACTCTCAAGTTCATGAAATTGCCGATCGTTCTATACCGATCGTTCATAACGATCGGTATATCTCAGCAAGCAATCCAAATACAATAGAGATCGATGATTATCTTACAAACTACAACTCAGGATGAGACCATATTTTAGAAGCAAGGTCTAGAGGCATGTGGGAACCCCCATAAATGATCGCACATCAATCAGAGGCGAAAAATAACGATCGGTATAGCCATTATTGATCGTTCGAAAATAATGAATTATGACTACCGATCGTTATGGTAGGCCCTTACGGATTTGGAGACTCTTCTTGCAAAATTTCAGCCCAATCCATGCACGTCTTCACCAATAAATACAGCGGCCATTCTCCATAAAGAGGATCCTTTTTATACTGCCTAAGCTCTACCATTATTATTTCTTCATCCTTGTATTAATGGATCCCAACTGATCCAAACATTCTTGTAATCATAATCAAGTGCAAGATCAATAAAAATATGAAGTGGACGTAGGCTGAGATTGCTGAACCACTATAAAATCTATGTGTTCATTTACTTTTTCTGCTATGTTTTAATTTCTTTCATCGTTTAATCTCTACGAGATTCTATTTGGTGTTGATGTTCATTTTTGGCGTCAACTCGGTAGTGTGGATGGTTTCCACCGATCTTTTTTCCAAAAGCTCATTTTTTCCACCGATCATTTTCAACCAATCGCTGTTGACGTTCCCATAAGATCGCTCCATCGATCGTTCCAAGATCGCTGCCACCGATCGTTCCAGTTAACATTTTCATCGATCGTACCAGGTTAACGTTTCCACTGATCGTTCGAACTGCCTTGGTATTCTAACCGATCATTACTACAACCGATCGTTCCACCGCTTTGGCATTCCAACTGATCGTTTTCAGCCAATTGTTGTTTCAACCAATTGTTTTCATTATCGATTGTCTTTCAAAAAAAATTTCGGGCATGATCAAAATTTCAAAAAGATTTGCATTCGGAACTCAACTTAATGATGGTGCATTATATTCACTTCCTTTATGTCCTATGACTGACAAAGGCATATGGGATTAAATGGCAGCTTCTGAAATGCCTTCGAGGACTGTGCAAGGGACTGCTACTCAAGCGGTAATCCCAAAAGGCTGGAGAACTAAGGGGATATGAAAAGAACTATTCTATCATCTCAAAGTATAGCTATCCATCATGAAAGAAATCACTTACCATTATGGAACCTCCATTGTCGAGTCAAGAGTGGTAGTTGTCAAAAGCCATCAAAATTCATCGAAATGTTTGTCGAAAAACTCACTTCAGGGTTGACCCGAAGTCTGATCTGAAGCAGTCACCCATTTGACTCGAAGAAAACCCAAGAAACTCTAACCCAAAGCCGAACTCGGTTAAAACCAAGATTTTCCCCAAGTAAGTGTGCAAATGACTCCAAGCACCGTTCTTTACTGACCTAACACTTCAAACTCAGCAGCCCCAAGCAAACCAATTGCTGACTCCAAGCAAATAGCAGATTTTCTCCGGTCCGACTCCAAGTAAATTACCATCAATCCATCAATACCGTCCATCTAGCTTTGCTCATATCTCGGACACACGGACTTCAAATGACTTGAAACTTGGTGTGCAACCTCAAGAAGCCCTCCTTACTGCCTAATATGGATCGCACCCCATTTGGGTGAAAGTTTGGGGATCATCACAGATCAACGACCCATCCTAACTGATTCGCCATTCGACCGACATTCTCAACCATTCAAATATTCGACAATCATGCATACATCATTCACAAGCATTACAAGCAGCTATAACTTGAAAACGGACCAGACTGACGATGACCGGATCATCTCTCCCAGTCAAAACCTATTCATTGAAGCCATTCAGCATGTAGAATATCCAAGGAGATTCAATGTACCAGTATATCGGCTTACTCAGGAAAACTGACTCTCGACTACATCTTTTGAAATTCAAGTGGCATATGAATTCTACTAGAGCGATAGATGCCATCGAATGCAATGCTTTCCTCTATTCCTCGAAGGTGTAGCGATCATGCGGTTTATGCGATTATTGCCCAAATGTCTATACCAACCAGCCGTTTCGATGGGTCCTACAGCGACCTGAGATATTTGGAAGGTTGCTCAAATGAAATATTGAACTATGCCAATTTGATATCACTTATCTCTCTTGGAGAGCTATCCAGAGACAGACATTGGCGGACTTCATAGCTGAATTCACTGCACTAGATGATTCTCCGTAGAGAAGTGGAGAACTAACCAACTAATGGACATGTACACGGATGAAGCATCCAACAATCGGTGTTCTGGCACCCGGTCATGTTAGTGACTCCCGAGGGAATAATTGATTTGCTACACCTTGAAACTCGACTTCCCTGCAATAAATAACGAAGCTGAGTATGAAGCCTTGGTCGTCGGGCTCAAAGTTGCTAGAGAACTAAAAGTGAAAACTTTATAAATATTTTGTGATTCTCGATTATAGTATGCCAAGTCAGGGGAGATTATCAGGCTAGGGGGCAGCGACTTGCTCCTTATCTCGGCCAGGTCCAAGAGATACTGGCTTACTTCGGGTATTACACCATTACACACATCCTTAGAGAACAAATTGAAAAAGCCGATTCACTGGCCAAGTTGGCCAGTTCCAGGGATGCATAGAAAATTGGCTTGCTCCCAGTTGAAGTATTAAATGCTTTGAGCATTGACTAGATGGAGATTGATTGGGTTCTGGAGACGGAGCCGAAAAGGGAATCATAGACGACTCCTGTCAAAGGTTATCTACAACAAGGGATCCTTCCTGAATGGAGGAATGAAAAATAATAGATCTTCCATAAAGATTAATGCTACATCATCTAAGAAGGAGTCATGTATAGAAAAGGTTTCTCCATTCCCCTACTTCGGTGTATCACCCATAAAGAAATAAGACGAGTCTTGAGAGAAGTCCATAAAGGAGAATGCGATGATCACACCGAGGGGAAAACCTTGACAAAGAAAATACTCCGCTATAGGTATTACTCGCCAACTATCAATCGAGATGCAGCTAATCACGCTAGACAATGCGATGAGTGTTAGATGTTTGCAAAAAATTCTGAAAGCTCCACTGATGGAAGTTACACAAATGGTTAGTACATGGTTGTTTGCCACTTGGGGGCATTGATATTATCGGTTCCTTACCAATCTCTAAAGATGGAGCGAAGTACGCCATCGTTGCAGTGGATTACTTCACCAAATGGGCTGAAGCTGAACCTTTAGCCACGATCACGACGAAGAAAGTAATCAACTTCATTGTCCGGAGCATCATCTATCATTTTGACCTTCCACGAACTATCATAACTAATAATGGAACCTAATTCAACAGTGCTGAATTCAAAGACTTCTGCCGTCGGCATCATATTGAAAATAGATTTGCGGCAGTTGCTCACCCTAAAGCAAACAAACAAGTTGAAGCTATGAACAAAATCATAAAGTCCGTTTTGAAGAAATGTTTGGATAAGGCTTGAGGCAAGTGGGTGGTGTAGGATCGATTTCACCCTAGAGGGAGGGTGAATAGGGTGATACTAATAATTATAAAAATTTAATGCGGAAATGTATAAAATAATTGCAGCACAGATAATAGCAGAATAATAAAAGAAGAAATAGAACAACACAGATTTACCCAGCTTCGGCAAATCCCTGCCTACGTGCTACCCCCAAGGTTTCTACTAGAAATTAAGTAGTCAGACGCTTACACACGTAAACTTGCGACACCCGCTATTGGCTAACCTAACTCTACACTCAAAACCCTACCACAATTCAGCCACTGAGTTGTGAATTCTCGAATTACACCACCGTAGTCCGTACCCTAGTCACACGACTAGAATTTACAAAAGTTTAAAGAGAAATACAAAATAAAAAAACTCAAAACAATAAAACCCTAATTTTAAAATTAAAAGCCCAAAGGAAATTATAAGTCGGCCCAAAGAGAAAACTGTAATAAAAATTAGTTCCCCTTTTCTTTGTTTATCTCTTCGGCCCGTATCCTTTGCTTTGTAAAAATGGTTGCGCTCGTTCCTCTTTCAACAATTTAGGGCTTCTGGAAATTTTAGGCAGCCGTTTGTTTTTCAAGCGATTGAAGTGATTTGCTTCGCTTTGCTCTGTCAATCGTCTCCTATCTTCGATTTTCTTTCGGCTGCTTCAATAAGTCGAGTTGGATGTTGTGATTTGGTACGTGATTTTCTTGTTCGATTTCAATTTTCTCGACTTTTATTCAAGTTATATATTTGTCATGACTTAGCTAGCTTAGGTATTTTTTTTAACTCGAATGCTATTCATGTCGATGATGATTTGGGTTTTAAATAGGGATAAATCCCTAAATGTTCGATTCGTATATTTTCGGTTTGAATTCTTCACATGATATGCTTGGCCACTGATTTTCGATTTAATGCTGGTGATTAATCCTGACTAGATCAATTCGTATATTTTCCTGTTAAGCTTGCTTGGTCACCATGGTTTGCATTTGCTTTGGATTTGGTTCCGTTCTTTTCTCTATTGACATCTCTGATTTCGGCATTTGACTTGATTATTGTACTTGCATATTATCTGGACTTGTTCAATTTGCATTATCACCTAGCTTTTACTCTGACTTGTTCAAACTCTACCTTGTTCACCACGGTTTTGATTCAAATTTTTGTTGACTGCTGTTCTTTCATTTTCTTTTGAATCTTGTGTCTGGTCTTGGCCATTTGATTCATGTGCATAACATATATATGTATACATGTGTGTATGCATATGTGTGTATATATATATATGTATGTTTGTTGCACCATGTAGTTTTCTTGAAGTTGTAGTCTTGCTTGTATATTGAACTGCTTCCATTGTATCTCATATTGCCACTGCATATGTATACATTTTGTTTACTGCTTCACTGCATCCCATATTGTCACTATATATATATATATATATGTTGTTTGTCATGTTGCTTCGAGCCATATCATGTTGTTCATGTTGCCAGGTCTGCACTTTGTATTTCATTGTATGTATATGTATACATGAGTGTATCTGATGTGATAGTTTGTTGAGTCTGGTTGTGTTGCTTGATTTATTGTTGCTCAATGTGTCTGGACTTGTGCATGGTCAGGTTGAGTTTAGTTGCATTTATGCAAGTAGTCTGGTTGCCTTGAGTACATATATATGATGTCTTTGTCTGCTTGAGTTACATTGATGTTGTGTTCATTTGTTTGGGGCTTTTGTTTCACTAGTGGTCTTGTAATCTGGTTCACCCTAGAACAGTTGTGTCCATTGCATGTTTTGAACTGGTTCGATGTGTGTGTGATCATAGTGTGCATTGTTTCCAGACTTGATCTTGCACTTGTGTTCATTTGAGCTGCTGTCTCATTATTTCTAGTTGATTATGTTGCTTTGCACTGCACTTGTCATTTTGATTTTGGAAACTGATCTGGTTGTGGTGCACTTGTATATGTATTCATCAATTCACTGGTGGTTTGTACATTTTATTTTGGTTTCATGACTCCACTGTCGAGTCTGTTCATATGTACACATTTGTTCACTTGTTAGCATGGTCTGGTTTTGGCTTCTTGTTGTACTCGACAATTTTGTGATGTATTTGTATTGCACCTGAGTTGAATCCGGCCTTGGCTTGACCTTGTGCTCACCTATCCCTGCAGTTTTATCCAGTGTATATCGGCGTGCACGGCCTTGTGGCATGTACAGTGATACACTGTGCATGTCATAAGTTGTTCGTGTTTGATGAATTCAAAAACGAAAATGATGACGAACAACCCAAATAACTGAGGAAAATAATATTTTCAAAACACATTTTATTTTACACTGCAAAAATATTTCTTTTTCAATTTTACTATGTCAGTGTTTGTTTTACAGATAATTCAGATGCTAGACACAAATTGGAATACAGCTGAAGAACAAATATGAGTGAACAAGTGATATGTAGTGAGGAAAGTTATGTAAGTTGAAATGTATTGTAATTGAAATTTTATATATATAGTGAGAGCTCAAATTTTGTACTATTCAAAAATTATAATAAAATATTTGTTTGAATAAAATATCTGTTCGAATTTAAATTCTGTGTTATTTATTTTATTCAACAAATATTTATTTAATTATGTGAAAAATAAAATAGTACAATAAAAAATATATTTAAATGAATATATATATATGTTTATTATCATCAAACAAAAATCATGTACTAGCATATTCAACAGGTAGATGAACTCCCAACATCATTATGGGCTTACAAAACCACCCACAAGTCCGCGACTGGCCATACTCCATTCACCCTTGCTTACAGCTCTGAGGTCGTCATCCCTATAGAACATGAAGTCTCATATCATCGATTGACTTATTACGACCCCTATTTCATTAATATATATATATATATATATATATATATATCTGTGTGTGTGTATAAGGAATTGCAATCCAATTGCAATTAAACTATAAGGAATTGGTAGCGACTCATGAGTGTACAAACGCATCTAGGAGCCAATGATAAGAACGTGTGCCTGAATGTGCACGTGTATATTCTAAAAATTCGATTCCTGAGAATGACAGAAATTGAATTTTCACCTGGAGTTATTAGAGAAAAGACTGGATCAGATAGCCAAAGCTTACTAGCCTCGTAGAACCGGACACAGATAACAACTTATAGAATACATCCTGAATTTGTACTATTGGAAATATACCAATAATCAAGACGAACAGAAAGAAATGCAACTATTAGTAAAGCCGATTGAAGGTAGGATAGCGACCATTCAATAAACTGAACGAAATCCTTTTCGACGATTGAAGCTTGCGACGATTCAAAGCACATCATGTTCGAACAAGATGTACTAGGGAAAAATGTTATCCCGTCTTTTGACAAGGTCGTGATACCGTAGATTTGGTTAAAACGGGTGGTTACCAACCTTGAGAATCAATGATATAGAAGACTATGGACAATGGTTGGGCGAATTTGGACTGGGTCCCAATCAAGGTGCAATCAATATAAACGACAGGAAGGCCCCATGAGTCTACATTTCAAATTTCAAGTCAGCCGGAGTTCGTACGCTCGAGTTATGAAAAAATGAAGAATTTATGTGGATCAATCTAGAATGATCCATAAAACAGCATACATCGACGAAGATCGATCAATATCTCAAAAGTTACAAAGCCAAAGCACTTGAAACTTCCAAAGCATTAATATAATGAAGAGTGCACCTTTCAGGAACGATCGCAAGTCAAACTCTCAAGTTCATGAAATTGCCGATCGTTCTATACCGGTCGTTCATAACGACCGGTGTATCTCAGCAAGCAATCCAAATATAGCAGAGATTGATGAATATCTCACAAACTACAACTTAGGATAACACCATATTTTAGGAGCAAGGTCTAGAGGCATGTGGGACCCTCCACAAAGATTGCACATCGATCAAAGGCAAAAAATAACGATCGATATAACCATTACCGATCATTCCAAAATGATGAATTATGACTATCGATCGTTATGGTTGGCCCTGATGGATCTGGAGACTCTTTTTGCAAAATTTTAACCCAATCCATGCACGTCTTCACCTATAAATACAAGGGCCATTGTCCATAAAGAGGATCCTTTTTTCTTTAGCCTAGGCTCCGCCATTATTATTTCTTGATCCTTGTATTAATGGGTCCCAGCTAATCCAAACCTTCTTTTAATCATAATCAAGTGCAAGATCAATAAAAATATGAAGTGGACGTAGGCCGAGATTGCCGAACCATTATAAAAATGTGTGAGTTCATTTACTTTTTCTGCTATGTTTTAATTTCAATCATCGTTTAATCTCTACCAGATTCTATTAGGTGTTGATGCCCATTTTTGGCGTCAATAGATAGTATCTAGGTCCATTAGTGGAAGATGGTATAGTTATATAAATATATATCTACTTGGTGTAGATGGGAAGGGTTCGTACGCAACAATGTAGTCATAGCGACTAATGATAAATCTAACATAACAAGAAATGGTGAATAATCGACCTAAGAAAGTGTTATGTATAAGATGTATAATTTACCAGTCACTGGGACATTGTTCTAACCCCCTTCTTATTACAACCCACATGATTTATAAGGGCAAGTACTGGTACTGTTTTGGAGCAGTGGTCTGGCTGAGGCACTTGACGTTTATGGTGTCAATTCTGGATCAGTAATCATTATGATTTATTATATTTACTTATTTCTGCTATGAGTTATTACCATTAGTGCTTTGATATAGCTTCTCTTTTGCAGGATACCATACTAATGATCCATATTTTAGTGGGCATGGGTTTTCGGGTTAGCAAAAAATTTGGGCCCACTAGAGTGGGGGTTGTTACATTTTTTATCAGAGCATAGGTTAATCGATTCTTGAAAAATTAGGAAACATTGAGAGAACTATTTGTATTTTGACTATAAATATAAACATAGTATATGCTAAAATCCTAAGAAGTCCATATATAGAGTCATTGTATATAGAAAAGTCCCTAAAACTGGATGGTACATGACACCCCAATCGGGCCTTGATAACCCAATGATTGTCGATCCCCGTTTTGATTGTCGATTGATGATGTATAATAGGTCCAGATAAAGGGGAAATAAGAGTTCATATGTTAGAGATAGTGGAACATGGAGAAGTTTCTGAAGAAAGGTGTTAAATGGTCACTCCTAATTAATGATTGGATTTTTGGATTTGGAAAGAAGTATGTCTTGAGAGAATTGTTAGAAGTCCACTTTGAGTCCAACCCAACAATAAGAAATTTTTGGAAAATGAGAAAAAGTATAAATTGTATACTCTAAATGGACTTTTAATGAAAGATAAGTGAGTGTTAAATCTTGTAAGAAAATATATATATAATAAAGGTCCTGTGAGAAAATATATATATAATAAAGGTCCTGTGAGAAAATATATATATTTTGCGAATTTGATTTCAGTAAAGGAAATTTCATAAGTGGTTGTTTTCT
The DNA here is from genome assembly GCA_030737815.1 of Allium fistulosum. NCBI lineage: Eukaryota > Viridiplantae > Streptophyta > Magnoliopsida > Asparagales > Amaryllidaceae > Allium > Allium fistulosum. The sequence continues at coordinate 1,361,402,865 of CM060903.1, read as the reverse complement.
TTTGAAAAAAAATGATAGAGCAATATAGCTCGTGAATCTTTCTATGTAATGAAGTTTTTAAGATATTAAATATTTTTATAGGTGGATAATATGAGTGGTATATAAATCGAAATAGGGTGAGTGTTATAGAAAAGAAGACTTTGGGTCTAAAAAATTAAGCTGTAAGTGGTTGCACTATAATTGTTTAAGAAATAGGATGGTAAATTAAGAGAAAAACGGTTGGAATTAGTGCAGTTTGAGCTGAAGAATAGAGTAATAGGAAGTTATAAAGTATAAATGAAAGAGATGTTTGACTTATTGTAATTAGGTTGGGATTTGACATATTTTAATTCATTAGAATGAAAAGAGATAACAAAATAAGTTTCTATGAATAAATCAAGTTGCAAATAAAGGTTTTTTGTTTGAAATAATAAGGAATATAAATGAAAAGGAAGAGATGTACATAATATCGGAAATACCGTATTTTGTACTATTTATTTCAATAAAGAAAATAAAATACAATTCCTTGTAATTTCACAAAAAATACGAATCCTCTTTTAAGAAATTTATAGAAAATTATAGCGTTAATGATTTCCCTTGGAGGGAAAAGTAGTTCCAATGCATTAAAATATAGGATCCATAATTATAATAAAAAGCGTTAGTAAATTATATTAAAATAATGCTAGTAACCTAATTAGAGAAGTAGAACAACGGAAAATTGACATTTTTCGTTGTTATGTGCATTTATTTCTAGTGTTCTTTTGGAAGTCCCCTATTCATGATGCTAGAAAATCTTCCAAATATTGGATATAGGAAGAGTATGAGATGTAAGAAAAGTAATATTATGATAGTTGTCCTTATTGTGAAAACCCGCATCCTCGACCCTTGGAAATCAACACTAATACATCCTCGGTATACACGTGCCGCAAATCCAAGTGCCGAAGTAGCAAATTATCATGGAGTAAAAGAAAATAAAAACAGAACAGAATCTTACACGAATGGAATAACATATATTATTTTAATATATATGATCTGTACAACGGAAAATTTAAATACATTTATCAGAGTCTATCCTATAAATCAGCCTGAACAGTTATAAATCTCCGTCCTTATAAATGGTGAATATTTTCAGTAAACTAAAGCAGTGGGAAAAGTGAAGAACTATTTACAGGAATATCTTTAGCTCCAGACTTCAAGCTCCATCACAATGCTCCTAGTTAAACTTGATTACTTGGCTGCCCGAGAAGAAATAGGGCATCCAGAGTTTAAGGGAAAAGAAAAGAAACTCTGGGTCAGTCATGAGACTGGTGTGAGAAAGTCAAAATACGGATATTTGAAAACAAAGGGTATCTCATAAGACCACGTCGCACATAAACACGGAACATGTTTTTACTTATGATAACCAAAATCTTTACTATGCAAAATCTGGTAATATTATTTTTAATGACATTCTTTTGAAAACACTTTTCAAGTAAACTTATATAATCTTAGCCAAAATTGTTACATTACTAAATTCCAGCATACTAGGCTCTACAATCAAGTCCGAAGGCACTATTGGAGAATGGATTTCCATACAATGGTAGCATACCCAACTTGGTGGCGGATAGAACCGAATATGACAACACCCCCGTCGTAACTAACCTATCCGAGAGCTCTCTTAGCATACACAACATACTTTACACATATAGAGTAACCTAAAAAGGTGATGACCATACCCTAATGGTTGCGAACCACATAGCCTTACGGCATGCTCTGTTTAAGCCATTTCCAAGTGATGAGGTCCAAGGTAACGATTGCCTTTCACATAGCACATTCACTTTGAATGTCACATTGCCACTTCCATCACACACCATTGATTTCCACACATGTATAGCCTCTGAGCTCGTACGTCTCAAAGAAGGGTGTTAAATATAGAAGAGTTACTTCCTACACCACTAAATAGATGTACATTCGTAAAAAGCAATGTAAATCTACGCTGAAAATGCAATGTTAGACATTTGTCCATACAAGTTGTCTAGGAATAGGACAGACCGAAGGAACTCTCCTACCACATCTTGTCAGGAATCATCCCTAGGATTAGTAGCGAGCAGCCCTTGCATCAGTGATCAAATGAAGATACTACTACCACATATAGATGATATGGGAAATTCCCTTGAGGGTCAGTGACAAGTAGCCCTTCATTCCATTTATTATCATTTCACGTCTTCACTTCGAATGCGATTGGTTCGAAGTGGTTTTCGAATAAGAATCACTCAGATCCGACATTGGTTCCTTCGAACCAATCATCGATAAAATGTGTTAAGTAAATAGGTGCTCATCATTTAGTTAATTACTTTCTCTTTATAAAAAAATTTCTTCTAGAGATATATATCTTTAAATCATTTCTTTTCGGTATATATGGAATCATTAAACCTCTCTTACCAAATCATTTGTTTACTATAAAACCTTTTTGAATATTGGAGTAATTCCAGATCATTTAATCCTTTACTTTGGAAAATATCTCCAAATCATTTATTTAAATCTTAACAAAGATTTTTGAATCATGACTTTTAAAACGGGTCAAAAACAATGTTATTTAAGACATCGTTTACTGTAAACCCAAAACAATTACTTTTAAGTAAAAGGATCCATTGGAATTAAAATAATTCTAAATCATTTATTTAAATCTTGACAAAAGATTCTTATTTTCAAATCATAACTTTTTAATAGTTTGAAACATATTATCTAAGATGGTAAATCAAAATTAGTTAGCATTCGAGTAAAACAGATTCATAGAAATTATACTAATTTTACTCGACATCAATTTCCGTATTCAACCTTTACTATCTGTCGAATAGAGATGGAATCACCTTTTAAATTCACATGGATAGTACGGGTTCCCTCCTAGAAATTTAATACCAAGTATATGAAGTTAATCTATATTGAATCCAAGTTGTTTAAATTTGGAAAATCAAATCTTTTATACTTGTCTCGTTTCCGACATTTCAACCATATCTATTCCTTGCCCAGGAAAAAAGCCAGATGAGCCAGGGCACTAGTTGCTCCAAAAGATATCCTTAGTTTAAACACCTCACATCCAGATCTCACAAATAGAAAAATCCAGTCTACTTGTCGGCTCTTAGAGCCAAGATTAAATCACTTGATTATAACAGCTTTTCTTTAAATCATTTATTTATACTTTTTTGAAATTAATTATAAAACCTTCAAATCATCTTTAAAATACTTAATTATTTATTTAAACATATTTATAAAAAATTTGGGAAAGAATACTTAAGTTAAGCCATATTTCAAAAGTTAATAAAAGGTGCTATGAATAGTGCTTTAAAAGCTTATTTGATAAAAACAACTTTTCTATTATTTATAAATCCATTTTTATGACTCAAATCTCTTTTAAAACATTTTAAGAGATTTATTGAATTTATTCCATATTTTTAAAGAATTAAAAATATCATTTTTAAGGAATTTGTCGCTTTGGTTTTTGAACTGCCGAACCGCAACTATTTTGAAAACTTGATTTGCTAATATTTACTAAATGATATCTCGATCATTTTCTTTTGTTTGAAAACTATGATTATAAGAGTTTGGAAAATTCTTATTATAAAGAATTCCGACTCCGATTCCATTGGATAAATGGATTTAACTTTCTATGGCACGAAACCGCGAACTACTGTTATGCGACGCGCCTATTTTTGACTCAATTTTCATAACTTGTCAAAACTTAACCAAACTGGATTTTAGTGTTTATGAAACATTTATAAAACATTTTAAACAATTTTAAAGAGGTTTTACAATCTCATATACACCATTTCATTTATTAAAGGAAAGTGATTTCCTTTGTGATATTCGTCGTGTATTAAATGTAAATCATTTCAACATCAAAATAAACATAGAATCAACATTCAAACTTGATGATCAAAGCATAGTAAACATCCATAGCAATCATATCACATAATTATGTTATATATATATATATATAGTTCCTCACCTTTATTTGTTTCTAACTTTACGAAAATTTGCTATAGCTTCGCTGCGATTGAATCAAAGCCTACGGAATCGAGCCTTGGACCTTAAGAAGGGTACAACCTAAGCTTGCAAATTGGATGGTCATTTTCTCTTGGCTAGGACCTTCGATTCACAAAACTAGACCTTGAATTCACAAAACTAGACCCGAAAATAGGTAGTTTTCTCTCGGCTTTTTGACCATGTTGCTCTCAAAATTTGGAAATGTTGTCAACGGGAAAGTTCTTGAAAATTCTCTCCTCTTGAATTTAGATAAAAGAAATTACTCATTCGAGATGTTTTGAGGGATATATGGTCAAAAGAAGAAGAGGCATTCTTAGACTTTAAAATCTAAGCCCGAAAATGTACTACAAAGATACGAGATTTGGGCATAACTAATCTAAAAATGGAAAGAAGTACTACACATGACAGTTGTAGCCACTAAAATTTTACATGGTTTGAAAAAATAATTTCTCCATTTGGTACATTTTTGAAGAAGTTATGATAGAATAAAATAGATGGAAAAGAGGTGGGTATTTATAACCAAAGGAAGAGATGAAAAAATCTAGATATTTTCACACCTATACATCACCATGTCATCACCACCTTACTCCTTCCTTACCTCACCATTTTTAGCCGATGTGACCCCCCATGTGATGTTATCAAGGGCATGTACTAGGGTGAAAGAGTTGAATTTAGGTTGCTTAAGTATTAAGGAGATGGAAAATATCTTAGATATTTTCTTATGTATATGTATATATGTGTACACGTATATTTGTATGTTTATATATAGTCATGTGTGCGTGTGTCATGTATATATATGTACATGTATGTGCACAAGGGAATAAAAAAAGTTGCGCCGACTTTGAACAACTTCCGTTCGTTAAACCATCGAAAATCGGGAAGCCGATTCCCGGTCGCATTTTCATTTATTAATTAAAGTACATATAATTGTTGAAAAAATTTGAAAACTAATTTCTTACCATTTTTAACTATTAAAATGATCACATTTGATATATAAAACCATATAATTTAATATTAAACAATTGTTTACAAAAAGTGCTGTTATATCGATAAAGCGATGCGAATTTTCTTATATTTTTAAATCAAGTATATATCTTTATAAAACAATTATAAAAGATTTATTACCACTTCATAACTATTGAAAATGAATTACTATCATTTAAAAAAAATTATTTGAATAGTTATTATTAAATCGTTAGATCTTAATTTAAATTCACAAATCAATTATTAATATGATGCCATTATTGATGATGTTATGAATACATTTTATTTACCAAAAATAAAATAAATAATTTTATTTCATATTCTTGTTTAAACGAATAAATGAGTGTATGTATCCAGCTTCGTGTGCGACTTCTGATAATTATAGAGTTATTTATTGATAAAAAGGTTTTCGGTCATTTTATCAATATTTCTTCACAGTTTGTATATTCGTAAATACTTATTCAAAATAAGATTATAATTATTATTTATTATTCAAAACATCATAACTTATTTTTATAAAAGCTTATATACATAAATATAATTTATCAAATCGATAAATTTGCGGGTCGTTACACTTATCTACTCTAGTTTTTATAAGTTAAAAGTTATGAAAGATGTTTTAGAAACATTGTAAATTCTATTTTTGAAAGGAATTATTTGATGGAAATAAATAATATTTTTAAAGAAAAGGTTAATAAATGGTTGAACTAAAAATCCTTAATTTTTAATAAGAGTTAGAACGGTCTTCAAAAAGGCTGATTTGATTTTAAACTTAGAAGTATTAACGTTCCCTGTTAAAGTTTAATGAATAAGTTAAATTCAAAAATATTAAAAATGTAATTTTTGAAAAGGGTTATGACACCAAGTATTTTTGAATTTAATAAAAGTTTCTAAGTAGCACTTTAAAAGATAGTGTTTGATGTGATTTTTTGTTTGATGATAACAAACGTATATCAATTTATATATGTGTTTGCAGATTGTACTATACACATATAGGAATAAATATTCATATTGAATAATAATACTATTGCACAGAATTTATATAATTCAATCAGTATTTTTTATTCAACATAATATTTTATTTCAACACTTTTACAGTACAAAGTTTTCAGCTCTCTCTATATACATACACCGGTTTTATACATTTCACATTTACATTTTTTTTCTCACTACAACACTCAACACTTAGTTTTTCACTCTGTCTACACATCTGCATCTATATGCATTGTCCAGCTCCAGTTCTTGTCCTGTCTCCTGTGTACCTGTACAATTAGCAACTACAACAGTAATCTGAAAATAAACAAATTTAAATTTGCAAAAATATAAATTTTTTTTTATTGGTGCCTCAGATATATGGGTTATTGTCATCATTTTCGATTGTGTAATATCTGTGCATATCAGTATTCTTATCAGGGACAGGTAATCATGAGTGGCTGCAATACACACGTGAACATTTATACACGTGTGCACTGCCTCGCCAACTCGTGTGCACAAAAACAAAGGCAAATACAACATGAATGAACACTACAACAATACATCACTGATACACTATGTCACAAGACCACAAATCCAAACCAAATACACCAGTCTCGACCAGTTCAACTTCACTACAAGGAGATGTACAAACAATTGAAGTACAATAGCAAACCAGAAGTACAAAGTGTCGACCAAGCTAAATCAAGCTAAATCAACAAACAACTCAGAGGCCAGAGGGATCAATATGGAAACAAGGCAAATGTACATGAATGTATGTACACTATGTCAACATAACAACAATATAGCAATGAACTCGACCAGACACACTTGACAATGAAACCAAACTGCCCAGACTCAAAGATAAATGTATGTATGCACATATATGAAGACTGCACTGACAAGTGCACCAGTTCAAAACAACTTCAACCACAAAACCAGACATGGAGGCAAAGCTCAAACCAAACAGTCGAGCGAGACCAGAATCAAGCTATAGATATGTACAAGTGAAGCAACTCTACCACAACCAAATCACAAGACAAGTACACAAAGACTCGAATGAACAAGGTCTGGACACACATGAATACAAACCAATACAAATGCAAACCCAAAGGTACATGACTCAAGAACAATAGCATGAAGACATCAAGAAAATGGAACCAGACTCAAGTCAGAGGACAGGGAAGTAATAACAGCAAACCAAAGGTCATCAATAAATTACAAATTCGAAATCAATGCAGTTATGATCGAGTCAAAGTCTAATTAAGTCAAAGTCGTGACCAAAGAATATGATGAACAAGTCAGAGACGAGGTGGTCAAGTATCGAACAGTTCAAATTCAATATCGTGGTGGCCAAGTATATTGACCAAGCAAAGAATCAAAACCATGTGAATCAAGCTACCAGGAAATATACATGGAAAGATTTTTTCTATGGCAAAAGAAACAAATCAGAAGATTTGGTCAAGAAATCAAATATGGCAAACAAATCCTGGCAATGCAAAATATACGGAAAAGATTTTATTTCCATATTTGAGCAAAGAATTCGAATGCATTTATGGACCAAGAAATTAAATCCAAATTTCCTGCTATAGAAATGAAAATAAATTCCAGAACGAAATCAACAATTCAAATCTCAAAATTGTGGAAATATCCAAAGCCGTGGGTACTAAGTAAAAAATTCGAATCGTATATACCCAAAATGTCACAACTAAATCAGGGAAATATTCAACGACGTGGAGGCCAAGCAAGAGATCAAATCAGACAAAAATAAAGGGCTTCGAACCCTATATAAGCCAATAATCATCATAGGCAAAAATCATCGAGTTCAAGCATTTAATCAGAAAAGAAAAAGAGCAAAAATCACATACCAAAGTCTTCTCGAACTCAATCATTTCGAAACAGCCGAAGTAATTAACTGAGACAGTCGATTGATAGAAAAGGAACGCTGAATCATCTATTCAATCAAGCATTGGAAGTTGGCATCTTCGAGTTTCACGAAAGCCCTAATTTTTGAAGGAAGAGGATCAAATGAAAAACGAGAGTCTCCATTATCAAACACAAAGAAACCAGAGCCGACATTAATAACAGGGCCACATTTTTTTTTCTTAAGTGATAATAATTTGGGTCGGGTTGTTTTTGTTTAAAGGGCAAAAAAAATTTTGTATTTAAGTTTTCTATTTATTTTTGCTCTTGTCTGAACTTTTTGAATCAAAACTTGGAAAATCACCACCTAAGATTTAGGTTGTGTCAGATTGTTTAGTTAGGATTAGTTCAGTAAGCAGGGTTTGCGAGTTTGCAAAACTCTATAGGCGGTAGCAGGGTTTGTGAGTCTGTTAGATTGTTTGTAAGCGGGAGACTGTTTAATTCTAATAGAAATCTGGGAATGCAGCAGTAGACAGGGGTTGCCGAAGCTGGGTAAATTTTGTGTGTGATTTACTTTTCAGCATATTTACTTTTCTGCAGTTTGTTTTTGTGTTTAATTTTATAAATTCAAGAAAATTTGCTATAACCCTATTCAACCCCCCCCTCTAGGGTTAATCTAGATCCTACAAGTGGTATCAGAGCACGGTATTTTTCTTTAAATCTAGAGTCATGAATCCACCAAATAATGCTTTTTCTGAGGGGCAATCTATTGCTAGGCCACCCATGTTTAATGGGAATGATTATGCTTATTGGAAAGTTAGGATGGGTATTTATCTTAGTTCTGTTGATTATGATGTTTGGGACATTATTGAAACTGGCTATAAATCTCCCACTATAACTGTTGGTGATACTGAGATTCCTAAACCTAAGGATATGTGGGATGCTAACAGTAAGAAATTAAAAACTACAAATGCTAAAGCCATGAATGCTTTGATCTGTGCTCTTGATAAGAATGAATTTAATAGAATTTCTCATTGTAAAACTGCGCAGGAAATTTGGCATACCTTGGAGGTGACACATGAAGGAACTTCTCAAGTCAAGGAATCTCGTCTAGCCCTATTCAGCAATGAATACGAGAACTTTGTGATGGACAAAGGCAAGAGCATAAAGGACATGTTTGGACGCTTTTCAACTTTGGTGTACAATGCTAGAGCGCTTGGGAAGGTATTCACTGAGGTAGAGCTTGTGAGGAAGGTGCTACGAGTCTTACCGATGAACTTTGAGGCAAAAGTCACGGCAATACAAGAATCGAAAGATCTGAGTAAACTAAGCATGGAGGAGTTGATCGGCAACTTGATGACATATGAGCTTGAGCTAAAAAAAAAGGAGGAACGCACAACTCCGAATCAAAGAAGAAGACGATTGCCTTAAAGAGCAAAGAAGAGAGCGATGAAGAAGAACAAGATCCAATTGAAGAGCTTGCAATGGTTGTCAATAATCTTAGAAAATGGTCAAGATTCGGGCCACGCAAGAAGAAAACAAATGGTAATAGGTCAAAAGATTCTGACAATTCCGATAATGAATTGACTTGTTATAACTGCAAGAAGCCTGGCCACTTCAAACAAAAATGCCCACTTCTCAAAAACAACAAAGGAAAGAAAAAGAAGAAGAAGGCCTTTGCAGCGACTTGGGATGATGAAGAAGGAGAGGAAGTTTCGAATAATAGCTCAGAGGAGGCTAATTTGTGTCTTATGGCAAAATCAGATTCAGTTCAGAGGAATCTAGTGAGGTAAGTGACTATTCTTATAAAGAGCTTATTTTGATGTGTTATGATCTTACTAAAACAATTGATACTCTTGAATCTAAAATTAAAAAACTGAAATCTGATAGGAGAGAACTTGTCCATGAAAATACTAGGTTAGAAACTGAACTTGAAAATATTCAAAACCTAGACTGTAAAAAATGTAAAATTTTAGATTCAGAATTATCAAAACTTAAGAATAGCTTTGAGAATCTTGAAAAAGAAAACTTGAGTTTAAGGAAACCATTGACACTAGGAAAAAGGATTTTATAAATAGATGCACCTCACTTGTGACTGAAAACACAACACTAAAAACCAAAGTCCAAAATCTTGAGAAAACTCTGAATAACTTTTCAAGAGGAGAAAAATCATTCAACATGTTATTGGGAAATCAACTTTTTGCTAACAACAGAAAAGGACTAAGCTTTGGGAAAACACAAGTTGATGATAATGCAATAGGTAAGAGTGTCTTTGCTAGATGTGGAATAATTGGACATCGTGCTGAAAATTATAGTCATAGGAACAAGAACACAAAATTTATACAAGTTTGGGTTCCTAAGAATTCTACAAACAAATTTCATGTCTATTGGAACAAGAATGAAAGGACAAAACAAGTTTGGGTTCCAAAGGGATTGTTTATTCACAATGCTTCAGTCACTAATATCATTGGACCTAAGAGTTTCTCTAGGTCATCTTCCTCTCTCTCTATGTAGGTGTGTTGGCGGGCTAAGGAGCAACAAGAATGGTTTCTAGATTCAGGTTGTTCTAGACATATGACAGATGACAAATCAAAGTTCCTTAGCCTAGAGAATTTTAAAGGTGGAAATGTGATCATGGGAGACAATAGCAAGTGTAAGATTATTGGTAAAGGTGAAGTAGGTAACGGTACTTTTTCCTTGACTAATGTTTTATACGTCGATAATATGCATCACAATCTCATTTCTATTAGCCAACTATGTGACAAAGGTATGAATGTGGTTTTTGATAGTGATACTTGCAAAATCATTGATAAATCTTCTAATAACATTGTTTTTATGGGCAAAAGAAAAGGAAATGTTTACATGCTTTCTTTTGATAATCTAAATCTTTCTAGATGTTTGGTAGCCACTGACGAAGAGGCATCCTTATGGCATAGGAGACTTGGACATGCTAGCATGGGCCTCTTGGAAAAACTTGAAACTAAAGAATTAGTCAGAGGGTTACCACATCAGAAATTTAAAAATAATAAAGTGTGTAAAGCATGTTCCTTGGGCAAGCTTAGTCGATCATCATTTCGCCCTAAAAACATTGTTAGCACATCAAGGGTCCTTGAATTAATTCACATGGACTTATTTGGACCAAATGAAATTGCAAGCTTGAATGGAAAACGTTATTGTTATGTATTGGTTGATGATTACTCTAGATTTACATGGGTTTATTTCTTAGCCAAAAAGTCTGAATCTTTTAATTATTTTTTAAAATTTGCAAAACTTGTTCAAAATGAAAAAGGAGTTTCAATTAAAACTTTGAGAAGTGATCATGGAGGCGAATTTGAAAATTTGGAATTTGAAAGCTTTTGTGAAGAAAATGGTTTAAAACATGAATTTTCTGCTCCACGAACACCTCAACAAAATGGGGTGGTTGAAAGGAAAAATCGTACATTGCAAGAATTGGCTAGATCTATGTTGAGTGAGTATAAACTACCTCTAACCTTTTGGGCAGAGGCAGTGAATACTTCGTGCTATGTAATGAATAGATTAATGATTAGACCAATACTTGGCAAAACGTCTTATGAATTGTGTCATGAAAGGAAACCTAACATTTCTTATTTTCGTGTATTTGGATGTCCTTGTTTCATTCTTAACACAGGAGATCAACTTGGAAAATTCGAATCAAAGGCTGATGAGGGAATTTTCATGGGCTATTCAACAAGTAGCAAGGCTTACAGTATATACAACAAACGAACAAAAACAATTGTTGAATCAATCAATGTGAAATTCGATGAATCTGACCTGGAAAGGACGACTGAAAAGGCGGTTGATGATGGGGTAGATCATGAAGGCATTGAAGAAGGGACATCTAGTGAGAAAGCTGAAAGTAGGACTGTTGATGCTAATAGATTGAAGTTCAAATCCAATCATCCTCCTGAATTGGTTATAGGTGATCCTACGGAAGGTATACGCACTTGCTCTTCATTTGATAAAAACTTGTGTGCGTTTTGTTGTCATAGTGGTTTTATTTCTGAGATTGAACCTGATTCTGTTGAAATGGCTCTTAATGATGAAAGTTGGGTTTTAGCAATGCAAGATGAACTTAATCAATTTGAGAGAAATAAAGTTTGGAAATTAGTTCCTAGGCCTAATGACTATCCAATTGTTGGAACTAAATGGGTGTTCAAAAATAAACTTGATGAATCAGGAAATGTAATTAGAAACAAAGCTAGGTTGGTCGCAAAAGGATATAACTAAATAGAAGGCATAGATTTTGATGAAACATTTGCTCCAGTTGCTAGGTTAGAAGCCATTAGGATTTTGCTAAGTTTTGCATGTTATAAGGGTTTCAAACTTAAACAAATGGATGTAAAAAGTGCCTTTCTAAATGGTGATTTGAAAGAAGAAGTTTTTGTTGAACAACCACCCGGTTTTGAAAATCATGATTTTCCAAATCATGTGTATAAACTAGAAAAAGCATTATATGGTCTTAAGCAAGCTCCTAGAGCTTGGTATGACTGCCTTTGTACATATCTTTTGGAAAATGGCTTTAAAAAGGGGAGTGCTGACACGACACTGTTTCTATTACATAAAGGAAGTGATTTTTTGATTGTTCAGATTTATGTGGATGATATCATTTATGGTGATACTAATGAACTCTTGTGCGAGAAATTTGAACAAGTCATGCAGGCTAAATTCGAGATGAGCTTGGTTGGAGAATTGAAATTTTTTCTTGGATTTCTAATCAAGCAAAGCAGTGATGGTATTTTCATTTCACAATCCAAGTATGTGTTGGAACTGTTGAAGAAATTTGGAGTTGAGAACTCCAAACCATTGAGAACTCCTATGAGCCCATCAACAAAGTTGGACAAAGACGAGAAAGGAGTTACTGTTGATCAGAAGAAATATCGAGGGATAATTGGTTCACTTCTCTATCTTACTGCTTCTAGACTTGATATTATGTTTTCTGTGTGTTTGTGTGCATGTTTTCAATCTAATCCTAAAGAATCTCATTTGAAAGCCACTATACGAATTTTGAGATATCTTTCACACACACACAAATTTGGACTATGGTACCCTTCTTGTGAAAATTTTGATTTAGTTGGTTATTCTGATGCTGATTATGCTGGTTCATTGGTTGACAGGAAAAGCACTAGTGGGACATGTTTCATGCTAGGACATTCATTAGTTTCATGGTCAAGTCGAAAACAAAATTGTGTTGCATTATCCACCATTGAAGCAGAATATATTGCTTTAGGAAGTTGTTGTGCTCAAATTTTATGGATGATGCAAACTCTTTCTGATTTTGGCTTAGTTTATAAACAAGTTCCATTAAAATGTGATAGTAAAAGTGCAATAGACTTGTCAAATAATCCTGTTCATCATTCACGCACAAAACACATTGATGTGAGACACCACTTTCTTAGAGATCACATTGCTAAGGAAGACATTTGCATTGAACATATTTCAACTGAGATTTAACTTGCTGATATTTTCACAAAACCCCTCCCCGAAGACAGATTTTCAAGATTACGTTTGGATTTGGGGATTATAGAAATTGACTAATCATTTTCCATTTTTTTGGTTGAAATATTCTTGGATATTTATTTTCAACTTCAATTTCTAGGATTCAAACCAGTTTTGGATATTATTCAAAGATTGATTCGAATATGGTATTCAGTAGTGGAAATATGTTTTGTTTCTTTTCAAAATTAAAAAAAAAATCATAATATAATTAATTTGGTAACTTATTCCACGATCATTTCTATTTCTACCATCTTTCTATCATTCATAATGGTTTTGTAAAATGAGAAGAGTGATTTCTTTTTAAAAAAAATATATCATGCATCCATTCTCATTTAAAAGTCCTTATGGTTATGCATGGATGGAGCATGTGAGTGAATTATTTTACCATCATTCCATTCTCATTTAAAAGTCCTTATGGTTATGCATGGATGGAGTATGGTAGCTAAGTATTTTTCTGGTCTCACGTAAAAGTCCGGATGCTTAGACTAATAAGTAACTGATAATCCCATTTAAAAGTCCTTATGGTTATGCGTGGTTAGTAAGTGCTTATTTTGTGCTTAAATGTCAAATTATTTTTAAAATTTCTCTCTTCTCATTATATAAAAACCGAATCATCAATCCATTCTCTACAATGTGGAACTTGTTAACTCGTTATGATATATTATGATTTTTCTTTGTTTTACATTTGTTTTTATTTAAAAAAAATCAAAAAAAAAATAAAAAAAAAATTCTTTTTCCACTACTGTTCCATTAGTGTTGTCAGTCTTTTGATGATAACAAAAGGGGGAGAAGAACAAGATTTTGATAAGAAAGTAAATATTTTTGGAATACTTCAACAAATTTGTTAAATGTTGTTAGTTAATTTTCTTTAGTTCTTTTATTCTTCTGTAATTTTCTAAATCTTCTAAATAGGGAGTGGTCTTAGTTGTAGGGGGAGCATTCATATAGGGGGAGCTAAATATTTCATGCTCAAACACATTTATTAGAATTTCAAAATCTTTAATATATATGTTTGTCATCATCAAAAGGGGGAGATTGTTTGATGTGATTTTTTGTTTGATGATAACAAACGTATATCAATTTATATATGTGTTTGCAGATTGTACTATACACATATAGGAATAAATATTCATATTGAATAATAATACTATTGCACAGAATTTATATAATTCAATCAGTATTTTTTATTCAACATAATATTTTATTTCAACACTTTTACAGTACAAAGTTTTCAGCTCTCTCTATATACATACACCGGTTTTATACATTTCACATTTATATTTTTTTTCTCACTACAACACTCAACACTTAGTTTTTCACTCTGTCTACACATCTGCATCTATCTGCATTGTCCAACTCCAGTTCTTGTCCTGTCTCCTGTGTACCTGTACAATTAGCAACTACAGTAGTAATCTGAAAATAAACAAATTTAAATTTGCAAAAATATAAATTTGTTTTTATTGGTGCCTCAGATATATGGGTTATTGTCATCATTTTCGATTGTGTAATATTTGTGCATATCAGTATTCTTATCAGGGACAGGTAATCATGAGTGGCTGCAATACACACGTGTACAATTATACACGTGTGCACTGCCTCGCCAACTCGTGTGCACAAAAACAAAGGCAAATACAACATGAATGAACACTACAACAATACATCACTGATACACTATGTCACAAGACCACAAATCCAAACCAAATACACCAGTCTCGACCGGTTCAACTTGACTACAAGGAGATGTACAAACCAGTGAAGTACAACAGCAAACCAGAAGTACAAAGTGTCGATCAAGCTAAATCAACAAACAACTCAGTGGCCAGAGGGATCAATATGGCAATAAGGCAAATGTATATGAATGTATGTACATTATGTCAACATAACAACAATACAGCAATGAACTCGACCAGACACACTTGACAATGAAACCAAACTGCCCAGACTCAAAGATAAATGTATGTATGCACATATATGAAGACTGCACTGACAAGTGCACCAGTTCAAAACAACTTCAACCACAAAACCAGACATGGAGGCAAAGCTCAATCCAAACAGTCGAGCGAGACCAGAATCAAGCTACAGATATGTACAAGTGAAGCAACTCTACCACAACCAAATCACAAGACAAGTACACAAAGACTCGAATGAACAAGGTCTGGACACACATGAATACAAACCAATACAAATGCAAACCCAAAGGTACATGACACAAGAACAATAGCATGAAGACATCAAGCAAATGGAACCAGACTCAAGTCAGAGGACAGGGAAGTAATAACAGCAAACCAAAGGTCATCAAGAAATTACAAATTCGAAATCAATGCAGTTATGATCGAGTCAAAGTCTAATTAAGTCAAAGTCGTGACCAAAGAATATGATGAACAAGTCAGAGACGAGGTGATCAAGTATCGAACAATTCAAATTCAATACCGTGGTGGCCAAGTATATTGACCAAGCAAAGAATCAAAACCATGTGAATCAAGCTACCAGGAAATATACATGGAAAGATTTTTTCTACGGCAAAAGAAACAAATCAGAAGATTTGGTCAAGAAATCAAATATGGCAAACAAATCCTGGCAATGCAAAATATACGGAAAAGATTTTATTTCCATATTTGAGCAAAGAATTTGAATGCATTTATGGACCAAGAAATAAAATCCAAATTTCCTGCTATAGAAATGAAAATAAATTCCAGAACAAAATCAACAATTCAAATCTCAAAATTGTGGAAATATCCAAAGCCGTGGGTACTAAGTAAAAAATTCAAATCGTATATACCCAAAATGTCACAACTAAATCAGGGAAATATTCAACGACGTGGAGGCCAAGCAAGAGATCAAATCAGACGAAAATAAAGGGCTTCGAACCCTATATAAGCCAACAATCATCATCGTCAAAAATCATCGAGTTCAAGTATTCAATCAGAAAAGAAAAAGAGAAAAAATCACATACCAAAGTCTTCTCGAACTCAATCATTTCGAAACAGCTGAAGTAATTAACTGAGATAGTCGATTGACAGAAAAGGAACGCTGAATCATCTATTCAATCAAGCATTGGAAGTCGGCATCTTCGAGTTTCACGAAAGCCCTAATTTTTGAAGGAAGAGGATCAAATGAAAAACGAGAGTCTCCATTATCAAACACAAAGGAACCAGAGCCGACATTAATAACAGGGCTGCATTTTTTTTTCTTAAGTGATAATAATTTGGGTCGGGTTGTTTTTGTTTAAAGGGCAAAAAAAATTTGTATTTAAGTTTTCTATTTATTTTTGCTCTTGTCTGAACTTTTCGAATCAAAACTTGGAAAATCACCACCTAGGATTTAGGTTGTGTCAGATTGTCTAGTTAGGATTAGTTCAGTAAGCAGGGTTTGCGGGTTTGCAAAACTCTATAGGCGGTAGCAGGGTTTGCGAGTCTGTTAGAGTGTTTGTAAGTGGGAGACTGTTTAATTCTAATAGAAATCTGGGAATGCAGCAGTAGGCAGGGGTTGCCGAAGCTGGGTAAATTTTGTGTGTGATTTACTTTTCAGCATATTTACTTTTCTGCAGTTTGTTTTTGTGTTTAATTTTATAAATTCAAGAAAATTTGCTATAACCCTATTCACCCCCCTCTAGGGTTAATCTAGATCCTACAGATAGGAGTTTTGGGATTAAATATTTCAAAAATTTTGAAGTTTTAATTTTTGAAAATAAAATGATAAAGAGCAAACCAGAATTTTAAATCTGGAGTAGATATGAATTAGTGCATATGTTAGATGGGGAAATAATAAGGCTATGAAGGAGATATGTATGACTGCTTTTGGAATAATAAGAAGAAATCCCTGTAGAGTGTAAGGACACTAGAAAGAGCCTATAAATGTTATGATGATATGTGTGTAAACCATAAAGAGATATTAAAGTACACCTCTATAAGTTTTGGATATGCTTGTAGGAGGCTTATGGATAAAGGAAATATCAAGGATTTAAGATACTATCAAACAAATGGGATTAAGAGAAGGTAGTAACAGATGGTAAACACACATGGAGGATATTGGTAGACTTTAATTAAGGAAATAAGAGAGGGATTGGAAGGTTATTTCCCCAAGCTTAGTTGCCCTTTAATATGAAGATTTCATAGGTTGTATCTCTTATCCATTGCAATGAGAAAAGGCATAGTTATTCCATAATTGGGTATGGAATGGAAGAGATGAATAGACCTTATTCATCATAAGTAATAAAGGAAGGATAAAATATGAAGGTTGTGGTAGATGGATGGCTTGTTAGAAAGGTCTGTTCTGGTAGTAGTAGTTAGTGGTGTTGTGTTTCCTTCCAGTGTTAGTTTTTCTTTTCATGGGTTGTAAGCATTAGTTATTGCTAAGAATTGTGTAAATTTAGGGAAATGTTCCCTTTCATGTATTTTTTGGGTGGACCGCAATGATTAAGAAAGCAATAAAAAGGAAATTTCAGAGAAGGTCACCTAACTAATGTAAGAGAAAAATAAAATAATTGAAACTGGAAGTTAAGTAATAAATTAAGAAAATTTATTTGACTAACTACTAAGAAAAAGTAAAACAGAAAATGTAGGTTCAAAAAAGAATAGAATTTTTTTTTGAAAGTAAACTTCATTGGACGGAGGACAGGATTACAAAGAGGTAAGCCACGGGTCAATGTTTCTGTTCCTCAAAGACTGAAATTTAAAATTCAACATGTGTGCTAGTTGGTATTAATAAGAAAGAAACTTTTTTGAGAACTTAAAATTTACTGTGCAATTAAGTGAAGTCCGTTATGGACGGTGGATGGTTGACTAAACCCTGATATCAAAAATGTGGAAACTGTTGTTTACAAAAAAAATTGTAATCATGCATATATTTGGAAAAAGAAATTTTTTATGAAGAATGTACTTATGAAAAGTTTTCATTATAAATATATACATATCATTGAAAAGATTTTAAAAGTTAAGGATTTTAAGTTTTAGAAATTTTAAAATACTGCATGCTAACGTTGGGAAGTAATCGATAAGTTGATTGGTGTAGATTTAATGCGTAGTGGTAGTTGCAGTAAAATAGATACGGTGAGTGATAAGGAAGCTGTTTTGTTTATGGAAGTTCTGTAACATGTCGTATCTAGAGGCCAAATGCTAAGCGCTACAGACGCTGCAGTCATCCATAGTATTAACTTCTGGTGACAAAATACGGTAATGCTAATGGTATCCATAATATCAGAAGCACTTGAATATGAACAAAATCATAGATTTCAAAAAACAACATTTTACTGATCATATTTCAAAACAAATTCATAACCAAGTTACATAATCCCGAAATCGTTTCCCAAGTAAAGATCAATTGTAACAACCCGTATATTTACCGATTTGTATATTTAAATGTTTTATTTAAATATAGAATCATTCATCGGATTAAAGTCCGAAAAGATACTTTTTGTAAATAGTCGAATTGGGACTCGAGACCACCTCCATTTAGTCCAAAATGGCATTTACAACTTTTTTGAGTATAAACATCGATATGTTTGGAGTCGAGTGAAAATTATGACTTTTTCACTTTGGGCTTGGGTTTGGGTTTCAACCCGTAACCTAACATAAGACCCTAACTCAGTCCCTCCCCTCTTCATTCATCCTCATTTCCTAATACATTCAAGCTTAAGTAAAAATGAGGAGAGGAATGGGAAATTAGATATTCCTAAGCCCTAGATTCATTTGTAAATTCAAGTTCTAGCTCCAAAATCAAAGAGAAGCTTGGGTAAGCATCTCCTTCTTCTTGTCCAACTCATTCTCTCTTTAATTTCAGAAATTTCCTAAACCTAACTTAGGAAATGTTCTTCTTTTGAGCTTAGATTCAAGCTTCTAGAGTTGAAGTTGAAGGGTAGTTGATCTTCCTTTGCTTTCAAGCTTCTCCTTCATCGTTTTTGGGTTTAAATGTGAGATTTTTATCTCACATCTATGTCTATAACTATCTTTGATTGTTAGGTATGAATTCCTAACATCTTTACATGTTCATTTGATTTTGATTTGGATTGATTTGGTGAACATTTCAATTTTTGGTGTTTTGTAGTCTAAAAATCTTAGCTTTGATGTTTGATCATGCTTTTGGTGGTGTATCGAAGAGCCTATAGGGCTGGGTTGTCGATTGGCATAAACCCCTAGCGCCCATTGCTCGTCCGATCAAAAATTGGAAGAGTTTGGTCTTCATTTGGATAGGGTAAAAAATAGTCCCAGTGCCAGTCAGTCGACTGGCCTCTGAAGTCGTTCGACCGGCTGTAGAAACCGAAAGTATCTGGAACTGTCTGCAGAAACTGGAAGTCTCTGTTTTCTGCAGTCAGTCGACTGGCCTCTGCAGTCAGTCGACTGACTACAGGAAATGAAACTTTCGGGTTTCTGGATTAGTCGACTGGCCTATGCAGTCAGTCGACTGGCCTGCTTGTTTTTGCCTTTTTTTGCCTATTTCGCTTGAGTTTCCAATTTTTATCGACTTGTGATTATCCGATATATTGTTATCATTTACTTTTGACTTTGATGACTTCTTTTTCGGGACTTTTGAGAATATCCATTTTGATGAATTCGGTATCGATTTTTTTGGATTTGATTCACGTCTTCGGATGTGGATTTTGGTGATTGATTGTTTCTACAATCATTTCTATGATTTGTCACTTTAAAATATAAAGGTTTTCTATACTAGTGGTAAATATTCAAAATCTTTTTCAAAGATGATTTCAACTCTATTTTTAAATATAAAGCTTGTTTTCAAAACCGTTTCTAATCTATTAGTATATACAAACCTTTACCTCATTCGTATGAGAAAATCTAGTTAAACGGCTTAGCAAAACAAGTGGTATGAAATGCTTGCGTTTACTTCATCGGTTAATTTTTGGACTTGTTCAGTTGAAATTCCTGTGACAATTTTCGAGTGGGAATCTACAATTTATTCGTAAATATTTAAGTTAAGCTAGTAGTTATGGGACATGAAGCTAAACTCATATATTTACTAGCTTAGTGCAATCAACACTTTTTATTGATCGATGATGATCATTTTGTGATTTTAGACTAGCGATGTGCGATGTCTATTTGTTTGTGTGGGGATTACAATCCCCATTTGTGGAACTTCGGTTCAATTTGGTGGGGTAGCGACCCGTGGTCTTCGGGCCGTTTGTGGAGCTTCGGCTCAAAATTTATGGTTAGCGACCATGGAATAACGTTCCGTTTGTGATACACGTGTTGGTGAGTTTTCATGCTCCCGTTTATGATAGGCCTCCCCCTTTGTGATTTCTGGATTTCTAATTGATGATTTCTAGAGTTTTTGTTTCACCAACTTTTGCGATTGGCATTAATATGTTTGTCAATATTTGTAGTTTGGTGAATAAAATAAAGAATATGATATTCTTTTTGGTGCTTTGAGATTCTTGAGATATTGTATGATTTTGTTGTTGTTTAAATCATACTTGTCCTAGTATGACATTATTGTTATCATACGTTCTTATTATATCTCTGCTTATATCTCATTTCTTTAATGATAATTATAGCTAGACTATTGCATTTATTATTTTCTTATTAAATAACACTCGGGTCAGATCGATATGTTACAGGTGCTTCTGCTTGACTCCTTATCTGGGATCATCTTATGACTTTTGTCTAACTACATTACATTTGTAGTTTTTGTTGTTATACATTTGAGATATAGATTCCATGATGTATACTTATTCTTTTGTCTAGCACTTGTATCTATTCTTTTGTGATATTGTGGATCTTATTTGACCACTACTCTGATGTACACTTTTATGTGTTATATTCATATCTGTTTCCGCCTTTGAGATATGAACATCTGTGACTGATTTATGTTATGTTTATTTCTATATTTGTTTCCGAAGGTCCACTTAGCCACTGTGTGGTAGCTTTGAGTTTGTATCGGTATGTCGGATTTCCTCTTGAAATGAAATGCATGTTATACTATCTGACATATCGGTACTCGCACAAGGCCATTACACATATGCTCGCTCCTCAACAGCCTTATTCTTAGCGCTAGTCGACGGCATTACCCCGTAGTGTCCTTGGCTAGCGTGAGTATAGAGGTGGGGCGTCACAGCTTGGTATCAGACCCAAACTTCGGAACAATGTAGAATAATCTAGCAAGGATCATTGTCCTAAGTCTTTCTTAGGAATCGTGCCATAGGATTTAATTCGAGTCTTCGTACCGTTCTACCCTATTTCTTTTTATGATACCTTGTTTTATCAATCAAATTTATTTGATATTCATTTTGTGAATAATGTTTTTCCTCTATTCTTTCTTTCTTAAAGAAGAGAAATGGTTAGACCAGGCCGTCTCAACGCCGGTCAATCTAGTGGTACTCCCCAAGATGGAGTATTTATGTCTGCTCAGCAACTTCTAGATCTTGGGAGAAATGCTCAAGCTGTCGGACCCACTCCAGAGCCCACCCATCCTAAATCTGGATTTGCACGCTTGTGCAGTGACTACACCAATTTGGGTGGAAAACCATTCAAAGGTTACGAGAGCGTTATAGAAGTCCAAGCTTGGCTTCGAACATGCGACCGTATCTTTTCTCGCATGAATCTTATTGATCTTCATCGTGTCCAAGTGGCTTCTACTATGCTCCAAGAAAGAGCATTAGACTGGTACGATCTTTTGATCTCTGAAATTATTGAAGCGGACCTTACTTGGGAGCAATTCCGAGAAAGGTTCGAGTTGAAATTCGTGCCGGAAGCTAAGAAAGTATCTTTAGCTCGATGATTCATTGACCTTGTTCAAGGTGAATCTTCTGTGACGGACTACGTCGCATCTTTTGAATCTCTCTCAAAATATGGGGTCGAGTATATTAATACCCCATTGAAGAAAAATCAGAGATCTGTGTATGGCTTGAACAAGGGCCTCAAAAAGCCATTACTTCTGAAATTAGAAGTTTCCTTTGATCAACTTGTTGATATTGCTCTTCGACTCGAAGAGGCTGATAAAGATAGTGATGCTGAGGTCAAACCAAACATCAACAAGAAGAGACCTTTAAAATTCAAGCCTAATCCCAACAAGAAGGGAAAGCAAACAACTTCGGTAGCAAATACTCCTAACCCTCTACATGGAGAATGTTACAATTGTGGTTTTAAGGACCATTATGCAAACAAGTGCCCGAAGTCTCTTTCTTCCCGCTATTGTAAGAGTCCGGGTCATACTATATCTTTCTGTTCCAAACTTCAAGGCAAGAAGGAGGGAAAGCTAAATGTTGTACAAGTCCCTGCTAACACTTCTCGTGGTCAAGGTATTTCTCATTCTATCCGTGATGGTATTATTATATTTCGTGATCTTCCTATTCGAGTTCTTTTTGATACGGGTGCATCTCACTCTTTTATATCAAAAGAACTTGTTGATGCTTTATCTTTGAATGTTATTGGCTTGATGACTTCATTAAGGATTGCAAATCCGGTTGGTGGATCCGCAACACTCAGTCTACTATGTAAAGATGTCGAAATTATTTTATGTGATTACTCTTTCCGTGCTGATTTGCATGTTATGCGTTATTTAGGTTTCGGAATGATTTGGGGATGGATTGGCTTAACCGTTATGAAACCTATGTCATATGTCCTGAGCGGACTATATATCTTCGACATCCACAATCTGTTAAGCAGATTTCTCTTGTTCTAAAAGATTCAGATTCCAATTCGAAAGCATCCTTGTACTCTCTAAATCCTCATGATGACGATAATGATGATGAGGAAGATGTCATTTCTCTCATTCACATTGTTCGTGAATTTCCCGACATATTTGAGCCCGTTTTAGGATTACCACCTAAGCGAGCAATTGTGTTCAGAATTAATCTAATCCCTGGAGCTCTGCCTATTACTCATCCTACTTATCTTATGTCCAATAAAGAAAATGAGGAGATGCGCAAACAATTATCTGAATTGGAAGCGAAGAAATTTATTCAATCTAGTTCCTCTCCATGGGGAGTTTCAGCTATTTTTGTGAATAAATCTGATGGTACACTTAGGCTTTGCGTTGACTACCGCAAGCTTAATGATCACACCATCAAGAATAAATATCCCTTGCCTTGGATTGATGATTTATTCGATCATCTTAGTGGTGCTAAAGTCTTTTCACAGTTAGACTTAGCAACCGATTTTCATCAGCTCCGTATTGCAGAGGATAGCATTCCTTTGACATCGTTCCGTACTCGTTATGGATCTTATGAATTGCTTGTTATGCCATTTGGTTTAACGAATGCTCCAGCTTATTTCGTTGACTTTATGAATCGATTTTTCAAAGACTTCCTCGATCGATTTGTTCTCATCTTTATCGATGATATTCTTATTTAATCTAAAACTGAGGAAGAGCATGAAAATCATCTTCGGATTGTGTTGGAAACTCTTAGGAGTAACCAATTGAAAGCAAAATTTTCTAAATGCCACTTTTGGCAATCTCGTGTAAAAATTTTGGGGCATATTATTTCTGAATCCGGAATTTTCATGGATCCTTCAAAGATTGGAGCGATTCAAAATTGGAAGAGACCGGAGAGTGTGATGGAAATTCGTAGCTTTCTCGGATTAGCGAGCTATTACCATCGATTCATAAAAGACTTTTCTAAGATTTCCGTACCTCTTACTAATTTGACAAAGAAGGGAGTTAAATACATTTGATCAGACAAATGTGAAGCTGCTTTTCAAAAATTAAAACAACTCCTTCCCGTGGCTCCTATTCTTGTGATAACCGAAGGGAACCACGATTTTATTGTTTACACCGATGCTAGTCGCGTTGGTTTGGGTGCCGTTCTCATGCAAAGGGAACATGTTATTGCTTATGCTTCTAGGCAATTAAAGCCTGCCGAGACTAGATATGCCACTCATGATTTAGAGCTCGCGGCTATTGTTTTTGCCCTTAGAATTTGGCGCCATTATCTTTTGGGGGAGAAGTTTGTTCTCTACACCGATCATAAATCATTGAAGTATTTTTTTTCTCAAAAGGAACTTAATTTGCGTCAACAACGTTGGCTCGAGTTCCTTGCATCTTATGATCTTGATATTCTTTGTACTCCCGGAAAAGGAAATCGTGTTGCCGATGCCCTTAGTCGTAAGCAACAAGCAGTTGTTTCCATGATGGTATCTGAATGGAGTGATCTCGAGACTTTGTCCACTTGTGAGATTCGAGATCGTGAATCCGATTTATGTTCATCTGTTGTTTTATGTAGCCTTGAGGCTCATCCTTTTCTTTTAGACCGCATTCTTGAAGCTCAAAAGCATGATCCCGAATTGGTTCATCTTAGCCAAAGTTGTAGGGATAAAATTGATATTGAAGGTTTGAAAGACTTTGATATTGATGCTCATGGCGGTATTCGAAAATTTGGTAGACTTATTGTGCCAAATATTATTGATCTTCGTAAAGATATATTAGAAGATTCTCATCTTTCTAAATTTACCATTCATTCCGGTAGTAGTAAAATGTACGCGGATATGAAGCGACTTTATTATTGGAATAGAATGAAATCCGATATTGCTAACTTTGTTAAGCGTTGCATGACTTGCCAACTTGTAAAGGCCGAGCATCAAAGGCCCGGTGGGTTATTGCAACCATTGGAAATTCCAATATGGAAGTGGGATCAAATTTTCATGGACTTTATTGACGGTCTTCCCCGTTCCCATTCGGGACATGATAGCCCATGGGTGATAGTAGATAGACTTACAAAATCCGCCCATTTTATTCTCGTTTGGTCCAATCGTACCATACCTATTTTGGCTAAACTTTTTGTCAAAGAAATTGTTAAATTGCATGGAGTCCCTACTTCTATTGTTAGTGATCGTGACCATTGTTTACTAGTGGATTCTGGAAAGGTCTTCAAAAAGCTTTGGGAACGAAGCTTAATTTTAGCACCGCTTATCATCCTCAGTCCGATGGACAAACCGAGCGTGTGAATCAAACTCTTGAAGATCTTCTTCGTGCATGTGTTCAAGATTTTGGTGGAAGTTGGGAAGACCATATTTCTCTTGTTGAGTGTTCCTATAACAATAGCTTCCAATCTAGTATTGGTATGACACCTTTCGAGGCACTATACGGAAGGCCATGCCGATCTCCTTCGTGTTGGCTTGAAGCCGGTGAGAAGCTGGTTTTAGGTCCAGATTTTATCCGTGATGCCACAAAAAAGATTGACCTTATTGTCATAGGATGAAAGAAGCTCAAAGTAGACAAAAATCCTATGCCGATAATCGAAGAAGGAAATTAGAATTTTCTGTGGGAGATTTTGTGTTTATCCGTGTTTCACCTATGAAGGGTGTTGTGCGTTTCAGTCGATCGGGAAAATTAGCACCTTGATATATTGGCCCATTTCCCATCACCGAACGCATTGGTTCCATGGCTTATCGCCTTTTATTACCGGCTCAATTTTCTGCTATTCATGACGTATTCCATGTCTCTCAACTACGGAAATGCCTTTGAGATTCCGATTCTATTCTTGAGCCCGGTGTTATTGAAGAAATTGAAGTTTCACCTAATTTGACTTATGAGCAGCATCCTATTCGTATCATTGCTTCAGAGGTAAAACGCCTTCGAAATAAAGATGTTCCTCTTGTGAAAGTTCAGTGGTCCTCAAATCCTAAGGATTGCTCTTGGGAATCCAGAGAATTCATCGAGTGAACACATCCGGACTTGCTCTCTCGTGCTCCTTAAGGTGAACTTTTTATTTCAAATTTCTTCTTTTTGTGTTGATATGCTTTTATTGTTGTTACTTCTCATTTATTTCTTAAAGATTGCGAGGACGCAATTTCTTTAAGGAGGGGAGTCTGTAACAACACATATATTTACCGATTTGTATATTTAAATGTTTTATTTGAATATAGAATCGTTCATCGGATTAAAGTCCAAAAAGCTACTTTTTGTAAACAATCGAATTGGGACTCGAGACTACCTCCATTTAGTCCAAAATGGCGTTTACAACTTTTTTGAGTATAAACTTCGATATGTTTGGAGTCGAGTGAAAATTATGACTTTTTCACTTTGGGCTTGGGTTTGGGTTTCAGCCCAATAACCTAACATAAGACCCTAACTCAGTCCCTCCCCTCTTCATTCATCCTCATTTCCTAATACATTCAAGCTTAAGTAAAAATGGGGAGAGGAATGGGAAATTAGATATTCCTAAGCCCTAGATTCATTTGTAAATTCAAGTTCTAGCTCCAAAATCAAAGAGAAGCTTGGGTAAGCATCTCCTTCTTCTTCTCCAACTCATTCTCTCTTTAATTTCAGAAATTTCCTAAACCTAACTTAGGAAATGTTCTTCTTTTAAGCTTAGATTCAAGCTTCTAGAGTTGAAGTTGAAGAGTAGTTGATCTTCCTTTGCTTTCAAGCTTCTCCTTCATCGATTTTGGGTTTAAACGTGAGATTTTTATCTCACATCTATGTCTATAACTATCTTTGATTGTTAGGTATGAATTCCTAACATCTTTACATGTTCATTTGATTTTGATTTGGATTGATTTGGTGAACATTTCAATTTTTGGTGTTTTATAGTCTAAAACTCTAAAAATCTTAGCTTTGATGTTTGATCATGCTTTTGGTGGTACATCGAAGAGCCTATAGGACTAGGTTTTCGATTGGCATAAACCCCTAGCGCCCATTGCTCATCCGATCGCAAATTGGAAGAGTTTTCTCTTCATTTGGATAGGCTGGAAAACAGTCCCAGTGCTAGTCAGTCGACTGACCTCTGAAGTCAGTCGACTGGCTGTAGAAACCGAGAGTATCTGGGACTGTCTGCAGAAACTGGAAGTCTATGTTTTCTGCAGTCAGTCGACTAGCCTTTACAGTTAGTCGACTGACTGCAGGAAATGAAACTTTTGGGTTTCTGGATCAGTCGACTAGCCTCTGCAGTCAGTCGACTGACCTGCTTGTTTTTGCCTATTTCGCTTGAGTTTCCAATTTTTATCGACTCGTGATTATCCGATTTATTATTATCATTTATTATTAACTTTGATGACTTCTTTTTCGGGACTTTTGAGAATATCCATTTTGATGAATTCGGTATCGATTTCTTTGGATTTGATTCATGTCTTCGGATGTGGATTTTGGTGATTGATTGTTTCTACAATTATTTCTATGATTTGTCACTTTAAAATATAAAGGTTTTCTATACTAGTGGTAAATATTCAAACTCTTTTTCAAAGATGATTTCAACTCTATTTTTAAATATAAAGCTTGTTTTCAAAACCGTTTTCTAATCTATTAGTATATACAAACCTTTACCTCATTCGTATGAGAAAATCTAATTAAACGGCTTAGCAAAACAAGTGGTATGAAACACTTGCGTTTACTTCGTCGGTTAATTTTTGGACTTGTTCGATTGAAATTCCTGTGACAATTTTCGAGTGGGAATCTACAATTTGTTCGTAAATATTTAAGTTAAGCTAGTGGTTATTGGACATGAAGCTAAACTCATATATTTACTAGATTAGTGTAATCGACGCTTTTTATTGATCGATGATGATCATTTTGTGATTTAGACTAGCGATGTACGATGTATATTTGTTTGTGTGGGGATTACAATCCCCGTTTGTGGAACTTCGGTTCAATTTGGCGGGGTAGGGACCCGTGGTCTTCGGGTCGTTTGTGGAGCTTCGGCTCAAAATTTATGGTTAGCGACCATGGAATAGCGTTCCGTTTGTGATACACGTGTTGGTGAGTTTTCATGCTCCCGTTTGTGATAGGCCTCCCCCTTTGTGATTTCTGGATTTCTAATTGATGATTTCTAGAAATTGTGTTTCACCAACTTTTGCGATTGGCATTAATATGTTTGTCAATATTTGTAGTTTGGTGAATAAAATAAAGAATATGATATTCTTTCTGGTGCTTTGAGATTCTTGAGATATTGTATGATTTTGTTGTTGTTTAAATCATACTTGTCCTAGTATGACATTATTGTTATCATACGTTCTTATTATATCTCTGCTTATATCTCATTTCTTTAATGATAATTATAGCTAGACTGATCCGTTTATTATTTTCTTATTAAATAACACTCGGGTCAGATCGATATGTTACAGGTGCTTCTGCTTGACTCCTTATCTGGGATCATCTTCTGACTTTTGTCTAACTACATTACATTTGTAGTTTTTGTTGTTATACATTTGAGATATAGACTCCATGATGTATACTTATTCTTTTGTCTAGCACTTGTATCTATTCTTTTGTGATATTGTGGATCTTATTTAACCACTACTGTGATGTACACTTTTATGTGTTATATTTATATCTGTTTCCGCCTTTGAGATATGAACATCTGTGACTGATTTATGTTATGTTTATTTCTATATTTGTTTCCGAAGGTCCACTTAGCCACTGTGTAGTAGCTATGAGTCTGTATCGGTATGTCGGATTTCCTCTTGAAATGAAATGCATGTTATACTATCTGACATATCGGTACTCGCACAAGGCCATTACACAGATGGTCGCTAGTCGACGGCATTACCCCGTAGTGTCCTTGGCTAGCGTGAGTATAGAGGTGGGGTATTACATCAATTATAATTACAATAATATGTCAAGGGCAACATATGACGATGCTCCTCTGGTTGATCAGAGACAATATAGTCATATCTGACATAATATACGCAGCGAAATCAAAACAAAATGAAACTGTAAATCCTAATTAACTATCCATCAGCCACCTACTCGTCTTTGGATGCTTTATTAGCCAAAATTTCAAAAACCTGAAAACCTTAACCTTCAGACTACTCAAATCAATTTTGAGTACTCGACAGTTTAAGAGGAAACAAAAACTTCGAGTCAGACATAAAGCCTGGTATGAATAATATTGTTACATCTCGTTTTACTAATATTAAGTGAGACCACGCCGCTTAGCGGAACGGGTTCCCCCTCACTAATATCCTTTTCAACACATATATTTTGCAAATCCTTTCCTCCAACCAAACTGGTTAATCAAACTGATATAATAATGATAATAATCGCTAAGTCCGTTAAGCTATAAACATATAACTAATGGACTATCTGTCCAATAGTAGTAAATGTACTATCTGTTCGAAATCTGGGCTGACTGCCCGCATACTGGACTAAGTATCCACAACTGGACTAACAGTCCGAAATCTGGGCTGACTGCTCGAATAATGGACTAACTGTCCGCAACTGGACTAACTGTCTAAAATCTGGGCTGACTGCCTGCATACTGGACTAACTGTCCGAATCAAAATAGACTATCTGCCCGAATCATTTTCTTAGGGTTAACCACCCTTCATATTTCTCCTTGAATCTTTTCAAAATGATTTAACCTTTTAAATCATACTTATACAAGAAAAATGTATTCTTAGCTTTACTCTAAGCAATTTTTCCATGATATATATACTTTACTCAAAATAATATTAATGAATTTTAATGAGGATTGACTATCCTTCCAAAACAAGTTAAAATCCCTTTAAACTTGAAAATATTTAGGCTATATTTCTTATTTAATACATTCGAAACCTTGGTTTAAAACCTTTAAACAACCCAACATAAACCCTTCAAAACCATAAAAGCCATTCCTTCGAAAGCTTTAAAACATTATACATCCCTCTTTAAAACCTTTAAATATTGCCTTTCGAAAACATAGGAAAAACCTTTCCTTTCAACCCTTTCGAAACCCTGGAGAACCACCCATTTCGAAACCATTCAGTAAAACCTTTCGAAACAGTCAAAACTCAATCCTTTCAAAAGCACTATGGGTTCAATTTAAAAAACGAGGAAACCTTTCAAAACCATTCAAAAATTCTTCCCTTCGAAACCTTTGAAAATCATCTCCGTCGAAACCATTTGGATTATGCCTTCAAATAGAGCAAAAGGATTAGAAACCCATTAAAGTCGAAAGCATCTGTTTTGAAACCATTTAAAACTGTCTCTTTCGAAACCATTTGGGTTTTACTTCAATCATAGAAGAAGGTCTTTAAAACATTTAAGTCGAAAGCATCTGTTTCGAAACCATTTCCTAAGTAAAGAAGTGATGGTGTCGAAACCATCCCTTCAAAAGCATTAGAGACATGGCCATATTTTAAAAACAAAGCAAAACAACACTTTCGAAATCCATCTGAGTCGGAAGGTAGAAAGTGGCAGTAAAGGCTTCGACTTAGTCCATAGTAATCATTTAGAACAAAAGCAAAACCCAATCGAAACCATTCCTTTAAAACCATTTGACCCAGTCGAAAGCTAACCAAGTCGAAAGCTACTTAGTCGAAAGCAAGCAGGCGCATTTTCTTTTAAAAGCAAAATAATGCCTCAATCCCTTCGAAACCCTTGGTTTCGACTCTATTCCTTCTGCTTACATCCAATTCACTACGTACTAGTTCCTTGATACCATGTGCATTGGTTTCGACTATGTCGGAAGCGAAGGTAAGGAGGTGGAACCTAGTGCCGAAAGTGTCGAAACAGTGAAAAACATGTTTGTTTGTACTTTTAAACTATTTCTTTTGTACCTAACCTGCCTTGTTTGTCTAAATTTGATTGGTTGTCAATGTACTTTTTCAAAAGTTCTACCGACTTTCCAGAATTAACAAATTTAAATTAATTACAAAAAGCCACTTCTCCTTCCTTAATTAGATAAAACATTTAAGTCCCATACCTTAAATAGTTTTATATAACCATTAAAACTCTTAGGAAAATTCTACAAAATTCCAAAAAATCTCTTTTAATATGTTTTCCAACATATAAAAATTTCAGACCCAATTCTTTTATTATTTAACCGTAAATAATTTATAATCCAAATTAACATTTTCTTTACTAGAAAATTCATATAAATTCCACATAAATTCACAAATTTCTAAAAATTGAAACCCATCTCTAAAATAATATTTCTGGTTTGTATAAAAATTCACAAGGCATTTGATTGTCATTTAATAGGGTTTTCACCTTAAAACATATCATAAATTCAATATGAATAACCATAATTCATCAACAAGTATATATAATCATTCCATCATTAAAAAACATGGAAAATCATTGCAAAATATTCGGAGTTCATCTTAAACTCAAACAATAAAAACATGAGATGTAAATATTATTCCCCTTAGCTTTATAGATTAATGAGAGTGAGATGTGAATGGATTTGTTTTGCTTAAGCTCCTTCCTCTTTCTCTTGTTATTGGTGGCCGGCCTTAGTTTTAAAAATTTTAAGAAATGAAATGAACGTGTAGAGATACACGGCCTAAGGGAATATATGTAGGAATAGCCTCTTTCCCATTTTACTCCTCCCCTATTTCATGTTAAACTCTTCTTTTAATTCATTGTTTAAATGGCACGGCTACCCCTTAATTAAATTATTTCTCAATCCCCTAATCAACACATTATTTTATTTAATTTAACTAATTAAATATCCTAAATAATGTTACCAAAAATCTGGGTGTTACAGACTCCCCTCCTTAAAGAATTTTGTCCTCGAAATTACGATAAGGTACACAACAAATCAATCAAAGAGGTTAAACATACCATCAAATAAGTCAGGATGAGTATCTCTAATCTTGCTCTTAATCTCCCAAGTACAGTCCCTGTCATTGTCGCTCCACTGGACTTTGACTAATCTGACCATCTTGGTTCTAAGCCTCTTCTCACCTCTCGCAACAATAAGAATTGGCTTTCTCACTATAGTCAAGTACGCTTCTACTACTAAGCCCTCTAGCACAGTTAATGCAATAGTAATCTACGGGTCTCTGACACACTTTTTGAGATGAGAAACATGGAAAACATCGTGGACTCCTGCCAAACTGCTCGGTAACTCAATCCTATATGCGAGTTTCCCAATCCTCTAAATAATAGGAAAAGGTCCAACGAATCTCGGTGCTGACTTTCCCGATCTTCCTAATCCGATCACACCCTTCATCAGTGACACCTTGATGAAAACCTGATCTCCAACTGAGAACTCTAGATCTTACGGTCTCTTATCTACATAACATTTCTGCTTAGACTGAGCCTCCTTCATTCTAGCCCGAATGACCTCAATCTTTTCTGCAGCTTCTCTAACTAAATATGGACCAAGAACCAACCTATCCTTGGCCTCTAACCAACATACGGGAGATTTGCATGGCCTTCCATACAAAGCTTCAAACGGTGCCATCCCAATACTAGTCCGATAACAGTTGTTATACGAGAACTCGACTAAATGTAGATGTTCTTCCCATAATCCCTCAAAATCTAGAACACAAGCTCTTAACAAATCTTCCAGGATTTTGTTAACTCTCTCTATTTGCCCATCTGTTTGCAGATGGTAAGCGGTACTCATCTTGAGCTTGGTTCCCAACACTTCCTGTAGACTCTTCCAGAACTCGCTAGTGAATAAGGAATCTCTATCACTAACTATGCTACTACGAATTCCATGCAGTCTAACCACATTCTTCATAAACAACTTTGCCAAAACAGGTGCCGTTCTGTTTGACTTAACTGGAATGAAATGGGCACTCTTGGTCAACCTATCCACTATAACCCATATACTTTCATTTCCCTGTTCGACCTTGGCAACCCGTCAGTAAAACCTATAAAAACAGAATCCCATTTCCATACCGGAATATCGAATGGCTGAAGCAACCCACTTGGCTTCTGGTGTTCGGCATTTTCCTGTTGGAAAATCAAGCACTGCTTTACCCATAAGCCAATATCCTGCTTCATACCTTCCCAGAAGAAACCCCGTTTCATATCCTAATACATCTTTGTACCTCCTGGATGAACAGAGCTTCGAACGATGGCATTCCCCTAAGACTTCTTTCCTTATGTTTCCTACTTTCAAAACACATAATCTTTCTTTCTTTCTCAACCTCCCATTCTGGTCAAGAATGAAATCTTTCAAGTCATTGCTCTCGGTTCCATCCTTTAACTTCCTGATCCGCCCTAACACTGGATCCTGTATATGTTTAGAAGTAATACTTTCGATCGTCACTGGTCAAACTTCCAAACAAGATAATACAACTGTATCTCCACTAGATCCAGCCTCGGATCTCCACTTTACTCTGCAATCTGCTAATGCTTCTAAATCTTTTCACTTAGCGATCATCGCCAAAACTGCATTCTGGTTTTTCTTGCTAAGTGCATCTGCAACCTTTTTGCCTTTCCACAGTATGTACTCAATTCCAAAATCATAAGCGGCAATATACTCTAACCACCTCTACTGTCTCATGTTCAACTCCTTCTGAGAGAACAAATACTTCAGCGACTTATGATCTGTATATAACTCAAACCTCTCTCCCAAAAGGTAATGTCTCCAAACCTTCAATGAGAAAATAACTACAGCCAATTCTGAATCATGTGTCGGATATCTGGCCTCTGTGGTCCTAACTGTCTAAAAGCGTAGGCAATCACTTTACCTCTCTGCATCAGCACAACTCCTAATCCTGTTCCACACGCATCAGTGTAAACCACCAAATCTTGATTCCCTTCTAGAACAACCAACACAGGTGCATGGGTCAATAAGTTTTTCAAATTCTGGAATGCTTCCTCACACTTATCGGTCCACACAAACTTCACATCCTTTCTCATTAGCTTGGTCATCAGTACCACTATCCACGAGAAATCCTTAATAAATCTCCTACAATAACCAGCCAACCCAAGGAAACTCTTTATCTCCGTCACTATCTTGGGTCTCTTTCAACTGTTCACCGCTTCAATCTTAGTCAGATATACTAACAACCCTCTGTCTGAGACTACATGACTTAGAAATTTCACTTCCTTCTTCCAGAAATGACATTTCGAAAGCTTCGCCTTCAGCTGATGCTACCTCAGCGTCTCAAAGACCACTATAAGATGAACTTCATGCTCTCTTTCATCCTTAGAGTATATCAAAATATCATTCTTGAAAACCAACATGAACCTATCCAAGTGCTCTCGGAAAACCCGGTTTATCAAATCCACAAAGAAAACTTGCGCATTAGTCAGTCCGAACGGCATAACTAACCATTCGTACGACCCATATCTGGTCCTGAATGTCGTCAAAGGTATACTATCCTCTACTACTCTGAGCTGATGGAAACATGTCGCCAAATCCAACTGCGAGAATATCTTCGCTCCACTCAACTGGTCGAACAAATTGTTAATCCTCGGCTATAGATATTGATTCTTTATCGTCCTCTCATTCAACTTACGATAATCGATACATAGCCTTAACGATCCGCCCGGCTTCTTAGCAAACACTGCGGCTACTCCCTAAGACGAACTACTCGGCCTGATAAAACTCTTGCCTTCTAAATCCACTAACAGCACTTTCAACTCCCTCATCTCTGAAGGGGTTATCCTGCTCGGTGGCTTACTCACTGGTTCTGCCCTCGGAAGCAAATCTATCCGAAACTCAATGGCTCATTTCGGCGGTAATCCAACTACAGGCTCAAACACATCTATGAATTCTCTAACCATGAAAACTTGACTCAACTCATCTTCTGATTCCATAGCACCCAACAAGGCATACATCTCACCGTGAGAACCTTCTACGGTATAAACAATCATGTCGCTATAATCTAGGTACCTAAGCGATATTTTTCTATCCTAGCAAAATATCCTTGCATCGTACTCACTTAACCAATCCATACCAAGAATGATTTCGAACCCCAAAAAATCAAACACATGCAAACTGCAAACAAAAGCATGACCTAACAAGTCAAACTCTAATTGGTCACATCTCAACCCTTGAGTTGCATACCCTCCTATTGGATTCGCAACCCATAAGGAAGTAGCTAAATATGTGGGTTCTAGGTTAAGCTTATCTATCAAACATCTAGATATAAAAGAATGCGATGCACCAGTATGAAATAGAATGCTAATAGACATACCATGAATCTGAAGCGTGCCTCCCAAAACTGCCTTTCCATTCTCCTGAGCTGTTGGCTTTCGAAGTAGCAGGCTCTAATGCATACACTTTGCCCTTTCCATCCTTAGCGGGCTCCTTGCATTGACTCTTATAATGGCCAATCTGGTCACAGTTGAAGCACCTGACATTCTTCTTCCTAGCCACATCCTTTTCCTTTCCAGCATGACACTCATTAGCAAAGTGCCCCTTCTTGTCGCACTTGAAACAGACAATCTCAGACTTCCCCTTCTTAGTTGCTCCACCCTTCTGAGCACCTTTCTTTGGAATGAACTTCCTATTCTGGCCCTGCCCAACCTGGACTTTTTTACCCTTACTCTTCCCTAGAGAATCAAGCATCTCCTCATACCTTAAGGCCATCTCCACTACAAAATCAGAAGGATCTATAATATGAGGTAATGTAGCCCTGGCTAACTCAGGCTTCAACCCCTTGATAAATTTCTCATTCCTCTTCATTACCGTATCCACTGAAGCATACCCATATCTGACCAATTCCTCAAACCTTCTAGTATACTCTAGAATAGACATCTCTTCCTGCCCTAATTCAACAAACTTTCTAAATAGATATGACTATGCTATTGCAGACATGAACCTCTCTTGGAACCTTCCCTTGAAATATTCCCAGGTCATAGTCTCCTCATCCACTGCCACAGTCACACTATTCCACTAGAAAAAAGCTGCTCCTTGAAACTGTCTAGATGCCAACCTCCTCTTCTGCTCATCATTGAGCCCCAAATCTGCAAAGATTCTCTCATAACGCAACAACCAATTCTCTACCTCAATGGCATCTTCCGTTCCAACAAACGACTTCCCTCCAAGCTTGGTGTAATCTCCACTCATCTTAGCATAATGGTTAACTGCTAGAACTTCCAGAACCCCTGCTCCTGCAGCATTTCCAACTAACACTCTAGCTGCATCTCCCGCCTGCACCATATTCCTGAAAAACTGATACATAGCTTCCATTCGAACTTACGGGACTCCATCGCCCACATTCTCTTCTTGTGCCCGACCTTGACCTCTTCTCACATTAGGCCTGACATTCCCATCGGTGCCTTCCCCTCCTGAGTTAAATCTTCCTCTTCTACCTTCCATATTTGCATTCAAACCTCATGAGATACCGAAAAATAACCTAACAAAGATAGGAGACTAGAGATAAAGCCTATACTTATGTATAGAAAATACAAGTATGTTACTATAGCGTTATCCCATACCCCATTCTTACTCTAATTCCTTAGGATTATGTTTTAAAAATCATTTTTAGTTTAAAGTTTTCCATAAACCTATGCTTTGATACCAAGTGGTAACATCCCGTATCTAGAGGCCAATAGCTAAGCGCTACAGATGCTGCAGTCATCCATAGCATTAACTTCTGGTGACAAAATACGGTAATGCTAATGGTATATGAATATGAACAAAATCACAGATTTCAAAAAACAACATTTTACTGATTACATTTCAAAACAAATTCATATCCAAGTTACATAATTCCAAAATCATTTCCCAGGTAGGATCAATGATAATTACAATAATACTCCTAGAGCAACATATGACGATGCCCCTTTGGTTGATCAGAGACAATATAGTCATATTTGACTTAATATACATAGCGGAATCAAAACAAAATGAACTGTAAATCCTAATTAGCCATCCGTCAACCACAGGCTCGTCTCTGAAAGCTTTATTCGCTAAAATTTCAAAAACCTGAAAACCTTAACCCTCAGCCTACTCAAATCAATTTTGAGTACACAAGAGTTTAAGGAGAAACAAAAACTTTGAGTCAGACATAATGCCTGGTGTGAATAATAATGTTACATCTCGGTTTACTAATATTAAGTGAGACCACGCCGCTTAGCAGAATGAGTTTCCCCTCACTAATATCCTTTTCAAAACATATATTTTGCAAATCCTTTCCTGCAACCAAACTAGTTAATCAAACTGATATAATATTGATAATAATAGCTTAGTCCTTTAAGCTATAAATAGATAACTAATGGACTATCTGTCCAATGGTAGTAAATGGACTATCTGTCCGAAATCTGGGCTAACTGCCTGCATACTGGAATAACTGTCTGCAACTGGACTAACATTCTGAAATCTGGGCTAACTGCCTGCATACTGGACTAACTGTCCGCAACTGGACTAACTGTTTGAAATATGGGCTGATTGCCTGCATACTGGACTAACTGTCCGAATCAAAATGGACTATCTGTCTGAATCATTTCTTAGGGTTAACTACCCTTCATCTTTTTCCTTGAAAACCTTTTCAAAATGATTTATCCTTTTAAATCATACGTAAACAAAAATAATGTATTCTTAGCTTTACTCTAAGCTATTTTGCCATGATATATATACTTTACTCAAAATAATGTTGATGAATTTTAATGAGGATTGACTATCCTTCTAAAACAAGTTAAAACCCTTTTTAACTTGAAAATACTTAGGCTATATTGCCTATTTAATAAATTCGAACCCTTTGGTTAAAATCTTTAAACAACCCTTTCGAAACCCTTGAAGGTAACCCCTTCGGAACCATTGAAAGTGACCTTTTCGAAACCATAAAGCCTTTCCTTCGAAAGCTTTAAAACATTAGCCCTCTTTAAAACCTTTAAATATTTCCTTTCGAAAACATAGAAAAAACCTTTCCTTTCAACCCTTTCAAAAACCCGGAGAACCACCCGTTTAAAAACCATTCAGTAAAACCTTTCGAAATAGTCAAAACTCAATCCTTTCGAAAGCACTTTGGGTTCAAATTAAAACACAAGGAAACCTTTCAAAACCATTCCAAAATTCATCCCTTCGAAACCTTTAAAAATCGTCTCAGCCGAAACCATTTGGATTATGCCTTCAAATAGAGCAAAAGGATTAGAAACCCATTAAAGTCGAAAGCATCTATTTCGAAACCATTTAAAACTGTCTTTTTCGAAACTATTTGAGTTTTACTTCAATTATAGAAAAAGGTCTTTAAAACATTTAAGTCAAAAGCATCTGTTTCAAAACCATTTCCTAAGTAAAGAAGTGCTGGTGTTGAAACCATCCATTCAAAAGCATTGGAGACGTGGCCATATTTTAAAAACAAAGAAAAACAACCCTTTCGTAATCCATCTGAGTCGAAAGGTAGAAAGCGGCAGTAAAGGCTTCGACTTAGTCAAAAGTAATCATTTAAAACAAAAGCGCAACCCAATTGAAACCATTCCTTTTAAAACCATTTGACCCATTCGAAAGCTAACCAAGCCGAAAGCTACTTAGTCGAAAGCAAGCAGGCACACTTTCTTTTAAAAGCAAAATAATGCCTTAACCACTTCGAAACCCCTGGTTTCGACTCTATTCCTTCTGCCTACATCCAATTCACTACGTATAGATTCCTGATACCATGTGCATTGGTTTCGACTGTGTTGGAAGCGAAGGTAAGGAGGCGAAACCAGGTGCCGAAAGCATCGAAATAGTGAAAAGCATGTTTGTTTGTACTTTTAAACTATTTCTTTTGTACCTAACCTGCCTTATTTGTCTAAATTTGATTGGTTGCCAATGTACTTTTTCAAAAGTTCTACCGACTTTCCAGAATTAACAAATTTAAATTAATTTACAAAATGCCCCTTCTCTTTCCTTAATTATATTAAACATTTAAGTCCCATACCTTAAATAATTTTATATAACCATTAAAACTCTTAGGAAAATTCTACAAAAATTCCAGAAAATCTCTTTTATTATATTTTCCAACATATAAAAATTTCAGACCCAATTCTTTTATTATTTACTAGTAAATAATTTATAATCCAAATTAACATTTTCTTTACTAAAAAATTCTACATAAATTCAAAAAATTTTGAAAATTGAAACCCATCTCTAAAATAATATTTCTAGTATATATAAAAATTCGCAAGGCATTTAAATGTAATTTAATAGGGTTTTCACCTTAAAGCATATCATAAATCAATATGAACAACCATAATTCATCAATAAGTATATACAATCATTTCATCATTCAAAAACATGGCATATCAACACAAAATATTCGAAAAAAACCAAAAACAATAAAAATTTGAGATGTAAACATTATTCACCTTAGCTTTAGAGGTTAAAGAGATTGAGATGTAAATGGATTTAATTTGCTTAAGCTCCTTCCTCTTTCTCTTGTTAATGGTGGCTGGCCTTAGTTTTAAAAATTTTAAGAAATGAAACGAATATTTAGAGATACACGGCCTAAGGAAATAGATATAGTAATGGCCTCTTTCCCATTTTACCCCTCCCATATTTCATGTCAAAACTCTTCTTTTAATTCATTTTTTGAATGGCACGGCTACCCCTTAATTAAATCAAATCTCAATCCCCTAATTAACACATTATTTAATTTAACTAATTAAATATCCTAAATAATGTTACCAAAATCTGGGGTGTTACAAGCTTTCTGAGGGACTTTGTCGGTGAGGGTAATTAAAAAGATGATTTTTGAAACAACAATGTTTTTGAACCTTAAAAATAAAAGTTACTTATGCAAACTGTACTTAGGAAGGTAGGAAAAAGAATTGTGGGAAAATGAGTAGATCCCATGGTATAATGGAAAAATGTTTCATAGGAGAATGGTGAAAATATGGAATTTTCCATCTAGACCCTTTGCAAGCATAAGAAACTAGGTTTAGAAAACTAAATTTTTATAAATTTGGATGTTATCCATGGTGTGCTAGGAAATTGGATGGTAAGAATTGGATGAAAAACTGGTTGAACTATGCTTCTACACATAGAAGTGTGGGAAAATCTGGACAAAAAACTATTTTGATTTTTAAAATGTTGCATTCATGTAGAACCACCGATATATTTAGGATGTCAGCATCATGTTTTTGAAACTGATTTAAAAAGCAATCATTCATATAGGAGGTGTCAATTAGAAATCATTGTTAGTACATATCATATGTATTGTGATGCATTGTGCACATGTACATAGATTGTTGCAAAATTGATTGTACACTAATTGATTGTTAATGTAGAATGGATGTGCGATGGTTTACATTATAGAACCCTTGTGGAATTTCGGAAACGAAATTCTTTTAAGGGGGAGAATGTAACACCCCGTGTTTTAACGGTAATTAATAAAATAGAAATTAATTAATAAATAATAAACAGTGAAAAATGGAATTTTTACAAATGTTGGATGGCCATGAAACTTATACCATTGGATTCGTAGCGATTTTCTGATTAGTTTTCATATATAAACTTCTCCAATGGAGTTCAAACGAAAAAGTTATTAGCATTTGAAATTAATGATTGATTAACACCATTAAAGTTAATGGTATCTTAACATTTAAGGCATAAGATAATGCTGGTTAATGTTAATTGGAGAATAAATGGTAACAAATCAATTAAATCAACCAATGATAGAAAAATGCACTATTTTGGCCTAGTGAGGTCGACCATAACCTAGGCACGGTCGACGGTGAGCTGTCGACCTGGGTTATGGGGTGGTCGACCCACCTTGTTTTGGTGGTAGCTGTAACTTAAGGCCGTGTGGCCCAGATCTAATCTATTTCCATCCGATTGTTGGCGTTGATTTGAACCCCTATAAATTAGGACCTAGGGCTTCACTTCCAACTCATTATTTTTCTGATGAGCGCGGAACCTCTGCCATTTTCCTTGCTTTTTCAGAATTTCTAAATACACAGAAATAAATATAGATTGCATGGATACAATTTGGAGAAGAATAGGAAAGAACAAAGGATAGGAAATTGGTTCAAATCAGATTGATATCAATGGTAAACTTTTAGATTGGTTCTAATTAATAAATCAAAATCTCTTTTCCCTAATCTAATTTCTAATGAGATCTGTATAAATGTTGTCTGTGGATCCGAATAGGGAGTCAAAAATGAAGAATACATATAACATGGTTATATCTGGATTAGATCTAGAGATTTGTAAGTGCTAATTAAAGGTGAGTAAGAATGTTATATATTTAGATTATATCATTGTAGACCCATTCCTATATGTCTGAGAATTGAATTTAAATTGCAATTAGTTCACATGTATGAAATGTTGAAGACTGTAAACTTTCCTATAAGTTTGTATTGATAATTACAGAAGCGTAATGATTAGATTTAATTCTATATTTACTAAATTATTTTAGTTGTCAATTTTACGTCAAATTAGTTAAATGAAACATAATGAGTTGGTATTTCACTTTATTTGATATTAGTGGTTGAGACTGGAAAATAAAGTTAATTAGACTTTTGGGATTTTAGTGATATTTTAATTCATTGGAATGTATATTATTGTAAGTGGATTTCCATATGCTGTCAAGTTTAAATTTAGCAAAAGTGTGATGTTTGAAATGACAAGGAACAAATACATGTCAATAAAAGAAAGAGATGTACAAAATAAAGTTAGTTACTGTACTTTGTACTGTTTATTTCAATAAATAAAAAGAGAACTCCTTGTAATTACAAACATCGCATAAACCACCTCTTTGTGACAAAATATGGAAATTGACCGTGAAACAGTTAATCGTTAAAGTTTAGATTACAATTTATTAAAATGTAGTAAATACCAAAGGTTTAATATTTAAATAAGAATGAAACTAAAAAGTTAAGAAAGTGAAAACCAATGAAAAAGGAAGTTTGAGTGATAGGCAAGAAAAAGTAGCTGGGAAATGAAATTGATGTCTGGATTAAGTCTGATAATCGAATGAAATGAATGAATTTGCTTAAAAAAAGTAAATTGAAATATGTCTGAATTAAGCTTGATAATTAAATAAAATGGAATAGAAATCGAAGTTGAACTAACGAATGTAGTAGCAACGATATTGATGATAGCAAATGAGAATATGTAAATGAATTTGATAAGTGAAAAGCTAAACACATAGTAAAATGAAGACCTATGATCAACATAAAAGATGTAGAGGCAGTAAAGAAAATGTAAGAAGAATAAATATATCTGAATATGAAATATGTATATATGCAACCTCAAATATGCGTTTATGATGGGTGTGAATAATTATAAATTATCTATTATAATTATAGAGAATAGATGACTTAAGGTTATTAGACTGGTTTGAGATGCTAGAAACAAATCCAACCAATAAGACCCATGGAGTGTATATGCTTGCGTATAGATGAAGGGATACCTTCAAGTCTGTAGGTGTTTGGAATGGAACCTCCATAATTGTAGGCAATGGGAGGACCTTTTACGGATGGCGAGACTGTACCAGCACTAGTAGTCTACTTCAAAGTTGTTTGAGGATGGTATTGCCTTGATTGCAC
Organism: Allium fistulosum; assembly: GCA_030737815.1. NCBI lineage: Eukaryota > Viridiplantae > Streptophyta > Magnoliopsida > Asparagales > Amaryllidaceae > Allium > Allium fistulosum. Next base: position 1,361,360,496 of record CM060903.1, on the reverse strand, counting down.
TGGGCAATCTAAATGGATGATGAGTGGGATTAGACTTATGCAACAGGGTGCGCAAAGGCTGGCGTGCATACGTACCAAAACAAGGGGTATGAGTCTCTTTTTCCTACTAAGATTACACCTAACTGATCTCTTCCGCCTACCAGGATTGATTCAGTTGGGTTATGCACCACCACAGTTGTTTTTTAGTCTATTTGATAGGGCAAGGCTAGTTAACCCATAAAAAGAATCGTTCAAAACACGGACAAGGTGGGGGTGCGTGGGGCCGGATATCCCCGATATATGAAGCAGGAAAAGGTGAAAATCCCTGAAGAATGCATGACCTTATGGACTGGAAGCCGTCGGTGCACACGATAGGATTTCCATGAATAATACAACGATCATGATGTAGCATGGTGATGAATCCTGAGGAGGCGTTGAGCGATACATACTAGTGGGGATAGTATATAGGTTCATTTGTGGATGATGGGATAAATATACTTATATATATACATATAGATCTATATGGTGTAGATGGGAACGGTTCGTATGCAGCGATGTAGTCATAGAGACTAATGATAAATCTAACATTACAAGAAATTATGAACAATCGACATAAGCTAGTGTTATGTATAAGATGTATAATTTACCGGTCACCATAACGTTATTCTGGCCCCCTTCTCATTACAACCCATAGGATTTAGAAGGGTGGGTATTGGTATTGTTTTGAGCAGTGGTCTGGCCGAGGCACTTTATATTTGAGGTACCAATTCCAGGTTAGTAATTATTATGATCTATTGTATTTACTTATTTTCGCTGCGATTATTACAATTAGTGCTCTGATATAGCTTCTCTTTTGCAAGATACCAAACCAACGATCTGTGTTTTAGTGGACTTTGGTTTTTGGGTTAGCGAAAAATCTTGGCTCACTAGAGTGTGGGTTGTTACAGGTATGGTCCCCACAGAAGCCCTCATGTAATTCTTCCAAGACCTAATCGGCTTCCTTCTTGGTGGCGTAGCACTGGAGGTGGTCGGAGTAACTCCTTTGGTAGATTCTACTATCCATGATTGTTTAGTTGGATGCCTGATAAAGAATCTTTCTGGCTCCTTTCGTTCATAGGGTAGTTCACCGCACATTGGATATTTCAAGACAAGGGTCACTTAGTTACCTTGCTACTCACTGTTGATTTCCATGGCAATTGCCCCTTATTTAAAAAATGGAGTGAACCGGACTTCTAATAGGACCCATGGGTTAGTCTCCTCTAGGTTGCTTGCTTCCTTGGCTAGGAGATCAGCCTTGGCATTTTCTCCCTAGGTATTTGCTCTATCTTGAAAATGGGGAAAATACCGATGGGCCTTTTGTCTTCGGTAACATATATGATCAGAGTTTTACTCTTTACCAAGAAACACTCGTTGATTTGATTGACAACCAGCAAGGAGTCACTCTTTACTTAGATCACTTTAATTTTGAGTTCCTTTTCCATCCTAAGACCGACCATGATGGTTTCCTACTCAACTGTATTATTTATTGCTTTAAAATTCAACTTTATGAAAAAGTAAATACCTTCCCTATCGGGAATGACGATGATCCTCTCTTCTTTTTCGTTGGATGCACTATCAATAAATAGTTTCTAAGAGCATTAGCTAATGGGCCTCTCTTCATCGCACTGTTCGGGCTTGAGTGTTCTGTAATAAAATCGACTAAATCTTAGGCTTTAATGAGGGTGGAAGGTGATGTGATGCCGATCAAGTTCCTCTTCCCCTTTTAGGAGGCGACTCACTCTATTTGTTCAGCTCAAAATGTACGTTAGATACTGGTTGGTGAGAACTTTGATTGGGTGGACCTAGAAGCATGTAGAAGTTGGCAGACAGTCATGACAAATAGAAAGCCATTTTCTATAGCCTTAAATATCTTGTTTCTAGGCACAATAGCCTTCTATAGATGTAGTATATTAGTTGTTGGACCCTTTCTTCATCCTAGCACCATGATAATGCTGACTGCATGACAGTTATTGTTAGGTGCACGTAGAAGGTTTAGGGAGAATGAAGGGAGTTACTAAGTGATGCTTTGATTCTTCAAATGCATTGGTGCACTTGTCAATCCTTGTAAATGAATTCTCTTTCTTTATGAGGTTGAAGAAAGGGACACATCTATTAGTCGCCTGGGATATAAAGCGGTTGAGCGTGGTGATCTTCCCATTTAGGCTTTTCACTTGTTTAACTGTGTGGGGATCCATATATCTTGTAGGGCTCGAATTTTATTAGGATCAGCCTTTGTTCCTTTGGCGCTTACCATGTACCCCAAGAACTCGTCAGAGAAAACTGCAAAAAATCACTTTTTCGGATTTGTTTCTAAGTTATATTTGTGGAGGATGCCAAATGTTTCAGCAAGATTCTATATATGTCTGCCTGCTTTCTCATATTTGACTAGCATATCGTTGACATAGACCTTCTGATCTTTTGATTTGTTCGGAAAATATCTTGCTAATAAGCCATTGATAGGTGCCCCTGATAGAGTTAGGGGGTATGCCATATGTTCAATTATGTAACTTGTTACATATATCTAACTCCATAACCAATATTCTTCATAGTAAAGGTGTTTTATTTCTATAATATACCTTGTGATATAGTGATATAATTATTTAGGTAATTAAAGTATATTAATAAAAATTCTTAAATGATATTTTATCTGATACTAAGTATAATGTGTTGTAATCTTGAGAACTTTATCACATTGAAAAATAACATATAGTTTTACATATTCCTAGTCAAGATGTTTTGAGAAAGGATATTGATTCATCCATTGAGACTAGAGTACGTAATGCTCCCCAAATGTTAGGTAGTGTATTAGTTTTGGTGGCTGGGGGGCACTAAGGGGTTATGTACTAATAGTTATTGGATAACTATGGAATGATTTACTCGAGAGTGCCCTGTTGGTTAATATAACTAAGGTTAAACTGGTAATCTTGAACCGACGATGTTATATACTTCCTTCGACTTAAGAATACCATGGAACTTCAATATGGATACCCCACTGTGATTATAGTTAAATCATGGCATGGCGATCCATCGAGTGACTATAGTTAGGTCTGAGTGGAAGCAATGAAAGTGAAATTCCAACAGAGAATTTGTCTCCTCGGTTATATGAGATTGATATCACATTCAACTTTAGTCAACTAGAAGTCAAAATCTTTGGCCGAGCAGTACGGTCAATAATAATTATTCTTAAACCAAGGATTTTATATTTGGACTAATTATGTTAAATGTGGACGATACTGGAATTTTGATCAAAATCATAAGTCCAAAAGTGATATGGTTTTCATGGAGAATTAGGGTAAATAATCATTGCTAATAGGTACAGCTAATAGTAATAAACTTGGATTTTTTTCCAAAAATATGTGTAAGCATTAAATTTAGCCAAAATGTTAAACCATTAGCTAAGGTGACATGTGAAAGTTAACATTCGAATTGTTCGACATTAATCGTTGATGTGCACGTAAATGTGCATATTTTTACTTCCATATTTAATCAAATTTAAATAAATAAATTAGCATATATGGTATTTTAACATATTTAAACCAAAATTTCAATTATCTTTAAATCATCATATATTCATCTTCATATAGGGGTAAAAGGGTCATTTTTGTGCATATATTAATTTGAGAAAATTTACCTGGAAATTACTATGTTATTTTGTAGGAATTTGAATTCAAATTACAAGTGCTTCATGTAAAACATGCATGCACAAGAGAATACAAGCAAGTGAAGATGGAAATAATTCATTTCATGACAACATGAAGGACCCCAACTACCCACTTACCATGATGTACAATTAGGAGCTAATGCACATGCTAATGAAGATTAAAGCTACATACACATTTAAGTGGAGGATTAACACATGCTAATGATAACTTGGAGGCCACACTTCCTCAAGGGTAGTTTGGGTAATTCCCAAAAATAGGAATAGGGTTTCAAACTTGTATAAATACCTCTTATGTTTCATGTAATGCTCTCTTAGCTTCCTTCAAGCCTTTGAGCCTCCTCTTTAATTAGTTTTAGACTCAAAAATAAATTACAAGCTCTCTTTCTTTTTCATGACTACTTAGCCATTTTCTTTCATGTATTTTTCTTTTATGTGATGTTAATTTATGCTCTTTTCTATTTACATGTTCCCTTTCTTTTCTTGTTGTATGTGTAGATCATTTTATTTATGCAAGTAGATTAGTTTTATTTCATTTTAATTAGCTCTCTTTTTACTTAGCTTGCATTTTCCTCTTGTTTTTATTTCATGTTGAATGCTACATTTGTTGAAATGATCACAAATATAAGAGGCTAAACCCCTTCAATTTAGGGGTAATGAAGCTCTCTTAATCATGTAGATTCAACATTTTGGTAATTTTTGATCTCTTTTTGTGCTTAATGGAAATGTTTGAATGGGTTAAACTTTGTTGTTTTAGCTTTGAATTTGATAGCCTATGTTGTTGACACCAAATAGGCTATGCTTAAACAAACAAAAACACAAATTACCTCTTCTTCTACCTATGATTACGGTAATGAAGTGAAATTTAAAATCAAAATTTGATAGTCTATATTTATAATCAATAGTTAATAGATCATGCTTAGAATAGATTTTATTTTCAAGTTCATTGTCATTTTAATGAGAGTTAAGAAGTGGTTTAATGAGTGTGTTATAGTTTGATGTTTTATATTAGGCTAATTAATAGCATAAATATTCCATACTTATGATAAACACATCAATTAAATTCATTAATGACCAAAAAAGAGATCATAATTTCATGGTGTGTTGATTTATGTGATCAAGAGAGTGGATTTATCTCTAAATTGCCTACAAACTCTCATATTTTTGTCCATTTTCTTTTGCTAGTTTATTTACTTTTTTTAGCTAATCACAACTCTCAAATTCTTGGTTTAATTTGATTGAATAGAATTTTAAAATCTAAACAATTCCCTGCGGATCGACCCATACTCACAATGTACTAACATTGTACACCGTGCGCTTGGGGTTAATTTTTAATTTAAACTTGATCGGTTATTTTCTAAATCGATAGAAAATTGGCGATCAAACAAGTTTTTGGCGCCGTTGCCGGGAAATTTGATTTGATTTGATTTTATTTTTTATTCTTCGAATTATTGTAGTTTCATTTGATTATGTGTTAATTTTATGTGTGCATTGCATTTTAAAAAAATTGTTGTGTGTTTGTTGTTTGAATTTTGCTTTTATTTTGATTTGTTTTCTTATTGTTTTTCCATTTACAATTTTCTATTTAAAAAAAGAAGCATACACAATTTCAAAAAAAGAAATAGTTTATTGTTTTTACATTTTTACATTTGCATTTATAATTTCTTTTTACAATTTCATCCTCTTTTTATAGTTTGCATTTACATTGAAAAATAAATTTACAACTACTTTCAACACTTCTTACTACTCCTTTATACTCCCCACCAGTTGCCTGTATCATCAGCCACCTCTGGCCATATGCACTTCACTACATATCATATACACACTACCCCTGTAACGACCCGTAAATTTCAGTGGTTTTATTTATTTAATTAATTGAATTTTGTGAAATTTTAAACGATAAAATTTTGAAATATAAATTTGATATTTGGAATGCGTCTAATTAAAGATAGCAACTGGTAAATTTTCGTCCGAAAATATGAAAATTTATTTCGCGCGTAAATTTACTTCAATTTAATCAGTTAAAATTGTTGAAAATAAAATGTTTTCCAAACCTGAATATTTTTACATAGAAAATTTGTAAAACATCTTCTGAGTGAGACGTCATCTTTCGTTTCGCCAAATTTGGACATCTATTGCTCCATCGATCTTATTTCTGACAAAATAGCAGCATTTTCGGTACCGATTATCGACTTTTGACTGGATGATCGTGCCACTAATATCTGTGTACCGTTTTAATCGTCTCGTCGTGCTGATCTCCACGGTATATTCAACTCTGCAATTTGAGATCCGGTACGCGTCGAAAAGAATAAACAGTTCACCGTAACGGTACCGAAATTTTGACTTTACATTTTCCCTTAGACTTCAAATCTATAACGTGCATCCCAACAACAATTAATTGGTTTAATAAATTTCCAGAAATCAAGGGGTGACCAATTCTATTCCTACTGTTTAGTATTGTGGACCTGTTCTTTCGTTGTCTATTCCCATTTCAATTATATCTGTTCGTTTGCCATTTCTCTGCTCAATGCATTCCCAATAATAATCAAAGAAAAGCTACCTGTTTCATTCTCCACTCCATTTGTTCTCACCCCCCTATTCACCTGCCTAGCAAATCAAAGACGCACGCAGATATCCCCATCACCATTTCTCCTTCCACCATGTAGCCTTCTTCTGCCATTTGTTCTATCTAGCCCACGTTCCTCCAACCGAGACCTGCCACCACCACAAGAACCACCACCGCCTCCGTGACAGCCCACCACCCAACCCCACACCGAAACTCCTCCAACCCCATGCCGAGACCTGCAGCCACCCATGCCTCTTCCTCCCATCGCTCGAGGCCGAGACCCCACCGTACCCTCCCTGACAGCAGCAGCCAACGGCATCTCCTCACCTTCGGCCACAAGCAACACCCCGAAAACCTGACCTCCACCGCCCACTCATGCACGCCTACGTCCCTACCCTACCCAGTCCCGTCTCCATCACCACCTGATGCTTCGGCCAAGCCTCCATTTCTCTCCCCTGTTCAGCTGCTCGTGTTCTTCCATGCCACCACCTCGCTGCTTCACTCACCTTTCCTTGTTTGTATATAGGTAAGTTATGTATATTCTGTTGTTATATGAGATACATATGCATATTTATTCGTTAGTATATAAACTATAAAAATGTTACTCTGCAAGGTTTGATCAAGGCTATATAGATATAAATTTGACTACCGTACATATATCAATGTTATATATTATATTATTTATACTATAGTGTGAAGTGATGATATATATTTATAGTTTGTATAAAGTCTATGGTATGAATTTGTTTATATATAGACTGTTTATAACATATGTACACAACATATATATTATTATAAAGTATATATTAGCAGTGTCTTTGCATAGCTGTGATTATCATATACTACCTAAGTTATATACTTGTATGCTTGTTCGTATATATATATATATGTATTTTAAGCTATGTCTATCCTGTTTTATGTATGTATATATATTGTTTGTAAAATTTTTATATACGTTTTATAGATATTTTGGTCTGTATATATAAGTATGTTTAAGTAAAACATATTGTTTATAAATAAATTGTGTTCTGTTATATTTTTCTGTTTTGTCTAAAGTGTATATTATGAAAGCTGTTATATATTAGTTAATATATATTTTTGTTGTTTTGCTGAGTACGGTATATATATATATATATTCACGTGTTTATATAAAAATAAGTATCTACTAATGTAAGTTCGGTTTCTAATCAAGATTGTATACTATAGGTAAGTCTCGTATATATTGCATACGTATCTGCTAGTTTAATTATAAATGAAGGGTGTATATATTATTGTTATAAATTTTAATATTTATATATACAAATTTTGCAAGTCTGTTGTGTTTCAAAATATATTTTGTACAGTTTATATATTGCAAGCTGTTGTTTATCTTTTGAAACATTGGAAGTTGTACTGTGGCATATAGTATAGTTATATATATATAGTGGTGACAACATTTTATGGTTTGAAACAGTTTTTGATATATATAGTTTAAACAATAGTTGCAGTAACATAGAGGTCTTTTATATTTTGAGTTGTTTTACATTTGCCTCATATATATAAACTGAATTGGGCATATATATATATTATCTGACTATTTTGTATATATATATCATATTGGTTATGTAAGTTGTAAGCCTGCATGTATATATATAATAACTTATATATTTTTGTTTAAATAAATAATGTTGTTTAAACATTGATTTCGATAATAGGTTGATTTTTATATTACTCTATATGTAATATATAGTGACTATGATATAATATATATATGTCCAGACTCAAATATTTATTTTAATATGAAATGATAATATTGAATGTTAGGTAGTGATTTGTTTAAATTCAATATTTATTTCGTGGAAATAATAATTATTATATATATATAACTTCTGTTCTAATTCGATTTCGTCAATTCCTTGTCATCAGCTTTGATCGTCAAACTCGTGCCCATCATGCTTTCTTTGAAATTCGGGTTTGGAATCGTAACCTGTCGCGTAGTCTAATCTCTCTAGCCTCGAAAGGTGAGCAATCACTCTGATTAACGTTCTTATATTTATTAAATTTGATTTCAATTGCAACATCAATCGAGATATACTGTTGCTAGTTATTTACATTGTTATATAGGCTATTAACTGTATCTGTCCACCTGTGACATCTGACGTCATTATCTATTATTTATACTGATGATATATGCCTGTTACTGCTGTTTATTTATATTCTGTTCTCACACTGCAAGTTCCCTGTAGAATAGAATCACTATGGGTTGAAATGATACATACCCGAACGATCGGTAGAATAGGAGAAAATAGTTATGGGTTGAAATGACAAACCCAAGCGATTTTCAATTAATTAAATTTGGGATTGCGGGTTGAAAAGATATATACCCGTAAATATATTTTAAATTGTGAATTGAAATGATAAATATTCGTATCACTTGACCATAGGATAGAAAATTATATACAGGCACCGTTGGTCTATATATAAATGTTTTGAAAATGATTTCTATGGTTTTGAAAAGAAATATATGGTTTTAAAAAATATTGATTTTAAAGATGTATTAAAGTTGATTTAATAAAGTTGATAAATAATATGTTTAAGTATTTATTTAATATCTATAATTTCAAATATAGAATTTATAATGATTTGAAATTGATTGAAATTATATTTATTTAAGAATTATACTTAAATAAGTTGATTTGAAATGTATTGAATTTGAAATTTAAAGAAGTGATTTACAACTTGAAATTTGAAAGGGTGATTTAAATGGATATTTCAAACGTATAAATATTTAAATGAGATATTTGTTTATTTAAATTGTAAATTGAAATTGCATTCAAATTTTATGGAAATGTTAAGTTAATATTTCAAAACTAAATAATTGTAAAGTGAATTTGATATGTATATAAATTTATCGAATTTAGTTTTGAAATGTTGAATATTTAAAGCTTTGAAATATATTAAAAATTGAAATGGTTTATTTTATGGTTCAGATATGTATTTGAAATCGATAAATTTGAAATAGTTTACTTAGAAGCTGAATCAAGTTGAAACTGATGATTTGAGATTTGATTTAATTAAATTTTTGGAATTCGAGTTAATTTGAATCGATTTGTGAAAATTTGAAGAACTATCTTATTTTATAAAGAAGTTTTAAATTATATTTAAAACTATTGATACTTTACTTTATAAATTATGTGGTTTTACTTAGATGAGATATTATTGAATTGTTTTGGAAATAGAAATGGTATATTATTGAATTGGGTTTTGAAATGGAAATAATACATTGATAATTTGGGTTTGAAATAGTAATGATATTTTGGTTTTGAAGTATATACTATTTTGAAATGACCACGGGGTTATAATAACGATTGGTTGGCAAAGAGACCGGGATCGGATATGGACATACTCTCTGTCGATACCGAAAACCACTTTGACAACCGTGTACGCGGTGGAGATTCCAGAATGAAGTAGGATGGTGGCGGCGTTCTTAAGGTATGTTACGTGGACCCAACTCCCGTGAGTTGGCATAAGGTGGCTAAAACAGGAGCGATCTCGGACCAGTGAGGTAGCACCTCTTCTCGGACGCATTTCTTCGATATTATACTCTTACTTGTGATTTGACTAGATGGCCATCCTCCGATTTGGGAGTGTTGTTCGAGGTGGACGATAGTGGCTGCTATGCGCTCCATCAGTCCGTGTGCGTAATTGGTATATCTACCCTGGCATTGCCTAGTTGTGCCGTGTCACCTACCATATCGGGCTTTACTACGATTATGATTTTAAGATCCGACCGCGTTAAGGTTCTCCATCCCCTTAACGCTATTTTCAGATATGATTATACTTTACTTATTTAGACACTACTGTATATAGCGTATATTACTACATAGTAAATAGTTTAACGGACCCTTAGAGGATGGTTATCCCAAACATCCTTTAAGTTACTTGTATTTCAGTTGATATTTCACTTGAGTTGGATTTATTTAAATAAGAATGTTAATCCTGACTCGAGTGTTTTTGGTTTTGCTTTACGCTCGGGTCAGACTGAGTGATACAGCATTTGAGACTCACCTTTGGAGTTGGAGCTTCGCTTGGAGATCCAGAAATCTATCGATCCTGCTTTCAGTTATTCTGTTGATTCCAGTGATGTATTCAGATCTTATATTTGATTATTGTATTGAGACATCTATTGTGTTCGAGACTCCTGTTGTATCTTGTATAACTCTGTTATATTTATATAGTAGCTTCATGAACTACTATTCCTTTGTTTCCGCTGCATTATTGATATATTACTATGTGTCTGTGATCTGTAATTATTTTATTTACTGTATATGCTGAGTTTTGCCAAATTTTATTTACAATCCATTGTTTTGAATTATTCAAGTCCGACATGTGTGGATTTATTGTCGATTTGAATGGTCCAAAATACTGGGTCGTTACATGTGGTATCAGAGCTCTGGTTTTAGGCAAAACTCAGCATATGTAGTAAATTCAATTACAGAATCACTTTCGTTCGAGCTTGAATTCCTTCTTCTTTGACTCGGTTCCTTTGAATTTTGGAACGTTCACTTCGGTTCCAAAGACCATTCGTGTCTCCCCTATTTGTGTCTTTTGATTCTGGAGTATTCCATAACTCCACTTTGAATGATCTCTATAATAAAATCGGTCGTCTCGCCAATCTTCAAATAATTTGTACTGGGGTGAAACTCCTTTACAATCGGTATTGATTCACCGGAGATTTCTGTATCCTCGGTTTACGATGCTGCTATCTTATGCTATACCCGAATTCCACTTCTGGTAATCGAATGCCGATTTGCTTCAGAATACTATATCGATCTTATCTATGAAGTCACGGTTGACCCGGTTAAGGTTGCCCACGATTTATACAACTTTATACATCTTCCTGTTTGAAATGCAATCATCTAACCTCCGTTTCGAGCCTATCTATTTTAGATTAGAATTCTCTTTGATTAGAGTCCCTCTATATTTGGATCTCTATCCTTGTGTTGGAATCCAATTCTGGAATCATCTTGTGAGGGAGTGTATTTGTAATTAATATAAAATAGTTTATGTTTATCGTGTGTTGTTTGAGTTGTTGATGTTGGTTTGGATTTTCGATCGATTCGTCTGATCAACGCTATCGATAGGATTTCCAAAACACTTGAACAGAGCAAACTGACACAATATAATTTTCAAATTTGATAAATGAAATAAATTTGTATGATTATATTATAAATATATAAGAAAAAAATTTCTGGAATTAAAAGTTAAGTAATTTGGTTGTTGAAAATGATAATATTTGATTATCATTTTATTGTTTTGCAAGTCATTGACTATTGCAAAATGATTATTGTTTATAAATTTATTTGGGATTGAAATGAATTTAAATTGAGAAATTTAGAATTAAATTTCCGGTGATTTCAAACTTTGTTTTAAAGTCTTAAAATGTATATTATTTAAAGTATTTTCGAATAAAATGGTTTTCAAAGAATTTTAAATGTTCAAATCGGTGCTTTCTCTTTGTCGCTGGAAAATAATTTCGGTGATGATGGCCGCATCATCGACATTCATTTTCGAGTTTCGAAGTGGAGAGACTATTCTGTAGCTTTGCTACATTTTTGTTTTGGAAAATTAATTTGATTTGAATTTCCGAAGTATGACTTGATTTAATATATATATATATATATATATATATATATATTGGTATATGATCATATATTTAATTTGATATATATAGTATATATATTTATATCTAAATGGTTTGAATTGAAATCGGAAATTTTACTCTTAAATTCTTAAATTCTTGAATAAATATTTAAATTGGAATAGTTAAATTGGAAAATTTTACTTGTATAATACCCGATTTCATTCTAATATAACTTACCTAAATTATTCAGAAGCTGAAATTGTAATTGGATAATATACAATATAAAGAAATTTATAAATAAAATTTAAGTGGTTATAATAAATGTTATATACTTAAATTTTATTATAAAGATGTTAATAGAGATAAGCAGAATAATAAGTTAATTAAACAATAGATGAGCCAAATAAATTGTTTTGAAGGAATTAATAAATTGAAATTTGATTAACTTATGGAAATACCTTGAATTTAAAAGCAATTATTGAATATAAATTAATTTAAATCAAAATTTGTAAGGTTTAAAGTAATTTATATGGTTTAAATATATGTGATAAGATATATTAAGTGGAATAAACCTAATAATAATTTGGAATAGAAAAGAATTAAATTTGTTGAATAAAATATAATTATAACAAATGACTATTCAAATTTATGATTTTAGAAATTGTTTATTTAAGATAATTGGATAATAAGTTGATCAATTTAGATATAGTTAAGACTGATTTAACTTAAGTGAAATCAAATGGATTGAAATCAATTATTGGGTATTAATTAATTTAAATTGAAATTTATATGGTTTTAAATTAACTGTTTATTTTGTGTTTCAAATCTATTTTTCTTTCTGGTTGTTTCCATTCTCCTACTTCCTTCCTTTTCGGGGACGAAAAGTTTTGAGTGGGGGAGAGTGTAATGACCCGTAAATTTCAGTGGTTTTATTTATTTAATTAATTGAATTTTGTGAAATTTTAAACGATAAAATTTTGAAATATAAATTTGATATTTGGAATGCGTCTAATTAAAGATAGCAACCGGTAAATTTTCGTCCGAAAATATGAAAATTTATTTCGCGCGTAAATTTACTTCAATTTAATCAGTTAAAATTGATGAAAATAAAATGTTTTCCAAACCTGAATATTTTTACATAGAAAATTTGTAAAACATCTTCTGAGTGAGACGTCATCTTTCGTTTCGCCAAATTTGGACATCTATTGCTCCGTCGATCTTATTTCTAACAAAATAGCAGCATTTTCGGTACCGATTATCGACTTTTGACCGGATGATCGTGCCACTAATATCTGTGTACCGTTTTAATCGTCTCGTCGTGCTGATCTCCACGGTATATTCAACTCTGCAATTTGAGATCCGGTACGCGTCGAAAAGAATAAATAGTTCACCGTAACGGTACTGAAATTTTGACTTTACATTTTCCCTTAGACTTCAAATCTATAACGTGCAGCCCAACAACAATTAATTGGTTTAATAAATTTCCAGAAATCAAGGGGTGACCAATTCTATTCCTACTGTTTAGTATTGTGGACCTGTTCTTTCGTTGTCTATTCCCATTTCAATTATATCTGTTCGTTTGCCATTTCTCTGCTCAATGCGTTCCCAATAATAATCAAAGAAAAGCTACCGGTTTCATTCTCCACTCCTTCATTTGTTCTCACCCCCCCTATTCACCTGCCTAGCAAATCAAAGACGCACGCAGATATCCCCATCACCATTTCTCCTTCCACCGTGTAGCCTTCTTCTACCATTTGTTCTATCTAGCCCACGTTCCTCCAACCGAGACCTGCCACCACCACGAGAACCACCACCGCCTCCGTGACAGCCCACCACCCAACCCCACACCGAAACTCCTCCAACCCCATGCCGATACCTGCAGCCACCCATGCCTCTTCCTCCCATCGCTCGAGGCCGAGACCCCACCGTACCCTCCCTGACAGCAGCAGCCAACGGCATCTCCTCACCTTCGGCCACAAGCAACACCCCGAAAACCTGACCTCCACCGCCCACTCATGCACGCCTACGTCCCTACCCTACCCAGTCCCGTCTCCATCACCACCTGATGCTTCGGCCAAGCCTCCATTTCCCTCCCCTGTTCAGCTGCTCGTGTTCTTCCATGCCACCACCTCGCTGCTTCACTCACCTTTCCTTGTTTGTATATAGGTAAGTTATGTATATTCTGTTGTTATATGAGATACATATGCATATTTATTCGTTAGTATATAAACTATAAAAATGTTACTCTGCAAGGTTTGATCAAGGCTATATAGATATAAATTTGACTACCGTACATATATCAATGTTATATATTATATTATTTATACTATAGTGTGAAGTGATGATATATATTTATAGTTTGTATAAAGTCTATGGTATGAATTTGTTTATATATAGACTGTTTATAACATATGTACACAACATATATATTATTATAAAGTATATATTAGCAGTGTCTTTGCATAGCTGTGATTATCATATACTACCTAAGTTATATACTTGTATGCTTGTTCGTATATATATATATATATGTATTTTAAGCTATGTCTATCCTGTTTTATGTATGTATATATATTGTTTGTAAAAATTTTATATACGTTTTATAGATATTTTGGTCTGTATATATAAGTATGTTTAAGTAAAACATATTGTTTATAAGTAAAATGTGTTCTGTTATATTTTTCTGTTTTGTCTAAAGTGTATATTATGAAAGCTGTTATATATTAGTTAATATATATTTTTGTTGTTTTGCTGAGTACGGTATATATATATATATATTCACGTGTTTATATAAAAATAAGTATCTACTAATGTAAGTTCGGTTTCTAATCAAGATTGTATACTATATGTAAGTCTCGTATATATTGCATACGTATCTGCTAGTTTAATTATAAATGAAGGGTGTATATATTATTGTTATAAATTTTAATATTTATATATACAAATTTTGCAAGTCTGTTGTGTTTCAAAATATATTTTGTACAGTTTATATATTGCAAGCTGTTGTTTATCTTTTGAAACATTGGAAGTTGTACTGTGGCATATAGTATAGTTATATATATATAGTGGTGACAACATTTTATGGTTTGAAACAGTTTTTGATATATATAGTTTAAACAATAGTTGCAGTAACATAGAGGTCTTTTATATTTTGAGTTGTTTTACATTTGCCTCATATATATAAACTGAATTGGGCATATATATATATTATCTGACTATTTTGTATATATATATCATATTGGTTATGTAAGTTGTAAGCCTGCATGTATATATATAATAACTTATATATTTTTGTTTAAATAAATAATGTTGTTTAAACATTGATTTCGATAATAGGTTGATTTTTATATTACTCTATATGTAATATATAGTGACTATAATATAATATATATATGTCTAGACTCAAATATTTATTTTAATATGAAATGATAATATTGAATGTTAGGTAGTGATTTGTTTAAATTCAATATTTATTTCGTGGAAATAATAATAATTATATATATATAACTTCTGTTCTAATTCGATTTCGTCAATTCCTTATCATCAGCTTTGATCGTCAAACCCGTGCCTATCATGCTTTCTTTGAAATTCGGGTTTGGAATCGTAACCTGTCACGTAGTCTAATCTCTCTAGCCTCGAAAGGTGAGCAATCACTCTGATTAACGTTCTTATATTTATTAAATTTGATTTCAATTGCAACATCAATCGAGATATACTGCTGCTAGTTATTTACATTGTTATATAGGCTATTAACTGTATCTGTCCACCTGTGACATCTGACGTCATTATCTGTTATTTATACTGATGATATATGCCTGTTACTGCTGTTTATTTATATTCTGTTCTCACACTGCAAGTTCCCTGTAGAATAGAATCACTATGGGTTGAAATGATACATACCCGAACGATCGGTAGAATAGGAGAAAATAGTTATGGGTTGAAATGATAAACCCAAGCGATTTTCAATTAATTAAATTTGGGATTGCGGGTTGAAAAGATATATACCCGTAAATATATTTTAAATTGCGAATTGAAATGATAAATATTCGTATCACTTGACCATAGGATAGAAAATTATATACAGGCACCATTGGTCTATATATAAATGTTTTGAAAATGATTTCTATGGTTTTGAAAAGAAATATATGGTTTTGATAAATATTGATTTTAAAGATGTATTAAAGTTGATTTAATAAAGTTGATAAATAATATGTTTAAGTATTTATTTAATATCTATAATTTCAAATATAGAATTTATAATGATTTGAAATTGATTGGAATTATATTTATTTAAGAATTATACTTAAATAAGTTGATTTGAAATGTATTGAATTTGAAATTTAAAGAAGTGATTTACAACTTGAAATTTGAAAGGGTGATTTAAATGGATATTTCAAACGTATAAATATTTAAATGAGATATTTGTTTATTTAAATTGTAAATTGAAATTGCATTCAAATGTTATGGAAATGTTAAGTTAATATTTCAAAACTAAATAATTGTAAAGTGAATTTGATATGTATATAAATTTATCGAATTTAGTTTTGAAATGTTGAATATTTAAAGCTTTGAAATATATTAAAAATTGAAATGGTTTATTTTATGGTTCAGATATGTATTTGAAATCGATAAATTTGAAATAGTTTACTTAGAAGCTGAATCAAGTTGAAACTGATGATTTGAGATTTGATTTAATTAAATTTTTGGAATTTGAGTTAATTTGAATCGATTTGTGAAAATTTGAAGAACTATCTTATTTTATAAAGAATTTTTAAATTATATTTAAAACTATTGATACTTTACTTTATAAATTATGTGGTTTTACTTAGATGAGATATTATTGAATTATTTTGGAAATAGAAATGGTATATTATTGAATTGGGGTTTGAAATGGAAATAATACATTGATAATTTGGGTTTGAAATAGTAATGATATTTTGGTTTTGAAGTATATACTATTTTGAAATGACCACGGGGTTATAATAACGATTGGTTGGCAAAGAGACCGGGATCAGATATGGACATACTCTCTGTCGATACCGAAAACCACTTTGACAACCGTGTACGCGGTGGAGATTCCAGAATGAAGTAGGATGGTGGCGGCGTTCTTAAGGTATGTTACGTGGACCCAACTCCCGTGAGTTGGCATAAGGTGGCTAAAACAGGAGCGATCTCGGACCAGTGAGGTAGCACCTCTTCTCGGACGCATTTCTTCGATATTATACTTTTACTTGTGATTTGACTAGATGGCCATCCTCCGATTTGGGAGTGTTGTTCGAGGTGGACGATAGTGGCTGCTATGCACTCCATCAGTTCGTGTGCGTAATTGGTATATCTACCCTGGCATTGCCTAGTTGTGCCGTGTCACCTACCATATCGGGCTTTACTACGATTATGATTTTAAGATCCGACCGCGTTAAGGTTCTCCATCCCCTTAACGCTATTTTCAGATATGATTATACTTTACTTATTTAGACACTACTGTATATAGCGTATATTACTACATAGTAAATAGTTTAACGGACCCTTAGAGGATGGTTATCCCAAACATCCTTTAAGTTACTTGTATTTCAGTTGATATTTCACTTGAGTTTGATTTATTTAAATAAGAATGTTAATCCTGACTCGAGTGTTTTTGGTTTTGCTTTACGCTCGGGTCAGACTGAGTGATACAGCATTTGAGACTCACCTTTGGAGTTGGAGCTTCGCTTGGAGATCCAGAAATCTATCGATCCTGCTTTCAGTTATTCTATTGATTCCAGTGATGTATTCAGATCTTATATTTGATTATTGTATTGAGACATCTATTGTGTTCGAGACTCCTGTTGTATCTTGTATAACTCTGTTATATTTATATAGTAGCTTCATGAACTACTATTCCTTTGTTTCCGCTGCATTATTGATATATTACTCTATGTCTGTGATCTGTAATTATTTTATTTACTGTATATGCTGAGTTTTGCCAAATTTTATTTACAATCCATTGTTTTGAATTATTCAAGTCCGACATGTGTGGATTTATTGTCGATTCTAATGGTCCAAAATACTGGGTCGTTACAACCCCTAATCATTCCAGTTCTGTGACGACCCGCCCTTCTCGACCCTCGAAAATCGACACAAAATACTCAACAGTATAATATGCCGACGATCGAACGCCGGAAAAGACAGATTGTAGAAGAATAAGAAAGTAGATAGAAGAAGAAAGAACTAAACAAAATCAGAACCTCACAGTCGCAGCGGATAAAATATAATATATAGAACAGATCTTTACACAAAATGGAACTATATCTGTTTATATACAATACATCATCATCAGAGTATATCAATACAATCATCAATATCCAGTCAATCAGTCAATACAACAATCACAGCAGCGGAATAATACAAGTACGAGAAATACGTCTCGAACTCCAGCTCCTCTCCTGAGCTCCATAGCAAATTTCCTGTAAAATACTCGGTCTGACCCGAGCATTATAATAAAATAACACCCGAGTCAGTCTGGAATACCAGCGCATCATAAATACATCCAAACTGATTTTTTTTAAGTTCAAAAATCCTTTGAAACAAAAGCATCTCGTAAGACCACGTCACAAATAAACATGTCGGGTTTTTACCTTACGATAGCTAAAACACTTTTATATTAAAATCCTCTAATATTATAATAGTGTCTATAGAAAGTAAAATAGAATCTAGCTGAAATGCTTGCATCTCACATTTCAACAATAGTTGGGCACAATCAAAACCGTACAGGCACGTAGGGAGAATGGATTTCCAACGAATGACTAGGCACTGGGGTACCACCTGTCACAGTACGTGGCCTAGATCACCGTACCGAGGAGTACGCCCGCTCCCCTGCAACACAAGGCCGGAACCATCCCTTACTGGATAATTCCGAATAAAATCACCCCACGGTTGGGATCAACAACCGCACCACTAAGCCGAAATAAAAAGGGACATCTAGACAGGGATGACCTTACCCTCCAGTGGAAGCTACCCACGAAGCCTTGCTGCATAACCCCTGATTTTCAGTCATTCCCGGTTGATGAGGTTCGAGGCTAAACGATACCTTTTCAGATCATATCCCTTAGAATGCCCATCGCCCACCTGACGATGTCACGAAAGCATTCGTCCATATAAGTCCGTCCCGGGTCCGAACGGAACCGAAGGCACTATTCCTACTACATCCATTTTGGAAATATCCTCAGGATTAGTAGCGACTAGCCCTTGCTCTTCACTGCTTCATCTTCGACTCCGAACACGTTACACGAAACGTACAAACCGAATCGAAGTGGTATTCGAGTCTCCAGACCTAGAATCCCGGTATACGGAAACTCGATCCCGGTCTCTTCGAAACGATCAGCGCATTGTCCAATATTGATAGTCGGTGATTTAACTATCAATTAATGTTTACAAACATCCATACACATCCATCACACAATAAATAATATCACACATTATTTATTCTTTCTCTTTAATATCTTGAAAAGATATATTTTCACATTTCAAAACTCATTTGAAATCAATTTTCCAAACTCTTCCTTTACAAGGTAAATCCTTTACCCTTTATTCCCATCGGGAATAACCAAGTATAAAACAATTTGCATTTAAAACAGTTAAAAATACTTAAACTGAAATATACTTTAAAATATGAAAATTACTTCTATTTATTTACTCAAAATATAAATTTTTAAACCTTTACATAGAAAAGATAAATTCCAAACTAGTTTAAATAATATATTTAATAAGATCTAAACTCGATTTAAATAAAGGTTTGATTTACTAAATATATAGGTAGAGTTTAAAAGATAATACTAACTTCCCAATAACTTAAACAAATAATTTTAAAAGCAAATTTACTAACTTCTCCTTTTAAAATAATAATTTCTTAAAAATACTCTTTGAACAATTTAAACTTTAACTTTTAATTAAATAGAAACCTTTAAAACTTTAACTTGGTTTTCCTAGAGAAACACTATCCCGTTCAACATTCCAAAGTATCCTTTATATAAATCCAAACGATTTATTTCAAATTCAATTTATACTTACAACATAAATTCCCAATTCCATACTTATCTATAACTTCATCCGAAGTTCAAACTCAATTCCCATATCCGGAAATTCAATTAAAAATACAGATTAAAACATTTTAAGTAAGGTAAACTTAGAGAATTCTTAATTGAAAACCATATTTTCAATCTACTTAAATAAAATCCTAATGGAGAAAACGGCTTTCCAAACTATTGTATTTACAATTAAAACGATTAATTTATATTCGGAAGCTTCATTTTAACATATTTTACTTTTCCGGATATCACTATTCATCATTAAAATAAACCACTGTTATTTTACTCAATTTATAATTTCATAGAATTCATTTCCAGAAAATTTATATTTCACATTTAACAATTTATAAATTTTCCCAATATTTAAAATCCCAATTTACCAATTTACATTTTCCATTCCAAAACAGATTCTAATTTTATTATCCCTTAAATTCTTTATTTATCAATTTCTTTGATTTCTTTTTAAATCCCCAATCTATTCATTTATAATTTAATTCTGGAATTATAATTTATACAACAATTTCACAGAACAATTTAAAATTCCAGATTTTATCAATCACAACATATAAACAGGTATCACTATCAATTATAAAATAATTGCTACATTGTGAGGAATCCAGTTGGATCCCTCCAACCTGTTTCTCCCTGCATCCACAAATATTAGCACATCACAATATAAATATCAATCCAGACTGATAATAACAATTATATTCAGCCATCCACACAGATATTTAAATATTAACTATTTAAAATGCCTAGCATCCAGATGTGAGTGAGAAAAACTCACTTTGAGTTCGGCGAGCGTTCGAAATTCAAATTAAACCGGACGGTGTCCGATTTAACCCAAATTCCTACTTGCCCGGAATGATTCCGGAACTGCACCATTGCGAAGTACGTCTCTCTGCGATTCCAACGCATCCAAAATCGTCGAATTCTGAACACGTATGAAAAAGTTATGGATTTTACAAGTTTTGTATTTTAATTCAATACAAATTTCTCTTTTTTTTTTTTATTATTACCAAAGAAAACGCGGCCCACTTCCTGATGTTCTTCTCCCACGCGAAGTTGCTACAGGTGCTCACGAAGACCACCAAACCCAAAACGTCGACTAGGGCTAAGAACCTCGACCACCAAACTCCACCATTTCCGATCAAACCACCCCCAAACGAATGCCAGCTCCGCCCTCTACC
Organism: Allium fistulosum; assembly: GCA_030737815.1. Taxonomy (NCBI): domain Eukaryota; kingdom Viridiplantae; phylum Streptophyta; class Magnoliopsida; order Asparagales; family Amaryllidaceae; genus Allium; species Allium fistulosum. The sequence continues at coordinate 1,361,339,378 of CM060903.1, read as the reverse complement.
TCCGGCCCAAACGCGGCGGCGCCCGGTTCCACCATCACGTCGAACGACGTACGCGAACGGTTGGCCTATCGGCCAAAATTCCGGCCTCTTCGATCCACTACAATCAACTTCAACCGTTAGATGCTTAGATCTCGAGGTCCTCTTCACTTTTCTAGTTGATAATTTCGTGAATTGATGTATGGATTTCGAGATTTTAGAGGGAGAACGAAAATGAATACCGGCCCTTAATGAATATGAACGGCGGCGGCTATAATAAGCTAGGGTTTTGAAAAGAATACATATATATAATAGTTTAATATTATTTTATTTATAAAATTCCACAATTTAACAGTTAATGCAAACGACCTTCAATTCTTACGTTCCGACAGGCTATCCTGGAGTTTTTCCATGTTCCGGACACAATGGAACAGATTTCGTAAGCTAATTTGATCGTATGCGCGAGATACGGAATTAAACGATCAATTTAAAATTAAATCGGTTAAATCGATTTCGATGCGTTTCGAGCTGCCACGGTCACACGACAACTCCGATTGCTACGAAAATTTAAATCCGATAATAACTAACTATTACGGATCCAATGGAACTGGTTTCGTCGAATTCCGAGACTGTGCCTCGGAAGGCTATTTTAACTCGTCTATTAAATCAGGCGATTTTCTGAAATCGTCGAAAACGCTTCAAATTTCACTTTTAAAATTTTCTTAACTTAATAATAAATCATATAAAATGTATAACCACATTTAAAATCATTCTGGTTCAATCCAGATCAAAATCTGATTGTATTGCATTTTAATAATATTAAATTCATTTTTATATTAATATAAAATCCCAAATAATAATTTATTCACTTAAAATTCATCTAAATTTCCAACAATATTATTTATAACCAATTGAACTTAAAATACATTTAAACACCATTTTTATCACTATTTACATTCAGATTTACCCTTATCTCAATTCCGAATATTTAATTTATTATTTCCCCACTATTCAAATTCAACCAGGATTGCTATAATTAAAAATTATAGCTTATTTTATTGAATGAACCCGAATCCATTCATTCCAACATCAATTAAGAATCCACATTAAACATTTAAAACGAATTAAATGTCCAAAAATCTAGCAGCCAAAATCTGGGATGTTACATTCCTCCCCCCTTATAAAAATTTCGTCCCCGAAATTTGCTAAGGTAAAAATATACTTTCCAACTCATTTTCTTACCCAATTTGCTTAGCTAAAGTTTATATTCACTTTCCAAAATCCTTTAGCCCAATCCCATACTCAATTGCTACATTAATCCCAAAAGCTTTACTTTTAACGTTATTTCAAATTAACTTTCTAAGTTAATAAAAATTTTCCAAAATCTCAAAAATTTTCTAACTCCCAAAATTTCTGGAAAATTTTGACGGAGTCTCCTTTGTACGGAGGAGCTTCTGCGATATCGCAGGATACACAAATATATATATATCGGCTCACACGGCCGGAAACCAAAATATATCACAATATATATATCATTTTCCCATTATTTTTGCGTAGGCGTACCTTTTAAGCAAATTTTAATAGCGAGCGGCTAATATAACGCATATACGCGCTCCAACTCTCTCGAACGCCTCCCGTACCTGTACTTACTCAACAAACTCATCAGTTTTCAAAGATATGAGCATTTTCATAACATTTCCAATATAAATGCAAGCCAAACATATCCCTTTCATAACCAAACCAAGCAAACTTTATCATTAACAATGTTAACCATATTTTATCAACAATTCAAAGATTTCAATCACATTCAGATTACTTATTCAAGTCTAACCTCATTTTATTTCACTTGAATGCCTTAAATTCAAGTTTTCAATCACCTTTCAAGTTACTTATTCAAGTCCAACTATTTTATTTCATTTGAATGCTTTAAATTCAAGTTCACTACATACAATTCATATTTATCTCAACCAATTCATTTCCACTTCAATATGATTAACATATGCCTCTCTTACATTTTTAAATTTAACTTACATTCCAAATTTGACTTACAATCAAACTTCATTTTAAACTTGAAACATTTGCATTTCTTTTATGATCCATTTTCATTCATATGCAAACATTACTCATTAAAATGTCAACTCATTCCTATTGATTCAAAATCAATTCCATTAGCTATTTTAATCTAATTCACTTACATTTATACACAAACTCTTTGAATTGGGTTCCCATTCATATCAATTTATTCACAATTCAATTCCAATTGCTTCTAAACACTCAATTGCAAATATATGCAAATTTCCATGTCATTCAAGCAAAACAATTGCCACTTAAGCTTATAACCATTTAAAATTATTTCCAACTTGGATTCATATAAATTTTATTTCATTACAAGGTTCACAAACCAAATATTTTCTCTTTCCGAATGCAATTGTTAAATTAGATTTTCCTTACATCTTTATTTCATCTAAATAATTAATTTATACAATTACACCTGCAATTCCATTTTATTGTTTAACAAATTGCAATTCAATATTACTAAATAAAGCCCATTCACAATCATTTTGTCTTTCCCCAAGTTGCTTAAGTTCTTCCACAATATCTTCATTATCTTCTTATATCAATTTTATTTGATTTCCATTTGATTCTCATCCAATCAATTTCAATTCATTTACAAAGTTTAATGCTCTTCGTTTATTTATCCAATCCATTTTAGATTTATTTTATCAACAAAGAGACCATTTAAATTATTTCTCTCATTTGAATTTACTTACAATTCAAACCATCACTATTATAATCAAATCCCCTTATACATTCTCACCTCCAACATTTATTACCAAACTTAAATTTCATTCAACAACTGGATTTTTTTTTCTCCTTACTTTCTAAATTTTGACCAAACTATCAAACTTCTATTCATTACCATACACATTCCTTTTAATTTAGCTAATTCATTTCTAACCAATCATTATAGCTTTAATTGAGTAAGCATTTACTACATTCAACATCCCTCAACTGAATTAATCTCTATTCAATTCGATTCTTATCCAAATTTATTCCAAATTCACTTAGATTTTGCTTAGCCAAATTAAACTCATTCACTTCCTTTACCCCCTTAAATAAGAATTGAATTTCATCCAATATTGCTTATAATGTATCTGACTTTTGAATTTCACTTCAATCCAATTTATTCTTCCATAACTAAGTTCAAAACTTATTTACTATTTAAGTTCATTCACATCTTTTATATCTCACTTTACCTCATCTTACTTTACATTCCATTTAGGGTTAAGTTTGAAGTCACTATACCATTCAACTATTTCCCATTTGTGATTATAATTCAACTTTACTTGGGTTTACACCCAAATTTTCCATCTTTAGGTTCATCAACTTATTTATTTCTAAGTTTACATTGCTCATTTTAATCCATTTACATCTTATAATCACAATCCCAATTTCTATACACATGCATCTCTGAATTCTTAAAGATATAGATTTTCTTTCATTTAACTTCTTGCACAAAATTTAGAACCCAAATTTCAGATTATAAATATAACATTATATAGCTTATGGGTACATTTTGTTACACAATGACCCATAATTACAAAGTCATTTTGCATTCCAATTTAACCCAACCCAATTTAATTCCAATTCCCAATTTTACTTAACTTATTCCAAATTAAATTCAACTTCTATTCACTTCAATATACTCACATTAAATTTTAATTTCAGGATGAAAATTTCCATCCTTCCTTCCTCACTTAAATCAACTCTGCTTTCAAGATTATAATTAATTTATTTCAATTTCTACATTTTATTTTAACAGAATTTCTAGAATTTCAATTTACCCGGATTTATTTCAAAACCAATTTGAAATATAAATCAACACATTTCTCTTTTGATATTCAAATCAAATACCAAATTCCAAAACAAACTGCTTTTACCAAACAATTTTCCTTTGAAAATTCTAAAATCACCTGTTTCCCAACAAGTCCAAACAATGTCATAACCAACTATTTTGGTAGCAATCCATCACTTTAGAAACTCGAAAATGAATTCTAATGATGTGGCCAGCATCATCAGGATTATTTTCCAGCGACTGAAGTGAGTTCAATGCTTTCCACTTCCAAAATCCACCTCAAAACAATTTCTATTCAAAAATATTCCCCAAAATATACTCCGTTCTTACAAATGCTTTTGAAAGCATTTCTAATATTTCCACAAAGTCAAACTCCCAAAACTTTGTTTAATTCCATTTGAAATCCCTTTCAAAATTTCCGGGGTCAAAGTTCTAGTTTAAATCAAATTTTAATTTTTTTTACTTTTCTTATTTAAAACATATTCAGTCAATTCCATTTGGTTATAAACCATTTTAATATTTTAACTTCTTATTAGCTTAGAAATCATTTCGAATTTTAAATCATATTTTAATTTCTTATTTGATTATAGGAGAAACAACCAAACAAACATCCAATATATATAATAATTTAGAAAATTATTTCCTTTTTATCTCAAAATACAATTTTGGGTAAAATTATTTCATTTACCCACTTTAAAAACAATACTATGTCGGTTTATCTTGTTTAAGAGTTTAGAAACCCCTATCGATACGGTTGTACTTCCCGCACCGACCAGAATTCATAAACACTCAACCGATAAGTCAACACAGTACAAAAACAATTTTATATCCACTAACAAGTACGCTCTCATAGCTATTATTACACTCAGCTCATTATAGAGTACTTCCGACTCTATTTAAAATGAGTAATTTTCCCACCAAAGCCTAGGTTGTCGCCAATCTAAGCTCTGATACCAAGTGTGACGACCCGCCCTTCTCGACCCTCGAAAATCGACACAAAATACTCAACAGTATAATATGCCGACGATCGAACGCCGGAAAAGACAGATTGTAGAAGAATAAGAAAGTAGATAGAAGAAGAAAGAACTAAACAAAATCAGAACCTCACAGTCGCAGCGGATAAAATATAATATATAGAACAGATCTTTACACAAAATGGAACTATATCTGTTTATATACAATACATCATCATCAGAGTATATCAATACAATCATCAATATCCAGTCAATCAGTCAATACAACAATCACAGCAGCGGAATAATACAAGTACGAGAAATACGTCTCGAACTCCAGCTCCTCTCCTGAGCTCCATAGCAAATTTCCTGTAAAATACTCGGTCTGACCCGAGCATTATAATAAAATAACACCCGAGTCAGTCTGGAATACCAGCGCATCATAAATACATCCAAACTGATTTTTTTTAAGTTCAAAAATCCTTTGAAACAAAAGCATCTCGTAAGACCACGTCACAAATAAACATGTCGGGTTTTTACCTTACGATAGCTAAAACACTTTTATATTAAAATCCTCTAATATTATAATAGTGTCTATAGAAAGTAAAATAGAATCTAGCTGAAATGCTTGCATCTCACATTTCAACAATAGTTGGGCACAATCAAAACCGTACAGGCACGTAGGGAGAATGGATTTCCAACGAATGACTAGGCACTGGGGTACCACCTGTCACAGTACGTGGCCTAGATCACCGTACCGAGGAGTACGCCCGCTCCCCTGCAACACAAGGCCGGAACCATCCCTTACTGGATAATTCCGAATAAAATCACCCCACGGTTGGGATCAACAACCGCACCACTAAGCCGAAATAAAAAGGGACATCTAGACAGGGATGACCTTACCCTCCAGTGGAAGCTACCCACGAAGCCTTGCTGCATAACCCCTGATTTTCAGTCATTCCCGGTTGATGAGGTTCGAGGCTAAACGATACCTTTTCAGATCATATCCCTTAGAATGCCCATCGCCCACCTGACGATGTCACGAAAGCATTCGTCCATATAAGTCCGTCCCGGGTCCGAACGGAACCGAAGGCACTATTCCTACTACATCCATTTTGGAAATATCCTCAGGATTAGTAGCGACTAGCCCTTGCTCTTCACTGCTTCATCTTCGACTCCGAACACGTTACACGAAACGTACAAACCGAATCGAAGTGGTATTCGAGTCTCCAGACCTAGAATCCCGGTATACGGAAACTCGATCCCGGTCTCTTCGAAACGATCAGCGCATTGTCCAATATTGATAGTCGGTGATTTAACTATCAATTAATGTTTACAAACATCCATACACATCCATCACACAATAAATAATATCACACATTATTTATTCTTTCTCTTTAATATCTTGAAAAGATATATTTTCACATTTCAAAACTCATTTGAAATCAATTTTCCAAACTCTTCCTTTACAAGGTAAATCCTTTACCCTTTATTCCCATCGGGAATAACCAAGTATAAAACAATTTGCATTTAAAACAGTTAAAAATACTTAAACTGAAATATACTTTAAAATATGAAAATTACTTCTATTTATTTACTCAAAATATAAATTTTTAAACCTTTACATAGAAAAGATAAATTCCAAACTAGTTTAAATAATATATTTAATAAGATCTAAACTCGATTTAAATAAAGGTTTGATTTACTAAATATATAGGTAGAGTTTAAAAGATAATACTAACTTCCCAATAACTTAAACAAATAATTTTAAAAGCAAATTTACTAACTTCTCCTTTTAAAATAATAATTTCTTAAAAATACTCTTTGAACAATTTAAACTTTAACTTTTAATTAAATAGAAACCTTTAAAACTTTAACTTGGTTTTCCTAGAGAAACACTATCCCGTTCAACATTCCAAAGTATCCTTTATATAAATCCAAACGATTTATTTCAAATTCAATTTATACTTACAACATAAATTCCCAATTCCATACTTATCTATAACTTCATCCGAAGTTCAAACTCAATTCCCATATCCGGAAATTCAATTAAAAATACAGATTAAAACATTTTAAGTAAGGTAAACTTAGAGAATTCTTAATTGAAAACCATATTTTCAATCTACTTAAATAAAATCCTAATGGAGAAAACGGCTTTCCAAACTATTGTATTTACAATTAAAACGATTAATTTATATTCGGAAGCTTCATTTTAACATATTTTACTTTTCCGGATATCACTATTCATCATTAAAATAAACCACTGTTATTTTACTCAATTTATAATTTCATAGAATTCATTTCCAGAAAATTTATATTTCACATTTAACAATTTATAAATTTTCCCAATATTTAAAATCCCAATTTACCAATTTACATTTTCCATTCCAAAACAGATTCTAGTTTTATTATCCCTTAAATTCTTTATTTATCAATTTCTTTGATTTCTTTTTAAATCCCCAATCTATTCATTTATAATTTAATTCTGGAATTATAATTTATACAACAATTTCACAGAACAATTTAAAATTCCAGATTTTATCAATCACAACATATAAACAGGTATCACTATCAATTATAAAATAATTGCTACATTGTGAGGAATCCAGTTGGATCCCTCCAACCTGTTTCTCCCTGCATCCACAAATATTAGCACATCACAATATAAATATCAATCCAGACTGATAATAACAATTATATTCAGCCATCCACACAGATATTTAAATATTAACTATTTAAAATGCCTAGCATCCAGATGTGAGTGAGAAAAACTCACTTAGAGTTCGGCGAGCGTTCGAAATTCAAATTAAACCGGACGGTGTCCGATTTAACCCAAATTCCTACTTGCCCGGAATGATTCCGGAACTGCACCATTGCGAAGTACGTCTCTCTGCGATTCCAACGCATCCAAAATCGTCGAATTCTGAACACGTATGAAAAAGTTATGGATTTTACAAGTTTTGTATTTTAATTCAATACAAATTTCTCTTTTTTTTTTATTATTACCAAAGAAAACGCGGCCCACTTCCTGATGTTCTTCTCCCACGCGAAGTTGCTACAGGTGCTCACGAAGACCACCAAACCCAAAACGTCGACTAGGGCTAAGAACCTCGACCACCAAACTCCACCATTTCCGATCAAACCACCCCCAAACGAATGCCAGCTCCGCCCTCTACCTCCGGCCCAAACGCGGCGGCGCCCGGTTCCACCATCACGTCGAACGACGTACGCGAACGGTTGGCCTATCGGCCAAAATTCCGGCCTCTTCGATCCACTACAATCAACTTCAACCGTTAGATGCTTAGATCTCGAGGTCCTCTTCACTTTTCTAGTTGATAATTTCGTGAATTGATGTATGGATTTCGAGATTTTAGAGGGAGAACGAAAATGAATACCGGCCCTTAATGAATATGAATGGCGGCGGCTATAATAAGCTAGGGTTTTGAAAAGAATACATATATATAATAGTTTAATATTATTTTATTTATAAAATTCCACAATTTAACAGTTAATGCAAACGACCTTCAATTCTTACGTTCCGACAGGCTATCCTGGAGTTTTTCCATGTTCCGGACACAATGGAACAGATTTCGTAAGCTAATTTGATCGTATGCGCGAGATACGGAATTAAACGATCAATTTAAAATTAAATCGGTTAAATCGATTTCGATGTGTTTCGAGCTGCCACGGTCACACGACAACTCCGATTGCTACGAAAATTTAAATCCGATAATAACTAACTATTACGGATCCAATGGAACTGGTTTCGTCGAATTCCGAGACTGTGCCTCGGAAGGCTATTTTAACTCGTCTATTAAATCAGGCGATTTTCTGAAATCGTCGAAAACGCTTCAAATTTCACTTTTAAAATTTTCTTAACTTAATAATAAATCATATAAAATGTATAACCACATTTAAAATCATTCTGGTTCAATCCAGATCAAAATCTGATTGTATTGCATTTTAATAATATTAAATTCATTTTTATATTAATATAAAATCCCAAATAATAATTTATTCACTTTAAAATTCATCTAAATTTCCAACAATATTATTTATAACCAATTGAACTTAAAATACATTTAAACACCATTTTTATCACTATTTACATTCAGATTTACCCTTATCTCAATTCCGAATATTTAATTTATTATTTCCCCACTATTCAAATTCAACCAGGATTGCTATAATTAAAAATTATAGCTTATTTTATTGAATGAACCCGAATCCATTCATTCCAACATCAATTAAGAATCCACATTAAACATTTAAAACGAATTAAATGTCCAAAAATCTAGCAGCCAAAATCTGGGATGTTACAAGTTCTCTGCCTTAGAAACTACTGATAACACAACCACATCATATCCTTACAACAGTGCACAAACCAACTTCCCACTGTTCTACATCTATCAGCAATGCAACTGTGCATTTCTCATTTCCATTACTACATCCCCTTGCTTCCTCCAACTCCTGCTGCCTTGCTTCAACATATCACTCCACTGCAGTTGCAACACAAACACTACTACAAACACTACTGTCAACACACAACTGTCTGCACAACCAAGACCATCACAACACTACTATTGTGCCATTTCCCTGCTGCACTTTCACTGCAATTCTGTCAACAACACAAACTGTTGCATTTCATCCTCTACATCACTCCACTTCCTGTTACTCCTGCATTGTACATATCTGCAACATCAACTTCACCACACCGGTCAAACTACAGCCACATAACTACTACTTGATTTCCTGCCTTCCTTGCACCACTGCTGCATTCAACATTCACTGATCATAGCACAGTACTACAACTCCCCTACAACCAAACACTCCAAATTCTGTCAATAACTCTGAAACACCACATCCCTATACAAACTGCTTCACACCAGTCAAGCCATCTTCATTAACCACCTCTTCATAACCTCCAAGCATCACACACAACAACCTATGACATTCATAAGACCACTTAACACTTCTATTTTGATTCCCTGTCTCCGCCTGTCACTCCATCCCCTACCCATCTGATCAAACATCGACCATTACCAGTCATTAATCAACCGCTCCTCTACATCTCTGCTACACCTTTACCTTCATCTGCTCCATCACTTCACATTGCTTCGTACTGCAAATACCATTGCTTCCTACTGCATTCCCCTTCAAACCATACATCCACTTTACCATCTACCCACTGACTTCATAAGCCTCTGCCCATTGATAGATCACTACCCTCTTCAACAACAAAAAACCATCAGTCACACCTCTACCCCTTCCTGTAAACTGCATATCCGCTTCCACTTGATCAGCACTACAACCATCACATATCACTGACTTCTGCCCACAAACACTTTAAAGACAACCTGACTTCCACACTACTATCCATCACAGCAGCAGCTATACACACTGCAATCATCTCTATCGATTCACTACTTCCCCTCACCCAACGACAGAACCATCATCCCATTGCACCTCCTCCGCACTTCTTCCCTGTTCCATATTACAGTCCATACCCGACAAAGTGATTCAACCCCCCAACCATACCATCCCCTCTACCTCTACCATCATTGCCTTCACAACATCACAGAACACTACTACATACATTGCTGCTCCGTTGCACCATCCCTCTACAATCAGTCAATTTTTTCAACCTTCCATACACATATAAAACTACACCTTCCTTCTTCAACTTCCCTCCATTCAACAAAAACCATACCACAATAAACACTACAAATCACAACCGTACCCAAAAAAAGAAAAAAGAGAGAAAACCATCACCAGTCGAACAACCATTACCCACGACTCGCCAATCCATCAAACCAAAATAACCCGAAGTCGAAACACGCTCCCACACAACCACAACAAACCCAAATTCACGAACTCCTCCAACCTTCACCAATCCAATAACCAAATCGCCACCTAATTCACAACCGAATTAAACAAGTTGTTTTGATTTGGTTTGAAGTTAAAATTTGCTTCGAGGATTTCGATTTGGGAGGAACTACGAATTTGGTTGAAGTTAAAATTCACAGTCAAATTTGGTTTGAAGTTGTTTTGGTTGAACGAATATAAAGGTTGCTTTTGTTTGCTTCTTAGCGGGTTCAACTTGGAGTTAATTTTTTTAAGTTTAGTTTGTTTAATTTTTCTTTTTTGTTTAATTTGTTTAAATCTCTTACAATTTTTTTTCGTTAAGTTATCTTTTTAAGTATCATTCAAAATACTAAAAATAAGAAAGGAAAAAAACTTTCAATTTGTTTTGTTTGGTTTCATTTGATTTCAATTGTTTTGATTTTCCTTTGCTTAGTTTCTTCCTTGATATATAAATAGATATATTAAAAAAAGAAACTGTATATATATATTTTTATTTTTAGGTTGCAGAAGCAGATAAGGAAGAATCATTTACTTGCTTCGCTTTGCTTGCCAAAAATAAATTGCTTGCTGTTTGTACCAAAATTGGGCACAACACTTTTCAGAAGTTTTTGAAGAGATAAAGTGAAGAAATTAAATGGAAAAAGAGGATTATCTAACAAAAACTCCAAATTACAGATATGAGAGTAATTAAAATGCACGGAGAGACAAGAATTTAGAGTGGTTCGGCGTTTTGCCTACGTCCACTATGAAGTTGATTGCTTTATTGATCTTTCTTTGATGATTACAATTGATTTCAGCGGGTTACAACCAATAACAATGATTTATAGCAGTGAAATTCGTTGGTAGCAACACAATGGAGTTTAGAACTGGATCTGGCAGAGTCTCGGCATTGGAGAATTCCAAGAAGAAGAAGATCCCTTTTCTGCATGCCCTGGGGCTCTATTTATAGGTGTAGGAGGCTGATAATTCGCTCAGATCTCGGGAGACTCCCTCTGGCACGTGACTAGGCCCGCACGCCCATGCCCATGAGGTTTCGGCCCGATCCGTGATCGATACGAACGGATTTCGTATCGATCAAGATTGCGTCCGATGGAGTCGAAATTTGGCGTGGACATTCTTTAGCATGCACATAAGCTTCTATGAAAATTTCATAGTATTTGGACTTGTAGATTAGGAGATATGGTCGATACGAAATGGTGATATTCAGTAGGCTATTTTGTTCGTATCGATCATTTCGACTCGATGGTTTCGAATCGATGGCGGCATGTGTTGGCAGGTTGACGTGGCGCGCGTCCTTCGCATCGATCTGTAGCATACCCAGTTCGAATCGATGAAGACAGTCTAGTTAGAATCGATGGATGTTGGCTTGTTTGCATCGATGAAGGTTGCATAGTTCGTATCGATGAAAGCGCCCTGGTTCATATCGACTCTTGTGCTTCTCTTCACATCGATGGGAGGCGTGCATTTTGTATCGATTGGTAATCGATCGATACGAAGAGAGCCTTTAAGACTAAGCAACGCGAAGCAGATGAAAGTGTTTGTTGCTGATGGATACGAAGTAGGCATTGGATGATCGAGTCGAACTGTGGCTTCCTAATGGATGCAGATCGATACAAAGTGGTCATTGACCGATCGAGTCGAACAGAGCTTTCTCAGATGGATTCAAACTCGATCGATTCGAACAGCGGCCACCTAATGGATTCGAACCCGAGACGGTTTCTCGTCCAATCTTGCATCGATCATAACTTGAGCACATGAACTCGGATTGACTTGAAATTTGGAACGTTGACTTTTATGGCTTCCCTTGTCGTGTCTTGTCGATTATAGCTCGATCCGGACTCGGATAAAATTCGTCGATATCCATAGTGAGCCTGTGTATTACCGATCTCTGAGACGAACCGTCATTGGTTACTAGCTAATTCGTTGGTGTCACGGCCTTGCCAAAAGGCGGGATAACGTTTGCCCCCAAAGTACGTCTTGTGGAAACATGACGTGCTTTGAAATGCTGCAATCTTCATTCTGAATAGTTATCGTCTTTTCGATGAAAGTTGTAATCTCCGACTGATTTTCTCGATAATGTAAACTATTGACTGTCTACTGCTATACCCTGTATTATTGCAGCTGATTGCTGTATGTCAGTGATTAGCCGTTCATTGTTGTAATCGTTATCAAACGAGTTTCCAATTCCTGTAAATCTGGAACATTGAATATTAGTCCGACATATATGCATATCTGTTAATCTGACTCTCGTTGACGTTTGTACGTTTACGAGTCGTTGCCAGTTTATCCCGTATCGAATTCTGTATCGATCCTCTCCTGAACCGATGTGAGATTCAAATTGTAACAATGCTCGATGGTCGTTTTTGAATGTTCCTTCGTATCGATCCTCTCCTGAATCGGTGTAGAAGGTTAAAACACTGATTTTACCTCGGTATTCGTTGTATTGATGGATACAAAATGAGCATTTCGAATCGATGGATGTGGGGTTTGATGGATATGAAACGGTCGTTCGTATCGATAGAGTCTAACGTCTTCAGAACAGCCCCTGTTGTGTATTTCGAATCGATGGATTTGGTGTCATTGGATACGAATAGACAATTCGTATCGATGGGTATTGGCCTCTGGGAGCTGCGATTTGATGGATTCGAACTGATCGTTCATATTGATGCTCTGGGGAAGGAGTTGAAAATGATCGATACGAACAAGGATTTTGTATCGATGGATTGTAGATGGATATGAATAGTCTGTTCGAATCGATCCTACGGTAACATTTGGTAACCGGTCGAATCCACTGGGAGGCGAATCGTTTCCTCCTTTCAACTTCGAGTCCATATAAATACCATGGACTTAGCCATTTTTAACTTTTCACTTTTTACTTTTGTGCCTTGCTTTGGTATCGCTTCTGAGACCAAGAAAGGAAAACTGCTTGACTTCGAATCGAACCAAAATCTTTAAGCCCTTTAACCAGTTGTCGAAATCAGGTAATCAATTAAACAAAATCAGTCCCAAAACGATGAGATCCAGATTCTCATGCTATTCCATTCGAACTCGTGCCCGAACATTGCTCGAGGAAGTAGATAACGTGTGAGGTCGAGGAAGGATAAAATGTTGTTCGAATCGATCTGGGGAAGAATGAGTATGGAGGAGGATGGCTTGATGTTCTTTTCGTGTTGATCTGCAATGATTATTGCATGGGCTCGTCTTGTACGACCGATACGAAACTTTATCTCCAAAATTTCATGCCTGAACAAGGCCAGTGATCGAGTCGAAGTCCTTGGCTTCAGATCGATTCGAAGAATACTCCTTCGATCGATACGAAATGTATCGAGTGAATGTGATCGAGTCAAAGTCCTTGGCTTCAGATCGATTCGAAGAATGCTCCTTCGTATCGATGCGAAATGCATCGAGCAAATGTGATCGATACGAAGCCGGTGCTCCCCTGGCCTTGATCGATTCGAAATCAGACACTAACGATCGATTCGAAGCAAATTTCTGACGACTGATATGAACCCGGATCTTGATGGACACGAAATCTTGAATAACTGATAACATGATTTCCGATGAGCTTCATTCTTGAATATCTGGACTTAACTATTACCCTTCATATTTGAATGCCTATCGAAGCTCGTCGATGGAATTGTGACTTAACAAAACTTTAACAAACTCTGACTCGGATCGATCGCTAATAACTGGATGGCACGGTTGTGACAGTCAGCGATGACGGTCATTCCGACTAAATTTTGAAGTCTTATTGTTTTCATGCTTTCTCCAATTCTATAGAACTTCTAAAGTGATATACAGTACTGCACTGCACAACACACTCACACACTTTACACTGGGGGATGCACGAGCGTTATTGGCTGTTTAACAATGATTTTTCATAAGCTAGTTAGTCATGGAACCCTCAAGTTCACAGCAGCAGGAACTCCCGGGTTCAATTCCTTCAACTATCGAGATACCGGTCATTGAAGCCAAAGTTATAGACCCAGCTCCGGACGAGCTTCCAAGCACCCGGTTCATTTGTCGTCCACAAGATTTTGTGCTGTCTGGCATCTTTGAAGATAGGCTGGGACGGATTTGTTTAAGGCACGGCTTGTCGGTTGACGACGTGTTACTGCCTGGGCCAAATGACAGGCCACATGTTTCCCCGGAGGGGTTTACCGCTTTCAACCGTCATGCTTGTACGGCGGGAACACTTCCTCCTTTCAATCAATATATAAGGGAGATGCTATCATTCCTTGTAATAGCTCCATCCCAGTTACACCCCATCGGGTACGCTTTGTTGAACAGCACCTTCATTCTGTTTATGGAGATTCTCTTTCGACCACCAAAGCTGATCAAGATCTGATATCTATCTAACATTAAGAGTCGTGGAGACAGCCCTTCTTTCACCTTCTTGGAAGTGGTTAGGAACTGTCAAATAGTGACCGGGTCCTGGGGAAGGCCGAGTTACTTTAAAACTGAATGGTTCTATTTTCGGTGCCCCCTTGGATTCGCTAGGCGATGGTTGGATAGATGTAAGCATTGCAATCTTTCTCTTGAATTATCGATATAATAATGACCAACCTCAAAACCGACATACTTCTCTTCTTTTTCAGCCGTAATTTCTCGACCCAATGGTGGATATTTTAGAGAGCTAGTTCGGATTCTCCAAGCGGTTCCGGGCGAAGAGAGGCACATTGACTTGGTTTTGACCGACAGAAACTTGAGAATTGTCGGGTTGGTCGAACGCAAGCAAAGCATACGGCTGGAAGGCACGCTTAGAGCAGTCTCAAAGAAGCAGGTAAAGCGCAGGGCGCCCGGAGTCGTAATAGCTGAAGAAGTTGATCCGGAGAGAACGCCTACTGATACCGAGCTCCAGGCTAGGCCTTCTTCCGATGTCCAGGATTCAGGAGGAAGGAGAAAAGGCAAGGCAGTTGCTCACCAGCGTTCTAAATCCATGAGATTAAAATCCGTGTTTATGTCCTTGCCCATCCCGGGGATTAGAACTTCGGAGACTCCTCCCCCGTAAGTAGAGAATCCTTTTGAAGGGCTTGCTGATATTTCGATTCCGGATTATGTGCCATTTCAACATGACGCCGGGATGGAGGAGCTTGATAATGCTCTTGAACTGAGCGGGTCGCTTGCTTTGAGTGTGGCCGACATTTCCGGTTGGTCGGGGGGTTGCACCTGCATACACTTCACTACACTACATGATTCAAAACTGTAAATCTTCCAACCTAAGAAATCGCTAACTTTTCCTTCGTCTCTCATTTTCAAGTACGATGTCCAAAAGAGGATCAATGCTAGGGAATCTTCGCTAGGTTCGAAAATCTTCTACCTATTATGATTCCCGTAGGAGAGACTCAAATAGAGACCGCGATCGCGAGTACTCTAACCAAGATAGGTATGGGCATGACAAGGACAGAGAATACAGACATCGATCTAGATCTAGATCTCGCTCTCCTCCTCTTAGACTTCCATCTCCACCTCCTGTTCTTGTTCCACATCCACCAGAGCCTCCGCGTCATAGGCCATCTTCTCATACTTCTAGATCCGAGACTCATCTCCAGAGAGTCAAGACCACGACCCCCATAATTGCAGAGCAGGTCCCAGCTCCGAACATATGCTTCGATGGCTATGACTTCCCACCACACTTAAAAAGAATTCCATCAGGGGTGGAAAACATGATGCATGATTACGTTCATGACATCTACACCCAGTATAGAGAGTGGGTAATGGCTGCAGAGAAAGCTTCTAAGGTGGCCTTTGAGCAAGCCAAAGCGCTTCAGAAAATGGAGACCGAACTCGCTCAAAGGGACCAGATCATTCAAGTGCTCACTGCTAAGGCCGAGTCTTCTCGAAAATCTGAAATTGAGGCCACCAAAAAAGCTGACGAAGCGAATGTGGCCATGGAGAGGTTGAGGTAGGCACATGTTGCCTTGGTAGAGGAGATGGGCCATCGGAATACAACTGTTACCGCCGAACGGGATGCGGCGGTCAAGGAACTTAACGAGCTCAAGGCCAAATTTTCCGACATGGCCAAGGAAAGGGATGTTGCAAACAACGCAGCCCAGGGTGAGTGCGAACAAGCTGTTCTGCTTAGGGGTGAACGGGATGCGGCTGTGGCTAAAGTCTGCAAGGTGGAGACTGAGGTCGAGGAGAAAGTGAAGTTGGCCGTGTCCAGGCTAGAGGCTGATATCGAAGACCTTCTCGTTGTTTACAACGCTAACGTGTTGAGGCACAGGGGTCTGGCCTGGCTCGATGATTATCCGGCGCATCTATACAATGCCTGGGGCCGATTAGTTGAAGAAGAGAAGGAGGCGCATCTGGGTGAGTCTGTGGATGAGTTTGAACTCGAGAATCGCATTCTAACTGAAGATGAAAGGAAGATTCTTCACGAGTCAATGATTCTGCATGAAAAGGAAAGACTCAGCGCCCAGCACTTCAAAGTAGGAGAGGGTTCAGGGGTTGACCATCATGAGGCGAGTCTTGAAGTTAAAGCGTCAACCCAGCCCGAATCCTCGTCTGCGGTCGATCCCCAAGCTGTTTCTGCCTACAATCCGGATTAGCCGCAGATGTCTCCAGCTGCAGCGCAAGTTACTGGAGCTGTTCTGCTGCCTACAAGCCAAACTGAGGAAGGTATTCTGAACATTCCACATATCTTTCTTAAGTCAAAATCTTCGCTCGAGTTAAGTCCTAACAGTTCTCTTATTCTTTGTCCAGTGATCGATGCTGCATCGGTCGTGCCTCCTGCTACTCAAGAATCATATCAGATGCAGGGGGCTATCGTTTCTGAAGTGACCGTCGTGACTACTGTTGCGCCTCTTGACGATATACAGGGAAGCTCACTTGTTTTTGATGAGCAGTTGATGGAGGGACTCTTTCACCGTCATGGCGATCCTTTAGCTGACTTACCATTTGTCATGGGCGGAGGCGTTCCTGCTGCAAGCTTTTCGATGCCAACTGTTGATGCTCCCTGCGAGGCCCGGGTGACTACTGAAGAGGAGATTTTGGCCGAAATCAACGCCGAAATGGTAGTGGCGGTTCATGGTGGCAGTTTTGGAGGTGGAATGGCGGCACTTGGTCCAGCTCCGTTTAGAATGATATCGCCTGGTGGTACATTTTCCGACACTAGTGCGGCCATTCCATCTTCCACATTTGATCCTATCCCTCCAACTCCCCCGGCAGGCAGCATTCCTATTCACTCGATTTCGAAGGAGGATGTTGAGATCATGCCCCTGCCTGGAGACCGACCACCGAAAAGCAAAGGCTCGAAGAGGAAGGGGAGTGGCGGCTCCAACGGGTCTACACCGAGAAGGAAGCCGAGGAAGAAGAAAGATTAGATGTGCCTACTCGGTTTATTTTGATTTTTCATTTTGTTGGTCGTGTATAGATGCGGGTTCGGCCCCTGTTAGTAGGAATTTTTTGGAACAAACTTGTACACGAACTTCTTTTATAAACAATAGAAATGAAACTTCTCTTTTTCGACTTCTTTTCTGTCATTGTATATTTGCCTAAGTGTTTCAATATCTGAAGTGCACTTGTGAAGTTTCAGCTCCCGAATCAAGTTTGTTTTTGTTTGCCAAGTTCAGAAACTGTGGACATGGTTTGCGACCGAGAAGCGAGTTGAATTTTTACGTCGCACTGCTTCAGTCAATGGTCGATGCTTAAGTCCTACCCCCCAGCCTTGGGAGTGAGTTGTAGAACATCAGTTAGCGATTGCTCCTCACTTATAACATGTTGGGTCCAGTGCCACCGAACGGACGTCTGAGACAAGCGGAGATTGAGTAATTCATCCATGCTTGTTCGATTTTTGATGATCATATCCGCACTCCGGGGATTCTCATTTGTTAATTGGCGGTTGGTCACGCCGGCTTAAGTTTAAATCATACGTCCGCGCTCTGGGGACTTGGAATCGACATTTGTACTCCAACTCAAGCTTTGGGAGTCCGGAGTTGATATTTATACTTCAATTCATGCTCTAGGAACTTGAAGTTGATGTTTATAATCCGTTTCGCACTCTGGGAATCCGGAGTTGATGTTTATACTCCGACTCGCACTCTAGGAGTTCGGAGTTATTGTTTATACTTCGTTTCGCACTCTGGGAATTTAGAGTTGATGTTTATACTCCGACTCGCACTCTGGGAGTTCGGAGTTGTTAAGCAGACGGTCAGTCACGTCTGTTGGGTGTTTTTGGATTTCGCTCGCACTCTAGGAATGAAAGGTGTATCGGGATCATGGATGGTCGGATCACATCCACCTTGAGCTAACAAGTGAGGTCGTTATATGGACGTGTCCATTCTCCTCAAACTTGGTTCAGATACGGACGAAGTCGTTAGGCGGACGGATCCACCCTCTTCATAGACGTATTTTAATACTCCAATTCGCACTCCGGGAACCGGGAGTTAAGTGAGGGATTGTCGTGTATCAGTCCGTTTTTGACTTTGATGTGATGGCTTGTCTTCGAGCTCGTGTTTCACTAAGCGAGTGACCGGTTGCATCATAGTCACTACCTATTTGAATGAATTCCACCGTATGGTGAAACTTAGCTCTCTGTGCATAGTGATGATCATATGAAGCATTTCAAGTAAATCACAGCTCTGGCTCGAAGATATTGCATTTTATTGCTGAAATAAGAAAGTATGGCAAAGTCGGTTTCCTTATTACAAATTCTAAATTCGAAATGCAGAAACAAATTGCAAAAGAGGAAAATAAACTAAACGAGATAACATAGCCTGTTATGTGTAGTAGCGATGAAGACTCTCGCTATTCTAGGCTCTTGGTAGAGTAAGACCGTCAACTGTCGATAATTTGAATGTGTCATCTCCGAGCCTTCGTTCAATAACGTACGGTCCTTCCCATGTCGGCTTCATATGCGAAGGAACCAGATAGATTCTTTTCAAGACATGATCGCCTAGTTCAAAGGTTCGCTGACGGACCTTGGCGTTGTACAATCGGGCGACTCGACTCCGATGCACGGCTGCCCTCAAATCAGCCTCTTCACGCTTCTCATCTAGTAAATCGAGAGATTCAACAAGTAGGATAGCATTAGTCTTTGGGTCATAGTACGTCACACGATGAGAAGGTACTTCTAGCTCGACCGGAATAACAGCTTCTGAACCGTAAGAAAGAGAGAACGGAGTGTGACCAGTCGCGGACTTGTGGGTTGTTCGGTAAGCCCATAAAGCCATAGGAAGTTCATCGACCCACTTGCCCCCGACCTTTTCCAGTCGTTTCTTCAGAATGGACTTTATAACTTTATTGACTGCTTCGACCTGTCCGTTCGCGTTAGGGTGTGCAACTGTGGAGAATTTCTTTTAGATGTGAAATCATTTGCAGAAATCTTTAAATTCAGCACTGTCGAATTGGGTTCCGTTGTCCGTGATAATGGTGTGTGGGAGACCGAATCTACAGATGATGTTGCGAACTACAAAGTTGATTACTTTCTTCGTCGGTATGGTAGCAAGAGCTTCAGCTTTAGCCCACTTTGTAAAGTAATCAACTGCGACGATGGCGTATTTCGCACCACCTTTTGCCAGAGGTAGAGCACCAATGATGTCGATGCCCCACATTGCAAACGGCCATGGGCTGACCATTTGTGTTATCTTGGTAGGAGGGGCCCAAGGAATTTGAGCGTGCTTCTGACACCTATCACATTTCTTTGCATAATCCGACGCGTCGCGATTCATGGTAGGCCAGTAATATCCGTATCGAAGTATTTTCTTGGAAAGTGCTTGCCCCCCGGTGTGATCGCCACATTCTCCCTCGTGTACATCGTGCAATACTCGTTTAACTTCATCGTGAGCGATACACCGGAGTAAAGGAACAGAGTACCCTCTTTTGTACATGATTCGGTTCTGGATAGTGAATCGTGAGGCCTTCCAAAGGACTTGTCTCTTTTCACTCCTGCGCTCCGGTAGGGTTATGTGCTCAATGTAATTTCTGGGTGGAGTCATCCATGAATCCTTTTCGGGGACGGTTTCGCATACCCAGTCTATTTATGCCCGGTCAATGCTTGGAGAAGATAACGTTTCCACGAGAACGAGTCCCATTTGCTGAGCTTCACCTATGCTGGCTAGCTTTGCCAATGAATCGACTTTCTGGTTGCGTTCTCGAGGTATACAATATATGGCATAATAATCAAACTGATTTAGCACTTCTTGAACTCGAGCTAAGTAAGCAGCCAGCCTTCGATCTCTTGCTTGATACTCTCCCTGTACTTGACACACAACTAATCGTGAATCACAATAAATTTCCACAGTGATAATTCTCAAATCTCTAGCAAGTTTCAAACCAGCTAAGAGGGCTTCATATTCAGCTTCATTATTGGTCGCATGAAAATCAAACTTCAAAGCGTAACATATAGATCGGCCTTCGGGAGTTTCAAGTACAACACCAGCGCCCGACCACCGGTCGTTTGATGCACCATCGGTATAAAGCTTCCAGACGTATTCGGGGGATTCACTAGTTTCGGGAAAGTCCTCCGAAACGGTAAATGCAGCTAGGACTTGTCCTTGAATGGCTCGTCTTGGAGTGTAAGTGATATCAAACTGGCTCAGTTCGATGTTCCACTTGAGTAATCTACCAGACGTCTCAGGCCGCATAAGGACCTGTCGTAATGGCTGGTCGGTGTAAACAACAATGGGATGTGCTTGGAAATACGATCGGAGTTTTCTTGATGCAATAACAAGGCAATAAGCCAGCTTCTCTAATTTTTGATAATTCCTTTCAGCCCCAGTCAATCGCTTGCTGATGTAGTATACTGGCTTCTGTATCCTGTCTTCTTCTCGAACTAGGGCAGCGCTGATAGCGTTTTCTGATATCGCCAAGCATACGTACAACTTCTCATGATTAATAGGCTTTGACAGGATAGGTGGCGTGGATAGATGCTGAACTAGTGCTTGAAAAGCGCCCTCACACTCTGTGGTCCATTCAAAGTTTCGTTTTCCTTTTCGAATCAGATCGAAGAAGGGAATGCATTTGTCGGTGGACTTTGAAATGAACCTGCTCAATGCTGCTACTTTCCCATTGAAACTCTGGACCTGCTTTATAGTTTTTGCACTAGTACAAAAAGTGCATATTGCTTCGCCTCATTTGCATCAGTTGAAGTAAAAACTGATGCAAATAGAACTATTTGCATTAGTTCCATCTTAATAACTGATGCAATTGGTACGTGAAAAGCAATAGATAATAAAAAATCAAATTTGCATCGGTTGTCACCAACAACCGATGCAATTTGTACGTGCAAATAGTTTTAGTCGCATCGGTTTTAAATTCAACCGATGCAACTACATTAGTTTGCATTCATTTTCCATCGGTTTGCTACTCTAACTTTCATTTTCCCTCCCCTTAACTTTTCATTTCCCGCTTAGCTTTCATTTATCCCTCCACTCCCCCCGTAACCCGTTAAGAAGAAAACAAAAGGAACTTTATATTCGTTCAATTGAACGACTTCAAATCAAATCCGTTAAGAAGAAAACAAAAGGAACTTTATATTCATTCAATTGAACGACTTCAAATCAAATGAAATCTAATGTCAATTTATAAACTCATGTCTCAATTCGAATTCAAAAGCAAATCTCAAAGCCAAATCAATATCGGCTCTCGTAAGCAATTCTCAAAATCAGTTGCGGATTCTAGGGGATTCGATGCGTTGAATTTGATTTGGGGATTTCAGTCGCTGGTGGGTTGGTCACGTGTAGTTGGTCTCAGTGAATTAGGAACTCGCGATTTGGAAATCGTTGTTGGTGGAGGCGATAAAACTGCAGTGACTAGTTTGTGCACCATCCTTATTATTGGCTTATTTGATGATCTGAGTTTCAGAAATATAATTTGCCGTCCTTAATCCTGCTCAAGCCATAGGTATGTGAACCGGATACTACTGAATAGAGAATGATTTACTCCCTCTTCTATGTACTCAACCTTAGCTAATCATTGTTTCTATTTTAATTATCTATGGCTGCTTGTTTTTCAATACAGTCTTATTAATTCATGAGATAGATTTCATTTTACCATGCACAAGACATGTAAAATATTGCACGATCATGTTTTGATATGATATGAACACGTCATTTCATTTTATCAAAACAATATACAACACAATTGTATAGGATCATGCTGCACTTTGAAATGATAATAATCATTATAAGTGGAGTTCATATGCCATACCCTCACAGATTTTGCAATTACATTGGCATTAGTTGCATTGTTGAAGAGGAAAACTCGTGATTTATACAAAGTGGTAAAGGCTTTTTGCACAATCTTAAAAGAAAAAATCAAGCAGAAAAATACAAAGTGGGGAGTTTTGCGATTGCTACTTCTAATTGCTTTGATAGCATAAAAATCTTGGATGATCTAGATGAGAAGTATCAGGATGTCATGATTGATAGTGGGGATATGGTTGATTGTTTGAATGTTAACAGGATAGATAAGATTGATTATAGTGAATGCTAACACTCTTGAGGGGGCAGCTGGAGGTATTCTGAGTGATAATCAATTGCAAGATTTTGGTTTTGGGCTAGGAGAAAATAGAAAGTATAAAATCAATCATGACAAAGTGCGGGGATATTATAAACTGGTGGAGGTTATAGATGATTTTAATAGTATGGTCAGTGGTTTGAGTGATAAGGGAGTGTTTGAGCACGGCTGCAATAATGTTGTTCTATCTGATTTGGTTGATGGGATTGTGAGCTATGATATGGTTAATGTGCACATGGATAATATTAATGTGCACGGTGATATATGAAAGATTATTAAGGGTGATGATGCTGTTATATGTAGCTGTTCGGTGAAGGAAATGAATGATGTGGTTATGGTCATTAATAATTCAAACAGGATCATTGAAAATTCAAACAGGATATTGTGTATGATGAGTCTGCTATTTTGATTAACTGTTTGGATGGGGTTATGGTGGATGATATGTCTGTTGATTGTACAGATGCAGCTACTAGTGTGCATATTCTTTTAGTTCTGCTTTTGTTGATTGACATTTTTACATCATAGAATTTCGAGCATTGGTCTCCTTAGGTGAGCCAATTAATTTTAGATTTTTGAATATTTTCAGTGGCTTCCAAATGAAGAATGGTTCGTAGTTGTACCAATTGCTCTCATATTCTTGAATAATTTTAGGGTCATGTGGGCTATTCAGTAGTAGTAGTAGTAGTAGTAGTAGTAGGTATAGGGAATTGTTTTTTCTCTGATGATTTCCATTGCTTCTTGATGCTCATTTTGTCGTAATTCCAGTTTTTCAGGCTAGCTTTGATTTTTTATGTTTGGTAATGAAATTAAACATAGGGTTACCATTTCCTCTAGTAAAGATTCTTCTCTGAATTGCTTCATGGTATCCATATTGATACTTCCAAGCATTATTGTAACTGAATGCGCTGTGCTTATTATCAGGAAATCCAAAAACAAGGTTAATGAAACTGGTGAGTGGTCGCCTGTTGATTAGTTCAAAGTAGTTACATTGGCTTGAGTGAATCTGTAACAAAGTTCAAAGTTTCTTAGCACTCATTTACCGTGAATACTAAAATCTATACCACCTCTCCAAGTGAATAAAATTCCATTAGACTCTATTTTTTTAAGGCCTGTTATTGTAATTAGACAAGAAAGAAATTCACTATCTTCTTTTAAGTGGTTAGAATTAGTGATTTTTTCAACATTATTAAGAACACGGTTAAAATCCCATGCTAAGAGCCAAGGGTTGTTTTGTGTAGAAATTCATTTCTAAGAGAATTCCATGAAGTTGTTCTTTCTATTTTAGTATTTTTAGCTTATATTACTGAGAAGGCTAAACCGATTCCTCCTCTATTATCAATTAAACATGTAATGTGCTGATTGGAATTATAGGTTACATGAGACATCCACGAAGAAGTGCCCCACAGAGTAAGAATTCTGCCTCTGTTATCTCGGTTATTATTGTAGGTGATAGCCCAGCTTCCTACTAATAAGGTTACTGAAAGAAAAAATGTTGTCATCATTCATTTTATGCTCTACTTGACCATTATAGATAGCTTATAGGTCACAAGATGTTGTAACACGTCTCATTTCCTTATGAGAGAGTTCAACCCTCCCACATTCCAAAGGAGAAGTAACATTAATCAGCATTGTTACTTCCAGCGATGGAGCTGCTTGGAGTGGTAGTGCTGGACTTTCCTTTTTATTTTTTTATTAATCTAGTTCTGAACTATGAAGTGAATTTATCCCACTGAGAATTGCCTATGACATCTGCATTGGAATTTACTTTAAACTCAAAACATTTTTACCCTCCCTCTGCATATTCACTGGTCACATGAGCGGCGATCCATCTCAAGGTTATGGGTTAATTGTGCTTGGCATACTTTCCTTCCTTCCTTGGTTTCTATGAGACTATTGTTGCATATTACTCACAAACTCATGTAGGTGTTTTGCCTGACATTAAGATGTAAATCCTATTCATGTTGATAATCAAGTAAGTTAAGCTGATTATTCACTTAGGTTATTGTGAACTAGAACTATTAATGGCTATGTAGATATTAAATATTTCAAATCATTTTCATTTCATTGTGAAACATCCACTTTAGATGTAACGGTCAGTCAAGTAACATGCCACTACACATCATGATACAATATGATATTATCAAGGCCACGAATGTGTTGATTCAGCAATTATAATTCTAAGCTACCGATAGCTATGTACACATGAAATTTCTTGTTAATTGCTGCTGATTACAATTCTTGTTAGTAAGCAATTCAGATATTTCTACTATGCAACTGTTGGTGTATGTAAACAACTCTTTCGTAATAAATAAGTATATTGAACATGTAGCAAGCAAGCCAAGTACATTCTGGTTTTCTGAAAGTCTCACATAAACCAGCGGCTGCCTGTTATGGAACCCACTTTTATTTAAAGAAACATGTGTCAGGATAAATATATTTTATTTTATACCAAATAATATATACAGATCTAGAAAAAAGGCTGCTGGGGTATATACAACCCACATTTTGTCATTAGCAAATTGATAGGAGATACCTCTTGAGGATGAGCTGCGCCCATAGTCTATATTCTGAGTGTATTTATGTTTCAACATTTTGAATTTATATGATATGTTCTGCCTCTCTTAGTTTATTATATTATGCACATTAGCGGTTCGGTATATGGCTACACTTCTGTTCTGATTATCGCTATCATCTACTATTTGGCTATGTTTTTTCTTATGTCAATTTGGGTAATAACCATCCTATTGCAAGCATGCATGTGCAGGTCTTGCACAGTTGCAAGCTTGTAGTGCAAGTGCGACTGTGTAAGCTTACATGGTTGCATTGCAATTGCAAATAACATACTTTACTGTATAACCATGCATAGTCCTAATATTTTTATTTTTATCACAAATTATTAGGTGTGATTTTTCTACAGAGGTATATTTTGGAGTAGTTATAATGTCATATTTGATAGTAACTATGAGTTTGAACAAAATTTGCAGGGATTCATTCAAAATTACATGATGAACAGGCAGAGGTAAAGTAATGAGATGGCAATAGGCAGTGGAAGTTTTGTTGCAGAGGTTGCTGGTTGAAGGAAGGAAGGAAGGAGGAAAAGAAGGTGGAAGACAATGGCAGTGAAGTTGCTGGTTGATTGTAGTGAGGAATGGTTTCTGGTGGGAGATGGCAAGTTGTAGAGGAAAGAATGCAGTGGAGTTGAAGTGTTGTAAGGGGGAGAGTTGTTTTTTGAATGAAGCAGAGAAGGTTGGGTTTTGTGATGGTAGAGATAGATGGTCTGGGTGACTGTAGTTGCTATATGAACTGAAGTGACATGGGGATGTTTGAAGGCAATGGGTGATGCTTGTAGCAGTTTGTGGTGATGTTGCGAGGAATGGGGGAAGTTGAATTGTTGTGTTGATGTGTGGGTTGGAGTTAAAACAAGTTAGAGGAAGAATGGTGAAAGGAAGAAGCAGTTTTGGAAGGTGGTCGCAGATTTGTGTGATGTTTTGGCGATTGCTGATGGTAGCTTGTTCTACAGAGGTATCTCTTCTTAATAATCTCTTTATCATTATAACTACTTGGTTGCCATTGATTTACCACTGATTTAAATGTTGCCACCCAAAAAAATAGGGGTAAAGTAACTAACTTGTTGGTAAAGTAACTACCTTGTTGATAAAGTTTCCAAGAACCAATATTGTAGCACTTCACTTTAAAATAAGTGCTTGTATTTTATCTCTGCTGGTATGTAAAGAACTTGTACACATTCATACACATGTATGCACATTTTGATTTGTAATGTATTGGCAGTTTTCTTCTTCATTCAGTTCTTTGGGAGTGGCTAACAGCTAAACAATACATATGCAGGTGCTAGCACCAGGAGGAGCTAAAGACTCAAATGAAATTATAAGAGATTATCTTGGAAGGGAGCCATCTGTTCGTTCATTTATAGATAGCAATACAAGAAACAGCTTGTGGAATACCCTCATCTACAATGCTTGCTAATTCCTTGGCCAACATTGATACTACCTTCATACAGTTCAATCATCTTTGGTTGATTGATTCTAGACAAGTATATCAGTTGTAACTTTTCTGTTTCATGCCTCTAATTTTATTTTTCTTTAGAATTTGTTTATGTTTTTCATTCTTTTGTAGAATTATTAAATCTGATTATGTATTTGCCATCAAATTTAATTTTGAATGATAGTAATATTGCATGCAATAATTGTTTGTTATAATCAATAATATATATATAGTCTATTTGAGTACTGTAATAATGGTTTCTGAGAATGGCTTTTTTGCATGAGGTATAAATAGCTGATGCAATAGAGGGATTAGTTTGCATCGGTTGTTATAAAAAACCGATACAATAGAGGGATTAGTTGCATCGGTTTTCATTACAACCTATGCAACATGAGGGCTGTGTCCAAGCAACCAACCATGATATTTTGCATCAGTTGTTAGTAACAACCGATGCAAAAAGGACCGTTTTGCATCGGTTTCAGAACTGATGCAAAAGTGTTAAGCCTGTTGCATCGGTTGCATATGCATCGGTTGTTAAACTGATGCAAAAGGGGGGTAAACAACCGATGCAAATGGCATGTTTGTAGTAGTGTTGGAGTTTCAAGATTTCTAATGGCCCAAATCTTTTCAGGATTAGCTTCGATTCCCCGAGCGTTGACGATAAACCCGAGGAATTTTCTGGATGCAACTCCAAAGTGACATTTCAGTGGATTTAGCTTCATTCTGTATTCTTGAAGTATGTTGAACATAGTTTCCAGGTCTTTAATATGGTCAGTGGAAAATCGTGACTTCATAAGCATATCGTCTACATAAACTTCCATTGTTTTCCCGATTTGATTGGCAAACATCCGATTGACCAATCGTTGATAAGTAGCCCCGGCATTCTTGAGTCCGAATGGCATAACCTTGTAACAATAAAGTCCCAGATTGGTTACGAAGCTGGTATGTTCTTGATTGGGTAAATGCATCGGTATCTGATTGTAGCCGGAATATGAGTCCATGAAGGATAAGAGTTCATGCCCAGCTGTCGAATCTACTATCAATTCTGGGAAGCGGGAAACTGTCTTTGGGACAAGCTTTATTCAGATCGGAATAGTCGACACATGTTCTCCACTTTCCGTTTGACTTTCGGATGAGCACGGGATTCGACACCCATTCTGGATACAATGCATCTCGAATGAACCCGTTCGCTTTAAGCTTTTCTACTTCTTCTTTAAGGGCGGCAGATCTCTCTGGATCCATACCACGCCTTTTCTGCTTGACCGGTACATGCCGCGGGTCAATATTCAGGGTGTGGATCGCGATGTCCGGCGAGATCCCACACATATCAGAATGTGTCTAGGCGAAAACATCAAGATTTGCTCGTAGAAATTCAACCAATTCCCTTTGAGTCTGCTGGCTTAGCTGAGAGCCAATCTTTATCATCTTTGGATCATCATCATTGTCGATTGGGACATCAATCGTCAGTTCGGCCGGGGATGCTTGACTTTCTTTAGACTCTCCTTCATCTTTGGTTTCTCTTGGGTCAAGATCCTTTTGGGACTGGTTGGGGTGCTCGGGCTTTGGCCCGGGCGTTAATTGTCAATTATCAGCAAAGCGGACGCAGAGAGATTCCTCTGCGTCCTTTCCTTTCTCCTTTCGTTGCACCTCTCGCAGCTCAGCAACATAACAGGCTCTTGCGGCAGCCTGATCTCCTTGAATGATTCCCACTCCACGATCAGTGGGAAATTTTAAAGTCAAACACCACAGGGCGATGCCTTCCCTGAATTCAGCTAGGGCCGGTCGGCCCAAGAAAGCATTATAAGGGGAGTCTATGTCCAACACAACGAACTGTAACATCCGTACTCTTCGGCGTTATCCAACTCCCAACTCCATTGGCATCTCCAACATTCCAGTGGGTATGGTAGCACTCCCATTGAAACCATGGATTCGGGATTGACAGAGTTTCAAGTCCTTTGCTTCCATTCTCATTTGATCATAAGCTCGTTTAAACATAATATTCACAGAGCTTCCACTGTCAACTAAGATCCTCTTCATCCAAGCAGGACCTACTTGAGCTGAGATGACCAGTGGATCGATAGTGGGGGCTTCGACTTTATCAGCGTCTCTGTTTCTGAACACGATGTCATCTGTCATCGTCTTATGTTGTTTGGCCGGAGCCCCTTCATCAAAACTACTATAACACTCGAAGTCTGCATGCCTGATAGAGCTGGCATACGACTCCATTTCCTTCTAGCTTTGGTCTGTTGGATGAGGACCACCACTTATCGTATTGATAACCAACCTCCCGCCAGTACGAGCGGGTTCCTCCTGTCTTTCCTGATTTGGCGCACGATTCTGATTCGATGAGCCCGCACCACCTGACTGCGGCGCCCAGACATATTGATCTAACTTCCGCTCACGTATCAATTTTTCAATGAGATCTCGCAAATGACGATACTCATTAGTATTATGGCCATAGCTTTCGTGGAATCTGCAAAACTTTCCTATTTGGACTTGTCTTTCCGTTGATGGCTTCGGAGCAGGTTTCTTGTATTGCATGGGATTGCAGGTCTACAAATACACATTTTCCAGCGACGTATTCAATGCAGTATAATTGTCAAACATGGGAGCTCTACGTCATGGACCACGGTTCTGATCTCGCTTCTTTCCCTGGTTTCCATTGTCTCTCTGCTGACTTTGTTTAATTTGTATGTTCAACTGAACTTTTCCAGAACTATCTCCGGACTGTTTAACGGCGATGTTACTCTGGATTCCTTCGATGTTTAGCCCTATGTCATCCTGCTTCCTAGACTGTTTCGCATCCTCCCTTCTCAAGAATTGGGCTGCCTTGGAATAGAAACGGTCCAATGACGCAGGTGGTTTCCCAGCTAACCAATTTCCGAACTCGAAATCAGGGTCAATCTCTTTAGTCAATGCCATGAGGATAGAGTTGTCATTGGGATTGCTTATTTCTGCACACGCAGCGTGGAATCGCTCCAAGTAACGTCTAAGTGTTTCTTCGGGAGCTTGTGTAACACTAGACAGAGTGTTAACATCCTTAGGCCTTGCTATGTGCATACGGAATTGTTCAACAAACTTGGTGGCCATCTGGTCAAAATTAGAAATGGATCGTGGTGGCAAACGAGTAAACCACATAGTTGCAATGCCCCCAGGGAAATGGGGAAACTACGACATTTTGCTGCATCATCAGCTCTCGCAGCATTCATCAGCCATTCGTACATCAAGATGTGTTGATTGGGATCAGAACTCCCTTCGTAGACTGGCAAAGTTGGCATCCTGAAGCGCCGAGGTGGTTTAGCATATAATATGTCATCGGTGAAAGGGGTACGACTCCGGAAGATTCCCCAGTCGTCATTACTGAGACACTGACTTTCACGGATCATTTGACGAATCATCGTTGTTATATCCGGCATCCAGATACTAGGAGCATGCTGGGCCAAGTTATGGTCGGGTTCCACAGCGCGAGTCTGAACCGGACGCGGTCGACGGTCCGTGCCTCGCCTACTTGGTTCAACATTCTCTAGGACATAAGGCTCTAGAGTCTACTCTCGTTGGCTACGATGAGGATTAGATTGGTTTCTAGCATCGACTCCTTGTTCGGTAGTGGTGGTAGTAGCAATATTGCCTGTGACATGATAAGGAGCAGCACCCCCTCGGGATGAAGGTCCTGTATGATGACTGGCGGATGGTCCAGTTCTGGGTTGTCCTAGGTTTGAGGCAGGTTGTTGTCTTGTGGCCTGGGTGTAGCTTACATCCAGCCGTAGGCATGTGGATCTGTGATGACCGTTAGATGAGGCTGAACTCTCTGTGGAAGAATAAGAACCTTGGTCTCTTTTGAATCTTCTTCGCCTTTGGCGATTTAGCTGGTTGGTCAACTCTGTGTTGGCGCGTAGTTGTTCAGTTAGTTATTGTCGACTCTGGGTCAACTCTTGAAGTAACATCTGGAGTTCTTGTCTGGTGACTGGGCCTGATGGATCTGAAGGTCCGGTAGCATCTTGGTTTTATGGAGGCAATTGCACGGGATTATGTCTGTCCCGTCCTCCTTGATCAGCAGCTATAGAAGTGGTACGTGTACTTACCATGATGAATTGATGAAGTCCTTTCCTAGATCTGATGCAAATCTGAATAGAATGGAAGGGCTTCGAAGTTTGAGATCTGGATCTTCTTCTTGGATTTATGCAATCCGGTATCGATAGGAGATCCAAGGAGCAGGAGAAAAATTAGGTTTTTTCTCGGTGAAAGCACAAAAGTGTTTGTACCAAAATTGGGCACAACACTCTTCGGAATTTTTTGAAGAGATAAGGTGAAGAAATTAAATGGAAAAAGAGGATTATCTAACAAAAACTCCAATTTACAGATATGAGAGTAATTAAAATGCACAGAGACACAAGAGTTTAGAGTGGTTCGGCGTTTTGCCTACATCCACTATGAAGTTGATTGCTTTATTGATCTTTCTTTGATGATTACAATTGATTTCAGCGGGTTACAGCCAATAACAATGATTTACAGCAGTGAAATTCGTTGGTAGCAGTAGCAATGGAGTTTAGAACTGGATCTGGCAGAGTCTCGGCGTTGGAGAATTCCAAGAAGAAGAAGATCCCTTTTCTGCATGCCCTGGGGCTCTATTTATAGGTGTAGGAGGCTGATAATTCGCTCAGATCTCGGGAGACTCCCTCTGGCACGTGACTAGGCCCGCACGCCCAAGTCCGCGAGGTTTCGGCCCGATCCGTGATCGATACGAACGGATTTCGTATCGATCAAGATTTCGTCCGATGGAGTCGAAATTTGGCGTGGACATTCTTTAGCATGCACGTAAGCTTCTGTGAAAATTTCATAGTATTTGGACTTGTAGATTAGGAGATATGATAGATACGAAATGGTGATATATGGTAGGCTGTTTTGTTCGTATCGATCATTTTGACTCGATGGTTTCGAATCGATGGCGGCATGTGTTGGCAGATTGACGTGGCGCGCGTCCTTCACATCGATCTGTAGCATACCCAGTTCGAATCGATGAAGACAGTCTAGTTCAAATCGATGGATGTTGGCTTGTTCGCATCGATGAAGGTTGCATAGTTCGTATCGATGAAAGCGCCCTGGTTCATATCGACTGTTGTGCTTCTCTTCGCATCGATGGGAGGCATGCATTTCGTATCGATTGGTGATCGATCGATACGAAGAGAGCCTTTAAGACTAAGCGACGCGAAGCAGATGAAAGTGTTTGTTGCCGATGGATACGAAGTAGGCACTAGACGATCGAGTCGAACTGTGGCTTCCTGATGGATGCTGATCGATACGAAGTGGTCATTGACCAATCGAGTCGAACAGAGCTTTCTCAAATGGATTTGAACTCGATCGATTCGAACAGCGGCCACCTGATGGATTCGAACCCGAGACTGTTTCTCGTCCAATCTTGCCTCGATCATAACTTGAGCACATGAACTCGGATTGACTTGAAATTTGGAACGTTGACTTTTATGGCTTCCCTTGTCGTGTCTTGTCGATTGTAGCTCAATCCGGACTCAGATAAAATTCGTCGATATCCATAGTGAGCCTGTGTATAACCGATCTCTGAGACGAACCGTCATTGGTTACTAGCCAATTCCTTGGTGTCACGGCCTTGCCAAAAGGTGGGATAACACTTACTTATATAGGAAAAAAAATCGCCACTTTAAAATAAATTGCTAATAAATCCTGCACGCTCAGGTATCTTGCTTTTATCTTTAGTTTTATTTTAATTGCATTGTTGGTTGCTTGCATTTAGTATTTTCAAAAACAAAAGCAAAAATCCATTCGTAGTTGCATCGTTAATTCATGTTTAATTTTCGTTTTGCATTTCATCTTAGAACTTGACTAATAATAACGGTTAGACATCTTAAGGGTGTCACGAGCTCACCTAGGGTTTAATTGTACATTGACAAGTTTGTCCTCTTTAGACAATTTATTTTCTTGGTATCTAGGCTACAGTAGAGCAATAATCAGTTATAAATATTACAGTGATTCGTAAATAGTGTACCGATTGTTTCTTTATAGGCGCATAAATCTTCGGCTGCATTGCTATGGTGATTCGTGGTGCACCGATAAATCCTGTCTGTTATTTGCCTGAGAACTATCTTGTTGAATTAAGACAAAGTGTGATTATACAATTTTGAGTTATGAGCTATTTAGGATAGAAAATTTATAATAAGCCCTTGCATTCATTTAGTTGCATTAGTTCATGTATATTTAAAAAAAATTCAAATTCCAAAACTTAAAAAAAAATTATAAATATCTCTTAACTTAGTTTTTAAATACTTTCTTTTGAATTTTTTCAAACAAAATAAAAAATTCACAAAAAAAAAATTGAGTTAGTTTTTTTCTTAGGAAAGCAAAAATCCAAAAATTAAAAATCTTTTCAAAAACTAAAAAAAAATTGAAAAATCCAAAAAAAAACCAAATTTCTCTTTATAAATAAATTTCCTTTGGAGAATATATTTTTCTTTTCCTTTATAGAAAAAAAACAAAACATTTCTTGAAAATGTCAGAATTTCCCCATTCTCATAAATTTTACGGTGGTAGTGAAAATCAATATAATCCATATAATTTTACACCAAATTCTTATGGATATTTTAATGACAACTATTGTATAAATAATTCTAATTTTGAACCACAAAGCTTTCAAAACAATGACCAATCCTCAAATCTTGAAAATAGCATGGAAATGATTTCCTCTTTACTTGAACTCTCTACACAACAAAATCAAATGATAAATGATTTGTGTAATTCATATTTGTGCAATAATGCAAGTCAAGGATTTAAAAATGATCAAAATTTGAATTCACTTGAGTATAACCCATGCCAATTCAATTTCGAACTCCAAAATGGATTTCAGAACCAAAAAGAAAATGGAAAGAACCGTTTAAATGATTTTGGCAATGGGAATTGTTTCAATGATGGTGAAATTTTTTGTTCTCAACAAGTTTAAATTGAAAATTCTCAAGTTAATAATTATAAATTTGACTTTGTTGAGCAAATGGACGAAATTTACAAAGATCACACGGATTTATTTTTGGAAACGTACATGAAACAACGTGAGCAACAAAACCAAATCTCAATGTGTGACGAGTCAAGTGATAATCCATCTTTTACCAAAATTGACGATTTTCAAATAACAACTTTTGAAATTGGAAACGACAATCTTAATGAAGTTGTTGAAAGTATGGTAATTGAGTTGGATTTCAATTATTTTGAAAGTTTGGAATCAAATTTAAAATTCGATCTTCCTTTTTCCGATTTGGAAAATTTAAACACAACAACTTTGGGTTTTGAACTTGATATATGCAATGAAGTTGTGAATAATTCAACAAAGGAAGATGAATTTTGTGAACATTAATTTTTTGGACTTTTCGAAAATGAGCTGTTGAATTCTGAAGGGGAAGATTTAAATCGCCATTTTAAGTTTGAAATCAATAATTCTGCACAAATTTTCAATGATAAGTTTGATCTTCAGTTTGGTGAAAATAAAATTGAACTTCAAACAATTATTTTATCAACCCAAAAAATTATCGAAAATAAAACAACTTGCACGATTTTTAATAAAACGACATTCGTTTTTCCAAATCAACATTCAACTCCGAAATCTTTTATGGTTTGGTTTTCTACACTTAAGCTGTGTCTCATACTTGACGAGACAAATGATGGTCATTCGAAGACCGTTTCATTTATACTTTGACGATATACTTACTGATGTCGTATAAATAATTATTTCATTTTCATGTAAATATAGGTCATATTTTTATTTTTGTTTTATTTTCTCCTTTCACTTGGGTTGACTATGGGGACACAATCAAAATCAAGTGTGGTGGGAGTCTCATATTATTTTTTATTTTTCATGGTTTATGTTTTGCACTTTTCTTTCCAAAAATAAAAAAAATCTCAAAAACGAAAAAAACAAAAATTTCTTCCTAGCCTTTTCATTTACTTTTGGAAAAACACTATAGGATAAATATATGGTTTTGGTTATTAAATTGAAATTTCTACAGTCGATAGGTGAACACACTTGTGTGCTCACTCGCCACGCTCTGTATTCCTCTCACGTAAGCCCGCAAGGCAGTGCATGGGTAATATATCTAGCCACAGTTTTCTGAGTTAGGCATATGTAAATATTGTTAATATCAATAAAATTTTCAAATAAGAGAGAGTAAGCAATTGAAATCCAAGCACTATTTTCACTTATTTGACTTGATTTGTTATTCAAAAGAAATAGAAATACCACTTTGAAAAACTTTGATAATCAACTAAGGATCCATTTCATAGTTGCACTATGTTATCAACCGAAACAACTAGCCAAACTAGAGTCTAATTGTTATGATAACTTAATTTTTATTGAAAATTTTGAAGAGTAAAATGACTAAAATTTCATGATGATGACCGGAACTATATTTAACTTATTCGTGTCAATTTGAAAGTAAATTCTTCATTTGTAAATATTTTCAAAAACTTGCATTCATTTCTTTATAAATAAATCTTGCATTTAGGAATTTTTCACTTTGCATTTGGATTTTGTGGGTAGTATCCGCTTAAAACCGTCATGAGACAACACTCATCCTACTAGGGACACCTAGAGGTTTAAAGGCTTGTTGTATACGCTCAATGCAACCGTGCTTCCTACAAAAACAGATTTATCTTAGTTTTAGTTTATTCGAAGACGAATAAAGAGATAAGTGTGGGGGTATTTGATGTGCGTGTAAATGTGCATATTTTTACTTCCATATTTAATCTAATTTAATTAAATAAATGAGCATATAAGGTATTTTAACATGTTTAAACCAAAATTTCAATTATTTTCAAATCATCATATATTCATCTTCATATAGGGGCAAAATGGTCATTTTTGTGCATATATTAATTTGAGAAAATTTACCTGGAAATTTTTATGTTATTTTGTAGGAATTTGAATTCAAATTACAAGTGGCATCATGAAAAATATGCATGCACAGGAGAATACAAGCAAGTGAAGATGGAAAAAATTCATTTTATGACAACATGGAGGACACCACCTAACCACTTACCATGATGCACGATTAGGAGCTAATGCACATGCTAATGAAGATTAAAGCTACATGGACATTTAAGTGGAGGATTAACACATTCTAATGATAACTTAGTGGCTACACTTCCTCATGGGTAGTTGGGGTAGTTTCCAAAAATAGGATTAGGGTTTCAAACTTGTATAAATACCCTTCTGTTTCATGTAATGCTCTCTTAGCCTCCTTTGAGCCTTTGAGCCTCCTCTTTAGTTAGTTTTAGGCTCAAAAATAAATTACAAGCTCTCTTTCTTTTTGATGGCTACTTAGCCATTTTCCTTCATGTATTTTTCTTTTATGTAATGTTAATTCATGCTCTTTTCTATTTACATGTTCTCTTTCTTTTCTTGTTTTTAGTGTAGATCATTTTATTTATTCAAGTTTTATTTCATTTTAATTAGCTCTCTTTTTACTTAGCTTGCATTTTCCTTTTGTTTTTATTTCATGTTGAATGCTACATTTGTTGAAATGATAACAAATATAAGAGGCTAAACCCCTTCAATTTAGGGGTAATGAAGCTCTCTTAATCATGTAGATTCAACATTTTGGTAATTTTGATCTCTTTTTGTGCTTAATGGAAATGTTGGAATGGGTTAAACTTTGTTGTTTTAGCTTTGAATTTGATAACCTGTGTTGTTGACACCAAATAGGCTATGCTTAAACAAACAAAAACACAAATTACCTCTTTATCTACATATGATTATGGTAATGAAGTTAATTTTAAAAATCAAATTTTGATGGTCTATATTTCTAATCAATAGTTAATAGGCCATGCTTAGAATAGATTTTATTTTCAATTTAATTGTCATTTTCATGAAAATTAAGAAGTGTTTTAATTGGTGTGTTATAGTTTGATGGTTTATATTGGGCTAATTTATAGCACAAATATTCCACACTTATGATAAACACATCAACTAAATTCACTAATGACCAAAAAGAGATCATAGTTGTGTTGATTTATGTGATCAAGAGAGTTGATTTATCTCTAATTTGCATTCAAACTCTCATATTTTTATCCATTTTCTTTTGCTAGTTTATTTACTTTTTTTAGCTAATCACAACTTTCAAATTCTTGGTTTAATTTGATTGAATATAATTTTAAAATCTAAACAATTCCTAATAGATCGACTCATACTCGCTACGTACTATCATTGTATGATGTGCGCTTGTAGTTAATTTTTAATTTAAATTTGATCGGCTATTTTTTAAACCGATAGAAAATTGGCGTCAAACAATCGTTGATTGAATTTACACCTCTGAGCCGCGCAATTGTAGTGATGAATACTTCGAAGAACCACACAATTTAATTAATTTGTAATTATTGTAAAATGATTAATATTTTTGAAATGTTAAACATTATATTTTATTTGATTTGATGTTTGAATGCCACTAGTATTTAACAAAATTCGTATATATAAAAGTTAAATATGTGCGTATCGATATATGATATTTAAATCTGATTTGAATAGATTAATTACCGAATGAGTTTGGAATTTTGATAGCCTATATAATCTCCATCTTTAGCCTTTCATGCATCATAAAAAGGAGCAATTTGATTTGATTTAGATTTGACGAAGAAATAAAGTGGGAAGGTTTTAGTGAGAGAATTGGAAAGGTTTCAATCATTCCTTTGAAAAAAATTCGTTTTTATTCATTCAGTTCTCCTGTCGTTTCATTTTCTCCTTCTCCCCTCTTTTTACCATGGCTAAAAATTCCATGGCCTTCATGGAATAAAATACCCGAAAACTTCAAATGAAATAAAAATATTCAAGGTGGTGTTTACCTCTGCATCCTTTTAAAATTCAGAAGTTGATTCAGTGAAGTCTAAGAGTTTTTTTCTTCATTCAAGGTGAAATTTTTGGGATCATCCTAAGGTAATTTCATAATCTTATTTAATTATGTAATGCATGATGTTAATTCAATTTAGATCCCTATATGCTACTTCTCTCTTGATTATATGTTCATCTTGTATGTATAGTCTAGATCCCAAACATTATACAATGAATTTCTATATGTCTAGGTTGTCCGATCTAATTTTGTTACTAATTTGAGTATTATCTAAAAAGACATTTGATTTGGAACTGATTTTAATTAACTGATATAAATTTGTAACCTATTATATACACAAATATAAGTAAGCCACATGTGTTGATTACTTGAAATTATTTTGAAAATTGAATGCATGTTTTGTATGTAAATTCATTTGGTTATTGTATACCTATTTTTAAAAGTTGTTTCAATTCAAAATTCATAAGTGGACTTTTGTGCAAAATCATAAAACTATTTTGAATCCTTCACAAGCACAGTTAGCTTTCTATTTGCGAACTTTAAGTTTTAAAACATATAAAATTACAAATTTTATAAACTTATGTTGCTTTAAATTTAAAACATTATTTGCAATTACACACACACACACACACATATATATATATATAATTCTAATTTAAAGTTTATACAAGGAATGTGTATATATGATCATAAATTGAATTTTAAATCCTTCCTAAGTTAAAGTAGATTTAAAATTGTTGATTCTAGAATTCAAAACATATAAAATAGTCAAAATTAATTTTACATGCACACACAACTTTGTGTCTATTTAATTATTATTATATATGTGTATACAATGGTTATTTTGTATATAATGTAAAACAACTATGGACAACAAAGGCATATATACAGGGACAAATGTGTACACTGTTCATACGTTGCACTTACATCCTACACATATGAGTGTATTTGATAAGCTCATGACAAGATAATACATAAATTAATTAAAGTGAAATTCCTTTTAAACAAATTAAATAAAGTAAAATTTTATATAAAAACAATATTAAATTGGATCTAATGAACCCTTTATATTTTATAGGCTCATTATATTTAAAATAGGATTCATTTTTTGAAATCTAACCATTTCACCCACTTTTGACTAGCTTGGTTCCATCATCCCCCATGTTTCAAAAGCTGCATGGCATTGTTTTGTAATAGTAGAGTCCTCTGTTGGTTAAAAATGACATATGCTTCTAATTGGGACCGTGCATGGAAATTTGATTATACCTAGAGTAAGCATCCATAAATGTTAGCAATTCGTGGCTACTGGTTGCATTGACGAGCTGATCGAGGCACGGTAGAGGGAAGCTATCTTTTGGGAAAGCCTTGTTGAGGTTGGAGAAATTAATGCATGCTCTCCAATCCCTATTGTATTTCAAACCAATACAGGATTGGCCACCCATGTCAGGTATTCAAATTCTCAGATGAACCCATTACTGAGAAGTTATTTCACTTCTTCCTTTAATACCTTATATATATCTCCGGGTTGCCCGGTCTTCTCTTTTATCGACGGAATGAGCTTTTGGTAGATATTCAGGGTGACATATAACGGTAGGATCTATGCAGGTCATACCCGCAAGCCCCTATGTGAACACATCCATGCTTTGTTGGAGGAAACCTGTCGGCTTTGCTCTAACTTCTGGCATGCTGATTTAGATGACCATTTTGGAGTTGTCATTATCTATCATGATGATTTCAAGTGGTCTAACGGGCCGCCATCTGGAATGATGTCCATTTGTTGGTATCTAGGGGTAGTCATTGTCACTTCCCATACTGAGCTCTAGTTTACACTGGCCCATGACATAGACCATGTGTTTGATAAAGTTCTCAACTGGGACAAAGGTCTATGCATGAATGCGTGAACTCTAGCAACCCCAGGCTCTTATAGATGAGGTTGCCAAAGTTAAAAGAGAAGATGTTGTCATGTTCTCATTCCCATATGCTAATGGGGAAGAGCCTACTCGTACTAGGTAGTGACGAGTTGTTGGATCCTGTTTGGGATATCTTGGGAGATTTGATTCTCAATATATCTCGCAAGCAACGACATGAATAGGAGCGTCGCACGGCTCTCGCATTCTATGCAGTGAGTGCTCACTATGGTGAGGGTGTGCATTTGTAATTGCTTGAACTAGGGTTTCGGCATGAACGAGTACCTCAAGTAGTTCACACACTCCCTTGGATATTTCCCTTTGATTGATGGCCCCCATACAAGTGGGAGCATTTCATGGTTCTTGCACTCTCTCAGGGGTAAATGATGAACTATGCTCATCCCTGGCATGGGAAGTAGTGAAGGAATGCTTAGGCACCCTCTCCAATTTGCTGTTGTAGATGGGGTCTAACTTTTGTTGGAGCATGAGCACTTCTTTCTTGGCTTGCTATTGGGAGACATTTTAGCAATCCTTAGAAGCTTGTTGGTTGTGCAGACGCAGCCAATACCTTTATTGATGGGAACTTCATGGTGATTTGTTAATATGCTCAACTGCATCTAGGTTAGCCAGCACTGACCTACCTATAAGAATGTTATAAGTGGACGAGCAATCTACTATGACAAAATGTACCTTTATTTTGGCGGAGTAGGGTTTCTCTATGAAGGTGACCTTATGTGAAGTCAAACCTAGAGGGACAATTCTGACTTTGTTGAAGCTGTAGAATGGTTGAGCACAAGGAGTCAAGACATTCCTGAAATCAACTAAGCTCCTCCTCCCCGTTAGTAAAGACCCGGTGTACTTTGGTGTTGGCAATGTTAATTGAAATGATCATGTGGTCATGGACAGGGTAGCCGACAACTCTTTTATCTTCGGTTGAAAAGGTGACGTTGGCTTCATCCTCCACCACTCTTAACACTTTTGAGGCTCGTACTGTCGTAAGCTCCCTTCTATATGGGGCTTGGTCCTCTTTGCTGCTCCCGTCCGCATGCGGTACACTACAAATAGATATGATTTCGATGTTGAGGACGACCACATTATTCTCATCTGTGCATTAAGGCAGGCAGAAGGATTTTGATGCACTTTTATTTAACATGTTGTCTTACATTTTTCACAAGTACATGCTTATGGATTAACCGTTCTATCTCTTCCTTTATGTGGTGGCATGGTTCGGTGGAGTGACCACTAAATTATGGGATTGGCAATACTTCATTTTTTTATGGGGGTCCTTCTTCCTCCCCGAGCGGGCGGGAAGGGGTCATTGGTATAGGTGGGGATCCCTAGCGGTGAAATAAACAGTTTCCATGTCATGATTCATGTGTGTATTGGATTTGAATTGAGAAGTGTCCCTAAAGCGTTTTTTATTGTGCTCTTAATGGTTATTTTTCCTATGTCTACTCTTAATACATGAGTTGCTCTTTTTACCTCATCCACCTTCCTCATTATTGTCAAATAGTTCAGCTTCCTTCATCCACCTTCCTCATTATTGTCAAATAGTTCTGCATATGTAGTTCTTTACACATTTTGGATGGGTACTTTATCCTAGAGCAAAAGGCGACCACTAGGTTATTTTTGTGCACTCCCTTGCGTGGTTTGACTCCTTGTCAAAGATATTGACGTAGGATGGGAGAAACTCTGTTAGTCTCTACCCCATGCTGCATAATTCATTATCCATCATGTATCTTTTTTGCAAGGCAAGGAACCAGGTTTTAAAAATCAATGCATAAATGGGCCTAGGAGTGAATACTACCCATTTGTAGATGCAAGAACCAATGAGAGGCTAATCCTATCATGGTGAAGCGGAACAAGAGACACTTTGCATTATCGGAGAGTTAACCGGTTTAATGATGGAGTTGAAAGATGTGACATGGTCAGAAGAAACAACGTTTCCATCATACTTCTCAAAGGGAGGAAAAAAATACCTTTGATGTATATAAGTTCTTGGCATCTCTTTAGAAAATAGCTCTCCATTCTTATCATAGGTGATATCCTCGTTGTCATGATTTTTGGCTTTGATTCTAAGCGATTTTTGTTTATGTGATTCCATTTACTTTTTAATATCCATACCTACCTCTTTTGGGTGATATAAGGCCCTTGGTGAGGAGGGCTTCTCCTACGCCTGTTAGGGGAAGGGGATGATGACATGATATGGGGATAGTAAGTGATGACAATGAAAGGGAGTAGGGAATCTCATGTTTTTAACGGTAGATGGGGATCTAGAGTACCGTCCTTGCCTTTCATGAGAATGAGGTCTTGGGACTTCCTATTGGGGCTGGGAGTGAATAGAAAATTATCTATGCTCGGTGTTGCTTTCTTGCCCTCCACCACTTATATAGCCAGTGCAGATCGTGACCTCTTCTGCTACCTAAAGTCATTCGAAGCTAGAAAGTATCTAATAGGAGAGGGAGCAGCGAGAAACATGAGTTCCTTGGTGTAGGGTAGGTTCGAGTATGGGAATGTCATGTGCAAAGTCTTGAGCATGCACGATATGAGCATCCCTGTCACGGGCGGAAACAGACCCAACCAGGTTTTCAAGTATGAACCTTTCATGGGTGTCATACATTATGTTAAATATACTTTGGATAATGGGATAAACAAGGTTTCGTTTTGGTGTAGTTGGGACTCCGGATCATAATTAATGGTTTCTTGTGAATCCACTCAAGCCCAAATTTTGTTTAGGTTATAGACCATTTGTCAGATGCTCCTGAGCCCAGTCACTAAGCCAAGCCACATGTCATTGTTTATGCCTGGAATGAGACTAACTGTGCTAGCTCCAATGTGGCAATTAGTATAATCATCGTGGGGGTTATCGACCTCATTTTAATTATTAATTTTCATGGTAAATTTTTTGAGTGGAATAAATGTTTTGAGGAGGAGAAAAGTAATGAAATTTAATAGCTTTTAAGGGAGGTCCTCTTCTAGCACTAAAATGTTGAGTATATTTCTATCCAATATTGGAATCATGACTAGGGTTAGATTTTAGCAAAGATAATTTACTAAATCCATGCTTCAAAGTGTGAAATGAGGGGTTAAATACGAAGTTACAATTAGTTCTAGCAAAGTAAATAACGCAAAATATAAAGTAGTTCGATCTTAACAAAGAGAATTATTACTTTTATTTAGCTTTTAGAATTGGAATCTTTCAACTGGATTTGGATGTTGGGATGAAGACGAAGTGGTAGATTTGGAGACACGCTTGGAAGGATGTTGCAGCAAGTTCTAGGAAGATAGAGTGCCCAATATGGGCTAAATAAAAAATCTAAACCGGCCTCTTTCTGGTCAGTACCGAATTGATTTTGCGCACTGTAACACCACATAAAATGGGCTAAATAATTATTAAGGCTCAAAATTGAAATTTAAGCAAACACCAGAATTTGAAATAAAACTTGCACCATTGTGTTCATGGCAGTTTTCTGAGCAACTTTCATATATAAAGTTTTACGTCCGGAGTTCAAACGAAGAAGTTATCATCTTTTGAAGTTTTCGGATTGGAAACAATTAAAAAAGAGTTAAAAGGAAATAAATAATAATAACCGCATGGACCCCACTGGTCGACCCCCTTGGGATGGTCGACCGCTAGCAGTCGATCCCCTAGGAAGGAGCGATCAACCAGTTAAACTAGTGGCCGCTAGGTTGAACCTCGACCTAATGGCCCGGATTTAATTAATTTAAATCTGATGGATATAATTGATTCAAGCGCCTATAAATACAAGCTGAGCCCCTCACTTTTCTTCTCATATGTTCTGATCAGAGTAGCAGATCTCCACTATTTTCCTTTCTACACTATTTTTAGAAATTATAATATATTATATATACAATTCGGAGAAGGGCGAAAAATAAAAGAGAAGAATAGAAGGAGTGAATCAATTCTGCGAAAAAGGTAAATTCTATAATTATAAATATATATTCCACTTAATTCAAATCCCCTTTTAGATATGTAATTCTAATAGATATTTATATATCCTGTTATACCTATTTTTGGATTAGAAGGGAAAATGAGTCAATTAAAGGGATGAATTCAGGTTTGGGAGATTTGGAAAGCTAGAAAAGTAAGTGGGAATTATATGATTTGTATATAACATTGAAATTTATATCGTTGAATTTTATTTAACTATCATGCCTATGTATGATTTGTTAAGTTGTAGGATTAAAATGAACGTATTCATTTGAAATCTTGTCTACATATTCTATAAGTCAGGTAATTGGAATGGAATGGTATATATACCACAATTTGGAAATTTTGGTATCAGTCCCTTAAATTTTTAAAGTAGAATGTTGTTAAGATTGTGAAGTTTATTCCAAATTTATGATAATTAGATTATAAATTGTTAGTATTCATTTGGATTGCCCTAATTTGACTTAGAACATGAATTTCTATGTTTTAATCTATTGGGAGCGTTGTGGATACAATTTAGTTATATCTATTTTTGTGTAAATTTCCATAAATAATAAAATTACACAATTATGTATAAAAAGTGCATCGTTTGGAATAATAAGGAATATACCAAAAGGAAAGAGATGTGTAAAGTATGGATGTTCTTCTCCATAGTTTGCACTATCTATTTCCATAAAGAAAAGAGATAATTCCTTGTAATTTTAAACGTCACGAAAGTCTCACTTTTAGATAATTTATGGCAAGTTATAATGGTAATCCTTTTGCAAAG
The DNA here is from genome assembly GCA_030737815.1 of Allium fistulosum. Classification (NCBI taxonomy): domain Eukaryota; kingdom Viridiplantae; phylum Streptophyta; class Magnoliopsida; order Asparagales; family Amaryllidaceae; genus Allium; species Allium fistulosum. Next base: position 1,361,294,783 of record CM060903.1, on the reverse strand, counting down.
GATAGTTTTAATATATTAAAATGTGGAAATGAATGTTATTACAGAATGTACACATAAATGTATATTCTGAAATTCCTTACATATGATTAACGAGTTAAAGATAGGAATATATGTACACACACATACACACACGTATAACCATGCCCAATATTTTGGTCAAGGATAATTGGTTTGGTTTAGTATGGGTTGGGTGCAAGGTCAGTAGAGTTACATAATGAAAGTTTGCCCTTCAGTTAGAGGCTGCCGGCAGCTGTGTATATGTACTATTGATGTGGGATATCTCAAACTATAGGACCCGTAGGGAAGGGATATACGTTCGCGTATAGGTATAGGAAAACATACCTAGGGTTCGCCTTAGATTTGAAGTATTAAATTGCTTAGTACCTTTAGGGATGTCAAGGGGTTTACTTCAGGGTGGAAGGTATTAAATGACTGTTGGGTCTGCCTCCTCCCTAATATTGAAATGGGGTCTACTTAATTTCTAACAAGTGGTATTAAGTAAATGAAATGGGCATTTTCCTTAACTTATATCAGGTAAGTCTAAACGTGATTTCGACTGTGGGATGTCAACAGGCTATGTCAATGTTGTTGTAAAGCGTTATTTAGTAGTAGGACTTGCATATAAGCTTTGACTCCAGCAGTCCCTAGTGGTCGTTAGCAAAGACTTGGGTTATGCCCTGATGGATTTTGTTTCCTTCTAGTGCAAAATTCGTATGGGATACACAAAGACCTCAAAGGTTTATTAATTTTTTGGTTGTCGGAGATAGGCTAGTTAACCCTTAAATAAGTCTCTGAGATGTGTTAGTAATACGGTAGATTATATTATAAACCCATATCTATGAGTCATCGGTCTTTGTAGCTAGGACTGAATTGACTAGTGATTACATTATGGTGTTCCGCTTTGGGGTTGAGGTATTAGATGGCCGTTGAGTCTGCCTCTTCCCTATTTAAGAAGTATTAAGTGGCTAAGGTTTCTTTTTGGGTAGCGAACTCTTATATATATATATATATATATGATATATATATATAACTATACCTCAGAAGAGGTTGGATATACCATGCATGCTTTTGGAATTAAATGGTTATGTCGAGAATAGTACACATAACATTTAAATAGAAATCAATCTGCATAAACTAATGCTATAGATAAAGTATGTAATTTTTCAGTCACCAGAGAATTGTTCTAACTCCCTCCTCATAACAACCCATATGATAGATTTTGAGGGACAAGCTACTGGTGCAAGACGAGAATGGTAGATGGAGAAATCTTCTCATTCATGCTCGATACTAACAAGGCAACGAGATATTCAAGGAATAATATTGATTACAAGGTAGTAGCTTTAGTATATATATTTTACTATATTTTACTATTCCACTCTGAGTTCTTTTTCTGATATACGTATGTTTATCGAGGTTACCAAAGCCAACGATCCGTACCCTAATGGACTTGGGTTTCGATTTAGTTGAAATTCGGGCCCATTAAGGTGCATGTAATTTCATTTGGTATCGAGCTTAGGTTAGTCAATCATAGGAATTAGAATATGCTGAGTAAACGTATTTGTATTTTTACATATAGTTACATACACACACTCACACACACGCTAAACTCTACAAATTTCGACTACATAAGTGGTTGCGACCATATTTTGAAAAGACAGATGAGGCAACTATAAGTTGGAACAATAAATAGAGTTAAATTTATACGCCTACCCCAATACCCTATGGGGTAGAGGCCGTACCGTAAGGAATTGACCGAGAAGAGCATGAGCATGATTATAGGAGGTTCCTGGAGGCTGAATGTTATTTAACTCCTTTGTTTGGCATAGGCTGCCTTATGATTTTTGATTTCGATGGATTGCTAGCTGAAGATTTTTATTTCATCCAGACAGATGGGAAGTGTGATGACCACCCTACACCTTTGGTATCCAATATACCTATAATAATATGCTATGGAGGTACTTGGTTGATGCATGATGGTAGCCAAGGGTGAAAAGTAACAAAATCCAATCACAGAACCTGTAGAACATCTCACAGTACATAGATAAAATATATTATTCAAATAGATATTAAACAAGCGAGATAGTAATATAATGAGATGAACCACAAATAAGAACATCAAAAAGCATTTGGTTCATAGATCATACAAAAACTGAAATAAACGAGTTTATACATCCCACAAATCCAAACTAAACTAGATATTATCTCTCAAAATACAAGTATTGACATAGCTGCATAGTACTGCACAACGAAATATGCAATATTAAGCTCCAAAATATAGGTATATGAAAGCGTAGCCTCCCACATGTACTCCGTATAGCTCCATGCACTATCCAAACCTGTTATCCCTAGTCTACTCATTTAAGAGTACCTGAGATAATAAGAACAAAAGCATAAAACCTTGGGTCAGACAACAGTCTAGTGTAAGCAATACATCATCTCAAAAATACTATAAAAATCATATATAGTAAATAGGGGCATATGGTATAAGGAACCATACCTGACCTATCCCTACATCCAAATAGTTAGCACATAACAGTCGATATATGCGAATCTACTATCATAACCATATTAGTGCACTACAGTCGAAGTACAACGTCTAGTGTCCAGGCATGCGGTTGAAAATACATACATCGTGTGATGCCCTAGTGTGATGAATAACCATGACAAACATAGCAACCATCAAACAATCCTCACCGTCACTCATGTGTTTTGGATATATGATAAATAGTATGGAATAATCAAAAACTAAGGACTCAATCGAAATCCCGACTTCATTTGTAACTCGTGTATGAACTTTCCTTGTGGATCTCTGCCACGACTCCCATTGTCAAGTTGCCATCTTTGGAACACCTCTAGACATCCATCGTAAGTCGTAGAGGCATCATACTAAGGTCCAGAAGTCGTCATATCATAGCACCACACTATTGCTTCACTGGTCGCCATACGAACCCCAATGTTGTCTTAAGTCATCCCGGAGTCATCGCCTTTTCCCAAGAACAACTCCCCAAAATTCACCTTTCTACTCGAGTTACTCCATGAAAATCTCAAAGCCATCCTCTCTCTTACCAAAAGCAACCAGGCCCCTGACTCGAAGCGGCCCCGACATTCCACGATGCAACCTTGACAACCTTTCCTTATAACATACCAAGGCATAGAGCTTCCTCCTATTACATTATCGGACAGTAAATGCCATCCAGTCTAATCGTTAAAAACCGCAAGCGAACGACGTACAATTGTAGAACGTATGCGAGTATGGGTCGATTCGTAGGGAATGAATTAAATTCTAATAATTCAATCAAATTAACCCAAAGTTTTGAAGATTGTTTTAAACTAGAAAATTGTAGAGAATAAGCTAGAGCAATAGTGAATAAAACTATGATATTAAAGATCAATTTAGAGGCAAATCCACTTCCAATCATTCATATAAATCAACAACAAAATTCACTTGTAATCTCTCATTAAAATATTAAGTAGAAATGATAGATGTGCTTATTATAAGTATGATTTATTTGTGCTATTAGTTAGCATAACTTAAATCATAAAACTCGAACACACCATTCAATCCCACTTATCAACACTCATGAACATGATATGAAAATAAAAAATAAAATCTATTTTAAGTATGATCTATTTACCATTAATTAATAACATAGACCATCAAATTTTGATTCTAGTTTGACTTTCATTATCATAATCACTTAGGCAAATTATCAAATAGTTTATGTTTTAAATGGAGTTAAGCATAGCCAATTTGAGATGTCAACATAGGCTATCAAAATTCAATAATAAAAAGCGTAAACCACCATCATTCATATTTTCCATTAAGCACATATGAGAGATCACAAATGAAATCATTATGTTAATTTAATATGTTTCGTGAGAGCTTCATTACCCATAAATTGAAGGGGTTTAGGAACTCATATTTGAAAACATGTTAGCATAAATTGATTTCAAGATAAAACAAAAGGAAAATGAGAGCTAATTACAAGAAAAGAGAGCTAACTACTTACATGAAATAAAACTAAACTAATTACAAGAATTAAATCTATGCTACTAGCATTAAACAAGAGAATCAAAAACTAAGAAAGAGAGCATGAAATAAAATAGCATAAAAAGAGAGCATAAAAAGAGAGCATAAAATAAAAATTGCATGAAAGTAAAAACAAGGCTAAGAAGCCATGAAAGAAATTTTTATTTAACTTTGATTTTATGGCTACAATATTGCATGAAAGGAAGAAGATTACATGAGACATAAGGGGTATTTATACATGCTTAAAACCCTAATTCATATTTTAGGGGACTACCTAAAATACCCTTGAGAACATGTAACCTCAAAGTAATCATTAGGGAATTAATTAACCCCAACTAACATGCCTTTAAGCCTCCATTACATGTGCATGTGCTTTTAATTATGGACCATATGGTAGTGGGTATGTGAGCTCCTCCATATTGCATGAATTCATTTATTTCCATTCTCCATGTGCCTTCAACATAAGTGCATGCATACATCCATGAAATCTCTTCTTATTTTCATTTCATTTCCTACAAAAAATAAAGATGTGCAAATAAATGTTCTCTAATTAAATCATACACAAAATTACCATTTTACCCCCCAAATGAAGATGAATAAATGGTGATTTGAAAACAATTTAAATTTTGGTTTAAACATGTAAAATACCCTAATATGCTTATTTATTTTCATAAAAATAGTTTAAATATAGAAGTAAAAATATGCACTTTTACGTGCACATCAAATATCCCCACACTTATCATTTTATTTGTCCTCGAATAAAATAAAACTAAGATAAATCCATTTTCGAAGGAAAAACGATTGCATTGAGCGTATGCAGCAAGCCGTTAAACCTCTTGGTGTCCCTAGTAGGATGAATTGTCTCGTGAGGGTTTTCAATGGATGCTACCCACAGAATCCAAATGCGATATGTAGATTCTACATAATGCAAGTTTTCAAAAATATTTACAAATGAAGAATTTACTCTTAAATTGACACGAGTAAGTTAAATATAAGTTTTGGTCATTATCAAGAAATTTCAGTCCTTTTACTCATCAAAACTTCCAACAAAAATTAAGTTAACATCACAATTAAAATCTAGTTTGGCTAATTGTTTTGGTTGATAACATAGTGCAACTATGAAATGAATCCTTTAGTTGATTATCAAAGTTTTGAAAAGTGTTAATTTTTTTTCTTTTGAATTACAAGTTGGATTAAATAAGTGAAGATAGTGCTTGGATTTCAATTTCTTTCTCTATCTCTTTTGAAAAATATTAACATTATTATTATTTACGCACCTAACTCAGATAAGCTGAGGCCAGATATACTGATCATGCACTGCCTTTCGGGCTTACGTGAGAAGAGTATAGAGCGTGGCGAGTCTACACACTTGCATATGAACACATGACTCTAGGTGGTTATTTTATTTAAAATTTATTTACATACACCTAACTTAGATAAACTGAGGCCAAATATACTGATCTTGCATTGCCTTTCGGGTTTATGTGAGAAGGGTACAGAGCATGGCGAGTGTACACACTTGCATATAAACACATGACTCTAGGTGTTTCTTATTTTTATAGAAACCATTTTTTCTTTTTCTTTTTTATATTTTTTTTCTTCTTTTTGTAAAGAGAGAGTTTTGCAAAATCATCTTAGCACCACTTAACTTGAAGATCAAAAAATATTATCGCCTTTACTTTAAATCAACCACTCTTTTAAACAAATATTACAATTAGGATATACTTCACAATTATCACCTATGAACCTTCCTATATACTAGTTAAACCATTACCTGTAATCAAACTTTATTTTTATTTTAATTGAGACAAACAAATTTTCAAAAATTTCAATTTAATAACCAAAAACATATATTTATCCTATAGTGTTTCTTCAAAAGTAAATTAATATGCTAAAAAAGGAAAATTTGTTTTAGGATTTTTTTTGTTTTGGAAAGAAAATGAAAAAATTAAACCATGAAAAATCAAAAATCATGAAAAATCAAAAATGAACATGAGACTCCCCCCACACTTAATTTTGACTGTGTCCCCACAATCAATGCATGATATAATGAGTGTAATGGGGAAAAATATGTACATATTTACAAGAGAGGGTTAACATTTCTTACTAGACGTAGTATGGCTCATGAAGAGTCATGAGCACCTCCTCTCGATCACTCAGCAATTCCAAGTAATGTTTTAATGGATGACCGTTGACTTTAAAAATGGATCCATCCCTAGGGTTTTCTATTTCTATGGCACCATGTGGAAAAACAATACGTACAATGTATGGTCCTGTCCACCTTGATTTTAATTTCCCAAGGAACAAATGAAGTCGAGAGTCATACAAAAGAACCTTTTGGTTTGGCGAAAATGTTTTCCTTAAGATCGAATTGTCATGAAAAACTTTTGTTCTTCCTTTGTAAATTTTCTCATTTTCATACGCGTCGTTCCTAATCTCCTCTAATTCATTGAGTTGCAATTTTCTGTTTTCGGTAGCTTTTTCAAGATCAAAATTTATGTTATTAATTGCCCAAAATGCTTTATATTCAAGTTTGACGGGTAAATGGCATGCTTTGCCATATAATAGCCTAAAAGGAGACATTCCAAGATTGGTTTTATACATGGTTCTGTAAACCCAAAGTGCATCGGTTAATTTTTGCGACCAATCTTTCCGATTTTTATTTACGGTTTTCTAAAAAATTTGTTTGATTTGACGATTTGAAACTTCAACTTGGCCACAAGTTTGAGGATGATACAGAGTGGATAACTTATGGGTTATCTAATATTTCTTCATTAGAGTTTCAAATGATCAAGTACAGAAATGGGTCCCATTGTCGCTTATCATTATGCGAGGTGTTCCAAACCTTGGAAAGATGTTTTCTTTTATGAATTTCACAACAACTTTGTGGTCATTTGTTTTACAAGTAATGGCTTCAACCCATTTAAAGAAATAATCAACATCAAAAAGAATGTACAAATTTTAGAAAGAGTTGGGAAACAGTCCAATAAAGTCAATACCCCAGACATCAAAAATTTTGATCGTAAGAATTGGGTTCAAAGGCATCATGTTTCGTCGAGAGATTCTTCGTAACATTTAGTAGCGATTGCAAGTTTTACAAAACTTGGATGCATCTTTGAAAAGCGTAGACCAGTAAAAACCACATTAAAGCACCTTTTCCGCTGTTTTCTTTGGACCAAAGTGACCACTACAAGCTTGGTCATGAAAAAATGAAAGGACACTTTTGACTTCGCAATCCAGGATGCAACTTCGAATGATTCGGTCGCAATAGTACTTAAAAAAGTTTGCATCATCCCAATAGAAGTACTTGATTTGGGAAAGAAATTTATATTTATCTTGTTTTGACCAAAATGAAGGAGTTTCCTTAGTGACTAAATAGTTCACTATGTCGGCATACCATGGATCGACGGAAACAGAAAGGAATTGTTCATCGGGAAAGTTCTTGTTGATCAGTAAAGAAGATGGTGCGTTTGGAAGACGTGACAGATGATTAGCAATGACATTGTCGGATCCTTTTTTGTCTTTGATCGTAAGGTCAAATCCTTAGAGTAAAAGGATCTAACAGATCAAACGACACTTAGCATCCTTTTTAGCGAAAAGGTACCTAAGAGCGGAATGGTCAGTATAAACAGTAATGTGTGAGCCAATCAAATAAGGTCGGAACTTTTCGATCGTGAAGACTACCGCTAGAGGCTCTTTTTCAGTGGTCGTGTAATTGATTTGAGCATCATTACGAGTCATACTAGCATAGTAGATGACATGAAGAATTTTGTTGATGCGTCGCCCTACGACAGCACCAACCGCAAAGTTAGAAGCGTCACACATTATTTCGAAGGGAAGATCCCGATTGGGTGAGCAAATGATGGGAGCAAAAATGAGTTTGTTTTTGAGATGTTCAAAAGCAAAAACACAGTAAGAATTAAATTCAAATGGAACATCTTTTCTAAGAAGAGCCGTCATAGGTCGAGCAATTTTACTAAATTCCTTCACAAAGCGTTGATAAAAATCAACGTGTCCAAGAAATAAACGAATGTCCTTGACAGATTTGGAGAAGGGTAGATTCGCAATTACGTCAACTTTAGCTTTATCTACCTCAATTCCCTTGTTTGAAATGACATGCCCAAGGACAATGCCGTGTTTGACCATAAAATGGCATTTTTCTCAATTTAACATTAAGTGTTTGTCCTTGCATCGATTCAGAACCAACTTAAGATGGTGTAAGCACTCGGAAAAAATAGTTTCCAAAGATGGAAAAATCATCCATAAACACTTCCAGAAAGCATTCGATCATATCAGAAAAGATGCTGACCATGCACCTTTGGAAAGTAGCAGGAGCATTGCAAAGGCCAAAAGGCATATGTCGATATGCAAAAGTGCCAAAGGGACACTGAAAGTCATTTTCTCTTGATCTTCGGGAGCGATTGGAATTTGGTTATAACCAGAATAAACATCAAGAAAGCAATAGAATTCACGGCCGGCTAATCGTTTAAGCATTTAGTCGATAAAAGGAAGAGGAAAGTGATCCTTATGTGTTGCAACATTTAATTTCTGATAATCAACGCAAAAGCGCCAACCCGTTTGAGTGCGAGTTGGAATGAGTTCGTTTGAGTCATTCTTGATAACATTAAGTCCAGACTTTTTAGGCACGACATAAATTGGGCTAAGCCATGAACTATCAGATATGGGGTATATGATTCCATTATCGAGGAGTTTAAGAATTTCATCTCGAACCGCATCCTTCATTTTTGGGTTAAGCCTTCGTTGCACGTCACGAACAGGCTAGGCATCGTCAACTAAATGGATATGATGTTGAACAAGAGCAGGACTAATTCCCTTTATATCGGTGATCGACCATCCAATTGCCTCTTTGTTTTTCGACAAAATTGAAAGAAGGGAAGCTTATTGATCAAGAGAGAGAGAGTTGAAAAAATTATAACATGAAATGTTTCATTGTCACCTAAGTATGCATACTTAAGGCGATTGGGAAGGGGTTTGAGGTCCAACCTCGGGGGTTGCTCAGTCAAAGAATTCAGTTGAAGTTCTGATTCAATGGCGAGGGGTTCAAATGGAAGCGTGCTTTCTATCTTGTTGGGCTTATCTTTAAAAGTTATTCATATTCAATCTCGCGTTCATGGTTTAGGTCAACTATTTTGTTATCAAAATTTTCTTGAATGGAGCTAACTTCCACCGTTTGGTCACGTGTTTCATTCGATTGATTTTCAAGACTGAAAATTTTATGGTCCAAAGTCATGTTTCCAAAAGAAATTTTCATCAAACCATTTTGACAATTGATTAGAGCATTTCAATTAGCCAAGAAAGGTTGGCCTAAAATCAATGGAATTTGACTCATCAGATTGTTCACAGGTTGTGTTTCTAGAACGATGAAATCGACGGGGAGTATGATTGACCGATTTTAATGAGTACATCCTCAATTTATCCCACGGGTTTCTTTATCGAATGATCGGAAAATTGAAGAGTTACTTTCATTGGTTTTAGTTCACCGCAGCCAAGTTGTTGCTAAACTGAATAAGGAATCAAATTGACACTCGCACCCAAATTTAGTAAGCACTTGTTAATCGTTTTGTCTCCTATCGTGCACAAGATCGTCGGACATCCAAGATCTTTTTATTTTATGGGAATTGATTGAGACAAGACTTCGCTAAGTCCGGCAGCTAAGAAAACTTTCTTGGGTACATGAGTGTGTCGTTTTTGAGTACACAGGTCCTTGAGAAACTTAGCGTGAGTTGGGACTTGTTGAATGATATCAAGAAGCGGGATGTTAACTTTGACTGGTTTAAAAATGTCCAACATCTTTTCCATTTGATCAGAGTGTTGCTTGGGTCGAAGGCGATGTGGAAATGGAACACAATACTCAGTAGGTCGACCTACTTGAGTAGAATAAGAATTTGGATTGGCATTTGATGCAATGTTTGGCTCAATGTTTTGTTCAAATTCGCTTGTTGTTTTTGAAGTGTTAAGAGGAGTTTCCGGTAAATCGTTTGGATTAACAACTTGATTATTGATTTGTTTATTGGAACACAAAGTCATGATAACATTCATTTGGTTTACGTTGCTATCTTGAACAACATGGGTTTGATTCGTATTCGTGTTTTGATTTCTAGGATTCGAGACTGGCTAACTTGGGAATGTGTCTCGTCCACGTTCACTCACAGAAGTTACTAATTGACTCATTTGCATTTCAAGCTTAGCAATCAATTGACTCATATTCTGCATATACGAGGTTAACAAATTTTGCAAATTGCTATTTTATTAGAGACTTTGAGTGGTTGCTTTAGCCAAAGTTTCAAGACTTTTCTCAAGTGAAGACAATCGTTTATCGTCTTGGAGAGCAAAAGATTATTACGGTTGATTTTGAGACGGACTCGCAAAATTTTGTTGAAAATGATTAGGTAGAAAGGGAGGATTCAAAGCACTGTTTGGAAATGCTTGAAAATTGGGACGAACCAAATTCATGTTGAAATTATTTTTGTTCCACGCAAAATTAGGATGATTTCTCCAACAACGATTGTAAGTTGGAGAAAACGGGTCATTTTTAACCTTATTAAAAGCATTGAGTCGTTCTATCAAATTAGGACACTGATCGGCTATGTGATTTAAATCGTTGCATTTATAACACATTGGTTGGGAAGCTTGGTTCATTTGGTTGGATGAGAAAACATTGTTGAATTTATTGATCATTGCATCGATTTTAGCTTCCAAAGCCAAAGATGATCCTATCGAGTGTGCACTAGACCATGAGTAAATGGATTTTCATTAGAACATTTTCATTAGGATGACTTTTCGACCAAGTTTTCAAGGAATCCAAGCATCGTCATGATGTTGGGCGAGAAAATTGCCTTGGCAGATCGATTCAAGCATGGTTTATGAGCTGTTTTCAAGTCCATCGTATAAGATTTGGCAAAGAGTCCATTTTTCGAAATTATGGTGTGGACATTTGATCAAAAGCTCTCTAAATCTTTCAAAATATTTTCCGAAAGGTTCACCCCTGAATTGATAAAAATACACAATTTCGTTTTGGATTTTAGTTGTTTTTTCAAAGGGTAGAACTTTTTTAAGAAAACTTTAACAAATTCTTCCCAAGTTTTGATTGAGTTCGATGGTAAGCTGTACAACCATTTTTCAACGTAATCGGTAAGGGCAAATGGAATTAACCGAAGTTTGATGTCATCATCACATAATTGTTGGAGTTTAATGGTTGCACGTACTTGTTCGAATTTCGTTAAGAAAATGTATGGGTCATCGTGTTCGAAATTACCAAATTCTTGGAGGATGGCAATATGATTGGAATGAATTTCGAAGTAGTTACCCGATGGGGTGGGTAGTGTGATACAAGAAGGAATAGAAACTCTATCGGGAAAGATTCTATCCATGAGAGTTCATGGAGGATTTTCGTTTGCCATTGTTGGAGGATCATTTGTTCGAGTTAAACGATTCGTTGTTATGTCACGAGTCTATGTACTCATGCACTAGTGAAAAGGTCAAGTTGAAAACGAAGTGAGGATAAATTTAGAGAATGAAACGAGGTTTAAAAGATGAAATGAAGTGAAAAATCGTTTTTTAATAAAAACTTTTTTGAAAGGAAAAGTATTACCAAAGAGAATTTAATTTTCAAAAGTGAGATTTGATTTTGTTTTTGTTGTTTTTTTTGGAATTTGGATTTTTTTTAAATGATTTTGTTTTTTTTATTTTGAAATGATTATTTTTTAAAAACCTAACTTTAAAAAATACTTGTTTTTGGATTTTTGATTTTGTTTGAATTTTTTTCTTTTTTCTAAAGAAAAAGATTTGAAAAGATTGTTTTTTTTGGATTTTTGTAAAAAGAAAACTAAGTTAAATAAAATGTAAAAAAAAAATTACTTTTGGATTTTGATTTTTTTCATTTTTTTAAATATGCATGAACTAATGCAACTAAATGAATGCAAGGACTTTATTATAAATTTTCTTTCCTTAGTAACTCCTAACCTAAAATTGTATAATCACACTTTGCATTAATCCAACAAAATAATTTTTAGCCAGGTAACAGATAGGAGTTATCAGTGCACTACGAATCACCGTAATAATATAACCGAAGGTTTAAGTGCCTTCAGAGAAACAATCACTATAATATTTACGAATCACCGTAATATTTATATATGATTATTGATCTGTCATAGCCTATACACCAAGAAGCTAAATTGCGAGAGATGACAACTTGTCAAGATACAATTAGCCCTTAGCTGAGCTCGCGACACCCTTAAGTCCAACGTCTAACCGTTATTATTAGTCAATTCCTAGGATGATATGCAATTTGTGGGTCAAGGAAGGGGGGATGAAATCCTTATGTGGATTTGGGTGTTGCCTTTAGAAAAGAAAATAAGATGATATGAATGCAAAATAGAATTTAAACGTGTATTAACAATGCAACTATCTTTAAATGCAAGCAACCAACAATGCAAAGAAACTAAAAACAAGAGATAAGGGCACGATACCAGAGCGTGCAGAATTATTAGCTATTTTATTTTAAAGCGGTAATTTTCTAATAAGCAAGCAAAGTAGTTTTTAGCAAGCAAGTCTTCTTCTTTCTGCTTTTGCAACCTGAAAAAGTATTGAAAACAATTTTTTTGTTATTTTTTTTTTTAATTTTTTATAAGGATAGATAGAACATAAAAGCAAATGAATTTACACAAAAAAAAGTTTTGTAAAGTTTTTTTAGGGACAAACTAAAGCAAAACGAAACAAAGACAAACGAAATTCCTTCTTTTCATTAAGTTTTCTTGGGTAAGAAAATGAATTTACAAACAAAATAATTAAGTTAACTACACAACGCGATCCAACTCAATCCTTTTCTCTATCAAAAGAAACCCAATCATAAATCTTGATTCGAAAATCGACGCACAAAAGAAAAAGAAAAAATGGAAATCGAAAGAAAAAAGTATGCGATTGGAAGTGGCGTACAGGTTGATGTGGCGAGGTGATTTGCGGTTAGTTGAAGGTTGCATAGAGTAGGCGGAGGCAATTTTCTAGATTGATGTCTGAAGTTCTGGTTGGGTTTTGGATGAAGGAGATTCGAGGCTCGAGTGAGGTTCGTTGTATTAATAAGTGGTCTGAGGTTGCTGGGTTGTTATGTGCAGTTGCTGTTATGAGTAGTCATCGAGATAGTGTTTGTTTTTGGTGGTATTGCTGTGTTGTAGCAATAGTGCTGCTTGCCAGTTGAGTTGATGGAGATAGCAGTTGTGTGCAGTTGAGTTGAATAATGATGATGAGGTAGTTGTTGTACTATGATGCATGAGGTGAAGTGAGGTTCTGTGTTGCTTGGTGGAAGGTTGTAAGCAGAGGATGGTGATGGATGCACTAGTGGAGCTGATGAAGTAGTGGTTGGAGGATGAAGTGATGGGTGGTTCATGCTCGAGAACATTGAATGATGGTGATAAGTTGTAGGTGGTAGGCAGTTTGAATGTTGTAGGAAGGTGATGGGGGAAGTTGTTGACTGTGGTTTGCAGTTTGGGATGGTAATTGAGTGATGTCAGTTTGTGAATGAAGGTGATGGTGAAGTTTGTGCTGCTGTGATGTTCTTGAAGTGGCAGCAGGTGGTTTGAGGTGCAAGCAGGTGTATAAAAGGAGAAGTGACAGAAGTTGATATTGATGTTATGAGAGTTGATTTGGTGAGGAGGTGTTGTTGCTATGGGTGATGAAGTTTGGTGAATGATGAAGTATGTGGTGAATGATGGTGAGTGGCAGTGAAATGTTATGGTGCTTGCAGTAGGAAGTGGATGGCTGTTGATGGAGAATGTCAGTAGATGGAAGGTAATGGTACAAGTGTGATGAATGTTAGTGAAGAATTGAAGGCAGTGAATGGAAATGGAGGAAAGTAGATTGTCAATGTTGTGATGGAGCAACAGGGAGATGCAGATTTGGGTGAAGTGCATGTTGTGACTGGGTGAGGAGTTATGGGATTGTAGTTGGAGGATGTTGGATGTGATGAAGGAGGTATGCTTGATGGTCTGTAAGTTGTGAAGTGTAGTTGAAATGGAGTTTTAGGTGATTTGAGGAGTATGTAGGGAAGGGAGGAAGTGTACTGATGGTTGTGGCTGATGTTGTTTGAAACAATGTTGATGGACAGGGGAAAGAGGTGGAGCAGGTAGTTTTGGTTGGAATTTGTTGTTGTGCAGATGACTGTGGATTTGGAAGGTGGTTAGTGGTGGTAGAGGAATGTAGTGGCAAGGAGTAAACGGTTCAGGTGACAAGCAGTCAGGGGAAGGTAGTATAGTGTAGAAGTGTGGTAATGGATTAGATGTTGTTTGTGGGTAGTAGTTTGGTGATTAGTTGATGGTGGTGGAATGAATGGTGAAGGGTTAAAGAAGTTGCTGGCAGAAGTTACTATGTAGATGTAAATAGAAAAGTTTGTACAAATTGTAAAAGAAACTTGAAATGTTTTAAACAATTGGTCTATGTTGAGAATGTAATCAGAGAATTGAGATTTTTTCAGGTTGAATGGCAAAGTGGCAATTGAATTGAGATTGTGGTTAGGTGATATGTAATCAGAGAAGAAGATGTAAAAACAAAATTGCAATGCAAATTTTTTTTTGTTTTAAATATCTGAAATGAACTGCAATGTACTTGAATGTGAAGTAGGAGATGGAGGTGGAACTAGAAAGAAATGAAGTATTCAATGCAAACTGAAATGAAATGAACCAACCTCGCCACTAAACTAACAAAAACTCATAAAATAAAATGCAATATGAATTTTTTTTAAAATGAAAGTCAACAAAAAATAAAAGAAAACAAAAATAATTAGAAGAGTATAATTAAAATAAAATTGCAATTCTCAGGCAACGGTGCCAAAACTTGTTGAATAATGACGGAAGTTTCTATCAATTAGAAAACCGTCGTTAAAAATACAATCGTTAAAAACCGCAAACGCATGGTGTACAATTGTAGTATGTATGCGACTACGGGTCGATCCCAGGAAATGAATTAAATTCTAATAATATTCAATCAAATTAACCCAAAGTTTTGAAGTTTGTTTTAATCTTGAAAATTGTAGAGAATAAGCTAGAGAAAATGTGAATAAAACAATGATATTGAAGAGCAATTTAGAGGCAAATCCACTTCCAATTATTCATATAAATCAACAACAAAATTCACTTGTAATCTCTCATTATAATATTAAGTAGAAATGATAGATGTGCTTATTATAAGTATGATTTATTTGTGCTATTAATTAGCACAACTTAAATCATCAAACTCTAACACACCATCCAATCCCACTTATCAACACTCATGAAAATGACATGAAAATTAAAAATAAAATCTATTTTAAGTATGATCTACTTACTATTAGTTAGTAACATAGACCATCAAATTTTGATTCTAGTTTGTCTTCATTATCCAAATCACTTAGGCAAATGATCAAATAGTTTATGTTTTAAATGGAGTTAAGCATAGCCAATTTGAGATGTCAACATAGGCTATCAAAATTCATAAAAAAAGCATAAACCACCATCATTCATATTTTCCATTAAGCACATATGAGAGATCACAAACGAAATCATTATGTTAGTTTAATATGTTTCATGAGAGCTTTAGTACCCCTAAATTGAAGGGGTTTAGCTACTCATATTTGAAAAGATGTTAACATAAATTGATTTCAACATAAAACAAAAGGAAATTGAGAGCTAATTACAAGAAAAGAGAGCTAACTACTTGCATGAAATAAAACTAAACTAATTACAAGAATTAAATCTATGCTACTAACATTAAACAAGAGAATTATAAACTAAGAAAGAGAGCATAAAATAAAAATAGCATAAAAAGAGAGAATTAAATAAAAATTGCATGAAAGTAAAAATAAGGCTAAGAAGCCATGAAAGAAATTTTTATTTAACTTTGATTTTGTGGCTACAATATTGCATGAAAGAAAGAAGATTACATGAGACATAAGGGGTATTTATACATACTTAAAACCCTAATTCATATTTTAGGGGACTACTAAAATACCTTTGAGAAAGTGTAACCTCCAAGAAATCATTAGGGAATTAATTAATCCCTACTAACATGCCTTTAAGCCTCCATTAACATGTGCATGTGCTTTTAACTACGGACCATATGGTAGTGGCTATGTGGGCTCCTCCATGTTGCATGAATTCATTTATTTCCATTCTTCATTTGCCTTCAACATATGTGCATGCATACATCCATGAAATTTCTTCATATTTGCACTTTATTTACGACAAAAAATGGAAATGTGCAAATAAATTTTCTCAAATTAAATCATACACATAATTACCATTTTACCCCTCAAATGAAGATGAATAAATGATGATTTGAAAACAATTTAAATTTTGGTTTAAACATGTAAAATACCCTAATATGCTCATTTATTTAAATAAAAGTAGATTAAATATGAAAGTAAAAATATGCCCTTTTACGTACACATCACAGTTCCTCATTACACCACCAGACATCAAATGTTGTCCGGTCTTCTCCAATATTGGGCCAACCTCACTTTGAGCCAACTTCTCCCAAGCCCGAAGTTAATCCCAAACAAGCCTATCACCGAGCAAGCCTACCACCGAGCAAGCCTGCCAGTAAACTAAAGTTATGGCATCTCCAAATCCAAATTTCGCGTCGATCCCATTGCCATGCTCCATTCTTCAACCTGTGAGCCTTCCATATGCTTCTTTACAACTCCCACATCATCGAGCCTATCCATCGATGTCATGTTTAACGGTTTCTACCTCTAGTTCGCTCGGATGAGCATTTTCAACCAAACAAGTATACAAACAAACACCATATATGCACCAAACAGAATGAAAATATGCAAATATACAACAATTCATGGTAAATCGTCCTACAACATGTCTCTAACATAGCCAAGCACACATCAAGGCAACCAAATTAACACGATTAGATCATTTTAAAACAATTTAAGTTCGTTTTTACCTCAGGTTTCACTTTAAAACTGTTTTAAAACATAATTTTGACTTTAAAAATGAGTTTGAACATGCCAAAACCTATAGATACATATATAATAAGCTGAGATATGATAGATTACTCGGCAAAACCTACAAAATTCAAGATTTGCATGCAAATCCAAAAATCAACAGCCAAGCCCCAAGTTTTCTTCCCAAAAATGTAAATTTGAAGATTTCTAATGAATCCCCTTGCTAATTTACCCTAAATATATGATTTAGACTTGACTTGGAGGAGAAAAGAGAAGGTTTTGGGTGGAAAATGAGTCAATGAGAGCTTAGTTCTATTTGAGAAATGGTAAAATGATTTGGGGATGATGGTTCAGCCTATTATAGCCTCCAAACCTGAAATGAGTCACTGGGCTTGCCCCCAAATCTCACCAATTACCTACTAAGCTGCTCCAAAAAATGAAAATTTTCAAACAACCATATCTCCTAGCTAGAAATTCCAAATCGCTATTATGACCACTCTACGGAAAGGGAAATCATATCTTTCCAACGGAAGTGGTCACAGATGACAATTCATTTTCTATCAAAAATCATAGCCGTTACAAGTTCTCAGGGGTAAAATTGTCCGGAAAAATTCAAAATATAGAAGATGTAACCAGTAAGCATTTCCTATAGTTACACAGTCATATGTCCTCATATTAATTTCTCATCTGATACATATAATATAAGTCGTTACAATCTTCCCTCCCTTTAGAAATTTCGCCCCTGAAATTCCCAACGTAACCAAGGTAAAATCAAATATAGCTACCCCGCATGCCTAACATTCATGAGCAAATAGATCGAACATAAAACATGCATCTAGAAGCAAGTAATTATATCCATGTCTACCCTAGTACGCAAGATACTAAACTACCCTATATGATATCGGAAGTGAAAGTAAATGCGATGAACAGAAGTCTCACCAAGTAAAGAGCTCCAGATAAGCGGTCCTCATGCTCTCCTTGGTATCCAAAGTACAATCACCTTCGGTCTCTCTCCAATAAACCTTCGTAAGCTCCACCATCTTCCTTCTAAATTGCTTCGTATCACGTCCGACAATATGAATAGGCCTATGAGGTTTCGATGCTTCTGGTTAAATCTCAATATCAACAAGCAGATTTAGTTTAACTATCACGCCTAGCCATGCACAAACTTTTGTAAGTAAGATACGTGGAACACGTTGTGCATGCCTACCATCTTCTAAGGTAAGTTGACCTTATACACTAGATTCCTGATCCTCTCAAGTATCGAAAAAGGACCAATGAATTTCGGTGCCAACTTCCTCTTAGTGCAAAATCAAACAACATTCTTCAACGGGGAGAACTTGAAAAATACCATATCGCCAATGTAGAACTCTAAATGATTTCTTCTCCTATCAGCATAGCTCTTCTATCTATTCTAAGCAGCTTTCATTCGTTGCCGAATGATCTCGATCTTCCCCGAAGTCTCTCTAATTATATCTGGCCTGAGTATCAGTTTCTGGCCTGCTTCCCACCAACATGAAGGAGCGTCGCATGGTCGACCATACAATGCCTCGAATGGTGTGACAACGATGCTAGATTAACATCTATTATTGTATGCAAACTCTACTAAGTGAAAATTATCGCCCCACAAGCCATCGAAATCGAAAATGCAAGCTCTTAAGAGATCCTTCGAGATACAATTCACCTCTCATTATGCTTATTAATTTGTGGGTGATAAGCTGTACTAAGATGCAGCTTTGCCCAACACCTCACGTAAGCTCTTCCAAAACCCACTAGTGAACAAAGGATCCTAGTAGCTCACAATGCTCTTCGACATACCATGAAATCGCACAACCTGCTTCATATACAACTCGACCAATTTGGATGTCATTGTACTAGACTTGACGGGTATAAATCGAGTACTGTTCATCAATCTATCAACTATGACCCAAAAGCTATCGTACTCTCCTTTGGTCCTCGGCAATCCATCAATGGATCCAACGAAACTTGTTCCCATTTACATAGGAATCTCAAGAGGTTGTAACAACCCACTTGGCTTCTTCTGCTCTACCTTTACCAACTGACTATTCATGAATTTTGAGATGAATGTTCCAACATCCTTCTTTATCCCTTCCTAATAAAAATGTTTACCTTATATCACGGTATATTTTATTGCCGTTAAGATGTATAGTCAATCTCATATGGTAGCACCCGCGTAGCACTTCATCCCTTAATCCATCGGCATTAGGAATAAACAATCTCCCGTCCTTAGGGAGCCAACCGTCATTGTCGACCCCATACTACTTCATCTCCTCAGACTCTACCCCTTTCTCGATCTTTGCTATGATCTCGACTAGTTTACCATCTCACCTTAGAATAGACCGATCCACTCAATTAAGGTAGGTCTGATTGTCATGCTAGCCAACACTTCCGGTCAACCTTACACCGAGGTCTAAAATCATAACCAACAATAAACTCTAGTAGCTTCCACTCTAAAAACATTGCTTCCAAGCTAGCATGTCTCCTACTCAAAGCATCATCGACTTCATTTCCCTTATCAAGTGCATATGAAATGTCAAAGTCGTAGGAGGCAGAAACTAGAACCATCTCCACTGACGACGGTTAAGATTATTCGGGGAGAAGAGATACTTCAATGATATATGGTCCATGTATAGCTCGAACCTCTTCCCAAACAAATAATGCCTCCATATCTTTAAAGCAAATACTGTCGGCGCTAACCCCACATCATGAGTTGGGTAATTCTTCTTGTATGATTTCAGATGTCGACTAGCATAGGCAAAAATCTTTCCTTTTTGCATTTATATTGCACCTAGTCCAGTACCACATGTATTTTGTGTACACTGTCAGCTCTTCATTCTTGGTTGGAATGACTAACACTAGTGCGCTCATCAACCTCTCCTTTGGACCCACAAACATGTGCTCACACCTTACATTCCGAATAAAAGTTTGATTGTTCTTCGTCAAGTTAGTTAACGGCGCTGATACATTAGTGAAGTCCTTGATAGAATATATATAGGATCCCGCCGAGCCAAAGAAATGTCTCACATCTATAGCGGTCTTGGGTAGATCCCAATCATGTACTACTGCTACCTTCATAGGATCTACAGCAATACCCTACATAGAAACAACATGACCTAAAAATCGCACTTCACTCCTCTAGAAGCGACACTTCAAAAACTTCGCCTTCAATCGGTGCTTCCTCAGCACCTCGAGCACAATCCTTAAATGGTCCTTGTATTCTTCCTTCATCCTTGAATAAACAAGGATATCGTCCATGAACAAAAATACAAACTTACTTAGTTGATCCCTAAAACACGGTTCATAAGATTAACAAAGTATGCTGATGCGTTGGTTAGCGTGAACTGCATAACAAACCACTCGTAGAACCCATATGGTGTACAAAATGTTGTAATTGGCACACTCTCCTTCGCCATTCTCAATTGATGAAACCCTATTGCAAGGTCCAACAGAGAGAACACCTAGTACCGTGGAGCTGATCGAATAAATTATCAATATGCGGGAGTGGATACTTGTTCATCTTTGTCACCTAATTCACCTCATGGTAATCTACGCATAATCTCAAAGAGTCGTCCGCCTTAGTGGTGAACACTATAGGTGCTCCCCACTCGGTTATACTCCGTCAAAGGAATCCTCATTGTAATAGGTCATTCACTTGAACCTCTAGTTCCTTTTGCTTTTTAGGGGCTATATGCCTCAATGGAATAAAATTTGGTTTGGCATCCTTCAGCAAATCTATATGGAACTCTACCTCCCTGTGTGGTGGTAGTCCGATCACCTCCTCGAATATGTTTGTATCCTCCCTCGCTATAGACATATACGACAACTCATCTTGCGGGATCTCGAGCGAGCATAAAACGCTAACCATCACCTCATCGTCAGGTAGGTAGTCTGTCTACAACTTACGCCTATCATCCATCCCTATCGTCACCAATGGCCTCTCACAATCGACCATTACTCCATACTTCTGCAACCAGTACATCCCTAGAATAATACCAAACCCCACAAAACCCAAACAGAACAATCACAAGCAAAGAAACATCCATGACTCGATAAATCTAAGTCACGACAAACTATGCAAAGGCTAGTAGATCCTCCAATAAGGTTTGTCACAATCAAGGGTCAATCAACTATCTCGGGTTTCAATCCTAGTCTATCTACCAAATCACTAGATATGAAAAATGTGAAGCCCTTGTATCGAATAAAACACGTACATGGATATCAGAAATAGAAAGCATACCTTGTATAACAACGCTTTTCCCTTTCTTCTTTGCCGATTGAGCACTCGACAAAGTTGGAACAGTGTTCAAAGCATAAGCAGATTTGACCTGCTTATTCTTTGGCAGTTCTGGACAATCCTTCTTGATATGCCCTAGCTTGTTGCAGTTGTATCACTTTTTGCCTTCCGCCTTGCAGTCTCTGACAAGATGGCCCCTCTCTCCACAATTTTAGAAAGTAGGCTCCCACTTTCCCTTCTTTTGACCACTCTTCTGAAATCGCTTCTTGTTGTTGTTGTCCCACTTCCTCTTGCCTCCCCCGCAAGCTTGCATCTTTGGCTCATCCTTGGGAGCAACAACCAACTTAGGCTTAGGATATAGACTCTCATGTTGAAGAGCCTTCTCCACCAGCCTCTCAAAGGTCACATCAATATGTTCTACTAGCTTCTCTCTAACATAATCATCCAAGCCCATGATAAATTTCTCATTCTTCTTGAGCAAAATATCGATAAAAGATAGACCATATTTTGATAGCATGTCGAATTCGGCCACGTACTCTGACATAGACATATCTCCTTGTCTTAAGTGAGTAAACTTTTGAAAAACCACTGACTTCTGAGCGGTCGGTATGTACTTCTCTTCAACCCTTGCTTTAAACCGCTCCCAAGTAATCTGATCCTCAGGAGTAGTAATCTTGATGGTGTTCCACCATCCCATAGATCATCCTTAAAGCTGTCTAGAGGCCACCTTCCTCTTTATCACATCCTCTAACTTCATATCCTCAAAGATGAATTTGCGGGTGTCTAACTAATCCTGCACTTCGATGGCTGATTCCATTTTAGGAAACGGTTTGCCTTCCAGAGTGGAGTAATCCTTGCTCAGTTTGGCAAAGTCAGCCCTCGGTGCTTGCACTAGAGCACCACCATCTACAGCCAAAGCAGGAGCAACTTGGGCATTTTGAACCATGTTTCGCACAATCTTGGTGAACATTTTCTATAATTTAGGCTTACAGACCCCTATTCCAACCCCAACTCAACTCCAAAAACGGAGTTCCTAGCAGCATTCCTCATTAGCCAGCTCATCCTTACAAACTATAAGAAGAATGATCCGTCTCTCTAAAAGGAATAAGTGGTGTCCATGAATGGAATGCGACTTACGTACTATATATACACTACTATATGTTTTGAAAACCAAAATATAACAAGTATGCTCTATCATATATTGCTCGATCCATTCTAAGGTGATAGCTCCTTCCTTATCTCTAATGGATCCATGTATCAACTTAAGTTGTCTACACAACTTAAGCTCTGATACCAAATGTGACAACCTCCTTACATCTTCGATACCTAATATACTTATAATAATGCTCTGTGGAGGTACCTAGTCAATGCAGGATGATAGCTAAGGGTGTAAAGTAACAAAATCCAAGTACAAAACCTATAGAACCTCTCAAAGTGCATGTATAAAATATAATAATCATTAGATGTAAACAGGCGAGATAGTAGTATAATCGGGTGAACTATAAATAAGACATCAGAGCGCATCTGGTGCATAGATCATATAAAAACTGAAATAAAAGAGTTTATACATCCTACGTCTCCAAAATAAACTCTATAACCCTCTCAAAATACAAGTACTGAAATAGTTCCATAGTGCTGCACTGCGGAATATAAGCGGTATTAAGCTCTGAAATATTAGTATACGAAAGCGTAGCCTCCTACCTGTACTCCTACAGCTCCATGCGCTATGTAGACTTGTTTTTCTAATCTACTCATTTAAGAGTACCCGAGATAATAAGAAGCAAAGCATAAAATCTCAGGTCAGATAACAGTCTGATGTGAGCGATATATCATCTCAAAAATACTATAAAAATCGTATATAGTAAATAGGGGCATAGAGTATGAAGAACCATACCTGACATGTCTTTGCATCAAAAGAGTTAGCATATAATAGTCAATATATGCTAATCTACTATCACAACCATATAAGTGTACCACGGTCGAAGTATAATGTCCAATGTCTAGGTATGCAGTTGAAAATACCTACATCATAGAACACTCTAGAGTGATAAAGAACCATGGCAAACATAGCATCCATCAAATAATCCTCACCATCACTCATGTGCATTGGATATATGATATTTCATATGACACAATCGCAAACCAAGGACTCAATCGAAATCCCGGCTTCATTGGTGCTTGAATCCATACCACTCCGTAAGGCTAGGGACTATGCTCAAAATTGCAAAAGCCTAGGGTAATCTATTATTGCAAGATATGGACATGATCGCAAATCCAGGTGGGCATCTCCACATACATTATCTTTACAATCATAATAGAAACCTTCGAGTTATCAACATTCCCTTTGCACTCGTCTCCAAAGAGGAACTCAATCGTTGTTCCATTATGGATATTTCTAAAGTAGAACACAGTCGCAAATCTTGCTCGCATGCCCCCATCGTTAAACTTCCCCTTGTGGATCATCGTTCACGACTCCCATTGTTAAGTGTTCATCTTCGAAACACCTCTAGACATCCATCATAAGTTGTAGAGCCATCGTACTAAGGTCCCAAAGTCATCATGTCGTAGCACCGTACTACCTCTTCACCGGTTGCCATATGAACTCCAAAGTCGCCTTTAATCATCCCAGATATGTTCGCCTTTGCCCAAGAAAAACTCCCTAAAGTTTCCCTTTCTGCTCGGGTTACTCCATGAAAATCCCGAAGCCATCCCCTCTCTGACCTAAAACAACCTGGCCCCTGACTCGAAGCCGCCCGGACATGCCATGATGCAACCCTAAGCACCCTTCCTTGTTTGGTCTCCTATGACATCACCAAACAACAAATAATGTCCGGTCCCCCATGACACTATCAAACAACAAATATTGTCCAGTCTTCTCCATTACCGAACTACTCTCACTCTGAGCCAACTCTCCCATGCCCGAAGTTAATCTCGAACAAGCCTGTCACCGAGCAAGCCTACCACCAAACCAAAATGTTATTGCATCTTCGAATCCAAATTTCACGTCGATTCCATCGCTATGCTTTGTTCTTCAACATGTGCCCCTTCCATATGCATCATTACAATTCCTACATCATTGAGCCTATCAATCAAAGTCTTATTTTATGATTCCTACCTATAGTTCGCTCCAATGAGCATTTTGAACGTACAAGCTTACAAACAAACACCATACATGCACCAAACAACATTCAAACATACAAACATATAACAATTCATGGAAAATCATCCTATAATATACTCTAACATAGCCTAACACACATCAAGGCAACCATACATCAAATTGACATGATTAGAACATTTTAAAAGAATATAAATTCGTTTTTACTTCAGGTTTCACTTTAAAACAGTCCCAAAACATTATTTTGAATTTAAAAATGAGATTAAAACATGACAAAATCTATACACATATGTAGTAAGGTGAGGGATGATAGATCACTCACCAAAACCTCTAAAATTCAAGTTTTACTTGCAAATCAAGGAAAATCCAAAAATAAATAGTTAAGCCCAAGTTTTCTTCTCTAAAAATATAAATTTGAAGATCTCTAATGGACTCCCTTGCTAACCTATTATTAACCTATCATTTAGACTTGATTTGGAGAAGAAAAGAGAAGGATTTGGGTGGAGAATGGGCTAACAAGAGTTTAGACAACCTGACTCGACGGAAAATCTCCATTTATGAAACCTCGAACACTTCGCATTTCTGTAAGGACAACCAGTGAAGTTCGAGGACTTCACCGCCTATGGACTGAGGGATCTGTTCATGGCCTCAGGGCTAGGACTGATCCTGAGCTACAAATTTTTTTAATAGGGAGTATTACCCGTGCTACATGCAGCTGTTTGATGCTAATTTTAAATACAAGTTTGATGAATACATCAGTCGTCTCACGTCAAAGGTCAAAGAGTTAGCAATTACTCTAACGGACGATGACTTTGGAGATATCTTTGGTATAGCCATAGAAGGAGTGGATTTGGCAGATATAGAGACCATCGATCTAGAGAATTTGTAGTGGATCTTTCTTAGACCAGTTGGTTTCTTGAGGCCAGAAGACTAGCAACCTAGCCCTCGCGTCGTTCGCATTGTTCAAAAGAACATCATTCCTAAGACGGGGAGTATCGACCAGATTTATCAGATGGTGTGGAAGGCCACCTATGCCATCATGGGTGGTATAGCTATAGACTAGGCTCTAACCATTATGAGCAACCATGTGGAGCCAGCAGTAGGGACTCTACGGAGCTAAATTCCATACTATCATCCTTTCACTCGTGTCTTTAGATGATACAGAGTGAACCTCCATGGAAAGCAGGTCCAGAAGAAGGTACCTTCACCATTTGATGAGACCTCCTTAAGGAGGATGGGGACCATGGAGGCGTCGACTAAGGGCGACACTAGAGGCTAAGGAGCAGGTGAAGTAGACAGTGGGGTAGGGACAAGGCACCGTAGAGTTTTAGAGCCCTAAGTTTATAGCGGTCCCAGACTCTCAGCTCCATATCTAGGCCAAATTACGGGAAATACTATCCGAGCAGTGGTGCCAAGCCATGAGCTAGGATGCATAGCTGCCATGCTACGCCCATTCAAGGGTCGTGGCAATGGCTCGAGCTTTCACAGGGGATCAGGACCATTCTATAGCTCGTAGGTAGTATTTAGGATTATTAGTAGTAGTTGTTATTTTTTTTTCAGCATTTGTTCCTTTTATTTAGGTTGTTTGGATTGTAAATGTTAGTTTTCTCTTGGTATAAAAGATGCGTATGATATACTATGAGATGTGTTTCTATTTACTACTATGCTGATATTTCTGGATATATTTGCTACTATAATATATTTTGAGGAAAACAATATACATATGGAAATCTCATCACTTAACTAATGAAAAATCCAAAGTAAAACTAAAAGTTTAAAACACAAATTTTAGCAAGAGAATGATAGGTAAAGCATGTTGGGAACTCACCAGTCATTATCCTTGTACCTTAAAAGCTAAAATTCATAAATATACTCATGTGTTATTGTTGTTTTGAAATAATAGGAAAGGTTTTCAAAATCTAGGATTTACTGTGCAACGTTAGGGTCAATCATATGCATTAAACCATTGACTGAGTTCCTATTACGTTAATATGTGGCTTCGTTTATTTTTAAAAGGGACAAAGGAAAACGCTTTTGAAAAGTTGTGTTCAAATGTTTTTGAAATTTTTTGTTCAAGTGCTTTTGAAAAAAGAAATGGTGTTTAAAGGCTTTTGGAAATTTGATTTTTCAAAATATTTTTGCAAGTATGATTGGAAAATGGAATTTTTATAGGAAATGAGAGAATTTCTAATTTTCAAGTGCCACAAGCTTAGTATTGGAAGGTCGACATATTAGCAGATGTGAATTTTTCTATACGCTAAGTATTGCAGTATTCAAGGCATAGAAAGTAATAAGGGAAAAAGTTGTTTTAGAGTTGGAATTTCTATTTTCATACCTTGTTGGAAGTATGCAAAACTAGCTTTTAAAATAATTCCATTTTAGAATTTAAGAATAAACCTCCTTAAGTGAATTGTACTTGGAAAAACTGAAAAAGATTTGGGGACAAAAGAGAAGGTTCCAAAGTACAACGGTGGAAGTGGTATCTAAATGAAGGGTGAAAATATAAAATTCTCCGTCTAAATTCCTTTTCCAGTATAGGAGTGTAAGTTTAGAAAATGAAATTTTGGATCTTAGAAATCGTGTGGTAGGGATTGGATGCAAAATTAGTTGAACTGTACTCCTATTCGTAGGAGTATGGAAATTGTAACAAAGATTTATGATTTTGGAAAACTTGCGTACATATATAACTACCAGTATATATAGGTTGTTTGCCTCATATTTTCAAAATTGTTTTAAGATAATGCATTCATATAGGGGGCTTCGATTTTATATTATTTAACATAAATATCATACATGTTGTAATACATCATGCACTTGTACACGATTGGCTGCAAAATTGGTTGTATATAAATTGGATGGATAGTTTAGAATGGTTACCCACTATGTTACATGATTCAATCCTTAAGGAATTTTAGGAATGAAATTCTTTTAAGGGGGGAGAATGTAACATCCCATAAAATAAACAATAATTAATAAATCATTATTAAGGCTCAAAAATGAAATTTGAGCAAACTTCATAATTTGGCCATGAAACTTGCACTATTGTGTTCATGGCGATTTTCTAAGCAACTTTCATATAAAAAGTTTTGCGATCAAAGTTCAAACGAAGAAGTTATCAGCATTTGAAGTTTTTAGATCAGAAATAATTAAAAAGGAGTTAAAATGGAAACAAATAATAATACCCACATGGACCCCACCGATCGACCCTATAATTATAGGCCTAGCCCCTCGCTTTTCTTCTCATATTTTCTTATCAGAGCAGCGGAGCTCTGCCATTTTTCCTTCTCCACTATTTCTAGAATTATAAAAATATTATATTATGTACATTATTATTATATATATAAATCGGAGATGGGCAGAAAATAAAAGGGAAGAACAGAAGGAGTAAATCGATTTTGCAATAAAGTTAAATTCTATAATTATAAATATATATTTCACTTAATTCAAATCTACTCTCAGATCTGTAATTCTAATATTTTGTTGTACATATTTTTGGATTTGAAAGGAAAAATAATTAATTGAAGGGATTAATTCGAGTTTTGGAGATTGGAAAAGCTAGAAAGGTGAGTATGAAATTATACGATTTATATATAACATAGAAATTTATATCATTGAATTTTATTTAATTATCATGCCTATGTAAGATTTGTTGAGTTGTAGGCTTAAAATGATCGTATTCAATTGAAACCTCGTCTACATATTTTGTAAGTTAAGTAATTAGAATGGAATGACATATATGCCCTAATCTGGAAATTTTAAAATTGGTCCCTTAAAATTTTAAAGTAGGATGATGATAAGATTGCGAAGTTTAGTCCAGATTTATGATAATTGGATTGTAAATTGTTAGCATTCATTTGGATTGACATAATTTGACTTGGAATGTGAATTTTTATGTTTTAATCTATTGGGAGCATTGTGGATACAATTTAATTGTATCTATTTCCGTGTAAATTTCCATAAATAATCCACTTCCACAACTAGGTATAAAAAGTGCATCGTTTGGAATAATAAGGAATATACCAAAATAAAAGAGACGTGTAAAGTACATATGTTCTCTATGTAGTTTGCACTTTCTATTTCAGTAAAAGAAAAGAGATGATTCCTTGTAATTTCAAACGCGACAAAAGTCTCATTTTAGAAAATTTGCGGAAAGTTATTACGGTAATCCTCTTTGGAAAGGATAGCTCCAATATATTAGAATATGGAAAAAAATATTCCTTACAAAATGTACACATAAGTGTATATTCTGAAATTCATAAGCGTAGGAATTAATGAATTAAAAATAGGTGTCTACACACACACACACATATACATACATACATATGTGTGTGTATATATATACACATATAACCACGTCTGTCGATTATATATATGTATATAGAATAACGAATAAAGCATAATAAATAGATATACGTCAGTACTCGTATTAGTTATGATTAGGATGGCTAGAAATTAATAGCATAGTAAATCATAGGATTAGGAGGTTGCAATAGAAAAGAGGTAGTAACTCCAAAAATTATGAACAGTTATTCCAAAATTAGTAAGGCGATAAATGTGCAGTTAATAGGGAGTTATATAATTTAAATGGGGACATAGATGCATTTGATGAGATCTATTGCAGAATTTAATATGACATTTATGGTAAACAAAATAGACACAATAAGTTGAATTTAAAATTAATAAATACATGTCATTTGTGATTGTCTAATTTGAATGATATTGACCATTTACCACAGACAATTAACATTTATGGGACTTAAGAAGGAAAAGAAGAATATAAAAAATAAGCATATAAGATAGAAATAGGTTCGCAGCGAATAATTAGGGGGATACTAGTAAATAAATTTAGAGGCAATATAAATTTCATAGTAGGAAATTATATAGTCTCAATAATATGTTTAGGACAAGCATAAATTAGTGGACCTAGCCCAATATTTCGGTCTAGGATAATTGATTTGTTTATAGGTTTGGTGCGAGGTCAGTAAAGTTACACAATTAAAGTCTACCCTTTACTTAGGATCTACCGGCAGTTGTGTATACATATTACTGATCTGGGACATCTCCAACTATAGGATCCGTAGGGAAGGGATATACATTCACGTATAGATGTGGAAAAATGTACTACGGGTTCATTTTGGATTTGAAGTATTAAATGGCTCGGTACCTTTAGGACTGTCAAGGGGTTTACTTCTGGGTGGAAGGTATTAAATGGTGATTGGGTCTGCCTACTCACCATATAAGAAGTCTTAAATAACCTATGACGGTGCTTAATAGGGAAATGGGGTCTGCTTCATTTCAAACAAGAGGTATTAAGTAACTAAAATAGGCATTTTCCTTGACTTATACTTGGTAAGTCTAAACAGGATTTTGGCTGTGGGATGTCGACGGGCTATGTCATTGTTGTTCTAAACCGGTATTTAGTTGTAGGACTAACATATAGGCATTTACTCCAGAGGTCCTGAGCAGTCGTTAGTGAAGACTTGGGTTATGCCCCGACAGATTTTGCTTCTTATTAGTGTAGAATTCGTATGGGATACGCAATGACCTCAAAGTTTTATTAATTGTTGGTTTGTCGGAGGTGGGCCAGTTAACCATTAGATAAGTCTTTAAGATGGGTTAGTAATATGAAAAATTAGATTATAAACCGATATCTAGTAGTCATCGGTCTTTGTAGCTAGATACGGATTGACTAGCGGCAATGTTATGGAGGTATACTTCCGAGTTGAGGTATTAAATGGTCGTTGGGTCTGCCTCCTTCCTATTTAAGAAATATTAAGTGGCCGAGGTTTCTTTTTGGGTATTGGATGCACGCACACGCGCACACACATGAATATATATAGTTATACCTCGGAGGAGGTTGGATATATC
This sequence comes from Allium fistulosum, assembly GCA_030737815.1. Taxonomy (NCBI): domain Eukaryota; kingdom Viridiplantae; phylum Streptophyta; class Magnoliopsida; order Asparagales; family Amaryllidaceae; genus Allium; species Allium fistulosum. The sequence goes on along the minus strand of CM060903.1, from coordinate 1,361,264,569 downwards.
GTACGTGCATATCGAATTAAGCGAATGAGCCATAAATAGTAGACATAGCACTAAAATAGAAATCAATCGACATAAACTAGTGTTATGGATAAAGTATGTAAGTTTTCATTCACTAGAATGTTGTTCTTACCCCCTCCTTATAACAACCAATGGGATAGATTTAACGGGGCAGAGTACTGGTGCAAGATGGGAATGGTGGATGGAGAAATCTTTTCATTCATGCTCGGCATTGGCAAGGCAACGAGATATCCAAGGAATAATATTGATTCCAAGGTAGTAATCTTAATCAATATATATGTTTTACTGGATTTTACTATTCTTCTGTGAGTTCGTTCTCTGATATTCTTATGCTTATTGCAGGTTACCAAAACCAACGATCCATACCCTAATGGACTTGGGCTTTGATTTAGTCGAAATTTGTGTCCACTAAGATGTGGGTTGTTACATGCACTCTAGTGCATTTTGAATCTACAGTCAATGAAATTCTAGGGAATGTGATTATACTGGGGCCCATTACTGAAGGAATAGGTAAAAAACTCCAAAAAGCTCCGAAGAAAAGGACAAGTACAGAAGGTGTTAGAACCTCTCGGCAACGACTTGATTTATAAGGTAAAAGTGCTAAGAGCATTATGGATCTAAAATAGAAGATCAAGTGGGGTGAGGTGGCACGATACACCATCATAAAATCAGATCAATACCAATCTCATTTGATCGATACCTAGATAATTTTATTAGCTAAGGGACTTCGCCTCCCTTCTTGAATTCTCGGATCTGATGTTAGAGTTAGTATATTGAGATCTGACGATTTCATTGGATGATTCCTTTATAAATAGCAAGAATATGGCAACTCAAAAGGGACTTTTTGGCACTTCATCTTCCTCGCACACTCTCTATACATGACTTTGGAATAAAGGAAGCTTCAGGGCTTTTAGATAAGTTAATCCAATGTACTTGTGACAAAATCTCTAAGTAATAACATTAAAGTGGTAGTAGGCCCCAGATTTTCCGAACCAGCACAAAAAGTCTCGTGTTTCTTACTTTATTTTACTGTTTATAGCTAGATCTTTTCATTTAGTTTTGTTTTAGAGTGTTGTGCCACTTTTTGGCTCAACATTTTTGGCACTTTCACCGAGAAAGGTGTTTCTCAGGCGTAGATCCAGCAATCTATTGCAGATTATAGTGTCCAGGAGTTTGACCTAGAAGGTTTTCATCCAAAAGTTTAGAGAAATTTCATATTGGAATTAATGGCACCAACAGGGAGATCTGGTAGACCTGGAGCAGTCTCTGGTGGAGATAAAGGAGCTTCCTACCATAGTGAGGTGACTTACCAGTCGGTAGCAGCGTTGCCAACACTATCCGCCCCTCAAGAAATGGTCACAAGAGTGGAATTCGATAAGATGATGATGGAGTTGAATCAGAAGTTGGCGTATAGTCAGAAAACTCTCCATAATAAGATGGATGCTAGCATAGCCTTGCCGACCCAGCAATCTCAAAGGATCGGGAGTAGCAGGAGAGAGGCAACACCTGCTAGATCTGAAGAGGAGAACTCATCTGCTTCTAGTCAAAATAGAAGGGATGGAAAGCAAAAGAAGAAGGAACAATCTGCTCAAGCACCAGGGAGGAACATTAAAGGGACTAGAAGGGCCCCTTCAAATCGGTACCGATCAGAATCAGATCAATACAGACCAAAGTTTGATACCCTTAGTGAGGTATGGAGCTGAGGCCCCTAAATTGTCTATTTCTAAGGACGATTTGCGGCATGCTAGCGACGAGAATGGACAGGATGCCGAAGCTCGTGATATTGGTGTTCAGACAGCCACTAAATAGTTAACTAGATGTCAAAGAAGAACGAAGGAGTGGTTCTCCTAAAGACTGAAGAACCTAGACATAAATGAGCAAACTGAGACTGTTTATGGAGTCAAACACTCGGTGCAGCTCCTGATAGTCATCCTTTGGAGTATCAGGCTAGTGAGGAGCATATAACAGACAAAATTAAGTGGCTGTTAGAAGAAAATAAATGAAGGAAAAATGAAGATTGGGGTTTTCTGCCTAGTAGAACTCCATTCATAGAGAACATCGTAAGGGAAGACTATCTCAGAAAGTTTAGATGCCTTCAATGTCATCATAAAACGAGACTACCGACCCCAGACAACATTTGTTTAAGTACGAGTGGAACATGGATAGTGCCAGATCAATGGATGTAGTTTGATGCAGGTGTTTTCCTATTTTTTTACATGGGGTCACATTGATGTGATTTACTAGGCTCACGTCGAAATCCCTATCGACATTTGATGAGTTAGCAAAGAAGTTTTTGGAGCAGTTCAAGCTCCATACCGCCCTGCCTAAGGACATGATGTCCTTGTCGAGCCTTTCTTAGGGATCTATAGAGCCGCTGAAAGGTTTTCTGAATAGATTTAATGTTGTATTTACCGAGATAAATAGTTGCAACAATCCTCCCTTCATAATACCCTAAAATCAGCATCAAATGACAACGTCTGACTTTTGAATACCATAAAAGACAAATTGTTGGGATAGAAAATCAATAAAAAATTATATTGAGGCATATCGATAGAATCTAACACCATAATGACAATATATAATATAATGAATATTCATGAATAGAACAAGATAACAATATATATATATATAAGAGACCGCACTAGCGAAAATAACTGATAAATGAATATCAATACAGAAGGTCAGAATACATCAAACTCCATATAGACAGAGTCCTGAATATGATATCTGATACATCAAGTCTCATATATAAATGCACATATGTCATGTACTTATACAATATCAAGTGTATATATATAAAGTATCAATATTGCCTCCATAAAATGCTCCAACTATCCTGAAAGCGTATCCCCAGAAGCACTTGACTCCCAAGCTACTCAATCGAGTACCCAAGAGTTGTCATGACATAAACAGACAAAGACAAAACGCGAGATAGATATAAAGCCTAGTGTGATGGAAACTATCTCAAAATAATGTATGGAAAAACTATATACAAATATATAGGAACTACTAAGGTACAGCCAGTCCTTTCCACAATCGTGGGTCAGGGGTGATCTGGACTGTCCATAAACAAGTAAAGTAAACCTATTCAAAAGATAGGAAAACATACCATAACTAGCTATTCTCTTGTATTCAACGAGTCAACACAACTAATATAATGTGACTGATACATAACATTATACAATGATAAGGTAATCCAATATACAAATGCATAATCAATATAAATATCACAATATAAGCCTATCCAAGAATACACAACAATATTATCAACCAACTAATATAGCATGCACAATCAGAACAATACACGATAAACAATATGTGTGAATCAATACTAATTATTGCTGATGAGTGAAGTCTGAAGTGGACATTAACCGTGACTCAATGATCCTTATGTAGGATCCAAAATAATTAGAGTCTGTACCTACTTGTACCATAGACCCCGAGCCGCATCCAACGTTATCGAACTTGTGTAGATCTCACCGTATCCATATCAAGCATAAGTGATATATGACATACTCTAGATATCTACACCTATATAGATCTCATTGCAACCTAATGATTCCAGTTGATGGTCCAAAATAAATAGAGTCAGTACCTAATCGTACCATAGACCCCGAGCCACATCCTGATTAATCGAACTTGTGTAGATCTCACCATACCCTATATCGAACATAAATGATATATGACCACTACAAGAAAAATTAATATTAACAGCAACACCTAACAGCGTTGTAAGTGAGCATGCTGTTATTGTCTTATTAAATAATAAAAAACTTAATAAAACGCTGTAAAGTTAGCTAAAAACTTTGGCGGCTCAGCAAAACTTAAGCGCGAAATTAATTCTAAATTGATGGCCACAAAATACTTTTCCATCTCTCTCATGTCCACAGTTCTCTCTTGTCGACCACATTTCTCCAGTTCTTCACTGGTTTTTCAATCTAGAAGAAAAAATAAAAAAAAATTCTCTTCACAAAATACCGCTTTCAATACCTCATCAAAGCTGAAGCAGTAATTTCTTCTTGGTGCAGTCTTCACCGTAAGTACCAAACCCTAGAAGACTTAAATATGTACTTTAGGTTTTTTTTTCTCAAATTAAAGTGAATATTTCTTGTAATCCAATATTAAAATCTAAGTCATTATTCTGACTAAATTTTTTTCTTCGTGAACTTGTGATTTAGAGAATATTTACTTCTATTTTGCTAAAATGGTAGTTATATGCATTAGTTGAAATGGTTTTTTCAGATATGGGCACCATTCATTAATTTAATTGCATTATTATCTTTCTATTTCCAGATAATGGAATAACTAGATATGCTTTTGAAGTGTGATCTGGTGCAGAGATAACCTTTTGTATTTAATTTTTATACATAAAATCAATGTTGTTATTCAGGTTTGTGCTATCCTGAAGTAAAATGTTTTGTTTGGAACAAGATTTCTATGTAAAGTTGCATAACTAAATTTTATTGAAATTCTTTTCAATGCAATGTGACTAATGCAAAAAAGAAAAGGGGGAAAACACAAATTTCTTTCACTTCCAAGCCATTATTCACTTATGATGTTTGGTAGGGTTAGTTGAATTTAATGTTTGTAGAGAATCATATTGTGCAGTATATAATGCTATTTTACGTTAATACAATCTTAATAATAGATTTGATTAAAAACCGTTAGCTTAAAATTTCATTGTTTGTATACAATAAAAGATATGTTTACATTGTTAAGCTTAGATAAAATATAAATAAGTCTAATTATAATAATGACAATGAATGTTATTCATAGGATGCTCAGTAAATTCTTTTACCTGGCACGATAAAGATGCAAGTTTAGCAATGTACACAGGAAAACAGTTCACGTCCTCTGGACCTATTCATTGAACATAAAATTTAGCCAAGTAACTAGTTCCCTAACAAATCACTCTCAACCATTAAGTAAATATCAAACATAGTTATTACAATCTTTTTATGAATAAGTTGTAGCTTCTTTTATTTGAAAATGTTATAAAGTTAAACGTTGTCCAAAGCATTAGCTACTAAAATATTATGTCTTTAAATATTAATACCTTTCTTGCCCATTTATATGCACATGCTACTTTGTTGTAACTTTTCCTTCCCAATCCCACCTTAATTTTTTATTGCCTCCCCTAACATAGCACCATTATTCCATATACATCATGCTTCGATAGAACACAATTATTCCATATGGATTATGATTTGATGGTACATTTGTCCATAAGTTTTTACTGATGTTTCCAAAAATCACTAATGTCATCTTTATCAATTTTGCAAACTAAAGAGTATGGTATGTTTATGCATTGTGCCAATAAATACTGGCTAACAATATCATACAAATGAATGCATCATATAGATTATGCCAAGTTTTTTCACATAATGCTTGAAGTTAAAAAGATACAGATTCTTGGCTGAGGGGAAAAACACTACAAGCCTTCATTTCAAAATGTGTAATGAATATTCAAGACAGTTTAGGGAATCATTCTGTACAAGTTAGTGATGATAATTTTTTGTTTGGCTTTGTACTGTCTCTCATCCACTTCACTTAATTTTGGTTTGAAGCATACATCATTATTTTTCTAATTGGAAATATTATTCATTTCTAAAGATTTTGTTGCTAAGGCTTATGCAATATACATAATGCATTTAAAATAACACACTTTATGCTTGCTGAAGGAGTGTTGCCACATGGAACAATTTAGTGCATTGTAGTATAACATTGGTATTATAGAACTTCCATCTATACAGGTGTTGGAATGTGTTGAAAAATATTTTGCGATGATGCACCGATGAAGAAAATAAGTTAACAATGACTATTGTTTTTTTTGGGTACATGGAAGAGCAGCAAGTGTTGGAGCATTTGTGAAGAGAGGAGAAAAAAAAGGATATGTAAAAATATCACTTAGAGGGTTTACAACAGATGAGAAGATTACAATTCAGAGGAAAATTGATGTTCATAACAAATCTGATTGGACACTCAATGGTAATTTTGTAATGTTTATATTTTGGAGTTTAGAATACTTTTATGTTATGACTGTAAATTTGTTAACACCGGTTACTTTTCCTAAGTTGTTGGAGCCTGACTTGAAAGGGTATAAAGATATTTTAAGACTGGAGAAAAATAAAAATGGTTCATTTGGGATAATGACCTTATTTGATGTGAAGGATGCTATTTTTTAATTTCAGTTGCCATTCCTAATTGAAATAATATCTAGGATTCTAGCTGTAATATTCTAATGCTCAGGATTTCTTAAGTGGTAGGTTTATCTTAATTTTTGCATAGACCAGCGATCTAATTCTAAGTTCTACTATTATATGTTTGACATAGTTAACTTCATTTTATTGTATAAAGCTACATTTAAATTAGCCATCAAGAGACTATCAGATGTGTATTAATCATGTTTGGTAGTAATTCCGTTTGTCAGTATATAATTGATTGCATAGATCGCATGGAGCATCATCAAGTTCAATTTTGATTGTAATTTGGCAAATCGATAATAATTATATAAATACGGCTTCTGTTTACTTTCATTTATTGATCTCCTCATTTTTTCACTGATTGGTGAGGTATAGCTGGTTTGAATTGTCATGAGGATATACAGTAAAAAATTTCTATTATGGCTCCAATACTACCAAACGTGTTCTATGATAAAATATTATTTCTTGAATAATCTACTAGAGCTAGATGGCATGAGTTGTTATTTTTTTGCAGCAACTATTCAAAAGGTACATCTGCATAAACTATTCAAAAGGTGTGGCTTTGATACTTTACCTCCCAATATGGCCATTACTATACTGCATTATGGTCGGCTGTCGCCTACTATCATTCCCATTTGCATGTTGTATATCTCTTGAAAACCAAAAACCTACATAATATAATTGACTTAATGCTAGTACAGAATCTTTTATTAAAGAAACAAATACTAACGCTGACGCTATTTTACCTTCTTCTACGATTTCTCTCTAATCAAGAGTAATAAGATAGTGGAAGAATCCAAGTCCTGAAACTATTGGCTTTCCCACATACATAATTTCGTTCACATCACCATTGAAAAAACAAAATCTACAAAAAGGATTATTGGTAGATGGAAGTCAATTCTCTCAAAAGTGGAAGAAATCCCAAAATGCGTTTCAGATCTTTCATCTCATCCCTTATTCATGAAGAACTCGCTATGTCTAGAGCAAATGCAATCTATCTCCACTTGCCTTGATGAAACAATCCTCTTAGCTAAGAAATGCTTACTTGAAAATGTTTCAATTGGGAAGCTTCAAATGCAAAGAAATCTTGATTCATTAATAGAAAAGTTGGATCTATGCATCAAAGACTTTAAGTTTCTAATCAAATCTGGAGTTCTTTGTGAATCAAATCCAAATGCTATTGTTTCCTCTCTTGCTAGATTTCAAATTGGAGACATAGATACAAAGCATAAAGCAGTCGATAATCTTCAAGAAGCTCTGCAGAAAAGGGATAAAAATGTAACAATTGCTTCTCTATCTCGTAGTAATATAAATGCCCTTGTTCAGTTATTAACCGCTTCTTCAGTTAAGATCAGAGAGAAGGCTGTCGGTGTAATAAATATTATAGCAGAATCAAAAAATTGTGAAAGTTTGCTAGCTGCAGAAGGTGTTGTATCTAATTTGATAAGACTGATTTAATCTAGAAGCATTGTAGCCATAGAAAATCGGTACTAACACTGTGAACACTTTCTACCTCGGATGAAAATGCAAAATTAATTGCAGGGCATGGTAGAATTTTACCTCTGATTGAATTATCACAAAATGGAGATTCAATTTCTCAATTTGCAGCTGTTGGAACACTAACAAATCTTGCAACTGTGCCTGAACTTGAAAAGAATTTAGCAGATGAAGGTATTATTTGCATCATGGTAAATATTTTAGAATATTGAAATATGGTTGGACTCAAAGAATATGCATCTAAATGCTTGCAAAATCTACCACTTGGAAATGATGATATTAAGAAAGCTATTGTTTCAGAAGGTGCAATCAATAGCATTTTGAAGTACATAGACAATGCATCGCCTCATGAATGTGCTTTCGGAGTATTAAGAAATTTAATGTGTGTTATATCGACAGATAGTATAGTTTCTTTAGAGATTATACCATGGATAGTTCATGTGCTAAAAGAAGGCTCTGTAGGAGCTAAACAACCAGCTGCTTCTACTATTTGTAAGATTTCAGATTCAACGAAAATGAAAAGATTAGTCGGTGAATATGGTTGCTTGCCTTTGCTTATGAATTTTCTTGAAAGTAATATGAATGTGGCAAGAGAGGTTGCTACATAAGCAATTTCTAGTCTATGAGAAACAGAAAGGAGATCAGGAAAGATGAGAGATGCGTGTCGAATTTGGTTTAATTGCTTGATCCGAATCCTCAGAACACCACTAAAAAGTATGCGGTTTGTTGTACTTTGTATTTGGGATCAAGCAAGAAGTGTAGGAAGATAATGATATCTTATATGGCCATCGGGTATTTGAAAAAGTTATCAAAAACAGATGTGCCTGGTAGAACTAAGTTGTTGGAGAGTTTAGAGAAAGGGAATTTGAGGAGCTTGTTTGGTAGAAAATAGATTATAGATACAAGGTAAATTCTTCATGTGTCAGAAATGTATTGCTTTTATTTCACTGCATTGGTGAAACATAAGATGTGAAATGTAAATTGATCTTGTAAGAAACTCACATCATTTTTCTTTTCTTTTGCAGCTTTAAATGTCAGATGATAACATATTGGGAGGTAAAGTAAAAGGTTCTAGCTTTTTTTCTCTTCTTTTGCAGCAAAATGTCACCAAATCAGTTGTACCAGATGAACCTGATGGTAAGAGAAAGGAGGAAATTTGTGCTAACTTCAGATAAAATAAGTGTAAGTTTTATTATTTTTAATGCATATTCTTTTCCTACAACTTAACTAATCCGTCCAAATATTATACTGCATATATTTTTCTCAATACTTAACTAACATGTCTAAACTTAAACTCAGCCATCGTTTAAGTTTTATTATGCGAAGTATAAATAGAGAATATAAGATCAAATGAATAATTATGAGGGGAAAAATTAACAATTTAAGGTAAAAACTATGGAAGAAAGTAACTTTGTGATTGACTTAATATACCTAGCAGTAAGAACTGAAAGCATTCAAGTTTACATCTCTTTCAACTTGACATTGCAGTTCCAAAATTGACATAAAATTGATGATTTTCTTTACTATGCTACAAACAGTGGCCTCGCTGCTTCTTGTTGCAACAGCTTAGTTGTTGCTGCTTGCATAGTGAAGTATTTGGTTTAGGTTGAGCGAAACATTTGGTTAAAGCTTTTGATACCTTACTCTTAATTGGGGATTATAGTAACAACAATGAAGGAAAGAGACTGCAGAAAATACTCAGTTAGAACAGTATGTCCATTAACCTGCTAAGCAAGAATATAGTTAAAACTTAGGATAAACATCATGACAAAATCATGTATATATCAATGCAAACCAAATACTACAAAATGCATGATAGTCCACTGAAGTATAGTTAAAAACTGAGTATTACTCAATTAAAAAACTGGGTGATACTCCACTAAAAACTGAGTAAAAAACTTCACATAGTTTTAAAAAACTAAACAAAATCATATTTTTTTTATAATTTCATTTGAATTCATGAGTAATTTTGGTATAGTTTCTGATTACATTTGATGTCAATTTTATGATTTGTCTTCTTCTCATTTGGATTTTCAGCACCTGACACAATAATCTTCATCCTTTTTATTTTTTGTAATGTGCATGCTGCTATATAATGCATATGCTTTTATTTCAAAAGACTTCACTGCAGCAGTCACTATCTTCTTTGCAATTTTCTTTCTTCTTCAACTTGAGTTTTTTTCAAATAATAGAAGAGTACATTATTGAAGAAAATGTTACTTTATGTAAAGAGAGTAGCATAAGGCAAATAAATATTTGCAATGATGAAAAATATGTTGGTACTTTAGTATTCTTGTTTTTTACTTTAATTTTGCAAGTCGTAGACAAGCCCCTAGAGCTATTTGAGTTTAAAATTCGTAATCCATTAAAATTTCTTTTTATGACTTCTGTCACTTTTTCATATTTGATTGTTGCGACCATTTCTTGCGGGTACTTGGTAGAAAGGTCGGTATAGTTGCAATAATCAAAATACATCATAGAGTTCTAACCATTTGCCGAGGAATAAATAAACCACTGAACTAGTGCAGATAAGAGATGACCTCACTGCAGTAATAAAGGGCATTTCAATCGATTCTACACTGAAAAAGAATGACAAACTGGTTGTTAATATGCAGTAAAATCTTGAGCTATATTATTTTGGTCTATAATGCAAGATTTTGCAATGCTGCTTCAAAATATATACCAGCATAAGAGCTATACTTATGCATCACTTGAGGAAAGGTAAGGATAAGGAAGTCAATACTTTACATCACATGCATGTTTATTGTCACTTCATAATCTCCCTATACAACAGTTTTGAAACTACTTTTCATCGCAGGTAATTAAAGATGGCGATGGCACATTCTTCTTCCGTAGCAAGTAGCAAGCATATGAAACTTTTTAGATGCACGTTTTGTTGTTGGCATTTGGTGCGGACTTACTTTATTGATATTATATTTTTGTTTAACATATACCTTATCTTTGTTTAACAATATTATGATAACTTGGTCTACTGTGTTATTTTTTTATGGATATTATTGAAACTTGATTTATAGATGTTTTTTGTATATTAATATTGTTTTAGCTAGTTTATTTAACAGATTATTATTCATCAGAACATGTTATATATAATGGTTGCTTGATTATACTCAAAATGTAGTTTTGGAATATGCAAATATAGTGGAATGTTAATGCTGTAAAAATCATATAAATAGAAGACAGCATCTATTTTAATGCTGTCAATGAAGAAACAACAGCGTTTAATTCGTGTTGTAATTATCATTAAATAGTGGGTAACAGCGTTTATTAAACGCTGTTGTAAACTGTAGTAAAACATCATCCCAACTGTAAAAACATAACACAACACGCATTAAACGTTGTAATAAAAATATTAACAGCCTAAATAAAACGCTGTCAAAAGAATAATTTCCACAGCGTTTAAAATTAAGCTGTTGTAAGTTCTCTTTATACGATAGCTTGTCGTTATACAGCGTTTGTTCTAACGCTGTTGTGTCATATAACAGCGTTTAATAAACGCTGTGGTATCAAATTTTTACAGCGTTTTCTATTTTGCTGTTAAAACTTTTGCATCTACGACAGCATGTCGTTATACAGCGTTTATAATAACGCTGTCGTATCATATAACAGCGTTTTTGAAACGCTGTCAAAAGCTGTTTCTGGTGTAGTGGACCTACTCTAGATATCTAAAACCTATATGGACCTCGCCGTATCCAATATTAAGCACAAGTGATAAATGATCCACTAGTAGATGATCGTCATCATCTCCCTCTTAGTCATCATGTATTCCTAAGCAAATTCACATAACGCCTCATATAATATGCTATAGTGACCATAAAGTAACACCGATATTGTGTAGATATATATATATATATATATATGTATATATATATATATATATCAAAATATAACGTCACATAATCAAATATGCATATCACAAACGATGACCGATATCTTGTCATTGTCTATCTATGTGGATGATCACTACTGAAAGACCAAGAATATGCTTGGCCACTAATATAAGGATAATACGATGTATGATCACCAATATAAGATTGGTACTATGTATGGTTACTAATATAAGATATATACAATTTATCAAAATATACGTGCCCCAAGGTCAAAGCCCGAAGGTACAGATTTACCCCATTTGATCATACACTCTCATCGGACGTGATCGTGTGACCAATCATCATACTGATCATGTGCCCAATCGTTGTTGATCCTATACGAGTCACTTAACATTCGCATCCAGATCCTGAGCTCCGCCTTGCATTCCAATTCGCTAAGTAGCCCATACTCTTCCCTGAAGTTGCTCGAAGCTCCGCATGAACCCGCATCCTAAATGAGGGAAGAAACCCTGATAGAATGGTACCAGACATGGGCTTTACTGCCTAGGTCAGTGCAACATTGGTCCACCGATGGTTTGCCACCAGTCGACAGATGGCAGCCTATCACAGGCAGTAAAGCCTAGGGAAGGTTCCACCGATTGCCATGGCACCCAATTCGTGCGCCGTTTCCTCCATTGCTTCGCCCGATGAGCTGCTAGCTTTTGAAGGTTTCATCCACCCTCATCGAATCTCCTCCGGAGTTCATTGGTTGATGTTTTGGAAGTGGTTTGTAACATACCCAATTTGGAGGCCTAAAACAAACTGCTATGGATGCTGCAGTCATCCATAATTATTAATTCTCGGTGACCAAATGCGGTAATGTTAGATACATTGATATACCAGAAACACATGAATATGAAAAAAAATTAAACTCAATTTAAAACAAAATTCTCATTTTATTTTAGATTTATTGCATAATCCCATACATAAGCCACGTTTTGATAAATTGCAATTTATTACAAATACGCCAAGAGCGACATATGAAGATTCCCCTTTGGTTGATCAAAATCTACATATATGCACCAAATTACTTTGCCAATGCATACAATAACACAACAAAATGAAACAGAAAGAACTCCTAATAGCTAGCTTGCCTCCTGCATGTCTCCAAAAGCTTATTCGTCTAAAGGAGAATCTGAAAACCTTAACTCTCAAACTACTCAAAATCAATTGAGCACCCAAGATTTTAAGGGGAAAACATAAACTTCGAGTCAGACAAAAAGTCTGGTGTGAATAATAACAACCATCTCGAACCATATAGATATCTAGTGAGACCACACCGCTTAGCAGAACAGGTTTTCCTCGCTATTATCTTTACCCATTTATAATAACCATATATTGTGCACCTGCATCCAAAATGATTAAGACATAAAATTATAAAATGTACCATGATGATATGCAAACATGCAATATGCTTCGGATTTCTCATCCTCATTTACCTGACTATCTGTCTCAAGTTATAGTTTCTAGGGTCACTATTAACCTATTAGTTTTCATGGGCAGACTAATAACATGTTTAATTCTTTATGGATTTCCTATCCACTTTCATAGTTTTCATGGGGTCACTATGAACCTATTGGTTTCTATCAGTTTTATCATCCAATCATAGTTTTCATGGGATCACTGTGAACCAATTGGTTTCTACCAATACTACAATCCAATCATAGTTTTCATGGGATCACTATGAACCTATTGGTTTCCACCAATAACATCTCTCATGTCATAGTTTTCAAGGGCTGTCTATGAACTTATTGATCTCTCTCAATAATATATTCCGGAAATAGTTTTCATGGGATCACTAAGAAACTATTGCCCCTGCTAGTAAAAATTTCCATAACATAGTTTTTATGGGCTTACTAAGAACTTATCTACCAATAATCCTTTGATCAGTCTTGGGCATCCTAAATTCTAGTCTGTCTGACCTCCTGGATGCAATTCTATTCACATAGGAGTTAAATTCAATATATACACATTCATTACTGGGCCAACCTAGCCTGTTTAAATTCCTTGTAATCATTTTTCTAATGAAATATTGTTAATACCCTTAACCCACTATCTTTACCAAGGAAGGCTTCCTCAAAAATTCCATAGTTAAATGCCATTTCAAAACTCTTTCATATTGCCATGTATTTACTTTAAAAATGAGATTGGGTTCTCCAATTTGAAAACTAAGGCTTTCGACTATATTCTTTGTCATTACTTAAATCCTTAGATGTACTCTTTTGAAACCATCCAACATATCTTTCGAATAGTTTAAACTATTCCTTTTGAAACACTGAAAAATATACGTTTCGAAACACTGAAAAATATACCTTTCGAAATAGTTAAAAATATACCTTTCGAAAGAAACCATTGGGTTTAACATTGAGTATAACTATAGGGTCAAAGAGAACATAAGCGAAAGTAACCCTTCTGAAAGCATTGATCTTAAATAAACGAATTGGGGAAGAGAATAGCTTCGAAACCAACCTTTCAAAACCATTGCCTTTGAAACTCCTATTAAAAGTGGCTGAAACAACCCTTTCGAAAGCATTGAGGAAGCGACTTTAAAATTTAAAAGGACAAAAGCTTCCCTTTCGAATACTATAAAGAAAAGCGACCTCTAACTGATTCGAAAGGTATGAATGCAGCAACTATGTATCGATTAGGTTCAAAAGCGGCAACTATTTTGAAAGCTTCTTTTATAAACAAAGGCAAGTTGATTGACTTGAAGGCTAATAAAAGTGGCTTCAACCCCTTTGAAAGCATATTTTAGAAACAAAGGCAAGTAATGAATTTGAAATCTTATAAGAATGGCTTCAACCCCTTCGAACGCATGCCTTTGGCACAGTCCTTTCCGCCTTTCTCCAATACACTACGTATTAATTGCTTGATACCATGTGCACTGGTTTCGAATGGGTGTGAAAGGTCTACTGGGCATGGTAACGGAAGCAAGCAATGGAAGTGGCGAAGTTGTAATTCAAAACAAAACTAAATTTTTTCCTTTCAAAGTAATACCTTTTTACCTACCTTGCCTAATTTGTCAAAATATGATTAGTTGCCAATTCTTTATCAAAATTATTTTCTAAAAAGGCTGCCGAATTCAACAATTAAAAATGTTTTAGCAATTAAGCCCTTCTCCTTAACAAAACAATTAAAACATTTATGTCCTCTTAACTTAAATAATTTATAATCCATAGTAAAACACTTAGGAAAAATCCCCAAAAATACAATTATTCACTTTAACTTGTTTTCTAATATATATAAATTTCTGACCCGAAAACATTACTTAATTGCCTTAAATAATTTAAACCTAAAATTAACTATTTCTTTTCATTAAAAATTCATAATAAATTATCCATAGCTTGGAATATTATGAAAATTTAAACCCATCTCCAAAATAATGTTTTACATAATATATTCAAACACCATGGCATTTGGAAATCAATTTGCATGATTTTAACCTTAAAATCAAATTATATTATCCCACAAAAATCCTTGTTTAAATTATAACATGACATATAAATCAAGCATATCAGCATTCATCCAATCATACGGTTTTAAACCTTAAACCCGAATTAAAATATTCAAGATGACTTATATGAAATGGTTTAGATCATTATTCACCTTGTTTGGGTAGGGAACTTGAGATTTTTTCTTCACTTTAATATTCCCAGCTTGAATCTTAGCCTCTAATTGCTTTTTGAGCTCCTCTTGCTGGCATTGTTTTCCTTTTGTTTATGTTTTTTTGTTTTTGTAAGAATGTAAACATAATGAAAAGGTTGTAGGGGGTTTTAGGGGTAATGTGGTTCGACTATTCCCATATAACCCTTGCCATATTCTATTAAGTATTTAACTTATAAACCATTTATATAAATCCATTTAGTTAAGGCACGACCCTAATTAGTTTTCAAATCTCAATTCCATTATCACTATAGTCTCTACATTATTCTATTTAATTTATCTAATTAGATCTCCTGAATAATCCTATTTGAAATTAGGGGTATACAAGCTCCCCTCCTTAAAGAATTTTGTTCTCGATATTCAGCAAGGACTAAATACTAAACATAGCAATCATCCATAACATCTCCTAACTACCATACTAGCCTATCAGACTAGCGGACAGTCTATATATAGAATAGATATAAACCATACCCTTATAATAGATCGGGATAAGTATCTCTAATCCTGCCTTCAGTCTCCTAAGTACATTCCTTCTCATTGTCGCTCCATTGAACTTTCACCAACTTGACTGTCTTGTTTCTTAACCTCTTCTCATCTCTCGCTACAATCTGAACTGGTTGCCTAACAAAGGTTAGATTCGGTTCTGTTATTAAGTCTTCCAATGCAGTTGGAGGAATACTGGTCTATGGGTCATGCACATACTTACGAAGATGAGACACATGAAACACATTATGGACACCAGCAAACTGCTCGGCAACTCTATTCTATATGCGAGCTTTCTAATTCCATCTATAACCGAGAACGGTCCAACATATCTTGGTGCCAGTTTGCTTGATTTTTCGAATCGCACCACACCCTTCGTTGGTGATACCTTAAAGAGTGCCCTATCTCCAACGGAGAACTTTAGATCCATACGCCTCATATCTGTGTAACTCTTTTATCTAGATTGTGCTTCCTTTATCCTACCTCGGATCAACTCAATCTTCTTTGTTGCCTCTCTTACCAAATCTGGACCTAAGACTAATCTATCTCCAGTTTCCAACGAACATGCTGGTGACATGCGTGGCCTTCTATACAAAGCGTCGAAAGGCGCCATTTCTATACTAGTCTGATAACTGTTATTATAGGAAAACTCAACTAAGTGTAGGTGATCTTCCCATGATCCACCAAAATCTAGCACACAAGCTCTCAACAAATCCTCAAGTACCTTGTTTACTCTCTATGTTTGCCTATCTGTCTAGTGGTGATAAGCGGTACTAATCTTGAGCTTGGTACCTAACCCACCCTGTAGACTCTTCCAGAACTCGCTAGTAAACAAAGTATCTCTATCACTTACTATACTACTAGGAATCCCATGTAGTCTAACTATGTTCTAAATAAACAACTTAGCTAAAAAAGATGCCGTCCTGGTTGACTTAACTGGAATAAAATGGGCACTCTTAATCTTCTCGGCTAATAGTAGATCATCTTTCTGCTTAGAAGCAATCCTTTTGATCAGAACTGGTCGAACTTCCAAGCATGATAACATGGAAGTGCTCTGACTAGAACTAGCAGTCGATCTTAATTGTACACTACAAGTAGTCAAAGCCTCTGGGTCCTTCCATTCTATTAACATAGCTAACAACACATTCTGATGTTTTCTACTAAGAGCATCTGCTACTTTATTTCCTTTTCTAGGTGTATACTCTATACCAAAATCATATGCTGCTAAAAACTCCAGCCACCTCTGCTGCCTCATATTGAACTCCTTCTGAGAGAATAAATACCTTAAGGACTTATGATCTGTGTATAACTCAAATCTCTCCCTAAGAGATAATGTCTCCATACATTCAGTGCGAAGATCAACATTGCTAACTCTAGATCATGAGTAGGATATCTCACGTCATGCGGTCTAAGCTGTCATGAAGCGTAGGCAATAACTTTACCTTTCTACATCAACACATGCCCTAATCCAGTTCCACATGCATCAGTATGCACAACTATTCTTTGGTTCCCGTCTGGAACTACTAACATAGGTGCATTGGTCAACAAGTGCTTTAACTTAAGGATTGCTTCCTCACATTTATCAGACCAAATAAACTTTACATCCTTCCTGGTTAGCTTAGTCAAAGGCGATGCAATCTGCCAGAAATCCTTAATAAACCTCTGGTAGTAACTAGCAAGTCCAAGAAAACTTCTGATCTCAGTCACCGTCTCTAGTCTCTTCCAGTTGTTAACAACCTCGATCTTATCAGGATCAAGTGACAAACCCTTCTCTGAAACCATGTGACCAAGGAACTTAACTTCTTTCTTTCAGAAATGACACTTTTGAAAACTTCGCTTTCTGTTGATGCTGCCTCAGCGTCTCAAGCACTACTCTAAGATGGACTTCATGCTCTCTTTCATCCTTAGAGTATGTTAAAATGTCATCCATGAATACCAATACGAACCTATCCAAGTGCTCTCGGAAAACTTAGTTCATTAAATCTACGAAGAAAGCTAGCGCATTCGTTAACCCGAATGGCATTACTAACCACTTGTATGAACCATACCTAGTCCGAAATGCCGTCAATGGAATACTGTTCTCTCCACTCTTAGCTGATGGAAACCTATCGCCAAATCCAATTGGGAAATACTTTGGCAACACTCAACTGATCATATAAATCATCGATTCTAGGCAAATGATACCTATTCTTGATCATCTTCTCGTTTAACTTACGATAGTCGATACTCATCCTTAGCGAGCAATCCGATTTCTTCACGAATACCGCGACCGCTCTCATAGGCGAACTGCTTAGTCTAATAAAATTCTTTCCTTCTAAATCCACTAGTTGCACGTTCAATTCCTTCATCTCGGTAGGTGTCATCCTGCTAGGTGGTCTACTTACAGGTTCTGCTCCTAACATAAGATCTATCTTAAACTCAATGGCTTGCTTCGGTGTTTGTCATGTGACTGGCTCAAAAACATTTGCAAACTCTCTTTCTACCAAAACTCAATTCAACTCTTCTTCTACTTCTATTGCATTCAGCAAAGCCCAAGCACTTGAGTCTATCTTCTCCATCGAGTATATAATTCGGTCATGACTATTGGGGTGTCTTAGGGATATTTCCCTATCTTAGCAAAATATCCTAGCATCATATTTATTTAACCAATCCATACCCAAAATGATCCCAAAGCCTACAAAATCAAAAACATACAAACTGCTTGCAAACATATGACCTGATAATTCAAGTTCTATCAAGTCACATCTCATCCCCAGAGTTGCATACCCTCCTATCGGATTTGCAGCCCTTAAGGAAGTAACAAGGTATGAGGGTTCTAAACATAACTTATCTACCAAACACTGAGATATAAATGAATGTGATGCATTGGTATCAAATAGTACCCTAACTGGTATACTATGAATCAAATGCGTACCTTCCATCATAGTCTTTCCCTTCTTAGCAGCAGCTGGTCTTTAAGATGATGGTTCCAAAGCAAAACCTTTTCCTTGTCTACTCGACTGGTTCCAGACACTGATTCTTGTAATGTCCAATCTGGTCACAGTTGAAGCACTTCTCTCCTTTCTTATCTGCAACCTTTTTCCCTTTTCCAGTTCGACATTCATGAGCATAATGTCCTTTCTTGTCGCACTTGTAGCAAACTACATTGTCCTTCCCTTTCTTGGCAGGTCCTCTATTTTGAGCTCCTTTCTTCCTAAAGAATTTCCTCTTCATACCCTGAGAATCTTGGGTTTCAACCTGCTTCTCTTTCCCAAAAGTAGAAAGCATCTCTTCATTCCTGATTGCCATTTCCATAAAAAATGTACTTGGATCACGGAGGTATGGCATAGTCACCATGACAATCTCGGGTCTTAACCCTCGAAAAAACTTCTCGTTCTTTTTAATGACAGTGTCAATGGTAGTATATATGTATCTAGACAACTCATCAAACTTTGTAGCATACTCAATCACCGACATCTCACCTTGCACTAAGTCCATGAACTTTACTAGCAATACTGATTTGGCAACTTCATACAAGAACCTCAATTCGAATCTCTTTCGAAACTCTGCCCAAGTCAACTCTTCCTCGAGAACTCCTACGGTAATACCATTCCACCAATAAAGTGCTGCTCCCTAGGACTATCTAGAAGTAAGTCTCCTCTTCTGCTCATTATCTAATCCCAAGTAAGTGAAAATTCTTCCATAGTGCGATAACCAGTTTTCTACTTCAACGGCATCCTCTATTTCCAAAAACGGCTTCCCACCAAGACTGGTATAAACCCTGCTCAACTTGGCATAGTTATTGCCAACTAGGGCTATAGGATTAGCTCCTCCAACATTCACTGCATTACCCCAAGCTACTTCTACTATTGCTCCAGCTTGCATCAGATTGACGAAGAACTGATACATAACCCCCATATCTACTGGCGGGGTTCCAGCACCTACATTGGCATTTGTGTTTGGACTAGCATTCGCCTATCGACCCGGATTCCTTCTAGTATGCATTTCCAGTAGTTGTGATGCTTCCTCCACCTAGATTTCCTCTTCCGTTTCCTACCTGCATATCTTCCTTTCTTGTATATCTTCATACGAGCCTTAGTAAGATATAGAAGAACGGTCTAAGAGATAGGGGAGTACGTACTTATATATATGTATATATAACAAATGCAAGTACATTACTATAGCATTAGTCCTAAACCGTGGTCTTACTTTCTGAAACACCCCACAGACACATTAAAAGGCGTGGTGCGTTGTAGGTATAAATAAAACTAACAGAGACTAAGATCCACAAGACGAAAAAAGGTAAAAACAGCGGAAACCAAATAAGTATTAAGTAAAACAAAGCCACAAGATTAATTCATAAATAAGTAAAAAGCCAAATACAACATTAAAACCCATAGCATCTTATGAAATAAAACTTCATAGTCTCAAAATCAGAGTATGTAATATCCCTCATAAATAAACCAGTGCATACAAGAACAACAACTGAAAATAAAAGAAGTACATTGAAGAAATCTCCTTCAAGAAGAACTCCAAGCCGCACCAATCTACTAGCTTCTTCCATGATTGCCTAAGGGGGAAAAAGGTGGAAATAGAGGAGAGGGTCAGACTAAAAGTTTGGTGAATGATAGTAATTACTAGAGTCTTTAAGCAAGATAAAAGTAATAGACTCTACAACAGTTCTAGCATAAATAAAGATAACAAAGGAAATAGGAAAGATATAAACTGGACATAAATACGATTAAATATTGGTCAAGATAGGTTAACTTTGATTGCTCACATTTGTTCTGATTTAATTAGGCTGAATTCCTAATCCTGTAGTTAGGATGTGACCCTATTTCTACTCTTTTTGATCAGCCTGCTACTCCATAGACCTTTCTATGGACCAGTTGCTATATAACTCCCTGCACATCAGCCAATGGTATCTACGAAAGATGGTCAGAGCAACTACTGTGGATCTGGATGACATATATAGCTCCCTACACAGAAGGCAATGGTGCCTACTAAGACACCATACTAAGCGCTTGGAACTCATAGCTATTACTGAGCACCCAAATGGAAGTCGCATGCGTAACTGGCACCATGCCCATGCTACCTTTTGCTCCACCTATTGGGTCTTCTTATTACCTCCAATGTATAGCATATCGTGCCCCTCACCTCACTTCAGGCTAATGTGAGATCATCGTGTGTCCATAGAAAAATAGGGGAAATGCTGTTGGTGTAGTGTAAATGAACCTAACTAATGCATTTTATGATCAACCACTACTCAATCATCAACTACTCACCCATTGTCCTTAAGTTTTCTAATGCATTTTATGATACTTATGCAATTAGTGTAGTGTAAATGACCCTAACTAATGCAAAATATTAGGCAGTCCACTGATTCAGTTGACCTCCTTTTATGCAATCATGTATGTGCCATGTATCCACCTTTACCAGTGGAACCTCCTTATTCCTTAGCCGCTTGATATCTCTTCCAACAATCTTCGTGGAGATACGTCGAATAGAAGCTTCTCTTTCCACCTCCACCTCCTCTAATTGACTAGGCTCTACTACCTCCGTCGAGTCATGTAAGCACTTTCGCAAGTGCGAAACATGGAAAACGTCGTGCACTCCTACGAGCCTATCTGGTAGCTTTATTCGGTCAGCCATCTTCCCAACTCTCTCTGTGATAGGAAATGGTCCAAAAATCATGGGGCTAACTTTCCATTTGATCCGAATCTTACCACTTTCCTAAGCGGGGATACTTTAATAAAAACTAAGCCTCCATCCTCAAACTCCAAGTCTCTCCTTCGCCTATCCGCATACGACTTCTGTCTATCTTGAGCCGTCTTCATCCTTCATCGAATCAAATCCACCCTCTCAGAGGTCTCCCTAACCATAACGGGTCCAAGTAATAACTACTCCGTAGACTCTACCTAACATGATGGGGACTTGCAAGGTCTCCCATATAAAGCCTCGAATGGTGCCATTCCTATATTTGCTTGGTAACCATTATTGTACGCAAACTCAACCAACGGAAGATTCTCCTCCCAAGTTCCTCCAAAGTCCAAAATGCACATCCACAGCAAATCCTCAAGTACTCTATTTACCCTCTCCGTTTGGCCATCCGTCTGGGGGTGATAGGTCGTACTCAACCTAAGTTGTGTCCCTAGCGCCTCTTGTAAGCTTCTCCAAAACTCACTAGTGAAAATGGGATCTTTATCACTAACAATACCAGAAGGAACTCTGTGTAGATGGACTATCTCTCAAATATACAAGGATGCCCAATATGAAGCCGTACGCTTACTCTTAACTGGTATGAAGTGATCACTCTTGGTTAATCTATCAACAGTTACCCAAATGCTAGTGTTCCCTTTCCTAGAATGGGGTAAACCATCAATGAATCCATAGAAACACTGTCCCACTTCCACTCTGATACATTTAAGGGCTGAAGTAATCCACCGGGCTTTTGCTGCTTTGCTTTTACCATTTGGCATATGAGACACTTAGCTACGAATTATGCCACGTCCTTTTTCATAGCACCCCAATAGAACATCCTTTTCATATCCTGATACATTTTGTCACCACCCGGATGAATAGTCATACGGGAATGGTGCGCCTCCTCCAAAACTGCTCTCAACAAGTCACCGACGCATGAAACACAAAGCCTCCCATCTCTCCTAAGCCATCCTCTGTTATTAATGGAATAGCGTTGGAGATGTCTTAAGACCACTCCTCGGCTAATCCTATCCATAATGTCCATGAGTTCTGAATCCTCCCACTGCCTCGACCCAATCTGATCCATAAGGGTAGGCCTTACCTCTAAGGTTGTCAAGAATCCGAGAGTAATGTCCGTAGAGGGCTTAAAAATTAGAAATAAACTCCGAGCTTCTCCACTCTACGAACAAAGGACTAAGGGTTGCTTTCTTTCTACTCAATGCATCCGCAACCACATTACCTTTGCCAGGGGTATAAGATATCTCAAAATCATACGAGGCTAAAAACTCCATCCACCTTTGTTGCCTCAAGTTTAAGTCCTTCTGCGAGAATAGATACTTCAAAGACTTATGGTTGGTAAGAAGCTCAAACCTCTCACCAAGCAAATAGTGCCTCCAAGTCTTAAGTGCAAAAACTATAGCAGCCAATTCCAAATGGTGGGTAGGATAGTTCTTCTCATGCGTCCTCAACTGCCTACTACCATAACACACTACCCTCCCTTCTTGCATCAACACCGCTCCTAGACCCGTTCTACATGCATCAATGTATACAGTGAAAGGCTTAGCTCCGTCGGGTAAAACTAACACTGGTGCACTAGTAAGGGCTCTCTTAAGCTTTGTGAAGGAATCCTCACAATCCATGTCCCACATGAAAGCTTTATTCTTCTTATTAAGGCATGTGAGTGGTGCCGAAATTTTGGCAAAGTCTCTAATAAACTTCTTATAGTATCCTGCCAATCCTAGGAAGCTCCTAATCTCGGTAACGTTCTTGGGACTTTCCAATCTTGTACTGCATTAACCTTGGCGGGGTCAACAACCAAACCTTCCTTCGAGACTATATGCCCCAAGAAATGAACTTCCTTTCTCCATAAATGACACTTCGAAAACATAGTTCTCAAATGATGGCTACGAAGTGTGCGAAGAACTTCTTCCAAATGAATAGCATGCTCCTCCATATTCTTGGAAAATACCAAGATATCATCCACAAACACCACCACAAACCTATTTAGGACATCCCTAAAGATGCTGCTCATTAAATCAACGAAATAGGCTGGAGCATTGGTTAGCCCAAAAGGCATAACCAACCACTCGAAGAATCCGTCCGGTGTCCTAAAGGCAGTCTTATCTATGCTGTTATCAGCGACTCTAAGCTGATGGAATCCCGTGGCTAAATCAAGTTGAGAGAAAATCGAAGAACCTACTAACTGGCCAAAAAGATAATCAATCCTAGGAAGTGGATATCGGTTCTTCTTGGTGGGCTTATTCAATTCCCTATAGTCCACGCAAAGTCGGAGAGAACCATCTGCCTTAGTGGCGAAGATGACTGGCGCTCCCCACTCCGATATGCTCCTTCTTATGAATCCATTCTCCAAGAGCTCACAAATCTGCTTGCTCAATTCTTTCCTCTCCCTAGGTGCCATGTGTCTCACAGGTAACGCTATTGGCTTGTCATTCTCGGTCAAATAAATCATGAAGTCAATCTCTCTCTTAGGGGGTAGTCCCCTAACCTCCTCAAAGACATCTGCAAAATCTCTGACGACAGGAACCGAATGCAACTCTGATGAAGATGAATCGAGGGAATAGAGAAAACTCAACATGACTGACCCTTGCGGGTCGCAAGATACCCCAAGAGTCCTACCACTGCAAGTCTCAAGTCTAACGACTCTCCTCTTAGAGTCTAAGATAGCTCCGTATGTGGATAGCCAATCCATCCCTAAGATCATCCTATACCCCGAGAATCCCAAAACATAGGCGTCGCAGTCAAACTCTATGCCTAAGACAAAGATTTCAAACCCCTACAAATCATAGATAGTCTGCCGATCTTCCTATGGAGTTTGAAACAATAATGGTGTCTACTACTAATGATATGTCCAAGTGCAAACAATCTACTAGAGAGCTAGAGGTAAAAGAGCGTGATGCTCCAGAATCAAATAAAGTATGAATAGGAAAATCAGATATAGAAATCAAACCTTCAACTGTGACTTTCCTACCTCTATCTAGAATGCTATTGGAAGGTGCCGTGTCTAACGCCTGAATCTGCACAACTGGTGCACTTGCTCCCTGAGGACAACTCCTACTCATATGACTGGGCTTCCCGCAAGTATAGCAATTACCCTTCATCTTCTCCTTCCAAGAATCCTTGGCCACATGCCCAACCTTCCCACAAATATTGCATTTTATTCCTTTCTTAATCTGCTTCTGAGGACCATCACCTTTCTTCTTCTTCTTATTCTTTTCCCACCACTTGTTCTTTGGACCTTATGACTTAACCTCCTCTTTAGACTCTCCTTCCTTGGTCGTATCCGACATAAGTGCCATCTCAACCAAAGACTCATAAGTAGCTCCCATCGGTACATGAGTCAACTGTAATCCCTGAAGGGGTTGGTTCAATCCCTTCGCAAACTTCATAGCTTTCTTGTGCGCTGTGTTCACCAAGTCCATACAACCGCGACAGCTCATTGAATTGGTTAATGTACCCTTTGACAGACAAACTCCCTTTCTTTAAATTGATAAAATTTTCCAACTAAACACTTTCTTCTGCATGAGATAGAAACTTCCTATCAAATCGCTCCCGGAATCCATCCCAAGTAATATACCTTCCCTTCAACTCGATCGCTACCCATCAAAAAGATGCTTCCACCTTCAGCTGCCAAACGGCTAGCTGAACTTGCTGCTAACCATCCAATCCCAAAAGACCAAAAATCCTCTCCGTGTCCCTAATCCATGCTCTTGCCTCCACAAAAGTCTCCTTGTCGGAAAAAGTCTTCCCGCCCAAACTCGAATTTTTTTTACAATGCTTAGAGAAATTGATGGCTGCATGTGGGTTGATGGGATTCCCACCCGCTGGTGCAGGATTAGGCGCCGGCCCGTGCACCTTTGAAATCGTGGCTTGTAAGTATCTACGAAACTAGGTTGGGACTGGAATACCCTCGGGAAGTTTCGGGGCATCAGCCATACTACGAAAAGAAAAAGATAGTTTAGGGAAGAGTCAAAGGTAGATTGAACTGGACTTATGAGGGGATCTTAATAAAAATTCTTTTATACTTAAAATCATTCCCAAATGTTTTCTTTTTAAAACATGTTATTTTGAGAAATACTTTACTTTCAAAAATAAATTTTTGGAATCCTATAACCATAGGCTCTGATAACAAGTGAAACCCCCCCACACCCCTTAATATACCCAAAAGGACACATTAAAAGGCATGGTCTATTGTAGGTATAAATAAAACTAATAAAGACTAAGACCCACAAGACAAAAATAGGTAAAAACGATGGAAACTAAATAAGTTTTAAGTAAAACAAAGCCTCAGAATTAATTCATAAATAAGTCAAAAGCCAAATACATTCAAAACCCATAGTGTCTTATGATATAAAATTTCATAGTCTCAAAATCAGAGTATGTAATATCCCTCATAAATAAACCAGTGCATACAAGAACAACAACTGAAAATAAAAGTACATTGAAGAAATCTCCTTCAAGAAGAACTCTAAGCTGCAGCAATCTACTAGCTTCTTCCTTGACTGCCTAAGGGGGAAAAAGGTGGAAATAGAGGAGAGTGTCAGACTAAAAGTCTGGTGAATGGTAGTAATTACTAGAGTCTTTAAGCAAGATAAAAGTAATAGACTCTACAACAGTTCTAGCATAAATAAAGATAACAAAGGAAATAGGAAAGAGATAAACTGGACATAAATACGATTAAATATTGGTCAAGGTAGGTTAACTTTGATTGCTCGCATTTTTTCTAAGTTAATTAGGCTGAATTCCTAATCCTGTAGTTAGGATGTGACCCTATTTCTACCCTTTTTCATCGGCCTGTGTTTGTACCAAAATTGGGCACAACACTCTTCTGATGTGTTTGAAGAGATAAAATGAAGATAACATATATAAAATGAAGAAGATCAAACAAACACACCAATAAACAGATAAGAAAATGCATAGAAACACACGGATTTAGAGTGGTTCGGCGAATTGCCTACGTTCACTATGAAATGATTGATGTTTATTGAAATTCACTCGCTGTTTAGAAAAGATTACAACAGCACAACTGAAGTTTGATAATTATTTCGGCATAATATCGGCGTAGAGAAGCCAAAAGTCCATTTTCTATAGATTCTAGGCTGCTATTTATAGGCATAGGAGGCAAATATCTCGCTCAGATCTCGGGAGACTTCTTCTGGCACGTGGGTGGGCCCACGCGATCGATCCGTAATCAACACGAACGAATTTCGTATCGATCAAGACTTGCTCCAATCGAGTCGAAATTTGGTAGGAACATTCTTCATGTTGTACGTAAGATGCTGTGAAAATTTCATAGCATTTGGACTTGTAGATCAAGAGATATGATCGATGCAAGTTGGAGTTTTTCCATCCGCGATCGATACGAACGAATTTCGTATCGATGAAGACTTGCTCCGATCGAGTTGGAATTTGGCAGGAACATTCTTTATGTCATACGTAAGCTAATGTGAAAATTTCATAGCATTTAGACTTGTAGCTGATTAGATATGATCGATGCAAGTTGGAGTTTTTCCATCCGCGATCGATACGAACGAATTTTGTATCGATTAAGACTTGCTCCGATCGAGTTGAAATTTGGAAGGAACATTCTTCATGTTGTACGTAAGCTGTTGTGAAAATTTCATAGCATTTGGACTTGTAGATCAAGAGATATGATCGATGCAAGTTGGAATTTTTCCATCCGCGATCGATACGAACGAATTTCGTATCGATCAAGACTTGCTCTGATCGAGTCGAAATTTGGCTGGAACATTCTTCATGTCATACGAAAGCTCCTGTGAAAATTTGGTGGCATTTGGACTTGTAGATCTCGAGTTATGATCGATGCAAGTTTGGATTTCTCAACCGTGATCGATCAATATCTTGAGCATACGAACTCCGATTGACTTGAAATTCGGAACGTTGGCTCTCATAGCTTTGCTTGTCGTGTCATATCAATTTTAGCTCGATCCGGACTCGGACAAAATTCGTCGACATCCATAGTGAGCCTTTGTACAACCGATCTCCAGGATGAACTGCCCTTGGTTTTTAGTCTGGATCGATTGTGAAATTCGAGTTGTAACAACGTTCGATGGTTGTTTTAAGTCCTTACTTTGTATCGATCCTCTCCTGGATTGATCTGAGATGTTGGAATGTATGCTTCGTATCGATGGATATATAATATTGGGTCTCGGATCGATGGATACAAAAGTAATGCTTTGTATCGATGGAGTCGAACGATCTAGACATAATCATGCAGTGATGCTTCACGGAGGATATGCCATTTATTATTCCTTTATTCAATAAGAATCCCTGATTGTGGATAACCTTTGATAGGAGTCATCCATGACTCTTTTTCTAGATCCGTCTCCAAGATCTAGTTGATCTTCATATGTCAATGCCTAGAATAATAAGCATTTCAACTGGGACAAAGTCTATTTGTCGTGTATCCCCAGAACTGGCTAGCTTGGCGAGTGATTCGGCCTTTTCGTTTAGTTCTCTGAGGATTTGTGTAGTGGTGTAATAGTCGAAGCCGGCTAGTAGCCTTTGGACCCGGTTGAGATAAGGAGCAAGACGTTGCCCCCTAGTCAGATAATCTTCCCTGACTTGGCGTACTACTAACCAGTAATCACATAAGACATGTAAAGTTTCCACTCGTAGTTTTCTTGCAAGTTTGAGCGCCAAGACTTCATACTTAGCTTCGTTATTTGTTGCAGGGAAGTTGAGTTTGGAAGCGTAGTAGATTGTTCGTTCCTCAGGAGTCATTAACGCAACTTCGATGTTAGAAAGCCGATTATTGGAAGTTTCATCGGTGTACGTTCTCCATCAATTGGACGGTTCTCCATTGTTCTTCGGATAGTCGTCTGATGTGGTGGATTCAGATATGAAGTATGATAATGTTTGACCATGGAGAGCTCTCTGAGGGAGATAAGTGATATCAAATTGGCTTAGCTTGATACTCCATTTGAGTAACTTTTCAGACATCTAAGGTTTCTATTGGACCTATCGTAACGGTTGGTCGATATGGACGTTAACGAGGTGAGCTTGTCAATAGCCAGCCTTCATCATATACTGGTCTTTGGATTCGTTTCTCTTCACATAGCATTGCGACGCTTAAGGCGTGTGTTGACACGGCCCAATTAATGTATAAATCTTCATGATCCAAAGGTTTGGGTAAAATGGGAGGTCTCTTTAAGCGATCTATCAGAGCTGGAAGTGCATCAACGCAGTTGTTAGTTCATTCAAAAGTTCTCTTCCCTTTCTTGTTCAGGTTGAAGAAGAGAATTCACTTGTAGATGGTCTTGGCGTCAAATCAACTTAGGACGGTAATCTTTCGACTTAGGCTCCATCCTGCTTGGTTGTCCTCGGTACATGGGTGTCTCAAATTGTCGGAATTTTCTAGAAATTAGTCTTGATTCGATGAGAATTGATGATGAAAACGAAGAATCTTTCTGATGTAATAGTGAAAGAGCATTTCAAAGGATCGAGTTTCATCCTGCATTTTTTGGAGAGCGTTGAATACCTGTCAAGTCATCGATATGGTCGTTTGATAGTCGTGATCTCATGAGCATATTAACCACATCTACTTTCATCGACCGACCGATATGATTTTTGAATGATCTGTTAATCGTCCTTTGGTAAGTAGCATAAGCATTCTCAAGTTCGAATCCAGGGATTTCAGCATAGCACTATAGGCCTAGGTCAATAATGAAACAGTTGTATTCCTGGTCTAGGACATGCTTCAGTATCCGATTGTATCTGGAGTTTGCATCCATGGATGTGAGTAATTCATGTCTGATGGTCAGGTCCATCAGTTGGTTGATCACTGGAAGTGGAAAGCTGTGCTTTGTCATACCCATGCAAATCTGAGTAGTTGATGTATGTCCTCCACTCTTTGTTCGTTTTTCTTATAATAAAGGATTGGATACTCACTTTGGTTAGAGGGCATCATGGATAAACCCACTGGTTTTGAGCAGAATCGCCTCCTTTTTAAGTGCAACAGATCTCTCTAGATCCATGTCGCATCGTTTTTGTTCACCGAGACATGCCTTGGGTCGACATTTAATGCAAGGTTCTTCATGGCTGGCGAGAGTCCATATATATATATATATGAGATCGAGTCCAAGCGAACACATCAAGATTCACCTGAAGTAAATTAGTTGACTCTTTCTTCATCATTGCGTAGAGTTGTGATCTGATCTACAATACTCGTGATGGGTTGTAGGCGCCTTATGTGTTTATTTGCAATGGTAAATGATCAGGCTTATAAGGACGTTGAATCAAAGGATTAGTAGAACTTAGCCTTGTACTGCATGCTGCTACATAGCTGGCTCCAGCTTTGAGATTGAATTTACTTGTGTTTCTGAATGATGCGCTTTTCATTCAATGTATTCGCGATCCATTGCTCATTGGAAGGGTCGGAATGACGATCAGTTGACCATGAGTTTGGGTATTAATCCGATGATTCTATCTCTAGGCTTCCTTTTAGTCATAACCTAGAGTTGTTATGAATACCAGGCATGGGTCATAGGTTCAAATTATCATAGTCAACTCTTGGATAATCACTCTTTTGCCCCAGTCTTGGGTTGGCAGATGCATTATGCGAACGATCTAGTCTCGTCCTAGCTATGTTTATACTGTAGTTCAAGCTTTAAGAACCAGAGTTGGTTGATGAATGGTTTAATCATATTAATCTTATCTTCTTGCATGTGCCCCCAAGTCTGGGGAATATCTCGATAAGTGGCAGGGTAGATAATTTCCACTTCAATTTTGTATTCTATCCTATTGAACCATGGGATCGAGTTAACCGATGGAGGGCTAAGTCGTGCCTATCTTGCATTATGTTCTAGTTCTTTCCTCTAGGCGGAATACATTGTTACTTTGCCGACATTCGGACATAAGCTAGATTTTAGACGGTCAATGACATTCACCTCGCTGCTTATGTCACCATACTTTGGGCAAAAACTGAAGAGTGGATCGTCTAGTCAGATCCAATGCAGGATTGATGCTTCCCTTGTCGAATCCAGGGTAAGAGTCAGTGTGAAAATGTTTAGGTTGCACTTGTTTTGAATCATGCAGAATTGCTCTTTTAATCGAATCATGGTAAAAGTCAGAGAATGAATGGTCACATTACATTCTCTGGGAGTTAGGAAATTAACTACATCCATTTTGGTTTACATTCTCCCGTCGGAACTTTGGATAATGTCTGCTTAAATGCAGTCAGGTTATGCCCATCCGGTTTCACGCTTTTCCAAATAGATCGTAGGAAGGCGACGGAGGAAGAATGGTCAAGTCACACTCACTCGTGGTTTATTCTTCTATCCATGCCCTATTGGTCAATGGTATTCGATGGACGTTCGGGTCACATCGATTTGTAGTCGAAGAGGATCGATATTGACCGTTGATTCAACGGCACGATGTAGAATGCTCGGACCTCATTCCCTATTGATCCAATGGTATGATATGAAAGGTGAAGATCGATATTGCCCGTCGATCTGGCGGTATGATATAATTGGTTGCCTAGGTCTTCGGGCATCATTCAGATTGGTTAGCATTAGGGTCTCCTTGTAGTCGTTGCCTTAAGTTGTAAAGGACGCTAAGCTGGAGATGTAGCGAGTCACCTTTCTCTTCTTTCGGTGATTTGCACTTCTGCCCCCAGTCTTGGGTTAGCAGAGTTAGTTTATGGATGGTCTAATTGCACCTATAGTGAGTTTACACTCCTTATGTCGAGTTCAGGTCAGAGTTGGTGAATGATTGGTCAAATCACATTCACTCGTTTGTCTATTCTTGTAGCCTACTTTGGGGATCAGAGTCAGTTGAAGGGCCATTCATCACACCTATTTGATGTTTATACCCCTGTGCATACTCTGGGGACTAAGTTTTTTTGTAGAAAATGGTCAGACCGCGTTTTCCTCGGTCAATTCCTCTGCCCCCAGTCAAGGGCAAAAGTCAAAGTGTGGTCGGTCAAATTACAACAACTTTAGTTTGATGCTTCTCCCACTGAACTGTAGGAAGGAATTGATTGGCGGATGGTTAGGTCACATCCGCCCATGTTGCACGCACAACCCGTCGTATCACAGGCGAGAGTTAGCAGATGAACGGTCATGCCACGTTCATTTGCAGTTGGATGGTAGTAATATCAATTTAGAATAGGACATCCAGCTAGGTCCGTTTTTCAAATCTACGCCTCCCTATCGAATCAAGGAAGAAATTTTGTCTTGTAGGGTTGGAGTGCATCCCTATAAATTTACGTTATGGGTCCCGTGTCGGGGACAAGAGTTGTTGCATGGACGGTTGTGTCACGCCCGCTTAGTGTTGGATGGTCGGATTGCATCCAATTTTGTGTGTTAAGTGTGCCCCCATGTCAGGGGCAGATTGGAAAGTAGACGGTTGAACCACATCCGCTTTTTGTACTATAGAACTTGATGAGGAACCATAGCCGATAGATGGACAGTCGAATCACATCCCTTTTGGTATTCATATTCCAAACCATGCTTTGAGGACTGGAGTTGGTTGATGGGTTGTTAGTCACACCCATTTGGTGTTTATACTCTAGCCTGCGCTCTCAGGACCGAAGTAAGTTGATGGGTGGTCATTCGCACCCAGTTGGTGTTTATACTCCAGTCCATACTATGGGGACTTAGAGTTAGTTGATGTTTATACTCCAGTTCGCACTTTGGGAATCTGGAGTTAGTTGATGTTTATACTCCATTTCGCACTGTGGGAATCTGGAGTTAGTTGATGTTTATACTCCAATTCACACTCTGGGAATCTGGAGTTAGTTGATGTTTATACTCCAGTCCGCACTCTGGGAATCTGGAGTTAGTTGATGTTTATACTCCAGTCCGCACTCTTGGAATCTGGAGTTAGTTGATGTTTATACCCCAGTCCGCACTCTGGGAATCTGGAGTTAGTTGATGCTTATACTCCAGTTCGCACTATGGGAATCTAGAGTTAGTTCATGTTTATACTCCAGTTCGCACTCTGGGAATCTGGAGTTTGTTGATGTTTATACTCCAGTTCGCACTCTGGGGATATGGAGTTAGCCGATAGATGGTCAGTCACATCTGTTTAGGCTTTAGAATTTCGTTCACACTCTAGGAAGAAGAAGTTGATCAGGTACGTGGACGGTTGTATCATATCCACCTTGAGTAGGCAAGCGAAGTCGTTAGATGGACAGATCCATCCTCCTCGAGCTTGTAAATATGGAAGGCGAGGTCGTTAGATGGACTGATCCATCCTCCTCGGGTTTAGGTTGAACATGGGCGAAGTCGTTGGATGGACGGATCCATCCTCCTTGAGCCCATGTCCTTAAGTTTATACTCCAGCTCACACTTTGGGAGCCGGAGTTAGTTAGAGGATTGTCGTGTATCAATCCCGTATTGCTGCAGTGTGATGGCTTGTCCCTGAGCTTGGGGTTTCACTTAGCGAGTGATCAATGGGATCCCGATTAACTTCCACTTATATGCCCCTCAACGAAGGATGAGATTTAGTTTATGGACGGTTGGATCACGTCCATGTTCATTTGGATTCCACTTTTGCTAAGCCTAAGGAGTAAGATTAGTGTTCTGGCAAGCTTTGTGCTCGAGCATAGGAAAGGATGGTCGAACTACATCCACTTTGGGTTGAGTATTTTCCCTTAAGTCGGGTGCAGGAACTGGAGAGCAGACAGTCGAGTCACGTCAAATTTATACTTTGCATTCTTTCGATCGAGCTAAGGAAGAGAGTTGAAATGACAGATCGTGATGGTTAGCGAGTAAGCAGTCAGTCGTTGATGACTTTAAATTGAGGGTTGGACCCTGATGAAGTTGGTTTAAGGCATGACTGTTTTGTCGAATTACAGGAGCAAACTGGAGAGTGAACGTTCAAATCATATCCACTTTAAACATGTGTTCTCTCAAATAATCCCAAGTGTCTAATGTAGGATTGGATGCATGGATGGTGACATCACGTCCACCCTTGGTGTGATTCCGATTTTATCGGGCATTAAAAGAAGCATAAGTATTTTGGCGAGCTTCAAACACGAGATGGAGAGTGCATTATTGGGACATATAACTCTAAGTCTTTCTTAAATCTCCTAATTAAATTGCATAGGCAGATGAGTGGATGGTCGGTTGCATCCACTTTGTACTAGAGACCTGACCTTGTCGGTCTCTTTCGCTTTGATGCCTTGCCCCCAGTCAGGGGCATATAGTAGCGGATGAGTGGTTGAATCATGCTCGCCATGATGATACCTCAATGATTTGATCATAGTCCGCGGAGGTTGTTTTGCACCGAATCTTAAGTACTCGGTTACCTGCATCATTTGCAAGTAGTTTAATTCAAGTCGGTCATATTTCGCAATGTAAATGAAATTCAATTAGAAATAATTCAAAAGAGATCAGATCAAATCTCATTGATAAGTGAGGCAGCGTCGTATGCTCGCTATTGCACTTTAGTCCAGCCCTTCTCAGTTGGAATTCTAACGCAAATGGTTCAATTTGATCAAAGTCCTTGATCGATAGGGGTCGGATGTTCCCGGTCCTTCGTTTTATAGGGCTTGCACGTATTGTCGGAGCTATCCTTTCCGGAGCAGCCTTATGGCGTTGGCGTTCACGGTAGCCATCTAGAGAAGAGGAGTTTTCCGATCTAGAGTATGGAGTAGGTCCCTTCCTTATCTTGCCATGTTGATCCTTCATCTGGTTCATCAACTCAATATTGGCCTAGACATGTTGGTGTAGTCGTCGGCGGCTATCCACCAATTCTCTTATCAAAGTCTGGAAATAAGCTCTGGTGATGAATTCATTTATGGGTATTGGCAGCAACTGGTTGTGAGCTTTGGATAAATTCGTTGGCTGCTAGCTTCTTCATTCACTTCAATAATATGAGAAGTAGAACTGGTACGTCTAACCATGATTGATGGTCTTCTTTGAGGAATGAGGGAAGACATCTGCATTTGGTGGCATTCATCACTCTTGGTGGAGTCCATGTGCCATTCTCACTTCATGAGGTAGTGTCGGGGGTTGTATTTCCATAGTACACTGACACAGTCAACATATTGAATTTTCACTGGAAATTTTGCAGGTAGGGTGGTTTCAATGAATAGGTCTCCACTGGGGAAGATTCTACGATTGTCATTATGACTAGGTCCATTTTATGACTACGGGGTCTTGTAATACTGGAAAATGATGCGTGCATGATTGTCCAACGTTTGAGTGGTTGGTAACGCCGATTGGACGGCGAGTTGGTTAAAATGGGCTAATAGATTGGTGTTTATCCCAAACTTTCATCCAGATAGGAGACCTATATAGGGTATTAAGGAAGTCCTCTTGAGGTTGTATGCCATGCTTTTAGTCATGTGGACGTGGAATGATTAAGATGCGGGCATTTGAAGATGGTTCAGCGGTGACCAGCTATGTTTTGAGTTGGCAGAGTAGACAGTGTAGGGGAGTCGTCATATTAGCCATCGTACCATAGTTGTCAATTCAGGAGTTTAAAAGTTGGTCAATTGGAGAAAGTTGCATTCCACCTTAAAAGCATGATATATTAATCAACTCCAGTTCTTGGCATATTAGCTAGGTTCTCCAGCCTTTGGGAGTACGGTTGAGTAGTATTTCTTTACCCATTCTTTGATTGCAACTCAACAATTGCTACTATAATCCCCCACGTCCCGTCCAGTCATGGAACGATCAAAATGTTCCTTTATTAAGTTGAGTTTTGAATTAACTATGCGGGTGCTCTGCACTGCGGCTAGGGTACGTACCCGATTTTTTTTTTTTGAAATTTCGTATCGATCGAACTTCGTATCGATCAGTTGTCGTATCGATCGAAATTCGTATCGATAATTTTTCGTATCGATCGACTTTCGTATCGATCACCTTTCGTATCGATCACTTTTCGTATCGATTGACTTTCGTATCGATCACTTTTCGTATCGATTGACTTTCGTATCGATCACTTTTCCTATTGATACGAATTGGACACAGATGGATCGATACGAAAACTGTATTTGAGTATCGATACGAAATGCACGCTGCAGGATCGATACGAAGGGGTATCTGAGGATCGATACGAAATGCGCGCGGCTGGATCGATACGAAGTGGTATTTGAGTATCGATACGAAATGTACACTGCAGGATCGATACAAAGTGGTATCTGAGGATCGATACGAAATGAGCAGTTGCGATCGATACGAACA
Source organism: Allium fistulosum (assembly GCA_030737815.1). NCBI lineage: Eukaryota > Viridiplantae > Streptophyta > Magnoliopsida > Asparagales > Amaryllidaceae > Allium > Allium fistulosum. Next base: position 1,361,228,965 of record CM060903.1, on the reverse strand, counting down.
GAGCATTTGCGATCGATACGAACAGAGCATTTGCGATCGATATGAACAGAGCATTTGCGATTGATACGAACACAGTGTGAGTATCCATACGAACAGGATGTGAATATCGATACGAATTGGATGTAGATGAATCGATACGAATTGGATGCAGGTGGATCGATACGAACTGCGTATGAGTATCGATACGAAAAGTGATCGATACGAATGTTGTCATATTTTATGGATGTGAATACATGGATACGAAAATGATCCTATTTTCTGGATACGAAATGATGGATCGAAAATGATCATATTTTCTGGATACGAAATGATGGATACGAAAATGATCGTATTTTCTGGATACGAAAACATAGGTACGAAAATCACCATATTTTCATGGATACGAAAACATGGGTACAAAATTCACCATATTTTCATGGATACGAAAACATAGGTACGAAATTCACCATATTTTCATGGATACGAAAACATGGGTACGAAATTCACCATATTTTCTGGATACGAAAACATGTACGAAATTCATCATGTTTTCATGGATACGAAAACATGGATACGAAATTCATCATATTTTCATGGATACGAAAACATGGGTACGAAATTCACCATATTTTCATGGATACGAAAACATGGGTACAAAATTCACCATATTTTCATAGATACAAAAACATGTATGAAATTCATCATGTTTTCATGGATACAAAAACATGTATGAAATTCATCATGTTTTCATGGATACGAAGACATGGATACGAAATTCATCATATTTTCATGGATACGAAAATATGGGTACGAAATTCATCATGAATGTTGTTCCTCTTAGATCTGGAGCAATCTGAATAGAATAGAAGGAACCACTGAACGATAGATCTGGATCTTCTCCTTAGATTTTTGCAATCCAACGACGGTAGTAGATCCATAGAGCAGGAGAAAAGCAGGGTTTTCTCAGTTAAAGCACCAAAGTGTTTGTACCAAAATTGGGCACAACACTCTTCAGATGTGTTTGAAGAGATAAAATGAAGAAAACATATATAAAATGAAGCAGATCTAACAAACACACCAATAAACAGATAAGAAAATGCATAGAAACACACGGATTTAGAGTGGTTCGGCGAATTGCCTACGTCCATTATGAAATGATTGATATTTACTGAAATTCACTCGCTGTTTACAAAAGATTACAACAATACAACTGAAGTTTGATAATAATTTCGGCATAATATCAGCGTAGAGAAGCCAAAAGTCCCTTTTCTGTAGATTCTAGGCTACTATTTATAGGCGTAGGAGGCAAATATCTCGCTCAGATTTTGGGAGACTTCTTCTGGCATGTGGGTGGGCCCACGCGATCGATCCCAGGTGATTTCGACTAGATCCATGATCGATACGAACGAATTTCGTATCGATCAAGACTTGCTCCAATCGAGTCGAAATTTGGCAGGAACATTCCTCATGTTGTGCGTAAGCTGCTGTGAAAATTTCATAGCATTTGGACTTGTAGATCAAGAGATATGATCGATGCAAGTTGGAGTTTTTCCATCCGCGATCGATACGAACGAATTTTGTATCGATGAAGACTTGCTCCGATCGAGTTGAAATTTGGCAGGAACATTCTTTATGTCATACGTAAGCTGCTGTGAAAATTTCATAGCATTTGGACTTGTAGCTGATGAGATATGATCGATGCAAGTTGGAGTTTTTCCATCCGCGATCGATACGAACAAATTTCGTATCGATCAAGACTTGCTCCGATCGAGTCGAAATTTGGCAGGAACATTCTTCATGTTGTACATAAGCTGCTGTGCAAAATTTCATAGCATTTGGACTTGTAGATCAAGAGATATGATCGATGCAAGTTGGAGTTTTTCCATCCGCGATCGATACGAACGAATTTCGTATCGATCAAGACTTGCTTCGATCGAGTCGAAATTTGGCTGGAACATTCTTCATGTCATACGTAAGCTCTTGTGAAAATTTGGTGGCATTTGGACTTGTAGATCTCGAGTTATGATCGATGCAAGTTTGGATTTCTCAACCGTGATCGATCAATATCTTGAGCATACGAACTACGATTGACTTGAAATTCGGAACGTTGGCTCTCATAGCTTTGCTTGTCGTGTCATATCAATTTTAGCTCGATCTGGACTCGGAAAAAATTCGTCGACATCCATAGTGAGCCTGTGTACAACCGATCTCCAGGATGAACTGCCCTTGGATTTTAGTCAAGTTCTTGGTGTCACGGCCTTGCCAAAAGGCGGGATAACAGCCTGCTACTCCATAGACCTTTCTATGGACCAGTCGCTATATAACTCCCTATACAACAGCCAATGGTATCTACGGAAGATGGTCAGTTCAACTACTATGGATCCGGACGACATATATAGCTCCCTATACAGAAGGCAATGGTGCCTACTAAGACACCATACTAAGCGCTTGGAACTCATAGCTATTACTGAGCACCCGAATGGAAGTCGCACGCGTAACTGGCACCATGCCCATGCTACCTTTTGCTCCACCTATTGGGTCTTCTTATTACCTCCAACGTACAACATATCGTGCCCCTCATCTCACTTCAGGCTAAAGCGAGATCACCGTTTGTCCATAGAAAAATAGAGGAAATGCTGTTGGTACTGGCCCTTCATCCAAACAATATCTAGTTGCGTCCCTTATCCAAATCCCCGTGATTTGGACTTAACCAATTACTACCATTCTTAGCATAAGCGTGCCCTAGGGAATGCTATTTGGTATAGGTACTACTTTCATCATTGCTTATTAACTTAGATAAATTATTTAAATAAGCCTTTATTACCATTTTTACTTTCTACGCTTATTAATTTATCCCAAGCCTTAAAATAAGTCCATTTCGTTCTTTTTCTTATTATAACCTACGTTATAATCATGCTTATTACTTAACCCAAAGTCTAAGTTTGAAAATAAGCTGCATTCGTCTTTTACTTCATTTAGTTATAATCCTAAGTTATAACTATGTCAATTATCTTTAATTAGTCCAATTCTAATTATAATTAGGCGTAAATTCAGTCTAATTCCATTATTTAATTACAGTCTCCATAATTTACATCTTATCTTCTTCATTTAATATTTTTACTTATAAAATCCATATCCGCGTTTTTAATTTAATATAATCCATACGCGCAGAAAAGGGGAATGAAGAGAATAGACGCTTGCACAAAATCCAAAACGTCGAAAAGATGTAAATAAGAAATAAATAACAATAAATAAACTTAAATACTGTAAATAGACTGTTAATTAATAAAAAGCTATGCTTAGTAGTAATAATTTATAATTAGCAGAAATGATATTAAATTACTGAAAGGAATAGCTAAATAGACTGAAAATAATAAAAAACTGTAAATAATTACTAAAAAAGGCTATTCCAAAAATCGTAAAAAACTACAACTATTGGAAACCCTATTATTTTAAATTACTTAAAGAAATCTTAAAATAATTACAATCACTCACCTCTAGTCCTAAGCTCTTCCTTTGGTCTTCCCGGATCCACTTGGAGTTGTAAAATAATTTTTTATTAATAAGATTCTCTCCTTGGAAAATTATTCCTTTTAGGGTCCTTCCTAAAAAAGTGAACCCAGGCGGAAAAAATCTAGAATGAGAAAAAGTGTTAGGTCCAAGGGTCTATTTATATGTGTAGAAGTGGATCTCGGACCGTTGGATTTGGAGATTGAATAGGATGCAACCACGTCATAGGCTGAATAGGAGCCATCGAATGCAGTAACAGAGGGACTGGATTAAAAAAAACGGTGCAAATGACGTGTTCCGACGTCTCTAATTCGTTCGAACGAATTTTTTTTCGTTCGGCTGCAAATTTACAAGGCGGGTCGACCGACTGGTTGACCGCCCCCTCACCCAGGTCGACCGATCGATCGACCTGACCGTAATATTTGTTTTTGTTATATTTCTTCTTATTTTGTTTCTTTTATAACTTGGTCATATTTGCTCGGTTTCTGACGTTCTATATGTGGAAATTGACCAGAAAATTACCACGGACACAATGGTGCAACTCCCGTGGCTCAATTCTGATAATTCACAAAGTTAATTTATCATTTCATTTATTCGTTAATTAATTATTATAGTTTAATTTTCCGGGTTGTTACACTTTCTGATTCTTTGGGTTGTATTTTGGAAATCTTTTAGGTTCAAATTTCTTTTAAATTTACATAAACCTATGCTCTGATACCAACTTGTAACATCCCTCATTTAGAGGCCCAAAAATAACCGATGCTGAAGTTGTCCATAGTTATTAATTCTCGGTAACCAAATGCGGTAATGTTAGATACATTGATATACCAGAAATATATGAATATGAAAAAAAATTAAACTCAATTTAAAACAAATTTCTCATTTCATTTCATATTTATTACCTAATCCAATATGTAAGCCACATTCAAAGAAATTACAATTTATTACAAAATACGCCAAGAGAGACATATGAAGATGCCCCTTGGTAGATCAAAGTCTAAATATGGGCACTAAACAACTTTTCCATTGCATCCAATAACACAGCGGAATCAAACAGAAAGAACTCCAAATAGCTAGCTTGCCTCCTGCACATCTCCGAAAGCTTATTCATCTAAAGGAGAACCGAAAACCTTAACTCTTAAACTACTCAAAATCAATTGAGCACCCGAGAGGTTAAGGGGGAAACATAAACTTCGAGTCAGACAAAAAGTCTAGTGTAAATAATAACCTACTATCTCGAGCCATATATATATGTATGTATGTAAGTATGTAAGTATGTATGTATGTATAGTGAGACCACGCCGCGTAGCGGAACGGGTTTTCCCCTCGCTGGTTTCTTAACCCAATTTATAATAACATATACTGTGCACCTGCATCCATGATGGTTAAGATATAACGTAATAAAATGTATTATGATGATATGCAAACATGCAATATGCTCTGGATTTCCCATCCCCATTTACTTGGTTATCAATCTCAAGTTATAGTTTCTAGGGTCATAATTAACCTATTAGTTTTCACGGGCTGACTAATAACATGTTTAATTCTTTATGGATTTACTATCCACTTTCATATTTTTCATGGGATCACTATGAACCTATTGGTTTCTACCAGTACTATCATCCAATCATAGTTTTCATGGGATCACTATGAACCAATTGATTTCTACCAATACTATCATCCAATCATAGTTTTCATGGATCACTATGAACTTATTGGTTTCCACCAATAACATCTCTCATGTCGTAATTTTCATGGGCTGCCTATGAACCTATTGATCTCTCCCAATAACATATTCCAGACATAATTTTCATGGGATTACTAAGAACCTATTGGCCTCTGCCAATAACAATTTCCATAACATTGTTTTTATGGGCTTACTAAGAACCTATCTATTAATAATCCTTTGATCAGTCTTGGGCATCCTATATTCTGGTCTGTTTGACCTCCTGGATGCAATTCTACTCACACAGGAGTTAAATTCAATATATACACATTCACTACTGGCCAACCTAGCCTGTTATTCTACACATACCCCAAGATGCAGTTATGGGTTATAAATGAATTGAATATAGTTACACAAGCATTAATGATAACTGATCAAATAACATAACAATATAAGCATCCATGGTTAAATTCCCTGTAATCATTTTTCTAATGAAATATAGTTAATACCCTTAACCCACTATCTTAATCAAGGAACGATTCTTCAAAAATTCCATAGTTAAATGCCATTTCAAAACTCTTTCATATTGCTATGTATTTACTTTAAAAATGAGAATGGGTTCTCAAATTTGAAAACTAAGGCTTTCGACTATATCCTTTGTATCATTACTTAAAACCTAAGATATTCTCTTTCAAAACCTAAGGTGGCGAATCATAATCTCTTTCAATTGGAAGGGCCATCTCACGTCAGCAGCGCATCTTCCATCCAATATATCTTTAGAACACTTGGAACCATTCCTTTCGAAACACTGAAAAATAACCTTTTGAAACACTTAAAAATATACCTTTCGAAATACTTAGAGCATACACTTTGAAAGCATTGGGTTCAAGTAAAAGTTTGTGGAAACATAGCTTCGAAACCATTTAAAAGTACTTCTTTCACAACCATTAGGTTTAACATCTAGTATAACTATAGAGTCAAAGAGAACAAAAGCGAAAGTTACCCTTTCAAAAGCATTGGTTTTAAATAAAAAAATTAGGGAAGAGGATAGCCTCGAAACCAACCTTTCGAAACCATTGCCTCCGAAACTCTTATTAAAAATGGCTAAAACAACCCTTTCGAAAGCATTGAGGAAGCGGCTTTAAAATTTAAAAGGATGAAAGCTTCCCTTTCGAATACTATAAATAAAATAGGCCTCTACGTGATTCGAAAGGTATGAATGTAACAGCTAGTTATCGAATAGGTTCAAAAGCAACAACTATTTCGAAAGCTTCTTTTAAAAACAAAGGCAACTGGATTGATTCGAAGGCTTAAAAAAGTGGTTTCAACCCCTTCGAAAGCATCTTTTATAAACAAAGGCAAGTAATGGATTCGAAAGCTTATAAGAATGGATTCAACCCCTTCGAAAGCATGCCTTCGACACAGTCCCTTCCACCTTTCTCCAATACACTACGTATCAATTGCTTGATACCACATGCCTTGGTTTCGAATGGGTGTGAAAGGTCTATTGGGCATGGTGACAGAAGCAAGCAATGGAAGTGGCAAAGTTATAATTCGAAACAAAACTGAATTTTTGCCCTACAAAATGATACCATTTTACCTAACTTTCCTAATTTGTCAAAATATGATTGGTTGCCAATTCTTTATCAAAATTATTTTCTAAAAAGGCTACCGAATTTCATAATTAAAAATGTTTTAGCAATTAAGCTCTTCTTTTTAACAAAACAATTAAAACATATATGTCCTCTAACTTAAATAATTTAAAAATCACAATAAAACACTTAGGAAAAATCCCTAAAAATCACAATTATTCATTTTTAACATGTTTTCTAATATGTAAAAATTTCTGACCCAAAAACATTACTTAATTGCCTTAAATAATTTAAACCCAAAATTAACTATTTCTTTTCATTAAAAATTCAGAAAAAATTATCCATAGCTTGGAATATTATGAAAATTTAAACCCATCTCCGAAATAATGTTTTACATAATATATTCAAACATCATGGGATTTGGAAATTAATTTTCTTGATTTTAACCTCAAAATCGAATTATATTATGCCACAAAAATCCTTGTTTAAATTATAACATGGCATATAAATCAAAGCATATCATCATTCATCCAATTATACGGTTTTAAACCTTAAACCCAAATTAAAACATGCAACATTACTTATATGAGATGGTTTAGATCATTATTCACCTTGTTTGGACGAGGAACTTGAGATTTATTATTCACTTTAATCTTCCTAGCTTGAATCTTAGCCTCTAATTGATTTTTGAGTTCCTCTTCTTCTAGGGTTATGTCCGACCTTGTTTTCCTTTTGTATATGTTTTTCGTTTTTGTAAGAATGCAACGAGAATGAAAAGGTAGTAAGGGTTTTAGGGGTTATGGGGTTCGGCTATTCCCATCTTACCCTTATCTTATTCTCTTAAGTATTTAACTTATAAACCATTTTTGTAAATTCATTTAGTTAAGGCACGACCCTATATTAGTTTTCAAATCTCAATTCCCTTATCACTCTAGTGTATACATTATTCTATTTAATTTATCTAATTAAATCTCTTGAATAACGCTATTTAAAATTAGGGGTGCTACATGGTTCCTTATGTATTCAAAAACCGATTTCGATATGAAATCCACTCTTTGTATGTATAGAGTCCAACGGGTGAATCTAGCTACCCGGCACCCTATAACACACCAAAACAACATAACCAACCTTCCAACCTTGTGTGATGCCTACATGTATGTCCATACAGCCATTTGTGTACGTTTTTACACATACGAACACATAACCACAGTTTAACTATATAAATCACATTTCAGGCTTCACAGGAGCGATTACTCAATCTGGTACCTTCTCATGCAACTTAGCGCGCATGATAGTCGCTGTGGCCGCATGATACAGTTGCCATGTGTTTATATACAAATATGGGCATTCACTTACATACATACATACATACATATACATATATACATATATACATATATATATATACATATATATATATATTTATATATGAATACACACATAACAACATTCAACAATTATAGTCACAACACAAGTATTATCTTGATTATTATACTACTTCAACTACACGTACATGTATACCCACAGGTGCACATATACGTACACGTATAGTCGAGTAAGTTATTCAATTACCACTTAAATCAAAACTTACTTTTATTTACTAAACCATTCCAATAAAATTAAAACATCTTTTTATATTATTTCATAAAATCTCATACCATTTTGTAAAATACAATACTAGCTTATAAATTCATTTAAGCCTTTGAAGTACTAAATCACATCATTTAAAATTAAGTATTTGTTTCATAAATATTTTATAAAACCTTATAACAGTTTTATAAAACATCTTCTTTATATTGTTTTATAAAATCTTATACTCTTTACGAAATATCTCATTCACACTATTTTATAAAATATCACTTTCTGGCTATTTTATAAAAATCACTTATTTTCTATGCTTGCAACTATTTCAAAAATAGTATTTAAGGTCCTAAACAAATAATAAGATGGTATAATCTTGTTCATAACATGAATACAAGCATAATTCAACCCAAACAATCTCCAAATCATGTCATATAATCCCATAATCATCAAAAAAGTAGATTAACAAGTAAATATATATGAGGAATCATCCCACTTAGCTTCTCTTTCCCTGAATAATAATCAAAACCCATGTTTTCCATCTCTTTAAGTCTTAGATGAAGCTCCAAATCACAACTTCAAGCTAATCCCTTGATAGGTTTTGTAGAGAATTGCATAAGAGGAATTATTCCAATTTTTATTCGAATTTATGAATTTTATTTAAAGGGTTTAGGGCTTGGAGATTAAGGAGGGATTAAGGAGTATTATAAAAGTTATTAATAGAAGAGGAAGAAAATAAATGTTGGAATGAAAATGAAAGAGGATTTAGCTACATATAAGCTAACTTAGGGGCAAATTAGCGGGCTTGTTCCAATTTCATTTCATCCAAACAAAACATTATTCACTCCAAAAAATCATCAACTTCAAACATAATCAAGTTTGTACTCATTTTTCTTACGACGGAAAAGCAAACTTGACTAAGAGTGTTTTGAGTCCCAATTCACTAATCTCTAAAAGTATAGTACAAGGGGCATTTCGTCAATTGACGACTAAATATTTAAACTAATCATTTAAATATTTATTCATTAAGATTATAGGGTATTACATTCTCCTTTCCTTAAAAGAATTTCATCCTCAAAATTCCTATGAGTACGGGAAAGTAACAAGGTTATCCAAAATTCTTGAATCTCAAATTTTGAAAATTCCAATAGTTCATTCCCTTATGCCATCAGCATTATGGAAACTCTCAAAATAGAATGCATCACACAACTAGGAAATATGTGATAACCTATAATATCCGACATTTTCCAAAAATACATACCTCTTTTTAAGAAAGCTTCTCACCATTTAAATGCAAATCTAAACAAATAAGCATTCAAATGGCTATTGTTTAGCTCTCAAGTACCTTATTGTACTATACAAAGAGGATTATATATCAACACAACGGCTGCGTAGAATTTATACATATATAACCTTAGTGTAGCAACCTATACTACCATAATCATACATGACAATCTATCGGAGAGTAAGCTCAAGTGAGTTAGTATCAAGATATACCAAAGACTCTGAGTCATATCAAAAGGAAATAAACCCATATAGATCCCATATCAATCCCATAACATGCATGGATGATATATGATCTATTTTTTATAGCTACCGCTATCGCTCTCCGAACATACTTTAATTATGAAAGTATAACTACCATACATGGGATCAAACACACAAAACAAGCAGCAATCAATCAATAACAATAACTAACAAGCGACCATCAAACAATAGCAAACAACAATAAACAAAAACAATCAACAAACAATAATAAGCGACAAGCAATAATCAATAGCAAACAACGATAAGCAACAATAACTAGCATACAAACTATCAAACATGCAAATAAGCAACAAAATCAACAACAACCAGAATTATCCAACAATAAAATCAAACAACAACAAACAGTATCAAACATTAGCAAGCAAACATGAGCAACGACAAACAACAACAAGCAATAACAAGCAACAAAAACCATCAACAATTAATAATAAACAATCAGCTGCAATTATCATATAAATAACCAATCAACAAGCATAAAAAGTATACAAAGTAATCGATAACTCAAAAAGATTCTATACGGACACACACGGTAACCAATCAATAGTCAAACGTGTATGTCAAACCTTAAACCCTAATGAGCCTATTCGACATCCAAGATGAAAAATTTGCCTAAGTGTGCAAATCCTTTGATGAATACAATACACAAAAGATTATTACACCTCCTGCTACGAAAAGGAAATTTACATGATATGTTGGATCATCGAGTCTCAAAATCCTCGAATAAATCCAGTAATCTAAGTTTTAACTTTTCTTTTCTTTCAAACAGAACTCATTCTCCAAAGGAGAAAACTCTACTAATTAAATCATCATTAAATGATGATCTACAAATGCTTGGGTTTATCTGGGTTCAAACTCACCTCAACCGCACAATGTCAATAGGGATAATATACAAGTGCACTATGACACTTGCCTAAGAAAGTATCATCTTGTCACATAGAAAATTATCTAAATCGTCCTAAAAATATTCAAAAAAAACCCTTCCCGAACCACCCCAAGCAACCTTAGCTATATTACACTAAAATTTATAATAGCTAAAGATCATCCAAAATGACACAATGTTGGTTCCAACCCTTCGTTTGCTTGCAAGATTTCTTCTTTCATTAGGGTCGATCATCTGATTCTTCTCATGCAAACTACGATCTGATTCCTTTACCTAACTATGGAAATCTCCTCACATGACCAAGATCATGCTTCAGAAATCTCCTAGCCACTTCAAGGGTCCAACTCATGTGCTCACCTAGAAGAATCAAGTGAAAACCCTTTCCTAACTAGTGTAAATCACCTAGAAACTCTGGACTTGAATTATTGGTTAGGAACTTGCACTTGAATGGACCAATCTTTATAAAATATCCCTTTTGGCACATATGATTACTCCCATCACCTAAGGTTTACTAACATAAATAAAAATAATTCTAACACAAACAACTCTAGGAAAGTGCCTATAAGTCATCAACCCAGTCTTTGCTCATTACTAGGCATCCACCGAACCTTAATTGGATACAAATCTAAGTCACAATTGAAAGCCCTTTCATTATGTTTGAATGGTAGTACCTCAATCGCTTCACCTCAGCTTTGCAATTAAGGTTACTCATACAAGGTTTATCTTTATCAAATAATTTACTTACTATGAAAAGAGTCAAGTTTAGTTTATCTACTAAGTAACTAGCAATAGATTAATATACCACTAAAATATTTGAAGAACAGAACCGAGTTCCCCAAAAATAGAGCATACTTCACTACATAAGCTTTTTCCATTTTTTCTATGCAGCAGGCCTGCTAGGAACCGCTAATGCCCATAAGGCATAAGTCATCATCACTTACCCACCCCTCAGCAAGTAGGACAATCCATCTTCAAGTGATCGAGCCAACCGCAATTGAAACACTTACGCTTCACTTTAGATGGATGACATCTCCTAGGGAAATGCCCATACATGCCATAGAAATGACATTTTAGGAAACCTTTCTTCTTCGCATAAGCTCGATTTCTTTGCACTTTGGTTGAAGCTTCGGTTTGCTTTCCACTTCTGCTACCTCCAACGGTACTTCGCGAGTGTTCTTACGGAGAATAACCATCCCAACGAGAATTTCTTAAGTGGCCCTAAAGAGGGATAAGGCTAAGCAATGAATCCTCAAGTGATGCTTTAAGATCCAAGGCAAACTCATTTGATCACACCAATGGAGTACCGACCGTCTAAATCCTCAAATCAAACCCAAAGATTGAATCAATCAACATACTCCCTTACCGACAAGCTTCCCTACATGAAACAGATGAAGTGCTCAAGCTACATGCCCTTCTCGATCTCAGGAATGAACTAAGAACCAAAGTGATAGTCTAAGTTTATTCCAAGTCACGGGTCTGCTCATCAGCCACACAAACACTATGTCCTACCTGGCTAAAGTCTCCCCTCTTCAAATGCGAGAAGCAATCTTGCTTTTGAGAACATTCTCTAGACCTATCTTGACAAAAGCCCTCTCATGCTCGTGTCCAAGGCCATGTCTCAACAACAGTCTCAGCACTCAGATATAGATTTTCTCTAAGGCTAATGAAGTTCTGACACGGGTTCGAAGAGTGTAAACAGGTGGAGCTAGAAATACTGGTGGCCCAGAGGCCACACCATCTCCATCGCCAACCGCATATGTTGGAAATGTTCATGGGCTGCAGAACATCCTATTCGATAGCTAAATAGTCTCTGAACTAATTAGGCATCTCAAACTTCCTATCCGCTGTGATGACCACCCTACACTCTCATTTCCCAATATACCCATATGATGCACTATGGAGGTACCTAGCCAGTGCAGAACGGTAGCCAAGAGTATAAAGTAGAAAAAATCTGAACATATAACCTATAGAATATCTCATAGCACACCCAAAATATAATATAATAAAATAGATGTAAAACTTGCGAGATAGTGATATAATCAAATGAACCGTTAATAAAACATCATAGTGCACCAGGTTCATAGACTATACAAAGCTGAAATAAAGAGTTTATACATCCTAAAATAAATTCTATAATTTTCTCTAATAACACAAGTACCGACATAGCTCTACAATATTGCACAACGGAATGTAAGCAATAATATCTCTAATAATACAAGTACTGACATAGCTCTACAATACTGCATAACGAAATATAAGAAATAATAAGCTCCAAGTATAGATATTTGAAAGCGTAGCCTCCTGCTCATACTCTGTACAGCTCCATGTGCTATCCATACCTATTATCCCCAATACTCATTAAGAGTGCCAAAGGTAATAAGAAGCAAAGCATTAAACCTCAAGTCTGGTGTGAGTGATACATCATCTGAAAAATGCTCTAAAAATCATACATAGTAAATAGGGGCATAGAGTATGAAAAGCCATACCTCATATCCCTGTATCCAAAGAGTTAGCGCATAACAGTTGATATATGCTAATCTACTATCATAGCCATATAAGTGTATTGTAGTCAAAGTACAATGTCCAATGTCTTGGTATACGGTCGAAAATACCTACATTGTGTGACATCGTTGAGTGATTACAACTATGACAAACATAAATTCCATCAAACAATCCTCAACATCACTCTTGTAAGTTGGATATATGATAACTCATACGGCACAGTTGCAACCCAGGGAATCAATTAAAATCCTTTTTTACGATCTCAATAATGAAACCTAATCGTTATTCCATCCCGGCTATCTCCACGGTAGGACACAGTCGCAAATCCAACTCACAAGTCCCTATCGTTACACTTGCCCTTATGGATCGCTACCATGACTATCATCATTAAGTCATTATCTTCGGAACACCTCTAGACATCCATCGCAAGTCGTAGAGCCATCATGTTGGATTTTCGAAGTCGTCGCCATCATCGTTGGCATCGTCTTGTCAAAGTGCTCCGCCATCACTTTTCTTCTCACCACACGAAATCCAAGGCCATTCAGAATTGTTTGGAGTTGCTTACTTCACTCCACATAACCCACTAGACCTTCGAAACAAGTCCTGAAGAAATCCCAAAGTTTCGTCTCGCCACGATCAAAATTACTAAATTTCAAGTTTCAATCTGGGTATGCCCTAGGTCAGGCCCAAAGCAACTCCTGAAAAAGCCTAAAGCGCAACCTGAAGCACCCCATAAACCCCGAACCAAATTCCTTTCCTAGGTGCCGACCCTAGGCACATGCCAAAATCCCCGAGCATGACCCGAAACACTCCCTGAGGAAGAATTCCTGGTCGGCTCTGAGCCAAACGACCACCATACCCAAGCAAAACCCGAGTCAATACCCATATCCAAGAATTCTCGTCTAGCTCTGAGCCAAACCTAAGTCAAACCAGAGGTACGACTTGGGCTGACAAGAATACCCCCCGAACCAAAATACTATCAAGTCTCTGAATCCAAATTTCATGTGGATTCCATCGCTATGCTCGGTTCTTCGACCTGTATGCCTTCCGTGTGCAATGATACAAATCCTAACGTCTTTAAATCTATATATTGAAGTTCGGTTTTGCAGTTCCTACCTCTAAGTCGCTCCGATGAGCGTTTTCAACCATACAGACATGCAAACATATAATAGTTCATGGTAAATCATCCTATAATATGTCTCTAACATACATCAAGGCAACCACACATTAAGTTAACATGATTAGAACACTTCAAAACATTTTTAATTCTTTTTTACTTCAGGTTTCGCTATAAAATAGTCCCAAAACATGATTTTGACTTTAAAAATGGGTTTTAAACATGTTAAAACTTATAGATACATATATAATAAGGTGATAATATAAATCATCCACCAAAGCCTCTAAAATCCAAGTTTTGCATGCAAAACAATGCAAATTCGAGAATTCCAGCCAAGATCCGATTTTTCTTTCCCAAAGATGTAGATTTGAAGCTCCATAATGAATCCCTTGCTTATGTATGATTTGGACAAGATTTGGATAGGAAAGAGAAGAAGTTGGGTGAAGAGTAAAATAATGGAGGTTGAGAGCTATTTGAGAAATGGTAGAAAAGTGATTTGGTAAAAGATGGCTCATCTATTTATAGGCAAAACCCTAAAGCACCCTCAAGAACACAGGACAGACCTCCCACCTAAACATAGCACCTCCCGAACAGAGCACCCCTCGAACAGTATTCCATAATCGGATACCGAGTCGTCCACCCACTGAACATGCTTCCATGGTCGATCGTCGACCCCATTCTTCTACCGAACCAAGCCTAGCCCAAACTAAACAATGCAAAACCAAACACGTCGAACCGACTAATAGCAAATAGAAAATTTATAACTTCAATCTTCAAACAACCATATCTCCTAGCCAAAATGTCCAAATCGCTATTATGACCACTCTACGAAAAGGGAAATCATTATATCTTTCCAATGGAAGTAGTCTCGAACACCAATTTGGCTTTTAGCAAAAGCTATAGTCGATACAAGTTCTTAAGGGTAAAATCGTCCAAAATTTATAAAGATAGGAAATGTCACTAGGGCATTTCCCAATGTCGTAGAGTCATACAACCTTAAATGAATAGTATCTTACGATCCTCAAATACATAAAGTATGGGTCGTTACATTCATGGTCGCTCGTATACACCGTATGCTCATACTAACAGACTGACAAAGATACCTTAGCGACTGGCGATAGAAATAAATCAAAGTCTAAAAGACAAGTGGTGTATACAATATAATATAAAAGAAACATACATGTATGCTCTCTCAATGTATCTCCTTTTACTAGATTGATTAACTCAAACCGATCAACTTGATCCAAGTGTTGAGCCTAAGCTTTGATTCCAAATGTAACAATCCGCCCTTCATAATATCTTGAAATCAGCATCGAATGACAACGTCTGACTTTCGAATACCACAAATGACAAGTTGTCGAAAAATAAAATTAAACAAATATTATACTAAGGCATATCGATAGAATCCCATACCGGAATGATAATATATAATATACTGAATATACATGAATAGAACAAGATAACTATGTATATATAAGACCACACTAGTGGAAATAACTGATAAATGAATATTAATACAGAAAGTCAGAATACATCAAATCCATATAGACGGAGTCCTCAATATAATATCTGATACATCAAGTCTCATATATAAATACACATCTATCATCCACTACTACAATATCAAGTATACATACGAAGTATAATCAATCAAGTGTACATCTAAACTTCACTTTCAGTAGCTAAATGGTCTCTAAACTAATCAGGCATCTCAGACTACCTATCCCCAGTTGCCCGTGTACCCCATCTGCTCATACCAATAGCCCGACAAAGATACCTTAGCTACTAACGATAGAAATAAATCAAAGTTCAAAAGATAAGTGGTGTATATGGTATAATATAGAAGAAAAATATGTGTATGCTCTCTCAACGTATCTCCTTTTACCAGATTGAGTAACTCAAACTGGTCTACTTGGTTCGAGTGTTGAGCTTAAGCTCTGATACCAAATGTAACAGTATGCCCTTTATAATACCTTGAAATCAGCATCGAATGATAATGTCCGACTTTCGAATACCACAAAAGACAATTTCGGGAAAGAAAATTAAAAAATATATTATACTAAGCCATATCGATAGAATCTTACAACGAAATGATAATATATAATACACTGAATATACATGAATAGAATAGGATAACAATATGTGTGTGTGTATGAGATACCATACTAGCGATAATAACTGATAATGAATATCAATGCAGAAAGTCAGAATACATCAAACTCCATATAGATGGAGTCTTGAATATAATATCTAATACATCAAGTCTGATATATAAATACACATATGTCATGTACTACTACAATATCACATATACATATGAAGTATCGACATCGTCTCCATAGAATGCTCCGGTTGGCTTGAAAGCATATCCTAAAATCCTCTGACTCCCAAATTACTCAATCGAATACCCGAGAATTTTCATGGCATAAATAGACAAAGACAAAATGCGAGTTAGAAACAAAGCCTGGTGTGAGGGGAACTATCTTAAAATACTATATGTTAAAACTATATATAATATAGGAACTACTATGGCACAACTAGTCCTTTCCACAATCGTGGCCCAGGGGTGACCATAGAGAAGTAAATCAAATCTATCCAAAAGATAGGACAACAAACCATAACCTGCTCTTCTCCAATAATCAAGGAGTCAGCACAACTAATAAAATGTGACTGATACATAATAGTATACCATGATAAGGTAATCGAATATACAAATGCAGAGACAATATAAATATCACAATATAAGCATATCCTATGATACACAAAAATATTATCAACCAACTAATATAGCATGCATAATCATAATGGTATGGTACACAATGAATAGTGTGTGTAAATCGATACTCATCATTGCTAATGAGTGAAGTTAAAATAGATCTTAACCATGATTCAAGGATTCCAATGTTAGGTCCAAAATAAACAGAGTCGGTACCAAATTGTTGACCCCGAGCCACAACTAGACTGATCAAACTTGTATAGATATCGCCATACCTCATATCGAGCATAAGTGATATATAACATACTCTGGATATCTAAAAACTATATAGATCTCACTGTAATCCATAGATGTTACTATAATCCAATGATTCTCGTTGACGATGCAAAATAAACAGAGTCAGTACCTAATCATACCATAGACCCTAAGCCGCATCCTAATTGATCGAACTTGGTAGATCTCACCTAACCCATATAGATCATAATTGATATATGACCTACTCTAAATATTTGAAACCTGTGTGGACCTCGTCCTACCCCCATATCGAGCACAAGTGATAAATGATCCATCGGTAAATGATCGTCATCATTTCCCCCTTAGTCATCATGGACCCCTAAGCAAATCCACATAATGCCTGTACAAAAGAGAACTACGGGAATGTCTCATATAATATGATATCGAGACCACAAAGTAATACTGATATCATATATATATATATATATATATATATATATATATATAACGTCATGTAATCAAAGACGCCTATCATAAACGACGATCGATATCTCGTCATTGTCTATCTATACGAATGATCACCATTGAAAGATCAATAATATGCATGTTCACTAATATAAGGCTAATACAATGTGTGATCACTAATATAAGGTCGGTACTATATACAATCACTAATATAAGATGATAAAATTTATCAAACTATACATACCCCGAGGTCAAAGCCCAAAGGAACAGACTTACCTCGTTCGATCATAGACTCTCGTCGGAGGTGATCGGGTGACCAATCATCATACATATCCTATGCCCAATCGTTGTTGATGTAATAGGAATCACTTAACATTCATATCCAAATCCCAACCATCGCCTTGCATTCCACCTCCCTCAGTAGTCCATAGTCTTCCCTAAAGTTGCACCAAAGCTTCACAAGAACCTACATCTGAAACGAGGGAACAAACCCCGATATAATGGTATCGGACATGGGCTTTACTGCCAAGGTCATTACACCATCGCTACACCGGTGGTAACATGTCCCGGGCAATAAAGCCTGAGGCAGGTGCCATCGACAGCCATGGCATCCAATTTGTGCGATGTTTCCTCCATTGCTTCGCATAATGAACCACCTAACTTTTGAAGCCTGCCTCCACCTCATCGAACCTCCTTCGGAGTTCATTGGTTGATGTTTTTGAAGTGTTTCCTTATGTGTTTGAAAACTAATTTCGGCATGAAATCCACTCATTGCACGTGTAGAGTTCAACAGGCTAATATAGAGATCTGGTGCCCCTAACGTCAAAACAACATAACTGGCCTAACTTATGTGATTCCAAAGACGTCTATACACCTATTTGTGTACTTTTGTACACACACTATAACACCCTGTAAAATTTAATAAGAATTTAAAAAATTAGAATAATGTTAAAAATGAAAATTCTTTAAATGTTGGAATTTGGTCATGGAAGTTGTACCATTGTGTTCGTTGCAATGTTTTGACAAATTTCCATATATAATATGTTGAAATTGAAGTTCGAACAGAGAAGTTATGGACGTTTAAAATTTCCGAATTTGAAATTTAAATATTTGAATTTGAATTTTGAAATTCAAAATATTTGATGAGATTAATGTTTGATAAAACGTTTGAATAACATGGGAAGTAATTGAGTAATTAATGCCTAAACGGGAAGAAAATATACGGTCCAAAACTATTGACCGTTCGACCGCCTATGTGCAAGTGGCTGACCGCTAGCGGTTGACCGCTTGTGGTCAGCGGACGGCCGGTAAGTGGTGAAGGCGGCTAGGGTTTTGGCTACTTTGATGGATCAAATTTAATTATTTAAATCTGACGGTTCTGGTTCCTTCTCACCTCTATAAATAGCCCCTAGACCATACACTTTCCTTCATAAAATTCTGTAGCAACGACAAAGCTCTGTCAAATTCTCTCCTTAGGTTTTCAGAAATAGTAAACTTTATGGTAAGTAATTCTAATCTCTAATATAAAATCTAAATTAAACTCTCAATCTTTCTATTCTCTAACTTCTGATTTCTGAAATCTAATTTATATATACAATCTATTTATTGTATATTCATTAATCTAACAGAGAATTAGGAGCGGTGTAAATCAAATCTCATCATCTTCTTCTTCATCATCTTTAGATTTCAGAATCGGTTAGGATTTTCAAGTAAGAGGTTTAGATGTTTAATTCTTTTGATTGTTGATTCTATTTCTCTCTAGTTTCTAATTCTAAATCTAATTTTTATATACAATTCACTTTGTTGTATATTCAAGAAGAAGGAGATCTGAAAGGGAATTAGGCATTATGGAATCAAATCAAGTTAAGAAGAAAACGATTCTCTATGAGTGATAATATTAGGTTCTTCACATTTTTCTAATTGAATAGTAATTATTTGGATTTGATGTATGCCTTGGAAAATTTTGGTAAACGAAAACATAACATTTAAATCCCCCAGAATTTCCCTAAATAAATGTCAACCTTTGAATATGTCGGAATTTCAATTTTTTTGTATTAATATAGTAGAATCAGATCTGTGTTAAGATTTAAGCAATTTATAATTTATTCCACTTCATCTCTTTTGATTTTTCTTGTATTGTAAATGATTCTAAAATAAATAACAAAGTATGATTTTTGATTATTAGTAGTTTCCAACGCTTATTTCAGTAAATTAGAGTAAATATGAATCCCTTTTTCACTCCAAGGTGGTAATTGCAAAAGTTGGATAGATTCAAAAGGTGTAAATTGTAAAGTTTGTTCTTTGGATAGAGGAGTTAATTATATTATATTAATATGAGATAAGTTTGGTATTATTCCTTTTTGTTTACAAGTTAACTTGTTGGTTAAGGATATTAGCTATTCTTTTGCTTGGAGTTTGGGATTTGTATGAGTTTGACATTTAAATTAGTTAGCGTTTTCTTTGTGTGTGACTGGAAATACTTTATTCGAATCATGTGCTTATATATATAATATTAACGTATTAATTATTAAAGTTAATAACAATGTAATAATTATAATGCATTGAAGGTATTGATTAGAGTTAATAGGGTAATAAATAACATTAATTTCTTAGGAAGGTAGTTAACGATAGTTATGGGAATTAATCCATAATTAATGGCATAATAAGGGGATGCCTTATATTGCCTTAATTCTTAATTTAGTAGGATGGCATATATATATATATATAATGGTTATACATATGAAGTATGACTAAGTTATAGGGATGCGAGGTCAATCCAAAGTTACGTAGATGTCAGCCCAGTTAAATCTGGCCACCAGTGTTGTGCTTTGCAGACTGATGTGAGACATCGCCTATAATAAATTACCCCAGTGGACGCAAGGTTAGTCCTAATTCTATAGAGTAAATCTTCCCAATCAATCTGACTATCAGTACCAACGAACAGTCGAATTAATTTGAGATGTCACGGTTGGGTTATGGTTCATAAGTTACACTATTGATACGGTAGGTGAAATCTTTAGAAGGGTCCACCTGGGGTTAGAGGTATTAAGTGGCTATGGTATGGTCCGCCTCTTTCTTAGGAGAAGTATTAAGTGACCTGATGGGATTTCTTACGATGTCAATTAGTGGGAATCATGTAGGGACCCTCCTTGGGTTAGATCTTAAATGACGAGGACCTACTTATTTTATAGGACTTAAATGGTCAGAGTCTGTCTAATTTCTTAGGAAAGAGGTATTAAGTGGTTTGGAGGTTCTCGCTCTTGCATCATTGATAATCATTACTTTAGAGTTTGGAAATGGGTTAGGTATTAAGTGATGGGGACCTGCCTATTTTATAGGTATTAAATAGTTAGAGTCTACCTAATATCCCATAAATGGTATTTATTGGTTTGGGTGCTTTTTCTTGTATCATTGACGTTCGTCGCATGTGAGTTTTGGAATTGGACTAAAAAGGCCTTTAGGCTTACAATTAAAGTTATTGGTGTGGTATAGTTTTAAATGCATAAGACATATTTCTTATTTATATAATACTACCCAAGTACAATTATGGTAAAGCTTGGGTTTTTCATTTCACTGGACATTTGTTGTTCTAACCCACTCCTAATTATAACACACATGTTAAAGGAGATAATGCTGATTTAGGAGACAAAGGTGGAGATAAAGAAATGTGGCAGTTGTTTATCTATTTATGCTTCTAAAATATTTTTAATGTACCCAATGCAAACAATCATGTTATTTTGAAATACTGTACTATAGAGATTTTATGTAGAAATGTTGTGAGATTTGGTAATAACATGTATATTTCTGAAATAGTTTTCTTTTAAGAAATGGATATTGTTTCTAATATTATTTTATCCATTCTTCTACCAGATTCTGAAAGTATAGATAGATAGCTCTATGTGTTGTGTGTTGTTTAAACTTTATCAACTTAATAGCTCGCCTTGAGATGAGCCTGAGGTTCGATGGGATTTTGTTGGGTCGAAATTAGGTCCGTTTCAGGGCGGGTGGTTACACTTGGTATCAGAGCCTAGGTTATCCGATCAACGGGGATAGGTATACATATGAGTGGCATATTTGTTATTTTGAATGTAATTTCAAAAACCATACTATATATAAATACACACACACACTTTATTTGACTTACTCTATAAACTACGGCTATAGAAGTAGTTGCGACCATATTCTGAAAGGATGAGCGAGATGACTACGGGTTGGAAAAATAAATAGAATAAGGAATGTGCAACGGAGGTCATATCTTTGCAACGTAGATGGATGAGATTGTAACTCTAAAATTAATATGGAAATAAATGTAAATTTATAGGTAGTTACAATAATTTAATGTGGACATAAATGGACATGTTAAAGAGATTATTAGGGTACTTATGGAGAGGTAAAGAAGTTTTAATAGGAAAAGTTGGATGAATAAATAAATGTCTTTAGAAATTGTCTGATTAGAATAATAATCATTTATTATGGACAATCGACATTTATAGGAGTAGCAAATAAACTTGTTAGGTAGTAATATAAATACTACAAGGTGGTATAATTGTAAACATTTGGATGTAAGGGATGATAGAAGAAGAAAATGGAATAGAGAGGACAATTAAAGTCAATTCCAAAAATCCAACCCCATGTTAAAGAGTCTGATCAAAATGATTTTTGGAAACTTCCTTCAAATGTTTTGAAAAGTTTTTCAAAGGATTTATTAAGGAGTTGTTATTTTGAAAGAAAAAGTGGAAATTGGAAATTTATAAATTAGAAATTTTGTTAAGGCAAAGGTTTGTGAATACAAAGTTTTACATAAAAAGGGTTTTTCATTTTTGAAACTCTTAGTTTAAAAAAAATTGTTAGGTCATAAAGTTTTCAGTTTAAAGATTTTCCATAAGGGATTTTCTTTTTGAAATAAATGTAAAATAGAGCATAGGTTGGACTTGATGATTTTTCCTATTCAAAATTTTGAAAGTTCTTTAAAATTCTTCTTTTTTAAATAGAAATGGAACTTGATTAAAATGATGTTGAAGCAATTTATGTAGGAAAAATATAAACTGAGGAAATATTGGGAGATTTGGATTGGATTAGTGTTAAGGACTTATAAAATAGGATTAGTAGTCTAGTTAAAGATAAAATTGAAGATGAGTGATGAGTCTAGGCTAGGAAAATGATGGGATAAGAGTTTACCTTGTCTACTCCACTTTTCATTATTTAAAGTTATAGTAGATGTTTTTGAATATTTTGAATTAAAGAACAACTTTTAAAGGAATAAATCTTTGATGGAGAAAGTTTTTGAAAGAGGAAAATTATTTTGTTTTTTGGGATTAAGCAATCCTTTTTGAAATTTCGATAGTTAGATTTAACGATTAGGTTTTTGAATGTTTTGGGTTAGAAACCCTACATTTAAAGAAGAAAGTTTTGAGGTAAAAGTGTTTGAGAAAGAAAATTGTTTTACTAAGCAATTTTAGAACCCTTGAATTTGGGTTTCAGAATAAAGCGTTAAATTTTTTGAAAATTTGAAAAAGAATATTTTTGGAAGGTTTCATAAAAATGGAATAGACGTATGGAGTAAAATAAAACATGGTGTTTAGATGTTTTTAAGAATTCAATTCCCCCAAATGTTTTTGGAAAGTTGGAGATTGTTTTGAAAAATATGCTTAGAAGTTTTTTTTTAGATGTGGAAATTCTTTCGAAAGTTTGAATTTCATGTGTCACATACTAGCGTAATGTGGGTTTCTAAGTTTATATTTTATGGAGTAGATAGAGATCGCTTTCTATGTAAGAAAGGTTAAAGTTTTCAGGATACGAATGAAATAAAAATGATATGTAAACGCTGATTTGGAAATTTGAAATCAGTCCAAGCATTTATTGGTAGAATTTTGGTAATGTTGTAAAGTTGTTCCAGATCTGTAATTGGGTTGTAAGTTAGGTTACCCTTGGAATGTGAATTTCCATATTTTGATTTATTAGGAGCAGGCTTTATATAATTTCCATAAATTACCTAATTCCCTAAACGCATAACAATGCAGCGTTTGAATTGATAAGGGATATACTGAAAGGGAAAGAGATGTGTAAGATATAGATACTCCTTTCTGTAGTTTACACTGTCTATTTCAATAAAAGAAAAAGAAACAATCCATTGTAATTTTAAACAAAGCAAAAATATCACTTATGGCTAAATTATGGAAATTTTAACAGTAATCCTATTTGGAAGGATGGCTCTAATAAAATAAAATATTGAGACAAATGTTCAAGTTTAGAAATTAATAATAAGAAATGTATAAATAGCGTAATTTATAACGGTCCGTATTAATTATAAATAGCGTAGAAATTATAGGACTAGGATTTATGGACATCAATTACAGATTTAATGGGTAATAAATTTGTAATTAACAGAGGATAAATGGGAAATTAGATAAGTGTAATGACCCTAATTTTGACTTATAATATTTAGGACATTTATATAGATAAATTAAATGAAATAATGTAAATAGTTAAGGGATTGAGATTTGTATGATCATAAGGTAGCTATGCCTAATTAATCTATAAGCCAAAGAGAATTAAAATGAAGTAAGTAAGAGGAATAATATAAGGGATAAATAGGAATAAACTAAGTTCTTATAACCTAAACCCTTCTTACTTTCATTCCTTATCAATTTCAAACATTTGCAAATAAAACTAACACGTTCAAAAACTTGGCTGCCACCATTAAGGGAAAAAAAAGGAAGATAAGCAAGGATTCAAGTAGGAAGCTTAAGAAAATCAATCCAAGAGCAAATCTCAACCTGCTTAACAACAAGCAAAGGTGAATAATAGGTTTACATCTCAAAATAAAAACAAAAGAGAGGCCGACTACCATTAAGGGAAAACAAGAAGAAGATAAGACGAAGAAGCTTAAGCAACTTAATCCAAGATCAAATCTTAACACCTTAATCACAAGCTAAAGGTGAATAATAAGTTACATTCTCATATTTTTGATGTTTTTGGTTTCTAGATCGGATCCGTTTATTTTTGCAAAGTATATTGCCATGTTTTTTATTGTTAAAATGGATATATATGCTTGTTGGTGATTTATGCTAATTCATATCGATTTTGATAAGTTTTGATGTGAAAACCCTATTAAATGACATCCAAATGCCTTGCCATTTTGAGATAAGGTCAGAAATAATATTTTAGAGATGGGTTTCATATTTCATAATTTTCTGAATTAATGTGGATTTATTATTAATTTTCTAGTGAAGAAAATAGTTAATTGGGTTTAAAATTAATTATGGCTAATTTATTTTGTTTTTGGGTCAGAAATTAATATATGTTAGAAAATATATTAAAAGTGATTTATGGGAATTTTTGTAGAATTTTCCTAAGTGTTTTAATAAGTATAAAATTATTTAAGGTATGAGACTTAAATGTTTTATATATTTATAAAAGGAGAATGGGCATTTTGTAAATATTTTAAATTGTTTATCTCTAAAATCTCGGCAGCACTTTTAAAAAAGAATTTGGAAAAGAAATTAGCAATCAATCATATGTTGACAGACAAAGCAGGTTAGTTGAAAATGATTACTTCTTAAAGTTAAAATTCAGTTTTAGCCATACTTTTGCTATTTCGCCATTTTCGGCACCTACCTTTCGACTAGGTACTTCCACCTCCAGCCAATTCAAAACCAATACACATGGTATCAAATACTTGGTACGTAGTGGATTGGACATAGGCGAACGGTATAGAGTCAAAACAGGGATTCCGAAGGGGTCGAAGCCTTTTGCTTTTAAAAGGAAATGTGCCTGCTTTGCTTTAGAAAAGAATGCTTTGGACTTTGATAGCTTCTGACTTGGTCAAATGGTTTTAAAGAATGATTTCGAAAGAGGTTGCGCCTTTTGTTTTGTAAAGAAGCTTTCGAAGGGGTCAAAACCCCTTGCTGCCGCACCCTACCTTTCGAAGCAATGCTTTCGATAGGGCTTTCTTTGTTTTAAAACCTAAGCCGCTTCTCCAATTCTTTCGAAGGGATTGGTTTCGACACCATCCACTTCTTTACTTAGGAAATTGCTTTCAAAAGAGTGCTTTCAACTTAGTTATTTTAAGACCCTTTGTTCTATTGAAAGTAAAACCCAAGGGTTTCGAAAGGAATGGTTTCGAAAGGTTGTTCCACATATTTTACTCGAACTCAAATGCTTTCAAAGGGTTGATTTATGTAAAGAACTTAATGCTTTCGAAAGGTTTAAGATAAAGGTTTCGAAGGGGTGATTCTCTAATGTTTTTGAAAGGTTTTAAATGGAAGGTTTCCATTGGTTTCGAAAGGCATGTTTAAAGTGTTTTGAAAAGAGTATGTCCAAGGTTTTGTAAAGCTTTTGAAAGAGTTGATTTCAATGTTTTTGAAAGGTGTAATGTAAATGGTTTCGAAAGTTATGTTTTGGCCTTCGTCCTAGATTATAAAATAAAGTAGTTTACTTGTATCGAAAAGGGGTACTTTTAATGGTTTTGAAAGGGATACTTTCAAAGGTTTTGAATGTTTTCATCAACAATGTTACATGGCAAAGTGATTTGAGTAAATCACATAATATATTTTCCTTGTTTAAGAATGATTTAAAAGGTTAAATCAAGTTGAAAGAAATGTTTTGAAGGAAAATTTTAAGGGTAGGTGACCCTAAGTAAAATGATTCAGATATTAGAATACCAGATGGGACTGGTGTGGGGTCGCGCCCTATACTTTAGCTAGTAGCCCCTAGCTAATATAAGTCCAAAATTCCAGTGTGTAGGACTTTGTCACAGGTAAGACTAAAATGATCTTACACACAAAGGAATATACAGAGAAGTGATAGGTTATTGGTGAGCCTGCAAAACCATTCGGATCAGTTGACCTGGGAGAAGTAAGTTAGGGACAGACCGTCGAGAAGAGTATCTAATAGTGGTTAGACTATTTGTTTATTTTCTCTAGTAGGCCAGAGTCAGCCAAAGGTTAGTAGTTCGCCAAATAAAACTAAAGTGTTCAGACAGATAATCCATTTATTACCTGATTTGTATGCATACATAATATTGCTAATATTGTTTTAACCAGTTTAGCTGCAGGATTTTGGTTTGCAAAAGATATGTTTTTAAAAGGATATTAGTAAGGGAAAGCCCGTTCCTCTAAGTGGTGTGGTCTCACTTAATATTAGATAACCGAGATGTATAGCATTATTCACACCATGCTTCATGTCTGAATCGAAGTTTATGTTTTCCCCTTAAACTCTCGGGTGCACAAAAATTGAGTTGAGTAGGTTAAGAGTTGAGGTTTATAGGTTTTAGTAGGTGGACGAATAAAGCTTTCGGAGACGAGTAGGAGGCTGATGCTAGCTATATTTAGGAGTTGTTTGTTTTATTTCCGCTGTGTTGTAGTAAGTCTGAGATGACTATTTAGTACTCTGGTCATCCAAGGGGGCATCCGTATATGTTGCTCTTGGCGTATTTATGTAATAATTATATTTGATCTGAACCTAGGAAACGATTGGGATTATGTAATTGGATAAGAAACATGTTTTGTGAAATGTAATCAAAAAAGTTGTTGTTTTTGAAAGCTATGATTTTGTTTCATATTCATGTGCTTCTAATATTATGAATACCATTGACAATACCGTATTTTTTCGTCGGAAGTTAATAATATGGATGACTGCAACATCTGTAGCACTTAGCTTCGGGCCTCAAGATAGGGGATGTTACTACTTGGTATCGAAGCATAGATTTATGAAAAACTTTAAACTAAAATGATTTTGAAAACATAATCCTAAGGAATTAGAGGAAAGATCGGGGTATGGGATAATGCTATAGTAACGTACTCGTATTTGCTATATATAAATATACGCTACTTCTCTATTCTCCTATCTCTCTTAGGCTATTCTTCTGTATCTTACGAAGGATCGAATGTAGATATGTATGCTAGAAGTGGAAGAGTTAACCTTGGTGAGGGAAGCACCACAACTAATGGAAATGCCAAACCAAATACGAGAAGGTATTAAGGTTAGGCACAAGCTGCAAATGTAGATGCTGGAGTACAGCAAGTGGACATAGGAGCAATGTATCAGTTCTTTATCAACATGATGCAAGCGGGAGTTGCTGCTGGAGTAGTTGGAGGAGGAAATCAAGAAGCTCCGGTGGTCAACAACTATGCTATTCTGAGTAGAGATTATGCTCGGTTGGGAGGAAAGTCGTTTATTGGTACTGAAGACGCAATTAAAGTGGAGAATTGGTTGCTTTATTGTGAGAGGGTTTCGCTGATCTAGGGCTTAATGATGAGCAGAAGAGAAGACTTTCTTTTAGACAGCTACAAGGAGCTACACTGTATTGGTGGAACAGTGTGAATGCTGGAGTTAACGAGGAGACAATGACTTGGGCTGAGTTCAATAGGAGGTTTGAGGAGAGGTTTATATCGAAGATTGTGAAGTCTACTCTGCTCAGGAAGTTTGCTGAGTTGGAGTAGGGAGACATGACTGTGCTTGACTATGCAATGAGGTTTGAGGAGCTAGCGAGATATGGCTATGCTATTGTCGATACTGTTATTAAGAGGAATGAGAAGTTCAATTGGGGGTTGAAGCCTGAGCTTGCAAAGGCCACATTACCACATATTAGGGATCCATGTGATGTCGTTGTTGAGATGGCCCTGAGGAATGAAGAGATTCCTGCTTTTCTTGAAAGAAATAAAGTAAAGGAAGCTCATGGAGTGCAAAGTCAAAATAGAAGTTTTTCCACAAGAAAGGAGCTCAGAAGGTGGAGCAGCCAAGAAAGGAAAAGCAGAGGTTGTCTGCTATAAATGTGATCAGAAAGAGCATTTCGCAAATGAATGACGCTCAAGAGATGGAAATAAGGCAATCAAGAAGAAGAATATTAGATGCTTCAATTGCAATCAAATTGGACTTTACAAGAAATAGTGTAAAGAGACAGCTAGGGATTGAAAGGGCAAAGTGTTTGCATTGTAGCCAGCTACCTCAAGGCCAACAACAGAGGAAAAGAGAAAGGCTATGTTGGGAGGTACGCTTATGATTCATGGTATGTTAGTTAGAGTTCTATTTGATACCGGTGCATCACATTCTTTTATATCTCATTGTTTGGTAGATAAGCTTAACCTAGAACCCACATACCTAGTTACTTCCTTAAGGGTTGCAAATCCGATAGGAGGGTATGCGACTCTTGGGATGAAGTGTGACCACCTAGAGTTTGAATTGTTAAGTCATACCTTTGTTTCCAGTTTGCATGTGTTTGATTTCGTAGGGTTCGGAATTATTTTAGGTATGGATTGGTTAAGTAAATACGATGCTAGGATATTTTGCCATGATAGGAAGATATCATTTAGACACCCTGACCATAGTGATCGGATAGTATACTCCATAGAAAACCCTAGTGTCGAGGTTAACGCTTTGTTGGATGTTGTGGAGATAGAAGACGAGTTGAATCGAGTTTTCATGGTTAGAGAATTCACAGATGTCTTTGAACCTGTAGTAGGATTGCTGCCGAAACGAGCCATTGAGTTTTAGATAGATTTAGTACTAGGAGTAGAACCGGTGAGTAGACCGCCAAGCAGGATGACACCTACCGAGATGAAGGAGTTAAAGGTGTAGTTGATGGATTTGGAAGGAAAGAGTTTTATCAGACCAAGCAGTTCTCCTTAGGGAGCAGCCGCAGAGTTTGCTAAGAAACTGGACGGATCGTTAAGGTTATGTATCGGTTATCGTAAGTTGAATGAGAAGACGATAAAGAATCGATATATGTTGCCTAGAATTGATGATTTTTCCATCAATTAAGTGGAGCCAAGGTATTTTCCCAGTTGGATTTAGTGACAAGGTTCCATTAGCTTAGAGTGGTAGAGGATAGTATTCATTTGACGGTGTTTAGAAATAGGTATGGATCGTATGGATGGTTAGTAATGCCGTTCGGACTAACTAATGCGCCAGCATTCTTTGTGGATTTGTTGAACATAATTTTATGAGAGCACTTAGATAGGTTCGTGTTGGTTTTCATAGATGATATTTTGATATACTCTAAGAATGAGAGAGAGCATGAAGTTCACCTTCAAGTGGTGCTTGAGACGTTGAGGCAGCGTCAGCTAAAAGAGAAATTTTCGAAGTGTCATTTCTTGAAGAAGGAAGTGAAGTTCCTTGGTCATGTAATCTCAGAGAAAGGGTTGTCTGTAGACCCGACTAAGATTGAGGCAGCCAATAATTGGAAGAGACTCGAGACAGTGACTGAGATAAAGAGTTTTCTCGGATTAGCTGGGTACTATCGGAGATTCATAAAGGATTTTCGCGGATAGCAGCACCGATGACCAAGCTAATGCGAAAGGATTAGCTGGGTACTATCAGAAGGAGTCGAATATGAGACAACAGAGGTGGTTATTGTTTTTAGCCACTTATGACTTTGCTATTGAGTACCCACCAGGAAAAGGCAACAAGGTTGCGAATGCATTTAGTAGGAAACAATAGAATGCGGTGTTGGCAATGATAGCCAAGTGGAAAGATTTGGAAGCGTTGGCGACATATAATTACAGTGGAGATCTGAAGCTAGATCTAGTAAGTTGATGGTTATGTTGTCATGTTTAGAAGTTCGACCGATGATGATCGAAAAGATCGCTTCTTAACAAATGGAGGATCCATTACTAGTTGAACAGATCAGAAAGTTAAGAGATGGAACAGAGAGCGATGAGTTGAAAGATTTTAGTCTTGGCCAGAATGGGTGGTTGAGGAAGAAAGGAAGGTTATGTGTTTCGAATGTGGGAGACATTAGGAAGGAAGTTCATGAAGAATGCCATCATTCGAAGTTCACTATTCTTCCGGGAGGAACTAAGATGTATCAGGATATGTAGAGGAGTTTCTTCTAGGAAGGTATGAAGAGAGATGTAGGCTTATGGGTGAAGTAGTGTCTGAACTGTCAACAGGTAAAAGCCGAACATCAAAAACCAAGTGGGTTACTTCAACCTTTAGATATTCTAGTATGGAAGTGGGATTCTATCTCAATGGATTTTATCGACGGGTTGCCAAGATCAAAGAGAGGAAATGAAAGCATATGGGTCATGGTGGACAGGTTAACCAAGAGTGCCCATTTCATCTCAGTTAAGTCAACCAGGACGACACCTATTTTAGCTAAGTTGTTTATGAAGAATGTAGTTAGACTACATGGAATTCCTAGTAGTATAGTAAGTGATAGAGATTCCTTATTCACTAGTGAGTTCTGGAAGATTCTACAAGAGATTTTGGGAACCAAGCTTAAGGTGAGTACCGCTTACCATCCACAGACCGATGGGAAAACGGAAAGAGTTAACAAAGTCTTGGAGGATTTTTTAAGAGCTTGTGTGCTAGATTTTTGGGGATGATGGGAAGACAATCTACACTTAGTCGAGTTTTCATGTAACAAAGTTATCAGGCTAGTATAGGGATGGCACCTTTTGAAGCTTTGTATGGAAGGCCATGCAAATCTAAAGTTTGTTGGTTAGAAACCTGGGATAGGTTGGTTCTTGGTCTGGATTTAGTTGGAGAAGCTGCAGAGAAGATTGAGTTGATTCATGCTAGAGTGAAGGAAGCTCAGTCTAGGCAGAAAAGTTATTCTGATAGAAGAAGGAAGGACTTATAGTTCTTAGTAGGAGATCATGTTTTCGTCAAAGTATCACCGGTGAAAGGTGTAATTCGATTCGGGAAATCAGGGAGATGGCACCGAGATTTGTTGGACCACTTCCTATTGTAGAAAGGATCGGGAAACTTGCATATACAGTAGAGATACCGAACAGTTTGGCGGGAGTCCATGATGTTTTTCATATTTCTCATCTAAGGAAGTGTGTTCAAGATTCAGAGACTACTATAGCACCAACTATGTTAGAGGACTTAGTAGTGGAACTGAATTTGACTATAGTTAGGTAGCCAGTCCGTATAGTCGCGAGAGATGAGAAGAGGCTAAGAACAAGATAGTCAGAATAGTTAAGGTCCAGTGAAGCGACGACGAGAGAGACTATACTTGAGAAACTAGGAGCAAGATTAGAGAGGCTTATCCTGATTTGTTTCATGGTATGTTTTACCTTTATGATTGATTTGTTGTGTACATTATTGTAATTTCGAGGATGAAATTCTTTAAGTTGGGGAGTCTGTAATGACCCTAATTTTGGTTAACATTATTTAAGACATTTAATTAGTTAAATTAAATGAAATAATGAAATGGTTAAGGGATTGAGATTTGTGTAAATAGAGGCAGCCGTGCAAATTTAAATCAATGAACTAAGGGAAACTAAAATGAAATAGGTAAGGAAAATAGGTAAGGGGCAAAGTAGGAATAAGACATGTTCTAATACCCTAAACCCTTCATACCCATTCATTTTACACGTTCAAAACAAAACAAAACAAAAGAGAGGCCGACCACCATTAAGGGAAAACAAGAAGAAGATAAGAGGAAGAAGCTTAAGCAACTTAATCCTAGATCAAATCTCAACACCTAAATCATAAGCTAAAGGTGAATAATAGGTTACATCTCATATTTTTGATGCTTTTGGTTTCTAAATTAGATTCGAATATTTTTGAAAAGTATATTGCCGTGTTTTTTTGGCAAAGCCATCGGGGTTAAGGTCCCCTACCTTTATTTATAACATGCAATAAAGTATTACAGGCATAAATATAGAATTACAGTAGAAACAGGAGAAATGTAAGACTAAAAGTAAACAAAATACATAAATAATAGAAACTAGCTTTAGCCCGAAGCAGAAGGCTAAGGAACTGCAAGCAACACTGTTGAACTCCAAGCAGACCTAAGCTATACTCCAAGCAAAAACTCATTTAAGTCCATTTGCCTATTGTTGCTTGATCAAATAGGCAAGCTGATAGGTATAACATCTCATGAATTCTCCAACCTGTCTCGTAATACAACTGCATTCTATTCTTTCTTTTTTGATTGAAAATTATGTTATTTCTCTCCTCCCATACAACAGTGACCATGATCTTTAGCATTATTAGGAGTTCATATGTTTGTTGTTCCTTCCACTTTGTCGCTTTATAAATTCTTATCCATTCAATCTTACTGTTCCTGCTTGCCGAGTCATATCCACCTCTATGTCTGATTTTGTTCCATATGAAACTTGTATATGTGTAGTTGAAATATAAGTGATGTACACCCTCTTTAGTAGAGAGGCAGAATTTGCAAGTGTTAATGACATTTATTCCTCTGTATGAAAGATTACGTAATGTATGCAATGCATTTTTAAACACTTTCCATAGTATGAAATTGTATCTTTCATCCGCATACTTGTTCCAGATTCTTGAATGCCATGGAAAGTAGCTACTTTTCATCTCTCCCACTAATGCTTTATATACTGTTTTAGTGGAGTGGTCTTTGTGCTTGTTTGTCCACTTATATTCTTCAGTTTGCATGTATGTATATGGCTGGCCATTGTATTTATCCCATATAGCATTGACAGAAGGGTGCTTGTGTGATTCAAGTTTATTCTTCCATTAACTATATATCTTGTTGCTCTTGCATTTGAGGTGATCCTAGCTTGCATCATATTGTCATATGATAGAATTTTCTAAAGGATCAAGCCATGAGTTATCCAGGGAGTTGTCTAGAATTTGGAAGTACCATAAGTGGCAAGTTGTAACTTTGCATGTGGTAGCATTATTTCACGTACTTTCAACATTGTCTTCCATACCCAGCTATGTGATTGATTAATTTCTGCTATCTATATTTCTTTTCCTTTCAAATAGTTTCTATTTGCCCACTACACCCAAAGAGAATCAGTATTGTTTATAAGGTTGTGGAAGTGCTTAGACAAGGCAACATAATTCCATAATTTCATATTGAAAATCCCCAAACCTCCTTCATTCTTTGGTTTTTCCAACTTCTTGTATGCAATAGGTGATAACTTTCTTGTATGAATTGAGCCAGACCACAGAAATTTAATTATTGCTATTCTTATCATTGACAACAGTTTTGAAGGAAGGAGGAATGTTCTTCCCCAGTATACAATCATTGAGAGTATAAATGCATTTATAATTACAAGTCTCCCTAGTTGAGCAATATGCCTATTCTCCCATCGATTCATGACTGCAGTTATCTTCTCATATAGAGGAACACATTGGGTAAGAGATATTCTTTTTGTTGCTAAGGGAATCACAAGATAAGCCATGTCAGAGTCAAGAGGCTGCATTTGAGTTATGTTGTAGCAATATGCTTTTTGTATATCAGTCAGGCCAGCAATAAGAAGGTGAGATTTTTTAGGGTTTATTTGAAGCTTAGAGAAGTTGTAGAATGAGGTAAGAGTTTCCATTATGGATTGTATTGACTTAATAGTTGGCTTTGTGAAAATTATCAAATCATCAGCAAATGCAGGCGTAGTTATCATCGGGTTCCTACACTTTGGATGAAGTGCAAAATTCTTCAGTCTCGCCTGATTTTGTATTGCAAGAGTAAAAATCTCCATGATCATTATGAATATATATGCTGATATTAGATCTCCTTGTCTCATGCCAATGGTTCCTTTAAAATACCCAACTATGTGAGCATTGAAGACCAGAGAGTATCTTATAGTAGAAATACAAGTGTAGAGCCATTTATTAAAGGCAGTTGGGAATTCCATTCTTTCTAGTACAGTCAATATTGCAGACCAGTCCAATGAGTCAAATGTTTTTCTTATATCAATCTTTAACATGGCTTTGGGCGACTTGTATGTTGATGAATAACCATTTAATAGTTCATGTGACAGTAGCACATTGTCCAGAATGCTTCTTTTAGGGAGGAAGGCAGCTTGATTTGGGATATAATATATTGTAGAACATTTTTGAGGCGAGAAGCTAGAATTCGAGATATGCACTTGTAAATTAAATTGCAACATGCAATCGATCTCAAGATACCTTTTTTTTGAGATCCTAGCGGTGTTGAGTTTACAACAGCATGTAACACACTTTTTTTTGAAAAAATTATGAATTACCTTGTATACGTCAACAGAATTGATATCCTAGCAGTGCACAAAGAAAGATACGGTATATCCATCAGGGCCTGGTGATGCAGCCTTTCTCATTGTGAAAATTGAGTTTTTTATTTCTTCATCGATAATAGGACTAATGAGAGAGCTCTACATTTCAGATGATAACTTTGGCATTTAAAGATTAGTAAGTATTGAGTTATCATATTGAGAGGGGGTACCACCAAGTAAGTTAGTGTAACAGTTCAGAAATGTATCATCAACCTGATCAGGAGAGGTACGAGTTATTCCTTGCATATCTTTAATTTGATGAATCATTGATTTAGCTTGTCTGATCTTCAAAGAAGCATGGAATTGTTTTGAGTTCCTATTACCATGATTTGCCCATTGTTGCTTATCCTTCTGCTTTGCCATATTTTCCTCTGATATGTATGCCTTCTCAAGTTGCACTATCAATTCCTTTTCTTTCTGGATTGTCTCTGGTGTGTAGTTTGAGTCCAATATCATTTGATGTACCTGCTGAAGTTGTTCCACGATATTGTTGGATAGTTTATTACCTTGACCATATATTTTCTTTGCCCATAATTTAATTGCTTCTTTTTTGTTCTTGAGTTTTTTTGCAATGAATGCATCGGGTTCCCATATGTTTGTTGCTTCCAAGCTTCAGAAACTACCTTCTTTAGTTCAAAATTATTATTCCATTCATCATAGAATTTGAAATTTACCTTTTTTGTATGACAGCAAAGCCAAAGTTGAGGATTAAAGGGCAGTGGTCAGATAGTAGGTGCATTGGAATATGTATGTTTATTGATGACCATTGTAGTAAGGAAGGGATATTCATGAAGCCATGGTGAATTTTGAATAATATAGGAGGTTGGTGATTGCTTTTGTTTGTCCAAGTGAATTCAGATCTAGAATAAGGAATTTCAACTAGAGAAGCATTTTGCATTGTATTATTTAGTGGAGTTAGCTCAGTGAGGGTCAGTGGCCTACCACCAGTATGATGAGAAGATTGAAACGAGCAGCTAAAGTCACCCACAATTATCCATGGATGAGTTGACTGTGAGAAGTGTGGTATGGCTTCATGCATTCTTATTCTAAGTTGAGGAGAGTCTGAGGCATATCTGAAGGTATAATGCATTGAAGTGTCGGTAGGAATATGGTGAGCATGGGTATGAATGAATTTGGTGTCTTGGAGGATAGGGGTCAGGGAATAAATAGATGGATCATAAAGGACAAGGAGTCTTCCATATGGAGATTGAGAAAGATCTGATATGAATTTCCAGTTTTTGTTTATGTATATGGCTGCTTTCTGTGATAAGGAGGAGTCAAGCTTTGTTTCAAAAATAGAGATTAATGAGAGGTTATACTTTTGAATTAAAGATTTAATATGGTCAAGCTTTGTGTGATGATGAGCCCCTCTTACATTCCATGCCACTATGTTGTTCATCATTGATTAAACTCTGGTGGATTTTTTATTGAGGCTTCTAGTTCTTCTAGCATTGGAAGATGGAATGTTTTCTAGTTTTTGATACAAGTAGGAATCTAGTCATCTTCTGACTCAATTGGAGATAGAGAAATTGGGGTTATCATATTTTTTGATTTATTTTTGCTTGCAGACTTCTTTTTTTTCCTTTCAGAGTTGAATTAAGGGAGAGAGTTTTCTTTTTGTTAATGCTTAGGGTTTTATCCCATGATATGTTGTCAAATGAATGGGAAGATGGAGAGTTAGTAGATTAATGGGGGAGTACAGAAGATATTGAAGTTGAATTTGGATATTCAGAGTTCTCAGTAGAGTTGAAAATGCTTGAACCACCAATAGTTAGCATATCAGAGAGATTTTGCTTGGATAAATTGGTATTGAGAGATACTGCTTACATGACTGCTTTTTCTTGTGATATATATGCTTGTTGGTGATTTATGATATTTCATATGGATTTTATGATAAGTTTTAATGTGAAAACCTTATTAAATGACGTCCAAATGCCTTGCAATTCTGAGCTAAGGTCAGAAATAATATTTTAGAGATGGGTTTCAAATTTCATTATTTTCTGAATTAATGTGGATTTATTATTAATTTTCTAATGAAGAAAATGATTAATTGGGTTTAAAATTAATTACGGCTAATTTACATTATTTTTGGGTCAGAAATTAATATATGTTACAAAACATATTAAAAGTGATTTATGGGAATTTTTGTAGAAATTTCCTAAGTGTTTTAATAAGTATATAAAATTATTTAAGGTATGGGACTTAAATGTTTTATATTTTTATTAAAGGAGAATGGGCATTTTGTAAATATTTTAAATTGTTTATCTCTGAATTCGACAGCAATTTTAGACAAGAATTTGGAAAATAAATTAGCAACCAATCGTATATTGACAAACAAAAGCAGGTTAGTTTAAAAGAATTACTTTAAAAAGTTAAAATTCATTTTTAACCATACTTTTGCCGTTTTGCCATTTTCGGCACCTACCTTTCGACTAGGTACTTCCACCTCCAACCTATTCGAAACCAATACGCATGGTATCAAATACTTGGTACGTAGTGGATTGGACAAAGGCGAAAGGTAAAGAGTCGAAACAGGGGTTCCGAAGGGGTCGAAGCCTTGTTTTGCTTCTAAAAGGAAATGTGCCTGCTTTGCTTTCGAAAAGAATGCTTTGGACTTAGATAGCTTTTGACTTGGTCAAATGGTTTTAAAGAATGGTTTCGAAAGAGGTTGTGCCTTTTGTTTTGTAAAGAAGCATTCAAAGGGGTCGAAACCCCTTATTGTCGCACCCTACCTTTCGAAGCAATGCTTTCGAAAAGGTTTTCTTTGTTTTAAAACCTAAGCCGCTTCTCCAATGCTTTTGAAGGGATTGATTTCGACACCATCCACTTCTTTACGTAGGAAATTGCTTTCGAAAGAGTGCTTTCGACTTAGTTGTTTTAAGACCCTTTGTTCTATTGAAAGTTAAACCCAAAAAGTTTCGAAAGGAATGGTTTTAAATGGTTTCGAATGGTTGTTCCACATGTTTTACTCGAACCCAAATGCTTTTGAAATGTTTGATTTATGTAAAGAAATTAATACTTTCGAAAGGTTTAAGATAAAGGTTTCGAATGGGTGATTCCCCAATATTTTCGAAAGGTTTTAAATGGACGGTTTCCAATGGTTTCGAAAGGCATGTTTAAAGTGTTTTGAAAAAAGGATGTCTAAGGTTTTGTAAAGCTTTCGAAAGAGATGATTTCAATGTTTTCGAAACGTGTAATGTAAATGGTTTCGAAAGGTATGTTTTGGACTTTGGCCTAGGTTATAAAGTAAAGTAGTTTACTTGTATCGACAAGGGATACTTTTAATGGTTTCGAAAGGGGTACTTTCAAATGTTACGAATGTTTTCATCAACAATGTTTTGTGTAAAGTATATATAACATGGCAAAGTGATTTGAGTAAAGCATAGAATATATTTTCCTTGTTTAAGAATGATTTAAAAGGTTAAATCAAGTTGAAAGAAATGTTTTAAAGGAAAATTTTAAGGGTAGGTGACCCTAAGTAAAATGACTTAGACATTAGAATATAAGATGGGACTGTTATGGGGTGGTGCCCTATACTTTAGCTAGTAGCCCCTAACTAATATAAGTCCAAAATTCCAGTGTGTAGGACTTTGTCACAGGTAAGATTAAAATGTTGTTACACGCAGAAAGGAATATACAGAGAAGAGATAGGTTATTGGTGAGCCCGCAAAACCATTAGGATCTGTTGACCTTGGGAGAAGTAAGTTAGGGAGAAACTGTCCAGAAGAGTATCTAACAGAAGTTAGACTATTTGTTTATTTTCTTTGGTAGGCCAGAGTCAGCCAAAGGTTAGTAGTTAGCCAAATAAAACTATAGTGTCTGGACAGATAGTCCATTTATTACCTGATTTGTATGCATACATAATATTGCTAATATTGTTTTAACTAGTTTAGTTGGAGGATTTTGATTTACAAAAGATATGTTTTTAAAAGGATATTAGTGAGGGAAAATCCATTCCGCTAAGCGACATGGTCTCACTTAATATCAGATAACCGAGATGTATAGCATACTTCACAACAGGCTTTATGTCTGACTCGAAGTTTATGTTTTCCCCTTAAACTCTCGAGTGCTCAAAATTTGAGTTGAGTAGGTTGAGAGTTGAGGTTTATAGGTTTTAGTAGGTGGACGATTAAAGCTTCCGGAGATAAGCAGAAGGCTGATTCTAGCTATATTTAGGAGTTGTTTTGTTTTATTTCCACTGTGTTGTAGTAAGTCTGAGATGACTATTTAGTACTCTGGTCATCCAAGGGGGCATCCTTATATGTCGCTCTTGGCGTATTTATGTAATAATTATATATGATCTGAACCTAGGAAACGATTGGGATTATGTAATTGAATATGAAACATGTTTTGTGAAATGTAATCAGAAAAGTTGTTGTTTTAGAAAGCTGTGATTTTGTTTCATATTCATGTGCTTCTGATATTATGGATACCTTTGACATTACCATATTTTGTCATTGGAAGCTAGTACTATGGATGACTACAGCATTTGTAGCGCTTAACTTTGGGCCTCAAGATAGGGGATGTTACAAGCTACCTTTCGACCTTATACTTCCACCCTTGACCAAGTCGAAACCAATAAATACGGTATCAACTCTTTAGTACGTAGTGGATTGGAGAAAGGTGTAAGGTATAGTGTCAAAACCATGCTTTCGAAGGGGTAGATGCTACACCTATTGACTTTGAATTACTTATGTTTATAAAGGATGCTTTCGAGGGTGTTATATTAGCTTTCGACTTAGTCGATATTCCAGTGTTACATAAAAAGGACTTTTGAAGGGGATGCCGCCTTTTTGTTTTAAAATAAAGCTTTTGAAAGGGTTCGAAACCCATGCTGCCGCATTCAACACTTTGAATCAATGCTTTTGAAAGGGTGTTTTTGCCTTTAAACTTTGAAGCGCTTCTCCATGCTTTCGAAAGGGTTTGTTTCGAAACCATCCACTTTCTTTTACTTAGGAATAATGCTTTCGAAAGAAATGCTTTGGCCCTAGTTCTTTTAAGACCCTTTGTTCTATTAAAAGTTAAACCCAAAGGTTATGAAAGGAATGGTTTTATATGTTTCAAACCTATGTTCCACAAACTTTTACCTGAACCCGATACTTTCGAAAGGTATATAATGTAGGTTTCGAAGGGGATATTTCCCAATGTTTTCGAAAGGTTTACTTTAAATATTTGAGTGGAGGGTTCTAATGCTTTCGAAAGGCAAGTTTAAAGGGTTTTGAAAGAGGATGTCTAAGGTTTTAATAAAGCTTTCGCAAGAGTTGATTTCATTGATTTCGAAAGGTATTGTTTAAGGCTTAAAAAAGGTTTTGAATGTGATATCTTGGATTTAAAACCTAATGCTTTCTAAGTCAAAGAAGAACTTTAACTTGTTTGAAATGGAAGATAACCCTATTGGTTTAGGTTTTCATCAACATTGTTTTGTGTAAAGCATATATCATGGCAAAGGTATTTGAGTAAAGCAAAGAGTACATTTTCCTGATTTAAGTATGATTTAAAAGGGCTAAATCAATTTGAAAGAAATTTTTTCAAGGAAAATTTGATAGAGTAGTTAAACTTAAGTAAATGACTCAGATATTAGAATATCAGATGGGACTGGTGTAGGGTCGCGCCTTATACTTTAGCTAATAGCCTCTAGCTAATATAAGTCCAAAATTCAAGTGTGTAGGGCTTTGTCACAGGTAAGACTAAAATGATGTTACACACAGAATGGAATATATAGAGTAAAGGTAGGTTATTAGTGAGCCTTCAAAACCATTAAGATCAGTTGACCCTAGGTGAAGTAAGTTAAGGACACACCGTCTAGGAGTGTCTAACAGAAGTTAGATTATTTATTATGTACGGTAGGCCCGAGTCAGCCAATGGTTAGTAGTTAGCCAAACAAAACTATATTATTCGGACAGATAATCCATTGATTACCTGATTTATGTGCATATACGATATTGCTACTATTTCTTTAATTAGTTTGATTACAAGGTTCTTATTTGCAAAAGATATATTTTTAAAAGAGATATTAGTGAGGGGAAACCCGTTCTGCTAAGCTATCAGATAACCGAGATGTAATAATATTATTCACACTAAGCTTTATGTCTAACTCGAAGTTTATGTTTTCCCTTTAAACTCTTGAGCGCTCAAAGTTAATTTGAGTAGATTGAGAGTTAAGGTTTTACAGGTTTAGTAGGTTGAACGAATAAGCTTCCAAAGACATGTAGGAGGAAAAGGTAGCTATATAGGAGCTAATTAGTTTTATTTCCGCTGTGATTTATTTAAGACTGATGTGTCTATTTATTACTTTGATCATCCAAGGGGGCATCTTTATATGTTACTCTTAGCGTAAATTGTAATAATTATATTTGGTCAAAACCTAGGAATCGTTTGGGGATTGTGTAATGGATATGAAATATGGATTTGAAATGTAATCAGTTAAATTGTTTCTAGAATCTATGATTTTGTTTCATATTCTTGTGCTTCTGTTATTATGGATACCATTAACATTACCGTATTTTGTCACTAGAAGTTAATACTATAATTGACTGCAACATCTGTAGCGCTTAGCTTCATGCCTCAAAATAGGGGATGTTACAACTTGGTATTAGAGCACAGGTTTATGGAAAACTTAAAAGAAATTTTAAACTTTAAATGGTTTTGAAAACATAATCCTAAGGAATTAGAGAAAAAATTGGGGCACGGGATAATGCTATAGTAACGTACTTGTATTTGCTATATCTAAGTATACGCTTTATCTTTATTCTCCCATCTCTCTTAGGTTATTCTTCTGTATCTTACAAAGACTTGAATGTAGATTTT
Source organism: Allium fistulosum (assembly GCA_030737815.1). NCBI lineage: Eukaryota > Viridiplantae > Streptophyta > Magnoliopsida > Asparagales > Amaryllidaceae > Allium > Allium fistulosum. The sequence goes on along the minus strand of CM060903.1, from coordinate 1,361,187,407 downwards.
ACGAAAGTAAGATATGGATGCTAGAAGTGGAAGAGTTAACATTGGTGGGGGAAGCACCACAACTAATGGGAGTGCCAGACCAAACACAAGAAGGAATCCAGATCAGGCTCAAGCTGCTAATGTGGGAGCTGGAATGTCGCAAATTGATACGGGAGCTATGTATCAGTTCTTTATTAATATGATGCAGGATAGACTTGCTACGGGTTTACTTGGAGGAAATGTTGAAGGAGGAAATCAGGGAGCTTCGGTGGGCAATAACTATGCAGTATTGAGTAGAGATTATGCCATACTGGGAGGAAAACTGCTTATCGGGACCGAGGACGCAATTGAAGTGGAGAACTGGTTACTTTATTGCGAGAGGATTTTTGCTGATTTGGGGCTTAATGATGAGCAGAAAAGGAGACTTGCTTCTATGCAGTTACAGCTAGCAGCACTATACCGGTGGAAAAATGTTACTATGGGAGTCAATAAGGAGACCGTGACTTGGGCTAAGTTGAGAAGGAGGTTTGAAGAAAGGTTTATGTCGGAGATTGCATAGTCAACTCTGCTCAGGAAGTTTGCTGAGTTGGAGCAAGGAAACATGACAGTGCTTGACTATACAACTAGGTTTGAGGAGCTATCAAGGTATAGATATGCTACGGTTGATACAATTATTAAAAGGAATGAGAAGTTCTTTCACGGGTTGAAACCTAAGCTTGCTAAAGCCATACTATCACATATTAGGGATCTGTGCGATGTAGTTGTTGAGATGGCTTTGAGGTAGGAAAAGATGCTTGCTTTTCTTAAGGGTAACATAGAAAGAGGAGCTCAAGGAGGGCAAAACTAGAAGAGGAAGTTTTTCCATAAGAAGGGAGCTTAGAAGAGTGGAGCTGCCAAGAAGGGAAAGGCGGAAGTTATTTGCTATAAATGTGACAAGAAAGGGCATTTCGCAAATGAATGTTGCTCGAAAGTTGGAAAGAAGGTGATCGGGAAGAAGAATATTAGATGCTTCAACTGCGATCAAATTGGACATTATAAGAACCAGTGCAACGAGCCAACCAAGGATGGGAAAGGGAAAGTGTTTGCATTGGAGACAGCTACCTCGAGACCAACAGCATAGGAAAAGGGAAAAGGTGTGTTGGGAGGTATGCTTTTGATTCATGGTGTACCAGTAAGAGTTCTATTTGATACTGGTGCATCACATTCTTTTATATCTCATTAGATAAGTTTAACCCAGATCCCTCATACCTAGTTACTTCCTTAAGGGTTGCGAATCCGATAGGAGGATATGCAACACTTGGGATGAAGTTGGACCAGTTAGAGTTTGACTTGTTAGGTCATGTATTTTCTTGCAGTTTACATGTGTTTGATTTCATAGGGTTTGGAATTATTTTGGGTATGGATTGGTTAAGTAAATACGATGCTAGGATATTTTTTCATGATATGAAAATATCACTTAGACACCTTAATGTAGTTATCATATTATATACTCCGTATAAACCCTAGTTTTGAGGTTAATGCTTTGTTGGGTGTTGTGGAGGCAGAAGACGAGTTGAATTGAGTTTTCGTTGTTAGAGAATTCGTAGACGTCTTTGAGCCCGTAGAAGGACTGCCACTGAAAAGAGCTATTGAGTTTCGGATAGATATAGTACCAGGAGTAGAACCGGTGAGTAGACCGCCAAGCAGAATGACACCTGCCGAGATGAGGGAGCTAAAGGTGCAGTTAGTGGATTTGGAAAGTAAGAATTTTATCAGACCAAGCAGTTCGCCTAGGGGAGCAGCCATGGTGTTTGTGAAGAAACCAAATGGATCGTTAAGGTTATGTATCGATTATCGTATGTTGAATGAGAAGACGATAAAGAATCGATATCCGTTACCTAGAATTGACGATTTGTTCGACCAGTTGAGTGGAGCCAAAGTAGTTTCCCAGGTGGATTTGGCAACATGGTTACATCATCTTAGAGTAGCTAAGGATAGTATTCCTTTGACGACGTTTTGAACCAGATATAGATCGTATGAATGGTTAGTATTGCCATTCGAACTAACTAATGTGCCAGCATTCTTTGTAGATTTGATGAACCAAGTTTTCCGAGAGCACTTGGATAGGTTCGTATTGGTATTTATAGATGACATTTTGATATACTCTAAAGGTGAAAGCGAGCATGAATTTCATCTTATAGTGGTGCTTGAGATGTTTAGGCAGCATCAACTAAAATCAAAATTTTCGAAGTGTCATTTCTGGAAGAAGGAGGTGAAGTTTCTTGGTAATGTAGTCTCAGTGAAAGGGTCGTCAATTGATCCGGCTAAGATCGAGGCAGTGAATAATTGGAAGAGACCCGAGACCGTGACTGAGATAAAGAGTTTTCTTGGATTAGCTGGTTATTATCGGAGATTCATCAACCATTTTTCATGGATAGTGGCACCGATCACAAAGCTAACGCGGATGGATGTGAAGTTCGTTTGGACTGGTAAGTGTGAGGAAGCATTCCACAGATTGAAACAATTGTTAACTAATGCACTGGTGTTAGTTGTTCCAGAAGGGAATCGAGACTTAGTAATGTATACGGATCCATGTGGAATAGGATTGGGAGCTGTGTTAATGCAAATGGGTAAGGTCATTGCCTATGCTTCTCGATAGCTTAGACTGCATGAAGTTAGATACCCAATTCATGGTTTGGAATTAGCTGCGGTAATTTTTGCATTAAAGGTGCGGAGGCATTACCTTTTGAGAGAAAGATTCGAGTGGTATACGGATCATAAGTCACTAAGGTATTTTTTCTCTCAGAAGGAGTTGAATATGAGACAGCAGAGATGGTTAGAGTTTTTAGCCGCTTATGACTTCGGTATTGAATACACACCAGGAAAAGGCAATAAGGTTGCAGATGCACTTAGCATAAAACATCAGAATGTAGTATTGGTAATGATAGCTGAGTGGAAAGATTTAGAAGCATTGACCACATGCGGAGTACAATGGAGATCTAAGAGTAGTTCTAGCAAAGAAACTGCTATGCTGTCATGTTTAGAAGTTCGACCGGTGATGATTGAAAGGATTGCTTCTAAGCAAGGGGAGGATCCATTATTGGCTGAACAGATCAGAAAGTTATGGAATGGAATGGAGAGCGATGACTTGAAAGATTTCAGTCTTGACTAGAATGGGTGGTTAAGGAAGAAAGGAAGAATGCGTGTTCCGAATGGGAGCTTTCAAAGCTGTAGATGCTACACCTATGTACTTTGAATTACTCATGTTTATAAAGGATGCTTTCGAGGGTGTTTTATTAGCTTTCTACTTAGTCAATATGCCATTGTTTACATAAAAAGGACTTTTGAAGGGGTTGCCGCCTTTTTATTTAAAAATAAAGCTTTTGAAAGGGTCGAAACCCACGCTGCCGCATTCAACCCTTTGAATCAATGCTTTCGAAAGGGGTTTTTTGCATTTAAACTTTGAAGCCGCTTCACCATGCATTCGAAAGGGTTGGTTTCAAAACCATCCACTTTCTTTTACATAGGAATAATGCTTTCTAATGAATTTCTTTGGCCCAGTTCTTTTAAGACCTATTGTTCTATTAAAAGTTAAACACAAAAGGTTATGAAAGCAATGTTTTTATATGGTTTCGAAGCTATGTTCCACAAACTTTTACCTAAACCCAATACTTTCAAAAGGTATATAATGTAGGTTTTGAAGGGGAGATTTCTCAATGTTTTCGAAAGATTTACTTTAAATATTTGAGTGGTTGGTTCTAATGCTTTCGAAAGGCAAGTTTAAAGGGTTTTAAAAGAGGATGTCAAATGTTTTAATAAAGCTTTTGCAAGAGTTAATTTCATTGATTGCGAAAGGTATTGTTTAAGGCTTAAAACAAAGGTTTCGAAGGTGATATCTTGGATATAAAACCTAATGTTTTCTAAGTCAAAGAAGGACTTCAACTTTTTTTAAAGGGATAGATAACCCTATTGATTTAGGTTTTCATCAACATTGTTTTGTGTAAAGCATATATCATGGAAAAGATATTTGAGTAAAGCAAAGAGTACATTTTCCTTGTTTAAGTACGATTTAAAATGGATATATCAATTTGAAAGAAATGTTTTCAAGGAAAATTTGATGGGGTAGTTAACCCTAAGTAAATGACTGAGATATTAGAATACCAGATGAGACTGGCGTAGGGTCGCGCCCTATAATTTTCCTAATAGCCCCTAGCTAATATAAGTCCAAAATTCCAGTCTGTAGGGCTTTTTCACAGGTAAGACTAAAATGATGTTACACACAAACAAATATATAAAGTAAGGATAGGTAATTGGTGAGCTAGCAAAACCATTAGAATCAGTTGACCCTACGAGAAGTAAGTTAACGACAGACCATCCAAGAGTGTGTCTAATAGAAGTTAGATTATTTATTATGTCTGGTTCTCCCGAGTCAGCCAATGGTTAGTAGTTAGCCAAACAGAACTATATTGTTGATATAGATAGTCCATTGATTACCTGATTTACGTGCATATATGATATTGCAACTATTGCATTAATCAGTTTGATTGCAAGATTCTGATTTGCAAAAGATATGTTTTTAAAAGGAATATTAGTGAGGGGAAACCCGTTCCGCTAAGCGACATGGTCTCATTTAATATCAGATAACTGAGATGTAATATTATTATTCACAATAGGCTTTATGTCTAACTCGAACTTTATGTTTTCCCCTTAAACTCTCGGGTGCTCAAAATTAATTTGAGTTGATTGGGAGTTAAGGTTTTACAGGTTTAGTAGGTTGGACGAATAAGCTTCTGAAGGTGTGCTGGAGGCAAAGATAGCTATGTAGGAGCTAATTAGTTTTATTTCAGCTGTGATGTATTTAAGACTGATGTGTCTATTTATTACTCTAATCATCCAAGAGACATCTTCATATGTTGCTCTTAGCGTGAATTGTAATAATTATATTTGATTGAAACCTGGGAATCGTTTGGGGATTGTGTAATGGAATATGAAATATGGATTTGAAATGTAATCAGTAAAATTGTTTTTGGAATATGTGATTTTGTTTTATATTCTTGTGCTTCTGATATTATGGATATCAGTTACATTACCGTATTTTGTCACCAGAAGTTAATACTGCAGATGACTGCAACATCTGTAGTGCTTAGCTTCGGGCCTCAAGATAAGGGATGTTACAATAAGGGACTGATTAAGGAAGCTAATATGGTATTTATGGAGGTATCGAATACTCATAATAAGTGAATTTTTAAACTGGTAATTGACTAAAAGAGATTAAATAAGGATTGATTAGAGACTGTCGATTTTGATATTAATGACTAGTTATTGTGGGTAATGGATATTTACTAGAACTAAGAAAATAAATTAAGAAATGTGGGTAATAGTTTGGTGATATTCTATGAATGTACGTTTTATGTAGGTAAGGAGCATTAGCACCGCAACATCGGTAACACCAGTTGATGATTAATGGTAGCTTCCAGTAAAATTTTCTCTTAGAGTTTTTGGGTTGTAATCGCTAGTTGTCTCCTTAAGGAAATTAAAGAGTTCGATATGGTATAAGACATGTTACTATTGTGCCACTATATTGATTTTATAGAGGAACATCATGAATAAGGAAATTTCTTAAAGGCACTAAACTAGCGATAACCCATATGTAAGACTGGAAATTAATGAGGAATAGGATGCTTCAATATTAAAACTTGTGAAGTGTTACCATTTACCTCGAATGCGATAAGGTGTATAGGTAAATGAATAGAATTTTCTAATTTTCAAGGATGAAGAGAGAGTCGCTGAATTAACTTCTAGATGTTTAAATGACAAAGGAATAAGGCTAAGCATGGCAAACCCAGAGGACTATTTTTACTATTTGAAGCCCTGACTTGGTTATGAGAGCATATATCGATGAACTTTATGGATGGGTCGTCAAGAGGCAACGGTGCCATTTAGGTTATAGTAGATTAGCTCATCTTATTCCCATTCGAAGTAATAGGACGGCAGCAACTCTAGCACAAATTTATGTCAAGAAAGTGGTGCAACTTCATGGAGTTCAAGTTAGCATTCTTGTTATAGAGACCCTTTGTTTATTAAGTGAATTTTGGAGGGGTTTATAATTTGCTTTGGAAACGACTTTGAATTTAGAAGATTTGTTGAGAGCTTGCATCATGGATTTTGGAGGACCTTGGAAAAGGTAGAATTGTTTAGGTGGCGAATGAAGGCCACACAGGACCATTAGGAGTCCTATGTTGACAGGTGAAGAAAGGGATTGGAATTTTTAGTTAGAGATGTGGTATTCGTTAAGGTTTCCCCTCTTAGAAAGGTCATGAGGTTTAGTACATCTGAGAAGTTGGCGCCAAGGTTCGTTGGGCCTTTTCCAATTTTAAGGAAGGTGGGAAAGTTGCTTATTGGGTGGATCTTCGGACTACTTATCGGGATTCCATGATTTCTTTCATGTTCCACACTCGAGGAAATGGACTGCATGACATTGCCTCTATAATAGAGCCTGATCCATCTCAAAATCTGAACATCTGCCTCCTTTGACTTCTTGAATTAATCCTTCTAGTATCTCATCCTTTCTCTGATTCCTCATAATCCTTTCCTAAAGTGTTGGGGGTTAGGGTAACCTCCAAGAGAGTCAAAATAGCATTCCTGCTCAAAGCATCTGCCACCACATTTGCCTTCTCTGGCGTATACAGAATATCCAAGTCATACACCGCCAGAAACTTTAACCACCTTTGTTGCCTCAGGTTCAGTTCCTTCTGAGTAAAAGGCTACTTCAAGGATTTATGATCCATGGAGAGCTTGAATTTTTCACCTAATTAAAGAAAGAAAACTTACTCCTAAAATCTCTAAAGATTAGAAAGAAACTAAGAGGAATAGAAGGATCCTTACCCCGCAAGTAGTGTCTCCACAATTTCAATGCAAAGACAACAGCTAGCAACTCCAGGTCATGCGTAGAATAGTTCTTCTCGTGAGGCTTCAACTGCCTGCTAGAATACACAATCACTCTACCATGCTGCATCAAAACAGCACCAAGTCCCACTCCACAAGCATCTGTGTAAACTGTGAACCCACTATTTCCATATGGAACAGCCAAAATAGGTGCACTGGTCAATCTCTTCTTCAATTCCAGAAATGCCACTTCATACTTAAGGGTCCATACAAACTTCTCCTCCTTAGTTAGCATAGTCAGATGGGAGGAAATCTTAGAATAATCTTGAATAAACCTCATATAATATCCAACCAAACCTAAGAAACTACGAACCTCGGTAGTAGTCCACGGTTGCTTTCATTCCTGAACAGCTTCCACCTTCACGGGATCCACTAAAATACCATCTCATGTCATAATATGCCCTAAGAATCTTACCTCCGATTTCCAAAAATGGGACTTAGAAAATTTCACCTTCAGGACATGTCTCCTCAATGTCTCCAACACCACTTCCAAATGATGCGTATGCTCCTCCTCAGATTTGGAGTAGGTAAGGATGTCATCAAAGAAAACTAACACAAACTTATTAAGAACTCCTAAGAAAACACGGTTCATGAGATCTACAAAATACGCCGGTGCATTGGTTACCCCGAAAGGCATAACCAACCTCTCAAAGAAACAGTCAGGGCCTCTAATAGCAGTTAAGGGTATACTATCTTCAACAACCCTCAATTGATGGAATCCAGTAGATAGATCCATCTGAGAAAATACCATAGCTCCATGAAGTTGATAAAAAAGATCATCAATGCGGGGTAAGGGATACTTGTTCCTAATAGTTAGCTTATTCAACTCCCTATAGTCCACCCACAACCTTAAAGATCCATCAAACTTAGCCACAAACACTACAACTTACACCCAACTCGAACGACTGGGTCTAATCAATCCTCTCCTTAATAGGTCTTGGGTTTGATTTACCAACTCCTCTCTCTCCATCGAAGCCATCCTTTGCTTAAGTTGAACCATAGGCCTTGCACCAGGGACCAAATCAATGCGAAACTTTATCTCACTACACCAAAAACAGCTTTTGACAGCGTTTCAAAAACGATGTTATATGATACGACAGCGTTATTATAAACGCTGTATAACGACATGTTGTCGTAGATGCAAAAGTTTTAACAGCAAAATAGAAAACGCTGTAAAAAATTTGATACCACAGCGTTTATTAAACGCTGTTATATGACACAACAGCGTTAGAACAAACGTTGTATAACAACAAGCTATCGTATAAAGAGAACTTAGAACAACGTTTAATGCGTGCTGTGTTATGTTTTTACAGTTGGGATGATGTTTTACTACAGTTTACAACAGCGTTTAATAAACGTTGTTACTCACTATTTAATGATAATTACAACATGAATTAAACGCTGTTGTTTCTTCATTGACAGCATTAAAATAAATGATGTCTTCTATTTATATGATTTTTACAGCATTAACATTCCACTATATTTGCATATTCCAGAACTACATTTCTAATGAATAATAATCTGTTAAATAAACTAGCTAAAACAATATTAATATACAAAAAACATCTATAAATCAAGTTTCAATAATATCCATAAACAAAAATAACATAGTAGACCAATTACATGGGAAAGCTACCCTCAACACTCAAATTTCACAAAGTTCATCAACAAATCAACCAGACCACCTACAAAGTTCACAACACTCAACCCTTGAACGTACAACCACCCTCCATCTCTTGCTAAACAATCAACTCCTTCATAGCTACATCACCAGACTAGCTGCGAACACCAACCTACAATGCGACTCGTTTAAACTTCTTTTTCATAAAACTCCTCCATTTTCTCTGTGGGCATTGGAGACACAAAGGGAACAACCTGAACAGGTAGAAATGTTTTTCAAGTTAAGATTTTCACTAGAAAATGTAAAGCAAATTATTGCAGTTCCATGCTAAGAGCATAAGAACTTCAATATGTATGATTAACCAATCTGTATGATTAAGAACAACAGTTGTTGAGAATAAAAGTTGTACTTGATCGGTGATTGAGGAAACAGTACTTCTTGGTCGTTTCTTTCCTCTTCCTTTACTTAACCCTTCATCTGCTACATTATCATCCATGAAGTTTTGATCTGAAACCTCTGAGTAAGTTAAAAATGATTTTGTATCAAATGAAGTGACTAAATATGTTCGTTTACGTATAGATATCATGTCGAAAAGCAAAGTAGAGCTGATATAGAAATCCATATAAACTTCATGTATATAATAGAGGATGTTAAAGCACCTGTAACACTACCTATAGAATCTCTTTGAAGTCTATGAATGCAGAATTGCTTTTTCGCGTTCTTGAAATTAACTACATTTCCTCCATTCCTTTCACGATCACTTCCATTTTTATTGAGTTTATCATCTTTCTCAAATCCAGAGTTCTCCCAAAAACCTCTACGTCGAACCTTAAACTGCAAATTTTGATGTTATTTCAAGGATGAGGATAAAAGGCCTGACATCATACATTAGCACATAAGGATGAACTAATTTTATTTTTCAAGAAACCAACTGATTCCCAAACACTTCAGCAAGACTGTGGTCCAAGCGTTCAGTAACAACCCTTGAATCTAGTGCAACCACATATTGTATCGCATGATAACATGACTAGCAAGTGAAGTACAGATGTTCAACTTCATGCATCTAATTATAACCATATGCACTTAGTTACTCAAGCCAATTTATCATGCGAAACTTCAAATAAAACAATGGCTCAGTCTTGCATTCTGGTGTTGCCAACACTAGATCTGGTGTTGTTGCCACTTATCTAACTCCAATATGGGTTCTAACTAGTTTAAGATAATCCATGGTATTTACAAACAACATGCAAGTTCGAAGTTTGAATATAACAAGAATACCAATGTGATACTTCTTGGATGCTTGAAAAAAGGATTAACATGTATTGAAATCATTCAAGCCGAATTGTAATTTTTTATTTTGTTTAGACCGTATATACTACCCTTTTGGGACTAACTCTACATGTTCATATATTTCCTTGTACAAATTTGTACATCCAGCAAGTTGTTTTATACATTCATAAAATCAAGTCTATGTATATGTGAAAATAGAAGCTACTAGTAATGAAAAAATTCTAACATCAAAGAAAAACTGTACAGGCTATTAATTTTGGAACAGTTAGAAAATAATGAAAAACATTTACAAAATCCTAGTCTAAATATGAATTCGTTTCTATTATTGAACAAAGATCAAAAGCAATACTTCAAAATGCACCAGAAAATTGAAGGAATAGAGATTAAAAGGCCATAATAACCGAAGAAACTAAAACCAAATAAAAATTGATTACTTGTGAAATGTGAATTGTAGATGATAAACTTTGAGTTAGCTAATAAATAAAATAAAATTTTAAATTGGGGTTGACAAATTTCAGATTAAATGAAGAATAAATCAAAGTATATATCACAGAGGTTACCTATGCGAAGAAATCAAAGTTTTCCCCTCTTTTCTGGGGCTTTCACGATAGTTGGGAAAGATGGGGAAGAAACGGGTGAAGTTATAGTGAGTTAGTAATGAAAACACAAGCACCAAAATATTTGGGAACCCGCCACAAATTTTGCTTAGTATTTTTTCACAGTGTTGATATTTAGCTATATACTATTTCCATAAGGCTAGCTTCAGCACGTAGCATTTAAACGTTGTACATGGCTGCCGTAGGTAGCTAATTTTGTTGTAGTGATATAGTGAGAAATTTTGAAGAAACCATTACTTATCATTCAGTGCAAGGAGTGACGAAGACGGTGATTCCTCGGTTTGTGATAAAAAATAATATTAGCATAGATCATTTTTTCTTCTTCTTACACTATGCAACCTTTTGTTTAAAAAACATTGAAAAATCAGAAGGGAGTGTTTGTACCAGACCACTTCCACAGAAGCATTTACACATATAATCATAATTTAAACATAGAAGATTTTGCAGTACTTACCCAAATGAAACAAGCCCATAGCAGTAAATAATCATTACCGGTTGGAATGGAGGGGGACAATAGAAGAATTTGGAAGCTGCAACATGAATTAACAAATATAATTAGAATTATAATGGAATCTATTTTTCTAGTAAAAGTATATGTGGTCCAGGACATGTTTCAAAAGATTAAGAATTCGGTTACCTATAAAGTGACCACTACTATGTATATTGGGTTATTATGTATGAAAATGAAATCTTTCTTATTTATTTTATTTACCTTTTCCATTTATCCTTTTGTTTTGTATTTGCTTCTTCTTCATTTTATCACTTCTTTGTCAGTAGTTGTTAGTTCACCTTACTCCCTTCTCTCTTCACCTCATTGCTTAGATCATAGCCATGCTCCCAAACATCAACAAGAACCAAACTAGTACCTTATAGAAAGTGAAGTTTTTTACAAAAATAGAAAAGAATAATCAAAGGAGAGGGCCCATGATTGGGATACCTCATTTCTTATGAAGACAGTTAAGAGGGAAATAACATCATTATGCTTATTGCTACGGCTTTATACTAGTTTTACCGCCACAACCCACGTGGCCTTCCTGTGTAGAAAAATTTGGAAATTGGAACTAATTGAACTCATCCTACTAAAATGCTGACTATTGATATGTATATGTATGTTTATGTTGTTATATAGTCTTACTTGCTCTAATTTTCTGAATATGTTTTATATGTACATGTCTTTCTACACTCTACTATAACCAATGAACAAGTTAAGAAACCACCCACTGAAAAGTAGAAAATATGATTGGCCTCAAAGAAAGAGACACTAATGCACTTAGTTCATCAAAAATAGGTAATATATACATCAGATACTTCTTACGATAAATCAACATTTAATATTCCGGAGGCTGATATCTTTTATTTGTGGACATTTTTCTTATATAAAAATATTCAAGTTTTGAAAATTTTCAGTGCTAAATTTAATTGTTTATTTGTAAACAAAAAAATTAGTTAATTAAGTTATTTAAAATCGTTAAAATTTACGGGTCGTTACAGCTATTCAGGTTAAAGAAACATTCAGCAAGTAAAAATGGTAAACATGCTAAAAATTGATCAATGTTTGAAAAACAAACCTTTTTCTCTGAACATACACAACCAAAGAATACAATAAGAAGTTGTGAAACATGGAAACATAGTAGTATGTCACCTGAAGTCATAATACAAGACTTTATAGTAGTAGCAGACCACGAAGGTTGAACAGCTTTGAACAATGCGACAAGTCCAGTCATATGAGGACAAGACATGGAAGTTCCCGATTGAACATTATATTTCATGCCTTTCGAAGCAGGAGACCATGCTGCTAATATATTCAGACCAGGTGCCATAATATTGGGCTATAGCAAAAATATAAGCATATGAGTAAGTTTACAAATTTATTTAATCCTCTAGGCTAAATGATATAAATTTCCAACCTTTAATATCCCACGCGTCAGCGAGTTTGGACCTCTCGATGAGAATGCAGCCACACATGGAACTGCTTGTTTCCCTATTACCGTCTTTGCCCGTAAAATAAGCGATCTAGCTGTCCTTAAAAATATATTTGCAAGGTAAAATATAAAAAATGATGCTACCGCAATAAACTGAACAACTGAAATGTGATACTAGTAGTTGAGCAAATGAAGATTTGTTATAAATTATAACATAGTGAATTCACTATGTTATAATACATATTTTAACCATTATACCCTTATGCCCTTTGAATTCAATATTTCAGAAATGGTACAGAGGGGCATAACTGTAAAATAACACATTTGCATATCCCTCTTGGTAGTTTAGTACTTTGTGTGATTAACATAAGATAAAATTTTGTCTCTAGTTCATTTATCCACAACTACTGCTGGTATACCAAATACTGTGGCAAGTCCTGCTTCCATTTCATCAATTAAAATCATTCCTACCGCTCCTGCTTGTTTGGCTACGTTATTTTTTTCTACTTTTGATTTAGATGTAATGCCAGGGTAAAAAATGATAACTTATCCTCTCACTTTTGTTGCATTTAAAGAGCTATCCAAAAAATAACTACAAAAACACATGGAATTGGATATTTTCAATTTTTATTTTGAATTGAACTGCTTCTACAATAATTTGATAAATACTTTCTTAATACCTGGATTGATTATAATGAAATATCTTGCATTTGCTTCTGCTGCAGACATTGTTGGTGCAGGTTCTTTCATTCTAATGGTGTTCAAGCCTGTTCCCTACATATCCAGATATTGCTTATAATTGGAATTTTTATGCTATGACACTTATAGTTTAGGGTCTCTTTTTTCAATAATCTTTGAAGGTTATTACAATTTTAATTATTACTGTAAGACAACTTTCAAATATAGTACACTTAGGTAGAAAGCGATTATTTGTACTATGGCTATTTCAACTAGTATAAATACAAATTTCTTCGTTTGAAACAACTTCAACACACCTTTTTCTCCACAAAAAATGAGCAATAGCAATTAAAAAAGCATCGATGGACTATTTGTGAAACAAGCGCAATTATTCTATTTCAAATAACACCGGTAAAAATGATCATTTCTATACCAGGTAAGCAGAAAGTGACAGATATCTGTAATTAGTTTTGAGAAAAGTGGTATAAATTGGTTTTAGAAATATCCCTTTTTTCTCTTATATACATGCACACAAAAATATGGCATAATATGCATGAATTCGCAAAGATGGAATACTTACAATCACCTTATTCTTGTTACCAAGCCGAATAACCGAAACAAACTCCCGATCCATCGAGCTAGCAGCAACAGTAAAAATCCACCGCGCAACAATCATAACAGTCTGCCTCCCTCCTTCGTTTCCAACTGAAGCAACCACAATGATCCCATTACTCATCGCATGAAAAGACCCTATAGAAATTGCATCACTAAAATAGTTGCCTTGAGGAGCCCCAGGGTCCAAAGAGATGGATATAACATCAATTCCATCCTTAATTGCATCATTGAATGCAGCCAATGGATCCGCATCGTAGCATATGGGAAGTCATTGTCCCTAGATATAAGATAGAGAAGCATAAAAACATATGGGAAGTCACGTTTATCTATAATCTTGCCGCACATTGCATAAGTGCACCCAACAACTACTTACTATATATTTTAGCTTCATACATACTAATTGGCATTAAAACTAATAATTGATAGCACATTTTCACGTTATCTCCATTGTCACACACAAACTATTCGATAATACGTGTTTATATTTGATCAACATACAATGATGCAAATAATTCAAAACATGGTGCTTCTACTAATCATTTAAATACAAAACTAAAATTTTCGCTACTATTCAGAACTTATAACAAGCATTTTATAGGCAATACATTTGTAGCTCCAACTACCCGTGCATAATTTGACTAAAAACATTCCTGAACATAAATCATACTTTGAACGAATCATTTAACTAAATTCAATCCCAAAATAACCCCAGTAAGCTTAGACTTTCTACCATATGAAAATAAAAAACAATAGGGTGGAAAAGGATCACCTCGTTTCTAATAGTTAATAAAAACTGAAAGAGTCCTAAATTATCTCAATGGCCTAGACAAATCATAAAACCAAGTAGCTTATGTAAACCAGTAAATCTAATTCTACGAAAACTTAATTTTCATTAAAAAGGAAATCACAAAAGAAAATATGAATATTGTTTAGTTAAGTCGACTCTAAACCAGTATACAAAAATATGAATTAAGCTGACCTCTTCAACCGAGCCATTTCAGGAACTTGAGAGTCCTTATCGGAAAACTTAAATCCGAACGAGAGAGGTATCTTATTGTATATGTTTTAGATTTTAGAGTGGAGGAAAGAAAGAGGAAAAATAGACATGAGTGATTGGAGATTTTAGGTTTCTTACTGTAGGGTAAGGGGAAATTAAGCTTTAAACCGGGAATAAAAATAACAAAGGGAAATTTAGGCGGGCTATCAAAGTGTACTAGATAGTAACCTTAACACAGCGTTCTGCTGTGTTGTGCTCCGTTTCTCAAATTAGGATGAGACCTATACAACAGCAAGTAGCATAAAAACGCTGAGTTTAGATGTTGTCAAACGTGGTATTTCTTGTAGTGTCTCACGGTGCAGGGGTAAACTTTTAACTTCTTCGAATACATCCAGAAAATTCTAAACAACTTCAATAGACCCTAGATTTTCTTGGGATGCCTCCAGAGCATACGAGATAGTACACATAATAATACCGGGTTCCTTACATGGTACTTTAGAAATTCTTCCCAAATTGGTTACTAATGATAAATTTCTTTCATTACAATCTAAAATAGCTCTATATTCCGATAACCAAAACATACCAAGAATAATGTCATATCCCTTAAAGTCTAAGACATACGGGTCGCAAGAAAAGTGACGAGAAAGATAGGAAATTGGCATACCTTCACAAACAATATTAAAATGGGTTACACCACCTATGGGGTTAGAAATACACATAGGGTTTTCTACAATACTAGGAATAAGATGAAATTTACCTACTGATTAACCAGAGATAAAACTATGAGAGGCACCAATATCAAATAATGCTCGAACAAAAATACCATTAATCAGTAAGGTACCTTCAAGGATGCCTTGTCCCTTCCCATCCATTGAAGTAGACAGTTCATTCTTAAGGTGTACACCTTGGGCTGGTGCACCTTCTTTATGAGTGGGCAGTCCTTAACCATATGCCCGGGCTGATGGCAATTAAAACAAAGAGTCTTCTGGACCATCCAAGATATGGGTCCACCTTGCTGCTTTGGAACTTCATGATTCAGACAATACCTGGCAATATGTCCTTTCTGCTTACAAATAACAAGCACTATCCTTAGGCTTGCCTCCTTGACTTCCTCCTTGTTTCTCTTTTCCTTGATTCTTCCAATCTGGATTAAACTTTCCCTTGTTAGAGCCTCTTCCACTGGTATTTCCACTAGGTGCTACTGGAGTAGGCTTCTTCTTTTCTAAGACCTCTTACCTCAAAGCCATATCAACTAAATCCACAAAATACCTTTAACATGAGTAGTCATTTTCTTATGGTATTCTTCTCTCATACCTAAAACAAACATCACGTTCTTCTTTAATGGGGTGTTGATCAATTCTGGCCTTACACAAGATAACTCATTGAACTTTGTCTCATACTCTGCTACAAACAGATCCCCTTGCTTCAAGTCCATAAAGTTCAGGTACATCCGGGTCCTTTTTGCTTTTGGAAAGAATTGGTCTTCAAAAACTTCTTTGAATCGAGCCCACGAAAACTTGTCTTCTGGAATATTTGCAGTGAGGAAGTCCCACCAAGCTGCTACTCCCTCTTGCAGTTGCCACTCTGCTAAGAATCTTTTCTGCTCGCCTAACAAACCAAGACCTTTAAAAATCTTCTCGCAAGATTGCAACAAAGCTTGCACTTCCATGATAGACTCAATTCCCTTAAATGGTTTCCCTCCGAGGTTAGTGTAATCCTTGCATAAGGTTGAGAAATTCACTCTCGACTGCTCTAGTGCTGCCTCTTCGGCAACCCGAACTCCTCCAGGATTTGGGGTTCGACCAGTCGAAGTCATAGTGTTACCTGCTTCCCTACCCTTGTCTGCCTCAGTTACTCATGTATTACTACCTGGATATAGTAAGATAAACTTAAACACTTAGACGAGATAAATCTTGATAGAAGGGTACTAATCAAACTTAACAAGCTAATTTATCTATCAGATATATATATACGAATAAAAATTACAAATACGCACTCTCGAAGTTGACCGTAAGCCAAAGCCTTAGTGTTCGCTCAACCTGGGCTCTGATACCAAAATTGTAACAATCGCCTTTCTTGCATCGAAAGACGAGCCATTAAGGGTAGAAGAAAAAGAAAGATAAGAGGAAAACTACACGATCACATAATCTCACCATGAATCAAAACTATAATATATAACATAGGGTATTACATAGTCATTCGATAATAATAATACAACAGAGTCTTTACATTACAACTTTAACTGGACAGTTATAACTACCTATCCATACAAAATACATAGATCACATAAACATAGTGGAAATAATATAATTAGCTATAATGAAGCCATCTGCTCCAGCTCCTTCAAAATGCTTCTATAAGAAACCTGAATCACTTGGCTACTCATAAAAATTTGAGTACCCAAGAGTTTTAGGAAAAGAAAATAAAACTCCAGGCCAGACATGGGTCTGGTGTGAGTAAACTCAAACAACTTAAAATTTATTTTTATAAAACACTTTGAAATCAAAGGTATCTCGTAAGACCACGCCGCACATAAACACCGACGAGTTTTTACCTTACAATAAACAAAAACACTTTATATAGAAATCTAATGATATTATAATAATGTCTAGGGTATTTAAGTATAATAGAACATAGCTGAAATGCTTGCATCTCACATTTCAACATATTTGGGTACAACTAAAAACGTACGGCACTTATTGGAGAACGGATTTCTATACAATGACTAAGCTATTGGATTATCACTCGTCACGGTGCATCTCTAGATAAAATAACACCGAGGACCTCGCTTGGATCCCCTGCCAACACAAGATCAGCCTATCCCTTGCTGGACGGTACCGAATAAGATCACCCCTCAGTTGGGATCAGCAACCGTACTGAAGCATACATGAATTGATAGTAGGGACTCTAGATAGGGATAACCTTAGCCTAATGGGAGCGACCTACTTGGCCTTGCTGCATCTCCCATGTTTTTGTCATTCCCGGTTGATTAGGCCTGAGGCTACGTTTCCTGTTATTATAGCATTGCCACTTGGAATGCAAACAATGCCTTCCATATGTTGACACAATGTCAGCACTCATCCATACAAGTCATTTAGGAGATGAACGTATTGAAGGCACTATATCCACTACACCTGTTTTGGAACCAGCCTCAGGGTTAGTAGCAAACAACCCTTACACATCAAAGTCTTCATCTTAGACCTTGACTTTACTATTTTCAATTTGAACGTTTACGTTGGTTTGAAGTGGTTTTCATATAACAACTAATATTCGATCCCGTTCTCGCCAAACGAACGTTCGATGATTTTGAAAGGTCAACCTATTTATAGTAGACTATCCCACTATCAGGGTGTGAGATTTACATATGAACATACATTCCATATGCTTAGATTATCATGACCCGCTTATCGAAATTAACCCCCACGTATTGATTACGTTCCCGTAGTGTGGTATTTGTGATAAGTACAAGTCGACTTACTTTCAACAAAACGCATCATCGTTTTATTACAACTACTTTAATTCATTTGGCTACTTAATAGCATGGACAAGAGATCCTTAGTTTTAAAACAATTTACTTAAACAAGAAAATTGGTTAAAAATAAATATCCGATAGGGTTTTAAAAGAAACTTTAAAATAAATAAACTTTAATTAAATCATAAGTTTAAAACTCAATTAAACCTTAATTAATCTTAATTAAATCAAAATTAAATCACTAAAATCCTAATTATATTTATAATTAAACCTTAACTATACTTTAATTAAATAACATTTATTTAAGAAATTAAACCCTAACTAAGTGGATAATTAACCTTTAATAAAATAATAATTAATTAAATAATTAAATCAAATTAACGAATTAATTAAAATAAATAACTTGATTAAATAAAAATAAATTTTTTTATCTTAATTTTTTATTATTTAAAACTTACTTAACTAAAAATAATTAACTTAGTTAATAATTTCTTAGTCGCTAATTACTTAATCTAATTACTTAATTAATTAAATAATAATTACCCTAATTAATAAATTAATTAAATAAATTATTAAATAATTAAAACTTAAACTTTTGACTTACTTAATTATTTTGAAATGAATTTTCGAAAATAATCCATAAGAAAACACTAAAAAACTTAAAATCGCGAAATTATTCGAACTGCATCCATAGCGACTATCGCTATAAACGCAGTTCACTAGAATTGATTTCTAGGCGAAAACTTCACTTTAACTCTAGCTATGAAATACTTGAAAACAATATTGTAAGAGTTTTGAAAAATTAAACAAAAGGTAGAAACTTGGAAAACATTTTCAAAAATCCAAAGCTAGAAAAAGAGCTTTCGTTTTCACATCGGATCTCAAGTCCTTTGCGACTTTTTAAGGCACTAGTTTTCACAACCATTTCACAACATACTTGGTTTTGTTTCACAAACCATACTGTCATCATATCATAAACCAATCTCACATATCCATATGCATATCCAAACATATCAACATATTATCCAAATTACAAGTCTATACAAAACAACCAACTTGCAATCATATATTATCCAAACAACATGATAATTCAACATCACAAACACTATATTCTCACAACATATAGATCATTAAAACAAATTGTTTTCTTTTCCAAAAATATTAGTTTTACTCATCGAAATTTTTTCTAAATCAAAGCGAACTTTTGCTGGAACTTGTAAATACTTCAGAAACTTGCAAAAGTAGAACTTTTGGACCCTTGAACACTTGACATGGGCTCGGCCAAGGGGGTTTGGGCTCGGCCTAAGCCTTGTAGGGTATGGCCAACATGGGTTTTTGCTCAGCCATGGTGTGTTTTGGTGGATGGAGTGTTGTATTTTGGAAGAGAAAGTGTTGTAGGAGATGTAAATGAAAAAAATGAAAGTTAAGGGGTGTTGGGTGCGCTTCCACCACCACTGAGCCAAAAGCAAGCAAGGCACTGCCGAATCAACACATCTCCAACACTCTACCGGACCGAATCAGATCTAATCGCCACCAGGCCAGACCTACCTAACCAACCCACCGGTCCACCTACTACCGAATCAACCCTATGCATAGCCGAACCAGCCCGCTACCGATCCACTCTTCCCCGAACCAACACCAACCAACCTCTGCCGAACCAACCTACTCTACCCATTGTCGAACCAAAGCACCACCTGATCACTCACCACCGAACTGAGTTCCACCGGACCAAGGCGTACCGAACCAACACTGCCAGGCCAGATCGCCTCAGCCCAGGCCCACCAGCAGCTATATACATCCAAGACCCCTGCCCCCAACCTCACTCTATAAATAGAGGGGCAGGGGTACAACAATGGGGGACAAGTTTGAGAGCTCAAGCACGGATAGAACTTTCAAACAACTTTCATATACTTGTATCAAATCTTTGTACTTGTAATCTGAAGAAGAAAAGAGAAATAACGTATAAAGTGGACGTAGGCACATTCTGGCCGATCCACTATAAATCTGTGTGTCTTTTACAGTTTAGTCCCTGCTTTTTACATATTTGCATAAATCACCCAGATCACTAAAAACAACATAAAATCAACTAAATCATACGACTTGGAGGTGTTTGCCCATTTTTTGTGCAAACATTTTTGGTGCTTCCACTTAGAAGCTGAACTCAGGAAGCTCGAAGCTTCAGCTTCTTCCACTTAACCTTCTTCCTAACAGCATCGTTCATTGCTTGGAAGACATGCCTCCCAAGCAGAAGAAAGATGTTAACAAAGGAAAAAACATCGCAACCAGCAGTCTTCCAGATCCAGTGGTCACAGATCAAGTAAATCGTCCCCCTCTAGCAGCAGTACCAAGTGAAGGTCAGGCCAATCCGACCACCCCTGCCGCAGAACAGCCGGCAGCAATTACTAGGGCAGATCTAGACAGGGTTGTGGCTGAAGTGACTAACCGCTTCACGTCCTAGCAGGAAGCCTTGGTGGACCATCTCATGTCATGCTTAAGGGATGCTGAAGAGTCCAACCGCAACACTGAATCGTGGGGTGAGTCCCAGTCTGGAGGATCTCAGAGACAACAAAGATCTTCCTTCTTCGAAGGAGCTAACGGCAGAAGCAGCCATGGTAGGAGCCAAGGCCGAGCTCAGCCCGAAGTTAGGCCTGAGGAAACGCTTGGAACCGAACCCAACGGGGGAGGTGCCGAACGGAGGCCAACTGTAGCTGAGCCTGTCATACTGCCTAACCATGGAAACACCAATGAACGGGGCCGAGCTAGAGTCCAGCCCGAAGTTGGACCCGAGGAAGTGCTTAGATCAGAACCCAGCAGGGGAAGATCAAGGCAAGGGCCAACTGTAGCTGACCCTAACATGCTCCCAGAAGACCAAAGGCAGCCACTAGAAAATATTAGGAATGATAGACGATACCATCCCTACAGGTCATCTGGACGGAATCAATCCCACAAAACAAAACCAAACTCATTTCTATCTGCTCCAAATTCTGATGAAAGGATGGCACGCTGGTTCAGAGAGTGCATCCAGCGGGATCAAAGAGATCGAGAGATATGCGCTAGAGTAACCAGCCCTTTTGCCCGCAATATCGAAATTGCTATCACCCCCCGAGAATGGAAAATGCCAACAATGGAACCTTACAAAGGAACCTCCGACCCCATTGTACACTTACAGAGATACACACAACATATGCTCATTAGTGGGGCAACAGAGGGAGTACTGTGCAAATGCTTCCCACTATTCTTAGCAGATCTAGCTACCTCCTGGTTCTGTCATCTACCCCAAGGATCCATCAGCTCGTGGGAGATGCTGAAAGAAAAGTTTATCAGCCAGTTCCGCATTCATGTGGAACAACCCAAGGACGCTTATTCCTTATCCAGTGTCAAACAGAAACCTGGAGAGAAGCTGCAGCAATACCTAACCCGATTCAATGCCGCAGCGGCCGCAGTCCAAGATGCCGATGAGAAGCTTATCTTAATGGCCCTCTGTAGTGGTGTGCATCCGGATACTAAATTTGCTAGAAGGTTGACAAAAGAAAAACCAGCTACTTTAGCCGATTTCTTCCATGAAGCTGGAAAATATATAAGACTTGAAGACGCTGCCACTGAGGGGCAGTCAGGGCAACAAAATAAGGCAGCTCACGGCAATACACCCGCTGTAGCAAAGGACGTTCGAAGATATGACTCTAGGGATAATGCTGGGGGCAGGAAGGGAGAAAAGCGTCTATATCGGCCGGGACCGAGATTTGATGCTTACACCCCTCTGAATGAAACGATCGAAAACATCTTCCTGGCCACTCTAGACGAAGTTAAATACAAACGCCCCCCGCACAAGAAGGAATCAGATAACGCGATTAAGCCTGGAAAATTCTGCCGCTTCCACGAATCCCATGGGCATGATACCAATGAATGCCATCATCTCCGGGACTTGATTGAAGAACACATCAGAAGGAGGAGACTGGAACGCTATGTAAAAGGTCAGAACATGACTCCAGTTCCTGCCAATGAGAACCCGAGGCTACCCTCCCCAGAAATAGGCAGAGGATATCGCAACACCAGCGGCTCCAGTCAAGAGAAGATAGTGGTCCATACCATCTCGGGAGGACCACACATCGCTGACAGAAGCTGGGCAGAGATGGAAAGATATGGGAAGTCACTTAGAAACAATGAAGACTGCGTTAATTCTATTACAGAAGAACGCCACCCGAAGCGGAAAGAGAGTGACGACATCACATTCGGTAGGCGTGACCTAGAAGGAAGGCAGTACCCTCACGTGGATCCCATGGTTATCTCTGCCCGGCTCGGTCCAACCGAAGTTTTCCGAATTCTAATAGACACTGGAAGTTCGGTAAATATCCTATTCAAGCATGCATTCGACAAAATGAAACTATCAATAAAGGACGTTTCTCCCTACAATAAACCACTACACGGTTTCACTGGAGACGCAAAGATGCCCCTCGGGCAACTGGACCTCTTTGTTGAAATTGGAAGTCATCCCCACTCCGTTGTACGGAAACAAACATTTGTGCTGATAGAAAACCATTCGGCCTATAACGCCTTCTTAGAAAGACCAGCCTTGTCTGACTTCCAAATCGTTCTGGCCCCGTGGTGCCTAAAGATGAAATTTCCAACGGACAATGGAGTAGGGGAAGTAGAGGGAGATCAGGACGTTGCTCGAGACTGCTATGTAACTGAACTTCGCAACAACCACAGGAAGGATAAAGGTAAAAGTGTAGAGGTTGCCCTCTGCACAAAAAGTTTGGAAGCATAGCAACTAAAGAAAGCCCCTCCTCTTCGATATATCAGCGACCCTTTCAATGAATTAGACCCCAGGGACAAAGAGGAGGAGGCCACCGCCGAGCCTGCAGAGGCTATGGAATTTGTACCTGTAGACAAACATGACTCGAGTAGACTATTGAAAATCGGGTCCCAACTAAAAGCAGAGCTGAAGGAACAACTCATTGACTTTCTCCGCCACCACTTGGATGTATTTGCATGGTCACATGCTGGCATGACCAGAATCTCCCCTGACATAGCATGCCACGTACTAAACATTGATCCTACCAAGGCGCCCGTAAAACGAAGGAAGAGAAGTATGGGGGCAGAACGATCAGCAGCCCTCGATGAAGAAGTAAAGAATCTACTTGCCAATGACTTCATACGAGAAGCCATCTACCCAAAGTGGATCGCCAACCCGGTGCTGGTAAAAAAGGCTAATGGGAAGTGGCGAACATGCATTGACTTCTCCAATTTAAATGACGCCTACCCGAAGGATTGCTTCCCACTTCCCCGAATCGATCAACTTGTAGACAGCACGGTCGGGCACGAACTCTTATCTTTTATGGACGCATACTCAGGATACAACCAAATTCCCATGCATGCTCCCGATCAAGACCACACTAGTTTCATCACTGACCGGGGATTGTACTGCTACAAGGTAATGCCTTTCGGACTTAAAAACGCAGGAGCCACCTACCAGCGCCTCGTCAATAAGATGTTTGCAGGACTAATAGGACGAACTATGGAAGTGTATGTTGATGACATGCTGGTGAAGTCAAGGAAAGCCAACGACCACGTAAACCACCTGGGTGAGATGTTTCGGGTACTTCGCCAATATGGAATGAAACTTAATCCTCTAAAATGCTCCTTCGGAGTATCATAAGGAAAGTTCTTAGGATTCATCGTCCATGCCAGAGGGATTGAAGCAAACCTTGAACAAGTCCGAGCTCTAAAAGATATCAAAATACCTTCCACTCGAAAGGAAATGCAAAGCCTGAATGGGAAAGTGGCCGCCCTAAGCCGATTCATCTCCAAGGCAACGGACAAGTGCGTCCCCTTCTTCGAAGCTCTAAAGAAAGACAAAGGGAAGTTCGTATGGACTGATGAATGCTTAACAGCTTTGCTTAACTTAATCGAACACCTCCAGAAACCGCCGGTACTCTCGACTCCAAACGAAGGCGAAGAGTTATACCTATGCCTTGCTGTATCATCTCATGCTCTAAGCGCTGCTTTGGTAAGAGAAGACAACCGCACGCAACGGCCAGTATACTTTGTAAGTAAGGTTTATAGGGGCAGAAGTCAGATATCCTAAACTTGAGAAGCTAGCATACTGTCTACTAATCGCATCACGAAAACTGCGACATTATTTTCAGTCCCATTCCGTCAGAGTTCTAACCGATCAACCGCTGAGGCAGGTACTCCATCGTCCCGACACTTCTGGGCGACTACTTAAATGGTGCATTGAACTAAGTCAATATGATATTTCCTACCATCCTCACACCGCCATCAAGGGGCAAGCCATGGCCGATTTCATTGCCGAATTCACTACCAACGAAGGTAAGGAGCAATCAGAAATAGCAGAAGACATCAAGTGGAACCTTTTTGTGGATGGTGCATCAAACGAACAAGGCTCGGGGGCAGGCGTGGTAATAATCACTCCCAGGGGAAATAAGATGCACCATGCTATGAGGTTGGAATTCGCTGCCACCAACAACGATGCAGAGTATGAAGCAGTGATAGCTGGATTAGAACTTGCCTTAGAAATCGGAGCCAATTCTTTGTGTCTTCATAGCGATTCTCAACTTATTGTTAATCAAATACTAGGAGAATTCCAGGCTCGAGAAGAACGACTCATAACATATTTAAAAAAGACCAAAACACTTCTCAGTCGATTGGACCACTACTTAGTCAAACACATCCCTCGGGAAGAGAACCGAGAGGCCGACGAATTGTCGAAGCAAGCCAGCATGAGAGACGGCGCTATTTCTGGAGCAGTAGCCATCTCAAAACAACTGACCCCAAGTTTTGAGCAAGTGAATCTGATAGCTGCAACCGAAGAAGCAACTTGGATGACTCCCATTCGAGACTACTTACAAAGTGGCACACTATCGGACGGGCGTAACGAAGTCAAGAAAATCTTGAGGAAAGCTTCCCGCTACAGAATACAAGAGAACACCCTCTATCGGCGCGGCTTCTCTAACCCCTTATTAAGTTGTGTCGCTGGAAGGGAAGCCAAGGAAATCTTATCCAACATTCATCAAGGAAGCTGCGGAGATCACACCGGAGGGCAGACTTTGGCAAAAAAGATACTCCGATATGGATATTTCTGGCCCACCTTAAGCAAGGACGCCTTAGATTTCGTCAGAAAATGTGACAGATGCCAGAAGTTTGCTAAGATCCCACGGCTACCAACCACTGAGATTACTCAAATGACCAGCCCTTGGCCCTTTGCAGTATGGGAAATTGACTTAATCGGCGAACTGCCAATGGGCCGAGGCGGGGCCAAATATGCTATAGTGGCAGTCGACTATTTCACCAAATGGGTGGAAGCAGAGCCCCTAAATAAAGTATCATCAGCAAAAGTTATTAATTTCTTGATCAAAAATGTTCTATGCAGGTACGGAGTCCCATTCAAAATTATATCGGACAATGGACTTCAGTTTGACAGCGAGGAGTTCGCCAACTGGTGCCAAGAACACGGAATTCACAAGAGCTTCTCATCTGTAGCTTATCCCCAGGCAAACAGACAAGTCGAAGCCGTCAACAAGATTCTGAAAACTCTAATCAAAAAGAAGCTCGAGAGGTCAAAGGGCGCTTGGGTGGATGAACTCCCTACGGCACTGTGGGCCTATCACACATCTTTCAGAACATCAACAGGGCATACCCCTTTCTCTTTGGCATACTGATCGGAGGCTATGCTCCCAGTTGAAACCATCGTGCCTTCCCACCGTAGGATCCACTATAACCCAGAAGAGAACGAAGAACTCCTTCACATGTCTTTGGATCTAATTAAGGAGAGAAGAAATGATGCAGCCCTCAAAGCAGCAGCCCACAAGCAAAAAGTGGCAGCACAATACAACTCCAAAGTCAAGCATCGTACCTTACAAGAAGGAGATCTTGTCCTCAAGCGAATCTTCCCTCGCCCTGGGGCACTAGATCAAATCTGGGATGGACCATATGTAATTCATATAGATCTCCACAATGGAGCTTATATTTTGTCAACAGTGGACGGAGAGGTGTTCCAAAGGGCATGGAACATTCAACACCTCCGTCGATACTTTTCTTAACTTGTACTGCCCATATGAAGTGAATTAACAAAGAGAATCAGTGGACGTAGGCATTTTCGTGCCGAACCACTTTAAAAAACCTTGTCTCTTTTTTAACTTGTTCCTTTATATCTTGGCTGCTTGTTAACTTTATCCTTTTCCGTTGAACAAATTCCTGTGCATATAGCATTTCCATTCAAGCACTCCACAGCGCGACTTCACCTGGACAAGACTTAACAGGTACTATGCGAATCTATGCCCTCGCCAATGAGACACTTTTGCTCCGGCATCCCTCTGCTGCGGGTTAACTCATTGCTCGCGATGGCCCTTAAAGCCAACTGTAATGAGCCGATTATAAGCCACCGAGAAGGCCGACTATAGCCAAGGCAGCTCATTACGGCGTTCGGCTCGCCGACAACTGTGAACCTACTTTAAGCCCCAACATAAGGTGTGGCCAGCCAGGGGTAGTTCACGGTTGACGATCGGCACCCACGCTAGCCGGCCACAGTAAATCGAATAATACCCACGATTACGGGCCATAATGGCCTGGGTAGTTACTGTGCGCGATCTCGGCTCGGATGTGTCTTAAGTACGACTGTGGTAAAAATGATTAACTCCCCGCGGAGGCGTAAGATGGGTGACAAATGTCTCCAAGACCCACAGCTAGGGAAAGTGACTACAAAGCCCGTTTGCCACGAACTTAAGCACATCGAAGGCCTTCCGTGATTGGAAGTTTTACTATTTCTCATATTTCAATTTTATTTAAAAAGCTATTCTCCTATCCTCTGTAACAATCCTTAAAGTACATGACACAGAATAGGAGACATTCGCTAATGGAAGCGGGTACTCGCAACGAGACACTGGACTGCATTCCATACTCGGTCACACAAGACATTCAAAGCTGCCATCTACAAGCAAAATATGAAGGTCAAATCAAGGAGCCGACTGCGTCGGAGTTTTTATCCTTGTCCTGTTGCCCACCTGTCCGGTCAAAGAAAGAATTCATTAATGATAAGCAACCAAGTTAACGGAAAGACTAAACAGGAAGACATACCAACATCTGCTCCTTGATCATCTTGATCATCATCCTCTACTTGCACACCTGCCTCCTCAGCTGCAAGCAACCGCATGCCCTCCTTCACCGCCACCTTCTCCTCCTTGGTAAACTGGGCAGTAACCACATCCATCCTGAAGGCCACGCCACCCTCCTTATCCGCCTCAGCCTTGGCCTCCTCTAGAGCCCTGAGATAGATCCTGGCCATAACCCGGGGGTAATCATCCATCCAGGACAAGTTACCTTGCCTCCAAGTACGGAAGTACATATCCTGGAGCATCTCATCCATCATCCCCTCGTTCTCCTCAAACTCCCTCATTCGGACCTCAGAAGCCCGCAGCTTTGCAACGGCAGCATCCCTCTCCGATCGATACCGTAAACGGTCAGCCTGAAGGGACCTCCTCATCGCCTCCATCTCCTCCTTCAACTTGGCCTGAGAAAGCTCCGCGGCCTCAAGTCTCCCCGATAGTTCCTCTACCCACTCGAGGTCCGCTTGCCGAACCTCATCCACCGTGGCAATGGCCATGTCAATCCGCTCCTTACAGACGGCCTCCATCTTCCGCAACTCTGCCCTACTGGCCTCTTCCGTAGTCTTCCTCAATTGTTTGGATGCGGCCTCATGCTGAGAGATTTGGATGGCTTGGTCGGCAAGTTTTTTAGCCTGGTCGGAAACCATCAACCGTAGCCGAATGTTGGCGCTCCCTATCTCTTCCCCAGCCTTGACCAGTCGAGCGTAGTGCCCCATCAATTTCCTGGTCTCCTCAGCAACCCGGTCAATATTTGCCTTAGCCTCATCCCCCAGAGTTACAACCCGGGTAGTAAGCAAATCAAGGTCCAGGGACTTAGCTACGTCAAGCACCCGTACCATAGGATTGCGAGGGAGAAGATGCTCACCAGTAATCTCATCGAAGGAGATGTCATGAGATGCCGGGTCCAGGTCCGGATGACCCGCAAACGGATTGCGAACTAAGCCAGGGTGATATATCGGGATGACGGTTGGATTCTCAGACAGATGCGGGGAAGGTATAAACTCGGTGTACTCCTCCTCAATATCATGAATAGGCTGGAGTTGGGCCGGAGGGCCAGGAAGAGATTCAAACGTAGATCGACTCCTCTTCCTCTTTTGTATATCTTCTTCAATAACTCCAAGAAGAGGACGATAGCTGACTACGTCTCCAGGACGGTTAGTAGGAGGCTTCGGCTTGGCGGAAGCTTTGAGGAGTTTGTATTGTTCAAGCCTGTGCCGAAGATCTGAGGTCTTGGCCGTTTTGCCCGCTCCTGGAATAAAAATCAAGTGTCACCAGCATGCATTGAGCCATCATTCGAGAATTGAAAAGAATAGAGAGAAATTCACCTTGAACTGCAGAAGTTGCCTCAGTAGAAGCACTCCCGGAAGATAAATCGACGCCAGTCCCAACCTTATCAGCTTTCTTGGACTTCTCCATTTCCTCTAACTCTTCAAAGGCTTGGCTGAGAGCATCATCCGTCCACTCTTGGATCACGCCCGCCTGCCCAGGAGGTAAAGCCCCAGTGCCATCACTGCCCTGTCCTTTGCCACCATCATCGCCGTGACGATCACCGTCACCTTCTCCACCGCTTCCGCTCTCCGCCTCACCTCCTTCATCCTCGCCTTTTTCCCCCTCCACTTTATCCTCCTCCTGAACATCTGGATGTGTGCTGGGAGAGGGTCCATCAGACTTCTTGAGTTTCTTCCCCCCGGCGACTGGATGCGCCGAGAAGGGTCTCCTTTTGCCGCTCTTCGCCGTGGCTCCTCCTGTGGCTTTGGCAGCCCTCTCCTCCACCGTGTCTCTCTGCTTGACCACAGACTGATGTGGTAGGATCAGGTTTGTGCCCCAGAAGTGTAGCGTTCCTAATCAAGTAAGAGGCCGACCTATCCCTTCTCGTGATGGCTTCTATTTCCACAGCCATCTGAACCAGGCGGTCATTCTCTACGACCGCAAAGCCACCTGTCGCTAGCAAGAAATAAAAACACATGAGAAGAAGCATTGCAGTCAGAACAGAAATCATAAATAAACTTTGACTTACAGCCTGAGGTGAAGCGACGGATGGAAACAGAGTCATCCTTAACAAAAAAACCATTCTTTCTTAAACATGTTGAACTTCGAATATAAGTCCAGGACCGGCTTGAAAGATACGGCTGATTCAAAGCTGATGTATGGAGACCCCTTCTTATAGCCTCTCAAGTTGTACAAATACCGGATCTCCTGGTTGGAGGGAGGACGCCCGTATCTCCTTTGGAAAATGACAAACATGCTCACAAGAATGGCGTAGGAGTTAGGCTGGAGCTGGAATGGAGCCACCTTCAGATATGTGACAAAGCTGACTATCCAGGCATTGAGAGGCGGGATGGCACCACACATACAATGATACCTGCTGTAAGCAAAGTAGCCTTCAGGGGGGTCATACGGTATCACTCCTTCCCCCGGCAATAGCATGCATGCTCTGTCAATCCCAAAGGAGCGAGAAATAACATCAAGCTGCTCGCCTTTGAGTGAGCTAGGGAAACAATCAGGAGGTAGGTTCAGAAGCTCCTGAGGACCATATCCATCTACCAATTATCTCGGGGTGGGCCCATAACGTCCCGGTCCTGACTGGACTGGGGGCACTGTGGAAGGCTCTTCTCTGTCCTGGGATTTCTTCTTATCGGAACGAGTTTCGACTCTGTGAGACATTTATCTGCAAACACAAAGAAGTTCGTAGTTAGAATGAAGGAAGTAAACAAGCAACCATACGAAGACTGGAATTGCGTTTATAAGTTGAAACATAAAATCCCTCTCGGCAGAAGAGAACACACCTGATTCGGCACTTAGGTGATTCGGCACTTGGGTGATTCGGCACTTGAGTGATTCGGCACTTGGGTGATTCGGCACTTTAGGTGATTCGGCACTTAGGGGGTTTGGCTATCTCAAACGATGGAGGGTAAACGAAGGCTCGAAGCCCATACTTATAGACGAGTATGGGCGACCGAACCAACCGGATTCGACACTTAAAAATGAAGGAACTAAAACAAAGCGGGGCATACAATGGCATATGCCCCACTTTGGGGGGCAAATGTTGGGTGCACTTCCACCACCACCGAACCAGAGGAAGGGAAGACACCACTGAGCCAAAAGCAAGCAAGGCACTGCCGAATTAACACATCTCCAACACTCTACCGGACCGAATCAGATCTACTCGCCACCAGGCCGGATTTACCTAACCAACCCACCGGTCCACCTACTACCGAATCAACCCTATGCATAGCCGAACCAGCCCGCTACCGATCCACTCTTCCCCGAACCAACACCAACCAACCTCTGCCGAACCAACCTACTATACCCATCACCGAACCAAAGCACCACCTGATCACTCACCACCGGACTGAGTTCCACCGGACCAAGGCGTACCGAACCAACACTGCCAGGCCAGATCGCCTCAGCCCAGGCCCACCAGCAGCTATATACATCCAAGACCCCTACCCCCAGCCTCACTCTATAAATAGAGGGGCAGGGGTACAACAATGGGGGACAAGTTTGAGAGCTCAAGCACGGATAAAACTTTCAAACAACTTTCATATACTTGTATCAAATCTTTGTACTTGTAATCTGAAGAAGAAAGGAGAAATAACGTATAAAGTGGACGTAGGGACATTCTGGCCGAACCACTATAAATCTGTGTGTCTTTTACAGTTTAGTCCCTGCTTTTTACATATTTGCATAAATCACCCAGATCACTAAAAACAACATAAAATCAACTAAATCATACGACTTGGAGGTGTTTACCCATTTTTTGTGCAAACAAGGGGTATACATAGGTTTAGTAAATTATTAAAATATACATAAGTGTTTATATTTAATCATACACATATTCATCCATGGCCATACCTCTTCCCCCCTTCAAAACCGTGCACTACATCCCCCCTACTTTCAAATATTCACTTCATGCACCAGTGTACTTTTGTTGAAAAGGAGCATTTATATATGTATATATATTTTTTCTTTAAAAAATATCTTCTTTTATTCTTATATATATACACTTAAGAAGAAACATGTACATGAATATATGTGTACATGTACACACGTTTAAATGGTTAGTAGTGTGCACAAATGTTTACAATAATGTTATGACCTTTTGAATAACTTTTAACTAATGAAAAGTTGATATTTCGAAAAGTAATTTCCTGTTAAAGTTTATATTTCTCTATAAACTATATATTTTGGTTAACAAATTTTCAAAATGATTTTATCATCATTAATTATTATTTAAAATAGTTTTATTTGTTAATAAAATCCATTTATTAATTATTTAAAATATAACTAAATATTCATTTAAATAGCAATTAAATTCTGGGTCGTTATACTCTCGCCCTTAAAAGAATTTCGTCCCGAAATTAGCAATCAAGGAGATAATCTAACCACGTAAAAACTATATATTCGTATCATAAACATATACAAATGCATACACTAGCATCCATAGCAAACAAATATACACTATACATACAACATACAATCAACTAACTATCTTAACATCAACTCGGGATAGGCTTCTCACATACGTCCACCGTCTACCAAGTGCAGTCTCTAGGATCCTCGCTCCACTGAATCTTAACTAGTCACACCACCTTGTTATGCAACCTCATTTCATCATGATCCACAACATACATCGGATGTCAGCCACTGTCAGGTTCAGTTCTATTTCTATTTCCTCTTGAACCGATGGCTCCACAATCAAAGATGGATCATGAATATATTTTCTCAAATGAGACACGTGGAACACGTTATGAACACCCGCCAACCTTTCTGGCAACTCAACCCTATAAAAAAGCGATCCAATCCTTTGGAGAATATGGAAGGGTCCAACATACTTTGGAGCTATCTTCCCAGCTTTTCCAAATCTAACAGCTCCTCTTATTGGTGAAATCTTTACAAACACAAAGTCTCCAACCATAAATTGCAAATTCCTTTGCCTCTTATCAGCATAACTCTTTTGCCGATCTTGGGCTTCCGTCACTCTTTTCTTAATCACCGCAACTTTCTCGGTAGCCTCTCAGATCATGTCTGGTCTAAGAACTAATTTATCTCTCAACCCAACATACTGGTGACATGAACGGTCTTCCATATAGGGTTTCATACAGTGCCATACCGATGCTTGCTTGGAAACTATTGTTATAAGAGAAATCAACCAAATGTAAATGATCCTCCCATGATCCACCAAAATCCAGAATACACATCCTCAAGAGATCATCTAGAATCTGATTCACTCACTCAATTTGTCCGTCGATTTGGGGGTGATATGTTGTGCTTAAGCTCAACTTTGTTCCAAGGGTTGTTTGCAATGCTTTCCAAAGTTGACTAGTAAATATGGGGTCTCGATCACCTATAATACTCACAGGAACTCCATGCAACCTGACTATCTCTCTCATAAAAATTTCAGCTTAGGAAGTAGAGGACCTTGTTGGTTTCACCGGAATAAAATGCATGCGCTTCGTTAGCTGATCCACGATAACCCATACTCCTTCATTTTCTTTTCTGGTTCTGGGAAAACCATTGATAAAATCCATTGATATATTTCCCATTTCCAATTGGGTATTTCCAAAAGTTGTAATAGTCCGGTTGTCTTCTGATGTTCGCCTTTAATTTATTGACAGCATGAACACCTACTAACATGTACTGAAATGTCCTTTTTCGTTCTTGGCCACCAAAATATTCTATTCATGTCCTTATACATCTTATGAACTCCGAGATAAATACTTAACCTAGATTTGTGGCATTCAAACAAAACTTCCTACCTCAGCCCATCCACATATGGAACACACAATCGTTCGTTGTTTGCAACCAAATTGGTCGTAAACACCCAATAATAGATTTATGTAGAGAAGTAAATGAAGAAAGTAAAATTAAAACAAAACTAACAAGCAAATCAAAGCAATAATCAAGAACACAAGAATTTATAGTGGTTCGGCAATCTTGGCCTACGTCTACTTTATATTTTTATTGATCTTCCACTTGATTATGATTACAAGAATGTTTGGATCAGCTGGATCCATTAGTACAAAAGTGAAGAATAAAAATGGCAGAGCCTTGGCAGAGAAAGCAGGACCCTTTTTCTAACGCTATGCCTTTTACATTTATAGGGAAAGACGTGCACAGATCGGACTAAAATTTTGGCAGAAGGTTCGGGAGACCAAGACGAGGCTATCCAAAAATTTGCAGGCCTATCGAGGCCTACAATAAGGATCAATACCTATCCCTATTAATGCATCCAAATAGGCTACGATCCCTTTGGGGGACGTCCCATGACGTTAGCTACTTGTTCCCAAAATTTCATGCAATTCCGACTTACGATTTGTGAGAGATCGCATTTTTCATGAAGTAGTGTAGCTTGAATTCTGATTTCTGCAGATCCCTCTAGAGGGATAGGTACTGATCCCTCAAATGTCTTCCAAATGTCATGCGATCCCTATAGAGTGTACTACATGTTCTAATTAGCTCGTACTCCAAGTTTCATGTTGATAGCATCTGTAGATTTTGAGTCATTGACCGATCATTGTTGCAATATGTAGTGAAAGCTGAATATGGATGATCCCTTTTTATACCGATCCCTTTTAATAGGTGAAGTAATTTGCCTATAACTTGAGCATACAAACTCCCAATGACTTGAAACTTGAAATATAGCCTCATGGGGCCGTCTTTGTCACTATATATCGATATTACCAAGTTTGGGACAAAAATTGAGGATATGTACCGATCCCCTAGGGAAAGGGATAGGCACTGATCCCCCGCCTAGAGGAGGCATTATTCCATACTTAGAATATTTTGGAGAGTCTATCTCTTGGTCTTGGTTGATCGTAGCTTCATATCATTACCTACGCTTGATCTCTAAGCCTAATAATCATCTCTTCTGGCTGTCTTCCTCGATGATCTTCCAATCTAACTTGTCAATTCAGTCTGAATATAGCCGGACCAAAAGGCCGGATAACATCCGTTTATCCTTAAAATACCTCGACCATCCATTTCAAAATCCGAATATCTACCTCCTTTCACTTCTTGAATTAATCCTTTTAGTATCTCAGCCTTTCTCTGATTCCTCATAATCCATTCCTGAAGTATTGGGGCAACCTCCAAGAGAGTCAAAATAGCATTCCTGCTCAAAGCATCCGCCACAACATTAGCCTTCCCTGGCGTATACAGAATATCTAAGTCGTACACCGCCAGAAACTCTAACCTCCCCTGTTGCCTCAGGTTAAGTTCCTTCTAGGTAAAAAGATACTTCATGGATTTATGATCTATGAAGAGCTCGAATTTTTCACCTAATTAAAGAAAGAAAACTTACTCCTAAGAAGCATAGTTCTTCTCTTAAGGCTTCAACTTACCGCTAGTATACACAATCACTCTACCTTGCTACATCAGAACAGCACCAAGTTCCACTCCACAAGCATCCGTGTAAACCCTGAACCCACTATTTCCATCTGGAACAGCCAAAAAAGGTGCATTGGTCAATTTCTTTTTCAATTCTAGAAATGCCTCTTCACACTTAGGGGCCATAGAAACTTCTCCTCCCTCTTAGTCATCTTAGTCAAATGGGAGGAAATCTTAGAATAATCTTGAATAAACCTCCAATAATATCTAGCAAAACCTAAGAAATTGCGAACCTCGGTAGGAGTCCGCGGTTGCTTCCATTCCTGAACAGCTTCCACCTTCACTGGATCCACTAAAATACCTTCTCCTGTCATAATATGCCCTAAGAATCTTACCTTCAATTTCGAAAAATGGCACTTAAATTTTTTTGCCTTCAGGACATGTCTCCTTAATGTCTCTAACACCACTTCCAAATGATGTTTACGCTCCTCCTTAGATTTGGAGTAGATAAGGATGTCATCGATGAAAACTAACACAGACTTATTAAGAACATCTAAGAAAACACGGTTCATGAGATCAACAAAATACGTCGGTGCATTGGTTACCCCAAAAGGCATAACCAACCTCTCAAAGAAACAGTCAAGGCCACTAATAGCAGTTAAGGGTATACTATCTTCAGCAACACTCAATTGATGGAATCCAGTAGATAGATCCATCTGCGAAAATACCATAGCTCCATGAAGTTGATAAAAAAGATCATCAATGTGGGGTAAGGGATACTTGTTCCTAATAGTTAGCTTATTCAACTCCCTATAGTCCACCCAAAACCTTAAATATCCATCAAACTTAGCCACAAACACTACAACATACTCCCAACTCGAACGACTGTGTCTAATCAATCCCCTCCTTAACAGGTCCTGGGTTGACTTAAAAACTCCTCTCTCTCCCTTGGAGCTATCCTTCGCTTAGGTTGAACCATAGGCCTTGCACCAGGGACCAAATCAATGTGAAACTCTATCTCACGGTGTGTGGGTAAAGTTTTAACTTCTTCGAATACATTCGGAAAATTCTTAACAACTTCAATAGACTCTATATTTTCTTGGGATGCCTCCAGGGCATAGGAGAAACTACACATATTAATACCGGGTTCCGTACAAGGTACTTTAGCAATCCTTCCCAAATTGGTTACTAATGATACAGTTCTTTCATTACAATCTAAAATAGCTCTATATTTTGATAACCAATCCATACTAAGAATAATGTTAAATCCCTTAAATTCCAAGACATACGGGTCGCTAGAAAAGTGACGAGAAAGGTAGGAAATTGAACCACCTTCACAAATCATATTCAAATGGGTTACACCACCTATAGGGTTAGACACACATTGGGTTTTGTACAATACTAGGAATAAGATGAAATTGGCACAGAATCCCACCATGAATTATAACAACATATAATATATAACATAGGGTAGTACATAGTCATTCCATAATAATAATACATCAGAGTCTTTACATTACAACTTCAACTGTACAGTTATAACTACATGTCCATGCAAAATACATAGATCACATGTAAACACGGTGGGAATAATATAATTAGCTACGGTGAAGCCACTTGCTCCAGCTCCTTCAAAATGCTTCGATAAGAAACCTGAATCACTTGGCTACTCATAAAAATTTGAGTACCCAAGAGTTTAAGGAAAAGAAAATAAAACTCCGGGTCAAACATGGGTCTGTTGTGAGTAAACTCAAACAACTTAAAATTTATTTTTATAAAACACTTTGAAATCAAAGGTATCTCGTAAGACCACGCCGCATATAAACACAGACGAATTTTTACCTTACGATTACCAAAAACAATTTATATAGAGATCCAGTGATATTATAATAATGTCTAGGGTATTCAAGTATAATAGAACATAGCTGAAATGCTTGCATCTCACATTTCCACATATTTGGGTACAACTAATAACGTACGGCACTTATTGGAGAATGGATTTCTAAACAATGACTGGGCCACTAGGGTACTGCCCGTCACGGTGCATCTCTAGATAAAATAACACTAAGGACCTCGCCTGGATCACCTGCCAACACAAGACCGGCCTACCCCTTGCTAGACAGCACCGAATAAGATCACCCCATGGTTGGGATCAGTAACCATACCGAAGCATACATGAATTGATAGTAGGGACTCTAGATAGGGATAACCTTACCCTAATGGGAGCGACCTACTTAGCCTTGTTGCATTTCCCATGTTTTAGTCATTTCCGGTTAATGAGGTCTGAGGCTATTTTTAACGTTATTATAGCACTACCACTTGGAATGTTATCATTGCCTTTCATATGTTGACACAATGTCAGCACTCATCCATGCAAGTCGTTTAGGAGATGAACCAATCGAATGCACTATCTCCACTACACCCATTTTGGAACCACCCTCAGGGTTAGTACCAAACATCCCTTGCACTTCATAGTCTTCCTCTTAGACCTTGCCCTTACTATTTTCAATTCGAACATTTACGTTGGTTCGAAGTGGTTTTTGAATAACAACTAATATTCGATTTCGATCTCTCCAAACCAACGTTCGGTAATTTTAAAAGGTCAAGCTATTTATAGTGGACTATCCCACTGTCACGGTGTAAAGATTTACATATGAAAATACATTCCATATGCTTAGATTATCATGACCAGCTTATCGAAATTAACTCCTATATATTCATCACGTTCCCGAAGTGCGGTACTTATGATAAGTATAAGTCGACTTTCTTTCAACAAAACGCATCATCATTTTATTACAACTACTTTAATTCATTTGGCTACTTAATAGCATGGACAAGAGATCCTTGGTTTCAAAAAAATTTACTTAAACAAGAAAATTGGTTAAAATAATTATTCGATGGGGTTTTAAAAGAAACTTTAAAATAAATAAACTTTAATTAAATCATAAGTTTAAAACTCAATTAAACCTTAATTAATCTTAATTAAATCAAAATTAAATCATTGAAATCCTAATTTTATTTATAATTAACCTTAATAATACTTTAATTAAATAACATTTATTTAAGAAATTAAACCCTAATTAAGTGGATAATTAACCTTTAGTTAAATAGTAGTTAATTAAATAATAATTAATTAAATAATTAACTCTAATTAACTAAATAACTTGATGAAATAAAAATAAATTTTCTTTTTTCTTAATTTATCATTATTTAAAACTTACTTAATTCAAAATAATTAACTTAGTTAATAATTTCTTAAGCGCTAATTACATAACCTAATTACTTAATTAATTAACTAAATAATGGTTACCCTAATTAATAAATTGATTAAATAAATTATTAAATAATTTAAACTTAAACTTTTGACTTACTTAATTATTTTGAAATGTATTTTTGAAAATAATCCAAAAGAAAACAATTAAAAACTTGAAATCGTGAAATTTTCCGAACTGCATCCATAGCGACTATCGCTATAAGCGCAGTTTGCTAGAATTGATTTCTTGGCCAAAACTTCACTTTAACTCTAGCTATGACCTACTTGAAAACACAATTGTAAGAGTTTTGAAAACTCAAACAAAAGGTAGAAACATGTAAAACATTTTCAAAAATCATAGAAAATGAGCTATCGTTTTTAAATCGGATCTCAAGTCCTTTGCGACTTTTTAAGACACTAGTTTTCACAACCATTTCACAACATACTTGGTTTTGTTTCAAAAACAATATCACCATCATATCATAAACCAATCTCACATATCCATATAAATTGATTTGTATCATATCATACATAAACCAAGTGGGTTTGGGCTTGGCCTAGGACTTGTAGGGTACGACCATCATGGGTTTTGGCTCGGCCATGGTGTGTTTTGGTGGATGGAGTGTTGTATTTTGGAAGAGAAAGTATTGTAGGAGAGTGAATACAAGAAGTGATTTTTAGTGAAAGAAGTGATATTTCTTATTTTAGAATTTTTGAAGAGGAGGCCATGGCTAGTTTTCTTAAGCTCTTAGGATTTTTAAAGTGGAAAAGGAGATTGTAAAATGAAAAGAAAGAAAGTTAGGGGGTATATATAGGTTTAGTAAATTATTAAAATATACGTAAGTGCTTATATTTAATTATACACATATGCATGCATGGCCATACCTCTTCCCCCTTCAAAACCGTGTACTACACCCCCACCTTGCTATCAACTATTTACTTCATGCACTTATGTACTTGTCTTGAAAAGGAGCATTTATAAATGTGTGTGTGTGTATTTTCTTTATAAAATATCTTCTTTTATTCTTATATATATATATACACACACACTTAAGAAGAAACATGTACATGAATATATGTGTACACGTACACATGTTTAAATGGTTTGTAGTGTGCACAAATGTTTACAATAGTGTTATGACCTTTTGAATAACTTTTAACTAATAAAAAATCAATATTTCAAAAAATAATTTTCGATCATATTTTCTATTTCTCTATAAACTGTATATTTTGTTAAACAAATTTTAAAAACGATTTTATTATCATTAACTATTATTTAAAATAGTTTTACTTGTTAATAAAAATACATTTATTAATTATTTAAAATATAATTAAATATTCATTAAAATAGCGATTAAATTCTTAGTCATTATAGTTTATGAGCATAGAAATTTCAACATGAAGGATCATATCACTTAAACTAATAAAAGGAATTAAATAGAAGGATTTAATTACAATCGATTCCGTGTAATTTGAATTGAATTTTATTAGAGCATTAATTACAATAAATTTTCTTTAATTTAAATTCATTTTACTGAGATAATAAATCTAACCAGTTGAAGAATTAATTTTAACTTATTAATCCATATTCATTAGTAAAAGTTTAAATGCATTTTAAGTTCAAAATATATAAGGAAACATATAAACTCATTTTTACGTCCCTTTAACAAATCGATCCGTATTCTAGAAGGTCGTAAGGTAGGAACCCACTACCTATTATTCCAAGAATTTTTTCTTTTCTTTAACAAACTTAGCATGAGAACAAAATAAATGAGCAGAAGATACGCTTGTAAATAACCAAAAAACTTACTAAAATATTATTTGGATAATAACTGATTATGCTTTGATTCAACATTATATTTTACACATTTCCTTTTACTTGAAAGGTAATATCATGTACTCAATATATTATAAAAACCTGATTATCATTTACATCTTAGATGCATAAGTTCATACTATGTTGAATATTATATTATGTCATACTAAATATATGTACAAAATTTAAATTTAAATAAAACTATGTTTGAATGTAGAGTTAGGTGTGGGGTAAAGTTTGTTTGTTAAAGGAGTGATATGACAGATGTTTTTATTTAGCTCATTTGAGAAAGAATTTGCAGAAAAAAAGACGATCATTGATGGACATAGTTAGTGTGCAAGTTTTGTCTTTGCTATTTTTTGAAAAAAAGTAATTTATTTTTGACTAAATCATGGTTCCTTCAAAGTTTAGTTCATAACTAAGAAAATTAACATGACAACTCCTTGCATTCTCTAAAACTATTATTTTACTAAATATCATTTCTAAACTCATTTAAATATTTCTTGCTTTCTGTGCATTGGTACACATTTTATAAATTGGAAATTAGCCACAAGGGCCTCGTTAGCTAGTGCAATTAGTTTCTAGGACGCACAACAGAAATAATTATTTTTAAGGACAAAATGCAAAATAACTAGTTTCTAAGGCCTAAAAACCTATGAAATTATGTCCTTGAAAGTAATTGGACTGCTGACTTTGTCCTTAAAAGTAATTATTCTGCTGACTTTGGCCTTGATATTAATTCCTATGGATGTGTGTCCTAGAAACTAATTGGACAGCAAAGTTTGTCCTTCTGGTGAAATGCCTCTTTTATAAATTACTTTGTTAAGTTCTACAATATAGCTTACTATAGTAAAATTTATTCCAATAATAATAAATAATTTTTAATGGTTTAATTCCTTCCGACGATAATAATCAATTTTTAGTAGTTCAATTCATTGACTGAACTAATCTTACTGTCATCTTCAATGAAATGTCATCAAAGATGTTTTATATGAGTATTTTATGTTCTGGTAATATACTATATCATTTTGAAATATACTAATTGATTTACTGTTTAAGTTATTGTGTCAACATGAATACTTGATTTAGATAAAAAAAATTGACTATTCAAAAAATTAAAATTACATAATGTTTATACTTTATGTATGTTTTCCATATCATTTTATCTTACATATATTTGAAAACATGATGTTTCAATGCTACTATAATTCTTTCTAGGTCAATTAATAATGGATGAAGTTAAAAAATGCACTGATATAATTCTTAGACTGTTATTCCTTTAAAATACACTTGGACTATTTCACTTTAGAACAATTTCTATGTGCAGAATTAGGAATACTATTATCATACAAACCCGTGTGCATGTTCAAATTTATATGTTAAAGTATGACAAACCCGTTTGAACCTATGTCTCTTGTATTTAAAAATTAATAGGCATGCATAGTATGAGTCTTATCAAGTTAGGAATACTGATAGTTGATGTTGGTATTTGTTGTATAAAAATATTATGCTTTAAAAAAATTAATTTTATTTTGTGTGGTTCGTGCTTATATAAGTATATGTTTGAGTGTGTAATGTTTTATATCATTTTTCAAAAACTTCATGTGCGTAGCATGGATTTGTACTAGTTTTTGTTTATTTCATCAAAGCACTAAACCAAAGATTGAATAGCTCAATTTCCTCATAATTGAATGCTTCAAGTTTTGATATTTGAGTGAAGTAAGAAGGTTTTATTCTAAAACATGTGATTTTGTTCAAAATTAAAAAGTTAAGAGTATGAAGATGAAGAATGAAGTTAAGAAGATGAAAATGAAAGATAGAATGAAAAATGAGGTAAATGTTTATTTTTATAAGTGCAAAAACTATTGACCATAATGCCCCCTACATCAAATTTTCAACTCCCCCATCTTATCCAAGCCTCCATATAACCAACCATTGGAAAATATTGTGTATTTTAAAGCGACTCGTTTATTTCAAATCCATATATTCCCATTCAAATTTAAATATGTTTTATCTTTAACAATTCTTATTATTATTTTCCATATTTATCTTATCTTCACATTACAAAATAAAAAATGTTTTTCTCAATTTATGTGTTGTTTTGGAGTATAAGCAAGGGTAAACAACTTTCTATTACTTGTGGTTTGATAAAAGCTAAAAATCCGAAAAGCGGGTTTCGGTCACATTTTCAGTTTTCTATCGAACTACTTATTTTTGTAAACAAAATTCAAAAATGAATTTTCTACCAGTAATTAGAAATTAAAAGATAATTATTTTATTATTAAAACCATTAATTGAATATTTAAAATAAATTAAATATTCAGAAATCAAAGCAATAAAATTCCGGGTCGTCGTAGATTAATTACAGAATTAAATATGACATTTATGGGGAATATGGAATAGGCATAATAAGTTAGATTGAAACAAATAAATAAATGTCATTAGTGGTCATTTAATTTGAATAATAATGACCATTTATAAAGAACAATTAATCGGAATTAAAAAAATAAATGACATTTAAGTGACATAAACGGAAATAAAGAATAAAGGAAATAAGCATATAAGATAAGAATAGATTCATAGCAAGTAAATAAATGAAAATAATAAATGAAATTAAGGGGCATATTAATTTCCATAGTGTAAATTAAATGGCCTCAATATTACATTCACGACGGACGTGAATTAGGAGGCCTAGCCTAATATTTTTGATCATTATGAACGACTTAGTTTAGTATGGGTTGGGATGCGAGGTCGGTAGAGTTACAAAACGGAAATCTACCCTTAACTTAAAGGCTACCTTTAGATGTGTATACGTACTACTGACGTGAGACATCTCCAACTATAGGACCTATGGGGAGAGATATAGTCTGTGTATAGGCTTAGGGGAAAATATACCAGTGGTTCACCTTGGATTTGAAGTACTAAATAGCTCGGTACCTTTAGGACGTCAAAGGGTTTACTTTGGGAATTGAGGTATTAATGGTCGTTGGTTCTTCCACCTCTGTAACGACGCATATTTTACTTATTGGAGAATCGTAAAATATTTTTATTTTATTCATATGAGGTCGTATGACTCTGAAATTTTGGGTAGTGACTCTTAATTACATTTTCCACATCTATGATTTTTACCAAATTTCTAGGTGACCATTTCGACGCTGAACATCTTATTTAGACTATAACTTTTGGCACGAGCCGAGTTAGGGCTCAAACCACTTCATTTGATTTAGGATGATGGTTTCTCATTCGGTATAGTGGTAATAATAGAAAAACGGGCTTACCATTTGAAAGTTATAACTGTTTTAAGTTTTGGCTGTTGTTGGCCTGCATTAGTTGGTAATTAACTAAGCTCATACTTAGGTCCACTAACCTATCTCGAAAATTATGCTATGGGGAGGCCGTATAAACAGATATGTCATTTTCATCTTTCCAAAAATAGCTCTAAATCTCAATTAACCCAAATTTCATTAAAAACTACTTTTTCCTCAATAATCTTAGCTAAATCATCAATTAGAGGGATGATTAGAATATAGGAACTTGAGATTATCATTTTGATTGATTTTCATTCCTCTTCTTTGATGTTCTCTTAAGATCTAAGGGGAGAAATTGCTATTTTAGATATTTGATGAGTAGTTCTTGACCTCTCACTCTACTATGCATGTTTACATATTTAAAAAGGATGTTTTTAACATGATTTTTGATGCTAAAGTGTTTCTAACCTTAATCATATTTTCTTGAATGTTTATGGCCGAAATTTATAGGTTTTAAAGTGGTTATTAAATTGTTTTGCAACTCTTTTTGTTCAAATTTATATGCTAGAGTAAAAGTTAGATTTAGATTAGGATTTGGTTGATTATTATGTTCTTATGTATTACATGTATGAATGAATGTACATGTATGATATTCCATGTTTGAATGTTGTCCTTTGATGTGGTTTGCTAGTGCTTTTAGGTAGTTAGGAAAGGAGTGGTCGAATTGGAAAATTGAAGAAAAAGATAGTCGGAATTGGATGAAACTTGGAGGGGAGGCTCTGGAGCATGGGAGGAGCTCATAATTCAAGTTGCATCGAAATTGGAGCTAAGTACAGGAGTCGGTACCGAGAGGTCTGATTGGTGCCGAGAGCTTTTTATATGTGGAAGCTACTTGGTGGAAGGTAGATACTTCAAGTTAGGGATTAGGGTGATGAGTGAAGGCCAAATGCAAGAATTTGTGTGACGACCACCCTATACCACCGATCCAATAATAACTAAATAGTGCATTGCAATCGTACCTGGCCAATAAAGGACGATAACCAAATGAAAAATAACAAACATAGCATATAACTTTTCGTATATCTCACAGCACATGGATAAAATATAATATCATGGATACCAAAAAAGAGACAGTAATAACAATATGAACCAATCATCAGAGTCTAATATCCATAGAGCTATACAACAAAGTCAACTTAAATAAACCGTCTCCATAAATCGAAATAAGCAAGCACTGCCAATGGGCTCCACAACATTTCTCAGTTATAAAACTTTTCTTTATCAAAAAAAGGTATCCCGTAAGACCATGCCACACATAAACATGGATGGGTTTTTACCTTACGATAAACAAAACATTTCATATCAAAACCTATTTGCAAAGCGTTACAACTCTTTTGGGAATACAATCAAAAACGTAAAGCTCGTATTAGAATTGGATTTCCAACATGGTAGGGAACTAGTAGCCATTCATACTCGAAATATCCACGTATAACACATAGTTTCCACGAGGCTACGCTTCACAAAGCCACGTTCCGATCATAATGGGTTCCACTCTTAAGGCCACACTGCCATTTCAATATCATCTAGTTGATTTCTATAAATGTATAAACTCCAAGCTCGTACGTCTCAGAGAAGGGTGTT
The DNA here is from genome assembly GCA_030737815.1 of Allium fistulosum. Taxonomy (NCBI): domain Eukaryota; kingdom Viridiplantae; phylum Streptophyta; class Magnoliopsida; order Asparagales; family Amaryllidaceae; genus Allium; species Allium fistulosum. The sequence goes on along the minus strand of CM060903.1, from coordinate 1,361,142,883 downwards.
AAACTAAGAGAAGTTGCCTTCTCTACCACCAAGTAGATGATATGTTCATAAAGATCAATTAATATGACCAGAAATGCACTGTTAGGCACTCATCCATACAAGTTCATTCTGGGGCTGAACAAAACCGAAGGCACTCCTCTTACTACCATTAGTAGTGAGTAGTCCTTGCAATCCAAAGATTTTCTTAACGAAGGGACCACTGCTACTAAATATCTCTATATTGGGAGCGACCCAAAGAATGTCAATAAGCAGTCCTTTCGCTATAAAGATCTTTGGCTTTCAATACAATGAAGATTTCAAAATGCAGTTACCATTTCCATATAAATATAATATGGGGTAAATCCGTGAGACTCATGATAGCAATCCCTACATTCTGAAGATCTCTGGTCTTCAAAATCATCATTGTTGGGCATGTTTTCACCGAACCAAAGAGGGGAGGTCATCACCGAATCAGAATGAGGAAGTCCTCGCCGAACCAGAGTAAAGCAGGCATTGCCAAGCCAAGACAAGGAAAGCTCTACCGGACCAGCCACCCCACTACCTGCCGAACCAAACCCAAAGTATCCCTACCGGACCAACCAATCGCTGAACCATCCACTGCCGAATCAACCTCCACTGGTTCAACCTCTACCGGACCACCCACCACCGAATCAACCTCCACCGGTTCAACCTCTATCGAACCACCCACTACCGGACCAACCCACTTCTCCATCCACTACCGAACCAGCATCACCAGGCCAGATCACGTCAGCCCAGGCCCATCAACAGCTATATACTTCCAAGACCCCTACCCCCAGCCTCACTCTATAAATAGAGGGGTAGGGGTACAACAATGAGGGACAAGTTTGAGAGCTCAAGCACGGAGAGAACTTTCAAACAACCTTCAGATATTTATATCAAAGCTTTGTACTTGTAATCTACACAAGAAAAGAGAAATAATATATAAAGTGGACGTAGGCACATTCTGGCTGAACCACTATAAATCTGCGTGTCTTTTACAGTTTAGTCCCTGCTTTTCATATATTTGCATAAATCACCCAAATCACTAAGAACAACATAAAATCAATTAAATCATACGATTTTGAGGTGTTTGTCCATTTTTTGTGCAAACATTTTTGGTGCTTTCACTGAGAGCTAGAAGCTCGAAGCTTCAGCTTCTTCCACTTAACATTTTTCCTAACAGCATCGTTCATCGCTTGGAAAACATGCCTCCCAAGCAGAAGAAAGATTTTAACAAAGGAAAAAACATCACAACCAGCAGTCTTCCAGATCCAGTGGTCACAGATCAAGTAAATCGTCCCCCTCCAGTAGCAGTACCAAATGAAGGTCAGGCAAATCTGAACACCCCCGCCGCAGAACAGCCGGCAGCAATTACTAGGGCAGATCTAGACAGGGTTGTGGCTGAAGTGACTAACCGCTTCACGTCCCAGCAGGAAGCCTTGGTGGACCATCTCATGTCACGCTTAAGGGATGCTGAAGAGTCCAACCGCAACACTGAATCGTGGGATGAGTCCCAGTCTGGAGGATCTCAGAGACAAAAAAGATCTTCCTTCTTCGAAGGAGCTAACAACAGAAGCGGCCATGGTAGGAGCCGAGATCGAGCACAGCCCGAAGTTAGGCCTGAGGAAACGCTTGGAACTGAACCCAACGGGGGAGGTACCGGGCGGAGGTCAACTATAGCTGAGCCGGTTGTACTGCCTAACCACGGAAACGCCAATGAACGGGGCCGAGCCAGAGTCCAGCCCGAAGTTGGACCCGAGGAAGTGCTTAGATCAGAGCCCAACAGGGGAAGATCAAGGCAAGGGCCAGTTGTAGCTGATCCTAGCATGCTCCCAGAAGACCAAAGACAGCCACTGGAAAATATCAAGAATGATAGACGATACCATCCCTACAGGTCATCTGGACGGAATCAATCCCACAGAACAGAACCGAACTCGTTTCTATCTGCTCCAAATTCTGATGAAAGGATGGCACGCTTGTTCAGAGAGTGCGTCCAACGGGATCAAAGAGATCGAGGGATAGGCACTAGGGTAACCAGCCCTTTCGCCCGCAATATCGAAATTGCTATCACCCCCCGAGAATGGAAGATGCCAACAATGGAACCTTACAAAGGAACCTCCGACCCCGTTGTACACTTACAGAGATACACACAGCATATGCTCATGAGTGGAGCAACAGAGGGAGTACTGTGCAAATGCTTTCCACTATTCTTAGCAGATCTAGCTACCTCCTGGTTCTGTCATTTACCCCAGGGATCCATTAGCTCGTGGGAAATGTTGAAAGAAAAGTTTATCAGTCAGTTCCGCATTCATGTAGAACAACCCAAGGACGCTTATTCCTTATCCAGCATCAAACAGAAACCTGGAGAGAAATTGCAGCAATACCTAACCCGATTCAATGCCGCAGCGGCCACAGTCCAAGATGCCGATGAGAAGCTTATCCTAATGGCCCTCTGTAGTGGTGTGCACCCGGATACTAAATTTGCTAGAAGGTTGACAAAAGAAAAACCAACTACTTTACCCGATTTCTTCCATGAAGCCGGGAAATATATGAGGCTTGAAGATGCTGCCACTGAGGGGCAGTCAGGGCAACAAAATAATGCAGCTCACGGCAACACTCCCGCTGCAGCGAAGGACGTTCGAAGAAATGATTCTAGAGACAACGCTGGGGGCAAGAAGAGAGAAAAGCGCCTATATCGGCCATGAGCAAGATTTGACAATTACACTCCTTTGAACGAAACCATTGAAAACATCTTCCTTGCCACCCAAGACGAAGTTAGATACAAACGCCCACCATACAAGAAGGAATCAGATAACGCACAGAAGTCTGGAAAGTTCTGCCGCTTCCACGAATCTCATGGGCATGATACCAATGAATGCCATCATCTCCGGGACTTGATTGAAGAACACATCAGAAAGAAAAGACTGGAACGCTATGTAAGAGGTCAGAACAGGACTCCATCTCCTGCCAATGAGAACCCAAGGCTACCCTCACCAGAGATAGGCAGAGGAAATCGCAACACTAGCGGCTCTAGTCAAGAGAAGATAGTGGTCCACACCATCTCGGGAGGACCGCACATCGCCGACAGAAGCTGGGCAGAGATGGAAAGATATGGAAAGTCGCTTAGAAACAATGAAGACTGTGTTAATTCTGTTATAGAAGAGCGCCACCCGAAGCGGAAAGAGAGTGATGACATCACATTCGGTAGGCCTGACCTAGAAGGAAGGCAATACCCTCACATGGATCCCATGGTTATCTCTGCCCGGCTCGGTCCAACCGAAGTTTTCCGAATTCTAGTAGACACTGGAAGCTCAGTAAATATCCTATTCAAGCATGCATTCGACAAAATGAAATTATCAATAAAGGATGTTTCTCCCTGCAATAAACCACTACACGGTTTCACTGGAGATGCGAAGATGCCCCTCGGGCAACTGGACCTCTTTGTTGAAATTGGAAGTCATCCCCGCTCCGTTGTGCGGAAACAGACATTTGTGCTGATAGAAAACCACTCGGCATACAACGCTTTCTTAGGAAGGCCGGCCTTGTCTGACTTCCAAATTGTCCTGGCTCCCTGGTGCCTAAAGATGAAATTTCCAACGGACAATGGAGTAGGGGAAGTAGAGGGAGACCAGGACGTCGCTCGAGACTGCTATGTAACTGAACTTCGCAACAACCACAGGAAGGATAAAGGGAAGAGTGTAGAGGTTGCCCTCTGCACAAAAAGTTTGGAAGCATAGCAACAAAAGAAAGCCCCTCCTCTTCGATATACCAGTGATCCCTTCAATGAATTAGACCCCAGGGACAGGGAGGAGGAGGCCACCGCCGAGCCTGCAGAGGCTATGGAATTTGTATCTGTAGACAAACATGACTCGAGTATACTATTGAAAATCGGGTCCCAACTAAAAGCAGAGTTGAAGGAACAACTCATTGACTTTCTCCGCCACAACTTGGATGTATTTGCATGGTCACATGCTGACATGACCGGAATCTCCCCTGACGTAGCATGCCACGTACTAAACATTGATCCTACCAAGGCGCCCGTAAAACAAAGAAAGAGAAGTATAGGGGCAGAACGATCAGCAGCCCTCGATGAAGAAGTAAAGAACCTGCTTGCCAATGACTTCATACGAGAAGCCATCTACCCAGAGTGGGTCACCAACCTGGTGCTGGTAAAGAAGGCTAATTGGAAGTGGCGAACATGCATTGACTTCTCCAACTTAAATGACGCCTGCCCGAAGGATTGCTTCCCACTTCCCCGAATCGATCAACTCGTAGACAGCACAGCCGGGCACGAACTCTTATCCTTTATGGACGCATACTCAGGATATAACCAAATTCCTATGCATGCTCCCAATCAAGACCACACTAGTTTCATCACTGACCGGGGTTTGTACTGCTATAAGGTAATGCCTTTCGGACTTAAAAACGCAGGAGCCACCTACCAGCGCCTCGTCAACAAGATGTTTGCAGGGCTAATAGGACAAACTATGGAAGTGTATGTGGATGACATGCTGGTAAAGTCAAGGAAAGCCGACGATCACGTAAGCCACATGGGCGAGATGTTTCAAGTACTTCGCCAGTATGGAATGAAACTTAATCCTCTAAAATGCTCCTTCGGAGTATCATCAGGAAAGTTCTTGGGATTCATCGCCCATGCCAGAGGGATTGAAGCAAACCCTGAACAAGTCCGAGCTCTAAAAGATATCAAAATACCTTCCACTCGAAAGGAAATGCAAAACCTGAATGGGAAAGTGGCCGCCCTAAGCTGATTCATCTCCAAAGCAACGAACAAGGCTCGGGGGCAGGTGTGGTAATAATCACTCCTAGGGGAAATAAGCTGCACTATGCTATAAGGTTGGAGTTCGCTGCCACCAACAACGATGCAGAGTATGAAGCAGTGATAGCTGGGAGAATTCCAGGCTCGAGAAGAACGACTCATAGCATATTTAAAGAAGACCAAGTTACTTCTCAGTCGATTGGACCACTACTTAGTCAAACACATCCCTCGGGAAGAGAACCGAGAGGCCGACGAATTGGCAAAGCAAGCAAGCGTGAGAGACGGCGATATTTCCGGAGTAGTAGCCATCTCGAAGCAACTGACCCCAAGTTTTGAGCAAGTGAATCAGATAGCTGCAACCGAAGAAGCAACTTGGATGACTCCCATCCGAGACTACTTACAAAGTGGCACACTACCCAACGGGCATAACGAAGTCAAGAAAATATTGAGGAAAGCTTCCCGCTACACAATACAAGAGGACACCCTCTATCGGCGCAGATTCTCTAACCCCCTATTAAGGTGTGTCACTGGAAGGGAAGCCAAGGAAATCTTATCCAACATTCATCAAGGAATCTGCGGAGATCACACCGGAGGGCAAACTTTAGCAAAAAAGATACTCCGATATGGATATTTCTGGCCCACCTTAAGCAAGGACGCCTTAGATTTCGTCAGAAAATGTGACAGATGCCAGAAGTTTGCTAAGATTCCGCGACTACCAACAACTGAGATTACTCAAATGACCAGCCCATGGCCCTTTGCAGTATGGGGAATTGACTTAATCAGCGATCTACCAATGGGCCGAGGCGGGGCCAAATATGCTATAGTGGCAGTCGACTATTTCACCAAATGGGTGGAAGCAGAACCCCTGAATAAAGTATCTTCTGCAAAAGTTATTAATTTCTTGATCAAAAATGTTCTGTGCAGGTACGGAGTCCCATTCAAAATCATTTCAGACAACAGACTTCAATTTGACAGCGAGGAATTCGCCAACTGGTGCCAAGAGCACGGAATTCACAAAAGCTTCTCATCCGTAGCGTATCCCCAGGCAAACGGACAAGTCGAAGCCGTCAACAAAATTCTGAAAACTCTAATAAAAAAGAAACTCGAAAAGTCAAAGGGCGCTTGAGTGGATGAACTCCCTACGGCACTGTGGGCCTATCGCACATCTTTCAGAACATCAACAGGTCATACTCCTTTCTCTTTGGCATACGGATCAGAGGCTATGCTCCCAGTTGAAACCATCGTGCCTTCCCACCGTAGGATCCACTATAACCCAGAAGAGAACGAAGAACTCCTTCACATGTCTTTGGATCTAATTGAGGAGAGAAGAAATGATGCAGTCTTCAAGGTAGCAGCCCACAAGCAAAAAGTGGCAGCACAATACAACTCCAAAGTCAAGCATCGTAGCTTACAAGAGGGAGATCTTGTCCTCAAGCGAATCTTCCCGTGCCCTGGGGCACTAGATCCAATCTGGGACAGACCATATGTAATTCATAAATATCTCCACGATGGAACTTATATTTTGTCAACAGTGGACGGGGAGGTGTTCCAGAGGGCATGGAACATCCAACACCTTCGTCGATACTTTACTTAACTTGCACTGCCCATATGAAGCGAATTAACAAAGAGAATCAGTGGACGTAGGCATTTTCGTGCCGAACCACTTTAAAAAAAACCTTGTCTCTTTTTTAACTTGTTCCTTTATATATTGGCTGCTTGTTAACTTTATCCTTTTCTGTTGAACAAAATCCTGTGCAAATAGCATTTCCATTCAAGGCGCTCCACAGCGCGACTTTTCCTGGACAAGACCTAACAGGTACTATACGAATCTATGCCCTCGCCAATGAGACACTTTTGCTCCGGCATCCCTCTGCTGCAGGTTAACTCATTGCTTGCGACGGCCCTCAAAGCCAACTGTAATGAGCCGATTATAAGCCACCGAGAAGGCCGACTATAGCCGAGGCAGCTCATTACGGCGTTCGGCTCGCCGGCAACTGTGAACCGACTATAAGCCCCAACATAAGGTGTGGCCAGCCAGGGGCAGTTCACGGTTGACGATCGGCACCCACGCTAGCCGGCCACAGTAAATCGAATAATACCCACGATTACGGGCCAAAATGACCCGGGTAGTTACTGTGCGCGATCTCGGCTCCGATGTGTCTTAAGTGCGGCTGTGGTAAAAAAGAATTAACTCCCCGCGGAGGCGTAAGATGGGTGACAAATGTCTCCAAGACCCACAGCTAGGGAAAGTGACTACGAAGCCCGTTTTCCATGAACTTAAGCACATCGAAGGCCTTCCGTGATTGGAAGTTTTACTATTTCTCATATTTTAATTTTATTTGAAAAACTTTTCTTCTATCCTCTATAACAATCCCTAAAGTACAGGACACGGAATAGGAGACATTCGCTAATGGGAGTCGGAACCCACAACGGGACACTAGGCCGCATTCCATACTCAGTCACACAAGACATTCAAAACTGCCATCTACAATTAGAACATGAAAGGCGGTATTTTCTTCTTTTGTGTACAAATACATGGCTATAATTTATTCATACATCACACTAGCATTGCAAGGCATGAAATTATGTTTTAAGCAAGAACTTGACATCAAACACAACTGAATAACAAGCATATGCATAGCTATATTTCTCATACAACATGGCAAAATAACAAAAGCATTCAAATACGACAGAATCAGCTTAAGTTTAAAAATTACACGCCAAAGATAATGTTGTTTATTACAAGTAACATAATTACGACCTAAAAGTTACGTTACTATTTTGAGACTAACATATACAACAATGTTCAGTAAGCAAAAAGATATCCAGGTCAAGTCAAGGAGCCGGCTGCATCGGAGCTTTACCCTTGTCCAGTTGACCGCCTATCCGACCAAGGAAAGAATTCATTAGTGATAAGCAACCAAGTTAACGGAAAGACTAAAGGGGAGGACTTACTAGCATCTGCTCCTTGATCGTCTTGATCATCATCTTCTACTTGCACACCTACCTCCTTCCACCGGCAACAGCATAAGCGTTCTGTCAATCCCAAAAGAGCGAGAAATAGCATCGAGCTGCTCATCTTTGAGGGAGCTAGGAAAGCAGTCAGGCGGTGAGTTCAGGAGCTCTTGAGGACCATACACGTCTACTAGCAATCTCAGGGTTGGTCCATGACGTTCTGGTACTGCCTGAACTAGGGGCACTATGGAGGACTCTCCTTGGTCCTTAGACTTCTTCTTATCAGAACGGGTTTCAACTTTATGAGACATTATCCGCAACACAAAAGAGTACATTGTTAGAATAAGGATGTAGAGATATAAACAAGCAAGTGTATGCAGTCTGGAGTTTCACTCATAATTCAAAACATAAGGTCATTCGACAATTACCTGGACTGGTAGTCAAACGTGATTCGTTAGTATGGTTGATTCGGCTATTTCAAACAGTTGAGTCTGGTTCGGTATTTGACTGATTCGGCTATTTCAAAAGATAGAAGGTGAACAGAGACATGAAACCCATACTTATAGGCAAACGTAAATGACCGGGCCAACTGGGTTGGCACGTAGGACCGGATGAGAATGTCCAAGCTGAAACAAAGCGAGACATATGACTGGCATATGCCCCACGTTGGGGGGCAAATGTTGGGCATGTTTTCATCGAACCAAAGAGGGGAGGTCATCACCGAATCAGAATGAGGAAGTCCTCGCCGAACCAGAGTAAAGCAGGCATTGCCAAGCCAAGACAAGGAAAGCTCTACCGGACCAGCCACCCCACTACCTGCCGAACCAAACCCAAAGTATCCCTACCGGACCAACCAATCGCCGAACCATCCACTACCGAATCAACCTCCACTGGTTCAACCTCTACCAAACCACCCACCACCGAATCAACCTCCACCGGTTCAACCTCTACCGAACCACCCACTACCGGACCAACCCACTTCTCCATCCACTACCGAACCAACATCACCAGGCCAGATCACGTCAGCCCAGGCCCATCAACAGCTATATACTTCCAAGTCCCCTACCCCCAGCCTCACTCTATAAATAGAGGGGCAGGGGTACAACAATGGGGGACAAGTTTGAGAGCTCAAGCACGGAGAGAACTTTCAAACAACCTTCAGATATTTGTATCAAAGCTTTGTACTTGTAATCTACACAAGAAAAGAGAAATAATATATAAAGTGGACGTAGGCACATTCTGGCTGAACCACTATAAATCTACGTGTCTTTTACAGTTTAGTCCCTGCTTTTCATATATTTGCATAAATCACCCAAATCACTAAGAAAAACATAAAATCAATTAAATCATACGACTTTGAGGTGTTTGTCCATTTTTTGTGCAAACAATCATCATAAACATGCACTTTCGAACGCATACATTAGTCCGAAGTGGTTATCGGATAAATTCGACCTTGGTCTCTCCGGACCAACAACGATAAAGAGGCTCCTTAACCTTATATGGAAACCAAGTCTCGTAGACTTATCACGCTTCCAGCTCTCAACTTGCTATCCTTCGGCCATGAAGGAAGCCCAGTAGATTGGAGTACCATAGACACTCCGCACTACTCGAATCAACATTCTTAATCCAAACGGTAATCAAGCCTACTCAGCAGGCTTCGTGCTAAGTGCACCACTAATCAGTTCCCACATCAAGTCAAGGAACCAAAAATGGCCAAATTTTGGTAGCCGGTTACTTAACTATCAAAGCAACAAACAATATCTAGCACATAAGCAGTCACTAGGCTCATTTAATTAATCTTTTATTAGTTAAATCAGTTTTCAAATATTTACTTCAAATTATCTTTAAAAAGATATATCTCAAAATCATTTCAAATCTTCGATATCGAAAAACATTTCCATATACTTATATCAATGGTATAAGTATATTTAATAACACTACCATTTAGAGACACACCAAATAGATTTCTATAACCGTACAGCTCCAGAGTTTGTACGCCTCCGAATGGGTGTTAAATATAGGAAGCAATGCTCCTACACAACCAAGCCTTTAGTATGATCATAAAAACTGATTCGTGTATTTCACGATGGAAGGTCAAAACATAATTTATTGGGTTAAAACGAATGTTGCATAAAACATTGTTATGACAACCCAAAAACATTATTATCGGGATTTGATTAATTTTATATATATATAAAATCCCATATACTACATAAAACATTTCCTTTCAGAAATCATTTAGTATAACAACAGTGTTATAGTCCATGCCTTCCATACTTTCTCGAAAACGTCTATTACAACAATAAATGTTGAAATCTATGTTTTTGATACTTACCTCATTTAAAAACCATTTTTTAAAACCATTTAAATTCCATTTGGAATTATTACTTTCAAACATTACTTTAAAAAATATAAATTACTTTTTAAAGCCATTAACTTCATCGAAAAACATTACTTTAAAAAGTTCCTTTAAAAGGACTATTTAACTTTTAAAAACTTAAATATATTTCCTTTACATAAAACTCCATATTTAAATCTCAACATAAATCATTTCCATATTCATAAAATTATGCTTATAAATCTCCTTTCGATTTTATAAATCTTCTATTTTGCAGAATCCCTTTATTTATAAAATTCTATTTATAAACCATTCTTTTATAAAAACTCATTTTACTATCAAAATCCATTTATAAATCCTTTTCTTTATAAAAATATTTATTTTTAAAATCCATTTACAAAATATTTACTGTTTGCGCCAAAAATGGTCACAAACCCCGAATGTTGTGAAAGCACCAGTGTATGAATACAAATCAGCAATATTCAAACACAAATCTCAGATCTAAACAAACAACAAACAGCAATCCAGAAATAATGAACAAAAACACGAGATTTATAGTGGTTCGGCTATCTCCGGCCTACGTCCACTCCAAAGTTTTTATCTTTTATTGATCGATTCTTGAAGATTACAATTTCCTATCGCATAGTACAACGGATTTTATGATTATAATCTGAATCTAAGGCAGCAATGGTGATCTGGAGTAAATCTGGCAGAGTCCGGGCGCTCTTTAGCTCTCAAAATTGTCCGACCCCTTTTTCTGAATGACCAGGGGATCTATTTATAGATGTAGGAGGCTGATATTTCGCCTAAATTGAAGGGAGACCAGTTCTGGCACGTGAGGGGGCCCACATGCCCGCTTTCTGGAAATCCGGGCCCACTTTGGGATCGATTCGAAGCTATGTTCAAATCGATCAAGAAATTGTCCAATCAAGCTGAAATTTGGTGTGAACATTCTTCGACATGTGCCCAAGCTACTGTGAAAATTTCATAGCATTTGGACTTGTAGATCTCGAGTTATGATCGATTCAAGGTCTCTTTTCTGGTTGCAGTGCTCTGTTCGAATCGATTACGTTCGAATCGATTGCTTCGAATCGATCCAAGCATGCGCTTCTGTGATGACGTGGCGCGCCTCCTTCGAATCGATCCGACTTCCATGCCGAGTTGACTGGGTCGAATCCTAGTTTTTAGCTATTGTGACTTAGTGGATTCGAGCGATTCAACCATATCATGGATTCGAACTGAGACTCGTTCGTATCCATCCATTTGTGTTGCTCCGGCTATTTCCTTCGTATCGATCGACTCGAATACGATCGATACGAACATTGTCCCTAAGTCCTTCGTATCCATACGCATCTGTCCTTCCTTCGTATCAATTCTAGCTACGATCGATATGAAATGTATCATCAATCCTTGCCTTCTTATCGATATGAAGCTACTAATCCAAGTCCATGCCGGTCGATACGAAGGGTATCGATTCGAACAAACCTCTGCATGCTTGTTTAACAACCTGGGTGTGTTGCCATCGAGTCGAACCTGTGCCAATCGATACGAACGGTATCGATTCGAAGTCCTTACTTTATGGTCGATACGAAACGCATCGATTCGAACCACCATCCTCTTGATCGATGCGAAGCACATCGATTCGAACCATTCCCTGTACATCGTAATCCATCCATATCTCCTTCATATGAACTCCGATTAACCTGAAATTTGAAACGTAGCCTCTCCTAGTCCTCATCATCATCTCCAATCGATTCCGTCCTGATCGGAGCCCTGTCAAATTTTGACGACATCCATCGCGGCCTTGTTTCCAATCGACTTCCAATCCTGATATCCATCCTTTCTTGTCGATTTGTTTGATATTCCGGCTTTGACCAAAAAGCGGGATAACATTTGCCCCCCAAAACATGCCTTGTGATAAGAAGGCGTGTTTTGTATAATTCCGTATCCGATATCCAAAGTCCATAGCCAATCCCATGTCCATCCGAACTCGAAGATCGAGCCTTTGATCCATTCTTATCCAATAGCCAACAGCTGAACCCAGGACCTCTCCGGGTCGTTATCCAAATCCATAACCTCTCTGGGCTCTTGCCAAGCGCAATCCACACTCGACGACTGTGGGCCAGTGTCCCTGGACGTTGAGTTAACCTCTCTGGGTTCTTGCCAAGCGCAATCCACACCTGACGACCGTGGTCCAGTGTCCCTGGACGTAAGTAATGCCATGGCTTAAGTCCTAAGCCGAATCCTGGTCGCTTCGGACCCTTGTTGAGCATAGTCCATACTCAACGACCTGAGACAATAATCAATAATAGGGGGTCTAAGTCCTAGGCCGAATCCTGGTCACTCCGGACCCTTGCCGAGCATAGTCCATACTCGATGACCTGAAATGATAACCGATAATATAGGGCCTAAATCCTAGGCCGAATCCTGGTCTCTCCGAACCCTTGCCGAGCATAGTCCATACTCGACGACCGTTTATCAAAAACTAAAAAGAATCCAATCAAAATCCAATCCAAAATCCAAATCAAATCCGAAAATCAAAAATCCAAACCAACATCCAAAATAGAAAACCCAAAACAAAAACCGGTCATCCGAACGAAAATCCAAAACAGAAAGCAAACAAAAACCAGGAGTTCAATCCAAACTCCAAAACCAAACCAGAAAACCAAGTGTCCAATCAAAAACAAAAGACAGATTTCGCAAATCATGGCTTTGCGGTTTTATCATCATTCAGAGCATGCCTAGGGGCTATCTCCGTCCCCATACATGTGTAAATGACTTGGTTACTCGCCAATGGTTTGTTACTTATTTCATAATATACCGGTTAATGGATAACCAATCGACCATCATTCCTGGGCCTCATGCCATCATGGCTTGAGGTGGGCGGTGGTTGCTCCTGCTCCACCGCTGCATTCCGAGCCCCAACATACTGCGTCAATTGTCCATTCCTCACATGCTCCTCAATTATGTCCTTTAGGTGCCTGCAGCTGTTGGTATCGTGTCCATCCAAATCATGGAAGAGACAGTGCCTTCCTGATGCCCTTTCCCGCTCGGATGGCTCTCTCCTAGCTGGCCTCCGGTAAGGAAGGCGATTCCGGGTTTCCATGTATATCCGCTCCTACGTCTCGTTTAATCCTATGTATGTGGAAAACTTTGGATCCTTCCATCGCTTCCCGGCTTTTCCTGAATCGTCGTCTAGCTTCCTTTTTCCTTTGTCTTTATCCGAGCTTCCGTTGGATGGTCCTCCACCCCCAGTCACATTCACCTCCTTTAACTTTAAATCAGTACATGCGTCTTCTTGCCGAAGGAACCTTTCAGCTTCATGGAAGAATTCCCCAAGATCCAGTGGTGGGTCTCGTACTAAAGATACCTTAAAATTTGAATCCTCTCTGACTCCCAATACTGCCGCCATCAAAACCATCGATGGATCCGGCCGATCCACCGAAGCAACCGTCGCATTAAATCGAGTTAAAAATGCTCTAAGCGATTCATCCGTTCTTTGCTTTACCGATGTTAACGTCATCACGTTCTTAGGTCTTTTAATATGAACCCGAAACTGTCCCAAAAACCTATCCACCAGTTCCCTCCAAGTTCTGATAGATCCTTCTTCCAGCTGCCTAAACCACATTGCCGCTAGGTCTGTCAAGTATAAAGGGAAACACCTGGCCATCACTTCATCCGATGCCCCCAGCACTTCCATGTGTCTAGTGTATCTCATCAAGTGATCAGTCGGGTCAGCCTTTCCATTATATACTTCCATGCTAGGTAACTTGAACTTAGGTGGATTCTGAGCTATCCTGATTTCCCGAGCGAACGGACTCCTGTTCACCCCTTCCAAGTCTCTATTGGTCGAACCTCCACGCATAGTCTTCCTAATGATTTCCATTAATCCAGCATTGCCTGTTAGGTGTTGCCCCCATGCTCCCGAGGGAACTCCGGCACATATTCTTCATGTGGCTCATTAGCCGCAACGTTGGCTCTAGCCTGCTGAACTCCTTCCAAAGGTCCTTCTGCGTTGGATCCTGTGGGCCTGCCCCCAAGCCCTTGTTGATTGCCTTCCGGTTCTGTATTCTGTCCTCCATTGGGTTCTGCAACCCTAGTTCCTTGTTCCACATTTGCAGTCGCTATAGTTGGTCCAAGGTTCTGTGTTCCTGCGGCTCTCATCTGCTCGAAGAAAGTCTGCATCATATCCTGTTGACTCTTCAGCAACCTCTCATGCAATGAATTTGCCATAGCTTCCATTTCGTCTCTGGTAATGTAAATCGGATCTTGTCCTTCTCCAGCTCCGGAGGATGCCTCTTGACTTCCTCCCTGTTGGCTTCTCTCAGCTCTTTGTCTTGTTTGTCAAGTCATTGCCGAGTCAATCTGAATCCTTCAAACTTTCAAATCTAAACTTCAATCCGATGTAGCGGGTGCTAGTCCTTCTTAGTGAAAGCACCAAAGTGTTTGCGCCAAAAATGGTCACAAACCCCGAATGTTGTGAAAGCACCAGTGTATGAATACAAATCAGCAATATTCAAACACAAATCTCAGATCTAAACAAACAACAAACAACAATCCAGAAATAATGAACAAAAACACGAGATTTATAGTGGTTCGGCTATCTCCGGCCTACGTCCACTCCAAAGTTTTTATCTTTTATTGATCGATGCTTGAAGATTACAATTTCCTATCGCGTAGTACAACGGATTTTATGATTATAATCTGAATCTAAGGCAGCAATGGTGATCTGGAGTAAATCTGGCAGAGTCCGGGCGCTCTTTAGCTCTCAAAATTGTCCGACCCCTTTTTCTGAATGACCAAGGGCTCTATTTATAGGTGTAGGAGGCTGATATTTCATCTAAATTGAAGGGAGACCAGTTCTGGCACGTGAGGGGGCCCACATGCCCGCTTTCTGGAAATCCGGGCCCACTTTGGGATTGATTCGAAGCTATGTTCAAATCGATCAAGAAATTGTCCAATCAAGCTGAAATTTGGTGTGAACATTCTTCGACATGTGCCCAAGCTACTGTGAAAATTTCATAGCATTTGGACTTGTAGATCTCGAGTTATGATCGATTCAAGGTCGCTTTTCTGGTTGTAGTGCTCTGTTCGAATCGATTACGTTCGAATCGATTGCTTCGAATCGATCCAAGCATGCGCTTCTGTGATGACGTGGCGCACCTCCTTCGAATCGATTCGACTTCCATGCCGAGTTGACTGGGTCGAATCCTAGTTTTTAGCTGTTGTGACATAGTGGATTCGAGGGATTCAACCATATCATGGATCGAACTGAGACTCGTTCGTATCCATCCATTCGTGTTGCTCCGGCTATTTCCTTCGTATCGATCGACTCGAATACGATCGATACGAACATTGTCCCTAAGTCCTTCGTATCCATACGCATCTGTCCTTCCTTCGTATCAATTCTAGCTACGATCGATACGAAATGTATCATCAATCCTTGCCTTCTTATCGATACGAAGCTACTAATCCAAGTCCATGCCGGTCGATACGAAGGGTATCGATTCGAACAAACCTCTGCATGCTTGTTTAACAACCTGGATGTGTTGCCATCGAGTCGAACCTGTGCCAATCAATACGAATGGTATCGATTCGAAGTCCTTACTTTATGGTTGATACGAAACGCATCGATTCGAACCACCATCCTCTTGATCATTGCGAAGCACATCGATTCGAACCATTCCCTGTACATCGTAATCCATCCATATCTCCTTCATATGAACTCCGATTAACCTGAAATTTGAAACGTAGCCTCTCCTAGTCCTCATCATCATCTCCAATCGATTCCGTCCTGATCGGAGCCCAGTCAAATTTTGACGACATCCATCGCAGCCTTGTTTCCAATCGACTTCCAATCCTGATATCCATCCTTTCTTGTCGATTTGTTTGATATTCCGGCTTTGACCAAAAAGCGGGATAACATTTACAAATTCCAATTATAAACCTGTTTCTTTATATATAAAATATCGTTTTTATAAATCCTTTATATAAACTATTCAAAAATCCCAAATCAAAGTATTTCTCAAAACTATACTTTTATAACATCGAAAATCATAACTTTTTTTTTGTTTAAAACAAATTCATTCCTTTTAGTGATTTAAAAATTATTAAAACATATATGCATCCAAAGTCACTTTGAAAATCATTTCAATTCAAAATCACTATTTTATAGTATTTTTAAAATACTAAAAATATGGCCCAGTGCTACCATAGCACTAAATAAGAAAAACAAATCCATGTCATCAAATACGACATCCAATACATCATATATCAAAATAATTGAAAATAAAATCAATAGTGTGAGGAATCCTGTTGGATCCCTCCAACATGTCCCGATGCATCAAAAAGATCATATAATCAGATAATATAAAAATCATCCGCTTCGAGGCGGGATTTGTATACAAAGGGTCATCCGCTCATACATGGGAACGTAATAGGGTCTCATCCACTCCAATATGCAGGAATATATATCCAAACAAACTAATAAGTATAGTATATCATCCAAATAAGCAACAAACAATATAAATAAAACAATTTCCCAGTTATATAAAAATATAAGCAGGCCAAAGAGGTGAGTTAACTCACAAAAATTCTAGAAATCGCCAAAGCGTTCCGGTTTGGATTAAAATTGAATTGTCGTTCAATTTAGCCCAAAAATCTATTAGCTCCAAAATACTCCAATCCAACTCCATAGTGCAGTGCTCACTGATACGAATGCAACGCAACTTGTCGAGCTTGAAACCGACCTCGTACGTGAAAGTTATGAATTTATTAACATTAGAGATAATTAAATTAAATAATTAACTTAAGTTAATTAAAGTTTAAAATTATTAAATCCTCTTCCTGTCCTTCCCGTGAGGCTGTTCTACTTCCTGGTCAAGCTTTCATTTTTTTTATCCGAATCGATTGTGCCACCACCACAAACGACCGCCGCCGCCTACGCTTACACCGCCGCACCCTACTCCGCCTCGCGCCCACCACTTACTGCCATGCGTGTGCGTACGCACACGAATCGAGACCAAAACCCAATAATAGCTGCTCGCGAAAGGAGCATGATTTTTCCCCCTCCCACGCCTCGCCAAACGACGATCCATCTATTGATCTTGCTCGTATCGTCGCTCTCTACGTTGTTAGTTGAAGTCGTTGGCTAATTCTGCCCCTAGAAGCTCCGATTAACTAAGGACGTTGGATGGTTTAATTTTTAATGACGGCTGAAGAAAATTAGGTTTAGGGTTTGCAAATGAAGGAAGGTTGAGGGCCTTATATAGAAAAGTTCACGGCATTATTCATCCGTGAAAATTTCAAACTCCAAACAAAGCGTACCACCTGGCATTCTATAAGTTATACCCCTATTCCGAACACAATGGAATATATCGAAGCCAATTCCACCATATTCAAAAGATAGCTTTTCAAAATCAAATTATATTAATTTAAATTCCTTTAATTAATTTCTACGCATTTCGAACTCGCACGACCAAATGATACGTCCGATCGCCACGAAAGTCGATAGTATATACTAATTCACTATTACGGATCCGATAAAACTGGTTTTGTCGAAATCTGAGATAGTGCTTCCGAAGGCTATTTTTACATGTTAATTAAAACGAGTAATTTCCAAAATCGGTTAAATCACTTTTAAATAAAATTTAGAAGTTTACTATCTTCCTTCTTATTTCAGTAGATTTTAAATCAACTTTTGAAATCGTTTTCATTAACATTAATTCGAGATTTAATTATTTAAGCAATTTCAAAATAATTAAATTTAATAATTTAATTATCAAATAAATCGCTAAATTTGAAGTATAAGTTATTTAACTTATAAAATTAATTTTTCAGTATTTAAAATCAATTAAATATTCCAAATTCGAATGACCGAAATTCTGGATCGATACAGTTTCCATATGCGATCGCTCTCATTATCATTGACCAAATTCATCGATTCAGTTTTGGAGAAACCGGGATCACTAAGTGGTTTACTTACCGAAAACCACTTCAAGGCTGAGATACGTGTTCTATCTCTTGGAAATGGATCTGTTTGAGATGAGGGAATCTATGTGGAGATTCGAGATCTGTTTGAGATGCTCAAACATATGTAGTTGTTCGTGAACTATTTAGGATGCAGGAATCCATATGTGATTCTGAGATCTATTGAGATGTTGAAATCCTATGTGCTTCCAAGTTCTGCTCGAGATGTGGGAATCCATTTTGGGATTCGTGTTCTATTCGAGTGATGATGACTCATGTGAAAGATGCCGAACGTGACCTTGGAATCGGAAATAACTAAAGACATAGTAGGATGCACAATCTGGGGTTTTGCAGTCCCACGACAAGATATTGTCAACTCCATTTCTAGAATATGCTTATTGTTGTTGTGCACGGGAGTTGATGATATTTGGTACCACGTGATTCATGTTTATGTTTGGGCGTAGGCCTTTGTATTTACCTTATGGTATACTTTATCTAAGGATATATGACACTCGGAAGGTATTTTCTAATCCTTGTGCAAGGAGTTCGGATTTGGCTCCATAGAAGAGATCTCCGTGGAAAATTCAATATGCAAACATTCCTTATCAGATATTGATTGTACTCGTAATATGCTGCTGAATGTAACCAATGTAACCATTCCAGCTATGTTATAATATTTATATTCTACACCCTAGACATTATCTATTATATCACCTTATGTACTTATTAGATGGTGATTCTTTTGAAGGGATTATTATTATGGCACTCCATGCGGTCCCAAAAGTACTGTTATACGTTGATCATATATTTTTTGAGTTTCACATTCCAGAATTATGTCTGACGCTTGGTTTTTGTTTTCCCTACATTCCTCGCATGCTCTTTTGAGTAGTTGAGAAAGGCAGGTTTTTGTTAATGTTCTTTAGAGCTCGAGACGGCGGGATGGATGTTTCACCTACCGTAGTATTCTTATTTCCACTGTATTACTATATTGTGCATGTCAGCATTTGTGAGGACAGGTTGTTATAACTGTCTAGGCTGATGATAGTACTTAGGTATTGTAACTTTGAAATTTCTATATCGGAGTAACCCTTTGTACTGTTCTTTGATATTATATATTACCGTTTCGTAATGAGATTCTGATGTTTTGTTATCTTCTTTCTTGTTCTATTTCTTTATTTTATTTTACCCTAACTTTTCATCTTTCCGGCACTTGGGTGCTCGACATGTGAATATCATGGATGTATTAGTATCGACATTTAGGGGTTGAAAAGGCGTAATCGTTACGTGAGCGGCATAATCCCAAAATATTATACATGTAACTATGGTAAGGAACAAGTGTACATGAACCATACCTGACATGTCCCTGCAACAAAAGAGTTAGCATATAACACTACAGTATGCTACTCTACAATATCATAATGGTACTATACAACATAGAATGGTGGATGTTCAGATATCCCTATCTCTAGTACTTACTCCCCATGATATCCTCGAGTGAGTGCAAACTAAAGAAAACAACCAAAACAACCATAGCATCCATCAACCAATACCCACTTTCACTCTTCCTTGTTCCTTGAATATATGATAACTCGTATGGCCCTCATGCTAGAGACTATGGAAATCCCAATTTTTATTGTACTCTCGTATCAAGCAGCCTAAAGCTCGATACATGTCCCATAGCTTAAAGCTAGACACTAGATCCAAAGCCATAGGTCTAGGGTATACAGATCCCTACATGTTCCATGGGTGTCTTCACTTTCAATACCTCTTCTTCGAGTACAACAGAAAACACTCCAAGTATTAACAATTCCTTAGCATGTATACATCCGAGCTCTTTTTTTCTCTATTCAAATCCGAGCTCATCCCTTGCTCAATCCAGTTTCCATTATCCAGGAACCCCCCCCCCCATGTTCCTCATTTTTCAACTCTATCCTTTATTGATCTGCTATCTTTGGTACCTACTCCCACCATGAGTCGCATATCGTAGATACATAGCTTTCATCATGTTGTTACATCGCCATCCAACCTGATGCGTATGAGCCAACACCTTTAGCATGACCTACAGAGCTTCCACTCCATCCCCTGGAAAACTCATATCATCACCATACATAAAGATCACTCGGTACTGATTCAAAATGACTCAGCATTGAGTCATATACTTAGTCAATTTTGACTAAGTTACCTTTCATGCTTCTAGTACTCCAATCCCAGATGCTTTTGACCACAAACTATTCACCAAACAACTCGGCCACAATCCAAAGCATCCAACTCCAAGTTCTATAAACAACTTGGCATCATATCCATCACCTAGCTAATTTCCTTTATCTTGCCATGGACAAGCTCCTCTAGCCAAGCTCTATCCAACCATGTCAACCATTGACTCATTGGACCAACCAAAATAACTTGGTACCGAACTATTTGAGTCGATACCGACTCATCTCCTTAAGGAATTGGAACATGCGATTTATTCTGTGAGCTCCTCCCTTTCTCCAGAGCCCATCCTCTAAGTTTCATTCAATTTTGACCATATTTGCCTTTGAATTGCCAAATTCTCCAACTATTTTCCTAAACATTCAAAACACTAACAAACTATATCAAAGCACAACATACAATCTAGAATAACATGCATATACATCCAATCACTTAAGCAGTACATTGAATTATAAAAATCAAAAAGTCTCTAATCCAAATTTAAGCAATCGATGAACATATGAATATGAATGAGGTGAATTACAAAACTATTACTACGAACCATATTAGAATTCATCAATTTAGGTCATAAACATATGTCAACATGTTAATAAAGTTAAAAAAGGATTTTTATAGTCAAAAATCATGTTAAAACCTATAATTCTACCATATAAACATGCATAGGATAGTGAGAAGGCATAAACCACTCATCATTTACCAAATTCAACCAATTTGAGTGTATATCCAATATGGAAAACGATCAAAAGCAATGCAAATCAGCCAAATCGATGATCTCTATTTCTAATCAATGATCTATTCACTAATCTTCGATTCGGTTAGATTTAGAGAGTAATTTGGGTGATTCTGGATGAATCTAAGGTTAATGGAAGTTTAAATCTAATTTGGGAGATAAGAAAAGTTTTTAATTTGACTCTCTAGCCCTCTATTTATAGTAAATCTCGAATTAGACTAATGAGCCTACTTATGGGCTTAACTAATTACCATTAATTCTGGCCAGCGGTTATTAAAACTTAAAATAGTCATAACTTTCTAACCGTAACTCTGTTTTTCTATTATGACCACTTTATGGAATATAAAATTATCATTTTGAAGCAATGAAACTAGTTTGAGACCCTAGTTCAACTTCTATCAAAATTTATAGCCCAAACAAGGTTTCCAGGGTCAAAATGGTCACATAGAAATTCAAAAAAATTATAGGTTTGTAAAATGTCCCTAAGAGTCATATTCCAAATTTATAGAATCATATAACCTCATATGAATAAAATAAAAATATTTTACGATCCTCCGATACGTAAAATACGGGTTGTTATATTCTCTCCCTTTAGAAATTTTGTCCCTAAAATACCTAAACAAGTCAAACATTGTTATCCCGCATGCCTACCAATCATAAGCAATCATCAACCATTCCAAACAAACAACCATGATATCAATAGTATAGGTGAATTTATCATAGCATGTGGAATACTAACCTATCAAATATAATATAAAATGGTGAAAGTAGATACGATAAATGGTGAATCTTACCATTCAAAGAGCTCCGGACATGTAGTCCTCATGCTCTTTTCAGTCTCTCACGTACAATCATCATCACTTTTGCTCCATTGCGCCTTCACTAGCTTCACCTATTTTCTCCTAAGCTGCTTCTTATCATACCCAACAATACGAAGTGGCCTATGAGATCTAGAAACTTCTAGTTCTACCTCAACATCTTTTAGCTGATCCGATGTAATCATCATGTCAGAGTCAGGCACAAACTTCCATAGATAAGAGACATGAAAACATTGTGCATGCCCGCCATTTTATGAGGTAAGTCAACCTTATATGCTAGCTTCCCAATCCTCTCATCTATCAGAAAAGGACCTAAAAATCTCGGGGCCAACTCCCCCTTTCTACAGAATTGAACTACACTCTTTCAAGGTGAAACCTGCAAAAATACCATTTATCTGATAGAAAACTCTAAATCTCTTTGTTCCTTATCAGGGTAGCTTTTCTATCAATCCTGAGCAGCTTTCATTCGTTGTCGAATGATCTCACTCTTTTTTGATGTCCTTCTAACCATATCTGGCCTAAGTATTATCTTTTTACCCGCTTCCCATCAACATGAAGGAGCGTTACATGGTCGGCCTTACAATGCTTCATATGGAGTCTTACCAATACTAGACTGATAACTATTGTTGTATGCAAACTCTACCAAATGCAAATGATCATCCCGTGATTCTCCAAAATCTATAATGCATGCTCACAAGAGATCTTCTGATATATGATTTACTCCTTTGGTTTGCCTATCCTTTTGCGGGTGATAAGCCATGCTAAAGTGCAACTCGGTCCCTAATGCCTCCTATAACCTCTTCCAAAACCCACTGGTGAAGAATGGGTCTCGGTTGCTCATAATTCACTTTGGCATACCGTGAAATCATACCATCCACCTTACATACAACTCTTCCAGCTTGGATGTCGTTCTACTTGACTTGATAGGTATAAATCTTGTATTTTTGGTCAATCGATCCACTATGACCCAAATTCCATCATACCCTTCTTGTGTCCTTAGCAATCTATCAAAAAAATCCATCAATACTTGATCCCATTTCCACTTAGGAAAATCTAGTGGTTGCCACAATCCATTAGGTTTCTTCTGCTCCGCCTTTACCAACTGGAAGTTCATACACTTCGAGGTAAATGCTCCAACTACCCTCTTCATGCCTTCCCAATGATAAGTTTGCTTCATATGTTGGTACATCTCGTTACCACTAGGCTAAATAGTTAACTTGGAATGGTGACACTCTTGTAGCACTTCATCTCGCAATCCATCAATATCTGGAGTAACCAATCTCCCATTATGTAACAACCCGCACCTTAATAGGCCCAAGTTTCGAAAAAATCAAAACCCAAATCCATTAGGGTATGGACTGTTGGTTTTGGTAACCTGTAATAAACATAAATTTATCAAAGATTGAGTAGATAAAATGCATAGTGGAAAGAAAGGATAATAGGGTCAAATACCAATCGAGGCTACAACTTTAGAATCGACCGCATCCAACGGACATCTATAAACCTCACCAATATTGAGCATGAAAAGGAAATAATCTCCACCAACCAATCCGTCAGTGCCAATGACCCGTTACTCTAAATCTATCATGTGGGTTGTAATGAGGAGAAGGTCAGAACAACGTTCTGGTGGCTTGAAAAGTTACACACATTACCCATAACATAAACTTATACCAATTTGGCTTCTATTTAATGTCATTTCTATTTTTTAATTAATTAACACATGTGCGCATATGATATGTTTATCCTTACCTAAGGCACAACTACATATATACATATACCTATATATGTGTGTATGTAATTCTAAGCATTTCACTATCTAAAGATTCCCAACCACTTAATACTTCTTAACTGGGAAAAGAAGTA
Organism: Allium fistulosum; assembly: GCA_030737815.1. NCBI lineage: Eukaryota > Viridiplantae > Streptophyta > Magnoliopsida > Asparagales > Amaryllidaceae > Allium > Allium fistulosum. The sequence goes on along the minus strand of CM060903.1, from coordinate 1,361,119,223 downwards.
GACCCAACGGCCATTTAATATCCCAATCCTGAAGCAGGTCGACTTTTGATTCCATATGTAACGGTCACCTTAAATCAATCGGTCCTAGAGACCGCTTAACTCCTACACATAGCTTACTAACAATTTAACCGCCTTGCATCTACCGCTCTTCCAGCTATATCGTTAGTTCCCTTTGTAAGTCTGAAGGCTATTCCAGTCCAGAATGCTAAAGGAATATCGTTTATAATGTGAGAGAGAGAGTACCCCAAACCATTTAATACCTCTTCTACTAGGAATTAGGCAGACTTTGATCATTTAAGACCTATAAAATAGGCAGATTCTCGTCATTTAAGACCCAACCCCAAGGTGGGTCCCTACATGGTCCTCGTTAACTAACATCATAAGAAATCCTATTATGTCACTTAATACTTCATTTAAGAAAGAGGCAGACCCTACCATAGCCACTTAATATGTCAAACCCAAAGAAGATCTCTCCTAAGGATTTCACATATCGTATCCATAATGAACTTATGACCCATAACCCAACCGTGACATCTCAGATTAATCCGACTATTCGTAGGAACTGATAGCTAGATTGACTGGACAAATTTACCCTACAGAATTGGGATTAACCTCATGTCCGCTGGAGTTATTTATTATAGATGATGTCCTACATTAGTCCGCCGAGCCACACCGTTGGTAGCCAGATTCAACTGGATAGACTTCCATGTAGCTTTAGACTAACCTCGCATCCCTATAACTTAGTCATATCATTTATGTATACTACCTATATACATATATCATCTTACACATTTAATAGTTGAGGCCAAATGAGGTAACCCCTTATTACGCCTCTAATTAGGAATCCACTCCATAATTAATCATTTTCCCTAAGAGATTTACACTATTCACTATGTATCACTTTTTATTCTATGTGACTTACATACTTTTATTCTTTCTTTATCTCCTCACAATTACTTTATTAAGTTTCATTAATTAATTTCACTAAATTGGTTATGACTATTTAAAGTCTCATAACTCATATTTCATTCATTGCACCTTCAATGCTTATTTATTTCTGGAGTTACAACCTTTTGGCTATTAAATTCTCATAACCTGTATTTCATTATTTCCAATTATTAGCATTTATTGTACGTTTTATTTTAGATTTCAATTCCTTTTAATGTGGGTATTTATACGTATTTTTGTTGTACTGATAATGTTTTTTTTGTTTAGTGTAGTTATACATGTTTTATGCATTTGTTTTCTTTTATTTCTCTTTTATCTTTCTAATTACATTCATCCTTAACTAGGATATTTCTTCGTAGTCTAATATGTGAGAACTTTCCTTTTTAAAATGTTTCTCATTATACTTCCCACAGATTTAACTAAATAAGTGGTTTGCGTTGTTTGAAATTACAAGAAATTATTAAACTCCTATTTTATTTTGAAATAGACGGTGTAACCTCCAGAGTGAAATTCCATACCTTACGCATCTCTTTCGTTTTCTTTCTAGTTATATTCCTCGTCAAATCAAACACTGCACTTTTCAATTTAAATAAAAGATTAGATAAATCTATGGAATTTGAATGGATTACATACTCAACAGATTAAAATACAAAAAATTCTCATTTCAATAAAATTAGAACAACTTAATTCATACTATCACCCTTCAATACAAATATAGATCTGAAAACCAATTGGTAGATCTGAAACAATTCCACATTCAATTCATATTCAATTACCAACAACTTGGAACAAATTTACAAATCTGGGTGTAATTAAAATTTCCATTCAATCCTCTCTAATTTACGGAATATGTTGGTGGTGCTTTCTACATTAAATTTTAAGCTTATAACTCTAGATCTTTCAATTAGGCATAATAATCAAATAAAATCCAACGAGATAAATTATCATGTTATTGATAATTTACATAAATTTCCCACTCACACTTTTAGGCTTCCCAAACTTCCAGATCTGAATCTGATTCTTCTTATTCAACTGCTTTCCTTTCCAATTCAATGCCTATTTATAAAAAGGAATATATATATATATATATATAATATTAGAATCATAGATTTAGGAAGAGAATTGGGATTTAATGGGAAAATATAGATTTATTAACTTGAGATTTACCTTGTTATTGCGCAACGCTAATTTGTACATTCTTCTCTTCTTCTTATTTTCTTATTTCTTGATTCTCTCAAATCTGTATATTTATAGTCTGTTTATTAGGGGAGAAAGTAAATGGGAAATATGAGAAGAGGAGGAGGGTATAAACGTCCGTTGGAGGAGGGTATAAACGTGTATTTATAGATTTAGAACGAATCATATGCATTGGATTTAAAAATATAAAATCCAAGCCATTGGCCGAGGTTCAACCCCAGCCTTTTGGGCTCCACTAGTCGACCACCTCGGCTCGACCATCCCTCTTTAGGGGTCGGCAACTATGATCCATTATTTATTACTAATTTCAATTTTTAATTCTTTTCGGTTCGATTTATTTAAACATCCGCAACTTCTTCCTTTGAACTCTGTTCACGAAACTCTAAATATGAAAGTTGCTAAGAAAATCTCCACGAATGCAATGACGCAAGTTTCGTGGCAAAATTCCACTATTTGCACAAATTTCACTTTTGGCGCCTAACTAATTAATTAACGTAAATTTACGGGGTATTACACATTCTTACGAAGCCAACCATATCAGTCGAGTTCGTATTGCTTTATGTCATCAGATTCTACTCCTTCTATCCTTGCGAAGACCATCGCTAGCCTAGCATCTCGCTCCCGACTAGTACCGTTCCTTTCAATTAGAACAGGTTTGATCGAAAAACTTGCTAATATTTCTAGTTCCAGCTCACAATGAGGTCTGAAATCATAACCATTAGTATACACAATCTGCTTCCATTCAAAGAACATTGCTCCCAAACTAGCATGCCTTCTACTAAACGCATCGATGACCGCATTCCCTTTTCTTGGTGCATAGGAAATACCAAGCTCATAAGAGGCCAAGAACTCCAACCACCATTGTTGATGAAGGTTGAGATCCTTCTGAGAGAAAAGGTACTTCAAGGATTTGTGATCTGTGAACATCTCAAACCTTTCTCCTAGCAGATAATGCCTCCACATCTTCAAGGCAAAAACTATCGCCGCCAATTCCAAATCATGAGTCGGATAATTCCTTTCATGCGGCTTTAGCTGTCGACTAGCATAGGCAACAACTCTTCCCTTCTGCATCAATACCGTACCCAATTCAATACCACGGGCATCTTTATATACTATAAACTCCTCTTTTCCACTTAGAACGGTCAATACTGGTGCACTCATCACCTTCTCTTTCAGACTCACAAACACATGCTCACACTTCACGTCCCAAAAAAAGTCTGATTCTTCTTCGTCAAATCGATCAATGGTGCTGCTATCTTTGAGAAGTCCTTGATGAAGCATTTATAGTATCCCGCCAATCCTAGGAACTACTCACATCTATAGTATTTTTGGGCTAGTGCCAATCTTGGGCAGCTGCCACCTTTGCAGTATCTACTGCTATACCATGTCCTAAAATGACATGACCCAAGAATCTCACTTCTTTCCTACAGAAATGACACCTAGAGAACATCGCTCTCAACTTTTGCTTCTTCAGTATCTCTAACAAAATCCTCAGGTGCGTCTTATGGTCCTCTTAAGTTCTTGAATAAATCAGAATATCATCCAGAAATACAAGCACGAATATGTTTAGCTGATCTTTGAAAACTTGATTCATGAGATCCACAAAGTATGTCAGAGCGTTGGTCAATCCAAATGGCATCACCAATCACACATAGAAATCCGATGGCGTATGATACGTAGTAATAGGCACACTCTCCTTTGCTACTCTCAATTGGTGAAATCCCATTGTTAAATCCACTTGAGAGAACACCTTCGCACCGTGAAGCTGATCAAACAAGTCATTAATTCGTGGGAGTGGATATTTGTTCTTCTTCGTCACTTATCAATCCCACGATAATCCCCACGCAATCTCAAAAAGCCATCCACCTTAGTTGTGAATATTATAGATGCACCCCACTCAAATATGCTTCTTTGAATGAACCCTCTCCTTAATATGTCATTTACATACACCTCTAATTCCTTCTGCTCTCTGGGTGTCATGCACCTCAAAGGCATAACTATAGGTTTGGTTCCCTTCACTAAGTCTATTCGAAACTCAATCCCTTTATGCGGGGGTAGTTCAGATACTCTCTAGCGATTGGCACAGATGACAACCCCTCCTGTGGAACCTCTAGCGAATATAGAAAGCTAACCAATACCCTACCCTCTGGTAGGCGGCTAATTACTACCGTTCACCCTTCCACGTCTCCGATTATCACCAACAGCTTCTCAAAATCAACTATAGCCGTATACCTCTTTAGCCAATCCATTCCCAAGATAATCCCAGACCCAACAAAATTCAAAACAAAGCAATCACAAACAAAATAGCATCCATGAATCAATAAAACTATGCCACGACAACCCATGCAAATGTTAGTAGAGTCTCAAACACAGTTTATCACGATTATGGGCCGGTCTACTATCTAGGGTCTTAATCCCAATCTATCTACTAGATCGACATATGAATGAATGTGAAGCCCCGATATCAAATAAAACTTGAATAGGAACATCATTTCTATAAAGCATACCTTTTATAAGGACTCCCTTTCCCTTCTCCTTCGTTGAGGGAGCACTCGACGAAGTTGGGACTACGTCCAAAGCATATGCTTTCACAACCTGTTTATCCTTTACCGGTTCTGGATAATCCTTCTTTAAATGCCCAGGCTTATCACAGTTGTAGCACTTCCTCTTGAAGCTCATTTTGCAGTCTTTAATCAGGTGACCCTTCTCCTTGCACCCATAGCAAGTAGATTCTCATTTACCCTTTTTCTGACCATTCTTTCCTTGAGACTGCTTCCACTTTCCATTCCACTTATTCTTGTCTCCACTATTTTTCTACAGTTTTGGCTCTTCCTTCTTAGTGGAAACAATTGTAGCTATCTTAGGCTTAGGATACAGATTCTCATGACGAAGAGCTATTTCTTCAAGCTTCTCAAAAGGCCCATCAATGTGGTCTACCAATTTTTCTCTAAGGTAGTCATCCATACCAATGATGAACTTTTCATTCTTCCTCAATGGAGTGTCAATGAATGACATCCCATACTTCAGAAAAGCATCAAACTCTGCCATGTACTCCTTGTCTGAGATCAGCAAACTTCTGAATAATACCAACTTCTGGCTAGCCAGTATGAACATCTCCTTGAACCTTATCTTAAACTGTTCCCAATTGAAATGATCTTCTGGGTAGCAATAGTCACGGCATTCCACCAATTCATGGCCCGCCCCTGAAGTTGTTTAGAAGCCAACTTTCTCTTCATAGCATCATCACTTCCATATCACTAAATATGGTCCTTTAAGTATCAATCTAGTCTTGCACTTCTATGGCTGATTCCGTTCCACAAAATGGCTTTCCTCCCAAAGTAGAGAAATCTTTACTCAACTTAGCGAAATTAGCCTTAAGTGCTTGCATGGGAGCATCTCCACCAACAGCCATACCATGAGCATTCCTCATCATTATTGTCATCATAGCATTGAATATAGCTTGAAAATCAAGCGTAGCGGCTCTTAATCCTGCTCCTTCTTCAACCCCTGAAGCAGATCTTACAGTATTCCTTATATGTCGACTCATTCTTATCAGTAACAAGAATGATCGGTCTCTCATAAAGAAAGCTGTATCTATAGTTCTCAGGTATGAAACTTATTATATATATATAATATTATTATACAGTTTCGAAAACCAAAGTACATAACAAGTATGCACTCTCTCATACACACACACTCGATCCAATCTAAGGCAATAACACCTTCCCTATCTCTACTGGATCACGGTATCAACTTTGGTTGCATGTGTAACCAAGGCTCTGATACCAAATGTGATGACCGCCCTATACCATCGGCACTAATAATAACTAAATAGTATGTTGCAGTCATGCCCGGTCGATATAGGATGATCATCAATATAAATAATAAAAAACATAGCATATAACCTATCATATATCTCACAGTGCATGGATAAAATATAATGTCACATATAGCATTAAAAGGGAAAGTAATAACAATCATCAGAGTACAACACAGAGTTATACAACAGGATCAACTCAAATAAACTGTCTCCACAAATAGAAATAAGCAAGCACTACCACGGGCTCTACAGTGTTGTTAAATGGAAAAGCGTAGAAATCCATATATGTATATAATACATGATAGCTCCATCCAGCTCACCCTCTGAATAGCTGCTACCTCACCTAGACATGTTATCTAGTCTACTCATTAAGAGTATCCAGGATAATAAGAAGCAACGCATAAAACCTTGGGTCAGACAACATTCTGGTGTGAATGGTAAATGAATCTCAAAATACTATACAAGTAAATATGGTAAGGAACAAGAGTACACAAACCATACCTGATATGTCCCTACAACCAAAGAGTTAGCAGATAACACTATAATATGTTACTCTACAATATCATAAAGGTACTATACAAAATAGAATGGTGGATGTCCACATATCCTTATCTCTAGTACCTACTCCCAATGATATCCCTAAGTGATGGCAAACTAAAGAAAGCAACCAAAACAACCATAGCATCCATCAAGCAATACCCACTATCAATCTTCCTTGTGCCTTGAATATATGATAACACGTATGGCCCCCATGTTGGGACTGATGGAAATCCTGGTTTTCGTTGTACTCTCGTGTCACGTAGCCTAAAGATCAATATTTTTCCGAAAGCCTAAGGCTAGAGACTAGACCTAAAGCCACTTGTCCATGGTATAAAGATCCCTACATGATCCATGGGCATCCCCACTTATAATACCCCTGCTTTAAGTACAACAAAAAACACTTCGAGTATCAACAATTCCTTAGCACATATACATTCAAGCCTTTGCACTATTCAAATACGAGCCTATCTCTTACTCAAACCATTTTTTATTATACAGGAACACCCTACATTCCCCATTCTACAGCCCTCTCCTTTATCGAGCTGCTATCTTTAGTATCCACTCCCACCATGAGTCATAAATCGAAGATACATAGCTTTCATCATGTGTTACATCGCCATAGCACGATCTATATAGTTTCCACTCCATCCATTAGAAAACTCATCTCATCATCATACATAAAGATCACTCGGTACTGAGTCAAAATGACTCGGCATTGAGTCATATACTTAGTTAATTTTGACTAAGTTACATCACATGCTTCTTGTACTCGAATCCCAGATGCTTTTGACCTCAAACCATTCACCAAAACAACTTGGCCCCCAATCCAAAGCATCCAACTCCAAGTTCTAGAAAAAACTTGGCATCATACCCATCACTTAGCCAATTTCCTACATCTTGCCATGGACAAGTTCCACCAGCCAAGCTTTATCAAACCATGCCAACCATCGACCCATTAGACCAACCAAAATAACTCTACATCAACCTATTTGAGTCAGTACCGACTCAACTCCTTAAGGAATTGGAATGTTTGACTTATCCCGTGAGCTCCTCCCTTGCTCCAGAGCTTATCCTCCAGGTTTCGTCCAATTCCGACCATCTTTCCCTCCAATTTGCTAAATTCTCCAACATATCTTCCTTAACATCTGAAACACTTACAAGCCATATCAAAGCACAACATATAATCATCCAATAAAATGCATATGCATCCAATCACTTAAGCAATACACAGAATTATAGAAATCAAACGATCTCTAATCCAAATATAAGCAATCATTGAACATATGAAAGTAAATAAGGTGAATTACAAAGCTATTACTATGAATCATATTAGAATTCATCAATTTAGGTCATAAACATACGTTAACTTGTTATTAAGGTAAGAAAAGGATTTTTATAGTCAAAAATCATGTTAAAACCTATAATTCTACCATATAAACATGTATAGGACAGTGAGAAGACATAAACCACTCACCGATTACCAAATTCAACCAATTTGAGTGTAGATTCAATTTAGACGGCGATCAAAAGTAGTTAAAATCAGCCAAATCGACGATCTCAATCTTGTAATCAATGTTCTATTCGCTGATCTTTAATTAAGTTTTATTTAGAGAGCAATTTGGGTGATTTTGGATGAATCTAGGGTTAATGGAAGTTAGATCAGATTTGGGAAAGAGGGAAAAGTTTTAATTTAACTCTCCAACCCCTTTTTTATAGTAAATCTTTAATTAGACTAATGGGCCTACTTATGGGCTTAATTAATTACACACTAATTCTAGCTAGTAGTTATTAAAACTTTAAATAGGAATAACTTTCTAACCGTAAGTCCGATTTTCTATTATGACTACTTTACGAAATGACAAACCACCTTCCTGAAGCAATAGAACTAGTTTGTGACCTTAATTCAACACCTACCAAAAGATATAGGCTAAATAAGATATTCTAGGTCAAAATAGTCACACATATATTCGGGGAAAATCATTGGTGTGTAAAATGTCCCTAAACGTCATATCCCAAAATATAGAATCATACTACCTCATATGAATAAAATAAAAATATTTTACGATCCTTCGATATGTAAAATACAGGTCGTTACAATTTGGATAAGTATTGGACTTGGTACCGAGAGCTTTGGAGGACATAGAAATAAGATCTTTTGGAGTTAGCACAAGAGCTTTTGAGTTGATGCCAAGTGCTTTTAAGAGGAGTGTTCGGTTTCCAAGTACTTAGTGTTGGGTATGTTTATACCACCACCGAACCATGCTCCTACCGGACCATTCGGTACCGAGCCAACAAGCTCCAAGCTCCCACCGAACCATGCTCCTACCGGACCACCGACCACCGGACCGAGACGTTCCAAACCAAGCTCCTACCAGACCACCTACCACCGGACCGAGACGTTCCGAACCAACCTCCTACCAGACCACCTACCACCGGACCGAGACGTTCCGAACCAAGCTCCTACCGGACCACCTACCACCGGACCGAGACGTTCTGAACCAAGCTCCTTCCGGACCAACAATACCAGGCCAGATCGCGTCATCCCAGGCCCACCAACAGCTATATAAGTCCAAGACCCCTACCCCCAGCCTCACTCTATAAATAGAGGGGCAGGGGTACAACAATGAGGGACAAGTTTGAGAGCTCAAGCACGAAGAGAACTCTCAAACAACTTTCTTTTACTGGTATCAAAACTTTGTACTTGTAATCTAAACAAGAAAAGAGAAATAACATATAAAGTGGACGTAGGCACATTCTGGCTGAACCACTATAAATCTGCGTGTCTTTTACAATTTAGCCCCTGCTTTCCATATATTTGCATAAATCACCCAAATCACTAAGAACAACATAAAATCTATTAAATCATACGACTTTGAGGTGTTTGTCCATTTTTTGTGCAAACATTTTTGGTGCTTTCATTGAGAGCTGAACTCAGGAGCTTCAGCTTCTTCCACTTAACCTCCTTCCTAACAGCATCGTTCATTGCTTGGAAAACATGCCTCCCAAACAGAAGAAAGATGTTAACAAAGGAAAAAACATCGCAACCCGCAGTTTTCCAGATCCAGTGGTCACAGATCAAGTAAATCGTCACCCTCCAGTAGCAGTACCAAATGAAGGACAGGCTAATCCGACCACTCCAGCCGCAGAACAGCCGTCAGCAATTACTAGGGCAGATCTAGACAGGGTTGTGGCTGAAGTGACTAACCGCTTCACATCCCAACAGGAAGCCTTGGTGGACCATCTCATGTCACGCTTAAGGGATGCTGAAGAGTCCAACCGCAACACTGAATCATGGGGTGAGTCCCAGTCTGGAGGATCTCAGAGACAACAAAGATCTTCCTTCTTCGAAGGAGCTAACGGCATAAGCATCCATGGTAGGAGCCGAAATCGAGCACAGCCCGAAGTTAGGCCTGAAGAAACGCTTGGAACCGAACCCAACGGGGGAGGTACCGGGCGGAGGTCAACTGTAGCTGAGCTGGTTATACTGCCTAACCAAGAAAACGCCAGCGAAAGCGGCCGAGCTAGAGTCCAGCCCGAAGTTGGACCCGAGGAAGTGCTTAAATCAGAACCCAGCAGGGGAAGATCAAGGCAATGGCCAACTGTAGCTGACCCTAGCATGCTCCCAGAAGACCAAAGGCAGCCACTGGAGAATATGAGGAATGATAGACGATACCATCCCTACAGGTCATCTGGACGGAATCAATCCCACATAACAGAACCGAACTCGTTTCTATCTGCTCCAAATTCTGATGAAAGGATGGCATGTTTGTTCAGAGAATGCGTCCAACGGGAGCAAAGGGATTGAGGGATAGGCGCTAGGGTAACCAGCCCTTTCGCCCGCAATATCGAAAGTGCTATCACCCCCCGAGAATGGAAGATGCCAACAATGGAACCTTACAAAGGAACCTCCGACCCCGTTGTACACTTACAGAGATACACACAACATATGCTCATGAGTGGAGCAACAGAGGGAGTACTGTGCAAATGCTTTCCACTATTCTTAGCAGATCTCGCTACCTCTTGGTTCTGTCATTTACCCCAGGGATCCATTAGTTCGTGGGAAATGTTGAAAGAAAAGTTTATTAGTCAGTTCCGCATTCATGTGGAACAACCTAAGGACGCTTATTCCTTATCCAGCATCAAACAGAAACCTGGAGAGAAACTGCAGCAATACCTAACCTGATTCAATGCCGCAGCGGCCGCAGTCCAAGATGCCGATGAAAAGCTTATCCTAATGGCCCTTTGTAGTGGTGTGCATCCGGACACTAAATTTGCTAGAAGGTTGACAAAAGAAAAACCAGCTACTTTACCTGATTTCTTCCATGAAGCCGGGAAATATATGAGGCTTGAGGATGCTGCCGTTGAGGGGCAGTCGGGACAACAAAATAAGGCAACTCACAGCAACGCGCCTGCTGTGGCAAGGGACGTTCGAAGAAATGATTCCAGAGACAATGCTGGGGGCAAGAAGGGAGAAAAGCGCTTATATCGGCCAGGACCGAGATTCGACACTTATACTCCTTTGAATGAAACCGTCGAAAACATCTTCCTTGCCACCCAAGGCGAAGTTAGATACAAACGCCCACCATACAAGAAGGAATCAGATAACGCGCAGAAGTCTGGAAAGTTCTGTTGCTTCCACGAATATCATGGGCATGATACCAATGAGTGCCATCATCTCCGGGACTTGATTGAAGAACACATCAGAAGGAAGAAACTGGAACGCTATGTAAAAGGTCAGGACATGACTCCAGCTCCTGCCAATGAGAACCCAAGGCTACCCTCACCGGAGATCGGCAGAGGAACCGCAACACTAGCGGCTCTAGTCAAGAGAAGATAGTGGTCCATACCATCTTTGGAGGACCGCACATCGCCGACAGAAGCTGGGCAGAGATGGAAAGATATGGAAAGTCAGTTAGAAACAATGAAGACTGTGTTAATTCTGTTATAGAGGAGAGCCACCCGAAGCGGAAAGAGAATCATGACATCACATTCGGTAGGCGTGACCTAGAAGGAAGGCAGTACCCTCACATGGATCCCATTGTTATCTCTGCCCAGCTCGGTCCAGCCGAAGTTTTCCGAATTCTAGTAGACACTGGAAGCTCTGTAAATATCCTATTCAGACATGCATTCGACAAAATGAAACTATCAATGAAGGATGTATCTCCCTGCAATAAACCACTACACGGTTTCACTGGAGATGCGAAGATGCCCCTCGGGCAACTGGACCTCTTTGTTGAAATTGGAAGCCATCCCCGCTCCGTTGTACGGAAACAGACGTTTGTGCTAATAGAAAACCACTCGGCCTACAACGCCTTCTTAGGAAGGCCAGCCTTGTCTGACTTCCAAATTGTCCTAGCCCCATGGTGCCTAAAGATGAAATTTCCAACGGACAATAGAGTAGGGGAAGTAGAAGGAGACCATGACGTTGCTCGAGACTGCTATGTGACTGAACTTCGCAACAACCACAGGAAGGTAAAGGGAAAAGTGTAGAGGTTGCCCTCTGCACAAAGAGTTTGGAAGCATAGCAACTAAAGAAAGCCGCTCCTCTTCGATATACCAGCGACCCTTTCAATGAATTAGACCCTAGGGACAAAGAGGAGGAGGCCACCGCCGAGCCTGCGGAGGCTATGGAATTTGTATCTGTAGACAAGCATGACTCGAGTAGACTATTGAAAATCGGGTCCCAACTAAAAGTAGAGTTGAAGGAGCAACTCATCGACTTTCTCCGCCACAACTTGGATGTATTCGCATGGTCACACGCTGACATGACCGGAATCTCCCCCGACGTAGCATGCCATGTACTAAACATTGATCCTACCAAGGCGCCCGTAAAAAAAGAAAGAGAAGTATGGGGGCAGAATGATCAGCAGCCCTCGATGAAGAAGTAAAGAATCTACTTGCCAATGACTTCATACGAGAAGCCATCTACCCGAAATGGATTGCCAACCCGGTACTAGTAAAGAAGGCTAATGGGAAGTGGCGAACATGCATTGACTTCTCCAACTTAAACGATGCCTGCCCAAAGGATTGCTTCCCGCTTCCCCGAATCGACCAACTTGTAGACAGCACAGCCGGGCACGAACTCTTATCTTTTATGGACGCATACTCAGGATATAACCAAATTCCTATTCATGCTCCCGATCAAGACCACACTAGTTTCATCACTGACCGGGGTTTATACTGCTATAAGGTAATGCCTTTCGGACTTAAAAACACAGGAGCCACCTACCAGCGCCTCGTCAACAAGATGTTTGCAGGGCTAATAGGACAAACTATGGAAGTGTATGTGGATGACATGCTGGTAAAGTCAAGGAAAGCCGACGGTCACGTAAGCCATCTGGGCGAGATGTTTCAAGTACTTCGCCAATATGGAATGAAACTCAATCCTCTAAAATGCTCCTTCGTAGTATCATCAGGAAAGTTCTTGGGATTCATCGTCCATGCCAGAGGGATTGAAGCAAACCCTGAACAAGTCCGAGCGCTAAAGGATATCAAGATACCCTCCACTCGAAAGGAAATGCAAAGCCTGAATGGGAAAGTGGCCGCCCTAAGCCGATTCATCTCCAAAGCAACAGACAAGTGTGTCCCCTTCTTCGAAGCTCTGAAGAAAGACAAAGAAAAGTCCGAATGGACTGACGAATGCTTAACCGCTTTCCTTAACTTAATCGAACACCTCCAAAAACCGCCGGTACTCTCGACTCCAAGCGAAGGCAAAGAGTTATACCTATACCTTGCTGTGTCATCTCACGCCCTAAGCGCTGCATTGGTAAGGGAAGACAACCGCACGCAGCGGCCATTTTACTTTGTAAGTAAGAGGTTTACGGGGGCAGAAGTCAGATATCCTAAACTTGAGAAGCTAGCATACTGTTTACTGATCACGTCACGGAAACTGCATCACTACTTCCATTCCCATTCCATCAAAGTTCTGACCGATCAACCACTGAGGCAAGTACTCCATCGTCCCGACACTTCCGGGCGACTACTTAAATGGTGCATTGAACTAAGTCAATATGATATCACCTATCACCCTCGCACCGCCATCAAGGGACAAGCCATGGCCGATTTCATTGCAGAATTCACCACCAACGAAGGTAAGGAGCAATCGGAAATAGCAGAAGACATTAAGTGGAATCTCTTCGTGGATGGGGCGTCAAACGACCAAGGCTCGGGGGCAGGTGTGGTAATAGTCACCCCTAGGGGAAATAAGCTGCACTATGCTATAAGGTTGGAGTTCGCTGCCACCAATAACGATGCAGAGTATGAAGCAGTGATAGCTGGATTAGAACTTGCCTTAGAAATCGGAGCCAATTCTTTGTGTCTTCATAGCGATTCTCAACTTATTGTTAATCAAATACGAGGAGAATTCCAAGCTCGAGAAGAACGACTCATAGCATATTTAAAGAAGACCAAGTTACTTCTCAATCGATTGGACCACTACTTAGTCAAACACATCCCTCGGGAAGAGAACCAAGAGGCCGACTAATTGGCGAAGCAAGCAAGCGTAAGAGACGGCGCCATTTCTGGAGCAGTAGCCATCTCAAAGCAACTGACCCCAAGTTTTGAGCAAGTGAATCTGATAGCTGCAATTGAAGAAGCGACTTGGATGACTCCCATCCGAGACTACTTACAAAGCGGCACACTACCCAACGGGCGTAAAGAAGTCAAGAAAATCTTGAGGAAAGCTTCCCGCTAAACCATACAAGAGGACATCCTCTATCGGCGCGGATTCTCTAACCCCTTATTAAGGTGTGTCGCTGGAAGGGAAGCCAAGGAAATCTTATCCAATATTCATCAAGGAAGCTGCGGAGATCACACCGGAGGGCAAACTTTAGCAAAAAAGATACTCCGATATGAATATTTCTGGCCCACCTTGAGCAAGGACGCCTTAGATTTTGTCAAAAAATGTGACAGATGCCAGAAGTTTGCTAAGATTCCGCAGCTACCAACAACTGAGATTACTCAAATGACCAGCCCTTGGCCATTTGCAGTATGGGGAATTGACTTAATCGGTGAACTACCAATGGGCCGAGGCGAGGCCAAATATGCTATAGTGGCAGTCGACTATTTCACCAAATGGGTGGAAGCAGAACCTCTGAATAAAGTATCTTCAGCAAAAGTTATTAACTTCTTGATCAAAAATGTTCTGTGCAGCTATGGAGTCCCATTCAAAATCATATCAGACAATGGACTTCAGTTTGACAGCGAAGAATTCGCCAACTGGTGCCGAGAGCATGGAATTCACAAAAGCTTCTCATCCGTAGCGTATCCCCAGGCAAACGGACAAGTCGAAGCCATCAACAAAATTCTGAAAACTCTAATAAAAAAGAAACTCGAAAAGTCAAAGGGCGCTTGGGTGGATGAACTCCCTACAGCACTGTGGGCCTATCGCACATCTTTCAGAACCTCGACAGGGCATACTCCTTTCTCTTTGGCATACGGATCTGAGGCTATGCTCCCAGTTGAAACCATCGTGCCTTCCCACCGTAGGATCCACCATAACCCAGAAGAGAACGAAGAACTCCTTCACATGTCTTTGGATCTAGTTGAGGAGAGAAGAAATGATGCGGTCCTTAAAGCAGCAGCCCACAAGCAAAAAGTGGCAGCACAATACAACTCCAAAGTCAAGCATCGTACCTTACAAGAAGGGGATCTTGTCCTCAAGCGAATCTTCCCTCGCCCCGGAGCACTAGATCTAATCTGGGATGGACCATATGTAATTCATAAAGATCTCCACAATGGAGCTTATATTTTGTCAACAGTGGACGGAGAGGTGTTCCAGAGGGCATGGAACATCCAACACCTCCGTCGATACTTTTCTTAACTTGTACTGCCTATATGAAGTGAATTAACAAAGAGAATCAGTGGACGTAGGCATTTTCGTGCCGAACAACTTTAAAAAACCTTGTCTCTTTTTTAACTTGTTCCTTTATATCTTGGCTGCTTGTTAACTTTATCCTTTTCTGTTGAACAAAATCTTATGCGTATAACATTTCCATTCAAAGCACTCCACAGCGCAACTTCACCTGGACAAGACCTAATAGGTACTATGCGAATCTATGCCCTCGCCAATGAGACACTTTTTCTCCGGCATCCCTCTGTTGCGGGTTAACTCATTGCTCGCGACGGCCCTTAAAGCCAACTGTAATGAGCCGATTATAAGCCATCGAGAAGGCCGACTATAGCCGAGGCAGCTCATTACGGCGTTCGGCTCGCCGGCAACTGTGAACCGACTATAAGCCCCAACATAAGGTGTGGCCAGCCAGGGGCAGTTCACTGTTGACGATCGACACCCACGCTAGCCGGCCGCAGTAAATCGAATAATACCCACGATTACGGGCCATAATGGCCCGGGTAGTTACTGTGTGCGATCTCGGCTCCGATGTGTCTTAAGTGTGGCTGTGGTAAAAAAGAATTAACGCCCCGCGGAGGCGTAAGGGTGACAAATGTCTCCAAGACCCACAGCTAGGGAAAGTGACTACAAAGCCCATTTGCCACGAACTTAAGCACATCGAAGGCCTTCCGTGATTGGAAGTTTTACTATTTCACATATTTCAACTTTATTTAAGAAACTTTTCCCCTATACACTGTAACAATCCCTGAAGTACAGGGCACAGAACAAGAGACATTCGCTAATGGAAGCGGATACTCGCAGCAAGATACTGGACCGCATTCCATACTCGGTCACACAAGACATTCAAAGCTGACATCTACAAGCAAAATATAAAGGGCGGTATTTCTTTCTTTCAGGTGTAAACACGTGACTATAATTTATTCACACCTCACGCTAACATTGCAAGTCATGAAATTATGTTTTAAACAAGAACCTGACATTAAACACAATTTATTTACAAGAATATGCATAGCTATATTTCTCATACAACATGTCAAAATAGCGAAAACATTCAAAAAAAATGACAGAATCAGCTTAAGTTAAAGAATTACACGTCAAGAATAGCGTTGTTTATTACAAGTAGCATAATTACAACCTAAGAGTTACGTTACTGTTTTGAAACTAACATATACAACAATGTCAAGTCTACAAAAAGATATCCAGGTCTAATCAAGGAGCCGGTTGCGTCGGAGTCTTATCCTTGTCCTATTGCCCACCTGTCCGGTCAGAGAAAGAATTCATTAGTGATAAGCGACCAAGTTAACGGAAAGACTAGGAAGGAAGACTTACCAACATCTGCTCCTTGATCATCTTGATCATCATCCTCTACTTGCACCCCTGCCTCCTCAGCTGCAAGCAACCGCATGCCCTCCTTCACCGCCACCTTCTCCTCCTTGGTAAACTGGGCGGTAACCACATCCATCCTGAAGGCCACACCACCCTCCTTATCCGCATCAGCCCTAGCCTCCTCCAGAGCCCGGAGATAAACCCTAGCCATGACCCGGGGATAATCATCCATCTAGGAGAGGTTGCCCTGCTTCCAAGTACGGATGTACATATCCTGGAGCATTTCGTCCATCATCCCCTCGTTCTCCTCAAGCTCCCTCGTCCGGGCCTCGGAAGCCGACAACCTTACAACGGCAGCATCTCTCTCCAATTGGTATCTCAAGCAGTCAACCTGAAGGGATTTCCACATCGCCTTCATCTCCTCCTTCAACTTGGCTTGAGCAAGCTCTGTGGCCTCAAGCCTCCCAGATAACTCCTCTATCTGCTCAAGATCCGCTTTCCGAACCTCATCCACCGTGGCAATGGCCATATCGATCCATTCCTTGCAAATAGCCTCCATTTTCTGCAGTTCGGCCCGGCTGGCCTCTTCCATAGTTTTCTTTAGTCGTCCGGAGGCGGCCTCGTGCTGAGAGATCTGGATGGCCTGATCGGCGAGTTGCTTAGCCTGGTCGGAAACCACTAACCGCAGTCTTATGTTGGCACTCCCAATTTCCTCCCCGGCCTTGACCAGTCGGGCATGATGCCCCATCAACTTCCTGGTCTCCTCAGCAACCCGGTCGATATTTGCCTTAGCTTCGTCCCCCATAGCGACAATCCGAGTAGTAAGCAAATCAAGGTCCAGGGACTTGGCCTCATCAAGCACCCTTACCATAGGATTGCGAGGAAGAAGGTGCTCACCAGTAACCTCATCAAAAGAGATGTCATGAGATGCCGGGTCCAGGTCCGGATGACCCGCAAACGGATTGCGAACTAAGCCAGGATGATCTATTGGGATGACGGTTGGATTCTCAGACAGATGGGGGGAGGGCATATGCTCGGTATCCTCCTCTGTAATGTCATGAATAGGCTGGAGTGGGGCCGGGGGTTCAAGAAGAGGTTCAGACGAAGATCGACTCCTCTTACTCTTTGTATATCTTCTTCGATAACTCCGAAAAGAGGACGATAACCGACTATGTCTCCCGGGCGGTTAGTAGAAGGCTTCGGCTTGGCAGAAGCTTTGGAGAGCTTGTATTGTTCAAGCCTATGCCGAAGATCTGAGGTCTTGGCCGTTTTACCCGCTCCTGATATGAAAACCAAGTGTCACCAACATGTATTGAGCCATCATTCAAGAATTAAAAGAGTAAAGAGAAATTCACCTTGAACCGCCGAAGTTGCTTCAGTAGAGGCGCTCCCGGAAGATAAATCGACGTCGGTCCCAACTTTATCGGCTTTCTTGGACTTCTCTGTCCCCTCCAAACCTTCGAAGGCTTGGCGGAAAGCGTCATCCGTCCACTCTTGCATCTCGCCTACTTGCCCAGAAGACAAAGCCCCGACACCGTCGCCACCTCCAGCGCCTTCTCCTCCATCTTCGCCTTGCTCCTCCTCCACATCTCCCTCCTCCGGGATATCTGGACATGTGCTGGGAGATGGACCGTCAGACTTTTTGAGCTTCTTCCCCCCGGCAACCGGGTGTTTCGGAAAGGGCCTCCTTTTACTGCTCTTCAACTCGGCCCCTTCTTTAGCTTGGGCAGCCTTCTCTTCAGCCGTGTCCCACTGCTTGACCACGGACTGCTGTGGAAGGATCAAGTTGTACTCCAAAAGTGTAGCGTTCCTGATCAGGTAAGCAGCCGACCTATCTCTTCCAGTAAAAGCTTCTATTTCTACTGCCGTCTGAACCAGGCGATCATTCTCCACGACCGCAAAACCACCTGTCGCTAGCAAGAAATAAAAACGAATAAGAAGGAGCATTGCAACTAGAACGGGAATTAAAAATAAAGCTTTGACTTACATCCGGAGGTGAAGCGCCGAATAGAAACGGAATCATCCCTTACAAAAAACCATTCCTTCTTGAACATGCTGTACTTGGAGTATAAATCCAGGACCGGCTTAAAAGATACGGCCGATTCCAAGCTGATGTAGGGAGACCCCTTCTTATAGCCTCTCAAGTTGTACAAATACCGGATCTCCCGGTTGGAAGGAGGACGCCCATATCTCCTCTGGAAGATGACGAAGAGACTCACCAGAATGGCATAGGAGTTGGGCTGAAGCTGGAATGGAGCTACCTTTAGATATGTGAGAAATCTGACTACCCAGGAGTTGAGAGGCGGGATGGCACCACGCATGCAATGGTATCTGCTGTAGGCAAAATATCCTTCGGGAGGATCATACGGCATCACTCCCGCATCCGGCAATAACATGCGCGCTCGGTCGATCCCGAAAGAGCGAGATATAACATCAAGTTGCTCGCCCTTGAGTGAACTAGGGAAGCAATCAAGAGGCAAGTTAAGAAGTTCCTGAGGACCGTATCCATCCACCAATGATCTCGGGGTGGGCCCATGACAGGCAGATCCTGGCTGAGCCGGGGGCACTGAAGAAGGCTCTTCTCTATCCTGAGATCTTTTCTTCTCTGATCGGGTTTCCACTCTTTGAGATATTTATCTGCAGACACAATAAAGTATATCGTTAAGACACATAAACTATGTAATCTAGAGTTTCACTGGTGATTCAGGTACAAAGGTCCATCCGGTAAAGGGTTCATTCAACACTCGGAATCCCCGAATTCATTCAGTAAAGCCCAACTAAAGATTCATTTGGCATTCTCAGTATAGATTCACTCGGCATAGATTCACTCGGTATAGATTCATTCGGCATAGATTCATTCGGCATTCTCAGTATAAGATTCATTCGGCTTCCTCAGTATAAGGTCCATTCGATATAGAAAATTTTCAAGTTCGTTCGGTATCGAGTTCGTTCGGTATCGAGTTCGTTCGGCATTAAAAGTCCTTAGGTTCATTCGGTAGAACAAAGAGACTCAATCTTAAAAACTGGTTCGGCAAAACAAAACAAAAAAATTTACTTGGTCCGGCAGCTAAGATTGATTCGGCAGTTCAGAATTTGACTCGGCTATTTTCGTTCGGTAAAGTATGACGATGGCATATGGCTCCTACTTATAGAGGAGGGTTGATAGCCGAACTAGCCGGTTTGGTTCTCGGGCCGAATGTGGTCGTCCAAATTGGAACAAAGCACGACATACGCTAAGCGTATGCCCTACTTTGGGGGGCAAATGTTGGGTATGTTTATACCACCACTGAACCATGCTCCTACCGGACCATTCGGTACCGAGCCAATAAGCTCCAAGCTCCCACCGAACCATGCTCCTACCGGATCATTTGGAACCGAGCCAACAAGCTCCAAGCTCACACCGAATCATCTCGAACCGGACCAACAACACCAACTACCGAACCATGCTCCTACCGGACCACCTACCACCGGACCGAGACGTTCCGAACCAAGCTCCTACCGGACCACCTACCACCGGACCACCGACCACCGGACCGAGACGTTCTGAACCAAGCTCCTACCAGACCACCTACCACCGGACCGAGACGTTCCGAATCAAGCTCCTACCGGACCACCTACCACCGGACCGAGACGTTCCGAACCAAGCTCCTTCCGGACCAACAATACCAGGCCAGATCGCGTCAGCCCAGGCCCACCAGCAGCTATATACGTCCAAGACCCCTACCCCCAGCCTCACTCTATAAATAGAGGGGCAGTGGTACAACAATGAGGGACAAGTTTGAGAGCTCAAGCATGGAGAGAACTTTCAAACAACTTTCTTTTACTGGTATCAAAACTTTGTACTTGTAATCTAAACAAGAAAAGAGAAATAACATATAAAGTGGACGTAGGCACATTCTGGCTGAACCACTATAAATCTGCGTGTCTTTTATAGTTTAGCCCCTACTTTCCATATATTTGCATAAATCACCAAAATTCACTAAGAACAACATAAAATCTATTAAATCATACGACTTTGAGGTGTTTGTCCATTTTTTGTGCAAACACTTAGAGGATGGAACATTAAAAGAAGAGGAAAAAAGTTAACCAAAATTGGCTAAATACCCAACTCTGTACTGAGAGCTTTTGGTCGGTACCGAGATGTCTATTTTGATGGGATTGAGGTGGAACTTCTAGGAGGGGAAATGTAGACTCTACGAGTCATGTTGAAGGTCTTTGTTTGTTTGCTTGAGGTTTGATGGAAATGTAGTAGCATGATGATAACTTCAGGACTTTGGTGATGGCAACTCCAAGGTGAATGGCATTTGGTTTCGATGATGGCGGCTTAATGTTGAAAGGAGTCGTGAGAATGTTTGTCCATAAAGTGCGGGTTTTGGGAAGGGTGACCCATGGATAGAATGTGAGAATGTTTCTATCATGTAATGGAGAAATGTGGAATAGTTCCTCGTGAATAACGGAAACTGGATAGAGCAAGGAAAGGGCTTGGATATGCGTGCTAAGGGATCGTTGATACTCAAAGTGTTTTTTATGTACTTAAAGAAGGAGTATTGTGGACATGCTCATGGGTATTTTGTTCGGCTACCCCTGATTGGTTGTTTTGATATCTATACCCTGCACCGGTGGACTTTGGTCTAGCATCAGCTTCGGGCTAAAGACGAGTACACTGAAAACCGGTATTTCCATTAGTCCCTGACATGGGAATGGCCATACGAGTTATCATATAGAGCATAGTGGGTGATAGTGAGGATGGTTTGGTGGATGTTATGGTTGCTGTGGTTGTTTTCTTTCATGATCTATCACTCTAGGGACATCACTGGAGATAGGTATTGGGGACAGGGATACTGGACACCTGTTATCATACTTACTTTGCATTATACCTTTACTGTATTCGTAGAGTAGCATATTGTGTTTGTTATGTGCTTGCTCTTTAGTTGTAGAGACAGGTCAGGTATGCTTCGTATACCCTTATTCCTTACTATATCGACTTGTATAGAATTTTGAGATTCATTTACCACTCACACCAGACTATTGTATGACTCGAGGTTTTAAGCTTTGATTCTTATTATCTCTGGTACACTTAAATGAGTAGACTAGATAACAGGTGTAGGTGCAGCGCAGTAGATGTATAGAGGATGAGCTAGATGGAGTTATTTTGTATCATATATGGATTACTATGCTTATTCTATTGTGCAACACTGTGGATCCTTGACGATGCTTTCTTATTACTATTATTATGAGACAATTATTCAAGTCTATTTTCGTTTTCTATAAACTCTATAACTTGTTGTATAACTTTGTGGATCTGTATTCTGATATTTGAATCACTTAGTTATTACTGTCTCTCCTGTTTTATATTTGTGGTGTATTTTATATTTTATTCCATCCACTGTGAGATATACGACATGTTTTGTGATGTTTTTATTTCATTTTCAACCATTTATGATCGCCCTACATCAGCCGGGCACATCGGCGGTGCACTATATAGTTATATTGGGTGCTGGAAGTGTACGGCGGTCATCACGTTTAGTATTAGAGCTTAGGTTACATGATTAACTTGAGTTGATACCGTGGTCTAGTAGAGATAGAAGAAGAGTTATCACCCTAGACCGGATCAAGAGAGTGTGTATATATATGAGAGAGTGTGTATTTGTTATATTTTTGGTTTTCAAAACTATATAGTAGTATATATAGTATATAAGCCGCATGCACACACGAGTACTATCGACACAGTTTTCTTTTTAAGAGACTGATCATTCTTGTTACAAATCGAGAATGAGCTGGTAAACAAGAAACACTATGAGGAACTCCATCTCTAAAGTTGAGGAAGGAGCGAGTTTGGGGTTGCTAACCCTGACTGGCATGCTTTATTCAATGTGATGATGGTGAACATGTTGCAGAAAGCCCAAGCGGACGCTCTAAGTGCTGCTATTGGTGGTGGTGCTCAAGTGCAGGCATCGAGGGCTGACTTTGCCAAGCTATGCAACGGTTACTCCCCTTAGGAGGAAAACCATTTCTTGGAGCGGAGTTGTCCATCAAAGTGCAGGATTGGTTGGACACCTGCGAGCGTATCTTTAGTTGACATGGAAGTAGATGACGCCATGAAAAGGAAGCCGGTCTTTGGACAGCTTCAAGGGTGGGCTATGAACTGTTGGAATGCCATTACTATTACAACACCCGAGGATCAGTTCACTTAGGATCAGTTCAAGGCTAGATTTGAGGAGAAGTTCATTCCAACATCTTAAAAGTTAGTGAAATTCAGGACATTCGCTGATATAAAGCAGGAAGATATGTCTGTCTTCAAGTATATTGCTAAGTTTGACGCTTTTTCGAAGTACGTGATGTCTTTCATCGTCAATCCATTAAGGAAGAATGAAAAATTTCTTATGGGGACGCTATTTAGGGGAGAAGTTGGTGAGTCATATCGATGAGCCATTCAGGAGACTTGTTAAGAAAGCTATTTGCCAGAAGAGTTTATACCCCAAGTTCAAATCGGGCTATTGTTGCAGGAAGAGCCAAAACTACAACAAGACAGTGGATGCAAGAAGAAATGGAATGGAAAGAGAAAGCAGTTTCAGAGAAAGAATGCTTAGAAAAAAGCTAAATGGGAACCCTTTTTTTGGTTGTCTAGACAAGGGTCACTTGATCAGAGACTGGAAAGCTGATGGGAAGAAGTGTTATAACTGTGACAAGTTCAAACATATGTAGAAAAGTTGTCCAGAACTAGCACAGTAGAAATAGGTGGTGAAGGCATATGCTTTGGACGTTGTTCCGACTTCGTCGAGTGCTCCCTCGGTGAAAGAGAAGGGGAAGTGTAACATCCCACATATTGAGGCTCGAAACTAACTGCTATAGATGCGGCAGTCGTCTATAGTATTAATCTCTAGTGATAAGATGCGAATATGTTAAATGTATCAATAACATCAAAGCACAAGAATGTGAAATTTTCTTTAAACACAATTTCAAACAAACTTTCTCATTTCATTTCAAAGATAATATTTCATATTCATTACATAATTCCAAACATTGCCTAGGTTTAGATAAAATATAATTATTACAAAGTACTCCAAGAGCGACATATGAAGATTCCCCCTTGGTTGATCGAAGTTTACTACCAGATAGTTATAACATCTATCATTACATATATTCCAACGAATAACTTCAACACACCGGATAAATGATATATATAGATAAACTCCTAATAGCTAAATCTACTCCTTGCGCATCTTCGGAAGCTTTATTCTTCCAACTTAATGACCTGTAAACCTTTACTCTCGACCTACTTAAATCGAATTTTGAGCACCTGAAAGTTTAAGAGGAAAACCTAAACTTCGAGTCAGACAAAAAGCCTAGTGTGAATAATAATACGCCATCTTGATTTATGGATATCTAGTGAGACCACGCCGCTGAGCAGAACAGGTTTTCCCCTTACCAATATCCCTTTTTAAATATATCTTTTGCAAAACAACTCCTATAACCACTATGGTTAAAATAGACAATAGTAACAATGATATGCATGCATGCAACATGGGTAAACATGACCATCTGTCTAAATCACTAGACTATATGTCCCAACATAATAGTTTTCTCAGGGTAACTACAAACATAAGTTTACTCGAGCCTACCAGATATATCAAATTCTCTAATATACTGTTAAAAGGCAACTAGATGGTCTGTTCAAAACTTATTATTCCTAGGGTCAATCTGATCCTAATGGTTTGTTGGCTTACCAATAACCTATCTTATCTTTGTGTATTCCTTTATGTGAGTAAACCTACTTTTAGTCTTACCCATGACAAAGCCCTACACACTGGAATTTTGGACTTATATCAGCTAGGGGCTAATAGCTAATGTATAGGGCGCTGCCCTATACTAGTCCCATCTGGTTTTCTAATCTCGGAGTCAATACATCCTATCACAATTAATCTAAAGGTGATAACAAAAATAATCTCTTTAGTAAAATTCTAGGCTAAATACACTTTTTATTTCCTTGAAAACATATTTCTTTATAAATAATTTAACCCTTGAAATCATACTTGAAAACAAGGAAAATTATAGCCCTTTATTTTATTCAAAATAGTTATGCCATGATATATGCTTTTATAAAACAATTTTGATGAAGTTCTAAAGCATTTGCGGTTGTCGCCTCCCAAAGTTACAGGTGATAAAGCTAAAACTTAATAAAAATAGCTTATAGATGAAGCTCAGCGTCAATATTGCCACAAGGTTCATCGTCCCTCTTCAATTCCAAAATATGTTAAAGTCTTTAATCCAAAAAAACATAAGGCCATAGGGCCGATAGTACATATATATCGCACTTCATAGAGTGTCAACGTCATAGGGTATAAAATATGGTTTACATAGTATAAAGCCTTAAAACTTGTAGTTATAGGAGGGGCGACATTGATGACTAACAACACTAATGCCTTAAACATAAATGCAGTGACAATATCGTCGTCATAGATCACTTCAAAAATAATACGGTCGACATCATTATAGAAATAAGCGGAATCAAAACAAGCGGCATAGCTGCCTTATGGGGTCGGAGATGTTATAGAGAATAAGCTGATAATAGGGCATGTAAGTCATGTGTCGTCCTTAAGATTACTATAAAGCATGCAACAATGTCATCATCGAGGATAAGGGTGCCGACCATGAGCTTATTCAACTATAACCAATTCACTTCATACCAACCGTAGTTGTTATCGTGTGCATCGCTACTGGTTGACGTCGAGGGCATAGCGGCAGCGAAGATGAATGGCGATGTCAACATTGTCTACATGACATTTTCGTAATTAATATCAAAACTGTAAATTTACTACTAAAAGTAAGTTCTTTTCCACCAAACCCTATTATTTTTCAAAATTTCATTAGTTAACAATTTTCTTTACAAAATCTTTTTTAGAAAACTACAATAGAGTAGATTTATCATTTCCGTAATAATTTGCAAACCATACATTATATTAATATTTTAATATAATAATTAAGCTTTTCTAGCTCACATAATTCATATTAAATCACAAACACTTGAGAAAAATCCCCAAAAATCACAATAAATTTGATTTCATGTATTCTTTAACATATAAAAATTTCGAGGCTAAAAACTTTATTTAATTATTTTTAATAATCAAATCCAAAGTAATATCATTTTCTCTATTTACAAATTCATAATAAATTCATACTTGTTTGGAAAATTATTAAATTAAAAAGCCCACTTCTAAAATAATGTTTTAAACATCATATCAAAATCTCAAATCGTTTGGGCATCAAAACTAGGTTTTCATACTTAAAACCTATTAGATAATTCCATAATAAATCCTATTATTCAACATTCAAGCATATAATCATCCAAACAATTAAAACATGACATAATACAAGCAAAATATTTAGGTTCATACTTAAAACCGAAAATAGTAGATAAAACTTGCGATGCATAACTATTATTTACCCTGATTTGATGAAGAAGAATGATATTTGATTGTTGGTTGATTCCCCTAAGCTTTACTCTCTATTTCTTAAGCTTTTCTTCTTTCTTTCTCTCTGGTAATGGCCAGCCTTAGTATAGTTTAAGATATTTGGTGGATGTAATGAAATGAAGGAGAAGGAAAAATAAGGGTATATGGTTAGGAAATATAACTTTTTATATTTTGCACTTAGCTTATATTCCTTCTTCTTGTTTAGAGTTTAATCATTCTTATTAAATCATTCATTTGGCATGGCCCATATAAATTATCAAATTTCAATACCAATTTACATTATTTTATTTTATTTATCTAACTAAATATCCTAAATAATGTTAATCAAAATTAGAGGTGTTATAAGAAGAGCATTGTTATTCAAGGTATGCTTTACATTTATAATGTTCCTATACATGTTTTATTCAATACCGGGACTTCAAATTCCTTCATATCTAGTGACCTAGTAGATAGATTAGGATTGAAACCCGAAATAGTTTACCAACCCTTCATTGTGATAAACCCTGTTGGAGGCTCCACTAGCCTGTGTATGGTTTGTCATGGTTTGGTCTTATCAAGTCATATATGCTCTTTTTTGTGATTGCTTTATTTTGAATTTTGTTAGGTTCAGATTATCTTAGGATTGACTGGCAAAGAAAGTATGCGGTGGTAGTAGATTGCGAGAAGCTATTGGTGACGATCGAGGTTGTGGAGGGGCGAGTGGTAGTGATAGGTTACTTATCGGAGGATAGGGTTATGGTTAGCTTTCTATATTCGCTTGAGGTTCCACGAGATGGGTTGTCATCTGTGCTTATCATTAGAGAGTATCCAGATCTGTTTGAGGAGATGACTGGATTGCTGCCACATCGGGAGATTGAGTTTCGTGTAGACTTAGCGAAGGATACCAAACCTATAATTATGCCTTTAAGATTTATGGTACCCAAAGAGCAAAAGGAGTTGGAGGTGCAAGCAAATGACCTAATGAAGAGAGGGTTCATTCGTAGGAGTATATCTAAGTGGAGTGCGCTTGTAGTATTTTCCACTAAGGCGAATGATTATCTTAGGTTATGTATAGATTACCGTGAGCTAAATAAGGTGATGAAGAAGAACAAGTATCCACTTACACGTATTGATGACTTGTTCGATCAGCTCCATATGGTGCAAAGGTGTTTTCCTAGTTGGATTTAGTAATGAGATTTCATCAGTTGAGATTAGCAGAGGAGAGTGTGCCGATCACCACGTTTCGTACGTCGTTTGGTTTTTATAAGTGGTTGCTTATGCCGTTCAGGCTAATCAGTGCTCCGACATACTTTGTCGATCTTATGAACCATGTTTTCAGAGATCATCTAAACAAGTTTGTGCTTGTGTTCGTGGATGATATTCTAGTCTACTCTAGGACTGAAGAAGAACACAAGGCACACTTGAGGATTGTGCTTAAGGTGTTGAGGAGGCACAGGTTGAAAGCGAAGTTTTTGAAATGTCACTTTTGAAGAAGGGAAGTGAGATTCTTAGGTCTTGTCATCTTTGACAAGGGAATCGCAGTAGATCCTAAAAAGGTGGTAGTGGTTTAAGATTGTAGACAACCCAAAAATGCTATGGATATGAGGAGTTTTCTAGGATTGATGGGATATTGTAGATGTTTTATCAAGGACTTCTCGAAGGTAGCAGCATTGTTGACCAGTTTGACGAAGAAGAATCAGACTTTTGTTTGGGACGCGAAGTGTGAGCATGCATTTATTAGTCTGAAGGAGAGGTTAACGAGTGCACCATTATTGACCATTCCAAATGGGAATGAGGAGCTGACAATATACACAGGCGCTTGTGGTACAGAGTTAGGTGTGGTATTGATGCAGAAGGGAAAAGTTGTCGCCTACGCTTGTTGACAACTGAAGCCGCACGAGAGGAAGTATCCAACTCATGATTGGGAGTTGGCAGCGATAGTGTTTGCTTTGAAGATTTGGAGGAACTACTTATTATGAGAAAGGTATGAGCTATTCACAGACCACAAATCCTTGAGGTGCCTTTCCTCCCAAAAGGATCTCAACCTTCCCAAGTAGTGATCGTTGGAATTCTTTGCCTCCCATGACTTTGACATTTCCTACACTCCTGGTAAGGGAAATGCAGTCGCCGATGCATTGAGTAGAATACATGCCAGTTTTGGAAAGAAGTTCATGGAGTGGAAGTGGTTGGAGTATATTGCTGGCTATGACTTCAGACCTCATTGCAAGTTAGAGCCATGGATATTAGCAAGTTTGACGATCATACCTACTTTGTTCTAGTGGATTGGTACTAGTTAGAGGCAAGATGCTAGGCTAGCAGAGATCATGTCAAAAATAGAAAGAGGAGTAGAGTCTGAAGATATGAAGTAATACAGACTCGATCGAGAAGGTTGGCTCTGTAAGGATAGGAGATTGTTTGTTCCCGATGTTGATAGGTTGCGAGACGAGGTGCTACGAGAGTGCCACCACTCTAGGTTGACCATAGATTCGGGTAGTAATAAGGTATACCATGATATGAAGCAGACCTATTATTGGAAGGGGGTGAAGAAGGTTGTTGGGACATTCATCTCGAAGTGTATGAAATGCCAGTTGATGAAGGCAGAGCAAAAGAAGCCAAGTGGGTTGTTGTAACCACTTGAAGTTCCCGAGTGGAAGTGGAAATAAGTATCGATGGACTGCCAAGGACTCGAATAGGGTACGACAACATTTTGGTCATAGTCGATCGATTAGCATTAGATATATACCCATCAAGTCAAGTAGAACGACGGCCAAACTGGCCGAGCTGTATGTGAAATGGGTTTTACGATTTCATGGTGTGCCGAAGAGCATTATGAGCGACTGAGACCCATTGTTCACTAGTGGGTTTTGGAAGAGGTTACAAAAGGCATTGGGGACTAAAATATATCTCGGTACAACTTATCACCCATGAACAGATGGGTAGTCCGAGAGAGTGAATTGTATATTGGAAGATCTCTCGCGAGCTTTTATACTCGATTTCGGAGGCTCGTGGAACGTTCACTTGCATGTGTTGGAGTTAGCATTCAATAATAGCTATCAGTCTAGTATCAAAATGACACTGTACAAAGCATTGTATGGCTAACCGTGTAACGTCATTTCATGTTGGTGGTAAGCGGGTGTGAAACTGATACTTGAGCCACATATGATAGAGAAACCTCAGAGAAGATAGAGATCATTCGAAAATGAATGAAAGCTGCTCAGGATAGACAGAAGAGCTATGCTGATAGAACACGTAGAGATTTGGAATTTTCTACCGGCGATATGGTGTTTGTGAATATTTCTCTCTTGAAGAATGTTATTCGATTCGGTAGTAAAGGGAAGTTGGCGCTGAGATTTATAGGTCATTTTCTGATATAGAGAGGATTTGGAACCAAGCATACAGGATCGACTTAACTCGGAAAATGGCGGGTGTGCACAGCATCTTCAATGTTTCTCATCTGCGAAAGTTTGTGCACGATTAGACGTGATGATTGCACCAGATCAACTTGATGATATCGAGATTGAACCAGAATCTTTGAGACCTTCTAGCCTGGTTCGTATTGTCAGATTAGATACGAAACAACATAGTAGGAAGACGGTTGAGTTAGTGAAGGTTCAATAGGGCGAAAGTGATGGCTATTGCACATGGGAAACCAAGGAGAGTATGAGGGCCACATATCTGGAGCTCTTTATATGGAAGGCCTATTGTTTATCGTGTTTCCTTTCACCTTTGATATCATATAGGGTAGTTTAGTATCTCGAATTCTAGGGTACGCTTACCAACACAATTGGTTGCATGGCTGCTTATTTGATATGTATGATGGTTGCGTATGATTGTTAGGCATTCGGGGTAACTATACTTTGACTTATTTGGGGATTTCAAAGGTGAAATTTATAAAGGTGAGGAGAGTGTAACAATCTGTATTTTACGAATAGGAGGATCATTAAATATTTTTATTTTATACAAATGAGGTCTTATGATTCTAAAATATTGGGAAGTTACTCTTAAGGACATTTTCCACATCTATGATTTTTGTCGAATTTCAGTGTTATCATTTTGGCCCTAAAAATCTTTTTGAGACTGACTTATGATAGGAGGCGAGTTAGGGTCTCAGACCACTTCCATTGCTTCAAGATAATGATTTCCTATTCCGTAGAGAGGTCATAATAAAAAACGGGCTCACCAGTTGAGAGTTATAGTTGTTTTAAGTTTTGGCTATTAGTGGCCTACATTAGTAGGTAATTAACTAAGCCCATACTTAGGCCCACTAACCTATCTCAAAAATTATGCTAAGGGGAGGTTGTAGGAACTGGTCTAAGTCATTTTTACCTTCCCCAAAATAGCTCTAAACCTCCATGAACCTTAATTTCATCAAAAAGACTCCCTTTTCCTTACTAATCTTAGCCAAATCATCAATTGGAGGAGTGATTAGCATATAAAAGCTTGAGATTACCAATTTGGCTGATTTGCATTTCTTTTCCTTGCTGTCTACTTTAGGTCTAAGAGGAGAAATTGGTATTTTATATATTTTGTGAGTGGTTCTTAACTTCTCACTCTACTATGCATGTTTATATAGTTAAAAGGGACGTTTTTAACATGATTTTTGACCCTAATGTGTTTTCTAACCTTAATCAAATTTTCCTAAATGTTTATGGCTGAATGTAAAGGTTTAAAAGTGTTTTTAAATGGTTTTGCAACTTATTTTCTTAATATTCATA
The DNA here is from genome assembly GCA_030737815.1 of Allium fistulosum. Classification (NCBI taxonomy): domain Eukaryota; kingdom Viridiplantae; phylum Streptophyta; class Magnoliopsida; order Asparagales; family Amaryllidaceae; genus Allium; species Allium fistulosum. The sequence goes on along the minus strand of CM060903.1, from coordinate 1,361,088,374 downwards.
TGGTAGATTAAAAGTTATATTTGTATTAGGATTTGCTTGGTTAACATGTTCTTATGTATGTGTAACAACCCGTATATTTTACGATTATATATTTAAATATTTTATTTAAATATAGCATCGTTAGTTGAATTAAAGTCCGAAATGTGTCTTTCTATAAACAGTCGAATTTGGACTCGAGACCACTTCCATTGATTTTAAAACGACGTTTACAACTTGTTTAAGTATAAACATCGATATGTTTGGAGTTGATTAGAATTTTGGTATTTTCATTTGGGCTTTGGGTTTGGTTCTAGCCCACCAACACAACAAGATAACCCAAAATCCTTTACCAAATACCCTAACTCCACTCCTCTTCATTCATTCCTTTTATAATTTCCTAACACTCTCAAGCAAAAGGAAAAATGGGGGAAAGAGAGGAGATTAGAAATTCCAAAGCCCTAGTTCTGTTAGGAAATTCAAATCCAAGTTCCAAAATCAAGGAGAAGCTTAGGTAAGCATGCTCTTCATCTTCTCCATCTCAATTCCTCTTCAATTCTTGATTTTTCCTATAACCTAACTTAGGAAATTCATGCGTGTGATCATAGAATGAAGGTTCTTGAAGTGAAGTTGAAGAGAGATTGATCTTTCTTTGTTTTAGAGCTTCTCAATTGTTGTTTTTGAGTTTAAAGGTGAGTTTTTGAACTCACATCTATGTCTATAGCTTTCATTGTTGTTAGGTATGAATTCCTAACATCTATTTCATGTCCAATTGCTTTTGATTTGAATTGATTTGGTGAATTTTCCAATTTTTGGTTTTCAAGTCAAAATGTATGAAAATCCTTTTATGGATGTTCGAACATGTTATTTGGGGTGTATCGAAGAGCCTATAGGACTGGGTTGTCGCTTGGCATAAATCCCTAGCCTCCATCGCTCGTCCGATTGCTTCCTAATTGATTTGGCCATCAATGGCCTAGGTAAATTGTTGCCCAACACAGGCAACTAGACGTCTGGTTGAAGGACCAGACGTCTGGTTAGGGTTTCTGGAAAAGTTTTAAAATGAAAGATAAAGAGAAAATTCCAGAGCCCAGGACCAGACGTCTGGTTAGACCATACCAGACGTTTGGGAGGCTTCAGAGAATAAAAGGAAAAGGGAGAAAAGTATTGTAAGTTTCCAAAACCCAGAGCCAGACGTCTCGCTAAACCTACCAGACGTTTGGATTTGTTGAATTTTGCCCATTTTGCCTGTTTTTGAGTGGATTTCCAATTTTTATCGATTTTTGTTGATCCGGTTAGTTGTTTTCATTTATTATCGACTTTAATGACTTCTTTTCTAGATTTTTAGGGATATCCATTTGATGGATTTGATATCGACCTTCATGGTTTTAATTCACGTCGTCGAATGTGGATTTTGGTGATAGATTGTTTTTACAATCATTTCTGTGTTTTGTCACTTTAAAATACAAAGGTTATTATACTAGTAGTAAATACTCAAACTCTTTCACAAAAATGATTTCAACATTACTTTTAATACAAAGCTCTTTTTTAAATCCGTTTTCCAATCTATTGGTACATCCAAACCTTTACCTCATTCGTATGAGAAATCCAATTAAATGACTTAGCAAAATAAGTGGTGTGAAATGCCTACGTTTACTTCGTCGGTTAATTCTTGGACTTGTTCGATTGAACTCTCGTGACAATTTTCGAGTATAAATCTACAATCTGTTCGTAAATATTTAAGTTAAGCTAGTGGTTATGCGACATGAAGCTAAACTCATTTATTTACTAGCTTAGTGCAATTTATACTTATCAATCAGCGATGATCATTTTTTGATTTAGACTAGCGATGTGCGATGTCTCTTTGTCTGTGTGGGGGACTAAACCCCGTTTCGGTGGTGCTTCGGCTCAAATTGGTGGGGTAGCGACCCATGGTCTTCGGGCCATTTGTAGAGCTTCGGTTCAAATTTGATGGGTTAGTGACCATGGAATAGCGTTCCGTTTGTGATACACGTGTTGGTGAGTTTTCATGCTCCCGTTTGTGATAAGCCTCCCCCTTTGAATTTTCTGGATGTCTAATTATTGATTTCTAGAATTTGTGTTTCACCAATTTTTGTGATTTGCATTGATATGTTTTGTCAATATTTGAGGTTTCGTGAATAAGCTAAAGAATATGATAATTCCTTTTAGTGATTTGAGAAAATTTGAGATATTGTATGATTTTCAATTGTTATCAAATATGTACTCGTCACAGTATGGTATTATTGTTATCGTATGTTTGTGTCATATCTTTTATCCTATCTCATCTTACATGATATTTATAGCTAGACTGATATGTTTATTATTTTTCTTCTTAAACAATACTCGGGTCAGACCGAGGTGTTTCAGGTGCTTCCACTTGACTTCTTAGCAGGGACTAGCTTCTGACTTTTGGCTAACTACTTTAGTTTAGTAGTTTTTTTTATACATTCGAGATAGAGACTCCTTGATGTATACATATTCTTTTGTCTAGCACTTGTACCTATTCTTTTGTGATGTAGTGGATCTTGTATGACCACTACTTTGATGTTCACTTCTATGTGTTATATTCATATCTATTTCTGCCTTAGTGATATGAATATTTATGACTGATTTGTGTTATGTTTATTTTATATTTGTTTTCGAAAGCCTCATAGCCACCGTGTAGTAGCTTTGAGTTTGTATTAGATATGTCAGATTTCCTCTTGAAATGAAATGCATGTCATACTATTTAACATATCGGTACTCGCACAAAGAAATTACACAGATGGTCACTCCTCAACAGCCTTATTCTTCATGCTAGTTGACGGCATTACCCCGTAGTGTCCTTGGCTAGTGTGAGTATAGAGGTGGGGTGTCACAGCTTGGTATTAGAGCCAAACTTCGGAACAATATAGGATATTATGACAAGGATCATTGTCCTAAGTCTTTCTTAGGAATCGTGCCTTAGGATTTAATTCGAGTCTTAAGACCCGTTCTATCCTATTTCCTTCTATGATGCCTTGTTTATCAATCTAGTTTATTTGAATTCATTCAAAGAATAACCTTTTTCCTCTTCTTTCTTTCTTTCTTAAAGAAGAGAAATAGTTAGACCTGGCCGTCCTAGCGCCGATCATTCAGTGCTACTCCTTAGGATGGCGTATTCATGTCTGCCCAATAGCTTTTGGATCTTTTAAAGAATGCCCAAGCTGCCAGACCCATTCCAGAGCTTACTCATCCTAAATCCAGGTTTGCACGCTTGTGGATCTACATCGAGTCCAAGTGGCTTCTAGCATGCTCCAAGAGAGAGAATTAGATTGGTATGAGCTTTTGATTTCGGAAATTATTGAAGCGGATCTTACTTGGGAGCAATTCCGGGAAAGTTTCAAGTTGAAGTTTGTGCCGGAAGCTGAAAAAGTAACTTTAGCTCGACACTTTATTGACCTTGTTCAAGGTGAATCTTCTGTGATAGATTGTGTCGCATCATTTGAATCCCTCTCTAAATATGGGTCGAGTATATTAATACCCCATTGGAGAAAAATCAGCGGTTTATCTATGGGTTGAATAAGAATCTCAAAAAGGCTTTACTTCTGAAACTAGAAGTTCCTTTCGATCAGCTTGTAGATATCACTCTTCGACTTGAAGAGGCCGATAAAGAAAGTGATGGTGATGTTGGGGGTGCGAAACAAAACTTCAATAACAACAAGAAGAGGCAACTTGACAGTAAGTTCAAAGGCCCTAATCCCAACGAGAAAGGGAAGCAAGCAACTTCGGTAGCAAAAACTCCTACCTCTAGTCGTGGAGAATGCTACAATTGTGGATCTAAGGACCACTATGCAAATAAGTGTCTGAAGCCCCTTACTTGTCGCTATTGCAAAAGCTCGGGTCATTCTAAATCTTCATGTCCCAAACTTGAAAGCAAGAAAGAAGGAAAGCTGAATGTTGTGCAAGCCCCTAGTAACACTTCTCTTGGTCAAGGTATTTCTCATTCTGTCCTTGATGTCATTATTATGTTCTGTGATCATCCTGTTCGAGTTCTTTTTGATACGAGTGCATCTCACTCTTTTATATCAAAGGAACTTGTTGATACTTTGTCTTTAAATGTTATGGGGTTGATGACTTCACTGAGAATTGCGAATCCAGTTGGTGGATCCGCAACACTCAGTTTATTTTGTAAGGATGTTGAAATTATTCAATGTGATTATGCTTTCCTTGCTGATTTGCATGTTATGCGTTACTTAGGTTTCAGAATGATTTTGGGAATGGATTGGCTTAATCGTTATGAAGCCCACATTCTATGTCCCGAGAGGACTGTCCATCTTCGACATCCCCAATCTGCTAAGCAGATTTGTATTGTTCTTAAAGATTCAGATTCCAATTCGGAAGCATCCTTATATTTTCTAAATACACATGATGACGATAATGATGATGAGGAAGATGTCATTTCCCTCATTCACGTTGTTCGTGAATTTCCCGATATATTTGAGCCCGTTTTAGGATTACAACCTAAGCGAGCAATTTAGTTCAGAATTAATCTAATCCCTGGAGATCTACCTATCACTCGTCCTCCTTATCATATGTCCAATAAGGAAAATGAGGAGATGCGTAAACAATTATCCAAATTGGAAGCGAAACAGTTTATTCGTTCTAGTTCCTCTCCTTGGGGAGCTTCAACTATCTTTGTAAAGAAATCTGATGGTACACTTAGGCTTTGCGTTGACTACAGCAAGCTTAATGATCTCACCATCAAGAATAAATATCCCTTACCTCGGATTGATGATCTATTCGGTCAACTTTGCGGTGCTAGAGACTTTTCACAGTTAGACTTAGCAATCGGTTTTCATCAGCTTCGTATTGTAGAGGATAGCATTCCTTTGACATCGTTTCGTACTCGTTATGAATCTTATGAATGGCTTGTTATGCCATTTGGTTTAATGAATGCTCCAAATTATTTTGTTGACCTTATGAATCGAGTTTTCAAAGACTTCCTCAATCGATTTGTTCTCATCTTTATCGATGATATTCTTGTTTATTCTAAAACAGAGGAAGAGCATGAAAAACATCTTCAGATTGTGTTGGAAACGCTTAGGAGCAATCAATTGAAAGCAAAATTTTCTAAGTGCCACTTTTGGCAATCCTGTGTGAAATTTTTAGGACAAATTATTTATGAATCCGGAATTTCCGTGGATCCTTCAAAGATTAAGACGATTCAAATTTGGAAGAGATCGGAGAGTGTGACGGAAATTCGTAGCTTTCTTGGATTGGCGGGCTATTACCGTCAGTTCATAAAAGACTTTCCTAAAATTTCCGTACGTCTTACTAGTTTGACGAAGAAGGGAGTTAATTACATTTGGTCAGACAAATGTGAAGCTGCTTTTCAGAAATTAAAAGAACTCCTTTCCGATGCTCCTATTCTTTTGATTCCCAAAGGGAACCAAGACTTGATTGTTTATACCAATGCAAGTCGTGTTGGTTTGGGAGTAGTTCTCATGCAAAGGGAACATGTTATCGCTTATGCTTCTAAGCAATTAAAGCCTGCCGAGACTAGATATGCCACTCATGATTTAGAGCTCGCGGCCATTTTTTTCGCCCTTATAATTTGGCATCATTATCTTTGGGAGAGAAATTTGTTCTCTACACCGATCATAAATCTTTGAAGTATTTGTTTTCTCAAAAGGAACATAATTTGCGTCAACAACGTTGGCTCGAATTCCTTCCATCTTATGACCGTGATATTCTTTATACTCCCGGAAAGGGAAATCGTGATGCCGATGCCCTTAGTCGTAAGCAACAAGCAGCTGTTTCCATGATGATATCCGAATGGAATGATCTAGAGACTTTGTCCACTACTGAGATTCGAGATCGTGAATCCGATTTGTGTTCATCTCTTGTTTTATGTAGCCTTGAGACTCATTTATCTCTTTTAGACCATATTCTTGAAGCTTAAAAGCACGATCCCAAATTGGCTCATCTTAGCCAAAGTTGTAGGGTTAAAAATATCGATGGTTTGAAAGACTTTGAGATCAATGCTCGTGGAGGCATTTGAAAATTTGGTAGACTTATTGTGCCAAATATTAGCGATCTTCGTAAGGACATTTTAGAAGATTCTCATCGATCAAAATTTACCATTCATCCTGGTAGTAGTAAAATGTATGCGGATATGAAACGTCTTTATTATTGGGATGGAATGAAATCTGATATTGCTAACTTCATTAAGTGTTGCATGACTTGCCAACTCGTTAAGGCCGAGCATCAAAGGCCTGGTGGGTTTTTGCAACCTTTAGACATTCCAATTTGGAAGTGGGATCAAGTCTCCATGGACTTTATTGACGGTCTTCCCCGTTCTCGTTCGGGTCATGACAGTCTATGGGTGATAGTAGATAGACTTACAAAATCCGCCCATTTTCTTCCCGTTCGGTCCAACCGGACCGTACCTCTTTTGGCTAAACTCTATGTTAAAGAAATTGCTAAATTGCATGAAGTTCCTACTTCTATTGTTAGCGATCGTGATCCATTATTTACTAGTGTATTTTGGAAGGGTCTTCAAAAAGCTTTGGGAATGAAGCTTAATTTTAGCACCGCTTATCATCCTCAATCCGATGGACAAACAGAGCGTATGATCAAACTCTTGAAGATCTACTTCGTGCATGTGTTCTTGATTTTGCTGGAAGTTGGGAAGATCATATTTCCCTTGTCGAGTTTTCTTATAATAATAGCTTCCAATCTAGTATTGGTATGGCACCTTTCGAAACACTCTATGGAAGGCCATGCTGATCTCCTTCGTGTTGGCTTGAAGCCGATGAGAAGCTGGTTTTAGGTCCAGATTTTATTCGTGATTCCACATAAAAGATTGACCTTATAAGTCATAGGATGAAAGAAGCTCAGAGTAGACAAAAATCCTATGCCGATAACCGAAGAAGGAATTTAGAATTTTCTGTAGGAGATTTGGTATTTCGTGTTTCACCTATGAAGGGTGTTGTGTGTTTCAGTCGATCAGGAAAATTAGCACCTCGATATATTGGCCCATTTCCCATCACTGAACGTATTGGTTTCGTGGCTTATCGCTTTTATTACCAGCTCAATTTTCTGCTATTCAAGACGTTTTTCACGTTTCTCAACTACGAAAATGCCTTAGAGATTCTGATTCTATTCTTGAGCCCGGTGTTATTGAAGAAATTGAAGTTTCACCTAATTTGACTTATGAGCAACATCCTATTCGTATCATTACTACGGAGGTTAAACGCCTTTGTAATAAAAAATGTTCCGCTTGTGAAAGTTCAATGGTCCGCAAATCCTAAGGATTGTCCTTAGGAATCCAGAGAATTCATTGAGCGAACATATCCGGACTTACTCTATCGTGTTCCTTAAGGTCAACTTCTCACTTCAAAATTTTCTTTTGTGTTGTTATGCCTTAGAGTGATTGTTACTCTTTATTTTCTTCTTAAGTATTGTGAAGCCGCAATTTCTTTAAGGAGGGGAATCTGTAACAACCCGCATATTTTACGATTATATATTTAAATGTTTTATTTAAATATAGCATCGTTAGTTGAATTAAAGTCCGAAATGTGACTTTTTGTAAACAGTCGAATTTTAACTCGAGACCCCTTCCATTGATTTTAAAATGGCGGTTTTAACTTGTTTAAGTATAGACATCGATATATCTGGAGTTGATTAGGATTTTGGTATTTTCATTTGGGCTTTTGGTTTGGTTCTAGCCCACCAACCCAATAAGATAACCCAAACTCCTCTACCAAATACACTAACTCCACTCCTCTTCATTCAGTCCTTTCATAATTTCCTAGCACTCTCAAGCAAAAGGAAAAATAGGGGAAAGAGAGAAGATTAGAAATTCCTAAGCCCTAGTTCTCTTAGGAAATTCAAATCCAAGTTCCAAAATCAAGGAGAAGCTTAGGTAAGCATGCTCTTCATCTTCTCCATCTCAATTCCTCTTCAATTCTTGAATTTTCTTATAACCTAACTTAGGAAATTCATTGTGTGTGATCATAGATTGAAGGTTCTTGAAGTGAAGTTGAAAAGAGATTGATCTTTCTTTGTTTTAGAGCTTCTCAATTGTTGTTTTTGAGTTTAAAGGTGAGTTCTTGAACTCACATCTATGTCTAGCTTTGATTGTTGTTACGTATGAATTCCTAACATCTATTTCATGTCCAATTGCTTTTGATTTGAATTGATTTGGTGAATTTTCCAATTTTTGGTTTTGAAGTCAAAATTTATGAAAATCCTACTATGGATGTTCGGACATGTTATTTTGGGGTGTATCGAAGAGCCAATAGGACTGGGTTGTCGCTTGGCATAAATCCCTAGCCTTCATCGCTCATTCGATCGCTTTCGAATTGATTTGGCCATCAATGGCCTAGGCAAATTGTTGCCGAGCACAGGCAACCAGACGTCTGGTTGAAGGACCATGCGTCTGGTTAGGGTATCTAGAAAAGTTCTAAAACGAAAGATAAAAAGAAAATTCCAGAGCCCAAGACCAGACGTCTGGTTAGACCATACCAGACGTCTGGGAGGCTTCAGAGAATAAAAAGAAAAGGGAGAAAAGAATTGTAAGTTTCTAGAACCCATAGCCAGATGTTTGACTAAACCTACCATACATTTGGATTTGTGGAATTTTGCCCATTTTGCCTGTTTTTGAGCGGATTTCCAATTTTTATCGATTTTTGTTGATCCGGTTAGTTGTTGTCATTTATTATCGACTTTAATGACTTCTTTTCTGGAATTTTAGGAATATCCATTTGATGGATTTGATATCGACCTTCATGGTTTTAATTCACGTTGTCAAATGTAGATTTTTGTGATAGATTGTTTTTACAATCATTTCTGTGTTTGCCACTTTAAAATACAAAGGTTTTTATACTAGTAGTAAATACTCAAACTCTTTTACAAAAATGATTTCAACATTACTTTTAATACAAAGAACTTTTTTAAATCGGTTTTCCAATCTATTAGTATATACAAACCTTTACCTCATTCGTATGAGAAATCCAATTAAACGACTTAGCAAAACAAGTGGTGTGAAACGCTTGCGTTTACTTCGTCGATTAATTCTTGGACTTGTTCGATTGAACTCTCGTGACAATTTTCGAATGGAAATCTATAATCTGTTCATAAATATTTAAGTTAAGCTAGTGGTTATTGGACATGAAGCTAAACTCATTTATTTACTAGCTTAGTGTAACTTACACTTATCGATCAGTGATGATCATTTTGTGATTTAGACTAGCGATGTGTGATCTCTCTTTGTCTGCATGGGGGACTAAACCCCATTTTATTGGAGCTTCGGCTCAAATTGGGAGGGTAGCGACCCATGGTCTTGGGGCCCTTTGTGTAGCTTAGGCTCAAATTTGATGGGTTAGCAACCATGGAATAGCTTTCCGTTTGTGATACTCGTGTTGGTGAGTTTTCATGCTCCCGTTTGTGATAGGCCTCCCCCTTTGTGTTTTCTGGATTTCTAATTATCGATTTCTAGAATTTTTGTTTCACCAATTTTTGTGATTTGCATTGATATGTTTTGTCAATGTTTGAGGTTTGGTAAATAAGCTAAAGAATATGATAATTCTTTTTGGTGTTTTGAGAAAATTTAAGATATTGTATGATTTTCAATTGTTATCAAATATATACTCATCACAGTATGGTATTATTGTTATCATATGTTTGTGTCATATCTCTTATCCTATCTCATCTTACACGATATTTATAGCTAGACTGATCCGTTTATTATTTTTCTTCTTAAATAATACTCCGGTCAGACCGAGGTGTTTCGGGTGCTTCCACTTGACTTCTTAGCAGGGACTAGCTTTTGAATTTTGGCTAACTAGTTTAGCTTAGTAGTTTTTGTTTTTATACATTCGAGATAGAGACTCCTTGATGTATACAAATTCTTTTGTCTAGCACTTGTACCTATTCTTTTGTGATGTAGTGGATCTTGTATGACCACTACTTTGATGTTCACTTCTATGTGTTATATTCATATATGTTTCCGCCTTAGTGATATGAATATCTATGACTGATTTGTGTTATGCTTATTTTATATTTGTTTTCGAAGGCCTCATAGCCAATGTGTAGTAGCTTTGAGTTTGTATTGGATATGTCAGATTTCCTCTTGAAATGAAATGCATGTCATACTATTTGACATATCGGTACTCGCACAAAGCAATTACACAGATGGTCACTCCTTAACAGCCTTATTCTTCATGCTAGTTGACGGCATTACCCCGTAGTGTCCTTGGCTAGTGTGAGTATAGAGGTGGGGCGTCACATATTGCATGTATGAATGGATGTATACGTATGATATACAATATTTTTATGTTGTGCTTTGATATGATTTGCTAGTGCTTTTAGGTAGTTAGGAACGGAGTGGTTGAATTGGCATAGAAATTGGAGCAAGCATTTTCTCTATGGAAACCACTCGGTGGAAGGTTGATACTTCAAGTTGGGGATTAGGGTGATGAGTGAAGGCTAAATGAAATAATTTGGCTAATTATTGGACTTGGTACCAAAGCTTTGGAAGGCATGCAAACAAGAGCTTTTGGAGTTAGCACTAAGAGCTTTGGAGTTCTGAAAGTATTTGATTGTTCGCTTGGAGTTTGATGGTAATGTAGTAGCATGATGATAGCTTCGGCACTTTGGTGATGGCAACTCGATGGTGAATGGTGTTAGGTCCGATAATGATGGCTCGATGTTGAAAGGAGTCATGAAAATTTTTGTCCACAAAGGACGAGTTCTAGGAAGGGTGACCCATAGAAAGAACGTTAGAACGATTCTATAATGGAATGAAGGAATGTGGAATGGTTCCTCGAGAATAATGGAAACTATATGGAGCAAGGAAAGGGCTTGGATATGCATGTTAAGGGATATAACATCCCCTATCTAGAGTTCCAAAACTAAGCGCTACAGATGCTGCAGTCATCTATAGTATTAGCTTACGGCGACTAAATACGACTATGTTAATGGTATCAATAATGCCAGAAGCACTTGAATATGAAACAAAACACAGATTTCAAAACCATATTTACTTTATTACATTTAAAAACCAATTGTTTTACATTCACAACACATAATCCCAAATCGTTCCCAGGCATATATAAATATAATTATTACAAATTACGCCAAGAGCGGTATATGAAGATACCCACTTGGTTGATCAGAGTCATATGGTCATAATAGATCTAATACAAACAACACAGTGGAAAATTCATCAAAACATAACAGGAACTGCAAATCCTAAATAGCTAACTGTTGCCTCCTGCATGCCTTTGGTAGCTTATTCGTCAACATTCTAAAACCTGAAAAAAATCTTAACCCCTCAGCCTACTCAAATTAAATTTAAGCACTCGAGAGTTTATGGGGAAAACATAAACTTCGAGTCAGACATAAAGCCTGGTATGAATAATACTATACATCTCGGAATATATATATGTTAAGTGATACCACGCCGCTTAGCGGAATGGGTTTCCCCTCACCAACATCCTTTTACAACATATCTTTGTGAAACCTTTTTCTTGCAATCAAAACTGATTAAACACTATAAAGCATCATTATGTACACATAAATAAACATCAGGTAATAATGAACTTTCTGTTCAAACACATAAGTTTTGTTTGGATAACTTTTAACCTTTGGCTGACTCGGGCCTACCAGACAATATAATAAAAATTAATCTACCATCTGCTAGCTATTTTTCTTCTGGATTACCTACCCTTAACTATCTGTTAAATACTTCACTTCTGGACGTTCTATCCATAACTATTTGTTCAGTACTTCTCTTCTAGATGGTTTGTCCCTAACTTAATCATTTCCCAGGTCTTGATCATAATGGTTTTTCGGGCTCACTAATAACCTATCTGTATACAACATATATTCCTTTCGGTGTGTAATCATAATTTTAATCTACCTGTGCCAAGCGCTACACACTGGAATTTTGGACAACAATTAGCCGGGCTAATAGCTAATATATAGGGCGCGACCCCATACTAGTCCCATCAGGTATTCTAATATCTGAGTCATTTTCACTTAAGGATCACCTCCCATAATTTTCCTTGAAAACATTTTCAAAATGATTAAAACCTTTAAATCAACTTAAACAAGGAAAGTATATAGTCTTTATGCTTTACTCAAAATTATATCACCATGTTATATATATATATATATATATATATCTATGTCTCTTCTTTACTCAAATCTTAGTTGATGAAAACATTTAAACTCTTGAAAGAACCTCTTTCTAAACTTTTGAAAACATCTCTTTCAAAATCAAACATCATACCTTTCGAAATTGTACCTTTCAAAAACAATAAAACTTTTAGACATTCTTCATTAAAATTACTTTAAAACATTGCCGTAGAAAAACCCTGGAAACCTTCCATATCAAACCTTTCGAATCCTTTCAAAATAAACCTTTAGAAATCATCAAACTCAAAACTTTCGAATCCATTGAATAGACAAACCCTTCGAAACCATTCATTAAACAAACCGTTTGAAACCATTCAATGAACAAGCCTTTCGATACCATTCAATGAACAAACCTTTCGAAACCATTCAATGAACAAACCTTTTGAAATCATTGAGCTAAACCTTTCGAAACCATTAAATAAACAAACCTTTCGAAAGCGTTAAACCTTTTAAAACATAAACTTTTTGATGACTTACTGGGTTCAATTTAGAACAAGTGGAAAACCTTCTTTCAAAACCTTTCGACTTCATTGGAAGCAACCTTTTGACTTTGTCGAAAGCTCTGCTTCGAAAGCTTTTGTTACACTTCATTTAGAGAACAAGGGTGAATCAACTAAGTCAAAAGCTTTCTTTCGAAAGCATGGAGAAGCGGCTAGCTTTAAAAACAGGTAAACCTTTCGACTTTGTCGGAACGTTCAAATCAAAACAAAACAAAAGCGATAGTAACCTTTCGACTGTTTCGTAAGGTCTTAAAACAAAATAGTGATAAAGCTGCAATAAGGTTAAAACCTTTATTTTAAACATTTGACCTGGTCAAAAGCAACCAAGTCGAAAGCTCTTATTCGAAAGCAAAGCAGGCTATCTTTGGTTTATAAAAAACATACTTCAACCTCTTTTGGCAACTAACCTTTCAATTTAGAACCCTTCGACTTTGTCCAATTCATTACGTACCAAGTAACTTGATACCATATGCATCGGTTTAACCTTGTCGAAAGCTATAAACCTCTCGACCTTGTCGGAAGGTTTGAGTCGGAAGGTTTAATGCCAGAATTGGTTGAAACATGCTAAAAGTATGATTTCTTTGTTTTTAACTTAAAAGGGAAAATTTTCAACTAACATGCCTTTATTTGTCAAATTCTCATTGGTTAACAAATACTTTTCAGAAAAGTGCTGCCACTATTTTTCAAAATTAAAAAATCATTTTATTTTATAAAATGCCACTTCTCCTTAATTAAATATATAAAACACTTAAGTCTCGTACCTTAAATAATTTTATATATCCATCAAATAACTTAGGTAAATTTTGGAAAATCCTAGAAAATTTATTTTAATATGTTTTCGAACATATAAAAATTTCAAACCCAAATAATTATTAATTTAGCCGTAAATAATTTATAACCAAATAAATCATTTTCCTCACTAGAAAATTTATATAAAATCCACATTAATTCATAAAATTATGAAAATTGAAACCCATCTCCAAAATATCATTTCTGGCCTATATTTATATTTTCAAAGTATTTGGATGTCATTTATTAGGGTTTTCATATCAAACACATCATAAAAACTAACATGAACATATATAATTCATCAACAAGCGTATATAAAACTTTAATCATCAAAACATGGCATATACCTGCAATAACATTTCAGATCTAATTCTTAAAACCGAAATCATAAGAAAATGGGATGTAGTAATTATTCACCTTAGCTTTTGAGATTATTAGATGTGAGATTGAATGTTGATTTAGTTGATTATCTTCCTTCTCTTGAATCCTAGCTTATCTTCTCTTGAGAACAATAATGGTGGTCGTTCTTAGTATAATTTTTGTTTGAGCGAAAATGAAATGAACGTGAGTTCTATTTACTGAGGGTTTAGGGTATAAGCCTTTCCTATTTCCCATTTTTCCCTTCTCATATCCTAACACATTAGTTCAGATTGTTTTATTCGATTTATAATTATCATGGCACGGCTACCCTTAATTTAATCAAGTCTCAACCCATTAATCTCCACATTATTATATTTAATTTACCCAATTACTTATTCTAAATAATCTAATAAAAATATGGGGTGTTACAGACTCCCCTCCTTAAAGAATTTCATCCTCGAAATTACGATATGGTACATAACTAAACAATCAAGAATAAAACATACCATCAAATAATTCAGGATAAGCATCTCTAACTCTGCTCTCAGTCTCCCTAGTACAGTCTCTAGCATCGTCATTCCACTGAACCTTTACTAACTTAATTGTCTTATTTCTTAACTTCTTCTCATCTCTAGCCACAATCTGAATTGTCTTTCTAACTATAGTCGGGTCCGGCTTGTAACGACCCGTAAATTTTAACTGTTTTAATAATGTGATTAGTTGAATTTTCATGAAATTTTAAAAATAAAATTTTGAAATAAAAATTAATATTTGGAATACGTCTAATTGAACATAGCAAACTGTAAATTTTCATCTGAAAATATGAAAGTTTATTTTATTGTGTAATTCTTTTTCAATTTATATCGGTTAATATTTGATGATAATAAAAATGTTTTTCAAACCTGAATATTTTCCTATAGAATAATTATAAATCATCTTCTAAGCAAGACGTCATAGTTCGTGTCTCCAAATTTTGACTGTTATTGCTCCGTCGATCTTAATTTCGGCGAAATAGTAGCATTTACGTACCGATACCGATTTTTGATCGGATGACCATACCACCAATATCTGTATACCATTTTGATCGTCTCGTCGTGCTGATCTCCACAGTATATTTATTTCTCTATTCTGATGTCCGGTGCACGGCGGAATCCGTGAAACGGTTAACTGTATCGGAACCCGTTTGTGCTTTTTCGTTTTCTGTGTCTATCCAAATTTGCCAATGGTTGAAAAATCAAACAGTCATCTACCTTTAACCCTTCCTAAATTAGCATGCATGACTTTTATTATTCCAACCTGCCACTGTATGACTTTCATTGTTCCGACATTCATTTAATTTATTTTGGTCCGTTTACCCTTTGCATTCTGATTTTTGCTTGAGATTATATATATTTTTCTCTGTAACCTTACTCCTTCCACTTTATTTATTTATTCTTTTGATGCCTGCTCTTCCCAAGGTCAGCAAAGTCTTCCCTTTCATATTACTCCTATGCTAGCTCATTCATTTATTCTCACCTCCCTGACAGTTTCATTTTCTAGAAATATGATAAGTTATAAAACCAAGCTGCTCATATTCTTCCATGCCTTTTACCTGAACCATCTTTATATGTGTTCTCTGAAGAAACATTTGCTCTCCTCCACATCTGGCCTATAGCCAAACCTCCTCACCAACGACCAAAACCCCAGTGACACTCCACCAATGGACGCATCATCCACCTAGCATCGGCCTCCGCCCTTTTCCTCGCCTAACTACAAGTATCGATCCGCTCCTCTTCACCACCCAATCCCACTGTGGGTTGCCGCCGTACTGCCCCACCACCGGAGCGCGTGACCGCCTCCATTTTTTTTCTCTCTCGCCATTAAGCTACCGCTTCTATCAGCCTGTCTCGGCCTCAACATCTCTACCTTCGGCCTCCACCCGAGGTAATCTTCTTCCTGCCGTTCAAATTCTTGGCCCAGGCTTGTATATATGTTGGTATACATTTATGTATAACTATCTGCTAATATATATAGCATTGTTTATTTCATATAGTATGTATTATATGTTGTATTTGGATTTTTGAACATACATATTTTTATATATTAAGTTCAGTAAAAAAAAGAGAAAAAGAAAACAAAAGTTTATATATAAGTGTACAAAATTTGTTATAAAACTATATGGGTTGTATATGCGTGAACCGGTTATTGTATATATTAGATAAGTAGTTATATAAGTTGTAACCTGTTTACTTGTATATGGGTTTACATAAGTTGTTTGACATGATAGCATTAGTTTCCATTAGTTTACATTTCTGTTTACCAGATTTATATAGATGTATACAAAGTAATGTATACGGGTCTGTATATAAAAGTATTGTTTTAGTATAAGTATATATATGGGTACATTTTCTGTTTGTATACATTTACAGATCTTTATTTTGTTTACTATATACTAGTTATCTATTCGGCTGTATAGTTTATTGGTAAGTTGTTTTAAAGTTACGATGATATGTACGTAAATTTTAAAGAAATAGATTTGTTTATAAAGAGTTAATTTTTCATCTATTGTAGCTGCATATTTTACTTGTAAAAGGTTACCTGTTAGTTTATTTATTTAAATATAACAATTGCATTATAAAAGCTAACATATGTTGATATGTGTCTTAGTCTAATAATACGTTCTATATACATATATAGGGACTGTTAGATTCAAGAGTTTTTAAAAGTTAAAACAATGAGTTTTGAAATACTTGTATGTGTATATATATATATATATATATATATATTACAAATGTTTGAAAATTTAAAATATGATTTTGTGTATATATATGATTTTATATGTTATATCTATATCAATTCACTTATACCAATTATTTTATCGACCCCGTTCTGATTCGAGCTCGTCAATTTCTATTGTCAGCTTTGCTTGTCAAATTCGTGTCAATCTAGCTTTGTTTTGGAATTTGTGCTTGGATTCGCAACTCATTTCATTGTCTATCCTCTCAAGCATCAAATGGTGAGCAATCACTCACGATTAATGATCTTATATTTATTAAATTTGATTTCAATTGGAACGACAATTGAAATATGCTGCTGCTAGTTATTTACATTGATATGTATATGCCATTATCTATATCTGTTCACCTGTGACATCTGACACTATTATCTGTTATTTATCACTGATGATATATGCCTGTTACTTTTGTTATATTATTATCATATCTGTTATCACTCTGCAAGTTCCCTATTAATATAGAATTCACTATGGGTTGAAATGATACATACCCGAACGATCTGTAGAATAGGAGAATATCGTTATGGGTTGAAATGATAAACCCAAGCGATTTTCATTAACATTGAATTTGGGATTGCGGGTTGAAAAGATATATACCCCTATATACTTAAACTGCGGATTGAAATGATAAATATCTGTATCACTTGACCATAGGATAGAAAATTTTATACAGACACCGTTGGTCTATATATAAATATTTTGAAAATAATTTCTATGGTTTTGAAAAGGAATATACGGTTTTTAATAAATATTGATTTTAAAGTTTATTAAAGTTGATTTAATAAATTTGATATATAATATGTTTAAGTATTTTTTTTTTCTCAAATGTAAAATTTATATTGATTCAGGTTGGAAAGATAAATTTAAAATTGACTTGAAATGTTATTTATTTAAGAATTTTACTTAAATAAGTTTGATTTGAAATTTATTAAATTTGAGATTGTTAAAGATATATTTTATAACTTGAATTTGATTAAAAGTGACTTAAATGAATATTTCAAATTTATATAAATTTAAATGGGATATTTTGTTTATTTAAATTTGTAAATTGAAGTTTATTTAACTGATATTGAAATGATTAAGTAAATATTTCAAGCTTAATAATAGTAAAGTGAATTTGATATGTATATATATATATATGAAATTATTGAATTTAGTTTGAAAATGTTGAATATTTAAAGCTTTGAAATATAGTGAAATTCGAATGGTTTATTTGTGGTTCAAATCTCTATTTGAAATTGATATAATAATTTATTTAGAACTGAATTGAATTGAAACTGATGATTTGAGATTTGACTAAATTTGAAATTTTGGGATTGGTGTTGATTTGGAATTGATTTGTGAAATTTGAGGAAGCTATTTTATTATATAAAGTATTTTTAAATTATATTTATAACTATTTATATATGTTACTTTATAAATTTATTTCATATTAATTATTTTAATATAAATTATTTTTAATATAAACTATTTCAAATTATAACTATTTTTAATATAAACTATTTCAAATTATAACTATTTTTATATAAACTATTTTAAATTATAAACTATTTTATTATATTTACTATTATTTATATTTAAATGGTTAAGTGGGAAGTGTTATGATTCCAAAGCATTATGATTTCTAAATTTTGATTTCCAAAGTATTATGATTTCCAAAGTGTTTGATTTAGAAAGTGTTATAACTTTGAAGTACTAAGATTTCGTAAATGGATATCTTTAAAATGGAAATGATATCGTATTTGGTTTTGAAATGGAAGTGATATCATATTGATATGGTTTTGAAATGGCAATAATATTTTGGTCTTGAAATATAAACTATTTTGAATGTTTATTAAACGACCAATCAGTGTAATAATTACGAATGTTATTAAAGAAACCGAAATCGGTTAGGGACATACTCACTGTCTAAACCGAATACCACTTTAATAACTATACGCGGAGTGTGATCCAGAATGAAGTGGTTGGAATGATGTACGTTGATGACTGAAGAAAGAGAAGGATAATGGATGACCTTGACACTTGTGTCAAATTGGAAATGACTTAAACAGGAGCCGTGCCGGGCCAGTGAGGTTAGCTACCTCTAGCGGACACACTTCTTCGTAAACTACTCATTACTTGTTTTTTATTGGTGCACACCCTTGAATTGGGAGTGTTGTTTCGCGGTGTTGCGATCGTTGCGGCGATGCGTTTTCACCAGTCCGGATCAGGAAAACGGTAGTTTCACTACCTTGGGTATTGCCTCATGTGCCTTGTCATACTCGTATCCCTATGTGCGACCACCACGATTTGTTTCATGTTATACCTATGGAGTACTCCCTGGTAGCCCACTAGTTTACGGTGGAGTTTATAGTGCTGTATAGACTATGACGCTTATATATAAAATGTGTTAAGGGGGATAATGGTAACGCCTTAATGCTATTTTGATACTTTATATTACTGATAGGCATTATCTACTTAGCGTACACTACTACATAGTAGATAGTTTAATGGATCCTTAGAGGATGGTTATCCCAAACATCCTTTGAGTTACTTGTATTTCAGTTGTTATTTCACTTGAGTTGGATTTATTTATATACGAATGTTAATCCTGACTCGAGTGTTTTGTGTTTTTCCCTTTACACTTGGGTCAGACTGTGTACCATTATTCGAGGCTCACCGTTGGAGTTGGAGCTTCGCTTGGAGATCCAGCTATCTATCCAGCTTTCAGATACTCAGTTGATTCTAGTGATGTATTCTGATCTTGTATTCGAGACTTCTGTTGTATCTTGTTTAACTCTGTTATATATATATATATAGTAGCTTCATGAACTACTATTCTTTTGTTTCCGCTGCACTATTGTTATATTATTCTGTGTCTGTGGTTTTGTGATTATTTATTTACTGTATATGCTGAGTTTTGCCAAATTTTATTTACAATCTATTGTTTTGAATTATTCAAGTCCGACATGTGTGGATTTATTGTCGATTTGAATGGTCCAAAATGGTGGGTCATTACAGTTGGTAAATTTAATTACAGAATTACTTTCGTTCGAGCTTGAATTCTTTCCTCTCTGATTTGGTTTCCTTTGAATTTTGGAACGTTCCCCTCGGTTCCAAAATCCATCCTTATCTCTCTATTCGTATTCTGGAATATCCCATGACTCTACTTCGAACAATCTCTATAATAAATCGGCGGTCTCGCCAATCTTCGAATGATTTGTAAAGGGGTGAAACTCCTTTACAATAGGCATTGATTTATCGAAGATTTCTGTATCCTCGGTTTATAATGCTATCTATCTATCTCCTGCTATGCCTGAACTCTATCTCTTGCGATCGAATGTCGATTTGCCTCGGAATTCTACATCGACCTTATTCTTGAAGTCACGGTCGACCCGGTTAAGGTTGCCCGCCATTCTTGTAAGCTTATCCATCTCCCTATTCTGTTATTTAATCATCTTATCTTTGTTTCAAACTTATCTTCAAATCAGAATTCTCTTGATTTGAGTCCATCAAATTTGAAACCCTATCCTTAGTTTGAAAATTCATTCATGTATCATCAAGCGAAGAAGTGTATTTGTAGACTAATATTTAAAATGTTTTTATATATACTGTGTTGTTTGAGTTGTTGATGTTGATTTTGGTTTTTGATCGATTTGTCTGATCAACGCTATCGATAGGATTTCCAAAACACTTGAACAAAGCATACTGACACAATATTATTTTCAAAATTTGGTAAATGAAATGAATTTGTATGATTATATTATAAATATATAAGAAAATTTTTCTGGAATTTAATAAGTTAATTAAATTGTTTGTTTGAAATGATAATATTTGGTTATAATTTATTGTTCTAAATGAATTTATAAACTTGGTTAATAAACTGATTTAGAATGTGGATTGAATTTAAACTGAGAATTTGAGAAATTTAAATTCTGGTGATTTCAAACTTTGGTTTTAAAGTTTAAAGTGTATATTATTTAGTTCAAATAGAAATCGTTTCAAAGAATTAAGATTTTCAAATCAGTGCTCTTCTCTTTTGTCGCTGGAAAATAATTTCGGTGATGACGGCCGCATCATCGACATTCATTTTTGAGTTTCGAAATGAAGGGGCTAATTCGTAGTTTTGCTACAGTTTTGTTTCGGAAATTGAATTGATTTAATTTTCTTAAGTATGATTTGATTTATGTATATATATATAGGTATATTATTTTAAATTTTATTTGATTTGATATATACCGTATATACATAATTATCTCTAAATGGTTTGAAGTGAATCAAAAATTTAATTCTTAAATTTATGTTAAGAGACGATTTCAACAAAATAAAGCTAAAAATTTTGAGTAAATATTTAAACTTGAATAATTGAATTGGGAAAATTTTATTTGTATATTATTCAACTGCATTCTAATACAACTTACCAAAATCATTCAGAAGTTGAATATGTAATCGGATAATATACAATATAAAATGACTTTATAAGGAAAAATTTGAGTGTTTATAATAAATGTTATACACTTAATTTTAATTATAAAATGTTAATAGAGATAAATAGAATAATAAGTTAATAGAATAATAAATGAGATAAATAAAATAAATTCTGTTTTGAGAGAAATAATAAATTGAAATAAAATCAACTTAATGAAATATCTTGAATTAATTGAATTTAAATTGAATTTTGTTTTGCAAGAAACCTTTTGTATCAAATATAAATAAATTGAAATTAAATCAACTTAATGAAATAATTGAATTTGAAATCAATTATTAAGTATTAATCAATTTAAATTGCAATTTGTATGGTTTGAATTAATTGTTTTATTTTGTTTTCAGTCTATTTTCTTTCTGGTGTTTATTCTCCTACCTCCTTCCTTTTCGAGGACGAAAAGTTTTGAGTGGGGGAGAGTGTAACGACCCGTAAATTTTAACTGTTTTTTAATAATGTGATTAGTTGAATTTTCGTGAAATTTTAAAAATAAAAATTGAAATAAAAATTTAATATTTGGAATACGTCAAATTGAACATAGCAAACTATAAATTTTCATCTGAAAATATGAAAGTTTATTTTATTGTGTAATTCTATTTCAATTTATATCAGTTAATATTTGATGATAATAAAAATGTTTTTCAAACCTGAATATATTTCTATAGAAAAATTATAAATCATCTTCTGAGCAAGACGTCATAGTTCGTTTCTCCAAATTTTGAATCTTATTGCTCCGTCGATCTTAATTTCGGCGAAATAGCAGCATTTACGTACCGATATCGATTTTTGATCGGATGACCGTACCACCAATATCTGTATACCGTTTTGATCGTCTCGTCGTGCTGATCTCCATAGTATATTTATTTCTCTATTCTAATGTCCGGTGCACGGCGGAATCCGTGAAACAGTTAACTGTATCGGAACCCGTTTGTGCTTTTTCATTTTCTGTGTCCATCCAAGTTTGCCAATGGTTGAAAAATTAAACAGTTATCTACCTTTAACCCTTCCTGAATTAACATGCATGACTTTTATTATTCCAACCTACTACTGTATGACTTTCACTGTTCCTACATTTATTTAATTTATTTTGGTCCGTTTACCCTTTGCATTCTGATTTTTGCTTGAGATTATATATATTTTTCTCCGTAACCTTACTCCTTCCACTTTATTTGTTTATTCTTTTGATGCCTGCTCTTCCCAAGGACAGAAAAGTCTTCCTTTTCATATTACTCCCATGCTAGCTCATTCATTTATTCTCACCTTCCTGACAGTTTCATTTTCTAGAAATATGATAAGTTATAAAACCAAGCTGCTCATATTCTTCCATGCCTTTTACCTGAACCATCTTTATATGTGTTCTCTGAAGAAACATTTGCTCTCATCCACATCTGGCCTATAGCCGAACCTCCTCACCAACGACCAAAACCCCAGTGACCCTCCACCAATGGCCACATCCTCCACCTAGCATCGGCCTCCGCCCTTTGCCTTGCCTAAATGCAAGTACCGATCCGCTCCTCTCCGCCACCCAAACCCACTGCGGGTCGCCGCCGTACTGCCCCACCACCGGAGTGCGTGACCGCCTCCATTTTTTTTCTCTCTCGCCATTAAGCTACCGCTTCTATCAGCCTGTCTCGGCCTCAACGTCTCTACCTTCGGCCTCAACCCGAGGTAATCTTCTTCTTGCCGTTCAAATTCTTGGCCCAGGCTTGTATATATGTTGGTATACATTTATGTATAACTATCTCCTAATATATATAGCATTGTTTATTTCATATAGTTTGTATTATATCTTGTATTTTTATTTTTGAACATACATATTTTTATATATTAAGTTCAGTAAAAAAAGGAGAAAAAGAAAAAAAGTTTATATATAAGTGTACAAAATTTGTTATAAAACTATATGGGTTGTATATGCGTGAACCGGTTGTTGTATTTATTAGATAAGTAGTTATATAAGTTATAACCTGTTTACTTGTATATGGGTTTACATAAGTTGTTTGAAATGATAGCATCAGTTTCCATTAGTTTACATTTCTGTTTACCAGATTTATATAGATGTATACAAAGTAATGTATACGGGTCTGTATATAACAGTATTGTTTTAGTATAAGTATATATATGGGTACATTTTCTATTAGTATACATTTACATATCTTTATTTTGTTTACTATATACTAGTTATCTATTCGACTGTTGGTTTATTGGTAATTTGTTTTAAAGTTATGATGATATGTACGTAAATTTTAAAGAAATAGATTTGTTTATAAAGAGTTAATTTTTCATCTATTGTAGCTGCATATTTTAGTTGTAAAAGGTTACCTGTTAGTTTATTTATTTACATCTAACAATTGCAATATAAAAGCTAACATATGTTGATATGTGTCTTAGTCTAATAATACGTTCTATATACATATATAGGGTCTGCTAGATTCAAGAGTTTTTAAAATTTAAACAATGAGTTTTGAAATATATATATATATATATATTATAAATGTTTGAAAATTTAAAATATGATTTTGTGTATATATATGATTTTATATGTTATATCTATATTAATTCACTTATACCAATTATTTTATCGACCCAGTTCTGATTCGATCTCGTCAATTTCTATTGTCAGCTTTGCTTGTCAAATTCGTGTCAATCTAGCTTTGTTTTGGAATTCGTGCTTGGATTCGCAACTCATTTCATTGTCTATCCTCTCAAGCCTCGAAAGGTGAGCAATCACTCACGATTAATGATCTTATATTTATTAAATTTGATTTCAATTGGAATGACAATTGAAATATGCTGCTGCTAGTTATTTACATATATATGTATATGCCATTATCTGTATCTGTTCACCTGTGACATCTGACACCATTATCTGTTATTTATCACTGATGATATATGCCTATTACTGTTGTTATATTATTATCATATCTGTTATCACTCTACAAGTTCCCTATTAATATAGAATTCACTATGGGTTAAAATGATACATACTCGAACGATCTGTGGAATAGGAGAAAATCGTTATGGGTTGAAATGATAAACCCAAGCGATTTTCATTGACATTGAATTTGGGATTGCTGGTTGAAAAGATATATACCCGTATATACTTAAATTGCGGATTGAAATGATAAATATCTGTATCACTTGACCATAGGATAGAAAATTTTATACAGACACCGTTGGTCTATATATAAATATTTTGAAAATGATTTCTATGGTTTTGAAAAGGAATATACGGTTTTTAATAAATATTGATTTTAAAGATTTATTAAAATTGATTTAATAAAGTTGATATATAATATGTTTAAGTATTTATTTAAAATATTTTTTTTCAAATGTAGAATTTATATTGATTCAGGTTGGAAAGATAAATTTAAAATTGACTTGAAATGTTATTTATTTAAGAATTTTACTTAAATAAGTTTGATTTGAAATTTATTAAATTTGAGATTTTTAAAGATATATTTTATAACTTGAATTTGATTAAAAGTGACTTAAATGAATATTTCAAATTTATATAAATTTAAATGGGATATTTTGTTTATTTAAATTTGTAAATTGAAGTATATTTAACTGATATTGAAATGATTAAGTAAATATTTCAAGCTTAATAATAGTAAAGTGAATTTGGTGTGTGTGTGTATATATATATATATATATATATATGAAATTATCGAATTTAGTTTGAAAATGTTGAATATTTAAAGCTTTGAAATATAGTGAAATTGGAATGGTTTATTTGTGGTTCAAATCTATATTTGAAATCGATATAATAATTTATTGAGAACTGAATTGAATTGAAACTGATGATTTGAGATTTGACTAAATTTGAAATTTCGGGATTGATGTTGATTTGGAATTGATTTGTGAAATTTGAAGAAGCTATTTTATTATATAAAGTATTTTTAAATTATATTTAAAACTATTTATATATGTTACTTTATTAACTTATTTCATATAAACTATTTTAATATAAATTATTTTTAATATAAACTATTTCAAATTATAACTATTTTTAATATAAACTATTTCAAATTATAACTATTTTATATAAACTATTTTAAATTATAAACTATTTTATTATATATATACTATTATTTATATTTAAATGGTTAAGTGGGAAGTGTTATGATTCCAAAGCATTATGATTTCTAAATTTTGATTTCCAAAGTATTATGATTTCCAAAGTGTTTGATTTAGAAAGTGTTATAACTTTGAAGTACTAAGATTTCGTAAATGGATATCTTTAAAATGGAAATGATATCGTATTTGGTTTTGAAATGGAAGTGATATCGTATTGATATGGTTTTGAAATGGCAATGATATTTTGGTCTTGAAATATAAACTATTTTGAATGTTTACTAAACGACCAATCGGTGTAATAATTACGAAAGTTATTAAAGAAACCGGAATCGGTTAGGGACATACTCACTGTCTAAACCGAATACCACTTTAATAACTATACGCGGAGTGTGATCCAGAATGAAATGGTTGGAATGATGTACGTTGATGACTGAAGAAAGAGAAGGATAATGGATGACCTTGACACTTGTGTCAAATTGGAAATGACTTAAACAAGAGCCGTGCCGGGCCAGTGAGGTTAGCTACCTATAGCGGACACACTTCTTCGTAAACTACTCATTACTTGTTTTTGATTGGTGCACACCCTTGAATTAGGAGTGTTGTTTCGCGGTGTTGCGATCGTTGCGGCGATGCATTCTCACCAGTCCGGATCAGGCAAACGGTAGTTTCACTACCTTGGGTATTATGCCTCATGTGCCTTGTCATACTCGTATCCTTATGCGCCACCACTACGATTTGTTTCGTGTTATACCTATGGAGTACTCCCTTATAGCCTACTAGTTTACGGTGGAGTTTACAATGCTGTATAGACTATGACGCTTATATATAAAATGTGTTAAGGGGGATAATGGTAACGCCTTAACGCTATTTTGATACTTTATATTACAGATAGGCATTATCTACTTAGCGTACACTACTACATAGTAGATAGTTTAACGGATCCTAAGATGATGGTTATCCCAAACATCCTTTGAGTTACTTGTATTTCAGTTGTTATTTCACTTGAGTTGGATTTATTGATATAAGAATTTTAATCCTGACTCGAGTGTTTTGTGTTTTTCCCTTTACGCTCGGATCAGACTGAGTGTACCAGTATTTGAGGCTCACCTTTGGAGTTGGAGCTTCGCTTGGAGATCCAGTTATCTATCCAGCTTTCAGATACTCAGTTGATTCTAGTGATGTATTCTGATCTTGTATTTGACTATTGTATTCGAGACTTCTGTTATATCTTGTTTAACTCTGTTATATATATATATATATATAGTAGCTTCATGAACTACTATTCTTTTTATTTCCACTGCACTATTGTTATATTACTCGGTGTCTGTGATTTTGTGATTATTTATTTACTGTATATGCTGAGTTTTGCCAAATTTTATTTACAATCTATTGTTTTGAATTATTCAAGTCCGACATGTGTGGATTTATTGTCGATTTGAATGGTCCAAAATGGTGGGTCGTTACACGGCTCTATTACTATATCCTCTAATACTGTAGGTGCTATGGTAGTCTTTGGGTCTCTAACACACTTTCTAAGATGAGACACATGGAATACATCGTGAAATCCTGCCAAACTATTCGGTAACTCCACTTTATAAGAGAGTTTCCCGATCCTCTCAACAATATGAAAAGGTCCAACAAATCTAGGTGCTAGCTTTCCTGACTTCCCAAATCTAAATCACACCCTTCATTGGTCCAACCTTAATAAACACATAGTCTCCAACCGAGAATTCTAAATCTTTCCTTCTTTTGTCGGCATAACTTTTCTGCCTAGACTGAGCTTCCTTCATCCTAGCTCGGATCAACTCAATCTTCTTTGTGGCTTCTTTCACCAAATCCGGACCAAGAACCAGTCTATTCCTGGTCTCCAACCAACATACAGGAGATTCGCATGGTCTTCCATACAAAGCTTCAAACGGTGCCATCCCAATACTAGTCTGATAACTATTGTTATACGAGAACTCAACTAAATGGAGATGGTCTTCCTATGATCCCCCAAAATCCAATACATAAGATCTTAACAAATCCTTCAAGGTTTTGTTAACCCTTTCCGTTTGCCCATCAGTCTGTGGATGGTAAGCTGTTCTCATGTTGAGCTTGGTTCATATGCTTCCTGTAGACTCTTCCAGAACTCACTAGTAAATAAAGAATCTCTATCGTTGACAATAATACTAGGAATCTCGTGTAGTCGAACTACATTCTTCATAAATAACTTCGCCAAAATAAGTGCCATCCTAGTTAACTTTACCGGAATGAAATGAGCAATCTTAGTCAGTCTATCCACTATGACCCATATGCTTACATTTCCTCCACCAGTCCTTGGCAACCCATCGATAAAATCCATAGAGATAAAATCCCATTTCCACAATGGAACTTCCAACGGTTGAAGCAATCCACTAGGCTTCTAGTGTTCAGCCTTTGCTTATTGGCAATTCAAGCACTGCTTAACACATACTCCAATATCACATTTCATACCTTCCAAGAAGAAACTTCACTTCATATCCTGATACATCTTCGTTCCTCCTAGATGGATAGTGAACTTCGAACGATGGAACTCATCCACAACTTCTTTCCTCATGTCTCCTACATTCAGAACACACAACCTTCCTTTCTTTCTTAACCACCCTTTCTGGTCAAGACTGAAATCCTTTAAGTCATCACCCTCCATTCCTTCCCTTAACCTTCTGATCCGTTCAGCCAAAATTGGATCCTCCTCCTGCTTAGAAGCTATCTTCTCAATCATTACCGGTCTAACTTCTAAATAAGACAATACAACACTTCCTGCACTGGAACCTACCTTGGATCTAAACTGCACACTACAAGCTGACAATGCTTCCAAATCTTTCCACTCAACAATCATAGCCAATACTGCATTATGATTCTTCCTGCTAAGTGCATCCGCTACCTTATTTCCTTTTTCGGATGTGTACTCAATTCCAAAATCATAAGCATCAATAAACTCCAACCAACTCTACTGTCTCATGTTAAGCTCCTTCTAAGAGAACAAGTACTTCGATGACTTATGATCGGTATAAAGCTCAAATCGCTCTCCCAAAAGATAATGCCCCCACACCTTTAAAGCAAATATAACAGCAACTAACTCCAAATCATGCGTAGGATACCTAACTTCATGTTGTCTGAGCTATCTAGAAGCTTAAGCAATCACTCTACCGCTTTGCATCAACACAACTCCCAATCCAGTTCCACGCACATCAGTATAAACAACTAAACCCTGATTCCCCTCCGGAACCACCAACAACGGTGCTTGGGTTAATAAGTGTTTCATGCTCTGGAATGCTTCCTTACACTTATCAGTCCATACAAACTTCACATTTTTTCACGTAAACTTAGTCATCGCTGCAGCTATCCGCGCAAAATCCTGGATAAACCTTCGATAATATACTGCCAATCCAAGAAAGCTTTTTATCTCGGTCAACATCTCGGGTCTCTACCAATTATTCACCGCCTCAATCTTAGTTGGATCTACAGACAACCCATTCTCTGAGACTACATGCCCAAGGAACTTCACTTCCTTCTTCCAAAAATGACACTTTGAAAACTTAGCCTTCAACTGATGTTCCCTCAATGTCTCAAGCACAACTCTAAGATGAACTTCATGCTCCTTCTCATCCCTAGAGTATATCAAAATATCATCTATGAAGACCAACACAAATCTATCCAGGTGCTCTTGGAAAATTCGGTTCATCCAATCCACAAAGAATGTCGGCACATTAGTTAGTCCGAATGACATAACTAACCATTCGTACGATCCATACCTTGTCCTGAACGCCATCAAAGGAATACTACCCTCTGCGACTCTAAGTTGATGAAATCCTGTTGATAAATCCAACTGAGAGTATACCTTAGCTCCACTTAACCGATCGAACAAATCGTCAATTATCGGCAATGGATATCGGTTCTTTATCGTCTTCTCATTCAACTTACGATAATCGATACATAGCCTTAACGATCCATCTGGCTTCTTAGCAAACACCGTGGCAGCTCTCCATGGAGAACTACTTGGTCGAATAAAATTCTTTCCTTCCAAATCCACCAACTATACCTTCAACTCTCTTATCTCCGTAGGTGTCATCCTGCTTGTTGGTCTACTCACCAGTTCTGCTCCAGGCACCAAATCAATCCGAAACTCAACGGCTCATTTCGGTAGTAATCCAACTACAGGCTCAAACACATCAGCAAATTCTCTGACAACAAAGACTCGATGCAACTCATCCTCCAACTCCATGATACCCAATAAAGCATTCACTTCACAACTAGGGTTTTCTATGGTATAAACTATCTGATCACTACAATCCGGGTGACTAAGTGATATCTTCCTATCATGGAAAAATATCCTAGCATCATATTTACTTAACCAATCCATTCCAAGGATAATCCCAAATCCTACAAAGTCAAACACATGCAAACAGCAACCAAAAGTATGACATAGTTAATCAAATTCTAAATGGTCACATCTCATCCCAAGTGTTGCATACCCTCCTATCGAATTTGCAACCCTTAAGGAAGTAACTAAGTATGAGGGTTCTAGGCTAAGCCTATCTACCAAACATCGAGAAATAAAAGAATGAGATGCTCCAGCATCAAACAGATCGCTAACAGACATACCGTGAATCTGCAGCGAGCCTCCCATAACAGCCTTCCCTTTCTTCTGCACAACTGGCCTTAGGGTTGTGGGCTCCAATGCATAAACTTGCCCCCTTCCTTCTCTAGCAGGCTCTGGGCACTTATTCTTGTAATGGCCGATCTGATCACAATTAAAACATCTGACATTCTTCTTTCCACCAGCTTCTTTTCCTTTTCCTTTTCCATTCCCGGTACGACACTCATTAGCATAGTGTCCCTTTTTATCATATTTGTAACAAACCACTTCACCCTTTCCTTTCTTCTATGCTCCTCCCTTCTGAGCATTCTTCTTCTAGAAAAACTTTCTTTTCTAGCCCTATCCCACCTGGGCCTCCTTCATCTTCTTCCTCAAACAAGCCAACGCCTCTTCTTGTCTTAGCGCCATCTCTACCACTACATCATTGGGATCTATCAAGTGCGGCAAAGTAGCACTTATCAACTCCGGCCTCAAGCCTCTTATAAGCTTCTCATTCCTCTTGATCATTATATCTACCAAAGCATACACATACATGGCCAGCTCCTCAAAGTTCCTTGCATACTCCAAGACGGACATCTCTCCTTGTTCCAACTCTGCAAACTTCCTCACTAATGCCGAATGCGACATTATTGACATAAACGTTTCTGAAAACCTTCTCTTAAACTCCTCCAAAGTTATGGTTTTCACATCAACTCCATCAACAACAGTATTCCACCAGAGTAAGGAAGCTCCTTGAAGCTGTCTCGAAGCCAATCTCCTCTTCTGCTCGTCATTCAATCCTAAGTCAGCAAAAAATTTCTCGCAATGCAATAGCCAGTTTTCCACCTCGATCACATCTTCAGTACCAATGAATGGCTTCCCTCCAAGCCTGGCATAATCACTGCTCAAGTTAGCATACTGGTTGACCATTGGAGCTTCCTGAACTCCACTTCCAGCAGCATTACCTCCGACAACTTCGGGCGCAATTCCAGCTTGCACCATGTTTACAAAGAACCGATACATTGCTGCCATGTCCATTTGGGGAACCCCAGCACCAACAGTTTCACCTTGAGCCTGACCGGGACCTCTCCTAGCATTTGGTCGGGCATTTCCACTAGTGGTGGTGCTATCTCCTCGGATATTAACTCTACCTCTTCTTCCTTCCATATCTGTATTCAAACCTCGTGAGATACAGATGAATAGCTAACTAAGATAGGAGTCTAGAGATATAACGTATACTTATATATATATAGCAAATACAAGTACATTACTATAGCGTTATCCCATACTCCGATCTTAACTCTAATCACTAAGGATTATGTTTTCAAAAATCATTTTTAGTTAAAGTATTTCATAAACCATGCTCTGATACTAAGCTGTAAAATTCCCTACCTAGAGGTCCAAAACTAAGCACTACTGATGCTGTAGTCATCTATAGTATTAGCTTCCGACGACTAAATACGGCTATGTTAATGGTATCAATAATCTCAGTAGCACTTGAATATGAAAAAAGACAAATTTCAAAACCACATTTACTTCATTACATTTCAAAACCAATTGTTTCACATTCACAACACATAATCCCAAATCTTTACTAAGTACAGATCAAATATAATTATTACAAATTACGCCAAGTGCGGTATACAAAGGTACCCCCTTGGTTGATCAGAGTTATATAGTCAAAATAGACTTAATACAAATAACGCAACAGAAAATTCATCAAAACATAATAGGAACTGCAAATCCTAAATTGCTATTCATTGCCTCCTGCATGCCTCTAGTAGCTTATTCATTAACATTCTAAAACCTAAAAAAGACCTTAATCCCTCAGCCTACTCAAATTAATTTTGAGCACCCGAGAGTTTAAGGGGAAAACATAAACTTCGAGTCAGACATAAAGCATGGTATGAATAATACTATACATCTCGGAATATATATGTTAAGTGAGACCACGCCACTTAGCGGAACGGGTTTCCCCTCACTAACATCCTTTTAAAACATATCTTTGCAAAACCTTTTTCCTGCAACCAAAACTGATTAAACACTATAAAGCATCATTATGTAAACATACATAAACATCAGGTAATAATGAACTATCTGTTCGAACACATAAGTTTTGTTTGGATAACTTTTAACCTTTGCCTGACTCAAGCCTACCAAACAATATAATCAAAATTAATCTAACATCTGCTAGCTATTTTTATTTTGGATTACCTACCCTTAACTATCTGTTAAATACTTCATTTCTAGACGGTCTGTCCTTAGCTATCTGTTCAGTACTTCTCTTCTGGACGGTCTGTCCCTAACTTAATCATCTCCCAAATCTTCCTGATCATAATGGTTTTTCAGGCTCACCAAAAACCTATCTCTATACAACATATATTCCTTTTGGTGTGTAATCATAATTTTAGTCTACCTATGACAAAGCCCTACACACTGGAATTTTGGACAATAATTAGCTGGGGCTAATAGCTAATGTATAGGGCACGACCCCATACTAGTCCCATTTGGTATTCTAATATCCGAGTCATTTTCACTCAAGGATCCCCTCCCGTAATTTTCCTTGAAAACATTTTCAAACGATTTAAAACCTTTAAATCAACTTAAACAAGGAAAGTATATCATCTTTATGCTTTACTAAAAATTATATCACCATGTTATATATATATATATATATATCTTCTTTACTCAAATCTTTATTGATGAAAACATTTAAACTCTTGAAAGAACCTCTTTCTAAACTTTTGAAAACATCTCTTTCAAATTCAAACATCAAACCTTTTGAAATCATACCTTTCGAAAACCATAAAACTTTTAGACATTCTTCTTTAAAATTACTTTAAAACATTGCCTTAGAAAATCCCTGGAAACCTTCCATATCAAACCTTTCGAATCCTTTCAAAACAAACCTTTCGAAATCATCAAACTCAAACATTTTGAATCCATTTAAAAAAACCCTTCAAATCCATTCAATAAACAAACCTTTCGAAACCATTCAATGAACAAACCTTTCGATACCATTCAATGAACAAACCTTTAGAAATCATTCAAAATAAAGCTTTCGAAATCATTGAGCTAAACCTTTCGAAACCATTGAATAAAAAAACCTTTCGAAAGCTTTAAACCTTTTAAAACATAAACAATTTAAAGACTTACAGGTTCAATTTAGAACAAGTGGAAAACCTTCTTTCAAAACCTTTCAACTTCATTGGAAGCAACCTTCCGACTTTGTCGAAAGCTCTGCTTCGGAAGCTTTGGTTATACTTCATCTAGAAAACAAGGGTAAATCACCTAAGTTGAAAGCTTTCTTTCGAAAGCATGGAGCAGCGGCTAGCTTTAAAAACAGGTAAACCTTTTGACTTTGTCGGAAGGTTCAAATCAAAACAAAACAAAAGCGGTAGTAACTTTTCGACCGTTTCGAAAGCTCTCAAGAAAAAATAGTGATAAAGCTGCAATAACCTTTCGACTATGTCGAAAGATTTAAAACCTTTATTTTAAGCATTTGACCTGGTCGAAAGCAACCAAGTCGAAAGCTCTTATTCCAAAGCAAAGCAGGCTATCTTTGGTTTATAAAAAACACACTTCAACCTCTTTTGACAACTAACCTTTCAATTTAGAACCCTTCGACTTTGTCCAATTCATTACGTACCAAGTAACTTGATACCATATGCATCGGTTTAATCTTGTCGAAAGCTATAAACCTCTCGACCTTGTCGGAAGTTTGGGTCGGAAGGTTTAATGTTAGAATTGGTTGAAACATGCTAAAAGTATGATTTCTTTGTTTTTAACTTAAAAGGGAAAATTTTCAACTAACATGCCTTTATTTGTCAAATTCTCATTGGTTAACAAATACTTTTTAGAAAAGTGCTGCCACTACTTTTCAGAATTAAATAATCATTTTATTTTATAAAATGCCCCTTCTCCTTAATTAAATATATAAAACATTTAAGTCTCTTACCTTAAATAATTTTATATATCCATCAAATAACTTAGGAAAATTCTGGAAAATCCTAGAAAATCTATTTTAATATGTTTTCCAATATATAAAAATTTCAAACCCAAATATTAATTTAGCCGTAAATAATTTATAACCAAATAAATCATTTTCCTCACTAGAAAATTTATATAAAATCCACATTAATTCAAAAAATTATGAAAATTAAAATCCATCTCCAAAATATCATTTTTGACCTATATTTATATTTTCAAGGTATTTAGATGTCATTTAATAGGGTTTTCATATCAAACACATCATAAAAACTAACATGAACATATATAATTCATCAACAAGCGTATATAAAACTTTAATCATCAAAATATGGCATATACCTGCAAAAACATTTCAGATCTAATTCTTAAAACCGAAATCATAAGAAAATGGGATGTTGTAATTATTCACCTTAGCTTTGAGATTATAAGATGTGATATTGAATGTTGATTTAGTTGATTATCTTCCTTCTCTTGAATTCTAACTTATCTTCTCTTGTGAAAAATAATGGTGGCCGTCCTTAGTATAATTTTTGTTTGAGTGAAAGTGACATGAATGTGAGTTCTATTTCCTAAGGATTTAGGGTATAAGCCTTTCCTGTTTCCCATATTGCCCTTCTCATATCTTAACACATTAGTTCAAATTGTTTTATTTGATTTATAATTATCAGGGCACGGCTACCCTTAATTTAATCAAGACTCAATCCATTAATCCCCACATTTTTTTATTTAATTTACCCAATTAATTATTCTAAATAATGTTATAAAAATATGGGGTGTTACAAGGGATCATTGATACTCGGAATGTTTTCCGATGTACTCAAAAGTTAGGGTATTATGGAGAGGCTCATGGGGTACTTTGTTCACATACCCTAGATTAGCTATTTGGATATGTATACCATGGACCGATGGATTTGGGTCTAGTATCAGTTTCGGGCTAAAGACAAGTACACTGAAAACAGAGATTTCCATTAGTCCCTAGCATAGGAAAGGCCATACGATTTCTCATATATCTATAGCACAATGAGTGATAGTGATGATTGTTTGATGGATACTATGGTTACTTTGTTTGTTTTATTACGTAATCTATCACTCTAGGGATGCCACCAGAGATAGGTATTGGGGATTGGGATATCTGGACATTCGTTATCATACTTAGTTTGCAGTATACCTTTACTAAGTAACACCCCATATTTTTGGTAACATTATTTAGGATATTCAATTAGTTAAATAAAATAAAATAATGTGTTGATTATGGAATTGAGATTTCATATTTAATTAAGGTGTAGCCATGCCATTTAACAATGAATTAAGAAAGAGTTTAACATGAAATAGGGAAGGGGTAAAATGGGAAGGAGGCTATTCCTATATCTATTCCCTTAGGTCGTGTATCACATACACATTTATTTCATTTGAAAAATATTAAAACTCAAGGCCGACCACCATTAACAAGGAAAAGAGGAAGAAGATTAAGAAAAGCTAAGGAAGAAGCCAATTCAAATCAAACTCATTTACATCTCAATCTCTTTAATCTCTAAAGCTAAAGGTGAATAATGTTAACATCTCATTTTTGTTGTGTTTTCGGTTTTAAGATGAATTCTGAATATTTTGCAATGATTTTCCATGTTTTTGAATGATGGAATGAATATATATACTTGTTGATGAAATATGGTTGTTTATATTGAATTTATGATATGTTTTAAGATGAAAACCCTATTAAATGACATCCAAATGCCTTGCGAATTTTTATGAAGATCATAAATATTATTTTGGAAATGGGTTTCAATTATCAGAATTTTCTGAATTTATGTGGAATTTATATGAATTTTCTAGTAAAGATAATGTTAATTTGGATTATAAATTATGTATGATTAAATAATAAAGGAATTGGGTCTGAAATTTTTATATGTTGGAAAACATATTAAAAGAGATTTTCTGGAATTTTTGTAGAATTTCCTAAGTGTTTTAATGGTTATATAAAATTATTTAAGGTATGAGACTTAAATGTTTTATACAATTAAGAGAGGAGAAGAGGCTTTTTGCAAATAATTTATATTTGTTAAATCTAGAAAGTCGACGGCACTTTTGAATAAGTACAATGGCAACCAATCAGATTTAGATAAATAAGGTAGGTTAAGTACAAAAGAAATAGTTTAAAAGTACAAAATATCATGTTTTACACTGTTTCGATGCCTTCGACACCAGGTTCTGCCTCCTTACCTCCGCCTCCGATAGAGTCAAAACCAAGGGTTCCAAAGGGGTTGGGCTTTACTTTGATTTGTAAAGGAAAATGCGCCTACTTGCTTTCGACTAAGATGCTTTCGACTTGGTTAGCTTTCGACTAGGTCAAATGGTTTTAAAAGGAATGGTTTCGATTAGGTTGCGCTTTTGTTTTAAATGATTGCTTTCGACTAAGTCGAAGCCTTTAGTTGCCGCTTTCTACCTTTCGACCCAGATGGTTTCGAAAGGGTTGTTTTGTTTTCTAAAAACCTGGCCACCTCTCCAATGCTTTCAAAGGAATGGTTTCGGCACCATCACTTCTTTACTTAAGAAATGGTTTCAAAACAGATGCTTTCGACTTAAATGTTTTTAATACCCTTTTTCAACAATTGAAGTAAAACCCAAATGGTTTCGAAAGAGATAGTTTTAAATGGTTTTGAAACAGATGCTTTCGACTTTAATGGGTTTCTGATCCTTTTGCTTTACTTGAAGGCATAATCCAAATGGTTTCGACCAAGATGATTTTCAAAGGTTTCGAAGGGATGAAATTTTAAATGGTTTCGAAAGGTTTCCACATGTTTTAAATTGAACCCAAAGTGCTTTCGAAAGGATTGAGTTTTGACTGTTTCGAAAGGTTTTAATGAATGGTTTTGAAAGGGATGGTTCCCCAGGGCTTCGAAAGGATTGAAAGGAAAGGTTTTTCCTATGTTTTCAAAAGGCAATATTTAATGATTTTAAAGAGGGATGTCTAATGTTTTGAAGCTTTCGAAGGAAAGGCTTTCAGTGGATTCGAAAGGGTTACTTTCAGTGGTTTTGAAGGGCTTACCTTTAAGGGTTTCGAGAGAGTTGTTTAAAGGTTTTCAACAAAGATTTCGAATGAATTAAATATGCAATTTAGCCTAAGTATTTTCAAGTTGAAAAGGGTTTTAGCTTGTTTTGGAAGAATAGTCAATCCTCATTAAAATTCATCAACATTATTTTGAGTAAAGTATATATCATGGCAAAAATAGCATAGAGTAAAGCTAAGAATATATTTTCCTTGTAAAGGTATGATTTAAAAGGTTAAGTCATTTTGAAAAGGTTTTTCAAGGAAAAAAGCTAAAGGGTAGTTAACCCTAAGAAAATGATTCGGACAGTTAATCCATTTTGATTTGGACAATTAGTCAAGTTTGCAGGCAGTCAGCCTTGATTTCAGACAGTTAGTCTAGTTTGCTAGCAGTCAGCCCAGTTTTATGGATAGATAGTCCATTTGTTAGCATAACGGACCTTACTATTATGTTGTGGACAGATAGTCTACTTATTACATGTTTTATAGATAGATAGTCCATTTAATAGCATAAAGGATATTGTTATTTTGATAAAATCGGTTTGGAGTTTGGTTGTAGGAAAGGATTTGCGAAATATATGTTTTAAAGAGGATATTATTGAGGGGAAACCCGTTTGGCTAAGCAGCGTGGCCTCACTTAATATCAGTAAACCGAGATGTAACAGAATTATTCACACCAGGCTTTATGTCTGACTTGAAGTTTTTGTTTCCTCTTAACTCTCGCGTGCTAAAAATTGATTTGAGTAGGCTGAGGGTTAAGGTTTTCAGGTTTATAAATTTTGGCGAATAAAGATTCCGGAGACGAGCAGGTGGCTGACGGATAGCTTATTAGGATTCATTGTTTCATTTTATTTTGATTCTGCTATGTATATAAAGTCAGATATGACTATATTGACTCTGATCAACCAAGGGGGCATCGTCATATGTCGCTCTTAGCATATTATTGTAATTATAATTGATCTTTATTTGGGAAACGATTATGGGATTATGTAATTTGGATATAAATTTGTTTAAAAAGTAATCATCAAAAATGTTATTTTTGAAATCTATGATTTTGTTCATATTCAAATGCTTCTGATATTATGAATACCATTAGCATTGTCATATTTTGTCATGAGAAGTTAATACTATGGATGATTGCAGCATCTGTAGCGCTTAGCTTTTGGCCTCTAGATACGGGATGTTACAACTTGGTATCAGAGCATAGGTTTATGGAAAACTTTAAACTAAAAATGCTTTTTAAAGCATAATCCTAAGGAATTATAGTAAGATTAGGGTATGGGATAACGCTATAGTAACGTACTTGTATTTCCTATATATAAGTATACGCTTTATCCATAGTCTCCTATCTTTGTTTGGTTATTTTCTGTATCTCATGAGGTTTGAATACAGATATGGAAGGTAGAAGAGGAGGAATTAACCCAGGAGGGGAAGGCACTGATGGGAATGCCAGGCCTAATGTGAGAAGAGGTCAAGGTCAGGTTCAAGTAGAGAATGTAGGTGCTAGAGTCCCGCAAGTCAGAATAGAAGCTATGTATCTGTTTTTCAGGAATATGGTGCAAGCGAGAGTTGTAGCTGGAGCGTTAGGAGGAAATGCTACAGGAGCAGGGGTTTTGGAAGTTCTGGTAGTTAACCATTATGCTAAGCTGAATGGAGATTACACCATGCATGGAGGGAGCCGTTTGTTGGAACAGAAGATGCCAATGAGGTAGAGAATTGGTTACTGCAGTGTGAGAGAATCTTTGCAGATTTGGGGCTCAATGATGAGCAGAAGTGGAGGTTGGAATATAGACAGCTTCAGGGAGTAGCTTTGTTTTGGTGGAATAGTGTGACTGTGGAAGTGGATGAGGAGACTATGACTTAGGAAGATTGCAAGGGGAGGTTCCAGGAGAGGTTCATGTTTGCAATGGCACAGTCGGCTCTGATCAGAAAGTTTGCTAAATTAGAGCAGGGACAAATGTCTGTTCTAGAGTATGCCAGAAGGTTCAAGGAGTTGGCCCGATATGGGCATGCTTTGGTGGATACAGTAATGAAGAGGAATGAGATGTTTATCAAGGGGTTGAAGCCTGAGTTAGCCAGGGCTACATTACCTCATATTAGAGATCCTTCTGGTTTTGTAGTGGAGATGGCCTTAAGGCATGATGAGTTTCTTGATTCTCTAAAGAAGAGTAAGGCTAAAGAAGTCCAGATTGGGCAGGGTAAGAAGAGGAAGTTCTTTCCTAAGAAAGGTGCTCAGAAGGGTGTAGCAGCTAAGAAGGGGAAGTTTGAGATTGTTTGCTTCAAGTGCGACAAGAAAGGACATTTTGCTAATGAATGTCGTGTTGGAAAGGAAAAGGAAGTGGCTGGGAGGAAGAGTGTCACGTGCTTCAACTGTGACCAGATTGGCCACTATAAGAGCTAGTGCAAGGAACCCGCTAAGGATGAAAAGGGCAAAGTGTATGCATTGGAGCCTGCTACTTCAAAGCCAACAGCTCAAGAGAAGGGAAAGGTAGTTTTGGAAGGTACGCTTCAGATTCATGGTATGTCTGTTAGCGTTCTATTTGACACTAGTGCATCGCATTCTTTTATATTTAGATGTTTGATAGATAAGCTTAACCTAGAACCCACATATTTAGTTACTTCCTTACGGGTTGCGAATCCAATAGGAGGGTATGCAACTCTAGTGTTGAGGTGTGACCAATTAGAGTTTGACTTGTTTGGTCATGCTTTTGTTTGCAGTTTGCATGTGTTTGATTTTGTGGGGTTCGGAATCATTCTTGGTATGGATTGGTTAAGTGAGTACGATGCTAGGATATTTTGCCAGGATAGGAAAATATCACTTGGACAACCAGATTGTAGCGGCAGGATTGTCTATACCGTAGAAGGTTCTTGCGATGAGATGTATGCCTTGCTGGGTGCTATGGAATCGGAAGATGAGTTGAGTCAATTTTTCATGGTTAGAGAATTCACGGATGTATTTGAGCCTGTAGCTAGATTATCACCGAAACGAGCCATTGAGTTTCAGATAGATTTGGTTCCGGGAGCAAGACCAGTGAGTAGGCCGCCGAGCAGGATGGCCTCTTCAGAGATGAGGGAGTAGAAGGTGCAGTTGGTGGATTTAGAAGGCAAGAGTTTTATCAGGCCGAGTAGTTCACCTTGGGGAGCAGCCGCAGTGTTTGCTAAGAAGCTGGGTGGATCATTGAGGCTATGTATCGATTATCGTAAGTTGAATGAAATGACGATAAAGAATCGATATCCATTGCCGAGAATCGACGATTTGTTCAATCAGTTGAGTGGATCCAAGTTATTTTCGCAGTAGGATTTGGCGATAGGTTTCCAACAGCTCAGAGTAGCAGAGGATAATATACCTTTGACGGCGTTTAGGACCAAATATGGGTCGTACGAATGGTTAGTTATGCCGTTCGGACTGACTAATGCGTCAGCTTTCTTTGTGGATTTGGTGAACCTTTTTTTCAGAGAGCACTTGGATAGGTTCATATTGGTTTTCATGGATGATATCTTGATTTACTCTAAGGATGAAAGAGGGCATGAAGTTCACCTTAGAGTGGTGCTTGAGACGCTAAGGCAGCATCAACTGAAAGCAAAGTTTTTGAAGTGTCACTTCTGGAAGAAGGAAGTAAAGTTTCTTGGTCATGTAGTCTCAGAGGAAGGGTTGTCAGTAGATATGACTAAGATTGAAGTGGTGAATAGTTGGAAGAGACCCGAGACAGTGACGGAGATAAAGAGTTTCCTCGGGTTGGCTGGTTATTAACGAATGTTCATTAAGGATTTTTCACGGATAGCGGCACTGATGACCAAGCTAACGAGAAAGGATGTGAAGTTTGTGTGGACCGATAAGTGTGAGGAAGCATTCTAGAGTTTGAAACACTTATTGACCCATGCATCTGTGTTGATTATTTCGGAAGGGAATCAGGATTTGGTGGTTTATACCGATGCATGTGGAACAGGATTAGGAGTTGTGCTGATGCAGAGAGGTAAAGTGATTTCCTACGCTTCTAGACAGCATAGACCGCATGAGGTCAGATATCCGACGCATGATTTAGAATTGGCTATGGTGATTTTTTCTTTGAAGGTGTAGATACATTACCATTTGGGAAAGAGGTTTGAATTATATGCAGATCATAACTCACTAAAGTATTTATTCTCTCAGAAGGAATTGAATATGAGACAGCAGAGATGGTTAGAGTTTATAGCTGCTTATGAATTTAGGATTGAGTACACACCGGGGAAAGGCAACAAGGTTGCAGATGCACTTAGCTGGAAACATCAGAATGTAGTTTTGGTGAGGATTGCTAAGTGGAGATATTTAGAAGCATTAGCAGATTGCAGAGTGCGGTTGAGATCCAAGGCCGGGTCTAGTGCAGATATAGTTGTATTATCTTGTTTGGAAGTTCGACCAGCGATGATCGAAAGGATTTATTCTAAATGGATAGAGGATCCAGTGTTAGCTGAACGGATCAGAAAATTAAAGGAAGGAACCGAGAGCGTTGACTTGAAAGATTTCAGTCTTGACCAGAATGGAAGGTTGAGAAAGAAAGAAAGATTATGTGTTCCGAGTGTAGGAAACATAAGGAAAAAAGTCTTGAAGGAATGCCATTATTCGAAATTCTATATTCATCCAGGAGGTACTAAGATGTATCAGGATATGAAGAGGAGTTTCTTCTGGGAAGGTATAAAGCATGATATTAGTTTGTGTGTAAAGCAGTGCCTGATTTGCCAGTAGGAAAAGGCCAAACACCAGAAGCCAAGTAGGGTTGCTTCAGCCATTAGATATTCCGGTATGGAAGTGGGATTCTATTTCTACGGATTTTATTGACGGGTTGCCAAGGTCAAATAGGGGAAACGATAGTATATGGGTCATAGTATACAAATTGACCAAGAGTGCCCATTTCATTCCAGTTAATTTAACTAGAACGGCACCAGTTTTGGCGAGGTTATTCATGAATAATGTGGTTAGACTGCATGGAATTCCTTGTAGCATAGTTAGTGATAGAGATTCCTTATTCACTAACAAGTTCTGGAAGAGTCTACAGGAAGTTTTGGGAACCAAGCTCAAGATGAGTACCACTTACCATCCGTAGATAGATGGGAAAACAGAAAGGGTTAACAAAATCTTGGAAGATTTGTTAAGAGCTTGTGTTCTAGATTTCGGGGGATCATGGGAAGACCATCTGCATTTAGTCGAGTTTTTGTATAACAACAGTTATCAGACTAGTATTGGGATGGCACCGTTTGAAGCTTTGTATGGAAGGCCATGCAAATTTCACGTATGTTGGTTACAGACCGAAGATAAGTTGGTTCTTTGTCCAGATTTAGTCAAAGAAGCTACAGAAAAGATTGAGGTCATTCGGGATAGAATGAAGGAGGCTCAGTCTAGGCAGAAAAGTTATGCAGATAAGAGATGGAAAGATCTATATTTCTCAGTTGGAGATCAGGTTTTCGTCAAAGTGTCACCGATGAAGGGGTGATTAGGTTTGGAAAATCAGGAAAGTTAGCACCGAGATTCGTTGGACCTTTTTCTATTATTGAGAGGATCGGGAAACTCGCATATAGGTTTGAGTTACCGAGAAGTTTTGCAGGAGTCCACAATGTTTTCCATGTTTCTCATCTTACAAAGTGTGTTAGAGACCAGGAGACTACTATTGCACCACTGTGCTAGAGAACTTAGTAGTAGAACCGGATTTGACTATAGTGAGGAAGCCTTTTCGTATTGTTGCGAGAGATAAGAAGAGGCTTAGAACCAAGACAGTCAGATTAGTCAAAGTCCAGTGGAGCGACGATGACATGGATTGTACTTGGGAGATTGAGAGCAGGATTAGAGATACTTATATTGACTTATTTGATGGCATGTTTTACCTCATTATTTGATTTATTATGTACCTTATAGTAATTTCGAGGATGAAATTCTTTAAGGAGGGGAGTCTGTAACACCCCATATTTTTTGTACCATTATTTAGGATATTTAATTAGTTAAATTAAATAAAATAATGTGTTGATTATGGGATTGAGATTTGATAATTAATTAAGGTGTAGTCGGGCCATTTAACAATGAATTAAGAAAGAGTTTAACATGAAATAGGGAAGGGGTAAAATGGGAAGGATGCCATTCCTATATTTATTCCCTTAGGTCGTGTATCACATACACGTTCATTTCATTTGAATTTTTTTAAAACTTAAGGCCAGCCACCATTAATAAGGAAAAGAGGAAGAAGATTAAGAAAAGCTAAGGAAGAAGCTAACTCAAATCAAATCCATTCACATCTCAATCTCTTTAATCTCTAAAGCTAAGGTGAATAATGTTTACATCTCATTTTTATTGTGTTTTCGGTTTTAAGATGAATTCCGAATATTTTGTAATGATTTTCCATGTTTTTGAATGATGGAATGAATATATATACTTGTTGATGAATTATGGTTGTTCATATTGAATTTATGATATGTTTTAATGTGAATACCCTATTAAATAACATCCAAACGCCTTGCGAATTTTTATGAAGATCATAAATATTATTTTGGAAATGGGTTTCACTTTTCAAAATTTTCTGAATTTATGTGGAATTTATATGAATCTTCTAGTAAAGGAAATGTTAATTTGGATTATAAATTATTTACGGTTAAATAATAAAGGAATTGGGTCTGAAATTTTTATATGTTGGAAAACATATTAAAAGAGATTTTTTGGAATTTTTGTAGAATTTTCCTACGTGTATTAATGGTTATATAAAATTATTTAAGGTATGAGACTTAAATGTTTTATATAATTAAGAAAGGAGAAGGGGCATTTTGCAAATAATTTAAATTTGTTAAATCTAGAAAGTCGGTAGCACTTTTGAAAAAGGACAATGGCAACCAATCAGATTTAGACAAACAAGGCAGGTTGGGTACAAAAGAAATAGTTTAAAAGTACAAATAAACATATTTTATACTGTTTCGATGCCTTCGACACTAGGTTGCGCCTCCTTACCTTCGCCTCCAACAATGTCGAAACAATGCATATGGTATCAGTTAACTGGTACGTAGTGAATTGGGTGTAGGCGGAATGTATAGAGTCGAAACTAGAGGTTCCGAAGAGGTTAGGATTTTACTTTGATTTTTAAAGGAAAATACACCTGCTTGCTTTCGACTAAGATGCTTTCGACTTAGTTAGCTTTCGACTGGGTCAAATGGTTTTAAAGGAATGGTTTCGATTGGGTTGCGCTTTTGCTTTAAATGATTGCTTTCGACTGAGTCAAAGCCTTTAGTTGCCGCTTTCTACCTTTCGACCCAGATGGTTTCAAAAGGGTCGTTTTATTTTCTAAAATCTTGGCCACCTCTCCAATGCTTTCGAAGGGATGGTTTCGACACTATCACTTCTTTACTTAGGAAATGGTTTTGAAATAGATGCTTTCGACTTAAATATTTTTAAGACCCTTTTTCTATAATTGAAGTAAAACCCAAATGAATTCGAAAGAGAGAGTTTTAAATAGTTTCGAAACAGATGCTTTCGACTTTAATGGGCTTCTGATCCTTTTGCTTTACTTGAAGGCATAATCCAAATGGTTTCGACTGAGACGATTTTCAAAGGTTCCGAAGGGATGAAATTTTGAATGGTTTCGAAAGGTTTCCACGTGTTTTAAATTGAACCCAAAGTGTTTTCGAAAGGATTGAGTTTTGACGGTTTCGAAAGGTTTTAAGGAATGGTTTCGAAAGGGGTGGTTCCCCAGGATTTCGAAAGGATTGAAAGGATAGGTTTTTCCTATGTTTTCGAAAGGCAGTATTTAAAGGTTTTAAAGAGGGATGTCTAATTGTAACGACCCAGTATTTTGGACTATTCGTATCCGCACGTGTCGGACATGAATAATTCAAAATACCGAATTATTAATGTAAATTTGCAAAACTGAACATATACAGTAAATAAATAATCACAGATCACAGACACAGAGTATTAAATGCAGCAGAAACAAAAGATAGTAGTTCATGAAGCTACTATATACATATCAGAGTTAAATAAGGTACAGCAGATGTCTCGAATACAATAGTCAAATACAAGAATCAGAATACAATCACTGGAATCAACTGGATATATGAAAGCTGGATAGATAGCTGGATCTCCAAATGAAGCTCCAACTCCAAAGGTGAGTCTCGAATACTGGTACACTCAGTCTGACCCGAGCGTAAAGCAAAACACAAAACACTCGAGTCAGGATTAACATTCTTATATCAATAAATCCAACTCAAGTGAAAT
Organism: Allium fistulosum; assembly: GCA_030737815.1. NCBI lineage: Eukaryota > Viridiplantae > Streptophyta > Magnoliopsida > Asparagales > Amaryllidaceae > Allium > Allium fistulosum. Next base: position 1,361,043,397 of record CM060903.1, on the reverse strand, counting down.
AGCAACTGAAATACAAGTAACTCAAAGGATGTTTGGAATAACCATCCTTTAAGGATCCGTTAAACTATCTACTATGTAGTAGTGTACGATAAGTAGATAATGCCTATCAGTAATATAAAATATCAAAATAGTGTTAAGGCGTTACCATTATCCCCCTTAACACATTTTATATAAGCGTTATAGACTATACAGCACTGTAAACTCCACCGTAAACTAGTGGGATATAGGGGAGTACTCCATAGGTATAACACAAAACAAATCGTAGTGGTCGCGTATAGGGATACAAGTATGACAAGGCACATGAGGCAATACCCAAGGTAGTGAAACTACCGTTTGCCTGATCCGGACTGGTGAGAACGCATCGCCGCAGCGATCGCAACACCGCGAAACAACACTCCCAAATCAAGGGTGCGCACCAATCAAAAACAAGTAATGAGTAGTTTACGAAAAAGTGTGTCCGCTAGAGGTAGCTAACCTCACTGGCCCGGCACGGCTCCTGTTTAAGTCATTTCCAATTTGACACAAGTGTCAAGGTCATCCATTATCGTTCTCTTTCTTCAAATCTAGCAACGTCGTCATTCCAACCACTTCATTCTGGATCACACTCCGCGTATACTAGTTATTAAAGTGGTTTTCGGTTTGGACAGAGAGTATGTCCCTAACCGATCTCGGACTCTTCAATAACTACGTAATTATTACACCGATTGGTCATTTAATAAACTTCCAAAATAGTTTATATTTCAAAACCAAAATATCATTGTCATTTCAAAACCATATCCATACGATATCATTTTCACTTCAAATAAATCCATTTCCAAAATTATATCACTTTCCAAAGTTATATCGCTTTCGAAATCGTAAGTCTTTTAAAATCAAAACACTTTGGAAATCAAAACCTTGAAATTCATAACACTATGAAACTGTAGCTTGAAATCATAACATTTTGGAATCCACAACACTTCCTTCTTAAACAGATTAGATATTAAAATTAGTGTATAAAATAAGATAGTTTATAAAATAAAAATAGTTTATATAAAATAGTTATAAGTTAAAATAGTGTGTAATAAGAATATATATATTGAAATGATTTATATAAAATAGTTTATATTAAAATAATTTATAAAGTAAAATATAATAGCTGTAGATATAGTTTAAAAATACTTTATAAAATAAAATAGCTTCCACATATTCACAAATCGATTCAAATTAACTCGACCTCCAAATTCACTTAATTCAATCTCAATTCATAAATTTCACCTCAATTCAATTTCTCAATAAATCATTTCGAATTATAACGATTTCAAATACAGATTTGAAACACAAAATAAACCATTAAATTTCAATATATTTCAAAGCTTTAAATATTCCATAACGACCCGTCTTTCTACACACAGAAAGACGCATCATTATTAAGAAAGAAAGGGATATAAGAAGAAAAGAAGAGAATAAAGAACAACAACACATCAGAATCTCACAGCGGAACGAATGATATAACGACCCGTAAATTTAACCGGTTTTAACAACGTTATTAATTGAAATTTTGCGAAATTTCAAACGATAAAATTTTGAAATAAAATTTAATATTTGGAATACGTCTAGTTAAACATAGCGACTGGTAAATTTTCGTCCGAAAATACTAAACTTTATTTCGCGCGTAAAGTTACTTCAATTTGATCAGTTAAATAGCGATGAAAATAAAATGTTTTCGAAACCTAAATATTTTTACATAGAAAAATTCTAAACCATCTTCTGACCAAGATTTCAGTTTGTCGTTTTTCCAAATTCGGACTTCTTTAGCTCCGTCGATCTTATTTTTCAGCGTTTTTCTTGCATTTTTCGCCACTTAAAAATTTCGAATTTTTATAATTCAATCATACCACTGATATATGTATACCGTTTTGATCGTCTCGTTGTGCTGATCTTCGCAGTATATTTATTTCTGCGAATTGGAGTCCGGTTCACTGCGGAATCCGCGAAACGGTAAATCGTATCGGTACTTGTTTTAAGTCCTTTCGTTTCTGAGTCCTTTCCTTTCCTTCGTCTATTCATTTTCCATTGTGCAAGCTGTCAGCCACCCGAATTTAGCTATCACTTTATTATCTCTTGAATTCAGCTGTCACTTGTTATATTTTTCGGTTCCAACTTAAATTATAGTTGTCCTTTCCAATTTCTTCCTCTGATCATTTGCTTGAAAAGAATATTGCCTCCTCATGTCCTCACCATTTCCCTTTTCATTTCAAAACCCAACATCACTTTCTTCTTATTGAATTACACGTCCCTTCATCCTCCCTTCTTATGGCGAAAGCCTTGTAGCTACCCGTTGCCACCATAGTGCTATGCAGCCTACAACCGCACGTGACAACCCATCCATCTCGAAACACCCTAATCAACGTTCCACAGCCTACACTCCAGTGGCCATACCATTTCCACCTCTTGTAACGACCCGATATTTTCAACCATTCGCATCCATTATAAGTGTATAGGTAGACACTCATGCCGGAGTTGAATTGCTCAAAATACCGCGTTGTAATTAAAATTTGGCAAATCTCAGAATATACAGTAAATAAATATAATCACAGATCACAGACACAGAGTAAAATAATGCAGCGGAAGTAAAAGAAATAGTAGTTCATGAAGCTACTATATAAATATATCAGAGTACATAAGATACAATAGAAGAAATAGAGTACAACGGAAGTATAAATAAGATAACCAAGTACAAGCTGAACAGAGCAACATAACTAAAGTCGATAGAACAAGACTAGCAGATAATCTCCAGCGATTCAAATCTCCAGAAGGTGGAAATCCAAATCTGTGAATACTCAGGCTGACCCGAGCGTAAAGCAAAACACAAACACTCGAGTCAGGACAATATATACTTATATAATATAAACCAACTCAAGTGAACTGTAATAAGGTACAAGTAACTTAAAGAATGCTTGGGACCGCCCATTCTTTAAGGATCCGTTAAACTATCTACTATGTAGTAATATTCGATATTATAATAGTGTCTAAATAAGTAAAGTATAATCATATAGAAAATAGCGTTAAGGGGATGGAGAACCTTAACGCGGTCGGATCTTAAAATCATAATCGTAGTAAAGCTCGATATGGTAGGTGACACGGCACAACTAGGCAATGCCAGGGTAGATATACCAATTACGCATCCGGACTAGTGGTGACGCATAGCAGCCACTACCGCCCACCTCGAACAACACTCCCAATCAAGGGTGGCCACCAAATCAATCACAAGTAATAGAATGGTATCGAAGAAGTGTGTCCGATAAGAGGTGCTACCTCATTGGTCCGTCAATCGCTCCTGTTTTAGCCACCTTATGCCAACTCACGGGAGTTGGGTCCACGTAACATACCTTAAGAACGTCGCCACCATCCTACTTCATTCTGGAATCTCCACCGCGTACACGGTTGTCAAAGTGGTTTTCGGTATCGACAGAGAGTATGTCCATATCCGATCCCGGTCTCTTTGCCAACCAATCGTTATTATAACCCGTGGTTATAACTTTTAAAAACAATACTTTACTTCAAAATAAAATATCATTTCAAACCATATCTTTATCAAAATAAAGATTTATCATTTCCAAATCATTTCAATATTCCAAAATATCGTATCCTTTCAAACTTCTTTTCAAATCATTTCAATATATCAAAATATCATATCTTTGATAGTTATACTTCGAAACCAAAAATCATTTTTATTTCAAAACTATACCCATTTCAAACAATATCATTTCCATTTCAAACATATATTCACCTTTCAAATAGTCTATACTTTCAAAGTTATAATTCTTTGAAACTAAAACATTTGAAATCATTATACTTTGTAAATCACAACATTTCGAAAACATATATTTGAAATCATCTATTAATTCTACATATTTACAGATTTATTAAATTAAACCCAAATTCCAAATTTTAATTTTTATTTCAAACCATCACTTTCAACTCAAATTCAGTTTACTAACAAACCATTTCAAATCTTATAAATTTCAAATATAGGTTTAATTCATAAAATACAATATTCGATCTTTAGTATATTTCAAAGCTTAAATATCCCATATTTCATAAATTCAAAATCATTTGTATACATTTCAAAATATCAAAATATTATTCAAAACATCATTCATTTATATTTCATTTAAATACCATTTAAATCCATTCTTTTTATTAAATTTAAATACCATTTTAAAACTCACATAAAAATCAAATTCTTCCATTTAAAACCATTTAAATGTCTCTTCATTATCTTTAGCATTTTTAACATTTTATTTCAAAAATTATATCATTTTCCAAAGATTATTTTTCATTAAAATTTATTAAAACAACAAAATATAGTTTCCGTAGCACTTACAAAATGCTACGTAAAGTTATAGTTTAAAATAGTTCATTTAACAAAACGACAGCACTTAAATGCTGTAATATATTTCCATTAAAATTAAAATAAACTTAAATGTTAAGTTTAACCACTATAGCACTTACAAAGTGCTATAATAGCCTTTATTCCAAATTAACTCTTTAGTTCATTTAAACAACTACAGCAATTACAAAATGCTGTAATATCTTTTACATACATTTCAAAAATGCTGTCAAATCAAATTCAGAGTTTTATTTACAATTCCACAAATAATTAAATTTTAATATAAATCATTTTAACTTATAAAATCATATATTTCACATTTAACACAATCATTTAAATACCTTTATTTCTATGATTTTATAAAGTCAAATTTCCATACAAAAATCAAATTTAATAACAATTAAATTTTCATTTCTTTAATTAAATTATTAACTTAACAACTAAGTTTAAATTTCCAAAAATATAGCTTATTTCTATTTATTTTACTTAATTAAAATTTCACTTTTAAACAAATTTCACAAAATTCAATTTAAGTTATATTTCCAAATTCAGCTTAAATGTTCATTTATTCCATATTTTAATTTATACAAAATCATTAACACCTTTAAAACATTATTATTACTTAATAAAAATCATTAAATTCATCTTTAAATCAAATTTGTCATATTTTCTTACTTTACAAAAATTCCATTTATAAACAAAATCATAAATTCCAAAATTAACTTATATTTCAAATTCTACTCCACCATTTACTTAATTCACTTATTTAATTTGTAGAAAATCACAAATACTTTATAGAAATCATTTTAATGAAATTTAAATCAAAATACCATAATATTTACATTAAAAAAAAAGTAATTTAAAAATTTCAGAAAAATATATAAACCACGGGTCTGTATATAATTTTCTAGCCTAGGTCAAGTGATACGGATATGTATCATTTCAATCCGCAGTTTACAAAGAAAAACCGGGTTTTATCATTTCAAACCCGCAATCCCAAGTAATATAAATAAATAAATAAAAACCGTTCAGGCCTATCATTTCAGCCCATAACGATTTTTCCTTATTCTAAAGTCCGTTCGGGTATGTATCATTTCAACCCATAGTGATTCTAATCTACAGGGAACTTGCAGTGTGATAAACTGATATAAATAAACAGAATAGCATGAGATAATAGTAATAGATGATATAACATATGTAATAACAGGGGTAAACATTATATGATCATAATATAACAGTTACAACAGGATGATATAATTTTACAGATTCAAATGGTGTCAGTTTACTAGTTATATAAGTACACATTGTCTGGTGAGAATTACTCACTTGTTAAAAGCTGGAGATAGCCACCAAAGCACACAATACAAAGACTACGAAGGCATGACAACTCGAATATGATTTGAGTGAGAGAGCCAAAGATGAATCTCCTTGGATACATTTGAACAAACAATAAAACAATATATAAGTTTCAACACAAGATACCATTAACAATGCTAGAATTGGATGCATAAAACAAAGCCAAAGTGTTTGCACTTGCTTTCTACCATCTATGCTTCAGTTATGATCTGAAATGGCACGGCTACATCATGGTTTTAGATCAGGTTTGTGTTCCTAAAGGTCGGTCATAGCATGGGAAAATGATGGAGCAAAGGTTTGTGAGCACGAAACAACAACTACAAGGCAACACGCACTGTTTTCAAGGAACTAAAGGTCACGGCCAAGGCACTCCAAGTCACGGACAGTCTTCAGGTGGTCAACTACAGGTGTGGCAGAGGTGTATGGGTCAGGAAAAGGCTGGTGGTGGTGGTGTATGGGTCGGCCTAACCTAAAGAAAGTGGTGCAACATTTGGTGATGTAGAAACTACCAATACAAGGCAAAAGCATGAGTTCAAGGCCACTACAAGGCTCGGGCAAGGCATGGAGGGGCATGGCCATGGCTCAGGGGGTCAGGTGGTGATGTGGCATGATGTGTCAGGTCTGGAACAGGAGGTGGTGGTGATATATGGTCAGCCATGTGGTGGAGAGAGGTGATGGAAGGTGGATGGCTCGGCTTGTATGCATATAGGTGATGTTTGTGCAACTTTGGTGGAGTTTCATCACATAGGGGCTCGGCTATGGCATGGGAAGGTGCTGGAGGTGCTGTTGTTCAGAGGGGGTGGTGGTGGAGGTGGACAAGGTGGAGGAGGAAGGAGGCCGATCCAATAGAGATGAAGAAGGCAAGTGCAAATCACAAAAGAAAACAAAGAAAACATGAAAAGAAAAGATGTTTTTTACCAAATTTTTGAATAACAAGGAGATGGCCGTATTTTTTTTGTTGAGGAATGTATGAGGAAGTGTAATTCACGTGAAAATGAAGATGAGGCTGAAGAGAATTGAAGTATACGGCCAAAATCAATAAAGAGAGGAGTTGGGAAAATGAAAGGTCGGAAGAGGAAAAGACTTTGGAAATCTAAGAGTTTCAAGTCTTTTCAAATTTCCACAAATTCATTTTAATTTTATAAATACATAACAAGGCTGATAATAAAGATAAATAAACTCAGAAAATAAAATAAATAAGAAAAGAAAATAAATAAATATAAAAAAAAAATCAAATAAATAAAGAAAATGGCAATATATACATAACTAGGCTTTATAAATTTGAAACAAATTCAAATGAACTTTAGACAATCTTTATGTACTTGAAAAATATTTATAAATAAAGATAAGAACACACAATAAAAATTAATTCACAAAAATAAATAAATAAAATTTAATTAAATATAATTTAATGAAGAAAATAGCAAAAAAATGGAAACTAGGCTTTATAAATTGAAATAAATTCAAGTATACTTTAGAAAAATTATATTATCATTTTAAAAATATTAAAAGACATTAAATAACCTATTACCACATATTAAAACAAAATATGACAATAAAAATATAATTTATATGATTTACAATAAATAATATTGCAAAATAAACAGTTTATACACAAAATTGAAAATTACATAACTTCTACAATTTAACTCCGTTTCCAACGAAACGAAAAGCTGTATTCAAGTTATTAAATCTATTTTCATAATAAAAGATAAAATTTAAGAATTTTAATATTTAAATTTAAAAGTTAAAAGTCAAAGTTTGACTAGTTTGACTAGAAATCCATTTTTTAGTAAAATATCCAAATTACACCATTTTGAAATTATAATTCACCTAATAATTAAGTTTTATTTTAAAAATGAAATGTTTGAAATAGAAAAAGTTTAAATAATTTAAAATTAAAATAAAGTCAAAATTAAAATATATGCAAAATCTAGGGTTGTTACACTCTCCCCCACTCAAAACTTTTCGTCCCCGAAAAGGAATGAAGTACGGGAAAGCACAGAAAAAATAGAGTGAAATAAGATTAAGACAAGATGACAAGGAGATTGAGATTATACCTGACAACTATTGTTATAGGTAAGTTTAACAAGGTGGAGATGGTCATCCCAAGATTCTCCAGAATCAGGAACACAAGTACGAAAAGATCCTCTAGAATCTGATTCACTCTTTCCGCTTGACCGACAGTCTGTGGGTGGAAAGCAGTGCTCAGATTTAAAATGAGTACCAAAGATTATAAAGATTATAGAAAGATTTCTAAGCAAAAAGATTATAGATAGATGCCTATACCAGTCTGTAGCAAGATAAGGAAAAATAAGGACAACTAACAGACAGTTTGAAAAACAAAATTAGGTAATAAGTTTGAAAAACAAAATAAGATAATAGGTTTGAAATTTCCATGGTTTCAGCTTAACTGATAATTAATTTTACACAAGTTAAATAAATCTTAACTATCTCTAATTTCATTATCTTATCATCAAATTTTCTTAAACAAACAATCTCTAAAATCATGATTTGATTAAAATTAAGTGTATAACATTCAATAAATTTAATTCTTCTTTATTCCTAATTATAATTAAATTTATCCCTCTCAAATATTTTATCACATATGTTAAATATGCTTACACTTATTATAACTTTTTTAATTTATTCCTAATTCCCTTAACATCATTTGTATTGTAAATTATTCAATTAACCTTTTAGTCTATTTACCTGTGTTAATCTTTTTATAACTAAAATTTAAGTGTATAATATTTATTATAACCACTCAAATTTTATTTATAAAAATCTTTTTATATTGTATATTATCCAATTACATTGTTAACTTCTAAAAATTAAGGTAAGTTATATTGGAATGCAATTGAGAATTATACAAATAAAACTTTCTAAAATTAATATACACTATAAACATCCTAATTCAATCATTTCAAGCTTGAATCATCTATTCAAAAATTTTATTTTCTTTTTATACTTGAAGTTATTATTTAAGATAGAATTTAAGAATAAAATCTCCGATTCCTTTCAAACCATTTAGAGATAGATAAATGTATGTACATAATTTGTCAAATCAAATTTAAATCATATATCTATATATTTTATAAATCAATCATATTTTAGAAATTTATATCAATCAAGTTTCCCAAAACAAAGCTGTAGCAAGACTACAGAATGGTTTCTTCACTTTGAAACTCGAAAATGAACGTCGATGATGCTGCAGTCATCACCGAAATTATTTTCCAGCGACAAAGAGAAGAGCACTTAATTTTTAAACTTTAAAATCCTTTAGAGACAAAAAAAAAAGTATTCAAAAATACTTTAAATAATATCCTTTTAAAAATTTTAAACACAAGGTTTGAAATCCATCGGAAATTAAACTCTTTAAATTTCTTGTTTTAAATTCATTTCAGTTCCCAAATAAATTTATAAACAACTATTTATAAATTCCTTTGTAGAACAATAAATGATAAATCAAGTATTATCATTTTAAATAATCAATTTATTAAGTTCCATAAATTATATATCAAAATTTATTTCATTAACCATTTTTTTTTTAATAATATTGTGTCAGTTTGTTCTGTCAAAGTGTTTTAGAAATCCTATCGATAGCGTTGATCAGACGAATCGATCGGAAACCCAAATCAACATCAACAACTCAAACAACACAATATAAAACAAAATATTAATTACAGATTTACAAATACAATTCAAAATGTTTTGAAGGTAGGTTGGAACAAAAGACAAGATGATTAAATAACAAAGTAGGGAGATGGGTAAGCTTAAATAAATCGCGGGCAACCTTAACCGGGTCAACCGTGACTTAATGAATAAGATCAAATGTGTATTTTTTTTCTGGGGTAAATCTACATCCGATCTCAAGAGATAGAGTTTGGAATAACAAAAGATATTAGCATCTAAACCAAGGATAGATATAAATCTCTGGTGAATCGATGCAAATTTGTAAAGGAGTTTCACCCTTTACCAGAAAATAAGAATATTGGCGAGACCGCCAATTCACTATAAAGATCATTCGAAGTGGAGTTTTGGAATACTCCAGAATCAAAAGAAGATGAATAGTGAGGGACAAGAATGAATTTTGGAACCGCAGGGAACGTTCCAAAAATTCAAAGGAAATTCGAATCAAGAGGAAAAGATTCAAACTCGAACGAAAGTGATTCTGTAAATAAATCTACTCCATATGCTGAGTTTTGCCTCAAAGCCAAAGCTCTGATACCAACTGTAACGACCCGATATTTTCAACCATTCGCATCCATTATAAGTGTATAGGTAGACACTCATGCCGGAGTTGAATTGCTCAAAATACCGCGTTGTAATTAAAATTTGGCAAATCTCAGAATATACAGTAAATAAATATAATCACAGATCACAGACACAGAGTAAAATAATGCAGCGGAAGTAAAAGAAATAGTAGTTCATGAAGCTACTATATAAATATATCAGAGTACATAAGATACAATAGAAGAAATAGAGTACAACGGAAGTATAAATAAGATAACCAAGTACAAGCTGAACAGAGCAACATAACTAAAGTCGATAGAACAAGACTAGCAGATAATCTCCAGCGATTCAAATCTCCAGAAGGTGGAAATCCAAATCTGTGAATACTCAGGCTGACCCGAGCGTAAAGCAAAACACAAACACTCGAGTCAGGACAATATATACTTATATAATATAAACCAACTCAAGTGAACTGTAATAAGGTACAAGTAACTTAAAGAATGCTTGGGACCGCCCATTCTTTAAGGATCCGTTAAACTATCTACTATGTAGTAATATTCGATATTATAATAGTGTCTAAATAAGTAAAGTATAATCATATAGAAAATAGCGTTAAGGGGATGGAGAACCTTAACGCGGTCGGATCTTAAAATCATAATCGTAGTAAAGCTCGATATGGTAGGTGACACGGCACAACTAGGCAATGCCAGGGTAGATATACCAATTACGCATCCGGACTAGTGGTGACGCATAGCAGCCACTACCGCCCACCTCGAACAACACTCCCAATCAAGGGTGGCCACCAAATCAATCACAAGTAATAGAATGGTATCGAAGAAGTGTGTCCGATAAGAGGTGCTACCTCATTGGTCCGTCAATCGCTCCTGTTTTAGCCACCTTATGCCAACTCACGGGAGTTGGGTCCACGTAACATACCTTAAGAACGTCGCCACCATCCTACTTCATTCTGGAATCTCCACCGCGTACACGGTTGTCAAAGTGGTTTTCGGTATCGACAGAGAGTATGTCCATATCCGATCCCGGTCTCTTTGCCAACCAATCGTTATTATAACCCGTGGTTATAACTTTTAAAAACAATACTTTACTTCAAAATAAAATATCATTTCAAACCATATCTTTATCAAAATAAAGATTTATCATTTCCAAATCATTTCAATATTCCAAAATATCGTATCCTTTCAAACTTCTTTTCAAATCATTTCAATATATCAAAATATCATATCTTTGATAGTTATACTTCGAAACCAAAAATCATTTTTATTTCAAAACTATACCCATTTCAAACAATATCATTTCCATTTCAAACATATATTCACCTTTCAAATAGTCTATACTTTCAAAGTTATAATTCTTTGAAACTAAAACATTTGAAATCATTATACTTTGTAAATCACAACATTTCGAAAACATATATTTGAAATCATCTATTAATTCTACATATTTACAGATTTATTAAATTAAACCCAAATTCCAAATTTTAATTTTTATTTCAAACCATCACTTTCAACTCAAATTCAGTTTACTAACAAACCATTTCAAATCTTATAAATTTCAAATATAGGTTTAATTCATAAAATACAATATTCGATCTTTAGTATATTTCAAAGCTTAAATATCCCATATTTCATAAATTCAAAATCATTTGTATACATTTCAAAATATCAAAATATTATTCAAAACATCATTCATTTATATTTCATTTAAATACCATTTAAATCCATTCTTTTTATTAAATTTAAATACCATTTTAAAACTCACATAAAAATCAAATTCTTCCATTTAAAACCATTTAAATGTCTCTTCATTATCTTTAGCATTTTTAACATTTTATTTCAAAAATTATATCATTTTCCAAAGATTATTTTTCATTAAAATTTATTAAAACAACAAAATATAGTTTCCGTAGCACTTACAAAATGCTACGTAAAGTTATAGTTTAAAATAGTTCATTTAACAAAACGACAGCACTTAAATGCTGTAATATATTTCCATTAAAATTAAAATAAACTTAAATGTTAAGTTTAACCACTATAGCACTTACAAAGTGCTATAATAGCCTTTATTCCAAATTAACTCTTTAGTTCATTTAAACAACTACAGCAATTACAAAATGCTGTAATATCTTTTACATACATTTCAAAAATGCTGTCAAATCAAATTCAGAGTTTTATTTACAATTCCACAAATAATTAACTTTTAATATAAATCATTTTAACTTATAAAATCATATATTTCACATTTAACACAATCATTTAAATACCTTTATTTCTATGATTTTATAAAGTCAAATTTCCATACAAAAATCAAATTTAATAACAATTAAATTTTCATTTCTTTAATTAAATTATTAACTTAACAACTAAGTTTAAATTTCCAAAAATATAGCTTATTTCTATTTATTTTACTTAATTAAAATTTCACTTTTAAACAAATTTCACAAAATTCAATTTAAGTTATATTTCCAAATTCAGCTTAAATGTTCATTTATTCCATATTTTAATTTATACAAAATCATTAACACCTTTAAAACATTATTATTACTTAATAAAAATCATTAAATTCATCTTTAAATCAAATTTGTCATATTTTCTTACTTTACAAAAATTCCATTTATAAACAAAATCATAAATTCCAAAATTAACTTATATTTCAAATTCTACTCCACCATTTACTTAATTCACTTATTTAATTTGTAGAAAATCACAAATACTTTATAGAAATCATTTTAATGAAATTTAAATCAAAATACCATAATATTTACATTAAAAAAAAAGTAATTTAAAAATTTCAGAAAAATATATAAACCACGGGTCTGTATATAATTTTCTAGCCTAGGTCAAGTGATACGGATATGTATCATTTCAATCCGCAGTTTACAAAGAAAAACCGGGTTTTATCATTTCAAACCCGCAATCCCAAGTAATATAAATAAATAAATAAAAACCGTTCAGGCCTATCATTTCAGCCCATAACGATTTTTCCTTATTCTAAAGTCCGTTCGGGTATGTATCATTTCAACCCATAGTGATTCTAATCTACAGGGAACTTGCAGTGTGATAAACTGATATAAATAAACAGAATAGCATGAGATAATAGTAATAGATGATATAACATATGTAATAACAGGGGTAAACATTATATGATCATAATATAACAGTTACAACAGGATGATATAATTTTACAGATTCAAATGGTGTCAGTTTACTAGTTATATAAGTACACATTGTCTGGTGAGAATTACTCACTTGTTAAAAGCTGGAGATAGCCACCAAAGCACACAATACAAAGACTACGAAGGCATGACAACTCGAATATGATTTGAGTGAGAGAGCCAAAGATGAATCTCCTTGGATACATTTGAACAAACAATAAAACAATATATAAGTTTCAACACAAGATACCATTAACAATGCTAGAATTGGATGCATAAAACAAAGCCAAAGTGTTTGCACTTGCTTTCTACCATCTATGCTTCAGTTATGATCTGAAATGGCACGGCTACATCATGGTTTTAGATCAGGTTTGTGTTCCTAAAGGTCGGTCATAGCATGGGAAAATGATGGAGCAAAGGTTTGTGAGCACGAAACAACAACTACAAGGCAACACGCACTGTTTTCAAGGAACTAAAGGTCACGGCCAAGGCACTCCAAGTCACGGACAGTCTTCAGGTGGTCAACTACAGGTGTGGCAGAGGTGTATGGGTCAGGAAAAGGCTGGTGGTGGTGGTGTATGGGTCGGCCTAACCTAAAGAAAGTGGTGCAACATTTGGTGATGTAGAAACTACCAATACAAGGCAAAAGCATGAGTTCAAGGCCACTACAAGGCTCGGGCAAGGCATGGAGGGGCATGGCCATGGCTCAGGGGGTCAGGTGGTGATGTGGCATGATGTGTCAGGTCTGGAACAGGAGGTGGTGGTGATATATGGTCAGCCATGTGGTGGAGAGAGGTGATGGAAGGTGGATGGCTCGGCTTGTATGCATATAGGTGATGTTTGTGCAACTTTGGTGGAGTTTCATCACATAGGGGCTCGGCTATGGCATGGGAAGGTGCTGGAGGTGCTGTTGTTCAGAGGGGGTGGTGGTGGAGGTGGACAAGGTGGAGGAGGAAGGAGGCCGATCCAATAGAGATGAAGAAGGCAAGTGCAAATCACAAAAGAAAACAAAGAAAACATGAAAAGAAAAGATGGTTTTTACCAAATTTTTGAATAACAAGGAGATGGCCGTATTTTTTTTGTTGAGGAATGTATGAGGAAGTGTAATTCACGTGAAAATGAAGATGAGGCTGAAGAGAATTGAAGTATACGGCCAAAATCAATAAAGAGAGGAGTTGGGAAAATGAAAGGTCGGAAGAGGAAAAGACTTTGGAAATCTAAGAGTTTCAAGTCTTTTCAAATTTCCACAAATTCATTTTAATTTTATAAATACATAACAAGGCTGATAATAAAGATAAATAAACTCAGAAAATAAAATAAATAAGAAAAGAAAATAAATAAATATAAAAAAAAATCAAATAAATAAAGAAAATGGCAATATATACATAACTAGGCTTTATAAATTTGAAACAAATTCAAATGAACTTTAGACAATCTTTATGTACTTGAAAAATATTTATAAATAAAGATAAGAACACACAATAAAAATTAATTCACAAAAATAAATAAATAAAATTTAATTAAATATAATTTAATGAAGAAAATAGCAAAAAAATGGAAACTAGGCTTTATAAATTGAAATAAATTCAAGTATACTTTAGAAAAATTATATTATCATTTTAAAAATATTAAAAGACATTAAATAACCTATTACCACATATTAAAACAAAATATGACAATAAAAATATAATTTATATGATTTACAATAAATAATATTGCAAAATAAACAGTTTATACACAAAATTGAAAATTACATAACTTCTACAATTTAACTCCGTTTCCAACGAAACGAAAAGCTGTATTCAAGTTATTAAATCTATTTTCATAATAAAAGATAAAATTTAAGAATTTTAATATTTAAATTTAAAAGTTAAAAGTCAAAGTTTGACTAGTTTGACTAGAAATCCATTTTTTAGTAAAATATCCAAATTACACCATTTTGAAATTATAATTCACCTAATAATTAAGTTTTATTTTAAAAATGAAATGTTTGAAATAGAAAAAGTTTAAATAATTTAAAATTAAAATAAAGTCAAAATTAAAATATATGCAAAATCTAGGGTTGTTACACCTCTCCACCTTTTCTATCATCTCACCTTCACCCTTGCCATGCGTGTCTTCCTCCGTCAACCAGTGCATGTCTCCCTACCCAAACCGTGAAACCCTCAGCAACTTCGCATCCACCCATCAAACCATTCCTCTACCTTTGGCCACGTTACAACCGCGTCTTCCCTTTGCCTCTAACGACTTTGACTTCGCAAACGCGAGCAACCACTGCTCCCCGCCTCTCTGTAGCCAAGTCGTGACCGCTTCCACCTTCACCGCAGCACCTTCCTCCACATAGCAGCCGAGTGCAACACTTCGACCACCACTGCCCGAGCACACGTGCCTCCCAGTCACCTTCCATCCCCTAGCACCTGACCCCCTCCCTCTCTCGGCCTCTCTCCTCCCACCATCCATTCGGTCTTCATCTTTCCCTCATTCGTTTGCCTATGAAGTTATATAAGGTATATTTGTATCATATATTTTTTTTCTTTCTTAAACTTAGTTTATATGTATTGTTTTAAATCTTTGTACGTGTGTTTCCATATCTTGTTTTATATATGGGTATGCTTATCTTTACATTTTCATTTAGATGTATATGTTGTCAGTTATCAGAAATACGTGTTAAACTGATTTTAAAATACAAATTGCACATGAGTTATATATATTAGTGTATTAGTATATATATATACTTAAGTTAGTCATAGTTTTATATATAGGGAAGTGTATATGTGATATTGGCATAACATTGATTCGTATGACAGTACATAAATGTTATAATATATAGTCTGCAAAATATATATTTTATATGGGTTACTGTATATAGGTCAATTTATATATGTGTTTAATTATATAAGGTTTTATCATAGATTAGTTTATTAAGTTGATAGAGTTATATAGTTTATATATATTAAAAAGCATATGAAGTTTCGGCAGTATGTATATTTGTATATATGTGTTGCAATATATGTGTGAGTCCAATATAATATATATATATATATATCAAAGTTTGCTTAGGTTTGTATATTTAGATTTAAGGAATATGTTTTAAATATAAACTACATGCATGCTTCTGTTAAAGTGCATATCTATATATACGTCTGTAGCATACATATAAATGATCCTTTGTATCAATTTTGTAGCAGGTATACAAAATTGTTTTCATCTGTAGTGTCTGCATTTATTATATGGAATTTTTTTAAGATAAAATATTGATTCTAACGACTGATTTTTTTTACTGTATAGATTCATATAGGTATGTAAAGTTGTTATAATGTACAGATTTATGTTAATTATATAAAAATAGGTATGTACATCCTGTGTGCAAAAGTATATACATATATATATATATATATATATATATATATTTCCTGCTTACATGTTTTATTGAAATGTGTATATGTATATTTATTTATTTCAAATTGTATTGTGTAAATATGTTTGTTCATATGCGTTTATATAAAAAATAACTTATTAATGATTTTGGAAATATATATATCGAATATAATCTGTGATTTAATTTATTTTCAATTTGAATATATATATTTATATATAGATATATATATATATCTTATTTTGAACGTATGTCTAAAAAAATTGGTTTAGAGAGAAGTTATAGCATATATTTTGTTTCGATTTTATTAAGTCGATTCTGATTCGTTCACATCAATCCCTATCTTTCAGCTTTGCCCGCCAAATCCACTTTCAGCTTACTTCGCTTGAGATTGTTGCTTGGATTTGTTCGATTGTTTAGACCGTGATCCAATTCGTAGCTTGTTGTGAAGCAAACCCCTTTAACCTCGAAAGGTGAGAACTCACTCACGATTAACGTTCTTTTATTTATTAAATTTGATTTCAATTGAAACGACAATTGAAATATGCTGCTGTTAGTTAATTACACTGTTATATATGCTATTACCTGTATCAGTTCACCTGTGACATCTGACACCATTATCTGTTAATTATTTATGTGATGATAATACAGTTTGGCTGATAATTGATTGATTGTTGATGTTTATATTGGACGTTAAATTGTTAATGTTAAAATGATAAATAGTATGCAATTGAAATTGATATAGGATAATTAAATGTTAAATTTGATTAACTGACATTTGTATAATATGATCCCTTTAACTGTTGAATTTATTGACACGTAGGATTTGTTTAATTACATCTTGAACCACTGAATGTATGTTGTTAAATTGATGATGGATGAAATTGTAATAGATGACAAGTGAAAACCGTAATGTAATAATCTTTAATCTACATGAAATGATAGTGTAGATTCTAGAAATAATTATATTAATTCGTACAAATAACAATGCGAATTAATACGGTTATTTCGGGATTATTTGAATTGATTATTGGATTGATATTGATTGTTGTTATTGCTTGTTTATTTACTTTGACACCATCCCAGTTATCACACTGCAAGTTCCCTTTGTTATGTTGATTTTGAATTGAATTGGAATCGGGTTGAAATGATAAATACCCCAAATTGAACTTTGACCTTGGATATAGAGAATTAAATAAAACCCGATTGGTCAATAATTTGATTTAAGAATAAAACGAAGATTTATTTTGAATAAATAATATGGTTTTGAAATGAAGTTGAAATTTGAATTTTTATGAAAAGAAAATGTTAATATTTAATAATCTGAAACAAATATTTACAATGTAATTGATGAAATGTTGTTTAATTTGAGAAATGATTGAATTAAGTTTGAAATTATAATTAAGTTTGAAATTATTAAAGTTTGAAATGATTTAATAATTAAGTTTGAAATTATTAAACTTTGAAATGATTTAATAATTAAGTTGAAATTATAATTAAGTTTGAAATTATAATTAAGTTTGAAATTATTAAACTTTGAAATTATTTAATAATTAAGTTTTGAATTATTCAATAATTAAATAAGATTGAATTATTTAATGATTAAATTGAATTGAAATTCATTAATAAGAAAATTGAACTTTTGAATACGTGAATTTTACTTCGTAAATAATTGAAATTGAGTTTCTTTTTAAATTAAGTTTGGAAAATCATTTAAGTAAGTAAATAAGTGAAATTGAATTTCTTTAACAAGAAATGAAAATGTGATATTTTTGGAATTAATGTAAGACTTGTAATTTAAAGAATTGATTTGACGAATTGAATTTAATTCAAAATTGTAAGTTTTGATTTAAACTTAAGAAATTGATTTAATGAATTGGAAATTTAATAGAAATTGTTTTGAATGATAAAGTAACTTAACGAATATTGGATGAAATCGATAAATGAGTTTAAAATGACTTGAATGTTAAATTAAATTAATTTAAATGTTTTCGAAATGAAACTTATTTACGAACTTGAATCAATATTTGAATTGGTTTAAAAAGAAATTGAAAATTGAATTATAAGATGTTGAAATGGTAATTTGGAAGTTTTGAAACGAATATTTTGGAAATTGATTTCGAAAGACAAATGAAATGTTGATTTACGAATTCTATTTGGAATTGAAATTGATTTGGTTTTTGAAATATATAAACGACCAATCGGTGTAATAATTACGAAAGTTATTAAAGAGACCGGAATTCGGTTATGGATATACTCTCTATCTAAACCGAAAACCACTTTAATAACTATACGCGGAGTGATGATCCAGAATGAAGTGGTTGGAATAATGTACGTGATGACTGAAGAAAGAGAACGATGATGGATAGCCTTGACACTTGTGTCAAATTGGAAATGACTAAAACAGGAGCTGTGCCGGGCCAATGGAGGATTAGCTACCTCAAGTGGACACACTTCTTCGAACTACTTATACTTGTTGTCGATTGGTGCACCCTTGATTTTGGGAGTGTTGTTTCATGGTGTTGCGGGCGCTGCGGCGTTGCGTTCTCACCAGTCCGGATCAGGCGAACGGTAGTATCACTACCTTGGATATTGCCTCATGTGCCTTGTCATACTTGTATTCCATTTATACACGACCACTACGATTTTGATTTGTACCTTTAGTATATGGATTGCCCTCTGGTGACTTCCGATTTTGGGGAAACTACGGTCTTGTATATGCTTTTGGGAATAAAAATGTGTTAAGGGTGGAATGGGCCATGACTTAACGCTATTTTGATATCTTCTTATATTACTGATAGACATTATCTACTTATCGTACACTACTACATAGTAGATAGTTTGACGGATCCTTAAAGGATGGTTATTCCAAACATCCTTTGAGTTACTTGTATTTCAATTGCTATTTCACTTGAGTTGGATTTATTAATATAAGAATGTTAATCCTAACTCGAGTGTATTGTGTTTTGCTTTAAGCTCGGGTCAGACTGAGTGCACCAGTATTCGAGACTCACCTTTGAAGTTGGAGCTTTGCTTGAAGATCCAGCCATCTATTCTACTTTCAGTATTCGATGATTCCAGTGATGTATTTTGATTTGTATCTGATGTATCGTGTTACTCTTCCGTTGTATCTGGTTTAACTCTGATGTATCGTATTACTCTTCTGTTGTAAACTCTGATGTATTCTATATATTCATATAGTAGCTTCATGAACTACTATCTCTTTTATTTCCGCTGCAATTATTACTCTGTGTCTGTGATCTGTGATTATTTATTTACTGTATATGTTCAGTTTTGCCAAATTTAAATTAACAACGCGGTATTTTGAGCAATTCAACTCCGGCATGAGTGTCTACCTATACACTTATAATGGACGCGAATGGTCCAAAATATCGGGTCGTTACAAATGAAATATAATATATCACATACAATATTACATAGTATCATATACATCAGAGTACACAACTTATACATCACAAAATAGACAGTTATAAATTTCTGACTATTATACAACACAAGTACATCAATACAATACATCATCACAGTGGAAACTCTATACATCTATACGCTGAAGCCTCCTGCTCCAAATCTCCTCCAGAATTCGTCAAGGCTAACCTGAATCCCTTGACTACTCAAAAAACGTATCTCGAAAACGAATTCGAGTAACCCATCACAAACAAGAACAGGAAACCAAAGCCTGGAAATCACTCGTGCTCACTCCTCCGATCATCAGAACGTCTGCGCTTCCAGCCAAAGCTTCGTCAACGTCCCTGCTTCTATTTCCCACAGTCTGGTGGAACTCGATCCATCAGAGACACCGTGGTGATTAAAACTTCCGACCATTCAAAAACTAGGGCTACAGCCAAAATCGATCACCAGCCACCGCTACAATAACTTGTTCACCTTACAGGCATTTTTTTAGTTTTTAATAGATAAAAATTCACTAATTAAATATTTATTTAATTAGATTATTAAACCCATTTAAACATTTTTTATAAAGATTATCAAATTAATTTAATTATTTAAACAGATTATTAAATTGATATTGCCCAAAAATTCCGGGATATCACATTCCTCAAGTCGACGATCTTCTTCATACCCAAACTCGAACATCATAAAATAAATCGATTAATTAATCATACTCCAAAACTAAATTTGATAATTCCATTTATATCACCAATTAATTTCATTTCATTTAGTTTCTGAGATATTTCTTTAATTATTTCAATACATCTAAATACAACTTCAATTTCAAATTTTAAATAAACAAAATATCCCATTTAAATTTATATAAGTTTGAAATATTCATTTAAGTCACTTTTAATCAAATTCAAGTTATAAAACATATCTTTTCGATTTTCAAATTTAATAAATTTCAAATCAACCTTATTCAGGTAAAATTCTTAAATAAATATAATTTCAAATCAATTTCAAATTTATCTTTCCAACCTGAATCATTATAAACTCTTTATTTGAAAATATAAATTTACATAAATACTTAAACCAATTTATATTGATTCAAATCAACTTTAATAAATCTTTAAAATCAATATTTATTAAAACCATATATTTCTTTTCAAACCATAGAAACCATTTTTCAAAATATATATATATATATATATAGACCAACGGTGTCTGCATAAAATTTTCTACCTTATGGTCAAGTGATACGGATATTTATCATTTCAATCCGTAATTTATATATATACGGGTATATAACTTTTCAACCCGTAATCCTAGATTTAATTCAATGAAAATCACTTGGGTTTATCATTTCAACCCATAACGATTTTCTCCTATTCTACAGATCGTTCGGGTAATTATCATTTCAACCCATAGTGAATTCTATATTAACAGGGAACTTGCAGAGTGATAACAGATGATAAAAATATAACAACAGTAACAGGCATATATCATCAATGGTAAATAACAGATAATGGTGTCAGATGTCACAGGTGAACAGATACAGATAATGGCGTATATATAGCAATATAAATAACAGATAATGGTGTCAGATGTCATAGGTGAATAGATACAGATAATGACATATATATAGCAATGTAAATAACTAGCAGTAGCATATTTCAATTGTCGTTTCAATTGAAATCAAATTTAATAAATATAAGAACGTTAATCGTGAGTGATTGCTCACCTTTCGAGGCTAGAGAACACTAGAAGATAGACAACGCAACAGGCTACGATTTGAATTGCGAAATTGACCAAATCCAAATGACGATTTCCAAAGCAACGCAGGATTGGCACGAATTGATGAAGAGAACAAGCACGACGGACAAAGCTGATAAACAAGGAATAGACGAAATCTAATCAAAACTGGATCGATGTAGATAAAATTGAAACAAAAGTATATTATATTATTATTATTATTTTCATGAAACCGATATTTTAATTTAATCAAATATAAATATAACATAAAACTTCAAAATCCATATTTTCTTTTAAAAAAAACACTTATAAAACAAATCCAAAAATGTGAATATCATGTAATACATAGTAATTTAACCGCAAGTATAAGAATTCTGAAACCAATATATAATCAACATATTTATAACAGGACTCATATCCAATCATGTATAAACCGACCTACATATAAAACAATATCCATAGAAAAATCAATATAGCTTGCCTTATAAAATATACATATATAAACAACCGAACTCACCCATTATAAATCAATCAAAAATGAAAACAACTTCCCACTATTATTTAGCATATATATATCTATACACATCTCAAAATGTCAACAAAACATATCCCTTTATAAATATATATAAGGTGATGTATAAAGGTGTTGGTCCTGGGTAAATACTTGCAGCAGATATTATTATATATATATATAACCTTTTCACGTTATGAACACAACAGCACTAACTTAAAATATAGTTCACTTGTAAAATAAAATGTAATATAAGATATAAAAATAAAATATAGTATATAGTCGACCTTATAACACTGTATCAAAAAAAAAATCCTGTAACCCATATCTTATTATATAGACATTAGTATATATAAATATATGTGTTGTCAAATTATATATATATATATATATACCTACGTACACATACATCTTCCCTAAAACCAAATATATAACCTTATACCTCTCTATTAAGACCTGTTATCTACAAATGTAGTGTCACATACGAAAGTACATATATTTTACTAATTTATATAATATATACCGCAACCTTTATATAAACTAAACTATGATAAATCTCAACATTAAAACGTATCAGACTATTATATAACATATATACACACTATTATATAACATATATACATACTATACATAAATGTAAGTAGACAGAACAAATATACTATATGCAAAACTCTGGAAAACGTGTTCATATAGCTAACAGAGAAAAGAAGAATATAACTCATATACAACTCACTTTATGGTAACATAAATACAAATCAACATATCATTTAAAACTTGCATACACAATATTTATGTGTGAATATCATTATATATGTAGACAATATCAAACTCTTGTACAAAAATCTAGATATATATATAGGACAACGTATCATCTTACATAAATACACCTATATAACTAATAAACAGCCATAAACTTATATATACACTCACATATATTAAATATAATATATATACTTTCAAATTCTAAACATAAGAGGAGGAAGACGAGGTGTTGGCTGCTGTAAACTTTGGCCAAGCTTGGTAAACGCACGGTAGAGGAAAGAGGAGGGGAGTATATGCAGGTCGAAGTGATGGGGTTGGAGAGCGGAAGCAGTGAGGTGTTGAGATGGCCGGGTCGAACACGTGAAGTGGTGGACGTGGGGAAGATGAGGCCATGAAGAAACATAGAAAAGGGAAGAAGAACGTGTAGCTACTGTAGCCATTCGTATATTTACTTTCTTCGCAGAGTATATTTTGAACGGATGGAATAGTAAAAGCCAAGTATCTGAATTCAAGAAAAATAAATACAAAGACTATTGGAATTTTCACGGTGGAAATTTGAATAGCCACAAGGAACCAAAAAGGCACGAAACCGGTACCGATACGTTACCGTTTTCGTGGATTCCGCTGCGTAACGGACGTCGAACTGCACGAATGAATATACTGAGGATATCAGCACAACGAGACGGTCAAAACGGTATATAGATATCAGTGGTATGATTGAATTATAAAAATTCGAATTTTTCTATTAGCGGAAAATGCAGCAAAAACGCAGAAAAATAAGATCGACGGAACTAAAGTAGTCCAAATTGGAAAAACGAAAATGACGTCTTAGTCAGAAGATGAATTAGAATTTTTCTATGTAAAAATATTTAGGTGTGGAAAATATTTTATTATCATCAATTTTAACTGATGTAAATTGGAATAAAATTACACTAGAAAATAAACATCCAAATTATCTGATGAAAATTTACCAGTTACTATGATTAATTAGACACATTCCAAATATCAAATTTTTATTTCAGAATTTTATCGTTTAAAAATTTCACAAAATTTCAACTAATTACGTTTTTAAAACAGTTAAAATTTACGGGTCGTTACACTCTCCCCCACTCAAAACTTTTCGTCCCTGAAAAGGAAGGAGGTAGGAGAATAGAAACAACCAGAAAGAAAATAGATTGGAATACAAGTAAAACAATTAATTTTAACCATATAAATTTCAATTTAATTTAATTAATATTTAACAACTTGGTTAAATCCCTTTGGGTTCACTTAAGTTAAATCACTCTATCTATTTCTAAATTCATTGTCTTATTATCTAGTCATCCTAAATTAACAATTTCTAAATCATCAATTTGTATAACCATTTATTGTACTCATATTTTATTCAACAAATTTAATTCTTTTATTCCAAATTATTATTAAGTTTATTCCACTTAATATATCTTATTACATATATTTAAACCATATAAATTAATTTAAACCATATAAATTTCAATTTAAATTAATTTATATTCAATAATTGGTTTAAATTTAAGGTATTTCCATAAGTTGATCTAATTTCAATTTGTTAGTTCCTTCAAAACAAATTTATTTGTCTCATCTATTATTCAATTAACTTACTATTCTATTTATTTCCATTGATATTTATAACTAAAATTTGAGTGTATAACCTTTATTATAGTGGAAATTAGGGAGGCATCCCTATCATACTTTCATATTGTAAAGCGGGTCCCTGTTAAAGTTTCATTGTAAAGCGGGTCCCTGTTTTCTGGAAACGAAGAAAAATTATTGCTGAAATGTCAGCAACTTTTATAAATAAGTGCTGATATTTCAGCAACTATCTGTGTCAAAGTTTTATTGTAAAAAAAAATTGCTGAAATGTCAGCAACTTTTATAAATAAGTGCTGATATTTCAGCAACTTTCATAAACTGTGTTCACAGTGTACATAAATGTTGCTGAAATATCAGCAACTTTTATAAATAAGTGTTGATATTTCAGCAACTTTCATACACTATGTTCACAGTGTACAGAAATGTTGCGGAAATGTCAGCAACTTTTATGAAATGTTGCATCATGCTCTGCAATAATCGTGAATAAAAAACAGGGACCTAATTTACACTGAAATTTAGTGAAGGACTTTTCGTGAATTTTGAAACTTAAAAAGGACCTGTGCCAAAAGTACCCTTTATTATAACCACTCAAATTCTATTTATAAAATTCATTTTATATTGTATATTATCGAATTACATTTTCAACTTCTGAATAATTTAGGTAAGTTATATTAGAATGAAATTGGGTATTATACAAGAAATTTTTTCCAATTTAAATATTTATTTAAGAATTTAAGAATTAAATTTCCGATTTCAATTCAAACCATTTAGATATAAGTATATATACTATATATATCAAATCAAATCTATGATCATATACCAATATATATATATATATATATATATATATATATATATTATAAATCAAGTCATACTTCGGAATTCAAATCAAATTAATTTTCCAAAACAAAAATGTAGCAAAGCTACAGAATGGTCTCTCCACTTCGAAACTCGAAAATGAATGTCGATGATGTGGCCGCCATCACCGAAATTATTTTCCAGCGACAAAATAGGAGAGCACTGATTTAAAACTTTAAAATTATTTGAAACAATTTCTATTTGAACTAAATAATATACACTTTAAAACCTTTAAAACCAATGTTTGAAATCACCGGAATTTTAAATTCTCAAATTCTAAATTTTAAATTTATTTAAATTCCAAATCAAATTATTAACCATGTTTTATAATTTCTATTTATAGAACAATAAATGATAATCAAATATTATCATTTCAACAACCAATTAACTTATCAAATTCCAGAAAATTTTACTTATATATTTATAATATAATCATACAAGTTTATTTCATTTACCAAATTTTAAAATAATATTATGTTAGTTTGCTATGTTCAAGTGTTTTGGAAATCCTATCGATAGCATTGATCAGACGAATCGATCGAAAACCCAAATCAACATCAACAACTCAAACAACACAATATATAAAACATGTTAATATTAATTACAAATACACTCCCTCACTCGATAATTCAAGAATGGATTTCAAAGCAAAGATGGGATTCAAAGTAGAGGAACTCTAATCAAATAGAATTCAACTAAAAGATAGACTCGATAGGGAGATAAGATGATTGAATTTCAAATTGGAAGATGGATAAATTTATATAAATCGCGGGTAACCTTAGCCGGGTCAACCGTGACTTCAAGAATACGATCGATGAGGAATTCTAAATCAAATCGACATCAGATCACAAGAGATAGAATTTGAGTAAAGCAAAAGATAGCAGCATCTAAACCGAGGATACAGAAATCTCCAGTGAATCAATGCCTGTTGTAAAGGAGTTTCACCCCTTTACAAATCATTCAGATATTGGCGAGACCACCGATTTATTATAGAGATCATTCGAAGTGGAGTTATGGGATACTCCAGAGTCAAGAAGACACGAATAAGGGAGACAAGAGTGGACTTTGGAACCGAAGTGAACATTCCAAAATTTAAAGGAAACCAAGTCAAAGAAGAAGGAATTCAAGCTCGAACGAAAGTGATTCCGTAATTGAATTTTACTCTATATGTTGAGTTTTGCCTAAAACCAGAGCTCTGATACCAACTGTAACGACCCAGTATTTTGGACTATTCGTATCCGCACGTGTCGGACTTGAATAATTCAAAATACTAAATTGTTAATTTAAATTTGGCAAAACTGAACATATACAGTAAATAAATAATCACAAATCACAGACACAAAGTAATAAATGCAGAGGAAACAAAAGATAGTAGTTCATGAAGCAACTATATACATATCAAAGTTAAATAAGTTACATCAGATGTCTCGAATACAATAGTCAAATACAAGAATCAGAATACAATCACTGGAATCAACTGGATATCTGAAAGCTGGATAGATAGCTGGATCTCCAAACGAAGCTCCAACTCCAAAGGTGAGTCTCGAATACTGGTACACTCAGTCTGACCCGAGCGTAAAGCAAAACACAAAACACTCGAGTCAGGATTAACATTCTTATATCAATAAATCCAACTCAAGTGAAATAGCAACTGAAATACAAGTAACTCAAAGGATGTTTGGAATAACCATCCTTTAAGGATCCGTTAAACTATCTACTATGTAGTAGTGTACGATAAGTAGATAATGCCTATTAGTAATATAAAATATCAAAATAGTGTTAAGGCGTTACCATTATCCCCCTTAACACATTTTATATAAGCGTTATAGACTATACAGCACTGTAAACTCCACTGTAAACTAGTGGGATATCAGGGAGTACTCCATAGGTATAACACAAAACAAATCGTAGTGGTCGCGTATAGGGATACAAGTATGACAAGGCACATGAGGCAATACCCAAGGTAGTGAAACTACCGTTTGCCTGATCCGGACTGGTGAGAAAGAATCGTCGCAGCGATCGCAACACCACGAAACAACACTCCCAAATCAAGGGTGCGCACCAATCAAAAACAAGTAATGAGTATTTACGAAGAAGTTTGTCCGCTAGAGGTAGCTAACCTCACTGGCCCGGCACGGCTCCTGTTTAAGTCATTTCCAATTTGACACAAGTGTCAAGGTCATCCATTATTGTTCTCTTTCTTCAAATCCAGCAACGTCATCATTCCTACCACTTCATTCTGGATCACACTCCGCGTATACTAGTTATTAAAGTGGTTTTCGGTTTGGACAGAGAGTATGTCCCTAACCGATCCCGGACTCTTCAATAACTACGTAATTATTACACCGATTGGTCATTTAATAAACTTCCAAAATAGTTTATATTTCAAAACCAAAATATCATTGTCATTTTAAAACCATATCCATACGATATCATTTTCACTTCAAATAAATCCATTTCCAAAATAATATCATTTTCCAAAGTTATACCGCTTTCGAAATCGTAAGTCTTTTAAAATCAAAACACTTTGGAAATCAAAACCTTGAAATTCATAACACTATGAAACTGTAGCTTGAAATCATAACATTTTGGAATCCATAACACTTCCTTCTTAAACAGATTAGATATTAAAATTAGTGTATAAAATAAGATAGTTTATAAAATAAAAATAGTTTATATAAAATAGTTATAAGTTAAAATAGTTTGTAATAAGAATATATATATTGAAATGATTTATATAAAATAGTTTATATTAAAATAATTTATAAAGTAAAATATAATAGTTGTAGATATAGTTTAAAAATACTTTATAAAATAAAATAGCTTCCACATATTCACAAATCGATTCAAATTAACTCGGCCTCCAAATTCACTTAATTCAATCTCAATTCATAAATTTCAACTCAATTCAATTTCTCAATAAATCATTTCGAATTATAACGATTTCAAATACAGATTTGAAACACAAAATAAACCATTAAATTTCAATATATTTCAAAGCTTTAAATATTCCACATTTCAAAACTAAATTTGATAATTCCATTTATATCACCAATTAATTTCATTTCATTTAGTTTCTAAGATATTTCTTTAATTATTTCAATACATCTAAATACAACTTCAATTTAAAATTTTAAATAAACAAAATATCCCATTTAAATTTATATAAGTTTGAAATATTCATTTTAGTCACTTTTAATCAAATTCAAGTTATAAAACATATCTTTTCAATTTTCAAATTTAATAAATTTCAAATCAACCTTATTCAGGTAAAATTCTTAAATAAATATAATTTCAAATCAATTTCAAATTTATCTTTCCACCCTGAATCATTATAAACTCTTTATTTGAAAATATAAATTTACATAAATACTTAAACCAATTTATATTGATTCAATTCAACTTTAATAAATCTTTAAAATCAATATTTATTAAAACCATATATTTCTTTTCAAACCATAGAAACCATTTTTCAAAATATTTATATGTATAGACCAACGGTGTCTGTATAAAATTTTCTACCTTATGGTCAAGTGATACGGATATTTATCATTTCAATCCGTAATTTATATATATATGGGTATATATCTTTTCAACCCGTAATCCCAGATTTAATTCAATGAAAATCGCTTGGGTTTATCATTTCAACCCATAACGATTTTCTCCTATTCTACAGATCGTTCGGGTATGTATCATTTCAACCCATAGTGAATTCTATATTAATAGGGAACTTGCAGAGTGATAACAGTATGATAAAAATATAACAACAGTAACAGGCATATATCATCAGTGGTAAATAACAGATAATGGTGTCAGATGTCACATGTGAACAGATACAGATAATGGCATATATATAGCAATATAAATAACAGATAATGGTGTCAGATGTCATAGGTGAACAGATACAGATAATGACATATATATAGCAATGTAAATAACTAGCAGCAGCATATTTCAATTGTCGTTTCAATTGAAATCAAATTTAATAAATATGAGAACGTTAATCGTGAGTGATTGCTCACCTTTCGAGGCTAGAGAACACAAGAAGATAGACAACACAATATTTATGTGTGAATATCATTATATATGTAGACAATATCAAACTCTTGTACAAAAATCTAAATATATATATATATAGGACAACGTATTATCTTACATAAATACACCTATATAACTAATAAAAAGTCATAAACTTATATATACACTCACATATATTAAATATAATATATATACTTTCAAATTCTAAACAGAAGAGGAGGAAGACGAGGTGTTGGCTGATGTAAACTTTGGCCAAGCTTGGTAAACGCACGGTAGAGGAAAGAGGAGGGGAGTATATGCAGGCCGAAGTGATGGGGTTGGAGAGTGGAAGCGGTGAGTTATTGAGATGGCCGGGTCGAACACGTGAAGTAGTGGACGTGGCATGCGAGGGAGTGGGCAAGATGAGGCCATGAAGAAACATAGAAAAGGGAAGAAGAACGTGTAGCTACTGTAGCCATTCGTATATTTACTTTCTTCGCAGAGTATATTTTGAACGGATGGAATAGTAAAAGCCAAGTATCTGAATTCAAGAAAAATAAATGCAAAGACTATTGGAATTTTCGCGGTGGAAATTTGAATAGCCACAAGGAACCAAAAAGGCACGAAACCGGTACCGATATGGTTTTTCGTGAATTCCGCTGCATAACGGACGTCGAACTGCACGAATGAATATACTGAGGAGATCAGCATAACGAGACGGTCAAAACGGTATACAGATATCAGTGGTATGATTGAATTATAAAAATTCGAATTTTCTACTAGCGGAAAATGCAGCAAAAACGCAGAAAAATAAGATCGACGGAACTAAAGAGGTCCAAATTTGGAAAAACGAAAAATGACCTCTTATTCAGAAGATGAATTAGAATTTTTCTATGTAAAAATATTCAGGTTTGGAAAACATTTTATTATCATCAATTTTAACTGATATAAATTGGAATAAAATTACACTAGAAAATAAACTTCCAAATTATCTGATGAAAATTTACCAGTTACTATGATTAATTAGACGCATTCCAAATATCAAATTTTTATTTCAAAATTTTATCGTTTAAAAATTTCACAAAATTTCAACTAATTACGTTATTAAAACAGTTAAAATTTACGGGTCGTTACACTAATGTTTTGAAACTTTCGAAGGAAAGGCTTTTAATGGTTTCGAAAGGGTTACTTTCAATGGTTTCAAAGGGGTTACCTTCAAGGGTTTCGAAAGGGTTGTTTAAAGGTTTTAAACAAAGGTTTCGAATGTGTTAAATAGGCAATTTAGCCTAAGTATTTTCAAGTTAAAAAGGGTTTTAGCTTGTTTTGGAAGGATAATCAATCCTCATTAAAATTCATTAACATTATTTTGAGTAAAGTATATATCATGGCAAAAATAGCTTAGAGAGTAAAGCTAAGAATATATTTTCCTTGTAAAAGTATGATTTAAAATGTTAAATATTTTTGAAAAGGTTTTTCAAGGAAAAAGATGAAGGGTAGTTAACCCTAAGAAAATGATTCGGACAATTAGTCCATTTTGATTTGGACAGTTAGTCCAGTTTGCAAGCAGTCAGCCTAGATTTCGGACAGTTAGTCCAGTTTGAGGGAAGTCAGCCAAGTTTTATGGACATATAGTCCATTTGTTAGCATAACGGACCCTGTTATTATGTTGTGGACAGATAGTCTACTTATTACTTGTTTTACGGACAGATAGTCCATTTATTAGCATAAAGGATATTGCTATTTGGATAAAATCAGTTTGATTAACCAGTTTGGTTGCAGGAAAGAATTTGCATAATATATGTTTTAAAGAGGATATTAGTGAAGGGAGACCCATTTTGCTAAGCTGCGTGGCTCACTTAATATCAGTAAACCGAGATGTAACAGAATTATTCACAACAGGCTTTATGTCTGACTCAAAGTTTTTATTTCCCCTTAAACTCTCGGGTGCTCAAAATTTATTTGAGTAGGCTGAGGGTTAAGGCTTTCGGGTTTAGAAATTTTGGCTAATAAAGCTTCTGGAGACGATCAAGTGGCTGACGGATAGCTAATTAGGATTCAAAGTTTCATTTTTTTTTGATTCCGCTGTGTAAATAAAGTCAGATATGACTATATTGACTCTGGTCAACCAAGGGGGCATCGTCATATGTCCCTCTTGGCCTATTATTGTAATTGTAATTGATCTTTACCTGGGAAACTATTATGGGATTATGTAATTTGGATATGAATTTGTTTGAAATGTAATCAGTAAAAATGTTATTTTTGAAATTTGTGATTTTGTTCATATTCAAATGCATCTGATATTATGAATACCATTAGCATTGCTATATTTTGTCACCGTAAGTTAATAGTATGGATGATTGCAGCAACTGTAGTGCTTAGCTTTTGGCCTATAGATACGAGATGTTACAGCTATATTCGTAGAGTAGCATATTGTGTTCGTTATGTGCTAACCCTTTGGTTGTAGGGACAGGTCGTGTATGGCTCCTACCCCCTTGTTCCTTTCTATATCAACTTGTATAGTATTTGAGATTCATTTACCACTCACACCTGACTATTGTCTGGCTCGAGATTTTATGTTGTGCTTCTTATTATCTTAGGGAGTCTTAAATGAGTAGACTAGATAGTAGGTCTAGGTATGATGCAGTAGTTGTGCAGAGGACGAGCTAGATGGAGCTATCTCGTATTATATATGGATTACTATGCATATTCCACTATGAAACAATTAAAATTATACATTCATGGCGGCCTCTGGTGGTGATAATTGTAACGACCCGGAATTTTGGACCATTCGCGTCCAATATAAGTGTATAGGTAGACACTCATGCCGGAGTTGAATTGCTCAAAATACCGCGTTGTTAATTTAAATTTGGCAAAACTGAACATATACAGTAAATAGATATAGTCACAGATCACAGACACAGAGTAATAAATGCAGCGGAAATAAAAGAGATAGTAGTTCATGAAGCTACTATATGAATATATAAAAATACATCAGAGTTTACAACAGAAGAGTAATACGATACATCAGATACAAATCAGAATACATCACTGGAATCATCGAATACTGAAAGCAGAATAGATGGCTGGATCTTCAAGCAAAGCTCCAACTCCAAAGGTGAGTCTCGAATACTGGTACACTCAGTCTGACCCGAGCGTAAAGCAAAAACACAAGACACTCGAGTCAGGATTAACATTCTTATATTAATAAATCCAACTCAAGTGAAATAGCAATTGAAATACAAGTAACTCAAAGGATGTTTGGAATAACCATCCTTTAAGGATCCGTTAAACTATCTACTAGGTAGTAATGTACGCTAAGTAGATAATGTCTATCAGTAATATAAAGATATCAAAGTAGGGTTAAGCAGGGCCCATACACCTCTTAACCTGTTTATTCCCAAAAGCATATACAAGACCGTAGTTTCCCCAAAACCGGAAGTCACCAGAGGGCAATCCATATACTAAAGGTACAAATCAAAATCGTAGTGGTCGCGAATAGGATAATCAGTATGACAAGGTACATGAGGCGATACCAACTAGGATACTAGTAGTTGCCTGATCCGGACTGATGTTGGGCATAGCAGCTACTACCCCAACACCGCGAAACAACACTCCCAAATCGAGGGGTGCACCCAAATCGAATCACAAAAGTAATAGATATGGTATCGAAGAAGTGTGTCCGCTAGAGATGGCGATCCTCAATGGCCCGGCGCGGCTCCTGTTTTAGTCATGTCAAGGGTCATCCAAAATCGTTCTCTTTCTTCAGTCAACGCGTTCATCAAAACCATCCACTTCGTTCTGGATCAACACTCCGCGTATAGTTATTAAAGTGGTTTCGGTTCAGATAGAGAGTATATCCATTACCGATCCCGGTCTCTTTAATAACTTTCGTAATTATTACACCGATTGGTCGTTTATATATTTCAAAAACCAAATCAATTTCAATTTCAAATAGAATTCGTAAATCAACATTTCATTTGTCTTTCTAAAACAATTTCCAAATTTTCGTTTCAAAACTTATAATTCAATTTCAATTTCTGTTTAAAACAATTCAAATATTGATTCAAGTTCGTATATAAGTTTCATTCCGAAATCATTAAATTAATTTAATTTAACATTCAAATCAATTTCAATTCATTAATCGATTTCATTAAATATTAAATAAATATATCGTTCAACAATTTCTATTAAATTTCCAAATCATTAAATCAATTTCTTAAGTTCAACTTCATTAAATCAAAACTTTACAAATTTGAATTAAATTAAATTCGTCAAATCAATTCTTTCAATTACAAGTCTTACATTAATTCCAAAAATATCACATTTTCATTTCTTGTTAAAGAAATTCAATTTCACTTATTTACTTTCTTAAATAATTTTTTTAAAACTTACTTAATCAAGAAAACTCAATTTCATTTATTTACGAAGTAAAATTCACTTATTAAAAGTTCAATTTCACTTATTAAAGAATTCAATTCAATTTAATCACTAAATCATTCAATCTTACTTAATTATTATTTCAAACTTAATTCAATAATTTCTCAAATTAAACAACATTCTTTCATCAATTACATTTTAATAATTTGTTTCAGATTATTTAAACATTAACATTTTCCTTTCACTTAAATTCAAATTTCAACTTCATTTCAAAACCATATTATTTATTCAAATAAAATCTTCGTTTTATTCATAAATCAAATTATTGACCAATCGGGTTTTATTTAATTTTCTATCCTAGGTCAACGTTCAATTTTGGGTATTTATCATTTCAACCCGATTCCAATTTAATTCAAAAATCAAAACATACAAAGGGAACTTGCAGTGTGATAACTGGGATGGTGTCAAAGTAAATAAACAAGCAATAACAACAAACAATACAATCCAATAATCAATTCAAATAATCCCGAAATAACCGTATTAATTCGCATTGTTATTTGTACGAATTAATATAATTATTTCTAGAATCTACACTATCATTTCATGTAGATTAAAGATTATTACATTACGGTTTCCACTTGTCATCTGTTTACAATTTCATACATCATCAATTTAACAACATACATTCAGTGGTTCAAAATGTAATTAAACAAATCCTACGTGTCAATAAATTCAACAGTTAAAGGGGTCATATTATACAAATGTCAGGCAATCAAATTTAACATTTTAATTATCCTATATCAAGTTCAATTTCATACTATTTATCATTTTAACAATAACAATTTAACGTCCAATAAATTCAACAATCAATCAATTATCAGCCAAACTGTATTATCATCGCATAAATAATTAACAGATAATGGTGTCAGATGTCACAGGTGAACTGATACAGGTAATAGCATAAATAACAGTGTCATTAACTAATAGCAGCATATTTCAATTGTCGTTTCAATTGAAATCAAATTTAATAAATAAAAGAACGTTAATCGTGAGTGAGTGCTCACCTTTCGAGGCTAGAGAGATAGACAATGAAGTTGAGTTACGAATCCAAGCACGAATTCCAAACAAGACACGATGGACACGGGATCAACAATAAAAGCTGATAAATCGAAATTTACGAAACAAATCAGAAGTGGATAAATGATGATAAGTGGTATAAGTGAGCTTATATATAACTATATATATTCGAACAAAGTATATAATATATATATATATATATTCGTCTACCTATATAATAAAACGGCAAATCAAGAGCTTATAATCTATATAATAAACTATCAAGTACTCTGAACAAATAGATATGTATAGATATATACCGATATACATTACATACTTTAAAGCATATAAAATTACGTTAAACTCTTAAAATCATTAGATGAAATCACTACTTTCACTTATAAAATAAAACACATTCTTTTATATGAAAGCATTTGTAT
This sequence comes from Allium fistulosum, assembly GCA_030737815.1. NCBI lineage: Eukaryota > Viridiplantae > Streptophyta > Magnoliopsida > Asparagales > Amaryllidaceae > Allium > Allium fistulosum. The sequence goes on along the minus strand of CM060903.1, from coordinate 1,361,008,087 downwards.
AGTACATCCTAAAAACCTATGTACATAAACAGGCTAGGACTTACATCAAAACAAAGTAAGGCGACAACTATCAACTTACATAACTCACTGTAGACTAAACATAAATAACGCATCATTTAAAGTTTGTCATCTATATTTAAAATGTCACTATGCATACCTTTTGAAACCAACAGACATGTTTTTCTATATAACTAGCAAATATGCAGGTTTGCCAACTTAATAGTGTGTGCTAACATGAACTTATATATACAAATAGCTTTTATATATATATATATAACAAACTCTTATAACATATTACATAACAACCGATTATATATATAACCTATATACACCGTTGCAAGCATTTTATTAAAATTATATATATAGTTACGTATACAAGCTTCCCAGCAAACATCATAAGTTAAACACATATATATACCGAACATTATATATGTAAACTCTTAACACGTATATACCTATACGTATACTTTTTAAACATATTATGTAATACCCCTTTCTCAATTTAAACAAAACAAAAGTTATTACTATTTACAATATCGCATGTATAATATTTCATAACATAAAATACTGAAAGCCTACGTACAGTAAAAGTATATACATAACCTTAAATAGATAGTATCCAACTTATGTAAACAGGTTAACCAATATATAAAATAAAACTGTAATCATATGTATAAAATCTAATATATAGAACTTCTATAAAACTATATCTATAGCAGATCCTATATAAGTACCTTTAAATAATCAAAAGGAAGTATATGTTGCTCGATTTTGTGTAACAGAGAAAGTGGTTTGCGCGTCTGAGGTGGAAGCTACGCGGCCAGCGGAGGTAGTGCTCGGAACACGCGGATTATGGGTGAAGAACTGTGGTGAGTCAAGCTTCGGGTGGGCGAGCAGGAGAGGGAGAGAGGCGAGGCCGAGATTTTTGCTGTCACATGGGCGTGCTTGGTTTGCAGGCGGCCGAGGCCGAGGGGAGAAGTGGGGTGACAGGTTGGAGGCGAGTAGCTGGCGAATGGTTGCGGAGGAGAGACAAGGAGGAGGAGAAGCACGGTGATGTGGTGTGGCTTTTACAGGCAAAGCCGGAGGCAGTTGGGGATGGTGAGTTGGTGGAGATCTGGGTGGAAGGGTAGCGGGTTCGGCTGCTTGCTGGAAGGAGGGGTGGCCATGCGCGTGAGCAACTGGGAAGAGGAGGGAGGCGAGTATTGGTTGAGGCCAGGGTGGGATAGGTGCTGGCGACGGGGTTCTCTGGTGGTGGATCCAAGGTCTGGACAGTGAGCTTGGCGAGCGGGAGGGTGGTGATCGTTGCCGTGTGATGTAGCTTTGGGAGGCGGTGACGAAGAGGCACGCGCGCGGTTTGGATTGTGGTAGGAAAATGAAGAAAGGTGAGGAGAGAAGGCACAAAGTAGACGTGCAGGCCTTTGCCAGAGAACAACAATTTGAGGAAAATATGAACATGCAACACGTTTTGAAGTAACGTGATGAAATGTGAAAGGACAAACAAGTATATATGAGACTTGGGAATAGCAAAGGTGTGAATTCAAAACATTAATAGTCCCGAGGCTATTGGTTTTCACAGGTGAGAAATGAATGGTCACTTCCGAAATTCGAATTTCGGGACCGATACGATTAATTGTTCCGCAGATTTCATCACGTACCGAATTTTCCGAAATACACAAATGAATACACTGTTGCGATCAGCACGACGAGACGGTCGAAACAGTATACAGATATTGGCGGTACGATTTAATTATAAAATTTCGAATTTTTCAACTGGCGGAAAATGCAAGAAAAACACTGAAAGATAAGATCGACGGAGCCAAAGATGTCCGAATTTGGAAAAACGACAAACTGACATTTTTCTCAGAAGATGGTTTAGAATTTTTCTATGTAAAAATATTTAGGTTTCGGAAACATTTTATTTTCATTACTTTTTTAACTGATTGAATTGAAGTGAATTTACGTGCGAAATAAACTTTCATATTTGCGGACGAAAATTTACCAGTTGCTATGTTTAACTAGACGCATTCCAAATATTAAATTTTTATTTCAAAATTTTATCGTTTTAAAATTTCACAAAAATTTCAACTAATTAAGTTATTAAAACAGTTGAAATTTACGGGTCGTTACACTCTCCCCCACTCAAAACTTTTCGTCCCCGAAAAGGAACGAGGTAGGAGAATAGAAACAACCAGAAAGAAAAACAGATTTGAAATACAAAAGAACAATTAATTTAAACCATATAAATTCAAATTTAAATTAATTGATATTCAATAATTGATTTAATTCATTTGATTTCACTAAAATTAATCTCAACTATTTCTAAATTTATTATCTTATTATCTAATTATCTTCAATTTACAATTTCCAAAAACCATAAATTTGAATAGTCTTTCATTATAATCATATTTTTCTTCAACAGATTTTAAATTCTTCTTTATTCCAAATTACTGTTAAATTTTCTACTTAATATATCTACTCACATATATTTAACCTATATAAATTAATTTAAAACATAAAAGTTTCGATTTAAATTAATTTACATCTATTTATTTCTTTTAAATTCAAGGTATTTTCATAAGTTGATCAAATTTCAATTTATTAATTTTTTTCAAAACAAATTTATTTCATTATTAACCGAGTTTTACTTATTATCCTATCTAACTCTATTAACATCTTTATAATCAAAAGTTCAGTGTATAACATTTATTATAAGCACTCAAATTTTACTTATAAATTCAATTTATCTTATATATTATCCAATTACATATTCAACTTCTGAATGATTTAGGTAAGTTGTATTAGAATGCAGTTGAACAATATACAAATAAAATTTTCCCAATTCAATTATTCAAGTTTAAATATTTATTCCAAATTTTGGTTTTATTTATAATAAAAATCATCCTTTAACAAAATTAAGAATTAGATTTCCGATTAACTTTAAACAATTCAGAGATATATACAATATATTTGTATCAAATCAAATTAGATTTTAAAATAAGATACCTAAATATATATAAATCAAAATATACTGAAGAAATTCAAATCAAAATATTTTTTCAAAACAAAACCGTAGCAAAGCTACAGGATAGTATCTCCACTTCGAAACTCGAAAATGAATGTCGATGATGCGGCCGCCATCACCGAAATTATTTTCCAGCGACAAAGAGAAGAGCACTGATTTCAACATTTAAAAAAAATTCTTTGAAAACGATTTCTATTCGAAAATACTTTCAATAATATATACTTTAAAATTTTAAAACCCAAAGTTCGAAATCACCGGAAACTAATAAATTCTCAAATTTCTGAATTAAATTTATTTCAAATTCCAAATCAATTTGTAAACCGTATTTATAAATTTATTTCGAACAATAAATGATAATCAAATATTATCATTTCAAACAAACAATTTTATTAACCTATTAAATTCCAGAAAATTTTTACTTATATTTTCACAATATAATCAAACAAATTTATTTCATTTTCCAAATTGAAAATAATATTGTGTCAGTTTGCTCTGTTCAAGTGTTTTAGAAATCCTATCGATAGCGTTGATCAGACGAATCGATCGAAAACCCAAATCAACATCAACAACTCAAACAACACAATATATAACATTTCAAAATTTATTTACAAATACACTTCCTCACTTACCGATACAATAATGGATTTTTAAGCAAGGATAGAGATTCAAAAAAAAATTTTGATAGACTCAAATCAAAGAGAATTTCGATTCGAAGATAGGTTTGAAACAAAGATATGGTGATTAAATAACAAAATAAGGCGATGGATAAGTTTATATAAATCGCGGGCAACCTTAACCGGGTCGACCGTGACTTCAAAATAAGATCGGTGTAGAATTCCGAGGTAAATCGACATTCGATCTCAAGAGATGGAATCCAGGTATAGCAGGAGAAAGATAGCATCGTAAACCGAGAATACAGGAATCTCCGGTAAATCAATGCCTATTATAAAGGAGTTTACTCCTTTACGAATCGTTCTAAGATTGGCGAGACCGCCGATCTATTATAGATAACATTCAGAATGGAGTTATGAGGTGCTCCATGATTGAAAGAAGACGAATAGTGAAGGACACGAATGAATTTCGGAACCGAGGGGAACGTTCCAAAATTCAAAGAAATTGAGTCAAAGGAAGAGATTGAAACTCGAATGAGAGTGATTCTGTAAATACATTTACCCTATATGTTAAGTTTTGCCTAGAGCTACCAAAGCTCTGATACCAACTGTAACGACCCGGAATTTTGGACCATTCGCGTCCATTATAAGTGTATAGGTAGACACTCATGCCGGAGTTGAATTGCTCAAAATACCGCGTTGTTAATTTAAATTTGGCAAAACTGAACATATACAGTAAATAGATATAGTCACAGATCACAGACACAGAGTAATAAATGCAGCGGAAATAAAAGAGATAGTAGTTCATGAAGCTACTATATGAATATATAAAAATACATCAGAGTTTACAACAGAAGAGTAATACGATACATCAGATACAAATCAGAATACATCACTGGAATCATCGAATACTGAAAGCAGAATAGATGGCTGGATCTTCAAGCAAAGCTCCAACTCCAAAGGTGAGTCTCGAATACTGGTACACTCAGTCTGACCCGAGCGTAAAGCAAAAACACAAGACACTCGAGTCAGGATTAACATTCTTATATTAATAAATCCAACTCAAGTGAAATAGCAATTGAAATACAAGTAACTCAAAGGATGTTTGGAATAACCATCCTTTAAGGATCCGTTAAACTATCTACTAGGTAGTAATGTACGCTAAGTAGATAATGTCTATCAGTAATATAAAGATATCAAAGTAGGGTTAAGCAGGGCCCATACACCTCTTAACCTGTTTATTCCCAAAAGCATATACAAGACCGTAGTTTCCCCAAAACCGGAAGTCACCAGAGGGCAATCCATATACTAAAGGTACAAATCAAAATCGTAGTGGTCGCGAATAGGATAATCAGTATGACAAGGTACATGAGGCGATACCAACTAGGATACTAGTAGTTGCCTGATCCGGACTGATGTTGGGCATAGCAGCTACTACCCCAACACCGCGAAACAACACTCCCAAATCGAGGGGTGCACCCAAATCGAATCACAAAAGTAATAGATATGGTATCGAAGAAGTGTGTCCGCTAGAGATGGCGATCCTCAATGGCCCGGCGCGGCTCCTGTTTTAGTCATGTCAAGGGTCATCCAAAATCGTTCTCTTTCTTCAGTCAAAGCGTTCATCAAAACCATCCACTTCGTTCTGGATCAACACTCCGCGTATAGTTATTAAAGTGGTTTCGGTTCAGATAGAGAGTATATCCATTACCGATCCCGGTCTCTTTAATAACTTTCGTAATTATTACACCGATTGGTCGTTTATATATTTCAAAAACCAAATCAATTTCAATTTCAAATAGAATTTGTAAATCAACATTTCATTTGTCTTTCTAAAAGAATTTCCAAATTTTCGTTTCAAAACTTATAATTCAATTTCAATTTCTGTTTAAAACAATTCAAATATTGATTCAAGTTCGTATATAAGTTTCATTCCGAAATCATTAAATTAATTTAATTTAACATTCAAATCAATTTCAATTCATTAATCGATTTCATTAAATATTAAATAAATATATCGTTCAACAATTTCTATTAAATTTCCAAATCATTAAATCAATTTCTTAAGTTCAACTTCATTAAATCAAAACTTTACAAATTTGAATTAAATTAAATTCGTCAAATCAATTCTTTCAATTACAAGTCTTACATTAATTCCAAAAATATCACATTTTCATTTCTTGTTAAAGAAATTCAATTTCACTTATTTACTTTCTTAAATAATTTTTTTAAAACTTACTTAATCAAGAAAACTCAATTTCATTTATTTACGAAGTAAAATTCACTTATTAAAAGTTCAATTTCACTTATTAAAGAATTCAATTCAATTTAATCACTAAATCATTCAATCTTACTTAATTATAATTTCAAACTTAATTCAATAATTTCTCAAATTAAACAACATTCTTTCATCAATTACATTTTAATAATTTGTTTCAGATTATTTAAACATTAACATTTTCCTTTCACTTAAATTCAAATTTCAACTTCATTTCAAAACCATATTATTTATTCAAATAAAATCTTCGTTTTATTCATAAATCAAATTATTGACCAATCGGGTTTTATTTAATTTTCTATCCTAGGTCAACGTTCAATTTTGGGTATTTATCATTTCAACCCGATTCCAATTTAATTCAAAAATCAAAACATACAAAGGGAACTTGCAGTGTGATAACTGGGATGGTGTCAAAGTAAATAAACAAGCAATAACAACAAACAATACAATCCAATAATCAATTCAAATAATCCCGAAATAACCGTATTAATTCGCATTGTTATTTGTACGAATTAATATAATTATTTCTAGAATCTACACTATCATTTCATGTAGATTAAAGATTATTACATTACGGTTTCCACTTGTCATCTGTTTACAATTTCATACATCATCAATTTAACAACATACATTCAGTGGTTCAAAATGTAATTAAACAAATCCTACGTGTCAATAAATTCAACAGTTAAAGGGGTCATATTATACAAATGTCAGGCAATCAAATTTAACATTTTAATTATCCTATATCAAGTTCAATTTCATACTATTTATCATTTTAACAATAACAATTTAACGTCCAATAAATTCAACAATCAATCAATTATCAGCCAAACTGTATTATCATCGCATAAATAATTAACAGATAATGGTGTCAGATGTCACAGGTGAACTGATACAGGTAATAGCATAAATAACAGTGTCATTAACTAATAGCAGCATATTTCAATTGTCGTTTCAATTGAAATCAAATTTAATAAATAAAAGAACGTTAATCGTGAGTGAGTGCTCACCTTTCGAGGCTAGAGAGATAGACAATGAAGTTGAGTTACGAATCCAAGCACGAATTCCAAACAAGACACGATGGACACGGGATCAACAATAAAAGCTGATAAATCGAAATTTACGAAACAAATCAGAAGTGGATAAATGATGATAAGTGGTATAAGTGAGCTTATATATAACTATATATATTCGAACAAAGTATATAATATATATATATATTCGTCTACCTATACAATAAAACGGAAAATCAAGAGCTTATAATCTATATAATAAACTATCAAGTACTCTGAACAAATAGATATGTATAGATATATACCGATATACATTACATACTTTAAAGCATATAAAATTACGTTAAACTCTTAAAATCATTAGATGAAATCACTACTTTCACTTATAAAATAAAACACATTCTTTTATATGAAAGCATTTGTATAGTACATCCTAAAAACCTATGTACATAAACAGGCTAGGACTTACATCAAAACAAAGTAAGGCGACAACTATCAACTTACATAACTCACTGTAGACTAAACATAAATAACGCATCATTTAAAGTTTGTCATCTATATTTAAAATGTCACTATGCATACCTTTTGAAACCAACAGACATGTTTTTCAATATAACTAGCAAATATGCAGGTTTGCCAACTTAATAGTGTGTGCTAACATGAACTTATATATACAAATAGCTTTTTTATATATATATAACAAACTCTTATAACATATTACATAACAACCGATTATATATATAACCTATATACACCGCTGCAAGCATTTTATTAAAATTATATATATAGTTACGTATACAAGCTTCCCAGCAAACATCATAAGTTAAACACATATATATACCGAACATTATATATGTAAACTCTTAACACGTATATACCTATACGTATACTTTTTAAACATATTATGTAATACCCCTTTCTCAATTTAAACAAAACAAAAGTTATTACTATTTACAATATCGCATGTATAATATTTCATAACATAAAATACTGAAAGCCTACGTACAGTAAAAGTATATACATAACCTTAAATAGATAGTATCCAACTTATGTAAACAGGTTAACCAATATATAAAATAAAACTGTAATCATATGTATAAAATCTAATATATAGAACTTCTATAAAACTATATCTATAGCAGATCCTATATAAGTACCTTTAAATAATCAAAAGGAAGTATATGTTGCTCGATTTTGTGTAACAGAGAAAGTGGTTTGCGCGTCTGAGGTGGAAGCTACGCGGCCAGCGGAGGTAGTGCTCGGAACACGCGGATTATGGGTGAAGAACTGTGGTGAGTCAAGCTTCGGGTGGGCGAGCAGGAGAGGGAGAGAGGCGAGGCCGAGATTTTTGCTGTCACATGGGCGTGCTTGGTTTGCAGGCGGCCGAGGCCGAGGGGAGAAGTGGGGTGACAGGTTGGAGGCGAGTAGCTGGCGAATGGTTGCGGAGGAGAGACAAGGAGGAGGAGAAGCACGGTGATGTGGTGTGGCTTTTACAGGCAAAGCCGGAGGCAGTTGGGGATGGTGAGTTGGTGGAGATCTGGGTGGAAGGGTAGCGGGTTCGGCTGCTTGCTGGAAGGAGGGGTGGCCATGCGCGTGAGCAACTGGGAAGAGGAGGGAGGCGAGTATTGGTTGAGGCCAGGGTGGGATAGGTGCTGGCGACGGGGTTCTCTGGTGGTGGATCCAAGGTCTGGACAGTGAGCTTGGCGAGCGGGAGGGTGGTGATCGTTGCCGTGTGATGTAGCTTTGGGAGGCGGTGACGAAGAGGCACGCGCGCGGTTTGGATTGTGGTAGGAAAATGAAGAAAGGTGAGGAGAGAAGGCACAAAGTAGACGTGCAGGCCTTTGCCAGAGAACAACAATTTGAGGAAAATATGAACAGGCAACACGTTTTGAAGTAACGTGATGAAATGTGAAAGGACAAACAAGTATATATGAGACTTGGGAATAGCAAAGGTTTGAATTCAAAACATTAATAGTCCCGAGGCTATTGGTTTTCACAGGTGAGAAATGAATGGTCACTTCCGAAATTCGAATTTCGGGACCGATACGATTAATTGTTCCGCAGATTTCATCACGTACCGAATTTTCCGAAATACACAAATGAATACACTGTTGCGATCAGCACGACGAGACGGTCGAAACAGTATACAGATACTGGCGGTACGATTTAATTATAAAATTTTGAATTTTTCAACTGGCGGAAAATGCAAGAAAAACACTGAAAGATAAGATCGACGGATCCAAAGATGTCCGAATTTGGAAAAACGACAAACTGACATTTTTCTCAGAAGATGGTTTAGAATTTTTCTATGTAAAAATATTTAGGTTTCGGAAACATTTTATTTTCATTACTTTTTAACTGATTGAATTGAAGTGAATTTACGTGCGAAATAAACTTTCATATTTGCGGACGAAAATTTACCAGTTGCTATGTTTAACTAGACGCATTCCAAATATTAAATTTTTATTTCAAAATTTTATCGTTTTAAAATTTCACAAAATTTCAACTAATTAAGTTATTAAAACAGTTGAAATTTACGGGTCGTTACAATAATTCTCAAGGCGGCTTCAATTCTCTAACTCGTCCTCCGGATAAGGAATTCCACGCAGACTTTGTTTCCGCGCCGGTTTCTTTAGTCGATGAGGCTAGGGTTCCTAGATCGAATAGTGGCGGATCTGGTCATAACTCGAACCCTAGTCGTGCAGAATCTTCGGAGAGATCTGGAAACGTTGTAGCTGGCAATCCACGTCTTAATACTGTATCTGATAATTCCGTGAGATTTGGCAATAACAATCGATGGGATAAGGGTGGTTCTGGCAATTCGAGTAATCCTGATGGTTTCAAAAGGGATCGAAACTTTCATATCAAAGGCAGAGATGGTAATCAGAGGAATCATAAATTACCAGATCAAGTAGGGATGCATAAGAATCCTATTGGTAGCTTAGGAGGAAGTGGAAACACTAATTCTAAATATTATCGAAATCCATACGTTGAGCGTACTATTGACTGGAATAGGATAAAGTCTTGTTTAGCTGAAGGACAAAACAAAGATTGGAGGAGTGCTGCTGGAGGTGGAATTGGAGGATCAGAAGATCTTGTAGACTTAACATATAAACAACCGTTAATTGAAAATCAGAAAAAAAAAAGGCTTTTATTAATAATGAAATGAACAAGAGGGCTGCTGATAAATGGATTAATTCTATTATTTTTTATGTTTATGGTTCTAGACCATATCATACTCATTTAAAAGCATATATTGAACGAACTTGGAAACCAAAAAAACAGTTTAATTTACTAGCTAGGGATAATGGGTTTTTCATTATCAGATTCCTAGATGCTTCAGATTGTGAGAATGTGATGAAGGGGGGTCCATACTTGTTTGATAATCGAATTATAATCCTTAAGAAGTGGCAGGCAGGAATGAGATTTAGTAGAGATCTGCTTTCTACAATGCCGATTTGGGTGAAGCTTCATAACCTCGAATTGGAATTATGGGATAAGGAATCAATCAGTGCCATAGCTAGTGTTCTGGGTAAACCAATGAAGATGGACAAAATCACAGCGGATGAATCCAGGATTGCATATGCTAAGGTGTTAATTGAAATGTCTGCTGAAGATGGTTTTCCTAACTGTGTTGATTTGTTAATGCATAATGGAGAAGAACTTCAAGTGTCAGTTATGTATGATTATAAACCTATATTTTGTAAGGATTGTAAAATTTTTGGGCATTCGACTGATTTTTGCAAAATCAAACATACTAGTAAATGGATTCCGAAAAATAATACAACATGTAATGAAGATCTACACTCTGTAAGGGAAGTTGATATTAATAATGTTCCAACAAATATTATAAATGGAAATAAAAATGATAGCAGGGATAATGATATTATTCCATCTCAGCTTAACATTAGTAGTAGCAGGGATGCGGATAATATATTGTTACAAGATGGAAATAACAATATACAAGTTCAAGATAATATTAATATTCAGCATAGCAGTTTAGAGACTAATGTTAACAGTTTCAACTCGCTGGCTATGGATCCTGACTCGCTAGCAGAGGAAATTGAGCAAAACTCTGGAATGAACAAAATGGCTGATGTAGTTCAAACTTCTGTTTTAGGTGACGGTCTCACGTCAATTCAGGAAGGTCAAGATAAAGAAGAGAGTAATGCCTCTGATCCAGTAACTGAAATCAGTTTGCCTCTTAATAACAGTCCAAAATCGAGGGGATGTCCAGTTGATGATACAGTCCCTAAGCTTATTCCAAAAGATAAGGTATTGAATAATGTTTTAATTACAGAAATTGATTCTCCGCAGGTCCAGTCTCAAGAGGAAGTACCTGATTCTTCTCTAGGTTCTGGTGAAGGCCTTATCGAAGATTTATCTGATTCTCATGAGGAGTTAATTAATCATATCGCTGTGGACGATATCCCCATTACTAAGCAAGTCCCTGTTATGAATGTTGAACAGTTTATTGAGGTAAACAAGGAATTTGATGATGAAATTGAAGGGTTAATTAATAAAAAGAATAAAAAAAGAATGATGTTACTAACTCTATAAACTATGCTCCTCCTAAAAGGCAAACAAGGAGCCATTCGAAAGTTAAATGACCATAATTGCTTGGAATGTTAGAGGTTTAAATGTTGCTGATAAACAATTGGCAGTTTTTAAATTTCTAAAAACTCATAAACCAACTATGGTTGGTTTACTTGAGAACAAACTTAGTACTGCTGCTATACATAATTTAAGGAATAAGATGAATAATAGCTGGTCCTTTTTGGATAATAATATTTGCTCTTGCAAAGGAAGAATTCTTGTTATTTGGAATAATTCAACTTGGCAGGTTGAGCCTACTCACATGTCTTCTCAGCATATTTCTCTAAATGTGGTGAATTCTGGGGGTCTCAAAATGAAAGTTTCTTTTGTTTATGCGAGTAATTTTCTAAGAGACAGAGAACTCTTATGGGCTGCTATTTCTAAGGAAGCTATTTATGTAGATATGCCTTGGTGCTTGATTGGTGATTTCAACAATATTCTTTCTTCTACAGATAAAAAAGGGGGAAACTCTGTTCCTTTCAATCAAATGGAAGGCTTTAAAAACTGCATTATTAATTCAGGTTTGGTGGAACTGCCTATTCTGGGATTCAATTATACTTGGAGGAAAAGGGGAGTGGCTTCTAAAATCGATAAAGCTTTATGTAATGATCTGTTAATGAACAAATTTCCTAATCTAGCTTGTTTTGGAGTTTCTAATCCCATTAGTGATCATATTCCTATCTGTCTAAAATTTCTGGATTATCCTATATCTTCAGTAGGAAAACCTTTCAGATATGTGAACACGTGGAATCTATTAGATGGTTATGGAGAATGTTTCTCTACTGCTTTTAATCTTATATTTGACGGTTCTCATCTTCATATTATGAGACAACAGCTAAAAGCTTGTAAATTTTACCTCAAAGCCTGGAGTTCTAGTAGATGCTTGGATGGTAAAATTTTGAAGGAGTTGGAGCAAGAGTATTCAGCAGCTCTCAAGTGTGTTGATAACAATCCAGATAATTATGCAGCTTTCGAAAATTTAATGGCTGCCTGCAAAAAATGGAAGGAAAAAAATTCTATTGAATTTCTTAATGATAAACAAAAAGCTAAAGTGGAATGGCTTACAGAAGGAGATGCATGTACAAGATTTTTTCACTCTAAAATGTCCTTAAGGAGACACAGATCCAATCTTAATTCTATTATCAATTTTGAAGGTAAACTTGTGCATGATCCCATTACTATTGAAAATGAAGCTATTCTATATTTCACTCAAATATTTAATGGTGATGACATTAACAATAATTTACCTGATGTGAATTGCACTCGTCGGATTAATGATGAAGGGAGATAGTTCCTTTCTAGCAGTGTTAGTTCTGAAGAAGTTTATAATGCCATTTTTTCCATGCCTGACAATAGTAGCCCGGGACCGGATGGTTTTTCTGCAAAATTTTTCAAAGTTCACTGGAATGAGTTAAATAGAAATTTGACTCGTATGGTAAATCAGGTCTTTTCTACTGGCAAATTAGACAAAGGTGTGAACCATACTTTTATTACTCTTGTTCCTAAAATTAATAATCCCACTTCTCTTGTCGATTATAGGCCTATATCGTGTTGCAATGTTCTATACAAAATAATTGCTAAAGTAATTTGCAACAGAATTAAGCCTTTTCTTAATCATCTGATTTCTGAAGCTCAATCTGCTTTTATTCCTGGAAGAGTTATTTCTGAAAATATTTTACTTGCTCATGAGCAAGTAAGATTTTTTAATCGTAAAGGGGCTGGTAAGTTGTGCTTGAAGATAGACTTACATAAAGCTTATGATATGGTCAACAGAGAATTTATTACTCATATGCTTAAAAAGATGGGTTTTCCTGATAAACTGGTGAAATTAATCTACAAATGTATATCTACTCCTACTTTCTCTATAATGATTAATGGTTACTCTAAAGGTTTTATCTCTAGCAATAGAGGCATTAGACAAGGTGATCCTCTCTCCCCTTATTTGTTTTGTGTGGCTATGGAGTTTTTTTCTATTTTGATGTTGAAGGCTTACAAAACAAAGGAAATTATTCCTCCTTTTAATTTTGAACCGGCAATTACTCACCTTCTCTATGCTGATGATTTGATGATTTTTGCTCGGGCTACCACAACAGGTGCTAAGGTGATTAGTAATTGTTTGGAGAAGCTCAAGACCTATGTGGGATTAAAGGTCAACAACAATAAATCTAAGTTGTACTTTAGTAAAGGCACAAAAGACAAGCATATTATTATGTCTAGCCTTCACATGCAAGAAAGTAAACTTCCTGTCAAATATTTAGGTGTGCCTTTATCCCATAACTATCTACATTTCTCTGACTGTGGAGCTCTTTTTGATAATATTAACAATAGATTAAATGGTTGGGATTGCAAGCTTTTATCCATGGCTGGTAGAATCGAATTAATTCATTCAGTAATTACTCCTATGGTCTTGTACTGGATGATGGTATATCAACTTCCTATGGCTACCATTGATAAATTAAATAAATTATGTGCTAATTTTATTTGGAATGGTAAAGTGCACAAAATTTCATGGAATATTCTCTGTAGTCCTAAACTAGAAGGAGGAGTTGGATTGAGGAATTTTACAGATCTCAGGAAAGCTGCTAGTATAAAACTCCTTTGGCATTTTATCAATTCTAATAATATTTGGGCTCGCTGGATGTGCAAAAGATATTGTGATAATAAGTAGTTTTGGAGCATGGAGATTGATAACAACTCCTCTTGTACTTGGAAATCTATTCTCAAACACAGACAGATTGCTCGTAATAATATATCTAGAGTCATTGTTGATGGGAGAAATACTTTTTTATGGCATGATCCTTGGATTAATAGTGAATGTATGGTATCTATTCTTGGTTGGGATAGTTTACATCTTTATGGTCATATTAATGATAAAGTTTCCTCAATCATGCGAGATGGGGTTTTTAATCTGGAATTAGTCCCTTTCACTAGACAACTACACAATCAGATTTCTAACATCCAAATTGATAGTTCTGGTAGCTCAGATTACTGGAAATGGACTAGAGATATAAAAGGCTTTTGTTTCAAATCTGCTTGGAATGCTGCTAGATCTCAAAATCCTATTGTTGAGTGGGGTAAGATTATTTGGAACAATTGCAATAATCCTAGAATGTCTCTAACTGCTTACAAAGCAATTTATAATCGTTTTCCAACTAGAGATAAATTAATTGATTGGGGGTATAATACTGATACTAACTGTATCCTATGTAACCAATTTCCCGAAAATCACTCCCAATTATTTTTTGCTTGTTCTTACTCTTCATTCTTATGGACTACTTGCTGTTTAAAATTGGAATTACCTCAGCCGAGATCTCTGACAATGGAAGAGGGAGTTCAGCTCCTTCTTGCTAACTTCTCGACAGCGGACCTGGCTACTGGATTAGCATTTGCTAGCTTCTCGACGATTATTTTCCACATTTGGCAGGAACGGAATGGCAGGCTACACGATGGTCGAAATTTATCTAATTTGGATCGTTGGAATCGAATTGAATTGGATCTTAAGCTGTTGGGGAGTAAAGTGAAGAGGAGGAGGATTATCTCTAGTAGATGTAAGAGAATATTTGATCGTTGGGGTATAGATTTGCTGGATTTAGGTTAAATTGGGATTGTCTGCTCCAAGTCTTTGAGGGAAGATAGTGCTTTTGGTTGCTGGTTTTGTTCGAGATCTTTAGTTTGTATCTGTTTAGTTGTTTTTGTGGTTTTCTATAGTAGCTTTTGTTGTTGGCTGCTTTTTGGTCATTTGTGTGTATGTTGAACATTGTACCATATGCTTTGTTAATGTGTTGTTAATAAAGCGCCGCACTCTTTTTCCCTGGCCTATATCCATGCTGGTTATAGGTCCAGGTTTTTAATGAGGCGGTTTTTCTTTTCCAAAAAAAAAAAATATTCCACTATGAAACGCTATGGAGCCTTGACAGTGCTTGCGTATTACTATTATTATGAGATAGTTATTCGAGTCTATTTCCATTTTCTATAAACTCTATTACTTGTTGCATAACTCCGTGGATCTGTATTCTAATATTTGGATCACTCAGTTATTACCGTCTCTCATGTTTTCTATTTGTGATGTATATTATATTTTATTCCTTGTGGTGTGAGATATACTATAAGTTCTGTGATGTTTTTAATTCATTTCCAACCCTTAATGATTGTCCTACATCGACTGAGCACGTCATAAGTGCACCATATAGTATACTGGGTGCCGGAGGTGTTAGGTGGTTGTCACAACCTCCCTATATAAGAAGTCTTAAATAACCTACGACAGTGCCTAATAGTGAAATGGAGTATGCTTCATTTCCAAACTAGAGGTATTAAGTAACTGGAGTGGGCATTTTCCTTGACTCGTATTAGGAAAGTCTAAATGGGATTTCGACTATGGGGTTTGACGAGCTATGTCAGTATTGTTGATAAATTGGTATTTAGAAGTATGGCTGCCATATAGGCTTTACTACCAGTGGTCTCAAGCAGTTATTATCAAAGACTAGGGTTACACCCTGACAGATTTCGCTTTCTACTAGTGTAGAATCTATATGGGATACGCAAAGACCTCAATGTTTAATTGAATATTTGTTTGTCGGAGGCGGACTATTTAACCCTTAGATAAGTCTTTGAGATGCATTCACCATGGGAAAAACCACATCAGATGGCAGATATGCTCCGTTGTCTGATTGCATATCTATTTGTCGCTAAATCCCCTGTCGTCTCATTGCACGTCAGACAATAGATATGCCCCGTCGTCTGTATGCACTAACACAATAAAAAACCACGTGTTGTCTGATGTTATAGTATCATTTCTAGAATTTCCTATTAGACA
This sequence comes from Allium fistulosum, assembly GCA_030737815.1. Lineage (NCBI taxonomy): Eukaryota > Viridiplantae > Streptophyta > Magnoliopsida > Asparagales > Amaryllidaceae > Allium > Allium fistulosum. The sequence continues at coordinate 1,360,991,754 of CM060903.1, read as the reverse complement.
AAATATATATATATTAACTAATATGCATACCAATTACACTTATGTTATATTTGCGGAATGAAATAATGAATCATAATTTTATTTAAACAAATATTCTATTTCAAAACAAATTCAAATACAATGCAACTTTCACTATACTTACATTTTCAAATACAATACAACTTTCGCTATCAGTCTCATATATACAACTTTTCTCTACACTCAGATATATAACATTTTATACTAGCACTCATTCACACTCACTCAAGTTTAATTTTGATGTTGATCTTGATTTGCTTGCTCAAGCTTGTGTCCAGCCACCTCTTATACATGTCAAATAAACATGTGACGACCGCCCATAACCCCTGCACAGAACCTAGAGAAAGTGCGCTGTAAAGTGTGCCAGGCAGCCATGGACGATTGTCAGGGTAAATTAAAAACAACAGAATCTATCGTATTACTCACAGCGCATGGACAAAATACAATAGAACATATATATAGTGAAGCTTCACAGAATAGAATCTCATCAATAAAACTTCATAATAGTTGGATACAAACATCTGAATAGTCAATACAACAAGCCTCACTACATATCACTCATAGAATACAAAGCAGCGGAACATCCAGTACATATAATAAGAAAATAATATGCAACCCTCCAGCTCGTCTTCAATATCGGCACCGTGGGAAGCAAGATCAACACCTGTCACCTGCTACCTAGTCTGCCCATCCCAAAATGGACGAACAGCCCAAGGCAATAAGAGTTGAAACATAAAGCCTTGAGTCAAACAACAGTCTTAGTGAGCAGTAAATTAACTAACAACATACCAAAAGAGCATAAAGGAAAAGGAATAGGAATACAACCCTCCCACTCCAACCTCATTCTACAGTGATAGCCCCCAGACACACATTAAGTAGAAGCAAACATAGCAGAGCATACAATGTAAAGTAAAGCAATTATCACTCGAGTCAAGGGCGATGTTTTCCAAGCACAAACCCCCAAGGCCTAAACCAAGATCAGATAAGCACCCAGAAAATACCGCTCTTGAGACCGAATAACGATACAACCAAACATCCATGACTCTGGCTATCACTGTTATCATTGCTTCAATATCACCGTTAATTGAATGACCGGCACATTCTTTCAGCCGTCCGTCAAGGGCTAATGGAAACCCCGGTTCTAGACATAACTCCCCCACGTCATCGTGACCCGTGCCTAGGACTGTCGAATCTGTCCAGAGTACTTGACTATCTATCATTAGTCTTCAAGGACTATCGAATCTGCCCAACGTACTCTTGCTTTGAGCATGCTAGAACCTTCAACAACGATGGGATCTCAGCCTTCTAGTCATCCTCCTCGACGACTATTTCCATACTAGCTCAAGCGCCTCTCGAGCAAACCATTATCCTCTAACTCGAACCATATCACCGAGTTATCAACATGCTTGGAATGATCCCGTCTGGATTAGACCAAGACTATCTCATATCATGCCTCGCTTCATCACATCCTCGCAAAGCTTCATCTCAACATCATCATCATCGAATCTATGCATAAGAGCTTCACCATCCGCTACATATACCACAAGCAGCTTTTCCAATTCAAGAGCCTTTCCCTTAGCTTTTGAATCATCTTCGGTCTAAATCAAATCATCAATCATCTAATTCATTGCAATCAATCAAATCAAACATTAATCCAAGTAAACAAGCATTCAAATATGATCTAAATAGACAATTATAACAATAATGGCAATTTCGTAATTAAAGAGTCAAAAGTCTAAAAAGCATGAAAACATGAGCAATGTCTCTATAATCTTGATGAATGAACTTGCATAGGTTAACACTTAGTAAATTGGTTGTCAAATCATCATGAACAATGGATCTATATGGATCTATACTTAGGTTTACAAAAATGCATGGAAATCACTACTTTAACACCAAATCAAGCCAACGATCCGATATACTCCTTTGGATCCGTGTGAGAGATAATCACCACTCACCAAATCACCTAAACAACCCTAAATCAACACACTTCAGATATGGACAGCGAAGGCTCTAGCTTGATCTATCACGAATCCGCTTCAAACGAAGGAATCTCACTTCAAAGGATGAAGAACTTCAATCTAAGCTCTTGAATCTTCGATTTGATCTTCAATATGGATGGATGGAATCACAAGATTAGAGTGGAGAAAAGAAGTGAAGAAGTGTAGAAGTCGAGCTCTCAAAATGGCAGCACTTCGTCGCTTCGAAATCCGGATCCCAAAAAATGACGAAATGGACGAGTATTTATAGGCTGAAAACTTAGGTCGTCTGCCTCTATAAGTCGTCTCCGACTTATCCCTATCTCCGACCTACGACTCAACAGTTCAATGACCTAACGCCTAACGACTTAAAGCAATGCGCATCTGCGACTTAATATGCCAGCGACCTACGATTATCAAAACACTTCGACCTAACGCGTGTGCCTCTTCGACCTAAGACTTAGCGCATCACCGCGCGACCTAGCGACTTAACAACATGAGTCCTCACGCGACTTAACACATGCCGACCTAAAAACCCATACGACTTAACAGGGTCTACGACATAACGACTAAACTGGGTATACGACATAACGACTTAACTGGGTATACGACATAACGTCTTAACTGGGTATACGACATAACGTCTTAACTAGGTATACGACATAACGACTTAACTGGGTATACGACATAACGACTTAACCAACAGGTGCGACCTAACGGCTCATCACCCTATTCCCTTAACTCGGCCACGACTCAACTGATTTACGACTTAACTGCTAGACTTAGGTCTCTCACATCCTAACTCCAACACTCCTTAAGTCGTTAACTCACCCAACCGACCTAACATTTAACCCGTTCATTCCCTTAGGTCGTCGCCGACCTACCCTTTAGGTTGTCACCGACTTAAGTCTTCTATCTATATGTCGGTCATTACCTTAAGCTTGCCTATCCTTGAGTCGCCAAATTCTTAAGTCATACCAATCTCTCCTAAGTCGGTCAGTTCCTTAGATCGTTTATCTCTTAGGTCGTACACTTCCTAAGTCGGTCACTCGACTTAAGCCATCCCATACGACCTAATTTCCCCACGACTTATCCCAATGCCTAGGTCGCTCCAAACCTTAGGTCGCTAACTCCTAAGTCGCCACTAACTTAAGTCGCTCATTCGACCTATCCTATCCCACAACTTACTCCCTACACGACCTAAGCTACCAGACGATCTAACTCTTAAGTCGTCACCGACTTAAGTCTTCCTTCCCTTAAGTCGTCCAATCTATAAGTCGGTCATGACTTAGGACTTCAACAAAATTCTACCCAAAATCTGAAACGACTTAACAACGCTAAGAATTCCAGATTTTTACGAACTTTTCGATCCGTAAAAATACGGGTCGTTACATTCTCTCCCCCTTAGGAATTTCGCCCCCGAAACTCCAAACAAACAAGAGCAATCAAAGTCTATTCTGCACGCCTACCATCCATAGCAATCAACAAACCATGCATCCAATTCTAGCTTAGCATGCAGAATCCTAAGACTTAGAACAAGTTACAATGTCGTTAGATGACACGACACCTTAGGGCCATACCTTGAAGAGTTCAGGATGAGCTGCCTTCATCCTCTCTTCCACCTCCCACGTACAGTCGTTATCATCATCACTCCATTGTATCTTGAGCAACTTAACTATCTTCCTCCTAAGCTGTTTCGTGTCGGTTTCCACAACACGTAGCGGCTTACGAGGTCTCTTATCGATTGGATCAACTTCGAAATCTTCACAGCTATCAGCAGAAACCACTGTATTCGAGTCGTGCACATACTTTCGTAGATATGATACATGAAAAACATTGTGCACACTCGACATCTTCTCTGGTAACTCCAATCTATAGGCGAGCTTTCCAATTCGCTCGATGATCGGGAATGGTCCAACAAATCTCAGAGTCAACTTCCCTTTCTTCCCGAATCGAATAACATTCTTCAGTGGAGAAATCTTCACAAAAACCATATCGCCTACGTCGAATTCCAAATCCTTACGACGCTTATCTGCATAACTTTTCTGACGGTCTTGGGCTGCCTTCATTCGTTGCCGAATGATCTCTATGCAATCCGAAGTCTGTCGAATCATCTCTGGCCCAAGTATCAACTTTTCTCCAGTTTCTAACCAACATGTCGGTGAGTTACACGGTCTTCCATACAATGCCTCATACGGTGCCATACCAATGCTTGACTGGTAACTGTTGTTGTATGCAAATTCCACCAAATGAAGGTGATCTTCCCATCATCCTCCGAAATCCAAAACACAAGCTCTGAGGAGATCTTCCAAAACTCGGTTGACTCTCTCGGTCTGACCATCTGTTTGAGGGTGATAAGCTGTACTCAAACACAACTCGGTTCCCAAAACTTTCTGGAAGCTCTTCCAAAATCCACTAGTGAACAACGGATCTCGATCGCTCACTATACTCTTCGGAATTCCATGGAATCGAACTATCCACTTAACATACAATTCAGCCAACTTTGATGCAGTCCTAGTCGATCGAACAGGAATGAATCTTGCACTCTTAGTCAAACGATCTACGATGAGCCAAATCCCTTCATTTCCCGTTCTTGTTCTAGGTAGTCCATCAATAAAATCCATCGATATTTGCTCCCACTTCCATGTAGGAACTTCTAAAGGCTGAAGCAATCCACTTGGCTTCTTCTGTTCGGCTTTTACCAACTGGCAGTTCATACACTTGGAAATAAAATTTCCAACATCCTTCTTCATACCTTCCCAGTAGTAGGTTCTTTTCATATCCCGATACATCTTATTTCCACCTGGATGAATTGTCAGCTTCGAGTGATGACTTTCCTTCAGAACTTCACTTCTCAATTCATCTATATCGGGAACAACTAGTCGTCCTTGCTTCCGAAGCCAACCCTCTCGATCGACCTCGAATCCTTTATCCTTTTCTGGATCCAATCCGGATTCCAAATCACGGATAATCTTGACAAGCTTATCGTCTCGCTTTTGGCTCTCGCCAATCCTTTCCACAAGAGTAGGTCTTATCGATAAGTTTGCCAACATCTCAGGTTCCAATTCACATCTAGGCCTAAAGTCAAATCCAGCTAAATACTCGAGATTCTTCCATTCTGAAAACAAGTCTCCCAATCCTGCATGTCTTCAACTTAATGCATCTGCCACTGCGTTACCCTTTCCCGGAGTATAAGCTATACCAAAATCATATGATGCCAAAAACTCTAGCCAACGTTGCTACTGAAGATTCAAATCCTTTTGGGAGAAAAGATACTTCAACGACTTATGATCTGTAAACAACTCGAATCGAACTCCCAGTAGATAATGTCTCCACATCTTCAGAGCAAAAACAATCGCCGCTAACTCCAAATCATGAGTCGGGTAATTCCTTTCATGCGGCTTCAGTTGTCGACTAGCATACGCAACAACTTTATCCTTCTACATTAGCACTACTCCAAGTCCAGTACCACATGCGTCGGTGTAAACCACCATCTCATCATTCCCACTTGGAATAGTCAAAACAAGAGCACTCGTCAATCTTTCTTTCAGGATTCTGAAAGCTTGCTCACACTTATTTTCCCACTTGAACACTTGGTTCTTCTTCGTCAATCCTGTTAACGGTGCAGCCACCTTGGAGAAGTCTTTGATAAACCGTCGATAATATCCTGCCAATCCAAGAAAACTTCTCACATCAGATGCATTCTTAGGTCTAACCCAATCCTGGATTGCTGCCACCTTAGCGGGATCGACCGCTATTCCATTTCCAGAGATAACATGGCCTAAGAACCTCACTTCACTCTTCCAGAAGTGACACTTCGAAAACTTAGCCTTCAGTTGATGTTTTCGTAAGATTTCCAAAACAATACGCAAGTGTGTCTTGTGCGCTTCTTCAATTCTAGAATAAATCAGAATATCATCCACGAACACAAGTACAAACTTGTTCAACTGATCTCTGAACACTCTATTCATAAGATCCACAAAATATGCTGGCGCGTTAGTCAACCCAAACGGCATTACCAGCCACTCAAAGAAACCGGATGGTGTCCTAAAAGCAGTCTTCGGCACACTATCCTTAGCCACTCTCAACTGGTGAAATCCCGTTGCCAAATCCATCTGAGAAAACACCTTAGCTTCGTGAAGCTGATCAAACAAGTCATCTATTCTCGGCAATGGATACTTGTTCTTCTTAGTCACTTTATTCAGCTCACGATAATCCACACACAATCTCAACGACCCATCCGCCTTGGTTGCAAAAACAACTGGTGCACCCCATTTGGACACACTACGCCGAATGAATCCTTTCTGCAAAAGATCATCAACCTGCACCCTCAACTCCTGCTGTTCTCTAGGCGCCATCCGCCTAAGAGGCATCATAACAGGTCTGGCTCCTTCAACTAGATTTATACGAAACTCGATCTCTCTATGCGGCGGTAACCCTTTGACCTCGTCAAAGACATCCTCAAATCCATTAGCGATTGGCACAGATGACAGTCCATCCCGTGGAACAACCAGCGAATACATGAAGCTCATGAAGACGCCTTCTTCATGCTTACATCGTATTACAATCTTTTGCCCCTCCACATTCTCAACTGTCACCTCCAACCTTTCACAATCAACCTTTGCCGCATACTTCCTAAGCTAGTCCATACCCAAAATAATTCCGAACCCCGCAAAGTTCAGAACAAAACAATCACAAACAAAAGAGCAACCATGACTCGATACAATCAGACCACGGCATAACATACACAAACAAGACGAACCCCCAACTGGATTAGTCACAACCAATGGCCTATCAACAATATCCAGTTCTAAACCCAACCAGCTTACAAGTTCGCAACAAACAAACGAATGCGACGCCCCAGTATCAAACAGAACTTTAACTGGAACACCACATATGGAAAGAGTACCTTGAACTACCACACTCTTTCCTTTCTCTTCAGCGGTAGGAGATTTTGAAGACGACGGAATAGCTCCCAAAGCATAAGCTTGCACAATCTGCTTGTCCCTCCTCGGTTCTGGACAATTCTTCCTGATATTCCCCGGCTTATCACAGTTGTGACACTTCATCGGTACCTTCGGATTATTGCAATCCTTGGAGAAATGGCCCTTCTGCTGACAATTGTAGCAAGTCACTTCGCCCTTCGACTTCTTCTGGCCATCCTTACCCTTTTGCTGCTGCTGCTGCTTCCTCTTCTTGTTTCCACCCTACTGTGGTTTAGACTCTCCCCTGGTCACAGCAACAACATATCCTTCCTTAGGAAATAGATTCTCATGCCTGAGAGCTTTCTCCACAAGCTTCTCAAATGAATCGTCCAAATGATCCACCAACTGCCTCCCAAGATAACTGTCCAAGCCTGTCACAAACTTCTCATTCTTCTGATATGCAGATTCAATATACGACCGGGCATACTTGGACAAAGCTTCAAACTCAGAAACATACTCAAGAACTGGTCTTCCACCTTGCTTGAGCTCCACAAACTTCTTGAACAGAACAGACTTCTGAGCTGTAGAAATGAACTTAGCTTCAAATCTGACTTGGAATTGCTCCCAAGTAATCTCTTCCTCCGGAGTATTGATGGTAATAGAGTTCCACCAATCAGAGGCTCTCCCTTGAAGCTGTCTTGATGCTAGCTTCCTCTTAGTTGCATCCTCAATTCCCAAATCACCAAAAATCCTTCTTCAAGCATCTATCCACCTTTGGACTTCAATAGTTGATTCTGTTCCCAAGAAAACCTTTCCACCAAGAGCAGTATAATCTTTGCACAACTTAGCAAAATCCACTGGTTTTGGAGTTTGGACTTGAACTCCAACATCCACCGATGGCCCCGGAGCTGGCATCCTTCTCATGATCGAAGTCATCATAGCTTCGAACATAGCAGCATAATCAGCAGCCCCTTCAGTAGCACGGCCTTCCCTAGCAGCTGGTCTCCCTATTCGACTCATTCTCAATATCTATAAAAAGGAATGATTAGCACACCTAGAGAAACAACTTCATAAAGGACTCACTCTACTAAGCTACTATATTATATATAGTAATCATCCATCAAAATACAATTACGTCTCTCATACGTAGTTACATCAGCGAGCGTTGGGTAAAATCGATTAACCAAAGCTTTGATACCAAATGTGACGACCGCCCATAACCCCTGCACAGAACCTAGAGAAAGTGCGCTGTAAAGTGTGCCAGGCAGCCATGGACGATTGTCAGGGTAAATTAAAAACAACAGAATCTATCGTATTACTCACAGCGCATGGACAAAATACAATAGAACATATATATAGTGAAGCTTCACAGAATAGAATCTCATCAATAAAACTTCATAATAGTTGGATACAAACATCTGAATAGTCAATACAACAAGCCTCACTACATATCACTCAGAGAATACAAAGCAGCGGAACATCCAGTACATATAATAAGAAAATAATATGCAACCCTCCAGCTCGTCTTCGATATCGGCACCGTGGGAAGCAAGATCAGCACCTGTCACCTGCTACCTAGTCTGCCCGTCCCAAAATGGACGAACAGCCCAAGGCAATAAGAGTTGAAACATAAAGCCTTGAGTCAGACAACAGTCTTAGTGAGCAGTAAATTAACTAACAACATACCAAAAGAGCATAAAGGAAAAGGAATAGGAATACAACCCTCCCACTCCAACCTCATTCTATAGTGATAGCCCCCAGACACACATTAAGTAGAAGCAAACATAGCAGAGCATATAATGTAAAGTAAAGCAATTATCACTCGAGTCAAAGGCGATGTTTTCCAAGCACAAACCCCCAAGGCCTAAACCAAGATCAGATAAGCACCTAGAAAATACCGCTCTTGAGACCGAATGACGATACAACCAAACATCCATGACTCTGGCTATCACTGTTATCATTGCTTCAATATCACCGTTAATTGAATGACCGGCACATTCTTTCAGCCGTCCATCAAGGGCTAATGGAAACCCCGGTTCTAGACATAACTCCCCCACGTCATCGTGACCCGTGCCTAGGACTGTCGAATATGCCCAGAGTACTTGACTATCAACCATTAGTCTTCAGGGACTATCGAATCTGCCCAACGTACTCTTGCATTGAGCATGCTAGAACCTTCAACAACGATGGGATCTCAGCCTTCTAGTCATCCTCCTCGACGACTATTTCCATACTAGCTCAAGCGCCTCTCGAGCAAACCATTATCCTCTAACTCGAACCATATCACCGAGTTATCAACATGCTTGGAATGATCCCGTCTGGATTAGACCAAGACTATCTCATATCATGCCTCGCTTCATCACATCCTCGCAAAGCTTCATCTCAACATCATCATCATCGAATCTATGCATAAGAGCTTCACCATCCGCTACATATGCCACAAGCAGCTTTTCCAATTCAAGAGCCTTTCCCTTAGCTTTTGAATCATCTTCGGACTAAATCAAATCATCAATCATCTAATTCATTGCAATCAATCAAATCAAACATTAATCCAAGTAAACAAGCATTCAAATATGATCTAAATAGACAATTATAACAATAATGGCAATTTCGTAATTAAAGAGTCAAAAGTCTAAAAAGCATGAAAACATGAGCAATGTCTCTATAATCTTGATGAATGAACTTGCATAGGTTAACACTTAGTAAAATGGTTGTCAAATCATCATGAACAATGGATCTATATGGATTTATACTTAGGTTTACAAAAATGCATGGAAATCACTACTTTAACTCCAAATCATGCCAACGATCCGATATACTCCTTTGTATCCGTGTGAGAGATAATCACCACTCACCAAATCACCTAAACAACCCCAAATCAACACACTTCAGATCTGGACAGCGAAGGATCTAGCTTTATCTATCACGAATCCGCTTCAAACGAAGAAATCTCACTTCAAAGGATGAAGATCTTCAATCTAAGCTCTTGAATCTTCGATTTGATCTTCAATATGGATGGATGGAATCACAAGATTAGAGTGGATAAAAGAAGTGAAGAAGTGTAGAAGTCGAGCTCTCAAAATGGCAGGACTTCGTCGCTTCGAAATCCGGATCCCAAAAAATGAAGAAATGGACGAGTATTTATAGGCTGAAAACTTAGGTCGTCTGCCTCTATAAGTCGTCTCCGACTTATCCCTATCTCCGACCTACGACTCAACAGTTCAACGACCTAACGCCTAACGACTTAAAGCAATGCGCATCTGCGACTTAATATGCCAGCGACCTACGATTATCAAAACACTTCGACCTAATGCGTGTGCCTCTTCGACCTAAGACTTAGCGCATCACCGCGCGACCTAGCGACTTAACAACATGAGTCCTCACGCGACTTAACACATGCCATCCTAAAAACCCATACGACTTAACAGGGTCTACGACATAACGACTTAACTGGGTATACGACATAACGACTTAACTGGGTATACGACATAACGTCTTAACTGGGTATACGACATAACGACTTAACTGGGTATACGACATAACGACTTAACCAACAGGTGCAACCTAACGACTCATCACCCTATTCCCTTAACTCGGCCATGACTCAACTGAGTTACGACTTAACTGCTAGACTTAGGTCTCTCACATCCTAACTCCAACACTCCTTAAGTCGTTAACTCGCCCAACCGACCTAACATTTAACCCGTTCATTCCCTTAGGTCGTCGCCGACCTACCCTTTAGGTCGTCACCGACTTAAGTCTTCTATCTAAAAGTCGGTCATTACCTTAAGCCTGCCTATCCTTGAGTCGCCAAATTCTTAAGTCGTTCCAATCTCTCCTAAGTCGGTCAGTTCCTTAGATCGTCTATCTCTTAGGTCGTACACTTCCTTAGTCGGTCACTCGACTTAAGCCATCCCATACGACCTAATTTCCCCACGACTTATCCCAATGCCTAGGTCGCTCCAAACCTTAGGTTGCTAACTCCTAAGTCGCCACTAACTTAAGTCGCTCATTCGACCTATCCTATCCCACAACTTACTCCCTACACGACCTAAGCTACCAGACGATCTAACTCTTAAGTCGTCACCGACTTAAGTCTTCCTTCCCTTAAGTCGTCCAATCTATAAGTCGGTCACGACTTAGGACTTGAACAAAATTCTGTCCAAAATCTGAAACGACTTAACAACGCTAAGAATTCTAGATTTTTACGAACTTTTCGATCCATAAAAATACGGGTCGTTACAAAACAACACAGTAAAATCGAAAGGAAACAACCTAAATTGCAAAAATAAAATTGAACTTGAATATTAATATTTCCTCGGTTTATGGGTTTGTTTTCTTTTCATGATTTAGACGGGGACAAATATATATGTGCACAGACAACTTATGATATGCGCAATATATCACTGTGAATATCACAAGGTCGGGCATCGATTAAATCTCACAGACTATTTCAAAGGTCAAGCCTGAAGGATCAACATAGTGCAAATGTGCATAAGGTCAAGCCCAAGCCTCCTCGAGCTCAACCTAGGTGCACATACCATAAAAAAAGTTTCAACAATTCAACAACTCAAGAGTACATAGTGCATACAAGGCAAGAAATCTCAAAACAGTTTAAGCATAATGCATAAAGGAGTAGCTCAGGGCAGCATGAACAAGACTGGAGTGCATACGTATAAACTAGAGAAAAACAAGGAGAAGAAAGTACATGGAAATATAGGAAATTCATATGTATAAAACAGACAAAAACTAGGCAAGAATTCAAGATAGTGCATATAAACAAGATCAGGCAACTCAGCATGGAGGTGCACAAAGTCAAAGCAAGCAGCAAACAGATTCATGGCAAACCAGCAAGCAAGGAAAGCCCAAGCAAGTAAAGCCAAAGTGCACAAACAAGTTCAGTGCACATGGAGATGCATAAAGTCGAGCACCGGCGAATTAGATTCATGGCAGAATCAAAAGTATCTTAACACTGCCTTGAACCAGGCAACAAAACCAAGCACACACATTGACTCAAATGCAGTTCAAAATGGTTCAGAACTGAAAACAAGTTCAACCAACCCCTAAAATGGTTCAAGCATGGAAGTTCACACATTAAAATAGCAAATTGGAAGTGCAATAAGAAATCACAGTGCAAAAGCAAGTGCCACAAATTAAAACAGCAAATGCCACAAACTGAACAAGGCAGTGCCATAAATTAAAACAAGGTAATGCCAAAAATAGCAAGTGCCACAAATTACTTGATATGAAGCAACAGCGACATTCACACACACATACATACATATGTATGTATGTATGTATGTATATACATGGAAGTCTCAAATTACTTGATATGAAACAGATCAGACTCATGTACAAAAGGCAGTTCACACATATATATGCAGATATAAGAACATTCATACATATATACATATGTATGTATGTATGTACATGGAAGTTCATACACACACATGTAGTGATATGCAGATACAAATATACATATATATGAAAAAATTCATATAAATAACCAAAAACATAGTTTGGTTTGCTTGAGTCTGTTTAAGGATCAGAAATCAAACTACCTCAGTTTGGTGTACACATAACCAGAAACACACACCTAGAAACAACTATATATGTACTAGGCCAAAGAATAATGAACAACCAGTGCACTGGCTCGTCAAAAGAACATTGCAAAGATATGTACGCAATGTATATACTGGAATCAAAAGAACATTCACACATATGTACATACATATGTATGCATGTATATACATGGATGAACCAACAGCCAACATAAGCATGAAAGCTCCAAGGAAATCGAACAGTCACACATTAAAACAAGGAAGTGCCACAAATTAAAAAATTAGTTCAAGTTCCAGTGAAAATGCAACTCAAAACAAGTTCAACTCAAAATGGTTCAAGCTCAAGTAATTCAAAATGGTTCAGCTCAAAGCAATTCGACAATTGGTTCAGTTCAAACCAGTTCATAAAGGTGCACAAACAAATAAAAACAAGGCAGTGCCACAAACATTTACATATATATACATACATATGTATGTATGTATATACATGGAAGTTCAAACCATCAAGAATACAACAAGTACAAGAAAGGGACAAGTGTACACATGAACTCAAGTGTACACTAACTCGAACATGAACTCAAGTGTACACTAACTCAAACATGAACTCAAGTGTACACATGAACTCAGACATGGTAATGCAAGTGGAACTCAAGTGTACACATGAACTATCAAATGAATTATATATGTATGTATATACATGGAAGAGTATCACATAATAATAAGACTAGGCAGTTCAACAAGGCATGGATATGTGTATGGGTTCAACAAGTGCAATACACAAGTGCACCAAACATAACTTCAGTCATGTGCACATATATACATATATGTATATACATGTGTACATGTGCACAGTCGCACCAATGAAGTGGCCAATAAAACAAGGCAATGATGTATACATGTATATATGTATACATAACTTCAACAAGGCAAGGATGTATACATGTATATATGTATATACATGTATACATGTTCAACAATACAAAAAAGGGGCAACGAGCGAAACAATGAAGTGACCAAAGATCCGACTGTCTATCATGTTATATAATGAGTACATAGTATCCTCTAGGAAAGGAAATTGTACAATCAAATGAAGCAAATATAACAAAACAATCAGACAAATGCAATATATAATGCAGTGATTCTAAGCTTATTATACAAATATAAGAAAATATATTATAACTAAAACTGATGAAGTAAACAAAGATAAGGAAAACATTTAATTTGAATTAAACAAGGAAATAATAAAAGGTACAACAATACTAAAATTATAAAACCAACGAATATTCAAAAGAAACCGTTATAATAATTTTCAACTTCAGTTAACTCTTTACTATTAACAATGAACAAGTCAAGCTTCAGATAATCAAATATATTCAAATCATCACAGGAAAATCAAGTTGAGATCGATAAAAAATAACAGGCAAAAGTATATACGAATATATAGGAAATTGATTCCTATATAAATACCGAAATCATCATAGACAAATTAAGTCGAGATCAATACAAAATTGAAAGAGGGCAGAAATCATACCATATATCAATGGAAGAATACTTGACAAATTAAATGAACCCTAATGACAAGTGGCTTTAATTCAGCGTTGTTGATTGAAGAATACTCGACAAATTTATCGAAGAATACTCGATAAATTGAACGAACCTTCCAAAATTGAACGAAACCTAATTACAAGCAGCTTTAATTGGGTTCCGCGAGATTAGGATCTGAGAGAGAGAGAGTATCAGGTTGTCTGATTTTTTGATAAGAGGGAAAATAATCAAAGGAAATAAGGCGGCTAAGAATAAACTGAGGGAATGCCATTTTTTTCCTTTTAGAAACGAAATAAAAAGGGAGGGAAATAAGTGAAGGAATGCAGCCATGAAATAATTTAGGCAATATTGAGAGGGATACCAAATTTTGATAAGGAGGCAAAACAATTTTTTTGATAATTTCAATAAAACAATAGATAAATGTTATCTGAAAGCAAATGTTGTCTGATCACTATTGTGTCACATAACAGATAATTTTTCCATGTGTTGTGTGAAAAAGTGGAATAACAGAGAATCTACCTTATGTTGTGTGATCACTATTGTCTGATTCACTTTATGGCATAGTGATTAGTAATACAGCTAATTAAATTATAAAGTCATATCTAGTTGTCATCGGCCTTCGTAGTTAGGGCCTGTTGACTATCGATTATGTTTCGAAGGGCTCGCTTCCATGTTAAGGTATCAAATGGCCGATGGGTCTACCTCCTCCTTATTTAAGATGTATTAAGTCGCTAAATTTTTTTTTGGGTAGTACAATGCTTACACACACAAACACACGCATAGTTATACCTTGGGGAGGTTGGATATATCATAAATGCAAGTGGAATTAAATGAATATCATGAATAGTAGGCATAACATTTAAACAGAAATCAATCGATATAAACTACTGTTATGGATAAGTATATAACTTAATAGTCACTAGAACATTGTTTTGTACAACTCGTGGCATAGATTTAGAGGGATAAACTATTGGTGCAAGACAGGAACGGTGGATACAGAGGTCTTCTCATTCATGCTCGACACTTACAAGGCAACTAGATAACAAAGGAATAATATTGATTTCAAGGTAGTAGCCTTAGTCAGTATATATGTTTTATTATATTTTACTATTCCGTTGTGAGTTCGTATAGATAGCTTTCTGATATACTTATGTTTATTACAGGTTACAACACAAGCGATCCATGCCTTAATGGAATTGGGTGGTCGATTTAGTCAAAATATAGGTACCATTAAGGTACAGGTTGTTACACCAACTGTATTGAAGTTCAGATGCCCCATGACCAATGAATTCAGTTTGATATTCCCATAAGTAGTGTGAGTCAAAAGTTGAGCAATTTTCCATGAACAAGTTTTCATCTTCAACTTCTTCAATTGTTTTTCAATACCTATTACAAGTTGCGGTAGAATTACCGTAGGCTCTTTTGATTTCCAAAGTCGTCTACCAATTTGTATAATATAGATTATTATTGTATATCTCATTCAGTAAATTCCAACAACCTTCATTACTGTAACATCCCGCCTTTTTGTACATTTTTAGCAGACACACATGCCGACTCAAACCATACAGAAGGGTGGATTGTTATTATGGTGAATAAGAAAAAGCAGAGAAAGAAGAAAAAAACAAAACAGAATCTCACAGCGGAATGGCAAAATATAATAATCAAATAACCGTTCATGAAGCTATATACAAAACATTTGATTATACTTATACAATACAAAATCAGAGTTACACATATCAGAGATAAATAAATAATGCAGCGGAATAGTATGAATGCAGTGGAATAAATATAGTAAATAATAGTAGCACAAATCTTCGTCTTCGTTCTCCAGAAATAAGGTCTTCAAATCCTGAAATGCTCAGGTTGACCCAAGCGAATTGAAAAGACAAAACACTCGAGTCAGAACTAAAAGATCTTATGTGAGTCAAATAAATGGTAAATAAATATAAGTGTAAACGGCGTCGGAGATGTTTACGGGTTTTGACATCTCTTATCCAGTGTCTAACGTGAGTGCAGTAACTTAAGAGATGTTCGGGATTCACATCTCCTAAGGATCCGTTAAACTATCTACTATGTAGTTCAATACGCTATTATAATATGTCTACAGTAAGATAAACTATTAAAATAGCGTTAAGGCATTACATTTTCCCCCTTAACATATTTTTATAATGCCAATAGTCTATAAAGTACCGTAACTCCCCGTAAACTGGGGCCGCCAGAGGATACCCCATAGGTACAACATAAAACAAACTCATAGAAGGCGCGCTAGGGTAGGTGACACGGCACAACTAGGCAATGCCAGGGTAGATATACCAATTACACTTCCGGACTGGTGGTAACGCATAGCAGCACTACCGCCCACCTCGGAACATGCTCCCGAATCAAAAATCGAGGGTGGCCACCAAATAAATCGCAAAGTCAGAATATAGTATCGAAGGAATGTGCCCGATCGGAGGAATGACCTCACTTAGCCCGTAAATTGCTCCTGTTTTAGCAACCTTATGCTAACTCACGGGAGTTAGGTCCACGCATGTATACCTTTAGGATCGTCGCCACCATCCTACTCCATTCTGGAATCTCCACCGCGTACACAGTTGTCAAAGTGGTTTTCGGTATTAGCAGAGAGTATGATAATATCTGATCCTGTTCTCTTTAACAACCAATCGCTTATTACACAACGGATGGTTCTTTCACATTTCCAAAATCATTTCATAATTGATATCAAAATAACATATTCAATTCAAATCATATCATTTTCGAAATCATTACTTACTTCCGAAATTATATCACATTGAAATCATAGTTCGAAATTATATTTCCTTTCAAAAGTCATATTTCCAAAATAGGCTAAACTCTAATTTCAAAATGTCATATTAAACCAAATATGTTATTTAATTCCCAACTTAGGTTATAACATCATTAAACATATTCACTTTAAAAATAGAGAATTTTAATATAAACCCATCCCTTTTGCTTAGTTTGGAATTTAAAAGAAAATAGTTTAAATAGTTATAAAGAGTTAATATAAATTTAAAATAGATTAAATATAATTAAAATAGATTAAATATAATTAAAATAGATTAAATAGCTTTAAAATAGATTAATTAGATTTAAAATAAGTTAAAACAGGTTAATTAGTTTAAATAAATTAAATGTTTTAAAATAGGTTAAAATGATTTAATATAATTAATACAGGTTAAAATAGTTTAATACTTTGAAATCTTAATAATTAGGAATTTTGAAATAATATATTTTTAAAACAGTTTATATTAAAACATAAATTTGGAATTTATATCAAATTAAACTATTCATTTCATTTCAACGCATTTGGACCATTTCCGATTTCCATGTCAACAAACCAAATTCCAAACCTTTAAATTTAACATTTCAACAAACTATTGAATTTCATATCGTTTCAATTCATGTTCGAAATATCACTTTAAATTACTCCAATTTCAATATATTTCAAAGTTATATTTCAAACCATTTTAATAAGTCATTTTTCGATAACTTCACTTGTACTTCAAATTCAAATTTAAAATTTCAATTTTTTATTCCTTTAAAGAATTCCTTTAAACCAATTCCAATTCCAACATAAACTTGATTTCCAAAATAATTCAATTTATATAATCAAATTCTTATTTCAAAATATCATTTAACTCAACTCAAAAATTAAAGATTTTAAAATCATTTAATTTAACCAATCCGGTGTCCGTATATAATTCTCTACCATAGGGTCAAGTGGTACGGATATTTTATCATTTCAATCCGCAATTTAAAATGTTATGGTTATATACCATTTCAAACCGCCATCCTGAATTAATGATAAAATCCATAAAATCGCTCGAGTCTGTCATTTCAACCCATAACGAGTATTCCCTAATCTATAGATCATTCGGGTATGTATCGTTTCAACCCATAGTGAACTTGCAGTTTGTAACGATATAAAATAAAACATCCATTCATCCAATATCAAAAGTCACACATCCATAACAAACATCATCCAAATCAGTCAATAAATATTAATATAGAACTGATAATCAATAACAGGTATTTAACTGGCAATTTATATAATAAATTAAATAACGATTTAATTCAAATAAATTCAAATTAACTAAGATGATGATTTAAAATATACCAAACAGTCATAAATAAATTTCTAATCACATCAAAAATTAATTTAACTAACATAAGAAATTTTAGAAGTTGTGAGTGGGTTAAAACACTCACCTTGAGTTACAATTCTAAATCAAATCGAACGACGTTCGATTTAACCTAAAATTTTAACTAGCTCCAAATGACTCTAAATTAGTTCTGGAATGTAGTGCTCATCGCCACGATTCCAACACCTCTTGTTTCGTCCAATTCCGATCTCGTATGAAGTAGTTACAATATTTATAAGATTGACGAATTTATTATATAATTAAATTCACAATTTTTTTTATTATACCAAATAAGATCGGGCCGTTGATTCTGATACGCAGATCTTGGCCACCCATAGCTTTCTTCCACGCGAACGTCCAAGGTTAACGAAACCCAAATGCCGCCACTTGTCTCTCATTTATGCGACCTCCACGATGATCATGAAGGTGATCGGCGACCGGCGTACGCAAGCTCTACGTGTCCCCTACCCACGACCGTAGTGCCTCGAAACTCGGTCATCCCTCTGGCATGAAAAACGATAGCAAATGAAGGAGGTACACGGCCAAAAATCACCCTCCACGCGACGAGAAATGTGAATTCCACCATTGGATGTATCGAGCTCGGAGAGCTCTACACTTATGTTGTTGGAAGTTTTGGCTAAAACGGCTTGGATGAGGAGGAAAACGACGAGGAAGTTAGCCGCATTTCAGCCATTAATCTATACAGCGGCGGCTAGAGATATGACTAGGGTTTCTGACGAGATATATATAGGCAGATCAAAATAAAAACAAATGGGCTTTATCGATTATGGGTTTTAAACGATAAACGACCCGAAAAGCCCGTTCTGTCACCGTAACGAAAATGGGTCATCCCAAATATCAAAACAGATGCTTTCAAATATTTTAAATTCAATGGAACAGGTTTCAAGTCCTAATTCCATTGTATGAAGAAGTTATGCCAAAATCAGCTTATTTCAAATTGATTTCAATTAAATTGATTTCTGGGCGTTTCGAGTCCGTACGATCAAACGACAAGTCTGATCGCTACGAAAATTGAAATCTTACAATAATTCACTGTTACGGATCCGATGAAACTGGCTTCATCGAAATCCGAGTCAGTGGTCAAAATGGCTATTTTCACGTTAATTAAATAAATTAATAATTAATTAATCAAATCACTTTTTCAGTTTAAATTTTAATAATTTACAACTTCTATCATTTTTGATTTCTTAATCACTTACAATAATTTAAACAAATTTATATGTCAATTTAAAGTTGATTAATCCATCAATTCCAGTGTTTAATTCCAATTTCATTAAATTTAGAAATTATAAATTAAATTTTCAATAATTCCATATAATTGACCTTTCATCCTATTATTCAATCCATTATTATCAAATGGATGAAATTAACATTGGTTCATGATTTATTACATTAACATTATCAAATTTCATCTTAATCTCTATTAACGTAATATTTAAATATTTAATTTCATTTATTTGCAATTAATCCAATTATTATAGTTTTAAATTCCAATAAATTGATAAATCTTTATTTATATTCTTTTTATTCAACTAATTGTCATAATATGAATAAAATTATCATTATTTCCAAATATTACCTTAATTTACATTAATGTAATATTTAATTATATTTATTGCAATTGGTTTCCAATTTAATTTAACAGGCTAAATAAATAGGTAACATATAATAGTTTGTCACCATTAGCCTTTTATTTACATTCATAGGTTCATTACTTACAAGCAAATGTTATAATTACTTACATAATACTGATATTACTCAATTACCATAAATTTTATGTTAATTCATTAATTAATTCAATATCTACATTGTTTTCTTATATTCACTTTATAACCAAGTATAACATTTACATTATTTCAATTACTTGAACTTCCAAAAAAAGGTTATCCTTTTCTTAATTTAACCTTATTCCCTTTTATTCTGAATGTAATTTCCCTTAATAAATCACAAATTTATATTTTCCCAATATTAAATAACAAATTTTAATTAAATTAGCAATTTTAATTATCGAAAATTTACAGGTCGTTACACTCTCCCCTACTCAAAACTTTTCATCCCCGAAAAGGAAAAGAGGGAAAAGGAGGAATTAAGAAATTAATATATCTTATTTAAAAATATTAGATTTATAACAATTAATTTACAAAATCAAATAATTTAAACAAAATATATCAATCTATAACACTTAAATCCTTTTTTTCAAGTAAATAAAAGTTTGGAAAACATTTTACAAAATCTTCGAAGTCCAATAATTTCGGCAGAGTCTCCTTTGTACGGAGAGGCTCAGGAGAAAATAATAATATCAACAATAATAATATATATCAAAAATTTCAAAATAATATATCCCAACAGTGGAAAAATATAATATAATATCGCTATAAAACCGTAATCCGAGAACGTACCAATTTGTCGAGCAATTAACGCTTATTCTATGAAACCAAAAGCAGTAGCAATTGCTTCAATAACCTGTATTTCACTTATATAATCCAAAAGAGTTAATAATTATATAAAATGAAATATTTAAAGTTGTTTCAACCACTAACAAACAAATCAATATAAAACAGCATTCACTTGTAACCACATCATACAATCATCATATGAAATCAATAAAATCAACTATCCATCCATAGCAAACAAACAAATGGTTTGTTCGGGTTCAGAAATTTTTAACCACCTAGAATGACAAATAAACTACCGAGTGCCCCATTTACTCAACAGTCATAGATGAACCCAATAGATTATTCATACATCTTAAACAATTAGAAGTATCCTATCCCAAACAACCCATAAACCAAAACAAACAATAATTTACAATGTACTTGAGTTATCCTTATTAAATTTCTTTCACAACATTTACAGTTTTTTTTTCTTTTCATTTTTCTTTTCATTCATACAAGGATTATTTCTTTAACTTACATTTATCTCTTACAAAATTCTATTCTCATTCATTCATTCGGTGTTTATTTCATTTATTTTTCCTTTTTTACTTACAAAAATTCATTTTCATTTATTCATATCATGTCAATTTCTTTTATTTGCATTACATTCATTTTATTATTTACTTTAATTGTAAATAGTTTCAATATTAACTTAAGTTCAAAATCCTCTACTTACAGTACTCATTTTCTATTTCATTTAATTAGTAGTATTACAATTTTAACTCAAGTTTATAACTATTTTCATATCAAATTTCTTATTTATAAAAGTAAATTTCCATTAAACACTTCCATTACATAAGTTTTACTTGTAAAAATTTCCATTACATATTCTTTTAACACTTCAACTTTTTATAATTGGTAAGTTATATATATGTCTTTAAGAATGCAATTGAAAGTTACACAAGTTTGACATACTTATTCTAATTAACTTAAGGTTCAATAATTATCATTTCTTATTTTCATATTCTTTTCGTTTACAAGTTACAAATTTCAAATTCCTTGTATATTTCAGTTATGACTTAGCATATAATTTCTTATTTTCATTTAGAAGTTTTAATTATTAAATAGTTAAAATTTTTATTCCATTACAATAATTGAAATCTCTAATTTATAGCAATTTAAGAACTAAATGGCGGGTTCCATTTTAAATCATTTAAAACAATACATAGGTATATACGACTTATATTCAATCATATTTAAATTCAAATTTATATTTGTTTATCAAAATAAATTTGCAGTAAAACTACTACAATGGCCTTCCCACTTTGAAACTCGAAAATGAATATCAATGATGCGTGCACTCATCACCAAAATTATTTTCCAACGACACAGAGAGGAGTACATAACTTATTTCTTTCCAATATTTCATTAAAACATTTCTTTCAAATCATATTGAAATATTAATATCAGAAAATACTTCTAATAATATTATTATTATATCCCAAAATCATTCGAAAGAAATTTTCAAAAAACCCCGAAACTTAAGTTCTAAATTTCCAAATTTCATTTATTTTATTTTCAAATCTTATTTTCAACCAATATTTATAAATTTCACTACTTAACAACCAACATATTACAACCAAATATATCATTTATAAATCATTATTTTATATATATAAAATATACAATATGTAGAATTATTTCATTTACTTATATTTCAAAACAAATATTGTGTCGGTCTGCCCTATTAAGTGTTTAGAAATCCCTATCGATGTCATAGCGTCCTATGCACCAACCAGAATTTATAAATACAAAACGGAACAAATTAACACAATATAAAAACCTTTTGTAACATAACAAATACGCTCTCTTATATATATACACTCTGCGACTCATTCTAGGGTATTACTACCCTATTTAATATGAGTCGGACCCCACAAAGCTAAGGTTATCGCTAAACCTGGCTCTGATACCAACTGTAACATCCTACCTTTTTGTACATTTTAAGCAGACACACATGCCGACTCAAACCATACAAAAGGGCGGATTGTTATTGGGGTGAACAAGAAAAAGCAGAGAAAGAAGAAAAAAATAGAATCTCGCAGTGGAATGACAAAATATAATAATTAAATAACAGTTCATGAAGCTGTATAAAAAATATTTGATTATACTTATACAATACAAAATCAGAGTTACACATATCAGAGATAAATAAATAATGCAGCGGAACAGTATGAATGGAGTGGAATAAATATAGTAAATAATAGTAGCACAAATCTTCGTCTTCACCCTCCAGAAATAAGGTCTTCAAATCCTGAAATGCTCAGGCTGACCCGAGCGAATTGAAAAGACAAAACACTCGAGTCAGAACTAAAAGATCTTATGTGAGTCAAATCAACGGTAAATAAATATAAGTGTAAACGGCGTCGGATATGTTTACAGGTTCTGACATCTCTTATCCAGTGTCTAACGTGAGTGCAGTAACTTAAGAGATGTTCGGGATTCGCATCTCCTAAGGATCAATTAAACTATCTACTATGTAGTTCTATACGCTATTATAATATGTCCATGGTAAGATAAACTATTAAAATAGGGTTATAATTCCAATAGTCTATACAGTACCGTAACTCCCCGTAAACTGGGGCCGCCAGAGGATACCCCATAGGTACGACATAAAACAAACTCGTAGAAGGCGCGCTAGGGTAGGTGACACGGCACAACTAGGCAATGCCAGGGTAGATATACCAATTACACTTCCGAACTGGTGGTAACGCATAGCAGCTACTACCGCCCACCTCGGAACACATTCCCAAATCAAAATCGAGGGTGGCCACCAAATAAATCGCAAAGTCAGAATATAGTATCGAAGGAATGTGCCCGATCGGAGGAATGACCTCACTTAGCTCGTCAATTGCTCCTGTTTTAGCCACCTTATGCTAACTCACGGGAGTTAGGTCCACGTATGTATACCTTTAGGATCGTCACCACCATCCTGCTTCATTCTGGAATCTCCACCGCATACATTGTTGTCAAAGTGGTTTTCGGTATTGGCAGAGAGTATGACAATATCCGATCCCGGTCTCTTTAACAACCAATCGCTTATTACACACCGGATGGTTCTTTTACATTTCCAAAATCATTTCATAATTAATATCAAAATATCATATTAAATTCAAATCATATCATTTTCGAAATCATTACTTACTTCCGAAATTATATCACATTGAAATCATAGTTCGAAATTATTTCCAAAATAGGCTAAACTCTCATTTCGAAATGTCATATTAAACCAAATATGTTATTTAATTCCCAACTTAGGTTATAACATCATTAACCATATTCACTTTAAAAATCGAGAATTTGAATATAAACCCATCCCTTTTACTTAGTTTGGAATTTAAAAGAAAATAGTTTAAATAGTTATAAATAGTTATAAATAGTTAATTTAGATTTAAAATAGATTAAATATAATTAAAATAGATTAAATAGCTTTAAAATAGATTAATTAGATTTAAAATAAGTTAAAACAGGTTAATTAGTTTAAATAAGTTAAATGGTTTAAAATAGGTTAAAATGATTTAATATAATTAATACAGGTTAAACTAGTTTAATACTTTGAAATCTTAATAATTAGGAATTTTGAAATAATATATTTTTAAAACAGTTTATATTAAAACATGAATTTGGAATTTATATCAAATTAAACTATTCATTTCATTTCAACGCATTTGGACCATTTTCAATTTCCAAGTCAACAAACCAAATTCCAAACCTTTAAATTTAACATTTCAATAAACTATTGAATTTCATATCATTTCAATTCATGTTCGAAATATCACTTTAAATTACTCCAATTTCAATATATTTCAAAGTTATATTTCAAACCATTTTAATAAGTCATTTTTCGATAACTTCACTTATACTTCAAATTCAAATTTAAAATTTCAATTTTTTATTCCTTTAAAGAATTCCTTTAAACCAATTCCAATTCCAACATAAACTTGATTTCCAAAATAATTCAATTTATATAATCAAATTCTTATTTCAAAATATCATTTTAACTCAACTCAAAAATTAAAGATTTTAAAATCATTTAATTTAACCAATCCGGTGTCCGTATATAATTCTCTACCCTAGGGTCAAGTGGTACGGATATTTTATCATTTCAATCCGCAATTTAAAATGTTACGGTTATATACCATTTCAAACCGCCATCCCGAATTAATGATAAAATCCATAAAATCACTCGAGTCTATCATTTCAACCCATAACGATTTTTCCCTAATCTATAGATCATTCGGGTATGTATCATTTCAATCCATAGTGAACTTGCAGTTTATAACGATATAAAATAAAACATCAATTCATCCAATATCAACAATCACACATCCATCACAAGCATCATCAAAATCAATCAATAAATATCAATATAGAACTGATAATCAATAATAGGTATTTAACTGGCAATTTATATTCAATAATAAATTAAATAACGATTTAATTCAAATAAATTCAAATTAACTGAGATGATGATTTAAAATATACCAAACAGTCTTAAATAAATTTCTAATCACATCAAAAATTAATTTAACCAACATAAGAAATTTTAGAAGTTGTGAGTGGGTTAAAACACTCACCTTGAGTTATAATTCTAAATCAAATCGAACGACGTTCGATTTAACCTAAAATTTTAACTAGCTTCAAACGACTCCAAATCAGTTTTGGAATGTAGTGCTCATCGCCACGATTACAACACCTCTTGTTTCGTCCAATTCTGATCTCGTATGAAGTAGTTACGATATTTATAAGATTGACGAATTTATTATATAATTAAATTCACAATTTTTTTTATTATACCAAACAAGATAGGACCGTTGATTCTGATACGCAGATCATGGCTGCCCATAGCTTTCTTCCACGCGAACGTCCAGGGTTAACGAAACCCAAACACCGCCACTCGTCTCCCATTTATGCGACCTGCACGCTGATCATGAAGGTGATCGGCGACCGGCATACGCAAGATCTACGCGTCCCCTACCCACGGCTAGAGTGCCTCGAAACTCGGTCATCCCTCTGGCATGAAAAACGATAGCAAATGAAGGAAGTACATGGCCAAAAATCCCCCTCCACGGGACGAGAAATGCGATTTCCACCGTTGGATGTATCGAGCTCGGAGAGCTCTACACTTATGGTGTTGGAAGTATTGGCTAAAACGGCTTGGATGAGGAGGAAAACGAGGAGGAAGTTCGTTGCATTTCTGCCATTAATCTATACAGCGGGGCCTAGAGATATAACTAGGGTTTCTGATGAGATATATATAGGCAGATCAAAATATAAACAAATGGGCTCTATCGATTATGGGTTTTGAACGATAAACGACCCACAAAGCCTGTACTGTCACCGGAACGAAATGGATCAACCCATATATCAAAATAGATGCTTTCAAATATTTTAAATTCAATGGAATAGGTTTCAAGTCCTAATTCCATCGTATGAAGAAGTTATGCCAAAATCAGCTTATTTCAAATTGATTTCAATTAAATTGATTTCTGGGCGTATCGAGTCCGTACGACCAAACGACAAGTCTGATCACTACGAAACTTGAAATCTTACAATAATTCACTGTTACGGATTCGATGAAACTAGTTTCGTCAAAATCCGAGTCAGTAGTCAAAATGGCTATTTTCACGTTAATTAAATAAATTAATAATTAATTAATCAAATCACTTTTTCAGTTTAAATTTTAATAATTTACAACTTCTATCATTTTTGATTTCTTAATCACTTACAATAATTTAAAAAAAATTAAATGTTAATTTAAAGTTGATTAATCCATCAATTCTAGTGTTTAATTTCAATTTCATTAAATTTAGAAATTATAAATTAAATTTTCAATAATTCCATATAATTGACCTTTCATCCTATTATTCAATCCATTATTATCAAATGGATGAAATTAACATTGGTTCATGATTTATTACATTAACATTCTCAAATTTCATCTTAATCTCTATTAACGTAATATTTAAATATTTAATTTCATTTATTTGCAATTAATCCAATTATTATAGTTTTAAATTCGAATAAATTGATAAATCTTTATTTCTATTCTTTTAATTCAACTAATTGTCATAATATGAATAAATTTATCATTATTTCCAAATATTACCTTAATTTACATTAACGTAATATTTAATTATATTTATTGCAATTGGTTTCCAATTTAATTTAACAGGCTAAATAAATAGGTAACATATAATAGTTCATCACCGTTAGCCTTTTATTTACATTCATAGGTTCATTACTTACAACCAAATGATATAATTACTTACATAATACTGATATTACTCAATTACCATAAATTTTATATTATTTCATTAATTGATTCAATATCTACATTTGTTTTCTTATATTCACTTTATAACCAAGTATAACATTTACATTATTTCAATTACTTGAACTTCCATAAAAAGATTATCCTTTTCTTAATTTAACCTTATTCCCTTTCATTCTGAATGTAATTTCCCTTAATAAATCACAAATTTCTATTTTCCCAATATTAAATAACAAATTTTAATTAAATTAACAATTTTTAATTATCGGAAATTTATGGGTCGTTACAATTACTAACATACATACCTTTACCCAACATCAAGTTATGCCTACGATCAGCCTCTATGTAAGATTTCACTAGTACAAGCAAGTTTGTAGCCAGCCAAGTAGCGCTGGATATCTTGTTAATGTTTATTTTATCTATTGTTTTTACTACTTAATGCTATATGATATCCTTTTATGAGTAAACAAGATGATTTATGGCCATTCAGTGTACTAGCACAAATTGACAAAGATCCTACCATGCTCCTTCAATAAAGGACAATAATATGAGACATAACAACACTGTTTAAACTGTTTATTGATTTGATGATACAAGTAATTTACAAAAATCATAACCTCCATTCTATATAGTTAATTGACAAGACCTATGCTACTAGCACAAATTGACAAAGATTCGGCTCTGCTCGTTCAGTGAAGGACAATATAACGATATAAGTAATTACATTATAAACAATAAGTTAACAAATGAAAATTCACTACTATATAAAAAAGTAACAATCCAATTAAAAATAGAAATAAAATGGTAATAAATAAACAACATTTTGTAAACGATTAGCATAAAAAATCACTAAAAGTTGGATGATCCCGCTTGACTTGCATGGCATTCTTTAATTTTTCTTTGCATTCCCTCAAGATGTTCAAGTTTGAGTTTTGATATGTCATAGCTTAACCTAGCCAAAATGGCTACTTCTTTCTTAAACCTCATTTTGACTCTTCTGAGTTCTAACAACTCTTTTTGCAAATGTTCGTCTTCTCTTATTTTTTTTTCTTCTTTCTCGACTTTGCGCTCATTTTGTTTCTACGGTCTCTTCTACTCTTTTTCATCCTTCTCAATCTTGTATTATTATGTACCGTCATCTTATGTTCCACATTCGGTCACAATGAGTATAGTAATCAATTTTATTTTTTAATTTGCAGTTTCCTACTGCCCTTCAAACATCGTTACTTTGAAATAGAGCGGAATCAGGGTCTTCAATAGCCTTCAGGACATCAGAATCTACCATGCTGGAATCAATATTCATTCTTCTTGGTGCAACTGAAATTTGGAGTGTTTCCATTTGATGGTGCTCCATTTATCTTCTTCCATCAAGAGATTATAGGCATACACAAGATAGAAGATAACTCCCTTGTTTCGTTTACGTAAGCTCCATTAGCCTGTTCAAGCTCAAATTTGTATAAAATATTAGAGGTTTGTAATACCAAATAGTTCACTGTAATAATTGTTGCTAATAAAAGCATATCAAATTAACGTCGGTCACCTCACTTTGTTTTCTAGCTTCCATAACTGCCATGATCTCATTCCATTTTGTATAACTTGTTAATGTGTTTCCATCGATTTTTTTTAGAGATTCAACGGTTTTAGGAATACTATTAAGTAGACGAGCATGGAATAGGTTCGAAATAGAATCCCAAAAGGTCTTTGGATCTCTAGAACACTCTAGCTAACAAACAACAAGTTCTTCTTGTTCATCATTCAACCATTTTGTTTGATTTCAAGTAGAATTTTCGAAGGGTATTTCATTGAATTAAGGAATTAGTAACTCGTTTATGTTAGTTCCTCCTAAATTTGGTCTTCTTTGAGTGCATTGGGATTCTTGAGAGAAATCATTGTTTCCATCCCATAAATTTTCATCTTCCACTTAAACTCCAAACTCATTTTGAATTTGATTGAATTCTCCATCAAATGATTCGGATTGAGAATTTAACTTTCTACTAGAGTTGGTATTTTGATTATAGTTACCTTGTGAGCTAC
This sequence comes from Allium fistulosum, assembly GCA_030737815.1. Classification (NCBI taxonomy): domain Eukaryota; kingdom Viridiplantae; phylum Streptophyta; class Magnoliopsida; order Asparagales; family Amaryllidaceae; genus Allium; species Allium fistulosum. The sequence continues at coordinate 1,360,962,799 of CM060903.1, read as the reverse complement.
CTTTGAAATTCTGCACTTGATACCGTGGACTGATATTTGAGGATGGTTGCTTATTTAATCATTGAAGCCATGACTCATTTTCTATGATTGTGATGTGAACGTACTTGAGATATATATTGTGAATTTGATTGATAATTCTGATTACTCCATTGGTTTATGAAGAATTATCATAATATCAGAATTTTGATTAATTTCTCGAGATCCTGAATATGTGGATTTCATCGGGTTTTTTTCTCTTTTAAGTGTTGGACATTTTTTGGTGAAACTTTTTTGTAATTGTTTAAACCAAAAGTGGAACAAACACCCAAATGAGTATAGTACAGAAAAGAGTGAAGAAACTAAATAAAATCAAGAAAAAGCAAGACATAGAAGTTTTATAGTGGTTTGGCTAATCGTTGCCTACGTCCACTTAGCTTTGTTGCTAATTTGGTGCTTGTTTACAAGTACAGTTCTTATAGATCGATAGGGATCCACGGGGGTTACAAGAGAATTATGAAAAAGGTGTAAGGAAACCAGATCCTCCAAAATGAGCCCTTAGCCTCCTATTTATAGTCGAAGATCGCTAGAAAACTCTCTACCATGATCTCCATCACATTTCCCATGTCCAGGAGCGGTTCCACTTGAGAAAACGTGGTTATGTCAGCAAAAAGCTATGGATCGCTACCGATCCATAGGCATGGATTTGTACTAATCCATAAGATTCACTCATGGATCAATGCCAATGCTTTTTGTTTGGACGACTTGTCGTTAGCTTCATGTTTTCCATCTTGGATGCTCTGCTAGAAACTTGTTTTTGGGCCAATAAGATGGATCGGTGATGGAATCGAGTTGCTGATTTCAAGTGCTTGAGGGGATCAATAGAGAATTGTATGTTATCGATCTTATAGAGCTTGAGATAGTCTATAATCACCGATTCTTGGAAGTAGAGGGAGTTTGAGGCAAATTGGGTGCAAGTCTATGATGGACCGGTATCGATCCATCACTTGATGGATTTTAGTTTTAGCATTTATGCGATGGCCTACACCTTGTGGCCTTGATTGCACTTAATTTCTAGGCTTATTTATGGATTTGAAGTGGTGTTGGACTTCGGTCCTGGTACTTGAAGCAGTGTAATGTGCATACCATTTTGGAAGGTTGTTTGCATGTTGGTAACCTTGTCCTTTGACTTTATTTGTTATCCAAGTTTAACAATTATCGTTCTGGATTCCTGCTTGATAGGTTTAGTTGGTTTAATATGGCCTGGTCAAAAGGCTGGATAACACTTTCCCCCCAAAGCATGCCTTACGAATGGAAGGTGTGCTTTGCTCAAGAACAAATATCAAAGTCAATGCAACAATAGCAGTTGTGTTTTCTGGCTATCAACCGATCGAGCGGCAACAAATCATCCTGTACCTTGGGATTCATCAGTAAATCAAAGTTTATTCCAGACCATGATAGCTAAACGATTTGAATCCTTGCTTGAGTGTCAGTTACAGATAATGATTCTTTGTTACCCAAGAATAAGTAAGTCATGGGTCGCGTTACAAATCAGGATCACCTCGTGTTTATCCGGGGGTTAGCAATCGCATGTTTGAAATCAATGGCTCGATTCGATAATCGCTAACGAATTTTTTCAAGGTCCAAAGGTGTTCAAAGCCAGAGTATAAATCTCGATTTCTCCGGGTCATGTATTCGACGATCGATTCAATTTCCGATCGCTCTGGATTGTTAGCTGAAAGCTCAATCTCTCAGATCGCTAGTTGGAATCTTGATCTCTCTGGATCGTTAGTGGAATAGGCCTTTCCTGGATGATAGTTGAGTCTTGATCTCTCTGGATCGTCAATGGGATCCTTTGCCTCTATAGGCCAAGAATTAAATCCACGGTCTTTCCGGAACCTTGCTGAGCCTAATCCACTCACTCTTCGACGAGGGGACTCAACGAGCAAGCGAGCCCATCCGCTCACGTTTTGGCGAGGTGACTTACTTTTTGAAAAAGTCCAATCCACTTACTCTCCAACAAGGAAACTTGCACCTTACACTCCGGTCACGACTATCCGGTCAGGGCTTAACACGACCAATATCATTCTAGTCCATCCACTCGCTTTTCGATAAAGGAACTTGTACCTTGTGGTCATCGTCCCGTCTCTTTGGATAGGACTATCACGATCAATATCGGTTATCACATTCAAGTGGATTTCAATAATCAAGGATCCATCTACTGGATTCAAATTCAAACATTCAAACATCATAATAATTGCCTCATCAGGCATTACAGCCTAGCTTCCAACTCAGAGCGTGCCTAGGGACCGATCGAGATCATATACACGAGTAGGTAATTCGACTATAATATTGCATTGTTTATTGAAAGTGAAGATAGAGTGCGAGAATTGAACCCGATTCCCTGCCATCCTAATCAAGAGGTGACTATCATCGACCTTGATCCAAGGTCATTTCCATTCACCGCAGATGATGGCTGCTCTTATTCCATCATCGTAGCTCGGTTCCTCACATACTGTTGTAATTGGTTGCTTCTGACCTGTTCCTCGATCAGATCATGCAAATCCCTACAATCATTTGTGTTATGCCCATCCAAATCATGGAACAAGCAATACTTTCCGGACATCCTTTCACGGTTAGTGGGCTCTCTTCTTGCTGGTTTTCGATAGGGAATATGCCCTCTGGTATCAAGATAAATCCTCATTGGGGTTTCGTTCAAATTTGTGTAAGAAGAGAATTTTGATTCCCTTCTTTTCCACTTTGATCCTTCAAATCCAGGAAGAAAGCCGACACATTAGTCAGTCCGAACAACATAACTAACCATTCGTATTACCCATATCTGGTCCTGAACGTCGTCAAAGGTATACTATCATCTGCTACTCTGAGCTGATGGAAACATGTCGCCAAATCCAACTGCGAGAATATCTTCGCTCCACTCAACTGGTCAAACAAATTGTTAATCCTCGGCAATAAATATTGATTCTTTATCGTCCTCTCATTCAACTTACGATAATCGATACATAGCCTTAATGATCCGCCCGGCTTCTTAGCAAACACTGTGGCTGCTCCCTAAGGCAAACTACTCGGCCTGATAAAACTCTTGCCTTCTAAATCCACCAACTGCACTTTCAACTCCCTCATCTCTGAAGGAGTCATCCTGCTCGGTGGTTTACTCAATGGTTCTGTCCCCAGAACCAAATCTATCCTAAACTCAATGGGTCATTTCAACGGCAATCCAACTACAGGCTCAAACACATCTATGAATGCTCTAACCATGAAAACTTGACTCAACTCATCTTCTGATCCCACAGCACCCAACAAGGCATACATCTCACCGTGAGAACCTTCTACGGTATAAACAATCTTGTCACTACAATTTGGGTACCTAAGCGATATTTTCCTATCCTGGCAAAATATCATTGCATCGTACTCACTTAACCAATCCATACCAAGAATGATCCGAACCCCAAAAAAATCAAACACATGCAAACTGCAAACAAAAGCATGACCTAACAAGTCAAACTCTAATTGGTAACATCTTAACCCTAGAGTTGCATACCATCCTATTGGATTCGCAACCCATAAGGAAGTAACTAAATATGTGGGTTCTAGGTTAAGCTTATCTATCAAACATCTAGATATAAAAGAATGCGATGCACCAATATCAAATAGAATGCTAACAGACATACCATGAATCTGAAGCATACCTCCCAAAACTGCCTTTCCCTTCTCCTAAGTTGTTGGCTTCGAAGTAGCAGGCTCCAATGCATACACTTTGCCCTTTCCATCCTTAGCCGGCTCCTTGCATTGACTCTTATAATGGTCAATTTGGTCACAGTTAAAGCACCTGACATTCTTCTTCCCAACCACATCCTTTGCCTTTCCAGCATGACACTCATTAGCAAAGTCCCCCTTCCTGTCGCACTTGAAACAGACAATCTCAGACTTCCCCGTCTTAGTTGCTCCAAACTTCTGAGCACCTTTCTTAGGAAAGAACTTCCTCTTCTAAACCTGCCCAACCTAGACTTCTTTACCCTTACTCTTCTCAAGAGAATCAAGCATCTCCTCATGCCTTAAGGCCATCTCCACTACAAAATCAGAAGGATCTCTAATATGAGGTAATGTAGCCCTGGCTAACTCAAGCTTCAACCGCCTGATAAATTTCAAATTCCTCTTCATTATCGTATCCACTGAAGCATACCCATATCTGACCAAATCCTCAAACCTTCTAGCATACTCTAGAATAGACATCTCTTCCTGCCTTAATTCAGCAAACTTTTTGAACAGAGCTGACTATGCCATTGCAGACATGAACCATTCTTGGAACCTTCCCTTGAAATCTTCCCAAGTCATAGTCTCCTCATCCACTACCATAGTCACACTATTACACCAGAACAAAGCTGCTCCCTGAAGCTGTCTAGATGCCAACCTCCTCTTCTGCTCATCATTGAGCCCCAAATCTACAAAGATTCTCTCATAACCCAATAACCAATTCTCTACCTCAATGGCATCTTCTGTTCCAACAAACGGCTTCCCTCCAAGCTTGGTGTAATCTCCACTCATCTTAGCATAATGGTTAACTACTGGAACTTCCGGAACCCCTGCTTCTGCAGCATTTCCACCAAACACTCCAGCTGCAACTCCCGCCTGCACCATATTCCCGAAAACCTGATACATAGCTTCCATTCCAACTTGCGGGACTCTATCACCCACATTCTCTTCTTATGCCTGACCTTGACCTCTTCTCACATTAGGCATGACATTCCCATCGGTGCCTTCCCCTCCTGGGTTAACTCGTCCTCTTCTACCTTCCATATCTGCATTCAAACCGTATGAGATACAGAAAAATAACCTAACAAAGATAGGAGACTAGAGATAAAGCATATACTTATGTATAGCAAATACAAGTATGTTACTATAGCGTTATCCCATACCCTAATCTTACTCTAATTCCTTAGGATTATGTTTTAAAAAGCATTTTCATTTTAAATTTTTCCATAAACCTATGCTCTGATACCAAGTTGTAACATCCCGTATCTAGAAGCCAAAAGCTATGCACTACAGATGCTGCAATCATCCACGGTATTAACTTCTCATGAAAAAATACGGCAATGCTAATGGTATTCATAATATCAGAAGCATTTGAATATGAACAAGATCACAGATTTCAAAAAACAACATTTTACTGATTACATTTTAAAACAAATTCATATCCAAGTTACATAATTCCAAAATCGTTTCCCAGGTAAAGATCAATGATAATTACAATAATACGCCCAGAGCAACATATGACGATGCACCTCTGGTTGATCAGAGACTATATAGTCATATTTGACTGAATATACATAGCGGAATCAAAACAAAATGAAACTATAAATCCTAATTAGCTATCCATCAGCCACAGGCTCATCTCCGGAAGCTTTATTCGCTAAAATTTCAAAAACCTGAAAACCTTAACCTCAGCCTACTCAAATCAATTTTGAGTACCCAAAAGTTTAAGTGGAAACAAAAACCTCAAGTCAGACATAAAGCCTGGTGTGAATAATACTGTTACATCTCGGTTTACTGATATTAAGTGAGACCACGCCGCTTAGCGGAACGGGTTTCCCCTCACTAATATCCTTTTCAAAACATATATTTTGTAAATCCTTTCCTACAACCAAACTGGTTAATCAAACTAATATAATAATGATAATAATAGCTAAGTCCTTTAAGCTATAAATAGATAACTAATGGACTATCTGTCCAATAGTAGTAAATGGACCATATGTCCGAAATCTGGGCTAACTGCTTGCATACTTGACTAACTGTCCGCAACTGGACTAACTGTTTGAAATCTGGGCTAACTTCCCATATACTGGACTAACTGTCTGAAATATGAGCTGACTGCCCGCATACTAGACTAACTGTCCAAAACAAAATAGACTATCTATCTGAATCATTTTCTTAGGGTTAACTACCCCTCATCTTTTTCCTTGAAAACCTTTTCAAAATGATTTACCCTTTTAAATCATACGTATAGAAGAAAAATGTATTCTTAGCTTTACTCTAAGCTATTTTGCCATGATATATATATATATATATATACTTAACTCAAAATAATGTTGATGAATTTTAATAAGGATTGACTATCCTTCCAAAACAAGTTAAAACCCTTTTTAACTTGAAAATACTTAGGCTATGTTTCCTATTCAATACATTTGAAACCTTTGTTTAAAATCTTTAAACAACCCTTTCGAAACCCTTGAAGGTAACCCCTTCGAAATCATTGAAAGTGACCCATTCGAAACCATAAAAGTCTTTCCTTCAAAAGCTTTAAAAAATTAGCACTCTTTAAAACCTTTAAATATTGCCTTTCAAAAACATAGGAAAAACCTTTCCTTTTAACGCTTTCAAAACCCTGGAGAACCACCCCATTCGAAACCATTCAGTAAAACCTTTTGAAACAGTCAAAATGCAATCCTTTCGAAAGCACTTTGGTTTCAATTTGAAACACAAGGAAACCTTTCAAAACCATTCAAAAATTCATCCCTTCGAAACCTTTGAAAATCGTCTCGGTCGAAACCATTTGGATTATGCCTTCAAATAGAGCAAAAGGATTAGAAACCCATTAAAGTCGAAAGCATCTGTTTCGAAACCATTTAAAACTGTCTCTTTCGAAACCATTTGGGTTTTACTTCAATCATAGAAAAGGTCTTTAAAACATTTAAGTAGAAAGCATATGTTTCGAAACCATTTCCTAAGTAAAGAAGTGATGGTGTTGAAACCATCTCTTCGAAAGCATTGGAGGCGTGGCCGTATTTTAAAAACAAAGCAAAATAACCCTTTCATAATCCATCTGAGTTGAAAGGTAAAAAGCGGTCAAAGGCTTCGACTTAGTCAAAAGGAATCATTTAAAAAAAAGTGCAACCCATTCGAAACCATTCCTTTTAAAACCATTTGACACAGTTGAAGCTAACCAAGTCAAAGCAAGCAGGCGCATTTTCTTTTAAAAGCAAAATAATGCCTCAACCCCTTCGGATCCCCTGGTTTCGATTCTATTCCTTCCGCCTACATCCAATTCACTACGTACCAGTTCCCTGATACCATGTGCATTGGTTTTGACTGTGTCGGAAGTAGAGGCGGAACCTGGTGCTGAAAGCGTCGAAACAGTGAAAAACATGTTTGTTTGTACTTTTTAACTATTTCTTTTGTACCTAACCTGCCTTGTTTGTCAAAATTTAATTGGTTGCCAATGTACTTTTGCAAAAGTGTTACCAACTTTCCAGAATTAACAAATTTAAATTAATTTACAAAAAGCCCCTTCTCCTTCCTTAATAATATAAAACATTTAAGTCTCATACCTTAAATAATTTTATATAACCACTAAAACTTTTAGGAAAATTCTACAAAATCCAGAAAATCTCTTTTAATATGTTTTCCAACATATAAAAATTTCAGACCCAATTCTTTTATTATTTAGCAGTAAATAATTTGTTATCCAAATTAACATTTTCTTTACTAGAAAATTCATATAAATTCTACCTAAATTCAAAAAAAAAAAAAAATTGAAACCCATCTCTAAAATAATATTTCTAGTTTATATAAAAATTTGCAAGGCATTTAAATGTCATTTAATAGGGTTTTCACCTTAAAACATATCATAAATTCAATATGAACAACCATAATTCATCAACAAGTATATACAATTATTCCATCATTCAAAAACATGGCAAATCAATGCAAAATATTCAAAAAAACCGAAAACAATAAATATTTGAGATGTAAACATTTTTCACTTAGCTTTAGAGGTTAAAGAGATTGTGATGTAAATGGATTTAATTTTCTTAAGCTCCTTCCTCTTTCTCTTGTTAATGGTGGCCGGCCTTAGTTTTAAAATTTTTAAGAAATGAAATGAACGTGTAGAGATACACGGCCTAAGGGAATGGATATAGTAATGGCCTCTTTCCCATTTTACTCCTCCCCTATTTCAAGTCAAAACTCTTTTTTTAATTCATTGTTTGAATGGCACGGCTATCCCTTAATTAAATCAAATCTCAATCCCCTAATTAACACATTATTTAATTTAACTAATTAAATATCCTAAATAATGTAACCAAAATCTAGGGTGTTACAAGCTTTCTAAGGGACCTTGTCGGTGAGGGAAATTTAAAAAGATGATTTTTGAAACAGCAATATTTTTGAACTTCAAAAATAAAAGTTACTTATGCAAACTGTACTTAGGAAGGTAGGAAAAAGAATTGTGGGAAAATGAGTAGATCCCATGGTATAGTGGAAAAAGGTTTCATAGGAGAATGGTGAAAATATGGAATTTTCCATCTAGACCCTTTCCAAGCATAAGAAACTAGGTTTAAAAAACTGAATTTTTCTAAATTTGGATGTTAGCCATGGTGTGCTAGGAAATTGGATGGTAAGAATTGGATGAAAAACTGGTTGAACTATGCTTCTACTCATAGAAGTGTGGGAAAATCTAGATGAAAAACTGTTTTGATTTTTCAAAAATTTGCATTCATGTAGAACCGCCGATATATTTAGGATGTCAGCATCATGTTTTTGAAATTGATTTAAAAAGCAATCATTCGTATAGAATGTGCCAATTAGAAATCATTGTTCATACATATAATATGTATTGTGATGCATTGTGCACATGTACATAGATTGTTGCAAAATTGGTTATACACTAATTGATTGTTAGTGTAGAATGGATGTGCGATGGTTTACATGATAGAACCCTTGTGGAATTTCGAGAATGAAATTCTTTTAAGTGGGAGAATGTAATACCCCACGTTTTTACGGTAATTAATAAAATAGAAATTAATTAATAAATAATAAATAGTGAAAATGGAAATTTTACAAATATTGGAACTTGGCCATGAAACTTATACCAATGGATTTGTAGCGATTTTATGATCAGTTTTATATATAAACTTCTCCAGTGGAGTTCAAACGAAAAAGTTATTAGCATTTGAAATTAATTAATGATTGATTAACACCATTAAAGTTAATGATATCTTAACATTTAAGAAAATTAATTAAGGCTTAAGATAATGTTGGTTAATGTTAATTGGAGAATAAATGGTAACAAATCAATTAAATCAACCAACGCTAAAAAATACACTATTTTGGCCTAGTCAGGTCGACCATAACCTAGGCACGGTTGACCGTGAGCAGTCGACCTGGGTCATGGGTGGTCGACCCGCCTTGTTTTGGTGGCAGCTGTAACTTAACTCCATGTGGCCTAGATCTAATCTATTTCCATCTGATTGTTAGCGTTGATTTGAACCCCTATAAATTAGGATCTAGGGCTTCACTTCCAACTCATTATTTTTCTGATGAGCGCGGAAGCTCTGCCATTTTCCTTTTTTTTTCAAAATTTCTAACACACAAAAATAGATCTAGATTACATGGATACACTTTGGAGATCAAATCAGGTTGATATCAATGGTAAACTTTTAGATTGGTTCTAATTAATAAATCAAAATCTCTTTTCCCTAATCTAATTTCTAATGAGATTTGTATAAATGTTGTCTGTGGATCCGAATAGGGAGTCAAAAATTAAGAATATATATAACATGGTCATATTTGAATTAGATCTAGAGATTTTTAAGTGCTAATTAAAGGTGAGTAAGAATATTATAAATTTAGATTATATCGTTGTAGACCCATTCCTATATGTTTGAGAATTGAATTTAAATTGCAATAAGTTTACATGTATGAAATGTTGAAGACTGTAAACTTGCCTATAAGTTTGTAATGATAATTACAGAAGCGTAATGATTAGATTTAATTCTATAATGCTAAATTATTTTAATTGTCAATTTTACATCAGATTAGTTAAATGAAACATAATGAGTTGGTATTTCACTTTATTTGATATTGGTGGTTGAGACCGGAAAATAAAGTTAATTGGATTTTTGAGATTTTAGTGATATTTTAATTCATTGGAATGTATATTATTGTAAGTGGATTTCCATATACTGTCAAGTTTAAATTTAGCAAAAGTGTGATGTTTGAAATGACAAGGAACAAATACATGTTTATAAAAGAAAGAGATGTACAAAATAAAGGTAGTTGTTGTACTTTGTACTGTTTATTTCAATAAATAAAAAAAGAACTCCTTGTAATTACAAACATCGCATAAACCACCTCTTTGTGACAAAATATGGAAATTGACCGTAATACAGTTAATCGTTAAAGTTTAGATTACAATTTATTAAAATGTAGTAAATCCCAAAGGTTTAATATTTAAATAGGGATGAAACTAAAACGTTAAGAAAGTGAAAACCAATGAAAAAGGAAGTTTGAGTGATAGGCAAGAAAAAGAAGCTGGGAAATGAAATTGATGTCTTGATTAAGTCTGATAATCGAATGAAATGAATGAATTTTCTTAAAATAAGAAAATTGAAATATGTCTGGATTAAGCCTGATAAATAAATAAAATGGAATAGAAATCGAAGTCGAACTAACAAATATAGTAGCAACGATATTGATGACAGCAAATGGGAAGATGTAAATGAATTTGATAAGTGAAAAGCTAAACACATAGTAAAATGAAGACCTATGATCAACATAAAAGATATAGAGGCAGTAAAGAAAATGTAAGAAGAATAAATATATCTGAATATGAAATATGTATATATGCAACCTCAAATATGCATTTATGATGGGTGTGAATAATTATAATAAAGGTTATTAGACTGGGTTGGGATGCTAGAAACATATCCAACAAGTAAGGTGTAGGATCAATTTCACCATAGAGGGGGGGGGGTGAATAGGGTGATACTAATAATTATAAAAATTAATGCGGAAATATATAAAATAATTGCAGCACAGATAATAGAAGACTAATAAAAGCAGAAAGATAATGAAGATGAGATCACCCACAAATTTACCCAGCTTTGGCAAAAACATGCCCACATGCTGCCCCCAAGGTTTCTACTAGAAATTAAGTAGTCAGACGCTTACACACATAAACTCGCGACACCCGCTATCGACTAACCTAACTCTATGCTCAAAACCCTACCACAACTTAGCTATTGAGTTGTGAATTCTCGAACTACACCACCGTAGTTCATCCCCTAGTCACACGATAAGAATTTTACAAAAGTCTAAAAGAAAAATGCAAAATAAAATCAATTACAAAACCCTATATAAAATTTAAGCCCAAATAATATTTATAAAGGCCGGCCACTTTAGTTTGTATCACACAAAAATATTGTCTCCCTTAATATTCTTTTGTTTGGCCCGTCTCCTTTACTTCGTGAATAATGTCCGCCTCTTCGAGATAGTTCGTTCCTCTTTCGAAAATTTAGGGCTCTGTGGAAATTGAAATGCCGATTCTAGCTGATCGATTGAATATTTTTTTTGCGTTGATTGCTTTGTCGATCGATCGTCTTGCTTTGACTTCACTTGGCTGCTTCAATTTGTCAAGTTCGAATTGAGAAATACTGGTATGTGATTTCCTTTATTACTTTCGTTGATATGCTTGAACTCGATGCTTTTGAATGCCGATGATGTTAATGGTATTTATAGGGAATAAAACCCTAAATTATCGTTCACTTGAAATCGTCTGATAATTTAGCTTGGCCGTTGATTTGTAATCGAATGTTGGTGATGTTTTTCTGACATTTTCAATTCGTATATTTTCCTGATGTCCTTTGCTTGATTACCGCGGCTTGTTTGATTTTTTGATTTTTCGTTCATACGTGTTATCATCTGGCTTTGGATTCGGTTCCGTTCTTTTCTGGTTTGACTTCTCTGATTTCGGCACTCTGAATTTTTGAGATAATTGACTTGCTGAAAAACACTTCGACTTATTCAATTTCTTTTTGCTCTGATTGAAAATGTGTGACCCACGGCTTTGATTCTCTATATTCCTTGACTAATGTTCACACTGCTCGTACTGGTTCAACCTGCTACTGTTTTGATTTTACTTCATATATACTGCTAGCTTTGGTTGATTGTCTCCATACATATATACATATATGTATGTATGTGTGTGTGTATATATATATATCTGTGTGTGTGTGATTGTACTTTGGTATTGCAGTCTTGTTCATCACTGCATATACGCTGTTTCCTCTTGAAAACTGCTGCATATTTCGAATGTCCTCATGTTGTATGTTTTGAGTCAGTGCATATGAACTTGTATGCTTAGTTTGTACTTATGGTCTGATCATTTCATTTGAGCACTTTGTTGCATTTAGTGTTTGTTGTCTTTGTAACTAATGTCCAGTTGCATGTCTTCAGTGCATCCCATATTGTCACTTCATATGTATACATGTTGTTTACTCATGTATATATGAATGCTTGTGATTTTGCTTTGCCTCCATTTAACCTGGTGATTCTCTGGCATCATCCTTTGAAACTGTTTGCTCATACTTTGTTGCATTGCATCATGTCCTTTGCTGTAGCTTGATTGTTTGCAACACTGAGCTGGTCTTCGTATACTTAATCTTGCTGTAGCCCTTTATACATTTTTCACTACCCTGGTGCCATTGATATTTGAGTCTGCACTTGTATTCAGTTGCATTCATTCTGGACTGGTTGTTTATGTCTCTGACTTCAAGACTGTTTACAGTTTTGTTGCTATTTGATGTTGCAGCTTTGCTCAGTTGACTTGTTGGTGACACTACATGTATATGTATGTATGTATGTATGTATGTATGTATGTATACATGAGTGTAGCTGCTTTATTTTGTTTACTGTATGCATGTGTGCCTCTGGTCTATGTTACGTTGAACTTTGAGTTGAATTTTGGTTGAGTTTAGTTGCATTTATGCATGTAGTCTGGTTGCCTCGAGTACATACATATATATATATATATATATATATATGTGTGTGTGATGCCTTTGTTTGCTTGAGTTAGATGTTGTGTTCATTTGATTGGGGCTTTTGTTTTACTAGTGGTCTTGTAATCTGGTTCACCCCATAATAGTTGTGTCCATTGCATGTTTTGAACTGGTTCGATGTGTGTGTGATCATAGTGTGCATTGTTTCCATACTTGATCTTACACTTGTGTTCATTGAAGCTGCTGTCTCATTGTTTCCAGTTGATTATGTTGCATTGCACTGCACTTGTCATTTTGATTTTGGAAACTGATCTGGTTGTGGTGCACTTGTATATGTATTCATCAAATTCACTGGTGGTTTGTACATTTTATTTTGGTTTCATGACTCCACTGTAGAGTCTGTTCATGTGTACACATTTGTGCACTTGGTAGCAAGGTCTAGTTTTGGCTTCTTGTTGTACTCGACAATTTTGTGATGTATTTGTATTGCACCTGAGTTGAATCCAGCCTCGGCTCGGGTTTGACCTTGTGCTCACTTGTCCCTGCAGTTTTATCAAGTGTTTACCTGTGTGCACGGCCTTATGGCATGTACAGTGATACATTGTGCATGTCATGGGTTGTTCGTGTTTGATGAATTCAAAAACGAAAATGATGACGAACAACCCAAATAACTGAGGCAAATAATATTTTCAAAACACATTTTATTTTACACTGCAAAAATATTTCTTTTTCAATTTTACTACGTAAGTGTTTATTTTGCAGATAATTCAGATGGTGGATACAAATTGGAATACAGTTGAAGAACAAATATGAGTGAACGAGTGATATGTAGTGAGGAAAGTTATGTAAATTGAAATGTATTGTAATTGAAATTTTGTATATATAGTGAGAGCTCAAAGTTTGTACTATTCAAAAATTGTAATAAATATTTGTTTGAATAAAATATCTGTTCGAATTCAAATTCTGTGTTATTTATTTTATTCAACAAATATTTATTTAATTATGTGAAAAATAAAATAGTACAATAAACAAATACATTTAAATGAATATATATATATATATATGTTTATTATCATCAAACGAAAATCATATACTAGCATATTCAACAATCTCCCCCTTTTGATGATAACAAACATATATTTAAGATTTTAAATTTAATAAATGTATTTGATCATTCTATTTGCTCCCCTTATTTGAATGCTCCCCGTACACCAAAGCTCCCCCTTCATATATGCATGAAAATAAATAAAAATATGCAAATAAACCTCTAGATGGGAATATGCAAAAAATACGACTTGAATTATTTGCCAACCAAAATCTTAACTTCTCTCTCTCCCCCTTTTGTTACCAGCAAAAGAGTAATAGTGTAAGAAAAAATAGAGATAAAGTGATAGACACTAATACACTATTAATACCCAATCGAGTATAAATATTAAATTTCAATAGAAAATCAAACAAAAATCATAAATACTCTGTTAGGCGCATATTCCACTTTAGAATGATAGGGGTGATGTCGGTACATAAAACCATACAGTTGTGTCTATTTGTAGTATATTTATATCAGGAATTTGAATACATACTAACCATGCATAACCGTTAGGACTTTTAAATGAGATTAGTAGTATTCCCAATTTTTAAAAAACAAAAAACAAATTTCAAATATCTTCTAACCACGCATAACCGTGAGGACTTTTAAACGGGATTAGAATCAACTCATCTATTTAATAACCAATTTTGATATGTGTTCCATACATGCATAACTATGAGGACTTTTAAATGAGCATGAAAGCACATAAACAAATATTCCAAGTAATTCATCCATGCATAACCGTGAGGACTTTTAAATGAGAGTGACTACTTTGGATGTTTTTTATAAAATAAATAAAATAAAAACGAATAATTTCCCGTTAAAAATACCACATTTTGACATACTATATTGGATTTTAATTACTGATGGTCGTTAAAAATATGATAGAAATAGAGATGGTCATGGAATTTTTACCAACAAAAGTTATTACAAATCTTGTTTGAATTTTTAAAGAAATTTACTAAATATATTGTCTCAAGTCATAATATATGATTAATATCAACACTCATCATTTTTTCAATCACTATTTATCTTTTTGATAATTAGTAGGTAGTCAGATTAGTTAATGTATTCATTTAAGATCAAATCCAAAAATAAGTATAAAATCAAATTTTCTAAAATGACTTATCCGAAACAAGGTCAACAAAAACTATTTTCTGGAAGGGGTTTCATAAGAAAAATGTTTGCTAATTGAAAATTAGTTGAAATGAAAAATTTGCAGATTTTTACTGTGATGCGACTAATGAATGTTTCTACATAAAACACGTTCCATTAGTAATTTTTCTATCAACTAGATTACCAGTGTAATCTTCATCCGAATTTCCCTTTGACTCAAGATTATCATTAGTTGGATGTCATAGACCACACCGTGAAGTTGCAACAAATACCTTAAAATCATTTTACAGCTTTTCAATGAAATTCTTTTGAATTTGAATTGAAACCGTGCAAATAAACAAACAGTGAACATAGTGTCAGATTTAGAACAAATATATCTATGTGTACCTAGAGTAATCATCAATCAATACAAGACAACATCTCTTGCAATATAGTTGGTCCAAACGAATTTATATGAACTAGTTCAAAGATGAAAAGATGATTGGTCAACATTTTTGCACAAATCAAAATCAAAAATCAACTTTTATTTCTTTATCACATAACTGGCTAAATTAAATCAGATTATGGTGCAGATTTTCACATTTAATACATCGTTCAAGATAAATGTACCGTTACCTATTTTAATTTTGCTGATAATTTTTCGTAGTTGCCCATTACGATTTTTCCACCTTTATACTAGGCTAAGGAACTTTGATTTGACACCCGTCGAGTGCTTGGAATAGCCAGAATTCAGGTAACACTGTTGTTGTTCCTTAGCCTGCCACCACACCTACACGAGAAAAGATTTTTGTAACCTATTTGTTTTTATAGGTCCATGTTTGTTAGTGGCAAAAGGTTTTGAAAAATATATTTGTGTAGTCCCAAGAATATTTATATTTGTTCCTTTTGGCACCCAGATTTGTTTGACTTTAGGATTTTATATTCGTGCCTTTTGGAACCCAAATTGGTATGGTTTTCACGTGTTTGGGTGTATATGAACAATTATTGTGATTGTGTCCAGTTTTTCCACAAATTGTGCACTTGGAATTGACTTGATTAATTTCACCTCTAATACATTCAGATTGATTATACCTAAGTCCTTGTCTAACATGATTAACAGTTTTTTTCCCTAATAGCATATTTAGCGATCTTTCTCCTTTGCAAAATTTTCCTAAAGTTGTAGACAATTGTTGGACTTGTGTTTTGAGAGATTCATTTTCATTCAATAATTGTGTGCACTTTTTAATAGAATTTTCTCTCCTCGTGTTTTCACTTTCTTTTAAAATCAGAATTTCATTTTCAAGTGATTTAATTTTAATTTCTGATTTTTTAATTTCTTCTTCGAATGATGGACACTTGTCACATTTAGGGCTTTTATTTTGATAGTTTTTGACTAATTGGTCAAGTTGTTTATTTAATTCTATCAAAGTATCTCTTTGTGATTCAATTTTAGCATATTTCTTCCTAAGTCTTTCAAAACAGCAATTTACTTCGTGAAAATATATAAGTAATTCCGAATGAGTAAGTTTTGATACCCCGCTTGGCTTGTCATCATCACTGTCAGTTATATCACCTCGAAGACACGTATTTGCTTTTTCACTCTCACTGCCGGTGCTTTTATCATCTTCATCAGTTTCATCCCAAGTGGCTGCAAAACTTCTCCTTTTTGGTTTCTTTCCTTGGCCGAGTTGATTCTGAGGACAATTGGGCTTGATATGACCGGGTTTATTGCACTTGTGACAAATGATCTCCTGCTCTTTTGAGTTGTCTAGTACTTTGACTATTCTGCTTTTCAATTGTTGATTTAGAGCTGGATTTCCATACTTGTGGTTCCATTTTTGGAATCTCTTTATTAGTAGCGCCAACTCAGCTGCTCCATCATCATCACTTTCTGTTGTTCCTTTTAGAGCTATTGATTTCTTTCGAATATCACCACCTTCTCGTTCTTCCTTGAATTTCATTTCTAGCTCATAAGTGGTGAGATTTCCGATGAGTTCTTCAATTTTGATTTGTTTCAAATCCTTTGATTCTTGAATGGCGGTAACTTTTGCTTCAAAATTTCATGGAAGGACTTTGAGGATTTTCAGGACTATTTCCAATTCTGTGTATGATTTTCCGAGAGCTTTTGATTTATATACAAGATTGGAAAGTCGTCCATACATCTCTTTGACATTTTCATCCTTGGCCATTGTGAAGTTCTCGTATTCGCTACTAAGCATGGCAAGGCGAGATTCTTTGACTTGAGACGTTCCTTCGTGAGTCACTTCAAGTGTGTGCCAGATTTCCTGCGCAGTTAGATAATGTGAGACAAAATTAAATTCAATTTGATCTAATGAACAAATAATAGAACTCATAGCTTTAGCATTAGCATTTTGCAGTTTATTTTCAAGATCTGTCCATTGATCCATCGGTTTGTCTTTTTCCTGATTATCTACCACTATAGTTGGTATCCTATATCCTGTCTCTACAATATTCCAAGCATCAATGGTTTTCAGAAAAAATTTCGTTCTATTTTTCCAGTAAGCATATTCACCATTGAACATAGGTGGTCTAACTATGGACTGTCCCTCAGCAAAAGCACTATTAAGAGAAGCTATTTAAAAAAAATTCAAATTTTTGAAAAACCAAATTTTTAAAACAAAAATTGGTTTTTGTTCCTAGCTCTGATACCACTTGTAGGATCGATTTAACCATAGAGGGGGAGTGAATAGGGTGATACTAATAATTATAAAAATTAATGCGGAAATATGTAAAATAATTGCAGCACGGATCATAGTAGAATAATAAAAGCAGAAAGATAATGCAGAAGAGATCACACACAAATTTACCTAGCTTCGGCAAAAACCTGCCTACGTGCTACCCCCAAGGTTTCTACTAGAAATTAAGTAGTCAGACGCTTACACATGTAAACTCACGACACCCGCTATCACTAACCTAACTCTACGCTGAAAATCCTGCCACAACTCAACCACTGAGTTGCGAATTCTCGAACTACACCACCGTAGTTCGTCCCCTAGTCACACGACTAGAATTTTACAAAAGTTTAAAAGAAAAATGCAAAATAAAATCAATTACAAAACCCTATATAAAATTTAAGCCCAAATAATATTTATCAAGGCCGGCCACTTTAGTTTATATCACACAAAAAAATTGTCTCCTTTAATATTCTTCTGTTTGTACTTCGTGAATAATGTCTGCCTCTTCAAGATCGTTCGTTCCTCTTTCAAAAATTTAGGGCTTTGTGGAAATTGAAACACTGATTCTAGTTGATCGATTGATTAGATATTTTCACGTTGATGGCTTTGTCGATCGATCGTCTTGCTTTGACTTCACTCGGCTGGTTCAATTTGTCGAGTTCGAATTGAAAAATACAGGTATGTGATTTCCTTTATTACTTTCATTGTTATGCTTGAACTCGATGCTTTTGAATGCCGATGATGTTAATGGTATTTATATGGAATAAAACCCTAAATTATCGTTCAGTTGAAATCGTGTGATAATTTAGCCCGGCCGTTCATTTGTAATCGAATGTTGGTGATGTTTTTCCAAAATTTTCAATTCATATATTTTCCTGATGTCCTTTGCCTGATTACCATGGCTTGTTTGGTTTTCTGATTTTTCGTTCATTTGTGTTATCATCTGGCTTTGGATTCGGTTCCATTCTTTTCTGGTTTGACTTCTATGATTTCAGCACTCTGAATTTTTGAGATAATTAACTGGCTGAAAAACACTTCAACTTGTTCAATTTCTTTTTGCTTTGATTGAAAATGTGTGACCCACGGCTTTGATTCTCTATATTCCTTGACTAATGTTCACACTGCTCGTACTGGTTCAACCTGCTATACTTCATATATACTGTTAGCTTTGGTTGATTGTCTCCATACATATATACATATATGTATGTATGTATATGTGTGATTGTACTTTGGTATTGCAGTCTTGTTCATCACTGCATGTATGATGTTTCCTCTTGAAAACTGCTGCATATTTCGAATGTCCTCATGTTGCATATGTTTTGAGTTAGTGCATATGAACTTGTATGCTTGGTTTGTACTTATGGTCTAATCATTTCATTTGAGCACTTTGTTGCATTTATGTTTGTTGTCTTTGTAATTAATGTCCAGTTGCATGTCTTCAGTGCATCCCATATTGTCACTGCATATGTATACATGTTGTTTACTCGTGTATATGTGAATGCTTGTGATTTTTCTTTGCCTCCATTTAACCTGGTGATTCTCTGGCATCATCCTTTGAAACTGTTTTCTCATACTTTGTTGCATTGCATCATGTGCTTTGCTGTAGCTTGATTGTTTGCAATATTGAGCTGGTCTTTGTATACTTAGTCTTGTTATGGACCTTTGTACATTTTGCACTGCCCTGGTGCTATTGATATTTGAGTCTGCACTTGTATTCAGTTGCATTCATTCTGGATTGGTTGTTCATGTCTCTAACTTCAAGACTGCTTACAGTTTTGTTGTTATTTGATGTTGCGGCTTTGCTCAGTTGACTTGTTGGTGACACTACATGTGTGTGTGTATGTATTCATGATTGTAGCTGCTTTATTTTTGTTTACTGTATGCATGTGTGCCTCTGGTCTGTGTTACGTTGAGCTCTGAGTTGAATTCTGGTTGAGTTTAGTTGCATTTATGCATGTAGTCTGGTTGCCTCGAGTACACATATATATATATATATATATATATATATATCATGCCTTTGTTTGCTTGAGTTACAATGATGTTGTGTTCATTTGTTTGGGGCTTTGGTTTTACTAGTGGTCTTGTAATCTGGTTCACCCCATAATAGTTGTGTCCATTGCATGTTTTGAACTGGTTCGATGTGTGTGTGATCATAGTGTGAATTGTTTCCATACTTGATCTTGCACTTGTGTTCATTTGAGCTGTTGTCTCATTGTTTCCAGTTGATTATGTTGCTTTGCACTGCACTTGTCATTTTGATTTTGGAAACTGATTTGGTTGTGGTGCACTTGTATATGTATTCATCAATTCACTGGTGGTTTGTACATTTTATTTTGGTTTCATGACTCCACTGTCGAGTCTGTTCATGTGTACATATTTGTGCACTTGTTGGCATGGTCTGGTTTTGGCTTCTTGTTGTACTCGACAATTTTGTGATGTATTTGTATTGCACCTGAGTTGAATCCAGCCTCGGCCCGGGTTTAACCTTGTGCTCACCTGTCCCTGCAGTTTTATCAAGTGTATATCGGTGTGCACGGCCTTGTGGCATGTACAGTGTTACACTGTGCATGTCAAAGATTGTTCGTGTTTGATGAATTCAAAAACAAAAATGATGACGAACAACCCAAATAAATAAGGCAAATAATATTTTCAAAACACATTTTATTTTACACTTCAAAAATATTTCTTTTTCAATTTTACTGCGTCAGTGTTTATTTTGCATATAATTCAGATGCTGGATACAAATTGGAATACAGCTGAAGAACAAATATGAGTGAACGAGTGATATGTAGTGAAGAAAGTTACGTAAATTGAAATGTATTGTAATTGAAATTTTGTATATAGTGAGAGCTCAAATTTTGTACTATTCAAAAATTGTAATAAAATATATGTTTGAATAAAATATCTATTCGAATTTAAATTCTGTGTTATTTATGTTATTCAGCAAATATTTATTTAATTATGTGAAAAATAAAATAGTACAATAAACAAATACATTTAAATGAATATATATATATATATATGTTTATTATCATCAAACAAAAATCATATACTAGCATATTCAACATAAGACCCATGGAGAGTATATTCTTGCGTATAGATGAAGGGATACCCTCAAGTCTGTAGGTGTTTGGAAAGGAACCTCCGTAATTGTAGGCAATGGGTGGACCTTTTACGGATGGCGAGACTGTACTAGTACTAGTAGTCTACTTCAAAGTTGTTTAAGGATGGTATTGCCTTGATTGCACTGGGAAATCTAAATGGATGATGTGTGGAATCAGACTTATCCAACAGGGCGCACAAAGGCTGGCGTGCGTACAAAACAAAACAAGGGATATGAGTCTCTTCCACCTACCAGGTTACACCTAACTGATCTCTTCCGCCTACCAGGATTGATTCAGTTAGGTTATGCACTAACAAAGTTGTTTGTTAGTCTATTTGATAGGGCAAGGCTAGTTAACCCATAAAAAGAATCATTCAAAACACGGACAGGGTGGGGGTGCGTGGGGCCAGAAATCCCCAATATATGAAGCAGGAAAAGGTCAAAATCCCTGAAGAATACATGACCTTATGGACCGGAAGCCGTTGATGCACACGATAGGATTTCCTTGAGTGATACAACGATCATAATGTAGCAGGTGATGAATCCTTAGGAGGTGTTGAGCGATAGATACTAGTGGGGATAGTATATAGGTTCATTTGTGGACGATGGGATAGATATACTTATATATACACACACACACATTAAGATCTATATGGTGTAGATGGGAACGGTTCGTATGCAGCGATGTAGTCCTAGATACTAATGATAAATCTAACATTACAAGATATTATGAACAATCGACATAAGCTAGTGTTATGTATAAGATGTATAATTTACCAGTCACCAGAACGTTATTCTGGCCCCCTTCTCATTACAACCCATAGGATTTAGAAGGGTAGGTATTGGTATTGTTTTGGGCAGTGGTTTGGCTGAGGCACTTTATATTTGAGGTATCAATTCCAGGTCAGTAATTATTATGATCTATTGTATTTACTTATTTTCGCTGCAATTTATTACCATTAGTGCTCTCATATAGCTTCTCTTTTGCAAGATACCAAACCAACAATCTGTGTTTTAGTGGACTTTGGTTTTCGGATTAGCGAAAAATCTGGGCTCACTAGATTGTCGGTTGTTAAAGGCATGGTCCCCACAGAAGCCCTCTTGTAATTCTTCCAGGACCTAATCGGCTTCCTTCTTAGTGGCGTAGCACTGGAGATGTTTGGAGTAGCTCCTCTAGTAGATTCTACTATCCATGATTGTTTAGTTGGATGCCTGATAAAGAATCTTTCTGGCTCCTTCCATTCATAGGGTAGTTCACCGCATATTGGATATTTCAAGACAAGGGTCACTTAGTTATCTTGCTACTCACTGTTCATTTACATGGCAATTGCCCCTTATTTAAAAAATGGAGTGAACCGGACTTCTAATGGACCCATGGGTTAGTCTCCTCTAGGTTGCTCGCTTCCCTGGCTAGGAGATCGGCCTTGGCATTTTCTCCCTAGGTATTTGCTCTATCTTGAAAATGGGGAAACTACCGATGGGCCTTTTGTCTTCGGTAACATATATGATCAGAGTTTTACTCTTTACTTGGAAACACTCGCTGATTTGATTGACGACTAGCAAGGAGTCACTCTTTACTTAGATCACTTTAATTTTGAGTTCCTTTTCCATCCTGAGACCGACCATGATGGTTTCCCACTCAACTTTATTATTTGTTGCTTTAAAATTCAACTTTATGAAAAATTAAATACCTTGCCCATCGAGAGTGACGATGACCCTCTCTTCTTTTTCGTTGGATGCACCATCAATAAATAGTTGCTAAGAGCATTGGCTAATGGGCGTCTCTTCATCGCACTGTTCGGGCTTGAGTGTTCTATAATAAAATTGACTAAATCTTAGCCTTTAATGGGAGTGTGGGGGTGGAAGGTGATGTGATGCCGATCAAGTTCCTCCTCCCCTTTCAGGAGGCGACTCACTCTATTTGTGCAGCTCAAAACTTATGTTCGATACCGGTTGGCGAGAACTTTGATTGGGTGGGCCTAGAAGCATGTAGAAGTTGGCAGACAGTCATGACAAATAGAAAGCCATTTTCTATAGCCTTAAATATCTTGTTTCTAGGCACAATAGCCTTTTATTGATGTAGTATATTAGTTGTTGGACCCTTTCTTCATCCTAGCACCAGGACAACATTGACTGCATGACAGTTATTGTAAGGTGCACATAGAAGGTTTAGGGAGAATGGAGGGAGTTACTAAGTGATGCTTTGATTCTTCGAATGCCTTGGTGCACTTGTCAGTCCTTGTAAATGAATTCTCTTTCTTTATGAGGTTGAAGAAAGGGACACATCTATTAGTAGCCTGGGATATGAAGCGGTTGAGCGTGGTGATCTTCCCATTTAGGCTTTTCACTTGTTTGACGGTGTGGGGATCCGTATATCTTGTAGGGCTTGAATTTTAATAGGATCAGCCTTTGTTCCTTTGGCGCTTACCATGTACCCCAAGGACTCGTCAGAGAAAACTGCAAAAATTCACTTTTTCGGATTTGTTTCTAAGTTATATTTGCGGAGGATGCCAAATGTTTCAGCAAGATTCTATATATGTCTACCTGCTTTCTCATATTTGACTAGCATATCGTTGACATAGACCTTCTGATCTTTTGATTTGTTCAGAAAATATCTTGCTAATGAGCCATTGATAGGTGCCCCTGATAGAGTTAGGGGGTATGCCATATGTTCAATTATGTAATTTGTTACATATATCTAACTCGATAACCAATATTCTTTATAGTAAAGGTGTTTGATTTCTATAATATACCTAGTGATATAGTGATATAATTATTTAGGTAATTAAATTATATTAATAAAAATTCTTAAATGACATTCTATTTGATACTAAGTATAATGTGTTGTAATCCTGAGAACTTTATTATGTTGAAAAGTAACATATAGTTTTACATATTCATAGTCAAGATGTTTTGAGAAAGGATATTGATTCATCCATTGAGACTAGAGTACATAACGCTCCCCAAATGTTAGGTAGTGTATTACTTATGGTGGCTGGGGGGCACCAAGGGGTTACGTACTAATAGTTATTGGATAACTATGGAATGATTTACTCGAGATTGACATGTTGGTTAATATAACTAAGGTTAAACAGGAAATCTCGAACCGACGATGTTATATACTTCCTTTGACTTAAGAATGCCATTGAACTTCAATATGGATACCCCACTGTGATTATAGTTAAATCATGGCATGGCGATCCATCGAGTGACTATGGTTAAGTCTGAGTTGAAGCAATGAAAGTGAAATTTCAACAGAGAATTTGTCTCCTCGGTTATATGAGGTTGACATCACAGTTAACTTTAGTCAACTCAAAGTCAAAATCTTTGGCCGAGCAGTACGGTTAATAATAATTATTCAAAAACCAAGGATTTTATATTTGGACTAATTAAGTTAAAAGTGGACGATACTGGAATTTTGATCAAAATCATAAGTCCAAAAGTGAAATGGTTTTCATAGAGAATTAGGGTAAATAATCATTGCTAATAGGTACCGCTAATAGTAATAAACTTGGATTTTTATCGAAAATATGTTTAAGCGTTAAATTTAGCCAAAATGTTAAACCATTACCTAAGGTGACATGTGAAAGTTAACATTCGAATTGTTCGACATTAATCGTTGATGTGCACGTAAATGTGCATATTTTTACTTCCATATTTAATCTAATTTAAATAAATAAATGAGCATATATGGTATTTTAACATGTTTAAACCAAAATTTCAATTATCTTCAAATAATCATATATTCATCTTCATATAGGGGCAAAATGGTCATTTTTGTTCATATATTAATTTGAGAAAATTTACTTGAAATTTTTTATGTATTTTGTAGGAATTTGAATTCAAATTACAAGTGGCTTCATGGAAAATATGCATGCACAAGAGAATACAAGCAAGTGAAGATGGAAATAATTCATTTCATGACAACATGGAGGACCCCACCAACCCACTTACCATGATGTACAATTAGGAGCTAATGCACATGCTAATGAAGATTAAAGCTACATGCACATTTAAGTGGAGGATTAACACATGCTAATGATAACTTGGTGGCCACACTTCCTCAAGGCTAGTTTGGGTAGTTCCCAAAAAATAGGACTAGGGTTTCAAACTTGTATAAATACCCATTATGTTTCAGGTAATTCTCTCTTAGCCTCCTTTGAGCCTTTGAGACTCCTCTTTAATTATTTTTAGGCTGAAAAATAAATTACAAGCACTCTTTCTTTTCCATGACTACTTAGCCATTTTCTTTCATGTAATATTTTATGTAATGTTAATTCATGCTCTTTTCTATTTACATGTTCTCTTTCTTTTCTTGTTGTATGTGTAGATCATTTTATTTATGCAAGTAGATTAGTTTTATTTTATTTTAATTAGCTCTCTTTTTACTTAACTTGCATTTTCCTCTTTTTTGATTTCATGTTGAATGCTACATTTGTTGAAATGATAACAAATATAAGAGGCTAAACCCCTTCAATTTAGGGGTAATGAAGCTCTCTCAATCATGTAGATTCAATATTTTGGTAATTTTTGATCTCTTTTTGTGCTTAATGGAAATGTTTGAACGGGTTAAACTTTGTTGTTTTAGCTTTTAATTTGATAGTCTATGCTGTTGACACCAAATAGGCTATGCTAAAACAAACAAAAACACAAATTACCTCTTCATCTACCTATGATTACAGTAATGAAGTGAAATTTAAAATCAAAATTTGATGGTCTATATTTCTAATCAATAGTTAATAGATCATGCTTAGAATAGATTTTATTTTTAAGTTCATTGTCAATTTCATGAGAGCTAAGAAGTAGTTTAATGGGTGTGTTATAGTTTGATGGTTTATATTAGGCTAATTAATAGCACAAATATTCCATACTTATGATAAACACATCAATTAAATTCATTAATGACCAAAAAAGATATCATAATTTCATGGTGTGTTGATTTATGTGATCAAGAGAGTGGATTTAACTCTAAATTGCCTTCAAACTCTCATATATTTATCCATTTTCTTTTGCTATTTTATTTACTTTTTTTAGCTAATCACAACTCTCAAATTCTTAGTTTAATTTGATTGAATGGAATTTTAAAATCTAAACAATTCCCTACGGATTGACCTGTACTCACCACGTACAAACATTGTATGTCGTGCGCTTGCGGTTAATTTTTAATTTAAATTTGATCGGCTATTTTCTAAACCGGTAGAAAATTGGCCGTCAAACAAGTTTTTGGCGCCGTTGCCGGGAAATTTGATTTGATTTTATTTTCTATTCTTCGAATTATTGTTGTTTGATTTTATTATGTGTTAATTTTATGTATACATTGCATTTAAAAAAATTGTTGTGTGTTTGTTCTTTGAATTTTGCTTTTATTTTGATTTGTTTGCTTATTGTTTTTCCATTTACGTTTTTCTATTCTAAAAAAAAGAAACATACACAAATTCAAAATAAATAGTTTATTGCTTTTGCATTTTTACATTTGCATTTACAATTTCATTCTCTTTTTATAGTTTGCATTTACATTGAAAATAAAATTTACAACTGCCGTCAGCACTGCTTACTGCTCCTCCATACTCCCCACCAATTGCATGTATCATCAGCCACCTTTGGCTATACGCACTTCACTGTGCATATCATATACACACTACCCATCATCATTCCAGTTCTCTGCCTTAGAAACTGCTGATAACACAGCCACATCATATCCTCACAATAGTGCAAAAACCAACTTCCCACTGTTTTACATCTATCAGCAATGCAACAGTGCATTTCTCATTCCCACTACTACATCCCCTTGCTTCATCCAACTCCTGCTGCCTTGCTTCAACATATCACTCCACTCCAGTTGCAACACAAACACTACTACAAACACTATTGTCAACACACAACTGTTTGCACAACCAAGACCATCACAACACTACTACTGTGCCATTTCCCTGTTGCACTTTCGCTTTAATTCTATAAACAACACAAACTGCTGTATTTCATCCTCTACATCACTCCACTTCCTGTTACTCTTGCATTGTACATATCTGCAACATCAACTTCACCACACCAGTCAAACTACAGCCACATAACTACTACTTGCTTGCCTGCCTTCCTTGCACCACTGCTGCATTCAACATTCACTGATCATAGCACAGTACTACAACTCCCCTGCAACCAAACACTCCAAATTCTATCAATAACTCTGAAACACCACATCCCTGTACAAACTGCTTCACACCAGTCAAGCCATCTTCATCAACCACCTCTTCATGACCTCCAAGCATCAAACACTACAGCCTATCACATTCACAAGACCACTTAACGCTTCTATTTTGATTCCTTGCCTCTACATGTCACTCCATCCCCTGCCCGTCTGATCAAACATCGACCATCACCAGTCATTAATCAACTTTCCTCCACATCTCTACTACACCTTTACCTTCATCTGCTCCATCACTTCACATTTCATCCTACTGCAAATACCATTGCTTCCTACTGCATTCCCCTCCAAACCATACATCCACTTGACCATCTACCCACTGACTTCATAAGCCCCTGCCCATTAACAGATCACCACCCTCTTCAACAACAAAAAACCATCAGTCACACCTCTACCACTTCCTCTAAACTGCATATCGGCTTCCACTTGATCAGCACTACAACCATCACATATCACTGACTTCTACCCACAAACACTTTAAAAACAACCTAACTTCCACACTGCTATCCATCACAGCAGTAGCCATACACACTGCAATCTTCTCTATCGATTCGTTGCTTCCCCTCACCCAACGATAGAACCATCATCCCACTACCCCTCCTCTTCACTTCTTCCTTGTGCCATATTACAATCCATACCCTGCAAAGTGCTTCGACACCCCAACCATACCATCCCCTCTGCTTTTACCATCATTGCCTTTACAACATCAAAAAACACTACTACATACATTGCTGCTCCGTTACACCATCCCTCTGCCATCAGTCATTTTTTTCAACCTTCCATAAACATACAAAACTACACCTTCCTTCTTCAACTTCACTCCATTCAACAACAACCATATCACAACAAACACTACAAATCACAATCGTTGTAATGACTCATATTTTTGGGTCATCAAATTCGAATATTTAAAATGTAACGACCCATAATTTAATCACTTTGAACATGAATAGTTAATATGTTTTTAAACGATTAAATAATAGATTTTATATCTAGAATTATTAACCCTGCCTAATAAAACAAAAAAGAATTATTAACCCTGCCTAATAAAAACAAAACAGTATAATTACTTGCCTAATGAAACAAAATAGCATAATGACTATTATATTCCACGCGGATGGTTG
The DNA here is from genome assembly GCA_030737815.1 of Allium fistulosum. Lineage (NCBI taxonomy): Eukaryota > Viridiplantae > Streptophyta > Magnoliopsida > Asparagales > Amaryllidaceae > Allium > Allium fistulosum. Next base: position 1,360,934,725 of record CM060903.1, on the reverse strand, counting down.
CCATTGGACCAAAATCTGGTCGAATCGGGTTTTGCCATGCGGATGGTTGCCATTGGACCAAAATCTGATCGAATTAGGTTCTGCCATGCGGATGGTTGCAATTGGACCAAAATATGGTCGAATCATGTTATGTCATAGTTGATAAGGAAGATTCCTATTGGACCAAAATGTGGTCGTATCAAATTAAGCCATCAAGATATTTCTATTGGACCAAAATATGGTCGAATCAAATTAGGCCATCAAGATGTTTTCTATTGGACCAAAATGTGGTCAAATCTGGTTAGGCTGTAGAAAATGACTACAGTACCCTTCTCTTCACCTATAAATAGCCAAGTCCATATCTCATTTTAATTCATTCACAAACTAAAGAAAAGAATTAAAATTCATTATCAGAGGTAAAGTATTCCAAGTCTCCATCAAAGCAAATAGGATGTGAGTATATTCCTTGTTTTCATAATTTAGTGGGTACAAGTTATTCTACGAGTATATTCCTTGTTTTCATAATTTAGTGGGTACAACTTATTCTGTGAGTATACTCCTTGTTTTCATAGTTTAGTGAGTATATTCCTTGTTTTCATAGTTTAGTGAGTATATTCCTTGTTTTCATAGTTTAGTGAGTAAACTCCTAAACTATCGTATTATATGCTATTGGATGTTATATATGTTTGATTATGATTATTGATAATGGTTGTTTAATATGAATGTTGAATATATATGTAAGTCACGGAAATACACGTCGATAAGCACAAAGGAAATCACTTTCCTTTATTTAATGAATTAGTGTATATGGAATGTTAAACCTCTTTATAATTGTTTAAAAATATGAAATAAATTCTAAAAATATTTTAAAATGTTTTAAAAGTGATTTTAGTTATAAAAATGAGTTTTCAAATGATAAAATAGTCGTTTTGATCAATATATCTTAAAAAGGAACTTTCCGCGGCACTTTTCACACCACTTTTCCGCATCACTTTTCTATAACTTTTGAAATGTAGTTTTAAACGCAACCGTTCTTTTCCAAATCTTTTGTAAATATTTTCAAGTGATTAATAAAGTATTTTAAATATGATTTGAAGGATTTATGGAATGGTTAAATATTAAATGATTTAGAGTCGATCAAATTACTTGACCACCTTATGGGTGTCAAAGAGAAAGTGTCTAGGCTTGAGTTTGGAAAACCAGTTTTCCGCTCTCCCTCGCTATCCGGACTGGCTCGATGGATGGGATAGTAAATCTGATTTACTCGGATCAAAATTTTCCAAAGTTAAAGGATATAATTTTCCAAATATAAATAACTTGAATTTTATGGAGATAATCTTCTTGTACTCGGTGTTAAAGCCCGAAGAGGGAACTCAAACTATTCGTGGAATTTAAAGGGTTTTTTCACCATTATTCCGCCCATAGTATTTGTTGAATACGAGAATTGATATTTAGTAGAATTAGATGATTTCTATGGATTCTGCTCACTTAACATTTACTGGTTTTGGATTAACATCCTAGATAACATGCTTTTAACCAAATTAAAATTATGAGTTTTGAATTAGGAAATCTTTGTTAAGATTTAAATGAAATGGATGGGAAATATTTTTCTAAGTAAAATATGAAAGGGTTTGGAATTATTCCACGATTTAAAAGGGTTTAATTAACCAAAAGGATTTGATAAATGAGGCTTGATGATTCCGTATACTTCGAAAAAGATAAAGAAATATTTCAATGGATATATCTCTAAGGTAAATCTATGAATGAATAAAAATATGAACTAAATTGAATGATGATTGATAATCACATATGAACTTAACATCTTTTTAATCGATGATTGGAGGATCCCAGGTCGGATTTGGGTAATTCCTATCCGAAGACCACTTCAAACCAATTTACGTATTCGAAGTGAAGACATGGATATGATATTAAGAATTTTCGTAATGAAGGCCTGCTTGTTGATCATTTGGGGATAAAATCCCAATATACATATAGTAGCAGTAGTCTCTTCGTTATGAAATATCCAATGCAAGGACTAATCGCTACTAATACTAGGAGTAACTCCCGATAGTATGCGGTAGGAGAGTGCCTTCGGTTTGTCCTATTCCTGGACAACTAATATGGACGAATGTCTGACTTTGCAATTGTAATTACATTGGTTGATTTCTATGAACGTATCATCTAATTGGTGGTGGAGAAGGCAACTTCTCTTAGCTTAACATCCTTTTCTGAGACATACGAGCTCAGAAGTTATACGTTTGTAGAAATCAGTTGTGTGATTTTGGATTGGCAATGTAGCATTCAAAGTGGAATGTGCTATGAGTAAGGTAATCGTTACCTCGAGCCTCATCACCCGGAAATGACTAAAACATGGTAGATGTGGCAAAGCTAAGTGGGTCGCTCCCATTAGGGTATAGTCATCGCCTTTTTGGATATATTTATTCCCGCTATGACGTCGGGTTTTAAATTAATGTGGTGTATGCAAAGAGAGCTCTCGGGTAGGTCGGGAACGACCGGGGTGATGACATATTCGGTACTATCTATGGTAAAGGCAGGCTAGTTCTGTGTTGGTAGAGGTTGGAGCCTCAGGTGCATTTTTCTAGAAATGTACCGTCAGAAGGTTGTCCCTTACCTTGTTATTGTATGGAAATCCATTCTCCAATAAGTGCCTTCGGATTTGATTGTACCTAGTATGTTGGAATTTAATAATGTAACAATTTTGGCTAAGATTATGTATACTTACTTGAAAAGTGTTTTCAAAAGAATGTCATTAAAAATAGTATCCACATATTCTGTGTAGCAAATGTTTTAGTTATCATAAGGAAAAAATCCATTACGTGTTTATGTGCGGCGTGGTCTTATGAGATACCTTTTGTTTCCAAACATCGTATTTTGAGTTTCTCACACCAGTCCCATGACTGACCCGGAGTTTATTTTTCTTTTCCCTTAAACTCTGGGTGCCCTATTTTCCTTGGCAGCCAACTAGTTAGGTAAGCTTGGAGCATTTTGGAATGGAGCATGGAGCATTTTGTGTCTTTTGTTGAAGTCATCTATCACTTTCCGCTATGTCTGTATTATGTATTAGTATCTACCAGCACTATAAGGATAGGTCGTTATAACTATCCTAGTTGGTTTAGTACCTGTCGTAACTTTGATGTTATAATTTGGAGTAATTGCATGTACTACTCATATGTATAATTATGTGTTGAATACGATGTGAGATTCTATTATTGTCCACCTTCTATCTTTATTTCTTTACCCTATGATAATCTGCCTCTCCGGCACTTGGATTTACGGCACGTGGATACCGAGGATGTATTAGTGTCAATTTCTGAGGGTCGAGGAGGTGGGTCGTCACAGTTGGTATCAGAGCTTAGGTTAGGTGCCTAAGTAAATTTTGTCTAGGTTAGTAAATTATCCTAGAAATTGTAAAATGAAACTACCTTAAATTGATAAATAAAAATGGATAGGATAAGGCACCGTAACTCCGACCGAGGTTATCGGCGATAATATTTTTAATGTGCTTAGCTTTTGTTAATTGTTTGGTTTTCGTTTTATCCATTCGTACTTCAAATTTCGGGGACGAAATTTTTTTAAGAGGGGAAGAATGTAACGACCCGTATTTTTGGGTCATCAAATTCGAATATTTAAAATGTAACGACCCATAATTTAATCACTTTGAACATGAATAGTTAATATGTTTTTAAAAGATTAAATAATGGATTTTATATCTAGAATTATTAACCCTGCCTAATAAAACAAGAAAGAATTATTAACCCAGCCTAATTAAAACAGAACAGTATAATTACTTGCCGAATGAAACAAAATAGCATAATGATTATTATATTCCATGCGGATGGTTGCCATTGGACCAAAATCTGGTCGAATCAGGTTCTGCCATGCGGATGGTTGCCATTGGACCAAAATCTGATCGAATCAGGTTCTGCCATGCGGATGGTTGCAATTGGACCAAAATCTGGTCGAATCATGTTATGTCATAGTTGATAAGGAGGATTCCTATTGGACCAAAATGTGATCGAATCAAATTAAGCCATCAAGATGTTTTCTATTGGACCAAAATATGGTTGAATCAAATTAGGCCATCAAGATGTTTTCTATTGGACCAAAATGTGGTCGAATCTGGTTAGGCTATAGGAAATGACTAAAGTACCCTTCTCTTCACCTATAAATAGCCAAGTCCATATCTCATTTTAATTCATTCACAAACTAAAGAAAAGAATTAAAATTCATTATCAGAGGTAAAGTATTCGAAGTCTCCATCAAAGCAAATAGGATGTGAGTATATTCCTTGTTTTCATAATTTAGTGGGTACAACTTATTCTGTGTTCATAATTTAGTGGGTACAACTTATTCTGTGAGTATATTCCTTGTTTTCATAATTTAGTGGGTACAACTTATTCTGTGAGTATATTCCTTGTTTTCATAGTTTAGTGGGTACAACTTATTCTGTGAGTATATTCCTTGTTTTCATAATTTAGTGGGTACAACTTATTCTGTGAGTATACTCCTTGTTTTCATAGTTTAGTGAGTATATTCCTTGTTTTCATAGTTTAGTGAGTATATTCCTTGTTTTCATAGTTTAGTGAGTATATTCCTTGTTTTCATAGTTTAGTGAGTAAACTCCTAAACTATCGTATTATATGCTATTGGATGTTATATATGTTTGATTATGATTATTGATGATGGTTGTTTAATATGAATGTTGAATATATATGCAAGTCACGGAAATACACGTCGATAAGCACAAAGGAAATCACTTTCCTTTATTTAATTAATTAGTGTATATGGAATGTTAAACATCTTGATAATTGTTTAAAAATATGAAATAAATTCTAAAAATATTTTAAAATGTTTTAAAAGTGATTTGAGTTATAAAAATGAGTTTTCAAATGATAAAAAGGTCGTTTTGATCAATATAGCTTAAAAAGGAACTTTCCGCGGCACTTTTCACACCACTTTTCCGCAACACTTTTATATAACTTTTGAAATGTAGTTTTAAACGCAACCGTTCTTTTCCAAATCTTTTGTAAATATTTTCAAGTGATTAATAAAGTATTTTAAATATGATTTGAAGGATTTATGGAATGGTTAAATATTAAATGATTTAGAGTCGATAAAATTACTTGACCACCTTATGGGTGTCAAAGAGAAAGTGTCTAGGCTAGAGTTTGGAAAACCAGTTTCCTGCTCTCCTTGGCTATCCGGACTGGCCCGACGGATGGGATAGTAAATCTGATTTACTCGGATCATAATTTTCCAAATATAAATAACTTGAATTTTATGGAGATAATCTTCTTGTACTCGGTGTTAAAGCCCGAAGAGGGAACTCATACTATTCGTGGAATTTAAAGGGTGTTTTCACCGTTATTCCTCCTATAGTATTTGTTGAATACGAGAATTGATATTTAGTAGAATTAGATGATTTCTATGGATTCTGCTCACTTAACATTTACTGGTTTTGGATTAACATCCTAGATAACATGCTTTTAACCGAATTAAAATTATGAGTTTTGAATTAGGAAATCTTTGTTAAGATTTAAATGAAATGGATGGGAAATATTTTTCTAAGTAAAATATGAAAGGGTTTGGAATTATTCCAAGATTTAAAAGGGTTTAAATTAACCAAAAGGATTTGATAAATGAGGCTTGATGATTCCATATACTCCAAAAAAGATAAAGAAATATTTCAATGGATATATCTTTAAGGTATATCTATGAATGAATAAAAATATGAACTATATTGAATGATGATTGATAATCACATATGAACTTAACATCTTTTTAACCGATGATTGGTTTGGAGGAACCGGGGTCGGATTTGGGTAATTCCTATCCGAAGACCACTTCGAACCAATTTACGTATTTGAAGTAAAGATATGAACATGATATTAAGGATTTTCGTAATGAAGGACTGCTTGTTGATCATTTGGGGATAAAATCCCAATATACATATAGTAGTAGTAGTCTCTTCGTTATGTAATATCCAATGCAAGGACTAATCGCTACTAATACTATGAGTAACTCCCAAGAGTATGCGGTAGGAGAATGCCTTCGGTTTTTCCTATTCCTGGACAACTTATATGGACGGATGTCTGACTTTGCAATTGTAATTACATTGGTTGATTTCTATGAACGTATCATCTAATTGGTGGTGGAGAAGGCAACTCCTCTTAGCTTAACATCCTTTTCTGAGACATACGAGCTCAAGAGTTATACGTTTGTAGAAATCAGTTGTGTCATTTTGGATTGGCAATGTAGCATTCAAAGTGGAATGTGCTATGAGTAAGGTAATCGTTACCTCGAGCCTCATCACCTGGAAATGACTAAAATATGGTAGATGCAGCAGAGCTAAGTGGGTCGCTTCAATTAGGGTATAGTCATCGCCTTTCTAGATATATTTATTCCCGCTATGACGTCGGGTTTTAAATTAATGTGGTGTATGCAAAGAGAGCTCTCGGGTAGGTCGGGAACGGCCGGGGTGATGACATATTCGATACTATCTATGGTAAAGTTAGGCCAGTTCTGTGTTGGTAGAGGTTGGAGCCTCATGTGCATTTTTCTAGAGATGTACTGTCGGAAGGTAGTCCCTTACCTTGTCATTTTATGGAAATCCATTCTCCAATAAGTGCCTTCGGATTTGATTGTAGAGCCTAGTATGTTGGAATTTAATAATGTAACTATTTCGGCTAAGATTATGTATACTTACTTGAAAAGTGTTTTCAAAAGAATGTCATTAAAAATATTATCTACATATTCTGCGTAGCAAATGTTTTGGTTATCATATGGAAAAAACCTGTTCCGTGTTTATGTGCGGCGTGGTCTTATGAGATACCTTTTGTTTTCAAATATCGTATTTTGAGTTTCTCACACCAGTTCCATGACTGACCTGGAGTTTATTTTTCTTTTCCCTTAAACTTTGGGTGCCCTATTTTCCTGGGCAACCAACTAGTTAGGTAAGCTTGGAGCATTTTGGAATGGAGCAAAGAGCATTTTGTGTCTTTTGTTGAAGTCATCTATCACTTTCCGCTGTGTCTGTATTATGTATTAGTATCTACCAGCACTGTAAGGATAGGTCGTTATAACTATCCTAGTTGGTTTAGTACCTGTCGTAACTTTGATGGAATAATTTGGAGTAATTGCATGTACTACTCATATATATAATTATGTGTTGAATACGATGTGAGATTCTATTATTGTCCACCTTTTATCTTTATTTCTTTACCCCATGATAATCTGCCTCTCCGACACTTGGATTTACGGCACGTGGATACCGAGGATGTATTAGTGTCAATTTCTGAGGATCAAGGAGGTGGGTCGTCACAATCATACCCAAAAAAACAAAAAACAAAAAAAAAGAGAGAAAACCATCACCGGTCGAACAACCATTACCCACAAATCGCCAATCCATCAAACCAAAACAACCCGAAGTCGAAACACACTCCCGCACAACCACCACAAACCCAAATTCACGAACTCCTCCAACTTTCACCAACCCAATACCCAAATTGCCACCTAATTCACAGCCGAATTAAATAAGTTGTTTTGATTTGGTATGAAGTTAAAATTTTCTTCGAGGATTTCGATATGGGAGGAACTGCAAATTTTGTTTGAAGTTAAAATTCACAGTTAAATTTGGTTTGAAGTTGTTTTAATTGAACAAATATAAAGGTTGCTTTTGTTTGCTTCTTAGCGGGTTCAGCATGGAGTTAATTTTTTTTAAGTTTAGTTTGTTTAATTTTTCTTTTTTGTTTTATTTGTTTATATCTCTTACAAATTTTTTTTTGTTAAGTTATCTTTTTAAGTATCATTCAAAATACTAAAAAAAAGAAAGGAAAAAAACTTTCGATTTGTTTTGTTTTCAATTGTTTTGTTTGGTTTCATTTGATTTCAATTGTTTTGATTTTCCTTTGCTTAGTTTCTTCCTTGATATATAAATAGATATATTAAAAAAAGAAATTGTATATATCTTGTTTTTATTTTCAGGTTGCAGAACAGATAAGGAAGAATCATTTACTTGCTTCACTTTGCTTGCCAAAAATAAATTGCTTGCTTATACATAAAAAAATTCACCGCTTTAAAATAAATTGCTAATAAATTCTGCACGCTCTGGTATCTTGCTTTTATCTTTAGTTTTATTTTAATTGCATTGTTGGTTGCTTGCATTTGAAGTATTTTCAAAAACAAAAAAATATCCATTCGTAGTTGCATCGTTAATTCACGTTTAATTTCAGTTTTGCATTTCATCTTTGAACTTGACTAATAATAACGGTTAGACATCTTAAGGGTGTCACGAGCTCACCTAGGGCTTAATTGTAAATTGACAAGTTGTCCTCTTTCGACAATTTATTTTCTTTATGTCTAGGCTACGGTAGAGTAATGATCGGTTATAATATTACGGTGATTCATAAATATTTTACTGATTGTTTCTCTATAGGCACTTAAACCTTCGGCTGCATTGCTACGGTGATTCGTGGTGCACCGATAAATCCTGTCTATTACCTGCCTGAGAACTTTCTTGTTAAATTAAGACAAAGTGTGATTATACAATTTTGAGTTAGGAGCTATCTAGGATAGAAAATTTATAATTAAGCCCCTGCATTCATTTAGTTGCATTAGTTCATGCATATTTAAAAAAGAAATTCAAAATCCAAAACTAAAACAAATTATAAATATCTCTTAACTTAGTTTTTAAATTCTCTCTTTTGAAATTTTTCAAACAAAATCAAAAATTCACAAAAAAAATTGAGTTAGTTTTTTTTTTAGAAAAGAAAAAATTAAAAATCTTTCAAAAACTAAAAAAATTTGAGAAATCCAAAAAAAAAATCCAAATTTCCCTTTTAAATAAATTCCCTTTGGTAAATATTTTTTTTCTTTTCCTTTATAGAAGAAAAACAAAACATTTCTTGAAAATGTCAGAATTTCCTTATTCTCATAAATTTTACGGTAGTTGTGAAAATCAATATAATCCATATAATTTTACACCAAATTCTTATGGATATTTTAATGACAACGATTGTATAAATAATTCGAATTTTGAACCACAAAGTTTTCAAAATAATGAACAACCCTCAAATCTTGAAAATAACATTGAAATGATTTCGTCTTTACTTGAACTCTCTACACAACAAATCAAATGATAAATGATTTGTGTAATTCATATTTATGCAATAATTCAAGTCAAGAATTTCAAAATGATCAAAATTTGAATTCACTTGAGTATGACCCATGCCAATTCAATTTCGAACTCCAAAATGGATTTCAAAATCAAACCGAAAATGAAAACAACTTTAAATGATTTTGGCAATGGGAATTGTTTCAATGACAGTGAAATTTTTTGTTCTCAACTAGTTCTAATCGAAAATTCTCAAGTTAATAATTATAAATTTGACTTTGTTAAGCAAATGGACGAAATTTATATAGATCACATGGATTTATTGTTGGAAATGTATATGAAATAACGTGAGCAACAAAACCAAATCCCAACGTGTGACGAGTCAAGTGATAATCCATCTTTTACCAAAATTGACAATTTTCAAATAACAACTTTTAAAATTGGAAACGACAATCTTAATGAAGTTGTTGAAAGTACGGTAGTTGAGTTGGATTTCAATTCTTTTGAAAGTGTGGAATCAAATTTAAAATTCGTTCCTTTTTTCGATTTTGAAAATTTAAACACGACAACTTTGGGTTCTGAACTTGATATATGCAATGAAGTTGTTAATAATTCAATAAAGGAAGATGAATTTTGTGAACATAATTTTTTTGGACTTTTCGAAAATGAGCTGTTGAATTCTGAAGAGGAAGATTTAAATCACCATTTTGAGTTTGAAATTAATAATTTTGCAGAAATTTTCAATGATAAGTTTGAACTTCAATTTGGTGAAAATAAAATTGAACTTCAGCCAATTGTTTTATCAACCCCCAAAATTATTGAAAATAAAACAACTCGCACGGTTTTTAATAAAACGACATTCGTTTTTCCAAATCAACATTCAACTCCGTAATCTTTTATGGTTTGGTTTTCTGCACTTAAGCTGTGTCTCTCATACTTGACGAGACAAATGAATTGGTCTTTGGAAGATCGTTTCATTTATTCTTTGACTATATACTTTCTGATGTCATGTAAATAATAATTGTTTCATTTTCATGAAAATATAGGTCATATTTTCATTTTTGTTTTATTTTTTCCCTTTCACTTGGATTGACTATGGGGACACAGTCAAAATCAAGTGTGGAGAGAGTCTCATCTTATTTTTTATTTTTCATGGTTTATTTTATGCACTTTTCTTTCCAAAACTCAAAAAAAATTAAAAAAAAATAAAAAGCAAAAAAAAACTCAAAAACAAAAATTCCTTTTTAGCCTTTTGATTTACTTTTGGAAAAAACACTACAAGATAAATATATGGTTTTGGTTATTAAATTGAAATTTCTGAAAATTTATTTGTCTCAACAAAAATAAACATAAAGTTTTATTACAAATAACAATGGTTAACTAGTATATAGGAAGGTTCATACGTGTTAATTATGAAGTATATCCTAATTGAAAATCTTTGTTTAAAAAAGTGGTGGATTTAAAGAAAAGGATATAACATTTTTTATCTTCTAAGTGAAATTGTGCTCAAATGATTTTGCAAAACTCTCTCTTCAAAAAACAAGACAAAACAATATATATATATATATATATATAAACGAACAAAAGAAAAAATATATATATTAGTACATATGTATATATATTTTATTAACATCTAGAGTCATGTGTTCACACGCAAGTGTGTTCACTCGCTATGCTCTGTACCCTTCTCACGTAAGCCCAAAAGGCAGTGCATGATCGGTATATCTGACCTCATTTTATCTGAGTTAGGTGTATGTATATAAAAAAATTCTTTTATTAATAATGCCTACAGTCGATAGGTGAACACACTTGTGTGCTCACTCGCCACGCTTTGTATTCCTCTCACGTAAGCCTGCAAGGCAGTGCATGGGTAATATATCTGGCCTCGGTTTTCTGAGTTAGGCATATGTAAATATTGTTAATATCAATAAAAATTTCAAATAAGAGAGAGTAAGCAATTGAAATCCAAGCACTATTTCCACTTATTTGATTTGATTTGTTATTCAAAAGAAATAGAAATCCCACTTTGAAAAACTTTGATAATCAACTAAGGATCCATTTCATAGTTGCACTATGTTATCAATCGAAACAACTAGCCAAACTAGAGTCTAATTGTTATGATAGCTTAACTTTTATTGGAAATTTTGACGAGTAAAATGACTAAAATTTCATGATAATGACCAGAACTTATATTTAACTTATTCGTGTCAATTTGAAAGTAAATTCTTCATTTGTAAATATTTTCAAAAATTTGCATTCATTTCTTTGTAAATAAATCTTGCACTTAGGAATTTTTCACTTTGCATTTGGATTTTGTGGGTAGTATCCGCTGAAAACCCTCATGAGACAACACTCATCCCACTAGGGACACCTAGAGGTTTAATGGCTTGTTGCATATGCTCAATGCAACCGTGCTTCCTACGAAAATGGATTTATCTTAGTTTTAGTTTATTCGAGGACGAATAAAAAGATAAGTGTGGGGGTATTTGATGTGCACGTAAATGTGCATATTTTTACTTCCATATTTAATTTAATTTAATTAAATAAATGAGCATATAAAGTATTTTAACATGTTTAAACCAAAATTTCAATTATATTATTCATCTTCATATAGGGGCAAAATGGTCATTTTTGTGCATATATTAATTTGAGAAAATTTACTTGGAAATTTTTATGTTATTTTGTAGGAATTTGAATTCAAATTACAAGTGGCTTCATGGAAAATATGCATGCATAGGAGAATACAAGCAAGTGAAGATGGAAATAATTCATTTTTATGACAACATGGAGGACCCCACCCACCCACTTACCATGATGTACAATTATGAGCTAATGCACATGCTAATGAAGATTTAAGCAACATGGACATTCAAGTGGAGGATTAACACATGCTAATGATAACTTAGTGGCTACACTTCCTTAAGGGTAGTTTGGGTAGTTTCCAAAAATAGGATTAGGGTTTCAAACTTGTATAAATACCCTTTTGTTTCATGTAATGCTCTTTTAGCCTCCTTTGAGCCTTTGAGCCTCCTCTTTAATTAGTTTTAGGCTCAAAAATAAATTACAAGCTCTCATTCTTTTTTATGGCTACTTAGCCATTTTCTTTCATGTATTTTTCTTTTATGTAATGTTAATTCATGCTCTTTTCAATATACATGTTTTCTTTCTTTTCTTGTTGTTAGTGTAGATCATTTTATTTAATCAAGTAGATTAGTTATTTCATTTTAATTAGCTCTCTTTTTACTTAGCTTGCATTTTCCTTTTGTTTTTATTTCATGTTGAATGCTACATTTGTTGAAATGATAACAAATATAATAGGCTAAACCCCTTCAATTTAGGGGTAATGAAGCTCTCTTAATTATGTAGATTCAACATTTTGGTAATTTTTGATCTCTTTTTGTGCTTAATGGAAATGTTTGAATGGGTTACGCTTTGTTGTTTTAGCTTTGAATTTGATAGCCTATGTTGTTGACACCAAATAGGCTATGCTTAAACAAACAAAAACACAAATTACCTCTTCATCTACCTATCATTACGGTAATGAAGTGAAATTTAAAATCAAAATTTGATGGTCTATATTTCTAATCAATATTTAATAGATCATGCTTAGAATAGATTTTAGTTTCAAGTTCATTGTCATTTTCATGAGAGTTAAGAAGTGGTTTAATGGGTGTGTTATAGTTTGATGGTTTATATTAGGCTAATTAATAGCACAAATATTCCATACTTATGATAAACACATCAATTAAATTCATTAATGACCAAAAAAAGATCATAATTTCATGGTGTGTTGATTTATGTGATCAAGAGAGTGGATTTATCTCTAAATTATCTTCAAACTCCCATATTTTTATCCATTTTCTTTTGCTAGTTTATTTACTTTTTTTAGCTAATCACAATTCTCAAATTCTTGGTTTAATTTGATTGAATAGAATTTTAAAATCTAAACAATTTCCTACGGATCGACCCGTACTCACCACGTACTAACATTGTATGTCGTGCGCTTGCGGTTAATTTTTAATTTAAATTTGATCGGCTATTTTCTAAACCGATAGAAAATTGGCCGTCAAACAATCGTTGATTGAATTCACACCTCTGAGCCGCGCAATTGTAATGATGAATACTTCGAAGAACCACACAATTTAATTAATTTGTAATTATTGTAAACTAATTAATATTTTTGAAATGTTAAACGTTATATTTTATTTTATTTGATGTTTGAATGCCACTAGTATTTAATCAAATGCGTGTATATAAAAGTTGTATATGAGCGTATCGATTTATGATATTTAAATCTAATTTAAATAGATTAATTACCGAATGAGTTTGGAATTTTGATAGTGTAACGACCCACTATTTTGGACCATTCAAATCGACAATAATCCACACATGTCAGACTTGAATAATTCAAAATATTGAATTGTTAATTTAAATTTGGCAAAACTCAGCATATATAGTAAATAAATAATCATAGAATAACAGACACAGGGTAATGTAACAATATGCAACGGAAACAAAAGAATAGTAGTTCATGAAGCTACTATGTATATATATAACAGAGTTAAACAAGATACAACAGAAGTCTCGAATACATAGATATCTCAATAAAATAGTCAAATACAAGATCTGAATACATCACTAGAATCAACTGAATAACTGATAGTAGAATCGATAGATAGCTGGATCTCCAAGCGAAGCTCCAACTCCAAAGGTGAGTCTCGAACACTGGTACACTCAGTCTGACCCGAGCGTAAAGAAAACACAAAACAGTCGAGTCAGGATTAACATTCTTATATCAATAAATCCAACTCAAGTGAAATAACGACTGAAATACAAGTAACTCAAAGGATGTTTGGGACAACCATCCTTTAAGGATCCATTAAACTATCTACTATGTAATAGTGTACGCTAAGTAGATAATGCCTATCAGTAATATAAAGTATCAAAATAGCGTTAAGGCGTTACCATAATCCCCCTTAACACATTTTTATAATGTCATAGTCTATACAGCACCGTAAACCCCACCGTAAACTAGTGGTTATCAGAGGGTACCCCATAGGTATAACACAAAACAAATCGTAGTGGTCGCGAATAGGATAATCAGTATGACAAGGTACATGAGGCGATACCAACTAGGATACTAGTAGTTGCCTGATCCGGACTGATGTTGGGCATAGAAGCTACTACCCCAACACCGCGAAACAACACTCCCAAATCAAGGGGTGCACCCAAATCGAATCACATAAGTAATAGAAAAGGTATCGAAGAAGTGTGTCCGCTAGAGATGGCGATCCTCAATGGCCCGGCGCAGCTCCTGTTTTAGTCATGTCAGGGGTCATCCAAAATCGTTCTCTTTCTTCAGTCAACGCGTTCATCAAAACCATCCACTTCGCTCTGGATCAACACTCCGCGTATATTAGTTATTAAAGTGGTTTTGGTATCGACAGAGAGTATGTCCATATCTGATCCCGGTCTCTTTAATAACTACGTATTATTACACCGATGGTCATTTAATAATTTTTCAAAATAGTTTATATTTCAAACCGGAATATCATTGCCATTTCAAAACCGTATCCATACGATATCATTTTCACTTTAAATAAATCCATTTCCAGAATCATAACACTTTCCAAAGTTATATCGCTTTCGAAATCATAAGTCTTTTAAAATCAAAACACTTTGGAAATCAAAACCTTGAAATTCATAACACTCTGAAATCATAGCTTGAAATCATAACATTTTGGAATCCTAACACTTTCCTCTTAAACAGTTTAGATATTAAAATTTGTATATATAGAAAAATAGTTTATACCATAAAATAGTTATAAGTTAAAATAGTTTATAATAAAATAATTTATATTGAAAATGATTTATATTAAAATAATTTATATTAAAATTTATAAAGTAAAATATAAATAGTTTAGATATTGTTTAAAATACTTTATATAAAAATAGCTTCCTCAAATTTCACAAAACGATTCACATAAACGTGAATTCCAAAATTAAAATTTAATCAAACCTCAAATCATCAATTTCAACTCGATTCAGCTTCTCAATAAACCATTTCAAATTATCAATTTCAAATACATATTTGAAACACAAAATAAGCCATTTCAATTTCAATATATTTCAAAGTTTTAAATATTCACATTTGAAAACTAAATTTGACAATTCCATTTATATCTCAATTTAATTTCATTACATTTGTTTCTGAGGCATTTCTTTAATCATTTCAATACATCTAAATACGGATTCAATTTAAAATTTATATAAACAAAATATCCCTTTTAAATTTATATAAGTTTGAAATATTCATTTAAGCCACTTTTTAATCAAATTCAAGTTATAATACATATCTTAAGATTTCAAATTTAATAGATTTCGAATCAAACTTATTTAAGTATAATTATTAAATAATTAAGAATTCCAAATCAATTTCAAATTTATCTTTCAACCTGAAACATTATAAACTCTATATTTGAAAATATAAATTTTACATAAATACTCAAAACATATTTTTATATTGATTCAAATCAACTTTAATGAATCATTAAAATCAATATTTATTAAAACCATATATTTCTTTTCAAACAATAGAAATCAATTTTCAAAATATTTATATATATAGACCAATGGTGTCTGTATATAAATTTCTATCCTATGGTCAAGTGATACAGATATTTATCATTTCAATTCGTAATTTAAATTACATTCGGGTATGTATCTTTTCAACCCGAAATCCCAAATTCAATTTAATTGAAAATCGTTTGGGTTTATCATTTCAACCCATAACGATTTTCTCCTATTCTACAGATCGTTCGTGTATGTATCATTTCAACCCATAGTGATTCTATACTAACAGGGAACATGCAGAGAGATAACATATATGATAATAATATAACAACGTAACATGCATATATCATCAGTATAAATAACAGATAAAGGTGTCAGATGTCACAGGTGAACAGAAACAGATGATGGCACATATATATCAATATAAATAACAGATAATGGTGTCAGGTGTCACAGGTGAACAGATACAAATGATGGCATAGATATAGCAATATAAATAACTAACAGCAGCATATTTCAATTGTCGTTTCAATTGAAATCAAATTTAATAAATATAAGAACATTAATCATGAGTGATTGCTCACCTTTCGAGGCTAGATAGATTTGACAAAGAAATGAGCTACGAATCCAAGCATGAATTCTCAAAACGAAGCAAGATTGGCACGAATTCGACGGACAAGCTGATAGATAACGAATTGATTAAATAAATCAGAATTTGCTTGATATAGACTGAAACGAAATATATTATATTATATTATCATTAGTTTATTAAAATCAATAATTTAAATTTACGCTAAATATTAAAATAAAATATATCTATTATATTAAAAAATCAATACTTACATATATATTCTTTAAAAGTGGGGTCCAAGTATATTTTATTTAAAATATATATATGTATGTACTTTTATCTAAATACACAACTTGCATTCATTATAACGTACATATATATTATACATTAAACCTGAGATGTACTGACTAATATAACATATATATATTATAATATACAAGTACCTTGGCACGTGCGATGCACGTGTGCAGAAAGGACTGATATTTAAAAAACCATTTGTATAAATTTTTGGATCTTACAAAATACATTTGACGTGTACGTGATGTTGCATTTTTATGCATGTACATGCACATAACAGCCGTGTATCAAAACATGAATGATACTGCCTCAATTAAGCCAACTACCTCACATATCTTTTTTTTCCATCATAAAGCTATGGATTAAAAAAACAAAGCCACCTACGTCAATTCAATGTTCAGGTATCATATTTAGAAAGCTGTAAAAAACCAATGAAGTCATATATCATTTATTAGTACGGAACTAAATAATCATATATGCGTTGCCTTGTAATAGAATAAAAAACTACCTGAACCATCAACAAGAGACATAAATTCGTTGGTCATGTTCTCTTTTTGAATGCAAGGGCAAATGGAAATAGAAAGAGAACTAATTAGGTTTCTAATAATGATAAACTAAAGAGAGTTGCCAATGTGTAAAAATTGATGCAAAAAAACATTTAAATCGCTAACATTACTTGGCCACTAATAAATCCAGATATTATTAACAGCTCCTCCACGTCTTTGGATTGTTTAAGAACCACACGAAAGGACATTTTTCTTCTTTATATAAAACACGTTTGTTTTACAGGTTAAGGTGAAATGTATTTTAAGGTATGTACAACTCATTGTAGGATGGTTTAACCTATACAACACTGCTATGGAAATATGACCAATTTTTAGTATCTTCCTTCTCAAGTGTTCAAGTCAGATTTGAGATTTCCAACCCACCAACCAATATTTAAATTTTTGTTCTGATTTGAAGACCAAACTTAAAAGTTGCTGTTCATATTCTTGAAACTATATTGTTTTGCAGAGACCAATGAGGAATTGTAATATATGAGGCCTAACCTTTGTATGTGTGAATCGCCACTTGTGGTTAAAAGTGCTTTTAATGCATAATAACATAAGACTTACAGTGTAATATTTGGTTTCACTCTGTTCAAGTTAGCAGCAAGAAGTATAGTCACCTTGAAAGACATAACAGTTCATGCTCTCAGGACAATATTTCATCCGCAGATCCATTAGCTAATTGAACATCTCAATCACAAATGTCACAATCCCTTTCCAATATGAGGATGTTGCATTGCAGCACACATAATTGATAACCAGGAATTAAAAACATAACTAACCATTGGCTACATTATTGTGCATTCAATACATTCAAAAGCTATTTTCATCCACAATTATCTTTTGAGAAATAATATACAATATGATCATAACTGCCAAAAATTCTTTATGTTCTCCAAATTATAATAATGTATCACATCAGACAAAAACTACATTAGATGCATGACCTTGTAGTTAATGCATTTATCTAATGAACTTTTCAATATCTGTAATTCATCAACATGCATTTGTATATAATAGGAAGTACCTTTCTTCTAAATATTTGCAATCTTCATATCTCTCCTCATAAACTGTAGATCCATATATTTTTCATCAACATGTTTTTTTTCATCTCGACATTAATTTAAATCTACACATTCCCACTAAATACAGAGTATAAATCAACATGAATATGAAAACACAATTGACTGATAATATACATAGAATCGGTTATATAAAGAATTTTGAATTAAAAGAGGAAACTATATCCAGCCTTCGAAATATGAAAACAGACCTCTGAACAATGAAATTGGTCGACTTTGATAAGCAACTTTGAGATCCTTGGTTGCTACACATTCCCACTAAATACAGAGTATAAATCAACATGAATATGAAAACACAATTGACTGATAGTATACATAGAATCAGTTATATAAAGAATTTTGAATTAAAAGAGGAAAGTATATATAGTCTTCAAAATATAAAAACAGACCTCTGAAAAATGAAATTGGTCGACTTTGATAAGCAACTTTGAGATCCTTGGTTGCTTTTCCAAACACCTTTGTGCTCTGCTCTGCCGTAGTTGTGTGCGGTTTTCCTCCAGAATTCGCTCATCAATCATAGAGCTTGAACTAATACTTCGTGATGCCATGAAATCTATTGTAAAATTTATAGAAGTTGAAGTTATGGCTTTTAATAGAAGAAAATATGGAATAAACTAAATTTAGTTGATTAATTAGGGGGTAAGAATCACCATGGAAGCGAAATAAAATAAAGATTGACAGGGAACGTGAAAGAGAAGTAGGAGTAGGTAATTGATTGTGGCGAAACGGGAAAGTGGACTTCCACTAACATAATGTGTACGTGGGTGTCAAAGACCAAAACACACCCGTAGGTATTATATAACTTTAGATTATGGAGGGGCATTTTTGAAAGTTCAAAAAAGCTTCACCACATTAAAGTATTTGCATTATTAGTAGAGATATATATATATATACAGACCACAAAATATGCATATGAGTTACCCAGAACTTATAAACACGTAAACAAATATACATGCTACTGGAAATATGTGCAGACCGTGTATAATCAAATATATAGATGCAGACTTAATATTATAACTAAATATACTGAAATAAAATGAAACTTTTATATATATTAATAACTATGTAGACCATAACTATATATATAATGCATATGTAGTGTAACAACTAATCTATCAATAAGCAGTGTGTACAACAATGCATGTAAATTAAACTATATAACTTATTCACTTTCATATATAACAAAACCTGTACATATCTATATAACTTAACATATTATCGTTATATACTTTTTATACGTTACAGTTTAAAATAAATATCAAATCTGCCATATAAACTAACAGTTGTACATTTATATAAGCTGACCTATGCCTATAAAAGTTATTACAACAAAGATTAAATAAAAGAACAGATGAAAACAAATTAAAGATATATGTAAACTAAAGAATCAAAAGAGACGATTCACTAACATGAATGCTAGTAATAAAAGAAAGAAAGAAAAAAGTTTCAAAACAAAGCGTGACTTGAATCATATATATGGAAGAACCCATCTTACGTACACTATATCTTATACTAACAGCATTATAAAAGTTAGGATTTAAATAAACAAAATATAAGCCAGAGACTGTAACATATACTATATAAGCCCATGTATATTATATTAATATATATATATACTGACTCAATATAACTTAGATTATATATATATATATAACCTATACAACTCACGTTTATAATATATAACCTATATACACAGTGTATAACATATACCAACTTTATAAACATTTAAAATAAGATAAAGTATATTCATATAACTAAGATGTATATATACCTTTTATAAACATATTGCTGTATAAATGTAGACTGTAAAACCATATGCAATATATCATTATAACAAAATTTACTATAACCTTATATATTATGTATTAGCAGCCATACAAGTATATACTGATATAAGAACAGAACCCATGTTTTATAAATAAATATAAATGAAAGCATGGACGAACCAGAGCATGGTGGAGGAAGGAGGAGGGAAACCGTGCTAGGCCAAGATGGTGCGGGTCCGGAATGGTAGGCGGAAGGCCAGGGAGGCCTCGGCAATGATGGGGAGGGAGGAAAGGAGGAGCAAGCGGCCAGAGGTTCAAGAATGGAACGGTGGAGGGAAAAGATGATCTCGGGCGGTCAGTGGGAGAAATGGCTATGTATGTGCGTGTGGCTGAGATATGAGCTCGGGTTAATTGCAGGGGAGATGAACGTGCAGGCGATAGGGAGGTGATTGGAGGGAGAGTTCGGGTAGCATGCAGTTTGGATGCGAGAGGTGCAGTTGCGTGGAGTTTTTTTTTGTGGCCTTGGGAAGGAGATGTGGAGAGGCAGAGAAGCAAAATGAAGAGGGGAGAGCACTTCAACCAATTTGCACGAACAAAGGAAATGAACAGTTCAAATGATGAAAGCAAACGGTACAATTAATATAAAATTTACATTTCCAAACTGAACCAAATAATGAAATGAATGAACAGGCAGAAGTTATATTCAAAGATATAAATGCAATAGTAACGAATAGTCATAAGGAAAACGAAAAGTTTTAAAACGAATACCGATACGGAAAATTGTTTTACCAATTTCATAGCGTACCGGACACCGACACACAAAGATGAGTATACTACGGAGATCAGCACGACAAGATGATCAAAATGGTATACATATATCAGTGGTATGATTGAATTATAAAAATTTGAATTTTCTACTAGCGGAAAATGCAGCAAAAACGTAGAAAAATAAGATCGACGGAGCTAAAGAAGTTCGAATTTGGAAAAACGAAAAATGACGTCTCAGTCAGAAGATGAATTAGAATTTTTCTATGTAAAAATATTCAGGTTTGGAAAATATTTTATTATCATCAATTTTAACTGATATAAATTGGAATAAAATTACACTAGAAAATAAACTTCCAAATTATCTGATGAAAATTTACCAGTTGCTATGATTAATTAGACGCATTCCAAATATCAAATTTTTATTTCAAAATTTTATCATTTAAAATTTCACAAAATTTCAACTAATTACGACATTAAAACAGTTAAAATTTATGGGTCGTTACATTCTCCTCCACTCAAAACTTTTCGTCCCCGAAAAGGAAGGAGGTGGAGAAAAGAAACAACCAAAAAGAAAATAGATTGAAATACAAGTATAACAATTAATTTAAACCATATAAATTTCAATTTAAATTAATTAATATTTAACAATTTGGTTAAATCCCTTTGAGTTCACTTAAGTTAAATCAATCTATCTATTTCTAAATTCATTATCTTATTATCTAGTCATCCTCAATTAACAATTTCTAAATCACTAAATTGTATAATCATTTATTATACTCATATTTTATTCAACAAATTTAATTCTTTTATTCTAAATTATTATTAAGTTTATTCCACTTAATATATCTTATGACATATATTTAAACCATATAAATTTATTTAAAACATATAAATTTCAATTTAAATTAATTTATATTCAATAACTGGTTTAAATTTGAGGTATTTCCATAAGTTGATCTAATTTCAATTTGTTAATTCTTTTAGAGCAAAATTTTATTATATTCATCTCATTCAATTAACTTATTATTCTATCTTCTTTATTAGCATTTTTATTAATTAAAATCTAAGTGTATAACATTTATTATAAACACTCAAATTTTATTTATAAAATCATTTTATATTGTATATTATCCAATTACATATTCAACTTCTTAAAAATTTAGGTAAGTTATATTTTAGAATGCAATTGACTATTATACAAGTAAAATTTTATAATTTAACTATTCCAATTTAAATATTTATTCAAGAATTTAAGAGTTAAATTTCCGATTTCAATTCAAACCATTTAGATACAAGTATATATTTTCTCAAATCCAATTTATAAACATATATCTACGTATATACATTATAAATTAAATTATGCCCCAGAAATTCAAATCAAATTGAATTTAATTTCCAAAATAAAAGTGTAGCAAAGCTACAGAATGGTCTCTCCACCCTGAAACTCGAAAATGAATGTCGATGATGTGGCCGCCATCACCGAAATTTATTTTCCAACGACAAAAAGAAGAGCACTGATTTAAACATTTAAAGTTTCTTTGAACGATTTCTATTTGAAAATACCTTGAATAATATACACTTTAAAACTTTTAAAACCAAGGTTTGAAATCATTGGAAATTAAATTCTCAAATTTTTGATTTAAATTCATCTCAATTCCAAATCAATTTATAAACCATGTTTATAAATTCATTTAGAACAATAAATGATAATCAAATATTATCATTTCAAACAACCAATTTAATTAACTATTTAATTCCAGAAAATCCTATACTTATATATATATATAATATAATCATACGAATCTATTCAATTTACCAAATTTGAAAATAATATTGTGTCAGTTTTCTCTATTCAAGTGTTTTGGAAATTCTATCGATAGCGTTGATCAGACGAATCGATCGAAAACCCAAATCAACGTCAACAACTCAAACAACACAATGTATAAAACATTTTAATATTAATTACAAATACACTCCCTCACTCGATAATTCAAGAATGGATTTCAAAACAAAGATAGAGATTCAGATTAGAGAAACTCTAACTAAAAGAATTCAACTAAAAGGTAGACCCGATAGGGAGATAAAATAATTGAGTTTTCAAACAGAAGATGGACAAACTTATATAAATCGTGGGTAACCTTAACCGGCCAACCATGATTCCAAGAATAAATTCGATGTAGAATTCTGCGACAAATCGACATTCAATCGCCAGAGATAGAATTCGGTTATAGCAAAAGATACCAGCATCGTAAACCGAGGATACAGAAATCTTCGGTGAATCAATGCTGGTTGTACAGGAGTTTCACTCCTTTACAAATTATTCAGATATTGGCGAGACCGCCGATTTATTATAAAGATCATTCGAAGTGGAGTTATGGGATACTCCAGAATTAAAAAGACACGAATAGGGGAGACACGAATTGACTTTGGAACCGAAGGGAACGTTCCAAAATTCAAAGAAACCGAGTCAAAGAAGAAAGAATTCAAGCTTGAACGAACGTGATTCTTTAATTAAATTTACTCTTTATGCTGAGTTTTGCCTAAAACCAGAGCTCTGATACCAACTTTAACGACCCACTATTTTGGACCATTCAAATCGACAATAATACACACATGTCAGACTTGAATAATTCAAAATACCGAATTGTTAATTTAAATTTGGCAAAACTCAGCATATACAGTAAATAAATAATCATAGAATAACAGACACAGAGTAATGTAACAATATGCAGCGGAAACAAAAGAATAGTAGTTCATGAAGCTACTATGTATATATATAACAGAGTTAAACAAGATACAACAGAAGTCTCGAATACATAGATATCTCAATACAATAGTCAAATACAAGATCTGAATACATCACTGGAATCAACTGAATAACTGATAGTAGAATCGATAGAAAGCTGGATCTCCAAGCGAAGCTCCAACTCCAAAGGTGAGTCTCGAACACTGGTACACTCAGTCTGACCCGAGCGTAAAGAAAACACAAAACACTCGAGTCAGGATTAACATTCTTATATCAATAAATCCAACTCAAGTGAAATAACGACTAAAATACAAGTAACTCAAAGGATGTTTGGGATAACCATCCTCTAAGGATCCGTTAAACTATCTACTATGTAATAGTGTACGCTAAGTAGATAATGCCTATCAATAATATAAAGTATCAAAATAGCGTTAAGGCGTTACCATAATCCCCCTTAACACATTTTTATAATGTCATAGTCTATACATCACCGTAAGCCCCACCGTAAACTAGTGGTTATCAGAGGGTACCCCATAGGTATAACACAAAACAAATCATAGTGGCCGCGAATAGGATAATCAGTATGACAAGGTACATGAGGCGATACCAACTAGGATACTAGTAGTTGCCTGATCCGGACTGATGTTGGGCATAGCAGATACTACCCCAACACCGCGAAACAACACTCCCAAATCAAGGGGTGTACCCAAATCGAATCACATAAGTAATAGATAAGGTATCGAAGAAGTGTGTCCGCTAGAGATGGCGATCCTCAATGGCCCAGCGCGGCTCCTGTTTTAGTCATGTCAGGGGTCATCCAAAATCATTCTCTTTCTTCAGTCAACGCATTCATCAAACCCATCCACTTCGTTCTGGATCAACACTCCGCGTATATTAGTTATTAAAGTGGTTTCGGTATCGACAGAGAGTATGTCCATATCCGATCCCGGCCTCTTTAATAACTACGTATTATTACACCGATGGTCATTTAATAATCTTTCAAAATAGTTTATATTTCAAACCAGAATATCATTGCCCTTTCAAAACCATATCCATACGATATCATTTTCACTTTAAATAAATCCATTTCCAAAATCATAACACTTTCCAAAGTTATATCGCTTTCGAAATCATAAGTCTTTTAAAATCAAAACACTTTGGAAATCAAAACCTTGAAATTCATAACACTCTAAAATCATAGCTTGAAATCATAACATTTTGGAATCCTAACACTTTCCTCTTAAACAGTTTAGATATTAAAATTTGTATATATAGAAAAATAGTTTATACCATAAAATAGTTTATATAAAATAGTTATAAGTTAAAATAGTTTATAATAAAATAATTTATATTGAAAATGATTTATATTAAAATTTATAAAGTAAAATATAAATAGTTTAGATATTGTTTAAAATACTTTATATAAAAATAGCTTCCTCAAATTTCACAAAACGATTCACATAAACGTGAATTCCAAAATAGAAATTTAATCAAATCTCAAATCATCAATTTCAACTCGATTCAGCTTCTCAATAAACCATTTCAAATTATCAATTTCAAATGCATATTTGAACCACAAAATAAGCCATTTCAATTTCAATATATTTCAAAGTTTGAAATATTCACATTTGAAAACTAAATTTGACAATTCCATTTATATCTCAATTTAATTTCATTACATTTTGTTTCTGAGACATTTCTTTAATCATTTCAATACATCTAAATATGGCTTCAATTTAAAATTTATATAAACAAAATATTCCTTTTAAATTTATATAAGTTTGAAATATTCATTTAAGCCACTTTTTAATCAAATTCAAGTTATAAAACATATCTTAAGATTTCAAATTTAATAGATTTCGAATCAAACTTATTTAAGTAAAATTATTAAATAATTAAGAATTCCAAATAAATTTCAAATTTATCTTTCAACCTGAAACATTGTAAACTCTAAATTTGAAAATATAAATTTTACATAAATACTCAGAACATATTTTTATATTGATTCGAATCAACTTTAATAAATCTTTAAAATCAATATTTATTAAAACCATATATTTCTTTTCAAACAATAGAAATCATTTTTCAAAATATTTATATATATAGACCAATGGTGTCTGTATATAAATTTCTATCCTATGGTCAAGTGATACAGATATTTATCATTTCAATCCGTAATTTAAATTACATTCGGGTATATATCTTTTCAACCTGAAATCCCAAATTCAATTCAATTGAAAATCGCTTGGGTTTATCATTTCAACCCATAACGATTTTCTCCTATTCTACAGATCTTTCGGGTATGTATCATTTCAACCCATAGTGATTCTATACTAACAGGGAACATGCAGAGTGATAACATATATGATAATAACATAACAACGGTAACAGGCATATATCATCAGTATAAATAACAGATAAGGGTGTCAGATGTCACAGGTGAACAGATACAGATGATGGCACATATATATCAATATAAATAACAGATAATGGTGTCAGGTGTCACAGGTGAACAGATACAGATGATGGCATAGATATAGCAATATAAATAACTAACAGCAGCATATTTCAATTGTCGTTTCAATTGAAATCAAATTTAATAAATATAAGAACATTAATCGTGAGTGATTGCTCACCTTTCGAGGCTAGATAGATTTGACAAAGAAATGAGTTACAAATCCAAGCATGAAATCTCAAAACGAAGCAAGATTGGCACGAATTCAGCGGACAAGCTGATAGATAACGAATTGATGAAATAAATCAGAATTTGCTTGATATAGACTGAAACGAAATATATTATATTATATTATCATTAGTTTATTAAAATCAATAATTTAAATTTACGCTAAATATTAAAATAAAATATATATATTATATTAAAAAATCAATACTTACATATATATTCTTTAAAAGTGAGGTCCAAGTATATTTTATTTAAAATATATATATGTATGTACTTTTATCTAAATACACAACTTGCATTCATTATAACGTACATATATTATACATCAAACCTGAGATGTACTGACTAATATAACGTATATATATTATAATATATATATATATATATATATATATATACAGACCATAAAATATGCATATGAGTTACCTAGAACTTATACACACATAAACAAATATACATGCTACTGGAAATATGTGCAGACCGTATATAATCAAATATATAGATGCAGACTTAATATTATAACTAAATATACTGAAA
Source organism: Allium fistulosum (assembly GCA_030737815.1). Taxonomy (NCBI): domain Eukaryota; kingdom Viridiplantae; phylum Streptophyta; class Magnoliopsida; order Asparagales; family Amaryllidaceae; genus Allium; species Allium fistulosum. Next base: position 1,360,908,042 of record CM060903.1, on the reverse strand, counting down.
TAAAATGAAACTTTTATATATATTAATAACTATGCAGACCATAACTATATATATATATATATATATAAATACTGCATATATAATGTAACAACTAATTTATCAATAAGTAGTGCATACAACAATGCATGTAAATTAAACTATATAACTTATTCACTTTCATATATAACAAAACCTGTACATATCTATATAACTTAACATATTATCGTTATATACTTTTTATACGTTACAGTTTAAAATAAATATCAAATCTGCCATATAAACTAATAGTTGTACATTTATATAAGCTGACCTATGCCTATAAAAGTTATTACAACAAGGTTTAAATATAAGAACAGATGAAAACAAATTAAAGATATATGTAAACTAAAGAATCAAAAGAGACGCTTCACTAACATGAATGCTAGTAATAAAAGAAAGAAAGAAAAAAGTTTCAAAACAAAGCGTGACTTGAATCATATATATGGAAGAACCCATCTTACGTACACTATATCTTATACTAACAGCATTATAAAAGTTAGGATTTAAATAAACAAAATATAAGCCAGAGACTATAACATATACTATATAAGCCCATGTATATTATATTAATATATATATACTGACTCAATATAACTTAGATTATATATATATATATAACCTATACAACTCACGTTTATAATATATAACCTATATACACAGTGTATAACATATACCAACTTTATAAACATTTAAAATAAGATAAAGTATATTCATATAACTAAGATGTATATATACCTTTTATAAACATATTGCTGTAAAAATGTAGACTGTAAATCCATATGCAATATATCATTATAACAAAATTTACTATAACCTTATATATTATGTATTAGCAGCCATACAAGTATATACTGATATAAGAACAGAACCCATGTTTTTTAAAACAATATAAATGAAAGCATGGACGAACCAGAGCATGGTGGAGGAAGGAGGAGGGAAACCGTGCTCGGCCAAGAAGGTGCGGGTCCGGAATGGTAGGCGGAAGGCCAGGGAGGCCTCGGCAATGAGGGGGAGGGAGGAAAGGAGGAGCAAGCGGCCAGAGGTTCAAGAATGGAACGGTGGAGGGAAATGATGATCTCGGGCGGTCAGTGGGAGAAATGGCTGTGTATGTGCGTGTGGCTGAGATATGAGCTCGGGTTAATTGCAGGGGAGATGAACGTGCAGGCGACAGGGAGGTGATTGGAGGGAGAGTACGGGTAGCATGCAGTTTGGATGCGAGAGGTGCAATTGCGTGGAGTTTTTTTTTGTGGCCTTGGGAAGGAGATGTGGAGAGGCAGAGAAGCAAAATGAAGAGGGGAGAGCACTTCAACCAATTTGCACGAACAAAGGAAATGAACAGTTCAAATGATGAAAGCAAACGGTACAATTAATATAAAATTTACATTTCCAAACTGAACCAAATAATGAAATGAATGAACAGGCAGAAGTTATATTCAAAGATATAAATGCAATAGTAACGAATAGTCATAAGGAAAACGAAAAGTTTTAAAACGAATACCGATACGGAAAATTGTTTTACCAATTTCGTAGCGTACAGGACTCCGACACACAAAGATGAGTATACTACGGAGATCAGCACAACAAGATGATCAAAATGGTATACATATATCAGTGGTATGATTGAATTATAAAAATTTGAATTTTCTACTAGCGGAAAATGCAGCAAAAACGTAAAAAAATAAGATCGACGGAGCTAAAGAAGTTCGAATTTGGAAAAACGAAAAATGGCGTCTCAGTCAGAAGATGAATTAGAATTTTTCTATATAAAAATATTCAGGTTTGGAAAATATTTTATTATCATCAATTTTAACTGATATAAATTGGAATAAAATTACACTAGAAAATAAACTTCCAAATTATCTTATGAAAATTTACCAGTTGCTATGATTAATTAGACGCATTCCAAATATCAAATTTTTATTTCAAAATTTTATCGTTTAAAATTTCACAAAATTTCAACTAATTACGTCATTAAAGCAGTTAAAATTTATGGGTCGTTACATTCTCCCCCACTCAAAACTTTTCGTCCCCGAAAAGGAAGGAGGTGGAGAAAAGAAACAACCAAAAAGAAAATAGATTGAAATACAAGTAAAACAATTAATTTAAACCATATAAATTTCAATTTAAATTAATTAATATTTAACAATTTGGTTAAATCCCTTTGAGTTCACTTAAGTTAAATCAATCCATCTATTTCTAAATTCATTATCTTATTATCTAGTCATCCTCAATTAACAATTTCTAAACCATTAATTTGTATAATCATTTATTGTACTCATATTTTATTCAACAAATTTAATTCTTTTATTCTAAATTATTATTAAGTTTATTCCACTTAATATATCTTATTACATATATTTAAACCATATAAATTTATTTAAAACATATAAATTTCAATTTAAATTAATTTATATTCAATAACTGGTTTAAATTTAAGGTATTTCCAAAAGTTGATCTAATTTCAATTTGTTAATTCTTTTAGAGCAAAATTTTATTATATTCATCTCATTCAATTAACTTATTATTCTATCTTCTTTATTAGCATTTTTATTAATTAAAATCTAAGTGTATAACATTTATTATAAACACTCAAATTTTATTTATAAAATCATTTTATATTGTATATTATCCAATTACATATTCAACTTCTTAAAAATTTAGGTAAGTTATATTTTAGAATGCAATTGACTATTATACAAGTAAAATTTTATAATTTAACTATTCCAATTTAAATATTTATTCAAGAATTTAAGAGTTAAATTTCCGATTTCAATTCAAACCATTTAGATACAAGTATATATTTTCTCAAATCCAATTTATAAACATATATCTACGTATATACATTATAAATTAAATTATGCCCCAGAAATTCAAATCAAATTGAATTTAATTTCCAAAATAAAAGTATAGCAAAGCTACAGAATGGTCTCTCCACGCTGGAACTCAAAAATGAATGTCGATGATGTGGCCGCCATCACCGAAATTTATTTCCAGCGACAAAAAGAAGAGCACTGATTTAAACATTTAAAGTTTCTTTGAACGATTTCTATTTGAAAATACCTTGAATAATATACACTTTAAAACTTTTAAAACCAAGGTTTGAAATCATTGGAAATTAAATTCTCAAATTTTTGATTTAAATTCATCTCAATTCCAAATCAATTTATAAACCATGTTTATAAATTCATTTAGAACAATAAATGATAATCAAATATTATCATTTCAAACAACCAATTTAATTAACTATTTAATTCCAGAAAATCCTATACTTATATATATATATATATATAATATAATCATACGAATCTATTCAATTTACCAAATTTGAAAATAATATTGTGTCAGTTTTCTCTATTCAAGTGTTTTGGAAATTCTATCGATAGCGTTGATCAGACGAATCGATCGAAAACCCAAATCAACGTCAACAACTCAAACAACACAATGTATAAAACATTTTAATATTAATTACAAATACACTCCCTCACTCGATAATTCAAGAATGGATTTCAAAACAAAGATAGAGATTCAGATTAGAGAAACTCTAACTAAAAGAATTCAACTAAAAGGTAGACCCGATAGGGAGATAAGATAATTGAGTTTTCAAACAGAAGATGGACAAACTTATATAAATCGCGGGTAACCTTAACCGGCCAACCGTGATTCCAAGAATAAATTCGATGTAGAATTCTGCGACAAATCGACATTCAATCGCCAGAGATAGAATTCGGGTATAGCAAAAGATACCAGCATCGTAAACCGAGGATACAGAAATCTTCGGTGAATCAATGCTGGTTGTACAGGTGACGCAGCGGATAATTCAAAACGATCTTCAATCGATGAAAGTAGCAGTCGATGGATTGATAAATGCTGAATTGCCCGAATTCGTTGATCCGAAGATACCGAACTCTAGCTATCTCTGACTCGTTGATCCGAAGATACCGGAAAGAGATCTACGATTCTTCGACGTTGATCTTGCGCACAAGATACCGTGAATCGGCTTCAACAAACGATGATCCGAGCGCACTCGAATGACGTTAGTGGAGATAGGAGATACACTCGACTACCAATTGAAATTGAAAGCAACAAGCTAACAAAAGAGAATTTTATTCAATATTCAACCACCTTTACAAATGAGAGACTCGGCCTATTTATAGGCATTTTACAACTCACAAAAAAAAAAACAACAAAATTACAAGTATTAAGTCGGTTCCGAGTTAAGGCTTCCGACTCATCATTTACAACTTTACAAGCCTTCAGCGACTTTAACAAACAGACCAAAACATTAAAGAAAAATACAAGTATTTAACTCGGCAACGACTTAATCTTCCTTTTCGCGACTTAAGGTTAACTCGGCAACGATTTAATGGAAGCTATCTCGGTTCCGACTTATGGTATCTCGTCTCCGACTTATGGATTTAGGCTTCAGCTTATCTCGGCAACAACTCAACAATGTTCGCTCGCGACTTAAAATCTGCAGTGGTTCACGTTACCTCAGCAACGACTCAGCTTAACTCGGCAATCGACTTATGGGGTATCTCGGCTCCGACTTAGGCTTTAGGTCGTGTCGCGAACTAGGGTTTTGGGCGGCAGCGAAGTGGTGTCGTGAGTCGCGGTGATGGGTCGGCGATGATAGGTCGGCGATGATAGGTCGGCGATGATATACTGCATCATCCAGGTATGCCGCTTCATCATCCTCCCCTTGTTGACAAAAATTCGACCTCGAATTTGTACTTCTCTCTTCTTCAGCAAGCTCATCTCCCTGGTACGGAATCAAATGTTTAACGTTGAAAACGTCAGCAGTGTGAATGTGATCTGGCAACTTTAACTGATAAGCATTGTCATTGATTTTCTTCAAAATTTCTACTGGTCCAATCTTGCGAGCTTTCAGCTTGTTGTAAGTCCCAACTGGAAAATGATCTTTCGTCAATACTGCGTAAACAAAATCACCCTCTTTGAAGACTACACTCCTTCGTTTCTTATCCGCCATTTGTTTGTACTTCTCATTTGTCTTTTCCAATCGTTCCTGAACGATTCTATGGCACTCCGTCAATCCTTCAACAAAATCAGCAGCTTTCTTAACTGTCTTCTTTGATTGTGGTATTACCGTTAAATCCAAAGGTCCCTTCGGTAAGCTCGAATAAACAATCTGGAATGGACTGAACCCAGTACTTCGATTCACAGCATGATTATGGGCAAATTCTGCCTGACATAACTTCACATCCCAACTCTTTAGATTATCTTGAACAAGACACCTCAACAAGTTTCCCAACGAACGATTAACCACCTCCGTTTGTCCATCAGTTTGCGGATGATAAGCACTACTAAACTTCAGCTTTGTTCCCACCATCTTCCACAAACTCAACCAAAAGTGACTCAGAAAGCGAGTATCTCTATCTGACACAATAGATTCTGGCAATCCATGAAGTCGATAGATCTCCTTGAAAAACAACTGAGCAACATGAACAGCATCTGCCGTTTTCTTACAAGCAATAAAGTGTGCCATTTTCGAGAATCTGTCAACCACCACATAAATGGAATCATTACCACGCTGCGTTCTCGGCAATCCCAATACAAAGTCCATACTCACATCAACCCATGGTTTATCTGGTACAGGTAATGGCATATATAAACCAGCATTAGTCGCAGTTCCTTTCGAAACCTGACAAATATGACAACGCTCCACAAACCTTTCCACCTCTTTCCTCATCGATGGCCAAAAGTAGGATTGTGAAATCAACTGTAAGGTACGGTCTCTCCCAACATGTCCTTCTTCGTGTAACTCTTTGATAATCTTCATTCTCAGACTACCCTCCGGTATGCACAATCTATTTCCCTTGAAAAGAAAACCATCAATCATCATAAACTCATCAGTCTTCCCTTCATTGTCCCTTTCAACAAATTTCTTAAAATAAGAGTCTTCTGCAGTCTGCTCCGGCAATAATTCAAAACCAGTCACCTCAACTTTCATTGTTGTCAACAAATGACTCCTTCTACTTAAAGCATCAGCCACACGATTTGTCACCCCTGACTTGTGTTTAACAACAAAAGTAAACTGTTGCAGATATGCAATCCACGATGCATGTCTTGCTGAAATCTTGTCTTGCCCTTGTAAATGCTTCAATGCTTCATGATCAGTATACAGAACGAACTCCTTCTGAAATAGATAGTGTCTCCAGTGTTTAATAGATTGTACAACAGCATAAAACTCCACATCATATGTACTGTATCGCATCTTCGCTCCTGACAACTTCTCACTGTAATAGGCAATTGGACGCCCCTTCTGACTCAACACCCCTCCGATCCCAACCTTGGATGCATCAGTGTGTAGTTCAAACACCAACTGAAAATCAGGTAGCACTAGAATTGGTGCAGACGTCAGCAATTCCTTGACTTTTCCAAAAGCAATCCCTGCTTCCTCTGACCATGAAAACTGTTTGCCTTTCATACAATCTGTAACAGGCGCCATCACACTACTAAAGTGTGGGATAAACCTTCGATAAAATGAAGCCAACCCATGAAAACTACGAACTTCCGTTATCGTCTTGGGCTGCGGCCAATTTCTGATCGCCTCAACTTTACTTTGGTCAACCTGTATTCCTTTCTCTGAAACAACATACCCCAGAAATAAAACACTATGCGTCATGAACACGCATTTCTTCGTTGCAGCATAGAATTGTTCTTGTCGCAATACCATCAGCACTTCTCTAAGATGATTCAAATGTTCCTCCGGACTCCCACTGTAAATAAGAATATCATCGAAATACACCACCACGAATTTCCCAATGAACGGTCGAAAAATCTGATTCATCACCCTCATGAAAGTACTTGGTGCATTGGATAAACCAAATGGCATGACTAACCATTCGTATAGACCCTCCCTGGTTTTAAAAGCAGTCTTCCACTCATCTCCTGGTTTGATACGAATTTGATGATATCCGCTCTTCAAATCAATCTTAGAAAAGATAGTAGCTCCGCTTATCTGATCCAACAAGTCATCCAACCTCGGCATTGGAAATCTATATCTCACAGTAATCTTATTCAATGCTCGACTGTCAGTGCACATCCTCCACGTCCCATCCTTCTTGGGTACCAATAAAGCTGGTACAGCACAAGGACTCAGACTCTCCTGCACACGCCCCTGTTCAAGCAATTCCTCTACCTGCCTCCGCAATTCTTCATGTTCCTTCGGACTCATTCGATAATGTGGTCTGTGTGGCAATACAGCACCGGGAACAAGATCTATCTGATGTTGTATATCCCTCAACGGTGGCAACTCCGTTGGTAACTCATCTGGAAATACATCGTCAAATTCTTTCAGAACTGGTTTAACTTCTTCTGGAATTTCAATCTCTTCACTGCTTTCTCGTCCAATCAACAAGAATACTTCCGGCTCTTCTTCAACTTCTTTAACAAACTCCTTCAAAGTCAATAAAGTTTTCAGCTCTTCGATTTCCTCCACTTTGTTTTCTTCCTGTTGGCGTTTCTTCGGAACCAGAGTAATCTTTGTACCTTCGAACATGAAACTGTAACTGTTTGTCCGTCCATCATGTTGTACTGCTCTATCAAACTGCCACGGTCTCCCCAGCAACAAATGACAAACGTCCATATCTACGACATCACACCAGATTTCATCTTTGTATTTCTTCCCAATTGAAAACTTCACACAAGCTCTACGTCCAACTTTCACTTCACCACCCTTCCTCAACCAAGCTAACTTGTACGGTTTAGGATGTTTCTCGGTTTTCAACTCCAACTTCTTCACCGCTTCTGTAGAGATAATATTATCGCAACTCCCAGCATCAATAACAAATTTACAAACTCTTCCCAGAATAGTGCATGTAGATTGAAAGATATTGTTCCTCAACCAACTACTTTCCTCCTCTTGCTTCGGTGTTAAACAACTTCTCCTCATCATCAATGCATACCCGTCATCTCCCGACAGTAAGTCTTCCTCCTCAATTGGTAAAGAATTAGAGCATTCAGCTTCTTCATCCTCATCCTCAACCTCAGCAATCATTGCTCTCTTCTTTGGCTTTGGACACTCATTGCTTTTATGACCCAACTCCTGACAGTTGTAACATTTGAAACCGTTGTTAACCCTTGCCTTCTCAACCTCCTTCACCACTGGTTTACTGATAGGTTTAGACACATTAGAACTTCCACCAACACCCTTCACTTGATTATTGGAATTCATAAACACACCACCTCCTCGTCGTCCCTGCTTCTCCCAAGCCAACGCTTTTTGATGTGCCTCTGCCACAGATCTTGGATCGAACATATTAATCATATCCTGAATCTGCATTCTCAATCCCCCAATGAATCTAGATGTCAGTTGTTCTTCCGTTTCCATGATATCATTCCTCGCAATAAGCTGGTAAAACTCATCCGCATAATCATTAACAGTCTTTGTGCCCTGCCTCAAGTTCTGCAAACGTTGATACATCAAAGATTGATAATTGTAAGGTAAGAACGTTGCTTTCATCAATTTCTTCATCTTCTCCCAAGATTCAACTTTTGACTTCCCCATTCGTTCACGTGTAAGTTTAGTTTGCTGCCACCATGCCAAAGCTCGACCCCTCAACCTTGTAGCAACCAACTTCACTCTACGACGTTCTGGAACTTCTTTGAAATCAAAAATTTCTTCAACATTAGCCACCCAATCCAAAAACTCCTCAGCCTGCATACCACCTTTGAATTCTGGAATTTCTGTCTTCATTCCCGATTCCCACTTGTAATCGTACTCCGATTGATTCCTTCCTCGTCCACGTCCTCGTCCATGAACACTACCACCATCATACTCTTCTTCACAATCCGATGTATATCGATGTCGATCCTGACCACCAACATCTCTACCACCATCACGTCTTCCACCAACATTCCTACGATCCACATTCCTTCGATCACGATCATTTACATTTCTATCACGATTTCGATCTTCAATATTTCTATCACAATCTCGATCCACGCTTCTATGATCACTATCAACACTTCTCTCCCGATTAGAATGTGGTGAAATCCTACTTCTTCCATGGCTCGATTCAGGTGACACTCTTCTCTGATTTTGACTCATTTCCAACATCATCCTCTCTAATCGACCAATCCCTTCCGTAAGCTTTTCATTGAAATTCTCGTTGATTCGTTGCTCCATTTCGTCGGCCTCTTCTCTTCCGTACAAAGCATTAATATTGCGATGACGTTGAACTCGTCTTGGCGGCATGATTGAATTCTTCACAAACACTTCAACAAATTCACACTTCAAGTTTTCAAACGCCTTTCGAACTTTGATCCAAAATGAAATGGATCGAAACTCCAACTTTGTTGCAAAATATGATGAACACGATGAACACAACTTCAACACTTCAAATTCTTGGCTCCAAGACTCGATTTAGCTATGATTGGCTAAAACAAGCTCTGATACCAAACTGACGCAGCGGATAATTCAAAACGATCTTCAATCGATGAAAGTAGCAGTCGATGGATTGATAAATGCTGAATTGCCCGAATTCGTTGATCCGAAGATACCGAACTCTAGCTATCTCTGACTCGTTGATCCGAAGATACCGGAAAGAGATCTACGATTCTTCGACGTTGATCTTGCGCACAAGATACCGTGAATCGGCTTCAACAAACGATGATCCGAGCGCACTCGAATGACGTTAGTGGAGATAGGAGATACACTCGACTACCAATTGAAATTGAAAGCAACAAGCTAACAAAAGAGAATTTTATTCAATATTCAACCACCTTTACAAATGAGAGACTCGGCCTATTTATAGGCATTTTACAACTCACAAAAAAAAAAAACAAAATTACAAGTATTAAGTCGGTTCCGAGTTAAGGCTTCCGACTCATCATTTACAACTTTACAAGCCTTCAGCGACTTTAACAAACAGACCAAAACATTAAAGAAAAATACAAGTATTTAACTCGGCAACGACTTAATCTTCCTTTTCGCGACTTAAGGTTAACTCGGCAACGATTTAATGGAAGCTATCTCGGTTCCGACTTATGGTATCTCGTCTCCGACTTATGGATTTAGGCTTCAGCTTATCTCGGCAACAACTCAACAATGTTCGCTCGCGACTTAAAATCTGCAGTGGTTCACGTTACCTCGGCAACGACTCAGCTTAACTCGGCAATCGACTTATGGGGTATCTCGGCTCCGACTTAGGCTTTAGGTCGTGTCGCGAACTAGGGTTTTGGGCGGCAGCGAAGTGGTGTCGTGAGTCGCGGTGATGGGTCGGCGATGATAGGTCGGCGATGATAGGTCGGCGATGATATACTGCATCATCCAGGTATGCCGCTTCATCAACAGGAGTTTCACTCCTTTACAAATTATTCAGATATTGGCGAGACCGCCGATTTATTATAGAGATCATTCGAAGTGGAGTTATGGGATACTCCAGAATTAAAAAGACACGAATAGGGGAGACACGAATTGACTTTGGAACCGAAGGGAACGTTCCAAAATTCAAAGAAACCGAGTCAAAGAAGTAGGAATTCAAGCTTGAACGAACGTGATTCTTTAATTAAATTTACTCTTTATGCTGAGTTTTGCCTAAAACCAGAGCTCTGATACCAACTTTAACGACCCACTATTTTGGACCATTCAAATCGACAATAATACACACATGTCAGACTTGAATAATTCAAAATACCGAATTGTTAATTTAAATTTGGCAAAACTCAGCATATACAGTAAATAAATAATCACAGAATAACAGACACAGAGTAATGTAACAATATGCAGCGGAAACAAAAGAATAGTAGTTCATGAAGCTACTATGTATATATATAACAGAGTTAAACAAGATACAACAGAAGTCTCGAATACATAGATATCTCAATACAATAGTCAAATACAAGATCTGAATACATCACTGGAATCAACTGAATAACTGATAGTAGAATCGATAGAAAGCTGGATCTCCAAGCGAAGCTCCAACTCCAAAGGTGAGTCTCGAACACTGGTACACTCAGTCTGACCCGAGCGTAAAGAAAACACAAAACACTCGAGTCAGGATTAACATTCTTATATCAATAAACCCAACTCAAGTGAAATAACGACTAAAATACAAGTAACTCAAAGGATGTTTGGGAAAACCATCCTCTAAGGATCCGTTAAACTATCTACTATGTAATAGTGTACGCTAAGTAGATAATGCCTATCAGTAATATAAAGTATCAAAATAGAGTTAAGGCGTTACCATAATCCCCCTTAACACATTTTTATAATGTCATAGTCTATACAGCACCGTAAGCCCCACCGTAAACTAGTGGTTATCAGAGGGTACCCCATAGGTATAACACAAAACAAATCATAGTGGCCGCGAATAGGATAATCAGTATGACAAGGTACATGAGGCGATACCAACTAGGATACTAGTAGTTGCCTGATCCAGACTGATGTTGGGCATAGCAGCTACTACCCCAACACCGTGAAACAACACTCCCAAATCAAGGGGTGCACCCAAATCGAATCACATAAGTAATAGATAAGGTATCGAAGAAGTGTGTCCGCTAGAGATGGCGATCCTCAATGGCCCAGCGCGGCTCCTGTTTTAGTCATGTCAGGGGTCATCTAAAATCATTCTCTTTCTCCAGTCAACGCATTCATCAAACCCATCCACTTCGTTCTGGATCAACACTCCGCGTATATTAGTTATTAAAGTGGTTTCGGTATTGACAGAGAGTATGTCCATATCCGATCCTGGCCTCTTTAATAACTACGTATTATTACACCGATGGTCATTTAATAATCTTTCAAAATAGTTTATATTTCAAACCAGAATATCATTGCCATTTCAAAACCATATCCATACGATATCATTTTCACTTTAAATAAATCCATTTCCAAAATCATAACACTTTCCAAAGTTATATCGCTTTCGAAATCATAAGTCTTTTAAAATCAAAACACTTTGGAAATCAAAACCTTGAAATTCATAACACTCTAAAATCATAGCTTGAAATCATAACATTTTGGAATCCTAACACTTTCCTCTTAAACAGTTTAGATATTAAAATTTGTATATATAGAAAAATAGTTTATACCATAAAATAGTTTATATAAAATAGTTATAAGTTAAAATAGTTTATAATAAAATAATTTATATTGAAAATGATTTATATTAAAATGATTTATATTAAAATTTATAAAGTAAAATATAAATAGTTTAGATATTGTTTAAAATACTTTATATAAAAATAGCTTCCTCAAATTTCACAAAACGATTCACATAAACGTGAATTCCAAAATTGAAATTTAATCAAATCTCAAATCATCAATTTCAACTCGATTCAGCTTCTCAATAAACCATTTCAAATTATCAATTTCAAATGCATATTTGAACCACAAAATAAGCCATTTCAATTTCAATATATTTCAAAGTTTTAAATATTCACATTTGAAAACTAAATTTGACAATTCCATTTATATCTCAATTTAATTTCATTACATTTTGTTTTTGAGACATTTCTTTAATCATTTCAATACATCTAAATACGGCTTCAATTTAAAATTTATATAAACAAAATATCCCTTTTAAATTTATATAAGTTTGAAATATTCATTTAAGCCACTTTTTAATCAAATTCAAGTTATAAAACATATCTTAAGATTTCAAATTTAATAGATTTCGAATCAAACTTATTTAAGTAAAATTATTAAATAATTAAGAATTCCAAATCAATTTCAAATTTATCTTTCAACCTGAAGCATTATAAACTCTAAATTTGAAAATATAAATTTTACATAAATACTCAGAACATATTTTTATATTGATTCGAATCAACTTTAATAAATCTTTAAAATCAATATTTATTAAAACCATATATTTCTTTTCAAACAATAGAAATCATTTTTCAAAATATTTATATATATAGACCAATGGTGTCTGTATATAAATTTTTATCCTATGGTCAAGTGATACAGATATTTATCATTTCAATCCATAATTTAAATTACATTCGGGTATATATCTTTTCAACCTGAAATCCCAAATTCAATTCAATTGAAAATCGCTTGGGTTTATCATTTCAACCCATAACGATTTTCTCCTATTCTAAAGATCGTTCGGGTATGTATCATTTCAACCCATAGTGATTCTATACTAACAGGGAACATGTAGAGTGATAACATATATGATAATAATATAACAACGGTAACAGGCATATATCATCAGTATAAATAACAGATAAGGGTGTCAGATGTCACAGGTGAACAGATACAGATGATGGCACATATATATCAATATAAATAATAGATAATGGTGTCAGGTGTCACAGGTGAACAGATACAGATGATGGCATAGATATAGCAATATAAATAACTAACAGCAGCATATTTCAATTGTCGTTTCAATTGAAATCAAATTTAATAAATATAAGAACATTAATCGTGAGTGATTGCTCACCTTTTGAGGCTAGATAGATTTGACAAAGAAATGAGTTACAAATCCAAGCATGAAATCTCAAAACGAAGCAAGATTGGCACGAATTCAGCGGACAAGCTGATAGATAACGAATTGATGAAATAAATCAGAATTTGCTTGATATAGACTGAAACGAAATATATTATATTATATTATCATTAGTTTATTAAAATCAATAATTTAAATTTACGCTAAATATTAAAATAAAATATATATATATTATATTAAAAAATCAATACTTACGTATATATTCTTTAAAAGTGAGGTCCAAGTATAATTTATTTAAAATATATATATGTATGTACTTTTATCTAAATACACAACTTTCATTCATTATAATGTACATATATTATACATCAAACCTGAGATGTACCGACTAATATAACGTATATATTATAATATATATATATATATACAGACCATAAAATATGCATATGAGTTACCCAGAACTTATACATACATAAACAAATATACATGCTACTGGAAATATGTGCAGACCGTATATAATCAAATATATAGATGCAGACTTAATATTATAACTAAATATACTGAAATAAAATGAAACTTTTATATATATTAATAACTATGCAGACCATAACTATATATATATATATATAAATACTGCATATGTAATGTAACAATTAATTTATCAATAAGCAGTGCATACAACAATGCATGTAAATTAAACTATATAACTTATTCACTTTCATATATAACAAAACCTGTACATATCTATATAACTTAACATATTATCGTTATATACTTTTTATACGTTACAGTTTAAAATAAATATCAAATCTGCCATATAAACTAACAGTTGTACATTTATATAAGCTGACCTATGCCTATAAAAGTTATTACAACAAGGTTTAAATATAAGAACAGATGAAAACAAATTAAAGATATATATAAACTAAAGAATCAAAGAGACGCTTCACTAACAGGAATGCTAGTAATAAAAGAAAGAAGAAAAAAAGTTTCAAAACAAAGCGTGACTTGAATCATATATATGGAAGAACCCATCTTACGTACACTATATCTTATACTAACAGCATTATAAAAGTTACGATTTAAATAAACAAAATATAAGCCAAGACTGTAACATATACTATATAAGCCCATGTATATTATATTAATATATATATACTGACTCAATATAACTTAGATTATATATATATAACCTATACAACTCACGTTTATAATATATAACCTATATATATAGTGTATAACATATACCAACTTTATAAACATTTAAAATAAGATAACGTATATTCATATAACTAAGATGTATATATACCTTTTATAAACATATTGCTGTATAAATGTAGACTGTAAAACCATATGCAATATATCTTTATAACAAAATTTACTATAACCTTATATATTATGTATTAGCAGCCATACAAGTATATACTGATATAAGAACAGAACCCATGTTTTATAAAATAATACAAATGAAAGCACGGATGAACCAGAGCATGGTGGAGGAAGGAGGAGGGAAACCGTGCTCGGCCAAGATGGTGCGGGTCTGGAATGGTGGGCGGAAGGCTAGGGAGGCCTCGGCAATGAGGGGGAGGGAGGAAAGAGGAGCAAGCGGCCAGAGGTTCAAGAATGGAATGGTGGAGGGAAAAGATGGTCTCGGGTAGTTGGTGGGAGAAATGGCTGTGTATGTGCGTGTGGCTGAGATATGGAGCTCGGAATAATTGCAGGGGAGATGAACGTGCAGGCGACAAGGAGGTGATTGGAGGGAGAGTTCGGGTAGCATGCAGTTTGGATGCGAGAGGTGCAGTTGCGTGGAGATTTTGTTTTTTTTTGTGGCCTTGGGAAGGAGTTGTCGAGAGGCAGAGAAGCAAAATGAAGAGGGGAGAGCACTTCAACCAATTTGCACGAATAAAGGAAATGAACAGCTCAAAAGATGAAAGCGAACGGTACAATTAATATAAAATTTACATTTCCAAACTGAACCAAATAAATGAAATGAATGAACAGGCAGAAGTTATATTCAAAGATATAAATGCAATAGTAACAAATAGTCATAAGGAAAACGAAAAGGTTTAAAACGAATACCGATACGGAAAATTGTTTTACCAATTTCACAGCGTACCAGACTCCGACACACAAAGATGAGTATACTACGGAGATCAGCACGACAAGACGATCGAAATGGTATACAGATATCAGTGGTATGATTGAATTATAAAAATTTGAATTTTCTACTAGCGGAAATGCAGCAAAAACGAAGAAAAATAAGATCGACGGAGCTAAAGAAATCCGAATTTGGAAAAACGAAAAATGACGTCTCAGTCAGAAGATGAATTAGAATTTTTCTATGTAAAAATATTCAGGTTTGGAAAACATTTTATTATCATCAATTTTAACTGATATAAATTGGAATAAAATTACACTAGAAAATAAACTTCCAAATTATCTGATGAAAATTTACCAGTTGCTATGATTAATTAGACGCATTCCAAATATCAAATTTTTATTTCAAAATTTTATCGTTTAAAATTTCACAAAATTTCAACTAATTACGTTATTAAAACAATTAAAATTTACGGGTCATTACAGATAGCCTGTATAGACTCCATCTTTAGCCTTTCATGCATCATAAAACGGAGAAATTTGATTTAGATTTGATGATGAAATAAAGAGGGAAGGTTTTAGTGAGAGAATTGGAAAGGTTCTAATCTTTCCTTTAAAAAAAATTCGTTTTTATTCATTCAATTCTCTTGTTGTTTCTTTTTCTCCTTCTCTCCTCTTTTTACCATGGCTAAAAATTCCATGGCCTTCATGGAATAAAATTCCCAAATAAATTCAAATGAAATAAAAAAATTCAAGGTGGTGTTTACCTCTGCATCCTTATAAAATTTAGAGGTTGATTCTGTGAAGTCTTAGAGTTTTATTCTTCATTCAAGGTGAAATTTTTGGGATCATCCTAAGGTAATTTTATAATCTTATTTAATTATGTCATGCATGATGTTAATACAATTTAGATCCTTTTATGCTACTTCTCTCTTGATTATATGTTCATCTTGTATGTATAATCTAGATCCCAAACATTATACAATGAATTTTATAAGTCTAGGTTGTCTGATCTAATTTTGTTACTAAATTGAGTATTATTTAAAAAAACATTTGATTTGGAACTGATTTTAATTAACTGATATAAATTTGTAACCTATTATATACACAAACATAAGTAAGCTACATGTGTCGATTACTTGAAATCATTTTGAAAATTGAATGCGTGTTTTCCATGTAAATTCATTTGGTTATTGTATACCTATTTTTAAAAGTTGTTTCAATTCAAAATTCATAAGTGGACTTTTGTACAAAATCATAAAACTATTTTGAATCTTTCACAAGTACAATTAGCTTTCTATTTGCGAACTTTAAGTTTTAAAACATATAAAACTACAAATTTTATAAAGGGGCATTTCACCAAAAGGACAAACTTTGCAGTCCAATTAGTTTCTAGGACACACATTCAAAGAAATTACTTTCAAGGCCAAAATCAGCAAAATAATTACTTTCAAGGACAAAGTTAGCAGTCCAATTACTTTCAAGGACATAATTTCATAGATTTTTAGGCCCTAGAAACTAATTATTTTATGTTTTGTCCTTGAAAGTAATTATTTCAGTTGTGTGTCCTAGAAACTAATTCCACTTGCTAAAGAGGCCCTTGTGGCTAATTTCCACTTTTATAAACTTATGTTGCTTCAAATTTAAAACATTATTTGCAATTACACACACACATATTTATATACATATAATTCTAATTTAAAGTTTATACAAGGAATGCGTATATAGGATCATAAATTGAATTTTAAATCCTTCCTAAGTTAAAAGTAGATTTAAAATTGTTGATTCTAGAATTCAAAACATATAATATAATCAAAATAAATTTTACATGCACACACAACTTTGTGTATATTTAATTATTATTGTATATGTGTATACAATGGTTATTTTATATATAATGTAAAACAACTATGGACAACAAAGGCATATACAAAGGGACAAATGTGTACATTGCGGTGTAAATCCCAACACTTATAAACGTACACGATAAATGTGTACATTGTTCATACGTCGCACTTGCATCCTACACATATGAGTGTATTTGATAAGCTCATTACAATATAATAAATAAATTGATTAAAGTTAAATTCCTTTAAAACTAATTAAATAAAGTAAAATTTTATATAAAAACAATATTAAATTTGATCTAATGAACCCTTTATATTTTATAGGCTCGTTATATTTAAAATAGTATTTATTTTTTGAAATCTAACCATTTCACCCACTTTTGACTAGCTTGGTTCCATCATCCCCCACATTTCAAAAGCTATCTTTTGGGACCGTGCATGGAAATGACATATGCTTCTGATCGGGACCGTGCATGGAAATTTGATTATACCAGCTATCTTTTGTAGCTATTGGTTGCATTGACGAGCTGATTGATTTCGCACGGTAGAGGGAAGCTATCTTTTGGAAAATCCTTGTTGAGGTTGGAGAAATTAATGCATGCTCTCCAATCCTTATTGTACTTCAAACCAATACAGGATTGGCCACCCATGCCAGGTATTCAAATTCTCAGATGAACCCATTACTGAGAAGTTATTTCACTTCTTCCTTTAATACCATATATATATCTCCGGGTTGCTCGGTCTTCTCTTTTATCGACGGAATGAGCTTTTGGTATATGTTAAGGGGTGACATATAACGGTAGGATCTATGTTGGTCATACCTGCAAGCCTTCATGCGAACACATCCATGCTTTGTTGGAGGAAACCTATCGGCTTTTCTCTAACTTCTAGCATGCTGATTTCGATGACCTTTTTGGAGTCGTCATTATCTAACATGATGATTTCAAGTGGTCTAGCGGGGCTGCCATCTAGATTGATGTCCCTTTGTTGGTATCTACGGGTAGTCATTGTCACTTCCCATACTGAGCTCTAGTTTACACTGGCTCATGACATAGACCATGTGTTTGATAAAGTTTTCAACTAGGAAAAAGGTCTATGCACGAGTGCATGAACTCTAGCTACCCCAGGCTCTTATAGATGAGGTCGCCAAAGTTAAAAGAGAAGATGTTATCATGTTCTCATTCCCACATGCTAATGGGGAAGAGCCTTCTCATTATAGGTAGTGACGAGTTTTTGGATCCCGTTTGGGCTATCTTGGGAGATTTTATTTTCAATATATCTCGCAAGCAACGACATAAATAGGAGCGTCACGCAGCTCTCGCATTCTGTGCAGTGAGTGCTCACTATGGTAAGGGTGTGCATTTGTAATTGCTTGAACCAGGGTTTCGGCTTGGACGAGTACTTCAAGGAGTTCACACACTCCCTTGGATATTTCCCTTTGATTGATGGCCCTCATACAAGTGGGAGTGTTGCATGGCTCTTACACTCTCTCAGGGTAAATAATGAACTACACTCATCCCTGGCATGGGAAGTAGTGAAGGAATGCTTAGGTACCCTCTCCAATTGGATGTTGCAGATGGGTTCTAACTTTTGTTGGAGCATTGGCACTTCTTTCTTGGCTTGCTATTGGGAGATGTTTTAGCAGTCCTTAGAAGCTTGTTGATTGTGCTGACGCAGCCAATACCTTTATTGATGGGAACTTCATGGTGATTCGTTAATATGCTCAACTACGTCTAGGTTAGCCAGCGCTGACCTACCTATAAGAATGTTATAAGTGGACGAGCAATCTACTATGACAAAATGTACCTTTATTTTGGTGGAGTAGGGTTTCTCTATGAAGGTAACCTTATGTGAAGTTAAACCTAGAGGGACAATTCTGACTTTGTTGAAGCTGTAGAATGGCTGAGCACAAGGAGTCAAGACATTCCTGAAATCAACTAAGCTCCTCCTCCCCGTGAGTAAAGACCCGGTGTACTTTGGTGTGGGCAATGTTAATTAAGATGATCATGGGGTCATGGTCAAGGTAGCCGACAACTCTTTTATCTTCAGCTGAAAAGGTGACGTTGGCTTCATCTTCCACCACACTTAGCACTTTTGAGGCTCGTAGTGTCGTAAGCTCCCTTCTATATAGGGCTTGGGCCTCTTTGCTGCTCCCGTCCGCGTGCGGTACACTACAGATAGATATGATTTCAATGTTGATGACGACCACATTATTCTCATCTGTGCATTAAGGCAGGGCAGGAGGATTTTGATGCTCATTTTTTATTTAACATGTTGTCTTACATATTTCACAAGTACACACTTATGGATTAACCGTTCTATCTCTTCCTTTATGTGGTGGCACAGTTCGGTGGATTGACCATTAAATTAATGGGATTGGCAATACTTCATTGTTTTTATGGGGATCCTTCTTCCTCCCCGAACGGGCGGGAAGGGGTCATTGGTATAGGTGGGGATCACTAGCGATGAAATAAACAGTTTCCATGTCATGATTTATGTGTGTACTTAGGTTTGAATTGAGAAGTGTCCCTAAAGCGTTTTTTATTGTGCTCTTAATGGCTATTTTTCCTATGTCTACTCTTAATACATGAGTTGCTCTTTTTACCTCATCCACCTTCCTTATTATTGTCAAATAGTTCAGCTTCCTCCATTCACATAATGCCATTGGCCCTTTGGAAGAAGTTCATTAAGGATGAGGCAGGTTGCATATGTAGTTCTTTCCACATTTTGGATGGGTACTTTACCCTAGAGCAAAAGGCAACCACTAGGTTATTTTTGTGCACTCCTTTGCGTGGTTTGACTCCTTGTCAAAGATATTGACGTAGGAGGGGAGCAACTCTGTTAGTTTCTACCCCATGCTGCATAATTCATTATCCATCATGTATCCGTTTTGCAAGGAGGAACCAGGTTTTAAAAATCAATGCATAAATGGGCCTAGGAGTGAATACTACCCATTTGTAGATGTAAGAACAAATGAGAGGCCGATCCTATCATGGTGAAGGGGAACAAGGGACGCTTTGCATTATCAGAGAGTTAACTAGTTTAATGATGGAGTTGAAAGATGTGACATGGTCAGAAGAAACAACGTTTCCATCATACTTCTCAAAGGGAGGCAAAGAATACCTTCGATGTATATAAGTTCTTGGCATCTCTTTAGGAAATAACTCTCCATTCTTATCATTGGTGATATCCTCGTTGTCATGATTTTTGGCTTAGATTATAAGCGATTTTTGTTTAATTGATTCCATTTCCTTTTTAATATCCATACCTACCTCTTTTGGGTGATCTAAGGCCCTTGGCGAGGAGGGCTTCTCCTGCGCCTCTTAGCAGAAGGGGATGATGACATGATATGGGGATAGTAATTGATGACAATGAAAGGGAGTAGGGTATCTCATGTTTTTGACGATAGAAGGGGATCTAGAGTATCGTCCTTGCCTTTCATGAGAATGAGTTCTTAGGACTTCCCATTGGGGCTGGGAGTGAACAGAAAATTATCTATGCTCGATGTTCCTTTCTTGCCCTCCACCACTTATATAGCCAGTGCAGATCGTGACCTCTTCTGCTACCTAAAGTCATTCGAAGGTAAAAAGTATCTAATGGGAGAGGGAGCAGCGAGAAACATGAGTTCCTTGGTGTAGGACGGGTTCGAGTATGGGAATGTCATGTGTAAAGTCTTGAGCATGCACGATATGAGCATCCCTGTCACGGGCAGAAACAGACCCAACCGGGTTTTCTCGTATGAACCTTTCATGGGTATCATACATTATGTTAAATATACTTTGGATAGAGTGATAAATAAGGTTTTATTTTGGTGTAGTTGGGACTCCGGATCATAATTAATGGTTTCTTGTGAATCCACTCAAGCCCAAAGTTTGTTTAGGTCATAGACCATTTGTCAGATGTTCTTGAGCCCAGTTACTAAGCCAAGCCACATGTCATTGCTCATGCTTGGAATGAGACTAACGGTGCTAGCTCCAATGTGGCCATTAGTATAATGATCGTTGGGGTTATCGACCTCGTTTTCATTATTAATTTGCACGATAATTTTTTTTGAGTGGAATAGATGTTTTGAGGAGGAGAAAAGTAATGAAATTTAATAGCTTTTAAGGGAGGTCCTCTTCTAGCACTAAAATGTTGAGTATATTTCTGTCCAACATTGGAATCATGATTAGGGTTAGATTTTAGCAAAGATAATTTACTAAAACCATGCTTCAAAATTTGAAATGAGGGGTTAAATACGAAGTTACAATTAGTTCTAGCAAAGTAAATAACGCAAAATATAAAGTGGTTCGCTCTTAACAATGAGAATTATTACTTTTATCTAGCTTTTAGAATTGGCATCTTTCAAATGGATTTGGACGTCGGGATGAAGACGAAGCGGTTGATTTGGAAACACGCTTGGAAGGATGTTGTAGCAAGTTCCAGGAAGATAGAGTGCCCAAAATGGGCTAAATAACAAATCTGAACCGGCCTCTTTCTGGTCAGTACCGAATTGATTTTGCGCACCATAACACCACATAAAATGGGCTAAATAATTATTAAGGCTCAAAAACAAAATTTAAGCAAACACCAGAATTTGACACAAAACTTGCACCATTGTGTTCATGGCAATTTTCTGAGCAACTTTCATATATAAAGTTTTACGTCCGGAGTCCAAACGAAGAAGTTATCATCTTTTGAAGTTTTTGGGTTAAATAATTAAAAACAAGTTAAAAAGGAAATAAATAATAATAACCGCATGGACCCCACCGGTCGACCCCCCTTGGGATGGTCGACCGATATCAGTCGATCCCCTAGGAAGGAGCGGTCAACCAGTTAAACTAGTGGCTGCTAGGTTGAACCTCGGCCTAATGGCCCGGATTTAATTAATTTAAATCTGATGGATATAATTGATTCGAGCGCCTATAAATACAAGCTGAGCCCCTCACTTTTCTTCTCATATTTTCTAATCAAAGTAGCAGAGCTCCGCTATTTTCCTTTCTACACAATTTTTAGATATTATAAAAATATTATATATATAAATCGGAGAAGGGCGAAAAATAAAAGAGAAGAACAGAAGAAGTGAATCAATTCTGCGAAAAAGGTAAATTCTGTAATTATAAATATATATTCCCCTTAATTCAAATCCCCTTTTAGATATGTAATTCTAATGGATATTTATATATCTTGTTATACATATTTTTGGATTAGAAGGGAAAATGAGTCAATTAAAGGGATTAATTCAGGTTTGGGAGATTTGGAAAGCTAGAAAAGTAAGTGGGAAATTACATGATTTGTATATAACACTGAAATTTATATCGTTGAATTATATTTAACTATCATGCCTATGTATAATTTGTTAAGTTGTAGGCTTAAAATGAATGTATTTAACTGAAATCTTGTGTACATATTCTGTAAGTTAGGTAATTGGAATGGAATGGTATGTATACCATAATTTGGAAATTTGGATATCAGTCCCTTAAATTTTTAAAGTAGAATGTTGTTAAGATTGTGAAGTTTATTCCAGATTTATGATAATTAGATTATAAATTGTTAGTATTCATTTGGATTGCCTTAATTTGACTTAGAACATGAATTTCTATGTTTTAATCTATTGGGAGCGTTGTGGATACAATTTAGTTATATCTATTTTTGTGTAAATTTCCATAAATATTCAAATTACACAATTATGTATAAAAAGTGCATCGTTTTGAATAATAAGGAATATACCAAAATGAAAGAGATGTGTAAAGTATGGATGTTCTTCTCCGTAGTTTGCACTATCTATTTCCATAAAGAAAAGAGATATTCCTTGTAATTTCAAACGTCACGAAAGTCTCACTTTTAGATAATTTATGGAAATTTATAACGGTAATCCTTTTGCAAAGGATAGCTCTAATATATTAAAATGTGGAAATGAATGTTATTTATAGAATGTACACATAAATGTATATTCTGAAATTCCTAACATAAGATTAACGAGTTAAAAATAGGAATATATGTGCACACACGTATAACCATGCTCAATATTTTGGTCAAGGATAACGAAAGTTTTCCCTTCAGTTAGAGGCTGCCGGCAGCTGTGTATATGTACTATTGATGTGGGACATCTCCAACTATAGGACCCGTAGGGAAGGGATATACGTTCGTGTATAGGTATGGGAAAACATACCAAGGGTTCGCCTCAGATTTGAAGTATTAAATTGCTTAGTACCTTTAGGAATGTCAAGGGGTTTACTTCGGGGTGGAAGGTTAAATGACCGTTGGGTCTGCCTCCTCCCTAATATTGAAATGGGTTCTACTTAATTTCTAACAAGTGGTATTAAGTAAATGAAATGGGCATTTTCCTTAACTTATATCAGGTAAGTCTAAACATGATTTCGACCGTGGGATGTCAACAGGCTATGTCAACGTTGTTGTAAAGCGTTATTTAGTAGTAGGACTTACATATAAGCTTTGACTCTAGCAGTCCCTAGTGGTCGTTAGCAAAGACTTGGGTTATGCTCTGATGGATTTTGTTTCCTTCTAGTGCAAAATCCGTATGGGATACACAAAGACCTCAAAGGTTTATTAATTGTTTGGTTGTCGGAGATGGGCTAGTTATCCCTTAAATAAGTCTCTGAGATGTGTTAGTAATACAGTAGATTATATTATAAACCCATATCTATGAGTCATCGGTCTTTGTAGCTAGGACCGAATTGACTAGCGATTACATTACGGAGTCCTGCTTTGGGGTTGAGGAATTAGATGGCCGTTGAGTCTGCCTCTTCCCTATTTAAGAAGTATTAAGTGGCCGAGGTTTCTTTTTGGGTAGTGAACTCTTATATATATATGTGTGTGTGAATATATATATATGGCTATACCTCAGAAGAGGATGGATATACCATGCATGCTTTTGGAATTAAATGGTTAAGCCGTGAATAGTACACATAGCATTTAAAGAGAAATCAATCTGCATAAACTAATGTTATAGATTAAGTAAGTAATTTTTTAGTCACCAGAGAATTTTTCTAACTCCCTCCTCATAACAAGCCATATGATAGATTTTTAGGGACAAGCTAATGGTGCAAGACGGGTATGGTAGATGGAGAAATCTTCTCATTCATGCTCGACACTGACAAGGCAACGAGATATTCAAGGAATAATATTGATTACAAGGTAGAAGCCTTAGTATATATTTTTAACTATATTTTACTATTCTGCTCTGAGTTCTTTTTCTGATATACGTATGTTTATCGAGGTTACCAAAACCAAAGATCCATACCCTAATGGACTTGGGTTTCGATTTAGTTGAAATTCGGGCCCACTATGGTGCAGGTAATTTCATTTGGTATCGAGCTTAGGTTAGTCAATCATAGGAATTAGAATATGCTGAGTAAACGTATTTGTATTTTTACATATAGTTACATACACACACTCACTCACGTGCTAAACTCTACAAATTTCGACTACATAAGTTGTTGCGACCATATTTTGAAAAGACAGATAAGGCAACTATAAGTTGGAACAAAAAATAAATTTATACGCCTACCCCAATACCCTATAGGGTAGAGGCCGAACCGTAAGGAATTGACCAAGAAGAGCATGAGCACGAATATAGAGGGTTCCTGGAGGCTGAATGGTATTTGACTCCTTTGTTTGGCATAGGCTGCCTTATGATTTTTGATTCGTTGGATTTCTAGTTGAAGATTTCTATTTCATCTAGACAGATGGGAAGTGTGCTGACCACCCTACACCTTTGGTATCCAATATACCTATAATAATATGCTATGGAGGTACTTGGCTGATGCATGATGGTAACCAAGGGTGAAAAGTAACAAAATCCAATCACAGAACCTGAAGAACATCTCACAGTACATAGATAAAATATAATATTCAAATAGATATAAAACAAGCGAGATAGTAATATAATGAGATGAACCACAAATAATAACATCAAAAAGCATTTGGTTCACAGATCATACAAAAACTGAAATAAACGAGTTTATACATCCCACAAATCCAAACTAAACTATATACTATCTCTCAAAATACAAGTATTGACATAGCTGCATAGAACTGCACAATGGAATATGCAATATTAAGCTCCAAAATATCGGTATATGAAAGTATAGCCTCCCACCTGTACTCTGTATAGCTCCATGCACTATCCAAACCTGTTATCCCTAGTCTACTCATTTAAAAGTACCTGAGATAATAAGAACAAAAGCATAAACCCACGGGTCAGACAACAGTCTAGTATAAGCGATACATCATCTCAAAAATACTATAAAAATCATATATAGTAAATAGGGGTATAGGGTATAAGGAACCATACCTGACCTATCCCTACATCCAAATAGTTAGCACATAATAGTCGATATATGTGAATCTACTATCACAACCATATAAGTGCACTACAGTCGAAGTACAACGTCTAGTGTCCAGGCATGCGGTTGAAAATACCTACATCGTGTGAAGCCCCAGAGTGATGAATAACCATGACAAATATAGCAACCATCAAACAATCCTCACCGTCACTCATGTGTTTTGGATATATGATAACTAGTATGGCATAATCAAAAACTAAGGACTCAATCGAAATCCCGGCTTCATTTGTAACTCGTGTATGAACTTTCCTTGTGGATCTCTATCACGACTCCCATTGTCAAGTTGCTATCTTTGGAACACCTCAAGACATCCATCGTAAGTCGTAGAGGCATTATACTAAGGTCATGAAGTCATCATATCATAGCACCACACTATTGCTTCACTGGTCGCTATACGAACCCCAATGTTGCCTTGAGTCATCCCGGAGTCATCGCCTTTGCCCAAGAACAACTCCCCAAAATTCACCTTTCTGCTCGGGTTACTCCATGAAAATCTCGAAGCCATCGCCTCTCTTACCAAAAGCAACCAGGCCCCTGACTCGAAGCCGCCCCGACATGCCATGATGCAACCCTGAGAACCTTTCCTTATAACATACCATGGCATAGCGCCTCCTCCTATGACATTATCGGATAACAAATGTCATCCAGTCTAATCGTTAAAAACCGCAAGCGCACGGCGTACAATTGTAGTACGTATGCGAGTATGGGTCGATTCGTAGGGAATGAATTAAATTCTAATAATTCAATCAAATTAACCCAGAAGTTTGTTTTAAACTAGAAAATCGTAGAGAATAAGCTAGAGCAATAGTGAATAAAACTATGATATTAAAGAGCAATTTAGAGGCAAATCCACTTCCAATCATTCATATAAATCAACAACAAAATTCACTTGTAATCTCTCATTAAAATATTAAGTAGAAATGATAGATGTGCTTATTATAAGTATGGTTTATTTGTGTTATTAATTAGCACAACTTAAATCATAAAACTCTAACACACCATTCAATCTCACTTATCAACACTCATGAAAATGATATGAAAATTAAAAATAAAATCTATTTTAAGTATGATCTATTTACTATTAATTACTAACATAGACCATCAAATTTTGATTCTAGTTTGACTTTCATTATCAAAATCACTTAGACAAATGATCAAATAGCTTATGTTTTAAATGGAGTTAAGCATAGCCAATTTGAGATGTCAACATAGGCTATCAAAATTCAATAATAAAAAGCATAAACCACCATCATTCATATTTTCCATTAAGCATATATGAGAGATCACAAATGAAATCATTATGTTAATTTAATATGTTTCGTGAGAGCTCCATTACCCATAAATTGAAGGGGTTTAGGTACTCATATTTGAAAACATGTTAGCATAAATTGATTTCAAGATAAAACAAAAGGAAAATGATAGCTAATTACAAAAAAAGGGAGCTAACTACTTACATGAAATAAAACTAAACAAATTACAAGAATTAAATTATGCTAATAGCATTAAACAAGAGAATCATAAACTAAGAAAGAGAGCATTAAATAAAAATAGCATAAAAAGAGAGCATAAAGTAAAAATTGCATGAAAGTAAAAGCAAGGCTAAGAAGCCATGAAAGAAATTTTTATTTAACTTTGATTTTGTGGCTACAATATTGCATGAAAGGAAGAAGATTACATGAGACATAAGGGGTATTTATACATGCTTAAAACCCGAATTCATATTTTAGGGGACTACCTAAAATACCCTTGAGAAAGTGTAACCTCAAAGTAATCATTAGGGAATTAACTAACCCCAACTAACATGCCTTTAAGCCTCCATTAACATGTGCATGTGCTTTTAGTTATGGACCATATGGTAGTGGGTATGTGAGCTCCTCCTTGTTGCATGAATTCATTTATTTCCATTCTCCATTTTCCTTCAACATATGTGCATGCATACATCCATGAAATCTCTTCTTATTTTCAATTCATTTCCTACAAAAAATAAAGATGTGCAAATAAATTTTCTCTAATTAAATCATACACAAGATTACCATTTTACCTCCCAAATGAAGATGAATGAATGGTGATTTGAAAACAATTTAAATTTTGGTTTAAACATGTAAAATACCCTAATATGCTAATTTATTTTAATAAAAGTAGTTTAATATAGAAGTAAAAATATGCACTTTATGTGCACATTAAATATCCCCACACTTATCATTTTATTCTTCCTCAAATAAACTAAAACTAAGATAAATCTATTTTCGTAGGAAACACTATTGCATTGAGCGTATGCAGCAAGCCGTTAAACCTCTAGGTGTCCCTAGTAGGACGAATTGCCTCGTGAGGGTTTTTAGCGGATACTACCCATAGAATCCAAATGCGATATGTAGATTCTACATGATGCAAGTTTTCAAAAATATTTACAAATGAAGAATTTACTCTTAAATTGACACGAGTAAGTTAAATATAAGTTTTGATCATTATCAAGAAATTTCAGTCCTTTTACTCATCAAAACATCCAAAAAAAATTAAGTTAATATCACAATTAGACTCTAGTTTGGCTAATTATTTCGGTTGATAACATAGCGTAACTATAAAATGAATCCTTTAGTTGATTATCAAAGTTTTGCAAAGTGTTATTTTTTTTCTTTTGAATTACAAGTTGGATCAAATAAGTGAAGATAGTGCTTGGATTTCAATTTCTTGCTCTCTCTCTCTATCTTTTGAAAAATATTAACATTATTATTATTTAACTCAGATAAGCTGAGGCCAAATATACTGATCATGCACTTCCTTTCGGGCTTACATGAGAAGAGTGTAGAGCGTGGCGAGTCTACACACTAGCATATGAACACATGACTCTAGGTGGTTATTTTATTTAAAATTTATTTACATACACCTAACTCAGATAAACTAAGGCCAGATATATTGATCTTGGATTGCCTTTCGGGCTTACGTAAGAAGGGTACAGAGCATGGCGAGTGTACAAACTTGCGTGTAAACACATGACTTTAGGCGTTTCTTATTTTTATAGAAACTATTTTTTCTTTTTCTTTTTTATATATTTTTTTTCTTCTTTTTGTAAAGAGAGAGTTTTGCAAAATCATCTTAGCACCACTTAACTTAGAAGATCAAAAAATATTATCGCCTTTACTTTAAATCAACCACTCTTTTAAACAAAGATTACAATTAGGATATACTTCACAATTATCACCTATGAACCTTCCTATATACTAGTTAAACCATAGTTACCTGTAATCAAACTTTATTTTTATTTTTATTGAGACAAAGAAATTTTCAAAAATTTCAATTTAATAACCAAATACATATATTTATCCTATAGTGTTTCTCCGAAAGTAAATCAATATGCTAAAAAAGGAAAATCTGTTTTAGGATTTTTTTTTGAAAAGAAAATGCAAAAAATAAACCATGAAAAATCAAAAATGAACATGAGACTCCCTCCCACACTTAATTTTGACTGTGTCCCCACAATCAATGCATGATATAATGAGTGTAATGGGGAAAAATATGTACATGTTTACAAGAGAGGGTTAACATTTCTTACTAGACGTAGTATGGTTCATGAAGAGTCATGAGCTCCTCCTCTCGATCACTCAACAATTCCAGGTAATGTATTAAACGATGATCGTTGACTTTAAAAATGGATCCATCCCTAGGGTTTTCTATTTCTATGGCACCATGTGGAAAAACAGTACGTACAATGTATGGTCCTGTCCACCTTGATTTTAATTTCCCAAGGAACAAATGAAGTCGAGAGTCATATAGAAGACCTTTTTGGTTTGGCAAAAATGTTTTCCTTAGGATCGACTTGTCATGAAAAACTTTTCTTCATTCTTTGTAAATTTTCCCGTTTTCATACGCGTCGTTCCTAATCTCTTCTAATTCATTGAGTTGCAATTTTCTGTTTTCGGCATCTTTTTCAAGATCAAAATTTATGTTATTAATTGCCCATAATGCTTTATTTTCAAGTTTGTATACTAGCCTAAAAGGAGACATCCCAAGGTTGGTTTTATATGCGGTTCTGTAAACCCAAAGCGCATCTGTTAATTTTTGTGACCAATCTTTTCGATTTTTAATTACAGTTTTCTCAAAAATTGTTTGATTTGACGATTTGAAACTTCAACTTGGTCACTAGTTTGAGGATCATACAGAGTGGATAACTTATGGGTTATCTAATATTTCTTCATTAGAGTTTCAAATGATCGAGTACATAAATGGGTTCCATTGTCGCTTTTCATTATACGAGGTGCTCCAAACCTTGAAAAAATGTTTTTTTAATGAATTTCACAACAACTTTGTGGTCATTTGTTTTACAAGGAATGTATTTAACCCATTCGAAGACAAAATCAACAGCAGAAAGAATGTACAAATTTTTTAATGAGTTGGGAAACAGTCCCATAAAGTCAATACCCCATACATCAAAAATTTCGATCGTAAGAATGGGGTTCAAAGGCATCATGTTTCGTCGAGAGATTCTTCCTAACATTTAGTAGTGATTGCAAGTTTTACAAAACTCGAATGCATCTTCGAAAAGCATAGGCCAGTAAAAACCACATTAAAGCACCTTTTCCGCTGTTTTCTTTGGACCGAAGTGACCACCACAAGCTTGGTCATGACAAAACAAAATAACACTTTTGACTTCGCAATCCGGGATGCAACGTCGAATGATTTGGTCGGAATAGTACTTAAACAAGTATGCATCATCCCAATAGAAGTACTTGATTTGGGAAAGAAATTTATATTTATCTTGTTTTGACCAAAATGAAGGAGTTTCCTTAGTGACTAAATAGTTCACTATGTCGGCATACCATGGATCGACGGAAACAAAAAGGAATTGTTCATCGGGAAAGTTCTTGTTGATCAATAAAGAAGATAGTGCATTTGGAAGACGTGACAGATGATCAGCAATGACATTGTCGGATCCTTTTTTGTCTTTGATTGTAAGGTCAAATTCTTGGAGTAAAAGGATCTAACGGATCAAACGAGACTTAGCATCCTTTTTAGCGAAAACGTACCTAAGAGCGGAATGGTCAGTATAAACAGTAATGTGTGAGCCAATCAAATAAGGTCGGAACTTTTCGAGCGTGAAGACTACCTCTAGAAGCTCTTTTTCAGTGGTCGTGTCATTAAGTTGAGCATCATTACGAGTCATACTAGCATAGTGGATGACATGAAGAATTTTGTTGATGCATCGCCTTACGACAGCACCAACCGCAAAGTTAGAAGCGTCACGCATTATTTCGAAGGGAAGATCCCAATTGGGTGAGCAAATGATGGGAGCAAAAATGAGTTCGTTTTGAGACGTTCAAAAGCAGAAACACAATAAGAATTAAAGTCAAATGGAATGTCTTTTCTAAGAATAGTCGTCAGTGGTCGAGCAATTTTACTAAAGTCCTTCACAAAGCATCGATAAAAACCAATGTGTCCAAGAAATGAACGAATGTCCTTGACATATTTGGAGATGGGTAGATTCGCAAATACGTCAACTTTAGCTTTATCTACCTCAATGCCCTTGTTTGAAATGACATGCCCAAGGACAATGCCATGTTTGACCATAAAATGGCATTTTTCCCAATTTAACATTAAGTGTTTGTCCTTGCATCGATTCAGAACCAACTTAAGATGGTGTAAGCACTTGGAAAGACAGTTTACAAAGATGAAAAATCTTCCATAAACACTTTCAGAAAGCGTTCGGTCATATCAGAAAAGATGTTGACCATGCATCTTTGGAAAGTAGCAGGAGCGTTGCAAAGGCCAAAAGGCATATGTCGATATGCAAAAGTGCCAAAAGGACACTGAAAGTCATTTTCTCTTGATCTTCGGGAGCGATTGGAACTTGGTTATAACAGGAATAACCATTAAGAAAGCAATAGAATTTGCGGCTGGCTAATCATTCAAGCATTTAGTCGATGAAAGGAAGAGGAAAGTAATCCTTATGTGTTGTATCATTTAATTTCCGATAATCAACGCAAAAACGCCAACCCTTTTGAGTGCGAGATGGAATGAGTTCGTTTGAGTCATTCTTGATAACAGTAAGTCCAGACTTTTTAGTCACGACATAAATTGGACTAACCCACGAACTATCAGAAATGGGGTATATGATTCCGTTATCGAGGAGTTTAAGAATTTCATCTCGAACTGCATCCTTCATTTTTGGGTTAAGCCTTCGTTGTGCATCACGAACAGGCTTGGCATCGTCAACTAAATGGATATGATGTTGAACAAGAGCAGGACTAATTCCCTTTATATTGGTGATTGACCATCCAATTGCCTCTTTGTTTTTCGACAAAATTGAAAGAAGGGAAGCTTCTTGATCAAGAGAGAGAGTTGAATAAATTATAACAGGAAATGTTTCATTGTCACCTAAGTATGCATACTTAAGTTGATCGGGAAGGGGTTTGAGGTCCAACCTCGGGGGTTGCTTAGACAAAGAATTCAGTTGAAGTTCTGATTCAATGACGAGGGGTTCAAATGGAAGCGTGCTTTCTATCTCGTTGGGATCATCTTGAAACAGTTGTTCTTATTCAATCTCGCGTTCATGGTTTTGGTCAACTGTTTCATTATCAAATTTTTTTTGAATGGAGCTAACTTCCACTGTTTGGTCACGTGGTTCATTCGATTGATTTTCAAGACTGAAAATTTTAAGATCCAAAGTCATGTTTCCAAAAGAAATTTTTATCAAACCATTTCGACAATTGATTAGAGCATTTGAATTAGCCAAGAAAGGTTGTCCTAAAATCAATGGAATTTGACACATCAGATTGTTCACAGGTTGTGTTTCTAGAACGATGAAATCGTCGGGGAATATGAATTGACCGATTTTAATGAGTACATCCTCGATTTCTCCCATGGGTTTTTTTATGGAATGATCGGAAAATTGAAGAGTTACTTTCATTGGTTTTAGTTCACCGCAGCCAAGTTGTTGGTAGACTGAATAAGGAATCAAATTGACACTCGTACCCAAATCTAGTAAGCACTTGTTAATCGTTTTGTCTCTTATCGTGCACAAGATCGTCGGACATCCAAGATCTTTTTATTTTACGAGAATTGATTGAGACAAGACTTCGCTAAGTCCGGTAGCTAAGCAAACTTTCTTGGGTACATAAGTGTGTCATTTTTGAGTACACAAGTCCTTGAGAAACCTAGCATAAGTTGGGACTTGTTGAACGATATCAAGAAGCGGGATGTTAGCTTTGACTAGTTTAAAAATTTCCAACATCTTTTCCATTTGATCGGAGTGTTTCTTGGGTCGAAGGCGATGTGGAAATAGAATACGATACTCAGTAGCTCGGCCTACTTGAGTAGAAGAAGAATTTGGATTGGCATTTGATGCAATGTTTGGCTCAATTGTTCAGATTTGCTTGTTGTTTTTGAAAGTGTCAAGAGGAGTTTCCAGTAAATTGTTTGGATTAATAACTTGATTATTGATTTGTTTACTGGAATACAAAGTCGTGATAGCATTCATTTGGTTTACGTTACTATCTTGAACAACATGGGCTTGATTAGAATTCGTGTTTGATTTCTAGGATTCGGGACTGGCTAACTTGGTAATATGTCTCGTTCACGTTCACTCACAGAAGTTGCTAATTGACTCATTTGCATTTCAAGCTTAGCAATCGATTGACTCGTATTCTGCATGTACGAGGTTCACAAATTTTGAAAATTGCTATTTTATTGGAGGCTTTGAGTGATTGCTTTAGCCAAATTTTCAAGACTTTTCTCAAGTAAAGACAATCGTTTATCATCTTGGAGAGCAAAAGATTATTGCGGTTGATTTTGAGACGGACTCGCAAATTTTTGTTGAAAATCATTAAGTTGAAAGGGAGGATTCGAAGCACTATTCGGAAATGCTTGAAAATTGGGATGAACCAAATTCATGTTGGAATTATTTTGGTTCCATGCAAAATTTGGATGATTTCTCCAACCAGGATTGTACGTTGGAGAAAACGGGTCATTTTTAACCTTATTAAAAGCATTGAGTTATTCTATCGAATTAGGACATTGATCGGCTATGTGATTCAGATTGTTGCATTTATAACACATTGGTTGGGAAGCTTGGTACATTTGGTTAGATGAGAAAACGTTGTTAAATTTATTGATCATTGCATCGATTTTAGCTTCCAAAGCAAAAGATGATCCTATTGAGTGTGCGCTAGATCGTGAGTAAATGGATTTTCCTTAGAATGTTCTCATTAGGATGACTTTGCGACCAAGTTTTCAAGGAATCCAAGCATCGTCGTGATGTTGGACGAGAAAATTGCCTTGGCACATCGATTCAAGCATGGTTCGTGAGCTGTTTTCAAGTCCATCGTATAAGATTTGGCAAAGAGTCCTTTTTTCGAAATTATGGTGTGGACATTTTATCAAAAGCTCTCTAAATCTTTCAAAATATTTTCCAAAAGGTTCACCCCTGAATTGATGAAAATACACAATTTCGTTTTGGATTTTAGTTGTTTTTTCCAAGGGGTAGAACTTTTTTAAGAAAACTTTAACAAATTCTTCCCAATTGTTGATTGAGTTCGATGGTAAGTTGTACAACCATTTTTCAGCCTAATCGGTAAGGGCAAATGGAATTAACCAAAGTTTGATTCCCTCATCACATAATTATTGGAGTTTAATGGTTGCACGTACTCGTTTGAATTACGTTAAGAAAATGTATGGGTCATCATGTTCGTTAATCGACTAGTTTTCTATCAGTTTAGAAAATAGTCGAAAAATTTCAAATTAAATTTACCGTTAGCGCACGGCGTACTATCGTAGTACGTGGCGAGTACGGGTCGATCCGTAGGAAATTTTTAAGATTTTAAAATTTTCAATTCAATCAAATTAGACCAAAGTGAAAAGAAATTGTTAACTACAGAAAAAAAGAAGCTAAAGCTAGAATTGAAATAGGATTTAAAAACTATTAGACTAGAGAACAATTTAGAGGAAAATCCACTCTCATATTTTTGTAAATCAACAAACAAATAATTTATGATCTCTAACTTTGATATTAAGTGAAATAATCATTGCATTTATCATAAGTATGGTTTGTTTATGTTATTAATTAACATAACTCAAACCATCATACTATAATACAACAATTATACCACTTATAATTCTCATGAAAATGAAGCGAAAGCAAAAGCTATGTTAAATATGATCTATTTACTATTGTAACTAGTAATATAGATCATCAAATTTCATTTTTACTTTCATTTAAAAATCAAGAATTAATTAGCAAATGATGATGTAAATTGTGTTTATGTTGAATAAGAATAGCGCATTTGCATAAGCAATATAAGCTATCAAACCCACTTGTATAAACTTACATCAAAATTCACTTTCATGAAGCACAAACAAAGAGATCATAAATCATAAAAATGTTGAAATTGCATAAAGTTAGAGAGCTTCCTTACCCCTAACTTGAAGGGGTTTAGCTACTCATTTGTGTTATCAAATCAACACTTGTAAATTTCAACTTTAAAAAGCAAAGAATGAAAACTAAGCAAAGGAAGAAAGAGAGATTAACTACTAACTATTTGCATAAAAATTAAAGCTACACTATTTGCATGAATGTAAATCTAAGCTACAAATATTAAAAGAAAGAGAGTATAGAAATAAACTTTAACATAAAAGCAAAGAAAAGCATGTAGAAAAGAAAAGAGGAAGAGGCTTGGAAGCCATTTTAATTTCATGAAATATTGCCATTACAACTTGCTCTTTTAATTTCCTAACTAATGTGAAAAAGTAGAAGATGTTTTCATGTACACAAGAGGGCTATTTAAACATGCATAAAATCCTAATTCTATTTTTAGGGAGCTTCCCAAAATGCCCTTTAGGAAGTGTGGCCACCAAGTAACCATTAGCCACTAGTTAATCCATCATTTAATGTGCATGAAGCTTTAACCTCCACTTAGTTGTCCATTAGCTCCTAATTGTACATTTTGGTAAGTGGGTGGGGTCCTCCATGTTCTTGAACTTGAATTATTACCTCTTCATTCCTTTGTATCTCCTTTTTCATGCATATATCATCATGAATCCCTCTTCCATATGCATCAAAATATCCTATAAAAATCATAAAAATTGTCCAAGTAAAAATTTTCAAATGGACACATGCACAAAAATGACCATTTTGCCCCTGAATGAAGATGAAAATATGATGGTTTGAAAATAATTGAATTTTGGTTTTAACATGTAAAAATGCCCAAATATGATGTTTATTTAAATAAAAAGAGATAAAATATTGTTGGGTGTGTTTCGACCGGGCCAACACCACCGAACCATCTCCTTTCCAAGTCCCTGCCGAACCATCTCCTTTCCAAATCCCTGCCGAACCAACTCCAAAATAGCACTACCGAACCAAAACCAAGTCCCACCGAATCAAACTCCAACCAACCATCACCGAATCACTCACCACCGAGCCAAGTTCCACCGGACCAAGTTCCACCGGACCAGGTTCCACCGGACCAAGTTCCACCGGACCAAGACGTTCCGGACCAACTTTGCCAAGCCAGATTGCATCAGCCCAGGCCCACCAGCAGCTATATACATCCAAGACCCCTACCCCCAGCCCCACTCTATAAATAGAGGGGCAGGGGTACAACAATGGGGGACGATTTTGAGAGCTCAAGCATGGATAGAACTTTCAAACAACTTTCATATACTTGTATCAAAGCTTTGTACTTGTAACCTGAACAGAAAGGAGAAATAATATATAAAGTGGACGTAGGCACATTCTGGCTGAACCTCTATAAATCTGCGTGTCTTTTACAGTTTAGTCCCTGCTTTTTAC
The DNA here is from genome assembly GCA_030737815.1 of Allium fistulosum. NCBI lineage: Eukaryota > Viridiplantae > Streptophyta > Magnoliopsida > Asparagales > Amaryllidaceae > Allium > Allium fistulosum. The sequence goes on along the minus strand of CM060903.1, from coordinate 1,360,871,531 downwards.
ACATTCGCATAAATCCCCAGATCACTAAAAACAACATAAAATCAACTAAATCATACGACTTGGAGGTGTTTGCCCATTTTTTGTGCAAACATTTTTGGTGCTTTCATTGAGAGCTGAACTCAGGAGCTCGAAGCTTCAGCTCCTCCCACTTAACCTTCTTTCTAACAGCGTCATTCATTGCTTGGAAAACATGCCTCCCAGGCAGAAAAAAGACGTTAACAAAGGAAAGAACATCGCAACTAGCAGTGTTCCAGATCCAATGGTCACAGATCAAGTAAATCATCCCATTCCAACAGCAGTACCAAATGAAGGTCAGGCAAATCTGACGACCCCTACCACGGGACAGCCGGTAGCGATTACTAGGGCAGATCTAGACAGGGTTGTGGCTGAAGTGACTAACCACTTCACATCCCAGCAGGAAGCCTTGGTGGACCAACTCATGTCACGCTTAAGGGATGCTGAAGAGTCCAACCGCAACACTGAATCATGGGGTGAGTCCCAGTCTGGAGGATCTCAGAGACAACAAAGATCTTCCTTCTTCGAAGGAGCTAACAACAAAAGCGGCCATGGTAGGAGCCGAGACCGAGCTCAGCCCGAAGTTGGACCTGAGGAAACGCTTGGAACCAAACCCAACGGGGGAGGTACCGGGCGGAGGTCAACTGTAGCCGAGCCTGTCGTATTGCCTAACCACAGAAACACCAATGAACGGGGACGAGCTAGAGTCCAGCCCGAAGTTGGACCCGAGGAAGTGCTTAGATCAGAACCCAGCAGGGGAAGATCAAGGCAAGGGCCAACTGTAGCTGACCCTAGCATGCTCCCAGAAGACCAAAGACATCCACTGGAAAATATTAGGAACAATAGACGATACCATCCCTACAGGTCATCTGGACGGAATCAATCCCACAGAGAAGAACCAAACTCATTTTTATCTACTCCAAATTCTGATGAAAGGATGGCACACTTGTTCAGAGAGTGCGTCCAACGGGATCAAAGAGACCGAGGAGTAGGCGCTAGAGTAACCAGCCCTTTCGCCCGCAATATCGAAATTGCCATCACCCCCCGAGAATAGAAAATGCCAACGATGGAACCTTACAAAGGAACCTTTGACCCCGTTGTACACTTACAGAGATACACACGGCATATGCTCATGAGTGGAGCAATAGAAGGAGTGTTGTGCAAATGCTTTCCGCTATTCTTAGCAGATCTAGCTACCTCCTGGTTCTGCCATCTACCCCAAGGATCCATCAGCTCATGGGAGATGTTGAAAGAAAAATTCATCAGCCAATTCCGCATTCATGTGGAGCAACCCAGGGACGCTTATTCCTTATCCAGTATCAAATAGAAACCTGGAGAGAAAGTGCAGCAATATCTAACCCGATTCAATGCCGCAGCGGCCGCAGTCCAAGATGCCGATGAGAAGCTTATCTTATTGGCCCTCTATAGTGGTGTGCATCCGGATACTAAATTTGCTAGAAGATTAACCAAAGAAAAACCGGCTACTTTACCCGATTTCTTCCATGAAGTTGGGAAATATATGAGACTTGAAGACACTGCCACTGAGAGGCAGACAGGGCAACAAAATAAGGCAGCTCACGGCAACACGCCCGCTATAGCAAAGGACGTTTGAAGAAATGATTCTAGAGACAACGCTGAGGGCAAGAAGGGAGAAAAGCGCCTATATCGGCCAGGACCGAGATCTGACGCTTACACCCCGTTAAATGAAACGATCGAAAACATCTTCCTGGCCACTCAAGACGAAGTTAAATACAAACGCCCCCCACACAAGAAGGAATCAGATAACGCAATTAAGTCTGGAAAATTCTGCCGCTTCCACGAATCCCATGGGCATGATACCAACGAATGCCATTATCTCTGGGACTTGATTGAAGAACACATCAGAAGAAGAAGACTAGAACGCTATGTAAAAGGCCAGAACAGGACTCCAGTTCCTGCCAATGAGAACCCAAGGCTACCCTCCCCAGAAATAGGCAGAGGAAATCGCAACACCAGCGGCTCCAGTCAAGAGAAGATAGTGGTCCATACCATCTCGGGAGGGCCACACATCGCCGACGGAAGCTGGGCAGAGATGGAAAGGTACGGAAAGTCACTTAGAAACAATGAAGAATGCGTCAATTCTATTATAGAAGAACGCCACCCGAAGCAGATAGAGAATGGAGACATCACATTCAGTAGGCCTGACCTGGAGGGAAGGCAGTACCCTCACACGGATCCCATGGTTATCTCTGCCCGGCTCGGTCCAGCCGAGGTTTTCCGAATTCTAGTAGACACTGGAAGCTCAGTGAATATCCTGTTCAAGCATGCCTTTGACAAAATGAAGCTATCATTAAAGGATGTTCTTCCCTGCAATAAACCACTACACAGTTTAACAGGAAATGCGAAGATGCCCCTCGGGGGACTGGACCTCTTTGTTGAAAGTGGAAGTCATCCCCGCTCCGTCGTGCGGAAACAGACATTTGTGCTGATAGAAAACCACTCGGCTTACAATGCCTTCTTAGGAAGGCCAGCCTTGTCTGACTTCCAAATTGTCCTGGCCCCCTGGTGCCTGAAGATGAAATTTCCAACGGACAATGGAGTAGGGGAAGTAGAGGGAGACCAGGACATTGCTCGAGATTTCTGTGTAACTGAACTTCGCAATAACCATAGGAAGGATAAAGGGAAGAGTGTAGAGATTGCCCTCTGCACAAAAAGTTTGGAAGCATAGCAACTAAAGAAAGCCCCTCCTCTTCGATATACCAGCGACCCTTTCAACGAATTAGACCCCAGGGACAGAGAGGTGGAGGCCACCGCCGAGCCTGCAGAGGCTATGGAATTTGTATCTGTAGACAGACATGACTCGAGTAGACTACTGAAAGTCGGGTCCCAACTAAAAGCAGAGTTGAAGGAACAACTCATTGATTTTCTCCGCCACAACTTGGATGTATTTGCATGTCACACGCTGACATGACCGGAATCTCCCCTGACATAGCATGCCACGTACTAAACATTGATCCTACCAAGGCGCCAGTAAAACAGAAAAAGAGAAGTATGGGGGCAGAACGATCAGCAGCCCTCAATGAAGAAGTAAAGAACCTACTTGCCAATGACTTCATACGAGAAGCCATCTACCCAGAGTGGATCGCAAACCTGGTGCTGGTAAAGAAGGCTAATGGGAAGTGGCGAACATGCATTGACTTCTCCAACTTAAATGACGCCTGCCCGAAGAATTGCTTCCCACTTCCCCGAATCGATCATCTTGTAGACAGCACAGCCGTGCACGAACTCTTATCTTTTATGGACGCTTACTCAGGATATAACCAAATTCCTATGCATGCTCCCGATCAAGACCACACTAGTTTCATCACTGACCGGGGATTGTACTGCTACAAGGTAATGCCTTTCGGACTTAAAAACACAGGAGCCACCTATCAGCGCTTCGTCAATAAGATGTTTGTGGGGCTAATAGGACAAACTATGGAAGTTTATGTGGATGACATGCTGGTAAAGTCAAAGGAAGACGACGATCACGTAAGCCACCTGGATAAAATGTTTCAAGTACTTCGCCAATATGGAATGAAGCTGAATCCTCTAAAGTGCTCCTTCGGAGTATCATCAGGAAAGTTTCTAGGATTCATCGTCCATGCCAGAGGAATTGAAGCAAACCCTGAACAAGTCCGAGCTCTGAAAGATATCAAGATACCTTCTACCCGAGAGGAAATGCAAAGCCTAAATGGGAAGGTGGCCGCCCTGAGCAGATTCATCTCTAAAGCGACTGACAAATGCATCCCCTTCTTCGAAGCTCTAAAGAAAGAGAGAGGAAAATTCGAATGGACTGACGAATGCTTAACAGCTTTCCTTAACTTAATCGAACACTTCCAGAGACCACCAGTACTCTCAACTCCGAACAAAGGCGAAGAGCTATACCTATACCTTGTTGTGTCATCTCATGCTCTAAGCGCCGCATTGGTGAGAGAAGACAAACGCACGCAGCAGCCAGTATACTTTGTAAGCAAGAGGTTTACAGGGGCGGAAGCCAGATATCCTAAACTTGAGAAACTAGCGTATTGTTTACTAATCACATCACGGAAACTGCGTCACTATTTCCAGTCCCATTCCATCAGAGTTCTAACCGATCAACCACTAAGGCAGGTACTCCATCGTCCCGACACTTCTGGGCGACTACTTAAATGGTGCATTGAACTAAGTCAATATGATATCACCTACCATCCTCGCACCGCCATCAAGGGACAAGCCATGGCCGATTTCATTGCCGAATTCACTACCAACGAAGGTAAGGAGCAATCGGAAATAGCAGAAGACATCAAGTGGAATCTCTTTGTGGATGGTGTGTCAAACGATCAAGGCTCGGGGGCAGGTGTGGTAATAATCACTCCCATGGGAAATAAGCTACACTATGCTATAAGGTTGGAATTTGCTGCCACCAGTAATGACGCAGAGTATGAAGCAGTGATAGCTGGATTAGAACTTGCCTTAGAAATCGGAGCCAATTCTTTGTGTCTTCATAGCGATTCTCAACTTATTGTAAATCAAATACTAGAAGAATTCCAGGCTCGAGAAGAACGACTCATAGCATATTTAAAGAAGACCAAGTTGCTTCTCAATTAATTGGATCACTATTTAATCAAACACATCCCTCGGGAAGAGAACCAAGAGGCCGACGAATTGGCGAAGCAAGCTAGCATGAGAGACGGTGCTATTTCCGGAGCAGTAGCCATCTCAAAGCAACTGACCCCAAGTTTTGAGCAAGTGAATCTGATAGCTGCAACCGAAGAAGCAACTTGGATGACTCCCATCCGAGACTACTTACAAAGTGGCACACTGCCCAACGGGCGTAACGAAGTGAAGAAAATCTTGAGGAAAGCTTCCCGCTACACAATACAAGAGGGCACCCACTATCGGCGCGGCTTCTCTAACCCCTTATTAAGTTGTGTCGCTGGAAGGGAAGCCAAGGAAATATTATCCAACATCCATCAAGGAAGCTGTGGAGATCACACTGGAGGGCAGACTTTGGCAAAAAAGATACTCCAATATGGATATTTCTGGCCTACCTTAAGCAAGGATGCCTTAGATTTCGTCAGAAAATGTGACAGATGTCAGAAGTTTGCTAAGATTCCGTGGCTACCAACAACTGAGATTACTCAAATGACCAGCCCTTGGCCCTTTGCAGTATGGAGAATTGACTTGATTGGCGAACTGCCAATGGACCGAGGCGGGGCCAAATATGCTATAGTAGCAGTCGACTATTTCACCAAATGGGTGGAAGCAGAACCCCTAAATAAAGTATCTTTAGCAAAAGTTATTAACTTCTTGATCAAAAATGTTCTATGCAGGTACGGAGTCCCATTCAAAATCATATCGGACAATGGACTTCAGTTTGACAGCGAGGAGTTCGCCAACTGGTGCCAAGAGCACGAGATTCACAAGAGCTTCTCATCCGTAGCTTATCCCCAGGCAAACGGACAAGTCGAAGCCGTCAACAAAATTCTCAAAACTCTAATAAAAAAGAAACTCGAAAAGTCAAAAGGCGCTTGGGTGGATGAACTTCCTACGGCACTATGGGCCTATCGCACATCTTTCAGAACGTCAACGGGACATACTCCTTTCTCTTTGGCATATGGATCGGAGGCTATGCTCCCAGTTGAAACTATAGTGCCTTCCCACCTTAGGATCCACTATAACCCAGAAGAGAACGAAGAGCTCCTCCACATGTCTTTGGATCTAACTGAGGAAAGAAGAAATGATGCAGCCCTCAAAGCAGCAGCTCACAAGCAAAAAGTGGCAACGCAATACAACTCCAAAGTCAAGCATCGTAGCTTACAAAAAGGAGATCTTGTCCTCAAGCGAATCTTCCCGCGCCCCGGAGCGCTAGATCCAATCTGGGACGGACCATATGTAATTCATAAAGATCTCCACAATGGAGCTTATATTTTGTCAACAGTGGACGGGGAGGTGTTCCAGAGGGCATGGAACATCTAACACCTTCGTCGATACTTTTCTTAACTTGTACTGCCCATATGAAGTGAATTTACAAAGAGAATCAGTGGACATAGGCATTTTCGTGCCGAACCACTTTAAAAAACTTGTCTCTTTTTAACTTGTTCCTTTATATCTTGGCTGCTTGTTAACTTTATCCTTTTCTGTTGAACAAAATCCTGTGTAATAGCATTTCCATTCAAGGCGCTCCACAGCGTGACTTCTCCTGGACAAGACCTAACAGGTACTATACGAATCTATGCCCTCGCCAATGAGACACTTTTGCTCCGGCATCCCTCTGCTGCGGGTTAACTCATTGCTCGCGACGGCCCTCAAAGCCAACTGTAATGAGCCGATTATAAGCCACCGAGAAGGCCGACTATAGCCAAGGCAGCTCATTACAGCGTTCGGCTCGCCGGCAACAGTGAACCTACTTTAAGCCCCAACATAAGGTGTGGCCAGCCAGGGGTAGTTCACGGTTGACGATCGGCACCCACGCTAGCCGGCCATAGTAAATCGAATAATACCCATGATTATGGGCCATAATGGCCCGGGTAGTTACTGTGCGCGATCTCGGCTCCGATGCGTCTTAATTACGGCTGTGGTAAAAAAGATTAACTCCCCACGGAGGCGTAAGATGGGTGACAAATGTCTCCAAGACCCACGGCTAGGGAAAGTGACTACAAAGCCCGTTTGCCACGAACTTAAGCACATCGAAGGCCTTCCATGATTGGAAGTTTTACTATTTCTCATATTTCAATTTTATTTAAAAACTTTTCTCATATCCTCTATAACGATCCCTAAAGTACAGGACACGGAATAGGAGACATTCGCTAATGGGAGTGGGAACTCACAACAGGACACTAGGCCGCATTCCATACTCAGTCACACAAGACATTCAAAGCTGCCATCTACAAGTAAAATATGAAGGGCGGTATTTTCTTCTTTCGTGTATAAATACGTAGCTATAATTTATTCACACATCACATTAACATTGCAAGATATGAAATTACGTTTTAAGCAAGAACTTGACATCAAACCCGATAGAATCACAGGCATATGCACAGCTATACTTCTTATGCAACACATCAAAAATAACAAAAGCATTCAAATACGACAGAATCAGCTTAAGATAAAAAAATTTCATGCCAAAAATAATGTTGTTTATTACAAGTAACATAATTACAACGTAAAAGTTACGTTACTATTTTGAGACTAACATATACAACAATGTTCAGTAAGCAAAAAGATATCCAGGTCAAGTCAAGGAGCCGGCTGCATCGGAGCTTTACCCTTGTCCTGTTGACCGCCCGTCCGATCAAGGAAAGAATTCATTAGTGATAAGCAACCAAGTTAACGGAAAGACTAAAGAGGAGGACTTACCAGCATCTGCTCCTTGATCATCTTGATCATCATCCCCTACTTGCAAACCTACCTTTTCAGCAGCAAGCAGCCGCATACCCTCCTTCACCGCCGCTTTCTCCTCCTTGGAGAATTGAGCCGTAACCATATCCATTCTGAAAGCCACACCGCCCTCCTTATCTGCTTCGGCCTTAGCCTCCTCCAGGGCCCTAAGATAAATCCTAGCCATGACCCGGGGATAATCATCCATCCAAGATAAGTTGCCCTGTCTCCAAGTGCGAAAGTACATATCCTGAAGCATCTCATCCATTATCCCCTCATTCTCTTCAAACTCCCTTATTCGGCCCTCAGAAGCCAACAGCTGTGCAGTGGCAGCATCCCTCTCTGATTGGTACCGCGAGCGGTCAGCTTGGAGGGATTTCCTCATCGCCTCCATCTCATCCCTTAGCTTGTTTTGAGCCAGCTCTACAGCTTCAAGCCTCCCGGATAACTCCTCTACCCGCTCGAGATCCGCTTTCCGAACCTCATCCACCATTGCAATAGCAATATCGATCCGTTTCTTGCAGGCGGCCTCCATTTTCCGCAACTTTGCTCTGCTGACCTCTTCCATAGTCTTCTTTAATTGCCTAGATGCAGCCTCATGCTGAGAAATCTGGATGGCTTGATCAGCAAGTTGTTTAGCATGGTCAGAAACCATTAACCGCAGTCGAATATTGGTGCTCCCGATTCCCTCCCCAGCATTGACGAGTCGGGCATGATGCCCCATTAGCTTCTTGGTTTCCTCGGCAACCCGGTCGATGTTCGCCTTAGCTTCATCCCCCAGAGTTACAACCCGAGTGGTAAGCAAATCAAGGTCCAGGGACTTAGCCTCATCAAGCACCCGTACCATAGGATTGCGAGGGAGAAGGTGTTCACCAGTAGCCTCGTCGAAGGAGATATCATGAGAGGCCGGATCCAGATCTGGATGACACGCAAACGGATTACGAGCCAAGCCAGGGTGATCTATTGGGGTAACGGTAGGATTTTCAGACGGATGCGGAGAAGGTATGAACTCAGTATTCTCCTCCGTGACACCCTGAGGACGCTGAGTCGGGGGCAGAGGACCAGGTGAAGATTCAAACAAGGAGCGACTCCTCTTCTTCCTTTGAATATCCTCTTCGATAACTCCTAGAAGGGGACGGTAGCCGACTACATCTCCAGGACGGTTGGTCGGAGTCTTTGGTTTAGTTGAAGCCTTGAGGAGTCTGTATTGTTCAAGATGGTGCCGAACATCTGACACCTTGGCCACTTTACCCGCTCCTGTAATAAAAGCCAAGTGTTACGAGCATACATTGAGATATAATTTAAGAAATACATCAAGTTTAAAAATAATAAAAAAGATGACGCATTTGTTATACAAACCCTGGGGAGGCATGGGATACTGCAATAAGTCCTGAATCTGATTCCAGGATGGGAGCGGGCCGTAAAATATTTCTAAATCCTTATCATAAATGGAGTTGGCAGAAAATTCACCTTGAATTGCAGGAATTGCCTTAGCTGAAGCGCTCTTAGAAGAATCAGCGCCGATCTTGGCCTTGTCAGCTTTCTTAGACCTCTCTACTAAAACCGATCCTTCCTCCGACCCTTCAAAAGCTAGACGGAGATCATCATCTGTCAACTCCTGGATCACACCTGCTTGCTGAGAAGACAAAGCCCCAGTACCACCACCGCTCAGTCCGTCGCCACCATCATCGCTATGACCATCACCATCACCTTCTCCACCACTTCCACTCTCCGCCTCACCTCCATCATCCTCGCCTCTTTCCTCCTCCACGTCTTCCTCCTCCGGGACATCTGGACATGTGCTGGGGGAGGGTCCATCGGACTTCTTAAGTTTCTTCCCCCCAGCAATTGGATGCTTCGAGAAGGGTTTCCTTTTGCTGCTCTTCTTTGTAGCCCCTCCTTTAGCTTTGGCAGCCCTCTCCTCTACCGTGTCTCTCTGCTTGACCACGGACTGATGTGGCAGAATCAGGTTGTGCCCCAAAAGTGTAGCGTTCCTGATCAAGTAAGAGGCCGACCTATCCCTTCCCGAAATGGCTTCTATTTCCGCAGCCATCTGAACCAGGCGATCATTCTCCACGACCGCAAAGCCACCTGTCGCTAGCAAGAAATAAAAACACATAATAAGAACCATTGTAGTCAGAACGGAAATTATAAATAAGCTTCAACTTACAGCCAGAGGTGAAGTGATGGATAGAAATAGAGTCATCCTTGATGAAAAACCATTCCTTCTTGAACATGCTGAACTTTGAATATAATTCCAAGACTGGCTTGAAGGACACGGTCGACTCCAAGCTAATATACGGAGACCCCTTTTTGTAGCCTCTTAAGTTGAACAGATACCGGATTTCCCGGTTGGAAGGAGGACGCCCGTATCTCCTCTGGAAGATAACAAACAGGCTCACCAAGATGGCGTAGGAGTTAGGCTGAAGCTGGAATGGAGCCACCTTCAAGTAGGTGATGAAGCTGACCATCCAAGCATTAATCGGGGGAATGGCCCCACACATACAATGGTACCTACTATAAGCGAAATATCCTTCGGGGGGATTATATGGCATCACTCCTTCCCCCGGCAACAGCATACGCGCTCTGTCAATCCCAAAAGAGCGAGAAATAGCATTGAGCTGCTCATCTTTGAGGGAGCTAGGAAAGCAGTCAGGCGGTGAGTTCAGGAGCTCTTGAGGACCGTACCCATCCACTAGCGATCTCGGGGTGGGTTCACGTCGTTCTGGATTCGACTGAACTGGGGGCACGACGGGGGACTCTCTTCTGTCCATAGATTTCTTCTTGTCGGAACGGGTTTCAACTTTATGAGACATTATCTGCAACACAAAAGAGTACATTGTTAGAATAAGGATGTAGAGATATAAACGAGCAAGTGTATGTTGTCTAGAGTTTCACTTATAATTCCACACACAAATTCATTCGGTAGTACAAAGGCTCGAAGGTTCATTCGGCGCCCATACTCCACAAATGCATTCGGTAGTTCAAGGCACGAAGGTTAATTTGGCACTCATACCCCACGGATTCATTCGGTGGTTCAAAACATAAGAGACATTCGGCAATCACCTGATTCGGTAGTCAAGCGTGATTCAGTGATGTGATTGATTCGGCAGGAAAGAATCTAGTTCGGCTATTTCAGTTGGTAGTGAATAACGAAAGCATAAGGCCCATACATATAGGCAAATATCAACGACCAGACCAATTGGTTCGGCATTCGTGACCGGATGAGATTGTCCAGGATGAATGACCTAAAACAAAGCACGCCATATGCATGCACATGCCCTACTTTGGGGGGCAAATGTTGGGTGTGTTTCGACCCGGCCAACACCACCGAACCATCTCCTTTCCAAATCCCTGCCGAACCATCTCCTTTCCAAATCCCTGCCGAACCAACTCCAAAATAGCACTACCGAACCAAAACCAAGTCCCACCGAATCAAACTCCAACCAACCATCACCGAATCACTCACCGCCGAGCCAAGTTCCACCAGACCAAGTTCCACCGGACCAAGACGTTCCGAACCAACTTTGCCAGGCCATATTGCATCAGCCCAGGCCCACAAGCAGCTATATACATCTAAGACCCCTGCCCCCAGCCCCACTCTATAAATAGAGGGGCAGGGGTACAACAATGGGGGACGAGTTTGAGAGCTCAAGCACGGATAGAACTTTCAAACAACTTTCATATACTTGTATCAAAGCTTTGTACTTGTAACCTGAACAAGAAAGGCGAAATAATATATAAAGTGGACGTAGGCACATTCTGGCTGAACCACTATAAATCTGCATGTCTTTTACAGTTTAGTCCCTGCTTTTTACACATTCGCATAAATCACCCAGATCACTAAAAACAACATAAAATCAACTAAATCATACGACTTGGAGGTGTTTGCCCATTTTTTGTGCAAACAAATATGGATGTAAATATATGCATATTTACGTGCACATCAAATACCCCCACACTTATCTTTTTATTCATCCTCGAATAAAGGAAAACTAAGATAAATCCATTTTCGTAGGGAGCATGATTGCACTGAGCGTATGCAACAAGCCGTTAAACCTCTGGGTGTCCCCAGTAGGACAAGTGTTGTCTTGTGAGGGTTTTCAGCGGATACTACCCACAAAATCCAAATGCAAAGTGAAAATATTTACAAAGTGCAAGATTTATTTACAATGGGATGAATGCAAGTTTTTGAAAAATTTTTACAAATGAAGGATTCACTTTCAATTCGACACTCATAAGTTAAATATAGGTTTTGGTCATTCTTTTGAAAATTTAAGTCATTTACTCGTCAAAACTTCCTATAAAAATGAAGTTATCGTAACTAATAGACTATAGTTTAACTCGTTGTTTCGGTTGATAACATAGTGCAACTATGAAATAGATCCTTAGTTGATTAGCAAAGTTTATCAAAGTGATATTTTCATTTCTTTTCAATAACAAGTCAAATCAAATAAGTAAAAATAGTGCTCGGATTTCAATTGCTTACTCTCTCTTATTTGTAAATTTTATTGATATTAACAATATTTACATATGCCTAACTCAGGTAAACTGATGCCAGATATATTACCCGTGCACTGCCTTGCAGACTGATGTGAGGGGAATACAGAGCGTGGCGAGTGAACACACAAGTGTGAGCACTTATCGACTGTAGGCGTTATTAAAAAGAATTTTTATATACATACACCTAACTCGGATAAACTGAGGCCAGATATACCGATCATGCACTGCCTTTCAGGCTTACGTGAGAAGGGTACAGAGCATGGCGAGTGAACACACGAGTGTGAACACATGACTCTAGGTGTTAAAAATATATACATATATACAAATGTTTTTTTTCTTTTTGTTTTTGTTTTTAGAAAGAGAGATTTTCCAAAATCATCTTATCACCATTTAACTTAGAAGATAAAAATGTTATATCCTTTACTTTAAATTTACCACTTTATTAAACAAAGATTTTCAATTTGAATATACTTCAAAATTAACACATATGAATCTTCCTATATACTAGTTAAACCTTTGTTATTTGTAATCAAACGTCATTTTTCTTTTTGTTAAAACAAATAAAATTTTTAAAAATTTCAATTTATTAACCAAAACTTATACTTATCCCATGGTGTTTCTTCAAAAATAATTCCAAATGCTAAAAACAACATGTTTTTGAGATTTAGAAATTTTGAGTGTTTTTTTAAGTTAAAAGAAAATGAAAATTCAAAAATGCCATGAAACTAAAAAATGAAAATGAAAATGAGACTCCCCCCCCCACACTTAATTCTGATTGTGTCCCCACAGTCAATGCATGATATAATGAGTGTAACGGGGAAAAAATATGTACATATTTACAAAAGAGGATTAACATTCTTACTAGACGTAGCTTGGCTCATGAAGGATCATGAGCTCCTCCTCTTGGTTACTTGGCAATTCCAAGAAAGGTTTCAAACGATGACCGTTGACTTTGAAAATCGATCCATCCCTGTGGTTTTCTATTTCTAAGGCACCATGTGGAAAAATAGTTCGTACCACAAATGGTCCGGTCCATCTTGATTTAAGTTTCCCAGTGATAAATGAAGTCTTGAGTCATATAAAAGAACTTTCTGGTTAGGCAAAAACGTTTTCCTTAGGATTGACTTGTCATGAAAATTTTTGGTTCTTTCTTTGTAAATTTTCCCGTTTTCATATGCGTCGTTAATAAGTTCTTCTAATTCGTTGAGTTGTAGTTTTCGGTTTTCGCCGGCTTTCTCTAGTTCAAAGTTTAAGTTCTTAATTTCCCACAACGCTTTGTGTTTGATTTCAACGGGTAAATGGCAAGCTTTACCGTAAACTAAATGAAATGGGGACATCCCAAGGTTAGTTTTAAAAGCAGTACGGTAAGCCCAAAGCGTGTCGGTCAATTTTTGGGACCAATCTTTTCGATTTTTGTTAACAATTTTCTCCAAGGTTTGTTTTATTTTTCGATTTGAAACTTCAACTTGGCCACAAGTCTGAGAATGATACGGAGTGGATAGCTTGTGGGTTATCGAGTATTTTTTCATTAAATTTTCAAAAGAACGGTTGTAAAAATGGGTTCCGTTATCACTGATTATTGTGCGAGGTGTGCCGAACCTCGAAAAGATGTTTTCTTTGAGAAATTTCACAACAATTTTATGGTCGTTGGTTTTGCAAGGAACGGGTTCGACCCATTTTGAGACGTAATCGACAGCGAGAATGATATACAAGTTTCCAAAAGAATTAGGGAAAGGTCCCATAAAGTCGATACCCCAAACATCAAAGATTTCGATCATAAGAATGGGGTTTAGAGGCATCATATCTCGTCGAAAAATTCGTCCAAGCATTTGACATCGATCGCAAGTTTTACAAAATTCAAACGAGTCTTTGAAAAGAGAAGGCCAATAGAAACCACACTGAAGCACTTTTTCCACAGTTTTTCGAGGACTGAAATGTCCACCATACGCTTGATCGTGGCAAAATGAAAGAACACTCCTGATCTCATTATTCGAAATGCAACATCAGATGATTTGGTTGGGACAATATTTGAACAAGTATGGATCATCCGAATAGAAATATTTCACTTGGGACATGAATTTGCATTTGTCTTGTTTGGACCAAGATGAGGGAGTTTCTTTAGTAACTAAGTAGTTCACTATATCAGCGTACCATGGGTCGATAGAAATTGAAAGAAGTTGTTCATCGGAGAAGTTTTCATTAATTGTCAAAGAAGATGGTGCGTTAGGAAGACGAGACAAGTGATCGGCTATGACGTTATCGGATCCTTTTTTGTCTTTATTTGTAAGGTCAAATTCTTAAACTAAAAGGATCCAATGAATCAGACGGAATTTAGCATCCTTTTTAGCGAAGAGATATCAAAGCGCAGAGTGGTCTGTGTACACAGTAATGTGTGAACCTATCAAGTAAGGTCGAAACTTTTCGAGCGCAAAAACGGCAGCTAGAAGCTCTTTTTCGGTTGTTGTGTAGTTGAGTTGAGCGTCGTTCAAAGTCATACTCGCGTAGTAAATGACGTGATTAATCTTGTTGATGTGCTGTCCTAAGACAGCACCAATGGCAAAATTCGAAGCATCACACATTATTTAGAAAAGAAGATCCCAATTGGGTGCGCAAATGATTGGAGCAGAAATGAGTTCGTTCTTAATATGTTCAAAAGAAGAGATACAATCAGAGTTAAAATCGAAAGGAACGTATTTTCCAAGAAGAGTCGTCAAAGGACGAGCGATTTTGCTAAAGTTTTTCACAAAGCGTTGGTAAATGCCAGCGTGTCCTAGAAATGATCGAATGTCCTTAACAGATTTGGGAATGGGTAGATTTGCAATTATGCCGATTTTTGCTTTATCTACCTCAATGCCTTTATTTGAGATGATATGTCCAAGGACTATGCCTTGTTTGACCATAAAGTGGCATTTTTCCCAATTCAAAGTCAAATGTTTTTCTTTACGTCGATTTAGAACCAATTCGAGATGATGTAGACATTGGGAAAAAGAATCACCAAAGATTGAGAAATCGTCCATAAAAACTTCTAGAAAGCATTCAATCATGTCGGAAAAGATTCCAACCATGTATCATTGGAAAGTAGCAGGAGCGTTACAAAGTCCGAATGGCATACGTCGATAAGCAAAGGTACCGAATGGACACGTGAAAGTCGTTTTCTCTTGATCTTCCGTAGCGATTGGAATTTGGTTAGAGCCAGAATAACCATCAAGGAAGTAGTAAAATTCATGGCCGGCTAAACGTTCGAGCATTTGGTCGATAAATGGAAGTGGGAAGTGATCCTTACGTGTTGCGGCATTTAGTTTTCGATAGTCAATGCAAACACGCCAACTCGTTTGAGTACGAGTTGGAATAAGTTCGTTTGAATCGTTCTTGACAACGGTTAGCCCAGACTTTTTCGGGTACAACGTGAATTGGGCTAACCCATGAACTATCGGAGATTGGGTAAATGATTTCGTTGTCGAGAAGTTTAAGAATTTTATCACGCACCACATCTTTCATTTTCGAATTAAGCCTTCATTGCGCGTTACGAATAGGCTTGGCATCGTTGATTAAATGGATGTGATGTTGAACAATAGTAGGGCTAATTCCCTTTATATCGGAGATCGACCATCCAATCGCTTCCTTGTTTTTCGAAAGAATAGAGAGAAGAGAAGTTTCTTCATCAAGAGAGAGAGAGAGTTGCGGAAATTATGATGGGCAACATTTCGTTATCACCTAAGTATGTGTACTTAAGGTGATCGGGAAGTGGTTTGAGGTCCAACTTTGGGAGTTTCTCGATCAAGAATTGGGTTGAGATTCAGGCTCAACTGGAAGCGATTCAAAAGGAAGGGTGTATTCAATCTCGTTGGGAATTTCGTGAAACAATTTTTCGTACTTGACCTCGCGTTCATTGTTAAGGTCAAGTGTCTCATTTTCAAAGTTTTCGTGAATGGCACTAACTTCCAACATTTGGTCACGTGGTTCGTTCGATTGGCTTTCAAGATTGAAAATATTAAGATCCAAAGTCATGTTTCCAAAAGAGATTTTCATTGAGCCGTTACGACAATTGATTAAGTAATTTAAGGTGGCTAAGAATGGTCGGCCTAAAATCAATGGAATTTGACTCGTAGGATTTGACATGGGTTGTGTTTCGAGAACAATAAAATCAATGGGGAATATGAATTGCCCTACTCGAATGAGCACGTCCTCGATTTCTCCCACGGGCTTCTTAATGGAACGATCGGCGAATTGAAGTGTAACTTTTGTGGGTTTGAGCTCACCTAAGCCTAATTTTTCGTAAACGGAGTATGGAATCAAATTGACACTCGTACCTAAGTCTATCAAGCATTTGTTAATCGCCTTGTTTCCAATTGTACATGAAATCGTAGGGCAGCCAGGATCTTTGTATTTGATGGGCATGGATTGGGACAAGACTTCGCTCAAACTGGCGGCTAAGAAGACATTTTTGGGCACTTGAGTTTGTCGCTTTTGGGTGCACAAGTCCTTAAGAAATTTCGCGTAAGTAGGGAGTTATTGAACAATGTCAAGAAGCGGGATGTTAACTTTTGCTTGTTTAAAAATTTCCAACATCTTTTCCATTTGGTCCGAGTGTTTCTTTGGTAGAAGACGATGTGGAAATGGAACACGATACTCGGTAGGCGGGTCTACTTGAGTAAAAGACGAAGAATTTTGATTGGCATTTGATTCAACGTTTGGCTCCACGTTTTTTTCAGATTCATTCGTTGTTTTAGAAGTGTCGAGAGAGGTTTCCGGTAAATTGTTTGGGTTAACGACTTGATTATCGATTTGTTTACCAGAACGTAAAGTTGTGATAGCATTCAATTGGGTGACATTGCTATCTTAAACAATATGGGCTTGATTTGAATTTGCGTTTTGATTTTTGGGATTTGAAATGGGTTGGCTTGGGAATGTTCCTCGTTCACGTTCGCTCACAGACGTGGCTAATTAACTCATTTGCATTTCAAGTTTTGTAATCGATTGGTTTGTGTTTTGCATATATGAGGTCAATAAATTTTACAAATTGCTGTTTGATTGAAGACTTTGAGTAGTTGCTTTAGCCAAAGTTTCAAGAGTTTTCTCGAGTGAACTTAAATGTTCATCTTCTTGTGGAGGATGAGCAGAATTTGGTTGAAAATTTGATTGTTGCGGTTGATTATGAGACGGACCCGCAAAGTTTGGTTGAAAATTGTTGGGTTGAAAGGGAGGATTCGAAGCATTATTCGGGAATGCTTGAAAATTTGGACGAACCGTATTCGTGTTGGGATTATTTTGGTTCCAAGCAAAATTCAGATGATTTCTCCAACCAGGGTTGTACGTTGGAGAGAATGGTTCGTTTTTGGCTTTATTGAAAGCATTGATTTGTTCGATGGAATTTGGACACTGATCGGCTATATGATTAGGATCGTTGCATTTATAACACATCGGTTGGGAGGCTTGGTTCATTTGATTCGATAAGAAAATGTTATTGAATTTTTTAATCATTGCGTCAATCTTAGCTTCCAAAGCAAAAGAAGATCCTATCGAGTGTGCACTCGATCGTGAGTAAATTGATTTTTCCTTCGAATGTTTCCATTGGGATGATTTTTCGGTGAGGTTTTCAAGAAATTGCCAAGCATCATCGTGATGTTGGGCAAGAAAGTTGCCTTGGCACATTGATTCAAGCAAGGTTCGTGAGCTCTTTTCGAGTCCATCGTATAAGATTTGGCAAATCGTCCATTTTTCAAAGTTATGGTGTGGACATTTTATCAAAAGCTCTTTGAATCTTTCAAAATATTTTCCGAATGGTTCTCCCTTGAATTGATGAAAATTTACAATTTCGTTTCGGATTCTACTCGTTTTTTCCAAGGGGTAGAACATTTTTAAGAAAGATTTTAAAAATTCTTCCCACGTTTTAATCGAGTTCGAGGGTAAGCTGCACAACCATTTTTCGGTGTAATCCATAAGAGCGAAAGGGATTAATCGAAGTTTGATTCCGTCATCGGAAAGTTGTTGGAGTTTTATGGTTGCACAAACTTCTTCGAATTTAGTCAAAAAGATGTATGGATCATCGTGTTTGAAATTACCAAATTTCGGAAGAGTGGCAATATGGTTCGAGTGAATTTCGAAATGGTTACCCATAGGGGCGGGTAATGTGATGAAAGATGGAATATAAACTCTATCGGGAAAAATTCTATCCATAAGAGTTCGAGGGACGTTCTCGTTCGCCATTTCGGGAGGATCGTCTGTTCGAGTCAAACGGTTAGTTGTTGAGTCGCGAGTCCAACGATTTGTTGTTGTGTCACGAGTCCAAGTACTCATGCACAAGTGAAAGTCGAGAAGAGAAAGAAGTTACAATCGAGTTTAGTGAATGAAAGAAGATTTGAAAAACGAAGTGAAATTTTTTTTTTAGAAGGAAGAAAACTATTTACCAAGTGAAATTTATTTTCGAAAGAGAAGTTTGATTTTTGTTTTGTTTTTGGTTTTTCAAATTTTTTTTATATGTTTTTTTTTGTTTTTGAATTTTCAAATTTTCAAACATTTACCCAAAGGATTTTTTTGTTTTTAGAAAATGGAAATTTGATTTTTGTTCTTGAATTTTCAATTTTTTTTTGTTTTTGAATTTTTAAATTTTTATTTCTTTTTGAAAAGATTTTATATATATATATTTTTTTGATTGAAAATTTTCAAAGGAAAGGAAGAAAAGGATTTTTTTGGATTAAAATCTAAGTTAAGTAAAATTTACAATTTTTTTGGATTATGGATTGTTGATTTTTTTTAAATATGCATGAACTAATGCAACTAAATGAATGCAAAGGACTCAATTACAATTTTCTGTCCTTAGTAGCTTCTAACCCAAAATTGTATAATCACACTTTGTCTTAAATCAACAAAAATATTTCTCAGTCAGGTAACGGGCAGGGTTATCAGTGCACCACGAATCACCGGAGCAATGCAACCGAAGGTTTAAGTACCTTCAGAGGAACAACCAGTATAATATTTACGAATCACCATAATTTTTATAACTGGTTATTACTCTGCCGTAGCCTAGACACCAAGAAATAAATTGTTCAAAGAAAACAATTATGAAGATACAATTAAGCCTTAAGTGAGCTCGCGACACCCTTAAGTCGAATGTCTAACCTTTATTATTAGTCAAATTCTACGATGAAATGCGTTTGTGGGCTAAGGAAAGGGTGATGAAATCCCTCACCTTATGTGAATTGGGGTATTGCCCTTAGAAAATAAAACAAGATGAGATGAATGCAAAACAAAAATTAAACGTGACTTTACAATGCAACTAAAATGAAGTTTGTTTATTTTTTGGATTTTGAATTTTTTTTGTATAAATGCAAATGCAAGCAACCAACAATGCAAATCAAATTAAAACAAGGGATGAACACGATACCAGAGCGTGCAGAATATTAGCAATTATTTTTTTTAGCGGCAATTTTTTTTAGCAAAGCAAAGCAAAGCGATTCTTTTTTATTTTCTGCTTGGGTGACCTGAAAATAAAAGCAAGATATATACAACTGTTTTTGTTTTTGTTTATTTAGAATAAAACCAAAGCAAAAACAAAACAAATTAATTTTTTTTAATTGATAAGAAAATAATAGAAATGGAAAATGATAAGAAAATAGTAAAACTCGAACTCTCTTTTTTTCCTTTCTTTTTTTCTAGGAGAAAGAAACTAAGAAAAGGAAAATCAAAATAGTTGAAATCAAATGAAACCAAACAAAACAAATTAAAGAAAAGTAAAAGAAAAATAAAACAATTGAAACCAATTTTTTTTAAAACAAAGAACAAAGGAAATTAACAACAGAACAAATGACAAATCAGCCCAAACAAACTCCACTCGGCCCATTCTCTCTGTTTTTTTTTTTGTTTTTTTTAATAGAATTTAACCAGGGCCCGGCCCCTTTAAATCAACTTGAGTAAACCAAAGAAAATGACTTTGCTTCCATTCGATTATCACCACTTCTCCTTCAAGTTCGCCCCTTTTTTTGGGAAATCAAATTCAGTTCACGCAAATCCAAATATGAAATTGCAAAATCAAATTACGTCGTTCGAGAGTTGCTCGAGGAATAAGGAGGGTTCATTGATGGTACTCGTCGATCAGGTGGATTAGGTCGATGAGGTTGTGGTGGGTTTTGGTTGCGCAAGTTTCGGCGGTTGAGACAAAGGAAAGAGGGAGTTGAATGGCAGGGGAGTTTGACGTTCAAGTTGCGGGTCCGAGCAAATTAGAGCGAGGGCGATTTGTATGATGGTGAAGTAGCTGCCGTAGGTAGGGGATTTCAGGCGATTGACGAGTGCTGGGATGAAGGCGGAGTTCGTGGAAAGGTAAAGCAGCAATTTTTTTTCTTTCTTTTCTGGTGGATGGTTTGTTTTGATGAATGGTGGTATGGAAGAGGGATGAACTGGTTTGGTTAACTGCTGTTTGAAGTGTTGTAAGTTCTGGGGGAAGTGATATGGTTTTTGAAGTAGATAAGGGGATATAGGTAGAAATCTGATCGCCGGGTGATTTGGGGAAAAATGTATGCAGAGAGGAAGCGTTCGATGAAGGTTGCGTTGTGTGTTCTGGTGGAGGAATGATATTGGGGAGGAGCAGTTGAAGTTTGTAGCTATGTATGTGGTGTGTCCGATGTTTGTTGTAGTGGACTATAAGAGGTGGAACAGGATGAAGATGCAGTTGACGGGGGGACAACAGGGTAGAAGTGAGTGTTTAGGTCAATGATGTTTTGAAGTGGTAATATGGTGGTTTCTGATGGTCATGGTCACAAACTTTGTTGTAGTTTTTTGTTCAGGGAGGATATAGTGGTATGTTTGTGTTGTTTGTGTTGAGTTGCACAGTGGTATGTTTGCACAGAATAGCAGTCGACAGTGATATGGGTTGATGCACTGTTAGGATGAATGTGGATGGTGATTTAGTTGGCAGATAAGCAGGAGGAGGATGTTGTGGTGATATGAGTGGTATGATGTGGAATGTATGTACAGTGGTGGCAGTTTGAATGATTTGTGGTGGATGTATGGGGTAGCAGGGGATTGATCACTGTGGTCTGGAAGCAGTAACAACAGCAAGGGGTTGTGATGTTCTAGTGTCAGTGAATGTGGACTGCAGGCAATTTGACTATTGATGAGGTGCAGTAAGAAGAGAGGTCAAATGTGGGATGTAGTGGCAAGGGGGATGAGCAGAGCTTGACTTGTTCTGTTTTGAAGTAGTGCAGTGAAAGGACAGAGTTGTAAAGAAAGAAACATAATTGTAAATGATGAACAAAGATATTGTTGTATGATGAACCAGAGAAATGTAAATGTAAAGCAAATTTGTAAAAAGGAAATAGAATTGTAAATGAAAATGCCAAATTGTAAAGAAAGAAAAAGGAAATAAAAATGTTTTTGTTTTTGTTTTGAAATTTTGTATGTTTTTTTCTAATAGAGGTAGAAATGCAAATGCAAAATGAAAAACTACAAACACACAAACAAATGCAAGCACAAATCAAACACACACAACAATTTTTTTTAAATGCAAGCACACACAAAACAAAACTAATCCGAAGAATAGAAAATTAAAATCATGACAAACTTCTCCGGCAACGGTGCCAAAAACTTGTTAATTGGCTAGTTTTCTATCGATTTAGAAAATATTCGAAAATTTTCAAATTAAATTTACCGCAAGCGCACAGCGTACTATCGTAGTACTTTGCGAGTACGGGTCGATCCGCAGGGAATTTTTAAGATTTTAAAATTTTCAATTCAATCAAATTAGATCAGAGTGAGAAGAAATTGTTAACTACAAAAAAAGAAGCTAAAGCTAGAATTGAAATGTGATTTAAAAACTATTAGACTAGAGAATAATTTAGAGGCAAATCCACTCTCATATTTTTGTAAATCAATAAACATATAATTTATGATCTCTAACTTTGATATTAAGTGAAATAATCATTGCATTTATCATAAGTATGGTTTGTTTATGTTATTAATTAACATAACTCAAACCATCAAACTATAATACAACAATTATACCACTTATAATTCTCATGAAAATGAAGCCAAAGCAAAAGCTATTTTAAGTATGATCTATTTACTATTGTAACTAGTAATATAGATCATCAAATTTCATTTTTACTTTCATTTCAAAATCAAAAATTAATTAGCAAATGATGATGTAAATTGTGTTTATGTTGAATAAGAATTGCTCATTTGCATAAGCAATATAAGCTATCAAACCCACTTGTATAAACTTACATCAAAATTCACTTTCATGAAGCACAAACAAAGAGATCATAAATCATAAAAATGTTGAAATCGCATAAAGTTAGAGAGCTTCATTACCCCTAAATTGAAGGGGTTTAGCTACTCATTTGTGTTATCAAATCAACACTTGTAAATTTCAACATTAAAAAGCAAAGAATGAAAACTAAGCAAAGGAAGAAAGAGAGATTAACTACTAACTATTTTCATAAAAATTAAAGCTACACTACTTGCATGAATGTAAATCTAAGCTACGAATATTAAAAGAAAGAGAGCATAGAAATAAACATTAACATAAAAGCAAAGAAAAGCATGTAGAAAAGAAAAGAGGAAGAGGCTTGGAAGCCATTTTAATTTCATGAAATATTGCCATTACAACTTGCTCTTTTAATTTCCTAACTAATGTGAAAAAGTAGAAGATGTTTTCATGTACACAAGTGGGCTATTTAAACATGCATAAAATCCTAATTCTATTTTTAGGGAGCTTCCCAAAATGCCCTTTAGGAAGTGTGGCCACCAAGTAACCATTAACCACTAATTAATTCATCATTTAATGTGCATGAAGCTTTAACCCCACTTAGTTGTCCATTAGCTCCTAATTGTACATTTTGGTAAGTGTGTGGGGTCCTCCATGTTCTTGAACTTGAATTATTACCTCTTCATTCCTTTGTATCTCCTTGTGCACGCATATATCATCATGAATCCCTCTTCCATATGCATCAAAATATCCTATAAAAATCATAAAAATTGTCCAAGTAAAAATTCTCAAATGGACACATGCACAAAAATGACCATTTTGCCACTGAATGAAGATGAAATTATGATGGTTTGAAAATAATTGAATTTTGGTTTTAACGTGTAAAAATGCCCTAATATGATGTTTATTTAAATAAAAAAAGATAAAATATGGATGTAAATATATGCACATTTACTTGCACATCAGTGTTCAAAATTGCCAAATTTTGGGAGCATGGCAATATGATTAGAATGAATTTCGAAGTAGTTACCCGATAGGGCGGGTAGTGCGATACAAGAAGGAATAGAAACTCTATTGGGAAAGATTCTATCCATGAGAGTTTACGGAGGATTTTCGTTTGCCATTGTTGGAGGATCATTTGTTTGAGTTAAACGATTCGTTGTTATGTCACAAGTCTAGGTACTCATGCACTAGTGAAAAGGTCAAGTTGAAAAGGAAGTGAGAATCAAGTTTAGAGAATGAAACAAGGTTTAGAAGATGAAATGAAGTGAAAAATCATTTTTTTATAAAAACTTTTTTAAAAGGAAAAGTATTTACCAAAGAGAATTTAATTTTCAAAAGTGAGATTTGATTTTATTTTTTTTGGAATTTGGATTTTTTTAAATGTTTTTGTTGTTTTTTTAGTTTTTGTTTTTATTTTGAAATGATTTTTTTTTTAAAACCTAACTTTAAAAAAATACTTGTTTTTAGATTTTTGATTTTGTTTGAATTTTTTTTCTTTTTTTAAAGAAAAAGATTTGAAAAGATTTTTTTCTGGATTTTTGTAAAAAGGAAACTAAGTTAAGTAAAATGTAAAAAAAATTACTTTTGGATTTTGATTTTTTTTTCTTTTTTTTTAAATATGCATGAACTAATGCAACTACATGAATGCAAGGACTTAATTCCAAATTTTTTATCCTTAGTAACTTCTAACCCAAAATTGTATAATCACACTTTGTCTTAATCCAACAAAATAATTTTTAGCCAAGTAACGGATAAGAGTTATCAGTGCACCACGAATCACCATAATAATATAACCGAAGGTTTTAAGTACCTTTGGAGAAACAATCACTATAATATTTACGAATCACTATAATATTTATATATGATTATTGCTCTGTCGTATCCTATACACCAAGAAGCTAAATTGCGAGAGAAGACAACTTGTCAAGATACAGTTAACCCCTAGGTGAGCTCGCGACACCCTTAAGTCCAATATCTAACTATTATTATTAGTCAATTCCTAGTATGATATGCAATTTGTGGGTCAAGGAAGGGGTGATGAAATCCCCCTCCTTTTGTGGATTTGGGTGTTGCCCTTAGAAAAGAAAATAAGATGATATGAATGCAAAATAGAATTTAAACGTGTATTAACAATGCAACTATGAAAAAAATTTGATTTTGTTTTTGTTTTTTGATTTTTAAAATGCAAGCAACCAATAATGCAAAGAAACTGAAAACAAGAAATAAGGGCACGATACAAGAGCATGCAGAATTATTAGCTATTTTATTTTAAAGCAGCAATTTTTTTATAAGTAAACAAAGCGGTTTTTAGCAAGCAAGCCTTCTTCTTTTCTGCTTTTGCAACCTGAAAAGTATTGAAAACAATTTTTTTGTTTTTTGTTTTTTGTTTTTTTATAAGGATAGATAGAAAATAAAAGCAAATGAATTTACACAAAAAGAAGTTTTGTAAATTTTTTTGGGACAAACTAAAGCAAAACGAAACAAAGACAAACGAAATTCTTTTTTTTCATTAAGTTATTTTGGGTAAGAAAATGAATTTACAAACAAAATAATTAAGTTAACTACACATTAAAACAAGCCCAAAACACAAAATAAAAATACGTGATCCAAATCAATCCTTTTCTCTGTCAAAAGAAACCCAATATAAATCTTGATTCGGAAATCGATGCACAAAAGAAAAAGAAAAAAAATGGAAATCGTAAAGGAAAAAATATGCAATTGGAAGTGGTGTACAGGTTGAAGTGGCAAGGTGATTTGTGGTTATTTGAAGGTTGCATAGAGCAGGCAGAGGCAATTTGCTGGATTGAATTTTGAAGTTCTGGTTTGGTTTTGGATGTAGGCATTTCGGGGCTCGAGTGAGGTTCGCTGTATTGATAAGTGGTCTGAGGTTGCTGGGGTGTTGTGTGCTGTTGCTGTTATGAGTAGTCGAGATAGCGTTTGTTTTTGGTGGTATTGCTGTGTTGTAGTAATAGTGCTGCTTGCCAGTTCAGTTGATGGAGATAGTAGTTGTGTGCAGTTGAGTTGAATGATGATGATGAGGTAATTGTTGTACTGTAATGCAGGAGGTGAAGTGAGTTTCTGTGTTGCTTGGTGGAAGGTTGTAAGCAGAGGATGGTGATGGATGCAGTAGTGGAGTTGATGAAGTGATGGGTGGTTTGTGCTCGAGAACATTGAATGATGGTGACAGGTTGTTGGTGGTAGGTAGTTTGAATGTTGTAGGAAGGTGATGGGGGAAGGTGTTGGCCGTGGTTTGCAGTTTGGGATGGTAATTGAGTGATCTCAGTTTGTGAATGAAGGTGATGGTGAATATTGTGCTGGTGTGATGTTCTTGAAGTGGCAACAAGTGGTTTGATGTGTAAGCAGGTGTATAGAAGGAGGAGTGACAGAAGTTGATATTGATGTTATAAGAGTTGATTTGGTGAGGAGGTGTTGTTGCTATGGGTGATGAAGTTTGGTGAATGATGAAGTATGTGGTGAATGATGGTGAGTGGCAGTGAAATGTTATGGTGCTTGCAGTAGGAAGTGGATGGCTGTTGATGGAGAATGTCAGTAGATGGAAGGTAATGGTACGAGTGTGATGAAGATTGGTGAAGAATTGAAGGCAGTGAATGGAAATGAAGGAAAGTGGATTGTCAATGCTGTGGTGGAGCAACAGGGAGATGCAGATATGGGTGAAGTGCGTGTTGTGACTGGGTGAGGAGTTATGGGATTGTTGTAGTTGGAGGATGTTGGATGTGATGAAAGAGGTATGCTTGATGGTCTGTAAGTTGTGAAGTGTAGTTGAAATGGAGTTTCAGGCAATTTGAGGAGTATATAGAAGGGAGGAAGTGTATTGATGGTTGTGGCTGTTGTTGTTTGAAACAGAATGTTGATGGCAGGGGAAAGAGGTGGAGCAAGCAGTTTCGGTTGGAATTTGTTGCTGTGTAGATGACTGTGGATTCGAAAGGTGGTTAGTGGTGGTAGAGGAATGTAGTGGCAAGGAGTAAATGGTTCAGGTGACAAGCAATCAGGGGAAGGTAGTATAGTGTAGATATGAAGGAGCAGTGTAGAAGTGTGGTAATGGATTAAATGTTGTTTGTGGGTAGTAGTTTGGTGATTAGTTGATGGTGGTGGAATGAATGGTGAAGGGTGAAAGAAGTTGCTGGCGGAAGTTACTATGTAGATGTAAATAGAAACTTGAAATGTTTTAAACAATTAGTCTATGTTGAGAATATAATCAGAGAATTGAGATTGTTTCAGGTTGAATGGCAAAGTGGCAATTGAATTGAGATTGTGGTTAGGTGATATGTAATCAGAGAAGAGAATGTAAAAATAAAATTGCAATGCAATTTTTTTTTAAATATCTGAAATGAACCGCAATGTACTTGAATGTGAAGGAGATGGAGGTGGAACTAGGAAGAAATGAAGTATTCAATGCAAACTGAAATGAAATGAACCAACCTCACCACTAAACTAACACAAACTAATAAGATAAAATGCAATATGAATTTTTTTTTAAATGAAAGTTAACACAAAATAAAAGAAAAAAAAATAATCCCAAGAGTATAAATAAAATAAAATTGCAATTCTCGGGCAACGGTGCTAAAACTTGTTGAATAACGACGGAAGTTTCTATCGATTAGAAAACCGCTGTTAAAAATATAATCGTTAAAAACCGCAAGCGCACAGCGTACAATTGTAGTACGTATGCGACTATGGGTCGATCCCAGGAAATGAATTAAATTCTAATAATATTCAATCTAATTAACCCAAAGTTTTGAAGTTTGTTTTAATCTAGAAAATTGTAGAGAATAAGCTAGAGCAAAAGTGAATAAAACTATGATATTAAAGAGCAATTTAGAGGAAAATCCACTTCCAATCATTCATATATATCAACAACAAAAATTCACTTGTAATCTCTCATTATAATATTAAGTAGAAATGATAGATGTGCTTATTATAAGTATGATTTATTTGTGCTATTAATTAGCACAACTTAAATCATCAAACTCTAACACACCATTCAATCCCACTTATCAACACTCATGAAAATTAAAAATAAAATCTATTTTAAGTATGATCTATTTACTATTAATTAGTAACATAGACCATCAAATTTTGATTCTAGTTTGACTTCATTATCCAAATCACTTAGGCAAATGATCAAATAGTTTATGTTTTAAATGGAGTTAAGCATAGCGTATTTGAGATGTCAACATAGGTATCAAAATTCAATAAAAAAAGCATAAACCACCATCATTCATATTTTCCATTAAGCACATATGAGAGATCACAAATGAAATCATTATGTTAATTTAATATGTTTCATGAGAGCTTCATTACCTCTAAATTGATGGGGTTTAGCTACTTATATTTGAAAAGATGTTAACATAAATTGATTTCAACATAAAGCAAAAGGAAATTGAGAGCTAATTACAAGAAAAGAGAGCTAACTACTTACATGAAATAAAACTAAACTAATTACAAGAATTAAATCTATGCTACTAACATTAAAAAAGAGAATCATAAACTAAGAAAGAGAGCATGAAATAAAAATAGCATAAAAAGTGAGAATTAAATAAAAATTGCATGAAATTAAAAACAAGGCTAAGAAGCCATGAAAGAAATTTTTATTTAACTTTGATTTTGTGGCTACAATATTGCATGAAAGGAAGAAGATTACATGAGACATAAGGGGTATTTATACATACTTAAAACCCTAATTCATATTTTAGGGGACTACTAAAATACCTTTGAGAAAGTGTAACCTCCAAGAAATCATTAGGGAATTAATTAATCCCTACTAGCATGCCTTTAAGCCTCCATTAACATGTGCATGTGCTTTTAACTATGGACCATATGGTAGTGGGTATGTGGGCTCCTCCATGTTGCATGAATTCATTTATTTCCATTCTTCATTTACCTTCAACATATGTGCATGCATACATCCATGAAATTTCTTCATATTTGCACTTTATTTTCGAAAAAAATAGGAATGTGCAAATAAATTTTCTCAAATTAAATCATACACAAAATTACCATTTTACCCCCTAAATGAAGATGAATAAATGATGATTTTAAAACAATTTAAATTTTGGTTTAAACATGTAAAATACCCTAATATGCTCATTTACTTAAATAAAAGTAGATTAAATATGGAAGTAAAAATATGCACTTTTACGTGCACATCACAGTTCCTCATTACACCATCGGACATCAAATGTTGTCCGATCTTCTCCAACATTGGACCAACTTCTCCCAAGCCCGAAGTTAATCCCAAACAAGTCTATCACCGGGCAAGCCTACCACAGAGCAAGCCTACCAGTAAACTAAAGTTGTGGCATCTCCAAATCCAAATCACGTCGATCCAATTGCTATGCTCCATTCTTCAACCTGTGAGCCTTCCATATGCTTCGTTACAACTCCCACATCATCGAGCCTATTTGTCGATGTCATGTTTAACGTTTTCTACCTCTAGTTCGCTCGGATGAGCATTTTCAACCACACAAGTATACAAACAAACACCATACATGCACCAAATAGAATTAAAATATGCAAATATACAATAATTCATGGTAAATCGTCCTACAACATGTCTCTAACATAGCCAAGCACACATCAAGGCAACCAAATTAACACGATTAGAACATTTTAAAACAATTTAAGTTCGTTTTTACCTTAGGTTTCACTTTAAAACTGTTTTAAAACATAATTTTTACTTTAAAAATGAGATTGAACATGCCAAAACCTATAGATACATATATAATAAGCTGAGATATGATAGATTACTCGGCAAAACCTCCAAAATTCAAGTTTTGCATGCAAATCCAAAAATCAACAGCCAAGCCCAAGTTTTCTACCCAAAAATGTAGATTTGAAGATCTCTAATGAATCCCCTTGCTAATTTACCCTAAATATATGATTTAGACTTGACTTGGAGGAGAAAAGAGAAGGTTTTGGGTGGAAAATGAGTCAATGAAAGCTTAGTTCTATTTGAGAAATGGTAAAATGATTTTGGGATGATGGTTCAGCCTATTATAGCCTCCAAACCCAAAATGAGTCACTTGGCTTGCCCCCAAATCTCACCAATTACCTACTAAGCTGCTCCAAAAACTGCAAATTTTCAAACTACCATATCTCCTAGCAAGAAATTCCAAATTGCTATTATGACCACTCTACGGAAAGGGAAATCATATATTTTCAACAAAAGTAGTCACAGATGACAATTCGGCTTCTATCAAAAGTCATAGCCGTTACAAGTTTTCAGGGTAAAATCGTCCGGAAAAATTCAAAATATAGAAGATGTAACCAGTAAGCATTTCCTACAGTTACACAGTCATATGACCTCATATGAATTTATCATTTGATGCATATAATATAAGTCGTTACACTGTTCCCTCCCTTTTGGCTAGGTCGTGACACCAAGGAACTGACTAGAAATCAATGACAATCCGTCCTGGAAATTAGTTACATCGCAAGTACATCATGGACATCAATGAATTTCGTCCGAGTCCGGATCGGGCTGCAATTGATAAGACACGACAAGCAAAGCAAGGAAAGCGAACATTCCAAGTTTCAAGTCAATCCGACCTCGTATGCTTGAGTTATGATCGAATCGAAATAAAGGAGATACCCCATAATTCGAATCCATAGGAGAAACCCATGTTCGAATCCATCAGGCGACTTCTTGTTCGTATCCATCAACACTTGTTTATTTCGAATCGATCACCGTCTCCTAGTTCGAATCCATCGACAGAAAGATCACGTCACAATGATCTCCTAGCATAAGCTTCGCATCCTCCAGCTTCGTATCGATCAGGTCGAAACCCATCGGACGGTTTGGCTTCGTATCGAGCAGGTCGAATCCATCAGATGGTCTATCCTCGTATCGATTATCCATTCCTAAGTTCATATCCATCGGTCAAAGTCCTATTCGAATCGCTCAGTTATCCCTAGTTCGTATCCACTAGAGCATCTCACTTCGGATCCATCCAGTATGGTCATTTCGTATCGATCCATTGGAACGAGACATGATCGATACAAACGGAAGCTTGTTCGAATCCAAGCATGGTCGAAACCTTCAAATCCATCAAGTCAAAAGCGGCGAAGTCTCTGGGACGACTCGATCAAACTGGCGAAAAAAGCGGATCGATGCCAAGTTCGCGCTCCACGTCATCACAAAAGCACGCTCCGCCATCGATTCGAAGCAATCTATTCGAACGAATCGATTCGAACGAGGCAAGCAGTTCAGAAAACCCTATTTCGAATCGACCATATCTCGAGATCCATAAGTCCAAATGCTATGAAATTTTCACAGAAGCTTGCGCACATGTTGAAGAACGTCCACACCAAATTTCAGCTCGATTGGACAATTTCTTGATCGATTCGAATGGATTTCGAATCGATCCCAAAGTGGGCCCAGATTTCCTGAAGGCGGGCATGTAGGCCCCCTCACGTGCCAGAAGTAGTCTCCCGAAATTTAGGCAAAATATCAGCCTCCCACACCTATAAATAGAGCCCCTGGTCATTCAGAAAAGGGGTCGGACAATTTTAAGAGCTAAAGAGCGCCCAGATTCTGCCAGATTTACTCTAGATCACCATTGCTGCCTTAAATTCAGATTATAATCATAAAATCTGTTGTACTACGTTATAAGAAATTATAATCTTCAAGCATCGAGCAATAAAATCATCAAACTTCATAGTGGACGTAGGCGAAACGCCGAACCACTCTAAATTGTCGTCTTTTGTGCAATTTACTTTCTGTTATTTGGAGTTTTTGTTAGATAATTCTCATTTTCAATTTTCATTCTTCACTTTTATCTCTTTAAAAACTTCCGAAGAATGTTGTGCCCATTTTTGGTACAAACACGTAAGTTCCCGTGAAAATTTGGTAGCATTTGGACTTGTAGATTAGGAGATATGATCGATACGAAATGGTGATATTCGATAGGTTGTTTCGTTCGTATCGATCATTTCGACTCGATCATTTCGAATCGATGGCGGCATGCGCTAGCACGTTGACCTAGCGCGCTTCCTTCGCATCGATCTGTAGCATACCCAGTTTGAATCGATGAAGACAGTCTAGTTCGAATCGATGGACGTTGGCTTATTCGCATCAATGAAGGTTGCATAGTTCGTATCGATGAAAGCTCCTTGGTTCGTATCGACTGTTGTGCTTTGCTTCGCATCGATGGGAGGCGTGCATTTCGTATCGATTGGGGATCGATCGATATGAAGAGGGCTTTTAAGATTGAGCGATGCGAAACAGATGAAAGTCTTTGTTGCCGATGGATATGAAGTAGGAGTTTTCGGACGGATGCGAAGTGGACGATGGATGATCGAGTCGAACTGTGGCTTGTCGATGGATGCGAAGTCGATCGAGTCGAACTGTTGCTTCCTGATGGATGCGGAGTCGATCGAGTTGAAGTGTACATTGACCGATCGAGTCGAACAGAGCTTTCCCTGATGGATTCGAACTCGATTAATTCGAACAGCGGTCACCTGATGGATGCGAACCCGAGACTGCTTCTCGTCCAATCTTTCATCGATCATAACTTGAGCATATGAACTCGGATTGAAATGAAATTTGGAGTGTTGACTTCCATGGCTTTGCTCGTCGTGTCTTGTCGATCGTAGCTTGATCCGGACTCGGACAAAAATCGTCGATATCCATAGTGCGCCTGCGTATAACCGGTCCCTAAGACGAACCGTCATTGGTTTCTAGTCAATTTCTTAGTGTCACGGCCTTGCCAAAAGGCGGGATAACATTTGACTCCCAAAGTACGTCTTGTGGAAACATGATGTGCTTTGAAGTGCTGCAATCTTCATTCTGAACAGTTATCGTCTTTTCGATGGAAGTTCTAATCTTTGACTGATTTCCTCAGTAATGTAAACTTTTGACTATCAACTGTTGTACCCTATATTGTTGTAATTGGTTGCTGCTTGACTGAGATTAGCTGTTTGTTGTTGTAATAGTTATCAGATAAGTATCCAATTCCTATGAATGTCAAAAATTGAATATTTGTCTGACGTATATGCATATACGTTAATCTGACTCCCGCTGACGTTCACAAGTCATTGTCAGTTTATCTCATATTGAATTCCGTATCGATCCTCTCCTGAACCGATGTGAAATTCGAATTGTAACAACGCTCGATGGTTGTTTTTGAATGTTCCTTCGTAACGATCCTCTCCTGAATCGATGTAAAAGGTTGAAATATTGTCTTTGCATCGGTATTCATTGTATTGATGGATATGAAATGAGCATTTCGTATCGATGGATGTGAGGTCCGATGGATACGAAATGACCGTTCTTATCGATGGATTTAAATGCTTTCAGAATAGCCCTTGCTGTGCATTTCGAATCGATGGACCTGGCGTTATTGGATACGAATAGACATTTCGTATCGATGGGTACTTGCTTTTGAGAGCTGTGATTCGATGGATTCGAACTGATCGTTCGTATCGATGCACTGGGGATGGAGTCAAATGATCGATACGAATAAGGGCTTCGCATCGATGGATTTGGTGACGACTTTGTATCGATACAGACTTGAGTTCATGGACTCGAACAGTTGTTTCGAACCGATTAAAGGGTGACACATTGCAACCGGTCGAGTTTACTAGAATGCGTATTGTTTTTTACCTTCGCTTTCGAGTCCATATAAATACTGTGGACTTAGTCGTTTTTCACTTTTCACTTTTTACCTTTCGGCTTCGTATCGATAAAGAACTTGGGAATGAAATATTGCCCTTTTCTCTAAATCAACTTACTCTTTAATCTAGCACAACATCATCTGAATTTAGGTAAATAGATGATGAATCCGTTCTGAAAATGACGAGACTTGATTCTTAGTGTCGGCTCGTTCAATGTCGTTGCCAATTCTGTCACTGTCGATGCCGGAGTTTGGTCGACGTTGAGTCGAGAAGGAGCAATGCACGTCAATTGCTTGGGGAAGAAGGAGTAAGGAGGGATACGAAGGAAGTGGTCATTGATGAACGCTCAACCCTAACTTCGTATCGATGATGGGTTAGGAAAACTCGATTTCAACTCGAACTCCAACAAGGAACTGTGTATCGATCACCTCTCCTTGATTTCGTATCGATTGCCGGCCCTCGGTGTTCGATTTTGTCACTTCGAATCGATATGGATAGGAAGCGTGGTTGTGATAGATTCAAACTCTGTTGCAACTCGATCGATGCAAAGTCAATTGGGCCTGATCGATACGAAATTAGCGGATTCGATCGATACAAAACTGATGTTTTGATCGATACGAAATCAGTGGATTTGATCAATACGAAACTGAAGTTTCGATCGATACGAAATCAGCGGATTCGATCGATACGAAACTGAGGTTTCGATCTATACGAAATCAGAGGATTCGACCAATACGAAACTGCGGCCTTTGCGAGAAACGATCCAAGTTTTGGACTTTGATAAACATGAAACTCCATGCATATTTGAACACTCGACTTCGACGAGCTTCGTTCCTGTGTATCTGGACTTAACTGTAGAACATCATATTTGACTGCCTTTTGAAGCTCGTCGATGGAACGACAACTTAAAATGATAACAAATTTTTTAACTTGGATCGATCGCTAGCATCTGGATGGCACGGTTGTGACGGTCAGCGATGACGGTCCCTCCAGTTGAATCTCGAAGTCTTGTCACTTGCATGTTTTTTTACACTCTGTAGAATCTTTTCAAGTACTTCACAGCACTGCACCACATATTCACACACTTCACACTGCGGTATGCACGGGTTTATTATCCGTTTAACGATGATTTTTTCATGAGCTAGTTAGTTATGGAACCTTCAAGTTCACAGCAGCAGGAACTCCCGAGTTCAATTCCTTCAACCATCGAGATACCGGTCATTGAAGCCGAAGTCATAGATCCAGCTCCGGACGAGTTTCCAAATGCCCGGTTCATTATGAATCCTCAAGATTCTGTGCCATCCAGCATTTCTGAAGATATGCTGGGAAGGATATGCTTAAGACATGGCTTGTCGCTTGACGACGTATTATTGCCAGGGCCGAATGATAGGCCACATGCTCCCCGGAGGGGTTTACTGCTTTCAACCGTCACGCTTGCACAACGGGGACACTCACTCCTTTCAATCAATATATAAGGGAGATGTTATCATTCCTCGTAATTGCTCCATCCCAGCTACACCCTAACGGATACACCTTGTTGAATAGCACTTTCATCCTGTTTATGAAAATTCTCTTTCGACTACCAAAGCCGATCGAGATTAGATATCTCAACATTAAGAACCGTGGAGATAGCCCTTCTTTCACATTCTTGGAAGCGGTCAGGAACTGTCAAATTGTAACGGGATCCTGGGGAAGGCTAAGTTATTTTAAAACGGAATGGTTCTACATTCGATGCCCCCTGGATTCGCCAGGCGATGGTTGGATAGACGTAAGTGTTGCAAACTTTCTCTTGAATTATCGAGATAATAATAACCGACCTCAAAACTGACATACTTCTCTTCTTTCACAGCCGCAATCTCATGACCTGATGGTGGAAATTTCAGAGAGCTAGTTCGGATCCTCCAAGCGGTTTCGGGTGAAGAGAGGCACATTGACTTGGTTCTAGCCGACAGAAACTTGAGAATTGTCGGGCTGATTGAACGTAAGAAAAGCATAATGCTGGAAGGGAAACTTAGAGCGGTCTCGAAGAAGCGGTTGAAACGCAAGGCGCCCAGAGTCGTAATAGCTGAAGAAGTTGACCTGGAGAGAACGCCTACTGATAACGAACTCCAAGCTGGGCCTTCTTCCGATGTCCAGGATTCAGGAGGAAGGAGAAAAGGCAAGGCAGTTGCTCACAAGCGTTCAAAATCCGTGAGATTAAAATCCATGGTTATGTCCTTGCTCGTTTCGGGGATTAGAATTTTGGAGGCTCCTCCCCCGCAAGTAGAGAATCCTTTCGAAGGGCTTGCTGATATTCCGATTTCGGATTATGTGTTGTTTCAACACGACACCGGGATGGAGGAGCTTGATAATGCTCTTGAACTGAGCGGGTCGCTTGCTATGAGTGCGGTCGACATTTTCGGTTGGTCGGGGGGTTGCACATGCATACACTTCACTGCACTACATGATTCATAACTGTAAATCGTCCAATCCTAAGAAATCACTAACTTTTCCTTCGTCTCTTCATCTTCAGGTTTGATGTCCGGAAGAGGATCAATGCTAGGGAATCTTCGCTCCGCTCGAAAATCTTCTACCTATTATGATTCCCGCAGGAGAGACTCGGATAGAGACCGCGATCGCGGGTACTCTAATCAAGAGAGGTACGAGCGGGACAGGGACAGAGAATACAGACACCGATCTATATCTCACTCTCCTCCCCTTAGACTTCCATCTCCACCTCCTGTTCTTGTTCCACATCCGCCAGAGCCTCCACGACACAGACTGTCTTCTCAAACTTCAAGGTCCGAAACTCAACACCAGCGAGTTGAAACCATGCCCCCCACAATTGCAGAGCAGGCCATTACCGAGCCCATGGGGGAAGGGGCTATTAAAATTTCTCAATTGAGGAAGGAGTTTCCGAACATATGCTTCGACGGCTACATCTTTCCACCTCACTTAAAGAGATTCCCATCTGGTGTGGAAAACACGATGCATGACTACATTCATGATGTCTACACCCAGTATAGAGAGTGGGTAAAGGCTGCAGAGAAAGCTTCCAAGTTGGCCTTCGAGCGAGCCAAAGCTATTTGAGAAGATGGAGTCCGAACTCGCAAAAAGGACCGAATCATCCAGGTGCTCAACACCGAGGCCGAGTCTTCTCGGATATTTGAAATTGAGGCCACCAAAAAGGCTGACGAAGCGACCGTGGCAATGGAGAGGTTGAGGCAGACACACATTTCCTTGGTGGAGGAGATGGGCCATCGGAACACCACAGTCACCGCCGAACGAGATGCGGCGGTTAAGGAACTTAACGAGCTTAAGGCCAAATTCGCTGACATGGCTAAGGAAAGGGATGATGCGAACAACGCGGCCCAGGAGGCGTGTGAGCAGGCTGTCTTGCTCTGGGGTGAAAGGGACGCGGCCATGGCTAAGGTCTGCGTGGTGGAGACTGAAGTTGAGGAGAAAGTGAAGTCGGCCGAGTCCAGGCTATTGGCTGATATCGAAGACCTTCTCGTTGTTTACAACGCTAACGTGCTGAGGCACAGGGGTCTAGCCTGGCTCGATGATTATCCGGTGCATCTATACAACGCCTGGAGCCGATTAGTTGAAGATGAGAAGGAGGCGCATCTGGGTGAGTCTATGGATGAGTTTGAACTCGAGAATCGCATTCTAAATGAAGATGAAAGGAAGATTCTTCACGAGTCAATGATTCTACATGAAAAGGAAAAACTTGGTGCCCAGCACTTCGAAGTAGGAGAGGGTTCAGGGGTTGACCATCATGAGGCGAGTCTTGAAGTTCCAGCGGCAACCCAACTTGAATCCTTGTCTGCGGTCGATCCCCAAGCTGTTCCAGCCTACAATCCGGATCAGCCGCAGATGTCTCCGGCTACAGTGCAAGTTACTGAAGCCGTTCTGCCGCCTACAAATAAAACTGAGGAAGGTATTCTGAACATTCCACACATTTGCCTTAAGTCAAAATCTTTATTTGAATTAAATTCTGATGGTTCTCTTATTCTTTGTCTAGTGATCGATGCTGCACCTGTCGGGCCTCCTGTTACTCAAGAATCATATCAGACGCAGGAGGCTATTGTTACCGAAGCGATCACTGTAACCACAACTGCCCCACTTGACGATACGCAGGGAAGCACGCTTGTGTTTGATGAGCAGCTGATGGAAGAACTCTTTCGCCGTTATGGCGATCCTCTTGCTGACCTGCAATTTGTTATGGGTGGAAGCGCTCCTGCTACAAGTTCTTCAATGTCAACTGCTGATGCCCCCAGCGAGGCTCGAGCGGTTACTGAAGAGGAGATGTTCGCACAAATCGACGCTGAAATGGAAGCAGCGGCTCATGGTGGCAGTTTTGGAGGTGGGATGGCGGCGCCCGGTCCAGCTCCGCTCAGAATGATATCTCCTGGTGGTACAGTTTTCATCACTAGCGTGCCCATTCTACCTTCCGCACTTGATCCTGTTCCTTCGACTCCGTCCGCAAGAAGCATTCCTATTCATACGAGCTCGAAGGAGGATGTTGAGATCATGCCCTCGCCTGGAGACCGACCACCGAAAAGCAAAGGCTCAAAGAGGAAGAGTAGTGGCAGCTCCAGCGGGTCTACACCGAAAAGGAAGCCGAGGAAGAAGAAAGATTAGACATGCTTCTTCAGTTTATTTTGATTTTCATTTTGCTGGCAATGTATAGATGCGGGTTCGGCCCCTGCTAGTAAGAATTTTATGGAACAAACTTGTACACGAATTTCTTTCATAAATAGTAGAAATGAAACTTTTCTATTTTAGCTTCTTGTGTATTTGCTTAAGTGTTTCAATGTTTGAAATGCACTTGTAAAGTTCCAGCTTCCGAGTCAAGTTTGTCTTTTTGCACCAAGTCTGGAAACTGCGGACATGGTTCACGACTGGGAAGCGAGTTGAATTTTGACGTCGCACCGCTTCAGTCAATGGTCGATGCTTAATTCCTGTCCCCCAGTCACGGGGTTGAGTTTTAGAACATCAGTCAGCGATTGCTTCTCACTTATAACATGTTGAGTCTAGTGCCACTGAATGGATGTCTGAGGCAAGCAGAGATTGAGCAGTTTATTCACACTTGTCTGATTGTTGACGATCATATCCGCACTCCGGGGATTCTCATTTGTTTATTGGCGGTTGGTCACGCCGGCTTAAGTTTAAATCATATGTCCACGCTCTGGGGATTCGGAATCGACATTCGTACTCCGACTCGCACTTTGGGAGTTCGGAGTTGATATTTATACTTCAATTCATGCTCTGGGAACTTGAAGTTGATGTTTATACTCTGTTTCGCACTCTGGGAGTTCGGAGTTGATATTTATACTTCAATTCACGCTCCGGGAACTTGAAGTTGATGTTTATACTCCGTTTCGCACTCTGGGAGTCCGGAGTTGATGTTTGTACTCCGTTTCTCACTCTGGGAATTCAGAGTTGATGTTTATAATCCGACTCGCACTCTGGGAGTCCGGAGTTGATGTTTGTACTCCGTTTCGCACTCTGGGAATTCGGAGTTGATGTTTATACTCCGACTCGCGCTCTGGGAGTTCGGAGTTGGTAAGCAGACGGTCAGACACATCTGCTGTATGTTTTTGGATTTCGCTCGCACTCTAGGAACGAAAAGTGTATCAGGATCATGGATGGTTGGATCACATCCACCCTGAGTTGACAAGTGAGGTCATTATATGGATGGGTTCACCCTCCTCAAACTTGGTTCAGATACAGGCGAAGTCGTTAGGCAGACGGATCCACCCTCTTCGTAGATGTATTTTTGTACTCCAGTTCGCACTCTGGGAATCCGGAGTTGATGTTTATACTCCGACTCGCACTTTGGGAGTTCGGAGTTGTTGTTTATACTCCATTTCGCACTCTGGGAATCCGGAGTTAATTTTTATACTCCGACTCGCACTACGGAAGTTCGGAGTTAAGTAAAGGATTGTCGTGTATCAATCCTTTTTTGACTTTGGTGTGATGGCTTGTCCCCGAGCTCGGGTTTCACTTAGCGAGTGACCGGTTGCATCATAGTCACTCTCTATTTGAATAAATCCCACCGTATTGTGAAACTTAGCTCTCCGTGCATGGTGATGTTCATGAAGTATTTCAAGTTAATCACAGCTCCGGCTCGAAGAGATCGCATTTTATTGCTGAAATAAGTAAATATGGCAAAGTCAGCTGCCTTATTAAAAACTCTAATTTCGAAATGCAGAAACAAATTGCAAAATGGAAAATAAACTAAATGAAATAACATAGCTTGTTATGTGTAGTAGCGACGAAGACTCTCGCTATTCCAGGCTCTTGGCAAACTAAGACCGTCAATGGTCGATAATTTGAATGTGCCATCTCCGAGCCTTCGTTCAATGACATACGGTCCTTCCCATGTCGGCTTCATATGCGAAGGAACCGGGTAGATTCTTTTCAAGACGAGATCGCCCAGTTCAAAGGTTCGTGGATGGACCTTGGTGTTGTACAATCAGGCGACTCGACTTCGATGCGCGGCTGCTCTCAAATCAGCCTCTTTACGCTTCTCATCTAGTAAATCGAGAGATTCAGCAAGTAGGATAGCATTAGTCTTCGGATCATATACGTCACACGGTGAGAAGGTACTTCTAGCTCGACTGGAATAACAGCTTCTGAACCATAAGAAAGAGAGAACGGAGTGTGACCGGTTGCGGACTTGTGGGTTGTTCGGTAAGCCCATAAAGCCATAGGGAGTTCATCGACCCACTTGCCCCCGACTTTTTCCAGTCGTTTCTTCAGAATGGACTTTATAACTTTATTAACCGCTTAAACCTGTCGGTTTGCTTGAGGGTGCGCAACTGTAGAGAATTTCTTTTGGATGTGAAATTGTTTGCAAAAATCTTTAAATTCGGCACTGTCGAATTGGGTTCCGTTGTCAGTAATGATGGTGTGTGGGAGATCAAATCGACAAATAATGTTGCGGACTACAAAGTTGATCACTTTCTTCATCGTTATGGTAGCAAGAGGCTCAGCTTCAGCCCACTTTGTAAAGTAATCAACTGCGACGATGGCGTATTTCGCAGCACCTTTTGCCAGCGGTAAAGTACCAATGATGTCGATGCCCCACATTGCAAACGGCCATGGGCTGACCATTTGCGTTATCTCGGTAGGAGGGGCTCTAGGAATTCGAGCGTGCTTCTGACATTTATCACACTTCTTTGCATAATCTGACGCATCGCGATTCACAGTAGGCCAGTAATATCCATATCGAAGTATTTTCTTGGCAAGCGCTTGCCCCTCGGTGTGATCTCCATATTCTTCCTCGTGTAAATTGTGCAATACTCGTTTAACTTCATCGTGAGCGATACACCGGAGTAAAGGAACAGAGTACCCTCTTCTGTACATGATTCCGTTCTGGATGGTATATCGTGAGGCCTTTCGAAGGACTTGTCTCTTTTCATTCCTGCGCTCCGGCAGGGTTCCGTGCTCAATGTAATTTCTGACTGGAGCCATCCATGAATCCTTTCCGAGGACGGTTTCGCATACCCAGTCTATTTCTGCCCAGTCAATACTGGGAGAAGATA
This sequence comes from Allium fistulosum, assembly GCA_030737815.1. Classification (NCBI taxonomy): domain Eukaryota; kingdom Viridiplantae; phylum Streptophyta; class Magnoliopsida; order Asparagales; family Amaryllidaceae; genus Allium; species Allium fistulosum. The sequence goes on along the minus strand of CM060903.1, from coordinate 1,360,831,262 downwards.
ACCTCTCTACAGGAACGAGCCCCATTTGCTGAGCTTCACCTGTGCTGGCTAGCTTTGCCAATGAATCGGCCTTTTGGTTGCGTTCTCGAGGTATACAATAAATGGCATAATAATCAAACTGATTCAGTACTTCCTGAACTCGAGCTATGTAAGTATCCAGTCTTCGATCTCTCGCTTGATACTCTCCCCGTACTTGACACACAACTAACTGTCAATCACAATAAATTTCCACAGCGATAATTCTCAAATCTCTAGCAAGTTTCAAACCAGCTAAGAGGGCTTCATATTCAGCTTCATTATTGGTCGCATGAAAATCGAACTTCAAAGCATAACATATAGATCGGTCTTCGGGAGTTTAAAGTACAACACCAGCGCCCGAACACCGGTCATTTGGTGCACCGTCGGTATAAAGCTTCCAGACGTATTCGGGGGATTCACTGGTTTCGGGCAAGTCCTCTGGAATGGTAAATTCAACTATGAATCGGCTAGGACTTTTCCTTCAATGGCTCATCTTGGAGTGAAAGTGATATCAAACTGGCTCAGTTCGATGTTCCACTTGAATAACCTACCAGACGTCTCAGGCCGCATAAAGACCTATCGTAACGGCTGGTCGGTGTAAACAATAATGGGATGTGCCTGGAAATACGGTCGGAGTTTTCTTGGTGCAATAACAAGTCAATAAGCCAACTTCTCTAATTTCAGATAATTCCTTTCAGCCCCAGTCAATCGCTTGCTGACGTAGTATACTGGCTTCTGTATCATGTCTTCTTCTCGAACTAAGGCAGCGCTAATAGCGTTTTCTGATGTCGCCAAGTATATGTACAACTTTTCATGATCAATAGGCTTTGACAGGATAGGTGGTGTGGATAGATGCTGAACTAGTGCTTGGAAAGCGCCCTCACACTCCGTGGTCCATTCAAAGTTTCGTTTTCCTTTTCGGATCAGATCGAAGAAGTGAATGCATTTGTCGGTGGACTTTGAAATGAACCTGCTCAATGCTGCTACTTTCCCATTGATACTCTGGACTTGCTTTATAGTTTTCGGAGTTTCAAGATTTCTGATTGCCCAAATCTTTTCAGGATTAGATTCGATTCCCCGAGCGTTGACGATAAACCCGAGGAAATTTCCGGATGCAACTCCAAAGTGACATTTCAGTGGGTTAAGCTTCATTCTGTATTCTCGAAGTATGTTGAACATAGTTTCCAGTTCTTTAATATGGTCAGTGGAAAATCATGACTTCACAAGCATGTCGTCTACATATACTTCCATTGTTTTCCTGATTTGATTGGCAAACATCTGATTGACCAATCATTGATAAGTATACCCGACATTCTTGAGTCCGAATGGCATAACTTTGTAACAATAAAGTCCCAGATTGGTCACGAAGCTGGTATGTTCTTGATAGGGTAAATGCATCGGTATTTGATTGTAGCCAGAATACGCTTCCATGAAGGATAAGAGCTCATGCCCAGCTGTCGAATCTACTAGATGATCAATTTTGGGAAGCGGGAAACTGTCTTTGGGACAAGCTTTATTCAGATCGGAATAGTCGACACATGTTCTCCACTTTCCGTTTGACTTTCGGACGAGCACGGGATTCGACACCCATTTTGGATATAATGCATGTCGAATGAACCCGTTTTCTTTGAGCTTTTCTACTTCTTCTTTAAGGGTGGAAGATTTCTCTGGATCCATACCACGCCTTTTCTACTTGACCGGGACATGCCGTAAGTCAATATTCAGAATGTGGCTCGCGATGTCCGGCGAGATCCCACACATATCAGAATGCGTCCAGGCGAATACATCAAGATTCGCCCACAAAAATTCAACCATTTCCTCTTGAGTTTGCTGGCTTAGTTGAGACCCAATCTTTATCATTTTCGAATCATCGTCATTGTCGATTGGGACATCGATTGTCAGTTCGGCCGGGGATGCTTGGCTTTCTTTAGATTCTTCTTCGTCTTCAGTTTCTCTTGGGTCAAGATCCCTTTGGAATTGGCTGGGGTGCCCGGGCCTAGGCCTGGGCGTTAATTGTCAATTATCAGCAAAGCGGACACTGAGAGATTCCTCTACGCCCTTTCCTTTCTCCTTTCGCTGCGCCTCCCACAGCTCTGCGACATAACAGGCTCTTCCAGCAGCCTGATCTCCCTGAATGATTCCCACTCCACGATCAGTGGGAAACTTTAAAGTCAAACACCATGGGGCAATGGTTGCCCTGAATTCAGCGAGGGCCGGTCGGCCCAAGAAAGCATTATAAGGGGAGTCTATGTTCAAAACAACAAACTGTAACATCCGTACTCTCCGACGTTCTCCAACTCCCAACTCCACTGGAAGTTCCACCACTCAAGTGGGTATAGTAGCACTTCCGTTGAAACCATGGATTCAGAATTGACAAGGTTTCAAGTCCTTGGCTTCCATTCTCATTTGATCATAAGCTCGCTTAAACAAAATATTCACAGAGCTTCCACTGTCAACTATGATCCTCTTCATCCAAGCAGGACCTACTTGAGCCAAGATGACCAGTGGATCGATAGTGGGGGCTTCGACTTTATCAGCGTCTCTGTTTCAGAACAAGATGTCACCTGTCATCGTCTTATGTTGTTTGGCCAGAGCCCTTTCATCAAAACTACTATAACACTCGAAGTCCGCATGCCTGATAGAGCTCGCATACGACTCCATTTCCTTCCAGCTTCGGTCTGCTGGATGAGGACCACCACTTATCATATTAATAACCAACCTCCCGCTAGTACGAGCGGGTTCCTCCTGCCTTTCCTGATTTGGTGCACGATTCTAATTTGATGGGCCCACACCTCCTGACTGCAGCGCCTGCACATACTGATCCAACTTCCGTTTACGTATCAGTTTCTCAATGAGATCTTATAAATGATGACACTCATTTGTATTATGGCCATAACTTTCATGGAATCTGCAAAACTTCCTTGTTTGGACCTACCTTTCTGTCGACGGCATCGGGGCAGGTTTCTTGTATTGCATGGTATTGCAGGTCTGCAAATACACATTTTCCAGCGACGTGTTCAATGGAGTATAATCGTCAAACATGGGAGCTCTACGTCGTGAACCACGGCTTTGATCTCGCTTCTTTCCCTGATTTCCATTATCCCTCTGCTGATTCTGTTTATTTTGTATGTTCAACTGAACTTTTCCAGAACTCTCCCCAGATTGTTTAACGGCGATGTTACTCTGAATTCCTTCGATGTTGGGCCCTGCGTCATCCTGGTTCCTAGACTGTTTCACATCCTCTCTTCTCAAGAATTGGGCAGCCTTGGAATAGAAACGGTCCAATGACGCAGGTGGTTTTCTAGCTAACCAATTTCCGAACTCGAAATCAGGATCAATCCCCTTAGTCAATGCCATTAGGATAGAGTTATCATTGGGATTGCTTATTTCTGCACATGCAGCATGGAATCGCTCCAAGTAATGTCTAAGTGTTTCTCCGGGAGCTTGAGTAACAATAGACAAAGTGTTAACATCGTTAGGCCTCGCTACATGCATACAGAATCGTTCAACAAACTTGGTGGCCATCTGGTCAAAATTATAAATAGATCGCGGTGGCAAACGAGTAAACCACATAGTTGCAATGCCCCCCAGGGAAATGGGGAAACTACGGCATTTTACTACATCATCAGCTCTTGCAGCATTCATCAGCCATTCGTATTTCAGGATATGTTGATTGGGATCAGAACTTCCTTCATATACTGGCAAAGTTGGCATCCTGAAGCGCCGATGTGGTTCGGCATACAATATGTCTTCGGTGAAAGGGGTATGACTTTGGGAGATTCCCCAGTCGTCATTAGTGAGACCCTGACTTTCACGGATCATTTGGTGAATCATCATTGGTATATCCAGCATCCGAATATTAGGAGCATGTTGTGCCAAGGTGTGGTCGGGTTCTACAGCGCGAGTCTGGACCGGACACGGTCGACGGTCCGTGCCTCGCCTCCTTGGTTCAACATTTTCTAGGACATAAGGCTCTGGAGTATGATCTCGTTGGATGCGATGAGGATCAGCTTGGTTTCTATCATCAACTCCCTGTTTGGTAGTGGTAGTAGTAGCAATGTTGCATGTGACATGGTAAGGAGCAGCAACTCCTCGGGATGAAGGTCCGGTATGATTACTAGTGGATGGTCCAGTTTTGGGTTGTCCTAGATTCAAGGCAAGTTGGTGTCCTGTGGCCAGGGTGTAGCTTACATCCAACCATGGGCATGTGGATCTGTGATGATCGTCAGATGAGGCTGAACTCTCTGTGGAAGAATAAGAACCTTGGTCTCTTCTAGATCTTCTTCGCCTTTGGCGATTTAGCTGGTTGGTCAACTCTGTGTTGGCGTGCGGTTGTTCAGTTAGTTGTTGCCGACTCTGGGTCAATTCTTGGAGCAGCATCTGAAACTCTTGTCTGGTAACCGGGCCTGATGGATCTGAAGGTCCGGCGGCATCTTGTTGGATGGAGGAAATTGTACGGGATTCTGTCGGTCCTGTCCTCCTTGATCAGCAGCTGTAGAGGTAGTTCGTGTACTTACCATAGTGAATTAATGAAAGTCCTTTCCTAGATCTGATGCAAATCTGAATAGAATGGAAGGGCTTCAAAGTCTGAGATCTGGATCTTCTTCTTGGATTTATGCAATCCGGTATCGATAGGAGATCCAAGGAGTAGGAGAAAAATTGGGTTTTCTCAGTGAAAGCACCAAAGTGTTTGTACCAAATTTGGGCACAACACTTTTCGGAAGTTTTTGTAGAGATAAAATAAAGAAATTAAATGGAAAAAGAGGATTATCTAACAAAAACTCTAAAAATAGATAATGAAAGTAATAAGAACGCATAGAAACACAAAAATTTAGAGTGGTTCGGCGTGTTGCCTACGTCCACTATGAAGTTGATTGCTTTATTGATGTTTCTTTGATGATTATAATTGATTTCAGTGGGTTACAGCAGATAATAACGATTTCCAATAGTGAAATTCGTTAGTAGCAACAGCTATGGAGTTTAGAACTGGATCCGGTAGGGTCTGGGAGTTGGAGAATTCAAAAAAGAAGAAGATCCCCTTTTCTGTATGCCCTAGGGCTCTATTTATAGGTGTAGGAGGCTGATATTTCACTCAGATCTCGGGAGGCTACTTCTAGCACTTGAGTAGGCCTGCGCGACCAAGCCCGTGAAGTTTCGTCCCGATCCGTGATCGATACGAATGGATTTCGTATCGATCAAGATTTCATCCAATGGAGTCGAAATTTGGCGTGGACATTCTTCAGCATGTGCGTAAGCTCCCATGAAAATTTGGTATCCTTTGGACTTGTAGATTAGGAGATATGATCGATACGAAATGGTGATATTCGGCAGGCTGTTTCGTTCGTATCGATCATTTCGACTCGATGATTTCGAATCGATGGCGGCATATGCTAGTAGGTTGACGTGGCACGCGTCCTTCGCATCGATCTGTAGCATACCTAGTTTGAATCGATGAAGACAGTCTAGTTCGAATCAATGGACGTTGGCTTTTTCGCATCGATGAAGGTTGCATAGTTCGTATCGATGAAAGCTCCTTGGTTCGTATCGACTGTTGTGCTTTGCTTCGCATCGATGGGAGGCGTGCATTTCGTATCGATTGGTGATCGATCGATACGAAGAGGGCTTTTAAGATTGAGCGATGAAAAACAGATGAAAGTGTTTTTTGCCGATGGATACGAAGTAGGAGTTTTCAGATGGATGCGAAGTGGACATTGGATGGTCGAGTCGAACTGTGGCTTGTCGATGGATGCGAAGTCGATCGAGTCGAACTGTTGCTTCCTGATGGATGCGGAGTCGATCGAGTCGAAGTGTACATTGACCGATCGAGTCGAACAGAGCTTTCCCTGATGGATTCGAACTCGATCGATTCGAACAGCGGCCACCTGATGGATGCGAACCCAAGACTGCTTCTCGTCCAATCTTGCATCGATCATAACTTGAGCATATGAACTCGGATTGACTTGAAATTTGAAGTGCTGACTTCCATGGCTTTGCTCGTCGTGTCTTGTCGATCGTAGCTTGATCCAAACTCGGACAAAACTCGTCGATATCCATAGTGAGCCTACGTATAACCGGTCTCTAAGACGAACCGTCATTGGTTTCTAGTCAATTTCTTGGTGTCACGGCCTTGCCAAAAGGCGGGATAACAACTAGTGTTATGGATAAAGTATGCAAGTCTTCATTCACTAGAATGTTGTTCTTATCCCCTCCTTATAACAACCAATAGGATAGATTTAAAGGAGCAGAGTACTGGGGCAAGATGGGAATGGTGGATGAAGAAATCCTCCCATGATCCACCAAAATCCAGAATACACATCCTCAAGAGATCCTCTAGAATCTGATTCACTCACTCCATCTGTCCGTCGGTTTGGGGGTGATACGATGTGCTTAAGCTCAACTTAGTTCCAAGGGTTGTTTGTAATGCTTTCCAAAGTTGACTAGTAAATATGGAGTCTCGATCACCTACAATACTCTAGGAACTCCATGCAACTTGACTATCTCTCTCATAAAAAATTTAGCTAAGGAAGTAGAGGCCCTTGTTGGGTTCATCGGAATAAAATGCGCGCACTTCGTTAGCTGATCCACGATAACCCATACTCCTTTATTTTCTTTTCTACTTCTGGGCAAACCATTGATAAAATCCATTGATATATTTCCCATTTCTAATTTGGTATTTCCAAAAGTTGTAATAGTCCGGTTGTCTTCCGATGTTCACCTTTAATTTATTGATAGCATGAACACCTACTAACATGGACTGAAATGTCCTTCTTCATTCCAGGCCACCAAAATATTCTTTTCATGTCCTTATACATCTTATGAACTCCGAGATGAATACTTAACCTAGATTTGTGGCACTCAGACAAAACTTCCTGCCTCAGCCCATCCACATATGGAACACACAATCGTTCGTTGTTTGCAACCAAATTGGTCATAAACACCCAAGAATAGATTTATGTAGAGAAGTAAATGAAGAAAGTAAAATTAAAACAAAACTAACAAGCAAATCAAAGCAATAACCAAGAACACAAGAATTTATAGTGGTTCGGCAATCTTGGCCTACGTCTACTTTATATTTTTATTGATCTTCCACTTGATTATGATTACAAGAATGTTTGGATCAGCTGGATCCATTAGTACAAAAGTGAAGAATAAAAATGGCAGAGCCTTGGCAGAGAAAGCAGGACCTCTTTTCTAACGCTATGCCTTCTACATTTATAAGGGAAGACGTGCACGGGTCAGACTAAAATTTTGGCAGAAGGTTCGAGAGACCAAGACGAGGCTATCCAAAAGTTTGCAGGCCCATCAGGGCCCACAATAGGGATAAGTACCGATCCCTATTAATGCATCCAAATATGATATGATCCCTTTGAGGGATGCCTCATGATCTTAGCTACTTGCTCCCCAAATTTCATGCAATTCTGACGTACGGTTTGTGAGATACCGCATTTTCTGTGAAGTAGTGTTGCTTGAATTCTGATCCAATCCCAAAAGACCAAAAAGCCTCTCTATGTCCCTAAGCCATGCTCTCACCTCCACAAAAGTCTCCTTGCCGGAAAAAGTCTTCCCGCCCAAACTCGAAAAATCTTTACAAAGCTTAGAGAAATTGATGGCGGCAAGCGGGTTGATGGGATTCCCACCCGTTGGTGCAATATTGGCCGTAGGCCCGTGCACCTCTAGAGTCGTGGCATGTAAGTACCTACGAAACCAGGCTGGGACTGGAATGCCCTCGGGAAGGTTCGGGGCATCAGCCATACTACGAAAAGAAAATGATAGTTTAGGGAAGAGTCAAAGGGAGATTGAACTGGACTTATGAGGGGATCTTTATAAAAATTCTTTTATACTCAAAATCATTTCCAAAAGTTTTCTTTTTAAAACAAGTTATTTTGAAAAATACTTTACTTTCAAAAATAAATTTTTGGAATCCTATAACCTTAGGCTCTGATACCAAGTGAAACACCCCACACCCCTTAATATACCCAAAAGGACACATTAAAAGACGTGGTGCATTTAGGTATAAATAAACTAACAAATACTAAGATCCACAAGACAAAAATAGGTAAAAACAGCGAAAACTAAATAAGTATTAAGTAAAACAAAGCCTGTGAACTAATTCATAAATAAGTCAAAAGCCAAATATAACATTCAAAACCCATAATGTCTTATGATATAAAACTTCATAGTCTCAAAATCAGAGTATGTAATATCCCTCATAAATAAACCTATTATGTGATATTTGGCCAAAGCATCCTACAACCGAATCAACGCGTCTCCGAGAGATGCCGAACCAAAAGCTCCACCATACTCCTACCGGACCAACAGCAATACCGGACCTTGCTTCCCACCGAATCACCTCCTGCCGAACCAACCTTCTTCCACAGAACCACCGAATCACCTCCTGCCGAACCAACCTTCTTCCACAGAACCACCGAATCACCTCCTGCCGAACCAACCTTCTTCCACAGAACCACCGAATCACCTCCTGCCGAACCAACCTTCTTCCACAGAACCACCGAATCACCTCCTGCCGAACCAACCTTCTTCCACAGAACAACCTCACCATCTCCACACCGGACCAACCTCACCATCCCACCACCGGTCCAAGCAACTACCGGTCCGCTCTACACTCCATCCTACCGAACCATGCTCCTTCTGGGCCAACAATACCAGGCCAGGTCGCGTCAGCCCAGGCCCACCAGCTGTTATATACATCCAAGACCCCTACCCCCAGCCTCACTCTATAAATAGAGGGGCAGGGGTACAGCAATAGGGACAGGTTTGAGAGCTCAAGCACGGAGAGAACTTTCAAACAACTTTCTTTTACTTGTATCAAAGCTTTGTACTTGTAATCAAAACCCGAGAAGAGAAATAACATATAAAGTGGATGTAGGCACATTCTGGCTGAACCACTATAAATCCGCGTGTCTTTTTACAGTTTAGCCCCTGTTTTTTCATATATTTGCATAAATCACCCGAATCACTAAGAACAACATAAGATCTACTAAATCATACAACTTTGAGGTGTTTGTCCATTTTTTGTGCAAACAAAACCAGTGCATACAAGAACAACAACTGAAAATAAAAGTACATTGAAGAAATCTCCTTCAAGAAGAACTCCAAGCTGCAGCAATCTACTAGCTTCTTCCTTGAAATATGAAATCCACACCTTATAACACACCAAAACAACATAACCAACCTTCCAACCTTGTGTGATGCCTACATGTATGTCCATACACCCATTTGTGTTCGTTTTTACACATAAGAACACATGACCACACTTTAACTATATAAATCACATTTCAGGCTTCACAGGAGTGATTACTCAATCTGGTACCTTCTCACGCAACTTAGCGCGCATGATAGTCGCTGTGGCCGCATGAGATAGTTGCCATGTGTTTATATACAAATATGGGCATTCACTTACATACATACATACATACATATACATATACATATATATATATATATGAATACACACATAACTACATTCAACAATTATTGTCACAACACAAGTATTATCTTGATTATTATACTACTTCAACTACACATACATGTATACCCACACGTGCACATATACGTACACGTATATTCGAGTAAGTTATTCAATTACCACTTAAATCAAAACTTACTTTTATTTACTAAACCTTTCCAATAAAAGTAAAACATCTTTTTATATTATTTCATTAAATCTCATACCATTTTGTAAAATACAATACTAGCTTATAAATCCATTTAAGCCTTTGAAGTACTAAATCACATCATTTAAAATTAAGTATTTGTTTCATAAATATTTTATAAAACATTATAACAGTTTATAAAACATCTTCTTTATATTGTTTTATAAAATCTTATACTCTTTACGAAATATCTCATTCAAAATATTTTATAAAATATCACTTTCTTGCTATTTTATAAAAATCACTTATTTTCTAAGCTTACTAACTATTTCAAAAATAGTAGTTAGGGTCCTAAACAAATAATGAGATGGTATAATCATGTTCATAACATGAATACAAGCATAATTCAACCCAAATAATCTCCAAATCATGTCATATAATCCCATAATCATCAAAATAAGTAGATTAACAAGTAAATATATATGAAGAATCATCCCACTTACCTTCTTTTTCCCTGAATAATCATCAAAACCCATGTTTTCCATCTCTTTAAGTCTTAGATGAAGCTCCAACTCACAACTTCAAGCTAATCCCTTGATAGGTTTTGTAGAGAATTGCATGAGAGTAATTATTGTAATTTTTTTTGAATTTAGGAATTTTATTTAAAGGGTTTAGGGCTTGGAGATTAAGGAGGGATTAAGGAGTATTATAAAAGTTATTAGGAGAAGAGGAAGAAAAGAAATGTTGGAATGAAAATGAAAGAGGAGTTAGCTGCATATAAGCTAACTTAGGGGCAAAATTAGCGGGCTTGTTCCTATTCCATTTCATCCAAACAAAAACATTTTTCACTCCAAAAATTCATCAACTTCAAACATAATCAAGTTTGTACTCATTTTTCTTACGACGGAAAAGCAAACTTAACTAAGAGTGTTTTGAGTCCCAATTCACTAATCTCTAAAAGTATAGTACAAGGGGAATTTTGTCAATTGATGACTAAATATTTAAACTAATCATTTAAATATTTATTCATTAAGATTATATGGTTTTACATTCTCCTTTCCTTAAAAGAATTTTGTCCTCAAAATTCCTATGAGTACAAAAAAGTAACAAGACTGTCCAAAATTCTCGAATCTCAATTTTTGAAAATTCCAATAGTACAATTCCTTATGCCATCAGCATTACGGAAACTCTCAAAATAGAATGCATCACACAACTAGGAAATATGCGATAACCTATAATATCCGACATTTCCCAAAAATACATACCTCTTTTTAAGAGAGCTTCTCAACATTTAAATGCTAATCTAAACAAATAAGCATTCAAATGGCTATTGTTCAGCTCTTAAGTACCTAATTGTACTATACAAAAAGGATTATATATCAACACAACGACTACGTAGAATTCATACATATATAACCTTAGCATAGTAGCTGATACTACCATAATCATACATGACAATCTATCGGAGAGTAAGCTCAAGTGAGTTAGTATCAAGATATACCAAAGACTCTAAGTCATATCAAAAGGAAATAAACCCATATAGATCCCATATCAATCCCACAGCAGGCATGGATGATATATGATCTATTTTTGGTAGCTACCGCTATCACTCTCCGAACGTACTTTAATTATGAAATTGTAACTACCATACAAGGGATCAAACACACAAAACAAGCAGAAATCAATCAATAATAAAAAAACAATAACTAACAAGCGACCATCAAACAATAGCAAACAACAATAAACAAAAAGCAATCAACAAATAATAATAAGCGACAAGCAATGATCAATCCATAGCAAACAACGATAAGCAACGATAACTAGCATACAAACTATCAAACATGCAAATAAGCAACAAAATCAACAACAACCAGAATTATCCAACAATAAAATCAGACAAGAACAAATAGTATCAAACAGTAGCAAGCAAACTTAAGCAACGACAAACAACAACAAGCAATAGCAAGCAACAAAAACCATCAACAATCAACAATAAAAAATCAGCAGCAATTATCATATAAATAACCAATCAACAAGCATAAAAAGTATACAAAGTAATCGATAACTCAGAAAGATTCTATCCTGACACACACGGTAAACAATCAATAGTCAAATGTGCATGTCAAACCTTAAACCCTATGAGCCTATTCGACATCCAAGATGAAAAAATTGCCTAAGTGTGCAACTCCTTTCATGAATACAATACACACAAGATTATTACACCTCCTGCTATGAAAAGGAAAATTTACACGATATGCTGGATCATCGAGTCTAAAATTCTCGAATAAATCTAGTAATCTAAGTTTTAACTTTTCTTTTCTTTCGAACAGAACTCATTCTCCAAAGGATAAAACTCTAGTAATTAAATCATCATTAAATAAGGATCTACAAATGCTTGGGTTTGCCTGGGTTCAAACTCACCTCAACCGCACAATGTCAATAGGAATAATATACAAGTGCACTATGACACTTGCCTAAGAAAGTATCATCTTGTCACATAGAAAATTATCCAATGTCCTAAAAAAATTCGAAAAAACCTTTCCCGAAACACCCTAAGCAACCTTAGCTATATTACACTAAAATTTACAATAACTAAAGATCATCCAAAATGACACAATATTGGTTCCAACCCTTCGTTTGCTTGCAAGATTTCTTATTTCATTAGGGTCGATCATTTGATTCTTCTCATGCAAACTACGATCCGATTCCTTGACCTGACTACGAAAATCTCCTCGCATGACCAAGATTGTGCTTCAGAAATCTCCTAGCCACTTCAATGGTCCAACTCATGTGCTCACCTAGAAGAATCAAGTGAAAAACCCTTTCCTAACTGGTGTAAATCACCTAGAAACTCTGGCTTGAATTAGTGGTTAGGAACTTGCACCTGAATGGAAAAATCTTTAGAAAATATCCCTTTTGGCACATGTGATTACTCCCATCACCTAAGGTTTACCAACATAAAGAAAAATAATTCTAACACAAACAACTCTAGGAAAGCGCCTATAAGTCATCAACCCAGTCTTTGCTCATTACTAGGCATCCACCAAACCTTAATTGGATACAAATCTAAGTCACAATTCGTCAACCAATCTCACTCAAATTGAAAGCCCTTTCATTAGGTTTGAATGGTAGTACCTCAATTGCTTCACCTCAGCTTTGCAGCTAAGGTTACTCATACAAGGTTTATATTTATCAAAGAATTTACTTACTATGAAAAGAGTCAAGTTTAGTTTATCTACTAAGTAACTAGCAATAGATTAATATACCACTAAAATATTTGAAGAACAGAACCGAGTTCCCTAAAAATAGAGCATACTTCACTACATAAGCTTTTTCCATTTTTCCTATGCAGTAGGCCTGCTAGGAACCGCTAATGCCCATAAGGCATAATTCATCATCACTTACCCACACCTCAGCAAGGTAGGACAACCGTCCTCAAGTGATTGAGCCAACCGCAATTGAAACACTTACGCTTCACTTTAGATGGATGACATCTCCTAGGGAAATGCCGATACATGCCATAGAAATGACATTTTAGGAAAGCTTTCTTCTTTGCATAAGCTCGATTTCTTTGCACTTTGGTTGGAGCTTCGGTTTGCTTCCACTTCTGCTACATCCAATGGTACATCGCGAGTGCTCTTAGGGAGAATAACCGTCCCAACGAGAATATCTAAAGTTGCCCCAAAAAGGGATAAGACTAAGCAATTAATCCTCAACTGATGCTTTAAGATCCAAGGCAAACTCCTTTGATCACACCAATGGAGTACCGACCGTCTCAATCCTCAAATCAAACCCAAAGATTGAATCAGTCAACATACTCCCTTACTGACAAGCTGTCCTGCAAAGTGCTCAAGCTACAAGCCCTTCTCGATCTCAGAAATGAACTAAGAACCAAAGTGATAGTCTCAGTTCGTTCCAAGTCATGGGTCTACTCATCAGCCACACAAACACTATGTCCTACCTGGCTAAAGTCTCCCCTCTTCAAATGCGAGAAGCAATCTTCCTTTTAAGAACATTCTCTAGACCTATCTTGATAAAAGCCCTCTCATTCTCGTGTCCAAGGCCATGTCTCAACAACAGTCTCAGCACTCGGATATAGCTTCTCTCTAAGGCTAATGAAATCCTGACACGGGTTCGAAGAGTGTAAACTGGTGGAGCTAGAAATACTGGTAGCCCAGAGGCCATACCATCTCCATCGCCAACCGCATATGTTGGAAATGTTCATGGGCGGCGGAACATCCCTTTCGATAGCTAAATAGTCTTTGAACTAATTAGGCATCTCAGACTACCTATCCGTTGTGATGACCACCCTACACTCTCGTTTCCCAATATACCCATATGATGCACCGTGGAGGTACCTAGCCAATGCAGAATGGTAGCTAAGAGTATAAAGCAGAAGAAAATCTGAACATTTAACCTATAGAATATCTTATAGCACACATACAAAATATAATATAATAACATAGATGTAAAACAGGCAAGATAGTGATATAATCAAATGAACCGTTAATAAAACATCATAGTGCATCAGGTTCGCAGACTATACAAAGTTGAAATAAAGAGTTTATACATCCTAAAATAAACTCAATCATTGTCTCTAATAATACAAGTACTGACATAGCTCTACAATACTACACAACGGAATGTAAGCAATAATATCTCTAATAATACAAGTACTGACATAGCTCTACAATACTGCACAACGGAATGTAAGCAATAATATCTCTAATAATACAAGTACTGACATAGCTCTACAATACTGCATAACGGAATATAAGCAATAATAAGCTCCAAGTATAGATATATGAAAGTGTAGCCTCCTGCTCATACTCTATACAGCTCCATGAGCTATCCAAACCTATTATCCCCAATACTCATTAAGAGTACCAAAGGTAATAAGAAGCAAAGCATAAAACCTCAAGTCAGACAATAGTCTGGTGTGAACGATAAATCATCTGAAAAATGCTCTAAAAACCGTACATAGTAAATAGGGGCATGGAGTATGAAAAACCATACCTCATGTTTGCACCAAAATTGGGCACAACACTCTTCGGAAGTTTTTGAAGAGATAAAGTGAAGAAATTAAATGGAAAAAGAGGAATTATCTAACAAAAATTCCAAATCTCAGATATGAAAATAATTAACATGCAAGGAGACACAAGAATTTACAGTGGTTCGGCGTATTTCATACGTCCACTATGAAGTAGTTTGCTTTATTGATCTATCTTTGATTATTACAAGTGAATTCAATGAATTACAGCAGGTAATTATGATTTGCAGCAGTGAAATTCGTTGGTAGCAGCAGCAATGGAGTTCAGATCTGGATCTGGCGGAGTCTGGGCGTTGGAGATCTCAAAAAAGAAAAAGAACCCCTTTTCTGTTGGCTTTGGGGGTCTATTTATAGGTGTAGGAGGCTGGTATTTCGCTCAGATCTCGAGAGACCCTCTTTGGCATGTGACTAGGCCCCCGCGCCCAAGCTCGTGAAGTTTCGGTCCGATCCGTATTCGATACGAACGGATTTTGTATCGATCAAGATTTCATCCAATGGAGTCGAAATTTGGCATGGACATTCTTTAGCATGCACGTAGTCTTCTGTGAAAATTTCATAGCATTTGGACTTGTAGATTAGGAGATACGATCGATACGAATTGGGATTCTCGGTTGTTTGTTTCGTTCGACTCGCTCTTGTTTCGACTCGCTCTTTGTTCGACTCGGTTCTGTTTGACTTGGTGATGTGGCATTTATTCTTATTGACTGTTGTGCCTTGCTTCGCATTGATGGACTCGAAGTAGGAGTCTTCGGATGGATGCGAAGTTGACGAAGTGGAGCGAGTCGGAATGTGGCTCTCTGATGGAGTCGAACTAGATGGAGTCGAACAGTGGTCCAGCGAAGGAGTCGAACTAGATGGAGTCGAACTGTTGTTTTCTGAAGAATGTGGAGCGAGTCGAAATAGGCACTCCTGATGGATGCAAAGCGGAGCGAGTCGAATAGGCACTTCTGATGGATGCGAACTGAGCGAGTCGAAGTAGGCTTTTCCGAGGGACGCGAACTGAGCGAGTCGAAGTAGGCCTTTCTGAGGGATGCGAGCTGAGCGAGTCGAAGTAGGCTCTTCTAAGGGATGCGAGCTGAGCGAGTCGAAGTAGGCTCCCCGATGGATTCGAACTCAGCGAGTTGAACGCGAGGCTGTTTTTATTCAATTTTGCATCGGTTGTAACTTAAGCATACGAACTCGGATTGACTTGAGATTTGGAACGTTGGCTCTCATAGTTTCGCTTGTCGTGTCAAACTAATTTTATCTCAATCCGGTCTCGGACAAAATTCGTCGATATCCATAGTGAACCTGTGTATAACCGATCTCTGATATGGACCGTCATTGTTTCACTAGTCAATTCCTTAGTGTTACGGCCTTGCCAAAAGGCGGGATAACATTTGCCCCCCAAAGTACGTCTTGTGGAAACTTGATGTGCTTTGAAATGCTGCCATCTTTATTCTGAATAGTTATCGTCTTTTCGATGAAAGCTGTAACCTTCGACTGTTTTTCTTGATAATGTAAACTGTTGACTGTCAACTGCTGTACCCTGTATTGTCGCAACTGATTGCTGTATGCTAGTGGTTAGCCGTTTGTTGTTGTAATTGTTATCAAATGAGTCTCCAATTTCTGTAAATCTGGAATATTGAATATTAGTCCGACTTACATGCATATATGTCAATCTGACTCTCATTGACGTTTGTACGTTCACGAGTCGTTGGCAGTTTATTTTATATTGAATTTTGTATCGATCCTCTCCTGAACCGACGTGAAATTCATTGCGACAACGCTTGATGGTTGTTTTTGAATGTTCCTTCGTATCGATCCTCTTCTGAATCGATGCAGAAGGTTAAAACATTGTTTTTTCATCAGTGTTCGTTGTATTGATGGATACGAAATGGTCATTTGTATCGATAGAATTCAATGCCTTCTGAACAACCCCTGCTGCGCACTTCGAATCGATTGATTTGGAGTCATTGGATACGAACAGTCAATTCGTATCGATGGAGTTGGCTTCTGAGAGCCGTGATTTGATGGAGTCGTTCTGCACATGAGACGGAGTCGAAGGTGATCGATACGAAGTGTGGTTTCGTATCGATGGAGTCGAACTGCACAGGGGACAGAGTCGAAGGTGATTGATACGAAGTGTGGCTTCGTATCGATGGAGTTGAACTGGACAAGGGACGGAGTCGAAGGTGATCGATACGAAGTGTGGCTTCATATCGATGGAGTCGAACTGGACAAGGGACGGAGTCGAAGGTGATCGATACGAAGTGTGGCTTCGTATCGATGGAGTCGAACTGGACAAGGGACGGAGTCGAAGGTGATCGATACGAAGTGTGGCTTCGTATCGATGGAGTCGAACTAGTTGCTCATATTGCTGCACCGGAGATGGAGTCGAAGATAAACGATACGAAGAGGAGCTTCACACAGACGCACTTGAGACGGAGTCGAAAAGCGTGTTCGAATCCACCGGGATGCGAATCATTTATTCCTTTTGCTTTCGAGTCCATATAAATACTCTGTACTTAGCCATTTTTCACTTTTTACCTTTTGCTTTCCTGCCTTGCCATCGTATCACTCAGAGACTCGAGAAAAAGAAGAAACATTCTTGCCTTCGAACCGATTCAGATCCTTAATCACTCAAACTAACTACCAGTTTTAGGTAATCTCCTAAGCGAATCCAACATGCAAACAATGAGACTCGATTTTTAAGACCAGATCAACTAGAGTCGTGATCGATCGAGATTCCTTGGCCTCAGCTTCGCATCGATCTGGAGTAGGGGCTTCGAGATGATAAGACGGAGGCCTTTGTATCGATCGATGGTTGAGCTTTGCATCAAATCGAGTGCTTTGAATACGTAGATTGATGTGAAGGGGTTGCGTCTGATCGATTCGAAACGATGGCCTTCGATCGAGTTGAAGTGGATGGCTTTGGATCGAGTCGAAGCGGCAGCCTTGAATCGAGTCAAAGTGGAGGCCTTGGATCGATTCGAACTGCGTAGCCTTTGGATCGAGTCGAAGTGGGTGGCTTTGGATCGAGTCGAAGCGGCAGCCTTGGATCGAGTCGAAGTGGAGGCCTTGGACCGATTCGAACTGCGTAGCCTTTGGATCGAGTCGAAGTGGGTGGCTTTGGATCGAGTCGAAGTGGAGGCTTCGAATCGAGTCGAACTGTGCAGCCCTGGGACCAATACGAACGTGTCCCTGAGCGATCGATTCGAACTTGAATCTTAGCGAGTGATTCGAACTTGAACCCTAGAGATCGACTCGAACTTGAACCTTTGACGATTGACAATGAACCTAACTTAGATGATATTGAAAAAGCCTTGTGCATCTGAACATCTAACTCCGACGAGCTTCATTTTTGGCATAATTAGACTTGACCTTTGGACTGCATATTTGATTTCCCTTCGAAGCTCGTGGATGGAACTGCAACTCTGACAAAAATTTAACAAAATTCAACTTGGACTGATTGCTAATAACTGGATGGCACGGTTGTGACGGTCAGCGATGACGGTCCTTCCGACCGAATTCCGAAGTCTCGTTGTTTACATGCTTCTTTCAATTCTGTAGGACTTCTTAAATGATATACAGTGCCGCACTGCACAACACGCTCACACACTTTACACTGGGGGATGCACGAGCGTTATTATCTGTTTAACAATGATTTTTCATAAGCTAGCTTGTCATGGAACCTTCAAGTTCTCAGCAGCAGGAACTCCCAAGTTCAATTCCTCCAACCATCGAAATACCGGTTATTGAAGCCGAAGTTATAGACCCAGCTCCGGACGAGCGTCTAGGGGCTCGGTTTATTTGTCGTCCACAAGATTCTATGCCGTCGGGTATCTCCGAGGATATGCTAGGACGGATTTGTTTAAGGCACAGTTTGTCGCTCGACGACGTGTTACTGCCCGGGCCAAATGACAGGCCACATGATCCCCTGGAGGGGTTTACTGCTTTCAACAGTCATGCTTGCACAACGGGGACACTTCCTCCCTTCAATCAATATATAAGGGAGATGTTATCATTCCTTGGAATAGCTCCATCCCAGCTACATCCCAACGGGTATGCTTTGTTGAACAGCACCTTCATTCTGTTTATGGAGATCCTCTTTCGACCACCAAAGCCGATCGAGATCAGATATTTATTTAACGTCAAGAGCCATGGAGACAGCCCTTCTTTCACCTTCTTAGAAGTGGTCAAAAACTGTCACATTGTAATGGGCTCCTGGGAAGGATAAGTTACTTTAAAACCGAGTGGTTCTACTTTTGGTGCCCCCTGGATCCGCTAGGCGGTGGTTGGATAGACGTAAGCGTTGCCATTTCTCTCTTTAATCATCGAGATGCTAGTAACTGACTTCAAAACTGACATACTTTTCCTCTTTTATAGCTGCAATCTCTCGACCTGACGGTGCATACTTCCGAGAGATAGTTCGGATCCTCCAAGCGTTTTCGGGCGAATAGAGGCATATCGACTTGGTTCTGACCGATAGATATTTGAGGACCGTCGGGCTGATAGAACGGAGGAAGAGCATACGGCTGGAAGGGTCACTTAGAGTGGTCTCGAAGAAATGGGTGAAGCACAAAGCGCACGCGGTCGTGATAACCGAAGAAGTTGATCCGGAGAGAATGCCTACCGATACTGAGCTCCCAACTGGGCCTTCTTCTGATGTCCAGGATTCAGAAGGAAAGAGAAAAGGCAAGGCTGTTGCTCACAAGTGTTCTAAATCCGAGAGATTTAAATCCATGGTTGTGTCCTTGCCCATCCCGGGGATTAGAATTTCGGAGGCTCCTCCCCCGCAAGTAGAGAATCCTTTTGCAGGGCTTGCTGATATTCCGATTCCAGATTTTGTGTCGTCTCAACACGACGCCGGGATGGAGGAGCTTGATAATGCTCTTGAACTGAGCGGGTCACTTGCTATGAGTGCGGCCGACATTTCCGGTTGGTCGGGCGGTTGCACATGCATACACTTCACTACACTACATGATTCACAACTGTAAATCGTCCAACTTAGGAAATCATTAATTCTTCCTTCGTTTCTCATCTTCAAGTACTATGTCTGGAAAAGGATCGATGCTCGGGAATCTTCGCTCGGCCCGAAAGGCTTCTTCCTATTATGAGTCTAGTAGGAGAGACTCGGATAGAGATCGTGAGCACTCTAACCAAGATAGGTATGGGCATGATAGAGACAGGGAATACAAACATCGGTCTAGATCATGCTCTCCTCCTCCTAGACTTCCATCTCCACCTCACGTCTTTGTTCCATACCCGCCAGAGCCTCCTCGTCACAAGCCATCTTCTCATACTTCTAGATCTGAGATTCATCTTCAGAGAGTCGAGACCACGGCTTCCATAATTGCAGAGCAGGTCCTAGCTGAACCCACATGAGAAGGGGCCCTTAAACTAGCTCAGATGACGAAGGACTTTTTGAACATTTGCTTCGACGGCTACGTCTTCCCACCACACTTAAAAAGAATTCCATCAGGGGTGGAAAACACGGTGCATGATTACGTTCATGACATATACACCTAGTACCGAGAGTGGGTAAAGGCCGCGGAGAAAGCTTCCAAGGTGGCCTATGAGCGAGCTAAAGTGCTTGAGAACTGGAGACCGAACTCGCTCAAAGGAATCGGATCATTCAAGTGCTGACTGCTGAGGCCGAATCTTCTCGAAAATCGGAAATTGAGGCTACCAAAAAAGCTGACGAAGCGAAGGCGGCAATGGAGAGGTTGGGGTAGACACATGTTGCCCTAGTGGAGGAGATGGGCCACCGGAACACTACAGTCACCGCCAAGCGAGATGCGGCGGTCAAGGAACTCAATGAACTTAAGGCCAAATTCGCCGACATGGCCAAGGAAAAAGATGATCCGAACAACGCAGCCCAGGAGGCGTGCAAACAAGCTGTTCTGCTCAGAGTTGAACGGGATGCGGCTGTGGCTAAGGTCCACAAGGTAGAGACTGAGGTCGTGGAGAAAGTGAAGTCGGTCGAGTCCAGGCTAGAGGCTGACATCGAAGACCTTCTCGTTGTTTACAACGGTAACGTGCTGAGGCATAGGGGTCTAGCCTGGCTCGATGATTTTCCGACGCATCTTTACAACGCTTGGGGCCGACTGGTTGATAAGAGAAAGAGGCGCATCCGGGTGAGTCTGGGGATGAACTTGAACTCGAGAATCGTATTCTTAATGAGGATGAAAGGAAGATTCTTCATGAGTCAATGATTCTGCATGAGAAAGAAAGACTCGGCGCCCAGCACTTTGAAGTAGGAGAGGGTTCAGGGGTTGACCACCATGAAGCAAGTCTTGAAATTCCCGCGTCAACCCAGCCTGAATCCTCGTCTGCGGTCGATCCCCAGGTTGTTCCTGCTTACAATCCAGATCAGCCGCAGATGTCTCCGGCTGCAGCGCAAGTCACTGACGCCGCTCCGCCGCCTACGAGTCAAACTGAGGAAGGTATTCTGAACATTCCACATATCTTTCTTAAGTCGAAATCTTCGATCGAGTTAAGTTCTAACGGTTCTCTTATTCTTTGTCCAGTGATCGATGTTGCACATGTCGGGCCTCCTGTTACCCAAGAATCACATCAGATACAGGAGGCTGTCGTTACCGAAGTGATCACCATGACTACAACTACCTCGCTCGACGATATACAGGGGAGTACGATCGTGTTTGACGAGTAGCTGATGGATGAACTCTTTCGCCGTCACGGCGATCCTCTTGCCGACTTGTCATTTGCCATGAGTGGAACTGATCCTGCTACAAGTTCTTCAATACCGACTACTGATGCCCCCAGCGGGGCTCGAGCAGTAACTGAAGAGGAGATGTTTGCTCAAATCGACGCTGAAATGGCAGCAGTGGCTCACGGTGGCAGTTTTGGAGGTGGGATGGCAGCACCTGGACCTATTCCACTTAGAATGATATCTCCTGGTGGTACTGTTTTCATCACCAGTGTGCCCATTCCACCTTCTGTACTTGATCCAGTTCCTCCGACTCCGCCCGCAAGGAGCATTCCTATCCACTCGAGTTCGGAGGAGGATGTTGATATAATGCCCTCGCCTGGAAACCAACCGCCGAAAAGCAAAGGCTAGAAGAGGAAGGATAGTGGTGGCTCCAGTGGGCCTACACCGAAAAGGAAGCCAAGGAAGAAGAAATATTAGACATGCTTCCCCGGTTCATTTTGACTTGCATTTTGTTGGCCGTGTATAGATGCGGGTTTGCTAGTAGGAATTTTTGGAAACTTGTACACGAACTTCTTTTATAAACAATAGAAATGAAACTTCTCTTTTTTGACTTATTTTTTGTCATTGTGTATTTGCCTAAGTGTTTCAATATCTGAAGTGCGCTTGTGAAATTTTATCTTCCGAATAAAGTTTGTTTTTGTTCATCAAGTTCGAGTACTATGGACATGGTTCGCGACCAGGAAGCGAGCTGGATTTTCTACGTCACATCGCTTCAGTCAATGGTCGATGCTTAAGTCCTGCCCTCCAGCCTTGGAGGTTAGTTGTAGATCATCAGTCGACGATCGCTCCTTACTTATAACATGTTGAGTCTAGTGCCACCGAACGGATTTCTGAGGCAAGCGGAGATTGAGTAATTCATCCATGCTTGTTTGATTGTCGATGATCATATCCGCACTCCGGGGATTCCCATTCGTTTATCGGCGGTTGGTCAAGCCGGCTTAAGTTTCAATCATATGTCCGCGATCTGGGGACTTGGAATTGACATTTGTACTCCAACTCGAGCTCTGGGAGTTTGGAGTTGATATTTATACTTCGATTCATGCTTCGGGATCTTGAAGTTGGTGTTTACGCTCCGTTTCGCACTCTGGGAATCCGGAGTCGATGTTTATACTCCTACTCGCACTCTGGGAGTTCGGAGTTGATGTTTATACTCCGTTTCACACTCTGGGAATCCGGAGTTGATGTTTATACCCCGTTTCACACTCTGGGAATCCGGAGTTGATGTTTATACCCCAATTCATGCTCTGGGAATTTGGAGTTGAAGTTTATACTCCGTTTCGCACTCTGGGAATCCGGAGTTGATGTTTATACTCCGACTCACACTCTGGGAGTTCGGAGTTGATGTTTATACTCCGGTTCGCACTCTGGAAACTCGAAGTTGATGTTTATACTTCGACTCGTGCTCTGGGAGTTTGGAGTTGATGTTTATACTCCGACTCACACTCTGGAAGTTCGGAGTTGATGTTTATACTCCGACTCGCACTCTGGGAGTTCGGAGTTGATGTTTATACTCCAATTCGCACTCTGGGAATTTGGAGTTGATGTTTATACTCCGACTCACACTCTGGGAGTTCGGAGTTGATGTTTATACTCCGCTTCGCACTTTGGGAACTCGGAGTTGATGTTTATACTCCGACTCGCACTCTGGGAGTTCAGAGTTGATGTTTATACTCCGACTCGCACTCTGGGAATTTGGAGTTGATGTTTATACTCCGACTCACACTCTGGGAATTTGGAGTTGATGTTTATACTCCAATTCACGCTCTGGGAATTTGGAGTTGATGTTTATACTCCAATTCACGCTCTGGGAATTTGGAGTTGATGTTTATACTCCGACTCGCACTCTAGGAGCTCGGAGTTGATGTTTATACTCCGCTTCGCACTCTGGGAACTCGGAGTTGAATGAAGGATTGTCGTGTATCAATCCTTTCTTGACTTTGATGTGATGGTTGGTCCCTGAGCTCGGGTTTCACTTAGCGAGTGATTGGTTTCATTGCAGTCACTCCCTATTTGAATAAATTCCACCGTATGGTGAAACTTAGCTCTCCGTGCATAGTGATGATCGTATGAAGCATTTCAAGTAAATCACAGCTCTGGCTTGAAGAGATTGCATTTTATTGCTGAAATAAGAAAATATGGAAAAGTCAGTTGCCTTATTACAAATTCTAATTTCGAAATGTAGAAACAAATTGCAAAATGGAAAGTAAACTAAATGGATAAAGATAGCCTGTCATGTGTAATAGCGGCGAAGGCTTTCGCTATTCCAGGCTCTTGGCAAGGTAAGACCGTCAACGGTCGATAATTTTAATGTGCCGTCTCCGAGCCTTCGTTCAATAACATACGGTCCTTCCCATGTCGGTTTCATATGCGAAGGAACCAGATAAATCCTTTTGAGGTCGAGATCGCCTAGTTCAAAGGTTCGCGGACGGACCTTAGCGTTATACAGTCTAGCGACTCAACTTCGATGCGCAGCTGCCCTCAAATCAGCTTCTTCACGCTTCTCATCTAATAGATCGAGAGATTCAGCAATTAATATAGAATTTGTCTTCGAATCATAGTATGTCACACGATGAGAAGGTACTTCTAGCTCGACTGGAATAACGGCTTCTGAACCGTAAGAGAGAGAATGGAGTGTGACCGGTCGCGGTCTTGTGGGTTGTTCGGTAAGCCCATAAAGCCATAGGAAGTTCATCGACCCACTTGCCCCCGACCTTTTCCAGTCGTTTTTTCAGAATGGATTTTATAACTTTATTAACTGCTTCGACCTGTCCGTTTTCCTGAGGGTGTGCAACTGCAGAGAATTTCTTTTGGATGTGAAATCGTTTGCAAAAATCTTTAAATTCAGCACTGTCGAATTGGGTTCCGTTGTCCGTAATAATGGTGTGTGGGAGACCGGATCGACAAATGATGTTACGAACCACAAAGTTGATTACTTTCTTCGTTGTAATGGTAGCGAGAGCTTCGGCTTCAGCCCACTTTGTAAACTAATCAACTGCGACGATGGCGTACTTCGCACCACCTTTTGCTAGAGGTAGAGCACCGATGATGTTGATGCCCCACATTGCGAATGACCATGGGCTGACCATTTGCGTTATCTCGGTAGGAGGAGCTCTAGGAATTCGAGCATATTTCTGGAACCAATCACATTTCTTTGCATAGTCCGACGCATCGCGATTCACGGTCGGCCAGTAATATCCATATCGAAGTATTTTCTTGGCAAGTGCTTGCCCCCCGGTGTGATCGCCACATTCTCCCTCATGCACATCGTGCAATACTCGTTTAATTTCATCGTGAGTGATACACCGGAGTAGAGGGACTGAGTACCCCCTTCTGTACATGAGTCCATTTTGGATGGTAAATAGTGAGGCCTTCCGAAGGACTTGTCTCTTTTCACTGCTATGCCCCGGCAGGGTTCCGTACTTGATGTAATTTCTGAGTGGAATCATCCATGAATCTTTTTTGAGGACGGTTTCATATACCCGGTCTATTTTTGCCCGGTCAATGCTTGGGGAGGATAGTGCTTCTACGGGAACGAGTCCCATTTGTTGAGCCTCATCTGTGCTGGCCAGCTTCGCCAATGAATCGGCTTTTTGGTTGCGCTCTCGAGGTATACAATAAATGGCATAATAATCAAACTGATTTAGTACTTCCTGAACTCGAGCTAAGTAAGCAGCCAACCTTCTATCTCTTGCCTGATACTCTCCCCGTACTTGACACACAACTAATTGTGAGTCACAATAAATTTCCACTGCGATAATTCTCAAATCTCTAGCAAGTTTCAAGCCAGCTAAGAGGGCTTCGTATTCAGCTTCATTGTTAGTCGCATGAAAATCGAACTTCACAGCATAGCATATGGATCGGCCTTCGGGAGTTTCAAGTACAACACCAGCGCCCGAACACCGATCGTTAAATGCACCATCGGTATAAAGCTTCCAGACATATTCGGGGGATTTACTGGTTTCGGGCAAGTCCTCTGGAATGGTAAATTCAGCAATAAAATCGGTTAGGACTTGTCCTTGAATGGCCCATCTTGGAGTGTAAGTAATGTCAAACTGGCTCAGTTCGATGTTCCACTTGAGTAACCTACCAGACGTCTCAGGCCGCGAAAGGACCTATCGTAACGGCTAGTCGGTGTAAACAATAATGGGATGTGCTTGGAAATACGGTCGGAGTTTTCTTGATGCAATAACAAGGCAATAAGCCAACATCTCTAATTTCGGATAATTCCTTTCGGCCCCAGTCAATCGCTTGCTGACATAGTATACTGGCTTCTGTACCTTGTCTTATTCTCGAATTAATGCAGCGCTGATAGCGTTTTCTGATATCACCAAATATACGAACAACTTCTCATGATCAATGGGCTTCGACAGGATAGGTGGTGTGGATAGATGCTGAACTAGCACTTGGAAAGTGCCCTCACACTCCGCGGTCCATTCAAAGTTTCGTTTCCCTTTCCGGATCAGATCGAAGAAGGGAATGCATTTGTGAGTGGACTTTGAAATGAACCTGCTCAATGCTGCTACCTTTCCATTAAGACTTTGGACTTGTTTTATGGTTTTCGAAGTTTCAAGATTTCTGATTGCCCAAATCTTTTCAGGGTTAGCCTCGATTCCTCGAGCGTTAACGATGAATCCAAGGAATTTTATGGATGCAACTCCAAAATGACATTTCCGTGGATTTAGCTTCATTTTGTATTCTCGAAGTATATTGAACATAGTTCCTAGCTCTTTAACATGGTCGGTGGAGAATCGTGACTTCACAAGCATGTCGTCTACATATACTTCCATTGTTATCCCGATTTGATTGGCAAACATTCGATTGACCAATCGTTGATAAGTAGCCCCGGCAATCTTGAGTCCGAACGGCATAACTTTGTAACAGTAGAGTCCCAGATTGGTTACGAAGCTGGTATGTTCTTGATCGGGTAAATGCATCGGTATCTGATTGTAGCCAGAATACGCGTCCATGAAGGATAAGAGTTCATGCCCAGCTGTCGAATCTACTAACTGGTCAATTCTGGGAAGTGGGAAACTGTCTTTGGGACATGCTTTATTCAGGTCGGAATAATCGACACATGTTCTCCACTTTCCGTTCGGCTTTCGGACGAGCACGGGATTTGACACCCATTTAGGATATAGCGCATCCCAAATGAACCCGTTCGCTCTAAGCTTTTCTACTTCTTCTTTAAGGGCGGCAGATCTCTCTGGATCCATACCACACCATTTCTGTTTGACCGGGACATGCCGCAGGTCAATGTTCAGAGTGTGGCTCGCGATGTCCGGCGAGATCCCACACATATCGGAATGTGCCCAGGAAAATACGTCAATATTTGCCCGCAAAAAATCAACCAAATCCCCTTGAGTTTGCTGGCTTAGATGAGATCCAATCTTTATCATTTTCGAGTCATCGTCATTGTCAACTGGGACATCAATCATCAGTTCGGCCGGGGATGCTTGACTTTCTTTGGATTCTCCTTCGTCTTCAGTTTCTCTTGGGTCAAGATCTTTGAGGAATTGGCTGGGGTGCCCGGGCCTAGGCCCGGGCGTTAATTGTCAAATGTCGGCAAAGCAGACGCAGAGAGATTCCTCCACGCCCTTTCCTTTCTCCTTTCGCTGCGCTTCCCGCGGCTCAGCGACATAACAGGCTCTGGCAGCAGCCTGATCTCCCTGAATGATTCCTACTCCGTGATCAGTGGAAAATTTTAAAGTCAAACACCACGGGGCAATGGATACCCTGAATTTAGCGAGGGTCGGTCGGCCTAGGAAAGCATTATACAGGGAGTCTATGTCCAAGACAATGAACTGCAACATTCGTACTCTTCGACGTTCTCCAACACCCAACTCTACTGGCAGTTCCACCATTCTAGTGGGTATAGTAGCACTTCCGTTGAAACCATGGACTCGGGATTGACAAGGCTTCAAGTCCATGGCTTCCATTCTCATTTGATCATAAGCTCGCTTGAACAAAATATTCACAGAGCTTCCACTGTCAACTAAGATCCTCTTCATCCAAGCGGGACCTACTTGTGCTGAGATGACTAGTGGATCGATAGTGGGGGCTTCGACTTTATCAGCGTCGCTATTCCTAAACACGATGTCATCTGTCATCGTCTTCTGTTGCTTGGCCGGAGCACCTTCATTAAAATTACAACAACACTCGAAGTCTGCATGCCTGATAGAACTGGCATACGACTCCATTTCCTTCCAGCTTCGATCTGCTGGGTGAGGACCACCACTTATTGTATTGATAACCAACCTCCCTCCTGTACGAGCGGGTTCCTCATGTCTTTCCTGTTTTGACACACGATTCTGATTTGATGGGCCTGCACCACCAGATTGCGGCGCCCGCACATACTGATCCAACTTCCGTTCACGTATCAGTTTTTCAATGAGGTCTTGTAGGTGACGACACTCATTGGTGTTATAGCCATAGCTCTCATGGAATCTGCAAAATTTTCCTGTTTGGATTTGTCTTTCAGTTGGTGATTTCGGGGCAGGTTTCTTGTACTGCATGGTATTGCAGGTCTGCAAATACATATTTTCCAACAACGTGTTCAATGGAGTGTAATTATTGTACATGGAAGCTCTACGCCGTGGACCACGATTCTGGTCGCGTTTTTTGTTTTGATTTCCATTGTCCCTTTGCTGATTCTGTTTATTTTGGATGTTCAACTGAACTTTTCCAGAACTATCTCCGGACTGTTTAACAGCGATGTTACTTTGGACTCCTTCGATGTTGGGCCCTGCGTCATCCTGCTTCCTAGACTATTTTGCATCCTCCCTTCTCAAGAATTGGGCTGCCTTGGAATAGAAACGTTCCAATGACGCAGGTGGTTTTCCAGCCAACCAATTTCCGAACTCTGAATCAGCATCAATCCCCTTAGTCAATGCCATCAGGATAGAGTTATCATTGGTGTTGGGAGTGTTTTAGCCTACTACCGGACCGAATACATCCCAGATGCTACCGGACGAGACATAGCCACACTAACTACAAGGCTATCCCTGTCGAACCAACTGCAAGGCATCCCTGCCGAATCAACCTCCACTGAACCAGGGTGCTACCGAACCAGCCTATGCCGGACCAACTCCCCACCGGTCCAAACCTATCCACCGAATGAAGTCTCCACCGAACGAAGCAACACATCTCACCACCGGACCACTCATCTCACCACCGAACTAAAGGAAACCGGACCAGATCCACCAGGCCAGATTACGTCAGCCCAGGCCCGCCAGCTGCTATATACCTCCAAGACCCCTACCCCCAGCTTCACTCTATAAATAGAGGGGCAGGGGTACAACAATGGAGGACAAGTTTGAGAGCTCAAGCACGGAGATAACTTTCAAACAACTTTCAGATACTTGTATCAAAGCTTTGTACTTGTAATCTAAACAAGAAAAGAGAAATAATATATAAAGTGGACGTAGGCACATTCTGGCTAAACCACTATAAATCTGCGTGTCTTTTACAGTTTAGTCCCTGCTTTTCATATATTTGCATAAATCACTCAAATCACTAAGAACGGCATAAAATCAACTAAATCATACGACTTTGAGGTGTTTGTCCATTTTTTGTGCAAACATTTTTGGTGCTTTCACTGAGAGCTGAAAGCTCGAAGCTTCAGCTTCTTCCACTTAACCTTTTTCCTAACAGCATCATCCATCGTTTGGAAAACATGCCTCCCAAGCAGAAAAAAGATGTTAACAAAAGAAAAAACATCGCTTCCAGCAGTCTTCCAGATCCAGCGGTCACGGTTCAAGTAAATCGTCCTCCTCTAGCAACAGTACCGAATGAAGGACAGGCTAATCCGACCACTCCTACCGCAGAACAGCCCGCAGCAATTACTAGGGCAGATCTAGACAGGGTTGTGGCTGAAGTGACTAACCACTTCACATCCCAGCAAGAAGCCTTGGTGGACCATCTCATGTCACGCTTAAGGGATGCTGAAGAGTCCAACCGCAACATTGAATCATGGTGTGAGTCCCAGTCTGGAGGATCTCAGAGACAGCAAAGATCTTCCTTCTTTGAAGGAGCTAACGACAGAAGCAGCCATGGTAGGAGCCGAGACCGAGCACAGCCCAAAGTTAGGCCTGAGGAGACGCTTGGAACCGAACCCCACGGGGGAGGTACCGGGCGGAGGCCAACTGTAGCTGAGCCTGTCATAATGCCTAACCACGGAAACACCAGTGAACGGGGCCGAGCTAGATTCCAGCCCGAAGTTGGACCCGAGGAAGTGCTTAGATCAGAACCCAGCAGGGGAAGATCGAGGCAAGGGCCAACTGTAGCTGATCCTAGCATGCTCCCAGAAGACCAAAGACAGCCACTGGAAAGTATCAGGAATGATAGACGATACCATCCCTACAGGTCATCCGGACGGAATCAGTCCCACAGAGCAGAACCGAACTCATTCCTATCTGCTCCAAATTCTGATGAAAGAATGGCACGCTTGTTCAGAGAGTGCGTCCAATGGGATCAAAGAGATCGAGGGATAGGGGCTAGGGTAACCAGCCCTTTCGCCTGCAATATCGAAATTGCTATCACCCCCCGAGAATGGAAGATGCCAACAATGGAACCTTACAAAGGAACCTCCGACCCCATTGTACACTTACAGAGATACACACAGCATATGCTCATGAGTGGAGCAACAGAGGGAGTACTATGCAAATGCTTTCCACTATTCTTAGCAGATCTAGCTACCTCTTGGTTCTGCGATCTACCCCAAGGATCCATCAGCTCGTGGGAGATGTTGAAAGAAAAGTTTATCAGCCAGTTCCGCATTCATGTGGAGCAACCCAAGGACGCTTATTCCTTATCCAATATCAAACAGAAACCTGGAGAGAAGCTACAGCAAAATTTAACCCGATTCAATGCCGCAGTGGCCGCAGTCCAAGATGCCGATGAGAAGCTTGTCTTAATGGCCCTCTGTAGTGGTGTGCATCGGGATACTAAATTCGCTAGAAGACTAACAAAAGAAAAACCAGCTACTTTACCCGATTTCTTCCATGAAGCCGGGAAATATATGAGGCTTGAAGACGCTGCCACTGAGGGGCAGCCAGGGCAACAAAATAAGGCAACTCACAGCAACGCGCCCGCTATAGCAAAGGACGTTCGAAGAAATGATTCTAGAGACAATGCTGGGGGCAAGAAGGGAGAAAAGCGCCTATATCGGCCAGGACCGAGATTCGACACTTACACTCCTTTGAATGAAACCGTCGAAAAACATCTTCATTGCCACCCAAGGAGAAGTTAGATACGAACGCCCATCGTACAAGAAGGAATCAGATAATGCACAGAAGTCTGGAAAGTTCTGCCGCCTCCACGAATCACATGGGCATGATACCAATGAATGCCATCATCTCCAGGGCTTGATTGAAGAACACATTATAAGGAAGAAACTACAATGCTTTCTTGGGAAGGCCAGCCCTGTCTGACTT
The DNA here is from genome assembly GCA_030737815.1 of Allium fistulosum. NCBI lineage: Eukaryota > Viridiplantae > Streptophyta > Magnoliopsida > Asparagales > Amaryllidaceae > Allium > Allium fistulosum. Next base: position 1,360,800,434 of record CM060903.1, on the reverse strand, counting down.
CCAAATTGTCCTGGCCCCATAGTGCCTAAAGATGAAATTTCCAACGGACAATGGAGTAGGGGAAGTAGAGGAAGACCAGGACGTTGCTCGAGACTGCTATGTAACTGAACTTCGCAACAACCACAGGAAGGATAAAGGGAAGAGTGTAGAGGTTGCCCTCTGCACAAAAAGTTTGGAAGCATAGCAACTAAAGAAAGCCCCTCCTCTTCGATATACCAGCGATCCCTTCAATGAATTAGGTTCCAGGGACAGGGAGGAGGAGGCCACCGCCGAGCCTGCAGAGGCTATGGAATTTGTATCTATAGGCAAACATGACTCGAGTAGACTATTGAAAATCGGGTCCCAACTAAAAACAGAGTTGAAGGAACAACTCATTGACTTTCTCCACCACAACTGGATGTATTTGCATGGTCACATGCTGACATAACCGGAATCTCCCCTGACATAGCATGCCACATGCTAAACTTGAGAAGCTAGCATACTGTTTACTAATCACATCACGGAAACTGCGTCACTACTTCCAGTCCCATTCCATCAAAGTTCTGACCGACCAACCACTAAGGTAAGTACTCCATCGTCCCGACACTTCTGGGCGACTACTTAAATGGTGCATTGAACTAAGTCAGTATGATATCACCCTCGCACCGCTATCAAGGGACACGCCATGGCCGATTTCATTGCAGAATTCACTACCAACGAAGGTAAGGAGCAATCGGAAATAGCAGAAGACATCAAGTGGAATCTCTTCATGGATGGTGCGTCAAACGAACAAGGCTCGGGGGCAGAATATGAAGCAGCAATAGCAGGATTAGAACTTGCCTTAGAGATTGGAGTCAGTTCTTTATGTCTTCATAGTGATTCTTAACTTGAGGTAAATCAAATACTAGGAGAATTCCAGGCTCGAGAAGAACGACTCATAGCATATTTAAAGAAGACCAAGTTACTTCTCAGTCGATTGGACCACTACTTAGTCAAACACATCCCTCGGGAAGAGAACCGAGAGGCCGACGAATTGGCGAAGCAAGCAAGCGCGAGAGACGGCGATATTTCCGGAGCAGTAGCCATCTCGAAGCAACTGACCCTAAGTTTTGAGCAAGTGAATCTGATAGCTACAACCGAAGAAGCAACTTGGATGACTCCCGTCCGAGACTACTTACAAAGTGGCACACTACCCAACGGGCGTAACGAAGTCAAGAAAATCTTAAGGAAAGCCTCCCGCTACACAATACAAGAGGACACCCTCTACCGACGCGGATTCTCTAACCCCCTATTAAGGTGTGTCGCGGGAAGGGAAGCCAAGGAAATCTTATCCAACATTCATCAAGGAAGCTGCGGAGATCACACCGGAGGGCAAACTTTAGCAAAAAAGATACTCCGATATGGATATTTCTGGCCCACCTTAAGCAAGGACGCCTTAGATTTCGTCAGAAAATGTGACAGATACCAGAAGTTTGCTAAAATTCCGCGGCTACCAACAACTAAGGTTACTCAAATGACCAGCCCATGGCCCTTTGCAGTATGGGGAATTGACTTAATAGGCAAACTACCAATGGGCCGAGGCGGGGCCAAATATGCTATAGTGGCAGTCGACTATTTCACCAAATGGGTGGAAGCAGAACCCCTAAATAAAGTATCTTCTGTAAAAGTTATTAATTTCTTGATCAAAAATGTTCTGTGCAGGTACGGAGTCCTATTCAAAATCATATCAGACAATGGACTTCAATTTGACAGCGAGGAATTCGCCAACTGGTGCCAAGAGCATGGAATTCACAAAAGCTTCTCATCCGTAGCGTATCCCCAGGCAAACGGACAAGTCGAAGCAGTCAACAAAATTCTGAAAAATCTAATAAAAAAGAAGCTCGAAAAGTCAAAGGGCGCTTGGGTGGATGAACTCCCTACGGCACTGTGGGCCTATCGCACATCTTTCAGAACATCAACGGGGCATACTCCTTTCTCTTTGGCATACGGATCGGAGGCTATGCTCCCAGTTGAAACCATTGTGCCTTCCCACCGTAGGATCCATTATAACCCAGAAGAGAATGAAGAACTCCTTCACATGTCTTTGGATCTAGTTGAGGAGAGAAGAAATGATGCAGTCCTTAAAGCAGCAGCCCACAAACAAAAAGTGGCAGCACAGTACAACTCCAAAGTCAAGCATCGTACCTTACAAGAAGGGGACCTTGTCCTCAAGCGAATCTTCCCTCGCCCCGGAGCACTAGACCCAATATGGGATGGACCATATGTAATTCATAAAGATCTCCGCAACGGAGCTTATATTTTGTCAACAGTGGACGGAGAGGTGTTCCAGAGGGCTTGGAACATCCAACACCTTCGTCGATACTTTTCTTAACTTGTACTGCCCATATGAAGTGAATTAACAAAGAGAATCAGTGGACGTAGGCATTTTCGTGCCGAACCACTTTTAAAAAAAAACTTGTCTCTTTTTAACTTGTTCCTTCATATCTTGGCCGCTTGTTAACTTTATCCTTTTCTGTTGAACAAAATCCTGTGCAAATAGCATTTTCATTCAAGGCGCTCCACAGCACGACTTCTCCTGGACAAGACCTAACAGGTACTATACGAATCTATGCCCTCGCCAATGAGACACTTTTGCTCCGGCATCCCTCTGCTGCGGGTTAACTCATTGCTCGCGACGGCCCTCAAAGCCAACTGTAATGAGCCGATTATAAGCCACCGAGAAGGCCGACTATAGCCGAGGCAGCTCATTACGGCGTTCGGCTCGCCGGTAACTGTGAACCGATTATAAACCCCAACATAAGGTGTGGCCAGCCAGGGGTAGTTCACAGTTGACGATCGGCACCCACGCTAGCCGGCAACAGTAAATCGAATAATACCCACGATTACGGGCCATAATGGCCCGGGTAGTTACTGTGCGCGATCTCGGCTCCGATGTGTCTTAAGTGCGGCTGTGGTAAAAAAGAATTAACTCCCCGCGGAGGCGTAAGATGGGTGACAAATGTCTCCAAGACCCACAGCTAGGGAAAGTGACTACAAAACCCGTTTGCCATGAACTTAAGCACATCGAAGGCCTTCCGTGATTGGAAGTTTTACTATTTCACATATTTCAATTCTATTTAAAGAACTTTTCTCCTATCCTCTATAACCATCCCTGAAGTACAGGACACATGATAGAAGATACTCACCAGCGGGAGTGGGAATTCACGGTTGAATAGCAGGACATTCAACTGAGCTCCATCCTCGGTCATACAAAAAATATTCAAAACTGCCATCTACAATTAGAACATGAAAGGCGGTATTTTCTTCTTTTATACAAATTCCTAACTATAATTTATTCATACATCACACTAGCATTATAAGGCATGAAATTATGCTTTAAGCAAGAACTTAGCATTAAACACAACTGAATTACAAGCATATGCATAGCTATATTTCTCATACAACATGTGAAAATAACAAAAGCATTCAAAAAAAAACGACGGAATCAGCTTAAGTTAAAAAATTACACGTCAAGAATAGTGTTGTTTATTACAAGTAGCATAATTACAACCTAAGAGTTACGTTATTGTTTTGAGACTAACGTATACAACAATGTCAAGTCCAACAAAAGATATCCAGGTCCAATCAAGGAGCCGGCCGCGTCGGAGTTTTATCCTTGCCCTGTTGCCCACCTGTCCGGTCAAAGAAAGAATTCATTAGTGATAAGCAACCAAGTTAATGGAAAGACCAGAAAGGAAGACTTACCAGCACCAGCTTCTTGACCATCCTAATCATCATCCTCTACTTGTACACCTGCCTCCCCCGGCAACAGCATGCGCGCTCTATCAATCCCAAAGGAGCGGGAGATAACATAAAGCTGCTCGCCTTTGAGAAAGCTTGGGAAACAGTCGGGAGGTGAGTTCAGAAGCTCCTGAGGGCCGTACCCATCCACTAGTGACCTCGGGGTAGGCCCATGACGTCCCGGTTCTGACTGAGCTGGGGGCACTGCGGAAGGATCGTCTCTATCCCGGGATTTCCTCTTTTCTGATCGGGTTTCAACTTTAAAAGACATTTATCTGCAAACACAAAGAAATGCGTCGTTAGAATAAAGGAGGTAAACAAGCAAGTGTGTGCAGTCTGGAATTTCACTCATAATTCAAGTCATAAAAGTGCATTCGGTAGTCCAAGGCCGAAAGGTCATTCGGTATTCAAACCATCAATCTCATTCGGCAATCATACTCCTCATGGTCATTCGGCATTTCAAGCACGAAGTTCATTCGGCAAAGAATGTCTCACCTAGTTCGGCAATCAGAAACCGGTTCGGCACTATAATTGATTCGGCAGTCAATAATTTGGTTTGGCTATTTCAAAAGGTAAGGGACAACGAAAGCCTCAAGCCCATACTTATAGGCAAGCACCAAATAGCTGGACCGGATAATTCGGCATTCAAAACCGGATGAGGGCGTCTAGATAAACAAAGCGCGCCATACACAAGCATATGCCCCACTTTGGGGGGCACATGTTGGGAGTGTTTTCGCCTACTACCGGACCGAATACCTCCCAGATGCTACCGGACGAGACATAGCCACACTAACTACAAGGCTATCCCTGCCGAACCAACTGCAAGGCATCCCTGCCGAATCAACCTCCACCGAACCAGGGTGCTACCGAACCAACCTCCACCGAACCAGCCTATGCCGGACCAACTCCCCACCGGTCCAAACCTATCCACCGAATGAAGTCTCCACCGAACGAAGCAACACATCTCACCACCGGACCACTCATCTCACCACCGAACCAAAGGAAACCGGACCAGATCCACCAGGCCAGATTACGTCAGCCCAGGCCCGCCAGCTGCTATATACCTCCAAGACCCCTACCCCCAGCTTCACTCTATAAATAGAGGGGCAGGGGTACAACAATGGATGACAAGTTTGAGAGCTCAAGCACGGAGAGAACTTTCAAACAACTTTTAGATACTTGTATCAAAGCTTTGTACTTGTAATCTAAACAAGAAAAGAGAAATAATATATAAAGTGGACGTAGGCACATTCTGGCTGAACCACTATAAATCTGCGTGTCTTTTACAGTTTAGTCCTTGCTTTTCATATATTTGCATAAATCACTCAAATCACTAAGAACGGCATAAAATCAACTAAATCATACGACTTTGAGGTGTTTGTCCATTTTTTGTGCAAACAATTGGGATTGCTTATTTCTGCACACATAGCATGGAATCGCTCCAAGTAACGTCTAAGTGTTTCTCTAGGAGCTTGTGTAACACTAGACAGAGTGTTAACATCTTTAGGCCTCGCTACGTGCATATGAAATTGTTCAACAAACTTGGTGGCCATCTGATCAAAACTAGAAATGGATCGTGGTGGCAAACGAGTAAACCACATGGTTGCAATGCCCCCTAGGGAAATGGGGAAATTACGGCATTTTACTGCATCATCAGCTCTTGCAGCATTCATCAGCCATTCGTACTTCAGGATGTGTTGATTGGGATCAGAACTCCCTTCGTAAACTGGCAAAGTGGCATCCTGAAGCGCCGAGGTGGTTCAGCATACAATATGTCATCAGTGAAAGGGGTATGACTCCAGGAGATTCCCCAGTCGTCATTAGAGAGACCCTGACTTTCACGGATCATTTGGTGGATCATTGTTGGTATATCCGGCATTCGGATACTTGGAGCATGCCATGCCAAGGTGTGGTCGGGTTCCACAGTGCAAGTCTGGACCGGACGCGGTCGACGGTCCGTGCCTCGCCTCCTTGGTTCAAAATCCTCAGGGACATAAGGCTCAGGAGCCTGCTCTTGTTGGTTACGTTGAGGATCAGCTTGGTTTCTAGCATCACCTCCTCGTCCGACAGTGGTGGTAGTAGCAATGTTGCTGGTGACGTGGTAAGGAGCAGTACCTTCTCGAGTTGAAGGTTCTGTACGGAGACTAGCGGATGGTCTAGCTCTAGGTTGCCCAAGATTCGAAGCAGGTTGGTGTCCCGTGGCTTGGGTGTAGCTTACACCTAGCCGTGGACGTGTGGATCTGGTTTGGCCATCAGAGGAGGCTGAACTCTCTGTGGAAGAATAGGAACCTTGGTCTCTTCTTGATCTTCTTCGTCTTTGGTGATTTAGCTGGTTGGTCAACTCTGCGTTGGCGTGCAGTTGTTCAGTTAGCTATTGTCGACTCTGGGTCAATTCTTGTAATAGTGTCTGAAACTCTTGTCTGGTAACCGGACCTGTTGGATGTGAAGGTCCGGCGGCATCTTGGTTTGATGGAGGCAACTGCGCGGGGTTCTGCCTGTCCCGTCCTCCCTGATCAGCAACTGTAGAGGTAGTCCGTGTACTTACCATGGTGAGGTGATGAAAGTCCTTTCCTAGATCTGATGCAAATCTGAATAAAATGGAAGGGCTTTCAAGTTCTAGATCTGGATCTTCTTGGATTTATGCAATCCGATATAGATAGGAGATCCAAAGAGCAGGAGAAAAATTGGGTTTTTCTCAGTGAAAGCACCAAAGTGTTTGTACCAAAATTGGGCACAACACTCTTCGGAAGTTTTTGAAGAGATAAAGTAAAGAAATTAAATGGAAAAAGAGGAATTATCTAACAAAAACTCCAAATCTCAGATATGAAAATAATTAACATGCAAGGAGACACAAGAATTAGAGTGGTTCGGCGTATTGCCTACGTCCACTATGAAGTAGTTTGCTTTATTGATCTATCTTTGATGATTACAAGTGAAGTCAATGAATTACAGCAGGTAATTATGATTTGCAGCAGTGAAATTCATTGGTAGCAGTAGCAATGGAGTTCAGATCTGGATCCGGCGGAGTCTAAGCATTGGAGATCTCAAAAAAGAAGAAGAACCCCTTTTCTGTTGGCTTTGGGGGTCTATTTATAGGTGTAGGACGCTGGTATTTCGCTCAGATCTCGGGAGACCCTCTTTGGCACGTGACCAGGCCCGCGCGCCCAAGCCCGTGAAGTTTCGGTCCGATCCGTGATCGATACGAACAGATTTCGTATTGATCAAGATTTCATCCAATGGAGTCGAAATTTGGCATGGACATTCTTTAGCATGCACGTAGTCTTCTGTGAAAATTTCATAGCATTTGGACTTGTAGATTAGGAGATACGATCGATACGAATTGGGATTCTCGGTTGGCTGTTTCGTTCGACTCGCTCTTGTTTCGACTCGCTCTTTGTTCGACTCGGTTCTGTTTGACTTGGTGACGTGGCATTTATTCGTATTGACTATTGTTCCTTGCTTCGCATTGATGGACATGAAGTAGGAGTCTTCGGATGGATGCGAAGTTGACGAAGTGGAGTGAGTCGGAATGTGGCTCTCTGATGGAGTCGAACAGTGGTCCTACGAAGGAGTCAAACTAGATGGAGTCGAACTGTTGTTTTCTGAAGGATGCAGGGCGAGTCAAAATAGGCACTCCTGATTGATGCGAAGCGGAGCGAGTCGAAGTAGGCACTTTTGATGGATGCGAACTGAGCGAGTCGAAGTAGGCTTTTCCGAGGGACGCGAACTGAGTGAGTCGAAGTAGGCCTTTCTGAGGGATGTGAGCTGAGCGAGTCGAAGTAGGCTCTTCTGAGGGATGTGAGCTGAGCGAGTCGAAGTAGGCTCCCCGATGGATTCGAACTGAGCGAGTCGAACGCGAGGCTATTTTTATTCAATTTTGCATCAGTTGTAACTTGAGCATACGAACTCGGATTGACTTGAGATTTGGAACGTTGGCTCTCATAGTTTCGCTTGTCGTGTCAAACTAGTTTTAGCTCGATCTGGTCTCGGACAAAATTCGTCGATATCCATAGTGAACTTATGTATAACCGATCTCTGGAATGGACCGTCATTGTTTCACTAGTCAATTCCTTAGTGTTATGGCCTTGCCAAAAGGCGGGATAACACCTCATATCCGTGTATCCAAAGAGTTATCACATAACAGTCGATATACGCTAATCTACTATCATAGTCATAAAAGTGTATTATAGTCAGTACAATGTCTAGTGTCTTGGTGTACGGTCCAAAATACCTACATCGTGCGACACCATTGAGTGATTACAACTATGACAAACATAAATTCCATCAAACAATCCTCAACATCACTCGTGTAAGATGGATATATGATAACTCATACGGCACAGTTGCAAGCTAGGGACTCAATTGAAATCCCTTTTTACGATCTCAATAATGGAACCTAATCGTTATTCCAACCCGGCTATCTCCATGGTAGGACACAGTCACAAATCCAACTCGCAAGTCCCTATCGTTACACTTTCCCTTATGGATCGCTACCATGATTATCATCATTAAGTCATTATCTTCGGAACATCTCTAGACATCCATCGCAAGTCGTAGAGCCATCATGTTAGATTTTCGAAGTCGTCGCCATCATCGTCAGCATCGACATGTCAAAGTGCTACGCCATGGCTTCACTTATCACCACACGAAATCCAAGGCCATTCAGAATTGTTTGGAGTTGCTTACTTCACTCCACATCACCCACTAGACTTCCGAAACAAGTCCTAAAGAAATCCCAAAGTTTCGTCTCGCCAGGATCAAAATTGCTAAATTTCAAGTTTCGATCTGGGTATGCCCTAGGTCAGGCCCAAAGCAACTCCTGAAAAAGCCTAAAGCGCGACCTGAAGCACCCCATAAACCCCGAACCAAATTCCTTGCCTGGGTGCCGACCTGAGCCACTTGCCAAAATCCCCGAGAATGACCCGAAATACCCCCTGAGTAAGAATTCTTGGTCGGCTCTGATCCAAACGACCACCGTAGCCGAGCAAGACCCGAGCCAATACTGCTAACCAAGAATTCTCATCTAGCTCTGAGCCAAACCTAAGTCAAACCGGAGCTACGACTTGGGCTGACCAGAATACCCCCCGAACCAAAATACTATCGAGTCTCTGAATCCAAATTTCATGTGGATTCCACCGCTATGCTCGGTTCTTCGACCTGTATGCCTTCCGTATGCAATGATACAACTCCTAACCTCCTCAAATCTATCTAGTGAAGTTCGGTTTTGCAGTTCCTACCCCTAAGTCGCTCCGTTGAGCATTTTCAACTATACAAAGCTGAAAACGTATAATAATTCATGGTAAATCATCGTATAATATGTCTCTAACATACATCAAGGCAACCACACATTAAGTTAACATGATTAGAACACTTCAAAACATTTTTAATTCATTTTTAATTCAGGTTTCGCTTTAAAATAGTCCCAAAACATGATTTTGACTTTAAAATGGGTTTTAAACATGTTAAAACTTATTAATACATATACAATAAGGTGAGAACATAAATCATCCACCAAAGCCTCTAAAATCCAAGTTTGGCATGCAAAATAATGCAAATTCGAGAATTCCATCCAAGGTTCGATTTTTCTTTCCTAAAGATGTAGATTTGAAGCTCCCTAATGAATCCCTTGCTTATGTATGATTTGGACAAGATTTGGATAGGAAAGAGAAGAAGTTGGGTGAAGAGTGGAATAATGGAGGTTGAGAGCTATTTAAGAAATGGTAGAAAAGTGATTTGGGAAAAGATGGCTCACCTATATATAGGCAAAACCCTAAAGCACCCACAAGAACACAGGACAAACCTCCCTCCTAAACATAGCACTTCCCGAATAGAGAACCCCTCGAACAGTATTCCGTAATCGGATACCGAGTCGTCCACCCACTGAACATGCTTCCATGATCAATCGTCGACCCATTCTTGTGCTGAACCAAGCTTAGCCCAAACTAAACAATGCCAAACCAAACACATCGAACCGACTAATAGCAAATAGAAAATTTATAACTTCAATCTTCAAACAACCATATCTCCTAGCAAAAAAGTCCAAATCGCTATTATGACCGCTCTACGAAAAGGGAAATCATTATATCTTTCCAATGGAAGTAGTCTTGAACACCAATTTGGCTTTTATCAAAATCTATAGTCGATACAAGTATTTAGGGGTAAAATCGTCCAAAAATTATAAAGATAGGAAATGTCACTAGGGCATTTCCCAATGTCGTAGAGTCATATGACCTCAAATGAATAGTATCTTACGATCCTCCGATACGTAAAATATGGGTCGTTACACTCGTGGTCGCTCGTATACCACGTATGCTCATACTAATAGTCTGATGAAGATACCTTAGCGACTGGCGATAGAAATAAATCAAATTCTAAAAGACAAGTGGTGTATACAATATAATATAGAAGAAAAATACATGTATGCTCTCTCAATGTTCTCCTTTTACTAGATTGATTAACTCAAACTGATCAACTTGGTCCGAGTGTTGAACCTAAGCTATGATTCCAAATGTAACAATATGCCCTTCATAATACCCTGAAATCAGCATCGAATGACAACGTCTGACTTTCAAATACCATAAAAGACAAGTTTTCAAAAAAGAAAATTAAACAAATATTATACTAAGGCATATCGATAGAATCTCACACCGGAATGATAGTATATAATATACTAAATATACATGAATAGAAAATGATAACTATATATATAAGACCACACTAGTGGAAATAACTGATAAATGAATATTAATACAAAAAGTCGGAATACATCAAATCCATAAAGACGGAGTCCTCAATATAATATCTGATACATCAAGTCTCATATATAAATACACATCTATCATCCACTACTACAATATCAAGTATACATACGAAGTATAATCAATCAAGTGTACATCTAAACTTCACTTTCAGTAGCTAAATGGTCTTTGAACTAATTAGGCATCTCAGACCACCTATCCCCAGTTTCTCGTGTACCCCATCTACTCATAGCAATAGCCCGACAAAGATACCTTAGCTACTAGCGATAGAAATAAATCAAAGTTCAAAAGAAAAGTGGTGTATATGGTATAATATAGAAGAAAAATGTGTATATGCTCTCTCAACATATCTCCTTTTACCAAATTGATTAACTCAAACTGGTCAACTTGGTCCTAGTGTTGAGATTAAGCTCTGAAACAAATGTAACAATACGCCCTTTATAGTACCTTGAAATCAGCATCGAATGATAACATCCATTTTCGAATACCACAAAAGACAAATTTCGGGAAAGAACATAAAAAATATATTATACTAAGCCATATCGATAGAATCTTACGACGGAATGATAATATATAATATACTAAATATACATGAATAGAATAGGATAACAATATGTGTGTGTATATGAGATACCATACTAGCGATAATAACGGATAAATGAATATCAATACAGAAAGTCAGAATACATCAAACTCCATATAGACGAAGTCTTGAATCTAATATCTGATACATCAAGTCTCATATATAAATACACATATGTCATGTACTACTACAATATCACATATACATATGAAGTATCGACATCGCCTCCATAGAATGCTCCGGTTGTCTTGAAAGCGTATCCTAAAATCAACCGACTCTCAAACTACTCAATCGAATACCCGAGAGTTTTCATGGCATAAATAGACAAAGACAAAACGGGAGTCAGACACAAAGCCTGGTGTGAGGGGAACTATCTCAAAATACTATATGTTAAAACTATATATAATACAGGAACTACTAAGGCACAACTAGTCCTTTCCACAATCGTGGCCTAGGGGTGAACCGAACTGTCCATAGACAAGTAAATCAAATCTATCCAAAAGATAGGAAAACAAACCATAACCTGCTCTTCTCCTATAATCAAGGAGTCAGCACAACTAATAAAATGTGACTGATACATAATAGTATACCATGATAAGGTAATCCAATATACAAATGCAAAGACAATATAAAGATCACAATATAAGCATATCCTATAACACACAACAATATTATCAACCAACTATTATAGCATGCATAATCATAATGGTACGGTACACAATGAATAGTGTGTGTAAATCGATACTCATCATTGCTGATGAGTGAAGTTGAAACAGATATTAACCATGATTCAAGGATTCCAATGTCGGGTCCAAAATAAATAGAGTCGGTACCAAATTATAGACCCCGAGCCGCAACTAGTGTGATCAAACTCGTATAGATATCACTATACACCATATTGAGCATAAGTGATATATAACCTACTTTGGATATCTAAAACCTATATAGATCTCCTTGTAATCCATAGATCTCACTATAATCCAATGATTCCCGTTGACGATGCAAAATAAACAGAGTCAAATACGTTTTTTTGATATAGAAGTACGTTTTTTTGGAACTGCCATAAAAAAAAGAGTTCCCCATTTCCTCTTTCTTTGAAAACTCTTATAACTTCTAAAAGTTTCTTTTTCGCTTTTATCGTTTTTTTTTCGGTTCGGACCGAAGAAGTAATGTCACTCGTCACTATAGCACTTCTATTTATATTTTTTTTCTAGTAGTTTTATCTTTCCTTTTGTTCTTGTTTCCCTATCATCCAAAGTTGAACCTGGAGTGCCGTCTCCTTCGATACTGATAAGTGGTTACCTAGGAACGAACCGGACATGAGAGTTTCTTCTCATCCAGCTCCTCACGAATGAAAGGATTCGATATTACCAGCATCTAGATAATTTCACTTACACTTATTGCAATTCTTTCTTCACGAATACCATAATTGGAATAATCTCTCAAGGCCTAATTGAAAATGAATCGAATGGAATTTCCTTTTCCCATTATTATGAATTAATTTAGTAACTATTTCGAACGACACCTAATCATACCATAGACCCTAAGTCGCATCCTAATTGATCGAACTTGTGTAGATCTTACCGTACTCCATATCGAGCATAATTGATATATGACCTACTCTAAATATCTGAAACCTATATGGACCTCGTTGTATCCCCATATCGAGCATGAGTGATAAATGATCCATCGGTAAATGATCGTCATCATTTCCCCCTTAGTTATCATGGACCCCTAAGCAAATTCACATAACGCCTATACAAAAGAGAACTACGAGCATGTCTCGTATAATAAGATATCGAGACCACAAAGTAACACTGATATCGTGTATATATATATATATATATATCAAAATATAACGTCACATAATCAAATATGCCTATCATAAATGAAGATCAATATCTCATCATTGTCTATCTATATGAATGATCAATACTGAAAGATTAATAATATGCATGTTCACTAATATAAGGCTAATACAATGCGTGATCACTTATAAGATCAGTACTGTATACAATCACTAATATTAGATGATAAAATTTATCAAACTATACGTACCCCGAGATCAAAGCCTAAAGGAACAGACTTACCTCGTTCGATCATACACTCTCGTCGGAGGTGATCGGGTGACCAATCATCATACATATCCTATGCCTAATCGTTGTTGATGTAATAGGAATCACTTAACATTCGTATCCAAATCCCAACCTTCACCTTGCATTCCACCTCCCTCAGTATTCCATAGTCTTCCCTAAAGTTGCACTAAAGCTTCACATGAATCTACATCTGAAACGAGGGAAGAAATCCCGATAGAATGGTATCGAACCTAGGCTTTACTGCCAAGGTCATTGCACCATCGTTACACCGGTGGTAACATGTCCCTAGCAATAAAGCCTAAGGCAGGTGCCATTGACAGCCATGGCACCCAATTTGTGCGATGTTTCCTCTATTGCTTCGCATAATGAACCACCTAGCTTTTGAAGTCTACCTCCACCTCATCGAACCTCCTTCGGAGTTCATTGGTTGATGTTTTTGAAGTGTTTCCTTATGTGTTAGAAAACCAATTTCGACATGAAATCCACTCATTGCACGTGTAGAGTTCAACATGCGAATAAAGCGATCCGGTGCCCTCTAACCTCAAAACAACATAACTGGCCTAACTTATGTGATTCCAACGACGTCTATACACCTATTTGTGAACGTTTGTACACACACTATAACACCATGTAAAATTTAATAAGAAATCAAATAATTAGAATAAGGTTGTTAGCACCAAAATTGGTCACTAACACCCTTGAATAAATGAAATTGGTCACTAACACCCTTGAATAGAGTTATGTACAGAGATTACTGAAGAAAGTAAATTAAAATAGAGAAATAACGCAACTGAGTGCAAAAAGAATAACAGAAATGAGAACAACGGATTTATATTAGTTCGGCGTAATTACCTACGTCCACTTTGAATAGAATCTTTATTACTTTTCCAATCACTGGAATACAGATACAATCTGTAAATAAACCACTTAAATACAAGTTTGAATCAAAAAGAGGAGAGTATAAAAAATGGCATAGTTTCCCTCGAGTTCTCCTAAAAAAGGTCCCTTCAACTGGACCCCTGACCCTCTATTTATAGACGAGGATAAGCTGGTTCCTCTGTCCAGGCCCATGACCAAGATAGCTTGGCCCATAGCTGATAGAATAGGGTGACCGACCCAGGCAGGCCGACCCACAACCACCGATCCACTTATGCCGATCCTGGATTCCCTGGATGCCGACTCAGAGCAGATCTTAATCGTGCTCGAAGCAACCTGGCCTTTACCCCGAAGTAAGTCATCCTTATGTTCACACCGAACCGTTTTTGCTAACTTGGAATCCCTCGAACATCGACTCGGGGCAGCCCCCCTGTACATTCGAAGTACACTAGATCACAACCCGAAGTCACTTATGATCCTGCTCGCGTTGATCCATTCCTTCCAATCTTGATATCAAACCAGGGTAGCCGAACCACCCTGACCGAACTACAAAGGCCAAGCCACTCTGTCCTAACCATCAGCGCCAAATCAACATGGCCGATCCACACTTGCCAAACCAATAAGGCCGACCGACAAGTGCTGAACCTCATCCGACCGACCCACCTTGGCTTCCCTACCAAGACCGAACGATACTTGCTGACCTACTTTGACTTATCTTCCCTGATCGAACGATACATGCCGACCCATCTAAACCGATCCACGCATTATCTTCCTTCCTTGACCAAGCCGCCCATGCCAACCCATATATGTCGAACCACGTCTAGCGACCGATCCACTTTAATATACGTGAGCCGCTCAAACATGCCGAACCATATATGTAGGCTGAACCACTCGCATACCAACCTAATCGAGTTATACCGAACCCCTATACCTCCATATCTCTTTTGGTTCGAAGCCCGTCTAGGCTTAACCATAGCCTCTGCAACTATCGCTTTATAGCCGGGCCAAGTAGCCGGGTAACATTTGTCCCCCAAAGTGTGTTGTGTGAACCAACATGACGCGCTTTGAATCAGCGAGTAATTCCTGCTTTCAGAGGCTAGGCTATCTCGAATGGTAACTGACTGTCGCTTTTCATTGGCCTTTGATGAAGCTTCGTGTTGTCTGATTATATCAGTTCAGTTTCAAAGAAATCCTTAAAATCCTATTTTAACTTTTCAAAAGCTAAAGATTTGCAGTCTTTCGAATGTTGAATCGTAGTGGGTTTTCTAAACTCACGCTTCTCCACTTATCCGGTAGTATTTGTCTCCTTTCCACATTATCATCCTTAATCATCATTATATGTGTGTGTACATTCTTATGTAAACATATTTTATTTTATCATTATTATATTTATTTTTACTATTCATTTATTCATTTATTTTATTTTTAATAAAACAAGGGGTGGATCGGTATACAAAGACCGATCCAAAAGGTCGGTTTATCTGGCAGTGGTCGGCGTGCCTACTTACCAATCCAGCGATGTAGGGTGACAGGGTCCATAGGAGAACACATGTTCGTATCCCCTTTCACCATATATAAACCTCGGCCTTCGTTCCTTCTTCCTCTTCCTACTTTTACTCCACTCTCATAAGCCCGCTAACCTATTTCCTTTCAATCCTTGTTTACCATTATACTCACCCTTCCTTCTTTTAAACCTAGACCTCCTACCTTGCAACTCCAGACGCCATCAAATCTGAACAATCCTCAGCTTGAAATCCCATAATTTTCAAAAGCTTCTAGCTTCCCTTATAGGTATAGATTTCTCATTCAACCCATCCCCCTTAGTTCGGAGTCTTATTCGAAGTCAGAGTACATGGGTTCGATAGGAGATGGCGGAGAGGAGTGAGTCGAAGTGGATATAGGAGTGTGTTTTAGTATTAGAGCACGTTTTAGGATTATTAGAGGAAGTAGTGTAGCCTTAACTTCAGGGTCGGGGACGTGGAGAGTAAGGAAGTGGAGTCGGTAAGCTTTTGGAGTAGAGCTGGGTCGGTAAACCTTTGGTGGGAGCAAGGGTCGGTATCGTTGAGAGGAATTGGGTCAGTACTAAGAGAAATGAAGTGGATCGGTAGGATTCTCGGAGTGGAGCGGGTCGGTTATTAGAGAAGGTGTGAGTCATTTTTGTAGGAGAGTGGTGCGGGTCGGTAGAAGTTTAGAAAAGGACTGGATCAGTATAGGGTCAATGAGACTTGGCCGATCATTAGAGTGAGAGGGATAAAGAGTGAGTGGGTCGGTTGTTTTGAGGGAGTGAGTGGATCGGTTGTTAAGGTCTAGAGAAGCCTTCGGTAGTTTGTAGGAGAGTGGGTCGGTATTGAGTGAGATAGTGTGGCTCGGTATTTAGGTTTAAAGAGACGATCGGTATTGGGTGTTGGGGTCGGCATTGGCAATCAGGATCACTTCATCTTGAACATAGCATATATCAAGACCATGCATTCCCACGCCTGAGCATAAAACAATGGACAATGACAAGAACCAAAGCACATGAACCCATGGACTTAATTCGAACTAACAATTCCATAGTTCAAGTAAATTTAAACACGAATCTAACTCAACAAAAGCAAATAACAGCCTTCAATATATGATGCCAATGTCCGATTCCGAGACCCCTACTACCGAACATAGGACAAGCTGTCGAAGACGGTCAACGATGACGATCTCCGAAGATGATAGTTTAAAGCTCAATCACGCTTCACCGGTCTTTAGATCTTTAATTCTTTTATACTCATGCTTGAATGGTTGCGTTAGTCCACACACCACACCGAGGGAATATCTTGTTATTATATCTGATATCTATTATCTTTCAAGTATAGTTTAAACAGGTATCTATTCACACCAATCGTTCTATGGAGATGTCCAAAAAATCAAGCTCCGCTACTGTTTCTGACAAGCCTGAGCCAAGTTCTTGGCAGGAGGCGGTGGGGACTCTGAAACCATCGTCAGCCTCCACACCTGGTATCCCGGATCCACCTGTCGCGGTTATAGGCCCGGCTCCCGATGCTGTAGACGAAGCTATTATTTTGGATAACCCTATTGATTAACAAGCCTCAAAAATCGGCGAAGCCGCTCTTCGTCGATTGTGCTCAGTCAACGGAATCCCCTTTGATGACATTTTGGTTCCATCAGGACAAGATCGGCCTCACTTGCCCCCAGCCAGATATACTGCGTGCAACAAATTTATGTGTTGGGCCGGAAGTGTGCCACCTTTCAATCCATTCATTCGTGAAGTGTTGCGGTATATTGGGATTGCTCCAGCACAACTACACCCTAATAGCCATGCACTCATTCATGGTACCTACATTCTTTTCATGAGCATCTTATTCAGACCCCCAACTCCCGAGGATATCCATTATATTTACCGCTTCAAGAGACGTACCGACAGTCCATCTTACATATTTCTTGAGCCACACCCCAAATGTCAAGTCCTGATGGGTGAGTGGAGCAAATTTTCTCAGTATAAACAAGAGTAGTTCTACGTACGATGTCCTCTCGGTTTCGCGAGAAGATGGCTAGAAGGGAGTAAGTCTCATTTTTATCCCAACCTTTGTCTTAAGGCTCGAAGTGCATCTTTTCTAAACTTCTTTCAACTCTTATAGATATCCGCCCACGACCCGAAGGCGCCGAGTATTTTGAGGCTATCATGGCCAGTTGAGCTATTCCCGTGGGAGACTGGGACATTAAATCTGTAATTACCACCAAACTGCTCTCGAAGTTCGGATTACTGGAAGAGGGCCGCCGGACTAGCCTTCCAATTAGAGCCATTATAGCAAGAACGAATGCGGAAATGAGCAAAGACCAAGCTGGACCTTCGGTGCCCCTACCGAAGGGGCCCCTCATATTACCGAGGAAGGCAAGATTAAAGAAACTGAGGTGCCAGCGGCGACTGACAAGAATGTAAGTTCCGGGCAAGCGCCAGTAGCTGATGCACCTGACACCGACGAACCACTGCCTCCTTCAAAAAAGAAAAAGAGTCTAGCTTACAAGCTGAAAAAGAAAAAGGTTGGTGGAACTTAAAAGGTTACGATAACTCCGATCAAAAAGAAGTCGTCTTCCAAAAACTTAGAGGGCTTATTAAAGGGCCTATCTGACCTGACCATCCCTGACGATATACTGAATTACGGTTTCAATAACCCTGAGGCTATGGGATTTAATTCGCCCACAAGAAGTGACGAAGGCGTTCAGGCTCATCATCAAGGAGAGAAAACTCCAATGAGTAAAGCGAAAAACACTGGTCCGTCGGGGGGATGCACTAGGACACACACAAACACTTACACTCCACCATGCACCCGAATTCCACTCATCGTGTGATTCCTACTAACTCGTCCTCATTTGGCTTTATGTGCAGGCGATATGGGGCATACACATGGCATTGACCGCCTTCACGGATCCTTCATCTTCTACCATTCTAGTCGAGATTCAGGATCAGGCAAACGGCAAGACATGGACGACAGCGGTGATAGAGATTATCGTCCCTAGTCGAGATTCAGGATCAGGCAAACGGCAAGACATGGACGACAGCGGTGATAGAGATTATCGTCCCAAAGATTCATCGTCTTCTCGATGGAGAACCTACAGTCATTCCTCATATCCAAATGACCCTCCCCTCACTCAGTGCATAGTTAGCAGAAGTCTGCTCAAAAGGGATCCCAGTCCGAAGTTCCTCGCGATAAACATTCCGGCTCTTTGAGTACTAAGCAATCCCGTGAGCCTTATAAGAAATCTATGACTCCGGTTAGGCAGACCCCTCCAGCCTCCGCTCACGATCCGTCGACAGCAGAAAAATTAGCTGAGCTCAAGGCTACATTCTCGAAGATATGTTTCGATGGATTGAAATTTCTCCCTGCGATTCATCCTATCCCTGGACATGTCAAACAGAGCGCTATTGCCTACAACAACGATGTTTATTTTCAGCACGATGCGTTCGTACACTTGGTGGAGAAAGTTTCAGAGGTTTCCATTGAACGCCAACACGAGATTGATCGCCTCAAACTCGAAGCTATTCATGACAAATACATCATTAAGGGTCAGGATGAAGAGCTATCCTCATACAAATCTCAGCTCGAGACTACCCAGAAAAATGCCAAGGAGACAGCCGAGGCAGTTAGTCGCTTGGAGGCCACTCACAAGAAAGAAATCGATGAGGCAATCCAACACAGCGGTGGTCTAGCTTTGGAGAAAGCCTCTATCCAAAAAGAGAAAGACATTCTCGCTCGACGGGTCAAAGAGCTGGAGGGTTGCTCTTTAAAGAGAGAGAAGAGAAATTTGTGGTGCAAGAAGAGTCACAAAGATACTGTGATGAAATTGTCAAGACACGGCTTCTAAAGACAAAACTCGATGAGGAGCTTTCCAGGGTTGAAGCGCTAAATGAAGCAGCTTGCGAGGAAGGCAAGAAGATGGCGCTCACAGAGGTCGACTCTCGTCTTGAGGCAGCTACCGAGGCCGGCAGAGAAGAAATCAAGTGTTTATTCGACCCGCTCATCGCTGAGTACAATGCACAAGTCCTCATGCATCGTGACCTATCTTTCTTAGGCAATGGTTATCTCGAATCACTGGCCAAAGCATGGGATACTTTGATAAAAAAATTAAAAGAGTGGAGCCAGGCATTGAAGAGGTTGATGAAGAGGCTCTCGTGAGGGAAGTGCTTCGAGGAAATGAGCCTTCAGACTTATCCGCGATGAAAGCCCTCTTTGGAAGAGCCTCCCCATCATCGAAGGTAAAAGACAATATCGCTGGCCCATCCAGCACTGAGTCTCAAGTTCCTCCTCTCATTCAATCGGCCGATAGCTCGTTACTTGGGCCTCCTGAGTAGCACGTTGGGTATGACCCGGAGAAGCCCGGACTTGGCGTTCACATTTTATCTCCAATCCCTGAGGGTGATACTCCGAGGACCACTGAAAGTCAGTTGGAAGCTGGTACGTAGCTTCACCTTCTAGAGTTCTGGAAATCATTGCTTTTGACGAGTGATGAATGTGTTCTAACATTAATTTTTCATGAATTCATATAGGTCACTTTGGTCTCGAACCGATTCCAAGGAGCGATGTCACCACGAAGTGGGAAGAGAAAAAGGCTGAGGCACCTCACACCGGAGATAACCCTGGTCCCGATGCTCAAGTGATCGAGGCGCTAGATGGAGATAAACTTGAAGATCCCTCACCTGTAGATGAACACGACGAGGTCGAAATCATAGGCGCTTCCGAGCATACTTCCAAGCCTAGCATGAAGGAGCAAATCGAGGAGGAGGAGAAAAAGAAAACCAAAGCTAAGATAGAATCTCAGGTGGTGGAACTCGATGTCCCCCTAAATAGGCCCGTAAAGGTCATTCTCCTCGGTGGGACCATACCTCTGGAAGTTCCCCTTCCTTCCCCGGATACCACGTCGCTCGGAAGCAAGGGGTCCAGGAGAAAACGTTTCGCTGAAGAGTCTTCGGAGAAGCCAAAGAAGGAAAAAAAGTCGAAAAAGTAGCTGTCATCTGGTCATGCTTCGCTTAGCTTAAATAAGCCAAAATCATGTAGTTGTTTCCCTTTTTTTATAGTCATCATAGATAGACTTTGACTCCGGACTTCGGAGAAGTTGTAATGAAACTTCTTTTTCTTTTTGATTAGTAAATAAAATTTTGTTTCTTTGTATTCCCGGACTCTCATCGCTTAGCTTACCTGTAATTGAAATTCAGAGTCTTGTGGGTCATGTAAACTCCTGTCCGCCTTCACAAGACTTGGAGATTTTTGAATTATTTATGCTCTAGTCCACAATCCGGGTACTCAGAGTACTCTAGTCCACGCTCCGAGGACTTAGAGATTTTTTTTTGAATCGTTTATACCCTAGTCCGCACTCCGGAGACTCAGGGTACTCTAGTCCGCGCTCTAGGGACTTAGAGATTTTTTGAATTGTTTATACTCTAGTCCGCACTCTAGGGACTCGGAGTACTCTAGTCCACACTCCGGGGACTTAGTGATTTTTTGAATCGTTTATACTCTAGTCCTCACTACGGGGACTCAGAGTACTTTAGTCCATGCTCCGGGGACTTAGAGATTTATTGAATCGTTTATACTCTAGTCCGCACTCCGGGGACTCAGAGTACTCTAGTCCGCGCTACGGGGACTTAGAGATTTTTTGAATCGTTTATACTCTAGTCCGCACTCCAGGGACTCAGAGTACTCTGGTCCGTGCTCCGGGGACTTAGAGATTTTTTGAATCATTTATACTCTAGTCCGCACTCCGGGGACTCAAGAGTGACTCAGAGTACTCTAGTCCACGCTCCGGGGACTTAGAGATTTTTTTGAATCGTTTATACTCAAGTCCGCACTTCGAGGACTTAGAGATTTTTTGAATCATTTATTGATCGACTTTTAATTTTGTGTGTGTGCGTTCATACGCCAAATAGATTAACGCAATTTAATTTTTCCATGGAATTATAACACACGGAACCTCAATAGTTCATAGAAAAACAGCTTCAAGCCTTTATTGATTGTAAAAAATAGGGACAGACTGAATCATCTTATTACATGTCAGAAACAGAGAACAACAACAGAAAAACATACTAAAAACTATTGCTACTAAAATGCAAAAGAAATAGACTATGTATAATAACTGCGCAAATGCTCGCTATTCCATGCTTTGGGGAGCGTCACGCTATCAACAGTCGCTAGCTTGAAGGTTCCTTCTCCAAGCCTCTGTTCGATGACGTATAGACCTTCCCATGTGGGATTCATATATGACGGGACCGGAAAAACTCCCTTCAAAACAAGGTCGCCCACATCGAAAGTTCTTGGTCGAACTTTTTCATTATAATATCGGGTGTTTCGATGTCGATATGTGGCCACCCTTAAATCCTCTTCTTCACATTTCTTGTCAACAAAGTCCAATGATTCCAGCAAAATATCTCTGTTCATTCTAGGATCATAATGGGTCACCCAGTGAGAAGGAACTTCAAGTTCCACGGGTATAACAGCTTCAGTGTCGTATGCCAAGGCAAAACGAAGTGTGGCCAGTCGCGGACTTGTGCGTGGTTCTGTAGGCCCAGAGTGCTGTTGGAAGCTCATCCACCCACTTGCCTCTAGCCTTCTCCACACGTTTTTTCAAGATGGACTTGATTATCTTATTTACGGCTTCAACTTGCCCATTTGCTTTAGGGTGAGCGACTACTGCAAACCTTTTCTCAATGCAGTATTTTTGGCAGAACTCTTTGAATTCTATACTCTCAAATTGAGTTCCGTTGTCAGTAATGATAGTCCGTGAGAGGCCGAAGCAGCATATAATGTTTCGCACAACAAAATTAATGACCTTTTTGGTGGTGATCGTAGCTAATGGCTCCGCTTCTGCCCACTTGGTGAAGTAATCGACCGCAATGATTGCGTATTTCGCACCACCTTTGGAGTTGGCAAGGAACCGATTATATCGATCCCCCATATCACAAATGGCCATGGACTAACCATTTGCGTGAGTTCCATCGGTGGTGCTCTCGGGATCTTTGCGTACTTTTGACATTTGTCGCATCTCCTTACATAGTCTGTGGCATCCCGATTCACGGTCGGCCAATAGTATCCATAGCGGAGGATCTTTTTAGCTAGCGTCTGCCCCCCAGTATGGTTGCTACATTCTCCTTCATGGACTTCTCTTAAGACCCGCTTTATCTCGTCGTGGGCGATGCACCTAAGTAAGGGAACGGAGAATCCCTTCTGATACATTATTCCATCCTGCATTATATATCATGAGGCCTTGCGAACGACTTGTCGTCTTTCGTTCTTTCTCTAGGGTAAGGTTCCATGTAGCAAGTATTCTTTGAACGGGGTCATCCACGACTCCCTTTCAGTTTCCATCCCTAACACAAGACCTACCTCCATCTCATTTATACTCGGGGTGAGTAAAGTTTCAACGGGAACCAAGCCCATTTGTTGTGCATCATCACCAGTACATGCAAATTTTTCCAAGGAGTCGGCTTCCCCATTTTGTTCACGCGGAATGTGCGAACTATCATAGTATTCGAGGTCCACCAACAATTCTTGAACCCAAGCGAGGTATGGGGCAAGCCTTTGCCACTTTGCTTGATAGTCTCCCCGTACTTGGTACACCACCAACTGTGAGTCACAAAAGATTTCAATCGATTTCACTCAAAGTTCTTTGGTAAGCTTCAATCCCACGATCAATGCTTCATACTCAGCTTCGTTGTTCATTGTGGGGAAATCAAGTTTCAAAGCATAACAAATTGATCGGTTCTCGGGAGTTACAAGAATAACACCAGCCCCAGAACAATGGTCGTTGGATGCTCCATTGGTATATAGCTTCCATCGAATAGCGGGAACCACATCACTTCCACTTGGCTCATCTGATATGGTGAACTCTGCAATGAAATCTACTAGCGCTTGCCCTTAGATAGCCCTCCGTGGCAGGTAAGTGATATCGAACTGACTCAGCTCAATGTTCCATTTGAGTAGCCTTCATGAAGTCTCCGGTTGTTGGAGCGCCTGTCGCAGAGGTTGATCGGTATAAATACTGACCGGATGTGCTTGGAAATACGGACGGAGCTTGCGTGATGTGATCACCAAGAAGTAGGCTAGCTTCTCAATCTTAGATAATTTCTCTCTACCCCTATTAAACGCTTATTAACATAGTACACTGGCTTTTGGACTTGGTCCTCCTCACGAACCAGAGCTGCACTGATGGCATGCTGAGATACGGCCAAGTAAACATACAACTCCTTATGGTCTATGGGCTTTGACAGAACTGGGGTCTCTCCAAGTGTCTCACCAGAGCTCGGAACGTGTCCTCACAGTTCGACGTCCATTCAAAATTTCTCTTCCCTTTCCTTATCACATCAAAGAAAGGAATACACTTGTCGGTTGCTCTGGATATGAATCGACTCAACGCGGTGACTTTTCCATTCAGGCTTTGTACTTGCTTTATAGTTTTGGGTGCTTGTATGTCTCGAATAGCTTGAATCTTTTCTGGGTTGGCTTCGATTCCCCGTACATTGACAATGAAACCCAAAAACTACCTCGACGCAACACCAAAGGAACATTTTAGTGGATTGATTTCATTCCGTAAAATCTGAGTATATCAAACATCTTTGCTAAGTCTCGAATGTGGTCGTTTGACTATCGTGACTTCACGAGCATATCATCTACATAGACTTCCATCGTTCTACCAATCTGGTCTTTGAAAATCCGATTCACCAAACGCTGATAAGTTGCCCCTGCGTTCTTCAACCCAAAAGGCATCACTACATAACAGTACAGTCCAACGTCTGTGATAAAAATGGTATGCTCCTGATCTGGAATGTGCATCGGGATCTGATTTTATCCCGAATACGCATCCATAAATGACAATAATTCGTGTCTTGATGTCGAGTCGACCAGCTGATCAATTCTGAGCAAAGGAAAGCTATCCTTAGGGCACGCCTTGTTCAGGTCTGAGTAATCAACACAGGTCCTCCACTTGCCGTTTGCCTTCCTCACCGGTACGGGATTAGATACCCATTTAGGATAGAGGGTGTCGCGGACGAACCCATTGGCTTTGAGTTTGTCCACCTCCTCAGCGGAACTCTCCAGGTCCATGCCTCTCCTCTTTTGTTTCACGGGCACATACTTCGGGTCAACGTTCAACATATGAATTATGATGGAGGGAGAAATCCCATACATATAAGAATGGGTCCAAGCGAAAACATCTAGATTCGCTCGGAGGTAATCAATAAGATCCTCAATCATCGAGGGGTTGAGCTGTGATCCAATCATAAGCACCCGTGATGGGTCATCATGGATGACTGGTATGTCAATCATCAATTCAGCCGGTGCCGCCTTGGCCTCCTTGGGTTCTTCTTCATCATCTCTTCGGTCTATGTCTCTATTGATCCGACCGTGTTGCCCAAGCCAAGGCTCAGGCACTACTTGTCAATTTTCAGCAACATAGATGCGGACAGAGTTGCTCACACCTTTTCCTTTCTCTCTTCACTGGGCCTCTCTCAGCTTAGCCACATAACAAGCACGACCATTCGCTTGATCGCCATGTACTACACCAACTCCTCTGTCCGTTGGAAATTTCAAGGCCAAACACCACGGGGCCAAAGCTGCTGTAAACTCCACCAGGGCCGGTCGGTCCAAAAAAACATTATACGGGGAATCAACATCCAAAACAATGAATGGTAGGATCCGTACCCTCCTGCGTTCACCTTCTCCAAGTTCAACTGGCAATTCAACAAAACCTATTGCATCAGTAGTTGCACCATTAAAGCCGTGAATGCGGGCTTTAGAAGGTTTCAGATTCTTCACCTCCATCTTCATTTGGTCATATGCCATTTTGAAGATAATATTAACAGAATTCCCACAATCAATTAGTATCCTTCTCACAAGCGTCGGTCCAATCGTAGCTGAGATAACCATCAGGTTAATGGTAGGTGCTTCCACCTGATCGGCATCCCTACTCCTAAATACTATATCATCAGTCATCATTCGAAGCTGCTTCGCTGGAGTCCCGTCTTCTGTGTTCGAGCAACATTCGGAACCTACATGCTTCAGGGAACTTGCATAGCATTCCATTTCTTTCCAACTCTTGTCTGCTAGATGAGGTCCACAGATTATCGTGTTTATGACCAGCCTTCCTCCGGTCCGAGCGGGCTCCTCGGGTCGATGTGAAGCTTGCCCATGATTGGGGTCGGATGTCCCCTGTCCGCCATCCTGTGGATTCTTAATAAACTGTTGTAACTTCTTCTGGCGAATCAGCTTTTCTATAGCATCATGGAGGTGTCTGGACTCTTCAATATTGTGCCCATAGGTCTCGTGAAACCGATAATACTTTCCAGCCTGCTTTTGTTCCTCAATGGATTCCTTTGGGCGTGGCTTTCGGTATTGGAAT
The DNA here is from genome assembly GCA_030737815.1 of Allium fistulosum. Lineage (NCBI taxonomy): Eukaryota > Viridiplantae > Streptophyta > Magnoliopsida > Asparagales > Amaryllidaceae > Allium > Allium fistulosum. Next base: position 1,360,774,485 of record CM060903.1, on the reverse strand, counting down.
GTATTACAAGTTGATAGATAAATATTCTCCAAAGATGTATTCAAAGGTGTATATTCGCTACAGGTTGGATTCTTGGTTTCCACTTCCCAGCTTCCCTCTTTCGTCTGGAATTTCCTCCTCCGGGTCCTTTAGACTGCTCTGGCTTATTTTGAACATTGACTTGGACCTTGCAATAGTTTTCGCCAGATTTCTTTACCACGATGTTGCTTTGTACCGCTTCCTTGCTGGGCCTTGGCACACTGCTCCGTCTTGACCACCTGGCCTCTTCTCTTCTCATGAATTGGTTTGCCTTTGAATAAAAGCGTTCTAGGGTAGTCGGTGGTTTGCCTACCAGCCAGTCACCAAACTCTGAGTCCAGATCTACTCCTCGCATCACAGCCATAAGGATAGCATGGTCATTCGGATTGGTAACTTCGGTAGCAGCAACGTGGAATCTTAGCAAATAATCCTTCAATGACTCTCCTGAAGCCTGGATCACACTTGACAACGACATCACATCCTTTGGGCGAGTGGCATGGATCCTAAACTACTCCACGAACTTCGCCACTAACTCATCAAACCTGGAGATCGATCGCGGGGGAAGTCGGGTGAACCACATCGTAGCGATTTCGGGTAGGGTTATTGGGAAGCATCTACATTTGGTCGCATCATTTGCCCAAGCCGAGTCCTTCATCCACTCATATCTCATTATGTGCTGTCGGGGATTGGTCTTCCCTTCATAAGCTAGAATAGTAGGCATGCTAAATTTTCGGGGGTACTCGGCTTGTAGGATGGTATCTGTAAATGGAGTTTGGCTCCTAGATATGCCCCAATCATCGTTGGTTAAGCCCTGATTCTCCCTCATTATTTGCCTGACCTTAGCTGAAAAATCTGGAGTCTGGATGGGAGGTGGTAAGTCGGTATCCGTCCTATGCGATCGTTCCGGCTGGTGCCTCCTCGGCAGACGATCATCTAAGTGCACATCCAGAGGACCCGCTTCACTACGACCCTGGCGAGGTGGTGGACCAGTTCCCAAGCGTGATCCAGGTCCTAAGTTTCCCACTCCAGGTTGGGAGTGACTCCCTAGGTGCAGATAAGGGGCCATGGTTCCAGGTATGGAATCTAGATCATTTCTGTTGGTTTGCTCTTGGCGAGTCATCACCAATTGCTCTATTGCACTAGTTTATGCCGTTTTGATCCTACGGCGTCTATGCCTGGGGTGTTCATTTGACAAAGCGGAGCTGTCGGATGATGAATAGAAAGCAGGGCTTCCTCCAGCGTTTTGACGCTGCTGTTGAGCGATCTGGGTCATCAAGTTGGCGTTCGTTTGAATCTGCTCGTTAAGCTGTCTCCTACTTTCCACGAGCTCCCTCATCAGCTCATTGAACTCTGCCCTGGTGACAGCTTCTGGTTGGTTTGGGATGGTTGCAGGTTCTGCACCTGCATTAGCTTGCTGATTGCTGAGCCCCACTTGTTCGACGTTGGCAGTCTCATTTGCATCCGCATTGTGGGAGGCGGATCTGGTACGTGGTCTTGCCATCTTAGAGTTATCTGTAGGAACTCTGAATATAATCTATGAACTCTTGAGAATGAACTCGGATCTCCTTCGGGGGATTTCCTCAATCCAGTAGCAACAAAGTAGATCCTAACAGCCTGAGAATGCATTTTCTTAGTGAAAGCCCCAAAATGTTAGCACCAAAATTGGTCACAAACACCCTTGAATAGAGTTATTTAGAGAGATTAATGAAGAAAGTAAGTTAAAACAGAGAAATAACGCAATTGAGTGCAAAAAGAATAATAGAAATGAGAACAATAGATTTATAATGGTTCGGCGTAATTGCCTACGTCCACTTTGAATAGAATCTTTATTACTTTTCTAATCACTTGAATATAGATACAATCCGTAAACAAACCACTTGAATGCAAGTTTGAATCAAAAAGAGGAGAGTATAAAAAATGGCAGAGTTTCCCTCGAGTTCTCCCAAAAAAGGTCCCTTCTACTGGACCCTAGCCCCTCTATTTATAGACGAAGATAGGCTGGTTCCTCTGTCCAGGCCCATGACCGAGATAGCTTGGCCCATAGCTGATAGGTTAGGGTGACAGACCAAGGCAAGCCGACCCACAACCACCGATCCACTTATCCCGATCCTGGATTCCCTGGATGCCGACTCGGAGCAGATTTCAATCATGCTCGAAGCAACCTGGCCTTTACCCTGAAGTAAGACATCCTTATGTTTACGCTGAATCCTTTTTGCTAACTTGGAATCCCTCGAACATCTACTCGGGGCAGTCCCCCTGTACATTCGAAGTACGCTAGACCACGACCCGAAGTCACTTATGCTCCTGCTCGCATTGATCCATTCCTTCCAATCTTGATATCAAACCAGGGTAGCCGAACCACCCTGACCGAACTACCAAGGGCGAGCCACTCTGTCCTAACCATCAGCCAAATCAACACGGCTGATCCACACTTGCCAAATCATTAAGGCCGACCCACAGCTGCTGAACCTCATCCGACCGACCCACCTTGGCTTCCCTACCAAGACTAAACGATACTTATTGACCTACTTTGACTTATCTTCCTTGATCGAACGATACATGTCGACCCATCTAAACCGATCCACGCATTATCTTCCTTTCTTGACCGAGCCGCCCATGCCGACCCATATATGCCGAACCACGTCCAGCGACCGATCCACTTAAATATACAGAGTCGCTCAAACATGTTGAACCATATATGTAGGCTGAACCACTCACATACCAACCTAATCGAGTTATACTGAACCCCTATACCTCCATATCTCTTTTGGTTCGAAGCCCGTCTAGGCTTAACCATAGCCTTTGCAACTATCGCTTTGTAGCCGGGCCAAGTAGCCGGGTAACAAAGGGTAGAAATGAAATTTTGTAAATGTTGGAATTTGGTCATGGAAGTTGTACCATTGTGTTCGTTGCAATTTTTCGATCAATTTCCATATATAATATGTTGAAATTGAAGTTCGAACAGAGAAGTTATGGACGTTTAAAATTTCTGAATTTGAAATTTAAATATTTGAATTTCAAAATATTGGTTGATATTAATGTTCGATAAAATGTTTGAATTAACATGGGAAGTAATTGAGTAATTAATCATTAAATAAGGTAATTAATAAAAATTAAACGGGAAGAAAATATACGGTCCAAAACTATTGATCGTTCGACCGACTATGTGCAAGCGGCCGACCGCTAGCGGTTGACCGCTTGTGGTCAGCGGACGGCCGGTAAGTGGTGAAGGCGGCTAGGGTTTTGGCTACTTTGATGATTCAAATTTAATTATTTCAATCTGACGATTCTGGTTCCTTCTCACCTCTATAAATAGACCCCTAGACCCTCTACTTTTCTTTATAAAATTCTGTAGCAACGACAAAGCTCTGTCAAATTCTTTCTCCTTAGGCTTTCAGAAATAGTAAACTTTCTGGTAAGTAATTCTAATCTCTAATCTCAAATCTAAATTAAATTCTCAATCTTTCTCCTCTTTATCTTCTGATTCTGAAATCTAATTTATATATGCAATCTATTTGTTGTATATTCATGAATCTAATAGAGAATTAGGAGCGATGTAAATCAGATCTCATCTTCTTCTTCTTCATCATCTTTAGATTTCAGAATCGGTTAGGATTTTCAAGTAAGAGGTTTAGATGTTTAATCCTTTTGGTTTCTGATTCTATTTCTCTCTAGTTTGTAATTCTAAATCTAATTTCTATATACAATTCACTTTGTTGTATATTCCAAAAGAAGGAGATCTGAAAGGGAATTAGGCATTATGGAATCAAATCAAGTTAGGAAGCAAACGATTCTCTATGAGTGAAAATATTAGGTTTTTCACATTTTTCTAATTGAATTGTATTTATTTGGATTTGATGTATGCCTTGGAAAATTTTGGTAAACGAAAACATAACATTTAAATCCCCCAGAATTTCCCTAAATAAATTTCAATCTTTGAATATGTCGGAATTTCAATTGTTTTGTATTAATATAGTAGAATCAGATCTGTGTTAAGATTTAAGCAATTTATAATTTATTCCACTTCATCTCTTTCGATTTTTCTTGTATTGTAAAGGATTCTAAAATAAATAAAGTTAGAAATGGTGTGCAAAGTATGATTTTTGATTATTAGTAGTTTCCAACGCTTATTTCAGTAAATTAGAGTAAATATGAATCCCTTTTCACTCCAAGGTGGTAATTGCAAAAGTTTGATAGATATAAAAGGTTGAAATTATAAAGTTAGTTCTTTGGATAGAGGAGTTGATTCTATTATATTAATATGAGATAAGTTTGGTATTATTCCTTCTTATTTACAAGTCAACTTGCTGGCTAAGGATATTAGCTATTCTTTTGCTTGGAGTTTGGGATTTGTATGAGTTTGACATTTAGATTAGTTAGCATTTTCTTTGTTGTGACTGGAAATACTTAATTTATTCGGATCATGTGCTTATATATATAATATTAACGTATTAATTATTAAAGTTAACAACAATGTAATAATTATAATGTATTGAACGTATTGATTAGAGTTAATAGGGTAATAAATAACATTATTTTCTTAGGAAGGTAGTTAATGATAATTATGGGAATTAATCCATATTAAAGGCATAATGAGGGGATACCTTATATTGCCTTAATTCTTAATTTTGTAGGATGGTATATATATATAATGGTTATACATATGAAGTATGACTAAGTTATAGGGATGCGTGGTCAGTCCAAAGTTACATAGAAGTCAGCCCAGTTAAATCTGGCCACTAGTGTTGTGGCTTTGCGGACTGATGTGAGACATCGCCTATAATAAATTACCCCAGTGGACGCAAGGTTAGTCCTAATTCTATAGGGTAAATCTTCCCAATCAATCTGACTATAAGTACCAACGAATAGTCGAATTAATCTGAGATGTCACGGTTGGGTTTTGGTTCATAAGTTACGCTATTGATACAGTAGGTGAAATCTTTAGAAGGGTCCACTTTGGGTTAGAGGTATTAAGTGGCTATGGTAGGGTCCGCCTCTTTCTTAGGAGAAGTATTAAGTGACCTGATGGGATCTCTTACGATGTCAATTAATGAGAATCCTGTAGGGACCCGCCTTGGGTTAGATCTTAAATGACGGGGACCTGCTTATTTTATAGGTTTTAAATGGTCGGAGTCTGTCTAATTTCTTAGGAAAGAGGTATTAAGTGGTTTGGAGGTTCTTGCTCTTGCATCATAGATGATCATTGCTTTAGAGTTTGGAAATGGGTTAGGTATTAAGTGACGGGGACCTGCCTATTTTATAGGTATTAAATGGTTAGAGTCTACCTAATATCCCATAAAGGGTATTTATTGGTTTGGGTGCTTTTTCTTGTATCATCGACGTTCGTCGCATGTGAATTTTGGAATTGGGCTGAAAAGGCCTTTAGGCTTACAATTAAAGTTATTAGTATGGTATAGTTTGAAATGCATCAGACATATTTCTTATTTAAATAATACTACCCAAGTACAATTATGGTAAAGCTTGGGTTTTTCATTTCATTGGAAATTTATTGTTCTAACCCACTCCTCATTACAACACACAGGTTAAAGGAGATAATGCTGATTTAGGAGACGAAAGTGGGGATAAAGATATATGTCAGTTGTTTATCTATTTATGCTTCTAAAATATTTTTAATGTACCCAACGCAAACAATTATGTTATTTTGAAATATTGTACTATAGAGATTTTATGTAGACATGTTGTGAGATTTGGTAATAACATGTATATTTCTGAAATAGTTTTCTTTTATGAAATGGATACTTGTTTCTAATATTATATTTGATCCATTCTTCTATGAGATTCTGAAAGTATAGATAGATACTTTTTGTGTTGTGTGTTGTTTAAACTTTATCAACTTAATAGCTCGCCTTGAGATGAGCCTGAGGTTCGATAGGCTTTTGTTGGGTCGAAATTAGGTCTGTTTCAGGGCGGGTAATTACACTTGGTATCAGAGCCTAGGTTATCCGATCAACGGGGATAGGTATACGTATGAGTGGCGTATTTGTTATTTTGAATGTAATTTCAAAAACCATACTATATATAAATACACACACACTTTATTTGACTTACTCTATAAACTCCGACTATAGAAGTAGTTGCGACCATATTCTGAAAGGATGAGCGAGATGACTATGGGCTGGAAAAATAAATAGAATAAGGAATGTGCAACGGAGGTCGTATCTTTGCAACGCAGATGGAAGAGATTGTAACTCTAAGATTAATATGGAAATAAATGTAAATTTATAGGTAGTTACAATAATTTAATGAGGACATAAATGGACATGTTAAAGAGATTATTAAGGTACTTATGGAGAGGTAAAGAAGTTTTAATAGGAAAAGTTGGATGAATAAATAAATGTCTTTAGAAATTGCCCGATTAGAATAATAATCATTTATTATGGACAATCGACACTTATAGGAGTAGCAAATAAACATGTTAGGTAGTAATATAAATACTACAAGGTAGTATAATTGTAAACATTTGGATGTAAGGCATGATAGAAGAAGAAAATGGAATAGAGAGGACAATTAAAGTCAATTCTAAAAATCCAACCCCATGTTAATGAGTCTGATCAAAATGATTTTTGGAAACTTCCTTCAAATGTTTTGAAAAGTTTTTCAAAGGATTTATTAAGGAGTTGTTGCTTTGAAAGAAAAAAAAAGGAAATTGGAAATTTATAAATTAGAAATTTTATTAAGGCAAAGGTTTGTGAATAAAAAGTTTTACGTAAAAAGGGTTTTTCATTTTTAAATCTCTTAGTTTAAATAGAATTTGTTAGGTCATAAGTTTTCGGTTTAAAGATTTTCAATAGGGTATTTTTCTTTTTGAAGTAAATGTAAAATAGAGCATAGGTTGGACTTGATGATTTTTCCTATTTCAAAATTTTGGAAGTTCCTTAAAATTCTTCTTTTTAAAATAGAAATGGAACTTGATTAAAATGATGTTGAAGCAATTTATGTAGGAAAAATATAAACTAAGGCAATATTGGGAGATTTGGATTGGATTAGTGTTAGGGACTTATAAAATAAGATTAGTAATCTAGTTGAAGATAAAATAGAAGATGAGTGATGAGACTGGGATAGGAAAATGATGGGATAAGAGTTTACCTTGTCTACTCCACTTTTCATTATTTAAAGTTATAGAAGATGTTTTTGAATATTTTAAATTAAAGAACAACTTTTAAAGGAATAAATCTTTGATGGAGAAAGTTTTTGAAAGAGGAAAATTATTTTGTTTTTTGGGATTAAGCAATCCTTTTTGAAATTTTGATAGTTAGATTTAACGATTAAGTTTTTAAATGTTTTGGGTTAGAAACCCTACTTTTAATGAAGTAAGTTTTGAGGTAAAAGTATTTGAGAAAGAAAATTGTTTTACTAAGCAATTTTAGAAACCTTGAATTTGGGTTTAAGAATAAAGCGTTAAATTTTTTGAAAATTTGAAAAAGAATATTTTTGGAAGGTTTCATAAAAATGGAATAAACATATGGAGTACAATAAAACATGGTGTTTAGATGTTTTTAAGAATTCAATTCCCCCAAACATTTTTGGAAAGTTAGAGATTCTTTTGAAAAATATGCTTAGAAGTTTTTTTTGAGATGTGGAAATTCTTTCGCAAGTTTGAATTTCATGTGTCGCATACTAGCATGATGTGGGTTTCTAAGTTTATATTTTATGGAGTAGATAGGGATCACTTTCTATGTAAGAAAGGTTAAAAGTTTCAGGATATGAATAAAATAAAAATGATATATACAACCTGATCTGGAAATTTGAAATCAGTCCCCAAGCATTTATTGGTAGAATTTTGGGAATGTTGTAAAGGTGTTCCAGATCTGTAATTGGGTTGTAAGTTAGGTTACCCTTGGAATATTTTGATTTATTAGGAGCAGGCTTCATATAATTTCCATAAATTACCTAATTCCCTAAACGCATAAAAATGCAGCGTTTGAATTGATAAGGGATATACCTAAAAGGGAAAGAGATGTGTATGATATGGATACTCCTTTCTGTAGTTTACACTATCTATTTCAATAAAAGAAAAGGAAACAATCCATTGTAATTTTAAACAAAGCAAAAATATAACTTGTGGTTAAATTATGGAAATTTTTAACGGTAATCCTATTTGGAAGGATGGCTCTAATAAAATAAAATATGGAAAGAAATGTTCAAGTTTAGAAATTAATAATAAGAAATAAGAAATGTATAAATAGCGTAATTTATAACGGTATCTGTATTAATTATAAATAGCGTAGAAATTATAAGACTAGGATGTATGGACATTAATTACATATTTAATGGGTAATAAATTTGTAATTAACTAGGAAAAATGGGAAATTAGATAAGTGTAATGACCCTAATTTTGACTAACAATATTTAGGACATTTATATAGATAAATTAAATGAAATAATGTAAATGGTTAATGGATTGAGATTTGTATGATCATAAGGTAGCCATGCCTAATTAATCTATAAGCCAAAGAGAATTAAAATGAAGTAAGTAAGAGGAATAAGATGAGGGCTAAATAGGAATAAACTTAGTTCTTATAACCTAAACCCTTCTTACTTTCATTCCTTATCAATTTCAAACATTTGCAAATAAAACTAAAACGTTCAAAAACTTGGCTCGCCACCATTAAGGGAAAAAAGGAAGATAAGCAAGGATCCAAGTAGGAAGCTTAAGCAAATCAATCCAAGAGCAAATCTCAACCTCCTTAACAACAAGCAAAGGTGAATAATAGGTTTACATCTCAAAACAATAAAAAAACAAAAGAGAGGCCGGCCACCATTAAGGGAAAACAAGAAGAAGATAAGAGGAAGAAGCTTAAGCAACTTAATCCAAGGTCAAATCTCAACAACTTAATCACATGCTAAAGGTGAATAAAAGGTTACATCTCATATTTTTGATGTTATTGGTTTCTTGATCGGATACGGATATTTTTGCAAAGTATATTGCCATGTTTTTTATTGTTAAAATGGATATATATGCTTTTTGGTGATTTATGCGAATTCATACGGATTTTATGATAATTTTTAATGTGAAAACCCTATTAAATTACATCCAAATGCCTTGCTATTTTGAGATAAGGTCAGAAATAATATTTTAGAGATCGGTTTCAAATTTAATAATTTTCTGAATTAATGTGTATTTATTATTAATTTTCTAGTGAAGAAAATGGTTAATTGGGTTTAAAATTAATTACGGCTAATTTACTTTGTTTTTGGGTCAGAAATTAATATATGTTAGAAAACATATTAAAAGTGATTTATAGGAATTTTGTAGAATTTTCCTAAGTGTTTTAATAAGTGTAAAATTATTTAAGGTATGAGACTTAAATGTTTTATATATTTATAAAAGGAGAAGGGGCATTTTGTAAATATTTTAAATTGTTTATCTCTAAAATTTCGGCAGCACTTTTAGAAAAGAATTTGGAAAAGAAATTAGCAACCAATCATATGTTGACAAAAAAAGCAAGTTAGTTGAAAATAATTACTTTTTAAAGTTAAAATTCAGTTTTAACCATACTTTTGCTGTTTTGCCATTTTCAGCACCTACCTTTCGACTAGGTACTTCCGCCTCCAGCCAATTCAAAACCAATACACATGGTATCAAATACTTGGTACGTAGTGGATTGGACATAGGCGAACGGTATAAAGTCGAAACAGGGGTTCCGAAGGGGTCGAAACCTTGTTTTGCTTTTAGAAGGAAATGTGCCTGCTTTGCTTTCGAAAAGAACGCTTTCGACTTAGACAGCTTTTGACTTGGTCAAATGGTTTTAAAGAATGGTTTCGAAAGAGGTTGCGCCTTATGTTTTGTAAAGAAGCTTTCGAAGGGGTCGAAACCCCTTGCTGCCGCACCCTACCTTTCGAAGCAATGCTTTCGAAAGTGTTTTCTTTACTTAGGAAATTGCTTTCAAAAGAGTGCTTTCAACTTAGTTATTTTAAGACCCTTTGTTCTATTGAAAGTAAAACCCAAGGGTTTCGAAAGGAATGGTTTTGAATGGTTTCGAAAGGTTGTTCCACATATTTTACTCGAACTCAAATGCTTTCGAAAGGTTTGATTTATGTAAAGAACTTAATGCTTTCGAAAGGTTTAAGATAAAGGTTTCGAAGGGGTGATTCCCTAATGTATTTGAAAGGTTTTAAATGGAAAGTTCCAATGGTTTCGAAAGGCATGTTTAAAGTGTTTTGAAAAGAGTATGTATAAGATTTTGTAAAGCTCTTGAAAGAGATGATTTCAATGTTTTTGAAAGGTGTAATGTAAATGGTTTTGAAAGTTATGTTTTGGCCTTCGTCCTAGATTATAAAATAAAGTAGTTTACTTGTATCGAAAAGGGGTACTTTCAATGGTTTTGAAAGGGGTACTTTCAAAGGTTTTGAATGTTTTCATCAACAATGTTTTGTGTCAAGTATATATAACATGGTAAAGTGATTTGAGTAAAGCATAGAATATATTTTCCTTGTTTAAGAATGATTTAAAAGGTTAAATCAAGTTGAAAGAAATGTTTTGAAGGAAAATTTTAAGGGTAGGTGGCCCTAAGTAAAATGACTCAGATATTAGAATACCAGAGGGGATTGGTATGGGTCGCGCCCTATTCTTTAGCTAGTAGCCCCTAGCTAATATAAGTCCAAAATTCTAGTGTGTAGGGCTTTGTCACAGGTAAGACTAAAATGATGTTACACACAGAAAGGAATATACAGAGAAGTGATAGGTTATTGGTGAGCCCGTAAAACCATTAGGATTAGTTGACCCTGGGAGAAGTAAGTTAGGGACAGACCGTCAAGAAGAGTATCTAACAGAAGTTAGACTATTTGTTTATTTTCTCTAGTAGGCCAGAGTCAGCCAAAGGTTAGTAGTTCGCCAAATAAAACTAAAGTGTTCGGACAGATAGTCCATTTATTACTTGATTAGTATGCATACATAATACTGCTAATATTGTTTTAACCATTTTAGTTTCAGGATTTTGGTTTGCAAAAGATATGTTTTTAAAAGGATATTAGTGAGGGAAAACCCATTCCGCTAAGCGATGTGGTCTCACTTAATATCATATAACCGAGATGTATAGCATTATTCACACCAGGCTTTATGTCTAACTCGAAGTTTATGTTTTTCCCCTTAAACTCTCCGGTGCTCAAAAATTGAGTTGAGTAGGTTGAGAGTTGAGGTTTATAGGTATTTGTAGGTGAACGGAAAAGCTTCCGGAGGCGAGCAGGAGGATGATGCTAGCTATATTTAGGAGTTGTTTGTTTTAGCTCCGTTGTGTTGTAGTAATTCTGAGAAGACTATTTAGTACTATGGTCATCCAAGGGGGCATCCTTATATGTCTCTCTTGGCGTATATATGTAATAATTATATTTTATCTGAACCTAGGAAACGATTGGGATTATGTAATTGGATATGAAACATGTTTTGTGAAATGTAATCAAAAAAGTTTGTTGTTTTTGAAAGCTGTGATTTTTTTTCATATTCATGTGCTTCTGATATTATGGATACCATTGACATTACCGTATTTTTTCGCCGGAAGTTAATACTATGGATGCCTGCAACATCTGTAGCGCTTAGCTTCGGGCCTCAAGATAGGGGATGTTACAACTTGGTATCAGAGCATAGGTTTATGAAAAACTTTAAACTAAAATTATTTTGAAAACATAATCCTAAGGAATTAGAGGAAAGATCGGGGTATGGGATAATGCTATAGTAACGTACTTGTATTTGCTATATATAAATATATGATATATCTCTATTCTCCTATCTCTCTTAGGCTATTCTTCTGTATCTTACGAAGGCTCGAATGTAGATATGTATGCTAGAAGTGGAAGAGTTAACCTTGGTGAGGGAAGCACCACAACTAATGGAAATGCCAAACCAAATACAAGAAGGAATCAAGGTTAGGCACAAGCTGCAAATGTGGGTGCTGGAGTACAGCAAGTCAACATGGGAGCAATGTATCAATTCTATGTCAACATGTGCTAGCGGGAGTTGCTGCTGGAGTAGTTAGAGGAAGAAATCAGGAAACTCCGGTGGTCAACAACTATGCTATTCTGAGTAGAGATTATGCTCGGTTGGGAGGAAAGCCGTTTATTGGTACTGAAGGCGCAATTGAAGTGGAGAATTGGTTGCTTCATTGAGAGAGGTTATCGCTGATCTGGGGCTTAATGATGAGCAGAAGAGAAGACTTGCTTTTAGACAGCTACAAGGAGCTACACTGTATTGGTGGAACAGTGTGACTTCTGGAGTTAATGAGGAGACAATGACTTGGGCTGAGTTCAAAAGGAGGTTTGAGGAGAGGTTTATGTGGAGATTGCGAAGTCTACTCTGCTCAGGAAGTTTGCTGAGTTGGAGCAGGGAGACATGATTGTGCTTGAGTATGCAATGAGGTTTGAGGAGCTAGCGAGATATGTCTATGCTGTGTCAATACTGTTATTAAGAGGAATGAGAAGTTCATTCGGGGGTTGAAGCCTGAGCTTGCAAAGGCCACATTACCGCATATTAGGGATCCATGTGATGTCGTTGTTGAGATGGCCCTGAGGAATGTAGAGATGCTTACTTTTCTTGAAAGAAATAAAGTAAAGGAAGCTTACGGAGTGCAAAGTCAGAAGAGAAATTTTTTCCACAAGAAAGGAGCTCAGAAGGTGGAGCAGCCAAGAAAGGAAAGGCAGAGGTTGTCTGCTATTAATGCGATAAGAAAGGGCATTTCGCAAATGAATGTCGCTTAGGATATGGAAAGAAGGCGATCGGGAGGAAGAATATTTGATGCTTCAACTGCAATCAAATTGGACATTACAAGAAACAGTGTAAAGAGACGGCTAGGGATTGAAAGTGAAAAGTGTTTGCATTGGAGCCAGCTACCTCGAGGCCAACAGCAGAGGAAAAGGGAAAGGTTGTGTTGGGAGGTAATCTTATGATTCATGGTATGTTAGTTAGATTTCTATTTGATACGATGCATCACATTCTTTTATATCTCATTATTTGTAGATAAGCTTAACCTAGAACCCACATACCTAGTTACTTCCTTAAGGGTTGCAAATCCGAAAGGAGGGTATGCGACTCTTGCGATGAAGTGTGACCACCTAGAGTTTGAATTATTAGGTCATACCTTTGTTTGCAGTTTGCATGTGTTTGATTTCGTAGGGTTCGGAATTATTTTAGGTATGGATCAGTTAAGTAAATACGATGCTAGGATATTTTGCCACGATAGGAAGATATCACTTAGACACCCTGACCATAGTGATCGGATAGTATACTCCGTAGAAAACCCTAGTTTCGAGGTTAACGCTTTGTTGGGTGTTGTGGAGATAGAATACGAGTTGAGTTGAGTTTTCATGGTTAGAGAATTCGCAGATGTCTTTGAACCTGTAGTAGGATTGCCGTCGAAACGAGCCATTGAGTTTCGGATAGATTTAGTACTAGGAGTAAAACCGGTGAGTAGACTGCCAAGTAGGATGACACCTACCGAGATGAAGGAGTTAAAGGTGCAGTTGGTGGATTTGGAAGGAAAGAGTTTTATCAGACCAAGCAGTTCTCCTTGGGGACCAGTCGCAGTGTTTGCTAAGAAACTGGACGGATCGTTAAGGTTATGTATCAGTTATTGTAAGTTGAATGAGAAGACGATAAAGAATCGATATTCGTTGCCTAGAATTGATTATTTATTCCATCAGTTAAGTGGAGCCATGGTATTTTTCCCAGTTGGATTTAGCGACAGGGTTCCATTAGCTTAGAGTGGTAGAGGATAGTATTCCTTTGACGATGTTTAGAAACAGATATGGATTGTATGAATGGTTAGTAATGTCATTCGGACTAACTAATGCGCCAACATTCTTTGTGGATTTGTTGAACAGAATTTTCCGAGAGCACTTGGATAGGTTCGTGTTGGTTTTCATAGATGATATTTTGGTATACTCTAAGAATGAGAGAGAGCATGAAGTTCACCTTAGAGTGGTGCTTGAGATGTTGAGGCAGCATCAGCTGAAAGAGAAATTTTCGAAGTGTCATTTCTAGAAGAAGGAAGTGAAGTTCCTTGGTCATGTAATCTTAGAGAAAGGGTTGTCTGTAGACCCGACTAAGATTGAGGAAGTGAATAATTGGAAGAGACTCGAGACAGTGACTGAGATAAAGAGTTTTCTCGGATTAGCTAAGTACTATCGGAGATTCATAAAGGATTTTTCGCGGATAGTAGCACCGATGACCAAGCTAACGTGAAAGGATGTGAAGTTCGTTTGGACTAATAAGTGTGAGGAGGCATTCCAGAAGCTGAAACACTTATTGACTAATGCACCTGTATTAGTTATTCCAGAAGGGAATCGGGATTTAGTAGTATATACAGATGCATGTGGAACTGGGTTAGGTGCTGTGTTAATGCAAAGAGGTAAAGTGATTGCCTATGCATCTCGACGGCTTAGACTACATGAGGTTAGGTACCCAACTCATGATATGGAATTAGATGTAGTAAATTTTGCGGTGCAGATAGGAGACATTAACTTTTGGGAGAGATATTTTAACTATATACGGATCATAAGTCGTTGAAGTATTTATTCTCTCAGAAGGAGTCGAATATGAGACAGTAGAGGTGGTTAGAGTTTTTAGCCGCTTATGACTTTGCTATTGAGTACACACCAGGAAAAGGAAAAAAGGTTGCGAATGCATTTAGCAAGAAACAATAGAATGCAGTGTTGGCAATGATAGCCGAGTGGAAAGATTGGGAAGCGTTGATGACATATAATTACAGTGGAGATCTAAAGCTAGATATAGTAAGGAGATGGTTATGTTGTCATGTTTAGAAGTTCGACCGATGATGATCGAAAAGATCGCTTCTAAATAGATGGAGGATCCATTACTAGTTGAACAGATCAGAAAGTTAAGAGATGGAACAGAGAGCGATGACTTGAAAGATTTTAGTCTTGACCAGAATGGGTAGTTGGGGAAGAAAGGAAGGTTATGTGTTCCAAATGTGGGAGACATTAGGAAGGAATTTCTTGAAGAATGCCATCATTCGAAGTTCACTATTCATCCGGAGGAACTAAGATGTATCAGGATATGAAGAGGAGTTTCTTCTGGGAAGGTATGAAGAGAGAAGTAGGCTTATGGGTGAAGTAGTGTTTGAACTGTCAACAGAAAAAAGCCGAACATCAGAGATCAAGTGGATTACTTCAGCCTCTAGATATTCCAGTATGGAAGTGGGATTCTGTCTCAATGGATTTTATAGACGGGTTGCCAAGATTAAAGAGAGGAAATGAAAGCATATGGGTCATGGTGGACAGGTTAACAAAGAGTGCTCATTTCATCCCAGTTAAGTCAACCAGGATGGCACCTGTTTTAGATAAGTTGTTTATGAAGAATGTAGTTAGACTGCATGGAATTCCTAGTAGTATAGTAAGTGATAGAGATTCCTTATTCACTAGTGAGTTCTGGAAGAGTCTACAAGAGATTTTGGGAACCAAGCTCAAGATGAGTGTCGCTTACCATCCACAGACCGATGGGCAAACGGATAGAGTTAACAAAGTCTTGGAGGATTTGTTAAGAGCTTGTGTGCTAGATTTTGGGGATGATGGGAAGATCATCTACACTTAGTCGAGTTTTCATATAACAACAGTTATCAGGCTAGTATAAGGATGGCACCGTTTGAAGCTTTGTATGGAAGTCCATGCAAATCTCCAGTTTGTTGGTTAGAAACCGGGGATAGGTTGGTCCTTGGTCCAGATTTAGTTGGAGAAGCTGCAGAGAAGATTGAGTTGATTCGAGCTAGAGTGAAGGAAGCTCAGTCTAGGCAGAAAAGTTATGCTGATAGAAGGAAGGACTTATAGTTCTCAGTAGGAGATCATGTTTTCGTCAAAGTATCAACGATGAAAGGTGTAATTCGATTCGGGAAACCAGGGAGATGGCACCGAGATTTTTTGGACCACTTCCTATTGTAGAAAGGATCGGGAAACTTGCATATAGAGTAGAGTTACCGAATAGTTTGGCGGGAATCCATGATGTTTTTCATATTTATCATCTAAGGAAGTTTGTTCAAGATTCGAAGACTACTGTAGCACCAACTAGGTTAGAGGACTTAGTAGTGGAACCGAATATGACTATAATTAGGAAGCCAGTCCGTATAGTCGCGAGAGATGAGAAGAGGCTAAGAACAAGACAGTCAGATTAGTTAAGGTCCAGTGGAGCGACGACGAGAGAGACTATACTTGAGAAACTGAGAGCAGGATTAGAGAGGCTTATCCTGATTTGTTTCATGGTATGTTTTACCTTTATGATTGATTTGTTGTGTACCTTATCGTAATTTCGAGGATGAATTTCTTTAAGGTGGGGAGTCTGTAATGACCCTAATTTTGGTTAACATTATTTAGGACATTTAATTAGTTAAATTAAATGAAATAATGAAATGGTTAAGGGATTGAGATTTGTGTAAATAGAGGTAGCCGTGCAAATTTAAAACAATGAACTAAGGGAAACTAAAATGAAATAGGTAAGGCAAATAGATAAGGGGCAAAGTAGGAATAAGACATGTTCTAATACCCTAAATCCTTCATACCTATTCATTTTAAACGTTCAAAACAAATACAAAACAAAACAGAGGCGGACCACCATTAAGGGAAAACAAGAAGAAGATAAGAGGAAGAAGCTTAAGCAACTTAATCCTAGATCAAATCTCAACACCTTAATCACAAGCTAAAGGTGAACAATAGATTACATCTCATATTTTTGATGTTTTTGGTTTCTAGATTGGATCCGAATATTTTTGCAAAGTATATTGCCGTGTTTTTTTGGCAAAGCTAGTGGGGTTAAGGTCCCCTACCTTTATTTATAACATGCAATAAAGTATTACAGGCATAAATATAGAATTACAAGAGAAACAAGAGAAATGAAAGACTAAAAATAAACAAAACACAGAAATAATATAAACTAGCTTTAGCCCAAAGCAGAAGGCTAAGGAACCGCAAGCAATTCACTACTGAACTCTAAGCAGACCTAAGCTATACTCCAAGCCAAAACTCATTTTTAAGTCCATTTGCCTATTGTTGCTTGATCAAATGGGTAAGCTGATAGGTATAACATCTCATGAATTCTCCAACCTGTCTCGTAATACAACTGCATTCTACTCTTTCTTTTTTGATTGAAAATTATGCTATTTCTCTCCTCCCATACAACAGTGACCATGATCTTTAGTATTATTAGGAGTTTTTATGTTTGTTGTTCCATCCACTTTGTCGCTTTAAAAATTCTTATCCATTCAATCTTACTGTTCCTGCTTTCCGAGCCATATCCACCTCTTTGTTTGATTTTCTTCCATATGAAACTTGTATAGGTGCAGTTGAAATATAAGTGATGTACATCCTCTTCAACAGAGAGGCAGAATTTGCAAGTATTGATGACATTTATTCCTCTGTATGAAAGATTACATAATGTAAGCAATGCATTTTTAAACACTTTCCATAGCATGAAATTGTACCTTTCATCTGCATACTTGTTCCAGATTCTTGAATGCCATGGAAAGTAGCTACTGTTCATCTCTCCCACTAAAGCTTTATAAACTGTTTTAGTGGAGTGGTCTTTGTGCTTTTTTGTCCACTTATATTCTTCAATTTGCATGTATGTATATGGCTAGCTATTTTATTTATCCCATATAGCATTGACAGAAGGGTTGCTTGTGTGATTCAAGTTTATTCTTCCATCAACTATATATCTTGTTGCTCTTGCATTTGAGGTGATCCTAGCTTGCATCATATTGTCATATGATAGAATTTTCTGAAGAATCAAGCCATGAGTTATCCAAGGAGTTGTCCAGAATTTGGAAGTACTATAAGTGGCAAGTTGTAACTTTGCATGTGGTAGCATTATATCACGTACTTTCAACATTGTCTTCCATACCCAGCTATGTGATTGATTATTTTATGCTATCCATATTTCTTTTCCTTTCAAATTGTTTCTATTTGCCCACTGCACCCAAAGAGAATCAGTGTTGTTTATAAGGTTGTGGAAATGCTTAGACAAGGCAGCATAATTCCATAATTTCATATTGAAAATCCCCAAATCTCCTTCTTCTTTGGTTTTTCCAACTTCTTGTGTGCAATAGGTGATAACTTTCTTGTATGAATTGAGCCAGACTATAGAAATTTAATTATTGCTATTCTTACCATTGACAACAGTTTTGAAGGAAGAAGGAACGTTCTTCCCCAGTATACAATCATTGAGAGTATAACTGCATTTATAATTACAAGTCTCCCTGGTTGAGCAATATGCCTATTCTCCAATCGATTCATGACTGCAGTTATCTTCTCATATAGAGGAACACATTGGGCAAGAGATATTCTTTTTGTTGCTAAGGGAATCACAAGATAAGCCATGTCAAAGTCAAGAGGCTGCATTTGAGTTATGTTGTAGCAATCTTCTTTTTGTATATCAGTCAGGCCAACAATAAGAAGGTGAGATTTTTGACGGTTTATTTGAAGCTTAGAGAAGTTGTAGAATGAGGTAAGAGTTTCCATTATGGACTGTAATGACTTAATAGTTGGCTTTGTGAAAATTATCAAATCATCAGCAAAATCAGGCGTAGTTATCATCGGGTTCCTACACTTTGGGTGAAGGGCAAAATTCTTCAGTATCACCTAATTTTGTATTGCAAGAGTAAAAATCTCCATGATCATTATGAATATATATGCTGATATTGGATCTCCTTGCCTCGGGCTAGTGGTTCCTTTGAGATAACCTACTATGTGAGCATTGAAGACCGGAGAGTATCTTACAGTAGAAATACAAGTGTAGAGCCGTTTATTGAAGGCGGTTGGGAATTCCATTCTTTCTAGTACAGTCAATATTGCAGACCAGTCCAATGAGTCAAATGCTTTTCTTATATCAATCTTTAACATGGCTCTGAGCGACTTGTATGTTGATGAATAACCATTTAATAGTTCATGTGACAGTAGCACATTATCCAAAATGCTTCTTTTAGGGAAGAAGGCAGCTCGATTTGGGGATATAATATGTTGTAGAACATTTTTTAGGCGAGAAGCTAGAATTCGAGATATGCACTTGTAAATTACATTACAACATGCAATTGGTCTATATTGAGAGACATAAGTTGTAGTGGCATTTTTGGGGATCAGGATAAGATTTGTTGAGTTTACAGTAGCATGTAACACACTTTTGTTGAAAAAATTATGAATTGCCTTGTATACATCAACAGAAATGATATCCCAACAGTGCACAAAGAAATATACAGTATATCCATCAGGGCCTGGTGATGCAGCCTTTCTCATTGTGAAAATTGAGTTTTTAATTTCTTTATCAGTAGTAGGACTAATGAGAGAGCTCTGCATTTCAGATAATAACTTTGGCATTTGAAGATTATTAAGTATTGAGTTATCAGATTGAGAGGGGGTACCACCAAGTAAGTTAGTGTAACAGTTCAGAAATGTATTATCAACCTGATCAGGAGAGGTATGAGTAATTCCTTGCATATCTTTAATTTGATAAATCATTAATTTAGCTTGTGTGATCTTCAAAGAAGCATGGAATTGTTTTGGGTTCCTATTACCATGAGTTACCCATGCTGCTTATCCTTCTGCTTTGCCATATTTGCCTCTGATATGTATGCCTTCTCAAGTTGCACTTGTTAGGAACTGAGATGTTGGTTTTGATGACAACGACCTTTTTAACTTATCTTATTTTAAAATATACACTAACACTGTTGTCTAGATAGATATGTATATGCATGATATATATGCGTGTGTGTGTGTAGGTATTGATTACTGAAGACTGATTAGTATAAAGACTCAAGACACAAGATTCAAGATTGAAGACTCTAGAGTATCAAGATCAAGATTTCAAGATATGTGTCCAGTTTATTGTTAAAACTTCATAATAGCACGGAAATATTCATTCCAAATTTCATTTGGGATGGAACCCATTTCTATCTTCTTAGTGGCTTACAAACCCATGACAAGTAGCTTACAAACCTACGACAAGTGGCTTACAAACCCACGAACATCCTGGTTTTGTACAAGTTCTCAAGGCCTGATGTGATGAGATATTCTGCAGGAAGAAGCTTGCAAAACTACTTCAAAATGGTTTTTCAAAATGATTTTCAAAACCGCTTTTCAAAATGTTTTAGCCTTAAAAATTATATTTTCAAATGATTTTCAAAAATATGTTTTAGCCTTAAAATATTCTTTGTTTTTGTTTTTAAATAAACTCTTGTTTTAAACTTCGTTTGTATTTTAAACTATCTTCTGACTTTTAAATATTCTCTTATAATATATATATACTTGAGATTTAAAATCAAATTTATATATACATTCTAAAAATATATTTTTCTACTCTTTTTTATTTTAAAACATAGGGAAATTAGTTTATTTTACTCCAGAATCATTTCATCTTGTTTTACTTTCAATATCATTTTCAAAACAAAATTTACATTATTTTTAACTAGGGTATGTCGACATCATGGATACCCCATGTCGACATGGTGGCCGTTAAATTCAAAAGTTTCAATTTTCAAAAGAAGTGTCTATTCGTTTAAATCTCTTCACGAATGGTTATGACCGTTATTGGTCTATAAATAGCCTTCACAAACGAATTTTTTAACTAACTACTTTCTTATTTCTTCACTCATTCTTCTCCACAAATCCATATTCTAAAATTTTCATATTTTTAAGATCGTGCCGAAATTCTACCGAATTCTCAAGTGAATCAAATTAGAATCTCATTCTTGTTGGGTTCTCTACCCTCTCTCGAAGATCAAAGTGCTATTCAGAGTTATAGGATCAATTTGTAATCAAAAGTTTGTCGAGTCTCTCTATAAGGTGTGGTTTTGCCTGGAAATCAATTGGGTAATCTTGTGGCCCGTAAATCAAGAGAGTTTGCCCCGGACTCGTGAGACAAGAGGGTACCTCAAGGCCTTTAGAAATTGAGGATTGTAATCTCGACATTGGTATAATAAAAATCTGTATGAGGTGTTTTGCCTTGGTACAGGACTGGATGTAGGGTAACTCCGAACCAGTATAAAATCTGGTGTGTTCTTTCCTTTTACTGCTTTTTATTTAGTTTTTGCATCTATGTTTGGTTTTGTGATTGTTCTGTGATTAAGTTCTGCATTTGTTTGTGTCATAATTTTAATTTAGTCCATATAAGTCTTAGAATCCATTAAACACTATTCACCCCCCCCCTTTAGTGTTAAATTAGCCTTAAGATCCTTAACCCGCACTCCCTTTCAATTAGTATCAGAGCATAGGTTTTCATAGTTTTCATAATCTGAAACTTGAAAATTGTTTAAATGGCTACCAATACTGGTAATGTTAACTCTGGCACTAGTTCTATTAACATTAACACTAGTTCATTAGTAGAAGGTCAGTCTACTGTCAGACCACCATTTTTCAATGGCAGTAATTATGCATATTGGGCTTGTAGAATGAAAATTTATTTACAATCAGTAGGATTAGACACTTGGAATATCACACAAACTGAGTATGTTGAACCAACTATCGATTTTGCCCAGTGGACTACTGAGCAAAAGAATGTTGCACAAAATAACTCAAAGGCCATGAATATATTATTTTGTTCACCAGATAGGAATGAATTTAATAGAGTGTCTGTTTGTAAGTCGGCATTTGAAATCTGGAAAACTTTGCAAGTTACTCATGAAGGAACAAGCAAAGTTAAACAGACTAAAATTTCCATATTAACTAATCAGTTTCAATTGTTTAAAACGCATGCAAATGAGTCCATTTCCGACATGTATTGTCGATTTCAAGATATTGTCCATTCACTAATTGCATTGGGAAAAAGCTTTTCGGAGGAAGACCAAGTCAGAAAAATTCAAAATTCACTCACTCCAGAATGGGATCAAAAGACACTTGCAATCGAAGAAGGAAATGATACCGGTCTAATGAAAATAGAAGAATTGATTGGGAATCTGATGTCTTATGAAGTTCAACTGCAAGGAAGAAGAGAAAACAAGGTTACAGAAAAGAAGTCATTAGCATTCAATGCAACAACTAAAGATTCAAAACCAGACAGTGATGATGAGATTGCTTTCATGACAAGAAACTTCCGGAAATTGCTTAAATATAGAAAAATGAATAATTACAAAAGAAATGATCAAAGGAATTCCAGAAATAATACGAAGAACGTCAACAATGATAGATGCTACAATTGCAATAAAGTCGGGCATCATAGGAAAGATTGTCCGTATCCAGATTCCAGATAAACAGTTGTTCTCTCAAAACAATGATTCGTCAAGGAAAAGAAAGAAAGCATACACAGCAACTCTTGATGACTCAGACTCATCATCCAGTGACGATGAAAAGAAGATGGATAATTCAAATCTATGTTTCACTGCTATTCATGAATCAGACGACGATGGGAGTATGGATCTAAAAATAGGTACGCGTTTACATTATTTTTAATTTTCTTTTTTGAATGGATGCTTGTTTGTTTGTTTGTTTGATTTTTTTAATTTCCTTGAATTTTAAATTCAAATTTATCCCTTGAAATTTGAATTTTAAATACAAAAATAATATTATTTTAATAATATTTTAAATATTAAAATACTTAAGTATTATTATGTTTAATGTTGTCACAGGAATTATATAAGTAGAATATAGGAAATAATATATACATTTATTAGAAATTAGGAATAGTCACTTGTCCTTTGATTCAATAGGCACATGTCGACATACCGGGATACCCCATGTCGAAATGCCTCTCAGAAAATTGATTTCAAAATTTGAATTCAAACTTTTGCATTTCCCTCCACCTTTTCACCAACTTCAATGCTCTGGAAAGATGCCTCTTGACCAGAGAACATGTCTATAGAATCTCTATTTAATTTACTCTCTTTATCATCACTTTTCACTTTTATTTCAAATTTCAAATTTATCTTCATTATCTTCCACTCCTCTCAAACTTCTTCAGTGGCCTCTTCAAGCACTCCTAACACCATTAGACTTTCAAAATCTATCAAAAACTTTCTCTTTAATGACCCAGAAGCTATCAAAGCTTACATCAACTACGTAAACTTTGGTAAAATACATACGGGGAAATTTGCTATTTTTGAAGACTTTCCTTCTTATGAAATTGAAAATCTTTTTCAACAATGTTCTATTCTTAGTGTAGTAGATAACAAACAAAATGATTTTGTATGTTATCCAAACCTTGTTAAGATGTTTTATGCGAATTTAAATCGTGGTTTTTATGATGGGCAAGATGGACAAATTTGGAGTAGTGTTAAAGGAACACAAATAGTTTTGGATTGTGAAATTTTAGGAAATATTTTGGGATGCAAGTATACCGGAATGAATCTCTCAGAATTTCAAATAAATGAAAATGATCGAGAGACATTTCATCACATCTTTGAAGGGGATGACAATTTTGAATTCAAAAATTGTTATTTTCGTCCAAAAGCAAGAATTATTAACCTTCTTATTCAACACACCATTATACCAAGATTGGGAAACTACAACAACCAAACTTTGAAAGTTTGCAAAGCTCTTTTTGCAATTTTTGGAAATTATGATATCAATTGGGCTCAAGTTATTTTGGATGAACTAAGGCCCAAGAATTTTGCTATGGGAGAAAACACATTATATCATGGAATTTATCTCACTCGGATTTTTAATTACTTTGGAGTTGATTTCAAAAGGGAAGAATTTATAACTAGAAAAGTGTTCAACCATGGAAACATTACCCTTATGCAAATTCCATTAGTGTTTCAACCATATGAAACACTTACGGAAAAGGAAGAGAGGCTTGCTCACGAAGAGATGGAAGAAATGGAGGAAGAAGAGGAAGAGGAAGAGGAAGGAATGGAAATTGAAGAGGAAGAAGAGGAAGATCAAGAAACTTCCTTAGAAAGTATTGAATATCCTACTAATCCTACTAATCCATCCAATAAGACCATTCTCAAAAATCAAAGAATCATAGTGGAAAATCAAAAGACACTTAAAAGATCAATGAGTAAGAAAATGGATAAGATTTCCACTAAAATCGACAAGTTCTTCGGGAAAGTTAGTAGAAAGCTTGGACTATCATCTTCTTCATCTTCATCTAATTAGTTTTAGTTCATGTTATCTTGTTTGTTTCAAGTTCTATCCATGTATTTTCCTTTATTTTAGTTAATATTATATTAGTTTATGTAATGTTGACTAGAATCATCAATGAAATCTTTTATTCAACTTCACCTGCCTCTATAATTGCTTGTTTTTATATTATACAAATTATAGTTGCATAGATTTGTTCATAATATTCAAGACAAAGCAAATTGTCACTTTAGACAGAGGCATGTCGACATCCCCCATCCCCCCATGTTGACATACAACGGGCAGAAAGTAGTTACACTTTCAAATTTTTATTTCATGTAACTAACTTGTGTCTATTCATTTTAAACGACTTTCTACCCCTATTTATACCTGTTTCTTCCAGAATAATTTATCAAATCTCATTTCTAATCACTTTCTTTCATATTTCTTCCTACTTCTTGAATTATGGCCTCTCCGATTAAGAATCTAAGTGATAATCTTGAGGAAACTCTCACTTCATTCAAGAATATCCTTACATTCATACTTCGTAATCAGCGTCACTTAGAATTGAGTCAAATACAGACGATCAAGGAGCAAGAGAGACATTTCGACGCCCTTCGTTGGATGATCTCAGCCCTTAACAAGGACGATCTCGAAGGAAATCCACCAGTTACTCTCGAAAAAGATAAAGAAGAATGGGATGCCATCAAAGCAGACCCTATCTTTGGAGAAGATGGATGGGTGGAAGTACCAAGGAATGTCTAGTCATTATGTATGTTATTGGTGTGTTTTAAACTTGATTGACTTGACTTATTTAAAACATTTGGTGTGGTTTGTATATATGATTGATTGAATAATTATTGTAAATATGATTGGATGATGATTTATTTACTGTTAGATTACACTTATGATCACACTCATGATCACATTTCACATTTCATACTTATGATCACACTTAGCATTTATTACACTTATATATGGATTACTCTAGTTTGTATTATGGTTGATCATCTTATATCAAGTTCAGGGAATTTATTAGTAAGAAGTTTTTGTTGATGACAAAGGGGGAGAAGTTATAAAATAGTAGTTGGCTTGGAGTAAGGGGGAGTTATGATAGGAATTATGGTATGGTAAGTATATTTTATAAATACGGGTTGTCATCATCGAAAAGGGGGAGATTGTTAGGAACTGAGATATTGATTTTGATGACAACAACCTTTTTAACTTATCTTATTATAAAATATATACTAACACTATTGTCTAGATAGATATGTATATGCAGGATATATATATATATATATATATATGCAGGTATTGATTACTGAAGACTGATCAGTATAAAGACTCAAGACTCAAGATTCAAGATTGAAGACTCTAGAGTATCAAGATCAAGATTTCAGGATATGTGTCTAGTTTATTGTTAAAACTTCATAATAGCACGGAAATCTTCATTCCAAATTTCATTTGGGATGGAACCCATTTCTATCTTCTTAGTGGCTTACAAACCCACGACAAGTAGCTTACAAACCTACAAAAAGTGGCTTACAAACCCATGAACATCCTGGTTTTGTACAAGTTCTCGAGTCCTGATGTGATGAGATATTCTGCAGGAAGAAGCTTGCAAAACTACTTCAAAATGGTTTTTCAAAATGATTTTCAAAGCTGCTTTTCAAAATGTTTTAGCCTTAAAAATTATCTTTTCAAATGATTTTCAAAAAGATGTTTTAGCCTTAAAATATTCTTTTTTTTGTTTTTAAATAAACTCTTGTTTTAAACTTCGTTTGTTTTTTAAACTATCTTCTGACTTTTAAATATTCTCTTATAATATATATATATACTTGAGATTTAAAATCAAATTTATATATACATTCTAAAAATATAATTTTCTACTCTTCTTTATTTTAAAACATAGGGAAATTAGTTTATTTTACTCCAGAATCATTTCATCTTGTTTTCCTTTCAATACCATTTTCAAAACAAATTTTACATTATTTTAGATTACATGAAGATAACTTGATTTTTTTGTTCAATCTTTAGCCTGTTGGTAAGAAACAGAGACATACCAGGTTTTACAGATATACACATTTGTAATCCATCATATTTATAACATGCAGGCCAAAGTTTCATACATGCAAACAATTATCACCTCATCAAATTACTAATACATCACAAACAAATTTTAAAACAATGTTGGTTGTTTACTCATCTGTTAATGATGAGCAGATAAGATTTGAAGCAGTTTTAAACTTTGAAAACTTGAATAGCTACTGATCTCTGAAAACTTGTTTAATTGGAAGCTTTGTTGTAGAGATTACTTAATTTACTTGCTGAGATGATCCAGGCTTGGATTGCTTGATTAATTTCTGAAACTTTGAGTATTTGTTACTGACTTTGTCTCAGGTTTGAATATTGACAGGTTTGAGTTTTTTTTTGAAATGAAAGAGTAGATATTATTTTTTCAGCCTTGCTTCTAATATGATAATTATATTTTCTTTCCAACTAAAGAAACAATTGCCACTTGTAAGTTTGCATGTTACCTAAATTTACAAATGTTAAATACATGTATATAAAGTTTACAAATGTTTTTATATAATTCTTATATCATATTTCTACTAGTTTTATATTTATATATTTTATGTTTCTTATATTTAATTACCCTTTTTATTTATATTTATAAAACTTTAAAGAAAAAGATTTAAAACTTAATTACACACTAATAAATAACCATATACACAAATGCTAATTGTAAATATATCTTTAAGATATTATTATAGTTTCAAATCCACTTATATATACATCTAGACATCTTTATTTATCAAATTTTATTTGTTTAACCAATTAAAATCAGTATCTCAATAGTCTAAAATCAGTTAATTGTCCAATTAACGGACGTTCAAAATCCGGGTTATCACATTCCTCCCCCCTTAGAATCTTTTCGTCCTCGAAAAGGAACGAAGCCAGAATTTATTCAATACTTAAAATCATATAAATTATTCTTTGATCATTTCTAAAACATTTTTTTAAAATCTATATAATATTGCCAAAATAGCTTTATAAAAATACTTTTTATAACTCGATGTCTCAACAAGTCCATCCTTGTTTTTACAGAAATTCGGTCATACATTGATCAGGCTTAGGACTGAAAATCTATAAGTACTTAGCATACCATTTTTCAACACCAAGTGAAAATACTTGGAAAACATTTTCGAAAACTTTATAAAAATATAGAAAACATTTTTGAAATAGAGGAAATATCTTTGGTGAGAATGCTATGGAAATCATCACCCCTATCCATGGTCGCAGTTAACCTGATGGTTACGTTGTCGTCTCGACAAAATCCATAGATAACTGTAGGCCTCCGCGTCCCTCGATTACACCATGGAACCCGCTTAACTCCCACACATAGCTTACTAACAATTTAACCGCCTTGCATCTACCGCTCTTTCAGTTATATCGTTAGTTCCCTCTGTAAGCCTGAAGGCTATTCCAGTCTAGAATGCTAACACAATATCGTTTATAATGTGAGGGAGAGTATGCCAAACCATTTAATACCTCTTCTACTAGGAATTAGGCAGACTCTGATCATTTAAGACCTATAAAATAGGCAGATTCTCTTCATTTAAGACCCAACCCCAAGGTGGGTCCCTACATGGTCCTCCCTAACTAACATCATAAGAAATCCTATTAGGTCACTTAATACTTCATTTAAGAAAGAGGCGGACCCTACCATAGCCACTTAATACCTCAAACCCAAAGCAGATCTCTCTTAAGGATTTCACATATCGTATCCATAACGAACTTATGACCCATAACCCAACCGTGACATCACAGATTAATCCGACTATTCGTAAGAACTGATAGCTAGATTTATTGGATATATTTACCCTATAGAATTGGGACTAAGCTCACGTCCACTAGAGTTATTTATTATGGATGATGTCCTACATTAGTCCGCAGAGCCACACCGCTGGTAGCCAGATTCAACTGGATAGACTTCCATGTAGCTTTAGACTAACCTCGCATCCCTATAACTTAGTCATGCCTTTTATGTATACTACCTATATACATATATCATCTTACACGTTTAATAGTTGAGCCAAATGAGGTAACCCCTTATTACGCCTCTAATTTGGAAATCACTCCATAATTAATCATTTTCCCTAAGAGATTTACACTATTCACTATGTATCTCTTTTATTTCTATATGACTTACATACTTTTATTCTTTCTTTATCTCCTCATAATTACTTTATTAAGTTTCATTAATTAATTTCACTAAATTGGTTATGACTATTTAAAGTCTCATAACTCATATTTCATTCATTGCACCTTCAATGCTTATTTATTTCTGGATTTACAACCTTTTGGCTATTTAAATTCTCATAACATGTATTCCATTATTTGTTCATTGAATGTCTATTTAACCTTCCTTCCTTTATTTCCAATTATTACCATTTATTGTACGTTTTATTTTAGATTTCTAATTCCTTTTAATGCGGGTATTTATACGTATTTTTGTTGTACTAATAATGATTTTGTTTTTGTGTTTAGTGCGGTTATACATGTTTTATGCATTTGTTTTCTTTTATTTCTCTTTTATCTTTCTAATTACATTCATCCTTAACAAGGATATTTCTTCGTAGTCTAATCTGTGAGAACCTTCCTTTTTAAAATGTTTCTCGTCATACTTCCCACAGATTTAACTAAATGAGTGGTTTGTGTTGTTTGAAATTACAAGAAATTATTAAACTCCCATTTTATTTTGAAATAGACGGTGTAAACTCCATATTGAAATTTCATACCTTACGCATCTCATTCTTTTTCTTTCTAGTTATATTCCTTGTCAAATCAAACACTGCACTTTTCAATTTAAATAAAAGATTAGATAAATCTATGGAATTTGAACGAATTACATACTCAACAGATTAAAGTACAAAAACTTTCTTATTTCAATAAAATTAGAACAATTTAATTCATACTAACACCCTTCAATACAAATATAGATCTGAAATAAATTTTACAACAAAACAATTGGTAGATCTGAAACAATTCCACATTCAATTCATATTCAATTACCAGTAACTTGGAACAAATTTACAAATCTGGGTGTAATTAACATTTCCATTCAATCCTCTCTAATTTACGGAACATGTAAGTGGTGCTTCTACATTAGATTTTAAGCTTATAACTCTAGATCTTTCAAATAGGTATAATAATCAAACAAAATCCAATGAGATAAATTATCATGTTACAGATAATTTACATAAATTTCCCACTCACACTTTTAGGCTTCCCAAACATCCAGATCTGAATCTGATTCTTCTAATTCAACTGCTTTCCTTTACAATTCAATGCCTATGTATGAAAAGGAATATATATATATATATATATAATATTAGAATCATAGATCTAGGAAAAGATCGAGATTTAATGGGACAATATAGATTTATTAACTTGAGATTTACATTGTTATTGCGCAACGCTAATTTGTACATTCTTCTCTTCTTCTTATTTTCTTATTTCTTGATTCTCTCAAATTTGTATATTTATAGTTTGTTTTTTAGGGGAGAAAGTAAATGGGAGAAAATGGTAGACCGTTGTTGCCTGCATCAGAAAATACGAGAAGAGGAGGAGGGTATAAACGTGTATTTATAGATGTTAGAACGAATCATACACATTGGATTTAAAAATATAAAATCCAAGCCATTGGCCGAGGTTCAACCTCAGCTTTTTGGGCTCCACTAGTCGACCACCTCGGGTCGACCATCCCTCTTTAGGGGTCGACAACTATGGTCCATTATTTATTACTAATTTCTATTTTTAATTCTTTTCGTTTCGATTTATTTAAACATCTGCAACCTCTTCCTTTGAACTCCGTTCACGAAACTCTAAATATGAAAGTTGCTAAGAAAATCGCCATGAATGCAATGACGCAAGTTTCGTGGCAAAATTCAACTGTTTGCACAAATTTCATTTTTGGCGCCTAACTAATTAATTAACGTAAATTTACGGGGTATTACACATTCTTACGAAGCCAACCATATCAGTCGAGTTCGTATTGCTTTATGTCTTCAGATTCTACTCCTTCTATCCTTGCTAAGACCATCGCTAGCCTAGCATCTCGCTTCCGACTAGTACTGTTCCTTTCAATTAGAACAGGTTTGATCGATAAACTTGCTAATATTTCTAGTTCCAGCTCACAATGAGGTCTAAAATCATAACCATTAGTATACACGATCTTCTTCCATTCCGAGAACATTGCTCCAAAACTAGCATGCCTTCTACTCAACACATCGACGACCGCATTCCCTTTTCCTGGTGTATAGGAAATACCAAACTCATAAGAGGCCAAGAACTCCAACCACCATTATTGATGAAGGTTGAGATCCTTCTGAGAGAAAAGGTACTTCAAGGATTTGTGGTTTGTGAATAGCTCAAACCTTTCTCCTAGCAGATAATGCCTCCACATCTTCAAGGCAAAAATTATCGCCGCCAATTCCAAATCATGAGTCGGATAATTCCTTTCATGTGGCTTTAGCTGTCGACTAGCATAGGAAACAACTCTTCCCTTCTGCATCAATACCGTACCCAATCCAGTACCACAGGCATCTGTATATACTATCAACTCCTCATTTCCACTTAGAACGGACAATACTGGTGCACTCATCACCCTCTCTTTCAGACTCACTAACGCATGCTCACACTTCACATCCCAAAAAAAGTCTGATTCTTCTTCGTCAAATCAATCAATGGTGCTGCTATCTTTGAGAAGTCCTTGATGAAGCATCTATAGTATCCCGCCAATCCTAGGAAACTCCTCACATCTATAGTATTCTTTGGCTAGTTCCAATCTTGGACAGCTGCCACCTTTGTAGTATCTACTGCTATACCATGTACCAAAATGACATGACCCAAGAATCTCACTTCTTCTCTCCAGAAGTGACAATTAGAGAACTTCGCTCTCAACTTTTGCTTCTTCAATATCTCTAACACAATCCTCTAGTGCATCTTATGATCCTATTAAGTTCAGGAATAAATCAGAATACCATCCACAACCACAAGCACGAACATGTTCAGTTGATCTTTGAAAACTTGATTCATGAGATCCACAAAGTATGTCGCAACGTTGGTCAATCCAAATGGCATCACCAATCACGCATAGAAATCCGATGGCGTATGAAACATAGTAATAGGCACACTCTCCTTTGCTACTCTCAATTGGTGAAATCCCGTTGTCAAATCCACTTGAGAGAACACCTTCGCACCGTGAAGCTGATCAAACAAGTCATTAATTCATAGGAGTGGATATTTGTTCTTCTTCGTCACTTATTAATCCCACTATACTCTCCACGCAATCTCAAAGAGCCATCCACCTTAGTTGTGAATACTATAGATGCTCCCCACTCAAATATGCTTCTTTTAATGAACCCTCTCCTTAATAGGTCATTTACTTACCCCTCTAATTCCTTTTGCTCTCTAGGTGCCATTCACCTCAAAGGCATAACTATAGGTTTGGCTCCCTTCACTAAGTCTATCTGAAACTCAATCCCTTTATGCGGCGGTAGTTCGGATACTCTCTGCGATTGGCACAGATGACAACCCCTCCTGTGGAACCTCTAGCGAATATAGAAAGATAACCAATACCCCACCCTCTCGTAGGTAGCTAATTACTACCGTTCGCCCTTCCATGTCTCCGATTGTCACCAATAGCCTCTCAAAATCCACTATAGCTGCATACCTCTTTAGCCAATCCATTCCCAAAATAATCCCGAACTGAACAAAATTCAAAACAAAGAAATCACAAACAAAATAACATCCATGACTCGATAAAACTATGCCACAACAACCCATGCAAATGTTAGTAGAGCCTCCAATAAAGTTCATCACGATTAAGGGCCGGTCTACTATTTGGGGTCTTAATCCCAATCTGTCTACTAGATCGCTACATATGAATGAATGTGAAGCCCCGATATCAAATAAAACTTGAATAGGAACATCATTGCTAGAAATCATACCTTGAATAATGACTCCCTTTCCCTTCTCCTACGCTGAGGGAGAACTCGACGAAGTTGGGACTATGTCCAAAGCATATGCTTTCACAACCTGTTTCCTTTACCGGTTGTGGATAATCCTTCTTTAAATGCCCAGGCTTATCACAGTTGTAGCACTTCCTCTTGATGCTCATTTTGCAGTCTTTAATCAGGTAACCCTTCTCTTTGCACCCATAGCAAGTAGATTCTCATTTACCCTTTTTCTGGCCGTTCTTTCCTTGGGACTGCTTCCTCTTTCCATTCCACTTCTTCTTGTCTCCACAGTTTTGCTGCAGTTTTGGCTCTTCCTTCTCAATGGAAACAACCATAGCTATCTTAGGCTTAGGCTACAGATTCTCATGAAGAAGAGCTATTTCTACAAGCTTCTCAAAAGGCCCATCAATGTGGTCTACCAATTTCTCTCTAAGGTAGTCATCCAGACCAATGATGGACTTTTCATTCTTCCTCAATGGAGTGTCAATGAATGACATCCTATACTTTAAAAAAGCATCAAACTCTGCCACATACTCCTTGTCTGAGATTAGCAAACTTCTGAATAATACCAACTTCTGGCTAGCCAGTATGAACATCTCCTTGAACCTTGTCTTAAATTGTTCCCAATTGAAATGATCTTCTGGGTAGCAATAGTCGTGGCGTTCCACCAATTCATAGCCCGCCCATGAAGTTGTTTAGAAGCCAACTTTCTCTTCATAGCGTCATCACTTCCATATCACTAAAGATGGTCCTACAAGTAGCAATCTAGTCTTGCACTTTTATGGCTGATTCCATTCCACAAAATGGCTTTCCTCCCAAAGTAGAAAAATCTTTACTCAACTTAGCGAAATTAGCCTTAAGTGCTTGCATGGGAGCATCTCCACCAACAGCCATATCAAGAGCATTCCACATCATTATTGTTATCATAACATTGAATACAGCTTGAAAATCAAGCGTAGCGGCTCTTGATCCTGCTCCTTCTTTAACTCCTGAAGTAGATCTTATAGTATTCCTTATATGTCAGTTCATTCTTATCAGTAACAAGAATGATTGGTCTCTCATAAAGAAAGCTGTATCTATAGTTCTTATGTGCATGCAACTTATTCTATATAATATTATTATATAGTTTCGAAAACCAAAGTACATAACAAGTACGCACTCTCTCATATATACACACACACACTCTCGATCCAATCTAAGGAAATAACACCTTCCCTAAATCTCTACTGGATCACGGTATCAACTTTGGTTACACGTGTAACCAAGGCTCTGATGCCAAATGTGATGACCGCCATATACCATCTGTAACGACCCAAAATTTTAGTGATTTTATTTATTTAATTAATTGAAATTTTGTGAAATTTTAAACAATAAAATTTGAAAATAAAAAATTTATTATTTGGAATACATCTATTTTAATATAGCAACTGGTAAATTTTCATCTGATAATATTGAAGTTATTTTCCTGTGAAATTTCATTTCAAATCAAACCGGTTAATAACAGTGAATTTAAAAGTTTTCCGAAACCAAAATATGTCAACAGGAGAAAATTTATTCAGATCATTCTGAATCAGACTGCGAAAGTCGTTTTTTCAAATTTGGACTTCTATTGCTCCGTTTATCTTAATTCTGGCAAAATAGCAGCATTTCTGGTACCGATTATCGATTTTCGATCAGATGATCGTACCACTAATATCTGTATACCGTTTTGATAGTCTTGTCGTGTTGATCTCTACGGTATATTTTTCTGTATTTTTGGGGTCCGATACGCGACAAAAATGTGGATAACAGCACGTTGTAACGGTACCACTTTTTAACTTTTCGCCTTCCTTTATCTTTCAAATTTTGAAACGGGCACCGGGACCACAATAATAATTTACTCTAATTATTATTTCCTGAATCAAAGCACGCGTGACCGTTGCTATTAGTTTTGTTACCTTTTATATTTATATTCGTTCCAGCTTTTTTCTTTTTTCCTTTGCTATACCTTTCATTTATATGCAACGTTTACTGTGCCTATTCTTCATCCTCATCACGAAAATCTCGGATCCACTTGAAATGAAACCACTGCCCTGACGTTTCCCACTTCCAAATCTCAGCATCACCTCCTCTCTCCGCCAAAGACCATTCCCTTTCCCTACCGCATCTCACTGCTTCTCCTCCCACCACTCCGACCGAATTTCCCTGACTTTACCCACCTTCACCAAATCTACCTCGCCTCCACCATGAACCGCCCACTGTCCTCCAGATCGCGTGCAACACTGTTCCACTGCTACCGTACTCGACTCACACTAGACACGTGAGCGGCAGCTGCTTCTGATTCCATTCCGATGTGGCCTTCAGCATGTCTTCTCGTGTGTCTCCTATAATACCCAGCTATGTATGTATGGCAATATATATTCACGTCCTTGTAAGGTATATATATGTTATTATATATATAGTGTGTTGATTTATACTCGATCTTGCTTTCCTCTCTTGACTTATTCGAGTAGCCTCCTATTGAAAAAATATATATTTATATATATCTATTTATATTGTAAGGTCCCATTTCTTTTATTCTGTTTACAGGTATTTATACACGAAAATTTGAAAGATACTTGAGTGCAAAGTTGTATCGATGTACATATTTGGTTTATATTGGGTATAAATATGTTGTGGAGTTTTATCGTATAAGTATAATAGTTTGTATTTGTAAATATGTACAACATAAAGAAATATGTTCGTAAAAAATTTTATAACTTACGTACTAATATAATAAGGAGTATTTGCTGTACAACATAAAATGTATCTGTTCTGGTAACATATAGTTTCAATACCGAAGGATTTGTATGGATATTTAAAATATATATATTAAGGAAATATGTTTGTACAGATTTACAACATAATATGTAAGTTAGTTATATATTACTTCATCTGTCAGTTGTCCAGGACCTGTTGAGTTAAAAATATTATATGTTAGGAACACCTTTTTAGATATGTTAGTTTTATATAAAGTGGCTACTTTAACGTGTTAATACAGATATATGACTGCGTGTATATGTATATAGTGTTATTTTGTTTTACCTTAGCCGTGAAGAAGAAAAAGGAATTATAGTATATTATATTCTGTTAGTATAAAAAAATTGTTTTGTAACAATTTTAGCAAGTCGTATAGACCTTGGTTTAAATATTGATTTCTTGCATAAGTATATAACTGATAATTTATATATTTGTTTGAACATAGGTATAATGTACAGTTAGGTTGAGAATATACAATGTTGCTTGCATATATTATAGAAAAATAAGATTGGTTATATAAGGGTTACAAAGATTGTTGTTTTCGGTTGTATTGGTACAAAGGGATATGTTCGTATATCTATATAATTATTTATTTCAGATTATATTATGTATATATGATTAGATTTTTATATTTGTGTTTTAATTTTACCAATGATTTTGAAATATATATATATATATATATATATATAATTTAAAAATGTGTTTGTATTTAAAATATGATTTTGGTATATGCATAGTTATATATAGTTTATATATATATAAGTGAATATTAGGCTCAGGTCCCTAGTAAGTTTCAAAATACACAAAAACCCCAGTAAAAAAAAGTGTGTAAATTAGGTCCCGAGAATTAAGTTACTAAGTAATTGCATATAGTTATGCAATTTTTTTGGTGAATAATTGCGGAATTTTCCGCAACTTTTTGAAAAAATTGCGTAAATTTCCGCAATTTTTTGGGTGAATAATTGCGGAATTTTCCGCAATTTTTTGGATGAATAATTGCGGAATTTTCCGCAATTTTTTGATATAATTGCATAAATGTCTGCAATTATTCACTGAATAATTGCATAAGTGTATGTCATTATTCAGTAACTTAATTCTAGGGACCTAATTTACAAACTTTATTTTACTGGGGTTTTTGTGTATTTTGAAACTTATTAGGGACCTGTGCCAAACTGTCCCTATATATAAATCCACTACCACTATTGATCATCATCGATCCAGTTCTGATTTGATTTTGTCAATTCCTTATCTATCAGCTTATCCGTCGAATCCGTATCCATCTAGCTTTGATTTGGAATCCGTGTTTGGAGTCGTAACTCATCTCAGTCTCGTTCATCTCTAACCTCGAAAGGTGAGCAATCACTCACGATTAACGTTCTTGTATTTATTAAATTTGATTTCAGTTGAAACGACAATTGAAATATGATGCTATTTAAATTGTTGTATATGCTATTATCTGTATATGTTCACCTGTGACATCTGACACCAGTATCTAGTATTTATATGCCTATTATTACTATTATCTGTATATGTTCACCTGTGACATCTGACACCAGTATCTAGTATTTATATGCCTATTATTACTATTATCTGTATATGTTCACCTATGACATATGACACCAGCATCTGTTGTTTATATTGATGATATATGCCTG
Source organism: Allium fistulosum (assembly GCA_030737815.1). NCBI lineage: Eukaryota > Viridiplantae > Streptophyta > Magnoliopsida > Asparagales > Amaryllidaceae > Allium > Allium fistulosum. The sequence goes on along the minus strand of CM060903.1, from coordinate 1,360,738,007 downwards.
TTGTTATATTTTATATTATCTGTTATCACTCTGCAAGTTCCCTGTTAGTATAGAATTCACTATGGGTTGAAATGATACATACCCGAACGGACTTTAGAATAGGAGAAAACTGTTATGGGTTGAAATGATAAACCCAAGCGATTTCCATTTGAATTGAAATTGGGATTACGGGTCGAAATGATATCTACCCGTATATATTTAAATTTCGGATTGAAATGATAAATATCCGTATCACTTAACCATATGATAAATATATATACAGACACCGTTGGTCCATATATATAAATATTTTAAAAATGAATTCTATGGTTTTGAAAAGGAACATATGGTTTTAATAAATGTTGAGCCTTAAATTATTATATATAAATGGGAATGATTGATTTAAAAACATATGATATGTTTAAGTATAAAAAAAAATTATATTTCAAAATAGATTTTGGTAAAAATTTGAATAAGTTAAGGTTGGAAAGATAATTTATTAATTAAACCAATTTGAAACTTATTGAAATTGAGATTTAAGATATGATTTATAACTTGGGTTTTATTTAAATAATTTAATGAATAATTCTTGCTTAAATAAATTTAAGAAAATATTTAGTAAAAATGAAATGTAAGGCTAGTTAGATGATATTGAGTTATTAAGTGAATATTCCCTGATTAAATAATAATGAAGTTAAATCAAGAGCTATATGAAACTGTTAAATCTAACTTTGGAAAAATGTTGAGTATTAAAGCTTTGAAATATATTGAAAAATAAATGGTATATTTAGAACTGAATTAAATTGATGAATTGAGCTTTGAATAAATTTGAATCTGGAATTTGAAGTTGATTTGAATCGATTTGCCAGACTTGAGGAAATTAAATACTTTGATTTTAAATTATTTAACCTATATATATATACTATTTTGGAAAATAGATATATTTGAAATGAAATGATATTTTGGTTTTGAAGTATAAATTAATTTAGAATGACCACGGTGTTATAGTGTATATTTCCACCTCGTAGATAGTTCTGAAGATCCTTAGAGGATGGTTATCACAAACATCCTTTAAGTTACTTGTATTTCAGTTGATATTTCACTTGAGTTGGATTTATTGATATAAGAATGTTAATCCTGACTCGAGTGTTTTGTGTTTTGCTTTACGCTCGGGTCAGACCGAGTGATACAGCATTTGAGACTCACCTTTGGAGTTTGGAGCTTCCTCTGGAGATCCAACTTTTGATTCAGCTTCCAGCTTTCCAGTTGATTCGTTCACAGAAGTCATCTGTTTGGATTGGAGACTTCACTGTATTTGAGATATTCTGTTGTATTTTATTTCTAACTCTGATGTTTATATAGTAGCTTCATGAACTACTATTTTATCTATTCCGCTGCGTATTATTATATTACTCTGTGCCTGTGATTCTGTGATTGATTTATTTACTGCATATGCTGAGTTTTGCCAAATTTAAATTAACAATCTGATATTTTGAATTATTCAAGTCAGACATGTGTGGATTTATTGTCGATTTGAATGGTCCAAAATACCGGGCCGTTACAGTTGGTATCAGAGCTTTGGCTCTAGGCGAAACTTAGCATATATTGTAAATTTATTTACAGAATCACTTACGTTTGAGTTTAACCTCTTCCTTTTGACTCGATTTCCTTTGAACTTTGGAACGTTCCCTACGGTTCCAAAATTCATTCTTGTCTCTCTCTATTGGTATTCTTTTGATTCTGGAGTATCCCATAACTCCACTTCGAAGGATCTCTATGAGAATAGGCGATCTCGCCGATCTTTGAATGTTTTGTAAAGGGGTGAAACTCCTTTACAATTGGCATTGATTCACCGGAGATTTATATATCCCTCGGTTTTGATGTTGCCATCTCTTGATATGCCGAATTCTATCTTTGGCGATCGAATGTCGATTTGCCTTAGATTTCTTCATCGATTATATTCTTGAAGTCACGGTTGACCCGGTTAAGGTCGCCCGCGACTTATATAAGTGTATCCATCTACTGTTTTTTAATTAATTATCTCATTTTCGTTCGAACTTATCTTCGAATCAGAATCCTATTTGATTAGAGTCCCTCTAATTTGAATCTCTGTCTTTGTTTGAAATCCATTCTTAAATCATTCTTTGAAAATCGGGTTTATTCGTACTTTGGAAATTGTTTTATATCTCAAAATTTTATAAGTATGATTATATTCTATATATAAAAGTGAAAATGTTTTCGGTAAGGATTATATATACCTTTTAAAAATAAGAATTTGAAGTTTTGAAAGGATTTGAAATTTTGAAGTTATATAAGAAATTTGATCTATCTAAAAATGATTTATAACTAAAGGATTTTAAATTTGAAATTCGAGAATTGAACTCCAGTATTTTGTAACTGGTTTTAAGATTTTGAAATATATAATAATAATATGATTTAAAAGTATTTTCCAAATAAGAAATGTTTCAAATGATTTTAATGAGTTTCGAATGATTTCGAAGAAATTTCAAAAAAGAAGTTTGAGAAAATAGAAGTCCAGAACTCACTTATGTCGCTGGAAAATAATTTCGGTGATGAGTGCACGCATCATCGACATTGATTTTTGAGTTTCAGAGTGAGGGATAGGCCACTTTAGTAGCATCGCTACGCGAGTGATTTTGCGAAACCAATTTTGATTTCAAAATTTTGAAGTATGATTTGATATTCGAAAGATATATGTAAATGTATTTGAAACGATTTAAAATGAGCCGGTGTTCAGCCCTCGAGTTTTGGATTTGATATAACCCTATCTATTAAAATTGATTTACTAATTTGTTGCTGATTTCCAGCTCTTGAATTTGAAAATGATTTCTTCAACTATTTTGAAGGTTCGAGCACTTCCAAATCAAGGTTAACTTTTCAAAAGCTAAGAATTTGGAAAAGTATAAAGTATATAAGTTGGTATGAATGTTAAAGTATGTAGTAATATGATTTAAATAAGTTGAAACTGTTTGTTAAGAAAATGAATAAAGCAATTTTAAATTTTTCTAATATGAAATTTAGATTTGAAATGTTTTGAAAATAATTTGGTCTTCAAAATATTTTGAATAAAATTTAGTTTAATTGTTTTAACTTAGTAACATCTTTATGAAACTATATATTTAACAAGTTGGAATAAATATATAAGTTGTACGTATGCTGTTTTATTCGCATAATTATTTTGATCCAGGTTTGAGTACACGAGTTCGAGGTGAATTACACCATTTCGTGTTAGGATTTTTCATTCGATTCTTGATGGCGAATATTTGATATGGATGTAGGGCTTGATTCTAGAATTCTCTATCATAGTATATGGCTATGCAAGGAGACTGATGGCTTCTAGTCGAGAAACCATATCGAAGTCCGCATTAGGGAAGTCGAATGGACAATACTAGTTCGAAAACGAACTTGTGTGATCGAGCGAGCGATAAAATGTGATTCTGCGAAATGACGACGTATGTACATCTTATATTCTAATATCATTGATATATTTTGACGCTGAAATTGAAAGCTGTCGGGTTAATATCTTTGCTTACTAAAAGAAAATTTCCAATTTAAATTACAAAGATATATAACCCATACAAGCAAAGATATTCAATCCCATATGGCTCTTCATACAGCGAAATTTATTTTGAAAATTTGATCCTTATATAAGATGGACCTTACGTAAGTATAAGATGATTTTGAAAACATTTGATTTTGGAAATGAATTGGTTGACTTAAATTATATTGATTTGGAAATTTGGATTTATTTTCCAAATCTATTATTTTGGAAACTTTGAAACTAAAGATATTTAATTTGAGAAGAAATAATTTGGTGAAATTGTATATGATTTTGAAATTGAACTGATATTGAAACAAATTGAAATTTGAGAACCTTGTGTTACTAAATACTTGATTTGGGAGTTGTCGAACTTATATAAAAGTGATTTGTATGAGTATGAAATTGATTCGAAAACTATAGATTTGAAAAGGTATTCAATTTGAAAGTGAAATCTTATATAATTGAAGTCTATATAAGTATGATTTGATATACTTTTGATTTTGGAAAAGTACTTGATTTGAAAATTAAATCTTATATATAATGGATTTTATATAAGTACGATATTTGGAAGTGATTTGAAAAGGTACTATATGATACATATTTTCGAAGTAAAGATATGGAAAGTGCCTTCTACTTGATATCCGATTTGTGGCCACATCTTGGATTCATTCTATCGATATTTCTCTGATTTTTGGTTTTCCGGATATGATACTCGAGTGTCCTTCGAATTCCATGGCGTTACCCATGGTCTTATTGTTCTCTCGTGACTGCATAGCGCAACTGCCTGGCTGAGTCTTGCCTAGGGGTACGGATTGTTTCCTGGGGGATCCAGGCGTAACCATTGTGTATCCTGCAATCTGTGTAGGTCGCGAATAGTAGCGCAAATGCTTGGCTGAGTCTTGCCTGGGGGTACGGATTGTTTCCTGGGGGATCCAGGCGTAACCATTGTGTATCCTGCATTCTACTAGTCATCATGGCGTAACTCGCAGGGCTAAGAAAGCTTACGGATATAGATTGTTTCCTGGGGGACCCAGGCGTAACCATTGTGTATCTGCGAACCATGGTTGGACAAAGGTTTTGGTTTGTTTGTTTTTGATTGGATTGTACTTTCCATATCTGTTTTAAAAGCTTTTCCAGTATTTTCACTGGGTGTTGAAACAGGTCTACTAAGTACCTGGAGAATTCTAGTTTTGCGCCTGATCAACGCACTACCAGAGTCTACAGGAACAAGGATAAACTTGTTAAAACATCGAGTTATAAAAGTATTTTATTATAAAAGTATTTCCAACAAAGAAATTATGTATTAATATTTGAAATTGAAATTCTAATGGTTTGAATTAATTATTCATGCCCGATACCATTCCTTGAATCTACCTTATCTGCTCAGCTTTATTTATCCACCTATATTCTGTTTTCCAAATCCTCCTTCTTTTCCTTGTTGACTATATCCTTTTTAAGTATTGTTTATTTATATACTACATGGTTTAATAGGAAATTTTAGTGTTATAAATATTTTAGAAGATATTAATTAAATAAAACATATTTAAGTAAATGATTAGTGATTTATTAATAATATTTGAAAAGTATCTTGAGATAAAAATTAATAAATTTATGAATTATGGATTTAATGTTTTCAAATAGCTTCTTTATAAATATAAGTAATAATGTAAATAATTGTTTCCAAATAATTCTCATATATTCATAAAGGTGTTATTTAAACGTATAAATGGTATTTGTAAAGGAAGCAAGAAATTTTACAAATGGGTTTTGAAAAAAAAATTATTAAAGAAAATTTAATTTCAAATGAAGTTTTCAAATGAATATTTCAAGTAAAAAATTTATATAGTCTCAAATTAATTGTTTAATCTTGACTTTCAATCTACTTATATTTCTGGTTGTTCTATTCTCTTACCTCCTTCCTTTTCGGGGACGAAAAGTGTTGAGTGGGGGAGAGTGTAACGACCCAAAATTTTAGTGATTTTATTTATTTAATTAATTGAAATTTTGTGAAATTTTAAACAATAAAATTTGAAAATAAAAAATTTATTATTTGGAATACGTCTATTTTAATATAGCAACTGGTAAATTTTCATCTGATAATATTGAAGTTATTTTCCTGTGAAATTTCATTTCAAATCAAACCGGTTAATAACAGTGAATTTAAAAGTTTTCCGAAACCAAAATATGTCAACAGGAGAAAATTTATTCAGATCATTCTGAATCAGACTGCGAAAGTCGTTTTTTCAAATTTGGATTTCTACTGCTCCGTTTATCTTAATTCTGGCAAAATAGCAGCATTTCTGGTACCGATTATCGATTTTCGATCAGATGATCGTACCACCAATATCTGTATACCGTTTTGATCGTCTTGTCGTGCTGATCTCTACGGTATATTTTTCTGTATTTTTGGGGTCCGATACGCGACAAAAATGTGGATAACAGCACGTTGTAACGGTACCACTTTTTAACTTTTCGCCTTCCTTTATCTTTCAAAATTTGAAACGGGCACCGGGACACAATAATAATTTACTCTAATTATTATTTCCTGAATCAAAGCACGCGTGACCGTTGCTATTACTTTTGTTACCTTTTATATTTATATTTGTTCCAGCTTTTTTCTTTTTTCCTTTGCTATACCTTTCATTTATATGCAACGTTTACTGTGCCTATTCTTCATCCTCATCACGAAAATCTCGGATCCACTTGAAATGAAACCACTGCCCTGACGTTTCCCACTTCCAAATCTCAGCATCACCTCCTCTCTCCGCCAAAGACCATTCCCTTTCCCTACCGCATCTCACTGCTTCTCCTCCCACCACTCCGACCGAATTTCCCTGACTTTACCCACCTTCACCAAATCTACCTCGCCTCCACCATGAACCGCCCACTGTCCTCCAGATCGCGTGCAACACTGTTCCACTGCTACCGTACTCGACTCACACTAGACACGTGAGCGGCAGCTGCTTCTGATTCCATTCCGATGTGGCCTTCAGCATGTCTTCTCGTGTGTCTCCTGTAATACCCGGCTATGTATGTATGGAAATATATATTCACGTCCTTGTAAGGTATATATATGTTATTATATATAGTGTGTTGATTTATACTCGATCTTGCTTTCCTCTCTTGACTTATTCGAGTAGCCTCCTATTGAAAAAAATATATTTATATATATCTATTTATATTGTAAGGTCCCATTTCTTTTATTCTGTTTACAGGTATTTATACACGAATATTTGAAAGATACTTGAGTGCAAAGTTGTATCGATGTACATATTTGGTTTATATTGGGTATAAATATGTTGTGGAGTTTTATCGTATAAGTATAATAGTTTGTATTTGTAAATATGTACAACATAAAGAAATATGTTCGTATAAATTTTTATAACTTACGTACTAATATAATAAGGAGTATTTGCTATACAACATAAAATGTATCTGTTCTGGTAACATATAGTTTCAATACCGAAGGATTTGTATGGATATTTAAAATATATATATTAAGGAAATATGTTTGTACAGATTTACAACATAATATGTAAGTTAGTTATATATTACTTCATCTGTCAGTTGTCCAGGACCTGTTGAGTTAAAAATATTATATGTTAGGAACACCTTTTTAGATATGTTAGTTTTATATAAAGTGGCTACTTTAACGTGTTAATACAGATATATGACTGCGTGTATATGTATATAGTGTTATTTTGTTTTACCTTAGCCGTGAAGAAGAAAAAGGAATTATAGTATATTATATTCTGTTAGTATAAAAAAAAATTGTTTTGTAACAATTTTAGCAAGTCGTATAGACCTTGGTTTAAATATTGATTTCTCGCATAAGTATATAACTGATAATTTATATATTTGTTTGAACATAGGTATAATGTACAGTTAGGTTGAGAATATACAATGTTGCCTGCATATATTATAGAAAAATAAGATTGGTTATATAAGGGTTACAAAGATTGTTGTTTTCGGTTGTATTGGTACAAAGGGATATGTTCGTATATCTATATAATTATTTATTTCAGATTATATTATGTATATATGATTAGATTTTTATATTTGTGTTTTAATTTTACCAATGATTTTGAAATATATATATATATATAATTTAAAAATGTGTTTGTATTTAAAATATGATTTTGGTATATGCATAGTTATATATAGTTTATATATATATAAGTGAATATTAGGCTCAGGTCCCTAGTAAGTTTCAAAATACACAAAAACCCCAGTAAAAAAAAGTGTGTAAATTAGGTCCCTAGAATTAAGTTACTAAGTAATTGCATATAGTTATGCAATTTTTTTGGTGAATAATTGCGGAATTTTCCGCAACTTTTTGAAAAAATTGCGTAAATTTCCGCAATTTTTTGGATGAATAATTACGGAATTTTCCGCAATTTTTTGATATAATTGCATAAATGTCTGCAATTATTCACTGAATAATTGCATAAGTGTATGTCATTATTCAGTAACTTAATTCTAGGGACCTAATTTACAAACTTTATTTTACTGGGGTTTTTGTGTATTTTGAAACTTATTAGGGACCTGTGCCAAACTGTCCCTATATATAAATCCACTACCACTATTGATCATCATCGATCCAGTTCTGATTTGATTTTGTCAATTCCTTATCTATCAGCTTATCCGTCGAATCCGTATCCATCTAGCTTTGATTTGGAATCCGTGTTTGAAGTCGTAACTCTTCTCAGTCTCGTTCATCTCTAACCTCGAAAGGTGAGCAATCACTCACGATTAACGTTCTTGTATTTATTAAATTTGATTTCAGTTGAAACGACAATTGAAATATGATGCTATTTAAATTGTTGTATATGCTATTATCTGTATATGTTCACCTGTGACATCTGACACCAGTATCTAGTATTTATATGCCTATTATTACTATTATATGTATATGTTCACCTGTGACATCTGACACCAGTATCTAGTATTTATATGCCTATTATTACTATTATCTGTATATGTTCACCTATGACATCTGACACCAGCATCTGTTGTTTATATTGATGATATATGCATGTTGTTATATTTTATATTATCTGTTATCACTCTGCAAGTTCCCTGTTAGTATAGAATTCACTATGGGTTGAAATGATACATACCCGAACGGACTTTAGAATAGGAGAAAACTGTTATGGGTTGAAATGATAAACCCAAGCGATTTCCATTTGAATTGAAATTGGGATTACGGGTCGTAATGATATCTACCCGTATATATTTAAATTTTGGATTGAAATGATAAATATCTGTATCACTTAACCATATGATAAATATATATACAAACACCGTTGGTCCATATATATAAATATTTTAAAAATGAATTCTATGGTTTTGAAAAGGAACATATGGTTTTAATAAATGTTGAGCCTTAAATTATTATATATAAATGGGAATGATTGATTTAAAAACATATGATATGTTTAAGTATAAAAAAAATTATATTTCAAAATAGATTTTGGTAAAAATTTGAATAATTTAAGGTTGGAAAGATAATTTATTAATTAAACCAATTTGAAACTTATTGAAATTGAGATTTAAGATATGATTTATAACTTGGGTTTTATTTAAATAATTTAATGAATAATTCTTGCTTAAATAAATTTAAGAAAATATTTAGTAAAAATGAAATGTAAGGCTAGTTAGATGATATTGAGTTATTAAGTGAATATTCCCTGATTAAATAATAATGAAGTTAAATCAAGAGCTATATGAAACTGTTAAATCTAACTTTGGAAAAATGTTGAGTATTAAAGCTTTGAAATATATTGAAAAATAAATGGTATATTTAGAACTGAATTAAATTGATGAATTGAGCTTTGAATAAATTTGAATCTGGAATTTGAAGTTGATTTGAATCGATTTGCCAGACTTGAGGAAATTAAATACTTTGATTTTAAATTATTTAACCTATATATATACTATTTTGGAAAATAGATATATTTGAAATGAAATGATATTTTGGTTTTGAAGTATAAATTAATTTAGAATGACCACGGTGTTATAGTGTATATTTCCACCTCGTAGATAGTTCTGAAGATCCTTAGAGGATGGTTATCCCAAACATCCTTTAAGTTACTTGTATTTCAGTTGATATTTCACTTGAGTTGGATTTATTGATATAAGAATGTTAATCTTGACTCGAGTGTTTTGTGTTTTGCTTTACGCTCGGGTCAGACCGAGTGATACAGCATTTGAGACTCACCTTTGGAGTTTGGAGCTTCCTCTGGAGATCCAACTTTTGATTCAGCTTCCATCTTTCCAGTTGATTCGTTCACAGAAGTCATCTGTTTGGATTGGAGACTTCACTGTATTTGAGATATTCTGTTGTATTTTATTTCTAACTCTGATGTTTATATAGTAGCTTCATGAACTACTATTTTATCTATTCCGCTGCGTATTATTATATTACTCTGTGTCTGTGATTCTGTGATTGATTTATTTACTGCATATGTTGAGTTTTGCCAAATTTAAATTAACAATCTGATATTTTGAATTATTCAAGTCAGACATGTGTGGATTTATTGTTGATTTGAATGGTCCAAAATACCGGGCCGTTACACCATCGGCACTAATAATAACTAAATAGTATGTTATAGTCATGCCCGGTCGATATAGGATGATCATCAAGATAAATAATAACAAACATAGCATATAAAATATCGTATATCTCACAGCACATGGATAAAATATAATGTCACATATAGCATTAAAAGAGAAAGTAATAACAATCATCAGAGTATAATATCCACAGAGTTATACAACAGGATTAACTCAAATAAACTGTCTCCACAAATAGAAATAAGCAAGCACTACCACGGGCTCTACAGTGTTGTTCAATGGAAAAGCGTAGAAATCCATATATGTATATAATACATGATAGCTCCATCCAGCTCACCCTCTGAATAGCTGCTACGTCACCTAGACCTGTTATCTAGTCTACTCATTAAGAGTACCCAGGATAATAAGAAGCAACGCATAAAACCTTGGGTCAGACAACATTTTGATGTGAATGGTAAATGAATCTCAAAATACTATACAAGTAAATATGGTAAGGAATAAGAGTACACAAACCATACCTGACATGTCCCTACAACTAAAGAGTTAGCGGATAACACTATAATATGTTACTCTACAATATCATAAAGGTACTGTACAAAATAGAATGGTGGATGTCCACATATCCTTATCTCTAATACCTACTCCCAATGATATCCCTGAGTGATGGCAAACTAAAGAAAGCAACCAAAACAACCATAGCATCCATCAAGAAATACCCACTATCGATCTTCCATGTGCCTTGAATATATGATAACATGTATGGCCCCCATGTAGGGATTGATGGAAATCCTGGTTTTCGTTGTACTCTCGTATCACGTAGCCTAAAGCTCAATACATGTCTGAAAGCCCAAAGCTAGACACTAGACCTAAAGCCACTTGTCCATTGTATAAAGATCCCTAAATGATCCATGGGCATCCCTACTTATAGTACCGCTGCTTTAAGTACAACAAAAAACAATTCGTGTATCAACAATTCCTTAGCACATATACATTCATTCCTTTGCTCTATTCAAATATGAGCCTATCTCTTGCTCAATCCCGTTTTCATTATCCAGGAACACCCCACATTCCCCATTCTATAGCCCTCTCCTTTATCGAGCTGCTATCTTTAGTATCCACTCCCACCATGAGTCACAAACCGAAGATACATAGCTTTCATCATGTTGTTACATCGCCATCCAACCTGATGCGAATGAACCAACACCTCTAGCACGATCTATAGAGCTTCCACTCCATCCCTTAGAAAACTCATCTCATCATCATACATAAAGATCACTCAGTACTGAGTCAAAATAACTCGGCATCGAGTCATATACTTAGTCAATTTTGACTAAGTTACATCCCATGCTTCTTGTACTCCAATCCCAGATGCTTTTGACCTCGAACCATTCACCAAAACAACTTGGCCCCCCAATCCAAAGCATCCAACTCCAAGTTCTAGAAAAAACTTGGCATCATATCCATCACTTAGCCAATTTCCTACACCTTGCCATGGACAAGCTCCTCCAGCCATGCTTTATCCAACCATGCCAACCGTCGATCCATTAGACCAACCAAAATAACTCTATATCAACCTATTTGAGTCTGTACCGACTCAACTCCTTAAGGAATAGGAATGTTTGACTTATCCTGTGAGCTCCTCCCTTGCACCAGAGCCTATCCTCCAGGTTCCGTCCAATTCCGACCATCTTTCCCTCCAATTTGGTAAATTCTCCAACCTATCTTCCTTAACATCCAAAACACTAACAGCCATATCAAAGCACAACATATAATCATAGAATAAAATGCATATGCATCCAATCACTTAAGCAATACACAGAATTATAGAAATCAAACGATCTCTAATCCAAATATAAGAAATCATTGAACATATGAATGTAAATAAGGTGAATTACAAGTCTATTACTATGGATCATATTAGAATTCATCAATTTAGGTCATAAACATATGTTAACTTGTTATTAAGGTTATAAAAGGATTTTTATAGTCAAAAATCATGTTAAAACCTATAATTCTACCATATAAATATGCATAGGATAGTGAGAAGACATAAACCACTCACCAATTACCAAATTCAACCAATTTGAGTGTAGATCCAATTTGGACGGTGATCAAAAGCAGTTAAAATTAGCCAAATCGACGATCTCTATCTTGTAATCAATGTTCTATTCGCTGATCTTTAATTAAGTTTGATTTAGAGAGTAATTTGGGTGATTTTGGATGAATCTAGGGTTAATGGAAGTTAGATCAGATTTGGGAGAGAGGTAAAAGTTTTAATTTGACTCTCCAACCCCCTATTTATAGTAAATCTTTAATTAGACCAATGGGCCTACTTATGGGCTTAACTAATTACACACTAATTCTAGCCAGTAGTTATTAAAACTTCAAATAGGAATAACTTTCTAACCGTAAGTCCGATTTTCTATTATGACTACTTTACGAAATGGAAAACCACCATCCTGAAGCAATAGAACTAGTTTCGGACCCTAATTCAACACCTATCAAAAGATATAGGATAAATAAGATATTCTAGGTTAAAATGGTCACACAGATATTCGGGGAAAATCATTGGTGTGTAAAATGTCCCTAAATGTCATATCCCAAAATATAGAATCATACGACCTCATATGAATAAAATAAAAATATTTTACGATCCTTCGATACGTAAAATACGGGTCGTTACAATTTGGATAAGAATTGGACTTGGTACCAAGAGCTTTGGAGGACATAGAAATAAGAGCTTTTGGAGTTAGCACAAGAGCTTTTGAGTTGATGCCAAGTGCTTTTAAGAGGAGTGGTCGGTGTCCAAGTACTTAGAGGATGGAACACTAAAAGAAGAGGAAGAAAGTTAACCAAAATTGGCTAAATACCTAACTCTGTACTAAGAGCTTTTGGTCGGTACCGAGATGTCTGTTTTGATGGGATTGAGGTGGAACTTCTAGGATGGGAAATGTAGACTCTGCGAGTCATGTTGAAGGTCTTTGTTTGTTTTCTTGAGGTTAGATGGCAATGTAGTAGGATGATGATAGCTTCAGGACTTTGGTGACGACAACTCCATGGTGAATGGAGTTAGGTTTTGATGATGGCGGCTCAATGTTGAAAGGAGTCGTGAGAATGTTTGTCCATAAAGTGCGGGTTTTAGGAAGGGTGACCCATGGATAGAATGTGAGAATGTTTCTATCATGTAATGGAGAAATGTGGAATAGTTCCTCATGAATAACGGAAACTGGATGGAGCAAGGAAAGGGCTTGGATATGTGTGTTAAGGGATCGTTGATACTCGGAGTTTTTTTTGATGTACTTAAAAGAAGGTGTATTGTGGACATGCTCATGGGTATTTTGTTCGGCTACCCCTGATTGGTTGTTTTGATATTTATACCCTGCACCGGTGGACTTTGGTCTAGCATCAGCTTCGGGCTAAAGATGAGTACACTGAAAACCGGTATTTCCATTAGTCCCTGACATGGGAAGGGCCATACGAGTTATCATATATCTAGAGCACAGTGGGTGATAGTGAGGATTGTTTGATGGATGTTATGGTTGCTTTGGTTGTTTTCTTCCGTGATCTATCACTATGGGGACATCACTGGAGATAGGTATTGGGGACGGGGATACCTGGACACCCGTTATCATACTTACTTTGCAGTATACCTTTACTATATTCGTAGAGAAGTATATTGTGTATTTGTTATGTGCTTGCTCTTTAGTTGTAGAGACGGGTCAGGTATGGTTCGTATACCCTTGTTCCTTACTATATCGACTTGTATAGTATTTTGAGATTCATTTACCACTCACACCAGACTATTGTCTGACCCGAGGTTTTATGCTTTGATTCTTATTATCTCTGGTACTCTTAAATGAGTAGACTAGATAACAGGTGTAGGTGCAGCGCAATAGATGTATAGAGGATGAGCTGGATGGAGTTATCTCGTATCATATATGGATTACTATGCTTATTCCGTTGTGCAACACCGTGGATCCTTGATGATGCTTGCTTATTACTATTATTATGAGACAATTATTCGAGTCTATTTTCGTTTTGTATAAACTCTATTACTTGTTGTATAAATTTATGGATCTGTATTCTGATATTTGAATCACTTAGTTATTACTGTCTCTCCTGTTATATATCTGTGGTGTATTTTATATTTTATTTCATGCACTATGAGATATACGACAGGTTTTGTGATGTTTTTATTTCATTTTCAACCATTTATAATCGCCCTACATCAGCCGTGCATGTCAACGGTGCATTGTATAGTTATATTGGGTGCTGGAAGTGTAGGGCGGTAATCACATTTAGTATCGGAGCTTAGGTTACATGATTAACTTGAGTTGAAACCGTGGTCTAGTAGAGATAGGGGAAGAGTTATCACCCTAGACCGGATTGAGAGAGTTTGTATATATATATATATGAGAGAGTGTGTATATATATATGAGAGAGTGTGTATTTGTTATATATTTTGGTTTTCAAAACTATATAGTAGTATATATAGTATATAAGTCGCATGCACACACGAGTACCATCGACACAGTTTTCTTTTTGAGAGACTAATCATTCTTGTTACAAATTGAGAATGAGCTGGTAAACAAGAAACACTATGAGGAACTCCATCTCAAAAGTTGAGGAAGGAGCGAGTTAGGGGTTGCTAACCCTGACTTGCATGCTTTATTCAATGCGATGATGGTGAACATGTTGCAGAATGCCCAAGCGGTCGCTCTAAGTGCTGCTATTGGTGGTGGTGCTCAAGTGCAGGCTTCGAGGGCTGACTTTGCCAAGCTATGCAAAGATTACTCCCCTTAGGAGGAAAACCATTTCTTGGAGCGGATTCGCCCATCAAAGTGCAGGATTGGTTGGACACCTGCGAGTGTATCTTTGGTTGACATGGAAGTGGATGATGCCATGAAAAGGAAGTTGGTCTCTGGACAGCTTCGAGGGTGGGCCATGAATTGTTGGAATGCCATTACTATTACTACACCCGAGGATCAGTTCACTTAGGATCAGTTCAAGGCTAGATTTGAGGAGAAGTTCGTTCCAACATCTTAAAAGTTGGTGCAATTCAGGACATTCGCTAATATAAAGTAGGGAGATATGTCTGTCTTCGGGTATATTGCTAAGTTTGATGCTTTTTCGAAGTATGGGATGTCTTTCATCGACAATCCACTAAGGAAGAATGAAAAATTTTCTTATAAGGACACTATTTGGGGGAGAAGTTGGTGTGTCATATCGATGAGCCATTCGGGAGACTTGTCAAGAAAGCTATTCGCCAGAAGAGTTTATACCCCAAGTCCAAATCGGGTTGTTGTCGCAGGAAGAGCCAAAAATACAACAAGACAGTGGAGGCAAGAAGAAATGGAATGGAAAGAGAAAGCAGTTTCAGAGAAAGAATTCTCAGAAAAAAACTAAATGGGAACCCATTTTTTTGGTTGTCTAGACAAGGGTCACTTGATCAGAGACTAGAAAGCCGATGGGAAGAAGTGTTATAACTGTGACAAGTTTAGACATATGCAAAAAAATTGTCCAGAACTAGCATGGTAGAAATAGGTTGTGAAGGCATATGCTTTGGACATTGTTCCGACTTCTTGAGTGCTCCCTCAATGAAAGAGAAGGGGAAGTGTAACATCCCCCATATTGAGGCCCGAAACTAACTGCTACAGATGCGACAGTCATCTATAGTATTAATCTCTGGTGATAAGATGCGAATATGTTAAATGTATCAATAACATCAAAGCACAAGAATGTGAAATTTTCTTTAAACACAATTTCAAACAAACTTTCTCACTTCATTTCAAAGATATTATTTCATATTCATTACATAATTCCAAACGTTGCCCAGGTTCAGATAAAATATAATTATTACAAAGTACTCCAAGAGCGACATATGAAAATGCCCCCTTGGTTGATCGAAGTTTACTACCAGATAGTTATAACATCTGTCATTATGTATATTCCAACGAATAACTCAACACAGAGGATAAATGATATATATAGATAAACTCCTAATAGCTAAATCTACCTCTTGCACGTCTTCGGAAGCTTTATTCTTCCAACTTAATGACCTGTAAACCCTTACTCTCGACCTACTTAAATCGAATTTTGGGCACCTGAAAGTTTAAAGGGAAAATCTAAACTTCGAGTCAGACAAAAAGCCTAGTGTGAATAATAATACGCCATCTCGATTTATGGATATCTAGTGAGACCACGCCGCTGAGCAGAACGGGTTTTCCCCTCACCAATATCCCTTTTTAAATATGTCTTTTGCAAAACAACTCCTACAACCACAATGGTTAAAATAGACAACAGTAACAATGATATGCACGCATGCAACATGGGTAAACATAGCCATCTGTCTAAATCACTAGACTATATGTCCCAACATCATAGTTTTCTTAGGGTAACTACAAACATAAGTTTACTCGAGCCTACCAGATATATCAAATTCTCCAACATATTTTTAAAAGGAAACTAGATGGTCTGTTCAAAACTTACTATTCCTAGGGTCATTTTGATCCTAATGGTTTGCAGGCTTACCAATAACCTATCTCATCTTTGTGTGTTCCTTTCTGTGAGTAAACCTACTTTTAGTCTTACCCATGACAAAGCCCTACATACTGGAATTTTGGACTTATATAAGCTAGGGGATAATAGCTAAAGTATAGGACGCTGCCCTATACCAGTCCCATTTGGTTTTCTAATCTCGGAGTCAATTCATCCTATCACAATTTATCTAAAGGTGATAACAAAAATAATCTCTTTAGTAAAATTCTGGGCTAAATACCCTTTTTATTTCCTTGAAAACATATTTCTTTATAAATGATTTAACTCTTGAAAACAAGGAAAATTATAGCCCTTTATTTTATTTAAAATACTTATGCCATGATATATACTTTTATAAAACAATTTTGATGAAGTTTGAAAGCATCTGATGTCGTCGCCTCTTAAAGTTACAGGCGATAAAGCTAAAACTTAATAAAAATAGCTTATAGATAAAGCTCAGTGTCAATATCGCCACTAGGTTCATCGTTCCTCTTCAATTCCAAAATATGTTAAAGTCTTTAATCCAAAAAACATAAGGCCATAGAGCCGATAGTACATATATATCGCACTTCATAAAGTGTCGACGTCATAGGGTATAAAACTAGGTTTACATAGTATAAAACCTTAACACTTGTAGTTATAGGAGCGGCGACATTGATGACTAACAACACTAATGCCTTAAACATAAACGCGGTGACATTATCGTCGTCATAGATCACTTCAAAAATAATAGGGTCGACGTCGTTATAGAAATAAGCGAAATCAAAACAAGCGGCATAGCTGCCTTATGGGGTCGGCGATGTTATAGAGAATAAGCTGATAATAGGGCACATAAGTCATGTGGCGTCCTTAAGGTTACTATAAAGCATGAAGCAATGTCGTCATCGAGGAGAAGGGTGCCGACCGCGAGCTTATTCAACTATAACCAATTCACTTCATACCAACTGTAGTTGTCATCGTGTGCATCGCTACTGGTTGACGTTGAGGGCATAGCGGCGGCGAAGATGAATGGCGATGTCAACATTGTCGACATGACATTTTCGTAATTAATATCAAAACTGTTAATTTGCTATTAAAAGTAAGTTCTTTTCCACCAAACCCTATTGTTTTTCAAAATTTCATTGGTTAACAATATTCGTTACAAAATCTTTTTCAGAAAACTGCTATAGAGCAGATTTATCATTTCCAAAAATAATTTGCAAACCATACATTATATTAATATTTTAATATAATAATTAAGCTTTTCTAGCTCACATAATTCATATTAAATCATAAACACTTGAGAAAAATCCCCAAAAATCATAATAAATTTGATTTCGCGTATTCTTTAACATACAAAAATTTCGAGGCTAAAAACTTTTTTTAATTATTTTTAATAATTAAACCTAAATTAATCTCATTTTCTCTATTTACAAATTCATAATAAATTCATAATTGTTTGGAAAATTATTAAATTAAAAAGCCTACTTCTAAAATAATGTTTTAAACATCATATCAAAATCTCAAATCGTTTGGGCATCAAAAACTAGGTTTTCATACTTAAAACCTATTAGATAATTCCATAATAAATCCTATTATTCAGCATTCAAGCATATAAGCATCCAAACAATTAAAACATGACATAATACTACCAAAATATTTAGGTTCCTACTTAAAACTGAAAATAGTAGATAAAACTTGAGACGCATAACTATTATTTACCTTGATTAGATGAAGAAGAATGAGATTTGAGTGTTGGTTGATTCCCCTAAGCTTTACTCTCTATTTCTTAAGCTTTTCTTCTTTCTTTCTCTCTTGTAATAGCCAGCCTTAGTATAGTTTAAGATATTTGGTGGATGTAATGAAATGAAGGAGAAGGAAAAATAAGGGTATGTGGTTAGGAAATATAACTTTTTCTATTTTGTCCTTAGCCTATATTCCATCTTCTTATTTAGATTTTAATCATTCTTATTAATTCATTCATTAGGCATGACCCATATAAATTATCAAATTTCAATACCAATTTACATTATTTTATTTTATTTATCTAACTAAATATCTTAAATAATGTTAATCAAAATTAGAGGTGTTATAGGAAGAGCATTGTTATTCAAGGTATGCGTTCCATTTATAATGTTCCTACACATGTTTTATTCGATACCGGGGCTTCAAATTCCTTCATATCTAGTGACCTAGTAGATAGATTAGGATTGAAACCCGAAATAGTTTACCAACCCCTGATTGTGATAAACCCTGTTGGAGGCTCCACTAGCCTGTGTATGGTTTGTAATAGTTTGGTCTTATCAAGTCATAAATGCTCTTTTTTTTTATTGCTTTGTTTTAAAAAAATTTAGGTTCGGATTATCTTAGGATGGACTGGCAAAGAAAGTATGCGGTGGTAGTAGATTGCGAGAAGCTATTGGTGACGATCGAGGCTGTGGAGGGGCGAGCGGTAGTGATAGGTTGTTTGTCGGAGGATAGGGTTATGGTTAGCTTTCTATATTCGCCTAAGGTTCCACGAGATGGGTTGTCATTTGTGCCTATCGTTAGAGAGTATTCGGATGTGTTTGAGGAGATGACCGAATTACTGCCATATCGGGAGATTGAGTTTCGTGTAGACTTAGCGAAGGATACCAAACCGATAATTATGCCTTTGAGGCTTTATGGTACCCAAAGAGCAAAAGGAGCTGGAGGTGCAAGCAAATGACCTAATGAAGAGAGGGTTCATTCGTAGGAGTATATCTAAGTGGGGTGCGCCTGTAGTATTTGCCACTAAGGTGAATGATTATCTTAGGTTATGTATAGATTACCGTGAGATAAATAAGGTGATGAAGAAGAACAAGTATCCACTCCCACGTAGTGACAACTTGTTCGATCAGCTCCTTATGGTGAGAAGGTGTTATCCTAGTTGGATTTAGTAATGAGATTTCACCAGTTGAGATTAGTAGAGGAGAGTGTGCCGATCACCACGTTTCGTACGTCGTTTGGTTTTTATAAGTGGTTGGTTATGTCGTTCAGGCAAATCAGTGCTCTGACATACTTTATTGATCTTATGAACCATGTTTTCAGAGATCAGCTAAACAAGTTCGTGATTATGTTCATGGATGATATTCAAGTCTAGGACTGAAGAAGAACACAAGGCACATTTGAGGACTGTGCTTGAGGTGTTGAGGAGGCACAGGTTGAAAGCGAAGTTTTTGAAATGTCACTTTTGAAGAAGGGAACTGAGATTCTTAGATCATGTCATCTTTGACCAGGGCATCGCAGTAGATCCTGCAAAGGTGGCAGTGGTTTAAGATTGTAGTCAACCCAAAAATGCTACAGATATGAGGAGTTTTCTAAGATTGACGGGATATTATAGACGTTTTATCAAGGACTTCTCGAAGGTAGCAGCACCGTTGACCAGTTTGACGAAGAAGAATCAGACATTTGTTTGGGATGCGAAGTGTGAGCATGCATTTGTTAGTATGAAGGAGAGGTTAATGAGTGCACCATTATTGGCCATTCCAAATGGAAATGAGGAGCTGACAGTATACACATGCACTTGTGGTACGGAGTTGGGTGTGGTATTGATGCAGAAGGAAAAAGTTGTCGCCTACGCTAGTTGACAACTGAAGCCGCACGAGAGGAAGTATCCAACTCATGATTTGGAGTTGGCGGCGATGGTGTTTGCTATGAAGATTTGGAGGAACTACTTATTATGAGAAAGGTATGAGCTATTCACGGACCACAAATCCTTGAGGTGCATTTTCTCCTAGAAGGATCTCAACCTTCCCAAGCAGTGATCGTTGGAATTCTTTGCCTCCTATGACTTTGGCATTTCCTACACTACCGGTAAGGGAAATGCAGTCGCTGATGCATTGAGTAGAAGACATGCCAGTTTTGGAGAGATGTTCATAGAGTGGAAGCAGTTGGAGTATATTGATGGCTATGACTTCAGACCTCATTGCGAGGTAGAGCCAGAGATGTTAGCAAGTTTGACGATCATACCTACTTTGATCGAGTGGATTGGTACTAGTTAGAGGTGAGATGCTAGACTAGCAGAGATCATGTCAGAAATAGAAAGAGGAGTAGAGTCTGAAGATATGAAGTAATACGGACTCGATCGAGAAGGTAGGCTCTGTAAGGGTAGGAGATTGTTTGTTCCTGATGTTGATAGGTTGCAAGACAAGGTGCTATGAGAGTCCCACCACTCTAGGTTGACCGTACATTCAGTCAGTAAAAAGGTATACCATGATATGAAGCAGACTTATTATTGGAAGGGGATGAAGAAGATTGTTGGGACATTCATCTCAAAGTGTATGAAATGCCAGTTGATGAAGGCAGAGCAAAAGAAGCCAAGTGGGTTGTAGTAACCACTTGAAGTTCCCGAGTGGAAGTGGGAATAAGTATCGATGGATTTTATTGATGGACTGCCAAGGACTCGAACAGGGTACGACAACATTTTGGTCATAATCGATCGATTGACCAATAGCATTAGAGATATACCCGTCGAGTCAAGTAGAACGGCGGCCAAATTGGCCCGAGCTGTATGTGAAATGGGTTTTACGATTTCATGGTGTGCCGAAGAGCATTGTGAGCGATTGAGACCAATTGTTCACTAGTGGGTTTTGGAAGAGGTTACAAAAGGAATTGGGGACTGAACTATATCTCGGTACAGCTTATTACCCATGAACAAATGGGTAGTCCGAGAGATTGAATTGTATATTGGAAGATCTCTTGCAAGCTTTTATACTCGATTTCGGAGGCTCGTGGAACGTTCACTTGCATGTGGTGGAGTTAGCATACAATAATAGCTATCAGTCTAGTATCGGAATGACACTGTACAAAACATTGTATGGCTAACCGTGTAACATCATTTCATGTTGGTGGGAAGCGGGTGTGAAACTGATACTTGAGCCACATATGATAGAGAAACCTCAGAGAAGATAGAGATCATTCGAAAATGAATGAAAGCTGCTCAAGATAGACAGAAGAGCTATGCTGATAGAAGACGTAGAGATTTGGAATTTTCTGCCAACGATATGGTGTTTGTGAATATTTCTCCCTTGAAGAATGTTATTCAATTCGGTAGTAAGAGGAAGTTGGCTCCAAGATTTGTAGGTCATTTTCTGATATAGAGAGGATTTGGAACCAAGCATACAGGATCGACTTACCTCAAAAGATGGCGGGTGTGCACAACGTCTTCAATGTTTCTCATCTGCGGAAGTTTGTGCATGATCATACGTGATGATTGCACCGGATCAACTTGATGATATCGAGATTGACCCAGAAGCTTTGAGACCTTCTAGGCCGGTTCGTATTGTCGGATTGGATATGAAACAACATAGTAGGAAGACGGTTGAGTTAGTGAAGGTTCAATAGGGCGAAAGTGATGGCTATTGCACATGGGAAACCAAGGAGAGTATGAGGGCCACATATCTGGAGCTCTTTATATGGAAGGCCTACTGTTTATCGTGTTTCCTTTCACCTTTGATATCATATAGGGTAGTTTAGTATCTCGGATTCTTGGGTACGCTTACCAACACAATTGGTTGCATGGCTGCTTGTTTGATATGTATGATGGTTGCATATGATTGTTAGGCATTCGGGGTAACTATGTTTGACTATTCTTTGACTTATTTGGGGATTTCGAAGGTGAAATTTATAAAGGGGAGGAGAGTGTAACAAGTCGTATTTTACGTATTGAAGGATCGTTAAATATTTTTATTTTATTTATATGAGGTCTTATGATTCTAAAATTTTAGGAAGTTACTCTTAAGGACATTTTCCACATCTATGTTTTTTGCCGAATTTCTGTGCTGTCATTTTGACCCTAAAATTATTTTTTAGACTATAACTTATGATAGGAGCTGAGTTAGGGTCTCAGACCACGTCCATTGCTTCAAGATAATGATTTCCTATTCCGTAGAGAGGTCATAATAAAAACGGGCTCACCAGTTGAAAGTTATAGTTGTTTTAAGTTTTGGCTGTTAATGGCCTGCATTAGTGGGTAATTAACTAAGCCCAAACTTAGGCCCACTAACCTATCTCAAAAATTATGCTAAGGGGAGGTTGTAGGAACTGATTTAAGTCATTTTTACCTTCCCCAAAATAGCTCTAAACCTCCATGAACCTTAATTTCATCAAAAAGCCTACCTTTTCCTTGCTAATCTTAGCCAAATCATCAATTGGAGGAGTGATTAGCTTATAAAAGCTTGAGATTATCATTTTGGCTGATTTGCATTTCTCTTCCTTGCTGTCTACTTCAGATCTAAGGGGAGAAATTGGTATTTTATATATTTTGTGAGTGGTTCTTAACTTCTCACTCTACTATGCATGTTTATATAGTTAAAAGTGATGTTTTTAACATAATTTTTTACCCTAATGTGTTTTCTAACCTTAATCACATTTTCCTAAATGTTTATGGCTGAATGTAAAGGTTTTAAAGTGTTTTTTAAATGGTTTTGCAACTTCTTTTGTTAATATGCATATGGTAGAATAAAAGTTAGATTTAGATTAGGATTTGCTTGGTTATCATGTTCTTATGTATTGCAAGTACGAATGGATGTATATGTATGATATTCAGTGTTTGTATGTTGTGCTTTGATATGATTTGCTAGTGCTTTTAGGTAGTTAGGAAAGGAGTGGTTGAATTGGCATATTGAAGGCAAAGATGGCAGGAATTAGATGAAATTTGGAGGGAGGCTCCAGAGCATGGGGTGAGCTCAGGATTCAAGTCGCATAGAAATTAGAGCAAGCTTTTTCTCTATGGAAACCACTCGGTGGAAGGTTGATACTTCAAGTTGGGGATTAGGATGAGTGAAGGCTAAACGAAAGAATTTGGCTAAGTATTGGACTTGGTACCAAAGCTTTGGAAGGCATGCAAACAAGAGCTTTTGGAGTTAGCACTAAGAGCTTTAGAGTTCTGAAAGTATTTGATTGTTTGCTTGGAGTTTGATGGTAATGTAGTAGCATGATGATAGCTTCGGGACTTTGGTGGTGGAAACTCGATGGTGAATGGTGTTAGGTTTCGATAATGACGGCTCGATGTTGAAAGGAGTCATGAGAATTTTTGTCCATAAAGGACGAGTTCTAGGAAGGGTGACCCATATAAAGAACGTGAGAATGATTCTATAATGGAACGGAGGAATGTGGAATGGTTCCTCGAGAATAATGGAAACTATATGGAGCAAGGAAAGGGCTTGGATATGCATGTTAAGGGATGTAACATCCCCTATCTAGAGGCCCAAAACTAAGCGCTATAGATGTTGTAGTCATCAATAGTATTAGCTTCCGACGATTAAATATGGCTATGTTAATGGTATCAATAATATCAGAAGCACTTGAATATGAAACAAAACACAAATTTCAAAACCACATTTACTTCATTACATTTCAAAACCAATTGTTTCACATTCACAACACATAATCCCAAATCGTTCCCAAGCACAGATCAAATATAATTATAACAAATTACACCAAGAGCGGTATATGGAGATACCCCCTTGGTTGATCAGAGACATATGGTCATAATAGATCTAATACAAACAACACAGCAAACATAACAGGAACTGCAAATCCTAAATAGCTATATGTTGCCTCCTGCATGCCTCCGTTAGCTTATTCGTCAACATTCTAAAACCTGAAAAAGACCTTAACCCCTTAGCCTACTCAAATTAAATTTAAGCACTCGAGAGTTTAAGGGGAAAACATAAACTTCGAGTCAGACATAAAGCCTGGTATGAATAATACTATACATCCCGGAATATATATGTTAAGTGAGACCACACCATTTAGCGGAACGGGTTTCACTAACATCCTTTTAAAACATATCTTTTTGAAACCTTTTTCCTGCAATCAAAACTGATTAAAAACTGTAAAGCATCATTATGTAAACATACATAAACTTCAGGTAATAATGAACTATATGTTCAAACACATAAGTTTTGTTTGGATAACTTTTAACCTTTGGCTGACTCGGGCCTACCAGACAATATAATCAAAATTAATCTAACATCTGTTAGCTATTCTTCTTTTGGATTACCTTATCCTTAACTATCTGTTAAATACTTCACTTCTGGATGGTCTGTCCGTAACTATCTGTTAAATACTTCTCTTCTAGACGGTCTATCCCTAACTTAATCATCTCCCAGGTCTTCCTGATCACAATGGTTTTTCAGGCTCACCAATAACCTATCTGTATACAACATATATTCCTTTCGGTGTGTAATCATAATTTTAGTCTACCTGTGACCAAGCGCTACACACTGGAATTTTAGGACAACAATTAGCTGGAGCTAATAGCTAATGTATAGGGCGCGACCCTATACTAGTCCCATCTGGTATTCTAATATCTGAGTCATTTTCACTTAAGGATCCCCTCCCATAATTTTCCTTGAAAACATTTTCAAAATGATTTAAACCTTTAAATCAACTTAAACAAGGAAAGTATATAGTCTTTATGCTTTACTCAAAATTATATCACAATGTTATATTTATATATATACATATATATATATATATCTTCTTTACTCAAATCTTAGTTGATGAAAACATTTAAACTCTACAAAGAACCTCTTTCTAAACTTTTGAAAACATCTCTTTCAAAATCAAACATCAAACCTTTTGAAATCGTACCTTTCGAAAATAATAAAACTTTTAGACATTCTTCTTTAAAATTACTTTAAAACATTGCCATAGAATAACCCTAGAAACCTTCCATATCAAACCTTTCGAATCCTTTCAAAATCATCAAACTCAAACCTTTCGAATCCATTGAATAAACAAACCCTTCGAAACCATTCAGTAAACAAACCTTTCGAAACCATTCAATGAACAAACCTTTCGATACCATTAAATGAACAAACCTTTCGAAATCATTCAAAATAAAACTTTCGAAACCATTGAGCTAAACCTTTCAAAACCATTGAATAAACAAACCTTTCAAAAGCATTAAACCTTTTAAAACATAAACCTTTCGATGACTTACTGGGTTCAATTTAGAAAAGGTGGAAAACCTTCTTTCAAAACCTTTCGACTTCATTGGAAGCCACCTTTGGACTTTGTCGAAGCTTTGCTTCGAAAGCTTTGGTTATACTTCATTTAGAAAACAAGGGTAAATCAACTAAGTCGAAAGCTTTCTTTCAAAAGCATGGAGAAGCGGCTAGCTTTAAAAACAGTTAAACCTTGTCGGAAGGTTCAAATCAAAACAAAACAAAAGCGGCAGTAACCTTTCAACTGTTTCAAAAGGTCTCAAAACAAAATAGTGACAAAACTGCAATAAGGTTTAAAACCTTTATTTTAAACATTTGACTTGGTCGAAAGCAACCAAGTCGAAAGCTCTTATTCGAAAGCAAAGCAGGCTATCTTTGGTTTATAAAAAAACACACTTCAACCTCTTTGGCAACCAACCTTTCGACTTAGAACCCTTCGACTCTGTCCAATTCATTACGTACCAAGTAACTTGATACTATATGCATCGGTTTGACCTTGTCGAAAGCTATAAACCTCTCGACCTTGTCGGAAGGTTTGGGTCTGAAGATTTAATGCTAGAATTGGCTAAAACATGGTAAAAGTATGATTTCTTTGTTCTTAACTTAAAAAGGATAATTTTCAACTAACTTGCCTTTATTTGTCAAATTCTCATTGGTTAACAAACACTTTTCAGAAAAGTGTTGCCACTATTTTTTAGAATTAAATAATCATTTTATTTTATAAAATGCCCCTTCTCCTTAATTAAATATATAAAACATTTAAGTCTCATGCCTTAAATAATTTTATATAATCATCAAATAACTTAGGAAAAATCTGGAAAATCCCAGAAAATCTATTTTAATATGTTTTCCAACATATAAAAATTTCAAACCCAAATAATTATTAATTTAGCAGTAAATAATTATAACCAAATAAATCATTTTCCTCACTATATAATTTATATAAAATCCACATTAATTCAAAAAATTATGAAAATTGAAACGTATCTCTAAAATATCATTTCTGACTTATATTGAAAATTTTACGGTATTTGGATGTTAATAGGGTTTTCATATCAAACACATCATAAAAACTAACATGAACATATATGATTCATCAACAAGCATTTATATAACTTTAATCATTAAAACATGGCATATACTTGCAAAAACATTTCAGATCTAATTCTTAAAACCAAAATCATAAGAAAATGGGATGTAGTAATTCTTAGTATAATTTTTGTTTTGAGTGAAAATGAAATGAACGTGGGTTCTATTTCCTGAGGGTTTAGGGTATAAGCCTTTCCTATTTCCGATTTTGCCCTTCTCTTATCCTAACACCTTAGTTAAAATTGTTTTATTCGATATATAATTATCATGGCACGGCTACCCTTAATTTAATCAAGTATCAACCCATTAATCTCCACATTCTTTTATTTAATTTACCCAATTACTTATTCTAAATAATGTTATAAAAATATGGGGTGTTACAGACTCCCCACCATAAAGAATTTCGTCCTCGAAATTACGAAATGGTACATGACAAAACAATCAAGAATAAAACATACCATCAAACAAATCAGGATAAGCATCTCTAACTCTGCTCTCAGTCTCCCAAGTATAGTCTCTAGCATCGTCACTCCACTTAACCTTTACTAACTTGACTGTCTTATTTCTTAACTTCTTCTCATCTTTAGCCACAATTTGAATTGGCTTTCTAACTATAGTCAGGTCTGGCTCGCCTACTAAATCCTCTAATACTTTAGGTGCTATGGTAGTCTCCGGGTCTCTAACACACTTTCTAAGATGAGAAACACGGAATACATCGTGGACTCCTGCCAAACTATTCGGTAACTCCACTTTACAAGCGAGTTTCCCGATCCTCTCAACAATATGAAAAGGTCCAACAAATCTAGGTGCTAGCTTTCCTGATGTTTGTACCAAAATTGGGCACAACACTCTTCGGAAGAGTTTGAAGAGATAACAATGAAGAAATTAAATGGAAAAAGAGGGTTATCTAACAAACACTTCAAGAATGAATGGTAAAAATGCACAGAAACATAGGAATTTAGAGTGGTTCGGCGTATTGCCTACGTCCACTATGAAATTAATCACTTTATTGATGTTTCTTTTATGATTACAACTGATTTCAGCGGATAACACCAGATTACAATGGATTACAGTCATGGAATTCGAATATAGCAGCAACTTTGAAGTGTATAATTGTATCCGGCAGAGTCTGGGCATAGGAGCGTCCAAAGTTCCCTCTTCTGTAGGCCCTGGGGCTCTATTTATAGGCGTAGGACGCTAATATTTCGCTTAGATCTCAAGAGACTTCTTCTGGCATGTGGGTGGGCCTACACGACCGATCCCATGAAGTTTCGACTCGATCCGTGATCGATACGAACATAATTCGTATCAATCAAGATCTTATCCAATGGATTCGAAACTTGGTGTGAACATTCTTTAGCTTGTACGTAAGCACATGTGAAAATTTCATAGCATTTGGACTTATGGATTGCGAGATATGATCGATACGAGATGATGTTCTTTGGTAGGCTGTTTGGTTCGAATCGATGGTTTCGAATCGATCTGTTCGAATCGATGGTTGCACGTGCCCAGGTGATGACATGGCGCGCACTTTTCGGAACGATCCACTTTTTACGCCGAGTTGACTGAGTCGTCCCAAGATTCTCGCTTCATTCGCATTGAAGTAGTTGACTTGTTCGAATCGATCAATAGCATGCTCTCCATATCGATCTGCAGTGTGCTCTGTTCGCATCGATTGTGTTGGCTTGTTCGCATCGATCCAAGTTGCTCCAACTTTACGGATGCGAATGAATGATAGCTTGATGGATACGAATAGCAGTTCCATGATGGATTCGAACAAACGTGGGTCGATGGATACAAACAAGGCTCTCGCTGATGGATTCGAACAAACGTGAGTCAATGGATATGGACAAGGCTCTCCCTGATGGATTTGAACAAACGTGAGTCGATGGATACGAACAAGGCTCTCCTGATGGATTTGAACAATCGTGAGTCGATGGATATGAACAAGGCTCTCTTGATGGATGCGAAGCAGTGTGGTCTGATCGATGCGAATACGATCGATACGAACTGAGGCTCGATGATGGATACGAAATAGGGTTATTTCCTTCAAATTGCATCGATCATAACTCAAGCATACAAACTCGGATTGACTTGAAATTTGGAACGTTGGCTTTCATGGCTTCGCTCATCGAGTCTTGTCAATTGTAGCTTGGTCCGGACTTGGACAAAATTCCTCGGTATCCATGGCGAACTTGTGCGTACTCGATATCCGGGATGAGCGATCCTTGGTTTTATAGTCAGTTCCTTGATATCTCGGCCTTTCCAAGAGGCGGGATAACATTTGCCCCCCAAAGTACGTCTTGTGGAAACATAACGTGCTTTGATGAGCTGTAATCCTCATTCTGAACAGTTATCGTCTTTTCGTTGAAATTTGTAATCTTTGACTGATTTCCTCAGTAATGCGAACTATTGATTGTCAACTGGTGTACCCTGTATTGTTGTAACTAATTGCTGTATGATAGTGATTAGTTGTTTGCCGTCGTAATCGTTATCAGATGAGTATCCAATTCCTGTGGATGTTGAAAATTGAATATTAGTCCGACATATATGCATATATGTTAATCTGACTCCCGTTGACGTTGCACGTTCACGAGTCATTGTCAGTTCTCTCGTATCGAATCCCGTATCGATCCTCTCCTGAATCGATGTGAAATTCGAATTGTAACAACGCTTGATGGTTGTTTTTGAATGTCCCTTCGTATTGATCCTCTCCTGGATCGATGTAAAAGGTTGAAAGGCGGTTTTTCGTACTGATGTGATTCACAAAGATGGATACAAAATAAGCGTTCGCATCGATGGATGTGAGTTTCGGTGGAATCCATTGTCGTGGGTATTAAGTTGCAATTTCGTATCGATGATCTTGTGCTATTGTGGGTTGAGTGCTCATGGATACGAAATAAGCATTTCGTATCGATGGAGTTCAATGCCTTCAGAACAGCCCTCATTGTGTATTTCGAATCGATGGACCCTGTGTCGTTGGATACGAATAGACAATTCGCAATGATGGGTACCGGCCTTTGGGAGCTGTGATTTGATGGATTTGAAAGGCGTAGTTCGTATCAATGCATTGTGGATGGATACGAAACCGACCGGTACGAACAACAGTTTCGTATCGATAGACCCTGGTGACTCATAAAAAATCCCTATTGACAATTTTGTATCGATCACACTCGAGTCGATGGATATGAATAGTTCATTCGTAGCGATGGAATGGTGGACTTGCTGTAACCAGTTGCTTTGACTGAGAGGCGAATCGTCTTTTCCCTCTGCACTCGGGTCCATATAAATACTGTGGACTTAGCCATTTTTTATTTTCTGCCTTTTTATTACCTTCTGCTTTCGCATCGTTAGGAAGACCGAGAATTAGAAATCGCCTTCGTCTCCAAATCAATATAGCACTTTAAACTCTCGAACCTACACCTTGATTTAGGTAATTGACTGAATAGTTTGATCGCAAGAACGACGAGACTCGATCCCTTGCCATCCCATTCGTCTTCGCGGCCGACTCTCGCGAAGTGGTGGCCGCGAATGGTCAGAAAGAGGTGGTCGACATAAGGTCGAGGAGGAAGAAGATGGCGTTTGAGTTGTATTGGAGAAGAAGAAGAATGGATGGTAGCAAAGTCTCAGTTTCGAATCGATGAAAGGAAGGAGAAAATGTGTCTTCATATCGACTTGGGGAGTACGTTCGCATCGATACGAACTTCACAAGCCCCTGATCGATACGAAGTCGAACTTTTCGGATCGATGCGAGCGAACTCTTCTGGTGATCGATTCGAAACATGCTCTTATGATCGATACGAAACATATCGATTCGAACAAGATCGATACGATATACACTCCTATCATTGATACGAAACGTATCGCTTTGAATCTTGATCGATACGAAACTGAGGCATCCTCAACCGATACGAACTTGAACTTCGGCGATCGATTCCAAACCGAAATTCGATGAATTTGGAAAACTTTTGCATATTTGAGACACTTGACTCTGGCAAGCTTCGTTCCTGCATATCTAGACTTAATTGTAGAACAACATACTTGACTGCCTTTTGAAGCTCGTCGATGGAACTGTAACTTAACAAAATGATAATGAATTTTAGCTTGGATCGATCGCTAACATCTGGATGGCCCGGTTGTGACGGTCAGCGATGATGGTCATTCCAGTTGAATTTCGAAGTCTCGTCGTTTAGATATTTTCTCTAACTTTGAATAATTTCTCAAGTATTATGCAGCACTGCACTTGCACAACACATTCACACACTTTACACTAGGGGAAGCACGAGTGTTATTTTCGTCTAATGATTATTTCTCATAAGTTAGTTAGTTATGGAACCTTCAAGCTCACAACAGCAGGAAGTTCAGGATTCATCTTATTTTGTCCTAGATATTCCGGCCATCGCGGCCGAAGTTATAGATCCAGCTCCGAACGAGCTGCCTGGGGCTAGGTTCATTGGAAATCCACGGGATTCCGTGCCTTCTAACATTTCTGAAGACATGCTGGGACGGATATGCTTGAGGCATGGTTTGTCATTTGATGACGTATTATTGCCGGGACCAAGCGATAGACCGCATGTTCCCCTAGAAGGTTTTACCACTTTCAATAGACATGCATGCGCAGCGGGAACACTTCTCCCCTTTAACCAATACATTAGGGAAGTGCTATCTTTTCTCGGAATTGCCCCATCTCAATTACACCCCAATGGATATGCTTAGCTGAATAGCCTATTTATCGTATTCATGGAGCATCTCTTCCGACCACCAATGCTGACGGAGATTAGATATCTCTTTAACTTCAAGAATAGGGGAGATAGTCTGTCTTTCACTTTCCTGGAGTCAGTCAGGAGCTGCCAAGTAGTAACCGAATCCTGGGGAAGGCTGAGTTACTTTGAAACAGAATGGTTCTACGTCTGGTGCCCCCAGGATTTGCCAGCCGATGGCTAGTCAGACGTAAGTGTTACAGTATTCTTCAAGAGTTATCCAGATGATAGTAGTTGATATAAACTGACATCTTCTTTTCTTTTTATAGCCGTAATTTCACGACCTGAAGGCGGGTATTTCAAAGAGATAGTAAGGGTCCTTCAAGAAGTTCCGAGCAAAATGAGGGACATTGATTCGGTTCTAACCGACAGAAATTTAAGAATCGTCGGGCTGATTGAGCGGAACCAAAGCATAAGGCTTGAAGGGACACTGAGGGCAGTCTCGAAGAAGCGGGTGAAACGCAAAGCGCCCGGTGTCATAATAACCGAAGGGGTTGACTCGGAAAAAACACCCACTGATGACGAACTTACGGCCGGGCCTTCTGGCGGTTTTCAGGGCTCGAAAGGAAGGAGAAAAGGCAAGGCAGTTGCTCATAAGCGTTCTAAATCCATGAGATTGAAATATGTGGTTGTGTCTTTGCCTGTTCCTGGAATTAGAATTTCGGAGGCTCCTCCCCTGCAAGTAGAGAATCCTTTCGAAGGGCTCGCTGATATTCCGATTCCGGACTATGTGTCGTTTCAACATGACACCGGATTGGAGGAGCTTGACAGTGCTCTTGATCTGAGCGAGTCACTTGCTATAAGTGCGGCCGACATTTCCGGTTGGTCGGGGGGTTGCACATACATTCACTTCACGGTACTACATGATTTCCAATCGTAAATTGTTCAATTCAAGAGATCACTAACTTTTCTTCCATTTCTCACTTATAGGTACGATGTCCGGGAGAGGATCGATGTTAGGGAGCCTTCGTTCGGTTCGAAAGTCTTCTACTTACTATGAGTCCTACAGGAGAGATTCGGGTAGAGACCGCGACCGCGGGTACTCTAATCAAGAGAGGTACAAGCGGGATAGGGATAGAGACTATAGATACCGATCTAGGTCCCGTTCTCCACCTCCTAGAATTCCATCACCACCTCCTATTCACGCTTCACATCCATCAGAGCCTCCGCGACACAGACCGTCTTCTCAAATTTCTAGGCCTGAAACTCATCGCCAGAGAGCTGAAACTATGGCTCCCATAATTGCAGAGCAGGTCATAACCGAGCCCACAAGGGAAGGTGCAATAAAGATTGCCCAACTTAAGAAATATTTCCCAAACATTTGCTTTGACGGCTACATCTCCCCCCCCCCCCACCTGAAGAGAATCCCTTCGGGAGCTGAAAATACAATGCATGATTACATTCATGACATATACGCCCAATATAGAGAGTGGGTGAAGGCCGTAGAAAAAGCTTCAAAGGTGACCTTTGAGCGGGCTAAAGCGATTGAAAAGATGGAGTCTGAACTTGCCCAAAGGGACCGAATCATCCAAGTGCTCAATACCGAGGCCGAGTCTTCTCGGTCTAAAATTGAGGCTACCAAAAAAGCTGATGAGGCGAATATGGCGATGGAGAGATTGAGGCACACACATGTTGCCTTGGTGGAAGAGATGGGCCACCGAAATACTACTGTCACGACCGAACGAGATGCGGCGATTAAGGAACTCAATGAGCTTAAAGCCAAATTCTCTGACATTGCCAAGGAAAGGGACGACGCAAACAACGCAGCCCAGGAGGCGTGCGAACAGGCTGTCTTGCTTCAGGGTGAACGGGATGCGGCTGTGGCTAAGGTCCGCAAGGCGGAAACCAAGATTGAGGAGGAGGTGAAATCGGCTGAGTCCAGGCTAGAAGCCGATATTGAAGATCTTCTTGTTGTTTACAATGCTAACGTGCTGAGGCACAGAGGCATGGCCTAGCTCGACGACTACCCAACACATTTACACAACGGCTGGGGCCGGTTGGTTGAGGAGGAGAAGGTGGTGCATCTAGGTGATTCAATCGATGAGTTTGAGCTTGAGAATCATTTGCTGAATGAAGATGAACGAAAGATTCTCGACGAGTCGATGATTCTACATGAAAAGGAGAGGCTTGGCACCCAGCACTTAAAAGTAGGAGAAGGCTCGGGGGTTGAACACCATGGCGCAAGTCTTGAAATTCCTATGTCAACCCAACCTGAACCCTTACCTGCGGTTGATCCCCAAGCTATTCCTGCCTACAATCCGGATCAGCCGCAAATGTCTCCGGCTATAGAGCAAGTTGCTGAAGCCGTTGAGCCATCTACAAGCCAAACTGAGGAAGGTACTCCGAACATCCTATATGTCTGTCTTAAGTCGGAATCATCATTCGTATTAAATACTAACAGTTATCTTGTTTTTGTCCAGTGATTGATGCTGCACCGGTCGTGCCTCCTGTTACCCGAGAATCACATCACATGCAGGAGGCAATAATAACTGAAGCTACCACCACAACGACCACGGCTTCGATCGACGGAACGCAAGGGTGCACTCTAGTTTTTGATGAACAGATGATGGAGGAACTTCTCGGTCATCACAGCGATCCTTTTTCGGACTTGCCATTTGTTATGCACGGAAGCGCCCCTGCTACAGGCTCTTCAATGCCAACCACTGATGCTCCTAGCGAGGCCCAAGCGATTAATGAAGAGGAAATATTGGCCGAAATTGACGCTGAAATGGAAGCAGCGGCTCGTAGTGGTAGTTTTGGAGGTGGAATGGCGGCACCTGGTCCAGCTCCGCTTAGAATGATATCACCTGGTGGTACAGTTATTGACACTAGTGTGTTTATTCCGCCTCCTACAGTTGATCTCGTTCTTCTGACCCCGCCCGCAGGAAGCATCCCTATACATTCGAGCTCGTAGGAGGACGTCGAGATCATGCCCCCGCCTGGAGACCGACCACCGAAAGGTAAAGGCTCAAAGAGGAAAGTTAGTGGCGGCTCCAACGGGTCTACACTGAGGAAGAAGCCGAGAGAGAAGAAGAAATAGATAGGCCTCTTTAGTTTGCTCTGAGTAGATAGGGATTTATTTTTGGTTTTCCTTTCGTAAGCCGTGTATAGATGCGGGTTCGGCCCCTGCTAGTAGGAATTTTTTGGAATAAACTTGAACATGAATTTCTTTCAGACAATAGAAATGAAACTTTTCTTTTTTGGCTTCTCCTTAGTTATTGTGTATTTGCTTAAGTGTTTCAATATTCGAAGTGCACTTGTGAAGTTTCAGCTTCCGAGTCAAGTTTGTTTTTATTCGCCACGTCCAGAAATTGTGGACACGATTCATAACCAGGAAGTGAGTTGAATTTTGACGTCGCACTGCTTCAGTCAATGGTCGACACTTAAGTTCTACCCCCAATCTTGGGGATGAGTTGTAAAACATCAGCCAGCGATTGCATCTCACTTATAACATGTTGAGTCTAGTGCCACTGAATGGATGTCTGAGACAAGCGGAGATTGAGTGGTTCAACCACACTAGTTTGATTATTGATGATCATATCCGCACTCTAGGGATTTTCATTCGTTTACTGGCGGTTGGTCGCGCCGTTTTAAGTTTTAATTATCTGTCCATGCTTTGGGGACTTGGAGTCGACATTTATACTCCGACTCGCACTTTGGGAGTTTGGAGTTGGTGTTTATACTCCAATTCATACTCTAGGAATTCGAAGTTGATTTTTATACTCCAATTCACACTTTGGGAATCCGGAGTTGATTGATGTTTATACTCCGTTTCGCACTCTGGAAATCCGGAGTTGATGTTTATACTCCAATTCACACTCTAGGAATCCGGAGTTGATTGATGTTTATACTCCAATTCGCACTCTGGGAATTTGGAGTTGAAGTTTATACTCCGTTTCGCACTCTGGGAATTCGGAGTTGGTAAACAGACGGTCAGTCACATCTGTTGCATGTTTTTTGGATTTCGCTCGCACTCCAGGAACGAAAGGTGTATCAGGGTCGTGGATGGTCGGATCACATCCACCCCGAGTTAACAAGCTAGGTCGTTAGATGGACGGGTCCACCCTCCTCAAACTTGGTTCAGATACGGACGAAGTCGTTAGGTGGACGGATCCACCTCTTCGTATTCTTAAGTTATTTGTAAGTTTATACTCCAGTTCGCACTCTGGGAATCTGGAGTTAAGTGAAGGATTGTCGTGTATCAATCCTTTTTTGACTTGAGTGTGATGGCTTGTCCCCGAGCTCAGGTTTCACTTAGCGAGTGACCGGTCGTATCACAGTCACTCCCTATCTGAATAAATCCCACCATATGATGGAACTTAACTCTCCGTGCATAGTGATGGTCATATGAAGTATTTCAAGTAAATCACAGCTCTGGCTCGAAGAGATTACATTTTATTGCTGAAATAAGAAAATATGGCAAAGTCAGTTGCCTTATTACAAATTCTAATCTCGAAATGCAGAAACAAATTGCAAATGAAAAATAAACTGAATGAATAAACAGAGCCTGTTATGTGTAGTAGCTACGAAGACTTTCGTTGTTCCAGACCCTTGGTAGAGTAAGACCGTCAACGGTCAATAATTTGAATGTGCCATCTCCGAGCTTTTGTTCAATAACATATGGCCCTTCCCATGTTGGCTTCATATGCGAAGGAACCGGATCGATTCTTTTCAGGATGAGATCGCCGAGTTCAAAGGTTCGTGGGCGGACCTTGGCGTTGTACAATCGAGCGACTCGACTTCGATACGCGGCTGCCCTCAAATCAACCTCTTCACGCTTCTCATCCAATAAATCGAGAGATTCAGCAAGTAATATAGCGTTCGTCTTTGGATCATAGTATGTTACACGATGAGAAGGTACTTCTAATTCGACTGGAATAACAGCTTCTGAACCATAAGAGAGAGAGAATGGAGTGTGACCGATTGCAAACTTGTGGGTTGTACGGTAGGCCTATAAGGCCATAGGAAGTTCATCGACCCATTTGCCCCCGACCTTTTCCAGTCGTTTTTTCAGAATGGACTTTATAAATTTATTGACTGCTTCGACCTGTCTGTTCGCTTGAGGGTGCGCAACTGTAGAGAATTTCTTTTGAATACAATATCGTTGGTAGAAATCTTTAAATTCAACACTTTCGAATTGGGTTCCGTTATCAGTGATGATGGTGTGTGGGAGACCAAATTGACAGATAACATTGCGGACTACAAAATTGATCACTTTTTTCGTCGTTATGGTAGCAAGAGGTTCAGCTTCAGCCCACTTTGTAAAGTAATCAACTACGACGATGGCATACTTCGCACCACCTTTTGCCAGAGGTAGAGAACCAATGATGTCGATGCCCCATACTACAAATGGCCATAGGCTGGCATTTGGGTTATCTCGGTAGGTGGGGCTCTAGGAATTCGAGCATGCTTTTGACATTTATCACATTTCTTGGCATAATTCGACGCATCGCGATTTACAGTCGGCCAAAAATATCTGTATCGAAGTACTTTCTTAGCAAGTGCTTGCCCCCCGGTGTGATCGCCACATTCTCCCTCATGCACATCGCGTAATACTCGTTTAATTTCATCATGAGCGATACACCGGAGTAAAGGAACAGATTACCCTCTTCTGTACATGACTCGATTCTGGATGGTGAATCGTGAAGCCTTCCGAAGGACTTGTTTTTTTCACTCCTGCACTCCGGCAGGATTCCATGCTCAAGGTAATTTCTGAATGGAGTCATCCACGACCCTTTACCGGGAGCGGCTTCACATACCCGATCTGTTTTTGCCCGGTCAATACTTGGGGAAGATAACATCTCTATAGGAACGAGTCTTATTTGCTGTGCTTCACCAGTGTTGGCTAACTTCGCCAATGAATCGGCCTTCTGATTGCGTTCTCGAGGTATACAATGTATGGCATAATAAACAAACTGATTCGGTGTTTCCTGAACCCGAGCTAAGTAAGCAGCCAGTCTTCGATCCCTCACTTGATATTCTCCCCGAACTTGGCACACAACTAATTGTGAATCGCAATAAATTTCCACAGCGATAAGTCTCAAATCTCTAGCAAGTTTCAATCCAGCTAAGAGGGCTTCATATTCAGCTTCATTATCGGTTGCATGAAAATCAAACTTTAAATCGTAGCATATAGATCAACCCCAGCGTCTGAGCACCGATCGTATGATGCACCATCAGTGTACAGCTTCCAAATGTGTTCGGGAGATTCACTGGTTTCGGGCAAGTCCTCTGGGATAGTAAATTCGGCTATGAAATCTGCTAGGACTTGTCCTTGAATGGCTCGCCTCGGAGTATAAGTTACATCAAACTGGCTCAGTTCGATATTCCACTTGAGGAGCCTACCAGACGTCTCAGGCCGCGTAAGGACATGTCGTAACAGCTGGTCGGTGTAAACAATAATAAGATGAGCCTGGAAATTCGGACGGAGCTTCCTTGATGCAATAACAAGACAATAAGCCAGCTTCTCCCGTTTCGGATAATTCCTTTCAGCTCCAATCAATCGTTTGCTGATGTAATATACTGGCTTCTGTATTCGGTCTTCTTCCCGAACTAAGGCAGCGCTAATTGCGTTTTCTAATACCGCCAAGTAAACATACAACTCCTTATGATCAACAGGTTTTGACAGAATATGCGGTGTGGATAGATGCTGAATTAATGCTCGAAATGCGCCCTCACACTCCGTGGTCCATTCAAAGTTTCGTTTTCCTTTTCGGATTAGATCGAAGAAGGGAATGCATTTGTCAGTGGACTATGAGATGAACCTGCTCAGTGCTGCTACTTTCCCATTGAGACTCTGGACTTGCTTTATAGTTTTCGGAGTTTCAAGATTTCTGATTGCCCATATCTTTTCGGGATTAGCTTCAATTCCTCGAGCATTGACGATAAACCCAAGGAATTTTCCGGATGCAACTCCAAAGTGACATTTCAGTGGGTTGAGCTTCATTTTGTATTCTCGAAGTATGTTGAACATTGATTCTAGGTCTTTAATATGGTCAGTGGAAAATCGTGACTTCACAAGCTTATCGTCTACATATACTTCCATGGTTTTCCCGATTTGATTGACAAACATCTGATTGACCAATCGATGATAAGTAGCCTTGGCATTCTTGAGTCTGAATGGCATAACTTTGTAACAATAAAGTCCCAGATTGGTTACGAAGCTGGTATGTTCCTGATCAGGTAAATGCATTGGTATCTGATTGTAGACAAAATACGCACCATGAAGGATAAGAGTTCATGTCCAGTTGTTGAGTCTACGAGCTGATCAATTCTGGGAAGCGGGAAACTGTCTTTAGGACAGGCTTTATTCAGATCGGAATAATCGACACATGTTCTCCATTTTCCGTTTGATTTTCGGACAAGCACGGGATTCGACACCCATTAGGGATATAGCGCATCTTGAATGAACCCATTCGTTTTAAGCTTTTCTACCTCTTCTTTAAGGGCGGCAGATCTCTCTGGATCCATACCACGCCTTTTCTGTTTGACTGGGACATGCCGCGGGTCAATATTCAAAGTGTGGCTCGCGATGTCCGGCGAGATCCCACACATATCAGAATGCGTCCAGGCGAATACGTCAAGATTCGCCAGTAGAAACTCAACCAATTCCTCTTGAGTTTGCTGGCTTAGCTGAGAGTCAATCTTTATCATCTTTGAATCATCATCATCGTCAATTGGGACATCGATCGTCAGTTCGGCCATGGATGCTTGACTTTCTTTAGATTCTCCTTCATCTTCAGTTTCCCTTGGGTTAAGATCCCTTTGGAATTGGCTGGGGTTCTCGGGCCTAGGCCCAGGCATTAATTGTCAATTATCAGCAAAACGGACGCAGAGAGATTCCTCTACGCCCTTTCCTTTCTCCTTTCGCTGCGCCTCCCGCAGCTCGGCAACGTAACAGGCTCTCCCAGCAGCCTGATCTCCTTGAATGACTCCCACTCCATGATCTGTGGGAAACTTCAGAGTCAAACACCATGGGGCAATAGCTGCCCTAAATTCAGCGAGGGTCGGTCGACCCAAGAAAGCATTATAAAGGGAGCCTATGTCCAACACAACAAACTGCAATATCCGGACTCTCCGGCGTTCTCCAACTCCCAACCCCACTAGTAGCTCCACTACTCCAATGGGTATAGTAGCGCTCCCATTGAAACCATGGATTCAAGATTGGAAAGGCTTTAAATCTTTAGCCTTCATCCTCGTCTGATCATAAGCTCGTTTAAATGGAATATTCACTGATCTTCCACTGTCAACTAAGATCCTCTTCATCCAATCAGGACCTACTTGAGCCGAGATGACCAGTGGATCGATAGTGGGGGCTTCGACTTTATTAGCATCTCTGTTTCTGAATACGATGTCATCAGTCATTGTCTACTGTTGTTTGGCCGGAGCCCCTTCATCAAAACTACTACAACACTCAAAGTCTGCATGCCTAATAGAGCTGGCATACGACTCCATTTCCTTCCAGCTTCGGTCTGCCGGATGAGGACCACCTACAGACAGTGTTTATCACTAGCCTCCCGCCGGTACAAGCGGGTTCCTCCTGCCTTTCCTGGTTTGGTGCACGATTCTGATTCGATGGGCCCGCACCTCCTGACTGCGACGCCCGCACAAATTAATCCAACTTTCGTTCACGTATCAGTTTTTCAATGAGATCCTGTAAATGACAACACTCATTTGTATTATGGCCATAACTTTCATGGAATCTGCAAAACTTCCCTGTTTGGATTTATCTTTCCGTTGACGGCTTCGGGGCAGGTTCCTTGTATTGCATGGTATTACAGGTCTGTAAATACACATTTTCTAGCAACATATTCAATGGAGTATAATTGTCGAACATGGGAGCTCTACGTCGTGGACCACGATTTTGATCTCGTTTTCTACCTTGATTTCCACTGTCCCTCTACTGGTTCTGTTTGTTTTGTATATTCAACTGAAATTTTCCGAAACTCTCCCCGGATTGTTTAACTGCGATGTTACTTTTAATTCCTTCCATGTTGGGCCCTGCGTCATCCTGCTTCCTAGACTGTTTCGCATCCTCCCTTCTCAAGAGTTGGGCTGCCTTGGAATAGAAACGGTCCAATGACGCAGGTGGCTTCCTAGCTAACCAATTTCCGAACTCGGAATCAGGATCAATCCTCTTAGTTAATGCCATCAGGATAGAGTTGTCACTGGGATTGCTTATTTCTGCACATGTAGCATGAAATCGCTCCAAGTGACGTCTGAGTGTCTCTCCTGGAGCTTGAGTAACACTAGACAGAGTATTAACATCTTTAGGTCTCGCTACGTGCATACGGAATTGTTCAACAAACTTGGTGGCCATTTGGTCGAAATTAGAAATGGATCGTGGTGGCAAACGAGTAAACCACATAGTAGTAATGCCCCCTAAGGAAATGGGGAAACTACGGCATTTAACTGCATCATCGGCTCTCGCAGCATTCATTAGCCATTCATACTTCAAGATGTGTTGATTGGGATCAGAATTTCCTTCATAGACTGGCAAAGTTGGCATCCTGAAGCGCCGAGGTGGTTCAGCATATAATATGTCATCAGTGAAAGGGGTATGACTCCGGGAAATCCCCAGTCGTCATTAGTGAGACCCTGACTTTCACGGATCATCTGACGAATCATTGTTGGTATATCTGGCATCTATATATTTGGAGCATGTTGTGCCAAGGTGTGGTCGGGTTCCACAATGCGAGGCTGGACCGAACGCAGTCGACGATCCGTGTCTCGCCTCCTTGGTTCAAGATTTTCAGGGACATAAGGTTCTGGAGTGTGTTCTCGTCGGCGACGATGCGGATCAGCTTGATTCCTAGCATCAACTCCTTGTTCGGTAGTGGTGGTGGTAGCGAGGTTGCATGTAACATGGTAAGGAGAGGCACCCCCTCGGGATGAGGGTCCGGTCTAATGACTGGTGGATGGTCCAGTCCTGGGTTGTCCAAGGTTTAGGGCAGGTTGGTGTCCTGTGGCCTGAGTGTAGCTTACGTCCAGCTGTGGGCGTGTAGATCGGCGATGATCATCGGATGAGGCTGAACTCTCTGTGGAAGAATAAGAAGCTTGATCTCTTCTGGATCTTCTGCGCCTTTGGCAATTCAGCTGGTTGGTCAACTCTGCGTTGGCGCGCAGTTGTTCAGTAAGTTGTTGCCGACTTGGGTCAACTCTTGAAGCAGCATCTGGAACTCTTGTCTGGTGACCGGGCCTGATGGATCTGAAGGTCCGACGGCATCTTGGTTGGATGGAGGCAATTGTTCAGAATTCTGTCTATCCCGTCCTTCCTGATCAACAGCTGTAGAAGCAGTTCTTGTGCTCACCATGATGAATCAACGAAGTCCTTTCCTAGATCTGATGCAAATCTGAAGAGGATGGAAGGGCTTTAAGGCTTGAGATCTGGATCTTCTTCTTGGATTTATGCAATCCGGTATCGATAGCAGATTCAAAGAGTAGGAGAAAAACTGAGTTTTTCTCGGTGAAAGCACCAAAGTGTTTATACCAAAATTTGGCACAACACTATTCGGAAGAAATTAAAGAGATAACAATGAAGAAATTAAATGGAAAAAGAGGATTATCTAACAAACACTTCAAGAATGAATGATAAAAATGCACAGAAACACAGGAATTTAGAGTGGTTCGGCGTATTACCTACGTCCACTATGAAATTGATCACTTTATTGATGTTTCTTTTATGATTACAACTGATTTCAGCAGATAACAGCATATTACAATGGATTACAGTCATGGAATTTGAATATAGCAGCAGCTTTAAAGTGTATAATTGTATCCGGCAGAGTCTGGGCGTAGGAGCGTCCAAAGATCCCTTTTCTATAGGCCCTGGGCTCTATTTATAGGCGTAGGAGGCTGATATTTCGCTCAGATCTCGAGAGACTTCTTCTGGCACGTGGGTGGGCCCACGCGATCGATCCCATGAAGTTTCGACTCGATCCGTGATCGATACGAACGTAATTCGTATCGATCAAGATCTTGTCCAATGGAGTCGAAACTTGGTGTGAACATTCTTTAGCTTGTACGTAAGCTCCTATGAAAATTTCATAGCATTTGGACTTGTGGATTGCAAGATATGATCGATACGAGATGATGTTCTTCGGTAGGATGTTTGGTTCG
Source organism: Allium fistulosum (assembly GCA_030737815.1). Lineage (NCBI taxonomy): Eukaryota > Viridiplantae > Streptophyta > Magnoliopsida > Asparagales > Amaryllidaceae > Allium > Allium fistulosum. The sequence continues at coordinate 1,360,695,432 of CM060903.1, read as the reverse complement.
AATCGATGGTTTCGAATCGATCTGTTCGAATCGATGGTTGCACGTGCCCAGGTGATGACGTGGCGCGCACTCTTTGGATCGATCCACTTTTTACGCCGAGTTGATTGAGCTGTCCCAAGATTCTCGCCTCGTTCGCATCGAAGTAGTTATCTTGTTCGAATCGATCAATAGCATGCTCTCTGTATCGATCTGAAATGTGCTCTGTTCGCATCGATTGTGTTGGCTTGTTCGCATCGATCCAAGTTGCTCCAACTTGATAGATGCGAATGACTGAAGGCTTGATGGATACGAATAGCAGTTCCATGATGGATACGAATAGCAGTTCCATGATAGATTCAAACAAACGTGGGTCGATGGATACGAACAAGGCTCTCCCTGATGGATTCGAACAAACATGAGTCGATGGATACGAACAAGGCTCTCCCTGATGGATTCAAACAAACGTGAGTCGAAGGATACGAATAAGGCTCTCCTGATGGATTCGAACAATCGTGAGTCGATGGATACGAACAAGGCTCTCCTGATGGATGCGAAGCAGTGTGGTATGATCGATGCGAATACGATCGATACGAACTGAGGCTCGATGATGGATATGAAATGGGGTTATTTTCTTCAATTTGCATCTATCATAACTCAAGCATATGAACTCGGATTGACTTGAAATTTGGAACGTTGGCTTTCATGGCTTCGCTCGTCGTGTCTTGTCAATTGTAGCTTGGTCTGGACTTGGAAAAAATTCATCGGTATCATTGGAGAAATTTTGCATACTCGATATCCGGGATGAGCGATCCTTGGTTTTTCAATCAATTCCTTGATATCTCAGCCTTGCCAAAAGGCGAGATAACACCTGATTTCCCAAATATAATCACACCCTTCATTGGTGAAACCTTAATAAACACATAGTATCCAACCGAGAATTCTAAATCTTTCCTTCTTCTGTCGGCATAACTTTTCTACCTAGACCGAGCTTCCTTCATCCTAGCTCGGATCAACTCAATCTTCTATGCGGCTTCTTTCACCAAATCCGGACCAAGAACCAGTCTATCCCCGGTCTCCAACCAACATACAGGAGATTTGCATGGTCTTCCATGCAAAGCTTCAAACGGTGCCATCCCAATACTAGTCTGATAACTATTGTTATATGAGAACTCGACTAAATGGAGATGGACTTCCTATGATCCCCCAAAATCCAATACACAAGCTCTTAACAAATCCTCCAAGATTTTGTTAACCCTTTCCGTTTGCCCATCAGTCTGTGGATGGTAAGCTATACTCATGTTGAGCTTTGTTCCTATGCTTCCTGTAGACTCTTCCACTGTGCAGTTAAAGCGCTCGGCGGATTCAAAGCGGTGGAGGTGCAAAAAGTCATAGCGGGGGTACAGCGAGGATATAGCGGGATATAGCGGATGGCTCTAAAATATATAAAACTCGTACTTAATGTTTTTTCAAATATATAAATGGTAATTAAATGAAAAAATATCATTCAATTGAATTATAATTAAAACATAAATAATTTTAAATAAAAACATGTGCGAATATACTTTAAATAAACATAAAACTGTTATATAACATAATTGAATTTAGTAGAATATTAGAGTATTTTCATTTCTAAAAATATATTAAAAATTAAATCAAATAAACTAGTTTCATAATTTTTATAATGTATAAATGCAATTTTTCAATTCATTTTATTAAAGATATAGCGGAAATAGTGGAATATAGCGGGAATAACCGGATATAGCGGAAATAGCGGGGCTTAAAGCGGAAAGGCTATATTTTGGGGCTATATGGAAAAATCGTAGCGGTAGAAATCCGCTATGAGATATAGCGGGGTTATAGCGGGGTAATAGCGGGGCATTAACTGCACAGCTCTTCCAAAACTCACTAGTAAATAAAGAATCTCTATCACTGACAATACTACTAGGAATCTCGTGCAGTCTAACTACATTCTTCATAAATAACTTCGCCAAAATAGGTGCCGTCCTAGTTGACTTTACCGGAATGAAATGAGCACTCTTAGTCAGTCTATCCACTATGACCCATATGCTTTCATTTCCTCTACTAGTCCTTGGCAACCCATTGACAAAATCCATAGAGATAGAATCTCATTTCCACAACGGAACTTCCAACGATTGAAGCAATCCACTAGGCTTCTGGTGTTCAGCCTTTGCTTGTTGGCAATTCAAGCACTGCTTAACGCATACTCCAATATCTTGTTTCATACCTTCCCAGAAAAAACTTTTCTTCATATCATGATACATCTTCGTTCCTCTTGGATGGATAGTGAACTTCGAACGATGGAACTCATCCAAATCTTATTTCCTCATGTCTTCTACATTCGGAACACACAACCTTCCTTTCTTTCTCAACCACCCTTTCTGGTCAAGACTGAAATCCTTTAAGTCATCGCTCTCCATTCCTTCCCTTAACCTTCTGATCCGTTCAGACAAAATTGGATCCTCCTCCTGCTTAGAAGCTATCTTCTCAATCAATACCGGTCTAACTTCTAAATAAGACAATACAGCACTCCATGCACTAGAACCTACCTTAGATCTAAACTGCATGCTACAAGGTGACAATGCTTCCAAATCTTTCCACTCAACAATCATAGCCAATACTGCATTATGATGCTTCCTGCTAAGTGCATCCGCTACCTTATTTCCTTTTTCGGATGTGTACTCAATTCCAAAATCATAAGCAGCAATAAACTCCAACCATCTCTGATGTCTCATGTTCAGCTCCTTCTAACAGAACAAGTACTTCAACGACTTATGGTCAGTATATAGCTTAAGTCGCTCTCCCAAAAGATAATGCCCTCACACCTTTAAAGCAAATATAACAGCAGCTAACTCCAAATCATGCGTAGGATACCTAAATTCATGTGGTCTGAGCTGTCTAGAAGCATAAGCAATCACTCTACCTTTTTGCATCAACACAGCTCCCAATCCAGTTCCACACGCATCAGTATAAACAACTAAACCCTGATTCTCCTCCAGAACCACCAACACCGGTGCATGGGTTAATAAGTGTTTCAAGCTCTAGAATGCTTCCTTGCACTTATTAGTCCATACAAACTTCACATCTTTTCGTGTAAGCTTAGTCATCGGTGCAGCTATCCACGAAAAATCCTGGATAAACCTTCGATAATATCCTACCAATCCAAGAAAGCTTTTTATCTCGGTCAACGTCTCGGGTCTCTTCCAATTATTCACCGCCTCAATCTTAGTTGGATCTACAGACAACTCTTTCTCTGAGACTACATAACCAAGGAACTCGCTTCCTTCTTCCAAAAATGACACTTCGAAAACTTAGTCTTCAACTGATGTTCCCTCAATGTCTCAAGCACAACTCTAAGTTGAACTTCACGCTCCTTCTCATCCCTAGAGTATATCAAAATATCATCTATGAAGACCAACACAAATCTATCCAGGTGCTCTCATAAAATTCGGTTCATCAAATCCACAAAGAATGTCGGCGCATTAGTTAGTCCGAACGACATAACTAACCATTCGTACGATCCATACCTTGTCCTGAACGCCGTCAAAGGAATACTATCCTCTGCTACTCTAAGCTAATGAAATCCCATCGCTAAATCCAACTGAGAGAATACCTTAGCTCCACTTTACTGATTGAACAAATCGCCAATTATCTGCAATGGATAATGGTTCTTTATCGTCTTCTCATTTAACTTACGATAATCGATACATAGCCTTAACGATCCATCCGGCTTCTTAGAAAACACCGCGGCAGCTCCCCATGGCAAACTACTTGGTCGAATAAAATTCTTGCCTTCCAAATCCACCAACTGTACCTTCAACTCTCTCATCTCCGTAGGTGTCATCATGCTTGGTGGTCTACTCACTGGTTCTGCTCCAGGCACCAAATCAATCTGAAACTCAACGGCTTGTTTCGGTGGTAATCCAACTACAGGCTCAAACACATCAGCAAATTCTCTAACCATAAAGACTCGATGCAACTCATCCTCCAACTCCATGATACTCGATAAAGAATTAACTTCACAACTAGGGTTTTCTATGGTACAAACCATCTGATCACTACAATCCGGGTGACTAAGTGATATTTTCCTATCATGGAAAAACATCCTAGCATCATATTTACTTAACCAATCCATTCCAAGGATAATCCCAAATCCCACAAAGTCAAACACATGCAAACAGCAATCAGAAGTATGACCTAGTAAATCAAATTCTAAATGGTCACACCTCATCCCAAGTGTTGCATACCCTCCTATCGGATTTGCAAAACTTAAGGAAGTAACTAAGTATGAGGGTTCTAGGTTAAGCCTATCTACCAAACATCGAGAAATAAAAGAATGAGATGCTCTAGTATCAAACAGAACGCTAACGGACATACTGTGAATCTACAGCGAGCCTCCCAGAACAGCCTTCCCTTTCTTCTGCACAACTGGCCTTAGGGTTGTGGGCTCCAATGCATAAACTTGCCCCTTTCCTTCTCTAGCAGGCTCTGGGCACTTATTCTTGGAATGGTCGATCTGATCACAATTAAAACATCTGACATTCTTTTTTCCACCAACTTCTTTTTCTTTTCCATTCCCAGTACGACACTCATTAGCATAGTGTCCCTTCTTATCACATTTGTAACAAACCACTTCAGCCTTTCCTTTCTTCTGTGCTCCTCCCTTTTGAGCATTCTTCTTCTGGAAAAACTTTCTTTTCTAGCCCTGTCCCACCTGGGCCTCCTTCATCTTCTTCCTCGGACAAGCCAAAGCCTCTTCTTGTCTTAGCGCCATCTCTACCACTACATCGCTGGGATCTCTCAAGTGCGGCAAAGTAGCACTTATCAACTTCGGCCTCAAGCCTCTTATAAACTTTTCATTCCTCCTGATCACTGTATCTACCAAAGCATACCCATATCGGGCCAACTCCTCAAACTTCCTTGCATACTCCAAGGCGGACATCTCTCCTTGTTCCAACTCTACAAACTTCCTCACTAATGCCGAATGCGCCATTACTGACATAAAATTTTCTCAAAACCCTCTCTTAAACTCCTCCTAAGTTATGGTTTCCTCATCAGCTCCATCAATAACAGTATTCCACCAGAATAAGGCAACTCCTTGAAGTTGTCAGCCAATCTCCTCTTCTGCTCGTCATTCAATCCTAAGTCAGCAAAAAAATTCTTGCAATGCAATAGCCAATTTCCACCTCGATCGCATCTTCAATGCCAATGAACGACTTCCCTCCATGCCTGGCATAATCTCTGCTCAAGTTAGCATATTGGTTGACCATTGGAGCTTCCTTGTAACGACCCAGTTTTTCAGCCATCTGAATTTGGATTATTTAATTGAATTTAAATATTGAATAGTAAATTATATAAGTTAAATAACTTACATTTTGAATATAGTGATTTATTTGGATAATTAAATCGTTTAATTTAATATTTGAAATTGCAGAAATAATTGAAATTTGAATTTAATAGGAATGAAAATGATTTATAAAGTTGAATTAAATTCTATTTGAATTAGAATGATGTAGCAAAATTTTAAAATTGATTAAAAGTTAATTTCCAGAAATTGGATATTTTAATATTTAATTAACGTGTAAAAATAGTCATTTTCACACGATCTTGGATTTCGAAGAAACTAGTTTCATTGGATCCGTAATGTTATATTATTGTAAGATTTCAAATTTTGTGTCGATCGGACTTTCGGTTTGGTCGTGGGAAGCTGAAAGGCATATATATTTATTTAAGGAAATTTTAATTAAAATAATTCGATTCGAAAACCTATCTTCCAAATACGATGGAATTGGCTTCCGATATATATTCCATTATGTTCGGAATAGGGGTAAACCATTATAAATGTCCGGCGGCACGCTTCGATTGGAGTTAAAAAAAAATTCGGATGAATAGTGCGCGAAATTTTCTATAAAAGGTCTCATTTTTCTTCAATTTTCACAAAACCTAATCAACCCTAGGGCTAGCTGCCATTTACAAACCAATAGCCAGAATTCGTTCATCTTTCCTCCTCAATCTCTCCCAATCCATGCACTTTCAAGCCTCAACCTCTAAAGGAAAAATGTGTGTGACGTCCAGCTCTGGCTTTTCAACGGTTGTGATGGGTTATGACGCAGTGGGGAGAGAGAAAAGAGGCCGCGTTCGTAGGAAATTCGTGCGTGAAATATGATCCAATGGCGGCACGATGGGGGTGCGGTCGGCTGGCATGGGTGGAGTGGAGCATGCTTCGTTGCTGTGGTGTTCGATCGTCTCCTCGGCGATCATGGAGGGCGCGGTGTTCGATGTTAGAAGTGGCGATGGGTTCGGTTGGAGCAGCGTTTATACGTGAGGAAGTAGGAAGAAAAGACGTTCGGCCTAGATCTCTCAATTCAAAAACGAACGGCTGTGATTAATTCAAGGTTTAAAAAAATAAATAAAAATTATAAATTTAATTATATAAATTCGTATAATCTTTAAAATATCATAACTTCTTCATACGAGGTCCGTTTTTGACGAAACTAGTTGCGTTGGGTCCGTATTGATGAGCACTACATTTTAGATCTAGTTTGGACTTGATTGAAGCTATTGTAAATTTTGAGTAAAATTAAACGCTCGTTTGATTTTATTCAAAATAAAACACTGCAACTGCTATTGGAACCAAAGTGAGTACAACTCGCTCTTTCTGACTCGCTTATATTTTTATATAAGTGGAATAAATTTATTTATGTTGATTGATGATTGTTTGGATGATATTATATATATATATATATATATATATTGATTTGGATATATTCCTGCCTATTAGAGCAGATGAGACCCTATACATTCCCCTGTATGAGCGGATGACCTTTTGTACGCACGTTTGCCTCGAAGTGGACATTGTACATATTTTATAATATGTATATTTGTTGCAGGTGACAGGTTGGAGGGATCCAACTGGATTCCTCACCAGTATTGGTTTTATTCACAGATATTGATATATATGATGTTATCATGTGATATATGATATTTTGGATGTCGTGATTGATGTATTTAGTGTTGTTGCAACATTGGGCCTATTTTTGGAAATTTAAAATTATTAAAGTGATGATTTCAAATAAAAACGGATTTTCAAGTGATTTTGAAAATAGATGTTTTATTAATTTTTGAATTGTTAAAGGAATGAATTTATTTTGAATAAATAAATGTTATAATTTTTATGTTATAAAAATTATGGTTTTGTGAAATGTATCAAAATGTGATTTTGAATTGTGGAGTTAACTATTTTGTAAATAGTTTAAATTGAGATTTTTGACTTATTATAAATGGTTTATATGTATAGATTTATAAAATTGAATTTTTATAAATCAAATATTGGAATTATAAAGGATTTTTATAATTGTTAAAAAGAAGTTATAAATGAATCTTATAAGTAAATAAGATTTATGAATTTAAGAAGTTATAAAGGAATGATTTTGTAAATAAGACAATTATAAGTAATTAACTTATAATTTGGATTTTTGCATATAAATGGGATATAAATGGAATGTGTTAACAAAGGAATTTTGTATATTGAAGTTTTTATAAAATATATATGGAACTTATAAACATTGTTTTATAAATCCGAAATCAACTTATTTTGATAAGTTAAATATGAAAGTTTATTAAATGAATTTTATTCACGATTTTGGACAGTGGATAATCCTTTAATAAATGTGTAGAAATAATGAATTTGGGTTAGAGAATTATATTCACGATTTTGGACAGTGAATAATCTTTTAAATTAAATGAATGTTTTGGGAAGTGATATTTTTAAATGGTTTTGAAGGTATTTAAAATGTGTTAAGTATCGAATACATAGATTTCAGCATTCATTGTTGAAATAGACGTTTTCGAGAAGTAAGGAAATGATGGACTATAATACGGTTGTTGTAGTAAATGATTTTCGAACGGAGATGTTATGTATAGTATATGGGATTTATATATCTATTTAATTATCGAATCCCTATACTCGTGATTTTGGGTTGTCGTAACGATGTTATACGCAACATTCATTTTGACCCAAATAAATATGTTTAAGAGAATATTTTCCTTAAATAATAAAGTATACACTTGATCCTAATTTAAGTATATGTGATATTTTCTAGGTGTTGAAAATAAAATAGATTTGTGAATTACTTATTATTATATAAGTATATGGAAATGTTTTCCAATAGTGAAATATTGAAATGGTTTTGAGAGTATATCTTTTTAAAGATAATTTGAAGTGAATATTAGGGAAGTGATTTAATTAATAAAAGATAAATTAAAAGGGCCTAGTGTTTGCTTATGGTGCTAAATATTTGTTTGTTGCTTTGATAGTTAAATAACCGACTGTCAAATTTGGCCATTTTAGATTCTCGACTTGATGTGGGAACTATTTAGTCGTACACTTAGTACGTAGCCATCTGTGTAGGCTTGATTATCGTTTGTGTTGAGGATGTTGATTCGTGTAGTGCGGAGTATTACTCCAATCTATCGAGCTTCCTTCTTGGCCGAAAGATAGCAAGTTGAAAGTTGGAAACGTGATACGTCTACGACACTTGGTTTCCATATGAGGTTGAGAAACGCTTTTGCGTTGTTGGTGCGAAGAGATCGAGATCAGATTTATCTGAAAACAACTTCGGACCAACATACATGCGCCGATTGTGCAGGTTGGTCGACGATATTGATATTAAGGATTTTCATAGTGAAGGACGGCTTGTTGATTGTTTGGGGTTAAAATCCCAATATACATATGGTAGCAGTAGTCTCTTCGTTATGAAATATCCAATGCAAGGACTATTCGCTACTAATCCTAGGGATTTTCCGACAGGATGTGGTAGGAAAGTTCCTTAGGTTTGTCCTGTTCCTGGACAACTTGTATGGACGAGTGTCTGACATTGCATTTCTATGATTACGTACATTGGTTTTTACAAACGTACATCATGTGGTGGCGGAGAAGGCAACTTCTTTTAGCTTAACACCCTCCTTGAGACGTACGAGCTCAAGGGTTGTATTTTTGTGGAAGGCAATTAGTAGTCAACAGAAATGGCAATGTGGCATTCAAAGTTGATGTGATTTGTGATTTGTGAAAGGTAATCAATACCTCTTTGGCCTCACTCCCCGGTAAATGGTTGAAATAGGAATACAAGCAGCAAGGCTAAAATGGGTCTCTCCCATTAGGAGATGTCATCACTCTTCTAGATATATCTTTACATGCTATGACGTCATGTATCTGATTATTGTTGTGTATGCTCGTGGCCACGGATTTTTAGGTCGGCAACGACCGGGGTGATAACATATTCGGTACTATCCAGGAAGGGGTAGACCGGTCTTGTGTTGGTTTAGGCGCCCCGTATATGGACCCTAGGTACATCCCTCTAGAGGTATACCGAGTTTTCGGAAAGGTAGTTCCTTCACCTAGTCATTTGTATGGAAATCCAAAATCAAATACGTGCCTGCCATTTTGTTTGTAAACCTATTACGTTTGAATTTAATAATGTAACAATTTCAGTTATTTAATTTATTATGTGTGCAATAGACAGTATTATAATATAACGAGAATTTGATATGAAATGTTTTGGTTACCGTAAGGTAAAAACCTTGTCGGTATTTATTTGTGACCCGGTCTTACGGCATACCTTTTGTTTTGATAAAGGGAAAGTTTTGATAACTTTATAAATTCAGTTGTGGTGTGCTTTATCATGCTGGTTTACCAGACTGATCCGGGCGTTCTTCCCTTTAAATGCTCAGGTTAGACCGAGTATATTTTTAGGTTCAGATTTGGTGCTTTTGGAGTTTCAGCAGGCGAGCTGGAGATCTTCATGTCGTATACACGTATCTGTTTATTATTCCGCTGCATTGCATTGCTATTGATTGTTATTGTAAATTATTAGCATTTGTGAGGACAGGTTATTATAAATGTCCAAGCTGATGATTATTTATGGTGTACTCTAATATTGATTATGTATATTACAGTTTCTCTTTGAAAATATTATTGATCTATATTGTATGTTATTCCGCTGCGATGTGAGATTTTGTATTGTTTTGGTTTTGCTTCTCTCTTCTTCCTCTCTTCTTCTTTCTTCTCTCTTTCTTCTCATTCTATCTTTTCTTTCTCATGATTATTTGCAATCGGTGCGCTTTGGGTCAGACATGTGTGGTTTATTGTCGGATTCGGAGGGTGTCGGGTGCAAGTCGTCTCATTTTTGAACTCCACCTCCAGCAGAATTATCTCCAACAAATCTGGTTGCAATTCCAGCTTGCATCATATTTACAAAGAACTGATACATTGCTCCCATGTCCATCTGGGGAACCCTAGTACAAACTGTTTCAGCTCGAGCCTGACCATGACCTCTCCTAGCATTTGGTTGGGCATTTCCATTAATGGTGGTGCTATCTCCTCTAAGATTAACTCTACCTGTAACAACCCACATATTTATCGATTTTATATTTAAATATTTTATTTAAATATTTCATCGTTCGTCGGATTATAGTCCGAAAAGCTACTTTATGCAAACAGTCGAATTAGGACTCGAGACTCCTTCCATTGAGTTCAAAATGCCGTTTGCAACTTTTTTAAGTATAAACATTGATATGTTTGGAGCTAGCCAAAAATTTGACCTTTTTCACTTTGGGTTTGGGTTTGGGTTCAGCCCACTAGCCATCATTATACCCCCAAACTGAACCATATCTCCCCATTCTCCCTCACTTCCTCATCTTTTCAGTTCTAAAGCAAAAATGGGGGAAAAGAAGAAGAATTAGAATTTCCTAAGCCCTAGTTTCCATTTGCAAATTAGTTTCTAGCTCCAAATTCAAGAGAAGCCATTGGTAAGCATCCTCTTCTTCTTCTCCAACTCATCCTCTTACTAATTTCAGAAATTCCTAAACCTAACCTTAGGAAATATTCTTCTTTTGAGCTTAGATTCAAGCTCCTTGGGTTGTGTTGAAGAGTGGTTGATCTTCCTTTTGTTTCCAAGTTTCTTCTTCATTGTTTTTGGGTTCAAAGGTGAGATTTTTATCTCACATCTATGACTATAATTATCTTTGGTTGTTAGGTATGAATTCCAAACACCTCTTTATGTGAATTTGCTCTTGATTTGGATTGGTTTTGTGAATATTCCAATTTTTGGGTTTTTAAGTGAAATTTGTGTGAAAATCCTTTTATGGATGTTTGATCATGCTTTTGGTGATGCATCGAGGAGCATATAGGGCCGGGTTGCCGATTGGCGTAAACCCTTAGAGCCAATGTTCGTCCGATTGCATTTTGGAAGAGTTTGCTCTTCATTTGCATAGGCTGAAAAACAGCCCAGGCATGATTCAGTCAACTGAAATCTTTGTTCAGTCGACTGAACCTGGAACCCGAAAGTTTCCAGGCAAGATTCAGTCGACTGAACCTGGAAACAGAAAGTTTCCTGAACCTGGACAATTTCCAGGTACAGGGTCAGTCGACTGAAAAACTCTGTTCAGTCGACTGAACCTGCTGTTTCAGTCCACTTTGCCTTTTGGGATTGAATTTCCAATTTGAATCGATTCGTGATGATCCTATTTGTTGTTATCATTTATTATGACTTTGATAACTCCTTTTTTCGGGATTTTTGAATATCCATTTCATTGGATTCTTTATCGGTTTAATTGGATTTGATTCACGTCTTCGAATGTGAATTTTAATGATTGATTGTTTCTACAATCATTTCTATGACTTGTCACTTTAAAAATACAAAAGTTTCTATACTAATAGTAAATATTCAAACTCTTTACAAAGATGATTTCAACTCTATTTTTAATACAAAGCTCGTTTATAAAACTGTTTTCTAATCTATTAGTATATACAAACCTTTACCTCATTCGTATGAGAAAATCTAATTAAACGGCTTAGCAAAACAAGTGGTATGAAACGCTTGCGTTTACTTCGTCGGTTAATTTATGGACTTGTTCGATTGAAACTCTTGTGACAAGTTTCAAGTGGAAATCTACAATCTATTCTTAAATATTTGAGTTAAGCAAGTGGTTATGGGACATGAAGCTAAACTCTTATATTTACTAGCTTAGTGTGATCGACACTTCTTGATGATCAATGACGATCATTTTATGGTTTAGACTAGCAATGTGCGATGTCTCTTTGTCCACGTGGAGGACTGTTCCTCGTTTTAATGAGCTTCGTCTTATTTCACGCATGGGTCGTACCTATTTAGGTGCGTCAATGTTTATTTACTTCGTGGAGAAATCGGCTCAATAAGTCGGGGCATGGGGCGTATCTATTTAGGTGCGTCGATGTTCGTCTATGCATGGGTCGTATCTTTCTAGATGCGTCGATGTTCGAGTTTGCATGGGGTGCATCTTTCTAGGTGCATCGATGTTAGACATTACATGGGGCGTATCTTTCTAGGTGTGTCGATGTTTATTTATGCATGGGGCGTATCTTTCTAGGTGCGTCGATGCTAGAGCATGGGGCGTATCTTTCTAGGTGCGTCGATGTTCGAGTTTGCATGGGGTGCATCTTTCTAGGTGTATCGATGCTAGACTTTACATGGGGCGTATCTTTCTAGGTGCATCGATGTTCAGTTTATGGGATTGGCCATCCTCTTTTCTTGTGATTTCTGGATTTCTCGTTGTTATTTCTGGAATTTGTGTTTCACCACCTATTTTAGTTGGCATTGATATGTATGTCATTTATTGTGGCTTGGTGAATTAAATAAAGAATTTGACATTCTTTTTATGCTATGAGATTCGTGAGATATTTGTATGATTTTCCTTTGTTGATTTTCTAATGTATACTTGTCGAGGTACGACATTTTTGGTTATCATACGTCTTTATTATATCTCTTCTTATATCTCATTTTATTGATAATTATAGCTAGACTGATCCGTTTATTATTTTCTTATTAAATAATACTCGGGTCAGACTGAGATTTTACAGGTGCTTCCTCATGACTTCTTATTTGCGACTATCATCTGACTTTTGGCTATCTACTCTAGCATTGTAGTTTTTGGTTGTATACATTCGATATATTGAATCATTGATGTATACATATTCTGTTGTCTAGCACTTGTATCTTTTCTTTTGTGTTATTGTGGATCTTATTTGACCACTACTCTGATGTACACTTTCATGTGTTATATTCATATCTATTTCCGCCTTTGTGATATGAATTGTCTGTGACTGATTTGGGTTATGTTTATTTCTATATTTATTTCCGAAGTATATATACATAGCCACCGTGTAGTAGCTTTGAGTTTGTATCGGTATGTCGGATTTCCTCTTGAGATGAAAAGTTATATTTTTATCTGGCATATCGGTACCCGCACAAAGCAATTACACAGATGGTCGCTCCTCAACAGCCTTATTCTCCGCGCTAGTCGACGGCATTACCCTGTAGTGTCCTTGTCCAACGTGGGTATAGAGGTGGGGCGTCACACTACCTCTTCTTCCTTCCATATCTGTATTCAAACCTCGTGAGATACAGATGAAAAGCTAACTAATATAGGAGTCCAGAAATATAACGTATACTTATATATATAGCAAATACAAGTACACTACTATAGCGTTATCCCATACCCCAATCTTAACTCTAATCACTAAGGATTATGTTTTCAAAAATCATTTTTAGTTAAAGTATTTCATAAACCATGCTCTGATACCAAGCTGTAACATCCCCTATCTAGAGGCCCAAAACTAAGCGCTACAGATGCTGCAGTCATCTATAGTATTAGCTTCCGACGACTAAATACGGCTATGTTAATGGTATCAATAATATCAGAAGCACTTGAATATGAAACAAAACATAGATTTCAAAACCACATTTACTTCATTACATTTCAAAACCAATTGTTTCACATTCACAACACATAATCCCAAATCGTTCCCAGGCACATATCAAATATAATTATTACAAATTACGCCAAGAGCGGTATATGAAGATACCCCCTTGGTCGATCAGAGTCATATGGTCATAATAGACCTAATATAAATAACACAACGGAAAATTCATCAAAACATAATAGGAACTGCAAATCGTAAATAGTTATTCGTTGCCTCCTGCATGCCTCCGGTAGCTTATTCGTCAACATTCTAAAACCTGAAAAAGACCATAATCCCTCAGCCTACTGAAATTAATTTTGGCACCCGAGAGTTTAAGGGGAAAACATAAACTTCGAGTCAGACATAAAGCCTGGTATGAATAATACTATACATCCCGAAATATATATGTTAAGTGAGACCACGCCGCTTAGCGGAACGGGTTTCCTTTCACTAACATCCTTTTAAAACATATCTTTGCAAAACATTTTTCCTGCAAGCAAAACTGATTAAACGCTATAAAGCATCATTATGTAAACATACATATACATCAAGTAATAATGAACTATCTGTTCAAACACATAAGTTTCGTTTGGATAACTTTTAACCTTTGGCTGACTCGGGCCTACAAGACAATATAATCAAAATTAATCTAACAGCTGTTAGCTATTCTTCTTCTGGATTACCTACCCTTAACTATATGTTAAATACTTCACTTTTGGACGGTCTGTCCGTAACTATCTGTTCAGTACTTCTCTTCTGGACGGTCTGTCCCTAACTTAATCATCTTCCAGGTCTTCCTGATCATAATGGTTTTTCGGGCTCACCAATAACCAATCTGTATACAACATATATTCCTTTTGTTGTGTAATCATAATTTTAGTCTACCTATGACCAAGCCCTACACACTGGAATTTTGGACAACAATTAGCTGGGGCTAATAGCTAATGTATAGGGCGCGACCCCATACTAGTCCCATCTGGTATTCTAATAGCTGAGTCATTTTCACTCAAGGATCCCCTCCGGTAATTTTCCTTGAAAACATTTTCAAATGATTAAGAACCTTTAAATCAACTTAAACAAGGAAAGTATGTAGTCTTTATGCTTTACTCAAAATTATATCACCATGTTATATATGTACATATATATATATATATATACATATATATATATATATCTTCTTTACTCAAATCTTAGTTGATGAAAACATTTAAACTCTTGAAAGAACCTCTTTCTAAACTTTTGAAAACCTCTATCAAACTTTCGAAGACTTACAGGGTTCAATTTAGAACAAGTGGAAAACCTTCTTTCAAAACCTTT
This sequence comes from Allium fistulosum, assembly GCA_030737815.1. NCBI lineage: Eukaryota > Viridiplantae > Streptophyta > Magnoliopsida > Asparagales > Amaryllidaceae > Allium > Allium fistulosum. The sequence goes on along the minus strand of CM060903.1, from coordinate 1,360,680,341 downwards.
CAACTTCATTGGAAGCAACGTTTCGACTTTGTCGAAAGCTCTGCTTCGAAAGCTTTGGTTATACTTCATTTAGAAAACAAGGGTAAATCATCTAAGTCGAAGACTTTCTTTCGAAACAATGGAGAAGCGGCTAGCTTTAAAAATAGGTAAACCTTTCGACTTTGTCGGAAGGTTCAAATCAAAACAAAAGCGGCGGTAACTTTTCGAACGTTCGAAAGCTCTCAAGAAAAAATAGTGATAAAGCTGCAATAACCTTTCGACTATGTCGAAAGGTTTAAAACCTTTATTTTAAACATTTGACCTGGTCGAAAGCAACCAAGTCGAAAGCTCTTATTCGAAAGCAAAGCAGACTATCTTTGGTTTATAAAAAACACACTTCAACCTCTTTGGCAACCAACCTTTTGACTTAGAACCCTTCGACTCTGTCCAATTCATTACGTACCAAGTAACTTGATACCATATGCATCGGTTTGACCTTGTCGAAAGCTATAAACCTCTCGCCTTGTCGGAAGGTTTAGGTCGGAAGGTTTAATGCCAAAATTGGCTAAAACATGCTAAAACTATGATTTCTTTGTTCTTAAATTAAAAAGGATAATTTTCAACTAACTTGCCTTTATTTGTCAAATTCTCATTAGTTAACAAACACTTTTCAGAAAAGTGCTGCCACTATTTTTTAGAATTAAATAATCATTTTATTTTATAAAATGCCCCTTCTCCTTAATTAAATATATAAAACATTTAAGTCTCATACCTTAAATAATTTTATATGTTCATCAAATAACTTAGGAAAAATCTGGAAAATCCCAGAAAATCTATTTTAATATGATTTTCAACATATAAAAATTTCAAACCCAAATATTTATTAATTTAGCCGTAAATAATTTATAACCAAATAAATCATTTTCCTCACTAGAAAATTTATATAAAATCCACATAAGTTCAGAAAATTATGAAAATTGAAACCCGTCTCTAAAATATCATTTCTAACCTATATTTAAATTTTCAAGGTATTTGGATGTTATTTAATAAGGTTTCATATCAAACACATCATAAGAACTAACATGAAAATATATAATTCATCAACAAGCGTATATATAACTTTAATCATCAAAACATGGCATATACCTGCAAAAACATTTCAGATCAAATTCTTAAAACCGAAATCATAAGAAAATGGGATGTTGTAATTATTCACCTTAGCTTTGAGATTATAAGATGTGAGATTGAATGTTGATTTAGTTGATTATCTTCCTTCTCTTGAATCCTAGCTTATGTTCTCTTGAGAATAATAATGGTGGTCGTCCTTAGTATAATTTTTGTTTGAGTGAAAGTGAAATGAACGTGAGTTCTATTTCCTAAAGGTTTAGGGTATAAGCCTTTCCTATTTCCCATATTGCCCTTCTCATATCTTAACACATTAGTTCAAACTGTTTTATTTGATTTATAATTATCATGGCACGGCTACCCTTAATTTAATCAAGACTCAACCCATTAATCTCCACATTATTTTATTTAATTTAACCAATTAATTATTCTAAATAATGTTATAAAAATACGGGGTGTTACAAGGGATCATTGATACTCGGAATGTTTTCCGATATACTCAAACGTTGGGGTATTATGGAGTGGCTCATGGGGTACTTTGTTCAAGTACCCTAGATTAGCTATTTGGATCTGTATACCATGGACCGATGGATTTGGGTCTAGTACCAGATTCGGGCTAAAGACAAGTACACTGAAAACCGAGATTTCCATTAGTCTTTGGCATGGGAAAGGTCATACGGTTTATCATATATCTATAGCACAATGAGTGATAGTGATGATTGTTTGATGGATGCTTTGGTTACTTTGGTTGTTTTATTCCGTAATCTATCACTCTAGGGATGCCACCAGAGATAGGTATTGGGGATTGGGATATCTGGACAATCGTTATCATACTTAGTTTGCAGTATACCTTTACTATGTAACACCTCAGATTTTTGGTAACATTATTTAGGATATTCAATTAGTTAAATTAAATAAAATAATGTGTTGATTATGGGATTGGGATTTGATATTTATTTAAGGTGTACCCGTGCCATTTAACAATGAATTAAGAAAGAGTTTAACATGAAATAGGGAAGGGGTAAAATGGGAAAGAGGCCATTCCTATATCTATTCCCTTAGGTCGTGTATCATATACATGTTTATTTCATTTGAAAAATATTAAAACTCAAGGCCGACTGCCATTAACATGGAAAAGAGGAAGAAGGTTAAGAAAAGCTAAGGAAGAAGCCAATTCAAATCAAATCCATTCACATCTCAATCTCTTTAATCTCTAAAGCTAAGGTGAATAATGTTAACATCTCATTTTTGTTATGTTTTCAATTTTAAGATGAATTCTGAATATTTTGCACTGATTTTCCATGTTTTTGAATGATGGAATGAATATATATACTTGTTGATGAATTATGGTTGTTCATATTGAATTTATGATATGTTTTAAGATGAAAACCCTACTAAATGACATCTAAATGCCTTGTGAATTTTTATGATGCTCGTAATATTATTTTGGAAATGGGTTTCAATTTTCAAAATTTTCTGAATTTATGTGGAATTTATATGAATTTTCTAGTAAAGAAAATGTTAATTTGGATTATAAATTATTTACGGTTAAATAATAGAGGAATTAGGTCTGAAATTTTTATATGTTGGAAAACATATTAAAAAAGATTATGGAATTCTTGTAGAATTTTCCTAAGTGTTTTAGTGGTTATATAAAATTATTTAAGGTATGAGACTTAAATGTTTTATATAACTAAGAGAGAATAAGGGGCCTTTTATAAATAATTTAAATTTGTTAAATCTGGAAAGTCGGCAGCAATTTTGAAAAAGTACAATGGCAACCAATCAGATTTAGATAAACAAGGCAGGTTAGGTACAAAAGAAATAGTTTAAAAGTACAAAATATCATATTTTACACAATTTCAATGCCTTCGACACCAGGTTCCGCCTCCTTACCTTCGCCTTTGACAATGTCGAAACCAATGCACATGGTATCAGTTAACTAGTACGTAGTGAATTAGGTGTAGGCGGAAGGTATAGAGTCGAAACCAAGGGTTCCGAAGGTTGTGGCATTACTTTGAATTTTAAAGGAAAATGCGCCTCCTTGCTTTTGACTAAGATGCTTTCAACTTGGTTGGCTTTCGACTGGGTCAAATGGTTTTAAAAGGAATGGTTCAACTAGGTTGTGCTTTTGTTTTAAATGATTGCTTTCGACTGAGTCGAAGCCTTTAGTTGCCGCTTTCTACCTTTCGACCTAGATGGTTTCGAAAGGGTTGTTTTGTTTTCTAAAAACCTGGCCACCTCTCCAATGCTTTCGAAGGAATGGTTTCGACACCATCACTTCTTTACATAGGAAATGGTTTCGAAACAGATGCTTTTGACTTAAATGTTTTTAAGACCCATTTTCAATAATTGAAGTAAAACCCAAATGGTTTTGAAAGAGATAGTTTTAAATGGTTTTGAAACAGATGCTTTTGACTTTAATGGGTTTCTGATCCTTTTGCTTTACTTGAAGGCATAATCCATATGGTTTCGACCAAGACGATTTTCAAAGGTTTCGAAGGGGTGAATTTTTGAATGGTTTGGAAAGGTTTCCACGTGTTTTAAATTGAACCCAAAGTGCTTTCGAAAGGATTGAGTTTTGACTATTTCGAAAGGTTTTAGTGAATGGTTTCGAAAGGGATGATTCCCCAGGGTTTCGAAAGGATTGAAAGGAAAGGTTTTTCCTATGTTTTCAAAAGACAATATTTAAAGATTTTAAAGAGGGATGTATAATGTTTTGAAGCTTTCGAAGGAAAGGCTTTCAATGGTTTCGAAAGGGTTACTTTCAATGGTTTCGAAGGGCTTACCTTTAAGGGTTTCGAAAGGGTTATTTAAAGGTTTTAAACAAAGGTGCCGAATGTATTAAATAGGCAATTTAGCCTAAGTATTTTCAAGTTGAAAAGGGTTTTAGCTTGTTTTGGAAGGATAGTCAATCCTTATTAAAATTCATCAATATTATTTTGAGTAAAGTATATATCATGGCAAAAAAATCTTAGAGTAAAGCTAAGAATATATTTTCTTGTAAAGGTATGATTTAAAAGGTTAGTTCATTTTGAAAAGGTTTCTTAAGGAAAAAAATGAAGGGTAGTTAACCCTAAGAAAATGATTCGGACAGTTAGTCCAGTTTGCAGGCAGTCAGCCTAGATTTCGGACAATTAGTCTAGTTTGCTGGCAGTCAGCCCAGTTTAATGGATAGATAGTCCATTTGTTAGCATAACGAACCTTGCTATTATGTTGTGGACAGATAGTCTACTTATTAGCTGTTTTATGGACAGATAGTCCATTTATTAGCATAAAGGATATTGTTATTTTGATAAAATCAGTTTGATTACCAGTTTGGTTGCAGGAAAGGATTTGCAAAATATATGTTTTAAAGAGGATGTTATTAAGGGGAAACCCATTCGGCTAAGCGGCGTGGCCTCACTTAATATCCGTAAACTGGGATGTAACAGAATTATTTACACCAGGCTTTATGTCTGACTTAAAGTTTTTGTTTCCCTTTAAACTCTCGGGTGCTAAAAATTGATTTGAGTAGGATGAGGGTTAAGGTTTTCAGGTTTATAAATTTTGGCGAATAAAGCTTCCGAAGATGAGCAGGTGGCTGACGGATAGCATATTAGGATTCACAGTTTCATTTTGTTTTGATTCCACTGTGTATATAAAGTCAGATATGACTATATTGACTCTGATCAACCAAGGGGGCATCATCATATGTCGCTCTTGGCGTATTATTGTAATTATAATTGATCTTTATTTGGGAAACGATTATGGGATTATGTAATTTGGATATGAATTTGTTTGAAATGTAATCATCAAAAATGTTATTTTTGAAATCTATGATTTTGTTCATATTCAAATGCTTCGGATATTATGAATACCATTAGCATTGCCGTATTTTGTCATGAGAAGTTAATGCTATGGATGATGGCAGCATCTGTAGCGCTTAGCTTTTGGCCTCTAGAAACGGGATGTTACAACTTGGTATCAGAGCATAGGTTTATGGAAAACTTTAAATTAAAATGCTTTTTAAAACATAATCCTAAGGAATTAGAGTAAGATTGGGGTATGGGATAACGCTAGAGTAACGTGCTTGTATTTCCTATATATAAGTATACGCTTTATCTCTAATCTCCTTTCTTTGTTAGGTTATTTTCTATATCTCATGAGGTTTGAATTCAGATATGGAAGGTAGAAGAGGCAGAGTTAACCCAGGAGGGGAAGGCATCGATGGGAATGCCAGGCCAAATGTGAGAAGAGGTCAAGGTCAGGTTCAAGCAGAGAATGTAGGTGCTAGAGTTTTGCAAGTCAGAATGGAAGCTATGTATCAGTTTTTCAAGAATATGGTGCAGGCGGGAGTGGTAGCTGGAGTGTTAGGGGGAAATGCTGCAGGAGCAGGGGTTTCGGAAGTTCCGGTAGTTAACCATTATGCTAAGCTGAGTGGAGATTACACCAAGCTTGGAGGGAAGCCGTTTGTTGGAACAGAAGATGCCAATGAGGTAGAGAATTGGTTACTGCATTGTGAGAGAATCTTTGCAGATTTGGGGCTCAATGATGAGCAGAAGTGGAGGTTGGCATCTAGACAGCTTCAGGGAGTAGATTTGTTTTGGTGGAATAGTGTGACTGTGGCAGTGGATGAGGAGACTATGACCTGGGAAGATTTTAAGGGGAGGTTCCAGGAGAGGTTCATATTTGCAATGGCACAGTCGGCTTTGATCAGAAAGTTTGTTGAATTAGAGCAGGGAGAGATGTCTATTCTAAAGTATGCTAGAAGGTTCAAGGAGTTGTCCAGATATGGGTATGCTTCGGTGGATACAGTAATGAAGAGGAATGAGAAGTTTATCAGGGGGTTGAAGCCTGAGTTAGCCAGGGCTACATTACCTCATATTAGAGATCCTTCTGGTTTTGTAGTGGAGATGGCCTTAAGGCATGAGGAGTTGCTTGATTCTCTAGAGAAGTGTAAGGCTAAAGAAGTCCAGATCGGGCAGGGTAAGAAGAGGATGTTCTTTCCTAAGAAAAGTGCTTAGAAGGGTGTAGCAGCTAAGAAGGGGAAGTCTGAGATTGTTTGCTTCAAGTGTGACAAGAAGGGGCAGTTTGCTAATGAATGTCGTGCTGGAAAGGCAAAGGAAGTGGCTGGGAGGAAGAATGTCAGGTGCTTCAACTGTGACCAGATAGGCAACTATAAGAGCCAGTGAAAGGAGCCAGCTAAGGATGGAAAGGACAAAGTGTATGCATTGGAGCTTGCTACTTCAAAGCCAACAGCTCAAAAGAAGGGAAAGGAAGTTTTGGGAGGTACGCTTCAGATTCATGGTATGTCTGTTAGCGTTCTATTTGATACTGGAGCATCGCATTCTTTTATATCTAGATGTTTGATAGATAAGTTTAACCTAGAACCCACATATTTAGCTACTTCCTTAGGGGTTGCAAATCCAATAGGAGGGTACGCAACTCTAGGGTTGAGGTGTGACTAGTTAGAGTTTGACTTGTTAGGTCATGCTTTTGTTTGCAGTTTTCATGTGTTTGATTTTGTGGGGTTGGGAATCATTCTTGGTATGGATTGGTTAAGTGAGTATGATGCTAGGGTATTTTGCTAGGATAGGAAAATATCGCTTAGACACCCAGATTGTAGGGATTGTTTATACTGTAGAAGGTTCTTGCGGTGAGATGTATGCCTTGCTGGGTGCTATGGAATCGGAAGATGAGTTGAGTCAATTTTTCGTGGTTAGAGAATTCGCGGATGTTTTTGAGCCTGTAGTTAGATTGCCACCGAAAGGAGTCATTGAGTTTCGGATAGATTTGGTTCCGGGAGCAGAACCAGTGAGTAGGCCGCCGAGCAGGATGGCCCCTTCAGAGATGAGGGAGTTGAAGGTGTGGTCGGTGGATTTAGAAGGCAAGAGTTTTATCAGGCCGAGTAGTTCACCTTAGGGAGAAGCTGTAGTGTTTGCTAAGAAGCCGGACGGATCATTGAGGCTATGTATCGGTTATCGTAAGTTGAATGAAAGGACGATAAAGAATCGATATCCATTGCCGAGGATCGACGATTTGTTTGACCAGTTGAGTGGTGCCAAGGTATTTCACAGTTGGATTTGGCGATAGGTTTCCAACAGCTCAGAGTAGCAGAGGATAGTATACCTTTGACGGCGTTTAGGACCAGATATGGGTCGTACGAACAGTTAGTTATGTCGTTCGGACTAACTAATGCGCCAGCTTTCTTTGTGGATTTGATGAACCATTTTTTCCGAGAGCACTTGGATAGGTTCGTATTGGTTTTCATAGATGATATCTTGATTTACTCTAAGGATGAAAGAGAGCATGAAGTTCATCTTAGAGTGGTGCTTGAGACGCTAAGGTAGCATCAGCTGAAAGCAAAGTTTTCAAAGTGTCACTTCTAGAAGAAGGAAGTAAAGTTTCTTGGTCATGTAGTTTCAAAGGAAGGGTTGTCAGTAGATCTGACTAAGATTGAAGCGGTGAATAGTTGGAAGAGACCCGTAACAGTGACGGAGATAAAGAGTTTCCTTGGGTTGGTTGGTTATTATCGGATGTTCATTAAGAATTTTTCGTGGATAGCGACATCGATGACCAAGCTAATGAGAAAGGATGTGAAGTTTGTGTGGACCGATAAGTGTGAGGAAGCATTCTAGAGTTTGAAACACTTATTGACCCATGCACCTGTGTTGATTCTTTCGGAAGGGAATCGGGATTTGGTGGTTTATACCGATGCGTGTGGAACAGGATTAGGAGCTGTGCTGATGCAGAGAGGTAAAGTGATTGTCTACGCTTCTAGACAGCTTAGACCGCATGAGGTCAGATATCCGAAGCATGATTTAGAATTGGATACGGTGATTTTTGCTTTGAAGGTGTAGAGACATTACCTTTTGGGAGAGAGGCTTGAATTATATGCAGATCATAAGTCGCTGAAGTATTTATTCTCTCAGAAGGAGTTGAATATGAGACAGCAGAGGTGGTTAGAGTTTATAGCCGCTTATGATTTTGGGATTGAGTGCACACCGGGGAAAGGCAACAAGGTTGCAGATGCAATTAGCTAGAAACATCAGAATGCAGTTTTGGCGAGGATTGCTAAGTGGAAATATTTAGAAGCATTAGCAGATTGCAGAGTGCGGTGGAGATCCAAGGCCTGGTCTAGTGGAGATACAGTTGTATTATCTTGTTTGGAAGTTTGACCAGCGATGATCAAAAGGAATGCTTCTAAACAGATAGAGGATCCAGTGTTAGCTGAACGGATCAGAAAATTAAAGGATGGAACCGAGAGCGTTGATTTGAAAGATTTCAGTCTTGACCAGAATGGGAGGTTGAGAAAGAAAGATTATGTGTTCCGGGTGTAGGAAACATAAGGAAAGAAGTCTTGAAGGAATGCCATCATTCAAAATTCTCTATTCATCCAGCAGGTGCTAAGATGTATCAGGATATGAAGAGGAGTTTCTTCTAGGAAGGTATAAAGCAGGATATTGGTTTGTGTGTAAAGCAGTGCCTGATTTTCCAGTAGGCAAAGGCCAAACACCAGATGCCAAGTGGGTTGCTTCAGCCATTAGATATTCCGGTATGCAAGTGGGATTCTATTTCTATGGATTTTATTGATGGGTTGCCAAGGTCAAACAGGGGAAACGATAGTATATAGGTCATAGTATACAGATTGACCAAGAGTGCCCATTTCATTCCAGTTAATTTAACCAGAACGGCATCGGTTTTAGCGAGGTTATTCATGAAGAATGTGGTTAGACTGCATGGAATTCCTAGTAGCATAATTAGTGATAGAGATTCCTTATTCACTAGTAAGTTCTGGAAGAGTCTAGAGAAAGTTTTGGGAACCAAGCTCAAGATGAGTACCGCTTACCATCCGTAGACAAATGGGCAAACAGAAAGGGTTAACAAAATCTTGGAAGATTTGTTAAGAGCTTGTGTTCTAGATTTCGGGGGATCATGGGAAGACCATCTGCATTTAGTCGAGTTTTCGTATAACAACAGTTATCAGACTAGTATTGGGATGGCACCGTTTGAAGCTTTGTATGGAAGGCCATGCAATCTTACGTATGTTGGTTAGAAACCGGGGATAAGTTGGTTCTTGGTCTAGATTTAGTTAAAGAAGCTACAGAAAAGATTGAGGTCATTTGGGATAGAATGAAGGAGGCTCAGTCTAGGCAGAAAATTTATGCAGATAAGAGACGGAAAGATCTAGAGTTCTCAGTTGGAGATCAATTTTTCATCAAAGTTTCACCGATGAAGGGGTGATTAGGTTTGGAAAATCAGGAGAGTTAGCACCGAGATTTGTTGGGCCTTTTTCTATTATTGAGAGGATCGGGAAACTCGCATATAGGTTTGAGTTACCGAGTAGTTTTGTAGGAGTCCATGATGTTTTCCATGTTTCTCATCTCAGAAAGTATGTTAGAGACCCAAAGACTACTATTGCACCGACTGTGCTAGAGAACTTAGTAGTAGAGCCGGATTTGACTATAGTGAGGAAGCCTATTCGTATTGTTGCGAGAGATGAGAAGAGGCTTAGAACCAAGACAGTCGGATTAGTCAAAGTCTAGTGGAGCGACGATGACAGGGATTGTACTTGGGAGATTGAGAGCAGGATTAGAGATGCTTATCTTGACTTATTTGATGGTATGTTTTACCTCATTGTTTGATTTATTGTGTACCTTATAGTAATTTCGAGGATGAAATTCTTTAAGGAGGGGAGTCTGTAACACCCCATATTTTTGGTACCATTATTTAGGATATTTAATTAGTTAAATTAAATTAAATAATGTGTTGATTATGGGATTGAGATTTGATAATTAATTAAGGTGTAGTCGTGCCATTTAACAATGAATTAAGAAAGAGTTTAACATGAAATAGGGAAGGGGTAAAATGGGAAAGAGGCCATTCCAATATCAATTCCCTTTGGTCGTGTATCACATACACATTCATTTCGAAAATTTTTCAAACTTAAGGTCGGCCACCATTAACAAGGAAAAGAGGAAGAAGATTAAGAAAAGCTAAGGAAGAAGCTAACTCAAATCAAATCCATTCACATCTCAATCTCTTTAATCTCTAAAGCTAAGGTGAATAATGTTTACATCTCATTTTTATTGTGTTTTCGGTTTTAAGATGAATTCCGAATATTTTGTAATGATTTTCCATGTTTTTGAATGATGGAATGAATATATATACTTGTTGATGAATTATGGTTGTTCATATTGAATTTATGACATGTTTTAATGTGAAAACCCTATTAAATGACATCCAAATGCCTTGCAAATTTTTATGAAGATCATAAATATTATTTTGGAAATGGGTTTCAATTTTCAAAATTTTCTGAATTTATGTGGAATTTATATGAATTTTCTAGTAAAGAAAATGTTAATTTGGATTATAAATTATTTACAGTTAAATAATAAAGGAATCGGGTCTGAAATTTGTATGTGTTGGAAAACATATTAAAAAATATTTTCTGGAATTTTTTTAGAATTTTCCTAAGTGTTTAAATGGTTATATAAAATTATTTAAGGTACGGGACTTAAATGTTTTATATAATTAAGAGAGGAGAAGGGGCTTTTTGCAAATAATTTAAATTTGTTAAATTTGGAAAGTCGGCAGCACTTTTGAAACAGTACAATGGCAACCAATCAGATTTAGACAAACAAGGCAGGTTGGGTACAAAAGAAATAGTTTAAAAGTACAAATAAACATGTTTTACACTATTTCGATGCCTTCGACACTAGGTTACGCCTCCTTACCTTCGCCTCCAACAATGTCGAAACAATGCACATGGTATCAGTTAACTGGTATGTAGTGAATTGGGTGTAGGCGGAAGGTATAGAGTCGAAACTAGGGGTTCCAAAGGGGTTAGGGCTTTACTTTGATTTTTAAAGGAAAATGCGCTTGCTTGCTTTCGACTAAGATGCTTTCGACTGGGTCAAATGGTTTTAAAAGGAATGGTTTCGATTGGATTGCGCTTTTGCTTTAAATGATTGCTTTCGACTGAGTCGAAGCCTTTAGTTGCCTCTTTCTAACTTTCGACCCAGATGGTTACAAAAGGGTTGTTTTGTTTTCAAAAAACTTGGCCACCTCTCCAATGTTTTCGAAGGAATGGTTTTGACACCATCACTTCTTTACTTAGGAAATGGTTTCGAAATAGATGCTTTCGACTTAAATATTGTTTGCCCCAAAATTGGGCACAAACCCCAAATATCGTGAAAGTACCCGTGTATGAACACAAATTAGCAGTATGTAATCACAGATCTCAGATCTAAGCAATGTAGAGGAAAAAAGTGAAGAATAGTAAACTTAAAACAGAAAGAAATAGACAGAGACACTGAATTTATAGTGGTTCGGCGATCTTGCCTACATCCACTTTGAAGTTGATGACTTTATTAATGTTTACTTGATGATTTCAATTGATTACAGCAGATTACAGTCGATAATGATGATTTACAGCAGTGAAATTCGTTGGTAGCAGCAGCAATGGAGTTCAGATCTGGATCCGGCAGAGTCTGGGCGTTGGAGATCTCCAAAGAGAAGAAGAACCCCTTTTCTGTTGGCTTTCGGGGTCAATTTATACGTGTAGGAGGCTGGTATTTCGCTCAGATCTCAGGAAACACTCTCTGGCACATGACCAGGCCCGTGTGCCCAAGCCCGTGAAGTTTCGGTCCGATCCGTGATCGATACGAACAGATTTCGTATCGATCAAGATTTCATCCAATGGAGTCGAAATTTGGCGTGGACATTCTTCAGCATGGACGTAGATTTCTGTGAAAATTTCATAGCATTTGGACTTGTAGATTAGGAGATATGATCGATACGAATTGGGATTCTCGGTTGGCTGTTTCGTTCGACTCGCTTTGTTCGACTCGCTCTTCGACTAGATCACTTCGAATCGGTTCAGCAGCAGTCCCCTTCGTGTCGAGGCATTTGTGTTGGCTTGTTCGAATCGATAGGAGGTGGAAGACTTCGGATGGATACGAAGTGGAACGAGTCGAAATGCAGCTCTTTGATGGAGTCGAACCAGATGGAGTCGTTCAGTTGTTTTCTGAGAGATGCGAAGCGAGTCGAAGAGAGGTTTTGAGATGGAGTCGATGCGGAGCGAGTCGAAATGGAGCACTTCTGATGGAGTCGAACCGAGTCGATCTGAGCGAGTGGAAGAGAGGTTTTGAGATGGAGTCGATGCGGAGCGAGTCGAAATGGAGTGAGTCGTTCAGTTGTTTTATGAGAGATGCGGAGCGAGTCGAAGTGGAGCACTCCTGATGGAGTCGAACCGAGTCGATCTGAGCGAGTCGATGTTGGCTTATGCGGAGCGAGTCGAAGAGGGCTGTTTTTTAATCAATTTTGCATCGGTTGTAACTTGATCATACGAACTCGGATTGACCTGAAATTTGGAATGTTGACTCTCCTAGCTTCGTTTGTCGTGTCATGTCAATTTTGGCTCGATCCGGACTCGGACAAAATTCGTCGATATCTATAGTGAACCTGCGTATAACCGATTTTCTAGACGAACTGTCTTTGGTCTTTAGTCAAGTCCTTGGTGTCACGTCCTTGCCAAAAGGCGGGATAACATTTTCCCCCCAAAGTACGTCTTGTGGAAACATGATGTGCTTTGAAATGCTGCAATCTTTACTTTGAATAGTTATCGTCTTTTCGATGAAAGTTGTTGCTTTGTAATGTCATGAGCTGGATGTACATATCCTCTTGATGACCTGCAAAGAAATTGATAGTTTTATCTGACCGCGAATGACGATCGTTCAGGATCGTATGTCATTCAGGGTGCTATGTGACTGTTCGCGATCGGATGCCATTCGCGGCGAATGGTGACCGTTCGCGGTCGGGGTGTCGTTCGAGGCGATTTGTGATCATTCGCGATCGGGTGCCGTTCGAGGCAAATTGTGACCGTTCGCGGTCGGATGCCGTTCGAGGCAAATTATGACCGTTCGCGGTCGGGTGCCGTTCGAGGCGAATTGTGACCGTTCGCGGTCGGGTGCCGTTCGAGGCGGTTTGTGACCGTTCGCGGTCGGGTGCCGTTCGAGGCGAATTTTGTGTGCCCGGGGGGGGGGGGGGGAGGGGGGACTTAGTATTATCAATGTCAGATTACACGTTCGAGTGAGTTTTTGAACTGTTTGTGGTGGCGGTTTATCACCATCTCAGAGCATGCTTGAGGACCGTTCGCGATCCCTTACATGTGTAAGTGGCTTAGCCGTTTTGGAATCATAGGTAGTGGAATTTCATTCAAAATGATTTTTTTCAACAGAGATGTTCAACAAAATCGGGTTCAAACATTAGAAATGGAAAATAAATGGAAAACAGGGACGTCAAAGTGCAAACACCTACACCGTTGCGATTAGTAGTCGTATCAGAGCATGCCTGAGGACCGTTCGCGGTCATGTACATGTGTAAAAAGACTAAGTCGCATTGGTGTGGAGTTTGCTACTTATTCGTCATTATCCCAATCAATTGATGATAAGCTGACGCCTCTATCCTGAGCCGTCTCCAGTAGGTGCAGGTGGTGGCCGCTCCCGCTCCACCGTGGTTGTTCCCCTTCTTACATACTGCGATAGTAGACCATTCCGAACATGTCCCTCAACCTCATCCCTTAAGTGTCGGCAATCATTCATGCTATGGCCATTCAGCTCGTGGAATAAGCAGTACTTGTCTGACCTTCTTTTGTTGTTGGTTGGATCCCTTCTCATCGGCCTTCGATAGGGAATCTGCCCCCTAGTATCATGGTAGATTTGCTCCAAAGTCTCATTCAACTCCGTATAAGAGGTAAATCTTGGTTCCTTTCGTGGTCGCGTCGGTCCATCGCCATTATCCTCAGCTTTTCGTTTCCCCTTACCAGTTTCTGAATCTGTTTTAGGAGGATTTTCACTCTTGACTGCATAAACGTCAACTCCTTCTCCTTCCTCTCTTTCAGCATTTGCATCTTCTAATCGTAAAAACTGTTCAGCCTCATGATAAAATTCTCCTAGATCCATAGGGAGATCCCTCGTTAACGAATTCTTGAACTCTGTTCCATCAGCTATGCCAGATACAGCTGCCATCAAAACCATGGATTGATCCGGTCGATCCACCGATGCTGCCGTTGCATTGAATCGCGTCAGATAGTTCCTCAAGGACTCCCCGGTTCTTTGCTTCAGTGTTGCTAAACTCATCAAATTTTTGGGTCTTGAAATGTGAACCCTGAACTGCCTTATGAATCTTTCAGTCAAATCGGTCCATGTTCCGATGGAACCGCTCTCTAGCTGCCTGAACCATAATACCGCTATTCTACCAGGTACAGTGGGAAACACCGGGCCATGACCTCCTTCGATGCCCCCATCACTTCCATGTTCCTCATATACTTTGTTAGATGAACCGCTGGATCCGTCCTTCCGTTATACATGTCCAGTGTTGGTAACTTGAATTCTGGTGGATTCCTGGCTTGCCTAATCGTAGGAGCAAAGGGACTCCTATTCACATCCTCCAGATCTCTATTCACTAGTCCGCCCCTCATTGCTCGTCTGACCATCTCCGCCAATCTGTCACTATCTCCAAGTTGCAGTCCTTATCCGTTGTTTTCGATTTGCCCCCCGAGTTCACGAGGGATTCCTGGAATCTGCTCTCCTGGCTGAGCATTCATTTCTCTGTCAATGTCGCGCTGCGCAGTTCCACCTGGTACTCCACCCGGGATTGGGCCAACATGCTCTGGGTTATTGTCCCCTAGCTCTGGCGCTGTGCCAAACGGTCCCGCTCCGTTCTGAACTATGGTTGCTCCTTGATTTTGTGCTCCAAGTTGCCCAATCTGAAGAAGCAAGTTCTGGATCATTTCCTCTTGTCTTTTCATCATTGTTTCTATTTCATCCCTGGTGATGAAGATTGATGTCTGATTTGCACCTGAGGAAGCCTCTTGACTCCCTTCATGCTGATCTCTCTCTGGCCTTTGTCTTCGATTTGATTGTCTTGTCATAGTTTTTCAGATCTGAATTCTCTAAGTCTTCAAATTCAATTTCCAAATGATAGAATCCTAAGTTCAATTCTCAGTGTAAGCACCAAAGTGTTTGCCCCAAAATTGGGCACAAACCCCAAATATCGTGAAAGCACCCATGTATTAACACAAATTAGCAGTATGTAATCACAGAACTCAGATCTAAGCAATGTAGAGGATAAAAAGTGAAGAATAGTAAACTTAAAACAGAAAGAAATAGACAGAGACACAGAATTTATAGTGGTTCGGTGATCTTGCCTACATCCACTTTGAAGTTGATGACTTTATTGATGTTTACTTGATGATTTCAATTGATTACAGCAGATTACAGTCGATAATGATGATTTACAACAGTGAAATTCGTTGGTAGCAGCAGCAATGGAGTTCAGATCTGGATCCGGCAGAGTCTGGGCGTTGGAGATCTCCAAAGAGAAGAAGAACCCCTTTTCTGTTGGCTTTGGGGGTCTATTTATAGGTGTAGGAGGCTGGTATTTCGCTCAGATCTCAGGAGACACTCTCTGGCACGTGACCAGGCCCGTGCGCCCAAGCCTGTGAAGTTTCGGTCCGATCCGTGATCGATACGAACAGATTTTGTATCGATCAAGATTTCATCCAATGGAGTCAAAATTTGGCGTGGACATTCTTCAGCATGGACGTAGTCTTCTGTGACAATTTCATAGCATTTGGACTTATAGATTAGGAGATATGATCGATACAAATTGGGATTCTCGGTTGGCTGTTTCGTTCGACTCGCTTTGTTCGACTCGCTCTTCGACTCGATCACTTCGAATCGGTTGAGCAGCAGTCTCCTTCGTGTTAAGGCATTTGTGTTGGCTTGTTCGAATCGATAGGAGGTGGAAGACTTCGGATGGATACGAAGTGGAGCGAGTCAAAATGCATCTCTTTGATGGAGTCGAACCAGATGGAGTCGTTCAGTTGTTTTCTGAGAGATGCGGAGCGAGTCGAAGAGAGGTTTTGAGATGGAGTCGATGCGGAGCGAGTCGAAATGGAGCACTTCTGATGGTGTCGAACCGAGTCGATCTAAGCGAGTCGAAGAGAGGTTTTGAGATGGAGTCGATGCGGAGCGAGTCGAAATGGAGCGAGTCGTTCGGTTGTTTTCTGAGAGATGCAGAGCGAGTCGAAGTGGAGCACTCCTGATGGAGTCGAACCGAGTCGATCTGAGCGAGTCGAAGTTGGCTTATGCGGAGCGAGTCGAAGAGGGCTGTTTTTTAATCAATTTTGCATCGGTTGTAACTTGATCATACGAACTCGGATTGACCTGAAATTTGGAATGTTGACTCTCCTAGATTCGCTTGTCGTGTCATATCAATTTTGGCTCGATCCGGACTTAGACAAAATTCGTCGATATCCATAGTGAACACCTGCGTATAACCGATTTTCTAGACGAACTGTCTTTGGTCTTTATAAAAGTCCTTGGTGTCACGTCCTTGCCAAAAGGCGAGATAGTTGTAAATGGTTTCGAAACAGATGCTTTCAACTTTAATGGGCTTCTGATCCTTTTGCTTTACTTGAAGGCATAATCCAAATAGTTTCGACCGAGAATTTTCAAAGGTTTTGAAGGGATGAAATTTTGAATGGTTTCGAAAGGTTTCCACGTGTTTTAAATTGAACCTAAAGTGCTTTCGAAAGGATTGAGTTTTGACTGTTTCGAAAGGTTTTAATGAATGGTTTCGAAAGGGGTGGTTCCCTAGGGTTTCGAAAGGATTGAAAGGAAAGGTTTTCCCTATGTTTTCGAAAGGCAATATTTAAAGGTTTTAAAGAGGGATGTCTAATGTTTTGAAGCTTTCTAAGGAAAGGCTTTTAATGGTTTGAAAGGGTTACTTTCAACGGTTTGGATGGGGTTACCTTCAAGGGTTCCGAAAGGGTTGTTTAAAGGTTTTAAACATAGGTTTCAAATGTATTAAATAGGAAATTTAGCCTAAGTATTTTCAAGTTAAAAGGGGTTTTAGCTTGTTTTGGAAGGATAGTCAATCCTCATTAAAATTCATTAACATTATTTTGAGTAAAGTATATATCATGGCAAAAATAGCTTAGAGTAAAGCTAAGAATATATTTTCCTTATAAAAGTATGATTTAAAATGTTAAATCATTTTGAAAATATTTTTCAAGGAAAAAATGATGGGTAGTTAACCCTAAGAACATGATTCGGACAGTTAGTCCATTTTGATTTGGACAGTTAGCCTAGTTTGCAGGCAGTCCGCCTAGATTTCGGACAGTTAGTCCAGTTTGTGGGAAGTCGGCCCAATTTTGGACAAATAGTCCATTTGTTAGCATAATGGACCTTGTTATTATGTTGTGGACAGATAGTATACTTATTACCTGTTTTACAGACAGATAGTCCATTTATTAGCATAAAGGATATTGCTATTTTGATAAAATCAATTTGATTAACCACTTTGGTTGCAGGAAAGAATTTGCAAAATATATGTTTTAAAGAGGATATTAGTGAGGGGAAACCCGTTCCGCTAAGCTGCGTGGTCTTACTTAATATCGGTAAACCAAGATGTAACATAATTATTCACAGCAGGCTTTATGTCTGACTCTAAGTTTTTGTTCCCCCTTAAACTCTTGGGTGCTCAAATTGATTTGAGTAGGCTGAGGGTTAAGGCTTTCAGGTTTAGAAATTTTGGCGAATAAAGCTTATGGAGACGAGCAGGTGGTTGACGGATAGCTAATTAGGATTCAAAGTTTCATTTTGTTTTGATTCCGCTGTGTATATAAAGTCAGATATGACTATATTGACTCTGATCAACTAAGGGGGCATCGTCATATATCCCACTTGGCATATTATTGTAATTATAATTGATCTTTACCTGGAAAACGATTATGGGATTATGTAATTTGGACATGAATTTATTTGAAATGTAATCAGCAAAAATGTTATTTTTAAAATTTGTGATTTTGTTCATATTCAAATGCATCTGATATTATGAATACCATTAGCATTGCCGTATTTTGTCAACAGAAGTTATTACTATGGATAGCTGTGGCAACTGTAGCGCTTAGCTTTTGGCCTCTAGATACGAGATGTTACAACTATATTCGTAGAGTAGCATATTGTGTTCGTTATGTGCTAACCCTTTGGTTGGACAGGTCGGGTATGGCTCGTACCCCCTTGTTCCTTTCTATATCAATTTGTATAGTATTTGAGATTCATTTACCGCTAACACCTGACTATTGTCTGGCTCGAGGTTTTATGTTGTGCTTCTTATTATCTTAGGTAGTCTTAAATGAGTAGGCTGGATAGTAGGTCTAGGTATGATGCAGTAGTTGTGCAGAGGACGAGCTGGATGGAGCTATCTCGTATCATATATGGATTACTATGCATATTCCACTATGCAACACCATGGAGCCTTGACAGTGCTTGCATATTACTATTAATATGAGACAGTTATTCGATTCTGTTTTGTATAAACTCTATTACTTGTTGCATAACTCTGTGGATCTGTATTCTAATATTTGGATCACTTAGTTATTACCATCTCTCATGTTTTCTATTTGTGATGTATATTATATTTTATTCCATGTGTTGTGAGATATACTATAAGTTCTATGATGTTTTTAATTCATTTCCAACCCTTAATGATTGTCCTACATCGACCGAGCACGTCAGAAGTGCACCATATAGTTATACTGTGTGCCGGAGGTGTTAGGCGGTTGTCACATCCTCCCTATATAAGGAGTCTTAAATAACCTACGACAATGACTAATAGGGAAATAGAGTATGCTTCATTTCCAAACTAGAGGTATTAAGTAACTGGAGTGGGCATTTTCCTTGACTCGTATTAGGCAAGTCTAAACGGGATTTCGACTATGGGGTTTGACGAGCTATGCTGGTATTGTTGATAAACTGGTATTTAGAAGTATGGCTGGCATATAGGCTTTACTACCAGCGGTCCCAAGCGGTTATTAGCAAAGACTTTGGTTACACCCTGACAGATTTCGCTTTCTACTGGTGTAGAATCTATATGGGATACGCAAAGACCTCAATCTTTAATTGAATATTTGTTTGTAGAGAGGAGCATTCAAATAGGGGAAGCAAATTGAATAATCAAATACATTTAATAAATTAAAAATCTTAAATATATGTTTGTTATCATCAACAGAGGGAGATTGTTGAATATGCTAGTATATGATTTCTGTTTGATGATAATAAACATATATATATTCATTTAAATGTATTTATTATGATACTATTTTATTTTCACATAATTAAATAATTATTTACTGAATAAAATAAATAACATAGAATTTAAATTCAAACAAATATTTTATCCAAACAAATTTTTATTACAATTTTGAATAGTACAAATTTGAGCTCTCACTACATATATACATTTTTCAATTACATTACAATTTTGATTACATCACAAATTTCACTTTACATCGTTCACCTCACTACATAGCACTCATTCACTCATAATTTATCTTCGACTTTGCTCCAGTCTGAAGCCAGCATCTGAATTATCTGCAAAGAAAACACTTATGCGGTAAAATTGAAAAAGAAATATTTGTGCAGTGTAAAATAAAATGTGTACTTTGGAAAATATTATTTGCCTTAGTTATTTGGGTTGTTCGTCATCATTTATTTTGAATTCATCATACAGGAACAGCTTGTGACATGCACAGTGTATCACTGTACATGCCACAAGGCCGTGCACACCGATATACACTTGATAAAACTGTAGGGACAGGTGAGCACAAGGTCAAACCCGAGCTATAAGCTGGATTCAACTCAGGTATAAAGTGATGTACATATGAACCCAGCAACAACAGAGGCTAGACAGTCCAACCAGACTCGAGTACACATGAAGACAGTTCTAATGAGTCAATATCAAACCAAATGGCAAACAAGTATACTTAATGTAAAGATATCAAGTGAAGGCCACACAAGCTACAGACTACAAGTGCAAAGCACCAATGGAGCAAGTCATAAACAACCAGACATAATGAAACAGCTCATATGCAACTCATCACAAAAATGCAAACTGCAACAGAGGTATACAACAATAAAG
Source organism: Allium fistulosum (assembly GCA_030737815.1). Classification (NCBI taxonomy): domain Eukaryota; kingdom Viridiplantae; phylum Streptophyta; class Magnoliopsida; order Asparagales; family Amaryllidaceae; genus Allium; species Allium fistulosum. Next base: position 1,360,660,265 of record CM060903.1, on the reverse strand, counting down.
TGAAAGCTCAAAGCAGTTTCAAAAAGCATGAAGTATGAATGCAAGCATATGGAATCAATTACAAGACCACATTGAACACAACATAACAATTAAATGAACCAAAGGACAGAGAATCAACATGTACAAAGGGTTGCAACCAAATGTACAAAATCCAAATCTATGGCCATGTGAACACACACACCAAATTTCCAGTGAACCCAGCAAAGTTGACAATGCAAACAAGTGCACAAGAACAAGCCCATGAAATAGCATACACATAGACATTGCAACTGGGAAGTTTAAGTAACTCAAGATCAGACACATGCAATCTTAAGTGAAGTCAAAGCAAGTCTGGCAACATGGAAGCAAATGCAAATTAGCTCGACTATTTTTTACAAGACAGTTTTTTTTTCAAATCAATGCACATCAAACCAGAGAACCAAGCACATATGCACTTACAACACAACATCAATGTAACATGTCAGAGCAACCTATACCAGACTACAAAGAAACCAAGGCCAAGACCAGATTCAAGTATACAGAGAAAAGGAATTCAAGATGAATGCAAATCACCATAATGGAGTTCAACATGAACTGTATACAAGTGCAGACTGCAAGCAATATACATATGCAAAAATCATGTAGATACACTAGGCTTAACATATGCAAAAATATCACAGAATACAAGACCACCAATGATGATACAAGTGCAATGATTTAATGCAATGCAACAAGGACATAGCAGGTGCATGGAGACTCAAGTGAAACAAATTCGAATGCTGTCAGAAGTGGCCGAAGTCAATTTGCAGTTACAAAAATCAGGGTAGTCGTGATTTAAACAAAGTCAATAGCCGTGTGAACAAGATAATAACAAGTTCGAATTGAACAAATCAAAGTGTCAAAGTCACAGTAGAAGCGAAATCAAAGAAGCCAATACCAACAGAGAAAAGAACGGAACAAAATCCAAAGAAATTGCACACCGTGATAATCAAGCAACAAAAATATACGAATTGAAAAAGTCAGGGAAATCTCAAGCATTCAAGCATAATCGAATGGCCGAGCTAAAATTATCTGACGATTTCAAAAATATATTCGAACGAAAATTTAGGGTTTTCAACCCTATAAAACCCGTTAACATCATAGGCGGTAAAGCATTCGAGTTCAAGCAACAACAGAGAAGAATAAATCATTCAACTTGAATCAAAGTCGAGAATAATTAATAATCAGAAAAAGGCATTCACGTACCAATTTACACATCAATCGAACTCGACGAATTGAAGTAGCCGAAAGCAAATCGGAGAAAGTGAGTCGATTATCGAAGCAAATCAAACCAATAGCCACTGTAATCGACCAACAATCAAGCGGCAGCTTCAATTACAGCAAAGCCTTAAATTGTTGAAAAATGAACGAGCAAAAATGAAGCAGCCATTTTCAAAGAAAGAAGTCGGGCCGAAGAAATAAAGAAAACACGGGGACATTTTTTTTTATCACTACATTTTAATTTGGGTCAGCATCTTAAATTGCTTTTGGGCTTATTTTTTTAAATTAGGGTTTTGTGTTTTAAATTATTTTTTATTTGTATTTTATTTATAAGCGTTTGTAAATTCTGGTCGTGTGACTAGGGGACGAACTACGGTGGTGTAGTTCGAGAATTCGCAACTCAGTGGCTGAGTTGTGGCAGGGTTTTGAGCATAGAGTTAGGTTAGTCGATAACGGGTGTCGCGAGTTTATGTGTGTAAGCGTCTGACTACTTAATTTCTAGTAGAAACCATGGGGGCAGCACGTAGGCAAGGTTTTGTTGAAGCTGGGTAAATCTGTGTGTTCTATTACTGCTTTTATTATTCGGATATTATCTATGCTGCTATTCTGCTATATCTGTGTTGCAATTATTTGAAATTATTTCCGCATTAAATTTTTATAATTAAGAGTATCACCCTATTCACCTCCCCTCTAGGGGGAAATCGATCCTACAAGTGATATCAGAGCTAGGAACAAAAGTCAATTTTTATTTTAAAATTTTGATTATTCAAAAACAAATTTTTGTTTTAAAATTTTTAATGGCTTCTTTTAAAAATGCTTTTCCTGAGGGCCAGTCCAAAGTTAGACCACTAATGTTCAATGGTGAATATGCTTACTGGAAAAATAGAATGAAAATTTTTCTGAAAACCATTGATGCTTGGAATATTGTTGAGACAGGTTATAGGACACCAACTATTGTGGTAGATAATCAGGAAATATACAAACCGATGGATCAATGGACAGATTTTGAAAATAGACTACAGAATGCTAATGCTAATGCTAAAGCTATGAATTCTATTATTTGTATATTGGATTAAATCGAATTTAATCGTGTCTCACATTGTCTAACTGCGTAGGAAATCTGGCACACACATGAAGTGACTCACGAAGGAACATCCCAAGTCAAGGAATCTCACCTTGCCATGCTTAGTAACGAATACGAGAACTTCACAATGGCTAAGGATGAAAATGTCAAAGAGATGTATGGACGACTTTCCAATATTGTATACAAATCAAAAGCACTCGGAAAATCATACACAGAATTGGAAATAGTCCGAAAAATCCTCAGATTCCTTCCACAAAGTTTTGAAGTGAAAGTTACAGCCATTCAAGAATCAAAAGATTTAAAACAAATCAAAGTTGAAGAACTCATCGGAAATCTCACCACTTATGAGCTAGAAATGAAATCCAAGGAAGAACGCGAAGGAGGTGATACTCGAAAGAAATCAATAGCTCTTAAAGGAATAACGGAAAGTGATGATGATGATGATGGAGCAGTTGAGCTGGCACTATTAATAAAGAGATTCAAAAAGTGGAACCACAAATACGGAAATCCAGCTCTAAATCAACAATTGAAAAGCAGAATAGTCAAAGCACTAGACAACTTAGAAGAATAGGAGATCATTTGTCACAAGTGCAACAAACCTAGTCATATCAAGACAAATTATCCTCAGAATCGATTCAGCCAAGGAAAAAAACCGAAAAGGAGAAGTTTTGCAGCCACTTGGGATGAAACTGATGAAGATGATAAAAGCACTGGCAGTGAGAGTGAAAAAGCAGATCTGTGCCTTCAAGGTGATATAACTGACAGTGATGATGATGAGCCAAGCGAGGTATCAAAACTTACTCATTTAGAATTACTTATATATTTTCATGAAGTAAATGGCTGTTTCGAAAGACTTAGGGAGAAATATGCTAAAATTGAATCACAAAGAGATACTTTGATAGATTTAAATAAACAGCCTGATCAACTAGTTAAAAACTATCAAACCAAGAGCCCTAAGTGTGAAAAGTGTCCATCATTCGAGGAACAGATTAAAAAATCAGAAATTAAATTAAAACACTTGAAAATGAAATTCTGATTTTGAAAGAGAGTGAAAACACTAGGAGAGAAAATTCTATTAAAAAGTGCACACAATTATTGAATGAAAATGAATCTCTCAAAACACAAGTCCAACAATTGTCAACAACTTTAGGAAAATTTTCCAAAGGAAAAAGATCGTTAAATATGCTATTAGGGAAATAAACTGTTAATACTGTTAGACAAGGACTTGGATATAATCAATCGGAACTTGTTAGAAGCGAAATTAATCAAGTCAAATCCGAGTGCACAATTTGTAGAAAAATTGGACATAATCAAAATATTTGTTGGTGTAGACCCAAACACGTGAAAACCATTCCAATTTGGGTTCCAAAAGGCACGAATATAAAATCCCTTAAATTCTATTGGGTCTACTCAAACGTATTTTTCAAAATCTTTTATCACTAACAACCATGGACCTATAAAAACAAACAGGTCACAAAAATCTTTTCTCGTGTAGGTATGGTGGCAGGCTAAGGAACAACAACAGTGTTACCTGGATTCTGGCTGTTCCATGCACACGATGGGCAACAAATCAAAGTTCCTTAGCCTAGTAAAAAGGTGGCAGAATCACAATGGGTAACAACGAAAAATTATCAGCAAAGGTAAAATAGGTAAAGGTATCTTGAACGATATATGTGAAAATCTGCACCATAATCTGATTAAATTCAGCCAGTTATTGATAAAAAATTAATGTTTATTATGATTCTGACTTATGCAAATTACCAAATCATCTTTGAACTAGTTCATATAGATTTGTTTTGGACTAATGATGGTGTTTTATTGATTGATTATTACTCATGATACACGTGGACATACTTGCTTATCTTACTGCTTCTGGATCTGACACTATGTTCATTGTTTGTAAATTTGCACGGTTTCAATTAAAATTCAAAAGAACTTCATTTAAATGTTGTTTTGTTGCACATTTCACGGTCTGGTCTATAATGATAATCTTGAGTCAAAGAAAAATTCGGATGCAGATTACACTGGTAATCTAGTTGGTAGAAAAATTACTAGTGGAATGTGATTCCTGTTGAGATATTCAGTAGTTGCATCATTTTCAAAGAAAATATCTGTATATTTTTCATTTCAACTAATTTTCAAATAGCAGACATTTTTTTTTATAAAATCCCTTCTAGAAAATAGTTTATGTTGACCTTGTTTTAGAATAGTTGTTTTAGAAAATTTGATTTTATAATTATTTCTGGACTTGATCTTAAATGACTACATTGACTAATCTGACTCCCTACTGATTATCAAAAAGATAAATAGTGATTGAAAAAGTGATGAGTGTTGATATTAATCATATATTATGACTTGAGACAGTATATTTAGTAAATTTCTTCAAAAATTTAAACAAGATTTATAATAACTTTTGATGGGTAAAAATTCCATGACCATCTCTATTTCTATCATATTTCTATCGACCATCACTCATCAAAATCAAATATAGTATGTCAATATGTGGTATTTTTAAACAGGAAATTATTCGTTTTCATTTTTTTTATTTTTTTTAATAAAAAAATCCAAAGTATTCACTCTCATTTAAAAGTTCTCACGGTTATGCATGGGTGAATTACTTGGAATATTTGTATATGTGCTTTCATGCTCATTTAAAAGTCCTCACAGTTATGCATGTATGGAACACATATCAAAATTGGTTATTAAATAGACAAGTTGAATCTAATCCCATTTAAAAGTCCTCACGGTTATGCGTGGTTAGAAGATACTTGAATTACTTTTCTTTATAAAAATTTGGTATACTACTAATCTCATTTAAAAGTCCTAACAGTTATGCATGGTTAGTAGATATTCAAATTCCTGATATAAATATACCACAAATAGACATAACTATATGGTTTTATATGATGACATCATCCCTATCATTCTAAAGTGGAATATGCGTCAAACAGAGTATTTATGATTTTTGTTTGATTTTTTATTGAAATTTAATATTTATACTCGATTGAGTATTAATGTTGTATTAATGTCTATCACTTTATCTCTGTTTTTTCTAACACTATTACTCTTTTGCTGATAACAAAAGAGGGAGAGAAAAGTTAAGATTTTGGCAAATAAAGGTCCAATATTTTATTTTATATTTTCTATTTGCATCTAGATTCATTTGCATATTTTTATTTATTTTCATGCATATATGAAGGGGATCTTTGTTGTAGAGAGGAGCATTCAAATAGGGGGAGCAAATTGAATAATCAAATACATTTAATAAATTCAAAATCTTAAATATATGTTTGTTATCATCAAAAGAGGGAGATTGTTGAATATGCTAGTATATGATTTTTGTTTGATGATAATAAACATATATATATATATATTCATTTAAATGTATTTGTTATGGTATTATTTTATTTTCACATAATTAAATAATTATTTGCTGAATAAAATAAATAACACGGAATTTAAATTCAAACAAATATTTTATTACAATTTTGAATAGTACAAATTTGAGCTCTCACTACATATATACATTTTTCAATTACATTACAATTTCGATTACATCACAAATTTCATTTTACATCGTTCACCTCACTACATAGCACTCATTCACTCATATTTTATCTTCGACTTTGCTCCAGTCTGAAGCCAGCATCTGAATTATCTGCAAAGAAAACACTTATGCGGTAAAATTGAAAAAGAAATATTTTTGCAGTGTAAAATAAAATGTGTACTTTGGAAAATATTATTTGCCTTAGTTATTTGGGTTGTTCGTCATCATTTATTTTGAATTCATCATACAGGAACAGCTTGTGACATGCACAGTGTATCACTGTACATGCCACAAGGCCGTGCACACCGATATACACTTGATAAAACTGCAGGGACTGGTAAGCACAAGGTCAAACCCAAGCTATAAGCTGGATTCAACTCAGGTATAAAGTGATGTACATATGAACCCAGCAACAACAGAGGCTAGACAGTCCAACCAGACTCGAGTACACATGAAGACAGTTCTAATGAGTCAATATCAAACCAAATGGCAAACAAGTATACTTAATGTAAAGATATCAAGTGAAGGCCACACAAGCTACAGACTACAAGTGCAAAGCACCAATGGAGCAAGTCATAAACAACCAGACATCATGAAACAGCTCATATGCAACTCATCACAAAAATGCAAACTGCAACAGAGGTATACAACAATAAAGTGAAAGCTCAAAGCAGTTTCAAAAAGCATGAAGTATGAATGCAAGCATATGGAATCAATTACAAGACCACATTGAACACAACATAACAATTAAATGAACCAGAGGACAGAGAATCAACATGTACAAAAGGTTGCAACCAAATGTACAAAATCCAAATCTATGGCTATGTGAACACACACACCAAATTTCCAGTGAACCCAGCAAAGTTGACAGTGCAAACAATGCACAAGAACAAGCCCATGAAACAGCATACACATAGACATTGCAACTGGGAAGTTTAAGTAACTTAAGATCAGACACAGTGCAAGCTCAAGTGAAGTCAAAGCAAGCCTGGCAACATGGAAGCAAATGCACACTAGCTCGACTATTTTTTACAAGAAAGTTTTTTTTTCAAATCAATGTACATCAAACCAGAGAACCAAGCACATATGCACTTACAACACAACATCAATGTAACATGTCAGAGTAACCTATACCAGCCTACAAAGAAACCAAGGCCAAGACCAGATTCAAGTATACAGAGAAAAGGAATTCAAGATGAATGAAAATCATCATAATGGAGTTCAACATGAACTGTATACAAGTGCATACTGCAAGCAATATACATTTGCAAAAATCATGTAGATACACTAGGCTTAACATATGCAAAAATATCACAGAATACAAGACCACCAATGATGATACAAGTGCAATGATTTAATGCAATGCAACAAGGACATAGCAGGTGCATGGAGACTCAAGTGAAACAAATTCGAATGTTGTCAGAAGTGGCCGAAGTCAATTTGCAGTTACAAAAATCAGGGTAGCCGTGATTCAAACAAAGTCAATAGCCGTGTGAACAAGATAATAACAAGTTCGAATTGAACAAATCAAAGTGTAAAAGTCACAATAGAAGCGAAATCAAAGAAGCCGATATCAACAGAGAAAAGAACGGAACAAAATCCAAAGAAATTGCACACCGTGATAATCAAGCAACAAAAATATACGAATTGAAAAAGTCAGAGAAATCTCAAGCATTCAAGCATAATTGAATGGCCGAGCTAAAATTGTCTAGACGATTTCAAAAATATATTCGAACGAAAATTTATGGTTTTCAACCCTATAAAACCCGTTAACATCATAGGCGGTAAGGCATTCGAGTTCAAGCAACAACAGAGAAGAATAAATCATTCAACTTGAATCAAAGTCGAGAATAATTAATAATCAGAAAAAGGCATTCACGTACCAATTCACACATCAATCGAACTCGACGAACTGAAGTAGCCGAAAGCAAATCGGAAAAAGTGAGTCGATTGTCGAAGCAAATCAAAGCAATAGCCACTGTAATCGACCAACAATCAAGCGGCACCTTCAATTACAGCAAAGCCCTAAATTTTTGAAAAAGGAACGAGCAAAAAGGAAGCATCCATTTTCAAAAAGGGGACATTTTTTTATCACTACATTTTAATTTGGGCCGGCACCTTAAATTGGTTTTGGGCTTTTTTTTTTTCTTAAACTAGGGTTTTGTGTTTTAAATTGTTTTTTATTTTGTATTTTATTTTTAAATGTTTGTAAATTCTAGTCATGTGACTAGGGGACGAACTACGGTGGTGTAGTTCGAGAATTCGCAACTCAGTGGCTGAGTTGTGGCAGGGTTTTGAGTGTAGAGTTAGGTTAGTCGATATCGGGTGTCGCGAGTTTACGCACATAGCGTCTGACTACTTAATTTCTAGTAGAAACCTTGGGGGCAGCACGTAGGCAGGGTTTTGCCCAAGCTGGGTAAATCTGTGTGTTCTTTTACTGCTTTTATTATTTTGGTATTATCTATGCTGCTATTCTGCTATATCTGGGTTGCAATTATTTGAAATTATTTCCGCATTAAATTTTTATAATTAAGAGTATCATCATATTCACCCTCCCTCTAGGGTGAAATCGATCCTACAACTTTCACTCTCACTCTCATACATACAACTTTTCTCTACACTCTCATATATAACTTTTTTTACTAGCACTCATTCACACTCACTCAAGTTTAATTTTGATGTTGATCTTGATTTGCTTGCTCTAGCTTATGTCCAACCACCTCTTATACCTATCAAATAAACAACGCAGTAAAATTGAAAAGGAAACAACCTAAATTGCAAAAATAAAATTGAACTTGAATATTAATATTGCCTCAGTTTATGGGTTTGTTTTCTTTTCATGATTTAGATGGGGACAAATATATATGTGCACGTACAACTTATGATATGCGCAATATATGACTATGAATATCACAAGGTCGGGCATCGATTAAATCTCATAGACTATTTCAAAGGTCAAGCATGAAGGCTCAACATAGTGCAAATGTGCATAAGGTCAAGCCCAAGCCTCCTCGAGCTCAACCTAGGTGCACATACCGTAAAAAAAGTTTCAGCAATTCAATAACTCAAGAGTACATAGTGCATACAAGGCAAGAAATCTTAAAACAGTTTAAGCATAGTGCATATAGGAGTAGCTCAGGGCAGCATGAACAAGACTGAAGTGCATACGTATAATCTAGACAAAAACAAGGAGAAGAAAGTACATGGAAATATAGGAAATTCATATGTATAAACCAGACAAAAACTAGGCAAGAATTCAAGATAGTGCATATAAACAAGCTCGGGCAACTTAGCATGGAGATGCACAAAGTCAAAGCAAGCAGCAAACAGATTCATGGCAAACCAGCAAGCAAGCAAAGCCCAAGCAAGTAAAGCCAAAGTGCACAAACAAGTTCAGTGCACATGGAGATGCACAAAGTCGAGCACGGTGAATTAGATTCATGGCAGGATAAAAAGTATCTCAACACTGCCTTGAACCAGGCAATAAAACCAAGCACACACATTGACTCAAATGCAATTCAAAATGGTTCATAACTGAAAACAAGTTCAACCAAACCCCAAAATGGTTCAAGCATGGAAGTTCACACATTAAAATAGCAAATTGAAAGTACAATAAGAAATCACAGTGCAAAATTGTAATAACCCAGATTTTTGGGCATCTGTAAATTTGATAATTAACTGGATTGAATCAATAGGAAAACTAATTTATAAGTTGAATAAATAAATCCGATAATAAATATTTATATCTAGATAAATATTCATTTGATAATCTCCAGATATAATTATTGAAATTTTACAATATTTGTTTAATGACCTTCTTTTTGTAAATTTTTATTTAGCAAAATTTATCTTTTCAAAGCTAATAAAAATAATTTTCTAATACAATATATAGGTTTATATATATTGTATTGGAAGTTATGTTTTGAAATTAATATATATGTATGTATATGTTAGGTTGGTTTGTAAATATATAAGGTGAGATTTAATTAAAGATTTAAAAAAATACTTTTCTTTTATATACTTGGAAGATATAGTTAGTATATATGAAAATAAATATAAAGCTTTGATATGTGTATATCTTTTAAAACTATAAGTATAAATTTAAAATACACAAGACATATGTAAATATAAAATAAATAATCTATATAAATAGATAAAAATTAAGTAGGGATTTAGACATAAATTTATAAATAATTTAGAGGCAAGGATATAAACATAAAATTCATAATTAAGACATTTGTAAAATTAATATAACATGCATTTACAAGTGTATAGCTTAGTGTAATAACAAGTGGCAAATACTTTTTCTTTTAATTTGAAAATTTATAAACAATGTAGTATTAGAGAAACCAGGCTAATGCAAATTTCCTCAAATCTTTTCATCTTCATTTTCCAAAACTAAAATCTGGTAACAAAGAAAACAAATCAGATTTAAAAGAAAAAGCAAAAGAAAAGAAAATCAAACTAAAACTAGCAAACAACTATCATCTTCTCCCAGTTTTCAAATCTAAAGCAATCAAAGCATCATCATCTCAGTTTTCAAAACCTTGATCATCTCTATTGCAAAGCAAGAAGATTCAAGATCAATGCAAATCAAAGAAAACTAAATTCCAGTTTAGATACGAGAACAGATTTCAAGTATTTCAAAAGCTTGTTTCCTGTCTTTTAAACAGGTGAGTGATCTGACCTAGTTTTCTCTATTTTTTTTAGAAATGCCAGTGAGTAAACAAACTATAATTTATTTTAAAAACTAGATGTTTGTGATGATCTTAAAAGTTATGATATGGATTATTCTTGCATGTATGGATCAAATGTGAATTCCTATATATATGTATAAGTATGCATGTCTGAGTTGCTCTGTTCTTTGTTCACAGGGTTTAAAACAAAGTGAAAATTTAAATCTCACCTTTGAATCTCTTATAGGATGTGAAATTCAAACAAGTTATGTTTGTTTAAACATGAATTAAGTTTAAAAATATATTTAACTAAATTTAGTTTGGATATTATCTGGGAAATCAAGAAGACATGGAAAATATTAAAAACATATAAATTTCAAAAATCTTGATTCTCTGATTCGTATATATATTATGAATCGACTCTGAAAACTAGGATTTTTAAAGGGAAATTCATGATTTTTAAGTATGTAAATTGTGAGAATTCGAGGATTGATCAGACTATGGGTTTTGGGGCTTTTCTGGTGATCGGCGAGAAATGGGAGGTCGTGATCGTAGCTGGAGTATGCTTGGAGGTCAGGGATCTCGAGAAAAATGCTCGGTGAATTTATAATTCACCATGGTGGCTGAACGTTGGCGATCTAGGGTTAAGACCATGCTCGAGACGACAAGATTGTCGAGGCCAATGCAATGTCGTAGTCGCATCGGAAGAGACCGGAGTAGGGGGAAAAGAAGCGGGGTCGAGTGGCGAAGGTTTGGACGTGATGGCGAGTTCTCTGGTGATGGGAGGCGGCGGCGCGAGGCGAATGGGTGATTGGGTTTCGTTCTAGTGAGGTTGCTCGACTCGTTCGATTTCGCTATGAAGGATTGTTCGTTGATCTGGGTGGTTGGGACAACTCAGGGGAAGATCGGCGACTTGTTGGTGGTCGGAGCATGGATCGGAGTTGGTCAGATCTGGTGTGCACGTGCACATGTGTCCTTCGTGTCTGGTGATGTTGTTGTGATGTTTGAGCTCGGGAAAGATGAAGATTTGCTCGAAGTAGTTCTCGAGTTTATCGAGAGGTAGAAGATGCGAGAGTGGTTCGGGTTTGGGCTCGAGAAGTTCCGTCTTGGGTTCGGGTTGGGTCTTTAATTAGTTAACCAGTTTTTTTTTAAATTATAAAAGAAAAAAAAAGGGTTTTAAAAATACATTATGTTTTAAAAGTTATAAAGTAAATTTTGTTCAGCTTTTAAAAATAAATGTCTTATTTAAGTTAAGATTAAATAAAGGTTTTAAATGAATTATTTTAAATCAATTAAGTTAAAAGTGTGTTAATATGTATAACCTTTATTTTTAAAGTTATTTTACATAAACTTAATAATGTAATTAAGTGGTAAATTAAGAAAATTAAATGTTTTTAAGGAGTAAGTTAATTGGTTAATGATAATTTATTCCAAAAAGTTATTAAATAAAGATTTAATTGATAATTAAGAGTTAATTACTTAATGACATAAATTAAGGTGATTAATTAATAAATAATTAATGAATGTGATTAATTTAAAATTAATTATTGAATGTGATTAATTTAAAGTAATTAATTATGGTATAATTAATTTATGAGAGTAATTAAGGGTTAATTAATGGTTAAAGGATAATTAATTTATGTAATTAATTAGAGAATTAATTACTAAATGTAATGTAATTAATTAATGAAGGTAATTAAATTACTTAAGGTAAGTAATTAAATGATGGTTAATTAAATTAAGTAATTAAAGGATAATTAATTAATGTGAGTAATTAAGAGTTAATTAATTAAATGAGTTAAATTAAATTAATTTTTAATTATGTGAAATTAATCTTGCTTATGGGTAAGTAAATTGTATTGAAGGATTGGATTAATATCTAGTCTGATAATTTGTGATATACTGTGATATAAAATGTTTGGTTTGATTGTGATAATGTGGGTTATCTATCAATGATTAAATTGTTGTGTGAATGTGACACCCTGTATTTAAATTAAAGTGAATTCACTTAAACAACTTGGATTTAGGATGATATTGGATTCGAAGAGACCGGAGTCGGGTATCAGAAATATCCGACACCACTTCGATTTGAAATCTTCTATAATTCCTTATAGATTGACATGTGAAATCAATAAGCTGGTTTGGGATAATATGGATCATTTAAACTAAGTTGGATACTTAGATATTGTTTTGTGAAAATAAAATGTGGACTATATAAGTTGTTTACTTGTAGTAAAGTACGAGTTACCCGGGTTCAAATAAGTTCTTTGGATTGGAATTTCTTGTTAGATGAATTTACTCACGCTGGTTTCCAGCCTGACCCGGGTGTTACTTTGATGTAATGCTCGGGTCAGACCGAGTATTACAGATTTTCAGGTAAGGACGTTCTGGAGCTCAGGAGGCAAGCTGGATGGCAGGAACGTATGGAGTGATATCTGTTGTATATATTATTGTTGATTATCTGAGACATGTTTTCAAATTGTCCTGTGTTGTGTAATAGCGTAACTCTAAAATAAAATGTAAAAGTGTATTGATACAGTTCTTTTTGTAAAACTGTTATTTATGTGATATTATATTTTGATCCGCTGCGAATGTGAGAATATGTGATTCTGTGTTTCTGTTTTCTTCTTCTTCTATCTCTTTCTTTTTCTTTTCCTAACTATCTGGGATTTTCAGAGTCGAAATCCCGGGTCGTTACAAAAATCAAGTCCCATAAATTAAAACAGCAAATGCCACAAATTGAATAAGGCAGTGCCATAAATTAAAACAAGGTAATGCCATAAACAGCAAGTGCCACAAATTACTTGATATGAAGTAATGGCAACATTCACACATATATACATACATACATATGTATGTATGTATGTATATACATGGATGTCTCAAATTACTTGATATAAACCAAATCAGACTCATGTACAAAAGGAAGTTCACACATATATATGCAGATATAAGAACATTCACACATATATACATATGTATGTATGTATGTACATGGAAATTCATACACACACATATAGTGATATGCAGATATAAATATACATATATATGAAAACATTCATATAAATAACCAAAAACACAGTTTGGTTTGCTTGAGCCTGTTTAAGGATCAGAAATCAAACTGCCTCGGTTTGGTGTACACCTAACCAGAAACACACACCTTGAAACAACTGTATATGTACTAGGCCAAAGAATAATGAACAACCAGTGCACTGGCTCGTCAAAAGAACATTGCAAAGATATGTACGCAATGTATATACTGGAATCAAAATAACATACACACATATGTACATACATATGTTTGCATGTATATACATGGATGAACCAACAGCCAACATAAGCATCAAAGCTCCAAGGAAATCGAACAATCACACATTCAAACAAGGCAGTGCCACAAATTAAAAAATTGGTTCAAGTGCCAGTGAAAATGCAACTCAAAACAAGTTCAACTCAAAATGGTTCAAGCTCAAGTAATTCAAAATGGCTCAACTCAAAGCAATTCAACAATTGGTTCAGCTCAAACCAGTTCATAAAGGTGCACAAACAAATAAAAACAAGGCAGTGCCATAAAAATTCACATATATATACATACATATGTATGTATGTATATACATGGAAGTTCAAACCATCAAGAATACAACAAGTACAAGAAAGGGATAAGTGTACACATGAACTCAAGTGTACACTAACTCGAACATGAACTCAGACATGGTAATGCAAGTGGAACTCAAGTGTACACATGAACTATCAAATGAATTATATATGTATGTATATACATGGAAGAGTATCACATAATAATAAGACTAGGCAGTTCAACAAGGCAAGGATATATGTATGGGTTCAACAAGTGAAATACTCAAGTGCACCAAACATAACTTCAGTCATATGCACATATATACATATATGTATATACATGTGTACATGTGCACGGTCGCACCAATGAAGTAGCCAATAAAACAAGGCAAGGATGTATACATATATATATGTATACATAACTTCAACAAGGCAAGGATGTATACATGTATATATGTATACATAACTTCAACAAGGCAAGGATGTATACATGTATATATGTATACATAACTTCAACAAGGCAAGGATGTATACATGTATATATGTATAAATATGTATACATGTTCAACAATACAAAAAAGGGGCAACCAGCGAAACAATGAAGTGGCCAAAGATCCGACTGTCTATCATGTTATATAATGAGTACAGAGCATCCTCTAGGAAAGGAAATGGTACAATCAAATGAAGCAAATATAACAAAACAATCAAACAAATGCAATATATAATGTAGTGATTCTAAGCTTATTATACAAATATAAGAAAATATATTATAACTAAAACTGATGAAGTAAACAAAGATAAGGCAAACATTTAATTTGAATTAAATAGGGAAATAATAAAAGGTACAACAATACTAAAATCATAAAACCAATGAATATTCAAAAGAAACCATTACAATAATTTTCAACTTCATTTAACTCTTTACTATTAACAATGAACAAGTCAAGTTTCAGATAATCAAATATATTCAAATCATCACAGGAAAATCTAGTCGAGATCGATACAAAATCACAGGCAAAAGTATATACAAATATATAGGAAATTGATTCCTATATAAATACCCAAATCATCATAGGCAAATCAAGTCGAGATCAATACAAAATCAAAAGAGGGCAGAAATCAT
Source organism: Allium fistulosum (assembly GCA_030737815.1). Lineage (NCBI taxonomy): Eukaryota > Viridiplantae > Streptophyta > Magnoliopsida > Asparagales > Amaryllidaceae > Allium > Allium fistulosum. The sequence goes on along the minus strand of CM060903.1, from coordinate 1,360,645,023 downwards.
ACCATATATCAATGGAAGAATACTCGACAAATTAAATGAACCCTAACTACAAGTGGCTTTAATTCAGCATTGTTGATTGAAGAATACTCGACAAATTTATCGAAGAATACTCGACAAATTGAACGAACCTTCCAAAATTGAACGAAACCTAATTACAAGCGGATTGGGTTCCACGAGATTAGGTTTTCAGAGAGAGAGTATCAGGTTGTCTGATTTTTTGATAAGGGGGAAAATAATCAAAGGAAATAAGGCGGCTAAGAATAAACTGAGGGAACGCCATTTTTTCCCCTTTTAGAAACAAAAGAAAAAGGGAGGGAAATGAGTGAAGGAATGCAGCCATGAAATAATTTAGGCAATATTGAGAGGGAAACCAAAATTTTGATAAGGAGGCAAAACAATTTTTTTGATAATTTCAATAAAACAATAGATAAATGTTATCTAAAAGAAAATGTTGTTTGATCGCTATTGTGTCACACAACAGATAATTTTTCCATGTGTTGTGTGAAAAAGTGGGATAACAGAGAATCTACCTTATGTTGTGTGATCACTATTATCTGATTCACTTTGTGGCATAGTGATTAGTAATACAGCTGATTAAACTATAAAGTCATATCTAGTTGTCATCGACCTTCGTAGTTAGGGCCTGTTGACTATCGATTATGTTTTGAAGGGCCCGCTTCGATGTTAAGGTATAAAATGGCCGATAGGTCTACCTCCTCCTTATTTAAGATGTATTAAGTTGCGAAGTTTCCTTTGGGTAGTACAATCTTACACACACATAGTTATACCTTGGGGAGGTTGGATATATCATAAATGCAAGTGGAATTAAATGAATATCATGAATAGTAGGCATAACATTTAAATAGAAATCAATCGATGTAAACTAGTGTTATGGATAAGTATATAACTTAATAGTAACTAGAACGTTGTTTTGTACAACCCGTGGGATAGATTTAGAGGGATGCACTATTGGTGCAAGACGGGAACGGTGGATACAGAGGTCTTCTCATTCATCCTCGACACTTACAAGGCAACTAGATATCAAAGGAATAATATTGATTTCAAGGTAGTAGCCTTAGTCAGTATATATGTTTTGTTATATTTTACTATTCTGTTGTGAGTTTGTATAGATAGCTTTCTGATATACTTATGTTTATTACAGGTTACAGCACCAACGATCCATGCCTTAATGGAATTGGGTTGTCGATTTAGTCGAAAAATAGGGACCATTAAGGTGTAGGTTGTTACACCAACTGTATTGAAGTTCAGATGCCTCATGACCAATGAATTCAATTTGATATTCCCATAAGTAGTTTGAGTCAAAAGTTGAGCAATTTTCCATGAACAAGTTTTCATCCTCAACTTCTTTAATTGTTTTGCAATACCTATCACAAGTTGCGGTAGAAATACCGTAGACTCTTTTGATTTCCAAAGTCGTCTAACAATTTGTTAATCTGGATTATTATTGTATATCTCATTCAGTAAATTCCAACAACCTTCATTACTAACATACATACCTTTACCCAACATCAAATTATGCCTACGATCAGCCTCTATGTAAGATTTCACTAGTACAAGCAAGTTTGCAGCCAGCCAAGTAGCGCTGGATATCTTGTTAATGATTATTTTATCTATTGTTTTTACTACTTAATGCTATATGATATCCTTTAATGAGTGAACAAGATGATTTATGGCCGTTCAGTGTACTAGCACAAATTGACAAAGATCCTGCCATGCTCCTTCAATGAAGGACAATAATATGAGACATAACAACACTGTTTAAACTGTTTATTGATTTGACAATACAAGTAATTTACAAAAATTATAACTTCCATTCTATATAGTTAATTGACAAGACCTATGCTACTAGCACAAATTGACAAAGATTCGGCTCTGCTCATTCAGTGAAGGACAATATAACGATATAAGTAATTACAATATAAACAAAGTTAACAAATGAAAATTCACTACTATATAAAAAAGTAACAATCCAATTAAAAATAGAAATACAATGGTAATAAATAAACACCATTTTATAAACGATTAGCATGAAAAATCACTAAAAGTTATATGATCCCGCTTGACTTGCATATCATTCTTTAATTTTTCTTTGCATTCCCTCAAGATTTTAAGTTTGAGTTTTGATATGTCATAGCTTAACCTAGCCAAAATGGCTACTTCTTTCTTAAACCTCATTTTGACTCTTCCGAGTTCCAACAACTCTTCTTGCAAATGTCCATCTTCTCTTATTTTTTCTTCTTTCTCGACTTTGCGCTCATTTTTTTTCTACAGTCTCTTCTACTCTTTTTCATCCTTCTCAGTCTTGTATTATTATGTACCGTCATCCTATGTTCCACATTCGGTCACAATGAGTATAGTAATCAATTGTATTATTTATTTTGCATTTTCATGCTGCCCTTCAAACATCGTTACTTTGAAATGGAGCGGAATCAGGGTCTTCAATAGCCTTCAGGACATCAGAATCTACCATGCTGGAATCAATATTCATTCTTCTTGGTGCAACTGAAATTTGGAGTGTTTCCATTTGATGGTGCTCCATTTATCTTCTTCCATCAAGAGATTGTAAGCATGCACAAGATAGAAGATAACTCCCTTGTTTCATTTACATATGCTCCATTAGCCTGTTCAAGCTCAAATTTGTATAAAATATTAGAGGTTTGTAATACTAAATAGTTAACTATAATAATTGTTGCTAATAAAAGCATATCAAATTAACGTCGGCATCCTCACTTTGTTTTCTACCTTCCATAACTGCCATGATCTCATTCCATTTTTGTATAACTTGTTAATGTGTTTCCATCGAGTTTTTCTAGAGATTCAACGGTTTTAGGAATACTACTAAGTAGAGGAGCATGGAATAGGTTTGAAATAGAAGCCCAAAAAGTAAACTTGCTTTGTGATGTATTTTTCTTTGGATCTCTAGAACACTCTAGCTAACAAACAACAAGTTCTTCTTGTTCATCATTCAACCATTTTGTTTGATTTCAAGTAGAATTTTCGAAGGGTATTTCATCGAATTAAGGAATTGGTAACTTGTTTATGTTAATTCCACTTGAATTTGGTCTTCTTTGAGTGCATTGCGATTCTTGAGTGAAACCATTGTTTCCATCCCATAAATTTTCATCTTCCACGTAAAATCCAAACTCATTTTGATTTTGATTGAATTCTCCATCAAATGATTCAGATTGAGAATTTAAATTTCTACTAGAGTTGGTATTTTGATTATAGTTACCTTGTGAGCTACCTTTGAAATTCTGCAATTAATACCATGGACTGATATTTGAGTGATGGTTGCTTATTTAATCATTGAAGCCATAACTCATTTTCTACGATTGTGATGTGAACGTACTTGAGATATATATATTGAGAATTTGATTGATAAGTCTGATTACTCCATTGGTTTATGAAGAATTATCATAATATCAGAATTTTGATTAATTTCTCGAAATCTTAAATATGTGGATTTCATCGGGTTTTTTTTCTCTTTTAAATGTTGGATATTTTTTGGTGAAACTTGTTTGTGATTGTTTGAACCAAAAGTGGAACAACCACCCAAATGAGTATAGTAGAGAAAAGAGTGAAGAAACTAAATAAAAACAAGAAAAAGCAAGACATAGAAGTTTTATAGTGGTTCGGCTAATCGTTGTCTACGTCCACTTAGCATTGTTGCTTATTTGGTGGTTGTTTACAAGTACAGTTCTTATGGATCGATAGGGATCCACAAGGGTTACAAGAGAATTATGAAAAAGTTGTAAGGAAACAAGATCCTCCAAGATGAGCCCCTAGCCTCCTATTTATAGCCGAAGATCGCCTGAAAAATCTTCGCCATGATCTCCACCACATTTCCCATGTCCAGGAGCGGTTCCACTTGAGAAAACATAGTCATGTCAGCAAAAAACTATGGATCGCTACCGATCCATAGGCATGGATCTGCACTGATCCATAAGATTCACTCATGGATCAATGGCAATGCTTTTTGTTGGGATGACCTGCTATTAGCTTCATGTTTTCCATCTTGGATGCTCTACTAGAAACTTGTTTCTGGGCCAATAAGATGGATCGGTGATGGAATCGAGTTGTTGATTACAAGTGCTTGAGGGGATCAATAGAGAATTGTATGCAATCAATCTTATAAAGCTTGAGATAGTCTATTATCACCGATTCTTGGAAGTAGAGGGAGTTTGAGGCAAATTGGGTGCAAGTCTATGATGGATCGGTATCGATCCATCACTTGATGGATTTTAGTTTTAGCATTTCTGCGATGGCCTACACCTTGTGGCCTTGATTGCACTTAGTTTCTAAGCTTATTTGTGGATTTGAAGTGGTGTTGGAAAAAAAGTGGGGATTGGTACCGATCCATAGGCATGGATTGGTACCAATCCATAACTTTGCTTGAATGTTGAACTTCAGTCTTGGTACTTGAAGCAGTGTAATGTGCAGACCATTTTGGAAGGTTGTTTGCATGTTGGTAACCTTGTCCCTTGACTTTTTTTGGCATCCAAGTTTAACAATTATCATTCTAGATTCCTGCTTGATAGGTTCGGTTCATTTGAATATGGCCTGGTCAAAAGGCTGGATAACACTTGCCCCCCAAAGCATGCCTTACGAATGGAAGGTGTGCTTTGCTCAAGAACAAATATCAAAGTCAATGCAACAATAGTAGTTGTGTTTTCTGGCTATCAACCGATCGAGCTGCAACAAATCATCCTATACCTTGGGATTCATCAGTAAATCAAAGTTTATTCCAGACCATGATAGTTAAACGATTTGAATCCTTGCTTGAGTGTCAGTTACAGACAATGATTCTTTGTTATCCTAGAATTAGTAAGTCATGGGTCGCGTTACAAATCAGGATCACCCTGTGTTCATCCGGGAGTTAGCAATCGCATGTTTGAAATTAATGGCTCGATTCGATAATCATTAATGAATTGTTTCAAGGTCCAAAGGTGTTCAAAGCCAGAGTATAAATCTCGATTTCTCTGGGTCATGTATTCGACGATCGATTCAATTTCTGATCGCTCTAGATCGTTAGCTGAAAGCTCGATCTCTCCAGATCGCTAGTTGGAATCTCGATCTCTCTGGATCGTTAGTGGAATAGGCCTTTCTTGGATGATAGTTGAGTCTTGATCTCTCTGGATCGTCAATGGGATCCTTAGCCTCTCTAGGCCAATAATTAAATCCACGGTCTCTCCGGATCCTTGCTGAGCCTAGTCCACTCACTCTTCGACGAGGGGACTCAACGAGCAAGCGAGCCCATCCGCTCACGTTCTGGCGAGGTGACTTACTTTTTGTACAAGTCCAATCCACTTACTCTCTAACAAGGAAACTTGCACCTTGCACTCCGGTCCTGACTCTTCGATCAGGGCTTAACACGATCAATATCGTACAAGTCCATCTACTCGCTTTTCGATAGGACTATCACGATCAATATCGGTTATCAAATTCAAGTGGATTTCAATAATCAAGGATCCATCTACTGGATTCGAATTCAAACATTCAAACATCATGATAATTGCCTCATCGGGAATTACAGCCTAGCTTCCAACTTAGAGCGTGCCTAGGGACCGATCGAGATCCTATACACGAGTAAGTAGCTCGACTATAATATTGCATTGTTTATTGAAAGTGAAGATAGAGTGCGAGAACCGAACCCGATTCCCTGCCATCCTAATCAAGAGGTGACTATCCTCGACCTTGATCCAAGGCCGTTTCCATTCGCCGCAAATGATGGCTGCTCCTATTCCATCATCGTAGCTCGGTTTCTCACATACTGTTGTAATTGGTTGCTTCTGACCTGTTCCTCGATCAGATCATGCAAGTCCCTACAATCATTTGTGTTATTCCCATCCAACTCATGGAACAAGCAATACTTTCTGGACATCCTTTCACGGTTAGTGGGCTCTCTTCTTGTTGGTTTTTGATAGGGAATTTGCCCTCTGGTATAAAGATAAATCCTCTTTGGGGTTTCGTTCAAATTCGTGTAAGAAGAGAATTTTGATTCCCTTCTTTGCCGCTTTGATCCTTCAAAGCCATTTTCCATCTTTCATATTCCTTTATGTTTGCTAGATCCTACTCCTGACGATCCTCCGCCATCCATAGCATTGACTCTATCCTCTCAGCCTTAGCGTCCTCCTGATGCAGGTATCTCTCGGCCTCATGATAAAATTCTGCAAGATCCATCGGAGGATCATATTCCAAACCAACCTTGAAATCCGTCTTACTGGCTACTCATAAAACCACCGCCATCAGAACCGATGATGGATCCGGCTTATCAACCACGGCAGCGGCCACATTAAACCTCGTTAAAAAATCCTAATGGCCTCTCCGGCCCTCTACTTCACACTCAAAAGTGTCATTACATTCTTGGGTCATGAAATATAGACGCGAAACTGTTTCATGAATTTGTCTACTAATTCGGCCCATGTGCTGATTGAACCATTCTCCAACTATCTAAACTATAACACTGCTAAATATGTCAGATATAAAGGGAAACACTGTTCCATCACTTCTTTAGACGAACACAACACTTCCATATGCTGGATGTACCTCATCAGATGAACTGTTGGATCCGTCTTTTCATCATACGTCTTCAACGTCGGTAGTTTGAAATCAGGCAGATTCCTAGTGTACCGAATGTTCGAAGTGAATGGACTCCTATTCACATCCTCTAAGCTCCGGTTAGGTAGTCCACCCCTCATTGCTCGTCTAACTATCTCAACAAGTCTGTCATTATCATCTAAAGGAACTATCTGGTTTGCATTTTCAGCTTGCCCCCCGTTCCCATAAGGGAATTTTGGCACGTATTCCTCCGGTGGTGCATCTACATCCTGATTCACGTTCAGTTGCTCAGCGTTATTCCCCAGACATGCTTCGTTTCTGCCTAAGCCAAAGTTGACCATATCCCCAAGTTCTCAGGGGCCGGTACTGAATAATGCTTGGGGATCGATACTAATCCATACAACTCCTTCAAGGGTCCTTCTGTGTTGCTCCATTCTACTCCCAGGTGCATTTGCTCCAGCTTCAGGCCTTTGATTCTGGTTTGCTACTACTTCGGCTATTCCTATCTGTCTCATTCTCTTGAAAAAACCTTATATCATCTCTTCCTAGCGGGCTATCATCCTTTCCTACATTTTCATTTATCATGTTCTCCATTTCATCCCTAGTTATATAGATGGAATGGGGCTGGATCCTGAGGACACCTCTTGGCTGCCCCTTGTTGATTTCCTCTAACAACGATCTTTCTAGTTGTTTGTCTCGTCATTCTGGACCCTTTTGAATTCCAAGTTACTACATTTATGTATTTCTCAATGAAAGCACCAAAATATTTGAACTAAAAGTGGCACAAACACCCAAGAGTACACTAGAGAAAACAGTTAAGACACTAAATAAAAACAAGAAAAAGCAAAACATAGAAGTTTTTTAGTGATTTGGTTAATTGTTGCCTAGGTCCACTTAAGTTTGTTGCTGATTTGGTGGCCGTTTATAAGTACAGTTCTTATGGATCGGTAGGGATCCACGGGGATTACAAGAGAATTATGGAAAAGTTGTAAGGAAGCAAAAAGATCCTTTAAGATGAGCCCTTGGCCTCTTATTTATAGCTGAAGGTCGCCTGAAAACTCTCCACCGCGTTTCCCATGTCCAAGAGCGGTTCCACTTGAGAAAATGTGGCCATGTCAGCAAACAGTTATAGATTAGTACCAATCCATAGGCATGGATCGGTACCGATCCATAAGATTCACTCATGGATCGATCACAATGCTTTCTGTTGGGGCGATTTGTTGTTAATTTCATGTTTCCCATCTTAGATGTTATGCTAGAAGCTTATTTATGGGCCAATAAGATGGATCGGTGATGGAATGATGTTGCTGGTTTCAAGTGCTTAAGGGGATCGATAGAGAATTGTATGTGATCGATCCTATGAAGCTTAAGATAGGCTATATTCACTGATTCTTGGAAGCAAAGGGTGTTTGAGGCAAATTAGGCGCAAGTCTATAAATCGGTACCAATCTATAGGGATGGATTAGTACTAATCCATCACTTAATGGATTTTGGTTTTGGCATTTCTGCGATGGCCTTGCTTCAACCTTGTGGCCTTGATTGCACTTGGTTTATAGGCTTGTTTTGTGGATTTGAACCGATGTTGGAAAAAAAGTGGGGATTGGTCGTTCAGATAGATATTTCTATTGATTAGAAAACCGCCAAATTTACTAAATTAAAATACTGCAAGCGCACGGTGTACAATCGTCGTAAGTATGCGAGTACGGGTCGATCTACAAGGAAAGCAAAAATTCTAAAATTACTCAATCAAATTATCCCAAGAGTTGAAAATGTTATAAACTAAAAAAAAGTAGAAAAACTAAAGAAAAATTAGAATTAAAGTGATGAGATTAAAAGACAATTTAGATGCAAATCCACTTTCATATTCATAAAAATCAACACAAATTAAATTTACAGTCTCTCATTTTTTTCAACATAAGTGGAACTAGTTGATACATTTGTTTTAAGTATGGAATATTTGTGATATTAAATAAAACAACATAAACCATCAAATTTCAATACATCAAACAAACCACTTCTTAAATCTAATGAAAATGAATATGAAGTTAGAAGTAAAATCTATTTTAAATCCTATAGAGGATCTTTGATAAGTAACATAAAACATCAAATTTCAATTCCAATTTAAACTTCATTATCAAAATCAAAGTTAGAAGAAAATGTAACGTGTGTTTACATTTGATTAAGCATGGTCTATTTGTTATGAAAGACATAGGCTATCAGATTCACTACTAAACAAAAAACTTCCATTAACATCTAAAATTCCATTAAGCACAAAAACAAGAGATCATAAATGAATTCACCATGTTGAGTTTATATGAATCGTGAGAGCTTCATTACCCCTAAATTGAAGGGGTTTAGCTTCTCATACTTGAATTTATTTCAATACAATTAGATTTCAACATAAAAGGAAACAAAAATTAATTAAAGAGAAAGAGAACTAACTAATTGTGATGAAATAAATCTACACTACTTGCATGAAAGAAAGAAAAAAGCATAAAAGAAAATAACACGAAATAAAAGTGCATAAAAATAAAATAAAAGGCTAAGAAGCCATTAAAGAGAAGCAAACTTTTATTTCAATTTATGGCTACACTACATATCAAACTAACTAAAAAGAAGAGCTCCATTACATGAAACATAAGGGGGTATTTATACATGCCTAAAACCCTAATCCACTTTTTAGGGGACTATCAAAAATACCCTTGAATTTGTGTAGCCTCTAAATAATCATTATGAAATTAATTAATCTCCATTAACATGTGTTTTTGCTTTTGAACTCCACTAACATGTGCATTTTCTTTTAATTGTCGTCCATTAGTAAGTGGGCATGTGGGCTTCTCCATGTTGCATTATTTCCTTCTTCTTTTCTTTCTTTTGATTTCCAAAGTATGTGCATGCATGATTCCATGAAACCTCTTCTATTTTACATCCAAATTCCTATAAAATAAAATGAAAAGTGCAAGTAAATTTTCTTCAAATTAATTTACACACAAAAATTACCATTTTGTCCACATGAAGATGCATGATTGATGATTTGAAAATCCCTTTGTATTTTGGTTTAAACATGTAAAAACACCATAATATGTCATTATTTTAATAAAAAAAGATTAAATATGCGAGTAAAAATATACATTTGACATGCACATCAAATCCCCGTACATTTATCTTTTTATTCGTCCTCGAATAAAGTAAAACTAGGATAAATCCACTTTCAAAGAAAACACTATTGCATTGAGCATATGCAACATGCATTTAAACCTCTAGGTGTCCCTAGTAGGACGAGTGTTGTCTTGTGAGGGTTTTCAGCGGATACTACCCACAAAATCCAAATGTAATGTGCAAAGTTCCTAATGCAAGTTGTATTTAAAAAATGAATAATTTACTTTTAAATTGACATAAAATAGTAATATACAAGTCTTGGTTGTTTTTAAGAAATTTCAGTATTGTACTAATCAAAACTTCCAACAAAAATTAAGTTATCACCATAATTGGACTCTAGTTTGGCTAGTTGTTTCGGTTGATAACATGGTGCAACTATGAAATAAATTCTTTAATTGATTGTCAAAATTTGCAAAGTGATATCTTCATTTCCTTTTGTGAAACTAATCAAATCGGTAAAGTTAGGATAATGCTTGGGTTTCAATTGCTTACTCTCTCTTCGTTTGAAAAAAAAAATATCAACAATATTATTATTTACATACACCTAACTCGGAAAATCGAGGCCAGCTATACCATCCATGCATTGCCTTGCGGGCTTAAGTGAGAAGAGTACAAAGTGTGGCGAGTGTACACACTTACGTGTGAACACCTGACTCTAGGTGTTTATATTATTATTTACCAGTACGAAGGGACGTCCAAATGGACGTGTGCAAGAAATATAGTAAGCAAAATTATTTTATTGTAAAGTAACTACAACATGTGTACACATAATCATTATTGTGCTATTTTTTCGTTAGTCATGAATAAACTGCCAGAGCATGTGCCTACGGATAACTCAGTAATCGCTATTTTTTGGGATGTTAATAAAAATGCGTTAAATGCAGAAGAAGCTGGTGTATAAAAATTTTAACTACAAACCCTGAGAAACAATAGTTAAAGTTAATTATCCTGGGCAGTTGGCAATTCTGTAACTTTTGATAACTGTAGATCATGATTTGTGTTACAATCTTTGAAATTGGAAGATGGCATTTTGGAACAATTGTGTTGTGGTATTTTGATACAGGTAGCTCTGACAACAATTTGGAACATGCCTTTTTTTGTTCATGATTAGGTTTTATATCCATTTACTCTTCAATAAACATTCCCAATGAGAATAATACGTTATAGTTCATTTAGTAGACTTGTTGAAAATCAATAGTTGAATTATGTGTATAAATGTTTATACGTAACCGCTCTTCCCTAAAACTATTTTCATGAAAGTAATTTGACCATTCATATGCATAATTTCATCACATAAACATTGGCTGAGATAATAAACTACTATAGGATATATAAGGATAACGACCATAATTTATTTATTATTCTCTTAAACTATATGGTAGTTATGTCATAATCCTGCTCTTACATGTATTACATAAAGGATGTCCATAAAATAATGTGTCTTAAGAACAACAAAACCGAATACACTTATGTGTTGGCATTTGCAATCTTTTCTACCTCCAAATACATGTAATCCATTTTATTGTAATCCATTTCTTCAATAGCACGGAATCACTATTAAGTACATTGCACTATATAGCATTGTGCTGTGATTTATTACAGTACCCCATGAGAATTTAGCAGTTGTGAACACACAAAAAATACATCATTACAGAAGCAGATTCATGTAGACAGATAAACATACAGCTGCAAAAAAACATAAAAACTTTTGAAGAAAAAGAATCCTATGACATGCTCCATCCATTACATAACATCTTTTGTATCTCGATGGTATAGGTTATCACCATAAAGTTCATTACAAATGATAAAAGACAACGAATTTACACTAAACAGAATTTGAATTGGAACAATTATGATTCAACTACCTTGTAAACTTATTTCCCTTAAGGGAAAATGCAATCAGATCAACCAATGATATCAAACCCAAACTAACTCAATCAAAACCAATAACCAAACGCGTTCAAATCTTAAACTAATCAAGCATCAAAAGAAAAGAATATAAGTAATCGAACTACGATAAACATAACAACATACTTGCATCATTGTGAGTTGTACTATTCATCAAATGGGTTTTAGACTCATATTCATATGCAAAAATGGAATTCATGGATCAACAAAATAAGAACTAAAAAAGATGAAAGTGAAAGGACTGAAAATTTATACAAACCCAACATGTAATTCTATGATAAAAGTACAATAATCTCCCCAGTTCGAAGCTTCATCGCACCCATCCCTGGCAGAATGAAGAATCAAAAGACGAATCGCAACTCAGAATATTTTTAAGAGCATAATACTTTCGTGGCATCATCATGAATCGACCGATGTTGAACAATTAATTATGAGAGGAGTGGAGATTGTAGTTAATTGTCGGAAGGAAGAAAGTAAAATAAGATCTAGGTCTTTCAATATCGGAGAAGAGGAAGATTATCGGCGATTAAGTTTTTGCTTATTGATGAAAACATGGATATCTAATTTTCCACTGACTTCTACATATATGAAGTAAATAATCCTATACAGCTGTTTCTGAATTTATGGGGAGAAGGGACACCTCTGGAAGGATGCATGCATGAGTGGACTGAATGCCCATAAAGTCGGCAAGGTAGTTGAAATTAGTGGCTACTGTATGATGAACGTGGGAAAAGAGGAAGGATGGAAATGATCTTTGAGAAAGAGAAATGACAAAAATGTCTTTTTAACTATTGAGAGGGCTGAATGTTAAAGTGGATTTTGGAAAATCCAAAAAGACTTCACTTTAACATGTTGACCAAAGGTTTTACTTTATAGTATAAGATATATACATGTACACCTAACTTAGAAAACTGCTGATAGATATACCGTTCATGCACTGTCTTTCGGACTTATATGAGAAGAGTATAAAGCATGGCGGGTATACATACGTGTGCACACTGACTCTAGGCGTGTTGTTTTTTGTGAAATTTTTGTTTTTTGTTTTTTTTAAAGAGAAGAGAGAGTTATGCAAAATCATCTTAGCACCACTTAACTTTAACGATTAAAATGTTGACGCATGTACTTTCAATCAACCACTTTTTTAAACGAAGACTACAATTTAGAAAACACTTCATAATCTTCACCTATGAGTATCCATATATACTAGTTACACCATAGTTGCTTGTAATTTGAACTTTACTTTTTATTATTCGTTGAGATAAGTAATTTTCCAAAAATTTGAACCTAATAACCAAAATTGTATGCTTACTCTATCATGCCTGTTCAAAAGTAATTTATGATGCAACTTTTTTTTAAAGAACAAACTAAAATGCAAGTTTTTTCCTTTTGAGTTTTTTTTGAAAAAAAAAGGAAAGAAAAATGCAAAATCAAAGCATGTAAAATCAAAATAAACATGAGAACTCCCTCCACACTTAATTTTGACTTTGTCCCTACAGTCAACCAAAGTGAAAGGAGAAAGGTAGAAATATGACCTATATTTACATGAAAATGAAATAATTATTATTCATGCTACATCAGAAAAATATACTATCAAGGAGTAAATGAAACGGTCTTCTAAAGACCAATTCATTTGCCTCGTAAAGTACGAAAGACATAGCTTATGCTCAGAAAACCAAACCATAAAAGATTTCAAAATTAAATGTTGATTTGGACAAACGAATGTTGTTTTATTAAATATTATATGAGTTATTTTCTTTTCAATGATTTTTGGGGTAGATAGAATAATTGGTTGAAGTTCATGTTTATTTTCATCAAATTTAAATTCAAGCTCATCATTGAAAAATTCTTCAAAATTATTGATTTTAAATCAAAATGGTGATTTAAATCCACTCCTTCAGAATTCAACAACTCATCTTCGAAAAGTCCGAAAAATTTGTGTTCACTAAATTCATCTTCTTTTGTTGAATTATTCTCAACTTCATCATTTTTAATTTGTAAAGTTGTTGTTTGAAATTCGTTATGGTCAGAAAAAGGAAGATCGAACTTAAAATCAAGTTTCTCACCCTCAAAAGAGTTGAAATCCAAATCAATTACCGCATTTTCAACATCTTCATTAAGATTATCGTTTTCAATTTCAAAAGTTGTTGTTTGAAAACCGTCAATTTTGGTAAAAGGTGGATTATCATTTGACTCGTCACACGTTGAGATTTGTTTTTGTTTCTCACGTTGTTTTATGTAGGCTTCAAACAACAAATCCGTGTGATTTTTTTGATTTTCTTCCATTTGCTCAGCTAAATCAAATTCATAATTCTTAATTTAAGAACTTTCAATTTGAAATTGTTGACAACAAAAATGGTTAATCGCGCCATAATTGAAACTATTCCCATTGCCAAAACCATTTAAAAAGTGGTTCACCTTTGCATTTTTATTTTGATATTCATTTTGGAGTTCAAAATTGTATTGACATGGGTTATAATCAAAATCATTAGAATTTTGAAGTGAATTAAAATTTTGATTATTTTAAAAATTTTGACTTGAGTTATTGTACATATATGAATTACACAAATTATTTATCATTTGATTTTGTTGTGTAGAAATTTCAAGTAAAGATTCAATAGTTTCAATGCTCTTTTTAAGATTTGAGGGTTGGCCACTATTTGAAAACTTTGTGGTGCAAAATTCAAATTGTTTGTACAATAGCTATTATTAGAATATTCATAAGAATTTGATGTGAAACTATATGAATTATATTGATTTTCATAACTATTGTAAAATCCTTGCGAGTAACAAAATTCAGACATTTTCAAGAATGTTTTTTTTTTTGAATTTTGGATCTTTTTTTTTGTTGATTTTATATATGCATGAAACTAGTGCAACTAAATGAATGCAAATGACTAAATTAGAAATTTTCTGTTCTTAGTAGCTCCTAACCCAAAATTATATAGTCATACTTGAACTTAATTCAATAAAATAGTTCTTAGCCAGGTAACGGACAGAGGTTATCAGTGCGCCACGAATCACCGTAGCAATGTAGCTGAAGGTTTAAGTACCTTTAGAGAAACAATCACTATAATATCTTACGAATCACCGTAATAATTCTAAATGATTATTGCTCTGCTGTTACCTTAGACATCAAGAAATAGTTTGTTAAAAAATTCAACTTGTCAAAATACAAATTTGCTCTAGATGAGCCCAAGACGCCCTTAAGTCAATCGTCTAATCTTTATAATTTATTCAATTTTCTACGATGAAATGCAATTTGTGGGTCAAGAAAAGAGTGATGAAATCTCTCACCTTATGTTAAGTTAAGTGTTGCCCTTAGAAAACAAAAATAAAATGAAATGATGTAAAATCAGAAATGAAACGTGAGTTAACAATGCAACTACAAATGATTTTTTTTTGGTTTTTTTTATAAATGCAAGCAACCAACTATGCAATTAAAATAAAACAAGAGATAAGAACATGATAACAGAACGTGCAGAATTATTAGCAAATATTTTTTTAAAGCAGCGATTTTTTTTTAAGCAAGCAAGCAGAGCAGCGCAATTATTTGTCAAACAGTTCCTTTTGCAACCTGTAATTCGCAACCTGAAAAGTTGAAAACGAATTTTTTTTTATATAATAAGGATAGAGTGACAACAAAAGCAAACCTTTTTAAGGAGAATAAAATTGTGAGTTTACACTTAAAAAAAACGGAAGCAAAAACAAAAAATGAAAGAATTTTTTTTATATAAAAGAAGAGAGAAAATGTAACGCACAACATTTTAAAATAAAAAAAATATATATAGAACAACTAACACACGCGGCCCAACACATGGTCCAAACTAATCTTCTCTCTGTTTAAAACCCCTAACCCGTTTATTTAACAAACAAAACAAAACAAAAAATGGAAGGAATAAAAAACTAAAACACACTTTCTCTCTAAAAAAAATTCAACCCCTACAGTGATTTTTTTTTTTAAATTCGAAATCAACTCAAACCAAAAAGCGCGATTGAAATCGTGATTCGAATTATTGTAGTGATTCGAGGTTGAGTTCACGGTTGCGGTGGTGGATTCAGGATTTGTTCGATTTGCGGTGGTTGCAGTGATTGATGGAGTCGCTCTGATTCGATTGGAGATTGAAGTGGATTTGGGAGGTTCTTGTGACAGAGTAGTAGATTAGTTATTGCAGAGGGGATTTGCGGGTTTGGTTGAATGTGAAATCGCGACTTGGAAAGAAAGCGGTTGTGATAGAGCTGTAGCTGGTTGTGGTAGTTGCTGGGTCGGTGATGTTAGGGTTGCGGTTGGTTGGTTCAGGCAGGTTGGTTGTGAAACTTGCAGGCAGAGGAGGAGGAGGTTGTTGAGGTTGGCAGGTCGAGGAGATGAGGGTTTGGTTGAGGTGCAGTGGGGTGTGTTGGTCAATGATGGAGTAGTGTGGTTGAGGAAGGGGGTTTGTGGTTTGTATTTGTTTGAGGTGATGGTGAAGAGGGTGCTAGGTGCAGGTTATATTGGATGGAGAAGGCAGTGTTGTGGAAGAGGCAGAGGTTGGTATTGGCAGCGAGGAAGTGATGTAAGAGAAACAAAGCTAACAAATGCAGAATACAAATGCAATGAAACAACAAAAATGCACAGAGAATATCAAATGCATGTATAAATGAAATGTAACAAGTTAAATGTGCAATGCAATTTTTTTTGTATGCAATTGAACTATGCAAATGCAATGAAATGTAGAAAGCAGAGAACAGATGATGCAAAGCAGAAATGTAACAAATGCAAATTTCTCTTTTTTTAACAGGCTAACAAATGCAAAATGAAAACAAACCGTGGTTACAAAATGAAAACAAGTAACAAATGAAGAAAGAGAACAGAGCAAGTCAGCAAACTCTTGTAATTTTTTATCTAATGCAAAGCAGTTTTTTTTAAAACAAAAGCAAAGCAGGAGGACAGGTGAAAACAGAATGTAAAGAACACAAGTGAAAACAGATTATGCCAATGCAAAATGAATATATATATTTATTTTAAGAAAATAACTCAAAATAAAATAAAACAAAGCGCAAAAAAAATTCGAAAAGTAAAATTAAAATTAAATTGTTTTCCCCGGCAACGGCGTTAAAAACTTATTCGGATGGATATTTCTATTGATTAGAAAACCGCCAAATTTACTAAATTAAAATACCACAAGCGCACGACGTACAATCGTAGTGCGTATGCGAGTATGGGTCGATCGACAAGAAAAACAAAATTTTTAAAATTACTCAATCAAATTATCCCATCCCAAGAGTTGAAAATGTTGTAAATTAAAAAAAAGTAGAAAAACTAAATAAAATTAGAATTAAAGTGATGAGATTAAAAGACAATTTAGAGGCAAATCCACTTTCATATTCATATAAATCAACACAAATTAAATTTATAATCTCTCATTTTTTTCAACACAAGTGGAAGTGGTTGATACATCTATTTTAAGTATGGAATATTTGTGATATTAAACAAAACAACATAAACCATCAAATTTCAATACATCAATCAAACCACTTCTTAAATCTAATGAAAAAAAATATGAAGTTAGAAGTAAAATTTATTTTAAGCATGTCCTATAGACGATCTTTGATCTAGTAACATAAAACATCAAATTTCAATTCTACTTTAAACTTCATTATCAAAATCAAAAGTAGAAGAAAATGTAACTTGTATTTAAGCATAGCCTATTTGCTATAAACAACATAGGCTATCAAATTCACAATTAAACAACAAACTTCCATTAACATCTAATATTCCATTGAGCACAAAAACAAGAGATCATAAATGAAATCATTATGTTGAGTTTATATGATTCCTGAGAGCTTCATTACCTCTAAATTGAAGGGGTTTAACTTCTCATACTTGAATTCATTTCAACACAATTAGATTTCAACATAAAAAGAAACAAAAACTAATTAAAGAGAAAGAGAACTAACTAATTGTGATGAAATAAATCCACACTACTTGCATGAAGAAAGAAAAAAACATAAAGAAAATAGCATAAAAGAAAATAGCATGAAATAAAAGTGCATAAAAATAAAATAAAAAGCTAAGAAGCCATTAAAGAGAAGCAAACTTTTATTTCAATTTATGCCTACACTACATATCAAACTAATTAAAGAGAAGAAGCGCTCCAATAATGAAACATAAGGGGGTATTTATACATGCCTAAAACTCTAATCCTTTTTTAGGGACTACAAAAAATATACTTGATTTTGTATAGCCTTCAAGTAATCATTATGAAATTAACTAATCTCCATTAACGTGTGTTTTTGTTTTTGATCTCCGTTAACATGTGCATTATCTTATAATTGTGGTCCCTTAGTAAGTGGGCATGTGGGTTCCTTCATGTTGCATTATTTCCTTCTTCTTTTCTTTCTTTTGATTTTCAAAGCATGTGCATGCATGATTCCATGAAACCTCTTCTATTTTACATCCAAATTCCTATAAAATAAAATAAAATGTGCAAGTAAATTCTTTTTAAATTAATTTACACATAAAAATTATCATTTTGTCTACATGTGGTGGATGCATGAATGATGATTTGAAATCCCTTTGTATTTGATTTAAACATGTAAAAAAACCCTAATATGCCATTATTTTAATAAAAGAAGACTAAATATGGTAGTAAAAATATATATTTTTACATGCACATCATTGGTACCGATCCATAACTTTGCTTGAATGTTGGACTTCGGTCCCACTACTTGAAGCAGTGTGATGTGTGGATCATTTTGGGAGCTTGTTTGCATGCTGGCAATCTTGTCCTTTGACTCTGATTGGCATTCAAGTTTAGCAGTTATCGTTTTGGATTTCTGCTTGATAAGTTCATTTCGTTCGAATATGACCTGATCAAAAGATTGGATAACAGTATTACTTAGGATTTAACGGACCAACAATTAAAAATAGAGAAGAATGTTGTATTAGAATTGGTAAAAGAAAAGGAGAACATATGGAAGAAGATGCAAGGATGATAAATGTTATATTGCCTTATTTGATATTAATAATGCCAAATAAATAGAAGGTGATATTTTTTACCATTGTTGAGTAAACTGACATTAATAATGTTAGATCATTCGCTGACGTTATTAATGTCTGTTAACTCACTGACTCACAAGATCGGCAAAATACCATGTGAGTCACTTGTTAGCCCACTTTTGAGCTCATTGCCGCTATTGGGAGTGTTCTAAGGGCATCTCCAGCGGCTTCAGGGCTGAATATTCAGCCCTGAAGCTGGGGTGGGCTCCCAGTGGTCAGGCGCCCATTTAATGGGCGTTTGGCATCAGGCGCCCATTAAATGGGCGCCTGACTTCCAGGCGCCCATTTTATGGGCGCCTGATAATCAGGCGTCCATAAAATGGGCGCCAGCCCCCTACTTATACCACATCCCGTCCTCTTCCCTCTCCATTTTCCCTTTCATTTTCATTTTAATTTTTTTTAATTAGAAAAGCTAAACGAAATGCCGCCGCGTCCAACCAAAATCGTCCGAAGAACGGTTCACAGACATCCAACGGAGCAAGCTGGACCGTTACATGTTCCGCCGCCACCTGGAGTTTCACCAGACGATCTACGTGTACTACACGAGCTTCCAGATGGTTATCGGCATAGAGCCGAATCCGCTTTGACGACCGTACAGGTATAAATTGCACATTACACTACAACAAAACAGGCTTTTTACAACGGGCAAAGCCCGTTGTAATATGTGTTCCACAACGGGTAGCGGACCGTTATAATAGACGATGTTGTAATAGGTCACCCATATTTTACAACGGACAGTTAATGTTGTAAAGACCGTTGTAGTAAACTTTTTTACAACGGTCGCCGACCGTTGTAATAGACTGTAATACAAGCTACATTGCCCGTTGCAAAATACTATCATACAAGATGGATAGCATGTTTTACAACATTCCCTGACCGTTGTAAAAAATATTTTGACAACGGTTTTCGACCGTTGTAAAAAACTTTTTGCCAATGGTTATTGACCGTTGTAATAGAGTATAATACAACGCGCTTTGACCGTTGCAGAAAAAATGCAAATTAAAAAAAAAATTACAGCAACGTATAGGTAGCACATCCATACAAATAATGAATAATTTAACAGTAATAAATATTACGCACAAACAACCAAAATCACATGCGAAAAGACTAAAAGGTGGTCATAAAATTCCAACACTCCAAAAAATCAAATAAGTTTACCTCCCAAATTCATAAAGCATTAATACATAACAGTCGGCTATAAATATCAAGTTCTAAGTACAATCATACTAGACTAAGGATATAAAGTCTTTGTGCCACGCGACGGTTGATCCAACGGCTTCTTTAATAGTGGACATCTCTGAGTAATTTGGACATCTCTGATTTTGGTGGACTACCCAACTTGCTAAAGCTAAAACTTTACCACTATTTTCATAATTAATATGGTCACCGCAAAACAACTATTTTAACAGGGGCAATTATGCAAAAATACACAAAGCAACCAATCACAGAGCACAACTGAAAATAAACATGTCCAGAATTACCCTTCTGCACCTCCTACAACCATCATCGTCCTCCTCAGCAACGCTCCCAGCAATCGCCTTTGCAGTCGCATACTGCGCGATCCCAGCACCTGCTAGTACAGCTACTCTGACAATGCCCAAAATAGATGCGGCAGTGACTGGAATCTTAATCTTACCACTGCAATGGCGGAGCACTATAGTCCTCAACGCAAAGCCAGCTGCAGATGCAGCTAAGTTGATCGCAACTACCACTAAAGTTGCCCACCTTAATCTCAGCGTTACCATTTGTAATAATCAAATTAGTGGTTTGGACATTTTCGGATTTTCATTTATGAGTCTAGTCTAGGAAAGTATTTGAAGAAGTAGGTTTAACAGTAGTTGCGAAACACACAATTGCCAGCTAATCGAGTGGCAAGTGGACAGGGAGAGAGGTAACCACTTGGAGCAAGATGATTCTGCAGTTAACATTTGATTATTGTAAGAACAAGCTAAACTAAAACAATAATACATCAAGATATAGATGGAACAACTTTAAAGTGAAACTTGAACTGGAATTACAAACTTGAACAAAGTTGGTGTAAACTCCTGCTTTAATGAGGTCACCAGCAATTTGACAAAATTTTCCTTCCTGCAAAAAATTGAATACGAAAACATCAAATCACGTCATAGAAGAACGCATTAAGAATGCAAAATAGAGTGAAACACTTGCACAGAGTGGAACAGAAGCAACTCCAGCATGGGGGCCTCCCAGCGAGATGTAGTTTTTAATCTATAATGCAAAAATAAAATGAAAAATTACATTCATTAATTAAGTTTCATGATGAAAGCTCCCAAGAAAAACAAAGAAAAAAACGAAAAAGAAAAAGAAAAAGAAAAACATGACTTGAATCAGGTTAATCTAATGCAAATATGAAATACATGACTGTTATTTGCAGAACTTACAGGAGGTCCTCCATCGCAAAATTCAATCAGTCCTCTTGATATAAGATTACCCTGAATAAATAATGCTAGTTAATATCAAAAATACAACTAAATATTGAATCAAATAAACATATAATTAGTCTGATTTAATTTGACTAAAAATATATTAAGGTTGCTAGCTAATTTATTTCAGGATCACAGTAATTCAATGGAAGTCATGTGTGATAGGACATAAACTGTGCATGATAAAGCTGCAAACAACAGTTCACCTGAGAAAGTCCGACTATATTGTAACCCCCGGCCAGTTCTTTCATTTTTTTAACCTATTCAAGAAGCAGAGTTGTTGAAATTTACCTATCTAGAAACTTAAAAGGAACACAATTTTTTCTTTTTCTTTTTCTTTTACAGCTTTATCACCTTTTCACACGCAAGGCTCGACTGCAACCACACCCTAAGATTACTTCACCGATTCCACCAAAAAATATACAAATTATAATCATATTAAGCGTGAAGTCTATTTAAATCTTAAATCATATTACGAAATCCTAAATACAGTTTTGCAGAAAAAACAGAAAGAGATCGTACCTGAGATCAGTGCTTACGAATCGCGTCGCCTGAATTAAATTTCGAGAGAAAATAGGAAGATTTCTACGGAGTCCAAATGATCAGCCTGTCGAATCACACATATAATTATTGAACACCCGATTTACCAATAATTAAAGAATACAATCATAGATTGGAACCATTCATTTAAATATAGACAAATAAGTATCTAAAAAGGATATTGAAAACAATATTTAACACTATTAAAATAAGTCATAAGGTTATTCGAGCAAATTATCTTCAAAGTGGAATGATCTCTAACAGCATTGAAAATGTAGCACAACTGCGAATTAAACTCAAAACTGTGTACATAGAGATGACTATTGAGTGGTACTGTTTTGTTTTACTTGTTATGTTCAGGTAACAACTGTGTAACTATTAAAAAATTCAACAAATCACTTGCATTCATCTTTAAAAGAAGGCAAGAGCATGATAACAAAAAAATAAGTTTATGCTTTATACATCTTTAAAAGAAGGCAAGAGCACCAATGAACCTGGAAACAGAATGCTGCTCTATGTACTTTGACATATAGATTTAGATCAAAAGGACCTCATCATCGAAAAACTGCTCAGCAAGTGCCTTTGCAAGCTCAGTTTACACCAGTAGGACCCAAGAGCAAGAATGAATCATTGGGCTGCTGTGGCCAACCAAGCCTAGCCCTTGATCAAAGAACAGCTTCAGTCATTGCATCTACAGCCATATCTTGATCAAATAACAGCTTTCGTTTTCCTTCCCATTTTGGCCAAGTCCTGTTACTGGAATGCATGCCTATCTACTTACAAGCTCTGCAATTTGCTCAGGACCAAATGTCTTAGTCAACATAACATTGTCACCTGTCTCCCCTCCAAGTATTGCAATGGACTCGTCTATCCCTTGGCAAGCACCATAATTGATATTAGCTGCACCATCTACAACATGAAAATTGTAATGTTGTATCAGGTAATGTTTTAGATCTTTACAGATAAGCATTATACAGTTGCCATGACAATATATAATCACCAGTAATTCGTAAGACACAAAATGACTAGTATCTCATTCTAATCAGACTTGCTTACAACCAAATAATCTTCAAGCAATTTAGTGAACAAGTCCATTATCGTTACACTAACCACAAACAATTTAGAGTTGTAAGTCAAGGGGAGTTCCCAAACAAGTTGATGCTCAACAATACCCATATAACATTAACAACCATGTAACCAGTAAATAAGAACCAAGGTCCAGAACAAGATATCAGTTAGCTTTTTATAGTTGAAACCATTAGATTGTAAATGGTAGAGACGTAAAAATGAGGGGTGAGAAAATAACTTTTTTTCCCCACTCATTTGTAGATATCTTTACTTTTTGAATAATGTTGGTTATGACATTATTACGCAATATTAATTTATCAGTCATAGTAAATAAATTTGACTAATAGCTATTAAACAAGATTTTTAAGTGGATTATTACTAACTTTAATTTTTCATATTAGGACTTCAGTAGCATTGATTTCCGATACAAATTTGATAATCTGCCCAGTTGCAATGGATTTCGGTTTATCGGAATTTGGTTTTATGATATTGATTTCTTAATTTTACTTCATGCACTGTTTGGTTATAACAATGTGTTTTACGTACTATTATATTATGTCTCTCCTTTCTCTGTATATTTGTTAGGCTTGGATCTACACTGCAGCTCTTTGCCTCTTAAAAAGTATTTTCTATCTGTTTGTCCTCTCTCAGCACTAGTACTTTACCAAACAATGAATGAAAATTATATGACGATGATGTACACCATAAATACAAAATCAAAACCGTAGCCCAAGAATTATGCATGTCACATTGTACACTAACCATCTACAAGGCTAACACAAAGAACTCCCAGAAATTGTGATGGATTTTAATGTAAGTACTTCAAAAAAAGATTCGACATCCAAAAAACAGAATAATGCTGTAAAAATATTAAAAACTCTTGGAACACTTCTAACAATAAATATTCATGTAGAAAAATAACAGCATGCAAAAAATAGCAGCTTATTTATAGGTTCTAATTCATTCAACTAACGATCTTGTTTCAAACAACTAAGCGCTGATTTCATTACTCAAAAATAGATATAGCATTCCATTATGAACGCATAACGTTATACAATGGTTGTATGACAACAACTGTAAATGGGTTTTTTTAACTCACAACAAAGGATCGACGTAAAACAAAATGAATTTATTCAGCAGAGTAAAGGTGCAAAAAGGAAAATAAAACGAATTGTGGCATAATGCCATTGACAATATTAGATAATAAAAACATAAAACATTTTACAGTACATCTTCATAGAACGTAGTACATCTTCATAGAACGTACTGAACAGTGAACATATGCATGATACAATAAACAACAAGCAAGAAGGATTTCTAGAATTTCAGGTTTGAAAGAAAAAAGAATATAAGTTATACAAATATATAATCGCACACATACACATGAACACACATATATTTATCTGAAAACCGAATCCAAATAAAAGCAGGTTAAAAAATCTAATATGATACAAATGATTTAACTAGTTAGTAGATTACTATCATAAAAATGTTAATTTCATGATTCAAATCATACAAGTAGTAGGCATTAATATCATAGTTCAAAACAAGTCATCCTTTTTGTTTTAAAAACGGATTAAACGTAGTTACATCAGGAAAACTCAGCATTATAGTCATTTGAAGGTGGGGATATGTACACTTTCATTAGGGTAAAAACTGAAATTGATTCAATTCCAAATATTACTATCAAACATGATAAAAGAATATGCCTGTAGTTTGTAGAGTATCATTGCTATATCAATGACAGCCTTTTATAACAAGTATACTGCAAGCCATATATTTCTCAAAAATTAATGCAATGCAATTTATTTAGTGAGAAGGAAAGGTTACAGTGTGGGGCATTGCTATATCCGTGAAGTTAATAAGCAGATACATGAATATAAATGTTTGTGCTTTCTATTTTATACCTCTGTTATTTGCTAAACATCCAAAATATTAATATACGATGATACACGTTTTACAATATATTGATTAGAGTAATATCAATATAAATAGAGGTAATGACACCTAACCAACCCATTGAAAGATGCTAGTAAACCTATTTGTTATCCTAAAAATTCCTCAAAGAACAGAGTTTTCAGGGCAAGATAATTTTCCTACTTCAGAGTTCCATGTTGCTACTTTTGCACCTTATTCATCTAAATTTAAAAATAAATACTAAATGCAAAAAAAATCAGAAGAATAAGACACTTGGAATTAATTCTGACAAGTCAATTACAACTAACTCTTTCTTATATAGTTACTACCAGGTCCTCTAGAAGGAGTAGGCTTGAGGATGAAGCATTTATGTTCAGAGCCACAACTACTGACAATGTACTAGACAACCCAGCTTGATCTGAGTTAATATCTCAAGATAAGACATGAGAACTAAAGTGAGCATGCCCCTAGTTGGGGAATCGACTATTTCTAATTAAATGATATTCCTATAGTGGAATGTTAGAAGGATGAACTCCCACAGCAAAAATATGACATAATTAAACATATTAGTAGGCCACACCCCTAACTGTTATAATTATACTTCATCATGGTACTGCTCTGTACATAGTCATCAGAATGTTTCTAGATCACAATAATTATACTCTTTAACCACACTAATAGTTAGCTAGCTCAAAAATGCAAAAATGCATGGTAACATAAGTAAATCCATTGATTCTAAGAGAGCAGTACGATGGTAACATAAGTAAATCCATTGATTCAAAAATGCAAAAATGCATGGTAACATTTTGATGACTGAATTTTTTGATCAAGTCATCAAAAATGCAGCTAGCTAGCTCAACCCAGCAAAACAAATGTTCCTTTTTATTTGATGTTTCTGGATATGTACATAAGTAAATCCATTGATGTTTCTGGATATTTTACCTCTCTTTGATGTTGCTCCATTTTACTCTTGATGCTTCAAGTTCAAATATCTTCTGTTAAGGGAGGAACCTAGAAAAAAAACATAACATATATATAAATAATTAGAACATCATACTAATTAGTCATTATTGTAAAATATGAAAATCCTAATATACAATAGAAACACTTTGCAAAAGAAAGATTTTTTTTCCCAAGTTCACAAATTTCAACACTTATCTGCATATATTATAAGAAGAGATGCCTACTGCTGCTAAAACAAAAAACTAAAATTTAAGTTTTGGATCATAACATACAATGATAAGCAATGTATAAAGTGCAGCCGAGTAATCACATAACTACCCACTTAGGTGTAATAATTTATTTTGCAGCTCAACCTATCACGCTTGCAAAATTTTAAACATAACGGGTTGTAATAATTTATTTTGCAGCTATATGCATAAACACTCTGAAAATTGGTAAATACCTATAAAAGACATGCGGTTCAACTTGATTCAACAAGTTCATGGTAGCCTTATCCACGTTGAGGAATATTTCTCTAAATATCTAAACAATTGGTTAAGCTACTATAATAGGGAATAAATATAATAGATACATACTTTTATATAATTAAAATGGCAACTGATGCCAACTAAATATTTGTCACAACTCTAAATCAATGTCTTCCGTACTGTTTATAAAATCAATATAATACAACAGTAAGTTGATTAATTCATGACCTGGGTGTAAATATAATATGACACCAAAACTATGAGATGGTTCAAGAATCTTCCACCATAATAAATATAATTAAGAAAACGAATACACCAATGAAGCCATGAATGTAATATACAAATATTCACATTTCTAAGATTTGTACAGCAGTCTAAACTAAGCAAGGAGCCATCAGGATGTTCATTTCACACAACCCAACCTATCCCACTTCCAAGTTTCGGAAGGTTGCAAACATACTTGGGCGCATTAGGAAAAATACCTATAAACACAGAAATGGTTCAATTCATTGCAACAAAATTTTCACGCTGAAGAGGATGCTCTAGCCTTTTATGCTGCTAAAACAAATTTTTCGAAAGCCCTAATTTTTCGCGGCTGAAGAAGATTAATAACCGTATATAATTCGCGGCTTCAACAAATTCGAAAGCCCTAATTTTTCGAGCAAGGAAAAGAGGAAAAGAGGAACGAGAGTATTCTTGAAGGAAAAGAAGAAAAGAGGGCCGGCCTCTGTAATTTTTCGTTGGGTGCTGGGGCCTAAAAATTAGGATTACCTATTACAACGGGCATTTTAAGCCCGTTGTAAAATTGGCACCTATTACAACGGGTAGTTTTAGCCCGTTGTAAAATTGGCACCTCTATTACAATGGGCATTGTATGGACGTTGTAAAATTAACATCTATTACAACGGGCATAAAATGACCGTTGTAATAGGAATCTATTACAACGGACAAAGATTTCCCGTTGTAAAAAAGACGTTATATAAGAAATCTATTACAACGGGCCTGAACGACCGTTGTAGTAGCCTACTATTACAACGGGCATCAATTGTCCGTTGTAAAAGGGACGTTGTAATAGAGTATTTTTGTTGTAGTGTTAGTATATTTGGTTATTTTTATATGTACATCACATAATCATATTAAATAACTGTTACTCTATCAAAAATTATTAATTCATAAATTATCTTTAGGACTATTACATTCATTGTCGGGGTAGTTGGGCTAAGTGCATTATCCAGTTTTATGACTCTCTTCCCGGTCCTATTGTTGAGAGGCTACAGGCTAGCCCTTTTGGTGTTTTTTTGTCGATTAGGCATGTTTAGTCCTTTGATCGACCTCTCATTCAGGCATTAGCTGAGAGGTGGTGGCCCACCACACATACGTTTCTTTTTTCAGATTTTGAGCTTGGTATCACCCCAGTTGATTTCTACGTGTTCACTGGCATTGAGATTGGACGACATGGTCTTCGACATTTTCCATTTGATGATTTATACGAGTCTCCCAATCTGTTTACTGTTTTTCTACCATTGATAGATGTTACCTGCATCAGTAGTGGTTCTGTTAAGTTGACTTACCTGCAGCAGTACATCACGACTTATATAGCTAGAGCCGATATGATGGATGCAGTTACTAGAGCATTTCTGCTGTACTTGTTTGGTTCGACCTTTTTTTCAAACCAAAAAGGTACGGTTCGACTAGGCTATTTAGCATCTCTTGCTAGATTAGACCAGCTACATACTATTGATTGGGGCACAGCGATATTAGACACCCTTTATACCGCTCTAGATTTATTTGCGCTTGGCGATGTCAAGCAGATGCATGTTTTTTGGTATATTTTGCCGTTATGGTACTACGAGTACACGGCAAACATGCATCCCCGCATCCAGGACATGGCTAGTCAGGCTCCTGAGCAGTACTTTCCTAGGATGAGACGATGGGAGACTATGCAGTACGTACATCATGTTCCCTTAGGTGTACGGCATGACTTGATGGAGGCTAGGTCACAGCTTGATATGCGTACTCGAGGTAACATCATTCAGACTTCTTGGGCCTCACATTGGACTCATCTAGCAGATGCATGTCTTATGGTGGACGACCATCCCATGATGGTTGTGTATTCTCTATCTAGACGTAGGGTTGCTTTGCATACACCTGCATTTATGCCTATGTGGTATTTGGGAGAGAGGTGTGCTTATCAGATTACTGGTGATCGTCGTATACCATATGATCCTTTATCTTATGAGGACATGTTTGGTAGACATAGGGTGATTGGCGATCATTACTTAGATGCTCTACGACGGGCTGGGTGGATGGATAGCAGTACTTTCTTCATCGATGGAGACTACGATGCTTATTGGGCCAGAGTAGCACCCCGTAGATTCATCGTACCGGATTATGTTCGTAGGGTCAACTCTGATCATATAGGACCTCACATGGCAGCCGGTAGAGTTCAGGTACCGCAGGTTTCATTTGACTCGATTCCGTCACAGTTCTCTCAAACTCCCATGTAGTTGAAGTCTGATACTACTTTTAGAGCATATGATGTGACATGTACTGTGATTGAGCAGCCTTTAGTCTTTCCAGACCACCCCTACTTTCCTAGTGTGCCTTCAGTCGGGTTATATCCGCCGTATGAGGTACGTTTGTTGTTTATTGTCATTTTCCCTTTATTTTATGATTAGTTTTTTACTATGTCAAATATCATCTTTATGTAGTATGCTGCTAGATTGGACCAGGCCAAAGTTTCACTTGGTGTGTTTCGTGATATGACTCTTGCACATACACACACCATGCATGATATGTACATGCAGCATACACATATGCTAGAGGCGCAGATTGATCAGCTATCAGCTAGACTTGCTATATGTGAGCCTTTCAGATCACAAGGCGAAGGTGATGCTGGTCCTAGTGGGTATGATGCTGGTTGTTTAGATGAGGACGATGGGGATGAGGACGATGGGGATGATGAGGACGAGGGGGAGGATGGTGATGGGGATGACGATGATGATGATGGAGATGACGATGATGGTGATGGGGATGATGACGACGACGACGGAGATGATGATGATGGTGATGAGGATGATGGTGATGATGTCGACGACGACGACGACGTTGCATCCCTTTAGTTGTATACCTTTTAGTATATGCATAGTGAACGTTTTATTATATGTTGCAGTTCATATAGCTTATGTACTTATGTCATTGTCTTAGTATACTGTGTATTCTTTATGTTTATATAATTTCACTTTCTTGAATTTTGGATGATAATGTTCGAGTATACCGTGAATTTTATATGTTTGTGTATACTATGAATTATATATGTTTGTGTATACTGTGAATTCTATATGTTTGTGTATACTTATAAGCACCAACTAATGACATATACACATAAAAAAACTACTAGTGATATTAGAATTGAAGATATACGAACATAGAACACTGATAAAAAACGACACAATAATAATAGAACACAAATATGAAGATACTAGACGTGACGATTAAATTGCAACTCCTGTAAAGAAAGTCGAAGACGTCTTATCTCCTGTTCTAGTTCGTTTGCATAGGTTATGCCTCTTGGATATAAAGGATCATCCAACCATTCCGCGTAATTGCAGCCATTCGGCCATAATTGACATATTTGGATTCGACGACCAATATTTTCTCCATCCGCACGTACTACAACTTCAACTCCATACCCGCACTGACAACAAACTGGGTACGATTCAACTTCTCGCTCAGTGGGAGGTTGAACTACTTGAACCTGGTTCTCAGATTGTTCATATGCATGAGGAACAACAAGTTGTTCATATGGTGGTTCAACCACTTCCTGAAGTCTCAGCTGCTCAAGATTTGAAAACTGACCGCGGACATCTTCATAGTGTTGTTCTTGATAATTGATAAGCCAATCATCATCAGTATGTGGACTTTCCGTAGGCACGTAACCTGCATCTGAATCGATAGAAGAAGGCCAAGAAGGCATTGCGATGAAGAATTTATTGTTGTGAGTGAGGAAGAAGATGATTATGAATGATGAATAAGTAAATCAGAAAGCGCATATATAAACAAACATGTCACAGGGAAATGAAAAAAACAACAGACATTATTATTTGAAAAGACAATTCAGAAAGCTCTCCACACATATCCCGACCCAACCAACTAGCAACGTTCAACATGCTTTTTATTGTACACAGTCATGACTTTTGCCCAAAACGCCTCTCCACTTTGGTCATTCCCCTTTACCGAGTCGTTAGAAAAATGACAGTAAATATAACACAAATCCTTATCTTCATCGCCGGACCATGGAGCGGAAGAAGGGAAGGATAGAGGGGGAGCGGTCTGGGGATGAACATTTTGAAAGGGTTGAGAATCAAAATCTCAGCTATCCATATTCATCGCTTCGGTATATGATTGAAAAGGATGAGACATACTTTCAGTATTATGGAATTGAGAATATAATTGTAATAGAAGAAGAGATGTGTGAATTACAATATGAAAAATAGTCCGATATATGTAATGAAATCACAAATATGACCGTTTATAGCCGTTGTAATTTTAAATATGATCATTTATAGCCGTCGGGGGTCAAAATATGATCATTTATAGCCGTTGGAGTTCAAAATACGGTCATTTATAGCCGTTGCAGGTCGGAATAAGGCTCTCGGCGAAGAGAAGGGGGGACTGCATGGGAGGGGGGAGGGGGGGGGCTTGAGCGCCCATTAAATGGGTGCCCAAGCCCAGCTCAGGATCCTTAACGGGATCATGAACTTTCAGCTTAATATTCAGACTAAATTTGACGACTGGAGTGTTTTTTTTTTTTTTTTTGGGATTCAGAACTGAATTGGACCACTGGAGATGCCCTAGGTGTCAAAGTCAGATCTTCAAACGCATATTTATACGGTGAACAGTAAAATTGCCTACTAAAAAAGCGTTATACCGATCAAATTGGTGGAATCGGTGGAAGTAGAAAAAAGCAGGCAAAATATCTAACCATGGGTCCGCACCTATCCACTTGCATAAACCCAAGCAAAGGTGCCAGGGTTTATAACCATGGCTTCAAGAACTCTGATCTTCAGTCTCTCCCCTTCTTTTCCCTCAACTGCCATTCCCTCCACCTCCCTCCGCCGCTTCATCCTCCCAGTTGTTTCCTCTGGCGGCGATTTCCTCTGCCCACGATACTCTAGTCTCAAAATCCGCTCATCTACTCTAGTGCGTTCCTTTTCGACCCGCCCGACCACATCGTCATTGAACGATCCGTCGCCAAATTGGAGCAACCAGCCGCCGAAAGAAACCATCTTACTTGATGGGTGCGATTTTGAGCATTGGCTCTGTGTTATGGAGCCGCCTGATGCGAATTGGACGAGGGACCGAATTATTGATCATTATATCAAGACTCTAGCTCAGGTGGTGGGAAGGTATACCATTTTCTTAACTTTTAGTTCTTTTTCTTGGTTCAATGCAGTTTAGCACTGATGAACATCTGTTTTCTTTCGTTCTTTCTATTCTTTGTTTTTTTGTTTTGTTTTTGTTTTATGGTTAGTTTTGTTTTCCTAGCTTGACCTTCAACTGCAACATAACTAATTTTGTTCAGTTGTAAGTGATTACGCTAATGGTTATGTTATACTATTGCATACACAATTTGAGTATGAAATTGAGTGGGGCATTGTGGATAATGTTTGATGTCTTTTCTCTTTTGCACAATATGCAAGGAGAATCATATACACGCAAAGAAAGTTGATCAAACTTTCCATAAATATGTGTATTTTGAGTCAAATATTTTGTGTATTTACTAGTCATATTGCTTTAGAGAACTGCAAAAGATGGTATACTTTGTAGCTACTGAAAAGCACAAATTGGTTAGCGTTTTTTTTACAAGGGGACCTGGTGTACGTTCAATATGGCAAGGACTTCATGTAATGCTATGTCAGAATGGGGATCTAATACCGAAAATCTCTTAGCACCCGGTTTTCTTTTCCAGCAATTTCCTGGTTATGCTATTCCTAACCCAATTTCCTAAT
Organism: Allium fistulosum; assembly: GCA_030737815.1. Lineage (NCBI taxonomy): Eukaryota > Viridiplantae > Streptophyta > Magnoliopsida > Asparagales > Amaryllidaceae > Allium > Allium fistulosum. The sequence goes on along the minus strand of CM060903.1, from coordinate 1,360,612,931 downwards.
GGCTATAACTTTTTCCGTCTTAATGCAATTTACATGTCAAAAAATAACTAGATTTCTAGTGCTTGTAGACATTGTATTTGCATTTGTAATTCATGTTGATGTAGTAATAAACAGGCCATAATTTTTTTGGAATGTTGTTTCCTTGGCATGGTTGTGAGCAAATGCTATTTTGCAGTGAGGGTGAAGCTCGTATGAAGATATACTCTGTATCAACAAAGCATTATTTTGCTTTTGGTGCCAACGTTTCTGAAGAAGTTTCATATAAGCTTAAAGGTACAGTTCTTCAGTACCTTTTGATTTCATTTACTTTTACCTTCAAACATGTTAAGTTTTTATCTCATTGTTGATTTCTTTGTAGAACTACCTGGGATGCGATGGGTTCTTCCAGATTCATATATGGACGTGAAGAACAAAGAATATGGTGGTAAGTAAACATCCTTATAGAGATGAACTTGCTTAATCTACTGGTATTTGGTCATTTTCTTACTGCTAGTACTATACATCTGCTAGCATTCATGTCTGCTTATAGCATTTAACACATGTTCTATGTTAAGCTAGAAAAGACTATAACACTCATGCAATGTAACATTCAACTTTTCTTGGTCATTGTAACAGATTTGTATATTCAAAAATTAGGACCTATTATGCTAACTTTCTCAAAACACAATAGCCAAAAGGTCATCAATTATACATCGTACTTGAAAATAATAATAACAGCCCTAAGTTCAAATGAACTAACCTACAATAGAAACAGCTCATATGAGCACATGATCGTAATGTATAATAGGGTGGTAAAATTGACAATGCCGAGTAAAAAATTATATAATAAAACAAACTTTTTTTTTTCAACATAAAATAACTTCTATGGTTCATGTACCTTGAAAAAAATAATTGTAATCACACCTTGAGGGAAAAAGAAAGACACTTTTCACATTTGTAAATATGCATGCATTGTAATCGCGAATTCAAGCCCAATTTAAATGTCCTTCCAGTAAGTTTTCCCTATAAGTTCCTGTCTTTTCACTCTATGAATTCCACAGTTCCACTTTCTTTCATTGATTTTCATAACATAAACATGAATATTCAATATTTTGTTACTAACACATGTAACATAAGACTTGTTATTTAGTTATAGTGGACTAAGCAGAGAGTGGAGCTTTGTAAGTTCATAAGTTGCTAATAAGCAATACAATATGAAGAAAACAAGACAGCCAGTATTACAATGCCATGTCTATGGTGGTCAAGCTAAAAAGTAATGCTTAGGCGGAGCCTAACGAAAGCTTGGATAGAGCCTTTGATAATTTAGGATTACTTTTTTAAAATAGGCCTTTTCCAGAATTATATCACCCAAAAAGTTGTTAGTTTGAGAAAAATTAATAACTTAGATATGTTTCTGTCATGCTGGTGCTTAATCAACATTTTTCATTGGTTTGACTTAACATTGTAACAATGTAATTCCTTGAAAAATAATAGTACATTGTCTCGCTTTGAAATTGTGCCAATATAAATTTGAAATAAAAATAAAATTTACATGGATAAGATTTGAAATTGCACCAAAGCATATTGTTAATTGAAATATATAGCAACACGATTTGAAATCAGGAAGTGTATACCAGACGCCATCGTTGATGGAACAGATCTATAATTTAATAGCTTTTGATTTTTCTATTTAGCCTGGCCCCTTTTCAAGATATGTAACAGAATCATCCATTACTTTTTAGGGTAAAACATAATAAAGCTTATAGTAAAACCATACAGTTAAACTTTAACAGGAAAAACTTGAGTTAATATAACTTTATATCTAAAAAAAAGTTTTACAACCATTGAACAAAATAAAGTTTCACATATGTAAATCGTATATTGTTCGGCGAAGTTCTGTTAATGTCATAGAGGTTTTCATGGTCAAATATGCAGGCTATAATAACTCCTCCCAAGAGTCAGTTCGGTTTAAAAATGTTCATACTTATTAAATTGACTTAGTATTTGCACATAATCATTATATTGCTCCGCGGTTTCTTTAACCTTTTTCGACAGTTTCTTTTCAGACTTCTGTCTTAACCAAACACGACTCATTATCATTTCTTTAAGATCAGGTATAGGTTTTAGATGATCTTGGACTTTTTTTGGTAAGGTACAAATTCTTGTCTTGTTCGTTGTGGATTCTACTCTCTTCCCTCTTCTTTTTCCATCTTTTTGAGACTTTTGGTTAAAAGATGAAGAAAGAGAGGGTAGAAGTTGCTTTAAGTGAGCACAAAAGGGTGAGAAAAGCTTTTCATGCATAATAACTCAATGAATCATGGTTCAAAAGATCGCATGTTACAAGTTTTTACTTCTAATGTATATCTGATACCTTAGCGTATCTCAGCATGGTCATAAGTGTCGATGCAAGGTACTTTTCTTTATGGTTTTAAGGAATGATGTGACATGATATAATTGTCAAATTCTTATGACATGATTAAGTTGAAAACTTATTGACGATAAGAGCATCCAACAATAAAGGTTGGTTACTTGATATAGAAGTATTTTTTTGTTCTTATCCACACCCACTCACCCCAACAATACACAAGGTTATTATGCATTTATGATGTCGGATAAGAATGTGTTGCAAAGTAGATTGCAATATTTGACCCACATCGTCAAAAATACGCGAGTAGCTCACTATATATACCAATATGGACTTAAAGGAATAACCAAAATAAAAGAAAGGATGGGCATGAGGATATGTGGGCTTGGGCCTATATATTAATTGTCAAAAGATAGGTACTTGGGCATCAAGGCTCGTGGATGCATGCTCAAATGTTGTGACGATTGAATCTTTTTTAATTGCAACAAACACGTCCATTTGTTTATAACAATCGTATCTTCTGTCAACTGACGATTTGTTCTCTATATAAACGATTGTACGCATGGTCGAAACCTTCCATTCAACTATCTTATAGTACATTGCTCTTCAATAATCTCACAAAATTGTTCCTGCAAACAATTGCTTTGTGCAGGAAGATTCTTTGTTGTATCCTGAAGGAAGACCACCATCAAAACCTATTAGTAATCTACTTTGTAGTGGGGGCGATCAAGTATTTAAAGATATGTTCTAAACTTGCCTGAAAAAATAATCCTACTTCATCGAATAATTCAAGCGGGATGGGTGAAATGGCGACAAACGTCTGGGATTCTCTGTGACAGGAAGGTCCTATAAAAGCTTAAAGGAAAGTTCTACAAAACGACAATCAGGCCTGCGATGTTGTATGGTGCAGAATGTTGGCCTACTAAAAGCCAATACGTCCAAAAGATAAGCGTAGCAGAGATGCGTATGCTACAATGAAGCTGCGGTCATACAAGAAGAGACCGAATTAGAAATGATAATATACGTGATAAACTTGGAGTAGCACCGATTGAGGAGAAGCTAATTCAACATCGTTTAAGATGGTTTGGACATCTTCAACGAAGGCCGCCCGAGGCATCTGTGTGTGTTGGAATTATAGGCCGTGTTGAATGCTCAAAAAGAGGTAGAGGTCGACCAAGGTTGACATAGAAGGAAGTAGTAAAAAGGGATTTGAAGGATTGGGGTATATCCGAAGAACTGGTGACGGATCGGAGCGAGTGGAAGTTAGCGATTAACGTACCAGAACCATGAGCGTTGAGTTTTATAAGTTTTAGATTATAGGACTAGAAAACATGAGCCTAAGACGTAGGTTTGGTCTTTGACCAATATTACTATTAGTATCATTATCGCTATTAGTATTATTATTATCATTCCTCTTATATATATACATATATTTTTTTATTTTATTTTATTTTACTTAGTTATTATTATTAATTTACTTATTTGGCCTTATTTTATTTTATTTTACTTTACTTAGTTATTATTATTAATTTACTTATTTGGCTTTATTTTATTTTATTATTGTTATTGCTATTGTTATTATTATAACTTTTAAATTGATTTTTTCATTTAGTTTTGGGTTCCATCTCTAGCCGATTCCAACTTGTTTGGGAATAATGGCTTAGTTGTTGTTGTTGATAATGACTTGATCACAAGGATAAGAATCGATGTACAAAATCAGGAACTCACAAAACTTGATCACTTCAACGAAACAAAGTGCACCTGTTGGCACGTTGGCAAGACAAATTAATGTTTATACTTACTACTCTAAAGATTGCATATTGTTTACCCGCTTTTTGATCAAAGTAGCTAACTTAAAACAGATCTAGAGAACTCATACGGAGTCGGATTGACTTGAAATTTTGGGACAACACTTAGAAGACATAAAAAAGACACTCACCAAAAATGGGCTTGATTGGATAAGGCTAGATGGATCGCTAGCGACCTAACTAGATGGATCGCTAGCGACCCATGTAGAGTGAGCCCCACCACCTGAATTTTTTAAGATATGTCCCAAACACCCTCTAGAGTGTATCTGCAAAGTTTCGTATGATTTTATTAAGTTTTGAGCGAGTTATGGATGATTTTTCTGGACCAGATGATTCATAAAGACAGATGATCAAACAAACTTCAAACGACTTGATATTTGGACAAGGCATTCAAATAGATGAAAGGAAAGCAACTCAAAAGGGTAAGCTCAAAAATAGTTTAAGGGCATGGATCGCTAGCGATCCATCACCCATGGATCGCCAACGATCCATCATGTTAGCTCGGGTCGTCTTGAGGTTTTCTGGACTTCTTCCTAGAACTGAGTGGAGGCTTCTGAGAAGTCGTTCTTGGTCCAACTGCTCTCCTATCCCTATAAATACAATCATACCCGCAACACAGAGAGGATCTTCTGGACTGGCTGCTGGGAACTGTGCAGAGATTATTCTTCACTCTTCTTCTCCCACACAACAGTCATCTAGGAGTTCACTGTGATTCTCCAGTGAACTCTTGCACTTGTGACTTATTTTAATCTCATCAACTTGTAACCGAATTTAACTTGTAATAGCAGTCAGTCGATAATAAAGCTTATAAAGTGGACGTAGGTTTCATTAACAACTGAACCACTATAAAAATCTTCGTGTCTCTTTACTATTTCTGCTCTTTTTACATTTATTTTCTATATTATTGCTCGGTGAGAACAGAGCTGATGCTTTCACACTCAATTCAGGATGTTGATCCATTTTTTGGGTTAACACATATGTACTAGATCCGAACTTCGAACCAATACCGGATCCTACCATTAATGATTCTGAAGAATTGAAAGCAAAGAGAAAAAGATGATTGGAAAACAAAGTGGTTTGCAAGGGTCACATACTGAATACGCTATTTGATCACTTATGTGATCTCTTTGCCTCCATCAAATTTTTAAGGTAAAGTTGGAAAACATTAGAGATAAAGTATAACAAAGAAAAGCAAAATGCAGATAAGTTTTTGATTTATGAATTCTTTGAACTTAAAAATGTTTGATTACTGTCTTGGATCAAGTGCACAAGTTATAGGTTATTTTCAACAAACTTAAGGATTAATAACCATATCTGAAGCACTACAAATTGGGGCTGTCATGGCTAAACTGCCACAAAGTTGGAGTGATTACAGAAAGAAACTTACGCACTCAACAATTGTTTTTTCTATGGAACTTATTCAAAAGCGCATTCGAATCGAAGAAGAAACCTGAATTCGAGAAGAGATGGTTTTTGAATCTGATTCCATTATAAATATAGTCGGCAATGACAACCAAAGACATACAGAAATAGGAACGAAAGAGGGAGAACACCAATTATAATAATTCTCATGATAAAAACAAAGACTAAAAAGAAAATGGATTGCTACTTCTATGAGAAACCAGGGCATTTTAAATGTGATTGCAGATTCTTTAAGAAACAAAAAACAACCATAGAAAGAAGAACTCGGGCTCTTCCTACAAAATGAACATGGTTGAACAAGATGAATCTGAAATTGTTGTCATGATATTAAAGTTAAGCATTGATATGATAGCGAAGTTAAGCATGACTGATGCTTCAAAAGATACTAACTGGTGGCATGACTCTGGAGCTAGTATTCATGTTTGCAACGACCAATCGATGTTCAAATTCTATGAGAGCTTCTAATGATAACAAAGTACTTATGAGCAACCATAATACTACAACTGTAATCGAAAAAGGACCATAAAACTAGAGTTCAGAAAAGAAACTGGTCATCGTCAATGCCTTACATGTCACAAAAAATCGAAAGAAATTAGTTTTTGCAAGTCTTCTTTGTAATAAAGGTGTTAGAAGTGTTCTTGATGGTAACGATCTCATTTTGTCTAGAGAAGGGGTATTTGTTGGAAAGGTGTATGCTTGTAACGAAATGTTTAAACTAAGCATCAATAAAATGAATAAGTTTGCTTTTGTTCTTAATTCTTTTAATGTATGGCATGATAGATTAACGCACTTAAATTTTATATCTTTATAGTTTATGTCTAAGGAAGGTTTAGTTTTATATGAAAACAAAAATCTATCCAAATGTTAAACATGTATTGAAGCCAAAATGTGTAAAAAGCCGTTTCCAAAATTTGAAAGATATACTCGATTACTTTATTTAATTCATTCTAACATGTGTGAATTAAACGGTATATTGATTAAAAGGGGAATAACTATTTTATTACTTTTATTGATGATTTTTCTAGGTATATACATGTTTACTCAATGAGAACGAAAGATCAGGCCTTTGATATGTTTCAACGTTTTAAGATTATAGTTAAAAATCAAAGGAAAAGAAAAATAAGGGGTTACAAAATGATTGGGGTGGAGAATATTTTTCGACAAAATTATCTTCCTTTTGTGAAGAAATTTGTACTATACATCAATCGAGTGCACCTTATACCCCACAACAAAATGATTTGGCCAAAAGAAAAAATAGAACATTGGTAGAAATGACCAATGCTACGATTTTGAACGCAAAACATGCAAACTTGTGGAGGGAGGCATCTTAATCGCATGTCATTTGCATAACAGAATCCCAAGAAAACAAAGATATCTCTATATGAACCGTGGAAAGGTGGAAAACCAAGTTTGAGGTATTTGAAAATTTGGTGTTGTTTAGCCTTTTATTGTATAACAAATCCAAAATGAACCAAACATGGACCTAGAGCTTCGAAAAATATATTTGTCGGATATGTCGAGAATTTCAAAGCATATATGTTGTTAGACCTAGACTCTAGTGTTATTGTGGAGTCGAGAACTGTAGGGTTTATCGAAGATAAATTCATACGCGGTTCCAATCAAATTTCAGATCATACTCAACCTACCTATGATAAAGATATCAAAAGTTCTAAACAAACTCTAGGAAAAGGATGCATCCAAGCATACTAGAATAACCTAGAAGAAGTCAAAGAGGAAATTAAAGGATTAGAACCAGTTTTAGTGTCATCAGTTGATGTGGTTCACCTTGTTATGGGTAACGTAAAGAAAATAACCGATGGGATACGGATTCCAGAACCTTTAAAGAAGCAATGGCTTCTAGGGATGCCGCTTTTTGGAAAGAAGCAATATAGGAAGAGATGAATTGATATTATCAAACACTTTGGAAACTTATTGACTAACCAAATAAATCAAAAGTAATTAGATATAAATGGATGTTTCAAAGAAAACATTATGGATGGACCGATATATACTTTCAAGGTAAGATTGGTTGCCAAAGGGTTCAGACAAAGGGATAAAATTGACTATTTTGATATATATGCTTCTGTTGGTAGAATAACTTTCATATTCATGGATTGCATGTACATCAAATGGATGTTATGACTATTTTTCTAAATGGAGATTTGGACGAAGAGTTATATATGGAACAATCAGAAGACTTTGTTACATGCCTGGCAACGAGAATAAAGTTTGCAGACTGGTTAAATCTCTGTATGGACTAAGACAAGCATTAAAGCAGTGCACGAGAAATTTGATTTTGTGATCTTGTCTAATGGCTTCAAACACAATAATACAGATACATGCATCTATTCAAAATTCAGAGATCGCTGCAGCATTATAATATGTTTATGTGTTGACTTGCTAATATTTGACACAAATATGGAAGTCGTAAATGAGAAAAGGGTATCTAATTTCATGTTTCAAAATGAAAGACCTGAATGAAGTTGATACTATACTAGTAATTAAAGTAAAGCGGCATAATGAGGATATGATTTAAGTCGATCTCATTATATTGAAAAGTTCTTTTAAAACATAATCATTTGAATAGTAAAGAAGCAACGAGTCCCTATGATTCTTCTATTAAATTATTTTCAAATTTTGATAGAGCAATCGCTCAACTAGAACATGTAAGGGTTATTGGTAGTCTCATGAATGTCATGCACTGCACTTGTCCTGACATTATTTTTGTAGTGTGCAAGCTATCCAAATATACAAATATACTTAGCATTGCATATTGGAGAGCAATTTGTAGAGTCTTTGGCTACCTCACACAACCAATGGGATTGAGACTTTACTATGGAAATTTTCCGGCAATCTTAGAAAGCTACTTAGGTGTCAACGGTGCAATGCCTGAAAAATGAACATAGAGATACCACTGGATGGATATTTACTCTTGGGGTGGAGCTATAATATGGCTCTCCAAACAGCAAACATTTATAACACATTTTATAATGGAAGCTGAATGTATTGTCTAGATGCATCAAGCAAGAAAGCGGAATGGGTTAGGAATTTATTAATGGAAATTGAGTTGCGGCTACAACCAACTTTCCTCATTTCTATGTATTGTGATAGTGAAACTACAATGTCTAGAGCTTATAATAAGGTATGCAATGAAAAGTCTAGATACATACGTTTAAGACATTTGTATGTCAGAAAATAATTGTAGATGATGTTATTATGATTATATTTGTAAGATCAACGAAAATTTGGCCGACCCATCGATTGAGGGATTACCAAGGGAGTTGGTAAAGTCAAGTAGCAGCATAATGGATCTAAAATTTTTCTAATCACCTGCAATAGAAGCCAAAATCAATGTCTTTAGTCTTAAAGTTTAAAGGGTAATAACAAGTTACAGTCGAGTAATTGACAAACATCAAATGTTTATTATTACGTTTATGGCGTCTGTTTGTCCACAGTAATGTTTGTCCACAGTAACAAGGACGGGAAAGAAAGAATAACCACCTACATGAACATAAGAAACGATGTTTCAATAAAGTTTGAAGTTAATTTTATAATTGTTCATGAATACCGGGGGATATCAATAACTGATATGTGGTTATGGCGACTTTATTGAAGTTTATTAGACATTTATGTGTAGTGTCTCGTTCCAGAAACGGGATTTTAGTTTAATCTATTGGCCACCACGCTTTAGGTTGGAACTTAGATATCTAAAACTAACAGGGAAGTTTAAGCCGAAATGTTCTTTCCTTTATGCATAAATATATATTTTATTAAATATTACAATCTAGTGGAGGATTGTTAAGTAGATTGTAATATTTGTCTCACATTGCCAAAAATATGTGAGTATCTTTATCCGGCAGTATAAACATCAGATGAGAAAGCACCCGAAGGTTGCTTAAATGACCCTGGGGTTGCTTTGCATTGTTGGGGTGAGTCACTGAATCACACACCTATTGGGGATGCTTTAAGAGTTTCAAAGTGCAAAGTGCACATGTGGCCTCCACCTATGTTGTACAAAATTTCAATAGCATTTTAACAATCTTCATTTAAGAAGGTATACAGATCTCATAATTTTGATTATCTTGCTTACAGTATTCAACCCAGTTAGATGGGCAATTCGATTTTGTTTTCACAGTAGCAGTGCAGTGTTGTGAAAGGTGTGACCATCAGCCATTTCTTTTATGTCAACAGTGCATATGAGAGAAGTTGCACAAAATGATTTAAATGGTGCACTGTCTAACAATGTTTCAACTTTTTTGACTATTTTTCTCGTAATTTTGTTTTTTAAGCTCTAAGATGCATAAAATAGCGCAGTATGTTTAACATAAATGTGTTTTTTATGACTTTCATTCTCTTTTTTAGTTTCTAGCGGTTAACAAAATAGTGTTAAATCAAGTCTTATTCTTATAGTTAGTTTTTTATCGTTGGGTTGAAATTTTGTACTTAATTCTATGCTCTACCATTATGTTTGGTGATACTGTTGTGAAATGATAGTAAGTAATGTGAGCTGTATACGGTTGCACGTGTGTGTCATCACATATCCATTATCCGCTATATATGCAGGGGAGCCATTCATAAATGGGGAGGCTGTGCCTTACGATCCAAAGTACCATGAAGAGTGGGTGCGCAACAATGCACGTGCAAACGAGAGGTCGAGACGCAACGACCGACCCAGAAATTTTGACAGGTCCAGAAACTTCGAGAGGCGCAGAGAACCGTCCATGCAGTCACAAGCTTATGCAGCCAACCCTAGTCCTAATATGCCACCACCTCTAAATGCTTCTCAAAATGGTGGGAACGATTACCAAAGTAATGTTAGTTGATTACCAGAACTACAAAGGCAACCTTAATCCAACAAATTGTCCATCGGGTGGTGGTTATCAATGGGGTAGTTCACCATATCAAGGATGAGATGGGCATGGAAGAGACCATGTTTAATCTGCAACTGTGACTATTTTGGGAATCTGGTCTTTCTATTTCAATTAACATGTCCTTTGCTGTGCTTTGTACCGTGTATGTTGATGAAATCATAGCTTTGCCATTTAAGTGTTGTGATGTATGAACTAGTTTAACGCTCTGAATGTTACTTATGTTGCACGGAAATAAGATTCCATGAAGAAAGCCAAACTTCTTTATTTTCATTTTTTTTTTACCGTTTCAGCTATAGTTTGCAAGGAACCGCTCAATGTTCAAATGCTACGCATAAAACACTTGGGGACGTTTATTTACGCAACACCTGTTCCACTCAGCGGAAGAACATCCAAAGATGACAAACTCGAACCATATGTATCTTTCTCTCTCTTGATGATATCCCTTGCAAATAGGATCTGTGGCAAATCAAAACTGTAGAAGATATTTCAACTGTAAATAGAGATTAATCATATTCTATAAACGGTTCAAATTCAGAGAGGGCATTCAGGTACATTTTCATTTCTTCAAACAATAAAACCGATCATTCTAATCAGAAATAATCCACGGATATAAATTATAGATTGAACCGGATTGGACATGAGTGTCTTTGTTTCGAAGCATTTCACTTTTTTCTTTACCGATGATCGTCGTTATATCATTTGTAATCTGGCCTTGAACCAAATCATTTTTAGTTACTCGCGACATTTCATTCGTGATTCATATTCAACAATCATTAATCTTCACATGAAGTTTACCGATGAATAACAAGGTCAATATTTTGATGTTTTCATTGAGAATTGATGTAACATCTCGTGCTAGATATGATCATCCCTGCGTGAAAACTGCACAAATATGTGCACACATTTATATGTTTACATAAGTACTCATTTTGTACTTAAAATGAAAATGCACATTTACGTCCAGAGCCTATATGCTACTAAGCACCCAACATATGAAAAACCCATTTTACATTTTAACTAACAATCCAATATTATATTGTATATCACACAACGGACAGACAAACATATAATATAACATAAATATAAAACAAGAGAGATAATAACATGATCAAAATAAAGTGCTTATAAATAAACTTCACAATATTAGGGTATAAAATCTCCCAAAATGACCATAATGAAATAGTTAGGTCAATATCTACGTAAATGACTTCATAAGCAAACCATTCTAATGATGTAAATAAGTGATGTCTACTAAAAGCACTACACATCAGAATAATAATAAACCTCCAATTTAATAGCTAATTCGTAAGCCTCCTACTCGTCTCTACCGACCAACTACAATGCATAGTCACACCAACATATCCCTTAGCCAACTAGTCAAACTACTTGAGAGTTATAAGAAATTTAAAACACAAATAACTTCAGATCAAACAATAGTCTGATGTAAATGGTGCATCTACCCAAGATAATATATAAACTCAATATATATCGTATGAGTCTAATGATCCATACTTGTCCCTATTAAGAATGGTCATGAGATTGGCATACTACACTTTCAAATATTACTCTCATACACACAAGCATTAGCACGTAAACTCAATATGTCTATTGTTGGTCGGATTTTTCGTCATACACCAACAGCCCAAAGACCGAAGGACAACCTTCAATTGGATTGTTTGCTAAATGCTTCGATAGGTTGGTATTCAAAGATTTTGTATAAATGCTGGAAGTTAGGTTGAATTCTTAAAGGTTGACGCCGAAGGGAATAGGTACCAGACTAAGCTAAAATAGCATGCGGTAAATAAAGCCGAGAGTAAAGACATTGACAGTTATAGTGGTTCGAGTTAAAATCTCTACGTCCACTGTCTTTTTCTTCTTTAGAGTTTTACTATATACCCAGAGGTTGTTGCAGTGATGATTTGGCTAAGTCTGCCATTAAATAGTTTTTGACATAAGCTCTAGTATACGAAAGTACGATTTATTTAGATCCCAGGTACCAAAAGAGCTCCTTAATGCATTGGGATCGGTGCATATTTATAGGCATGTTAGTGCATTGTCATTGATGGAGCGTTTTCTCCTTGGATTAATGACTTGGCCCTCCCGTAAGGCTGAGATTGCAATATGTGTCGATATTTGGGCTGCTTGCCAATTGACATGGATTGCTAAACTGTCATTATATATAGTTTCTGGACACGGAAATCCACATGTGTTGTATATACTTTGGGCCATTTGAGTCGTTGATCGTGATTGTTTGTTGAGTCTTCGGCTTTGAAGCCTTGCATTGGTGTTAGCATTAGGTTGGTACCTCTTTGAGGGCATAATCCTTCTAGTTTTAGCCAACTGAGTGATCACTTCACTCGGATATTGTCTATACTTCGACATATGGGGTTTTCCTTTGGTTTGATGTGCCAAGGAGCGCGATGCAAAAGTATATACAATACATTCGTTAATGTTTCATATTCATGAGAAGTTTAATACAGGGTAAAGTTTACATTTCTTCGAAGTGGAATATAACTGAGTAAAAATTAAGATATAACATATGCTCCTCAAAGTTCACTTCGTATGATGAATATGGAGTGGACTTTGGTTTTTGTAGGAAGGGCTTGACCGTACTTTTGTACTTGGTTATTCCATTCTTCCTTAGTATGAATTAGTTTTCCATAACTGTTAAACTTGGTCAATGTCCGACAGAAATTCGATGATCTTATTATTCAATGAGGATTCAAAGGTCGAAGTCTATGTATAATAGAGTGTCATAATGACAAAAGTAGCTGTATGCCGTAAAGATGTATAATAAAGTGCCTAAAAGGCTATGTATAATAGAGTGTCATAAAGGCAAAGGTAGTTGGGTACCGAAGGCTATGTACAATAGAATGTCGTAAAGGCAAAAGTATTTGTATGCCAAAGGCTATGTATACTAGATTGTTATAAAGGCAAAGTAGTTGTACGTCGAAGGCTATGTAAGTAGAGTGCCGCAAAGGCAGTTGGATACCCAAAGCTATATATAATAGAGTGTCGTAAAGACTAAAGTAGTTATATGTCAAAGGCTATATATAATAGAGTGCTGTAAAAGTAGAAGTAGTTGTATGCCAAAGGCTATGTATAATAGAGTGTTGTAATACCCCCGCCCTCTCGATCCCGGGGTCCAACACCCGAACCGACGCCGACAACCTGAGAACCGAAAGGACGAGTTGTTGGGGTTGAGATATAATATAAACAACTATGGACTAACTAGGATGGATATCATATATTAAATACAATTATAACTAACATTATCTACTTTCAGAGTCTCACAACTTGATGAATTAAATATAATACATAATAAATACCATAGTCACGTCACCATAACATGTCTAAAATGTCGAATACATATGCCTGAATAAATACATATACAAATCAAACCCATACACATAAAGTCAAATCTAGGTACAATACTTGTTTACATTATATATACAATATGCCAATAAATCTCCATCTCTAATACCACCTCATCTCTAAACTCCATCAACTTGGATTTATATATATATATATATATATATATATATTATGTGTGTGTGTAAAATAGGAGTGAGTTAGACATAAATCTGGCAAGTGAGCCATACTCTACTCCATATATATTTAAAAAAATACTATAACGTGATCTGAGCCTATAATTCGGCCACCATGCGTTCTGTCACCACACCATACCTAGCTGTCATATACATCTAACCATACTGCATCATCTCTGCATGGACTCACTTCCCTGGTTCTGTCTCATGGTCTACAGGTTTTCCTACTGCCCGCCTTCACGTCAATCGCATATAGGACTCACTTCCCTGGACCGCCTGAAGCTCATAGGGTTACATGTTGTCCTCATACTATCAAATTAGACTCACGTCCTGGTCTGCCCATAGCCTACAGGGTCGCTAAACATCCACCTCCTCCACCTGACCCACCGAAGCACTACAAGGGAGCAAATCGTTATTCTTGGACCACCTACTAGTGTCACAGGATCGCATTTATATCCGCATACACACTCTAGGTCGTTTACCTGCACCCCGGACTTGTTCCTGTCCACGTCCATCGTTGCATCACATTTCTGTATCATAACACATATACATATCACTTCAAACAACAACCAAATCGTTCCACACATTCGTTTATTTCGTAGCACCATCATTTATCTCGTTATGCCTTAGATCGCCTTCCAAAACACAAGAGAAAACAAGAGTCGAATCACTCATTAATTATTTATATAGGCCTTTAGGGCCTAGGTTTAGACTGACAGAAAAATAGTGCACCAGTGGACTGGTTGTCACAGACCGGTGCACCGGTGTACCTTGTTCCTGCAGTTTTTAGACTTCGGGAATTTCAAGTTTTTATCATCGTTTTCGCCTTTGGTTGTGGCCCCTCCGATCGTCTAAAAATGTGCATATACCCTAAACCTATGTTTCTAAGTCGGATTCTGTCATTTATTTTACAGATTTTGATATATAATCATCAGGTTACCATATTATTATTAAAAGTAGTTTCTAAGCGTTATTATAAGTCCAATCCCTCCTAAATTCCGAATTTAACCTTTAGACTATGTTTGTCTACTCTACTACAGCCCGCGTATCATTATTATAACGTCATTATTGCATTATATGGGGGAAAGAACGTATCACTCACCAGACTGCTTATTTCTGTCTAGATCCTCGTTGTTAGTGCTATTGTGCCTCCTCTCTTCAAATTTCCACCTCTAAATCCAGTTGTTACATAGCCTTATCTGTGAATTTATGGGAAATAATAAAAACACAGGTCATAAAGCTTGGTATGAGTAATACTTTATCTCAAGCAAACAATCACATAGTGAGACCACGCCGCTAAAGCATGTAACGGATTTTCGCCTCGCTATTCCAACTGCATTAGTTACTAAATATAATGCAATAATATCAAACCATGATCAATCACAAATCCTCAATTTCAACATAAGGGGGAGATTCCCTTCACAACATTTTTGACTAATTTTATAGTCAGTTCATTTTTAGATTTGCTACTCAGGCCTTACTCTTATTAGTTTAACAAGGGCATTAGACGCTTACATTTATCATTTAGGGTTTTATTCGACTTTGCCACAAATGTATCACGAACAGTTTTCTAGGTTGCCACTGAGGCCTTACACTTCCCATCATTGAATATAATGTCGCTTTAGACAAACAGTTGCCACAAAGGCCTTACACTTTCCATCATTGAATATAATGTCGCTTTAGACAAACAGTTGCCACAAAGGTCTTACACCATCAATCGTCAAATATAGAGTTTAGACAAACGGTTATCACATAGGTCTTACATCATCCATCATCAAGTACAATGTCGTGTTTAGAAAAACAGTTGTCACACATGCCTTATGCCACCAATCATCAAATATAAGGTCATGTTTAGACAAATGGTTGGCACATAGGCCTTATGCCAATAATCATCGGATTAATGTCAAGAGTATATGTATTGGGGCCACAAAGGCCATATAATTACCTTTTCATTCTTTAAGTAAGCTATTTCATTCTGTCTTATTATTCTTTATGGTCATTCCATCTTTATGAAATTCTCAACCATCACTTAAGGAAGATGGCTTCCCAAATGTTAAAAAATTTCATTTATTTACTTAGAATTTTCTAAGCATCTTAAGCTATCATAGGTTGTCAGTGCATAGCCATCGTAGGTTAAAGACTAATGCGAGTTGATAAGTTTTAAAGCTATCTTAACTTGACATTTTCTGGTGAGAATTAGCTATCGCACATTGATAATTTGAGCTATTTCCTAGTGAGAAATAGCTATCGCACGTTGAGAATTTGAGTCATTTCCTAGTGAGAAATAGCTTTCGCACGTTGATAATTTGAGACATTTCCCGATGAGAAATAGCTATCGTACGTTGGTAATTCGAGCCATTTCCTGGCAATATAGCAATTTCATAATTAATTTTTGAGCTATAGTAAGTTGATATTTTGAGCCATTTCCTGGCGATGTGGCAATTTCATAATTAATTATTGGGCTATAGCAAGTTGATATTTTGAGTCATTTCCTGGTGATATGGCGATTTCGTAATTAATTGTTGAGCTATAGCAAGTTGATATTTTGAGCCATTTTTCGGTGATATGACAATTTCGTAATTAATTGTTGAGCTATAGTAAGTTGATATTTTAAGCCATTTCCTAGTGGTATGGTAATTTCATAATTAATTATTGAGCAAAAGCAATTTGATATTTTGAGTCATTTCTCGATGATATGGTGATTTCGTAATTAATTGTTGAGCTATAGCCAGTTGATATTTTTGAGTCATTTCCTAGTGAAATGGCAATTACATAATTAATTGTTGAGCTATAGCAAGTTGATACATTTTCCCGGTGAAATGACAATTTGGTAATTAACTTGAAAACTGTTTTATTTTCATTCAAAGGAACTGTTTTTACCTAACCGAGTTATATGTCAAATTATCATTAGTTACCAGAGCTTTATGTAGTTTTCTTTTCAAAAGTTATTAATTACCTTCTTAGTTAATTAATTACCCTTTTTGTAATTAGCCCTTCCCTTTGTCAAATAATTTATATAAATTTGAAAATGCATGGAAAAAATCCTAAAAACTCACCAAAAATTCTAATCAGCATATTTTTCCTCATGTAAAATTTTCAAACCAAAATAATTATTTTAGTATTTAATTAATTAATTTCAGAAATTAGGCATTTTCTCAAATTAGAAAATTCATATAAATTCCAAATAATTTCAAGAAACTATGAAATTAAAAACCCACCTTTACATTATTGTTATACCAATCATATAAAAATTTCAAGTGATTTGAAGAAGGTTTGGTTCACATTTTTCCTTGAATGCTTCATAAATTATCATCTTTAAATTCGCAAACATGAACAAATATCTTATAATCTTCCTAAACTTGATATTAACATTCAAAATATCACAAATACACACAATCTAAATCCATATGGGTTTAGAAGATTTTAAAGAAAGAATTACTCATCTTTAGTTTGTTAAACTTGACTAAAGCCTTGGTTTGCTTAAGAAATGAATGCTTCTTCTCTTTTCATTCAGATCTTCTTCTTTTCTCCCTTAAAATATGGTCGGCATAGATCTTAGATTTTCTTTGTTTTGTTGTTTTGAGTAAGTGGAGAATGAATGAAGAGTGGGAAGGTTAAAGGGGTTAGTATTTTAGGTTTTGGGCTAAAACCCCATTTTAGCCAATTCTTATTAATCCCCTAACTTACACATTATATCTTCGTTTCTTGTTAAGTAACCTGTCTTCGTTTTATCTTCATAAATTAATTTGATTAATTTGTTATTTAATTAATTTTCTCCATATTATGGTACTCATTGGATGTTACAGCAATGCTTTTGGTTTTGTTCGACTTGGTGGAGTTTTGAATGAGATATTTGAGTTTTATTATAAGTTGATTTTAGAGAAAGATGGAGGAAGAAGGAAATGTGTGGGGGTATTTTTTCTGAAGTGAGCTATGTGATTCAATATTAAGTAGTTGGGGGAGAAGCTAGATGTTCGCCAGTTTTCGAAATTCGAATCCAAACTGTTTGGCACTCGCTCGATTTGACAACATTTTCAATCATAACTTCTCTATACGGACTCCAAACGAAGAAAACCAAGATATTGTACGAATCGGAAAAATGAGACGGTCGCAACAGCGCTGGTTTTGTCGTCAAATTCCAAAATCATAAAAATGATAATTTTGTCCATCCTTATATTTAATTTATTTAATTAATTAATAAGTTCCAATTATATTTATATTATCATATTGTTAATATTTAATAAAAATATTTATCAAATTTTCGATATTACATTCTCCCTCCCTTAAAAGAATTTCATCCCCGAAATTCCCAAGGAACAAAAAATATAATATAACATTTACTCGCCAACATACATCGACCAAGTAATAAATATAGCATTCAAATTAATGCAAATAAGCATATATATATATATATGTATATATATGTATATATATCTGTGTGTGTGTGTGCGCATGCGCGCGTGTGTGTACGTATGCATGTATGTATGTATATGTGTGTTTATGTGTGCGTGTGTGTAATAAAATGAGCAGTACACCGGTATGTTTGTCATGAACTTGCAATTCCTAACCCTAAAATGCATAAATACAGCTAATGCATCCTATATGAATACGATAAGTTGACATATTAGGCACGATGCACAACATTCTAATATAAGCTTATATATTTCTACATGAATGCAAATCAATCATGGATATAAAATCCAATAATAAATCCATCCAAAACATCCAAATCCTAATCCTAAAATAATCTAACTAAGAAAATCGAATCAATGTCGAGAAACATATCGAAAAAGAGATGAGGATGTGTAGCCCTCATTTTCTCTTCAGGCTCCTACGTACTCTACGTTGGGTCGTTCCTCTAATGCGCTCAAACTTTTTTCGTCGTCTTATTTCTAAGTCGTTTCACCCCACGCTCCATGATACAAGTTGGACAATGGGATGAACTCGGCTCAGACTCTAACTCCACATTTTCCAGCTGGCTAGGCTCAATCACAATCGTTGGTTCGTGTACGTATTTTCGCAAATGTTACACGTGAAACACATTATGGACTAATGTCATCTTCTTTGGTAGTTCAACTCTATAGGCCAAACTCCTTATCCTCTCCAATATTGGAAGTGGACTAACAAATATGGGTGCCAACTTCACCAAATTTCTGATTCTTACTACCCTTTCTAACGGAGAAACTTTGGCAAAGACTAAATCTCCTACCTTGAACTCTGAATCCTTTCTCCTCCTATCTGCGTATGATTTCTTTTGATCATGTGCAGCCTTCATCCTCTTCCTTGTGAACTCTACCTTCTCCATGGTATCTTTGACCATCCCTGGTCCCAAAATAATTGTGACGACCGCCCATGACCCCCACACTGAATCTAGAGATAGTGTGCTGTAAAGCGTGCCAGGCAGCCATGGAAGATTATCAGGGTAAAATAAAACAGCAGAATCTATCGTATAACTCACAGCGCATGGATAAAATACAATAGAACATATATATAGTGAAGCTTCACAGAATAGAATGTCATCATATAAACTTCATAATAGTTGAATACAAACATCTGAATAGTCAATACATCAAGCCTCACTACATATCACTCAGAGAATTATACAAGCAGCGGAACATCCAGTACATATAGTAAGAAAATAATATGCAAGCCTCCAGCTCGTCTTCGTCATCAGCATCGTCGGAAACTAAGAACAACACCTGTCACCTGCTACCTAGTCTGCCCGTCCCAAAATGGACGAACAGCCCAAGGCAATAAGAGTTAAAACATAAAGCCTTGAGTCAGACAACAGTCTTAGTGAGCGGTAAATTAACTAACAACATACCAAAAGAGCATAAAGGAAAAAGGAATAGGAATCCAACCCTCCCACTCCACCTCTTTCTACAGTGATAGCCCCCGGACACACACTAAGCAGAAACAAACATAGCAAAGCAAACATTTAAAGTAAAGCAATTATCACTCGAGTCAAGGGCGATGTTTTCCAAGTACAAACCCCCAAGGCCTAAACCAAGATCAGATAAGCACCCAGAAAATACCGCTCTTGAGACCGAATGGCGATACAACCAAACATCCATGACTCTGGCTATCACTGTTATCATTGCTTCGATATCACCGTTAATTGAATAACCGGCACATTCTTTCAGCCGTCCGTCAAGGGCTAATGGAAACCCCGGTTCTAGACATAACTCTGCACGTCGTCGAAACCCGTGCCTAGGACTATCGAATCTGCCCAGAGTACTTGACTACCAATCAGTAGTCTTTAGGGACTATCGAATCTGCCCAGCGTACTCTTGCTTTGAGCATGCTAGAACCTTCAACAACGATGAAATCTCATCCTTCTAGTCATCCTCCTCGATGACTATTTCCATACTAGCTCAAGCGCCTCTCGAGCAAACCATTATCCTCAAACTCGAACCATTTCACCGAGTTATCAACATGCTTGGAATGATCCCGTCTGGATTAGACCAAGACTATCTCATATCATGCCTCGCTTCATCACATCCTAGCAAAGCCTCATCTTAACATCATCATCATCAAATCTATCCATATGAGCTTCATCATCCGCTACATATGCCACGAGCAGCTTTCCCAATTCAAGAGCCTTTCCCTTAGCTTTTGAATCATCTTCGACCATCTTGTCTAAATCAAATCATCAATCAACTAATTCATAACAATCAATCAAGTCAATCATTAATCCAAGTAATCAAACATTCAAACATGATCTAATAAACAATTATAACAATAATGGCAATCTTGTAAATAAAGGGTCGAAATCTAACAAGCATGAAACATGAGTAATATCTCTATAACTTGATGAATGAACTTGCATAGGTTAATCATGTAGTAAAATGGATGTCAAATCATCATGAACAATAGATCTATACTTAAGTTTATGAAAATGCATGGAAATCACTATTTTAACACTGAATCAAGCCAACAATTCGATATACTCCTTTGGATCCGTGTGAGAGATAATCACCACTCACCAAATCACCTAAACACCTCAAAAGCAACACAATTCAGATCAGGACAGCGAAGAATCTAACTCGATCTATCACAAATCCGCTTCAAACGATGAAATCTCTCTTTGATGGATGTAGATCTTCAATCTAAGCTCTTGAATCTTCAATTCGATCTTCGATTTGGATGGAAGGAAGCACAAGATTAAAGTGGAGAAAAGAAGTGAAGAAGTGTAGAACTCGAGCTCTCAAAATGGCAGCACTTCGTCGCTTCAAAATCCGGATCCCAAAAATGAAGAAATGGACGTGTATTTATAGGCAGTTTTCCTAGGTCGTCCGCCTCCTTAGGTCGTCCACGACCTAACAACCCAACCTACGACCTAACAGATCTGCGCATCCACGACCTACGACCTAACGGCTTAGCAGATCTTCCGACCTAGCGACTTAACGCATATGCGCATCCACGCGACCTATGACCTAACAAAGATGCTGCTTAGCGACCTAACACAGATCGCGACCTAACACACCTGCGACCTAACACACACGCGACCTAACTGCTATACAGAAGCTCACGACCTAACTAACTTAGGTCGCTTACGACCTAACTCAACACAGAAGCTCACGACCTAACTAACTTGGCTAGGATACGACTTAACATCCACGCGACCTAACGACTCAACCCACCTATCTCCTTAACTCGCTAACCCTTAGGTCGCTAACTACTAGGTCGTTGCCGCTAACTTCTTAGGTCGCTAACTAGTATAGGTCGCTCCAACCTGTAGGTTGCTAACTCTTAAGTCGTCCACTACCTTAGGTCGCCAACTTCCTATAGGTCGCTCCAATCGACCTAACCTACCCCACGACCTAAGCTACCATACGACTTATCTCCTATACGACCTATCCCAAAATCCTTAGGTCGCCAACTTCCTTAGGTCGCTCCACTTTCTTAGGTCGTCTACTCCGACCTAACTACTATACGACCTAGGACTTAGACTATGGATGACTTATCAACAATGCGACCTAATGATAACTGTTTTACGATGTTTCGATCCGTAAAAATACGGGTCGTTACATTCTCTCCCCCTTAGGAATTTCGCCCCCGAAATTCCAAACAAACAAGAGCAAACAAAGACTATTCTGCATGCCTACCATCCATAACAGTCAACAAACCATGCATCCAATTCTAGCTTAGCATGCAGAATTCTAAAACTAGAACAAGTTACAATGCCGTTAGATGACACGACACCTTAGGGCCATACCTTGAAGAGTTCAGGATGAGCTGCCTTCATCCTCTCTTCCACCTCCCATGTACAGTCGTTATCATCATCACTCCATTGTATCTTGAGCAACCTAACTACCTTCCTCCTAAGCTGTTTCGTGTCAGTTTCCACAACACGAAGCGGCTTACGAGGTCTCTTATCGACTGGATCAACTTCGAAATCTTCATAGCTATCAGCAGAAACCACTGTATTCGAGTCGTGCACATACTTCCGTAGATATGATACATGAAAAACATTGTGCACACCCGCCATCTTTTCTGGTAACTCCAATCTGTAGGCGAGCTTTCCAATTCGCTCGATGATCGGGAATGGTCCAACAAATCTCGGAGTCAATTTTCCTTTCTTCCCGAATCGAACAACATTCTTCAGTGGAGAAATCTTCACAAAAACCATATCACCTACGTCGAATTCCAAATCCTTACGACGCTTATCGGCATAACTTTTCTGACGGTCTTGGGCTGCCTTCATTCGTTGCCGAATGATCTTTATACAATCCGAAGTCTGTCGAATCATCTCTGGCCCAAGTATCAGCTTTTCTCCTGTTTCTAACCAACATGTCGGAGAGTTACACGGTCTTCCATACAATGCTTCATATGGTGCCATACCAATGCTTGACTGGTAACTGTTATTATACGAAAATTCTACCAAATGAAGGTGATCTTCCCATGATCCTCCGAAATCTAAAACACAAGCTCTAAGGAGATCTTCCAAAACTCGGTTGACTCTCTCGGTCTGACCATCTGTTTGGGGGTGATAAGCTGTACTTAAACACAACTCGGTTCCCAAAACCTCCTGGAAGCTCTTCCAAAATCCACTAGTGAACAATGGATCTCGATCGCTCACTATACTCTTCGGAATACCATGGAATCGAACTATCCACTTAACATACAACTCAGCCAACTTTGATACAGTCCCAGTCGATCGAACAGGAATGAATCTTGCACTCTTAGTCAGACGATCTACAATGACCCAAATTCCTTCATTTCCCGTTCTTGTTCTAGGTAGTCCATCAATAAAATCCATCGATATTTGCTCCCACTTCCATGTAGGAACTTCTAATGGCTGAAGCAATCCACTTGGCTTCTTCTGCTCGGCTTTTACCAACTGGCAGTTCATACGCTTGGAAATAAAATTTCCAACATCCTTCTTCATACCTTCCCAGTAATAGGTTCTCTTCATATCTCGATACATCTTGTTTCCACCTGGATGAATTGTCAATTTCGAGTGATGACTTTCCTTCAGAACTTCATTTCTCAATTCATCTATATCAGGAACAACTAGTCGTCCTTGCTTCTGAAGCCAACCCTCTCGATCGACCTCGAATCCTTTATCATTTTCTGGATCCAATCCAGATTCCAAATCACGGATAATCTTGACAAGCTTATCGTCTCGCTTTTGGCTCTCGCCAATTCTTTCCACAAGAGTCGGTCTTATCGATAAGTTTGCCAACATCTCAGGTTCCAATTCACACCTGGGCCTGAAGTCAAATCCAGCTAAATACTCGAGGCTCTTCCATTCTGAAAACATGGCTCCCAATCCTGCATGTCTTCGATTTAACGCGTCTGCCACTGCGTTACCCTTTCCCGGAGTATAGGCTATACCAAAGTCATATGATGCCAAAAACTCTAGTCATCGTTGCTGCCGAAGATTCAAATCCTTTTGGGAGAAAAGATACTTCAACGACTTATGATCTGTAAACAATTCGAATCGAACTCCCAATAGATAATGTCTCCACACCTTCAGAGCAAAAACAATCGCTGCCAACTCCAAATCATGAGTCGGATAATTCCTTTCATGCGGCTTCAGTTGTCGACTTGCATACGCAACAACTTTATCCTTCTGCATCAGCACTGCTCCAAGTCCAGTACCACATGCATCGGTGTAAACCACCATCTCTTCGTTTCCACTTGGAATAGTCAAAACAGGAGCACTCGTCAATCGCTCTTTCAGTATTCCGAAAGCTTGCTCACACTTAGCATCCCATCTGAATACTTGGTTCTTTTTCGTCAATCCTGTCAATGGTGCAGCCACCTTGGAGAAGTCTTTGATAAATCGACGATAATATCCTGCTAATCTAAGAAAACTTCTCACATCCGATGCATTCTTAGGTCTAACCCAATCCTGGATTGTTGCCACCTTAGCGGAATCAACCGCTATTCCATTTCCAGAAATAATATGGCCTAAGAACCTCACTTCACTCTTCCAGAAGTGACACTTCGAAAACTTAGCCTTCATCTGATGTTTCCGTAAGATTTCCAAAACAATACGCAAGTGCGTCTTGTGCTCTTCTTTAGTTCTGGAATAAATCAGAATATCATCCACGAACACTAGCACGAACTTGCTCAACTGATCTCTGAACACTCTATTCATAAGATCCACAAAATATGCTGGCGCATTAGTCAATCCAAACGGCATTACCAGCCACTCAAAGAAACCGGATGGTGTCCGAAAAGCAGTCTTCGGCACACTATCCTTAGCCACTCTCAACTGGTGAAATCCCGTTGCCAAATCCATCTGAGAAAACACCTTAGCTTCGTGAAGCTGATCAAACAAGTCATCTATTCTCGGCAATGGATACTTGTTCTTCTTAGTCACCTTATTCAGCTCACGATAATCCACACACAACCTTAACGATCCATCTGCTTTGGTTGCAAACACAACTGGTGCACCCCATTCGGACACACTACGCCGAATGAATCCTTTCTGTAAAAGGTCATCAACCTGCACCTTCAACTCCTGTTGTTCCCTAGGCGCCATCCGCCTAAGAGGCATCACAACAGGTCTGGCTCCTTCAACTAGATCTATACGAAACTCGATCTCTCTATGCGGCGGTAACCCTTTGACCTCGTCAAAGACATCCTCAAACCCATTAGCGATTGGCACAGATGACAGTCCATCCCGTGGAACAACCAGCGAATACATGAAGCTCATGAAGACGCCTTCTTCATGCTTACATCGTATCACAATCTTTCGCCCCTCCACATTCTCGACTGTCACCTCCAACCTATCACAATCAACCTTTGCCGCATACTTCCTAAGCCAGTCCATACCCAAAATAATTCCGAACCCCGCAAAGTTCAAAACAAAACAATCACAAACAAAAGAGCAATCATGACTCGATACAATCAGACCACGGCATAACATACACAAACAAGACGAACCCCCAACTGGATTAGTCACAACCAATGACCTATCAACGATATCCGGTTCTAAACCCAACCGGCCTACAAGTTCACTACAAACAAAAGAATGCGACGCCCCAGTATCAAATAGAACTCTAACTGGAACACCACATATGGAAAGAGTACCTTGAACCACCACACTCTTTCCTTTCTCTTCAACGGTAGAGGCTTTCGAAGATGATGGAACAGCTCCCAAAGCATAAGCTTGCACAATCTGCTTGTCCTTCCGCGGTTCTGGACAATTCCTCTTAACATGCCCCAGCTTGTCACAGTTGTGGCACTTCACCGGCACCTTCGGATTCTTGCAATCCCTGGAGAAATGACCCTTCTGCTGACAATTGTAGCAGGTCACTTCGCCCTTTGGCTTCTTCTGGCCATCCTTACCCTTTTGTTGCTGCTGCTTCCTCTTCTTGTTTCCACCATGTTGTGGTTTAGATTCTTCCTTGGTCACAACAACAACAGACCTTTCCTTAGGAAACAGATTCTCGTGCCTGAGAGCTTTCTCTACTAGCTTCTCAAATGGATCGTCCAAATGATCCACCAACTGCCTCCCAAGATAACTGTCCAAGCCTGTCACAAACTTCTCATTCTTCTGATACGAAGATTCAATATACGACCGGGCATACTTGGACAAAGCTTCAAACTCAGAAACATACTCAAGAACTGGTCTTCCACCTTGCTTGAGCTCCACAAACTTCTTAAACAGAACAGACTTCTGAGCCGTAGAAATGAACTTAGCTTCAAATCTGTCTTGGAATTGCTCCCAAGTAATTTCTTCCTCTGGAGTATCAATGGTGATAGAATTCCACCAATCAGAAACTCTTCCTTGAAGCTGTCTTGATGCTAACTTCCTCATAGTCGCATCCTCAATTCCCAAATCACTAAAGATCCTTCTACAAGCATCTATCCACCTCTGGACTTCAATGGTTGACTCCGTTCCCAAGAAAACCTTTCCTCCAAGAGCAGTATAATCTTTACACAGCTTAGCAAAATCCACCGGTCTTGGAGTTTAAACTTGAACTCCAACATCTACTGATGGCCCCGGAGCTGGCATTCTTCTCATGATCGAGGTCATCATAGCCTCGAACATAGCAACATAATCAGCAGCCCCCTCAACAGCACGGCCTTCCCTAGCAGCTGGTCTCCCTCTTCGACTCATTCTCAATATCTATAAAAAGGAATGATTAATACACCTTGAGAAACAACTGCTTAAGGAATTCAAATCCTTCTAAGCTACTATATTATATATAGTAATCATCCATCAAAATACAATTACGTCTCTCATACGTAGTTACGTCAGCGAGCGTTGGGTAAAATCGATTAACCAAAGCTCTGATACCAAATGTGACGACCGCCCATGACCCCCGCACTGAATCTAGAGATAGTGCGCTGTAAAGCGTGCCAGGCAGCCATGGACGATTGTTAGGGTAAAATAAAACAGCAGAATCTATCGTATAACTCACAGCGCATGGATAAAATACAATAGAACATATATATAGTGAAGCTTCACAGAATAGAATGTCATCATATAAACTTCATAATAGTTGAATACAAACATCTAAATAGTCAATACATCAAGCCTCACTACATATCACTCAGAGAATTATACAAGCAGCGGAACATCCAGTACATATAGTAAGAAAATAATATGCAAGCCTCCAGCTCGTCTTCGTCATCAGTATCGTCGGAAACTAAGAACAGCACCTGTCACCTGCTACCTAGTCTGCCCGTCCTAAAATGGACGAACATCCCAAGGCAATAAGAGTTAAAACATAAAGCCTTGAGTCAGACAACAGTCTTAGTGAGCGGTAAATTAACTAACAACATACCAAAAGAGCATAAAGGAAAAAGGAATAGGAATCCAACCCTCCCACTCCATCTCTTTCTACAGTGATAGCCCCCAGACACACACTAAGCAGAAACAAACATAGCAAAGCAAACATTTAAAGTAAAGCAATTATCACTCGAGTCAAGGGCGATGTTTTCCAAGTACAAACCCCCAAGGCCTAAACCAAGATCAGATAAGCACCCAGAAAATACCGCTCTTGAGACCAAATGACGATACAACCAAACATCCATGACTCTGGCTATCACTGTTATCATTGCTTCGATATCACCGTTAATTGAATGACCGGCACATTCTTTCAGCCGTCCGTCAAGGGCTAATGGAAACCCCGGTTCTAGACATAACTCTGCACGTCGTCGAAACCCGTGCCTAGGACTATCGAATCTAACCAGAGTACTTGACTACCAATCAGTAGTCTTTAGGGACTATCGAATCTACCCAGCGTACTCTTGCTTTGAGCATGCTAGAACCTTCAACAACGATGAAATCTCAGCCTTCTAGTCATCCTCCTCGACGACTATTTCCATACTAGCTCAAGCGCCTCTCGAGCAAACCATTATCCTCAAACTCGAACCATTTCACCGAGTTATCAACATGCTTGGAATGATCCCGTCTGGATTAGACCAAGACTATCTCATATCATGCCTCGCTTCATCACATCCTAGCAAAGCCTCATCTTAACATCATCATCATCAAATCTATCCATATGAGCTTCATCATCAGCTACATATTCCACGAGCAGCTTTCCCAATTCAAGAGCCTTTCCCTTAGCTTTTGAATCATCTTCAACCATCTTGTCTAAATAAAATCATCAATCAACTAATTCATAACAATCAATCAAGTCAATCATTAATCCAAGTAATCAAACATTCAAACATGATCTAATAAACAATTATAACAATAATGGCAATCTTGTAAATAAAGGGTCGAAATCTAACAAGCATGAAACATGAGTAATATCTCTATAACTTGATGAATGAACTTGCATAGGTTAATCATGTAGTAAAATGGATGTCAAATCATCATGAACAATAGATCTATACTTAAGTTTATGAAAATGCATGGAAATCACTATTTTAACACTGAATCAAGCCAACAATCCGATATACTCCTTTGGATCCGTGTGAGAGATAATCACCACTCACCAAATCACCTAAACACCTCAAAAGCAACACACTTCAGATCAGGACAGCGAAGAATCTAACTCGATCTATCACAAATCCGCTTCAAACGATGAAATCTCTCTTTGATGGATGTAGATCTTCAATCTAAGCTCTTGAATCTTCAATTCGATCTTCTATTTGGATGGAAGGAAGCACAAGATTAAAGTGGAGAAAAGAAGTGAAGAAGTGTAGAACTCGAGCTCTCAAAATGGCAGCACTTCGTCGCTTCAAAATCCGGATCCCAAAAATGAAGAAATGGACGTGTATTTATTGGCAGTTTTCCTAGGTCGTCCGCCTCCTTAGGTCGTCCACGACCTAACAACCCCAACCTACGACCTAACAGATCTGCGCATCCACGACCTACTACCTAACGGCTTAGCAGATCTTCCGACCTAGCGACTTAATGCATATGCGCATCCACGCGACCTATGACCTAACAAAGATGCTGCTTAGCGACCTAACACAGATCGCGACCTAACACACCTGCGACCTAACACACACGCGACCTAATTGCTATACAGAAGCTCACGACCTAACTAACTTAGGTCGCTTACGACCTAACTCAACACAGAAGCTCACGACCTAACTAACTTGGCTAGGATACGACTTATCATCCACGCGATCTAACGACTCAACCCACCTATCTCCTTAACTCGCTAACCCTTAGGTCGCTAACTACTAGGTCGTTGCCGCTAACTTCTTAGGTCGCTAACTACTAGGTCGCTAACTACTAGGTCGCTAACTACTATAGGTCGCTCCAACCTGTAGGTTGCTAACTCTTAAGTCGTCCACTACCTTAGGTCGCCAACTTCCTATAGGTCGCTCCAATCGACCTAACCTACCCCACGACCTAAGCTACCATACGACTTATCTCCTATACGACCTATCCCAAAATCCTTAGGTCGCCAACTTCCTTAGGTCGCTCCACTTTCTTAGGTCGTCTACTCCGACCTAACTACTATACAACCTAGGACTTAGACTATGGATGACTTATCAACAATTCGACCTAATGATAACTGTTTTACGATGTTTCGATCCGTAAAAATACGGGTCGTTACAATAATCTTATTAGTAGACTCTCACTTGCACAAAGGTGACTTGCACGACCTTCCGTATAAGCTTCAAACGGTGACGTGCCTATACTAGCCTGATAGCTATTATTATATGTGAACTCCACCAAAGGTAAATGGTTCTCCTAAGACCCTTCAAAATCCAATATATAAGCCATCAACAAATCCTCCAACATCCTGTTTACTCTTACTGTCTGTTCGTCGGTCTGCGGGTGATATGCGGGGCTTAGATTCAACTTCGTCCCTCATGCCTCCTATGAACTTCTCCAGTCGTGAAAAGTATATCTCGATCACTCATGGTGCTAGTTGGAACTCAATGTAGTCTGCCCGCTTCTTTAATATACTGCATCGTCGATGTCGCCACGGTTCTTGTGCTCTTCACTAGAATAAAATGCACGCTCTTCGTAAGATGATCTACTATCACTCATATACTCTCATTTCCTTTTCTACTCCGGGGTAATCTGTCTACAAAATCCATGGATATGCACTCCTACTTCCACTGTGGCACGTCTAACGAAATTAATAACCTACTCGGCTTTTTCTGCTTTGTCTTCACTCTTTGGCATGTCATGCACTTCACCGCGTATTCAACTACATGTCTCTTCATTCTTGGCCAATAGGATACTCTCTTCACAACCCGACATCATAGAATAAGTTGAGAAGAATGATTTGATTAGAAGTAATTGGAAAGTGGAGAAGTAGATATGATTTTCATTGACTCCTTTCTAGAATATTTTCCTATTTGCACGATTGTTAGTATAGTTAGTAATTATGCTTGCTTGGATGATGCTATGGATTCGTTGTTGTTTTTCTTATGTTTCTTAGTTTGGTTATATAGTGATTTGGATGATTGTTTTATTTATGTTATAGGTTGTGTTATAATCTTGGTGTGTTTTATGTTTAAATTCTTCTGATTTAATGATGTATGTATTCACATATGTTATGCTGAAGTGATTGTTGTTGCTTGCATATAGAATCCACATGTTCACCCTAGGATGCTTGCATACATGCCTTGTATGTCATATCATCTTATCTATATGGGAGAGACGGACTGACAGATGTTTGTATCTATAAAATGTCCTACATTAACTACATACATATTTCGATGCTATATTATTGGCTGCATTTCATAAAGTACATAAGCACTATTACAAATACTTTGATATGCTAATGAACACACACAATTATTAGTGAATTCGATTGTGGATTTATATGTCATGGATGTATAATTCGTATGATTGGTTTCTTTGTTTGTGTGGACGAATGCTTTATTTGGATGGATGATAGTTCAGTTAGTCATTAGAATAATTTATGATTAATGTGCAAGGGATACGAAATGAGAGAGTACGTGAATTGCTTTCTTCGTCTTTTTAGGAATTTCGGGGATGAAATTCATTTTAAAGGGGGAGGATGTAATACATCGGTATTTTAATAACTAATAATATTAGATTCTAATTGATGGATTATTCAATTTAAATACCAGAGATTTAAAAAGGAAAAAACTTTAAATTCAGAAAGGAAAATAAATTTTTTGGATTTCAGTCAAAAGTCCACTCATGAATTCTAGATTGAAAAAGTTTTATTCTTATGAAAACAATATCCAAATTAATTATATTCAAAACATCAACCGTATAACATAAGAAATCAATTTTCAAGACAAATATAATAATTAGCATATATAATCTACTTACATTTCTGTAAGTAAATGTTATAAAATAGTTTTTCAATCAAAATTAGGATTTTTTAAGCAAAAGTTTCCATAATAAACGAAAAGGGAATCGGAAAACTTAGACACATGTAAATTCGTGATAAGAATATTCAGGTCTAAATTTTACAAAGCGCAAAAATAAACTATCAAATGAAATAGGGGATCTAGAGTATATCAATCATGATGAACATATAGTGAATGGAAATAAAGAAAAAAAGTGGATCTGAATCAAATCAACATAATAAACATACTTTTAATTAAGATGGGAAAAGGGATTTGATTTACATATTATAAGATGAACAATTAAATAGATGAGAAGAGGCATATATAGTTTGAAACATGTGAACAAGAGAAACACATAAATAAAACAAATTTGAATAATACCTTAAGATATAGCCAAAAGTTGCACCTGAATAATGAATCAACGCTCCAAGGTTCAGTAGAATTAATCTTTGGATCTTGTAAGAATCAAAAGATAACAACCATCTTTTATTTTGATTTTGTTTTTTAGATTTTAAGCCATGGAGGCCATGATGAATTCGACCATTAAAGGTAAAAAGGAGAGCGAGAGAAAGAAAAAGAATTTTATCAGGAAAAATAAGAATGAAATGAATGAAAGAAGATTAATTTTTAAGGGGAACGTTGAAACCTTTTAATTTCCTCCTTTAAAACCTAACCTATTTAGTTCATTACTCATCAAATCTTCTCCCTCCTCTTCATATAAATTTCAATTAACTTTCTGGTGATGTATCAGGATGTGAAGAGAGTATTCTATTGGCCAAGAATGAAGAGACGGGTAGTTAAATGTGTGGCGAAGTGTATGACATGCCAAAGAGTGAAGACGAAACAGAAAAAGCCGAGTGGGCTATAACTTCCATTAGACATGCTACAATGGAAGTTGGAGTACATATCCATGGACAGTAGATCGTCTTACGAAGAGCGCGCATTTTATTCCAGTGAAGAGCACAAGAACCGTAGTGATATTGGTGATGCACTATATTAAAGAAGTGGTCAGACTACATAGAGTTCCATCTAGTATCGTGAGTGATCGGGATCCACTTTTCATGACTGAGAAATTCATAGGAGGCATTAGGGACGAAGTTAATTATAAGCCCTGCATATCACCCGTAGATCGAACATACAGAAATAGAGAGTAAACAGAGCGTTGGAGGATTTATTAAGGGCTTGTATATTGGATTTTGAAGGGTCTTGGGGGAACATTTACCTTTGGTGGAGTTCACATATGATAATAGCTATCAGGATAGTATAGGAATGGCACCGTTTGAAGTTTTATACGGAAGGTCATGCAAGTCACCATCATGCTAGTAGGAGTCTACAGATAAGATTATTTTGGGACCATGGATGGTTAGAGATACCGCGAAGAAGTTAGAGCTCATAAGGAAGAGGATGAAGGCTGCATAGGGTTGAAAGAAATCATATGCGAATAGGAGATGAAAAGATTTGGAGTTCGAGGTAGGAGATTTAGTCTTTGTCAAAGTTTCTCCGTTAAAAATGGTATTCGGGGAAGTTAGCACCTAGATTTTTTGGCCAATTTCCAATATTAAAGAGGATATGGAGTTTGTACTATAGAATTGAACTACCAGAGAAGATGACAGGAGTCCATGATGTGTTCACTTGTCACATTTGCGAAAATGTGTACATGATCCAATGACTGTGATTGTGCCAAGCAGTTGGAAGAGGTGGAGATAGAGTTTGAGCCGAGTTCATCCCGTTGTCCAACCTGTATTATGGAACATGGGGTGAAACAACTTAGAAATAAGATGGAAAAATTAGTTTGAGTGCATTAGAGGAACGACCCATCAAAGAGTATGTAAGAGCTTGAAGAGAAGATGAGGGCTATACATCCTTAGCTCTTTTTTGGTATGTTTCTCGACATTGATTTGATTTTCTTAGTTAGATTGTTCTAGGATTAGGATTTGGGAGTTTTGGATGGATTGATTATTGAATTTTATATATGTGATTGATTTGCATTTCATATAAAAATATATATGCTTATATTAGGATGTTGTGCATCATGCCTAATGTAACAACCCACCCTTTGGGAATACCCAAAAAGACAGATCGTCGGGGTAAAATTAGAACAATACACTAAACCAAGACATCTATAAGGTCTCACAATGGGATGAAAGCATCTAATATACTGAATATATATGGATAGAATATAATAATAATATATAAGAGATCCCACTAGTAAAAGCAACTGATAAATAAGTATTAGCACAGAAAGTCAAAATATATCAACTCCAAAAGCACGGAGTTCTGAATAAATATTTGATACAATGGTCTCATAAACATATAATAGGTTTGTGATGTGCTACTACAAATATTAAGTATACATATCCAAAATATCAACGCCATGCCTCCAAAATGCTCCAGTTGTGCATCCTGCTAGCGTATCCCCAAAGCACCCGACTCTCGAAATTATTCAATCAAGTACCCGAGAGTTGTCATGACATAAGCAGACAAAGACAAAACGCAGGTCAGACATAAAGCCTGGTGCAAGGGGAACTATCTCAAAATACTATATTTCAAAACTATATACAAATGAAAAGGAAACAACTAGCTTACAGTCCCCCCTCTCCGCAAACGTGGCTCAGGGGCAATCTAGACTGCCTATAAACAAATATAGTAAACCCATCTCAAAAATAGAGGATCATACCATAACTTGCTCTTCTCCTGTAATAAACGAGTTAGCAAAACTAATATAATATGACTGAAACATAAATATCATACTATGAAAAAAGTAACCCAACATCCAAAAGTAGGGTAATCATAATATAAGTCTATTGTTAAGTACATTATAATAGTAAATGCAGCAATAACAACAACAGTCAACTAATAACTCACACAACATGACTTGGAAGATAACTAAGGAATACAAATCAATACCCGTCATTACTGATGGGTGAAGTCAACAATTTACACTTGTCGCGACCTAATGATTCAAGATAAACAGTGTCAGTACACTAACGTACTCACACATTTATCGCGATCCAATAATAAATAGAGTCAGTACACTAACGTACCTAGACATCTATTTCGATCTTATAATAAATAGAGTCAATACACTAATGTACCCAGACATCTATCTCGACCTTATAAATAGTAAAGCCAGCACATTAACGTACCTAGGTGTTTACCACGATCTCATAATAAATAGAGCCAGCACACTAACGTACCCAGACGTCTATCAGGATCAAATAATAAATAGAATCAGCACACTAATGTACTCAGACATCTATCTCGATCGTATAATAAATAACGTCAACACACTAACGTACGCAGACGTATATTATGATCTTATAATAAGTAGAGCCAGCACGCTAACGTACCCAAATGTCTACCACGATCCCATAATAAATAAAGCCACCACACTAATGTACCTAGACATCTATCGAGATCTAATAATAGGCATGGCCACTAATACAAGGCCAATACGATGTATGATCACTAATGTAAGGTCGATATTGTGCATGGTCACTAGCATAAGACCGATAAAATTTATCTAAATATACATACCTTGGTGTTTACCCCGAAGGTACGAATCTACTGCATTCGATTGCACACACTTGTCGGACATGATTGTGTGACCAATCGTTGCACCGACCCTATGCACGGTCGTTGTTGATTCCAAAGGAATCACTTAACATTCTTATCTGAATCACGAGCTTCACCTCGCATCCTGCCTCTCCGAGTAGCTCAGAGTCTCCCCGAATTCGAGCTAAGACACCACGAGGAACCACGCTCGGACGGGGAAGAAATTCCCCGAAGTTGCACAATACATACCAGGTCAGTCGATTGGGAGTTATTTCAATCGACTAAGAATTGTCCCCCTAGCCTTCTAATTTTGGGGCTTTCCCCCTCGACCATCACTTTTGCCTACATTCAGTCGACTAAAACTTGCCAAGTCCAAGCAGTGGACCTGGGGTAGAGAGAATTCTCCTATACGGACACTAATTTGCATGTCGTTTCTTCCAATGATTTACCTTATGAGTCGCCTTGCTTCCAAAGCCTAACTCTGCCCAATCAGACTTCCATCAGGCTTCATTTATTGACATTTTGGAAGTGGATTCCATAAGTATTCGAAAACCGGTTTCGACACCAAAAATCCACTCTTTGCATGAGTAGAGTTCAATGGACGATTATAGCGACCCGGCTTCCTCTAACATGCCAAAACGACATACTCGGCCTCCTTGCCTTACTCATAGCTTATAGGTGTGTCATACACTCATTCGTGTGCGCTTATGCACACACGCTCACGTAAACACACAACCACTACACAAGTCACATTTCAAACTTCAACGTGGTGATTACTCGATCCGGTGTACTCCCACGCAACTTAGCACACACGATAGTTGCTATGGCTATGTGAAATGCCTATAGCGAACTTGTATTCAATAACATTTCTATATAATCAAACAATTTCAAATCTATATAAACAAACAATCACACAGTGGTTCCAACTACAATACACACGTCATTTTAATTGTTATATATATTCGAATACAAGTATACGTATACTTGCCCACACTCATATACATGCACATATATTTTAAATATGTAATTCTTTTATTACTTAATCATATCTTACTTCAATTTACTAGATCTTTTCAATAAAAGTAAAACATCTTTTTTATAAAATCTCATATCATTTTAAAAAATATAGTACTAGCTTATAAATTCATTTAAGCCTTTGAAATATTAAATCTCTTTATTTATAATTAAGTATTCCTTTCATAATCATTTTATAAAATCTTATAACCATTTTATAAAATGTATAATTCATACTATTTTATAAAAATCTCTTTTCATAAAATATCGCTTTCTTACTATTTTATAAAATCTTCTATTTTATAAAATATCACTTTTATACTATTTTATAAATTTATTCATGAAATATCACTTTTAAGTATAAAATTATTCGTTTATACAAATAATATTTATAAATAAACCATTCACTTATAAAAATCATTTCTTTACTTTAAATTATATTTATAAGTTTTAATTAAGTTTCATATTACTTAATTAGCTTGTACTTTCCCTAGAACTATTTAAAATGGTTTTATTATTGCTAATCAATGATATGCACTTAATTATATCATGTAATTAGCCTCTAGTCAATCACAACATCACTCAAAATCAATTATTTACCCCATAGTCAAAGTTAGGGCTCACTAGCTATTTTCAAAAATAGGAATTAAGGTCTCAAACTAATAATGAGTTAATTCAATCATGTTTACAATATGAATACAAGCTTAAAACATAGCATAAAAATCTCCAAATCATTTCATATTACTTCATAATCATAAATTTACTAATTAATGAAGTAAAATACTTAAATTAAATAGAAGAATCATCTCACTCACCTTCACTTTCACCAAAACAAGCTCCAGTCACTCAAACCCCAAATCTTAGCTCTCTTGAAACCGTGGATGAAGCTCCAAACTTTGAATCAAGCCTACTCCTTGATGGGTTATGTGAGGAATTAGATGAGATGAATTATAGTGATTTTTTCTAGATTTATAGGAATTTATTTGAGCTTGGATCAGTGGATCTAGGTTTAGGCTTAAGGAGATGATTAAGAGAGTGATTAAGAAAAATGGAAATGAAACATTGGAAATGAAGTGGAAGAGGAGTTAGCTCCATATAAGCTAACTTATGGGTAGGTACTGGGCTTAGTCAAATCCAACTTTCATTCTTTCCTAGGAATCACTATCCATCCCCGAAATTCATCGACTTCAAACATCGTCAAGTTTATACTCATTTTGCTCGCTTCAAAAAAGCGAACTCAACTACGGTTGTATTGAGTCCTAATTTGCTCGTTTGAGATCAAGTACAAGAGAAGTTCCATTACCTACCAATTAAACATTTAAATTAATCATTTAAATATTTGATCGTTAAAATTGCAGGGTGTTATACCTAATATGCCATCTTATCGCATTCATATAGGATGCATTAGCTGCATTTAGGCATATTAGGGTTAAGAATTGGAAGTTCATGACATACATACCTGTATACTACTCATATCATTACATATATATATATATATACGTACACACACATATGCTTATTTGCATTGATTTGAGTGCTATATTTATTACTTGGTCGATGCATGTTGGCGAGTAAATTATAATTATATTTTCCGTTCCTTGGCAATTTCGGGAATGAAATTCTTTTAAGGGTGGGAGAATGTAATACCAAAAATTTGATAAATATTTTAATTAAATATTAATGAAACGATAATATATAAATAATTGGAATTTACAAATTAATTAAACATATTAAGATTTTGGAATTTGACGACGAAACCAGTGTCACTACGACCGTAATTTTTCTGATTTGCACAATATCTTGGTTTTCCTTTTTTGGAGTCCATATGGAGAAGTTATGGTTGAAAATGTCGTCGAGTCGAGCGGGCGCCAAACGGTTTGTATTCGAATTTCGAAAACTGGCGGACATCTAGTTTTTTCCTCCAACTTCTTAAAATCGAATCGCATAACTCACTTCAAAATTTTTTTTACCCCAATACATTTCCTTCTTCCTCCATCTTTCCCTAAAACAAACTTATAATAAAACTCAAATATCTCACTCAAAACTCCACCGAATCAAACGAAACCAAAAGCATTGCTGTAACATCCCATATTTTGGAGTACCATAATATGGAGGAAATTAATTAAATAATAAATTAATCAAATTAATCTATGAAGATAAAAACGAAGATAGGTTATTTGATAAGAAACGAAGTTCTAAAAAGTAAGTAAGGGCTAGAACGGGGTTTTAGCCCAAAGCTCAAAATACTAACCCCCTTAACCTTCACACTCTTCATTCATTCTCCACTCACTCAAAAGAAAAAAACAAAGAAAATCTAAGACCTATGCCAACCATACTTTATGGGAGAAAAAAGGAAGATCGAAAGGAAAAGAGAAGGAGCATTCATTTCTTAAGCAAACTAAGGCTTTAATCAAGTTTAACAAACCAAAGGTGGGTAATTGTTTCTTTAAAACCTTCTAAACCCGTATAGATTTAGATTGTGTGTATTTTTGATGTTTTGAATGTTAATTATCAAGTCTAGGAAAATTAGAAGATATTTGTTCATGTTTGCGAATTTAAAGATGATAATTTATGAAGTGTTCAAGGAAAATTATGAACTAAACCTTCTTCAAATCACTTGAAATTTTCATATGATGGGTATAATAATAATTTGGAGGTGATTTTTTAATTTCATAATTCTCTGAAATTATTTGGAATTTATATGAATTTTCTAATTTGAGAAAATGCTTAATTTATGAAATTAATTAATAAAAATATTACAAATAATTCTTTTGGCTTGAAAATATTACATGAGGCACGCTGATTAGGATTTTTGGTGAATTTTTTAATATTTTTTCCATGCATTTTCGAATTTATATAAATTATGTAACGACCCAGAATTTCGGTCATTCGAAATTCGTATATTTAATTAATTTTAAATATTCCCAAGTAAAAGTTTATAAGTTGAATAACTTATATTTGAAATATCTGAATTTTTGGAGAAAGAAAATATCTGAATTTAATTGGATAATTAAATTGTTGATTTAATATTTGAAATTGTGTAAATAATTGGAAATTGGATTTAATATAAATAAAAATGATTTATAAAGATGAATTTAATTCTATTTGAATTAGAATGATGTTAGAGAACTTTTGAAATTGATTTAAAAGTTAATTTCTAAAAATTGAATATTTTAATATTTAATTGACGTGTAAAAATGACCATTTTCAAACAGTCTCGGATTTTGACGAAACTAGTTTCATTGGATCCGTAATGTTATATTATTGTAAGATTTCAAATTTCATGTCAATCGAATTTACGGTTTGTCCGGGGCAAGCTAAAACGCGTAGAAATTCGTTTAAGTGAATTTTAAATTAAAATAGTCGATTCAAAAACCTATCTTCCAAATACGATCGAATTGGCTCTCGATATATATTCCATTGTGTTCGGAATAGAGGTAAAACATTATAAACGCTAGGCGGCACGCTTCGTTTCGAGTTTGAAAATTTTGGCGATGAATAGTGTCGCAACATTTTCTATAAAAGGCCAACTTATTTTCTATTATGCAAAACCCTAATCCAGGCTAGGGCTAGCCACCATCATTTCCATGGCCAAAAATCACTCTTCTTTTACCTTTAATTTCTTCCAATCCATAAATCTATTCGAGAAACCTTCAACACGTGAATTGTAGAGCTAAGCGAGATCGACAAATCCATACGGCGATGATGGGTTTTAAAGCTACGGATCGACGTGAATTTGGCCACGAACACGCATGTTTATTCACGTTTTTCTTGGGATTGGGGCAACCGAGTTCAACCGTATTTCGTCCGTGGGTAGTGTCGACGATGGGCTACATCGTGGCATTGGCCGATCGTCTTCAAATGCATCGTAGGGGTTGCGAAAATTCGTGGAAGAAGGTGGCCAAGATGGGTTTGTTCGAACGTAAAATGCCTGGGGGAAGAAGATGATATCGATCGGCCTAGATCTGCTAGTTTCAAAATGAGCGGCCGAGATTAACTAGGTTAAAAAAATTAAAAAGATTTTGTAAATTATTATATATTTAAAATCGTATAGACTTCTAAAATGCATAACTTTGTCATACGAGGTCCGTTTTTTACGAAACAAACTGCATTGGGTTCGTATTGACGAGCACTACATTTTAGAGCTGGTTTGGAGTTGATTGGAGCTAGTGTGAATTTTGGGTAAAATTAAACGCTCGTTTAATTTTATTCGGAATAAAACATTGCAACTGCTACTGGAAGCAAAGTGAGTACAACTCACTCTTTCTGACTCACTGATATTTTTATATAAGTGAGAATAAATATTATTTATGATGATTGATGATTGTTTGGATGATATATGATATATTGATTGGTATTTGGATATATACATGCCTATTGGAGCAGATGAGACCCTATACGTTGTCGTGTATGAGCAGATGACCCTTTGTACGCGCGTCTGCCTCGAAGAGGACATTGTACACATATTCTAATATGTATATTTGTTGCAGGTGATAGGTTGGAGGGATCAAACTGTATTCCTCACCGGTATTGGTTTATTTACAGATATTGTGATATATGTTGTTATCATGTGATATATGATGTTTGGATGTCGTGATTGATGTATTTAGTGTTGCAACATTGGGCCTATTTTGGAAATTTAAAAACGTTAAAGTGATGTTTTCAAATTAAAAAGGATTTTCAAGTGATTTTGAAAATAGTTGTTTTATTGATTTTTGAATTGTAAAGGAATTGAATTTATTTTGAATAAATAAAAGTTATAATTTTTTATGTTATAAAAATTATGATTTTTGTGAAATGTACCAAAATGTGATTTTTGGAATATGAAATGAACTATTTTTTAAATATAGTTTAAATTGAGATTTTGGACTTATTATAAATGGTTTATATAGAAGATTTATACAATTTAATTTTTATAAATCAAAGTAAAGGAATTATTAAGGAATTTTGTAAATGATAAAATGGAGTTATAAATGGATTTTATAAGTGAATATTTGGCAAGTGATTTAAATAAATAAAAGATTAACTAAAAGGGCCTAGTGATTGTATATGATGCTAAATATTTGTTTGTTTGATTTGATAGTTAAATAATCGACTATCAAATTTGGTCATTTTAGTTCCTCGACTTGATGTGGGAATTATTTAGTCGTACACTTAGTACATAGCCTTCTGTGTATGCTTGATTATCGTTTGTATTGAGGATGTTGATTCGTGTAGTGCGTAGTATTATTCCAATCTATTGAGCTTCCTTCTTGGCCCGAAGGATAGCAAGTTGAAAGTTGGAGACGTGATAAGTCTTTGAGACTTAGTTTCTGTGTGAGGTTGAGAAACGTTTTTGCGTTGTTGGTGCGAAGAGACCGGTATCAGATTTATCTGAAAACCACTTCGGACCAACGTATATGCGACGATTGTGCAGGTTGGTTATTGATGATATTGATATTCCAGATTTTCATAGTGGAGGACTGCTTGTTGATCGTTTGAGGTTAAAATCCCAATATACATCCAGT
Source organism: Allium fistulosum (assembly GCA_030737815.1). Classification (NCBI taxonomy): domain Eukaryota; kingdom Viridiplantae; phylum Streptophyta; class Magnoliopsida; order Asparagales; family Amaryllidaceae; genus Allium; species Allium fistulosum. Next base: position 1,360,571,651 of record CM060903.1, on the reverse strand, counting down.
AGCAGTGGTCTCTTCATTATGAAATATCCAATGCAAGGACTATTCGCTACTAATCCTAGGGATTTCCCGACAGGATGTGGTAGGAAAGTGCCTTCGGTTTGTCCTGTTCCTGGACAACTTGTATAAATGTTTGTCTGACATTGCATTTCTTAAGATTACGTACATTGGTTTTTACAAACGTACATCTATTTGGTAGCGGAGAAGACAACTTCTCTTAGCTTAACACCCTTCCTTGAGACGTACGAGCTCAAGGGTTGTATTTTTGTAGAAGGCAATTAGTAGTCAACGGAAATGGCCATGTGGCATATTGATGTGATTGTGATTTGTGAAAGGTAATCGTTATCTTAGGCCTCATCAAACGGAAATGAGCAAAATAGGGTTAGATGTGGCAAGGCTAAGTGGGTTGCTCCCAAGTAGGATATGATCATCCTCTTCTAGATATATCTTTATACGCTATGACGTCGTGTATCTAATTATTGTGGTTTGTATGCTAGAGGGCCCTCGGTAAAGGTCGGTACGGCCGGAGGATGACATATTCGGTACCATATAGTTATAGAGGTGGGCCGGTCTTGTGTTGGTAGAGGGCAAATGTTCTGTGCCTCGGGACATCCATCTAGAGGTGTACCCCTTCAGAAGGTAGTCCCTTCGCCTGGTCATTTGTTTGGAAATCCAAACTCCACTACGTACTTGCCATTGTGATTGTATTACCCATTTTTGGGCTATATGCTGGAATTTAATCAATGTAACAATTTCGGCTATGATTAATATTATTTGTATATATATTAGACACTAGTATAATATAAGATGATTTGATATGAGATGTTTTAGTTATCGTAAGGTAAAAACATGTCCGTGTTTATGTGTGGGCGTGTCTTACGAGATACTTTTGTTTTGAAAACTAAGGAAAAGTTTTGGTAATTTAATAAATTCAGTTGAGTGTGTTTCTTACGCTGGTTTACCAGACTGATCCGGACGTTCTTCCCTTTCAATGCTCGGGTCAGACCGAGTATATTTACTGGTTTAGACTTAGTGCTTTTGGAGCTTCAGTAGGAGAGATGGAGATCTTCATTTTCGTATACACGTACATCGGTTTTGCTTGATTATCCGCTGTGCTTAGTTGTTGTATATTATCAGCAATTGTGAGGACAGGATATTATAACTGTCCAGACTGATAACTATTGATTGATTGTTGAACTCTGATTAATGCGTGTATACACAGTTTCTATTTTGTAAAGATCATTGACATGATATTATATGTTTTCCGCTGCGATGTGAGATTCAGTATTGTTCTGTTGGTTTTATCTTCTCTCTTTCTTCTCTTCTCTTCTTCTCTCTTCTTTTCTTTCTCCTAACTTTCCGTCAGTCTGTGCTTTTTGGGTCGAACATGTGTGGTTTATTGTCGATTCAAAGGGTACAGATTTGCGGGTCGTCATATTTGGTATCAGAGCTTAGATTTCCATTTTCCTAAGCTTTATTGTGTACTCAGTATAGATAGGGACAGTAGCACTTTAGATTGAGTTTGAGTGTATTATATATATGAGCGCGTATTTGTTAGTGAATATAAAATGTTTTATATTGTTTTTACTTATCCGTTGAGCTGTTTGTGAATTCTGGTCGTTATGTGGGACGCCATATTATCGATAGGGATTTCTAAACACTTAAACGAGGCAAGTCGACATAGTATTATTTTAAAAGTGGGTAAATGAAATAATTTTACCTTGATTATATTTTATATGTAAAGGAAATGATTTTTCAGAAATATTATAGTGTATATAAATGAATTGTTTGTTTGTTGAAAATGTAAATATATATAAGTTAATAAAAGATGTTTGAATAATCCAAATAAAAGCAACAATTGTAAAAGAATAAATTATTAAAGCAAATGAATTATAAGTATGGAATTATAATTAATATGATTTACAATTGTGAAATAATCTTATATAAGTGAAGTAAAATAGTGGAATTGTATAAGTAAAGATTTATAAATGTGATTTATAAATATAAAAGGATTTTAAAAGAATATAAAGCACTGAATTCACTACTGTTGCTGGAAAATAATAAGGGTGATGACTGCAGCATCATAAGTATCATTTTCGAGTTTCTATGTGATAGATTCGCTACCAACAGTAAATTGAAAGTTAATTTTTGTTGTGATAAACAAATTTGAATTTAAAATCCAAGTTGAAATTGATAAATATAAGTGAAATGAGTTTTGGACTTATAATATGAGATAGTAAATTTAACTTTGGTAAAGTTGAAATAAATTTGAGTTAGCATAATAAATATATGATTTGAAATTTAACTAAAGGAAAGTTAAATAATTTGAACTGGATTAGATAAGTTATTGAAAGGGAAATTAAACTTAAATGGTAAAGTGATTATATAATTTGAATTTGAAAGTTTAAATAAATAAGTTGTATAACTTATAAAATGAGAAAATTTAAGTAAAACCAATTGTTAAAATGGTTAAACAATTTTGTTAAGCAAAACAAAATCTGAATTTGGATAGTGATATGAAATTTGGCTTAAGTAAAAGTTAAATAAAATGACTTTAGAAATGAAATCTAAGTTAAGTTAAATAAAATAGAATTTGAATTAAATTAGTAGTAAACTTAAGTTGTATAGTGAAGATAAAATGCAAGTGAGAATAAAATTAAATTTAACTTAAGTAATGTTGAATCAAGTTGATTTTGGTATCGAAGTAAATTAATAAAGTGAGTTAAATGAATACGAATTTGAGTTATGTAATGAAATTCAACTTTAGTTGTAAAACGAATAGAATTGAATAATTGAATGAAGTAAATTAGATATTAAACCAAATTGAATGTAAATGAAGCAAATTAAATAAATTTGGTAATGTTGGTTATGCATTGGTTGATAAATGGATGTTAGTTGATTGTATAAAAAAATTCATATGTAGTTGAATAAATAAAATTGAAAGCTAAGTAATTGAATTCAAATTGAAAGATAAGTAAATCTAAATTGAAAGATAAGTAAATCTAAATAGAATTGAATTTGATTTGAATTGAAAGCAAACTAACTTGAATGTAAATTAGTGAATGTAAACTAATTGAATACGAATGAATGAATATTAGTAAAATTCAATGTTAACGAATCAAATGTGATTAAATTGAAAATCAATTCAAGGAATATTAATGAGAAGTGAATGTATATTGATTTGGTTATGGATTGATTGGATAGATATTGGTTTGTTGGATGATAGTTGTTTGATGGTTAGATTTGTTGCTTTGATTGCATTTGCTATATTGGCATATATTGCAATATAGTAGTTGTATTAGTATATGTTGTATATTGATATTACTTTCTATATACATGGTTCTCATTTGTCTATTGAGTATTTAGTAGGTGCGGATGGCGTATGCTTCACATTTGGAACTCGCTTTCGCACTATATTAGCCGTATATGCTCGCTAATAATATATAAGGTACATATCTCGGATTACATATCGTACTTTTACACTTTTTTCTCTACGGGATGCCTCATCCTCGAATATGAGATGTATATTTGTGATATATATATATATATATGTTGTGATCCAACTACGATCGAACCGCGCAAAGGAGGCTATGGCAAATTTTTCAGAAAATTTAAGGTGTTAGAAAATTTTTGGGAAAATTGAAAGGAAAAATTTTGATAACTAAAATTTTAATTTTGAGCTAAAGGTTAAACGATATTAGTTGGTTCTGAAAAAGATAACTAACTGTGGATTTGAAAACTAGAAAGTTTTTCTAAGAAGTTTAACGAATGGATTTTGGAAAAAGTTAAAATGTTTAAATAGATTTGATATCTAGTATTAACGATTTGTTTTGAAAAGCTAATGGATTTTGTGATTTTTTCTTACTTGGTAATTTAAAGGACGAAATTCTTTTAAGTAGGGAAGAATGTAACGACCCAAAATTTTGGTCATTCGAAATTCATATATTTAATTAATTTTAAATATTCCTAAGTAAAATTTTATAAGTTGAATAACTTATATTTGAAATATCTGAATTTAATTGGATAATTAAATTGTTGATTTAATATTTGAAATTGTGTAAATAATTGGAGATTGGATTTAATATGAATAAAAATGATTTATAAAGATGAATTTAATTCTATTTGAATTAAAATGATGTTAGAGAACTTTTGAAATTGATTTAAAAGTTAATTTCTAGAAATTGAATATTTTAATATTTAACTGACGTGTAAAAATGACCATTTTTCAAACAGTCTCGGATTTTGACGAAACAAGTTTCATTGGATCCGTAATGTTATATTATTATAAGATTTAAAATTTCATGTCAATCGGATTTACAGTTTGTCCGGGGCAAGCTAAAACGCGTAGAAATTCGTTTAAGTGAATTTTAAATTAAAATAGACGATTCGAAAACCTATCTTCCAAATACGATCGAATTGGCTCTCGATATATATTCCATTGTGTTCGGAATAGAGGTAAAACATTATAAACGCCAGGCGGCACGCTTCGTTATGAGTTCGAAAATTTTGGCGATGAATAGTGTCGTAACATTTTCTATGAAAGGCCAACTTATTTTCTATTCTGCAAAACCCTAATCCAGGCTAGGGCTAGCCGCCACCATCATTTCCATGGCCAAAAATCACTCTTCTTTTACCTTTAATTTCTTCCAATCCATAAATCTATTCGAGAAACCTTGAACACGTGAATTATAGAGCTAAGCGAGATCGACAAATCCATACGGCGATGATGGGTTTTAGAGCTACGGATCGACGTGAATTTGGCCACGAACGCGCACATTTATTCACGTTTTTCTTGGGATTGGGGCAACCGAGTTCAACTGTATTTCGTCCGTGGGTAGTGTCGACGATGGGCTACGTCGTGGCATTGGTCGATCGTCTTCAAATGCATCGTAGGGGTTGCGAAAATTCATGGAAGAAGGCGGCCAAGATGGGTTTGTTTGAACGTAAAATGCTTGGGGGAAGAAGATGATATCGATCGGCCTAGATCTGTTAGTTTCAAAATGAGCGGCCGAGATTAACTAGGTTAAAAAAATTAAAAAGATTTTGTAAATTATTATATATTTAAAATCGTATAGACTTCTAAAATGCATAACTTTGTCATACGAGGTCCGTTTTTTACGAAACAAACTGCGTTGGGTTCGTATTGACGAGCACTACATTTTAGAGCAGGTTTGGAGTTGATTGGAGCTAGTGTGAATTTTGGGTAAAATTAAACGCTCGTTTAATTTTATTCGGAATAAAACACTACAACTGCTACTGGAAGCAAAGTGAGTACAACTCACTCTTTCTGACTCACTGATATTTTTATATAAGTGAGAATAAATATTATTTATGATGATTGATGATTGTTTGGATGATATATGATATATTGATTGGTATTTGGATATATACCTGCCTATTGGAGCAGATGAGACCCTATACGTTCCCGTGTATGAGCGGATGACCCTTTGTACGTGCGTTTGCCTCGAAGCGGACATTGTACACATATTCTAATATGTATATTTGTTGCAAGTGACAAGTTGGAGGGATCCAACTGGATTCCTCACCGGTATTGGTTTATTTATAGATATTGTGATATATGCTGTTATCATGTGATATATGATGTTTGGATGCCGTGATTGATGTATTTAGTGTTGTTGCAGCATTGGGCCTATTTTGGAAATTTAAAAATGTTAAAGTGATGTTTTCAAATTAAAAAGGATTTTCAAGTGATTTTGAAAATAAACGTTTTATTGATTTTTGAATTGTAAAGGAATTGAATTTATTTTGAATAAATAAAAGTTATAATTTTTTATGTTATAAAAATTATGATTTTTGTGAAATGTACCAAAATGTGATTTTTGGAATACGAAATGAACTATTTTGTAAATATAGTTTAAATTGAGATTTTGGACTTATTATAAATGGTTTATATAAAAGATTTATAAAATTGAATTTTTATAAATCAAAGTAAAGTAATTATTAAGGAATTTTGTAAATGATAAAATGGAGTTATAAATGGATTTTATAAGTGAATATTTTACATGTGATTTAAATAAATAAAAGATTAATTAAAAGGGCCTAGTGATTGTATATGATGCTAAATATTTGTTTGTTTGCTTTGATAGTTAAATAACCGACTATCAAATTTGGCCATTTTAGTTCCTCGACTTGATGTGGGAATTATTTAGTCGTACACTTAGTACATAGCCTTCTGTGTAGGCTTGATTATCGTTTGTATTGAGTATGTTGATTCATGTAGTGCATAGTATTACTCCAATCTATCGAGCTTCCTTCTTGGACCGAAGGATAGCAAGTTGAAAGTTGGAGACGTGATAAGTCTATGAGACTTAGTTTCTGTGTGAGGTTGAGAAACGCTTTTGCGTTGTCGGTGCGAAGAGACCGGTATCAGATTTATCTGAAAACCACTTCGGACCAACGTATATGCGACGATTGTGCGGGTTGGTTATTGATGATATTGATATTCCGGATTTTCATAGTGGATGACTGCTTGTTGATCGTTTGGGGTTAAAATCCCAATATACATCCAGTAGCAGTGGTCTCTTCATTATGAAATATCCAATGCAAGGACTATTCGATACTAATCCTAGGGATTTCCCGACAGGATGTGGTAGGAAAGTGCCTTCGGTTTGTCCTGTTCCTGGACAACTTGTATGAATGTTTGTCTGACATTGCATTTCTTAAGATTACGTACATTGGTTTTTACAAACGTACATCTGTTTGGTGGCGGAGAAGGCAACTTCTCTTAGCTTAACACCCTTCCTTAAGACGTACGAGCTCAAGGGTTGTATTTTTGTGGAAGACAATTAGTAGTCAATGGAAATGGCCGTGTGGCATTCATAGTGATGTGATTATGATTTGTGAAAGGTAATCGTTACCTTAGGCCTCATCAAACAGAAATGAGCAAAATAGGGTTAGATGAGGCAAGGCTAAGTGGATCGCTCCCAAGTAGGATATGATCATTCTCTTCTAGATATATCTTTATACGCTATGGCGTCGTGTATCTGATTATTGTAGTTTGTATACTAGAGGGCCCTCGGTAAAGGTCGGTAACGACCGGAGGATGACATATTCGGTACCATCTAGTTATAGAGGTGAGCCGGTCATGTGTTGGTAGAGGGCAGATGTTCTGTGCCTCGGGACATCCATCTAGAGGTGTACCCCTTCGGAAGGTAGTCGCTTCACCTGGTCATTTGTATGGAAATCCAAACTCCACTACGTACTTGCCATTTTGATTGTATTACCCATTTTTGGGCTATATACTGGAATTTAATCAATGTAACAATTTCGGCTATGATTAATATTATTTGTATATATACTAGACACTAGTATAATATAAGATGATTTGATATGAGATGTTTTAGTTATCGTAAGGTAAAAACATGTCTGTGTTTATGTGTGGGCATGTCTTACGAGATACTTTTGTTTTGAAAACTAAGGAAAAATTTTGGTAATTTAATAAATTCAGTTAATTGTGTTTCTCACGCTGGTTTACCAGACTGATCCGGGCGTTCTTCCCTTTCAATGCTCGGGTCAGACCGAGTATATTTACAGGTTTAGACTTGGTGCTTTTGGAGCTTCAGTAGGAGAGCTGAAGATCTTCATTTTCGTATACATGTACATCGGTTTTGCTTGATTATTCGCTATGCTTAGTTGTTTTATATTATCAGCAATTGTGAGGACAGGATATTATAACTATCTAGGCCGATAACTATTGATTGATTGTTGAACTCTGATTGATGCGTGTATATAAAGTTTCTGTTTTGTAAAGATCATTGACATGATATTATATGTTTTCCGCTGCGATGTGAGATTCTGTATTGTTTTGTTGGTTCTATCTTCTCTCTTTCTTCTCTTCTCTTCTTTTCTTTCTCCTGACTTTCCATCAGTCTGTGCTTTTTGGGTCGGACATGTGTGGTTTATTGTCGATTCAATGAGTACGGATTTGCGGGTCGTCACAAATTATTTGGCAAAAGGAAGGGCTAATTATAAAAGGATAATTAATTAATTAAGAAGGTAATTAATAATTTCTTAAAAGAAAACTGCATAAATCCTGGTAACTAATGATAATTCGACATATAATTTGGTTTAATAAAACAATTCCTTTGAATGAATATAAAACAGTTTTCAACTTAATTGCCAAATTGCCATTTCACCGGGAAATAACTCAAAATATCAACTTGCTATAGCTCAATAATTAATTACGAAATTGCCATTTCACCAGGAGATGACTCAAACTATCAACTTGCTATAGCTCAATTCTACGAAATTGTCAAATCACCAGGAAATGGATCAAAATATCAACTTGTTATAGCTCAACAATTCATTCTGAAATTTCCATATCACCAAGAAATGGCTTAAAATACAGCTCAATAATTAATTACAAAATTGCCATATCACCTGGAAATGGCTCAAAATATCAACTTGTTATAGCCCGACAATTGATTATGAAATTGCCATATCACCAGGAAATGACTCGAAATATCAACTTGCTAAAGCTCAAAAATTAATTACGAAATTGCTATATCACCAGGAAATGGCTTGAATTACCAACATACGATAGTTATTTCTCACTAGGAAATGTCTCAATTTATAAACTTGCGAAAGCTATTTCTCACCAGGAAATGACTCAAATTATCAATGTGTGATAGCTATTCTCACCAGGAAATAGCTCAAATTATCAATGTGCGATAGCTATTTCTCACCAGGAAATAGCTTAAATTATCAACATGCGATAGCTAATTCTCACCAGGAAATGTGAAGTTAAGATGGCTTTAAAACTTATCAACTCACGTTAGTCTCTAACATACAACGGCTATGCATCGACAACCCGTGATAGCTTAAGATGCTAAGAAAATTCTAAGTAAATAAATGAACTTTTGTAACATTTGGGAAGCCATCTTCCTTAATTGATGGTTGAGAATTTCATAAAGATGAAATGACCATAATGAATAATAAGTTAGAACGAAATAACTTACTTAAAGAATGAAAATGTAATTATATGGCCTTTGTGGCCCCAATACGTCAACTCTTTAATCTGATGATTATTGACGTAAGGCCTACGTGCCACTCGTTTATCTAAACATGACCTTATATTTGATGATTGGTGGCATAAGGCTGAAAGTGACTAAGGATCGTGTAATATGAAATGTTAACTGAACTATTTGCTTGTGCGGAATATAAATATAAAAGTAAAAATAATAAAGTAAATGACACTAGAGATTTTTATACTGGTTCGAACTTCCCATTCTACGTCCAGTCCGAGACTCCTTCTGAAATTAATCAATACCCACACTTAACTCGGAGGAACAGGTATCACACCGCTTGAGCAACTGAACATGACTTCAACCGCCTAGATAATCGAATAGGACTTCAACCGCTTGAGGATACTACAATAGAACTTCAACTATAAACAGTAGAAAAGTATTTGACTGAGTATGCTCTTAAATAGCACTGATAAATCAATAACATACACCCTTCCTATAATATTCTCTTTTGTAGTTTATCGTGCAGTTTGGGAAGAAAGGAAGTAATTTTGATCACAAGAAAATTTTCTTGAATGATCGTGTGATAAAAAATGTAAAGCAATTTGTAATTGAATGCTTGAGAGTTCAATAGTAAAGATAGAAAGAATTGGGAAAAGAATTTATTATCAAAACAATGAAATAATGTGCTTTATATAGAGTTTAATAGTTGCAATCATTCATGAGAAGAAATGGTGAAAAGTCAGGACCGCAACTCTTGGTTTTAAAGATGTAAACCTTCATGAAGAAGAGGTACCTTTTAAGAAAACTAGCCGTTATACGAATTCAGCAAGCTGAATAAGTTTGACAGCCAGCTGAATCGATGGTTTTTTAAATCAGCAAGAAAATAGTTTAACTTAGGCCAGTTTTCAGCCTGTTGAATATTGTCGGTCTGTCGGCTGAATATTCATAAATATTTATGTGCATACGCACAGATTCAGTCGGCTGACTTAAGTATTTCAGCCGGTTGAAATTCAAAATTTTTAGGATGTTTTATAAATTTTAATGAAAGATCGTGCGTGTGTGTGTATATCATATAGGATAGATTTTAACAACTTTATACCTCTAGATATAGACACGATGACTGATAGTTCTTTGTAGCGTCAATCTTGTCTTCATTTTGATATAGTTGTCTCTATATAGTTGATATGATTTCCTACAAAAAATGGTTATTATATACAATATATACTTGTATAGTTGCCACTATCAAAACATCAAAATATAAGGTTCTAACATTCTCCCTGTTTATATGATGACAACTATATAAGTTCAATTTTAAATTGAGTTATTCTTCCCTCTATCATGATACTCCCCCTATCGACATGGCCTTATTTTATTCTCCCTCTTTGTCATCGACAAAAAGGAAATCGATATCAATAGGAGAAATAATAATAATCACAAATTTTATTATTACATAAGACATACAATTATCACATAAGACATCACAGATCGTAGGATACAAAATATTACAGACATGTCACAGAAATAACGTGTAGAATGATAAACAAACATAACATAACAGAAATAGAACGATCAAGTTATCACAAATATTACAGCACAAATTGTCTTTTATAGAGTTTGAACGTAGAACATAGATAGGAGTCATAAAAAGCTGAGAATAAAAACATACCATGATATAAAGAATGATCAAAGCTCTTGGCTTTCAGAGTTACCTCCTTTGTCTTCGTCTTCCTCTTTAGTAGTTGTCCAAGTGAAAGAAGCCGGAGTTTCAGTAACTCCTTTTGACGAAGTAGGAGGAATAATAGACGTTGACGAAGAGCAAGAAAGCTTATCCCAAATCTTGTTCAAGAAGCCTTTGATAGAATTGAGCTTTTTATTGGTTTTCGAAACGTTGTGTTCAATTTTGGTCAAATGACGATCGAACCTACTTTGGTTTCGGGATAAGGTAACAAAAGCTTTGTTTGGAAGAGGCATCCATATTGATTTCTTCAATTTCAGTAATATCTTCTTGAGTTTGCGGTCCTTGGGAGGAGGAAGCAATGCCAATGTCATGGGGTTGTGCAATATCTTGGTCACAGTTTGCAACCCATTGTTGAAAAGTAATTATGTCATCACTTGCAAAATGCTTTGGAAGGCCCATGAGACTTAATGTTTTGGAGTTGAGTTCGCTTATTGTCGTAAACTTGGAATTTGGTATAACTACTCCAAAATTTTGCAAGATGCGCATAATATAAGCTCCATAATGAATTGTTTTGTAATTTCTTCTATGATTAACGGTTTCAAATTCTTCCAGAATTATCTTACCCTAATTGACAGGTTGAGAAGAATAAATTGCATATAGAGCTTGAAAATCCCTTTTATAAACTTTTTCATAGCCGCCGGTATGAGGTTGAAGCGACCGGATAAGAGCACGATGAATTAACCTAGCTTTTGGACGCAAAACACTAGATTTTAGTTCGGTCATTATCGGATAGAAATCCATGTGACACTTCATCTCAATGAAACGTGTCAACTTCAATTTCATCGATATCTAAGCCTTGAGATGGACATCTTAAAATATGTCCTAAGCGTTCTAGGGGAAAATAAATCTTAACGCCACAAACAATAGTCCAAATATAATCAGTTTTGTTTTGTGGTTTTTGATGATCTAAGTTCATGTTTGCAAAGAAAAGTTTAATTAAAAGAGGATAAATCTTGACATTGTTAGCATCATACCCTATAAGAGAATCAAAATTGTTTGCCTCTGCGATCTCCCGAATTCCATATCCATTGAAATAAGAGAATTTCATAAAGGCTCCTTCAAAGATTTTAGAATTCTTCATGCTATTAAATCTTGTAACAGCTGTATCATCATGAAGCCATTCCCCGACTTGAGCTTGAGATGGGCTAGTAGAAGTGGAGGCTTGTCTTGATCTTTTGGGTCTTGGAGCCATTGTTTGATTTTAAGTGAAATATGATGTAAAATGTGATTTTTTATTTTTTTTATTTTTGGAGAATGGGTTTTATTTGCTGAAATAAAATTTGATGATGAAAAGAAGGGTCGAGGAGATGTAATAGTTGGTGGAGAAATGAATGGGTGCCTCAAAAGACGTGTCAGTTATTAAAAAAGCTGAAATTCGATGCATCAGCCGGCTGCTAGGAACAATTCAGCCGTCTAATTGCTTTAAAAACCAAACCAGCAAAGAAATAGGCCAATAATGGGTCAATTCAGCCGTCTAAATTATTGGTATCAGCCGGCTGAATGCTGGAAAAATTTGATGCCTGATTGAAGATTCAGCCGTCTAAACTAGGGCGTTCAGCCGGCTGAATCTGTTGTCTTTGCACAGATCAGCTTATAACAAAATATAATTAGTTTATTATATATATATATGAGCTTTATTCTCATGTTAAATAATTTTAAACAGTTTTATACAATAAACATATTATTTACTATATGAAACCGTATATATATTATGCAGATATTTCGGCGTATATGGAAACCGTATTTATTTATTTTCAAATGGCTCGGATTCTTCTGATGAGCAGCCTACGAACGAATCCGGTTCAACTTTAGTTTTTTCCGTTAATGGTTTGATAGGGGACAAATTTTTTTTACGAACAGGGGTGAGTTTGCTTGATGGACCTTTTTCCTATGAATTACGAGGAGATGTTTCCGTGCGATGCGGCGATTGTCTCTGGATACTATTACTTGTAGGAGAATGATCACAAATCTTAAGAGCATGTTTCTCAAGGAAATTCAAACGAGCTCCTTGATTTTTCTGCTCATAGTATATTTCGCGTTGAACATTGATTATTTCTTGTGGAAAATGATGTATATCATTTATTTGATGTTGAGTAGAAGGTGAACCAAAATATATGTACCTTCTGATCGTTTTCCATTCTGAGTATAGCCAGTGTAATAATTTAGAGAAGGTGTAATGCGTACGGAAACATATATAGGAGTTGAGTTATTTGAAGGTGTTGTAGTGGATGAGCTGAAATCAATGGATGAGTACGGAGAATTATCTTGCGAAGACATTCTTATCTAAAAAGTTGATTATAGTTTTTATATTTATTTCTTCTACACTTATTCTGATCTTATATATATTAATGATTTCTATTTTTAGAAATATTTGAAAAGTTCAAAATCCTTTTTGATTTGTAACCTGTGAATTATATATATATATATATATATATATATATATATTCGTTCGTTAATATAAAAACAAATTTTATGACCTTTTATTTGATTTATCTAAAATAGTAGATCTAATTCAAGAGAAGATATGCTAATTTGGCTAAAAAAAATTATGCACTTTATTTCTTTATCACATATGGGAATAAAAAGATTATAATTCTTGAAGAAATATAATTCCAAGTTCTCGTCTTAATTTTATAGAAGTATTTTCATTTAACGATTTAGTGAATATATTTGCTATTTGATTTTTTGAAGATATGAATTCAAGAGAAATGACATCTATTTCTATATTGTCATGTAGAAAATGATGTCGAATTTCTACATGTTTGGTGTGAGAATGATTTATTGGATTTTTGGACAAATTAATGGCACTTGTGTCATCATAATAAATCGTTGATTTAGAAAGATTGATGCCAAAATCCTGAAGAGTATGTTGCATGTAAATTACTTGTGCACATGCCAGGGCAGCAGAGATATATTCTGCTTTACACGTCGAGAGTGAGACACAATTTTTCTTCTACTAAACCACAATACTAGAGACTGTTCAATGAAGTGGCATGTTCCACTCTTACTCTTTCGGTCCATTCGACATCCACCGAAGTCAACATCACTATATGATTCTAATTAGAAAGGACATTCTTTCGGATAAAAGAGGTCGTGGTCTCTAGTGTTGCTTAAGTAGCACAAAATTCGTTTCACGGTTCGCAAATGTGATTCTTTAGGATTTGTTTGAAAACGTGCACAAAGACACATACTCATCATGACATCGGGATGACTAGGAGTCAAATATAGTAAAGAACCAATCATACTTCGATACAAATTTTGATCCATACTTTTACCATTTTCGTCTCGATCGAGATGAGCCGTAGTGCTCATGGAAGTTGGTTTTGCAGAAGTGTTCTCCATACCAAAACGTTTTATTAAATTATTACAGTATTTTTCTTGATTCATAAAAATACCGTTATTTAATTGTTTAATTTGTAAACCGAGAAAATATGAGAGTTCTCGCATATGTGACATCTCGAATTCACTTTTCATAATGTTAGAAAATTCTTTACATAATTTTTCATTTGTGGAACCAAAAATAATATCTTTTGCATAAACTTGAATTATTTAATATCATTATCTTGTTTAATAAAAAGTGTTTGACCAACTTTTCCAATTTCAAATCCTGAGTTTATAAGATAGCTCTTAAGACGATCATACCAAGCATGGGGTGCTTGTTTTAAACCGTATAATTCTTTCTTTAGTTTATAAATATGATATGGATATTTTTCATATGTAGTGGTTGTTCTACATAAAAATTTTCTTTTATAAAACCATTTAGAAATGCACTTTTTACATCCATTTGATATAATTTAAAATTATGATAACAAGAGAAGGCTAATAAGATACGTATTGCTTCTAATCGAGCGACAAGAGCAAAAGTTTCTTCGTAGTCTATTCCTTCTTCTTGATTGTAGCATTGAGCGATTGATATAACTTTATTATGAGTTATATTACCTTGCTCATCGGCTTTATTTTTGAAAACCCACTTTGTACCAATAACTGTCTGATCACTAGGTATAGGAACTAAGTCCCAAACGTCATTTCATTTAAATTGGTTTAGCTCTTCTTGCATAGCTAAAATCCAATAGTCATCGATTGAAGTTTCTTTTACATTTTTAGGTTCAATGTTAGAAATAAAAGCAACATGTTCCATTTGATTTAATTGACTTCTTGTCCTTACATTTGTATTTCTCCAATGATATTTTCAATTGGATGATTTCTTAATACTCTAGGTGGAGAATGTACTTCATTTTTAATGGGTAAGTTTTCAATATTATTTTAAATAATATTTCCAATATTTTCATCTTCTGAATTACTTTGTTTTGTATTTATTTCATCATTATTTTTAATTTTTGAATTTTCATTGAAAGAATCATGTAGTGTTTATTCTATTATTTTTGTTCTTTTATTGTATATTTTGTATGCTTTACTTCATTTCGAATATCCAATAAATATTCCTTCATCGGATTTTAGGTCGAATTTTCCAAGTTGATCTCTTGTATTTAATGAAAAACATTTAGAACCAAACATTTTAAAATAAGAGATATTAGGTTTCTTTCCATTGAACAACTCATATGGTGTGTGTTTAGTTAAGGAGCGAATAGAGACACGATTTATAACATAGCAGGCAGTTGCAAAATCTTCTGCCCAAAAATGTTTTGGCAAATTACTACTGCTAAGTAAAGTTATAGCGCATTCTTGTAGTGTTCTATTTTTTCTTTCTACAACTCCATTTTGTTGTGGAGTTATAAGAAATGAAAAATTATGAAAAATTCCTTTCCTATTACAATAATTTTCAAATAAATCATTATCAAATTCACCACCATGATCACTTCTAATGTTCTTAATTTTTAAAATTTTAAAATTTTGAATTCTTTTGGCAAAGAATTTAAAATTTTCAAAAGTATCACTTTTATTTCTCAAAAATATTATCCATGTATATCTTAAAAAATCATCTACAATAACAAAACATACTTTTTATGATTGATTGATTGAAATTGAGTAGGTCCAAAAATATCCAAATGTAATAGTTCAAGTGGTTGTAATGTAAAAATAATTTTCTTAGACTTAAATGATGATTTTATTTGTTTTCATAATTGATAATCATCACAAATATTGTTTATCTTATAATTCATTTTTGGTAATCCTTTTACTAAATTATTTTTAGATAATTTGCTTATAGCTTTGAAATTTATGTGACAAAATCTCTTATGCCATAATCAAGGATTATTTTCTTTGGCTATTAAACATAAATTTTTGTTATGATTAATTTTCATATTCAATACGTATATATTTCTTTTACGATTTCTCCACAAATTAAATTTTGATTTTTATCATAAATATTACATTTATCTTTTTCAAAAGTAATTTTGAAATCTTTATCACAGAGTTATCTAATACTTAGGAGATTATGTTTTAAATTCTTTGGAGTTATCACAGAGTTATCACATCGCCTTTGCCGATGATATATCCTTTGGAGTTATCTCCAAATGTGACAGATTCTCCATCTGAGTATGTAATGTTTGTTAATATTTCTTTATTTCCCATTATATATTTTGCGCAACCACTATCAAGTATCCATTTTCCTCTTTTTTATGTGGTGCCTGCAAAAAATATAGAAATGATGTTGGTATCCACTTCTTTTGTTAGGGTCTTCAGAGTTAGATCTTAGGAAACCAAACCCATAAGGGTTTAGAATTCCCTTTGTAAACAAAATTATTACTCTTATGAATAGAAGTTATAAAAGATTTTATATACTTATTTCTAATCAAATGATTATTAGTTTTTGGAACCCAAATCTTAATAAATTTTGAATTGGTTGTAGTTTTTTTACTAATAGATTTTAAACCAGGCTTTTCAAGATTATTGTTTTTCCTCTTGACATTTGTATATAGATAGTTATACTGTTTAGGACTAGTTTTTACTTTTGTAAATTCGTTATATCCTAATCCCTTTTTACTAGTAGTGGATTGTGAATTTTCTATAATCGTAGAAAGATTTTCTCTACCTCTATTAAAGTTAGAAACATTTTTGGTAATATCATCTAACTTTGTTTTAAGACTAGTAATATCTAGTTATAGTATTTTTATAGTTGATTTCAATTCATGATTTTCTGTTGATAATGTGTCATTCTTTTCTTTTTGAATCTCGATTTCACTACCTAACATAGTAAGTTGAGAAGCAATATTAGAACAAGATTCTTATGAAATAACAAGTTCTTCTTCTAAGATTTTCTTTTCATCTCTTAACATATCAACTTCGATTTCATTTCTATTTAGCCTTTCTAGTGAATCTTTATACTTTCTCTTAAGATTTCTTAGTTTATCTAATAATTCAGAATTAATATCAACTAAATCATCAAAAGTAAGATAACTTACATCATCGTTTGTGGCCATAAAACATATGTTGGCTTGTTCTGAATCACTGTCACGGTCACTATCACTATCTGATGAGGAAGAGGAATCTGAGTCATCCCATGTAGCCGAAAAAGCTTGTTTCTTCTTATATCTATCGCTCTTGTTTTCATAATTATTTCTACCTCTCTTCCGATCTGGATAGTCTTTCTTTATATGCTTCTTTTTGTGACATTCATAGCATTAAAGAGTTGAGGATGATGGTTTGTTGTTGTTCTGTTATTTCCAAACTTTTTATTCTTCATAAATTTCAGAAACTTTTTGAAGTTCTTAGCTATAAACGCCATATCATCTTCATCGGATTCTTCTTATTCGGCTTGGAATGCTATTGTTTTTCTATCTTAAGCTTGAACTCTTTTTCCTGCAAATTAACTTCATATGACATGAGATTTCATATTAACTCTTCCGATTTTATGGTAGAAATGTCGTTAGCTTCTTCAATTGCTAAGACTTTCATTCCCACTCATCCGTTAATGAGTGTAGGATTTTTGAAATAATATAAAAATCAGTATATTTTTCTCCTAATGCCAGAAGTGAGTGATATATATCTTGAAACTTGGAATACATCCCATTTATGGTTTCATCTTGCTTCATTCTAAAATTCTAAAATTGATTCTTAAGCATATATATCTTGCTTTGTTTAACCTTATTAGTACCTTCATGAGCAACTCATTTTTATCTAAGAAACAAAACAACATATTCATAGCTTTAGCATTTGTCGTAGCATCTAATTCTGTGTATTTGACTATGGTGCATAAGGAGTGGTAGGTACAAAATATTCTTGTTGAGTGATATTCCAAGTGTTGTATCCATTTGCTTGCATGTAAATTCTCATCCTAGTTGACTAATAATTATAGTTTAATCCATTAAATATTGGTGGTCGTGTAGTGGATTGACCTTCAACAAAACTTGATACCGTGTTTATTTTCCATGTTACTTGAATATCAAAAAACTTTGTTATGGTTATATGATGACTCCACTCTGATATCAAATGAAAGTGACTAAGGATCATGTAGTATGAAATATTAACTAAACTATTTGCTTGTTCGGAATATAAATATAAAAGTAAAAATAATAAAGTAAATGACACTAGAGATTTTTATACTGGTTCGAACTTCCCATTCTATGTCCAGTCCCATACTCCTTCTGGAATTAATCAATACCCTCACTTAACCCGGAGGAACATGTATTACACTGCTTGAGCAACTGAACAGGACTTCAATCGCCTGAGGATACTACAACAGGACTTCAACTATAAACAACAGAAAAGTATTTGACTGAGTATGTTCTTGAATAGCACTGATAAGTCAATAACTTACACCCTTCCTATAATCTTCTCTTTTGTAGTGTGAAGAAATGAAGTAATTTTGATCATAAGAAAATTATCTTGAATGATCGTGTGATCAAAAAATGTAAAGCAGTTTGTAATTGAATGCTGAGAGTTCGATAGTAAAGATAGAAAGAATTGGGAATAGAATTTATTATCAAAACAATGAAATAAATTGCTTTATATAGAGTCAATAGTTGCAATCATTCATGAGAAGAAAAGTGAATAGTCAGGACTACAACTCTTGGTTTTAAAGATGTAACTCTTCATAAAGAAGGGGTATCTTTTCAGAAAACTAGCCGTTATACGAATTCGGCCAGCTGAATAAAGTTTGACAGCTAGCTGAATAGATGGTTTTTTAAATCAGCAAGAAAATAGTTCAATTTAGGCCATTTTCAACCTGTTGAATATTGTCAGTTAGTCGGCTGGATATTCATAAATATTTATATGCATATGCACAGATTCAATTGGCTGACTTAGGTATTTCAGCTGGATGAAATTCAATTTTTTTAGGATGTTTTATAAACTTCAATGAAAGATCGTGCGCGTGTGTATATATATCACATAGGAGAGATTTTAACAACTTTATACCTCTAGATATAGACACGATGACTGATAGTTCTTTGTAGCGTCATTCCTGTCTTCATTTTGATATAGTTGTGTCTTTGTAAAGTTGATATGATTTCCTGCAAAAACTGCTAGTATATACAATATATACTTGTATAGTTGTCACTATCAAAATATCAAAATATAAGGTTCTAACAAAGGCCGATATGACAACCGTTCTAAACACGACACTGTACTTGATGATGGGTGATGTAAGGCCCGTGTGATAACCATTTGTCTAAACTATGTATTTGATGATCGGTGGTGTAAGGCTTTTGTGGCAACCATTTGTCTAAACGCGACATTATATTCGATGATGGATAGTGTAAGGCCTTGGTGGCATCTAGTAAACTATTCAATTTCCTTTTGATGACAAAAATACTAAAACAAAAGAAAACAAATTGGACGAATTAGGCACATGTAAATTCGTTATAAGAGCAAACAAATCTAAACATTACATAGAATAATAGCGAAAAGCAAAGGTGATGAACAATCCAACCAAATCAACTTGAAATAAAAATATATGATAGAGGAATGAAGAACAAAAGTGGATTTAAAATAAAACAATACAATTGTCACATAATTAATTGAAATGAAAGAAAATTTCAAAATGGTCAATTGAACATATGACGAATTTTACAAAATCCAAGAATATGAATGATAAAACATGTATAAATAAATTAGTTGAAGAATTTCCTGGGATGTTGCCTATGAAACACACCTTGAAACAATGAATCAAAAATTCCTAGACTCCATTGAATCAATCTCCAAATATTGTTATGATTTTATTTGGTATTTGATTTTGGAATTTTCTTATACTTTTTCCCCATGAAATTTAGGCCATAACATGATAGAAAAGGTAGAGAAAAATTACAAATGAAAGAATGACATAAATAAGGCAATAAAGATAATTAAAGATAGGGTATCTATTTATTTCTTTTATTCCTTCTCCACCCCTTCATTTCAAAAATTGGAAACCTCTCATCTCCCCTATTTTGGCTGGCCATATCAATGAGGGAGTGAGCCTAAAAAAAATTCTAAACCCTTTTAGTATTTAATCTTAAATCTAATTTAAATATTCTACCAATATTATATATCGATACACGTATTTATAACTTTTATTTAAGTGCTTTATTAAAATACTAATGGCATTCAAACAAATCAAATAAAATTTTAATAATTAATATTTCATACATATTAATTAATTTAAATTAAAAACACACTTAGTATTTATTCTATTTAAATCCAATTCAAATATTCTACCAAAATTGTATATCAATAAATACATTTATAACTTTTATATACATACTTTATTAGATACTAGTGGTATTTAAACAAATCAAATAAAATTTAATAATTAATTTAATCAATTTACAATAATTATAAATTAATTAAATCGTGCGGTTCATTTAGAGTATTCATCATTTCGGTTGTGCGACTCAAAGATGTAAATTCAATCGGCGGTTAATTATCGAACAATTCGAATATTAACATTCGCACATCATCTTAGCTAGTGGTGTGACATTTGGCTGAATTTATCGCTTACACATCTATCGGTAAAATCCAATTTTATTTTTTACAATCAATACCTGATAGTAACGATTATTTACACCAATTCTTTTCGTCATTACTATATCACATTAGGATTTATGAAATTTGGTTTTGATCAAAATTCCAACATCGTCCACATTCAAACTTGTATTCCAAACACAAAATCCTTGGTTCAGTAATAATAATTGTTATTAACCGCACTACTCCGGCTAGAGACTTTGATTTTGATTTGACTACAGTTAGCCGTTATACTAACCCCATATAACCAAGGAGACAAATTCTCTATTGAATAATGTTTCACTTCCAATGCTTCATCTCATACCCAACTATAGTCGATCTATGGACGCCATGTCACGGCTTAACTGTAATCAAAGTGGAATGTCCATATTGAAGTTCTACAGTATTCTTAAGTCGAGAAAACTTTGTAACATCGTCGCTTCAAGACTTTCTGTCTGGCCCTAGTTATATTAACCAACAGAAAATTCTCGAGTGAGTCATTTCATAGTTATCTAATAAGTATCAATACGTATCCCCTTAGTGCTTCCAACAGTCATGAGTAACGCACCGTCCAACATTCGGATGGCGTTACGTACTATAGTCTCAATGGACGTATCGATATACAGTCTCAATACATCTTGATTAGAAATATTTGAAACAATATGTATTTCATTGTGATAAATCACTCATGATTATAACTCATTGTAACTACTATCACGAAACATACCATTTATGAAGTTTCTATATTAAATATATATTTAATTGAATAATTAATATAACACATTATATCAAGTATATAGTAGAAAGAAAACACCTTTTATTTCGAACAAGATTGGCTATCGAGTTAGATATATGTAGCAAATTACATAATTGCTTACAGGACATACCCCTAATTCTATCGTGTGCCGATTAAATCATGTCAATACCGAGAGGTTTTGATCCTCACATCTATTTAAAAAAAGAAAAAAAGATAGGAGGGAAAAAGAATCTACTTGATCAAAAGGCTGCGTTTCTTTCAGAAAACTGGAAACTTCAACCTATATGCAAGAAGTGATTCAACAACTATGTGAAGCTATGATCTAGTATTCTTAGAATTAACGTAATCCTTCAAGACAATAGTTAAAGGAATGGAGGCTTCTTTACGGATAACATCCAATCGCTTGTCTCGATCCAAAACATGCTTTATTATCATGGAAGCATACTTAAAGGGGCAAGTGTTATCCAACATTTAGACCAAACAACATTTTGATGGATCTGGATTTCAGGACAATGAAGAAATGAATCAAGAAACTTAGAAGATGACAGGAATGATGGATAAATGGAGAACACGAGTTTGGCCAAGTTTTGCACAAGGTCAAACAAGTCGGTACCGACTTGATCGATCATGTTAGTGCCGAGAGGTTTAAAGATATGAGACACACTTTAAGCAATAGCAGATGTTAATCAATAGTTTGAAGAAAATACAAAAAACCTGGATGGACGAATCATATCTATACCAACGTGATTTGAGGGAGCAATTTTGTCGGCAAGGATCTAAAGTTTGAAGACTCAAGTAAATATGAAGAGAATCAAAGAGGCATGTTGGAAAGAACATGTCGGTACCGACTAAATCATATCGGTACTAAGAAGTGTTGATTGATGGATCGTGCACGTTCTTCGTGCCTGGAAGCTCGGACCTAACTTCTTACCCATTCCTATGCATGCTAGCAACTTTGAAGGGGGACCTCGACTATAAATATATTTCCTTTAGCGAAATATGGACTTTTGGATCTTGATCTTGATTTTAAATGACTAAGCTCTACCATTTTCGTTTTCAATATTTTCTTCTATGAAATCATTATGTATACAGTGGAATTTGTGAGATCTAATCGAAATAAAGTTAATAGTAAACGTAGGTAATCAAATTGAGATCGAACCACTTTAAAAGTCATGTCTTTCATCGTTTTTTATTCCGTTTTTACTTGAATATTTTCATTTTTATCTGAATTGGGATGTTGTATCATTTTTTGGTGTAACAATGGGGAATTATATAAAAATGTTATGGAATGAAATTTGTTTGGTTGCTTTGTCTACTTGGTCGTAGAAAATAAATAAATCATATTTTTTGTTTGAGAATAATAACGACGATAACTGCAACATCATTAGAGTTCATTTTCGGATCTCGATATGGAGGATACTACAAAACATCAACAAAATTTCGACTAAAAATATGTCAATTCAAAAAGGAAGAATCACCGATGACATGTGTGTATTGAGCAATACGAAGACAAAAAAATATGACATATTGTTTTCCTATGTATTTTTCTTCTACAAATGGTAATGGTGTCAAACCAAGCTTGCATATCGGTTCAATCAAAGAGGTAATTTGAAATGTGAAGTATCAAAAGTTTAGATCAAAGAAAATTTTAAGTATGTCAAACCATAAAAAGACCGATTGAGATTCTTGAGCTTACCTCCAATTAAATCCCCTAAAGTTAACACAAATTACTTGACCATACTTGATAATTAGAACCCAGTTGATCACTTACTTGTAGATCCATCCGAATTCCCTCAGATTCGAGTCACTCATGTTTGACATTGCTCTTCGATTGCAACAACAAGAAGAAGGTGAGTCCTAAGCTTGTTGTAAAGGGTTATCCAAAGCCAAGGAGAAGCAGAAAAATTACCATTAATTTCACAACTCGATCACTTAATCGAAAAAGGAAGGTTACAATGGAATCCTAATCCATTTAGGACGAACACATAAATGAAATTGTATGCTTATGTCATTATATCTATGACAGATCGAGTTTATAATCTTTGGGTTCGATTCATAAATTCATCGTATTAGGCTGGTTTATTTATCTTTGTTAACAAAGCCAATCACCCTTCTAGAAAAACAAAGTTTAGAAACAAATTTTTCTTTAAAAGTAAATAGCACTTATACGAAAATTTGATGTAAGATCAAATACAACACATTTTCCTTTTTATAGTTTCATTATGCTCAACTACATTAGTTAAAAACACAGTCTGTTCTATAACATTCAAATATACCGTAGGTTTCATGTTACAAATACATCCACAAAATGATTCAAAAGGAAACCCCTCGTTTAAAATTTTCTTATCTGGACATATCCACATATTATTACTTGTCATGATGTATAATATGAACTTTGTTTCTAAGAAAGTATTAATCAGTACCTTGGCATTATATCGTAGATTTGGTTTTCCCGGGAAAAACGTTGCTGTAATACTTGCTTTTATGTACTTGTATATTATCCATTACTATTATTATTCCATACTGCCCTGGTTATCAATTGAATACATTTAATAACCAACGTGTAATAAGAAAAAATCAAAAAATTAAAAACTATTCTTTACGTATAATTATAACGGAGAAAAAAAAGGAGGGAAAACACTATAAGAAACGGACGGAAGAGTGAAAATACATCCGCCACTGCCCTACTTTTTTCCGACCCCAATTCGCCACAAGGTTTGCTATTTTCGTTCAGATCTATAGATCCAGTTCGGTGATTGCGACGTCATTTGGGTTTTCTGATGAATACCAATAGCGCTGCTAAGGATTCCATGAAAGAATCGTCTTTTCCGCAGGCTGAATCGACTGAAACTCGATTCAAAGATCTTTGCAAGGTATTTTGTTATTTTTGGTGGGTTTTTTCACTTATTTTTTAATCATTTTTTGTGTTTTTTGTGCAGTTGTTAGATTTTGATGAGAAACTCGAGAATCAAGGCTTGAGAGTGTTTAGAGAGATTAAAGCAATAATTTTGAGTGATATGTCAGCAAGTGGAAGTGGACATGTATTTTTAATTGTCAATGTTCATGTTTTTGTTTTGCGATGTTTGTTTTTAAAACCGATTGATTTCATGGGTTCTTATGTTAACCAGCCCATAGAAGTTGAAAGAATGTGGCATGCGTTTGCAGTATATTGCACGACGAAGTTAGAAAATTCAAGTAATGATGCAAGCGGGATCAAACTGTTTCAGATTTTGAAAGCTGCCAAACTGCGGTTAGACTTTGGTTATTTTGCTCTAATGTACACAGAAAGCCTTTCTGATTACGTTTGTTTTTATGTTATCCTCTTCAGTGTCATTCCTTAGATAGTTAATTGCAACTAGTTAAATAAACGTTACATTTTTAACATATTGTTTATATTGCAAGACGTGTATCTGATACTTGTTATAACCTTGCTGTGTGGACCAGGCACATATATCTGGACAGTCGTGTCTGTGATTACGATTTAACTTTGCACAAACCTTAATCGACCAAACAAATAGATTAGGAGATTGTGGTGCATTATTAGTTGATTGTTAATGCAAGGAAGACACTGATTTCTACTCCCATTGTTTTAATTTTAGCACTATAGATTTTTTCAAAGAGGTGCCACAATTTTCGCTTAAGGCTGGCAACATACTGCATAACCTGTATAACCCTGATTGGGAAACAAAGCTTGAGGTAACTCACTAAACTAGTATGCACATTATTGATTATTTGCTCCGGTGAGATTAATTGACCTTAGCATTTTTTTATGTAGTTGAAGGAGCTTAAAGCAAGTGTCACTCAGTTATATCATCTTAGTAGGTGAATCTCTAATCACTGCTTTTCTTTTGTTTTTCTTGGAGTACTGAAAATTCCTTCCGAATGCATGATTTGATAGGACTTGTAGAATGATATAGGTACTTTCAGATTTGTTCTTAGTTGGAGCCATCATTTAGTTGGAGCCATCATTACTGTGATAGCATTTCTTCCTATTTGATGCATGATCTAGTTTCTTCGAAATAGTATTTTGGTTTGAAGAAACTGAAGGTCGTAATTATATAAAATATGATATGATATATTTTTTAGTTCATGGAGGAAAGTCTCTTAAGTTTCAAGCACATTATGTGCTGCATGATTGCAGAATTGAACTGATAGTCGCAAGACAAGTGCATTTTATTCTCACCTCTTTAACTTAGTTACGGTGCCTACATAGCTAGATTCATTTTTTTTCTTATCCTATAGAATATGGCATTATGGCTACATGGTGGGTTGTGAACTAGATGTTTAACTAAACATTAGCTTCCTTTTCTTATAAAAATTGCTATAAAACTCTTAAAAGTAAATTGGCGAATGTATTTTTCTATAGTTTGTATAACCTTGCTTTTCTTTTAAAATGAAAATTGCATTTTGGTAAAACTAAGGCTTAATATCGTTTATTTGTTATCAGCAATTTATCATTCTGACAATGGAAAATTTAGAACTGGGCTTTAAACTTACATTTGACCAACATAATATTTTCCAGGTTTTACAAGCAGGCATATCAAGAGTTCTTTCTGGCAAGTGACACAGTCAATAACAGTTCTGCATCATCTACCAATACTCATTATATCTCACAGTATCACCGATTTGGTTGGATGATATTCTTGGCACTTCGTGTCCATTCATTAAACCGCTTTAGAGATTTAGTCACCTGTACAAATGAATTGGTGTCTGTGTTGGTTAGTATTTTCTTTCTCACTGCACTTGTTTGTAAGATACAATTATGAATGAATTTTGGAATTTGATCAAACCTTTTGTGCTGTATACAGGCTGTGCTCATTATCCATGTTCCTAAACGCTTCAGGAGTTTTTCTATAGAAAATTCCCCAACATTTGGTTGTTGTTTTTGAATTTTCCTTTCAAAACATTTGAAATTACTTGTTTAACATTGTTAATATTGATTCTTGATGTCCAGCTAAAAAGTGTGACGGTGTTACTCTTCTATCTTTGCTCTCTCATGTTTATAACACTTCTGAAGATGATTTGAGAAAAACTTTTGAAACCGTTAACAAATTAATATCAAATATTTTTAAAAAGAAACAGCTGCTTGCCTCCGATTGGAGCACAGAGAATTTAGAAGGCATAAACACAGGTTAGTTAATTACCCCTCTTCCTTAATGGTGTGAAAACTGCCACTATTGGTTTCTTTCTCCGTTAAATTTTACTTTGTACCAGATCGTTTAACATACTTCGAGGACCTGCTTGAAGATGAATATTTGAAGGATAATCTTGTAATACTAGAGAAAGATTACGAAGAAGCAATTGGAACTAAAGGCGAGTTAGATGAGCGCTTATTTGCAGATGATGAGAACAGTTCAAGTGGCAGTGTAAGCACTACTGGAGCTTCAAATAATACGAGTGTTGCACGGGTACTAAATCACAAACAATCAAGTTTCTCTGGCTGCTTATTGATATTTTACAATACTTAAAAAAAAAAAAATTTCCTGTTTTCATGAAGCTTGGTACTTCTGCTTCTCCTGCAAAAACAGTAACAAGTCTCTGTCATCGTAATTCTGCTGCATCACCTGGAAAACTCTATATTGTAAACAAACCGATAATGGTTTCAAGTACAGCAGTGACCTCTGCAATGACAACTGCTAAATGGTTTCGGACTGTCATTTCCCCTCTTCAATCAAAGCCTTCCCAAGAGCTTGAACATTTTTTTAAATGTTGCGATGCCAATGTTAGCAATGTCATTACCCGCAGAGCCCACATAATACTGGAGGCTATTTTCCCATGCAATTCTTTTGGAGAGCAATGCATACCTGGTGCTTTGAAGACAACAAATCTAATGGATAGCGAATGGGCAAAGGAGAGAAAATATGATGCTATGAAATTGTATTTTAGGGTACTGGAAAAAATTTGCAAGGTTCAATTCAAAAATAATAATGGCAAAAATCTTACTTCACTATTATTAAATGAGAGATTTCACAGGTGCATGCTTGCTTGTACTGCTGAGCTTGTTTTAGCAACTCATAATACAGTTATTATGATTTTTCCAGCTGTTTTAGGGAGAACAGAAATAACAGCCTTTGATTTAAGCAAAGTGATTGAGACGTTTGTAAGGCATGAAGAAACCCTTCCAAGGGAGTTGAAAAGACATTTGAATAGTCTGGAAGAACGTCTTCTAGAAAGCATGGTTTGGGAAAAAGGGTCATCACTATTTAATACTTTGATTATAGCAAGGCCAAATCTCTCTGCAGAAATTCAACGCTCTGGACTATTAGCAGAGCCATTACCATCTCTTGATTCTATTGTGATACATCAACATATTTCTACCTCAGGGTTATTACCTACCCCTTCACGGAAACGTGAAGCTTCTCCAGGTAACATTTTGCTTCATATAGTTTCTTAGAAAGATCAATAACTTAATTTTTTATAGGTAATTTCTTGTATTGGGTAGTATGCAACACACGGTTTAATTAATTATTTGCTTGTTTACATCATGCCCACTTTTATTTTGTTTTTTGCTATTATCATGACATGATGTTTCGTTTCATAACTGGAATGTCTGTTATGCTTTGTTTTAACGATTTTTCTTCTTCTCCATCTAAGATTTTTTTCACTATCTGCGTCTAATCCTTCTTTCTTCAAGTGAACCTCCTCACTATTGGTCTGCTACAGCTCCCTGTTTATTTCCGTGATGACTTATTCTACTCGATAATTAATGAGTTCATAAGCTTCAAAGATGCTTTAAAGATAATTGTAACACATGTTTTTAAGTTTATTTATGAATTGAACATTAAAGTAGTGTCTCAAGTATGTTGGTTTCATTACAGATCAAAATGGTGATGTAAGTTCTCCAAAAAGAATATGTACTGGATATGAAAACATGTTGGCAGAACATGGATCCCCAATGCATTTAAAGGAGTGTCAATCTTATTTGACTACTCCCAAATCAAAATTGCATCTTCAGTATGCTTTTGCAAGGTTAGCATATCCTTTTGGAAGTCAATGCAGTTCTATGGAAATGAAATATTTGTCACCCGTGAATTTGAATTCTATTCTGCAGTCCGGCACGGCCAAATCCTGCTGGAGGTGGAACTTGCGCTGAGACGCAAATAACTGTTTTCTTTAGTAAGGTATATACACTGTGCAGTGCATGTATTTAACAGTGTAATATTGTAAAAAATAGCTTATTTGCTAAAATTCAGACAGTCCATTGAAATTTACTTTAACTATTTTTTCTTGTTGGTTTATACTTTCTAGATTGAAAAGTTATTTGCCAGTAGAATCAAGACATTATGTGAAAGGTTGAAGTGCCCTGATAAGTTCCTTGATAAAGTTTATCGGCTTATCCAACAAATTCTCATTCGACAAACAGCTATATTTTTCAATCGACATATTGATCAAATCATTCTATGCAGCTTTTATGGGGTTGCAAAAGTATGGCATGTTTGAAACCCAAACTAGCTATAACAGTGGATATGTCTGCCTTATTTTTTTTCTAAAGTTGTGTTACTTTTCTCAGGTGTCACAATTAAGCCTGACCTTCAAAGAGATCATTAACAGCTACAAAAAGCAACCACAATGTAAATCTCAAGTGTTCCGAAGTGTTTTTATTAACTGCCGTAATGGGGTATGTTAAATTTTGCTATTTTATATTGACAATAGAAGCTAGTTTATTATCTAATATCTTCATCCAAACTGATATCTGAGCAGGAATACGTTGATATCATTACCTTCTATAATGAAGTCTTTGTTCCAACTGTTAAGCCATTATTAGTAGAATTCGGTCCCCATGGATTTATTCAGAAAAGTAATAGATCTCTTGACGGGAATTATAATTCAAATGGTATTTACTTGCAACTATTTAATTTCATTCATGATATTTTGAATTTCAAATGCTAAATTATTCTTGTGGATCCAGTTCTAGGATCGTCTAGATTACAGCCTTTCCCAACTCTACCAGATATGTCTCCAAAGAAGGTCTCTGCTTCACATAACGTTTATGTCTCTCCTCTGCGACCAACTAAGGTTTGTTTACCATCATTCCTTTTTCAATTTTTTTAAAAACAATAACGAGGGTTTTTTTTCTTGTTGCTTCTCCATGTTCAAAAAGTTAATTTAGAAAATCAATCTGTTTTATTTTATCTATAGCAGAAGGAATTGTTGCTTTCTCCAAGTTCAAAAAGTTATTATGCATGTGTGGGAGAGAGTACACATGCTTTTCAGAGTCCATCGAAGGACCTCAGCGCAATTAATAACCGTTTAAATTGGTAAACTTAAGCAGCGTTTCCTTTCTAAACACTCATAAACTATTATTTCTCATACATTGTTAATATTGTTTTACATTCAGTGGTAGACTCGGTTACAATGTGGTTAGTGATTCAGTTGTTGCTGGAAGCCTAGGGCAGCAGAATGTTAGATCCACATTCATTAAAAGCGAGCAAAGTGACTCTTGAGCTCACACTATTTAAAATTAGTGCTACGACCCTGGTATGTTGTTTAGATGCTAACTTATTGTGTAGAATAGTGTAGGAATGGGAGAATGTATAGAATAAGCAGTTACATTGCCATTTTGAATCTCCTAGATGTTACTCTTTCAAAAGTTCTCAAATGTTCAACAAGTTTATGTGATGGGTGAAAACATTCTCTCTTCATAACTGTTTGCAATATCTTGTGAAAAATCTCACGAATACTCCAAATGGATGTAGAATTATTGCATTTTTAAATGTTACACGCATTAAGAGTTGATCATCCATTATTTTGGATGTTTCCTCTGAAACATTAGTTGTGTGCACGAACAACTTGGGTTTATTCTGATTTAATGGCATAAATAAGATATATCATTCAACATCACACATCCTTTATTTAGTTCTGAAGAAGGGCTCACTTTCATTCATCCCCACCTTTATGTTTTGGTTGTCTGCGGCTAACAACAATGTGGACGCCAGGGCTTTGTACAGTACAGGACGTTCCGAAAAGTATAGAATTGTTAACGCTCTGCACATTGCTATTGACCACGCTTCTCTTAGGTTTGGCTTCCTCTTTCTTTACACCTTCATGGTTCGACTCTCCAATTACCCTACCTTTACGTTCTTCTCCTTTCTTTGTTGTATTACTGCCTCTACGAGTGGGTAGTAGCTCAAAGTAAGCTCCTGTGTTGTCTCCTGCCATGGTTATCACCTTCGTTTGGTTCTCGTTGTTGTTTTCAGTGCTCTTGTTCTTTTTGTTCGTCGAGGTAGCTGTTTGTTCCTTTGCATTGGAAGATCGACTGCTGTCTTCTTGCTTCTTTCCATTGATACTGTTTGAACTGAGGTTTGGCAGTGGTGGCATTTTGGGTTCTGGTTCTGGTTCAGGGTGTGGCTGCAGCTGTTTAGGAACCCTAAGGGACTCGCTAGGGTTTGGTGTGGAGGCATTGATGACTTTAGGGGACTGCGGTGGTGTTAGGGACCGTGGTGGAACCCTAACTGTAGGTAACCGCAAAGGCGGGGTGGTTGCCACTGGGGCTACTACAGTAGCAGTGGTTGATTGCAGATCTGATGCATTTTTGGTGGGTGATGGTTGAGATTGTGGAGGCTCACTTGGTTGTGGCCGTGGAATGATTGGAGCAGGAAGCGGTGCAGGGCTCGGAGGTCTCAGAGCAGCAGGGGTGGGTCCCTGTGCAGGTGTAGCAGATGTGAAGGTGAGGGGGTCTGGGTTTTGGCCCAGCGCTTCCATTCGGGCCAAGGAGGCTAAGCGGAACCACTGACGATTAGGCGTCGGTGCTGGTAGATTCTCCATTGGTAATGCTGCTTATGTTGTTGTATGTTTTTGATTAAGTGTGAGAGAATATGTGAAAAGGAAAACCTGCAAGCATTGCTATATATAGAAATAAATGGAGAGTGGAAAAGGGAACAAAAAAGTAGCGGAAAGGCAAGGAATTAGATGCAAGAAGAAGATTGGCCGTGAGAGGAAGAAATAAAAGTTGGAAAAAGGTTCATTTTGAAGCATCGGATCTTTATGAAAATGACTGTGGAAGTAATCTTTGGCCGTTCGTCATTGCTTTTGACGTAATGCATTAACTTTTGTTTTTCTTTTTCGTTTTCGTTTGTTCTTTTGACCATTAGTTTGAAAACAAATTGTTGGATTCTTGAAATAAGTTACTTTTACTTCAAGCAGTTTTGACATTGCTAGGATGTCATTATACTAGTAATTACGCTTCAGTGCAACCGAGTGACAGGCTATTTGATTTGAAATGCGATTACTATGATTCAAATTTAAAGAGCTTTCTTTGGATGGATTCATCTGCTGGATCTTCATTATCTGATTTGAGATCAAGGATTCATTGGGTGATTTAATTTTTCTTTAGTTTTCAGGGGAGAGTAGGGGTGCGAAAGGTCTGAAACTATTTTACTATTCGCATAAGATTGAATCTACGAATGAACAAAGGTTTTTGTGATATGAGGGGTTGCACTAGCACAGGTAAAATGAAGCGGGTCTCGTTACAAATGGAACGCATTGCATTCCATGACATAGTGCACGAGATGTTTCACGAGATGTAAAACAAAATAATTAGTATAAATGATAGATTATTCTCGGATAAAATTCAAAATAAATCAAGCAAATGACATGCATGCAAATGACAATAATAAATAATGCAATGAGTTTGAAAGATAAAATATCACAATTTGAAATTTAAAAGTAAAAGCATTAGCTCAATATATGTAAAACTTGCATAGAAGTTTACTATAAACATAGTATAACGGTTGAACACATATTAATATTGTTGTAACAATTGGTTTCTCTTTTTTCCATCGTTAGCAAATGATTATAAATGGAGGAGTTTAAAACCTTTATATATAGAATATATCGATGAAGTTTAAAATATTAATCAGACTGCTTAAATTAATAATTTTTTTGTTTTGTTTTAGTAGACTTAGCTCAAAGTTTGTTATTGTTTACTAATTGTAAAAGCGAAAACTAATTTGATTGGAAACTGTTTACGAATTAGGTTGAAAATTAAGTTAATAATTTATATTAGGTTATAAGTACTTTTACACGTGCATCAAGCGTACATATATAAAATATACCTTCAAACAAATCATACATTTAATTAAAATAATCAAACATTTACATGTTATAATCATTTTGTACATTGAATTTTTTTTTATAGAAAAATGTATAATTAGAAATAATGTTAAAATATTGAAGTATAGACTAAAATAATGTAAAAGCACCACGCATCCACCTATTCACGCACGTGTGTGTGCACAGATACACACATACACACACTTATATACATACATGCATACATTCATGTGTGTGTGTATATAATCTTAGTTTTCTATTATAATAGTTCTTTCTTCAAAAATCTTATTAAGTATAGGAGAAAACTGCATGTTATGCGAAATATTACATAAAGAAAAGATTTTGTATATTATTAGGTAGAATGGTTGTTTATTTTCTAATATTTGATAAAAAATCTTCTTTTAAGTATGCTATAACATACATAATTTGAAATAAAAAAAGCATTTGGT
The DNA here is from genome assembly GCA_030737815.1 of Allium fistulosum. Taxonomy (NCBI): domain Eukaryota; kingdom Viridiplantae; phylum Streptophyta; class Magnoliopsida; order Asparagales; family Amaryllidaceae; genus Allium; species Allium fistulosum. The sequence goes on along the minus strand of CM060903.1, from coordinate 1,360,538,792 downwards.
ATACATCTCAAATGAAATATTTGTAGAGGAGAAAACATGTTAAACAAAAGAATATAGAAAAAATTGTGTGAAAGATTGTCATTATGGATCCTATACCCAAAATTTTCAAATTTAAAACATGAAGTATCATAGAAAGAGCTATCAAAAGTATAAAAAAGAGCTACTGAAATCATAAAGAGAGAGAGCCATCGAAAAGTACAAAGATAAAGCCATCATAAGCATAGCAAGCATAGCAAAGGAGCTATTGCAAATATAGAAAACGAGCCATCGCATGTATAGAATTGAGGATATTGCAAGTATATAATTGAGTTGCAAGTATATAATTGAGGCTATCGCAAATATAAGATATGAATCTTTCACAAAGGAGCTATCACACGTATAAGATATGAAGCTATTGCAAGTATAGTAAAGGAGCTATTGCAAATGTAGTAAAGGAGCTACTAAAAACATAATAAAGGTGCTATCGTAAGCAAAGGCAGAGAAGTTATCAAAAGTATGTAAGTGAAGCTATTGTAAGCAAAGGAATCGAAGCTATCGAAGGTATAGAATTAGAGCTATCACATGTCTTAAAGAAGAACAATTGCATGTCTCAATGAAGAGTTGTCACATTTCTCAATGAAGAGGTATTGCATGCCTCGTAGGAGAGTTATCGCGTGTCTCAATAAAGAGTTATCGCTTGTCTCAATGAAGAATTATTGTACCTTTCAATGAAGAGAGCTTTCGCACGTCTTAATTTAAAGCTCTAACACCCAGGATTTTTAATAAAAATAAATAATTAATTAAAAGAGACAGCTGGTATTAAAATCGAATAACAATTTTCACAAATGACGAAATTTGGGAAATCTATCCTTTTCATTACGTCACGTAGATTTTTCTAGCCCAAATTCATATATAAAACATTAGAAACGGACACCGGATGAAGGAGATACATATTGTTTACCATAGTGCTTTTCGGAACGAAATGGGTCGAAGGCCAAGTATGGCTGAGGGAAATTTTGGGTTTTTGACTATAAATAGGAAGGATACATAATCCTAGTTTACCCTATTCTTATTTCTCTTCATCCGTAGCCGTAGATCTAAAATTCTATTATCTTTTCCTTCTCCTTCCTCAATTCTAAATCAAATCTCCAAATAAAAATAACAAATCAAATTGAAAAAAGAGAGGAAATCAAATCAAAACACTAGCAAGCCAAATAGAAGAAGGAAATCAAATCAAAAAGGGGAAATTCGAAGGTTGATACCGAAAACTTATCAAAACAACGTATAGAGGTGAGTGGATTTATTTAGTAAATGAATATACTGTTAGATAAGCATTTAAATTTCACTTATATATCTATTTAGGTTCAAATATGATTTAAAAATTGAATTGATGTTTATTAAATTGATGTTTTATATGAATTGGGTAGTTTGAAAACCCCAGAACATTATTTTGATAATAGGAATTCTTATGAATTGGGGAGGGTAGCTTGAATGATAATTCACCCTTAACCATACAAATATTATTCTATGCAATAGTTGTGGGTTAATTTAGATGAACAAAGTGAATTTATATATAAACGGATCATAGAACAGTTATATGGTCAATTAATAAGTTACAAAAAAGTTTGAATATAATAAAGTCGCAATTAGATATATATAGATAATTGCTTAAAAGTGAGATTATACGAATTCAGAAGTTATTCTTGAAATCCAGATAGAAGATGTAACTCCTAATATTTTGGAGGGCCATAATATGGGGAATTAATTGAATGAATAACTAATTAAATTATGTTAAGAAATGATAACTAAGTGAGAAAAATTTAATAACAACAATGAAGAGTAAATTTAAGATGAAGAGTTAAGTGAATTAATAAGAATAGTCCAAAGCCCAAATTACTAACCCTCTAACACCCTCACCTTTCATTCATTTTCCCATTCATTCCAAAACAAAACAAAAGGAAGTTTAGGCTGACAATATTCTCAAAAGCAAGAGGAAGAAAACTAAGATAAAAGGAAGGAGCTTTCATCACTATGAAGACTTTTAATCAAGTTCTAAACAACCTTAGGTGAGTAATATTTTCTCTAAAACCTTCCAAACCTGTATGGGTTAGGATTCTATGCATTTATGATGTCTTGAATGATAATGAACAAGTTTATAAAGGCTAGATAATTTTTTTTCAAGTTTGGAAATTTAACGATGATGATTTTTGATGTGTCTAAGGCAAAACATGAATTAAACCTTTCCCGATTCACTTGAAATTTTTGTATGATGTGTAGAATAATAAATTGGAAATGAAATTTTAATTTTATAATTTTATGAAATTATTTGAAATTTATATGAATTTTCCAAGTTGAAAAAACATTTAATTTTGGGAAATTAATTATTTAAAACAATAAAAATAATTATTTTGGCCTGAAAATTTTACACGTCGCAAAATACGATGATTCAGATTTTTGGTGGTTTTTAGGATTTTTCTCATGTATTTTCGAATATACATGAGTTATTTAGTAAAGGAAAATACTAATTACAAAGGGGTAATTAATTAATTAAGAAGGTAATTAATAATTCCTGAAATGAAAATTGTATAAAGACCTTGTAAACCAATGATAATTCGACATATAACTGGGTTAGGTGAAAATTAATTATTTTTAGTGGAAATAAAACAGTTTTCAAGTTAATTACCATATTAACTTGCGGTAGCTTGGTGTAGATAGCCTCAGGTTGTGATAACTTGGTTGCGATAACTTGGTTGCGGTAGCTTGGTTGCGATAGCTTGGGCTGCGGTAGCTTTGTTGCGATAGCTTTGGGCTACGATAGGTATAGGCATGCAATAACTTTTGGCATGCTATAGCTATAAAACACTAACATGCGGTAGCCAATAAAGTTGGGAAATTCTTAGTGAATAAATGAACTTTTGTAGAACTTTGGAAGCCATCTACCTAAGTGATGGTCGAGAATTTCGTAGGGATGAAATGACCATAAAAGATAGTAAGTTAAAATGAAATAACTTATTTAAAAAGGGTGAATTAGACTAAGCTTGAGAAAGCTGAGAAATGTTAAATAAAACCTTTTGAGGCAATAAAATGAAGGTGTAAAGCCTTAGAGGGAACCATCCATCTAAACATGACAGTATATTTGTTATTGGTGGGTGTAAGGCATGAGTAACGATCATTTGTCTAAATATGACATTATACCTGGTAATGTTGAAGTAAGGCCTAAGTGACACTCTTGTGTTTACACACAACGTTATATTTGATGACTTTGGTTGAAGTATGCGCGACAACCATTTGTCTAAACACGATAAAAAAATTGACGATTGGCGGTGTAAGGCCTATGTGGTAACCATTTGTCTAAACACCAGATTATATTTGATATCTGATGGTGTAAGACCTTGGTGGCAACATAATTAACTGTTCATGATAAAATTGAAAAAGAGTAAGATAAAACACCTAACTGTTAACCTTAAGTGCTTAGTCCCGTTATTTAAGCGGTAAGGGTAAGGCCTAAGTGGCAATTTAAAATGATCTTACTATAGAAACCAGTCAGAAGATGTTGTGAAGAGAATCCCACACTTATGTTGAAGCTGAACTTGTATTTGATCATGATTGGATGTTATTACCTAGTTTTATGTAATTGATGGTTGGTTGAGATAGTGAGGGGAAAAACCCATTTCGTGCTTTAGCAGCGTGATCTTACTATATGATTGTTTGCTTGAGGTAAAGTATTACTCATACCAGACTTTATGTCCGATCTGTGTTTTTATTATTTTCTATAAACTTATGGGTACTCATTCGAGTAGGTTGAGTTTGTGGTATAGACATATATCTTTTGGAAAAGACGAATAAAGACCTCCGGAAACGAAGCATGAGGCTTACTTTGCAAATAAAAGTTATTTTGAAAGTTCCGCTGTGTAAAACCAGAGTTTATAACCGGTTAGTGTTCATGTCGGTATTATCATATATCGGGTATGACACTCTATTTACATTCTATTATATTTACTCCTGCGTGGGAACGTGATGGGTTTGTGATTATGTAACGACCATGTAAAACAATTTGATGTAATAAAATTATTTAGCTACCTATTTACTTAATGTTGTGAAAAAAATACCGATCCGACTTAGCTTCCGTCGCTGAAATCACTATAATAAAGATTGAGAAAATATAGCCTTTTAATTGACGACTATCAAATATATCAGAAAATAGTATGAGATTAATATTAACCGAATTTGCAAGTAAGTCCTGTCCTCGTTCTGTTGCATTTTTCGGTATGCATTTGCGAACTCTTTCGGAATACCGTTTTGAGATCTTCTCTGTGCTCAACATTAAAATAAAATCTTTACTAATCAAATAAATAGGGGATCGCTAAAAGCTCAATCTTTCTTTCTTGCTTTGGACCGAGTCATCAAAATAATTCGATTTATGGACCTAATAAAGAAAGAACTTGAAAAAGTAAAACCATATTAAAATCGAGTAGGGTTAAAATATACGAATCGACTAAAATAAATATGGAAGCGATTCTAATATAAATAAAATTCTTCACGAAATGTCGCTTGAAAATAATTTTGGTGATGACTGGAGCATCATTGACGTTCATTTTCAAGTCTCGAAGTGGGGGATGTTATAACTTGGTATCCGAGCTTAGATGAGGGACACTTAAGTAAAACAGAGCTACGTGGAAACTAAGTAGTTGAAAACGAATACTTATGGAGGGTATACGCTATATATATAAATAGCGTACTTGTATTTTTATATAGATATATAGGTGGATAACTCTATCCCTCCACTATTGTTTTCACTCTCTTTTACTTTTGTTTCTTACAAACGCTTGCTTGCATAGAAAACTATAATGAATCTGCGAAGCGGATGCATGAATTTAGAAGATGAAAGAACCAATGCTAGTAGAGGAACCACTAGTACTCAAACTAACGACCAAGAAGGGGAGGCAACCCTGGAAGTTCGTGCTGAAGACGGTACTGAAATGCCTTCCCTAGTTCTAGGCAACCTAGATATGAACGTGCTCTTTCAGTAGTTTTTGGCGAACTTAGTACAATAACAAATTTCACTGTAGCCCCAAAATGTACCTAAAGGCCTGGTGCAGCCAGTTAGGGAAGATTTAGCTAAGATGAACAAGGATTTCAAAGGTTTGGGAGGAGAAATGATCAATGGGACGAAATAGACTTTGGAGGTTAGTAATTGGTTCGTAATGTGTGAGAGGATTTGTGAGGACTTGGAGCTAACATATGCCAGAAAGTGAAGCTTGTATCCAGATAGTTCCAAAAACCGACAAGTATCTAAGTATCTGGTGGGAAACAGTAAGAGCATGATTCCCGAGTAGGATATTACTTGAGGAGATTATAGAAAGATGTTTGAAGAACAGTCTATTTCTGAATCAGAGTTATCAACAATGTTCCCGGAGTCTGTTGAGTTACAACAGGGGATGACGATGCTGGAGTATGTGCTAAAGTTCAATGCTTTGTCCAAGCATGGAGTTGATTTGATTAGAACCATGAGGAAAAAGGTGGAGAAGTTTATTTTAGGATTGAGGCAGGAATTGAGTGAGCGGACAGTGGCTCACCTAGCACTTCCATTCAACAAAATGGTAGACATGGCGAGAAAGTATGAGTCGATGTACACCGAAAGATGAGGTGTGGGGCAGAAGGTTCATGCTGATAAGAAGAAGAATCTTACTCCTTATCAAAAAGGAAAGAAGGGCCAAAGCAGATAGGAAAGGATCAGGGTGGAGAGGAGGTAAGGATGTTGCTGATGTGACTTGCTATAATTGTAGACAAAATATGTACTGTGCAAATAAGTGTTCGAAACCGATTGGGGTGGTGAAGGTCAAATGCTTTACCTATAATAAACCTGAGCACAAGAAGAAAGACTGTCCTGAGTTAAAGTGGCCAAAGGTTTTCGCTTTGGAAGGACCGTTAGTGGGACCAACGACTAAAGAAAAAAGGAAGAAAGTTGTTCTAGGAGGTATGATCTCGATCTTTAGCATTTCATTAGAGTTCCTTTTGATATGGGTGCTACCCATTCTTTCTTTTTGAAAGATACAGTGATAGATTGGAGTTAGATACTACTTGTTTAGTTAAGTCTTTACATGTGGTCAATCTGATCGGTATGTATGCTACTCTCAAATTAAGGTGCACCGACCTTGTATTTGGTTTGTGTGGTCACTTGTTTGTTTGCAACCCATATGTGTTGGCTTCGAAAGGTACGGGGTAATTTTTGGAATGGACTAGTTAGTACCCCTTACATTTCCTTTATACTTGGAAACATTTATATACTTATCTCAACAGTACAAGTATATTACCAAAACATTTTGCTTTTCATGCCTTGAAACAAAATCATATACTTATCTTATCAGTATAAGTATATTTATGAACTTTTTAAAGTTTTCTTCTTTCCAAATCCCATATTAAATAACCAAACAATTTTTTCAAATAAAACATTCCGCGAATCCTTTATCAAAAATTCCCTTTTTGAAAGCTCATATCATATTTCAATTAACTTATAACTTTTAAAATAAAGTTATAACCCACTTTTATAATTAATTTATAAACCTCTTTCCAAATCTTTGAAATGAGTTATAAACATTTTTCCTATTTTTAAAACTCTTTATATAAACCTTTCTATACTCCTTTATAAAATATCCTTTATAAACATCATTTACAAAACATCATTTGTAAAACACCTTAATAACCCTTTTCGTTAGAAAAACCCCTTTCTATAAACAAGTTATCATTTATAAATACCTTTATAAGGATTATATAACTTGAAAAACCATTTATAAAACCTTAGCCTCAAATTGATTAAAGAACTAAAGTAAATTCAAACCATACTTTATAAATTCCAAATGAGGCTTAGCATTCCCAATGATACTAATTTAAGTAACCTTTTAATTTTAATTCGATTCCCAAATCACATAACAATTATTTACATAAGCTACCATATATGTAAATACAGTTCATATCCAATCAGGGAATAACACGTCAATATAACTAATTGGCATATACAAGTCCAAATAATATAACAATAGGATGGTGATTTAGCCTACTAAATAGATGTCCTAACAATTCAATCAATTTATAGTAGAACGAAGATTTATTCTGCTTAACACATGTCCACACAATCAAATCACTTACACTATAGCAGAATGGTGTTTTGTTCTCCCAACGGATGTCATTTAATTCTCCTAATCATATGGGTTACTTAAGGGTCCAGACAAGAGATCCTTTGATATGGAATCGATTTACTTTGAAAAAGAAAATTGATTAAAACACATTCTGTTTGGTTTAAAATCACCTTTGAAAAGTTAAACGTATATTTAATTAGCTTAAACCCTAACCAAACCTTAATTAATCCAATTTAAATCAAGATTAAATCATAATTAAACTCTAATTAGGCTTAATGAACTTGATTAAGTACTAATTAACTTCCTAATGCAACTTGGTTAAGGTTAAACCAAAATGTTTAAGAGTTAAACCCTAATTAATTAAATATTAATTAAATAATCCATTAATTACTTAATAATTAATTAACCATTAATCTTTATTAAATAACTATTAATCACTTAATTACTTCTTAACCATATAAAACATCAATTAAAACTTTATTAATCAATTAACAGTCATTAACTTAACTTAAGTGATGATTAACCTTTAATCACCTTCTTATTTACCAATTTAGTGCTAAGTACCTTTTAATTAATTGATTGATTGATTAATTAATTATATTACAACTTAATTACTTTTTAACATTACTAATTAAGTTTGAAAAACTTTGTAAACTAATTTCAAAATAAAACAGATTTGAAATAGAAATTCAAACCTTTGCCGAACTACATCCATAGCGACTGTCGCTATGAGTGCAGTTTGCTCTAACCCATCTTTAAACGAAGCCACTTTACTAAAACCATGCTATTTCATGATTGAAACATACCTTAGTAAATTTTAACACTTTAAAACCAATTACACAAACTTTAACCAAAATCTAAACTTTAAACTCTTGAAACAAGTTTGATTTCAAATCGGACCTCAAATCCGTCGCGACTACATACAAAGTTTCAACTTATTTTCAACCCATCATGACTATAGTCAAGTTTATCATCAACCCTTTTTATTCACACATCACATTCATACCATAAATTGTATACATATACCAATATATATACAATTACTAACTTTGCAATAACACATCCATTCTAGTGATAACACTAACCCATACATTAACACTTATCATCACATTTCAAACATGTCAAGATCCAACATATATATAACATACATTTAGCTAAGGATCAACACAACATAAAAAAGAAAGTTCTTTCCAAAAGATTAGGAATTTACTTACCGAAAGCTATCTAAACTCTCGCTAAATTAGAGTATGACATAGCACTTTCATTCCTAAGCAACAAGATGGAGTCTTGAACCCTAAATGCACTAGGTAGGCTTGGCCTTGAAGGGAAGAGGGAGCGAGACTTGTTTTGGTAAGGTGGAGTGACTTCGGATAAACATCGAATTCTCAATAATAAACCTGAGAATAGGTCATTTTGCAACTGATATTTACCTACTCATGGAATTTATAAAAGGACTCAAAGAGAAAGTTAGTGGAATTTCTTTTCTCTATCATTTCATGAAAAGAATCACTCATTTCCAATTTGTTTTTTAGAAGTTATGATCAAAATAAGAAGGATAATTTTCGGACTTGAAATTCTAGGTGAAAAATTGCTTTACAAAGGTTGGATATTTTGACATAGCTATGATAGAAATTTGAAAAAATGGTCAACTAGAATGTTTTAGCCATTAAAATTTCATACGGTTTCAAAAAAATAAAAACTCCGTATGAGTTAGAAATGAGGACGAAAAGGTTGGTGGAAAGAGGAGGAAAAATAGAGAAACATATGGGCTATATATAAGCAAGATTTCACACCTAATCACTTTGTCAAGTCACATCATAAATCTTTTATAATATATATATATATAATAATGTCTAATCACATCACTCTTTTATATATATAATTGTGTTTAGTCACATCACTTTCTTTTATATATATAATTATTATGTCTAGTCACATCACTTTCTTTTATATATAAATATAATTATTATGTTTAGTCACATCACTTTCTTGTATATATAAGTTTAATTATTAATTAACTAAGATGTGACAAGAGATAATTATGGTTAATGATTACAAATCTAAGATGTGAAAATATTTAATATATATATTTATATAAAATGTTTATTATTTTTAAAACTATGTCTTGTCACATCACTTACTAATCCAAATTAATATAAGATAATTTATTTCTAAGTGTATTATTATCTTTTTATTTAACTCTTATATATATGTACATATAGTGCACAAAGACGAACAACGTTTCCGACAACTTTCCGGTGTGGAAAGGTCGAAATTTCGGAAAACGTTCTTCGATCACATTTTTTGTTTTTCTACGAACTATTTAACTTGGTAAACAAATTTTGAAAACAATTTTACCATAATTATTAATTAATTAAAATGAGTTTATTTTCATTATAAAACCTATATACTGAATATTTAAAATTAATTAAATATTCACTAATCAAAGCGGTGAAATTCCAGGTCATTACATTCTTCCCCCCTTAAAAGAATTTCATCTCTGAAATTACACCTCGACCTATCCTAGAAAACACTTAACACTATACATCAGCTCGTATGATGTACATAGATCATTCTTATGCAAAATACGATTCGATCTCAACTCGAATGCACAACTTTCCCTCTGAACTAGTATCGCTCACCATATTCTCTAGTGCAGACTCCTATCAGGCTCCTTGATTTGGAACCTCTATTCTCTTTACATAGTTGTAACTATGATAGAAAACCTTGGTCCCACACAAAGAACCCTCATCAAGTGCTTGCCGTCAAAAGTCTAGCAATAGATCCTTATTCGGAACGGTGCAAACACCTCAAAGTCACGTACTCGAATATCAGATCAAAACTATATGAAAAGAAGAAATGATCTACGTCCACCACACATACTTACTAATTAGTTCTCCCTAATGCCAATCCAATTTCCACTAAATCATTTATGAAAACATTTCATAAACTACCCTGGTTCAACTTGGATGCTATTCCACTACATCCTAAGATCATATATCCCTATATGATTCCATTATTCCATTTCGAATTTATCTCTCAAAGAAAACTCAAGATCCAAATACCCGGCTTTTTCAAAACTTTTTCAAATAAAACTATATTTCAATCATAGAAATATATATATCTATAGCCCAAGTAACTCCAAAATGATACTAAGGAACTGGGTACTACCAAACAGTATCCTACATTCGCTTACCAAGAAGGGTAATACTCAAGAGAAGTGTTTACCATCTGAACACATTCCTTCCCCAATTTTAAGTTATTTTCGAGCCACTCAAACTAGTTAACTTAAAAATATTCCTTTTATTTCAAAATATCATTTTTGGAACAATACTTTACATTTTCCAACAAAACATCTATTTCTAACTTACTTTGGGTTCGTTCGGGTTAAGCTTGTTTCGACTGTACAATGATAAAGAGAATAATTTACTAAGTGCACTACAACGTTCGCTTAGGCAAACATCTGATCGTTACTTAGAAGATTATTCCGCTCATCACAAAATAATCAAGACTTGTTCCCCACACAAATCCAAAAATAACACTTCTTACTTACACTTTTATCCCCAAAAATTTATACTCAAATCAAATTAGTTTCAATTATTATTATTATTATTTTCCCAAAAACTTGAAAATCATTTTTCCAAAAGCTCCGGGATTTAGGTTCTCAAGTTTTCAACCTAAATTCTTCCAACTTAAATGATACATTTGTTAGTCCATAGGATAGTGGTTTTGATGACAACAACTATAGAAGTGTTATAAAATATATATGTGCAGGAAATCTATATGCAGGTATCAACAAAAGAAGACTGTACAGTAAAGAAAACAAAATTGATGAAGACAAAGATCAAGAGTTCAAGATTGAAGACTCATGAGATTCAAGATATTCAAGAGTTCAAGACAAATAATATAGTTAGGTTAGATATTTGTTAAAACTCCTTGAAAGCACTATCATTCTTTTTTATCCAATTTACTCGTGGAATGGAATCCACTTCGTTCTTGTTAAAGGGATGGAACCCTAGTGAGATGGAACTCACGAAATATCTAGTGGAACGGATAGTAGCCCTATTTTGTTATTCACTAATTTTGATTCAAAATGATTTTCAAAATTATCTCTTGTTTTATAAAATGATTTTCAAATATTCCTTTTCAAAAGAAAAACCTTCGTTCACATTTCCAAAAATGTTTTAGCCTCAAAATCATATTTATCATTTTGTTATATTTTGATTTCAAAATTGTCCTTGATATTTTAGCCTCAAAATCTATTTTAATATTATATTTACTTTAGTTTATTTACTTTGATTTTAAATATATTTTAGTATATATACATATATCCATTCATAAGTATTTCTACTTCTAAATACCTTCTACAAATACATAGAGTCCATTTGAATAAAGTTGCATATGTTTTAAATCATCATTTTCAAAGTAAAGCAAATCATCACTTTTTACTAGACCATGTCGACATCCTATTTACCTGTCATGTCGACATGCTTCCCGTTACAGCAAAGGTTGTTTTCAAAAGAAGTGTCTATTCGTTTAAACCTCTTCGAATGGACACATCCATTCATTCTCTATAAATAGAGACTGTTATGGACGTTTTCCAGTAACTACTTTCTTTATTTTCTCTCCTCTTTACTCTCTTATCTTATTTTCTAATCATCCTATCCATATTTTGCCGAAATCTTAAGTGAATAAAACCAGAATATCTCTAGTTTGATTCTCTGCTACTCTCTCCAAAGAATCTCAGTGCTTATCAGAGTTATAGATACATTTGTACTCAAAGAAACTTGTGTGGGGTTATAAAGGTGTGATCGTGTCCTTGGAAATCGATCGGGTGAACTTGTGTCCTGTGAATCAAGTGGTTCTACCCAGAGACCTGAGAATCTGGAGGGTGTACCTCGTTGCCTTGGAATCGAGGGATTGTAATCTAGATTATTGTTGAATAGAAAGCCGTACGGGTTGTGCGGGACTAGATGTAGGGTAACACCGAACCAGTATAAAATTCCTGGTGTGTTCTTTCCTTTACTTGCTTTTTATTTATATTTGCATTTGTTTGTGATTCTGTGATTTGATCTGTGATTGTGTATTTGCATTAAGTTAGTTAATTCAATTTAAATCAAAGAAGTTTTAAAGAAATTCTTAAAACACTATTCACCCCCCCTCTAGTGTTAAATAGCCTTAAGATCATCTTCCGCGTCCCTTTCATTTGGTATCAGAGCAAGTTTTTCAAAGTATTCATAATCTGATTTTTGAAAAGTTCATGGCTAAGTTTGAAATGTTTCCTAAAAATATTTCTTTAATGATCAAATCATTGTGGTCTCATAAATTGATGCATGATAGTTATATAGAATCAGGTAGTCTACAAAAGTTGCTCACTGTGCAGGAATCTTGCTTCATGGCGACAAATGAATCTATTCACAATGGACAAGCTGTGCAAATAAGGAAAAACAAGTGGATACTTGATAGTGGATGTTCAAGACATATGACAGGAAATCTAGAGATACTCAATGACATTATTTACAAGGATGGAGGATTGGTTAATTTTGGGGATAATTCAAAAGGTTATGTGGTTGGCATCGGCAATGTAGGTAATTCTGAAACCCCTATTATTTCAAATGTTTTGTTAGTTAAAAATCTACAACATAATCTACTTAGTATTAGTCAGTTATGTGATAAAGGATATAGGATTAAATTTGAAAAAGACAAGTGTCACATCGAAGATAATGAATCTAATATTATCTTTGAGGGAGTTAGGAAAAAGAATATCTATATTCTTAGTATGAAAATTTCAAATGATAATCTATGTCTTTTGGCCAATACAAGTGACCCTTGGACTTGGCATAAGAGATTTGGACATTTGAATTTTAAACTCTTATCTAGACTATCCAAACTTGATCTAGTAAGAGGCCTCCCTAAGATGCAATTTAAAGTAGATAGTATATGTGATGCATGTCAATTAAGAAAACTTAGAAAAAGTTCCTTTAAACTTAAAGATATGATCTATACTTCAAAACCTCTTGAGTTACTTCACCTAGATTTATTTGGTCCATCTCAGATTCAATCAATCAACCATAGTAAATATGTCTTTGTAATTGTGGATGATTATTCCAGATATACATGGACAATCTTTCTGAAACATAAAAGTGATACTTTTGATTATTTTAAAAGTTTTTCAAAAAGTGTTCAAAACCAACTTTCTTCCAAGATCATCACTATTCGTAGTGATCACGGTGGTGAATTTGAAAATGAGAAGTTTGAGGAATTCTGTAATCAGAAGGGAATTACTCACAATTTTTCGTTTCCAAGAACTCCACAACAAAACGGAGTAGTTGAGCGTAAGAATAGGACGATTCAAGAGTGTGCTAGAACTCTACTTTCTGATAGTAAATTACCAAAACATTTTTGGGCTGAAGCAGTTGCAACAGCCTGTTATATTTTGAATAGGATTTTAATTAGACCTCTAACCAATAAAACACCTTATGAACTTCTTTTCAATAAGAAACCTAAGGTATCTTATTTCAGAATTTTTGGAAGTAAATGTTTTATCTTAAATACAAAAGATAATTTAGATAAGTTTGATCCTAAATCCGACAAAGGAATCTTTATCGGATATTCTAACAGGAGTAAAGCTTATAGAGTTTTTAATCTAAGAACAAACACTATTGAAGAAACTTTACATGTTTCCTTTGATGAAAATTTCAAAGAAGTTGATCAGACTAATGATGAGGATGACTTAGTTATTTCTAATCATGAATCTGTAAATGCTACAAATGAAACTTTTCATCCAAATAAAAAGATTAGGCTTTTAAAAGATCACCCTGTAGAAAATATTCTAGGAGATATGCAATCTGTTGTTAAAACTAGGAATCAATTAAACAGTATGAGTCATGTTGCTTTTATATCCTCAATAGAACCTAAAAATCCAAAGGAAGCATCAACTGATGATTCATGGATTCTTGCTATGCAAGAAGAATTGAATCAATTCACCAGAAATGATGTTTGGGAACTTGTTCCTAGACCTGAGGATAAATCCATTATAGGCACTAAATGGGTATATAAAAATAAATTAAATGAATTAGGTGAGGTCGTTAGAAATAAGGCTCGACTCGTTGCACAAGGTTATTGTCAAGAAGAAGGTATAGATTATGACGAAACCTTTGCACCCGTAGCAAGATTAGAAGCTATTAGAATTCTGCTTGCTTTCGCTAATTTCAATAATTTCAAACTTTTTCAAATGGATGTCAAGAGTGCCTTTCTAAATGGTTTTGTAAAAGAGGAAGTTTATGTTGAACAACCTCCACTCTTTGAAGATACAAAATTTCCAAATCATGTTTTTAAATTAAAGAAAGCCCTGTATGGTCTAAAACAAGCTCCTAGAGCTTGGTATGATAGAATTAAGTCTTATCTTTTGCAATCTAATTTTGAAATAGGTAAAGTAGATAACACACTTTTTATTAAAAGAAACAAAAATGATATTCAACTTGTACAAGTGTACGTAGATGATATTATTTTTGGATCAACCAATTCTGACATGAACAAAGAATTTTCTGACATTATGACAAAAGAGTTTGAGATGAGTCATATGGGTGAACTTAAATTTTTCCTAGGATTACAAATCAAACAATTAGATAATGGTATCTTTATCAGTCAAGAGAAGTATGCGAGAGAGTTAGTTAGTAAGTTTGGCTTAACCAATGTGAGTGGAAAACCAACTCCCATGGCAACCAATATAGCGTTAAGTAAGGATGATCTATCCAAAGACGTAGATCAAACCTTGTATAGAGGAATGATTGGATCACTTCTCTATATAACTGCTAGTAGACCAGATATCATGAACAGTGTCTGTCTCTGTGCAAGATATCAATCTCAACCCAAGGAAACTCATCTAAAAGCTGTGAAACGTATCATTCGATATGTTAAACACACCTTTGATTATGGATTGTTCTACCCTAAGAATGATTCATTTGAATTAGTTTCCTACTGTGATGCTGACTATGCTGGGTGTAAGTCAGACCGAAAGAGTACAAGTGGAACTTGTCACTTTCTAGGTCATTCCTTAATTTCCTGGTTCAGTAAAAAGCAGAATACTGTTTCCCTATCAACAACTGAAGCAGAGTATGTTTCTGCTGCTTTAGCTTGTTCTCAAGTTTTGTATATGCAACAAACCTTGAATGATTTTGGTATATCTATCACGAAATCTCCAATTTTCTGTGATAACACTAGTGCCATTAGTTTGTCCAAAAACCCAACTCTCCATGCCCGAACTAAACATATTGACATTAGACACCATTTTCTAAGAGATAACGTAAATAAAGAGAAAATTTCTCTTGATTTCGTTAATTCTGAAAATCAAATAGCTGATATTTTAACCAAACCTTTAGGAGAACCTGTCTTCACCAAGTTAAGAAGAGAATTAGGTATATGTTCTCTTTCTGAAATATAGTATATAGTATAGTAGTATACATAGGGTATATATGAATGTTTTCTTAACCATAGCATTTTGCAACACCATGTCGACATGGTATTCATGCGTCATGTCGACATGCAACGGTAAAAATGACAGTTCGTTTTTTCCCTCTAATTTTTGAATGGGTGGTTATTTAATTCACCCATTCCGAGTTTCTCTTCCCTCCAATCATTATTTCTTCATTCTACTTTCTAGAAACATCAAATCCATGGCTTCCACATCCAATCCTAATCAAATATCACCGGTTTCTTTCCCTTCTCCTTCACATGGCCCTTTCCAAAACTCCATACTCGCTCGTGTCATCAAAATAGAGGAGAAAGTTAATGATTCGCTGCAGATGTTAACTGAAGTGCAAGTTCAACAATTGAGAATGGCAAGAGAGCAAGAGAAACAAGGGAAAATTCTGAGGAATCTTCAAAAATTCCTCATAGATAATCATGCCAATCCAATTGTAATTGAAGATTCTTCTAACATGGAAGCAAATGAAGAAGGAGAAGAAGACGAAGACGAAGAAGAAGAGGAAGAACCAATGGAGGAAGAAACTGATGATGAAGTAGTATGTGTAGGGGAAGTTTGTTTTGATGCTTATGGGAACATTGTGGAACAACATGGAAATTTCTGTTTCCATTACCCAAATTGTCCTGTCCACAAGTCTCCCATCATTAAAAACAACCGTTGAGTTGTTTATTTTCTTGTTTTAGTTATTTATGTGTTTATAAGTTTAAATAGTCATGCATATAGTAATATTGAAATGAATAAAATAATCTGTGGTTACACTTATTATTCTTATTCTTATATTGCTCATATATAACATTCTAAGTATACGATGTTTAGTGCATTGTTATATCTAGTTTCAGTATTATTAATGATAACACTATCATTAATATCATAGATTTAGGGGGAGTTAGTGTCATTTTTTTGTTGATGACAAAGGGGGAGAAGTATAAAATAGGTTAGTTAGGCATAGATTAAGGGGGAGTTATTAGATTTAGGGGGAGTTATAAGGAGAATATAAATATTTTATAAACAAAGGTTGTCATCATCAAAAAGGAGGAGAATGTTAGTCCATAGGATAGTGGTTTTGATGACAACAACTATAGAAGTGTTATAAAATATATATGTGCAGGAAATCTATATGCAGGTATCAACAAAAGAAGACTGTACAGTAAAGAAAACAAAATTGATGAAGACAAAGATCAAGAGTTCAAGATTGAAGACTCATGAGATTCAAGATATTCAAGAGTTCAAGACAAATAATATAGTTAGGTTAGATATTTGTTAAAACTCCTTGAAAGCACTATCATTCTTTTTTATCCAATATACTCGTGGAATGGAATCCACTTCGTTCTTGTTAAAGGGATGTAACCCTAGTGAGATGGAACTCACGAAATATCTAGTGGAACAGATAGTAGCCCTATTTTGTTATTCACTAATTTTGATTCAAAATGATTTTCAAAATTATCTCTTGTTTTATAAAATGATTTTCAAATATTCCTTTTCAAAAGAAAAACCTTCGTTCACATTTCCAAAAATGTTTTAGCCTCAAAATCATATTTATCATTTTGTTATATTTTGATTTCAAAATTGTCCTTGATATTTTAGCCTCAAAATCTATTTTAATATTATATTTACTTTAGTTTATTTACTTTGATTTTAAATATATTTTAGTATATATACATATATCCATTCATAAGTATTTCTACTTCTAAATACCTTCTACAAATACATAGAGTTCATTTGAATAAAGTTGCATATGTTTTAAATCATCATTTTCAAAGTAAAGCAAATCATCACTTTTTACTAGACCATGTCGACATCCTATTTACCTGTCATGTCGACATGCTTCCCGTTACAGCAAAGGTTGTTTTCAAAAGAAGTGTCTATTCGTTTAAACCTCTTCGAATGGACACATCCATTCATTCTCTATAAATAGAGACTGTTATGGACGTTTTCCAGTAACTACTTTCTTTATTTTCTCTCCTCTTTACTCTCTTATCTTATTTTCTAATCATCCTATCCATATTTTGCCGAAATCTTAAGTGAATAAAACCAGAATATCTCTAGTTTGATTCTCTGCTACTCTCTCCAAAGAATCTCAGTGCTTATCAGAGTTATAGATACATTTGTACTCAAAGAAACTTGTGTGGGGTTATAAAGGTGTGATCGTGTCCTTGGAAATCGATCGGGTGAACTTGTGTCCTGTGAATCAAGTGGTTCTACCCAGAGACCTGAGAATCTGGAGGGTGTACCTCGTTGCCTTGGAATCGAGGGATTGTAATCTAGATTATTGTTGAATAGAAAGCCGTACGGGTTGTGCGGGACTGGATGTAGGGTAACACCGAACCAGTATAAAATTCCTGGTGTGTTCTTTCCTTTACTTGCTTTTTATTTATATTTGCATTTGTTTGTGATTCTGTGATTTGATCTGTGATTGTGTATTTGCATTAAGTTAGTTAATTCAATTTAAATCAAAGAAGTTTTAAAGAAATTCTTAAAACACTATTCACCCCCCCTCTAGTGTTAAATAGCCTTAAGATCATCTTCCGCGTCCCTTTCAACATTTTTATAAACCCATTTTATAAATCACTTCTTTTAAACCATTTTAAATATTTATCTCAAAATATTCTAACTTTTAAATCAAATTCTACCTGAACATAACATCGAACGCCTTTTAGTCAAACTGTGAAACTTAATTCACAAGGTGTTCGTTTCCATATTTTTCCCAATCCTTATCTACCCAACCCATATCTTAAAAAGGGAACATACTAAAAATAGTCAACGCTCAACTAGACGAGCATGATTAAAAAAACCCTAAATGATAATAATAACAACAAATTATTATCTCCTAACACCTCAACCAACTATATTACACTATTTGTGAAAATAATTCTTTTATATATAAAATATACCCTGGGTAAAATTATTTCATTTACCCAATTCCAAAATAATACTATGTCGATTAAATTGTTTAAGTGTTTAGGAAATCCCTATCGATAACGTTGGCCAAAAGTATCGACCAGAATTCTTAAGCCACTCAACAGATCAAACAACACAATATAAAACATTTTTATATCACTAACAAATATGCACTCTCATACACACACACACACACACTCAAACTCATCAAAGGGTTTCACTTATCCTATCTTTGATGAGTCAAACCCACCAAAGCCAAGGTTCTCGCTTAACCTTCAGCTCTGATACCACGTTGTAACGACCCATGTTTCCGAACTCCAGTAGTCGACAGTAATACATCCACGGTATTAACATGCCGAACAAATATGTGCCGGAAAGACAAATTGTTAGGGGAAAGAAAGGAGATAGAAGAAAACTAAACAACACAGAATCTCACAAGCAACGAACAATATATAATACAAACAGTGATCTTTACAAAAAGGAAACATCTTTGTTCATATAATATCAGAGTTGGACAGTTATAACACCTGTCCTTACAACAGCAGATAAACTACACATAACACATACACAACGGAAGATATCCAAAATACGAGAGTATGTCCTAGGCCTCCAACTCGACTCCATAGCTCCAAAGCATGCTGGGTCTGACCCAAGCATTACATGGAATAACGCCCGGGTCAGTCTGGTAAACCAGCATGTGTAAAACTCGATAACAAGTAACAACCAAACTGATTTCTACATTTGAAAACCTTTCAAACAATGGGTAGCTCGTAAGACCACACCGCACATAAAAACGGATGGGTTTTTACCTTACGATAACCAAAACATTTTTTATCATAATCCAATGATATTATCATAGTGTATAGGTTTAAAGTAAATAGATAAAATAGCTGAAATGCTTGCATCTCACATTCTAACATACTAGGCTCTACAATCGAAAACGTAAGGCACATATTGGAGAGTGGATTCCGACTAATGACTTGGCTACAGGGGTACCGCCCGCCATAGTACACCTCTAGAAAAATGTACCGAGGTCGTATCTAACGACCCCTGCCAACATAGAACCGGCCTACCCTTTGTTGGATAGTACTGAATATATCATCACCCCGGTTGCTTTGCAAACTTTAACCGAGCGCTCCCACGTACACGAATTCATTGATGATTGTGTATATATCTAGAAGGGTAATGATATACTCTAATGGGTGCGACCCATATAGCCCTGCTACATATCCCCTGTTTTACTCATTCCCGGTTGATGAGGCTTGATGCTACGTTTTACCTTTCTTAATAGCAGTCCCTCTTGGAATACTAACACTGCCCTCCCGCAGTAATGCAGTGCCAACATTCATCCATACAAGTTGTCCAGGATAAGGATAAACCGAAGGCACTACTTCTACTACATCCATTTTGGAATCACCCTCAGGATTAGTAGCAAGCAGCTCTTGTACTTCAATGGCTCCATGTTCGATCCCATGCTTCAAGATGTCTTCATTTCAAAGTGCTTGAGTTGGATCGAAGTGGTTTCCAGATAACATATCCGATCCGGGTCTCTTCAAAACAACTTTCGATATTTTCCGGCAAACTCAACCCCGGTTCTTTAGGAAATAAATTGACAAATGACAAGAGCGAAGTTCACCTCCTAACCGTTGTGGATGGGTTTCCTTATCATTCATCCTTAAAGAACGAAACGAGTTTATACGTACAATGTAGCACCTTCGACGGTAACTATACCATACAATTCTCGTGTTTCTCCTAGATATTTCCAAAGTTACGTTTTGTCCAGATTTGATAGTTAGTTATTTAACTATCAAATAAATAAACATCCAATCATGATTTAATTTCCATACGGGACCCACTAAGCCTTTATTAATTCTCTTTAATTAATAAAACCACTTTATAAAATCCGATCACAAGATCTTTTCAAAACACTATTCCCAAACCCCTTACATTTCCTTTATACTTGGAAACATTTATATACTTATCTCAACGGTATAAGTATATTACCAAAACATTTTATTTTTCATGCCTTGAAACAAAATCGTATACATATCTTATCAGTATAAGTATATTTACAAAATTTTCAAGGTTTTCTTCTTTTCAGATCCCATATTAGATAACCAAACATTTCTTCCAAATAAAACATTCCGCTTATCTTTTATCAAAAATTCGCTTTTTAAAAGCTCATCTAATATTTCAATTAACTTATAACTTTCAAAATAAAGTTATAACCCACTTTTATAAACCCTTAAGTTAATTTATAAACCTCTTTCCAAATCTCTGAAATGATTTATAAACCTTTTTCCTATTTTTAAAACTCTTTATATAAACCTTTCGATACTCCTTTATAAAAACATCCTTTATAAATATCATTTACAAAACATCATTTGCAAAACACCTCAATAACCCTTTATGTTAGAAAAACACCTTTCTATAAACAAGTTATCATTTATAAATACCTTTATAAGAATTATATAACTTGAAAAACCATTTATAAAACCTTAGCCTCAAATTGATTAAAGAATTAAAGTTAATTCAAACCATATTTTATAAATTCCAATTGAGGCTTAGCATTCCCAATGATACTAATTTAAGTTACCATTTAATTTCAATTCAATTTCCAAATCACATAAAAATTATTTACATAAGCTACCATATATGTAAATACAGTTCATATCAAATTAGGGAATAACACGTCAATATAACTAATTGGCATATACAAGTCCAAATAACATAACAACAGGATGGTGATTTATCCTGCTAAATAGATGTCCTAACAATTCAATCAATTTATAGTAGAACGATGATTTATTCTGCTTAACACATGTCCACACAATCAAATCACTTACACTATAGCAGAATGATGTTTTGTTCTGCTAACGGATGTCATTTAATTCTCCTAATCATATGAGTTACTTAATGGTCCAGACAAGAGATCCTTTGATATGGAATCGATTTACTTTGAAAAAGAAAACTGATAAAAACACATTCTGTTTGGTTTAAAATCACCTTTGAAAAGTTAAAAGTATATTTAATTAGCTTAAACCCTAACTAAACCTTAATTAATCCAATTTAAATCAAGATTAAATCATAATTAAACTCTAATTAGGCTTAATGAACTTTATTAAGTGCTAATTAACTTCCTAATGCAACTTGGTTGAGGTTAAACCAAAATGTTTAAGAGTTAAATCCTAATTAATTAAATATTAATTAAATAATCCATTAATTACTTAATAATTAATTAACTATTAATCTTAATTATATAATTATTAATCACTTAATTACTTCTTAATCATATAACATATTAATTAAAACTTTATTAATTAATTAACAGTCATTAACTTAACTTAAGTGATGATTAACCTTTAATCACCTTCTTAATTACCAATTTAGTGCTAATTACCTTTTAATTAATTAATTAAATAATTATATTACAACTTAATTACTTTTTAACATTACTAATTAAGTTTGAAAAAATTTGTAAACTAATTTCAAAATAAAACAGATTTGAAATTGAAATTCAAACCTTTGCCGAACTGCATCCATAGCGACTGTCGCTATAAGTGCAGTTTGCTCTAACCCACCTTTAAGCGAAGCCACTTTACTAAAACCATACTATTTCATTATTGAAACATACCTTAGTAAAAACCAATTATGCAAAATTTAACCAAAATCTTAACTTTAAACTCTTGAAACGAGTTCGATTTCAAATCAGACCTCAAATTCGTCGCGACTACATACAAAGTTACAACTTTGTTTTCATCCCATCATGACTATAGTCAAGTTCATCATTAACCCTTTTTATGCACACATCACATTCATACAACAAATTGTATACATATACCAATATATATACAATTACTAACTTTGCAATAACATATCCATTCTAGTGCTAACACCAACCCATACATTAACACTTATCATCACATTTCAAACATGCCAAGATCCAACATATATATAACATACATATAGCTAAGGATCAACAGAACATATAAAAGGAAAGTTCTTTCCAAAAGATTAGGAATTTACTCACCGAAAGCTATCCAAACTCTCGCTAAATTAGAGTATGACATAGCACTTCCATTCCTCAGCAATAGGATGGAGTCTTGAACCCTGAATGCACTATGTAGGCTCGGACTTGAAGGGAGGAGGGAGCGAGACTTGTTTTCATAAGCTGGGGCAACTTCGGATAAACATCGAATTCTCAATAATAAACTGGAAAATAGGTCATTTTGCAACTGATATTTCGACTACCTACTCATTGAATTTCAAAAAGGAATCAAAGAGAAAGTTATTTGAATTTCTGTTCTCTATCATTTGAAGAAAATAATCATTCATTTTTAGTTCGTTTTGAAGAAGTTATGATCAGAAGAAAAAGGGTAATTTTCGGACTTGAAATTCTACGTGAAAAATTTCTTTGCAAAGATTGGGTATTTTGACATAGCTATGTTAGAAATTTGAAAAAATTGTCAACCATAGTGTTGTAGCCATTAAAATTTAACACGGTTTCAAAAAAAGGAAAACTCTATTTGAACTCGTAATGAGGAAGAAAATGTTGGTGGAAAGAGGAAGAAAAATGGAGAAACATATGAGTTATTTATAGGCAAGATTTCACATCTAATCACTTTGTCAAGTCACATCACAAATCTTTTTTTATATATATATAGTTATGTCTAATCACATCACTCTTATATATATAATTATGTTTAGTCACATCACTTTCTTTTATATATATATATAATTATTATGTCTAGTCACATCACTTTCTTATATATATATAATTATTAAGTTTAGTCACATCACTTTCTTATATATATAAGTTTAATTATTAATTAACTAAGATGTGACAAGAGATAATTATGATTAGTGATTACACATATAAGATGTGACAATACTTAATATTATATTTATATAAAATGTTTATTATATATTTAAACCTATGTCTTGTCACATCACTTACTAATCCAAATTAATATAAGATAATTTATTTCTAAGTGTATTATTATTTAGTTAATTAACTCTTATATATATGTACATATAGTGCACAAAGACGAACAACGTTCCCGACAACTTTCCGGTGTTGAAAGGTCGAAATTTCGGAAAACGTTCTTCGATCACATTTTCCGTTTTTCTACGAACTATTTAATTTGGTAAAAAAATTTTGAAAATGATTTTACCATCATTAATAATTAATTAAAATGATTTTATTTTCATTATAAAACCTATATATTGAATATTTAAAATTAATTAAATATTCATTAATCGAAATGGTGAAATTCCGGGTCGTTACATTATGTGTTGTATCATGGACCTATAGAGCAATTCTACGGTATAATAAACTCCAAGATGAATTCACAAATTCATGAATTAAAATCCGGAAATCGCATTGAAATCGGTATATGTTTGCACAAAAAATGGACAAACACCTCAAAGTCGTATGATTTAGTAGGTCTTATGTTGTTCTTAGTGATTTGGGTGATTTATGCAAATATATGAAAAGCAGAGGCTAAACTGTAAAAAGACACGCAGATTTATAGTGGTTCAGCCAGAATGTGCCTACGTCCACTTCATATGTTATTTCTCTTCTCTTGTTTTGATTACAAGTACAAAGCTTTGATACAAGTAAAAGGAAGTTGTTTGGAAGTTCTCTCCGTGCTTGAGCTCTCAAAACTTGTTCCCATTGTTGTACCCCTGCCCCTCTATTTATAGAGTGAGGCTGAGGGTAGGGGTCCTGGATGTGTACAGCTGCTGATGGGCCTGGGCTGACGCGATCTGGCCTGGTAGTGTTGGTTCGGAATGTCTTGGTCCGGTAGTAGGTGGTCCGGTAGGAGCTTGGTTCGATGGCAGCTAGGAGATGGTTGGTCCGGTAGTGGTAGGAGGAGCTTGGTCCGGCAGTTGTAGGAGGAGCTTGGTCCGGCAGTGGTAGGAGGAGCTTGGTCCGGCAGTTGTAGGAAGAGCTTGGTCCGGCAGTTGTAGGAGGAGCTTGGTCCGGCAGTTGGAGTTGGTTCGGCAACGAGGTGGGAGGCAAGTTAGTTCGGTGGATACTCTGGTTTGGTGTTGCTTGGAAGTGGACCGGTGGAGCTTTGGAGGGTGTGTTGTCCGGTTGTGCCTTCCTTTCTTTTGGCTCGGTAGGGGCAAAAACGCTCCCAACATTTGCCCCCCAAAGTGGGGTATATGCTGGCATATAGCTTACTTTGTTTAAGCCTGATCGTCCTTGTTCGGTCTGTGTGCTGAATGGATTGGTTCGGTGGCCTCTTTCTTGCCTATAAATATCGGAGCTATGCCACCGTTGTTTCCTTACCGTCTGAGATAGCCGATACAACTGATTGCCGAATCAAAATTTCTACTCTTTGCCGAATCAGCTGTGTTAGCCGAACCAGGTGAGATCCTTTTACAGCCGGATGAACTTTGATACTGCACTACCGAATGAGCTTTTCGTGATGAGAATGCCGAATGGGGTTTTTGAGAACGAGAATGCCGAATGGGCCTTTTGAAAATGAGGATGCCGAATGGGGTTTTGAACCTTTTATGTTTCGGATTACAAATGAAATCCCGGACTGTACGCTCTCGCCTGTTTATGTCTCTACATCTTTTGTTTTAACAACGCGCTTTTGTGTTGCAGATAAATGTCTCGAAAAGCAGAAACTCGATCGGATAAAAAGAAGTCCCAGGGCGAAGGAGAATCTTCCGCAGTGCCCCCTGCTCAGCCAGGACCGGAACGTCATGGAATTGCCCCGAGATCACTGGTGGACGGATACGGCCCTCAGGAGCTTCTGAACTCCCCGCCCGATTGCTTTCCCAGCTCCCTCAAGGAGGTGCAGCTTGATGCCATCTCCCGTTCTTTTGGAATTGATAAGGCGCGCATGCTGTTGCCAGGGAGAGAAGTTATGCCATATGACCCTCCCGAAGGGTACTTTGCCTACAGCAGATACCACTGTATGTGCGGTGCCATCCCGCCTCTTAATGCTTGGGTACTCAGTTTTCTTACATATCTAAAGGTGGCCCCATTCCAGCTTCAACCCAACTCTTATACTATACTGGTGAGCCTCTTCGTCATCTTTCAGAGGAAGCATGAGCGTGCTCTTTCCAACCGGGAGATCCGATACTTATATAATCTGAGGGGCTATAAGAAGGGGTCCCCATACATCAGCTTGGAGTCAGCTGTAACCTTCAAGCCGGTCTTGGATCTGTATTCTAAGTACAACATGTTCAAGAAGGAGTGGTTCTTCGTCAGGGACGACTCTGTTTCTATTCGGCGTTTCACCTCCGGATGTAAGTCGATGCTTTAATTATAATTTTTGTCCTGGTTGCGATGCTTCTTCTCATACGTTTTCATTTTTTGCTAGCGACAGGTGGCTTTGCGATTGTGGAGACTGGTCGCCTGGTTCGGATGGAGGCTGAGATAGAAGCTATCCCTGGGAGAGATAGATCGGCTGCTTACCTGATCAGAAATGCGACTCTTCTGGAGTATAATTTGATCCTTCCACAGCAGTCAGTAGTCAAGCAGAGGGAAACGGCGGAGGAGAGGGCGGCTGCTCAAGCTAAGGGAGGTGTCACAGTAGAGAGTGGCAAGAGGAAACCTTTCACAAAACCTTCAGCTGTCGGAGGTAAGAAACTTAAGAAGTCGGACGGTCCTTCCCCCAGCAATTGTCCTCTTACCCAGGGGGAGGAAGACGTAGAGGAGGTGAGAGGTGAGGGTGGAGATGACCGGGAAGGTGATAATGGTGGCGATGGCTCGGGGCCTTGCTTCCTGGGCAGGCAGGCGAGATTCAGGAGTGGACGGATGATGCATTCCGTCAGGCTTTTGAGGGGCTGGACGGAGAATCGGCTTTGGTAGAGAAATCCGGGAAAGCTGACAAGCCCGGGACCGGTGCAAGTGAGTCTTCTCAGACTATTCCAGCCAAGGTGGCTCCGATGACTCAAGGTGAACTTTTGACTCCTGCAGGCTCCATTTGTGATTGGGACTTAGGAATGTTTTATGATCCGCTCCCGTCCTGGAATGAAATCCAGGACTTATTGCAGTATCCTACTCCTCCCCAGGGTTTGTATAACAGATGTGTTTCCTTTCTTCTTTTAACTTTTAGTTTACCGCGTTTCTTGAATTATGGATCAAGGTAAGCTTGTGACACTTGTTCTTTATATCAGGAGCAGGTAAAACGGCCAAGGCCTTAGATCTTCGGCACATGCTTGAACAATACAAGCTCTCCAAAGCTTCCGCCAAGCCGAAGACTCCGACCCACCGTTCCGGGGATGTAGTCGGCTACCGTCCTCTTCTCGGGGTTATTGAAGAGGGTATTCAGAAGGGAAAGAGGAGTCATCCCTTATCCGAACCTTCACTCAGTCCTCAGCCCCCAGTTCAGCCTCTTCATGATATCACAGAGGAGGATACCGAGTTCGCACTCTCTCCGCACCCGTCTGAAAATCCTACCGTTACGCAGATTGATCGTCCTGGTTTGGCTCGTAATCCATTTGCGGGTCACCCTGATCTGGATCCAGGTTCCCATGATATTACCTTCGACGAGGTTACCGGTGAGCACCTTCTTCCCCGCAATCCCATGGTACAGGTGCTTGATGAGGCTAAGTCCTTAGATCTCGATTTACTTACCACTCGGATAGTTACCATGGGAGACGAGGCCAAGGCTAATATTGATCGGGTGGCGGAGGAGACTAGGAAGCTGATGGGGCATCATGCCCGGCTGGTTAAGGCTGGAGAGGAGATTGGGAGTGCCAACATCCGACTACGATTGATGGTTTCGGACCAGGCCAAACAGCTTGCTGATCAGGCCATTCAGATTTCTCAGCATGAGGCTGCCTCCGGGCGGTTGAGGAAGACTATGGAGGAGGCTAGTAAGGCGGAATTGCGGAAGATGGAGGCTTCTTACAAGGAGCAGATAAATATGGCCATCTCGACAGTGGACGAGGTTCGGAGGGCGGATCTTGAGCAGGTAGAGGAGCTGTCGGGGAAGCTTGAAGCCGCAGAGCTTACTCAGGTCAGGCTAAAGGAGGAGATGGAGGTGATGAGGAGGTCCCTTCAGGCTGACTGCTCGCGATACCGACTGGAAAGGGATGCTGCCATTGCAAGGCTATCGGTTTCTGAGGCCCGTATGACGGAGTTTGAGGAAAATGAGGGGATGATGGACGATATGCTGCAGGACATGTACTTTCGCACTTGGAAGCAGGGCAGCTTATTTTGGATGGACGACTACCCCCGGGTTATGGCTAGGATTTACCTCAGGGCTCTAGAGGAGGCCAAGGCTGAGGCGGATAAGGAGGGTGGAGCGGCTTTTAGGATGGATGTGGTCACCGCTCAGTTTACCAAGGAGGAGAAGACAACGGTGAAAGAGGGGATGCGGTTGTTCGCGGTTGAGGAGGCAGGTGTGGAAGTAGGGGATGACGACCAAGACGATCAAGGGGAAGTTGCTGGTAACCTCTACTTCATTAGTTTCTTTTTTTGTTAACTCTGTTGCTTATCACTAATGATTTCTTTTTCTGACCGGACAGGTGGGCAACAGGACAAGGACAAGACTCCAACGCAGCCGGCTCCCTGATTAGACCTGGAGAATTCTTTTTGTGGATTTGACATGGCAGTATATGTTAGTCTTAAAAGAGTAGAGTAACTTTTAGGTTGTAATTCTTGCTACTTGTAATAAATAGATCTATTCTTGATGTGCAATCCTTTAACTTAAGCTGATCTTGTCGTCTTTTGAATGTTTTTGCTATTTTGACATGTTGCCTAAGAAATATAGCTATGCATATTCTTGTAATTAAATTGTGTTTGATGTCAGGTTCTTGTTTTAAAACATAATTTCATGACTTGCAGTGTTAGCGTGAGGTGTGAACAAATCATAGGCATATATGAAAGAAGGAAATACCGCCCCTTATATTTTTCTTGTAGATGGCAGCTTTGAATATCCTATGTGACCGAGTAAGGGATGCGGTCCAGTATCTTGCTGTGAGTATCCGCTTCTATTAGCGAGTGTCTCCTATTTTGTGTCCTGCACTTCAGGGATTGTTACAGAGGATAGGAGAAAAGTTTCTTAAGTAAAATTGAAATATGTGAAATAGTAAAACTTCCAATCACGGAAGGTCTTCGATGTGCTTAAGTTCGTGGCAAACGGGCTTTGTAGTCACTTTCCCTAGCTGTGGGTCTTGGAGACATTTGTCACCTATCTTACGCCTCCGCGGGGAGTTAATTCTTTTTTACCACAGCCGCACTTAAGACACATCGGAGCCGAGATCGCGCACAGTAACTACCCGGGCCATTATGGCCCGTAATCGTGGGTATTATTCGATTTACTATGGCCGGCTAGCGTATGTGCCGATCGTCAACTGTGAACTGCCCCTGGCTGGCCACACCTTATGTTGGGGCTTATAGTCGGTTCACAGTTGCCGGCGAGTCGAACGCCGTAATGAGCTGCCTCGGCTATAGTCGGCCTTCTCGGTGGCTTATAATCGGCTCATTATAGTTGGCTTTAAGGGCCGTCGCGAGCAATGAGTTAACCCGCGGCAGAGGGATGCTGGAGCAAAAGTGTCTCATTGGCGAGGGCATTGATTCGTGTAGTACCTGTTAGGTCTTGTCCAGGTGAAGTTGCACTACGGAGTGCATTGAGTGGAAATGCTACGTGCATAGGATTTTGTTCAACAGAAAAGGATAATGTTAACAGGCAGCCAAGATATAAAAGAACAAGTTAAAAAAAGAGACAAGGTTTTTTAAAGTGGTTCGGCACGAAAAGGCCTACGTCCACTGATTCTCTTTGTTAATTCACTTCATATGGGCAGTACAAGTTAAGAAAGTATCGACGGAGGTGTTGGATGTTCCATGCCCTCTGGAACACCTCTCCGTCCACTGTTGACAAAATATAAGCTCCATTGTGGAGATCTTTATGAATTACATATGGTCCATCCCAGATTGGGTCTAGTGCTCCAGGGCGAGGGAATATTCGCTTGAGGACAAGATCCCCTTCCTGTAAGGTACGATGCTTGACTTTGGAGTTGTATTGTGCCGCCACTTTTTGTTTGTGGGCTGCTGCTTTGAGGACTGCATCATTTCTCCTCTCCTCAACTAGATCCAAAGAATTGTGAAGGAGTTCTTCGTTCTCTTCTGGATTATAGTGGATCCTACGGTGGGAAGGCACAATGGTTTCAACTGGGAGCATAGCCTCCGATCCGTATGCCAAAGAGAAAGGAGTGTGCCCCGTTGATGTTCTGAAAGATGTGCGATAGGCCCATAGTGCCGTAGGAAGTTCATCCACCCAAGCGCCCTTTGACTTTTCGAGCTTCTTTTTTATTAGAGTTTTCAGAATTTTGTTGACGGCTTCGACTTGTCCGTTTGCCTGGGGATACGCTACGGATGAGAAGCTTTTGTGAATTCCGTGTTCTTGGCACCAGTTGGCGAATTCCTCGCTGTCAAATTGAAGTCCATTGTCTGATATGATTTTGAGTGGGACTCCGTACCTACATAGAACATTTTTGATCAAGAAGTTAATAACTTTTGCTGAAGATACTTTATTCAGAGGTTCCGCTTCCACCCATTTGGTGAAATAGTCGACTGCCACTATAGCATATTTGGCCCCGCCTCGGCCCATTGGTAGCTCGCCGATTAAGTCAATTCCCCATATTGCGAAGGGCCAAGGGCTGGTCATTTGAGTAATCTCAGTTGTTGGTAGCCGCGGAATCTTAGCAAACTTCTGGCATCTGTCACACTTTTTGACGAAATCTAAGGCGTCCTTGCTCAAGGTGGGCCAAAAATATCCATATCGGAGTATCTTTTTTGCTAACGTTTGCCCTCCGGTGTGATCTCCGCAGCTTCCCTGATGGATGTTGGATAAGATTTCCTTGGCTTCCCTCCCAGCGACACACCTTAATAACGGGTTAGAGAATCCGCGTCGATAGAGGATGTCTTCTTGTATTTTGTAGCGGGATGCTTTCCTCAAGATTTTCTTGACTTCGTTACGCCCGTTGGGTAGCGTGCCGCTTTGTAGGTAGTCTCGGATGGGAGTCATCCAAGTTGCTTCCTCGGTTGTAGCTATCAGATTCACTTGCTCAAAACTCGGGGTCAGTTGCTTTGAGATGGTTATTGCCCTGAAGATGGCGACGTCTCTTACACTTGCTTGCTTCGCCAATTCGTCGGCCTCTTGGTTCTCTTCCCGAGGGATGTGTTTAACTAAGTAGTGGTCCAATCGACTGAGAAGTAACTTGGTCTTCTTTAACTATGCTATGAGTCGTTCTTCTCGAGCTTGGAATTCTCCTAGTATTTGATTAACAATAAGTTGAGAATCGCTGTGAAGGCACAAAGAATTGGCTCCGATTTCTATGGCAAGTTCTAGTCCGGCTATTACTGCTTCATATTCTGCATCGTTGTTGGTGGCAGCGAACTCCAACCTTATAGCATAGTGCAGTTTGATTCCCCTGAGAGTGATTATTACCACACCTGCCCCCGAGCCTTGTTCGTTCGATGCGCCATCCACAAAGAGATTCCACTTGATGTCTTTTGCTATTTCCAATTGCTCCTTATCTTCGTTGGTAGTGAATTCTGCAATGAAATCAGCCATGGCTTGTCCCTTGATGGCGGTGCAAGGGTGATAGGTGATATCATACTGACTTAGTTCAATGCACCATTTAAGTAGTCGCCCAGAAGTGTCGGGACGATGGAGTACCTGCCTCAGTGGTTGATCGGTCAGAACTTTGATGGAATGGGACTGGAAGTAGTGACGCAGTTTCCGTGATGTGATTAGTAAACAATATGCTAGCTTCTCAAGTTTAGGATATCTGACTTCTGCCCCAGTAAACCTCTTGCTGACGAAGTAAACTGGCCGCTGTGTGCGGTTGTCTTCCCTTACCAAGGCAGCGCTTAGGGCGTGAGATGACACAACAAGGTATAGGTATAATTCTTCGCCTTCGCTTGGAGTCGAGAGTACCGGTGGTTTCTGGAGGTGTTCGATTAAGTTAAGGAAAGCGGTTAAGCATTCGTCAGTCCATTCGAACTTTCCTTTGTCTTTCTTTAGAGCTTCGAAGAAGGGAACGCACTTGTCCGTTGCCTTGGAGATGAATCGGCTTAGGGCGGCCACTTTTCCATTCAAACTTTGCATTTCCTTCCGAGTGGAAGGTATCTTGATATCCCTTAGCGCTCGGACTTGTTCAGGGTTTGCTTCAATCCCTCTGGCATGGACGATGAATCCTAAGAACTTTCCTGATGACACTCCGAAGGAGCACTTTAGTGGATTCAACTTCATTCCATACTGTCGAAGTACCTGGAACATCTCGCCTAGGTGGCTTACGTGATCTTTGGCTTTCCTTGACTTTACCAGCATGTCATCCACATATACTTCCATAGTTTGTCCTATTAGCCCTGCAAACATCTTGTTGACGAGGCGCTGGTAGGTGGCTCCTGCATTTTTAAGTCCGAAAGGCATTACCTTATAGCAGTATAAACCCGGTCGGTGACGAAACTAGTGTGGTCTTGGTCTGGAGCATGCATAGGAATTTGGTTATATCCTGAGTATGCGTCCATAAAAGATAGGAGCTCGTGCCCGGCTGTGCTGTCTACAAGTTGGTCGATTCGGGGAAGTGGGAAACAATCCTTTGGGCAGGCGTCGTTTAGGTTGGAAAAGTCAATGCAGGTTCGCCACTTCCCATTAGCCTTCTTTACCAGCACCGGGTTGGCGATCCATTCCGAGTAGATAGCTTCTCGTATGAAGTCATTGGCGAGTAGATTCTTTACTTCTTCATCGAGGGCTGCTGATCGTTCTGCCCCCATACTTCTCTTTCTTTGTTTTACGAGCGCCTTGGTAGGATCAATGTTTAGTACGTGGCATGCTACGTCGGGGGAGATTCCGGTCATGTCAGAGTGTGGCCATGCGAATACATCCAAGTTGTGGCGGAGGAAATCGAAGAGTTGTTCCTTCAATTCTGCTTTTAGTTGGGACCCAATTTTCAATGGTCTACTTGAGTCGTGCTTGTCTACAGATATAAACTCCATAGCTTCTGCAGGCTCGGCGGTGGCCTCCTCCTCTTTGTCCCTAGGGTCTAATTCATTGAAAGGGTCGCTGGTATATCGAAGAGGAGGGGCTTTCTTTAGTTGCTATGCTTCTAGACTTTTCGTGTAGAGGGCAACCTCTACACCCTTCCCTTTATCCTTCCTGTGGTTGTTGCGAAGTTCAGTCACATAGCAGTCTCGAGCAACGTCCTGGTCTCCTTCTACTTCCCCTATTCCATTGTCCGTTGGAAATTTCATCTTTAGGCACCATGGGGCTAGGACAATCTGGAAGTCAGATAAGGCTGGTCTTCCTAAGAAGGCGTTGTAGGCCGAATGGTTTTCTATTAGCACAAACGTCTGCTTCCGTACAACGGAGCGGGGATGGCTTCCAATCTCAACAAAGAGGTCCAGTTGCCCGAGGGGCATCTTTGCATCCCCAGTGAAACCGTGTAGTGGTTTATCGCAGGGAGATACATCCTTCATTGATAGCTTCATTTTGTCGAACGCATGCTTGAACAGGATGTTTACTGAGCTTCCCGTGTCTACTAGGATTCGTTAGACTTCGGCGGGACCGAGCCGGGCAAAGATAACCATGGGATCCATGTGAGGGTATTGCCTTCCTTCTAGGTCACGTTTTCCAAATGTGATGTCATCACTTTCTTTCCGTTTCGGGTGGCGTTCTTCTACAACCGTATTGACACAGTCTTTACTGTCTCTAAGCGACTTTCCGTATCTTTCCATCTCTTTCCAGCTTTTGTCTGCGATGTGCGGTCCTCTGAGATGGTATGGACCACTATCTTCTCTTGACTAGAGCTGCTAGTGTTGCGGTTTCCTCTGCCGATGTCTGGTGAGGGTAGCCTTGAGTTTTCATTGGCAGGAGCTGGAGTCCTGTCCTGACCTTTTACATAGCGTTCCAGTTTCTTCCTTTTGATGTGTTCCTCAATCAAATCTCGAAGATGATGGCATTCATTGGTATCATGCCCGTGAGATTCGTGGAAGCGGCAGAATTTTCCAGACTTCTGCGCGTTATCTGATTCCTTCTTGTATGGTGGGCGTTTGTATCTAACTTCGCCTTGGGTGGCAAGGAAGATGTTCTCGACAGTTTCGTTCAAAGGAGTGTATGTATCGAATCTCGGTCCTGGCCGACATAGGCGCTTTTCTCCCTTCTTGCCCCCAGCATTGTCTCTGGAATCATTTCTTCGAACGTCCCTTGCCGCCGCAGGTGCGTTGCTGTGAGTTGCCTTACTTTGTTGTCCTGACTGCCCCTCGACGGCAGCATCCTCAAGCCTCATATATTTCCCGGCTTCATGGAAGAAATCGGGTAAAGTGGCTGGTTTTTCTTTTGTCAACCTTCTAGCAAATTTAGTGTCCGGATGCACACCACTACAGAGGGCCATTAGGATAAGCTTCTCATCGGCATCTTGGACTGCGGTCGCTGCGACATTGAATCGGGTTAGGTATTACTGCAGTTTCTCCCCAGGTTTCTGTTTGACACTGGATAAGGAATAAGCGTCCTTAGGTTGTTCCACATGAATACGGAACTGACTGATAAATTTTTCTTTCAACATTTCCCACGAGCTGATGGATCCCTGGGGTAGATGACAAAACCAGGAGGTAGCGAGATCTGCTAAGAAGAGTGGAAAGCATTTGCACAGTACTCCCTCTGTCGCTCCACTCATGAGCATATGTTGTGTATATCTCTGCAAGTGTACAACGGGGTCAGAGGTTCCTTTGTAAGGTTCCATTGTTGGCATCTTCCATTCTCGGGGGGTGATAGCAATTTCGATGTTGCGGGCGAAAGGGCTGGTCACCCTAGCGCCTATCCCTCGATCTCTTTGCTCCCATTGGACGCACTCTCTGAATAAGCGTGCCATCCTTTCATCAGAATTTGGAGCAGATAGAAACGAATTTGGTTCTGTTCTGTGGGATTGATTCCGTCCAGATGACCTGTAGGGATAGTATCGTCTATCATTCCTCATATTTTCCAGCGGCTGCCTTTGATCTTCTGGGAGCATGCTAGGGTCAGCTACAGTTGGCCCTTTCCTTGATCTTCCCCTGCTGGGTTCTGATCTAAGCACTTCCTCGGGTCCAACTTCGGGCTGGACTCTAGCTCGGCCCCGTTCACCGGCGTTTCCGTGGTTTGGCAGTATGACAGGCTCAGCTATAGTTGACCTTCGTCCGGTACCTCCTCCGTTGGGTTCGGTACCAAGCGTTTCCTCAGGCCTAACTTCGGGCTGTGCTCGGTCTCGGCTCCTACCATGGTTACTTCTGCCGTTAGCTCCTTCGAAGAAGGAAGATCTTTGTTGTCTCTGAGATCCTCCAGACTGGGACTCGCCTCATGATTCAGTGTTGCGGTTGGACTCTTCAGCATCCCTTAAGCGTGACATGAGATGGTCCACCAAGGCTTCCTGCTGGGACGTGAAGCGGTTAGTTACTTCAACCACAACTCTGTCCAAATCTGCCCTAGTAATTGGTGCAGGCTGTTCTGTGGCAGGAGTGGTTGGGTTAGCCTGTCCTTCATTTGTTACTGCTGTTGGAGGAGGACGATTTACTTGACTCGTGACAGCTAGATCTGGAAGACTGCTGGATGCGATGTTTTTCCCTTTGTTAAAATCTTTTCTCTGTTTGGGAGGCATGTTTTCCAAGTGGTGAACGATGCTGTTAGGAAAAATGTTAAGTGGATGAAGCTGAAGCTTCGAGCTTCTAACTCTCAGTGAAAGCACCAAAAATGTTTGCACAAAAAATGGACAAACACCTCAAAGTCGTATGATTTAGTAGGTCTTATGTTGTTCTTAGTGATTTGGGTGATTTATGCAAATATATGAAAAGCAGGGGCTAAACTGTAAAATGACACGCAGATTTATAGTGGTTCAGCCAGAATGTGCCTACGTCCACTTCATATGTTATTTCTCTTCTCTTGTTTTGATTACAAGTACAAAGCTTTGATACAAGTAAAAGAAAGTTGTTTGGAAGTTCTCTCCGTGCTTGAGCTCTCAAAACTTGTTCCCATTGTTGTACCCCTGCCCCTCTATTTATAGAGTGAGGCTGGGGGTAGGGGTCCTGGATGTGCACAGCTGCTGATGGGCCTGGGCTGACGCGATCTGGCCTGGTAGTGTTGGTTCAGAATGTCTTGGTCCGGTAGTAGGTGGTCTGGTAGGAGCTTGGTTCGATGGCAGCTAGGAGATGGTTGGTCCGGTAGTGGTAGGAGAAGCTTGGTCCGGCAGTGGTAGGAGAAGGTTGGTTCGGCAGTGGTAGGAGGAGCTTGGTCCGGCAGTTGTAGGAGGAGCTTGGTCCGGCAGTGGTAGGAGAAGCTTGGTCCGGCAGTGGTAGGAGGAGCTTGGTCCGGCAGTTGTAGGAGGAGCTTGGTTCGGCAGTTGTAGGAGGAGCTTGGTCCGGCAGTGGTAGGAGAAGCTTGGTCCGGCAGTTGGAGTTGGTTCGGCAACGAGGTGGGAGGCAAGTTAGTTCGGTGGATACTCTGGTTTGGTGTTGCTTGGAAGTGGACCGGTGGAGATTTGGAGGGTGTGTTGGTCCGGTTGTGCCATCCTTTCTTTTGGCTCGGTAGGGGCGAAAATGCTCCCAACAGTATAGAAAACAGCACCAAAATCAAGCAAATAGTTTCAAGTGATCGAACGGACGAACGGAAGAGCAAATGGGCGCAAACGGAGCCTGAAATGGCGTGACCTAAGTCACGGCCTAAGTCATGACCAGTCCATCGGTCATGGTGACCGGTGCACCGAATGGCATGCCTGAATAAGCTAACATGTGAGCATCAAAACAACTATAATGGAATGAAATTCATGATCATATGAAGTTGGTTTTTATCAAACAGAAAATCAAGTTTCATATGATAAGAAAATCAACACAAAATTGAGATCAATTCAACATCAAATTCATCCATAAACAACAACAGCGATAAGAATTCATCTATTGGGTAGAAGTGTGGGATTAACTCCCCCAATGAAGCTTAAATGGATGATTAGAACTCGAATTCCACTTAGCTAAAAACTTTTGGCTACCACCTAGGTTTGATTTTGAACGATTGCAAAATAATTATTTACAATCTTTATCAAAGCTGAGGATTAAAGACCCAATAGATGTAAGATATGATTGTAGAGATTACCTTAGCTTTACATCTTCTATTAATAATTAAAACCTCTTTGATTTAAGCTTGATTCGAGGATTCAATCTAGTTTGTAGGGTTTGCAAATAAGGTTAATTTATTTTCAGATTTTTGATCTTGGCTACAATGAGAAAGTGATGAAGTAATACAAGGGTATGTGGATTATTATTCACCTACTACATCGGCCTAATGGGTATCCTATAACCCAATAAGAAAATGTTTACTAATTTCTATTGTTTTCTCTCATAAAACACTAATTAATACTCAACGATGTTTATGGAAGCATAGATTAATTTTCCTGAAATTTTACCAAAGCTCCAACATATCAAAAACTCCCATTTTTATTAATATTGAGATATTTTGTAAAACTAAATATAACTTTTAAAATTAAATGTTATTCTCATTTTTGTTACTAAAATAAACTATTAATTATAACAAAAATTACATTTTTAAACAATAAATCTTAATATTAACATTTTATTAAATTTACAACATTTGTTGTAATAATTTAAAATGGAAAATATTTATCATAAATCTCCATTTAAAATAAATAAGTGAATAAACCTTGGAAAAACTCGCATTATAAATTATAGAATTATTTCCATATATTTTATCAAGGCTTATTTTTCCCCAGATTATTCTTATATTAACAAATATAAGATTTAAGTTACACAAAAGGTTATTTTATGAAATATTGTTGGCGGCAAAAATGGCCACCAACACCCAGTTATATGAAAGCACCAATATCCAGTCACAGATCTTAGGTAGTATCTAATGTAGAGAATATAATACGAAGAACAAACAAATTAAAAATGAAAGCAAGTAAAAAGAGACAAGATTTATAGTGGTTCAGCTAACTCCAATCTACATCCACTTTAGAATAATCCCTTTTATTATACTGTAGTTTGTTTACAGTTACAATCTAAAATCCAAGAATAAAATTGGCAGAGTGTAGCCTAGGTTGAAGATAAAGTGAAGCAGAAAGAAGATCCCTTTTATGACGCCATGCCTGCTATATTTATAAGGGAAGTCGTGCACGAATCGGGCTGAAATTTCGGTAGAAGAACCTCCAGGCCATGATAAGGCCTCATAAGAATTTTCATGCCCATTAGGCCCCACGGTAGGGATTGGCCCTGATCCCTATTTTGGTGTCCAAATGGGGTGCGATCCCTCTAGGGGTTCACCATGATGTTAGCTACTTGCCCTCAAAATTTTGTGCCATTCTGACTTACGGTTTGTGAGATACCGTGTTTTCTATGAAGTGGTGTTGCACGTATTTTGATTTCACCCGATCCCTTTGGAGGGATAGGGGTCGATCCCTCCAAAGTATCCCATTTGATGTGCGATCCCTATTGGGTGTTCCACATGTTGTAGTAAGCTTGTGCTCCAAGTTTCATGTCAATTGGATTTGTAGATGTTGAGATATTGATTGATCTTTGCTATAAAGTTGGGTTTAGTCAATCTTTAAAAGGGAAAGGGCCGATCCCTATTGAGGGATAGAAGCCAATTCCTCCAAACCTCTCCTAATGCCATGCGATCCCTTGGGTAGACTCCCTAGGGTCTCCTCTTTCTATTTTCAAAGTTCCACTTCATCCGCCTTGTGGTTGTTGAGTTATGGAGTGATCATCGTTCAGTTGTGTTATGTGCATCCTGTTTAATCCGATCCCTCTTCTAGGGGAAGTATTAGTTTCATACTTAGCCATTTTTTGAGTGTTGTCCTGCCGAACCCATTCGACTATAGTCCATAGGTTCCAATATAATCGATCTCCAATCCTAGTAACCATCTCTCCAGCTTTCTGCCTTGATGATCATGAAGTCTGTTAGGTTAAGTCCGCCTATGTACTGCCTTGCCAAAAAGCGGGTTAACAAATACCAAATTTAATTAATCCCAAATCTATTTTAAATTTGGAAACAAGAACAATTATAAATATAAATTCCCCAGATTTATCAATAAAAATTAGTTATGATTAATTAAATCATATTTTTTATATTTTAATTTCAGGTAATCTCGACCACAGTTGTCACAAAATATATTTTTAATATTTATTTATGTATTTCTAAACTAAAGGGTTTTAAATTATAAAACATGCTTTCTTTTGTTTTTAGTAAATTGTAGACTAGTATTTTTAAGTAATATCCGATAAATGTTTTAACCCATAGTATAAATATGTAAAAAGTAATTTAAGTATATATAGTTTTTAGAACAATTTGCTAAATATTTTATCAAAATAAATAAAAACTTATGTAATATAATGTCTTTTTAAATTGTTCTATTATTCAATATTTTATCTTATAGATAAATTAGTATACATTTATATATACACATACATACATACATACATACATATATCATTTTATAAAGGTTTATATATATATATATATATATGTAAGTTTGGAAAAGGAAGTTAAGTATTTGAAAAAGGAATAAGTGATAGTTTTGGATTATAACACTTATGTTATAATAAAAGGTTTTGAAAAGTTATTAACAAGTATATTACCTTGTCAGTAAATGTTAACATACTTAGACCTTTAAATGGTTGTGCAATGTGTTAATAACATCCGTCTTTAACCTTTTTAGTTATACTTATGAATGTAAATAAATCTTTGAAAAGATTGTTTTAAAGATAAGCATAAGTGAAATGGTTTTGGTTTTGTGGTAACAATGTTTAAGTAACATTAGTCTTAAATTTTTTCAAATAGATTTGTGAATAAACTTCTACATTTGAATATACTTCTACCATTTGAGATAAGTCTATGAATACTTTTTGAAGTATTGAAAAGGGTACAAATGAATAGTGAAAAAGTGAATACGTGTATATATCTATTTAAAGGTATTTTGAATATATATATACATGTAGAACAAGGAAGTTTTAATCAATTAGAAGCTTTGACTAACGAAAAAAGTTTTATTAGAGAAAAAGGAGTCTTTCGAATAGAAGAGGTTTAATTAATAAAATGATTAATTAAATAAGAAGGGGATTAGAAGTCGCTTATGTGACTAAATTGTGCTTTGTGTGTTTACTCGTTTAAGGAAAGTATTAGTCGTGCACTTAGCACTAAAAGCCAATGAAGTAGGCTTGTTTATCTATGAGAGTTAAGACTGATGTTCGAGTAGGGTTTAGGAGCAATATTGCTATAACCTACCGGCTTCACTCTTAAACGAGGATAGTGTAAGTTGAAAAGTTCGAAAATGTGACAAGTATACGAGACTTGGTTTCCAAATGCGATCATCTATTTTGGACTTAACAATCGATTAGTCGACTATCGAACTTGACTGAAATTGAGTTAACCAGAAAATTCATCGATTGGTTTTGAAGAGACCGGGATCCGTAAGTTTTTTACTTATCGAATACCACTTCAAAACTGATATACTGGCTCTATGTTTTGTAAGCTATTATGAAGTGGAATGCTATATAATTTAACCGTCTATCCTAAGGTTAAGTCAGAAGGAGAGGTCAGCGTTAGCATTCATTAGAGGACTTACACTGGAATCTTTATAAAGATTCGTGATCTGTTCGAGATGCTAGAATCCAGTTGGGGATTCGTGTTCTCTTCGAGTGATGAAGACTCGTGCGAAAGATGCCGAACGTGACCTCGACATTGGAAATGATAGAAAACATAGTATGGGCATAGCTTGGGGTTTGGCTGACCCGCGATGGGATATTATCACTCCAAATCTAGAGTATGCTTATCCATGATGCGCACGGGCGTGATGGTATTTGGGATCATGTGTTTTAAACGTGGACCAGCTATGTTTTTCTCTATGGTATATTCTATCTAGAGATATACGATGCTTGATGTAGTTTCTGACACTTGTGTAGGAGATTGGATTTCAGCTTGACCGAAGGGATCTCCACAGAAAATCCATTATGCGAAGTACCTTAGCAGATTCGATTGTACCTTAATATTGTTGTCGTGCAATCAATGTAAGTATCATAACTATTTTCCAATTTATATTTTCCACACTAAACATTATCTATTTTATCGCAATATATACTTATTGGATGGTTTGGCTCTTTTGAGGAGATAAACATTACTACGGTCTCAAAAGGTGTTGTTATATGCTATACATATATTTCTTGAGTTTCCCACACCAGACTTAGGTCTGACATGTGGTTTTTGTTTTTTCTATCTTTCTCATGTGCTCTTTCAAGCACTCTGAGAAAGGCAGGTTTTAGTTGGATATTCTTGGAGCTCGAGGAGACGAGCTGGATGTTTCACCTACCGTAATATTATTATTTCCACTTCATTATTATACTGTACATATCAGCATTTGTGAGACCATGTTGTTATAACTGTCTAGGCTGATGATAGTATTTAGAGTTGTAATCCAAAAATGCTTTATATCTTAGAGTAACAATTTGTGCTATCTTTTGATATTATATGTTATCGTTCCGTTATGAGATTCTAATTTTATGTTCCTTCTTTCTTGTTATGTTTTTTTCTTTTTGTGTTACCCTAACAATTTGTCTTTCCAGTAGTTGAGCGCTCGACACACAAACACCATAGGTGTATTAGTGTTGTCATTTGGGAGTCGAAAAGCTGGTCTTTACACCCTTATTACCCCATGGGAGATAGGTTGTACTAAAGATGTTGACTTAAGAAGAGCATGAATGCAACATGTAGTACGACCCCTAAAGATGGGTGGTATTAGACTCCCTTGTTGGGCTTAGATTGCCCTATGGTTGTAAATCTCTATAGGATTTCCAATTGATGATGTACGTTTGATACAGATAAATGGAAAGTAAGAATCTATATTTTGTAGATATTCGAAAGTAAGAATTAAATAAGTTCCCACAGGAAGGTGTGTAGAAATCACTCCAAGATAGTAGTTGGATTTTTAATATATTTTGAAAGAAGATAAGTCAGAAAGTAAAGTGGAAAAGAGAAAGGTCCAAAAGATAGGACAAGCAAAACCCACTCTAAGTCTGATCCCGTATGAAAGAATTAAATAAAATAGTTTGGAAATATATATAATATTTGAAATAATTTTCAGGGGATTTATTTAAAATTAGAAAACTCTATTTTGAAAAGTAAGAAAATATTAAATTCTAAAAAAAAAATTTCATTTACGTAGAATTTATGGTAGAAATTAATATTATTTGGATCGAAAATTTCAGTTAAATTGGGTTTTAATAAAGATATATTTCTTTTGAAATAAAAAGAAAATAGAGCGTATATACACAGCTCGTCGATTTTCTGGTTATGGAAAATTTAAATTTTAAAACTCTTTTAAGGTGTGAAAATAGGAAGCGGTGCTAATTAAAACGGGGTAGAAAGAATGTAAAGGCACAGGCGCTTGAAAAAGAGAGCGATAGGAATTTAATGAAAAGGAGACAAGAACCCGAAAACAAAGTAGTAGGCGAATGCACTACGATGGTTCAATAAAGAAGACGGTCAATTGAGAGAAAAGCTATATAAAGAGAAGCAATTTAAATAAGAGCAGTTTAGCTAGAAAAAAGTTATAGTAGTAACATTATGAAATATAAGTAGAAATAGTGTTAGAAATTTATATAAAATAATGTTAGTAATTAGAAACAATATAGAAAACAAAAAAATGGATAGTTTCCATAGATATGTGCAGTTATCATGCATTTTTTAATTAAAAAACTCCCCATCATATGCTACCAGAGTCTTCGCTAAGGTTAAAAAGGGAAATGGCATAAGTGATAAGAAAATAATGGAATGGAAGTGGTTATTGTCTACTCCATTTTTTATTGTTTAAAGTTATAAAATATGTATTTAGAAACACTGTAAAGTGTATTTTTGAAAAATACTTTGTTATTAAAAGTCGAGTTTTTGGAATACAAAACTTAATAAATGATTTGAGTTAAAAAAAACCATATTTCTAAGAAGTAAAATCATTTTTGTGAAAAGCTTTCAAGGAAAGGATTTTTTAAATTGCTAATGTTTCCTTTTGGACTTAATAAATAAATCCTAAATTATAGTTTTAAAAGTTAAGATACATAGAATTAAAGTTGGTTAAAATGGATGTTTTTGTAGCTTTTTTGGAAACCAGGCAATTGTTTAATTTAATAAAAAGTTTCCAAGTTGTATTTTTAAAAGTAAAAGTTTTAGGTTAAGCACTTATGACAATGAAGTTTAATGATTTTATAAAGAGTAGTGAAAACCAAATCAATTTCGATATAGAGTAGATAGGGATGACTGCCTAGGCATGACAGGGTAAATGTTAAGGCTATAAATGAATTAGCTACGAACGCTCACAGAGTAACAACAAGGAATCTCCATAGAATATAAGGAATATTGGCATGAACCTAGGAATATTTATTTGATATGTGTGAAAAACATAAGAAGAACACACAACGTAATGATGAGTCGTATCAAAGTACATTTCTGCAAAGTCTAGAGTATGCTTGCATGAAAGATCAAGAATAAGAAAAGTAAATACCAAAATTTGAGAATACTATTAAGAGATTTGGTTTAAAAAAGATAGTAATAACGGGTAATGAGATGACAAACACACATAGAGGACGTTAATGGACTCAGGGTTAAGGAAGGCAAGATAGATGAATGAAAAGTTATTCCGCCCAGCCAATTTTCCAAAGAATTATTCTAAATATGCATAGTTTATATTTCTTACCCATTGTAGTGTAAGGATGCACAGTTTTTCCCATAATCAGGTGTAATTATTGAAATAATAGGTGAACCTTATTTATTAGAAGCCAAAAAAGTAAGTTAAGATATGTAAGTTATAATGGAATGGCATGCTAAAAATGTCCATTTTATTTAAATAAGAAGTGATAGGGCCACAATATTATTAATATCAGTTGACGTTGAAGGACCGCTTCTAATAATTGTTTTCTTTTAGGCTTTGGATTGTGAGCATTAGTTGTCTATATTTGTATAAACGCGTACGATATTATGAGAAATGTTTCTTTTTATTTGTTTTTTGGATTGACCACTATACTTATTGGAAAACTATGTACGTAAGGAAATCTCATAAAAGACAGTTAACTAATTCAAAAGGAAAAAAAGCACGAATGAAGTTTATAAAATAAATTATAAAATTTATTAATTTAGCTACTAAAAATAAAGTAAAGTCAAATCCCAAAAGTATTAAAATTTTGAGAGATGGATTTTAGCGAGCGAAAGTTAGGAAAATGTTTTTGCAAAACCACGAGTCACCATTCCTATGCCTTAAAAGCTGAAATTTATAAATGAACTCACGTAGTGATTGTTGTTCTAAAATAAAAGAAAAAGTTTTCAAAATTTGAAAATTTACGTGCAGAGTCAATCATAGACGTTAACCCATTGACTAAATTTCGATTACATGAGATGCGGTTTAATTTTTTTAGGAAGTTAAGGATAAATACTTTTGAATTTTTATTAAAAAAATCTTTGACTTTTAAAATATAATACTTTTGTAGAAGTTTTGAAAAACGAGTTTTATTATTAAAATTTTCCATCTATTTCAAAATTTAGTTGAAAAGATTTTGAACGAAAAAGAGAAATATTTCTGATTTTTGAAATGCCATATGCTTAGCGTAGAAAAAATCAATGAG
The DNA here is from genome assembly GCA_030737815.1 of Allium fistulosum. Classification (NCBI taxonomy): domain Eukaryota; kingdom Viridiplantae; phylum Streptophyta; class Magnoliopsida; order Asparagales; family Amaryllidaceae; genus Allium; species Allium fistulosum. The sequence goes on along the minus strand of CM060903.1, from coordinate 1,360,494,679 downwards.
TTAACAAATATGAATTTTACAGTTTAGCAAAAATGACAATATGTAAAATGTAGTTAACAACGAGGGAAAAAGCTGTTTTAGCTTTGGAATTTTTTTTCCATACCTTGTTGATAAGTGAAAAAACTTGTTTTGGGATAACTCTGTTCTAAAATTTTAAAAATATATTCCTTATGCGGACTTTGCTTGGAAAAGTTGAAAAAGAATCTAGGGCATAAGAGAAGGTTCCAAAGTATAGTGGAATAGGAACACAAGAGAAGAATGAAAATATGGAATTCTTCATCTAAACCTTTTTTCGGGCATAAGAATATAGGTTTGGATAACTAGATTTTAAAAATTATTATATGTCAGAAATAATGTTATAGGTATTGGATTGTATGGATTGGTTGTGACATTGGTTGAACTTTACTTCTATTTGTAGAAGTGTGGGAATATTTATGTGAAAACAAAGATTTTGATTTTCAAAACTTGCATACATATAGAACTGCTATTATATAAAGGTTGTTTGCACCATATTTTTACAATTGTTTTAAAGAATGCATTCATATAGGAGGCACCAATTTAGTATTATTCAGCATACATATTATATGTGTTGTGATACACCGTGCACTTGTACACGATTGGCTGCAAATTGGTTGGATACTTCGAATGGTTGCGCGTTATGTTACATAATCCAATTGTTGAGGAATTTTGAGGATGAAATTCTTTTAAGGATGAAAGAATGTAACACCCCGTAAATTAATAATAGTTAATTAAAATAATCAATAATTAATTATTGAAGCCCAAAATAGAATTTTTGGAAACGTCAGAATTTGGCTACGAAACTTACACCTTTGTGTTCAGGTCGATTTTCTGATGAATTTTAATATATAAAGTTTCGAATTTCAAAAGAAAACGTTATTAACATTTGAAGAATTTGAATTAGAAATAATTAAATATGTAATTAAGGAAATAAATAACGTTAATTGACATTAATGAATACTTAACGATTAAACTAGGTTAACGTTAATTTGATCAAGTCAAATCAGGTTAATTAGGAAGTACCAAATGAAAATCAACACTTAACATATAAAGACAACAAGTCGACCCCTTATTAGGACCGGTCAACCACTAGTGGTCGACAGTAGATGTATAGCGATCGACCAATGGTAGGCTAGCGGTTGTGAATTGAACCTAGGTTGATCGATCCGAATTTAATATAATCTAATCTAACGTTGAGATTGATTCGAAACCTATAAATATAGTCCTAGACCCTCATTTTTCTTTTTATATTTTTTGAAGCAATGACGAAGCTCTGCCATTTTCTTTTCTCTACAAAATCTTGAAATCGTACAAACTATAAATTATATATATATAGACACATACATACATACATATATATATAAGTAGAGAATAGCAGAAAATAATAGAGAAGAAGAATAGGGTCGAATCGAATTGCCAAAGCCAAGGTAAATTGTAAATCTAAATCCAAATCTATATTAAATTCCAATATCTTCTTGGATCAAAAATTCTGATAAATATGTATATGCTTTCAAAACATATTTTGGTAGAACAAAAAGGAGTCATTCAAGAATAGAAGACTTAGATCTGGAGATTTGGAAGCTTAAAGATGAGTGGAAAATTATATATTCTTATATAATATTGGATTTATATCGTTATGAATTTGTCCCTTGTATGCCTAATGTAATTTTGGAGTTGTAGGCTTAAATATGAATATGTAATAAATTTAATAACCTTGCCTACATATTCTGTGAATCGATAAATATCATATATACCTAAACCTAGAAAATAAGGGTGAAAGTAGTCCCTAAAGTTATGAATAATTCATTAATGCGATTTTTATGTAAATTCTAGGTTTGTTATTTGAATGTTATGTGTTGTTAAACATGAATTGAAGATTGTTACGAATTGGATTTAGATTTAAGCAATATTTTATTTCAATGGAATAAAGTATTTTGCAATGTAAATTTCTATAAATTATCCAATTATATAATTATGTATGAAGGTGTATTGTTTAAAATAACAAAGAATATGACCAAAAGAAAGAGATGTACAAAATATGGATATTTGTCGTATTTTGTATTGTCAATTTCAATAATAACAGAAAAGATAATTCCTTGAAATTCCGAGATTAACACAAATCCACTTTTGTGTAATTTATAGAAGATTACAGTGTTAACATTACCTTTTGAGAAGATGTAATTCTAATGCATTAAAATATAGAAATCCCTAAAGGAAAAACCAAGATATTATAAACAGAAATAATAACAATAATTTTTTTGTCAATTTAATATACATGTTTAAAAGTAAGTTAGCAGATAAGAAATAAGCGATGAAAGTAGTAATAAGACGATGGAATAAGGAATTAGAAAAGTTATAATAATCAAAGAAGTATAACTATAAGTTAGAAGGATAATAGAACATATCTAATTATACTAATTGGAAATCAAGTGGTAAGAAGTTCTTAGTCTATTAAATTGGAAATAAGAGGTAAATGACATTAATTAGTAATAAAAAAGTAAAAAGTAAGTTCATGTAAAACTTTTTGAATACTGATAATTGAACTTAAAAGGCAGGGTAATTATACAGCTAAAACAATATAGCCTCAAGTATACGTTTATGAAGAGTGTGAATTATTAGATTTAGTAAAAAAATTAAATTAATTATGAATGACCATTAGTAAGGGTTAGAGTGTGAGATCGATAATGTTGAACGTCAGAAGTCTGCCCTCTATTATCTCGCCTTTTGGCAAGGTCGTGATATCATCAACTTGGCTAGAAACGGATGGTTACCAGCCTTGAGAATTAGTTGTATACGATACTATGGACGATGGTCGAGCAGATCCAAACTGGGACCTAATCGAGGTGCAATCAGTATGAAGTGACAGGCATAGCCCTATGAAGCTACATTCCAAATTTCAAGTTGATCGGAGTTCATATGCTCGAGTTATGGACAAGGCAAGGATTTATATGGATTGATCAGGAACGATCCATAAAATAGCTCAAATCAGCAAAGATCGATCGATATCTCAAAATCCACAAGTCCAATTCACTTGAAACTTTCAAGGCATCAATATATTAAAGAGTGGAGCCTACAAAAATGATCGCAGGTGAAAACTCCGAGGTTTAAGAAATGCCGATCGTTTTTGTGCCGATCGTTCCTAACGATCGGTGTAATTCAGCAAGTAACCCAAATGCTACCAAGATTAATTGATATCTCACAATCTACAACTCTAAACGACTTCATATTTTAGGAGCAAGGCATAGAGGCATGTGAGACCCCCCACAAACGATCGCATGACAATCAGTGGCAAAAATAACGATCAGTATAATTTGTACTGATCATTCTAAAACATCGAGTTAGGTCCACCGATCGTTATGGTGGGCCCTTGTGGACCTGGAGTGCCTTCTGCCGAAATCTTAGCGAAATATCTCATCATATTAACCTATAAATATAGACCCATTGGTTCATTTTCAGGATCTTTCCGCTGCTTGTTACTCTAAACTCCATTGTAATCAAGTGCTAGCTTTTTCCTACTGTTGTAATCAGATTCACAAGAGAGTAATAAAGGATAATCTTCAAAGTAGACGTTGGCATACAATGTCGAACCACTATAAATATCTGTGTCTTTGATTACTGCTTATCCTCTATTGCTTACTTATTCATTTACTTAGTTTAGTTTATTTTTCTTCATTTACTTCTCTACAAAAACTATTCTTGGGTGTTTGTAGCCATTTTTGGTGCAAACATTTTGGTGCTTTCACTGATAGCCTTGATTCTCAGCTTATTAGGATCCCTTTGTTGCTACTGGATTACAAAAATCCCCCAAAGGAGATCCACAGTTATCTTCAGGAAGTTTGATCGTTCTACTCAGATTTGCAAAATCTAAGCAAAGCTATCAACAATGGTGAGGAACACTAGATCTACTTCTCAGAATGTGGAAGGAAATGAAAATACTAGTATCCAGCAAGGAGGCCCGAGTAGTCAACCAATGGATGTGAATGCTGAACCAGTTGAAGTCCAGAATCCAACTAATTCTATTAAGAGAGCTAAATTCCAGAATTTGATAAGAGAGCTAATGAATAGCCGTCGAGAATTAAATCAGCAGATTCAAGCCAATATCAACCTAATGAATCAACTCGGTCAGCAACAACGAGGAAAAGCTAGAAGGGATCCTATCCTTTACTCGGCATCAGAGAGTTCTAGTTCATTGGATGAGTATCACATGCATAGGCGTCGTAGTAGACGGATATTATGCAGAAACTTCAGGGTGACAACAGGCAGACTATTATGGTCTGCCAGGAACGATCAGTGCAGATCCCTCCACCAGAGAAGGGAACTTACCTATGCGCGCTGGAATTCAAACTGGAGCTATTGCGGCCGATTTGGATGATGGAGTTAAGTAAAATGAAGACCGAATGCTTCCCTAGAATGACGATAAAGTGAATATACGAGGTACACATCGGGAAGATGTTGAACCAAGAAGGCATGGAACGGCCTATAGACATCGACCAGACTATTAACGTGAGGTGGAATATGACCACTACTTGGCACCAACTATCCAAACGCCGGACTTGTTGGCTATGGTCAAATAGTTAATGAGGGAGAGCCAAGGCTTGACTAATGATGAATGGGGGACCTCGATAATCCATACCCCATTTACTGATAATGTCCTACATGTAGAGTATCCTAGGAGGTTCAACGTGTCATCAATGCCTGCCCATGAGAGAAAAACCAATCCAAGGTAGCACATTATAAGATATGAATGGCTGATGTATTCCGCCCGAGCAGATGATGCAACCAAGTGTAGACGTTTTCCCATAACTCTCTCGAGAATAGCAACGATGTGGTTTATAAGGCTACCCCCGTGATCAATCTCTAGATTCGATGATTTAGCAACAAGGTTTGTGGAGTAGTTCTGAATAACTTTCCCCAAGGATGCAATATCCCTGTTCAGCGTGATCCAGGCTCCAGGAGAATCGTTAAATGATTTTTTGGAGAGATTCCACACCGCTGTTATGGAAATCAGTAATCTGAATAACCATGCAATATTGATGGCCGTGACAAGAGGGATTAATTCAGAATATGATTTTAGCGATTGGTTAGCCGACAAACCACCCACAACGTTGGAACGCTTTTACGCAAAGGCGGCTCAATATTTGAGGAAGGAGGAAGCCATATCCTCTAAGAAGAAGAATGTCGCGGGAATGAGTGAAGAGGAAGTACAGAGTAATATTGCTGTATAATAGTCCGACCAAAGCTCTGGAAAAGTTCAAGTGAATGTCCAGAACAAATCGAATCAATAAAAGAAAGGTGGAGATAGGAGCCGAGAACAAAAGAGGGATTCTGGAAGAGGAAAGCCTCGGATTTCGATGTACAATACTTACACGCCACTGAATATGTCCCTGGAAATGTCTATTTGTCTATCTGCAATACTATGCAGTACAAGAAGCCGCCTCCAAAAGAATCAACGGAGAAGCAAAAACAAACTGGGAAATATTGTCGGTTTCACGAATGCTATGGGCATAACACCAATGAATGCAGGCATCTCCAGGATATTATCGAAAAGCTGATTCGGGAAAGGAAGTTACAGCAGTTTGTAAAAACCCTTCATGATGGCAGGCATGGGACATCAAACCCCAACCGAGGACAAGCATCGCATAGGGCTGAGGAGCCTGTGTGGACTGGTGGAAGATTGGTGATCATTACAATAATCGGAGGACCATATCCGGCTGATAAAAGTTGGCACAAGATGGAGCGCTATGCTAGCGCGATTAAGCATGTGGATTTTGAATGCTACTCAAATACGGAGGATGGAGCTCCGCAAAACAACAACGTACAATGGCAGATGATGTCGTGTTTAGAAACAGAGATGCATACAAGGTAGAGGCTCCGACAATTGACCCAATGGACATTTCGGCCATGATCGGCCCCGCTTTTGTGATAAGGATATTGATTGATTGTGGAAGTTCTATAAATATAATTTTCAAAAAAGCTTATGATCAGATGAGGATGGAAACAAAGGACTTGAAACCGTCTAAAGCCCGCATTCATGACTTTAATGGTGCTGCAACTGAAGCTTTGGTTATATTGAATTGCCTGTAGAGTTGGGAGAAGGTGACTGTAGGAGAGTGCAAATTTTTCCTTTTGTTGTTTTGGATGTTGACTGTCCATACAACACTTTTTTGGGCTAACCAGCCCTAGCCGAGTTTCGTGCAGCTCTTGCCTCATGGTGTTTGACTTTTGAAATTACCGATAGTTAATGGTGTTGGAGTTATTCCTAGTGATCATTCGAATGGACGTGCCTACTATGTAGCTGAGTTGAGGGGTGCTCAACGGAGGGAGAAAGGTAAGGGTGTGGACAAGATAGTTCGCATCCAAGCCACTAAGGATTGACAACTAGCACCTAAGCCTTAGCTCGGGTGTCGAGGGATAACAAAAGGAGCCCAAAGAGACCAAGGTTGCACCGGCTGAGGTGACGATTAACATTACAGTTAGCTACGACGACCCGTCATGGGCCCTAAAGATCGGATCGCATCTCAGCCCCTCGATGATAAAAGAACTTACTAGATTTCTCCGAACGAATTTAGACGTGTTCGCTTGCACTTACTTCGATATGTGCGGGATCTCACCTGCCGTTGCGAGCCATGCATTGAATATTGACCTCAAGGTACGTCCCGGTAAAACAAAAAAGACGTGGCATGGATACAGAGAGATCTGCCACTCCTAAAGAGGAGGTGGATAGACTAAAAGACAATGGGTTTATTCGTAATGTCCTCTACCCTAAATGGGTATCTAATTTTGTGCTTGTGAGAAAGGCAACGGGAAATGGAGAACATGCATTGACTACTCGGACTTGAACAAGGCATGCCCAAAGGATAAATTTCCCTTTCTAGGGATCGACCAGCTGGTAGACTCAACCACGGGACACGAATTTCTATCTTTCATGGATGCGTACTCAGGATATAACCAAATTCCGATGCACATTCCCGATCAAGAGCACACCAGCTTCATTACCAATAGTGGATTATATTTCTATGTAGTGATGCCGTTTGGGTTAAAGAATGCAGGAGCGACCTACCAACGCCTAGTTAACAAAATGTTTAAAAATCAAATCGGAAAAATGATGGAGGTATATGTGGATTATATGCTTGTGAAGTCACGACAGTCTAGAGACCATATTAGAAACTTGGAAGAAATGTTCGACATTCTCCAACATCATAAAATAAAGTTCAATCCTCTGAAATGTTCTTTTGGCGTTGCATTAGGAAAGTTCTTGGGTTTCATCGTTAATGCCCGCGGAATCGAAGTTAATCCTAAAAAGATCCGAGTCATTCACAATGTTCAAGTGCCAAAGACTATTAAACAAGTACAGAGCCTGAATGGGAAGGTCGCTGCCTTAAGCCGATTCATTTCTAGAGCAACTGATAAATGCATTCCTTTCTTTGACTTGATTAGGAAAGGAAAATGAATTTTGAGGGGACACTAGATTGTAAAGATGCATTTCAAGCTTTGGCAAACCACTAGGAGAGGCCTTCCATCTTATCAAAGCCAGTGGATCATAAAGATTTTTATATTTACTTAGCCGTGTCGGTACATGCTAAAAGTGCCGCGTTGCTTCGTGAAGAGAATCGAATTCATAGACCAGTCTATTATGTTAGCAAGCGATTGACAGGGGCTAAATGGAATTATCCAAAGATATAGAAACTGGCATATTGCTTACTGATTGCATCATAAAAGCTTCGCCCTTACTTTCAGGCACACCTTATTAAGGTTTACACCGACTAGCCATTACGACAGGTCTTGCAGTGACCTAAGATGTTTAGGAGGTCACTTAAGTGGAATATCGAACTTAGCCAATTCGATATCACTTATCTCCCTCGTAGGACTATCCTGGGTTAGGCACTAGCAGTTTTTGTAGCAGAATTTACTACGTATGATGATTTCCCAAAGATTAGTGAAATCTCTACCATACAGTGGAAGTTGTGTACAGATGGAGCATCCAATGATCGTTGTTCTGGAGCTGGGATTGTGCTTGTAACTTTCGAAGATCGGTCAATTTGCTATGCTTTAAAGCTCGATTTCCCTGTGACAAACAACAAAGTCGAGTATGAGGGTCTCATTGCTGGGCTTAAACTCGTCAGAGAACTGGGAATAAAGTCTCTTGAAATCTTTTGCGACTCACAATTGTTAGTATACCAAGTCAGGGGATATTACAAGCTAAAGGGCAGCGACTTGCGCCATACCTTACCCAAGTCTAAGAGATATTGATTGACTTTGAGTATTATGACATTACGCACATTCCTTGAGATCAAAATAGAGACGCTAATTCATTGGCAAAGTTTGCTAGCACCAGGGATGCACAATAGATGGGCTTGGTTCCAATCGAGGTATCAAATGCTCCAAGCATAAGCCTGATGGAAGTTGACCGAGTACTAGAGACGGAGCTTGAGAAGGAATCGTGGATGACTCCGATTAAGGATTATTTGCTACAGGGAGTTCTTCCTGAACAAAGAAATGAAAAGCGAAAAATCCTTCACAAAGATTAACGGTATATTATACAGAAAGGAGTTAAGTGCATGAAGGGTTTCTCCGTTCCTTTTCTTTGGTGTATCACTTGTGATGAAATAAAACGAGTCCTAAAGGAAGTTCATGAAGGGGAATGTAGCGATCACACTGGAGGGCAAACCCTAGCAAAGAAAATACTCTGATATAGGTATTATTTGCCGATCATTAACCGAGATGCTGTCGATTATGTAAGGCTATGCGACAAGTGCTAGATATATGCAAAAGTTCCAAGAGCTCCACCGACAGAAATTACACAAAATAATCAGCCCGTGGCCGTTTTCCATGTGGGGTATAGATATTATCGGTTCCTTACCGATCTCTAAAGGTGGTGCAAAATACGCCATTGTCGTAGTTAATTACTTCACCAAATGGGCCAAAGCGGAACCTTTAGCCACAATCATAACCAAGAAAGTAATCAACTTCATTGTCCGAAATATCATCTGTCATTTTGGTATTCCACGAACTATTGTAACAGATGATAGGACTCAATTCGATAGTGCTGAATTCAAAGACTTCTACCGTCAACATCATATTGAAAAGTGATTTGCGGCAGTCGCTCACCCTCAAGCGAATGGACAGGTTGAAGTTGTTAACAAAATCATAAAATCCATACTGAAGAAGTGTTTGGAAAGGGCTAGAGGCAAGTGGGTGGATGAAATCCCGATAGCACTATGGGCTTACATGACCACCCACAAGTCCACGACTGGCCATACTCTATTCGCCCTCGCTTACGACTTCGAGGCCGTTATTCCTATTGAGCTCGAAGTTCCTTCTGATCAAGTGATTTACTACGATGCCAGAACAAATAAAGATCTCCTTTAGGAATCTCTAGACTTCATAGATGAGAAGTGTGAGGAAGCTGATTAGAGGGTAGCTGCACACCGACACCGAGTCGCCCGATACTACAACATTAATGTCCGACCTAGAACCTTTGAGGTCAGTGATCTTGTCTTAAAACGGGTTTTTCCTATCCCATCGCACATGAATCCAACTTGGGAAGGACCATATGTCATTGAACAGAGGCTTGGAGAGGGAACTTTCAAGCTAGCGACTGTTGATGGCATCACACTTCTAAGGGTGTGTAATAATGAGCATTCACGACGCTATTTCACTTAGATTCGACTGGTCACTTGATGAGTCAAACCCCATATTTGAGGGTAGAACGTCTGACCAAAGAGAATTAAACTTGACAGTTTTTCAAATAACTCACGTCTCTGAGTGCGGATATGAGTAGATGCTAAGTTTGTGTGACTGATCACCTATGAAATAACTCATGTCCCTAGAGTGCGGGTATGAGCATAGTTGCTAAAAGGGTATGATCCGACCGCCCATTAACTAATTCTTATCTCCAGAATGTGGATATGAGTATAAACAAATAGATAAGTGCGGTTCGACCACTCACTATTCCATAAACTCCGGCCTGAAACAGACAGGAGGAGTATAAACTCACTAAGGATGGAATTCGACCATGCACTATCTAACTCCGCTAACCTAAGATTGGGGGCATGAGTATAATTACTCAAATTGTAGAATTGGATGGTGTAACACTAAGGCTCGAACCCAATGTTTGATATGACTTAAGGCCACGACCTTAGGGAGGCCTTGGGATGGATAACTCGGATCAATATCAAACCCAACAAGCAACAAATCACAAATACATTAGATAGAAAACATAATAGCTCGCATGTACGAGAATTCTACAACAGAATAAAAAATTCTTATTCACACTAAACTTGCTATTCACAATACAAGTTTATCCAAAATGAGAAGTAAAAGTGGGGGTCGCACCCATACAAACACGACCAACAAAAAGAAAAACTAGACATCCAAGCTCTTTACACATCACATCAACCCAACGATTATTTCTTGGATTTCCTATCCTTCTTTTGTTTCTTGGGAGTGGCTCCATCTGAAATGCCACTCGATCCTCTCTTTGATCCTTTCCCGTCTTGGCTTTTCTTCGAAGAAACATCTTTAGTTATGTGGATCGAGGTGGCATTATCTTTAGAAGTAGGAGAGATCGAGGCACTCTCAAAACCGAAAGTAGGGGGGACCTCATCTTGGGGAATTATCCCGCCAGGAGGGATTACCTGGAGCGGGATAAGAATCGGCTCATTAAAATCCATATCAGCAGGCTCAGTTTTCGCCTTCTTTTTTAACAACTCTTCCTTCTCGACGTGCTCTTTCATGCTAAGCTCATCAGTAGGGTTGGAAGAGCCCGTGATCACAACATCCTCATCAAAAGGAATTTCATGGTGTGGGTCGCCTCCTTCCTTGAACAGTGCCTCCATAAATTGATCATCAATAACAAAGGTTTCTTCTTGAGCATCCTGAGCAGCGGCTGAAGCTGTAACTTTAATGGATTCTGTCATGGCCGCTTGTGATCCTAGTTGAGGCTCTTATGAGGGAGGAGGAAGGACATCTGACAGATTTAAACTTGAGAAAAAATAGGTGAAAAGATTAGAAATATCCACTGATAACACCCTAACTTTTGGAAAGGAAGAAGATGTCAGCGAAATACCTTCCTTAGTGTGGCTCCCAAGTTGAGCCAAAATGCCTTCAGAACCGCATTCAGGAATTCAAGAAAGATGAAGCTTGTCTGGATCATACCCGAGGATGGTTGAAGAATCTGCTATGGAACTAGGGATAGCCTAGGATGCTGGGGGCAATTCAGTTGTAACATCGAGTTGTGCCGACCCGAATCCTTCACCCACTTCATGTACAAAGGCAACAACGAATTCTTTCTGAAGTGTAAGCTAAATATCATGCAATGTTATGGATTCATCACCCAATAGCATTCACCTTCAAGCTTAGACAGGTCAGCTTCCTCAGTATCAAGGAGTTTTTTTCTCTGCAACAAGAAATTCCCACGCGAGCAAGATCTGTTAGGGATAATCATTACCAAGCCATGTTAGATTTCTATGCTTGAGAATGTTGGCTTTGTAAAGAATAAGAAGTGGGTCGAACTCGTTCATTATCTCCTCCCTAACCTTCTCCTTGGAAGCTTCTACTTCGCACTAAACAAGTGTATCAACGTCTTTGGCCTTTTCAATGGTCGTTTCTCTCTCAAGTCTAACATTCACCAGCTCATCGCAAGCATCTTGAGCGATTTTCTAAGCATCGTCTTTCTCCTTGTTTGCGTACTCAAGCTTAGCCTTGAGTTCTGCTATCTCCTTCAAGGATGCAGATTCATTACTTCGAGCTGTATCTCTCTCGAGTGTAATCTCTTGATTTCGATGATGTAACACTTGGACCATATCTAGATGACTGGACTTTATCTCCTCCATAGATTTAACAGCGGCATTAACTTTACCTTTGGCCTCTGCTTGAGAAGTCCTAGAAGCCTCTAATTCATTTATCAAAGACCGATGATTATTTGATACTGAGCTTCTTGGCGTTTTAAATTTTCAATTCCACCCACGCTCGAAAGATACTTTCGGCGTCTTCTCTGCTGCTTTCATCCATTCACAGTATTGCTTGTGGATATCGGTAACGCAATCGATAGTCATTTTTTGGACATGATCTGGGACCCTCTTCAGATTGTGAGGGAAAAAGAACCCATCAAAGCATAAGTTTGCAAACTCTTCTTGAAGTTGTGCCATACGAGCAACTGGATCGATCATGGGATCTTCGGTAGCGATTTCGACTTTAGTACTTTCTTTGCCGGGCCTGTAAGCAGCGACATGTTTGCTATGGTGATGACGATCACTAGACCATTGAGAATGGGAAGGAACTAAAGGCTGTGGTGGAACTGAAACCGGAGGGGGACCACAAGAGGGATCAGCAGGTGGGTCCCGATGATCAGTTGGCTTATCAGAAACCTTTGGAGGAGGGGACCTAGATCTTGATCAATGTTTATCTTGAGATGGTTTATCCCTATCACCCCTATCTTGATAACCACGGTCCCGATCGAAGCGGTAACTATGATCACAACACTCTCGACTACCACCTTGATGGTATGAGCTAGAGTATGAACCAGAGGATTGGTGGTGTATATCTCGAAGGGAATCAAACATGTTCCTTTTCTTCACCATCGTTCCTGCAAAGCAAAACAAAAGTTAATCAACGTTGAGAATTAAAAGGCACAAGTTGAGCATAATGCAATGTTGAAGGGTGCAAGTGTGTGCAAGTGTCCTTGTGTTTCGCCCAAACAAACCAGATGCAGGAGCTTTCCTCATTGGAGTAATTTCCCCTTTAGAAGTTGGAATTTCAATGCCAGTTTTGGTGAGATATTCTGACCCATCATTACTCACGTCGGTGAAATGGAAAGCGTCAAGGTCATGAGGTATTGGTAGACCAGACAAAGAATCAAGCGGTAGACTTGAATGCTCTGACGGTTGAGAAGAGGATTCATCTTGAACAACCTTAGGAGCCATCGACGACTTGAGTTGATCAGAAAGGCGACTGTTGGGAAATCTATAAACAAATGTTTTCTTTTTTCTTCTATCGAGAGCCGAAGGCTATAAAGTCAGTGTGGATCTGGCCTTGACTCCAAGACTAGATCCATCATCATTGCGATCGGGCACATCACCTTTATCTCCTTCGACATCAATATCGATGAATTCCTGAGCACCCATAGCTGAGGGCACGGCGTGATCGATTCGATTGCCCCTTTGACTGGCTACAACCCATGGTCTTACCCCTGTAGTTTGAGCAACTTTTGTTAGCCCTACGCTGAGTCCCTCTTCTATCAAACAAAAAGTAACAAGGCATTCATCCATGAGAAGATATTCAATGTTCCTGTCTTCATGTGGTGCATTTTTGACAGTCGTGAACACCTCCTCATAAAGATTACCGCTGGGCCGTGTGATGGTGCCATTAAAAAGAATTATTTAGTTAGGAATACAGCCTGGATATTAGTTTTCTATGGTAATATAAAGATTATGGATACCACTTACATCTTTCCAGCCATTTTCGAGCAAAACCGGGAGGACATCGAACAAAGAACCACTCGCTTTTAAAAGCGCTTAATTTATTCCATATGCCAATGAGAATCTAACACTTCTTCGCCAACTCAAGAAATGTAAACGAATGACTCCCTGTCTGTCGTTTGAAAAAAAATGAACCGATTGTCATCGACGGTCGGAGGATGATGCAAGAACACCATAAATACCATATAAATACAATTGAGAAGAGTATAACCGTTCGGATGATGTTGCGCTGGAGCTATCCTCAAATAATGGAGAATTTCCCGGATGTATGAGTTAAATGGCGGGATGCATCCAGCCCAGCACATGAATTTATTGCACACCGTATATCCTTTTGGAGGTCTATAAGCCCTATCATCCTGTGACAGAACCAATACATCGTCAAAAGGAATTCCATGTCTTACGTAGATTCGGCAAAGAGCATCTTCCTTAATTTTAGAGGCTACGTAATCAGCAGGGTCCTTCGGAATAACCGCATACTCCAGAGTGTCAGGAGTAGGATCAACAACTTCTGGTGGAAGAATGGGAACTGCATTAGAAAAATCAAACTATGGGCCCGGGCTTTCTGGTTGTTCTGAATGACGACTATAGGATGTACTATCAGACTCAGTTGCAGAACTTGACTCCATGTCAGGACTATACTACTGAGAAGATGATCCAGCTAGCATAGCTGCAAGATGCTTAGAATGTCTAGAACTATTAAACTCAGTAAAAATCATGATTAGATAAAGTAACCTGTACCTCCCAATGCATAGTGAGTGCTAGTGTGGTGCTGTGAACTGTTGTACAATACAAAAGTAAGTTGTACGAAATTAAAAATGGAAAAGACGATAAGATTTCGAGGTTCGATCGGAGAGACCGTCATTCCTGACCATCTCAACCGTTTCTCTATGTCATTAGGGAACGATGCGGTTTTAGTTTCACGATTGAATGTCAGCAAGTAAAAGTTCAGGTTTTATATTCAAGTCACTAATGAGCTCCAAGTGAACAGTTGAAGACATTAGTTCATGTCGAAGTTCAAATGTCATATATTACCAAATATGCAGTTCAAGTCCTATACAAGTCATATGAGTTCACTTGAATGTGCGAGGCCGAAGCTCATCATTGAATTCAAGTCTATTTAATTAAGTTCCACTTTTGAGGTTCATATGCAGAAAATCGATCATTCATTTTAACATCACTGAACATTCCCCATGCGACACTGCCGATCGTTCAACTCAATTCTCCTAAACCGATCGTTTGAGCTTCGCTCCCACCGATCGTTCGTAGGCCTAGTCCCACCGATCGTTTTCGTTCGACTCATTCCCGTCGATCGTTCATAACTAGCCAGGTTCACCAATCGTTCTCCTTAGCCTTCTAAACCGATCCTTTTCTCCACTCCATCCATACGGCCGTTTTGCTAATTGATCCATTTGCTTCAAAATTCATTAAGTCCAAAAGTTCGACCGCTACTCTAAATCCTCCAACTCCAAAGCACTACCAATCATTCAAAGACGATCGTTAGACACCCAAATGACAACATCATTCCATAACGATCGGTACATCATCACCATCACTCACTCCAGGGTCGTCTAAGTTCAAAGCTCTATCGATCATCCAAGGATGATCGTCATGCATCAATCTGCATCAATTCCCATCCTCTCCAACCTGGTTTAGATTAAACAACTCCATTAACTAAACCAACTAACATGAGATTGAAGGCACACGAAGTCTCGTCCTCGAATCATAAAGTAAGTTCAAGTCATTCTACCTAAGTGTGAGATATGAGGAAAAAGATAGATTTGAATTCGATTCAAAGCGAGATCTAAAGCAACAACAATGGATAAAAGGAGAAAAATGATTGACTAGAGCTTGAATGGAGAAAAGATGTTTTTTAGTTGGAGAATTCGAATCATTGTTTGGAGCAATGGAAGAAAAAAGGGAGAACGATTCATTTTTTCTTTTCTGGATTGAAAGCTTGAATGATATGAAAGTGAGAAGTGGGAATGGAGGTTGCTAAGAAAAATGCTTTTATATCGATAGACATGCCGATCCTTTGTAGCCCAGAAAATTGCACCGATCATTTAAGAACGATCCAAAATTCTACAAGCCCATAAATGACCAAACCAAAAAAAAGAGAGAGAAGAGAAAGTGGTTAAGTATGAAAGCTTTTATAGGAAGATCATATATCGATCGTTCAAACTAGAATTACTACCGATCGTTCCACCACCAAGAATGATCCAAAACTCCTTTATATGAACTAACGATCGACAATGATCGTTAAAGAATATATATATATATATATAGAAAATGGCAATGATCGTACGATCGTAAATAGGTGGGTACGAAGATCCATTCAGTGATAATGATCGGTCTTAATCATTTGTTTTCTTTAAAAAAGAAAGAGACGATCGTACAAAAGCGATCCAAGCTTCTATTCAATGAATAACGATCGGTCGTGATCATTCACACAAAACAAGGAATAAATTTGAAACTTGACAACAACCCGTAGACTCGCATTCGTGATTGAGGGTCAGGTATGGACACATGTACGAACCAATATACGTTCTAAAGTTCAATTTTTGAAATCGACAAAAATTGAATTCACACCTGAAATCAATGGAAGGAAGATCAAAACCAGATTATTATGGCTTGATAATCAACAAAAAAACAACAAGATGATCATCGATAAGCCGTGATCTAGTATTTATACTATTTGAAGTCGACCAATAGTTATAATGAATAGAAGGAGACACGACCCACAACAAGAAAGCGACTCAACAAAAGGATAACGACCATTCAATGAACTAAATGGAATCCTTTTTCGACGATTGAAGTTTGCAACTTTTCAAACATGTCATGTTCGAACAAGATGTACTTTGGGGGGCAAATGTTATCCCTCCTTTTGGCAAGGTCGTGATATCATCAACTTGGCTAGAAATGGATGGTTACCAGCCTTGAGAATTAGTTGTATACGATACTATGGACAATGGTCGAGCAGAACCAGACTAGGACCCAATCGAGGTGCAATCAGTATGGAGTGACAGGCATAGCCTCGTGAAGCTACATTCCAAATTTCAACTTGATCAGAGTTCATATCTCGAGTTACGGACAAGGCAAGGATTTATACGGATCGATCGGGAACTATCCATAAAATAACTCAAATCAGGGAAGATAGATCGATATCTCAAAATCTACTGGGCCAATTCACTTTAAACTTTCAGGGCATCAATATATTAAAGAGTGAAGCCTATAAAAACATTCATAGGTCAAAAATCCAAGGTTCAAAAAATGCCGATCGTTTTTGTTCCGATCGTTCCTAACGATCGGTGTAATTCAGCAAGCAACCCAAATGCGACCAAGATTGATCCATATCTCATAATCTACAACTCAGAATGACTTTATATTTTAGAAGCAAGGCATAGAGGCATGTGGGACCCTATACAAACGATCGCATGACAATCGAGGCAAAAGTCATGATCGGTATAATATGTACTGATCGTTCCAAAACATCGAGTTAGGAGCACCGATCGTTATGGTGGGCCCCTATGGACCTGGAGAGACTTTTTCCGAAATCTTAACGAAATATACCATCATCTCACCCTATAAATACAGACCTATTAGTTCATTTTCAGGATCTTTACAGTGCTTTTTACTCTAGGCTCCATTGTAATCAAGTGCTAGCTTTTTCCTACCACTGTAATAAGATTCATAAGAGAGTAATAAAGGATAATCTTCAAAGTTGACGTAGGCATACAACGCCGAACCACTATAAATCTCTGTATCTTTGATTACTGCTTATTCTTTATTGCTTACATATTCATTTACTTAGTTTAATTTTATTTTTCATTATTTACTTCTCTTCAAAAACTATTATTGGGTGTTTGTAGCCATTATTGGTGCAAACACCCTCCGAAAGGTGCTATCAATGGTTTTGTATACATTGTAGAAATGTGAGACATTCCAACTATAGGACCTGTGGGAATATACATTCCCTTATAGGTGAAGGGAATATATCAAGTGGGTTTTTCTTAGTTTGAAGTCTCAAACTGCCAAGTTAGGTCTACTTCAATCATTATAGGGGGTATTATGTAACAAGTGGGCATTTCCTTGATTGCATTAGGCAATCTTAATGAGACGGTGAGTGTAGGCTCAGTGCTATGTTAGTAAGGTTGGTACCATATATGAGAAGTAGGGCTATATACAAAGGTCAAGATCGGCATCGGTCCTGGAGCAGTCATTAGAAAGACTCGGGTTATGCCTAAACTGACTATACCTCTTACTAGTGTAGGATCCGTGTGGGTCATGCACCATCATAAAGTTGTTTGTTAGTTTCTTTATAGTTAGGAGGAAAGGCTAGATAACCCCTAGATAAGTCTTTAAGACGAGTTAGGATATGGATAAATAGTTGTATTACCGTTATTAGGCACTAGCAGGAGAATCCTTGGTGTACGCCAAAAATTCGACCTAGACACAGATGATGGATACCTGGCACGGTGCAGAGTTATAAATACTAGAGGGGAATATATCCTAGTCCAAGCAGAGACTGTGGTACTTATGCACACATGCACGCGTGCGCATGCGCATGTAGTTATTTTATACCTCGAGTAGGTGGGGTGTATCATACGCGTACATTAAGCTAAGGCGACCAAGTTTAAATAGTAGACATAACATGTAATGGAAGACAGTCGGCATAAACTAGTTTTACAGACAAAGAATGTAATTTACCAGTCACCAGAATGTTGTTATGATCCCCTCCTCATTGCAACCCACAAGATAGATCAGAGGGACAGGTACTCGTACAAGGCGGGAATGGTGGAAGGACAGATTTCTGTATGCATGCTCGACACTGACAAGGGTACTAGATACTAGAGGTATTAGCCTTGGTCGGTAGTTATATGTTTTATTGTACTTTACCATTCCACTATGAGTTTTTTTCGATAGTGCTCTGATATACTCTTATTTATTTGCTGGATACCAACACCAACGATCCATACTCTAGTGGACTTGGCTTTTTGATTTAGCGAAAATTTGGGCCCACTAATGTGTGAGTTGTTATAGTACTTTATTTCAAATAATCTCTCCGAGTTTATTTAATCTATTTTTATAAAGCCATATTGTTCCAATAACTGATTGATTTTCAGGTCGTGGAATTAATTTCTAGGTATCATTCCTTGTAAGTTGATTCAATTGCACTTGCATAGCTAGAATCCATAAATACTCTAATAATGTTTCTTTTGGATTTTTGGGTTCGTTGGTTGAGTTGAACGCCATGTTACTCATTTAGTTTAATTGATTTCTAGTCCTTTTAAAAGATTCAGTATTTCCTAATATATGTTCTTTATGATGATCTTTTATAATTCTAATTTTAGTTAATTCATTTTTATTTTTATCTTCATTAATATTATTTTCATTTGGATTATTAGTGTCTTCTTCGTCATTTTCTATATTAATTTTTTTGAAATTTTAATCAAACGAAATGGTAATGTTTCTTCTATAGGTTTTGGTCTTGTATTATAAATTCTACATGCTTTGCTTCTGTTAGAATATCCAACAAATATCCCTTTATTAGCCTTGGTGTAAAACTTATCTAAATTATGTTTTGTATTAAGTATAAAAAACTTACTTCCAAGAAATTTAAAATAAGAAAACTTTATGTTTATCAAAGAACAATTCATAGGGTATTTTCTTTGTTAATGGTCTTGTCAAAATTCTATTTAGAATATAACATGCTGTTGGAACTCTTTTCGCTAAAAAATTCTTAGGTAAGTTATTATCGGTTAATAAGTCCTAGCAATTTCTTGAATAGTTATATTTTAACGTTCTACTACTCCTTTAATTTTAGGGATTATTGAAAAAAAGAAATAGCGTGTTTTACCTTTCTTATAACAAATTTTTTCAAAGCTTTCATTTTTGAATTCTCCTCTATAATAACTCCTTATAGTTTCAGTTTTAAGGGAATTTTGGTTTTGAATTCTTTTAGAAAAGTTTTTAATATTTCAGAAGCTTCATTTTTATGTTTAAAAAAATTACCCATGTATTTATTATGGTTTATTGATTGTACTTGAGATGGTCCAAAGAGATCCAAATGAAGAAGTTCTAAAAGGTGTGAAGTTGATATCATTTCCTTAGACTTGAATGATTTTTTGTACAGTTTACCTATTTGACATGCATCGCAAATATTTTCAACTTTTAAGTTCATTTTTGGAAGACCTCTTACAAGTTCATATCTAGCAATTTTCAATAGTTATTTAAAATTTAAGTTGCCAAATTGTTTCTGCCAAATTCAAGGATTATTTGATTCAACCATAAGACATAGATTTTCACTTGAAACTTTCATACTTAATATATAGATGTCTCCTTTCCTAATTCCTTCAAATATATTTTTGTAATCTTGGTTTAAGATGAGACAAGTGTCTATTTCAAAATTTATTCTAAAGCCTTTATCACATAATTGTCTTATACTAAGAAGGTTATGTTTTAAATTCTTAACTAGTAAAACTTCTAAAATAGTCGGATTTTTAGAGTTACCAACGTTGTCGATGCCAATGATGTATCCTTTTGAGTTATCTCCAAAGTTTACTATTCCATCATCTTTGTAAGTGATATATGTTTACAGTTCTGGATTTCAGTCATATGCCTTGAGCATCTACTAACCAATATTCATTTTTCCTTCTTAATATTAGATACCTATTCATTATTAGCCATAAAACATACCTCATTGTTTTCTGGTTCTAAATCAACTTTTCTTGATGTTGTGATAGAATCTTCCCATGTTGCTATGAATTCTCCTTCCATTTTTTAATTAATGGATGACTTCTTTGATTTCTTTAGATTCGAGTAGTCTTGCTTCAGATGTCTAAATTTATCGTATTCAAAACACCTGATTTTGCTTACATTTTCTGAATTGTTTGCATCATGTCCATCCTTCAAAATTTGTTCCTTTTCCTATATTTTAGAAAACTTCTAAAATTTCTTGCTATAAATGCGATTCATCATCATCCGTTTTGTCCGATCCTTGTTATTCAATTGTAGCATTAAAAGCTAAAGATTTCTTTTCATTTGCTTGGCTTTCTTTCTTTCCCTACAACTGTACTTCATATAAAATTAAATTACTAATATTCTATTTTCATTATACTGATATCATTGGCACCTTCGATCGCCAAAGTTTTTTGATCCCATTCGTTAGAAAGTTAGTTTAGGATCTTACAGGCTTAGTGCTCTTCAGTGAAATTATTTCCTAATGATATTAGAGCAAGTAATATGTCTTGAAATATAGAATACATGTCAGAACTAGATTCATTATTTTTCATTTGAAAAGTTGGAAATGGTTAGTTAATGTAGAAATCTTGGTTTGTTTTACTTTACTAGTGCCTTAATGTATGACTTGCAATGTTCTCCAAATTTCATAAGCAATTTCACAAATAGACACTCTATTGAACTCTTTTTTAACTAGGGTACACAATAAAATATTCATTGCCATTGAATAATTAAGTGCTTTTGCCTTTTGCTCATTAGTGCATTGTGCATAATTAGTGTGGGGCTTAGTGTACTTAGTTAATGTGATGTTTAATATATCTAAACCATTAGATTATAAATAAATTTGCATTCTACGTGATTAATAT
This sequence comes from Allium fistulosum, assembly GCA_030737815.1. Classification (NCBI taxonomy): domain Eukaryota; kingdom Viridiplantae; phylum Streptophyta; class Magnoliopsida; order Asparagales; family Amaryllidaceae; genus Allium; species Allium fistulosum. The sequence goes on along the minus strand of CM060903.1, from coordinate 1,360,473,582 downwards.
GCATAAGTACTTCCATTAAATAGTGGTGGTCTAGCAGTGGATTGACCTTCTACAAATGTGTTAAAGAGAGTGTTGTTGGTGATAATTGCCATTTAAACTTTTCAAAAATCAGATGATTAGGTTTTGAAAACCTTGTGCTTTTGTACCAAATGTGGGTTCTGTGAGATACTCTAATACGTATGGAAAATGGATCTTAAGGCTATTATAACACTAAAGGGGAGGGGGTGAATAGTTTGTTAAACTTGCTGATACTTTAACATGTATTTTTCATACTCATTAATTAAAAATCACAGGCGCATGTGGATAATAATAAAATGCAGAATAAAAAGCAGTAATGAAAAAAGAGTGACACTATATCTAGTCTTGTACCCATATAAAATTTCCACTATAACAAAATCATGCAATTCCGCAGTTGGTAAGTACACATATATAACTTGGCTTTGAATCGGGTGGAAAGCACACTAATCTTGAATTTCAATGGGTTGTAGGACACCCGTAGCCTCTTGACTTTCAACGGGTGGTCAAGAACACCGATACAATCCTGAATTTTTGTATGTAGCAGGATACACTTTTACAATTCAAGTGACAGAGAGTAATTCTATAGGAAACAAATACAAAATCTTGTAGTCTTCGGTATAATGATCCTGTATACCATTGGCAGTAGTTTTTAATTGAAATCTTTAAGGAATAAGATAAGGTCAAAGATAAAATGATAAAGAATTCAAGTATGAACCCTTTGATCTTTTGTAGTTTGCAAATTTTTGAAGAATGAGAGTGGAAGAAAATGAATTCGCAAAATATATACGTATAATAGTGAGAGAACTTGATCATAAAATAATAGAGAAGAAAGAGTGGGAGAAAAGAATGAGAATTGTTAAAAAAAATTCTTTTTCCAAAGCCTTTATCTAAAGATGAACAGAAGCATCTTTTGGCAAGGGGGTGGTAGGACGTGTCTATTCATTTAAATTCAAAGGTTGCATTAACGGCCGATAGTCGACAGTTCAAATAGTATTTCGACACATCTATGTCGATTTTTAGAAACATGTAAGCAGCTACTATGTCGACATATATTTTTAGGGTATGTCGACATATGCTAGCTAATTTTGAAAAACTCTTTATAAAAGTTGTTTTAAACTATATAATTGTTTCCTCCAAAAGTGGGATAAACACCCAAACAAGTAACACAAAAATATTGTAAAAGTAAATGTAACGACCCCGAATTTTATATAAAATTAAATTAATAATTCATTGAATTTTGAATGAAAATAGTAGAATAAATTGATAAGGTGATGCGAGTTTCCCCGATATCCAAGTATATTTGTATAAATTGTTTAAAAATTTAAATTATTGTGTATATGTGAATATATGTGTATTGAGCATATATGAGTAAAATTGAAATAATATATAAGTATATATATTTAATTTGAATCTAAATTGTAAATAAACGGTATAAAAATGAATAAATTATATAGTTTTATTCAATATAAAGTAAATACATATATCTTGATAAATCAATACGATATGATACAAATAAAATAGATGCAAAAATAATAAGACGAAAGAAAGGAAAATAAAATATAAGATATAACAATATAAAGCAAAACAAATAAATCATATTCATGTACAAGTTGAAAAGTAAACATTTAAACTTGGAAGTAAACAAAGAAAAAAATGGTTATGAACAAAACATATAAAAGATAGAAATAAACTTGCAAAAGCAAATATATATGCAAGTGTAAACAAACAATATAAGTATAGAAAGCTTGCAAGAGAAGACACTCAAAATTTTCTTCATCTTGGTACAGCCGATACATATTTGTACAAAGGATGAGTATGTTGTAATTAATGCTATTATCTCTAGTACACTATGCAAGTTCATTTCAGCCACCACTTGAGAAAATATCACTGACCATTGTACAAACCAATATTTTATCACTTGTACAAACAAATACATCACCCAGTAAAACTCATTTCTATATATCATTATTTTCATCCCATTTTCGTCCATCAAGCTAAGTAAAAAAAAAAACTGAAAACTGAGTAAACAACATCTTGTAAAACTTAAACAAACTTCAACTTAAATATCAAATTCAAACCAGATTTATCAAAGATCAAAGAAGATCTTTAGCAAGCAAATTTCTCAAAGCCTGTTCAACATTTTCAAGCTCTGTTCTTCCTTTCTGTGAAAACCAAAGTGAGTAACATCACTATTTTAAATTGATAAGTATATAATTATAGTGCCTGCTTATCTTTGAAGTATAACATGCTTGTGAATATATTTTAAAAACTCTGTGTATATATGGATATGTTGGTGTGTGAACTGCCAGGTGTTTGAATTTCTTGTCTCTGTCTTTAGTTCCAGGTTCAAAAGATAAAAAAAAATCATCATTTCTTCACAATCTATTTAATGTTTGGACATAGCATTAAAGCAAAGATTGTTTGTTATAGTATAAATTTAAGATTAAGATTTTATTCAAGTCAAACAACATAGTAGTATCTCTGTAAATTTAAAAGAACAGACCAAAACTTTAAATTAGTCAAATTTCGAATTTCTTAATTCGTGAATCCAGGGTTACAAACTGAATTCGTATACTAAAATATGATTTTTAAGGTAAAAATTATAATTTTTAGATAAGGGGTTTAAGAGTAGTTCCTAGTTGAACTAAAAATGCTTCTAAATGGATTCCCAGTGATCGAACGATTTTTAAATGTTGAGATTTTGTCTGGAGCTTGCTTGGTCATCAATGGAGCTAGGAAAAATGCTAAATAATTTTTTCAATGCAAAAATTTTTGGGATGAAGGAAATATAGGGTTTTGGGTTCGAAAGTTTCTAAGGTCTGTAAAGTGTTGATTGCGTCGCCATGGTTGGATCGAGCTATTCGCGATTCTGGGTGGTGGTAGAGGGGTAGTTGGCGATGGCGTGGTCGAGATTGTGGGGTTTCCGGCGGTCGAGGCATCGAAGACGAGGTGTTGACAGTTTTGGGCGTGGTGGCTCTGGCGTTTCCAGGTTTGGAGTTAAATGCTCGATTTTGGTTGTTGAGGTGAATGAGTCGATCGAGGGGCTGAGGTTGACGTAGTGGCCAGTCGCGACTTGCCTGAGACCTCGTCGTTCGTCAGAAGGTCACCGCAGTCCGGTGCACGTGCACGAATTAGCATATGTATCAGTAGGAGGAAGGGTCTGGGTACTCGGTGAAGTTCTCGAGTATATTGGGGTTTCACTCGTAGACGTGGTAGGCTGGACTCGAAGCATATACTAGGGTCTCGGGGGATTTTGATGGTTACAGGTTTCATTGAAAACCTGTTACCCTATTTCCAGATTTGAGTACAAATGTAAAAGCTAAGTTTAAATGGGAAGTAAGTTTTAAAAGGAGCTTATATTCAAGTTTAAATCTGGTTTAAAATAAATTTGAATCTCAGTTTCCAAATTAATTAATTAATGATTATGAGCGATTAACTAATAAATTTGAGACTAATAAATTGGAAATTTATTAATTAAGAAATTAAAGGTTGATTAATTTGTAATTAAGAAGTACTTAGTTTGAAATTGAGTATTATTGATTAATAACTTGGTTTTATTAGTTAATGAATAAGAAATGATTGATCTATAGAGATTAATTAAGGATTAAGTGATTTGTTATCAAGTTTATTAATTGATAATTAAGGTTTATTAATTAATAATAAAAAAATCAACTAATTCATGAATTAAGAACTGATTAGTTAATAATTAAGAGTTAACTAATAAATTTGAAAGAAGATTTATTTCAAATAATTTGTAATTAAATTACGATATTTAACCCGGATTAATAAATTGATACATCTGATTTAAATTAATCAGTTGATTAATAAATTCACTTGTGAATGTTTGGATTCTATTGAATGACTTGATTGTTTGATATCCCTGATATATGATGCTTTGTGATATACCCTGATTTATGTTGTGATCTGTAGTTTACTTATCTGTGACCTTTATATATCTATGATCTGTGAATGAACGATAAGCGTTGTTCTTATACCGCTTATCGAATTATATTTCTGTATTCTGATATGTGATGATTCATTGTGTTGCACTATTGTGTGAAACCCCTGGACTACACTTTTACACACACAAATATGGATTTCACGTGGAAATCGGTTAAGTCACAGATAATTTAAAATTTGATGTTTTTGAAATTGAAATTTTAATTTCAATTGATTTTGAAATTTGAAATTTGGGTTTAAAGTGAAAAGCTTTTGAAATGGAATTTCAAAGATAAAAGTTATTTTGAATAACTTAATCGAGTTTTGAAAATTTAAATAATTTGATTTAAATTTGAATTCAAGTTTGGAATTGAATCCTATGATTTGAAACTAGGAATTGAAGATGATATAAATGTGTTTATATAAAATTAAACCATTTAAAAGTATAATTTTGAGAATTTGGATTTAACCCAAAGACTTTAACTCGTATGAATGAATCAGATTTTTTGAAATGAAACTATTTGTTTCAAAAGATAAAAGCTTTCAGATAAGAAATGAAATTCCAGTTAATTAAAGGAATTTCAAGTAATTTGAAAAATGGATTTTCCAAGTTATGAATTGTTTTGAAAACTATGAATCAAATCTGTTATTTTTAACAGATTTAAAATGATGTTTGGTTTAAATCATTCGAAATGGGATTGTTTTGAAAGCTATAAGTTAAATCTTTGTTTTAAAGATTTAACGAGTTAATCAAATTGAAATGGGAATTAATTTGGAAAATCTGTGAATGAATCTTTTATTTAAAAGATTTAAATGTGGAAACTGTTTAAACCGTAAAGGTTGAATCTTTTTGTTTAAAGATTTGAAATGGTAATCGATTGAAACCATTTGAAAAGAAAGTTTTGGGTAATAAGTTGTGACTTAATTGAAATCCCAATATCCATATGTTTTTAAATATTTCGCTCACTATTCGGTTTAGCCGGGAGAGGACCTTTGGGTCGTATAACCCATTCCGAATATGTGATACGTCGATATGGATAGCATTTGAAGACCGGTGTTGAAGACCGGATATTTTTGAAAACGGAAGGATTACCGTCGAGTTACTCTGCATCGGCTGATCCCCGATATAGAGGTTTTATCACCCTTAGTGACGGGAAGTCCGGACGTGATTGGAAATTATTCGGATTTGCAAGGGCTTCGTGAGAAGTGCCTTCGGTTCTGTTCGATCCCGGAACAGACTTGTATGGATTGTATGTCTGACATTACACTTTGAGATATAAAGCCGATTTCTTTCAAATACATTTCTGTTGGTGGCGGAGAATTTATTCTCTTAGCTTAACACCCTTCTCTGAGACGTACGAGCTCAGAGGTTATGTAGTTGAAATTTATCAGCGATATATCCCAATTTGGTAATGTGGCATGCTGAGTGTTGCTGTGTGATGATCAGTGTTTGATCATTTGTGATATGATCATTTGTTTGATCTTATATCTTTGTGATCATAGGTTGATCATTTGTTTGACCCGAAGCGTGGCTTTTTGAAAAAGCGTAGCTTTGTGGACGAGACTTCGTCAGGGCCTCACAACCCGGAAATGGTCGAAACAGGAATGTTGCGGCAAGGTTATGAGGGTCACGCCCTTTAGGGTATGTCATTTCCTTCTGGAAAGGGGGTGGTATCATGGTATGGAGCCCAGATGCTTACTCATGTGGATACACTTTATTATGTGTGATGTTGGTTTAGAGGCGCCTCGGATAAAGGTCCCAAAGGACCGGGTGATGACATATTCGTGAGTTACCTGTTACAGGGGTAACCCGGCCTTGTTTTGCAGAGAGCAGTTTGTCTCTCGGGACGTCCAGCCAGAGGCGATCCCATGCGGCGGAAGGAAGTTCCTTAGCCTGACCATTTGTTGGAAATCCAAAGAAACAATACGCGACGTGTACGGTTTTAGTTGTATTACCTGCTATGGAATGTGGCGGTAACCTGCTATTGAACATGGTAGCTATAGTAGGCATACGATACTGGTCGTATGTTGGCTAAGATTAATATTATACTTTCGAAATGTTTTCTGCACTATGCACTAATAATAATATCAAAAATGATTTGATTTGCGTAGTAAGCATTTTTGACTATCATAAGAAGAAATCTCCTCCAATTCTGCGTTTGCATTGTGTGTGTGGCGGGAGGTCTTATGGTAGTTTCATTTTCCAAAAGCATTGCGGATTTCAATGTTTAAAACCTTTTGTGTTTGTTTAAAGATAAACTGTTTTTGTTGCTCACACCAGTCCCATGACTGATCCGGAGTTTATTGTTCCCTTCCTAAACTCTGGGTGCTCATAATTTTCCACACGAGCAGTCTAGAGTTGGGTTTCTTTTCAGATATTCAGGTTTAGTAGATTATCTGAAGCTAGTTCATTCATCGGAGTTGCTTATCTTGGAGTTGTGGATTCATTCTTGTCTGAAGATCATTTTGGAGTTATCATTTCTATTGATATTGTTCCGCTGCTGTTGTTATCTATTTTTCTTTTCCGCTGCTATTTCTTGTATCATATCTCTGATGTATATTGATATTCATTGTATCACTCTGTTGTATCAGATAATATATATCAATGTATTATTCTTTTCTTCCGCTGTGTTATTTACTTAATTGTGTTATAGCTCCGGCGAATCGGATTTGAACGGTCGAATCTGCGGCATTCTAGTACAATGTGAAGTACGGATGTTGATTTTCGAGCGGGCAAAACCCGAGTCGTCACATGTGGTATCAGAGCTAAGGTTGAACTTTAGCTCAGGAGTATAACACGTTAAGTAGCTCATTAGAGATAGGGTGAAGTATACCCTAGAATGAGTATTCCTCAGATATCCATCCGAATGTCTCAGTAAATTCTCTTGCTATCCACTGATAGTAAGTATGAGTGTAAGAAGAGGATGAGATAGGGGACAGGGAAATACGACTATAAATGGTCAATACTCTGTAACAACAAGGAAGTAATCTTTTTCTATAAATCTCTTTTGTTTCAGCATCTTTTCTCTATTCATCGATAATTTCTGGTAGATCCAGGAAGAAATTTGATATATTAAAATGGGACATAAACTCCGAAATGGCCAAAATTGTTTGTTTGGATGAATTAGTTGCTTTGTTTGTTATGGTTGATAGGTATACTTTAGTTCTAAACTAAAAATTTTGAAATCGTATCCATATATCTATCTATTCTTTGGGTCCCGGATATATTCTACGAATGGTTAGTTATCCTTTCAAACTGACCGATGCCACTTCATATTTCGTAGATCTGGATAACCCGAGTATTTTGTTGATTGTTAAACAGATTCGTTCTCGTATCTGATTTTGATATTCTGATTTGGTAAGCCAAATGCAGAATAGATATTCAGTTTGATTTGATGAAATATTCTTCATCTATCTTTTTGTCTCCTTGGTAATTTCGAGGACGAAATTCTTTTAAGGGGGGAAGTCTGTAACGACCCCGAATTTTATATAAAATTAAATTAATAATTCATTGAATTTTGAATGAAAATAGTAGAATAAATTGATAAGGTGATGCGAGTTTCCCCGATATCCAAGTATATTTGTATAAATTGTTTAAAATTTAAATTATTGTGTATATGTGAATATATGTGTATTGAGCATATATGAGTAAAATTGAAATAATATATAAGTATATATATTTAATTTGAATCTAAATTGTAAATAAACGGTATAAAAATGAATAAATTATATAGTTTTATTCAATATAAAGTAAATACATATATCTTGATAAATCAATACGATATGATACAAATAAAATAGATGCAAAAATAATAAGACGAAAGAAAGGAAAATAAAATATAAGATATAACAATATAAAGCAAAACAAATAAATCATATTCATGTACAAGTTGAAAAGTAAACATTTAAACTTGGAAGTAAACAAAGAAAAAAATGGTTATGAACAAAACATATAAAAGATAGAAATAAACTTGCAAAAGCAAATATATATGCAAGTGTAAACAAACAATATAAGTATAGAAAGCTTGCAAGAGAAGACACTCAAAATTTTCTTCATCTTGGTACAGCCGATACATATTTGTACAAAGGATGAGTATGTTGTAATTAATGCTATTATCTCTAGTACACTATGCAAGTTCATTTCAGCCACCACTTGAGAAAATATCACTGACCATTGTACAAACCAATATTTTATCACTTGTACAAACAAATACATCACCCAGTAAAACTCATTTCTATATATCATTATTTTCATCCCATTTTCGTCCATCAAGCTAAGTAAAAAAAAAAACTGAAAACTGAGTAAACAACATCTTGTAAAACTTAAACAAACTTCAACTTAAATATCAAATTCAAACCAGATTTATCAAAGATCAAAGAAGATCTTTAGCAAGCAAATTTCTCAAAGCCTGTTCAACATTTTCAAGCTCTGTTCTTCCTTTCTGTGAAAACCAAAGTGAGTAACATCACTATTTTAAATTGATAAGTATATAATTATAGTGCCTGCTTATCTTTGAAGTATAACATGCTTGTGAATATATTTTAAAAACTCTGTGTATATATGGATATGTTGGTGTGTGAACTGCCAGGTGTTTGAATTTCTTGTCTCTGTCTTTAGTTCCAGGTTCAAAAGATAAAAAAAAATCATCATTTCTTCACAATCTATTTAATGTTTGGACATAGCATTAAAGCAAAGATTGTTTGTTATAGTATAAATTTAAGATTAAGATTTTATTCAAGTCAAACAACATAGTAGTATCTCTGTAAATTTAAAAGAACAGACCAAAACTTTAAATTAGTCAAATTTCGAATTTCTTAATTCGTGAATCCAGGGTTACAAACTGAATTCGTATACTAAAATATGATTTTTAAGGTAAAAATTATAATTTTTAGATAAGGGGTTTAAGAGTAGTTCCTAGTTGAACTAAAAATGCTTCTAAATGGATTCCCAGTGATCGAACGATTTTTAAATGTTGAGATTTTGTCTGGAGCTTGCTTGGTCATCAATGGAGCTAGGAAAAATGCTAAATAATTTTTTCAATGCAAAAATTTTTGGGATGAAGGAAATATAGGGTTTTGGGTTCGAAAGTTTCTAAGGTCTGTAAAGTGTTGATTGCGTCGCCATGGTTGGATCGAGCTATTCGCGATTCTGGGTGGTGGTAGAGGGGTAGTTGGCGATGGCGTGGTCGAGATTGTGGGGTTTCCGGCGGTCGAGGCATCGAAGACGAGGTGTTGACAGTTTTGGGCGTGGTGGCTCTGGCGTTTCCAGGTTTGGAGTTAAATGCTCGATTTTGGTTGTTGAGGTGAATGAGTCGATCGAGGGGCTGAGGTTGACGTAGTGGCCAGTCGCGACTTGCCTGAGACCTCGTCGTTCGTCAGAAGGTCACCGCAGTCCGGTGCACGTGCACGAATTAGCATATGTATCAGTAGGAGGAAGGGTCTGGGTACTCGGTGAAGTTCTCGAGTATATTGGGGTTTCACTCGTAGACGTGGTAGGCTGGACTCGAAGCATATACTAGGGTCTCGGGGGATTTTGATGGTTACAGGTTTCATTGAAAACCTGTTACCCTATTTCCAGATTTGAGTACAAATGTAAAAGCTAAGTTTAAATGGGAAGTAAGTTTTAAAAGGAGCTTATATTCAAGTTTAAATCTGGTTTAAAATAAATTTGAATCTCAGTTTCCAAATTAATTAATTAATGATTATGAGCGATTAACTAATAAATTTGAGACTAATAAATTGGAAATTTATTAATTAAGAAATTAAAGGTTGATTAATTTGTAATTAAGAAGTACTTAGTTTGAAATTGAGTATTATTGATTAATAACTTGGTTTTATTAATTAATGAATAAGAAATGATTGATCTATAGAGATTAATTAAGGATTAAGTGATTTGTTATCAAGTTTATTAATTGATAATTAAGGTTTATTAATTAATAATAAAAAAATCAACTAATTCATGAATTAAGAACTGATTAGTTAATAATTAAGAGTTAACTAATAAATTTGAAAGAAGATTTATTTCAAATAATTTGTAATTAAATTACGATATTTAACCCGGATTAATAAATTGATACATCTGATTTAAATTAATCAGTTGATTAATAAATTCACTTGTGAATGTTTGGATTCTATTGAATGACTTGATTGTTTGATATCCCTGATATATGATGCTTTGTGATATACCCTGATTTATGTTGTGATCTGTAGTTTACTTATCTGTGACCTTTATATATCTATGATCTGTGAATGAACGATAAGCGTTGTTCTTATACCGCTTATCGAATTATATTTCTGTATTCTGATATGTGATGATTCATTGTGTTGCACTATTGTGTGAAACCCCTGGACTACACTTTTACACACACAAATATGGATTTCACGTGGAAATCGGTTAAGTCACAGATAATTTAAAATTTGATGTTTTTGAAATTGAAATTTTAATTTCAATTGATTTTGAAATTTGAAATTTGGGTTTAAAGTGAAAAGCTTTTGAAATGGAATTTCAAAGATAAAAGTTATTTTGAATAACTTAATCGAGTTTTGAAAATTTAAATAATTTGATTTAAATTTGAATTCAAGTTTGGAATTGAATCCTATGATTTGAAACTAGGAATTGAAGATGATATAAATGTGTTTATATAAAATTAAACCATTTAAAAGTATAATTTTGAGAATTTGGATTTAACCCAAAGACTTTAACTCGTATGAATGAATCAGATTTTTTGAAATGAAACTATTTGTTTCAAAAGATAAAAGCTTTCAGATAAGAAATGAAATTCCAGTTAATTAAAGGAATTTCAAGTAATTTGAAAAATGGATTTTCCAAGTTATGAATTGTTTTGAAAGCTATGAATCAAATCTGTTATTTTTAACAGATTTAAAATGATGTTTGGTTTAAATCATTCGAAATGGGATTGTTTTGAAAGCTATAAGTTAAATCTTTGTTTTAAAGATTTAACGAGTTAATCAAATTGAAATGGGAATTAATTTGGAAAATCTGTGAATGAATCTTTTATTTAAAAGATTTAAATGTGGAAACTGTTTAAACCGTAAAGGTTGAATCTTTTTGTTTAAAGATTTGAAATGGTAATCGATTGAAACCATTTGAAAAGAAAGTTTTGGGTAATAAGTTGTGACTTAATTGAAATCCCAATATCCATATGTTTTTAAATATTTCGCTCACTATTCGGTTTAGCCGGGAGAGGACCTTTGGGTCGTATAACCCATTCCGAATATGTGATACGTCGATATGGATAGCATTTGAAGACCGGTGTTGAAGACCGGATATTTTTGAAAACGGAAGGATTACCGTCGAGTTACTCTGCATCGGCTGATCCCCGATATAGAGGTTTTATCACCCTTAGTGACGGGAAGTCCGGACGTGATTGGAAATTATTCGGATTTGCAAGGGCTTCGTGAGAAGTGCCTTCGGTTCTGTTCGATCCCGGAACAGACTTGTATGGATTGTATGTCTGACATTACACTTTGAGATATAAAGCCGATTTCTTTCAAATACATTTCTGTTGGTGGCGGAGAATTTATTCTCTTAGCTTAACACCCTTCTCTGAGACGTACGAGCTCAGAGGTTATGTAGTTGAAATTTATCAGCGATATATCCCAATTTGGTAATGTGGCATGCTGAGTGTTGCTGTGTGATGATCAGTGTTTGATCATTTGTGATATGATCATTTGTTTGATCTTATATCTTTGTGATCATAGGTTGATCATTTGTTTGACCCGAAGCGTGGCTTTTTGAAAAAGCGTAGCTTTGTGGACGAGACTTCGTCAGGGCCTCACAACCCGGAAATGGTCGAAACAGGAATGTTGCGGCAAGGTTATGAGGGTCACGCCCTTTAGGGTATGTCATTTCCTTCTGGAAAGGGGTGGTATCATGGTATGGAGCCCAGATGCTTACTCATGTGGATACACTTTATTATGTGTGATGTTGGTTTAGAGGCGCCTCGGATAAAGGTCCCAAAGGACCGGGTGATGACATATTCGTGAGTTACCTGTTACAGGGGTAACCCGGCCTTGTTTTGCAGAGAGCAGTTTGTCTCTCGGGACGTCCAGCCAGAGGCGATCCCATGCGGCGGAAGGAAGTTCCTTAGCCTGACCATTTGTTGGAAATCCAAAGAAACAATACGCGACGTGTACGGTTTTAGTTGTATTACCTGCTATGGAATGTGGCGGTAACCTGCTATTGAACATGGTAGCTATAGTAGGCATACGATACTGGTCGTATGTTGGCTAAGATTAATATTATACTTTCGAAATGTTTTCTGCACTATGCACTAATAATAATATCAAAAATGATTTGATTTGCGTAGTAAGCATTTTTGACTATCATAAGAAGAAATCTCCTCCAATTCTGCGTTTGCATTGTGTGTGTGGCGGGAGGTCTTATGGTAGTTTCATTTTCCAAAAGCATTGCGGATTTCAATGTTTAAAACCTTTTGTGTTTGTTTAAAGATAAACTGTTTTTGTTGCTCACACCAGTCCCATGACTGATCCGGAGTTTATTGTTCCCTTCCTAAACTCTGGGTGCTCATAATTTTCCACACGAGCAGTCTAGAGTTGGGTTTCTTTTCAGATATTCAGGTTTAGTAGATTATCTGAAGCTAGTTCATTCATCGGAGTTGCTTATCTTGGAGTTGTGGATTCATTCTTGTCTGAAGATCATTTTGGAGTTATCATTTCTATTGATATTGTTCCGCTGCTGTTGTTATCTATTTTTCTTTTCCGCTGCTATTTCTTGTATCATATCTCTGATGTATATTGATATTCATTGTATCACTCTGTTGTATCAGATAATATATATCAATGTATTATTCGTTTCTTCCGCTGTGTTATTTACTTAATTGTGTTATAGCTCCGGCGAATCGGATTTGAACGGTCGAATCTGCGGCATTCTAGTACAATGTGAAGTACGGATGTTGATTTTCGAGCGGGCAAAACCCGAGTCGTCACATGTGGTATCAGAGCTAAGGTTGAACTTTAGCTCAGGAGTATAACACGTTAAGTAGCTCATTAGAGATAGGGTGAAGTATACCCTAGAATGAGTATTCCTCAGATATCCATCCGAATGTCTCAGTAAATTCTCTTGCTATCCACTGATAGTAAGTATGAGTGTAAGAAGAGGACGAGATAGGGGACAGGGAAATACGACTATAAATGGTCAATACTCTGTAACAACAAGGAAGTAATCTTTTTCTATAAATCTCTTTTGTTTCAGCATCTTTTCTCTATTCATCGATAATTTCTGGTAGATCCAGGAAGAAATTTGATATATTAAAATGGGACATAAACTCCGAAATGGCCAAAATTGTTTGTTTGGATGAATTAGTTGCTTTGTTTGTTATGGTTGATAGGTATACTTTAGTTCTAAACTAAAAATTTTGAAATCGTATCCATATATCTATCTATTCTTTGGGTCCCGGATATATTCTACGAATGGTTAGTTATCCTTTCAAACTGACCGATGCCACTTCATATTTCGTAGATCTGGATAACCCGAGTATTTTGTTGATTGTTAAACAGATTCGTTCTCGTATCTGATTTTGATATTCTGATTTGGTAAGCCAAATGCAGAATAGATATTCAGTTTGATTTGATGAAATATTCTTCATCTATCTTTTTGTCTCCTTGGTAATTTCGAGGACGAAATTCTTTTAAGGGGGGAAGTCTGTAACGACCCCGAATTTTATATAAAATTAAATTAATAATTCATTGAATTTTGAATGAAAATAGTAGAATAAATTGATAAGGTGATGCGAGTTTCCCCGATATCCAAGTATATTTGTATAAATTGTTTAAAATTTAAATTATTGTGTATATGTGAATATATGTGTATTGAGCATATATGAGTAAAATTGAAATAATATATAAGTATATATATTTAATTTGAATCTAAATTGTAAATAAACGGTATAAAAATGAATAAATTATATAGTTTTATTCAATATAAAGTAAATACATATATCTTGATAAATCAATACGATATGATACAAATAAAATAGATGCAAAAATAATAAGACGAAAGAAAGGAAAATAAAATATAAGATATAACAATATAAAGCAAAACAAATAAATCATATTCATGTACAAGTTGAAAAGTAAACATTTAAACTTGGAAGTAAACAAAGAAAAAAATGGTTATGAACAAAACATATAAAAGATAGAAATAAACTTGCAAAAGCAAATATATATGCAAGTGTAAACAAACAATATAAGTATAGAAAGCTTGCAAGAGAAGACACTCAAAATTTTCTTCATCTTGGTACAGCCGATACATATTTGTACAAAGGATGAGTATGTTGTAATTAATGCTATTATCTCTAGTACACTATGCAAGTTCATTTCAGCCACCACTTGAGAAAATATCACTGACCATTGTACAAACCAATATTTTATCACTTGTACAAACAAATACATCACCCAGTAAAACTCATTTCTATATATCATTATTTTCATCCCATTTTCGTCCATCAAGCTAAGTAAAAAAAAAACTGAAAACTGAGTAAACAACATCTTGTAAAACTTAAACAAACTTCAACTTAAATATCAAATTCAAACCAGATTTATCAAAGATCAAAGAAGATCTTTAGCAAGCAAATTTCTCAAAGCCTGTTCAACATTTTCAAGCTCTGTTCTTCCTTTCTGTGAAAACCAAAGTGAGTAACATCACTATTTTAAATTGATAAGTATATAATTATAGTGCCTGCTTATCTTTGAAGTATAACATGCTTGTGAATATATTTTAAAAACTCTATGTATATATGGATATGTTGGTGTGTGAACTGCCAGGTGTTTGAATTTCTTGTCTCTGTCTTTAGTTCCAGGTTCAAAAGATAAAAAAAAATCATCATTTCTTCACAATCTATTTAATGTTTGGACATAGCATTAAAGAAAAGATTGTTTGTTATAGTATAAATTTAAGATTAAGATTTTATTCAAGTCAAACAACATAGTAGTATCTCTGTAAATTTAAAAGAACAGACCAAAACTTTAAATTAGTCAAATTTCGAATTTCTTAATTCGTGAATCCAGGGTTACAAACTGAATTCGTATACTAAAATATGATTTTTAAGGTAAAAATTATAATTTTTAGATAAGGGGTTTAAGAGTAGTTCCTAGTTGAACTAAAAATGCTTCTAAATGGATTCCCAGTGATCGAACGATTTTTAAATGTTGAGATTTTGTCTGGAGCTTGCTTGGTCATCAATGGAGCTAGGAAAAATGCTAAATAATTTTTTCAATGCAAAAATTTTTGGGATGAAGGAAATATAGGGTTTTGGGTTCGAAAGTTTCTAAGGTCTGTAAAGTGTTGATTGCGTCGCCATGGTTGGATCGAGCTATTCGCGATTCTGGGTGGTGGTAGAGGGGTAGTTGGCGATGGCGTGGTCGAGATTGTGGGGTTTCCGGTGGTCGAGGCATCGAAGACGAGGTGTTGACAGTTTTGGGCGTGGTGGCTCTGGCGTTTCCAGGTTTGGAGTTAAATGCTCGATTTTGGTTGTTGAGGTGAATGAGTCGATCGAGGGGCTGAGGTTGACGTAGTGGCCAGTCGCGACTTGCCTGAGACCTCGTCGTTCGTCAGAAGGTCACCGCAGTCCGGTGCACGTGCACGAATTAGCATATGTATCAGTAGGAGGAAGGGTCTGGGTACTCGGTGAAGTTCTCGAGTATATTGGGGTTTCACTCGCAGACGTGGTAGGCTGGACTCGAAGCATATACTAGGGTCTCGGGGGATTTTGATGGTTACAGGTTTCATTGAAAACCTGTTACCCTATTTCCAGATTTGAGTACAAATGTAAAAGCTAAGTTTAAATGGGAAGTAAGTTTTAAAAGGAGCTTATATTCAAGTTTAAATCTGGTTTAAAATAA
Source organism: Allium fistulosum (assembly GCA_030737815.1). Taxonomy (NCBI): domain Eukaryota; kingdom Viridiplantae; phylum Streptophyta; class Magnoliopsida; order Asparagales; family Amaryllidaceae; genus Allium; species Allium fistulosum. The sequence goes on along the minus strand of CM060903.1, from coordinate 1,360,457,742 downwards.
ATTTGAATCTCAGTTTCCAAATTAATTAATTAATGATTATGAGCGATTAACTAATAAATTTGAGACTAATAAATTGGAAATTTATTAATTAAGAAATTAAAGGTTGATTAATTTGTAATTAAGAAGTACTTAGTTTGAAATTGAGTCTTATTGATTAATAACTTGGTTTTATTAATTAATGAATAAGAAATGATTGATCTATAGAGATTAATTAAGGATTAAGTGATTTGTTATCAAGTTTATTAATTGATAATTAAGGTTTATTAATTAATAATAAAAAAATCAACTAATTCATGAATTAAGAACTGATTAGTTAATAATTAAGAGTTAACTAATAAATTTGAAAGAAGATTTATTTCAAATAATTTGTAATTAAATTACGATAATTAACCCGGATTAATAAATTGATACATCTGATTTAAATTAATCAGTTGATTAATAAATTCACTTGTGAATGTTTGGATTCTATTGAATGACTTGATTGTTTGATATCCCTGATATATGATGCTTTGTGATATACCCTGATTTATGTTGTGATCTGTAGTTTACTTATCTGTGACCTTTATATATCTATGATCTGTGAATGAACGATAAGCGTTGTTCTTATACCGCTTATCGAATTATATTTCTGTATTCTGATATGTGATGATTCATTGTGTTGCACTATTGTGTGAAACCCCTGGACTACACTTTTACACACACAAATATGGATTTCACGTGGAAATCGGTTAAGTCACAGATAATTTAAAATTTGATGTTTTTGAAATTGAAATTTTAATTTCAATTGATTTTGAAATTTGAAATTTGGGTTTAAAGTGAAAAGCTTTTGAAATGGAATTTCAAAGATAAAAGTTATTTTGAATAACTTAATCGAGTTTTGAAAATTTAAATAATTTGATTTAAATTTGAATTCAAGTTTGGAATTGAATCCTATGATTTGAAACTAGGAATTGAAGATGATATAAATGTGTTTATATAAAATTAAACCATTTAAAAGTATAATTTTGAGAATTTGGATTTAACCCAAAGACTTTAACTCGTATGAATGAATCAGATTTTCTGAAATGAAACTATTTGTTTCAAAAGATAAAAGCTTTCAGATAAGAAATGAAATTCCAGTTAATTAAAGGAATTTCAAGTAATTTGAAAAATGGATTTTCCAAGTTATGAATTGTTTTGAAAGCTATGAATCAAATCGGTTATTTTTAACAGATTTAAAATGATGTTTGGTTTAAATCATTCGAAATGGGATTGTTTTGAAAGCTATAAGTTAAATCTTTGTTTTAAAGATTTAACGAGTTAATCAAATTGAAATGGGAATTAATTTGGAAAATCTGTGAATGAATCTTTTATTTAAAAGATTTAAATGTGGAAACTGTTTAAACCGTAAAGGTTGAATCTTTTTGTTTAAAGATTTGAAATGGTAATCGATTGAAACCATTTGAAAAGAAAGTTTTGGGTAATAAGTTGTGACTTAATTGAAATCCCAATATCCATATGTTTTTAAATATTTCGCTCACTATTCGGTTTAGCCGGGAGAGGACCTTTGGGTCGTATAACCCATTCCGAATATGTGATACGTCGATATGGATAGCATTTGAAGACCGGTGTTGAAGACCGGATATTTTTGAAAACGGAAGGATTACCGTCGAGTTACTCTGCATCGGCTGATCCCCGATATAGAGGTTTTATCACCCTTAGTGACGGGAAGTCCGGACGTGATTGGAAATTATCCGGATTTGCAAGGGCTTCGTGAGAAGTGCCTTCGGTTCTGTTCGATCCCGGAACAGACTTGTATGGATTGTATGTCTGACATTACACTTTGAGATATAAAGCCGATTTCTTTCAAATACATTTCTGTTGGTGGCGGAGAATTTATTCTCTTAGCTTAACACCCTTCTCTGAGACGTACGAGCTCAGAGGTTATGTAGTTGAAATTTATCAGCGATATATCCCAATTTGGTAATGTGGCATGCTGAGTGTTGCTGTGTGATGATCAGTGTTTGATCATTTGTGATATGATCATTTGTTTGATCTTATATCTTTGTGATCATAGGTTGATCATTTGTTTGACCCGAAGCGTGGCTTTTTGAAAAAGCGTAGCTTTGTGGACGAGACTTCGTCAGGGCCTCACAACCCGGAAATGGTCGAAACAGGAATGTTGCGGCAAGGTTATGAGGGTCGCGCCCTTTAGGGTATGTCATTTCCTTCTGGAAAGGGGTGGTATCATGGTATGGAGCCCAGATGCTTACTCATGTGGATACACTTTATTATGTGTGATGTTGGTTTAGAGGCGCCTCGGATAAAGGTCCCAAAGGACCGGGTGATGACATATTCGTGAGTTACCTGTTACAGGGGTAACCCGGCCTTGTTTTGCAGAGAGCAGTTTGTCTCTCGGGACGTCCAGCCAGAGGCGATCCCATGCGGCGGAAGGAAGTTCCTTAGCCTGACCATTTGTTGGAAATCCAAAGAAACAATACGCGACGTGTACGGTTTTAGTTGTATTACCTGCTATGGAATGTGGCGGTAACCTGCTATTGAACATGGTAGCTATAGTAGGCATACGATACTGGTCGTATGTTGGCTAAGATTAATATTATACTTTCGAATTGTTTTCTGCACTATGCACTAATAATAATATCAAAAATGATTTGATTTGCGTAGTAAGCATTTTTGACTATCATAAGAAGAAATCTCCTCCAATTCTGCGTTTGCATTGTGTGTGTGGCGGGAGGTCTTATGGTAGTTTCATTTTCCAAAAGCATTGCGGATTTCAATGTTTAAAACCTTTTGTGTTTGTTTAAAGATAAACTGTTTTTGTTGCTCACACCAGTCCCATGACTGATCCGGAGTTTATTGTTCCCTTCCTAAACTCTGGGTGCTCATAATTTTCCACACGAGCAGTCTAGAGTTGGGTTTCTTTTCAGATATTCAGGTTTAGTAGATTATCTGAGCTAGTTCATTCATCGGAGTTGCTTATCTTGGAGTTGTGGATTCATTCTTGTCTGAAGATCATTTTGGAGTTATCATTTCTATTGATATTGTTCCGCTGCTGTTGTTATCTATTTTTCTTTTCCGCTGCTATTTCTTGTATCATATCTCTGATGTATATTGATATTCATTGTATCACTCTGTTGTATCAGATAATATATATCAATGTATTATTCTTTTCTTCCGCTGTGTTATTTACTTAATTGTGTTATAGCTTCGGCGCATCGGATTTGAACGGTCGAATCTGCGGCATTCTAGTACAATGTGAAGTACGGATGTTGATTTTCGAGCGGGCAAAACCCGAGTCGTCACAGTAAAGGGATTAATAGGTTGAAGAACACTCAACAGTTGTAGTGCTTTGGCAAAAATCAATAGCCTATGTCCACTATTATCTTTGTTACTAATTATACTTTTCTCTTATAAAGAGGATCTTACTACTTGGTATCAAATAACTCGGGTGTGAATTTCACAGAATTTAGTGAAAGTGTCCATAACAAAGCTCCAATTTGATCAGATTTAAAGATCCTTTTTCCAATGCACCTCCTTCACTATTTATAGACGAAATCCATCGCCAAAATGGCTGGAAATTGCTCAACCATGTTCCCTACTTCAGGCCTGAAGTTCTAGCAAGAGATCATGACCAAAAATGTGAACAAAAATGGATTGGTACCAATCATTAAGCAAAGGTACCAAGTTGTGCACCTTTGTCTTTTTTGTGCTTCACTTTGGCAGTACCTTTCATCTTCTGTCTAAGTCATGCTGACTCATCATATGTCACTAATGGATCGATACCTAGTTGTGCTCTGCATTCGTACCGAGTTGTGCTATGAATTTGACTGTTCATCTTTTTCAGCATCTTATCTTTTGCCTCATCTAAGAAATTGCTAAGTACATCTTTATAACCAACAAGGATCAGTGTCGACCCTTGGGACCTTATTTAGACTATGGCATTCCATCTACATCATCGACTTCTTTTCAATCTCATGAGTACTTAGCTATTCTGATTCATTGAGATATCACTTGGTGAAAAAGCAAGATAACACTTGCCCCCCCAAAGTATGTTTTGTTTTAACAAAGCTTGCTTTGGATCAAGATAACCTATCGACCTCGGACCTTGACTTGAAGAGACATCCTTGTAGTCTTCATAAAGTGATATATCCTATATGGATCAATATGTCACTTCAAACAGTTGTGGATTCATATCTCTTGGATAGTATAAGAGCCAATGTATTCCACTTGAATTCTATACCCATTTCTAGAATTTCTGAAAGCTTCTCCTTTCATTTGGTCAGGTAGGATTTCACCTTTCATCATCGATCATTTTTCTTTTGCATGGTCATTCTCTTTTCCTTTTCTTGCATCTCTTCTCTTCTTCTTCTTCCCTTTTATGATCATATGAATCGGTACCTACCCTTATTGGTCGATATTGATCATTTTTCTTATGTTACTATTGAACTAACAGTTCACTAAATTTCAGCCTCACTTTCATTTTAGGCTATCATTTCTAGCTTCTTCGAACCCTTGTGATTTATCAATCCACGCTTCCATCAACATCGCTGCCAACCTTTAGTCCCCAGCATCGATCAAATTTCGGTAATCAACACTGATCTAAAGCAGCCTATCGCATATGAACCTCTAGAACTTACCGTCAACTCATTTGGGTTTCGACCCACTTCTTTGACCTCAGCGCCGGCTCCTTATTTCAACCATTGTCCGAAGTGGGTTACTGCTGCTTTATGGTTGTCGATGCCTAGTCCTCATATTTGATTTAAATTTCATACCTCTTTTTCCTCTTACACTTAGCCATGAAAAATAAAGAGGTTGAATTTGGGTTTCTTGAATTGCTGAGATCGACACCAAGTCTCTATGAGCCAGACCCCAAGTTTTCTCCAATTTCCACTTTTTCATGTTAGCCTTGGTCATGGCATTTGCCAATTCGTGATAAAATTTTGAAGTGTAAATAAGGAGTATTCGATTCCCATCAATTATTGGTTAAATATGGATTGGTCAACTGGTTTCTATAGGGCAGATTGCAGGAATGATCACATCGAACGTGCTTTGGCACCCGATGGAATAATGCATCAACACTTTGGGTCAAACACTTCACCCATATGTCGTTGTAAAGAAAAACTATGTATCACTTTGGAAGACTGTTTTGTAATTGTACATTATACGATATCGTGTGAAATCCAACACACAGTTCGATAGTACGACGAAGCTCGTTTGCTAGTACGAGCAAGCTATCTACACAAAGTGTTCATGTACATCGTGCTATGGACACATGACACACACTGCTTAGACTGAACTGCATATCACTTCCCTTGTCAATGTATAGAATCTGGTTAGTTAACACACATTGACATCTATTGGGTCTCATACATAGGCTTACGTGAGGCTTAGTTAAAGCACGAAGACTAATGTTAAATCATACTTGACCTTGCTCATGTATCGAGTTTTTCGAGTAAGTTATGAACCACAGATGCTCTTCACATCTCTCTACCATGGGTTTAGGTCCTTCCACTTCCGAGTTTATTCCAGCAACGGTAGATTCAACTTCTGTCCTAGCATCTACTTCAACGCCATCTAGGGCCCGGCCGTTTCGTCATCGCACCAAGCAATCTTTACAAGTGGCTACTTTTGCTATGAGAGACGAATCCTATGTAGGAGTTTCCCCTGATGTTAACCCAAAAAATGGATCAACACCTTAGATTGAGTGTGAAAGAACCAGCCCTGTTGTTGGGTACGTTTCTATCACTACCAAGTCCAGATGAGGAAGGGGCCACCGGGAGAAAGTAAGGAGCGAACCAGCCTCTACCGGACCATACCTATTCAAGCATCACCGAACCATCCCCATAGCCGAACCAGAATTTCACCGAACCACCGGACGAACCTACTTCCATCGAACCACCGGACCAGCCTACTCACCTCCTTCCACCGAACCAAGTACCACCGGACCAACCTACTTCCACCGAACCACCGGACCAACCTACTCACCTCCTTCCACCGAACCAAGGACCACCGGACCAACCTACTCACCTCCTCCCACCGAATCAAGTACCACCGGACCAACCTGCTCCCATCGAACCAGAGCAAACCGGACCAGCTCCACCAGGCCAGATTACGTCAGCCCAAGCCCGCCAGCTGCTATATACCTCCAAGACCCCTACCCCCAGCCTCACTCTATAAATAGAGGGGCAAGGGTACAACAATGGGGGACAAGTTTGAGAGCTCAAGCACGGAGAGAACTTTCAAACAACTTTCTTTTATTTGTATCAAAGCTTTGTACTTGTAATCAAAATAAGAGAAGAGAAATAACATATAAAGTGGACGTAGGCACATTCTGGCTGAACCACTATAAATCTGCGTGTCTTTTTTACAGTTTAGCCCCTGTTTTTCATATATTCGCATAAATCACCCAAATCACTAAGAACAACATAAGATCTACTAAATCATACAACTTTGAGGTGTTTGTCCATTTTTGTGCAAACATTTTTGGTGCTTTCATTGAGAGGTATAAGCTCGAAGCTTCAGCTTCATCCACTTAACGAGTTTTCCTAACAGCATCGTCCACCACTTGGAAAACATGCCTCCCAAACAGAGAAAAGATGTTAACAAAGGAAAAAACATCGCATCCAGCAGTCTTCCAGATCCAGCTGTCACGAATCAAGTAAATCGTCCTCCTGCAACAACAGTAACAAATGAAGGACAGGCTAACCCAACCACTCCTGCCACAGAACAGCCTACAACAATTACTAGGGCAGATTTGGACAGAGTTGTGGTTGAAGTAACTAACCGCTTCACGTCCCAGCAGGAAGCCTTGGTGGACCATCTCATGTCATGCTTAAGGGACGCTGAAGAATCCAACCGCAACACTGAATCATGGGGCGAGTCCCAGTCTGGAGAATCTCAGAGACAACAAAGATCTTCCTTCTTCGAAGGAGCTAACGGCAGAAATAGCCATGGTAGGAGCCGAGACCGAGCACAGCCCGAAGTCAGGCCTGAGGAAACGTTTGGTATCGAACCCAACGGGGGAGGTACCGGACGGAGGTCAACTGTAGCTGAGCCTGTCATACTACCTAACCACGGAAACGCCAGTGAACGGGGCCGAGCTAGAGTCCAGTCCGAAGTTGGACCCGAGGAAGTGCTTAGATCAGAACCCGGCAGGGGAAGATCAAGGCAAGGCCCAACTGTAGCTGACCCTAGCATGCTCCCAGAAGATCAAAGGCAGCCACTGGAAAATATGAGGAATGATAGACGATACCATCCCTACAGGTCATCTGGATGGAATCAATCCCACAGGACAGAACCAAACTCATTTCTATCTGCTCCAAATTCTGATGAAAGGATGGCACGCTTATTCAGAGAGTGTGTGCAACGGGAGCAAAGAGATCGAGGGATAGGCGCTAGGGTAACCAGCCCTTTCGCCCGCAATATCGAAATTGCTATCACCCCCCGAGAATGGAAGATGCCAACAATGGAACCCTACAAAGGGACCTCCGACCCCGTTGTACACTTACAGAGGTACACACAACATATGCTCATGAGTGGGGCGACAGAGGGAGTACTGTGAAAATGCTTTCCGCTCTTCTTAGCAGATCTTGCTACCTCCTGGTTCTGTCATCTACCCCAGGGATCCATCAGCTCGTGGGAAATGTTGAAGGAAAAATTTATCAGTCAGTTCCGCATTCATGTGGAGCAACCTAAGGACGCTTATTCCTTATCCAGCGTCAAACAGAAACCTGGAGAGAAGCTGCAGCAATACCTAACCAGATTCAACGCCGCAGCAGCCGCAGTCCAAGATGCCGATGAGAAGCTTATCCTAATGGCCCTCTGTAGTGGTGTGCATCCGGACACTAAATTTGCTAGAAGGTTGACAAAAGAAAAACCAGCTACTTTACCCGATTTCTTCCATGAAGCCGGGAAATACATGAGGCTTTAGGATGCTGCCATTGAGGGGCAGTCAAGACAGCAAAATAAGACAACCCATGGCAACGCCCCTGCTGTGGCAAGGGACGTTCGAAGAAATGATTCCAGAGACAATGCTGGGGGCAAGAAGGGAGAAAAGCGCCTATATCGGCCAGGACCAAGATTCGACACTTACACTCCTTTGAACGAGACCGTCGAAAATATCTTCCTTGCCACCCAAGGCGAAGTTAGATACAAACGCCCACCATACAAGAAGGAATCAGATAACGCACAGAAGTCTGGAAAGTTCTGCCACTTCCACGAATCTCACGGGCATGATACCAACGAATGCCATCATCTCCGAGATCTGATTGAGGAACACATCAGAAGGAAGAAACTGGAACGTTATGTAAAAGGTCAGGACAGGACCCCAGCTCCTGCCAATGAAAACCCAAGGCTACCCTCACCGGGGGCCGACAGAGGAAACCGCAACGCTAGCAGCTCTAGTCAAGAGAAGATAGTGGTCCATACCATCTCAGGAGGGCCGCACATCGCAGACAGAAGCTGGAAAGAGATGGAAAGATACGGAAAGTCGCTTAGAGACAATAAAGACTATGTCAATTCAGTTATAGAAGAGCGCCACCCGAAGCGGAAAGAAAGTAATGACATCACATTCGGTAAGCGTGACCTAGAAGGAAGGCAGTACCCTCACATGGATCCCATGGTCATCTCTGCCCGACTTGGTCCCGCCGAAGTTTACCGAATCCTGGTAGACACTGGAAGCTCAGTAAACATCCTGTTCAAACACGCATTCGACAAAATGAAGCTATCAATGAAGGATGTATCTCCCTGCGATAAACCACTACACGGTTTCACTGGGGATGCTAAGATGCCTCTCGGGCAACTGGACCTCTTTGTTGAGATTGGAAGCCATCCCCGCTCCATTGTACGGAAGCAGACGTTCGTGCTAATAGAAAACCATTCGGCCTACAACGCCTTCTTAGGAAGACCAGCCTTGTCTGACTTCCAAATTGTCCTAGCCCCATGGTACCTAAAGATGAAATTTCCAACAGACAATGGAGTAGGGGAAGTGGAAGGAGACTAGGACGTTGCTCGAGACTGCTATGTGACTGAACTTCGCAACAACCACAGGAAGGATAAAGGGAAGGGTGTAGAGATTGCCCTCTGCACAAAAAGTCTAGAAGCATAGCAACTAAAGAAAGCCCCTCCTCTTCGATATACCATCGACCCTTTCAATGAATTAGACCCTAGGGACAAAGAGGAGGAGGCCACCGCCGAGCCTGTAGAGGCTATGGAGTTTATATCTGTAGACAAGCACGATTCAAGTAGACTATTGAAAATTGGGTCCCAACTAAAAGCCGAATTGAAGGAAAAACTCATCGATTTTCTCCGCCACAACTTGGATGTATTCGCTTGGTCACACGCTGACATGACCGGAATCTCCCCCGACATAGCATGCCACGTATTAAACATTGATCCTACCAAGGCGCCTGTAAAACAAAGAAAGAGAAGTATGGGGGCAGAGCGATCAGCAGCCCTCGATGAAGAAGTAAAGAATCTACTCGCCAATGACTTCATACGAGAAGCTATCTACCCGGAATGGATCGCCAACCCGGTGCTGGTAAAAAAGGCTAATGGGAAGTGGCGAACCTGCATTGACTTTTCCAACCTAAACGACGCCTGCCCAAAGGATTGCTTCCCACTTCCCAGAATCGACCAACTTGTAGACAGCACAGCCGGGCACGAGCTCCTATCTTTTATGGACACATACTCAGGATATAACCAAATTCCTATGCATGCTCCCGACCAAGACCACACTAGTTTCATCACCGACCGGGGTTTATACTGCTATAAGGTAATGCCTTTCGGACTTAAAAATGCAGGAGCCACCTACCAGCGCCTCGTCAACAAGATGTTTGCAGGGCTAATAGGACAAACTATGGAAGTATATGTGGATGACATGCTGGTAAAGTCAAGGAAAGCCAAAGATCACGTAAGCCACCTAAGCAAGATGTTTCAAGTACTTCGACAATATGGAATGAAGTTGAATCCACTAAAATGCTCCTTCGGAGTGTCATCAGGAAAGTTCTTAGGATTCATCGTTCATGCCAGAGGGATAGAAGCAAACCCTGAACAAGTCCGAGCGCTAAGGGATATCAAGATACCTTCCACTCGGAAGGAAATGCAAAGTTTGAATGGAAAAGTGGCCGCTCTAAGCCGATTCATCTCCAAGGCGATGGACAAGTGCGTCCCCTTTTTCGAAGCCCTAAAGAAAGACAAGGGAAAGTTCGAGTGGACTGACGAATGCCTAACCGCTTTCCTTAACCTAATCGAACACCTCCAGAAACCACCGGTACTCTCAACTCCAAGCGAAGGCGAAGAATTATACCTATACCTTGCTGTGTCATCTCACGCCCTAAGCGCAGCCTTGGTAAGGGAAGACAACCACACGCAGCGGCCAGTTTACTTCGTCAGCAAAAGGTTTACTGGGGCAGAAGTCAGATATCCTAAACTTGAGAAGCTAGCATACTGTTTACTAATCACATCACGAAAGCTGCGTCACTACTTCCAGTCCCATTCCATCAAAGTTCTGATTGATCAACCACTGAGGCAGGTACTCCATCGTCCCGACACTTCTGGGCGACTACTTAAATGGTGCATTGAACTAAGTCAGTATGATATCACCTATCACCCTCGCACCGCCATCAAGGGACAAGCCATGGCTGATTTCATTGCAGAATTCACTACCAACGAAGATAAGGAGAAATTGGAAATAGCAGAAGATATCAAGTGGAATCTCTTTGTGGATGGTGCATCAAACGAACAAGGCTCAGGGGCAGGCGTGGTAATAATTACTCCCAGGGGAAACAAACTGCACTATGCTATAAGGTTGGAGTTCGCTGCCACCAACAACGATGCAGAATATGAAACAGTGATAGCTGGACTAGGAATTGCCATAGAAATCGGAGCCAATTCTTTGTGTCTTCATAGCGATTCTCAACTTATTGTTAATCAAATACTAGGAGAATTCCAAGCTGAGAAGAACGACTCATAGCATATCTAAAGAAGACCAAGTTACTTCTCAGCCGATTGGACCACTACTTAGTCAAACACATCCCTCGGGAAGAGAATCGAGAGGCCGACGAATTGGCAAAGCAAGCAAGTGTGAGAGACATCACCATCTTTGGGGCAGTAACCATCTCAAAGCAACTGGCCCCAAGTTTTGAGCAAGTGAATCTGATAGCTGCAACCGAAGAAGCAAATTGGATGACTCCCATCCGAGACTACCTACAAAGTGGCACACTACCCAACGGGCGTAACGAAGTCAAGAAAATCTTGAGGAAAGCATCCCGCTACACAATACAAGAAGACATCCTCTATCGGCGCGGATTCTCTAACCCGTTATTAAGGTGTGTCGCTGGGAGGGAAGCCAAGGAAATCTTATCCAACATCCATCAGGGGAGCTGCGGAGATCACACCGGAGGGCAAACATTAGCAAAAAAGATACTCCGATACGGATATTTCTGGCCCACCTTAAGCAAGGACGCCTTTGATTTCGTCAAAAAGTGTGACAGATGCCAAAAATTTGCTAAGATTCCGCGGCTACCAACAACTGAGATTACTCAAATGACCAGCCCTTGGCCCTTCGCAATATGGGGAATTGACTTAATCGGCGAGCTACCGATGGGCCGAGGCGGGGCCAAATATGCTATAGTGGCAGTTGATTATTTCACCAAATGGGTGGAAGCGGAACCTCTGAATAAAGTATCTTCAGCAAAAGTTATTAACTTCTTGATCAAAAATGTTCTATGTAGGTACGGAGTCCCACTCAAAATCATATCAGACAATGGACTTCAGTTTGACAGCGAGGAATTCGCCAACTGGTGCCGAGAGCACGGAATTCATAAAAGCTTCTCATCCGTAGCATATCCCCAGGCAAACGGACAAGTCGAAGCAGTCAACAAAATTCTGAAAACTCTGATAAAAAAGAAGCTCGAAAAGTCAAAAGGCGCTTGGGTGGATGAACTCCCTACGGCACTGTTGGCCTACCGCACATCTTTCAGAACATCAACGGGGCACACTCCTTTCTCTTTGGCATACGGATCGGAGGCTATGCTCCCAGTTGAAACCATTGTGCCTTCCCATCGTAGGATCCACTATAACCCAGAAGAGAATGAAGAATCCTCCACATGTCTTTGGATCTAGTTGAGGAGAGAAGAAATGATGCAGTCCTTAAAACAGCAGCCCACAAGCAGAAAGTGGCAGCACAATACAACTCCAAAGTCAAGCATCGTACCTTACAAGAAGGGGATCTTGTCCTCAAGCGAATCTTCCCTCGCCCCGGAGCACTAGACCCAATCTGGGATGGACCATATGTAATTCATAAAGATCTCCACAATGGAGCTTATATTTTGTCAACAGTGGACGGAGAGGTATTCCAGAGGGCATGGAACATCCAGCACCTCCGTCGATACTTTTCTTAACTTGTACTGCCCATATGAAGTGAATTAACAAAGAGAATCAGTGGACGTAGGCCTTTTCATGCCGAACCACTTTAAAAAACCTTGTCTCTTTTTTAACTTGTTCCTTTATATCTTGGCTACTTGTTAACTTTATCTTTTTCTGTTGAACAAAATCCTATGCGTATAGCATTTCCACTCAAAGCACTCCACGGGGCAACTTCACCTGGGCAAAACCTAACAGGTACTATGTGAATCTATGCCCTCGCCAATGAGACACTTGTGCTCCAGCATCCCTCTGCTGCGGGTTAACTCATTGCTCGCGACGGCCCATAAAGCCAACTGTAATGAGCCGATTATAAGCCACCGAGAAGGCCGACTATAGCCGAGGCAGCTCATTACGGCGTTAGGCTCGCCGGCAACTGTGAACCGACTATAAGCCCCAACATAAGGTGTGGCCAGCTAGGGGCAGTTCACAGTTGACGATCGGCACCCACGCTAGCCGGCCACAGTAAATCGAATAATACCCACGATTACGGGCCATAATGGCCCGGGTAGTTACTGTGCGCGATCTCGGCTCCGATGTGTCTTAAGTGCGGTTGTGGTAAAAAAGAATTAACTCCCCGGGGAGGCGTATGATGGGTGATAAATGTCTCCAAGACCCACAGCTAGGGAAAGTGACTACAAAACCCGTTTGCCACGAACTTAAGCACATCGAAGGCCTTCCGTGATTGGAAGTTTTACTTTTTCACATATTTCAATTTTACTTAAAAAGCTTTTCTCCTATCCTCTATAACAGTCCCTAAAGTACAGGATGCAGAGTAGGAGATATTCGCCAATGGGTGTAGGGACTCACGATTGGATGGCAGGGCATTCGACTGCGTTCCATGCTCGGTCATACAAGATATTCAAAACTACCATCTACGATTAAAACATGAAAGGCGGTATTTTCTTCTTTTGTGTACAAATACCTGACTATAATTTGTTCACACCACACGCTAATATTGCAAGTCAAGAAATTATGTTTTAAAACCAGAACCTGACATCAAACACAATTCAATTACAAGAATATACATAGCTATATTTCTCATACGACATGTCAAAATAGCAACAAACATTCGGAAGACAACAAAATCAGCTTAAGTTAAAGAATTACACATCAAGAATAGAGATACTTATTACAAGTAGCAAAATAATACAACCTAAAAGCTACTTTACTGTTTTAAGACTAACATCTACAACCCTGTCAAGTCCACAAAAGGAGTTTTTCCAGGTATAATCAAGGGGCCGGCTGCATTGGAGTTTTTTCCTTGTCCTGTTGCCCACCTGTCCAGACAGAGAAGGGATTCATTAGGGAGAAGCAACCAAGTTAATGGGGAAACTAAAAAGGAAGACTTACCAACATCTGCTTCTTGTCCATCCTGGTCGTCATCATCTACTTGCACCCCTGCCTCCTCAGCAGCAAGCAACCACATACCCTCCTTCACCGCCACCTTCTCCCCCTTGGCAAACTGGGCAGTGACCACATCCATGCTGAAGGCCACGCCACCATCTTTATTCGCATCGGCCTTGGCCTCCTCCAGAGCCCGAAGATAGATCTTAGCCATGACCCTAGGATAATCATCCATCCAGGATAGGTTGCCCTGCTTCCAGGTTCGGAAGTACATGTCCTGAAGCATTTCGTCCATCATCCCCTCATTCTCCTCAAACTCCCTCATCCGGGCCTCGGAAGCCTACAACCTTTCAACGGCAGCATCTCTCTCCGATCGGTATCTCGAGCAGTCAACCAGAAGGGATTCCCGCATTGCCTCCATCTCCTCCCTCAACTTGGCTTGAGCAAGCTCTGCAGCCTCAAGTTTCCCGGACAACTCCTCTACCTGCTCAAGATCCGCTTTCCGAACCTCGTCCACCGTGGAAATAGCCATGTCGATCCGTTCTTTGCAAGTAGCTTCCATTTTCCGCAGTTCGGCCCGGCTGGCCTCTTCCATGGTTTTCTTTAGTTGTCCAGAAGCAGCCTCATGTTGAGAAATCTGAATGGCCTGATCAGCGAGCTGTTTGGCCTGATCCGAAACCACCAATCGTAGTCGAATGTTGGCACTCCCAATCTCCTCTCCAGCCTTAACCAGCCGGGCATGATGCCCCATCACCTTCCTAGTCTCCTCCGCCACCCAATCAAAATTAGCCTTGGCCTCGTCTCCCATGGTAATTATCCGAGTAGTAAGTAAATTGAGATCTAAGGACTTAGCCTCGTCAAGCACCCGTACCATGGGATTGCGGGGAAGAAGGTTCTCACCGGTAACCTCGTCAAAAGTAATATCATGGGAACTTGGATCCAGGTCAGGATGACCCGCAAATGGATTCCGAACCAAGTCAGGGCGATCAATCCGAGTGACGGTAGGATTTTCAGACAGGTGCGGAGAGAGTGCGAACTCAGTATCCTCCTCTGTGATATCATGAAGAGGCTGAATTGGGGGCTAGGGACCGAGTGAAGGTTCGGATAAGGGATGACTCCTCTTTCTCTTCTGAATACCCTCTTCAATAACCCCGAGAAGAGGACGGTAGTCGACTACATCCCCGGAACGGTGGGTCGGAGTCTTCGGCTTGGCGGAAGCTTTGGAGAGCTTGTACTGTTCAAGCCTGTGCTGAAGATCTGAGGCCTTGGCCGTTTTACCTGCTCATGATATGAAGAACAAGTGTCACAAGCTTACATTGATCCATAATTCGAGAAAACACGGTAAATTAAAAGTTAAAAGAAGAAAGAAAACACATCTATGGTTGTACAAACCCTGGGGGGGAGTAGGATACTGCAATGAGTCCTGAATTTCATTCCAGGACGGGAGCGGATCATAAAATATTCCTAAGTCCCTATCATAAATGGAGCCCGCAGGAGTCAAAAGTTCACCTTGAGTCGTCAGAGCCACCTAGGCTGGAATAATCTGAGGAGGCTCGCTTGCACCAGTCCCAGCCTTGTCAGCTTTCCAAGATTTCTCTATCAGAGCCGGTTCCCTGTCCAGCCCCTCGAAAGCTTGGTGGAATGCATCATCCGTCCACTCCTGAATCTCGCCTGCTTGCCCAGGAAGCAGGGCCCCGATGCCGTCGCCACCGTCGCCACCTTCCCGGTCATCTCCACCCTCACCACTCTCCTCCTCCACATCTTCCTCCCCCTGGGTAAGTGGATAATTGTTGGGGGAAGGACCGTCCGACTTCTTAAGTTTCTTACCTCCGACGGCTGGAGGTTTTGTGAAAGGTTTTCTCTTACCACTCTCTATCGTGACACCTCCCTTAGCCTAAGCAGCCGCCCTCTCCTCCGCCGTTTCCCTCAGCTTGACTACTGACTGCTGTGGAAGGATCAAGTTACACTCCAAAAGGGTCGCGTTTCTGATCAGGTAGGCAGCTGATCTATCTCTCTCGGGGATAGCTTCTATCTCAGCCGCCGTCTGAACCAGGCGATCAGTCTCCACAACCGCAAAGCCACCTGTCGCTAGCAAAAATGAAAACGTATGAGAAGAACCATCGCAATCAGAATGGAGATTATAAGTAAAGCATCGACTTACATCCAGAAGTAAAATGCCGAATAGAAACAGAATCGTCCCTGACGAAGAACCACTCCTTCTTGAACATGTTAAATTTGGAATACAGATCCAAGACCGGCTTGAAGGTTACAGCTGACTCCAAGCTGAAGTATGGGGACCCCTTCTTATAGCCCCTCAGATTATATAAGTACCGGATCTCTCGATTGGAAGGAGCACGACCATACTTCCTCTGGAAGATGACGAAGAGGCTCACCAGTATAGCATAGGAGTTGGGTTGAAGCTGGAATGGGGCCACCTTTAGATATGTAAGGAAGCTGGCTACCCAAGCATTAAGAGGCGGAATGGCACCACACATGCAGTGGTATCTGTTGTAGGCAAAGTACCCTTCGGGAGGGTCATATGGCATAACGTCTCTCCCTGGCAACCGCATGCGCGCCCTATCAATTCCGAAAGAACGAGAGATGACATCGAGCTGCTCCTCCTTAAGGGAGCTGGGAAAGCAATCGGGCGGGGAGTTCAGAAGCTCCTGAGGGCCGTACCCGTCCACTAGTGATCTCGAGGTAGATCCGTGACGTTCCGGTCCCGGCTGAGCAGGGGGCAGTGCGGAAGATTCTCCTTCGCCCTGGGACTTCTTTTTATCTGATCGAGTTTCTGCTTTTCGAGACATTTATCTGCAAACACAAAGAAGTGCGTCGTTAGAATAAAGGAAGTAAAGAAGCGAGTGTGTGCAGTCTAGAATTTCACTCATAAAATCAAAATGCTCAAATTCCTATTGTCATTCGGTAAGGTGAAGGTTAAAAGTCATTCGGTATTCAGAGTCACAAGGTTCATTCGACATTCACAACTAGAGTTCATTCGGCACCCATGCTACGAGCCCGTTCGGCATTTACAACTAGAGTTCATTCGGCACCCATGCTACGAGCCCATTCAGCATTCACAACTAAAGTTCATTCGGTACACACAAGTTTCATTCGGCGAAGGGATGTTAAGTACCTGATTCGGCAGGCTAAAGCGGTTCGACAGAAGGATAAAATTTGATTCGGCTATGCAACTGATTTGGCTCGACTGCTTCGTTCGATAGGAGATAACAAAGGCCCTAGTTCCGTACTTATAGACGAAGGTGGACCTCCGGACCAACCGGTTCGGTACTAGAAGTCGAAGGAAAACGTCGAAATTGGGTAACTTGAAACAAAGCACGGCATATATCAGCATATGCCCTACTTTGGGGGGCAAATGTTGGGTACGTTTCTATCACTACCAAGTCCAGATGAGGAAGGGGCCACCGGAAGAAAGTAAGGAGCAAACCAGCCTCTACCGGACCATACCTATTCAAGCATCACCGAACCATCCCCATAGCCGAACCAGAATTTCACTGAACCACCGGACGAACCTACTTCCACCGAACCACCGGACCAGCCTACTCACCTCCTTCCACCGAACCAAGTACCACCAGACCAACCTGCTCCCATCGAACCAGAGCAAACCGAACCAGCTCCACCAGGCCAGATTACGTCAGCCCAGGCCCGCCAGCTGCTATATACCACCAAGACCCCTACACCCAGCCTCACTCTATAAATAGAGGGGCAGGGGTACAACAATGGGGGACAAGTTTGAGAGCTCAAGCATGGAGAGAACTTTCAAACAACTTTCTTTTACTTGTATCAAAGCTTTGTACTTGTAATCAAAATAAGAGAAGAGAAATAACATATAAAGTGGACGTAGGCACATTCTGGCTGAACCACTATAAATCTGCGTGTCTTTTTTATAGTTTAGCCCCTGTTTTTCATATATTCGCATAAATCACCCAAATCACTAAGAACAACATAAGATCTACTAAATCATACAACTTTGAGGTGTTTGTCCATTTTTTGTGCAAACACCTGTTCTTGCAGAGCAATAATATAGAAAATAAATGTAAAAAGAGCAGAAATAGTAAAAATACGAAAAGATTTATATAGTGGTTCGCCTATTAATAAAGCCTACATTCACTTTATAACTTTTGTTATGAACTGACTGCAATTACAAGTTGAATCTGATTACAGTTTGATTGGATCTTGTAAGTTAGATCAAGTCAGAAGTGTTAGAGTTCACTAGAGAATCACAGTGACCCCTTTAGATGACTGTTGTGTGGAAGGAGAAGAGTGAAGAATAGTTTCTACAGGGTTCCGGTAGCCAGTCCAGAAGATCCACTTTAGGTTGCAGGTAGGATTGTATTTATAAAGGCTGGAGAGAACTTGGGCCAAAGTCGCTTTGTTAGAGACTTACATTTGAAGGTACGAAGATGCTCTAAAGGTTTCTCAGCGAACAGACCTAATACGATGGATCGCTAGCGATCCATGAAGTTAGCACATTTTGGCTCATTTCAATTAGATCATGTTCCTTGACTTGCGTAGATGGTCTCCATGTAATTTCATGACTAGATGCTTTATTTTGATGATGGTTCATGTACTGGTTACATGGAACTATTGCTGGAATCATATGAATGCTCACTTCTCGATCTACCTAGATTTGAACATCGTGAAACTTAGTAGGTGTGCCTAGAAAAGATAATGCTTCCTGATACAAGAAGAATGGATGACCCATGAGCAATGCTTATGGATCGCTAGCAATCCATGGGTGATGGATCGCTAGCGATCCAAAGACTTAGCATTTTTTTAATCTCCTATTTAGCTTCCCATTCGAGCCGATCCTTCCTTTACCTAATTTTCTTTCGTAACCCGAGCTTCCTACCTTACGACCCGATCCAGAGATTCGGACCCTAAATTTTCTCTTACCATCGCCGCCGCCAATCTTCGTCGCCAAAATTTCTTGCCATCGACCATACTTAACCTTGCCGTTGCCTTAACATAGTCCTTAGTTCTCGTTGCTTCATCGTTTTGGATCGTCGTTGACCTTACCCACTTGGATCGCCGCCGATCTTTCCTGCCTTAGGTTACCAACAACCCAAGTTCAACCATGTTCATCTTTTGATTCATGACTAGAGGTGGGTAATGCAGATTTTGGCATTTGTTTAACAATTCGACGATGCGGTTGTGTTGGTGGTGATCGTTATGGAGAATTCGAGTTGATTGCGATTTTGTGGAAGAAGATAGTAAATCGGATGTTGAGTTCTCCACAGAACGAAGTCCAAGCCGTGCCCCAGTTCTTGACATGTTTCGCCATTTTCATCCATAGAATCAGAATTAACTTGCACCGAGTTACATTGTTAATCCAACACGACGTCTTGCGGATTAGTTTTGGTTTTTCTAGGAGGTGATTATAGCTTAGGTAACATCTTGTGTGCAGCTTATGCTGTTATCACCTTCCAGAGAGCTGAGATCAACTTTTGCTAAGAATTCTCTACTTAATTCAGACCCATCAATCTATAGTTGCTCACTTCGAATTGGTCATGTTATTGCACAATCGGTGTACTGGAATGGGAAGAGCTTCCGCCTTGCTTCAGACAACGGATCCGTTATCGATTGTTGGTCGATAACGGGCAAGTGTAGGAGAAATAACTTCAATAAATGATACAAGAAGCTCTTTTCTTTCTTCACTGCGAGTGAACTATCTACATGGGATAGAGCGTTTGTAGTGTTCAGGACACCGTGCCCATCCCACATATAAAACACACCGCACTTTCCCTAGTCAACATTTGGAACATGATGTGTCGGCATAAATCGATATTTTTTTGGAATTCAAGTGTCGTAAGGGGACTTTTAGTTATAAATAGAATTACCCGACCGCGTTAGGTACAATTTCTATTGTATAGAATGAAGCACCCGTCATCTCGTCGTAAGTCCAATGGAGGAAGTCCGACACTTTTAGAAGATGAATCGTCATTAGTTGCGCCTTCACACATAGTTTTAGTAGCGCCTACTTCTTCAATACCGCGAGATAAATATGGTCGATTGATTCTGGTTGGTCCGGTTGTAGATTGGACTCCTCCAAATTTTAGAGTTCTACTCAATCCCTCGAAAAGAGCTTCCTTTGTAAACTCTGCTAAAGTTCTCCATAACATTTGTTTAAAACATGGCATCTCGGACGATGATGTGCACCTTCCGTCGAAGAATGAATTCACACATATGCCGCCTTCGGGGTACACCGCTTGCCACCGGTACATGTGCTTAAATGGAGCAGTGCCCCCCTTTCAATCACTTCTTGAGAGAAACTCTTCTGAACTTGGGAATTGCTTCATTTTAGATTCATCCTAATGGGTACGCGATCTTGACTTGCCTTCACGTCTTGTTTATGCGGACGTTTAATCGTGCCCCAAGTTTCGATGAGTTGAGATACTTTCTTTAGTTCAAGAAGAGAGACGAATGTCCATCCTTCGTCGTCATCGAGGCCCAAAGCAATGCAAGATTGTGCTGCAGCTTCGAAGCAACCTATCCTAATTCAAGACCCAGTATTTCTTTGTTAGGTATCCTAAGGGATTTAATCGTTTTTGGACGACGAGAGGTAAGTCCTCTCTTTTAGTTATTGAGATTTAATATGTCGCCATGAGATTTTTGTAGATTGAATACTTCTTGTAGTTATTTCGAGCCCGAATAAAGATCCATCACTTGATCCGATTTTCCATAATCGGAAGGCCATAGATGCCAAAGAGAGATCGGTCAAGTTCTTGCTAATGGACAAGAATTTGCTTCGGTATGGGCTGTTGAATCTCGGGAGATCTTCCATGGCCGTCAAAGTTATGCCTCCTTCCCGTTCCAGAATTTGAACATGTTTCACTTCTTCATCGCATGGCTCCGAAGGGGGCGATCTCCTAGAAGGAGAAGGTCCGTCTGGCGAGTCGATGAAGATATTCATAAAGGAAGAGGTGTTAAGACTGAAGCCAACTGCCCGACCAAGATGCCCCCAATTCTAGAGGAGGAGGATGAAGAATTCAAGTAGCGTGAGGGCAAGGCCGCAGTGACAATGGAAAAGGAGGAGGGTGAAATTGAGAGCAGCAGCTATGATTCCTCCTCTAGTGATGAAGAATTCGATGTAAGTTTGGTGATGGAAACTTTGAATTGTTTGATGAAACTCCGGGAATGAGTCCTATTCTTTCGGATTTTCCTTCCCAAGAGATTCACGATAAAGATGCTCCCCCAGCAGCCGAGCAACTTCATGATTCCTCGCTTAAGGAAACCAATATTGACTTTGGGGATTTGAGCAACGATTATGTAGATATCGATGAGCTCATGGGAGAAGATTTCAAGTTCGAGGGATCATCTCCTTGTCCCGGTCATATTGTGTCTAGAGTCAGCCCGATTTCTACTATGGTGACTTCCCGATCCGGTTTGTGACACCCTTTTAAGCCGCCTATGATATGTTACACATTTCACTAGGGTCACGTTCAATTACACATGCATTATTTAGGTTCATTTCTTATCACTAAAATACTTTATTTTTTTTATATTTAGGTACTATAAGAGGTCGTGGAATTTACTAGGACCCTTAACAATTCACTGATTCGCAATGCTTGTCAAGACGGTCTTCAAGCCGCCATCAGCCCCGTGAAACCGAGGAAGAGTGTAGAAGGAGGAAAAACTTGGAAGCCGAACTACATTGTCGGGACGACAGAGAACGGGGTAGGGTTTATAAGAGTGGTTATGAGAAGAGAAAAACTTCTGACGACCGAGAAGAGCCGCCCAAGAAGACGATGGTAGATCACGATTCTCATCTCTCCCAGCACCAAGCATGTGCCCCGGCTCTGATCTCTATCGGAATTGAAGTTCCATCTTCCACTGTTCAAGTTTCACCTTCACCCCAAGCTCCGTCGACTCACGTGGTTCCTGCTTCTGGTTCTCCACATCTACACATGAAGCCAGCTTATATTCTTTCTTCCGGTCCTCCTAGACTCGAAGCTGTGCTCCCCGGGGGTTTCTAAAGGGAGTTAAATTTGATTGCGACCTGCGCCCAATCCGTAAAGATTCCTATATTCCCCATTTGTAGGCGATTCAAAGAGATTTGGATTAAGCTAGGTGATGGGAAAAGTTATGCAAGCAACTGGTGGACACGAACTGCAACAATTATCAAGAGATCCTTTCCTCTAAATTGGAAAAGGACGATTATGAGCAGGCTTTAGCGGAACGTGATGCCATAATCGAGTGATTAAAAAAGGAGAGAGACACTGCACTCTGAGAGAGCATGGGCAACGCCGGCTTGGTGAAGGAACTGAAAGGCCCACACAAGAATAGAGATCTTATTCCGAGATGAAATCAAGAAGGCTCACGCGGATGAGTTTAAGCTGAAAGAGGAGCTTGAAGCACATAGCGTGATCATTGAAGCCCAGAAGAAAACTATCACTGATCATAATGAAGTCATTGAAGCCTATAAAAAGACAACTGCTAATTACGCGAGAATGGTGGAATCCCATGACAAGACCGTTTCTGATCAGGCTAAAATAATTGCTTCGCTCCAGGAAAGAGTCACGCAGCTTAATGCTGAGAAAACGTAGGTTGAAGTAGAGAAGGCCGCCGTGACAACGGACTACTTGGAGTTGCAGGATACTTTTGAATAGAAGATAGAGAAGATGGATGACACCATCTTAAATTTCTATGTTAACTCCTTGATGCATCAGGGGAGCCTCAACTATCTAGGCCTCAAGTTTTTGCATACTCTTGCTATGGTTTGAGAAGAAGTTCTGGCCCGTTTCCAAGATAACAGGGATGTATACATCGAGCAAGAGTTGGAGGATACCCATCTCAATGAAGAATCGAAGAAAGATTTGATAGAGGGTCGGGAGATCATTCGAATTGAGGGGGAACATGAGGCCACCGATGCTGCTGCGACTGCAACTACTAAAACGCTGCCAGAGCCTTTCATTTTCGGGCCTGGCAAATCATCAAAACAACCCCGCGATCAGTTAGCGAGCTCAACCGGTACTGCCTTGTTGTTTGCCCTTCCAACTGCTGTCTCGGAAGCCTTGGGTGGTCCCGGAACTTCTCCAAAGATCGTACAACTATCCAAAGAAGGAGAAGGTGGGGAGTATGAGGTTGAAACTCTCGGCCATTCTTCTGATGCAGGTAACCTTCTTGTTTCCCTCGAGTTTGAGAATTTTTAGCTCATGCCGCAAGAACAAGACGAACTAAATGCTTTCATTTTGGATCTTATAGGTCCGTCTTCTTTACCTACCGACCTACCGATTTCTTCAGTCCTTGGGTTTGCTGCTATTTCTACTGCCTCGACACTTGTTTTCGTAGCTGCTTCGATTGCTACACCTGTGTCTGGCTCATAACCAGGGCCGAAATCCGAGAAGACTGCTGCATTGCATAGTCTGGACGATCCTTCCATATCTTTGTAGGGTGATTTCATAGCAGCTAAAGCTCGAGAGGTGGAAGACTAAACTGGGTAGCTAAATAAAACTGAACTGCAGATGGTGGCAGTCAAGAAGGAAAAGATCGAGGAGAGAAAACCTTCAAGGAGCTCTCGTAAGTCCCGAAAGTGCAAGACCAATGGGAAGTCTTCTGAGAAGGTCGAAGAATAGGGAGGAGATGCTGGCACATAGGAGATAGTTGATATTTCAAGCAGCGACGCAACTCCTGGCAGGAATTCTGAGAGGAAGAAGAAAATTCCGATCAAAGGTGGGAAAGGGAGCAATGGGAAGAAACATTGCTTTTGGGACATTCCAATTTGTTTGATACGTGTTTTGTACAAGTGTAGAGTCTGCACTTATTGCTTTTGTTGTTGTAGCATCTGTATTCTCCTTTTTTGTTGGCCGATATTGTGTGGGTACGACCCCCACATTTTGACTTTATATAAAAAATGCTATAAGTAATACAATGTTGATATTTTGATGATAACCTTATTTGTCTACTTATCTATGTTTCATGCACTTATGCTAATTTTATTTACTGCTATCCTATCCAGTCCAGTAATTATCCCCAAAATTCTTTGTTTGGATTGTTTGGGGCGACAGGACCGTGAAGTACTTGGTTTTTATTTTTGAGTATCGGTGTGCCCCCCAGTTCATGGTGTTGTTTACTTCAAACACTTGATGAACGACCGGTTGATCCGTGTGACTCTTTGGATGTCTACAACCGAGTCTATGTTGTAGATCCTATCTTTGGAAACTTGCGATTTGAGCGACTCGATTCCAAAGATTTTGTTGGTCAACAATCGGAATCCTTCACTGATTCGTAGTCGTGCGACATTTCTGGATTCATGCCCATTACTCCTGATAGTGGGAGTGGATTGATTCTTGTTAGTCCTGCAATTGATGAGTTTCCCGGCACTGTCGAGACAAGATCGGTACTTAAGAATCCGCATGGCTTATGAAATGCGCGGCTTTTAAGAGTGTGCGTGACTTATGGGATGCGCAGCTGTTAAGAATACGCGAGGCTTATGGGATGCGCGGCTTTTAAGAGCCATATGACCTGTCGATCTAGAACGGTGTGGGATTTCTCAACGTTACCAATCTTCGGGCAACGTGAGGAGTTCATATTTCGAGAACGTGATTCCACGGCTCAAAATGTAACGAGCGGCTTATGGGGGTGTGTGGATTTTAAGGTTGTGCTTACTTGGACGTGATTCCACAATCCAAAAAGTGGTGCGCGGCTTACAAAATGCGCAGCTTTTAATGTGTTTCTTGCTTGGATGTGATTCCACAATCCAAGAAGCGGTGCTTGGCTTACGAAATGCACAACTTTTAAGGTTGTGCTTCCTTGGATGTGATTCCACAATCCAAGAAGTGGTGCACGGCTTACGAAATTCGTGGCTTTGATTTGGGCCTTCCCGACGTCGCCGGAGAAACACTGGTTCTTGGAAGGCGGGGATCGGGTTTCGCCGATCCAACGATTTGAGTCGATTTGCTTTCGTTGACCCGATGGGTAGGTGGGGCATACTTGAGTGTGGTTCCACTATCTCAAGCAACGATAAGATGATTTTGAGTCGATTTGACCCCGTCGACTCAGCAGGTTAATTTTGTGAACATAGTTTTATTGGTTTAGAAAGCAAAGCAATTTTATTAATGAAAGTTGGGCAAGTTTTGCCTACATACAATGCCTTCGGTGTTCCAGGATGGCTTATTTTATGGAAATAAGAAATACATAAGATAGTCTTAGATAAAGTAACGATGCATCGATTCGCTGTTCCATGCTCGGGGAATTTGGATTCCATCAACGGTTGTTAGCTTGAATGTGCCATCCCCTAACTTCTGACCGATCACATAGGGTCCTTCCTAGTTTGGTCCGAGTGCACCTGGTACAGGGTAGACCCTCTTAAGGACAAGGTCTCCCACTTTGAAGGCGTAGTTATGAACTTTGGAGTTGAAGTACCATGCGACCCTTTTTTGATGAACGGTGGTCCTTAATTTGGCTTTTTCCCTCTTCTCATCGACTATATCGAGCGACTCGAGTTGGAGCTGTTCATTTTTCCTTTGATCGAAGTTTCGCCTCCAGTGAGAAGGGACTTCTAGCTCAACCAAGATCATTTCTTCTGAACGTTTGCTAGGGCGAATGGAGAGTGCCCAGTTGTAGATTTATGCATTGTCCTGTAGGCCCATAGTGCGAGCGGAAGTTCATCGACCAACTTTCCTTTTGCTTTAGTTAGCCGCTTTTTAATGGTGGACTTGATGATCTTTTTACTGTTTCCACTTTCCCGTCTGCTTGCGGATGTGCAACAACGGAAAAGCTTTTCTTAATTCGAAAGTGTTTGTAGAAGTCTGTGAACTCAACGCTTTCGAATTGAGTCCCGTTATCCGTGATGATTTTCCATGGCACCCGAAACCTGCAAATAATATTTTTAGTAACAAAGTAAATTACTTTCTCTGTGGTAACAGTGGCCAGCAGTTCTGCTTTGGCCCATTTTGTGAAATAGTCAACAACAACGATAGCATATTTGGTTCCTCCTTTAGCCATTGGTAATACGCCAATCAAATCGATTCCCCAGATTGCGAACGGCCATGTGCTGACCATCTGTGTTAGCTCCATCGAGGGGGTTCTTTTGATCTTGTTGAATTTTTGCATTGATCACACCGTCTGGCATAATCCGTTGCGTCGTGGTTTACTATTTGCCAAAAGTATCCATACCAAAGAACTTTCTTTGCAAGGGTTTGCCTCCCAGTATGTTCTCCGCAGTCGCCTTCATGAATTTCTTTTAGGATCCTTCAAGCTTCGTCATTTGTCACACATCTGAGTAATGAGGTAGAGAATCCTCTTTGGTAGAGTATCCTATCCTGTATTACAAATCGCGGTCCTGTTCGAAGAAGCTTTTTCCGCTGGTTCATATCAATGGGAGAGTTCCTGTGACAAGGTATTTCTTGATCGGCGTCATCTATGTCTTTGGTTATCTCAAAAATCCAGTCGATATCCATTTCATTTATGCTTGGAGTTGTAAGTGTTTCGACTAGGACTTGCCCCAATGACTGAGCTTGTCCAGAACTGACCAATATGGCTAGATAATCCGCCTTTGTGTTCTATTCCCACGGGATATGACTTATAACGCAATGCTCGATGTCGCCCAGTAGTTTATGTACCTTAGATAGATATGGAGCAATGTTCTCCCCCTAGCCTGGTGTTCGCCTTTCACCTGACAGATAACTAGCTGAGAGTCGCTATAGATGTGTATGGATTTTATCTCGAGTTCCTTCGCAATCTTTAGCCCAGCTATTAATGCTTCGTATTCTGCCTCATTATTTGTTGCAGAGAATTCCATGGGCAACCCATAGAAAACGGACCGTCCTTCGGGAGTCTCGAGCACGACCCCTACTCCGGAGCAGAAGTTGTTAGACGCACCATCGACGAACAGCTTCCAACGTGTCTCCACTTCTGGAGCCATTTCTTCCTCATTATCTCGAATTGTAAATTGGGAAATGAAATCTGCCAACACCTGCCCATTGATCGCCTTTCGAGGATGGTGCACGATTTTGTACTGACTTAATTCGATGTTCCAGTTGATAAGCCATCCAGAAGTTTTGGAGTGGTATAGCACTTGCTTCAAGGGTTGATCTGTCGGCACTCTAATCGGGTGTGCTTGGAAGTACGGTCGTAACTTTCTAGATGCGATCAAGAGGCAATATGCCAGTTTTTCCAATTTTGGATAGTTCTTTTCTACTCTAATGAACCATTTACTAATGTAATATACGGATCGCTGGATCTTAGCTTCTTCACATAAGAGTGCGGCATTCAATGTATAGGGCGAGACTGCTAAGTAGATGTACAAATCTCATCCGTCTACCGGTTTGGACAGCATTGGTGGGGTTTCCAAATGTCACAGCAGCTCTTCGAATGCAGTTTGACAAGATTGATTCCATTCGAAGTTCTTCTTTCCCTTCTTTAGTGCATCAAAGAATGGTATACATTTGTCGGTTGCTTTTGAGATGAACCGTCTCAGTGCTGCGACCTTTCCATTCAAGCTTTGTAACACTTTTCTGTTCCTTGGGGCCTCGACTTCCCATAAAGCGGTTATTTGTTCGGGATTTACTTCGATGCCTCTGGCGCTTACGATAAATCCCATGAACTTTGCAGAGGCTACCTCGAAATGACACTTAAGTGGATTGAGCTTCATTCCATATTTTCGGAGTATTCCAAACACTTCGGTGAGGTTGTGCAAGTGATTTGTAGCTATGCGTGATTTAACCAGCATATCATCTACATAAACTTCCATAGTCTTCCCAATCTGATGTTTAAACATGGTGTTCACTAGTTGTTGGTAGCTTGCCCAAGCATTTTTTAAGCCAAATGGGTAGCAGTATAGTCCTAGATCAGTGATGAAGCTAGTATTTTCTTGATCGGGTTCGTGCATCATGATCTGGTTGTATTCCGAGTATGCATCCATAAACGACAACAGTTCATGTCTAGCCGTCCCGTCCACAAGCTGATCGATTCTGGGAAGAGGAAAGCTATTTTTCGGGCAAGCTTTGTTTAGATCCGATTAGTCGATACAGGTTCGCCATTTCTCATTGGACTTCTTGACCAAGACCAGGTTAGGTACCCATTCAGGGTAGGTTGCATCGTGGATAAAACCATTCGCCATTAGCTTGTCCACTTCTTCTCTTAGCGCTTTGGACCACCCGGGCTCTAGGCTGCGTGTTTTCTGCTTCACTGGCATACACTTGGGATCAATGTTAAGTGCGTGGCATGCGATCTCCAGCGACACCCCACACATATCGGAATGTGTCCAAGCGAATACATCTAGATTGACACAAATAAATTTGATGAGTTCCAGTTGAATCCTGTTTCCAAGATGTGATCCGATTTTCAGGACCCGTGTTGGGTCATCTATATCAACTGGGACAGACACCATCAATTCTGCTGGCGTTGCCCATTCCTCCCTGAACTCTTCTATCTAGCGTCCAAAGCCTTATCAAATAGGATATGGTCCCCAAGTCAGAGGTAGCACTGTAGTTGCTATTCGGTAGGTTTACGAATGTGGAGAGTTCTCCCCATACTCTTCCCCTTTTATTTTCTTTTAGACATGCATAGTTCCACGATATAACATTCCCTAGTGGCACTTTGGTCTCCCTTGATCACCCCGACTCCATTTTCCGTTGGAAATTTCATAGTTAGACACCATTAAGCTAAATCAATCCTAAAATCTGCTAAGGTGGGCCGCCCCAGGAAGGCATTGTAGGTGGTAATTTCATCTATGATCACAAGGGTTTGGATGAGGGTGACACTTCGATCGCCTTCTCTAAGTTCAACGGGTAAGTCAATCATTTCGACAAGTTATTTGGGTTCGCCGGTGAACCCCCGAATCTTCGTTTGGCTGGCAGATTACATATTTCATGTTGATCTTCATCTGATCAAAGATGTGTTTGAAAAGGATATTCACAGAACTGTCATTGTCTATCAATACTTGTTGGAATATGGTGGGTCCGATTCCTACAGTTTCAGCTATGGGGTAGAGAGTCGGAGCTTCTATCCCTTTAGTATCTCGACTCCGGAATACTATGTTATCGTTCAGGGTTCTCTACTGCTTAGCAGGGGTTCCATTTTCGATCGCAAAGCACGCATCTCCCGGAGCGTGCTTTAATGAGCTCGCATACCGCTCCATTTCTCCCCAACTCTTTTGTGCAAGATAGGGCCCTCCGAATATTTTTCCAATGATGAGTCTCTGGTCAGTCCGTCTTGGTCCCCATTTGCACGTTCCAACTTTGTTCCCTTGATCTCTAAGAGCTTGGGGCGCTATGGGTTGGTCAGGATTCTGTTGTTTCCTTACATACCGCTGAAGCTTGTTTTCCCGAATCAACCCCTCAATCAAGTTCTTTAGGTGATGACACTTATTCCTGTCATGGCCATGTGTCTCATGGAAGCGGCAGTACTTTCCAGAATGCTTTTGCTGTTCAGTTTCTTCCCTTTTGGGCGGCTTCTTGTATACTTCTGTCCCCTGTGTCGTGAGATAGATGTTTTCTGGAGTATCATTTAGTGGGCTGTATTCTTCGGGCCTCAAACCTTTGAGTCATTTGCTACTTCCATTTCACTTGTTGGAATTCTGGTTCTTCCTTTTCTTATTCCTATTTTTTCTTGTGTTCCCTTCAGCAGTCCTGGAGGTATTTATGTCTTGGCTTGTTGCCATACCATTCTGCCTAATGTTGATTGGTTGTAAGTCAGCGGACTTCCTTTCTAATTCCTGTGCCTCTTCCAATCTCAAGTACTGGCTCGCCTTTCGCTTGAAGTCCTTCCTGGTGGTAGGTTGTTTCATTTTGATCCATTTCCCGAATTCAATTTTGGGGTGAATTGCGCAGACTAAGGCCATGAAAACCATATCCTCATTCAGATTACTTACTTCAGTTACCGCAGTGTTGAACCGACTCATGAAAGACTCCAGAGATTCATTCCGTTCCTGGAATAGGCTGGTTAAGGACATCATATCTTTTGGTTGTGTCGTGTGAAGTCTAAATTGATCAAGAAATCTTGTTGCTATTTGATTGAAGGTGGAGATGGATCTTGGCGGAAGCCTGGTGAACCACATGGAAGAAATTCCCTCCAGAAAAATCGAGAAACGTCTACATCTTCGAGAGAGCAACTCCCTCAGGTTACGTTGGCTT
Organism: Allium fistulosum; assembly: GCA_030737815.1. NCBI lineage: Eukaryota > Viridiplantae > Streptophyta > Magnoliopsida > Asparagales > Amaryllidaceae > Allium > Allium fistulosum. Next base: position 1,360,427,878 of record CM060903.1, on the reverse strand, counting down.
GCGGTTGGTCTAATGGGGCAGTTTGGACCTCCCTAGCGTCATTAAATGCATTGGTATTTCATTCCAACATGTCATCGTCAAGTCGCTCACCATCTTCTGAGTCGGAGAGATCCATGGCTATATCTTCCCACGGGGTTTTCGCTCCAAGATTCACGTTTGCAGCTGTTTGCGGTCGCTTTCCATTTCTCCTGTTTAGGCCAAAGACAGAAGAATTTTCTTGTTCCATGGCAGCCGCGGGCTCTATCATGGTTCTTGGAGTAGCATGTGACTGTAAGGTTAATAGGGAATTCAATTTGTCCATGAGAGCCCTTTGCCTATTTTCCATCTTCTGATTAATTTCATAAACCATTTTATTTAATTCATCTCTAGTGACAGCTTTACATTGAATAGAGGATTCTGGAACCTGATCTCCAGAGTTAGCTCCTAACTATAGATTGCTAGGGTTATTGATTTCAATTTTCTGAGGGTTTGTTTCTTCTCCAGCAATGGTAGCTCCTATGGATCTTCCGAAAGTAGTTCTCCTTCTTCTAGGTGCCATTGATTCTCAGCAACCGATGTTCTGAGCAGAGATTGAGGATCTAACTTTTGAACCTATCTGATCCAAAGTAGATAGCTAGATTTAAGCTTGAGTTAGGTTCTCAGTGAGAGCACCAAAATGTTAATCCAAAAAATGGATTAACACCCTAGATTGAGTGTGAAAGCACCAACCCTGTTCTTACAGAGCAATAATATAGAAAATAAATGTAAAAAGAGCAGAAATATTAAAAAGATAAGAAGATTTTAATAGTGGTTCGACTGTTAATGAAGCCTACGTCCACTTTATAACTTTTGTTATGAACTGACTGCAATTAGAAGTTGAATTTGATCACAATTTGATTGGATCTTGTAAGTTAGATCAAGTCACCAGTGTTAGAGTTCACTGGAGAATCACAATGACCCCTTTAGATGACTATTGTGTGGAAGGAGAAGAGTGAAGAATAGTTTCCGCAGGGTTCCAGCAGCCAGTCCAGAAGATCCACTTTATGTTGCAGGTAGGATTGTATTTATAGGGGATGGAGAGCACTTGAGCTAAAGCTGATTTGCCAGGGACTTACATTTGAAGGTAAGAAGATGCTCCACTAGATGCTTTGTTTTGATAATGGTTCATGTATTGGTTGCATGGAACTGTTGCTGGAATCAGATGAATGCTCACTTCTCGATCTAGCTAGCTTGGAACATCGTGAAACTTAGCAGGTGTGCCTAGAAAATATAATGCTTCCTAATGCAAGAAAAATGGACGACCCACGAGCTATGCTTATAGATCTCTAGCATTCCATGGGTGATGGATCACTAGCGATCCATCACCTTAGGCAATTTTTACCTTTTTCCTCTTGTGTCTTTCTTGGTTCCTTCTTCTGATCCTTCAGGTTGATTCTTGAGCCGTTTCGACTCGACGCAGATGTTCAAACTTCCATTGAATTCTGTTGGGTTAAAATCCTGGATAACACCTGATATTAACCTAGAACGAATCATGATTCTCGATGACCCTCCAAATTCTCTAGCTTCTACGTTGACTATGGCAAATGTTAGTAGGATTTGTGGTCGCCATTGTATCCCTCTCAAAGAGACCCCGACTCCGGAACCCTTTCAACGGGCACTCGCTCCTCTAGAGGGCTATACAACATACAACTATTACATGTGCCTTTCCAGGGGAATTCCTCCATTTAATCACTTCATTTTTCTTGTCCTTCAATTTAAGAAGCTTTCCTCTACCCAGCTTCATTCAAATGGGCTACATTAAACTATACTTATAAGACTTTCCTCAGGCACTGGGTAGGGTACCCACTCTTGTAGAATTAGATACATGTACAGTTTTAATAAATGGAATGAACAACCCTACTTAACTTATTTGGAGTCCTCTAAAGGCTGCTATATAATAATTGGCATAAACAAGCTCACTCATTTCATTTATAAGTACTTCTTTGTTCGCTGCCCATTTGGCTTTGCTTAAAAGTGGTGGTCAAGATGTAAATTCTGTCTTTATCTCTTGATTCTACAGAGTCTATTCAATTCAAATTACTAAATTCGTTGTCTCTCAAATTTATAGACATTCCAAAGAGGCCTGTTGGCTCAATTCTAATGCACACACTTCAAGTCTTGAAAGATATACCCATCGGTAAATGAAGGATGAAATTTCTCTTGACTGACTCTTAGGTTTGACCCTTTCAGCTCCTATACAACTGTCGCAGTCTCAACATACTTCCTTCTATTTGTAGCGGTGCCCAGCCCACACAGGTGGCTGAGGCTGAATTTCCAATGGATAAAAATCAAATGGTCCCACCTGTGGCACAGGATCTCCCTATTGATCAAAGGGAGAATAAGAATGATGATGAAAGTGATAATGATGACGACGACGAGAGTAAGGATAGAGGCGACAATGACGGCGTAGTTCATGGATATAAATCTATAGGAGGGACATGTGGTGGTGCAGGGTTTTCAACTCTCGCCAGTCGTCCAACAATAAGAATAATATCACCTCATTTGGTTCCAAAGCCACAATATTCGACGACGGCGAAGACAATTCCGGCCCCTCCTACTGATGATATCATTGGTTCACCCAAAACTATTCCCGATAATACCCCTTCATATGACCTCGCTGCCTTCAGTCTCCTAAACCTTGGTTCCCCGATCCGCACTGCAGAAGATGTGCCTCAACTGGTGTAGGAGAAGTAACCCTGCTTAATCAACTGCATGAGCATGGTCTATAGTGTCCACAAGGAACATTAATACTTCAAACGATACTCAGTCACAACATATTTAATATGCATGTTCTATCTCTTAAGTTTCAAGTCTAAATTCAATCGTGTCTCTCTTTAAGTACAATATGGTATTCTGGCCTGTTGGACGATCTTCACGATAAGTCAACCGAGTATATGGGTCACAAACCTTCTGGTTCTTCACGTCGTGGATGCGAATCATCACAGGAATCTAGTTCTATAAGGCTCGGAAGGAAGGAAAGAGAAAGGAGAGATGACGAGGAGAGACGCTATCGCACGGATCACGATCGGGACTCACATGATCATTTTGAGTATACTAGAAGGTCTTGCTCTCCATATCGCATACGTTCTCCTCTTCCTAAGTCTCTAGACCCATACTCCTTGAGGCTCGACAGTCCTCCTCTTGCCTCTAAAGCTTATGCTGCTCTTGTATCAGTACCTTCTCTTACTTAAGCCTTAGCTTCTTCCTAGAAATCCAAATAAGTCTCTCGACCAGTTGGCTATTAAACTTCTTAGCCTATCCAAAAAAGGCCTGATAAAGAACCTATTGAAATGAATGTCTCAATGGTGGTCTTAGCCCTAGTCATAATCCCTTACCTTACTAAAATGCAAAAAGACATTCCCTCAAACGTGCTTTACTGGGGTTAAATTTGATTATCATTTAAAGAACATTCCTCATGAGGTAGCTTATCATACTAAGGCATACTTTCATGATGCTTATGAATAGTATTTTTTTGGAAGAGGTTTTCCCATACTCTGTCGGCTCTAACAGAGCCATCAATCGACTATTAAATGAAACAAAATTAAAAAGAAGGACAATGAGTGAATCATCGCCTTCTATTCCAAGGAGCTAGATCAAGCGAAGAAATCTCTTGAGGAGGTGGAAAAGAAATTTCTAGATGAGAAGAAAGCCTCCGAGGCCAACTTCGGACTGCTTACTATAAAACCTGTGAACTAGCCAAGGAAAAAGGGCTCCTCCAGACTACCATCAATACACAGACTTTAAAATCTCAAGTCCAGAGGCCGAGGTGAAAGAGGGAAAGAAAGAAAAAGATGAAACCCTTACCCTAGCCTAGGAATATATGACAAAAATGCTCGAAGCTGAAGAAGCGAAAAAGTCTTCAAAGGCTTGAGCCGCTAAAGCTGAAGAGATGGAAGAAGAGCCCACTAATCATATTGATACCACTTTTGTTTGCTTTTATGCAAACATGATCAAATTATGCTACCTGAAGTGGATCGACAACATATACCCCAAGACACTAGCTATGTCCTAGGAGGAAATTCATTGATAGGAACGAGAGCATATGAATGTGGTTGATGTGGATGAAATAAAGGTCGACATTCTTGACGGTGAAGATTCGGAAGCTCTAGCTACAGGTCAAGCAGCCCTAGCCTCTAGAGACTCAACCTCTACCCGGGTGCCTACCGCGGCCCTCCCGAATCCAACTCTAAGGATTTGGCAGAAAGCACTGTTCCCATTACTTAGGGACCCCAAGCAGAGAATGTTAAATTAGCGACAGCCAGCTGTAGTACCGTTACATCTTCTACACTTGGGCCACTTGTCTCTGACTCACTCATCCCTTATTCTAGCATTACTACCACTACTACAGTGACTTCAAAAGTAGAAACTCCATCTTTGTTCTCAACTTTTAGGCTATATAACCTCAAGTAACCCAGTTATTAACTTCCAAAGTCTATTCCAAAGCTCACCACAATTTCTCCCATCTAAGAGGAGAGCTAAACCGAGACTTACTCTCAGACTCCATCCGTCTCTTCCGGAGGTATATCATCAGTTTCTCCCCTATGTTCGAAAAAATTCATATGAGACCTAGGGACATTTCTAATCATTACTTTTCTCTTTGTCATGTTTTAGGTCAACTTTCCTTTACTCCCTTATCTAACGTGATATTCGATTCAGGCCCTCAAGCTTCCATGATAGAGTCTGTCGTCATCTTTGCCCTACCCTTAATTTCGACCTCTACAACTGAGTTAGCTCTAGGTTTCGTAGTTGATTAGATTCAAGCATTAAATGAATAGACCGTAGAAGATCCTGATGTATCATAGGGTGAGGAGGACGTGACAATCACTAAAGCTAAGTTTCCTGCTGTTGGGCTATCAATGATATAGAAGCAGGCCATTAATCTTTCTAAGCTGAAGAATATTGCAAAAGAGAAAGGTATTGAGGACATTCCGCCCCCACTTTCAGTATCCCAATGAACCCAACCACATGTCATTCCAACATCTACACTTCTGGTGCTGGTATTTTTGCTGGGACCCCCAAATCTCCTACCGGCTTAGGGAGTAACTACAATTGGGATGAGGACCCCGAGGGCCGCCTATCAGTGGGGAAGGATGTCGATCCCCAAGAGAGAAAGTCATCATCCCTTCCTAATAAGGGGAAGAAGAAGAGGAAAAGAAAGCATGATTAGAGATAGTTTCCTTGTTTTGTTTTTGATCATGTGCGTAGGCTGCCACTATGCGGGTACGACCCTCGCTTTTGTTTTCAAAACATTTGGAAGTAAATAAATTTATTTTTCTTTCCAATTTCATCTTATTTACTATTTTATTGTATCTATGAGCCTATATACTTTGTGCGTATGCAAGTAAGTATTTATAGTTCAATTAAATTCATGTTATTCCTGTCGAGTCTGTGCAATGCCATTATTTATTGTAACTCTGTATGCATAAATAAGCTTCTACATTGCTCAATATTGTATAATTGCTTTGTTTTGTTTATTATTTCCAAAATATTTCTCATTTGCCTAAATAAAACTATGCTTCCTTGGCCAACTCTATCGCTAATTTTTTATATCTTTGGTCGGACACTTACCATTTGAAGGTGAATGAGGTCGTATTTATGAAAACTTTTAAGTGTATATCGTCTCCTATTTTTGGGAAGCGGTGTTTTAGGTATATATTTTTGGACACCTGTCTTTGGTTCCCGCCTATCACTAGCCGTTGATCAAAAGCGTTCATCAACCATTTTCTCTTATCACCGGCTAGGAGTTTCCTGCTAAGCCGTAATCTTGATTGTAGCTGCAAAATGATATAATTCCATACCGGTTCATATCTCTAGGATTTGGTGTTTTAGATGCCTATCTCCAGGCTTCAATCTTCGACCTTGCCTATCTCCGAGCATCGATCAAAGGTTAGAAATGTAAGGGTGAATCATACGATTGACCATAGTATGATTATACTCAAACTACCTAGTCATGAATTGAAGGAGTTCATCAGTACCTATCTCTGGGTACCTAGACATCTAGTTTTTCAAAACATAGAATGTTCAATTTTGCCGCTATTCATGCGACACAAGGACAAACTTTTAAGAAAACAATTCAATCGATCCCCAAAACTAATTTCATTTACAAACACAAGAATGGAAGACTCTGCCTTATTACATCAAATCATATTCAATTATTTGTAGAAATAAATCTATGTGACATAGTGCCTTGGGTGCTCACTATTCCATGCCCGTGGAATCGAGATTCCATCAATAATCGATAGCTTAAAAGTTCCATCTCCAAGGTTATGTTCAATTGCATAGGGACCTTACCGGTTTGTACCAAGTGCCCCTACACTAGGGAAACCCAATTTCAAAAGAAAGGCGCCTATCTTGAAGGTATGGTTTCTGACCTTGGTGTTAAATTATCGTGCTATTCTTTTCTAGTGAGCTACTACTCTTAAATTAGCTTCTTTTTGTTTCTCACCAACCATGTTGAAGGACTCAAGCAAAACTTCCATTTTCATTTTAGGATCATAGTACATTCTTCGGTGAGAACGACTTCTAATTCAATCGGAATCATGGCCTCAGATATGTAGGCCAAAGCGAATGAGTATGGCTAGTTCCGGACTTTGTGGGTTGTCTGATAAGCTATATTGCTAGTGGTAACTATGCACCCAGTTGCCCTTGACTTCTGTCAATCATTTCTTGAGGATAGATTTAATGATCTTGTTTACTTCCTCCACTTATCTATTTATCTATGCATGTGTTACTATTGAAAAGCTTGTCTCAATTTAGTAACAGTTATAGAAATCTTTAAACTCGGTACTCTCAAATTGGGTACCATTATCGATGATGATCTTTTATGGAACTCTGAATCTGCACAAGATTTTCTTTACCACAAAGTTGATCACTTTCTTCGTAGTGATTGTGGCTAGCGGTTTTGCTTTAGCCAACTTCGTGAAGTAGTCCACTGATACAATAGCATATTCTTCTCTGCCCTTCGACATAGATAACATACCAATTATATCAATTCCCTAAACTACAAATTGCCATGGGCTAGCCGTTTGTGTAAGCTATGTAGATATGGCTCTTGGTATCTTTGTAAACCTTTGGCACTATAATATCTTTTGTTGTAATCGGCCACATCCTGGTTGATCGTTGGCCAAAAGCATCCATAGCATAGGACCTTCCTTGCCAAAGTCTGCCCCCAAATGTGGTTACCACAGCTACTTCATGCACATAGCCAAGGATTTTTTTTGGCTTCTTATTTTGTGGCACACCGTAGTAGGGGATTTGCAAACCCTCTCATGTATAGTACTCCTTCTCGAATGATAAATCATGGTACTTTGCACAAAAGTGTTGTAACAACCTGCCTCGAAATAGACCTAAATTCCAACCTAGAAAACCATATCGAAACTTAGAATCGTCCAAAAGCTGGCTATTGGTTGGTGAAAAGAACAATACAGAGCTATCTATCTATTCTTTCAGTACTCACAATGGAAGGAGTAAAATATAATAGCAATAAAGTACCCATTTTATTTCAAATCAATTGTCACAAAACATAACATAGAATAACATCATCTTGTTCAAAAATACATTTCATAGGTACAATAGAGAATAACATGAATAGATAAATTACTACTGTTGAAAGCTCCACTATCATCGTCTTCAAGCATTATTAACACCTTCTCTAACTTGTGTTGTAATGAGGAGGGAGTCCAAACAACAAATGTTTGGTGAATAAAAACCTCGAGCCTTACTATTTCAATACTTGGGTAGTATATTTCAAAATAAGAATATGCCTTTCGTATTTAAACCATTTTCAAAACCATTTAATACTTTATATATAAGGGAAAGAGGTGGGCCCTTAGACAACCACTTAATACCTTCAATTCCCCAAAACAGGTTTCCCAATTTCATAACCATCGACATAAATGTCTAACAATTTGAGAGATAGTGTCCAAGTCACTTCATACCCCTTTATGGCAAAAGGTAGACTTTGACCATTTAAGATCTTAATAAAGGTAGGCCCCACATCATTTAATACCTACATCTAGGGTGGAATCTTCACAGATACCTATCTAGCTGACATTGTAGGTAATCTCTTCGAGTAATACTTCGACGGCGGACCCTACAGCCACTTAATACCCATCTGAAGCGGACTCTTTTCGAGATACCATCTATTGTAACCCTTCGACCATTTAATACTCCGCTTAGGGAAAAGAGACGGGCCCTCAAACAATCACTTAATACCTCAAAACTCCAGAGCAGGTCTTCATATTATAACCCGTACCCATGGAGACTTCTCACATTAGTCCAACTATTCGTAGGAATTAGAAGCCAGATTAGCTGGGCAGATTTACCCTATAGAATTGTGACTAACCTCGCGTTAGTTACTTATCATGAGAGATGTCACTATGACTGAGTCATATTTAAAACACTCTTAATATATTATTAAACATCTCACCATGTTCGTTATTTAGGTTGCATAAGAATTCCTTTGTAACACCCCATATTTTTAGTAACATTATTTAGGATATTTAATTAGCTAAATTGAATAAAATGATGTGATGATTAAGGGATTGAGATTTGTAATTAACAAGGGGTAGCCATGCCTTGATAACAAATGAACTAAAATAAAATGGTTAAAGGGCAATATAGGAATAGATACATTCTTATACCCTAAACCCCTTAAGCCCTCATTCTCGCGTTCATTCATAATTCACAAACAAAAATATAAACTAAGGCCGGCCACCATTAGGAAAAGAAAAGAGAAGATTTCAAGAGGAAAATCTTAAGCAACTTAGTCAAGATCAAATCTCAAATCCTTAATCTCAAAAGCTAAGGTGAAAGAAGACTACATCTCATTTTTCTAATTGTTTGGATCTTATGATTAATTCGAAGTATTTTGCATGGTTATGCCATGTTTTTGAATGATTAATTGTTTATATATGCTTGTTGGTGATTTATGCTTAATCATATAGGTTTTATGATATATTTTAATGTGAAAACCCTATTTAATGACATCCAAATGCCTTGTGATTTTAGATATAGATCAGAAATGATATTTTAGTGATGGGTTTCAATTTTCATAATTTTCTAAATTAATGTGGATTATATATTAATTTTCTAGTGTAGAAAATGATTATTTGGGTTTTAAATTACTTACGGCTAAATAATTAATATTTTGGGTCTGGAATTAATATATGTTAGAAAAATATTAAAACTGATTTTCTTGAATTTTTTGTAGAATTTTCCTAAGTGTTTTGGTAGGTATATAAAATTATTTAAGGTATGGGACTTAAATGTTTTTCATATTTATAAAAGGAATAGGGGTATTTTACAAATAAATTAAATTGTTTATTTCTAAAATATTGGCAGCACTTTTAGAAAAGAAAATTAGCAACCAATATTATTTTGACAAACAAGGCAGGTTAGTTGAAAAGAAATTCTTTTTAAGTAAAAAAAAATCAGGTTTTACATGTTTTAGCATGTTTCGCCACTTTAGGCACTGGGGTTCCGACCAAGTACTGCCACCTCCATGCCATCGAAACCAAAGCACATAGTATCAATAACTTGGTATCAAGTGAATTGGACTAAGGTTAGGTCGATACTAAAGGTTCCGAAGGGGTCGAAGCGTGTCTTTACTTTTAAATGGAAATGCGCCTGCTTTGCTTTCGAAGGGTATGCTTTCAACTTAGTTGGCTTTCGGCTAAGTCAAATGTTTTAAAGGAAAGGTTTCGAATGGGTTGCACGTCTTGTTTTAAGTAAATGCTTTCGTCGGGGTCAAAACCCCTTAGCTGCCGCTTTTCTTCCTTTTGATGCCAATGATCTCGGAAGGTATACTTTGCTTTTAAAACTTAGACGCTTCTCCAATGCTTTCAGAAGGTTGGTTTCGACACCATTACTTCTTTGCTTAGGAAAAGCTTTCGAAAGAGTGCTTTTGACTTAAATGTTTTATGACCCTTTTGCTCTGTTGGAGGTAGAACCCAAATGGTTTCGAAGGAGTTAATTTTTAATGGTTTCGAAAGGTGTTTCCACATTTTTTACTTGAACCCAAAGGCTTTTGAAAGGTTTGATGTTTTATTGCTTTCGAAAGGTTTCAAAGAATGGTTTCGAAGGGGTGGTTCCCCAATGGTTTTGAAAGGTTTGAAAGGAAAGGTTTTCCAATGTATTCAAATGGTAATGTTTAAAGTTTTTAAAGAAGGATGTCTAAGGTTTTAATGCTTTTGAAGGAATGTTTTTTCAACGTTTTCAAAAGGAAGATTATGAATGGTTTCGAAAGGAATGTTTTGGCCCTTCGGCCTAGGTGAAAGAAGGTTTTACTTGGTTTTGAAAGGGGTACTTTCAATGGATTCGAAAAGGGTACTTTCAAAGGTGTAAATGTTTTCATTAACAAAGATTTGAGTAAAGTATATATAACATGGCAAGGTAATTTTGAGTAATGCATAAAGTATATATTTTTCGTTTAAGTTTGGTTTAAAGATTTTAAATCAATTTAAGATGAAAAGGTTTTCAAGAAAAATTTAAGGGAAGATTACCCTAGGTAAAATGACTCAGATGTTAGAATACCTGATGGGACTGGTATAGGGTCGTGCCCGATACATTAGCTATTATCCCCAGCAAATTTAGTCCAAAATTCCAGTGTGTAGGGCTTTGTCACAAGTAAGACTAAAATTATGATTACACACATAAGGGAATATATATTTGTATACAGATAGGTTATTGGTGAGCCCGTAAAACCATTAGGATCAGGTGACCCTAGGAGATGTTAAGTTAGGGACAGACCGTCCAGAAGAGGAGTATTTAATAGATAGTTAAGGACAAACCATCCAAAAGAGGAGTGTCTAGCAGGTGTTACATTTTTTTTATTTTATTTTCTAGTACGCCCGAGTCAGCCAAAGGTTAGTAGTTAGCCAAACAAAACTATAGTGTTCGGACAGATAGTTCATTTGTTACATGATATGTATGTTTACATAATAATGCTTTACAGTTTTAACCAGTTTCGGTGGCAAAAAGATATGTTTTAAAAGGATATTAGTGAGGGGAAACCCATTCTGCTAAGCGGCGTGGTCTCACTTAATATCAAATAACCGAGATGTATTGTATTATTCACACCAAGCTTTATGTCTGACTTGAAGTTTATGTTTTCACCCTTAAACTCTCGGTGCTCAAAATTGATTTGAGTAGGCTGAGGGTTGAGGTTTTAGTAGGTTGACAAATAAAGCTTTTGTGGACAAGCATGTGGTTGACGGATAGCTATTTAGGAGTTGCTGTTTTGTTTTATTCGAATGTGTTGTATTAAGACAGTTGTGTCTATATAGTACTATGGTCAACCTAGGGGGCATCATCATATGTCGCTCTTGGCGTATTTATGTAATAATTATATTTTATCTGAACCTAGGAAACGATTATAGGATTATGTAATTTGAATGTGAAACATGTGTTTTGAAATGTAATCAGTAAAATGTTGTTTTTAAAATCTATGATTTTGTTTCATATTCAAGTGCTTCTGATATTATGGATTCCATTAACATAGCCGTATTTAGTCGCCGAAATTTAATACTATGGATGACTGCAGCATCTGTAGCGCTTAGCTTTGGGCCACTAGATAGGAGATGTTACATCCTTCTTATTTTTTCTTAATAATCAATTACTTTCCAAAGGGGGAATTAATGACAAATATTACCTAGTTAACTACGCAATTATATGTTATAATTGTATGCTATTTATGGTAATTAATATATAAATAAATACACACTTGTTATTTTCTATGCGCGTGGAGGTTACGCCCTAATTAACGTTAAATGTCAATTCCTTTTAAATAACGATAACAAGGGATTCTAATATCCATAACAAAGGATTCTAATACTCATATCCAAAAATTACAATAAATAGACTTGTATATAAAAATCAAAAATCAATCTATTACATCAAAACAATGGAATAATCTTAACAATAGAAATTGCAATTCTAATTTCATCTTCTATTCAACTCCTCTTTTACAAAGAAATAAACAAAGGAATTTTTATGTTATTTTTATGAATAAGTGGCGCAAACTATGAATAAAACTCATACTTTACACCCTTATTCTTTTATCAAAATTTTATAATCAAATCAAAGAATGAGGAGGAGTGGAACAGACTTTGAAATTATCAAAAGCTGCAAAAACTATATTACTCCATTAATTCAATATAAACAATTGAGAATTCCCAGCTAGAATTGACATTCCGAATAAAAGGAGTTTGGGAGGGGAGGGTTTATAGTGTTTTGTTTTTGCAATCCTAAAACCCCTAAGACATATTCAAATCCATCATATACTAATTAATTACTAAAATAGAAAAACTAAGATTTTCACTCATAATTAGTCCTTAGCTTTGCTTCTCTTTGGATTTGAAACCCTATTATAATCTCCTTCAGATCTCTTCTTTTTGATATATAAAATAAGGGATTTGTATATACGTTAGATTCAGAAAATCAAAGGTTGGAGGAGAAGAGATTTAGAAACTAAATAATAAACAAAGATAGGTATATATGATTTCTCACTTGAAACCCTAATGGAGTCTTATGAATCTTAGAAGATGCGATCTGACAGAGCTTCGCTAAAGTTCCCAAAATATTTGTAAATAAAAGTGAGGGGTCTATATTCTTATTTATAGTGGTTGAAACCTAAGTAGTTAATATCGGTATCAGGTATGTATCGATCAACTACCAATATGAGATATTTTAAAATATCGTGATAATATCGGATATATGTAGAAGATATTATAAATGGTATTGTACTATGTTATAATATTATATTATTGTTAAGTTTTCATACATTTGGATAAATAATGCCAAATTACTATCAAAGACCGATTGCTTATAGTCTACAGATTACAATCTGTTTCTAAGAAATTCCATTAAATACAAATCATAGTGTAGGCTTATAAAAACCGAGAAATTCATATATTGTACAACTTATTATTTTCTTCATTTTTATACCATATACATTGTTTCTTCAGTCATCTTATTATCTATCTTTATTACTTTCCAAAAAAATTCATATTTATAGTTTCATCGTTTTCAGTTTCATTTAATTTATCGAATAAGTAATGTTGATTGATACCAATTACTACTCTAGCTCATTAATTATCGATACGTTAAATATATAACCTTATTGCTCCTCAACTTTTAGTTCTTGGTGCGTGACAATAGCTAATGAAACGAATTTTCATAAGCTAGCTTACCGATTAGAATGGTGAACAAAAAACAACTAAAAAGCGAAGTAGCTCTTTCATGATCGTGCTTTTAGTGGTAAAGTCTTCATGAAAAGTAAAACATATACAATAATTGAATAAGTAGAGTTTTCTTTACTAAAAGTCTAATGAAGAAGACTAAAACTGTATGGTTAAAACCAAAAATTAGTGTACTGGGATTTCTAATATGGTCTAAATATTGTCATTCGCAATATAGCAAAAATAATATTGTGAATGTGTAGATATTTATCTGTAAATACATTTTCTCCAACACATACAACAATGAACGATATTCTTAAAAAATATCGGGTATTTTATACTAAACATCAAGTATTTTACACTAAATATCGACTCACTATAAAGCCGCTAACCTTGGTAAAAAGAATATCGGAGCAATATATCGGCAAATATTAGGTGATATATTGGTAACGATATTTTAGGTGATATTTTGAAAAAGTATCAGCTTATGAGAAATATGAGATATATCGATGATATATTGGCGATATTATCCGATATTAACTATATAGGTTGAAACACACCCAAAACCGTTAGATGAAGGTCAGTTGGAAACAATAAAATCTGGAGCATTCAAAATAAGAAACCCAAACCGCCACCTCGATAGGAGCAGTTGACCGCCCCTATACCACCGGTCGACCACTAGGGGGTCGATCGGTAGAGGTCAGGGGGTTGACCTCTCCGTCTATTTTGGGAATGTTAATAAATTTTTGAGTTGTTTTTTATTTAGTTCCTTTATTACTTTTAAACGTTAATGCTAACTTAAACCACATGTCTAATCTAAGTTAATTTTTGAATTTCAAATTTGAGAATTAATTATTTATTTGAACTTAAATTCTACTAAATTATTTTAAACCCGAAAACTTCAATAACTTATCCATTTGAGCTCCGTTTTCAGCATAAATTTCACCACGAAAGCAACCACATAACTTTTGTGGTCAAATTCCAACTTTCGCAAAATTTCCATTTTTACCGCTATGTTATTTATTTAAATTATTTACCTATGGTTGACTTTACGGAGTGATACAAGTTTCCTCCATTTGTTCCTTTACTCGGGGGAGTTTATTTTAATATGTAGTTCTTTATTGAAGTTATCCATTTATCCCTTTCCTCCCACTACAACAAAAATACCCTATTACAACGTCCTTTTTACAACGGGCACTGGTTGCCCGTTGTAATAGAAGACTATTACAACGGTCCATTAGCGCTTGTTGTAAAAGATGCCATATATAACGCCCTTTTTACAACGGGCATTGGTTGCCCGTTGTAATAGAAGACTATTACAACGCTCCATTCACGCCCGTTGTAATAGATGACAACTTTACAACGGTCACAAAATGCCCGTTGTAATGCATGCCCGTTGTAAAAACACTGTCCGTTGTAAAACACTGTCCAACTATTATGAAATAATAAAACACTGTCCCCTTCTCTTTTATTTCTTCGGCCGTTTCTTTGCCTGTGAAAAATGGCGATCGTCCTCTTTTCCAAAACTAGGGTTTTTTTGGAATTGAGTCGCCGCTTCTTCAATTTCTTTTCTTCGATCAATTAGATTGCTCGCGTCTTCTTCAATTTAGAGTACTGGTATGTGCTTTTACTTTTCAATTTGCCTATGCTCGACTTGATTGGAACCGAAATGTTCAAATCGATACCCAGTTCATTTTGAAATTCAATTCTCAGAAGAAAGAAAAAAAAAATCGTGAATTGGGTTTGATTTTGGAGGCGGAGCTTAGGGTTTTGCAATTCAATTTAGTCAGTAGTTACACCCCTGCATTACTACTTCTGTGAAATACATATCCAAAGTCCCTGTTTTCACAATAAAACCCATTTCAATCAAAATGGAGTTGGGATTGAAACCAAAACCAATCAAATTGAAACCGTCGATCGTAGCGACAAGCATCCCTGTCCGCTTTATACGGAGCATGCTTCTTCTGTTTAATGGTTTTTTATTGTTTCTTTTACTTCCATTTCGGAACTCACCGCTAGAAAAGACAAAGGCGAAGGGGGAGGTGAGTGACGTGGCTACCAGGAAGGAACTGGCTATTAGAAAACTGAGAGAAGATGCAGATAAAAACACGAGTTTTAGGGACTTTGAGTTGTTTGTTACTGAGAGAGGTGATACTCTTTTCACGTAGTCTTGGATTCCAAAAGGAGTTGATATCAGGTAATATGTTTTCTTTTAGCTACATTTCTTAGTAAATTTGGTTCTTTGTTATTATAAATTAATTTTCATGTGTTGGCTTTTTGGGTACCTGAAAATGCTTGTACAGTTCACTTATGATACTTGAAGAACCTCTTTTTAATGGCAAGCGTGCAAAGTAGGTAGGGATGGATGTAGGCATTTTTGTACATGGAGACCTTAATTATATATTTAAAATGTTCAAGATGGATGTCCCTTACAGAACGAGTGGTATATCTCTGGATTGTATATGCAGGGGTGTTTGAAAACGGTTAATAAAAACAATTTAGTAAATTCTTATATAACCGCTAAAATATGTCATTATATTATTTCGATAAAGACGTATGGTTAATGGCATTTTGGTCCCCAGATTACTGCTAATTTGTCTCAATACTCATAATTTTCCTTTACTGAAATTCTGCAGATACAATATGTACATATCACAATCGTTCCCGTGTTACATTACACAAGACTTTCTTTTTTTCCCTGTATATTTTGTATGAATTTAATACAATCAAAACTGTATGCATAACATTTGGTGCATTGTATGTAATAGTATTATAAATTAATTGCAAGACTTTGTTTTATTTTTCACAAGAAAGCAGTTCCCAGTTTAGATGAATTTAGTTATTGTACATCACCAGTGGTCACATGCTAGCATGGTTTGGCTATGACATTGTTTTTAATTTGTTGAAGTATTCGTCCATAATAATGTTTGATTTGTTGTAGATAAAAGAATTCTATCAATCAAGAAAAAGCCAAAGAAACGTGAATGTGGTAGTAATGGGAAGCAGAGTTCCACTATACGGAGGAGGGGCAGACTTAACAAGTGTTCACAAACCAAACACTACGATTCCACCTGTGCCTCTCTAAAGCTGAGCTTCGGTGTAAAATCGAGAGATTATGTTTTGGGGAAACTAGTGAAGCCTAAGTTCATCATCAACGTCGAATGCTTAGTTAAAATGGATCAGCAGAAGCTCAACAAGCCCGTTTCTCTTAAAAATAAATGCCAGATCAACTAAAATCAACAGCAGCAGTTGATTCTTTCTTTCTTTGTAATTAGATATTTGTGTCGGTGATAGCTTGGAACATTGAATGCAGGAGGAGCTGGTGGTATGAATGTGAGTTCTTTTTTGTTTTGTTTTCTTTTGTTTTTTAATGACGACAGTTTAATCACCCATGTGAGTTGTGAGTATTTTTTTTTATATTCTGTGTAACATTTTTATATACGTTTATATACGATAATTTTGTTATATATATATATGCTTCAGTAAGTTTGTTTTAACTACGCTCTTCTTCACTTACTTGGTCAGGTCTAACTCTTTGATATGTAGTAAATTTTGAAGTATAATTTGTTATTTTTTTGATTCAGGTCTAACTCTCAAAGAATCTCAATGGAGTTAGTGTATATGCATACATATAATGCGTGGATACTTTGACTCTGGAATCCAGTGCGAATCCTGCCTATTGCACTCAGTATGGGTTCAGGAACCAAATCAAAGACTTGACAATGTTGCATCTGAAGCTAGTTGGTAGTGTCAAACTTGTTAAATGCTTTCCAAAATATTTAAGCGATTTTTCTTCTCATGCGGTACCTAATAACTCATTTTACTGATTTCCAATTGGCAACCCTTGGCACTTTCCTTATTCATGAGAGTGTATTTTTCTTGTCTGGGCTTCCTTCCTTCTGCTTCGAAAGGCTAGGGATGTTTATCAAATACAAAATTCAGGTTTGCTCTTTTGTACTCTTATGTTTCATCAATATTTTTTCCCCCCAGTATATTCACTTGTTGAAAAACGTCTGATCTCTTCATCATTATTCTGTATTAACAGAGAGTATGTGATGAGTAACTTTTTGCATAATAAAATCAATTTTGGAAAAAAAGTTTTGCCCCTTTATATATGTTGCATAACTTTTAGCATTTGCTCTAAAGTCTTCTATGGTACATATAAATACTCTACAAGCATTGGATAAAAACATTGGTTGGGATTGTGAATAATAGTGGTATTGTTAACTAAAAAAAAGGGTTTGACGGAAAACAGTTTTGCTTGAGGTAGATATTAGGAAGACGTTGCATGTTATTCTGAAACATACAGGAAGTATGAATGCCAATTTTTCTATTAACAAATCTGTTGTATGGAAATATTGCATAGTTTTCAAGTTAAAAACAATACTAGAAACCATAGTGGAAATCCTAACTAAATTGAAAAGCTTAAATAGATTTGCAGATTGGGTACTTGGTGTTGGAGGGTATAGTTTCGTTTATTGCTTTTTACCAATTGATTTAAAGTGCGGCGCATATTATGGATTCAATGGGCCTCTCTTTTTAGTTTTGTTCGAGAATCTCATTTTCGAGAAAATGCGATCTAAGCCCAATGAAAAATAGTATTTATTTAATTTTACTTGTATAAACAACTACTGCGATGCGCAGGCACGTACCATTTTATTTTTCCAAGTTAAGTAAGGACATATGGTTGTTAAATGTTGTACTTGTTTAATGGTTTTCTGTGATAAACTGTTTATACTAACCAATGCTGAGCGTTGTTATTCATTGTCACCTGTATAGTGTGTAGGTACACGATCACAAATTAAATTTAGTTTGATACATGTTGCTTTATGCTTGTTGTTCGTAAACCGTTATCTACTCTATAAGATGAATTCATCCGTTTTTGTTCTCCACGGGATAATATTGAAACATTGAAGCTTTAAGGGTTGATCAATGTGCATAACACAATGTTTAATTCGTTGGATATTTGAAATCAAGTTATTTTTAGGTTACCTGGGAAAATTAAATTGGTTTGAAGGGTGCTGTCTGAAAAACGCTGAATGAGATAGAACTATTTAGTCTGCAAATTCCAAATAAATAAAATAAAATAAAACAAAACAGTAGGAACATAACCATTTCTAATCAGCAGTTCATTAAACAACTTTAAATCAATGCGGACATCGTGCTTATGGATCAAAATAAGGAAGATGAAAAAACACAAAACAATAAGATAAATGCATATATTTGTCATGAAACACACGCTGACATGGTCTTCTTCATCTCAAAGAGGTTTACAAAATAATACGCTCACACACACATGTAAAGTGAAGTTAAAATTAAAATCGCAATATTTAGTAGAACTGTAAATTATGTTTCTTAAATCAGTGAATGACATAATTGTTTGTTTACTTAAATGAAATCATCGTTGAAGTGTATAAGCTGCATCGTTTGAGTCTATTGCAAATCTTTGAATTTTAATTGCCACATACATTTATTTATCAGTTCAAGCACTTTGAATTGGAAAATTTGAGTTTAGGTTTTAACTGCCAATTCACTTCTCATTTTCAGTATTGCTTTCCAAGTTCCTGATGCATTGTATATATACTTATACATACACACGCATACACACATATATGTATGTAATTTACATTATCTTTGTATGTATTGCAGGACACAGTAGAAGCAAAGGAATTTTTGAAGAAAAAAGGTGTTGTATGGGTTCTGATTAACTAAAATATTATGGTTCAAAGTTTGCTTCAATGTCGTTCGGTCTAAATTTTAAATCTTGTGTTATTATTTGTATGTACTACGTGTTATATTAGTTTAGGGTCGTATTCGATGTTTTGTAACTATGTAAAATTTTATGAATGATGTGAATAGATGAATCTTTTTGTTATTTTGAAATATAAATTTCTTTTGCTATTTTTAGTAAATATGAATAATATGGTTGTCATTAGTATAATAATTTTATTTCAATTCAAATTAGTTTAAAATTTACACGTGCATTGTAGTAGTTTTATTTTTTTTCTCATTTGAATCTTTTTAACAACGGGCAAAAACAGTTGCAATATCATGTATTACAACGGGCATTGTCCGTTGTAAAAAGATGTGTTACAACGGGCATTGCCCGTTGTAAAAAGATTTATTACAACGGGCATTGCCCGTTGTAAAATATGATCAACCTATTACAACATCGCCTATTACAACGGTCGGCTGCCCGTTGTGGAACACATATTACAACGGGCATTGCCCGTTGTAAAAAGCCTGTTTTGTTGTAGTGTCCTCATCCTCCAAGATCCAATTAATATCCATCTATTCGATGCTTCGAGTTCACAAAACCTCTACTGGAATGAGTCCCATGAGCTGCATGTCCTCGGAGCCAGCCATTTTGGCTAATGGATATACTTTTATATTCTCTTATCTAGGAATGTACTGATGTGCACGTAAATGTGCATATATTTACATCCATATTTTATCCATTTTTATTTAAATAAATGTCATATTTGGGTATTTTAACATGTTTAAACCAAGATTCAATTATTTGAAAAACACCATATTTTCATCTTCATACAGGGGAAAAATGGTCAATTTTGTGCATATGCTAATTTGAGAATTTTTACTTGGATATTTTTTATGATTTTTATAGGAATTTGGATGTAAATGGAAGAGGGTTTCATGGAATATATGCATGCACAAGAGAATACAAAGGAATGAAGAAGGAAATAATTCAGACTCATGATCATGGAGGACCCCACCCACTTACCTAAATCTACAATTAGAAGCTAATGGACAACTAAGTGGAGGTTAAAGCTTCATGCATATTTGATGATGGATTAATTAGAGGCTAATGGTTACTTGGTGGCCACACTTCCTAAATGGCATTTTGGGAAGCACCCTAAAAACTGAATTAGGATTTTATGCATGTATAAATAGCCCACTTATGTACATGTAGATATCTTCTTACTCTTTCAAATTACTTAGGAAATTAGAATGCAAGTTGTAAGCTCATTGTTTCATGAAATAAAAATGGCTTCCTAGCCTCTTTCTCTTTTCTTTTCTACATGTTTCTTTTTACTTTAATGTTCATTTTTATTTCTATGCTCTCTTCTTTTCTTTGTTAGTAGATTAGATTTACATTCATGCAAGTAGTGTAGCTTTATTTTTTACGCAAGTAGTTTAGTAGTTAATCTCATTTTCTTCCTTTGCTTATTTTCTATTTATTTTACTTTTTAATGTTAAAATTTACCTTTGTTGATATGATAACACAAATGAGCAGCTAAACCCCTTCAATTTAGGGGTAACGAAGCTCTCAAATATTATGTAATTTCAACATTTCTATGATTTATGGTCTCTTTTATTTGTGCTTCATGAAAGTAGATTTTGATGTAAGTTTATACAAGTGGGTTTGATAGTCTATGTTGCATTTGCAAATGGGCTATTCTTATTCAACATAAACACAAATTACATCATCATTTGCTAATTGATTTTTGATTTTGAAATGAAAGTAAAAATAAAATTTGATGATCTATATTACTAATTACAATAGTAAATAGATCATACTTAAAATAGCTTTTGCTTTGACTTCATTTTCATGAGAATTGATAAGTGGCTTATTTGTTGTATTATAGTTTCATGGTTTAAGTTATGTTAATTAATAACATAAATAAACCATACTTATGATGAATGCAACAATTATTTCACTTAATAGGAAAAGAGATCATAGATTATTTGTTTGTTGATTTACAAAAATATGAGAGTGGATTTGCCTCTAAATTGTTCTCTAATCTCATAGATTTTAATTTCAATTTCATTTTAATTTTAGCTTCGTTTTGTTTACAATTTGTAGTTAACAATCTTCTCTCCACTTTGGTCCAATTTGATTGATTAGAGAATTTTAAAATCTTAAAAATTCCCTGCGGATCGACCCGTACTCCCCACATACTAAAATTTTATGTCGTGCGCTTGCGGTAATTTTTATTATAAATTCGTTCGACAGATTTCTAAACCGATAGAATTCCCCTCGACGAACAAGTTTTTGGCGCCGTTACCGGGGAATTACTTTGATTTTGATTTTCTATTCTTCGAATTATTTTTCGTTTAATTTTTGTGTGTTTATTTTATGTGTTTGTTTTGCATTAAAAAAAATTGTTTGTTTGTGTGATTTTTGGTCTCATTTTGATTGTGTGATTATTGTTGTTCTAGTTTGTATTGCATTTGCATTTTTCCTTAAAAAAAGAAAAAAACATAGAAAACACATCATTCCTGTTCTTTGTTCTAGCAGTTGCAACTTTGTGCATGATTGTGTTTTCTGGTTACTAGGTTATCATGTTTGTGTGCATGTCATTTCAATTTGCAACAAAAGGAAAACACAGCATTGCATAAAAAATTTCATTGCATTGCACATCTGTTTTCTGCATCTCATTGCACTACATACTTCAACTAAAAAAAATTGCATTTCATATTACTGTTACAATGTATTGGTTTTTTTGTCTTACTGAACTCAATTGAACATTGCTCATCTGCCTCCTCCTTCACAAGTTTACCCTACATCACCACCCTCTGCCTCGCTCTAACACTTCAAACCATAAACCTGACCATCACCACTTATTCAAACATCCTTCACAACTCACCATCATTCAATACAACAGCCATTTCGAGCAGCTCTAAACAAAACTTCGAGCAAATTCAAGCAGCAAGTCCCTGCGACCTTCAACTTCACCACACTTACCACAGTCACATACATACTTCAAACTGTCACGCCTTGCCTCACTGCACCTACAATAAAACTACTATAGAAACCCGAACTCAAGTCTACTAACTGCTGAACCAAACCGTACTTCATTATCAGTATCTGCTCACCCCTATCTTCCTCTGTCATATACCCAAACAACCATACTTCACCGACCACCAATCCCTCATCCTGCACTGCCAACCATTCAAAGCCACAAGCTGCCTTCAACACTACCCTTCAACACTAACCTTACTATCAAAATACCCTAACAACACATAACCATCCTAACTCCTTTACATTCACAACCCCTACATTCACCACATAACACAGACCTGCTTCCACGATCAACCAGTACCTGCATTCAGTCAACTATTACCATATAAAGTGCAACTACCATCGACTCTCACACAACCCCTTCGACTACCACCCACTTACTCATCTACAACCATCATCGACCTCCCTCTACACTCCTCTTACTACTCAGTGCACTAGCTACATGCCACTCCATTCCACAATCACCACAATCATCATTTGCACAAACCTCTGCAATTCATTGAAATAGTGCTGTATCACAACCTGAAATGACTGTTGTTCCTCCCTGAAACTCCCCTCTCCCACAACAAACTGTCACTTCCCTGTGACTCGACTCCTTATGCACAACTTTAACACTTCAGATATTTATTTACATTCGACACTACCCTCTTCGACCAAGTTCATATCATCAACAATCCACCACAGATTAATCAAATCCTCGAATGCAACTTCCTTGCTTCCAACCACGGCCATCCTTCGAACCTCCTCGAGCTCAAACAGCCCCAAAATCATGCGATACAACCTGCCACCAATTCGAATCACCAGCCACTTTTAATCGAAACTCACAACCAACCCATTTCCTCTGCAATTTCCCTGAATCAATTTTTCGTTATTGAGTCGAGATTTTTGGTTTAAGATTTCAACGAGGAAAAAGCTTTTGATTCCTTTATTTTTTTTACTGTTTCAGAAGAAAACTTTGGGCGTATGTTTTTGAGTTAGTGGGCCGGGCCCTTGTGAGGATTTAAAAAAAGAGGAAAAAGAGAAAAGTGTGTTATTTTTGTTTATACCAAAAGAAAATTGTTCATCCCTATTATTATTTTTCATCCCTTTTAAATAATTTGTTTTGTTTTGTTTTGTTTTTCATCCCTATTCAAAAAATAATAATTCTTTTGTTTTATTTGCTTTGTTTAATTTGTTTTTAGTTCCATCCTTGTATATTAAAAAAATATTGTATATATCTTGTTTTTAATTTTAGGTTGCAAAAGTAGAATATCAAAAAGAAAAAATGCTTGCTAAAAATAATTGCTTGCTAAAAAAAATTGCCGCCTTAAAATAAATTGCTAATAAATTCTTCACGCTCTGGTATCGTGCCCCTATGTACTGTTTTTATTTGCTTTGCATTGTTGGTTGCTTGCATTTGCATTTAAAAAAAAATATTTCAAAATCCAAAAACAAAAACAAAAACAAAATTCATTTTTGTTGCATTGTAAATTCACGTTTAATTTTTGCTTTGCATTCATCTCATCTTATTTTTATTTTCTAAGGGCAATACCCCAATTCACATAAGGTAGGGGATTTCATCACCCTTTCCTTAGCCCACAAATCACATTTCATCGTAGAATTTGACTAAAAATAAAGGTTAGACATTCGACTTAAGGGTGTCGCGAGCTCACTTAGGGCTTAATTGTATCTTGACAATTGTCTTCTTTGAACAAGTTTATTTCTTGGTGTCTAGGCTACGGCAGAGTAATAACCATTTATAAATATTACGGTGATTCGTAAATATTATAGTGGTTGTTCCTCTGAAGGTACTTAAACTTTCGGCTGCATTGCTACAGTGATTCGTGGTGCACCGATAACCCCTGCCCGTTACCTGGCTAAGAAATATTTTTGTTGATCTGAGACAATGTGTGATTATACAATTTTGGGTTAGGAGCTACTAAGGACAGAAAATTTGTAACTAAGTCCTTTGCATTCATTTAGTTGCATTAGTTCATGCATATATATAAAAAAATCCAAAAAAATTCTAAATTTTACTTAACTTGTTTTTTTTATCCAAAAAAAATCCTTTTATATCCTTTCCTTTGAAAATTTACAATCAAAAACAAAAAAATCCAAAAAAATTATAAAATCATTTCAACAAAAAAAATATTTGAAAATTCAAAAATAAAAACAAAAATCAAATTCCCATTTTCTAATAATTTTTTTTCTTTTGGTAAATATTTGAAAATTCAAAAAAAATACAAAAACAAAAAAAATATATAAATTTTTTTGAAAAGCCAAAAAAAAAATCAAACTTCTCTTTTGAAAATAAATTTCACTTGGTAAATAGTTTTCTTCCTTGTAAAAAAAACTATTTTTCAAATCTTGTTTCATTCTCTAAACTCGATTCTAACTTCTTTCTCTTCTTGACTTTCACTTGTGCATGAGTACTTGGACTCGTGACACAACAATAAATCGTTGGACTCACGGCTCAACAACTAATCGTTTAACTTGAACAGACGATCCTCCCGAAATGGAAAACGAGAACGCCTCTTGAACCCTTATGGATAGAATCTTCCCCGATAGAGTTTCTATGCCATCTTGCATCATGTCACCCGCCCCTATGGGTAACCATTTAAAAATTCATTCGAACCATATTGCCACGCTTCCGAAATTTGGCAATTTCGAGCACGATAACCCATACATTTTCTTGACTAAATTCGAACAAGTTTGTGCAACCATGAAACTCCAACAACTTTCCGATGACGGAATCAAACTTCGATTAATCTCATTCGCTCTTACGGATTACGCTGAAAAATGGTTGAACAGCTTACCATCGAACTCGATTAAAACTTGAGAAGAATTCGTAAAAGCTTTTTTAAAAAAGTTCTACCCCTTGGAAAAAACAAGTAGAATCTGAAACGAAATTGTAAATTTTCATCCATTCAAGGGAGAACCATTCGAAAAATATTTTTAAAGATTCAAAGAGCTTTTGATAAAATGTCCACACCATAACTTCAAAAAATGGACGATTTGCCAAATCTTATACAATGGACTCGAAA
Organism: Allium fistulosum; assembly: GCA_030737815.1. Classification (NCBI taxonomy): domain Eukaryota; kingdom Viridiplantae; phylum Streptophyta; class Magnoliopsida; order Asparagales; family Amaryllidaceae; genus Allium; species Allium fistulosum. Next base: position 1,360,402,895 of record CM060903.1, on the reverse strand, counting down.
ACAGCTCACGAACCATGCTCGAATCAATGTGCCAAGGCAATTTTCTTGTGCAACATCATGACGATGCTTGGCAATTTCTTGAAAACCTCGCCGAAAATTCGTCCCAATGGGAATGTTTGAACGAAAAATCAATTTACTCACAATCGAGCACACACTCGATAGGACCTTCTTTGGCTTTAGTAGGTAAGATCGACGCAATGATTAAAAAATTCGATAATGTTTTCTCATCGAATCAAATGAACCAAGCTTCCCAACCGATGTGTTATAAATGCAACGATCCTAATCATATAGCCGATCAATGCCCCAATTCTGTCCAACAAATCAATGCTTTCAATAAAGCCAAAAATGACCCATTTTCTCCAACGTACAATCCTAGTTGGAGAAATCATCCAAATTTTGCTTGGAACCAAAACAATCCCAACACGAATACAATTCGTCCCAATTTTCAAGCATTTTCGAGTAATGCTTCGAATTCTCCCTTTCAACCTAACCATTTTCAACCAAACTTTGCAGGTCCGTCTCATAATCAACTGCAACAATGAAATTTTCAACCAAATTCTGCTCATCCTCCCCAAGACGATAAACGTTTAAGTTCACTTGAGAAAACTCTTGAAACGTTGGCTAAAGCAACTACTCAAAACCTTCAATCAAACAGTAATTTGCAAAATTTATCAACCTCGTATATGCAAAACACAAACCAATCGATTGCAAAAATTGAAATGCAAATGAGTCAATTAGCCACGTCTGTAAGTGAACGCGAACGAGGAACATTCCCAAGCCATCCCATTCCAAATCCCAGAAATAAAAATGCAAATTCAAATCAAGCCCATGTTGTTCAAGATAGCAACGTCACCTAATTGAATGCTATCACAACTATACATTCCGGTAAACAAATTGATAATCAATTCGTTAATCCAAACGAGTTACCGAAAACCTCTCTCGACACTTCTAAAACAACGAACGAATCTGAACAGAACGGGGAGCCAATCGTCGAATCGAATGCCAATCAAAATTCTTCTTCTTCTACTCAAGTAGACATGCCTACTAAGTATCGCGTTCCATTTCCACATCGTCTTTGACCCAAGAAACACTCGGACCAAATGGAAACGATGTTGGAAATTATTAAACAGGTGAAAGTTAACATCCCGCTTCTTGACATCGTTCAGCAAGTCCCCACATATGCAAAATTTCTTAAGGACTTGTGCATCCAAAGGCAACACACTCAAGTGCCCAATAAAGTCTTCTTAGTCGTCGGTTTGAGTGAAGTCTTGTCCCAATTCATGCCCGTTAAATACAAAGATCCTGGCTGCCCTACGATTTCGTGTACAATTGGAGACAAGACGATTAACAAATGTTTGATAGACTTATGCGCGAGTGTCAATTTAATTCCATCTCTGTGTACGAACAATTAGGCTTAAGTGAGCTCAAACCCACAAAGGTCACACTTCAATTCGCTGATCGTTCCATTAAGAAGCTCGTGGGAGAAATCGAGGACATGCTCATTCGAGTAGGGCAATTCATATTCCCTGTTGATTTTATCGTTCTCGAAACACAACTCGTGACAAATCTTGCAAGTCAAATTCAATTGATTTTAGGCCGACCATTCTTAGCCACCTCAAATGCCTTAATCAATTGTCGATTTTAGGCCGACCATTCTCAGCCACCTCAAATGCCTTAATCAATTGTCGCAACAGTTCGATGAAAATCTCTTTTGGAAACATGACTTTGGACCTCAACATTTTCAATCTTGAAAGGCAATCAAATGAACCTCGCAACCAAACGTTGGAAGTTAGTAACATTCACGAAAACTTCGAAAACGAGACACTTGACCTTAATGACGAACGCGAAGATGAGTATGAAAAATTGTTTCATGAAATCCCCAACGGGATTAAATACACTCTTCCCTTTGAATCGCTTCTAGTTGAGTCTGAATCTCAACCCAATTCTTTGATCGAGGAACTCCCGAAGTTGGACCTCAAGCCCTGACCCGATCACCTTAAGTACGCATACTTAGGTGATAACGAAACAAACATTTCTCGTCATAATTTCTACGACTCTTTCTCTTGATCAAGAAATTTCTTTACTTTCAACCCTATCCAAAAACAAGGAAGCGATTGGATGGTCGATCACCGATATAAAGGGAATTAGTCCCGCTCTTGTTCAACATCGCATCCATTTAATCGATGATGCCAAGCCTGTTCATGACGCGCAATGAAGTCTTAATCCAAAAATGAAAGATGCGGTGCATGATGAAATTCTTAAACTTCTCGACAACGGAATCATTTACCTAATCTCTGATAGTTCATGGGTTAGCCCAATTCACATTGTACCGAAAATGTCTGGGCTTACTATTGTCAAGAATAATTCAAACAAACTTATTCCAACTCGTACTCAAACGGGTTGGCATGTTTGCATTAACTATTGAAAACTAAATGCCGCAACACGTAAGGATCACTTCTCTCTTCCTTTTATCGACCAAATGCTTGAACGTTTAGCCGGTCACAAATTCTATTGCTTTATTGATGGTTATTCCCGTTATAACCAAATTCCAATCGCTCTCGAAGATCAAGAGAAGACAACTTTCACGTGTCCCTTTGGCACTTTTGCTTATCAACGTATGCCCATTGGCCTTTGTAACGCTCCTGCTACGTTTGAAAGATGCATGGTCAACATCTTTTCTGATATGATCGAACGATTTTTCTATTTTTGGAAACTCCTTTTCTGAGTGTTTACACCATCTTGAACTTGTTCTTAAAAGATGCAAGGATAAACACTTAATGCTTAATTGGGAAAAATGACACTTCATGGTCACTCAAGGCATAGTCCTTTGACACGTCATTTCAAAAAAGGCATTGGGGTAGATAAAGCAAAAATTGATGTCATTGCAAATCTACCCAAATCTGTTAAAGACATTCGATCATTTCTGGGACATGCGGGATTTTATCGATGCTTTATGAAAGTTTTAGCAAGATTGCTCGACCTCTTAGGACTCTTCTCGAAAAAGACGTTCCATTCGATTTTAACTCTAATTGTATCTCTTCTTTCGAATGTCTCAAAAACGAACTTGTTTCTGCTCCTGTAATTTGATCACCGAATTGGGATCTCCCATTTAAAATAATGTGTGACGCCTTGAATTTTGCAGTGGGTGTTATCTTAGGACAGCACATCAACAAGATCCTTCACGTTATCTACTACGCTAGCATGACTCTGAATGATGCTCAACTTAGCTACACAACCACTGAAAATGAGCTTCACGCAGTAGTGTTTGCTCTCGAAAAATTTCGACAATATTTGATAGGGTCACACATTACATTGTACACGGACAATTCCGCGCTTTGATATCTCTTTGCTAAAAAGGACTCTAAATCTCGCTTAATTCATTGGATCCTTTTACTACAAGAATTTGATCTTACAATCAGGGACAAAAAAGGATCCGACAATGTCATAGCTGATCACTTGTCTCGTCTTCCCAACACACCATCACCTTTTCCCATCAATGAAAACTTTCCCGATGAACAACTAATTTTGATTTCTATTTACCCATGGTACGCTGATATAGTGAACTACTTAGTCACTAATGAAACTCCCTTATCTTGGTCCAAACAGGACAAATGCAAATTCATGTCCCAAGTGAAATATTTCTATTGGGACGATCCATACTTGTTTAAGTATTGTCCCGATCAAATCATTCAACGTTGCATCTCAGATAATGAGATCAAGAGTGTTCTTTCGTTTTGCCACGATCAAGCATGAGGTGGACATTTCGGTCCGCGAAAAACTATGGAAAAGGTGATTCGGTGTGGTTTCTACTGGCCTTCCCTTTTCAAAGACTCATTCGAATTTTGCAAAACTTGCGATCGTTGCCAAATGCTTGGAAAGATTTCTCGACGAAATATGATGCCTCTAAACCTCATTCTTACGATCGAAATCTTTGATGTTTGGGGTATCGACTTTATAGGACCTTTTCCCAATTCTTTTGGAAACTCGTATATCCTTCTCGCTGTCGATTACGTCTTGAAATGGGTCGAAGCCGTTCCATGCAAAACCAACGACCATAGAATTGTTGTGAAATTTCTCAAAGAAAACATCTTTTCGAGGTTCGACACACCTCACACAATAATCAGTGATAACGGAACCCATTTTTGCAATCATTCTTTTCAAACTTTAATAAAGAAATACTCGATAACCCACAAGTTATCCACTCCATATCATTCTCAAACTTGTGGGCAAGTTGAAGTTTTAAATCGTCAAACAAAACAAATCTTGGAGAAAATTGTCAACAAAAATTGAAAAGATTGGTCTCAGAAATTGACCGACGCACTTTAGGCTTACTGTACCGCTTTTAAAACTAACCTTGGGATGTCCCCATTTCATTTAGTTTACGGAAAAGCTTGCTATTTACCCGTTGAAATCGAACACAAAGCGTTGTGGGCAATAAAGAGCTTAAACTTTGATCTCAAGAAAGCTGGTGAAAACCGAAAACTACAACTCAATGAACTAGAAGAACTTAGGAACGACGCATATGAAAGTGAGAAAATTTACAAAGAAAGAACAAAAGTTTTTCATGATAAATCAATCCTAAGAAAAACATTTTTGCCTAACCAAAAAGTTCTTTTATAGGACTCTAGACTTCATTTATTCCCTGGGAAACTTAAATCGAGATGGATCGAACCATTTGTGGTAAGAACTTTTTTTCCACACTGTGCTATAAAAATACAAAACCCTAGGGATGGATCAATTTTCAAAGTCAATGGTCATCATTTGAAACCTTTCTTGGAATTGCCAAGTAACCAAGAGGAGGAGCTTATGATTCTTCATGAGCCAAGCTATGTCTAGTAAGAATGTTAACCCTCTTTTGTAAATATGTACATATTTTTCCCCGTTACACTCATTATATCATGCACTTACTGTGGGGACACAGTAAAAACTAAGTGTGGGGGGAGTCTCATTTTCATTTTTTTTAAGTTTCATGGCATTTTTGAATTTTCATTTTCTTTTAACTAAAAAAAATCCCAAAATTTCTAGATCTCAAAAACATTTTCTTTTTAGCATTTTGATTTATTTTTGAAGAAACACTATAGGATAAGTATAAGTTTTGGTTAATAAATTGAAATTTTTGAAAATTTATTTGTCTTAACAAAAATAAAAATGAAGTTTTATTACAAATAACAATGGTTTAACTAGTATATAGGAAGGTTCATATGTGTTAGTTATGAAGTATATTCTAATTGAAAATCTTTGTTTTAAAAAGTGGTAAATTTAAAGTAAAGGATATAACATTTTTATCTTCTAAGTTAAATGGTGCTAAGATGATTTTGCAAATCTCTCTTTCTAATAAAAAAATAGAAAAAAAACACAAAAAATATATAAGTAAAAAAAACATTTGTATATATGTATATATTTTTAACACCTAGAGTCATGTGTTCACTCACCATGCTCTGTACCCTTCTCACGTAAGCCCGAAAGGTAGTGCACGATCGGTATATCTAGCCTTTGTTTATCTGAGTTAGGTGTATGTATATTAAAAATTCTTTTATAATAACACCTACAGTCGATAAGTGTTCACACTTGTGTGTTCACTCGCCATCCTCTGTATCCCCTCATATAAGTCCGCAAGGCAGTGTATTGTTAATATATATGGCCTCAGTTTTCTGAGTTAGGCATGTAAATATTGTTAATATCAATAAAATTTTCAAATAAAGAGAGAGTAAGCAATTGAAATCCAAGCACTAATTTTACTTATTCGATTTGACTTATTATTCAAAAGAAATGAAAATACCACTTTGATAAACTTTGGAAAATCAACTAAGGATCCATTTCATAGTTACATTGTGATATCAACCAAAACAACTAGCCGAACTATTGTCTATCTGTTAGGACAACTTGATTTTTATTGGAAATTTTGAAAAGTAAAAGGACTTAAATTTCTTGATAATGACCAAAACTTATATTTAACTGATTCATGCCGATTTGAAAGTAAATCCTTCATTCGTAAATATTTTTCAAAAACTTGTGTTCATCCCATTGTAAATAAATCTTGCATTTTGTACATGTTTTCACTTTGCATTTGGATTTTGTGGGTAGTATCCGCTGAAAACCCTCACGAGACAACACTCGTCCTACTGGGGACACCCAGAGGTTTAACGACTTGTTGCATACATTCAATGCAATCGTGCTCCCTACGAAAATAGATTTATCTTAGTTTTCCTTTATTTCGGGACGAATAAAAAGATAAGTGCCGGGGTATTTGATGTGCACGTAAATGTGCATATATTTACATCCATATTTTATCCATTTTTATTTAAATAAATGTCATATTTGGGTATTTTAACATGTTTAAATCAAGATTCAATTATTTGAAAATCACCATATTTACATCTTCATATAGAGGCAAAATGATCATTTTTGTGCATGTGCTAATTTGAGAATTTTTACTTGGACATTTTTTATGATTTTTATAGGAATTTGGATGTAAATGGAAGAGGGTTTCATGGAAAATATGCATGCACAAGAGAATACAAAGGAATGGAGAAGGAAATAATTCAAACTCATGATCATGGAGGACCCCACCCACTTACCTAAATCTACAATTAGAAGCTAATGGACAACTAAGTGGAGGTTAAAGCTTCATGCATATTTGATGATGGATTAATTAGAGACTACTGGTTACTTGGTGGCCACACTTCCTAAAGGGCATTTTGGGAAGCACCCTAAAAACTGAATTAGGGTTTTATGCATGTATAAATAGCCCACTTATGTACATGTAGATATCTTCTTACTCTTTCAAATTACTTAGGAAATTAGAATGCAAGTTGTAAGCTCAATGTTTCATGAAATAAAAATGGCTTCCTAGCCTCTTTCTCTTTTCTTTTCTACATGCTTCTTTTTACTTTAATGTTCATTTTTATTTCTATGCTCTCTTCTTTTCTTTGTTAGTAGATTAGATTTACATTCATGCAAGTAGTGTAGCTTTATTTTCTACGCAAGTAGTTTAGTAGTTAATCTCATTTTCTTCCTTTGCTTATTTTCTATTTCTTTTACTTTTTAATGTTGAAATTTACCTTTGTTGATATGATAACACAAATGAGTAGCTAAACCCCTTCAATTTAGGGGTAACGAAGCTCTCAAATATTATGTAATTTCAACATTTCTATGATTTATGGTCTCTTTTATTTGTGCTTCATGAAAGTAGATTTTGATGTAAGTTTATACAAGTGGGTTTGATAGTCTATGTTGCATTTGCAAATGGGCTATTCTTATTCAACATAAACACAAATTACATCATCATTTGCTAATTGATTGTTGATTTTGAAATGAAAGTAAAAACAAAATTTGATGATCTATATTACTAATTACAATAGTAAATAGATCATACTTAAAATAGCTTTTTCTTTTACTTCATTTTCATGAGAATTGATAAGTGCCTTATTTGTTGTATTATAGTTTGATGGTTTAAGTTATGTTAATTAATAACATAAATAAACCATACTTATGATAAATGCAACAATTATTTCACTTAATATCAAAAGAAATCATAGACTATTTGTTTGTTGATTTACAAAAATATGAGAGTGGATTTGCCTCTAAATTGTTCTCTAATCTCATGGATTTTAATCTCAATTTCATTTTAATTTTAGCTTCATTTTTTTTTACAATTTGTAGTTAACAATCTTCTCTCCACTTTGGTCCAATTTGATTGATTAGAAATTTTAAAATCTTAAAAATTCCCTGCGGAATGACCTGTACTCGCTACATAATAAAATTGTACGCCACGCTCTTGCGGTAATTTTTATTATAAATTCGTTTGACGAATTTCTAAACCGATAGAATTCCCATCGACGAACATGTATATTATCGTATAATACTCAATATTGGTTAGCAGTTCTAGAAATTTTGTCATGTAAGGGGCAAGCTCACTCCCTTAACCAGAATTTCTTTCTTAAGTTGATAGACCACCAATTGAGAGTCTGAATATGTGCAATGTCTTAACACCCAGTTTGTTTGTTATCTTGTGTTCGACAATCAGCGCTTTATACTCGACTTCATTGTTTGTCGTTGGGAACTCTAGTTTCAAAGCATAACATATCCTTTATTCTTCTACGTTACCAGGAACACTACTGCCCTGGAACTATGTTCATTGGAAGCTTCATATATATACCATTTAAGTAGAGACCATTGGATGGTAGGAATGGTTGTAAACGTATTCTAGGGTTACTGACTAGAACTATGTTCAATAGCTACATACCATGTTCATCTGAGCTACCCACCAACAACTCTTTTTTGGTGCGTCTTCAACTTGAATTCTTATAAGCATAGATTACTTATATGTAGGACTTAGGTGGTATACCCTTTAAGTAGAGACTATTGGATGGTAGGAATGGTTGTAAACGTGTAAGTAGGCATGTTATGGATGATGGATGCTAAACGATGTATTTAGATGTATTGTTTGAATTGTTCACTTTTGCATGTTTAGGATAGTACATCCTCTAGGTACATACAAACACACTCATACTTGATAAAATGTTATCTCTTGATTATTATTGTGCTGGTGGAAGTTATGCATATGGATGTTGATTATGTGTTGTATGGTTGCATATACATATAGAATTGCAAGTATATTCACTTAGGATGTTGCATACATTTGGATGTATGGCATGAGTATTTGCATGACAAGCGTTTGGCTAGATCAGGAGAACGCCTACTCTTTTGCATTAGTATAGATTCACATGCATTTCTTATTGCATATATAAGTACATAATGCATTAATAAATTTCTAAGTACAATGATTCCTCGTGTATAATGGACTAGTAGATGGTTGTAGCTATTGATTGCTATGTGTATGAGTTACATTTTTTTGTTCTTTGAGCTTTCGGAGATGAAATCCTTTTAAGATGGAAGAATGTAACACCTCGAAAATTTAATGATAAATTTAATAATTAAATTAGATTAAAACAAGGACTAAAAAGAAAATTTTCACAGACATTTGAATTTGGCTAAGAAACTTGCACCATTGTGTTCGTAGCAATTTTCTGGATGATTTTCATATATAACGCTTCATAATCTTAGTTAGTATGGAGAAGTTACGGGCATTGGAATAAGTGGAAAATAGAATAAAAGCTTAAAATAAAAATTACACAATTTAACGTGGGAACCGGTCGACACATGGGGGTCGATGGTCGACTGGTAGCGATCGACCTATGAAGGGCAGCGGTCAACCGTGAATCTTGTAAAATCATGCTTTTTGAATTTCTTGTGACGTGTTTAAATGGACCAGATCTATTGCTTTGCAGTCACGTTGTTGATGAGCGAACCTGATTTTAGAATATATTCACTAACCAATATTTAACTGTCTAAACTAACTCCAATCCCTATAAATTCTAGTCTAACCTAACCCTAATTCTCACACAACTCTTTACAGTAGTCAAACTCTTCTAAAATTTATCCTTTTCCTCACTCTAAAAATTCATAAAAATCAAATAAAATCAATCTAGAAGAATACAAGCGTTTGAATCAAGGCGGAGCAAGCGAAGATAACACACGGAGGGACGATCCTTAAGCGAAAGTGGATATGAAGAGCTTAGGTTGAGTGAGTAGGAACAACTTTAATAAGATGATTATTATAGTTAGGTTTAAACTATTTTGATTGATTTAGGATGTTAGAAATTCAATTTGAACATATAAAAACCCTAAATTGAAATCTGTAATCTTAGAATAAGAATCACAATAAATTGTTAACTTCATATTGATGTATATACCTCTTTTACAATTAAATTTGTAATCCCTAAATCAATAAACCCCAACTTGAATTGCAAATTGAAACATGGACTGGTCATCTAGTAATTAGGGTTCACCAAAAAGTGCTAACGACATGAATTAGACAATATAACGATCAGCAGTTAAAAAAATTCAGGAAACACTAATTTTAGTAAGCGGCCAGTCGACCCTGGAACCGTAGCGGTTGACCGTTAGTGGTCGACCGTTCGCAACGTAAATTGTGAGTTTGAATCTCAACCTAAGACCCAAGTTAAAGAATATAAATTATATAATTTTGTAAAAAATTATATAAATGGAAATTTGATTATTTGAGCCTATTTGGGCTAAGTACACATGTTAGAGATAGTAGGGAAGTCAGTTCCCTATCAAAGGACAATAGGTCATTGTGGTTTGGCTAACAGTTAAATACCCAAATGAGAGTTAAGAGTTGACTAAGGCGATGTATCTCGCAAACACTCAGAGGGTGTTCCGTAGTGGACATGCAACATTGATGGAGACACGAGGTGAGTGAGCCTAGTGCTAACGGGGGATTCTAAGGATAGTCAGGCCCGGTGCAGCATGATAAGTGGCTGTAGAGTAGAAAGTAGACCATTACTAACGAGAATCCTTTTACGCACGGTTCTGGTATGACATGGTATAGGTGGACGCCGATGTAGTACGATATGAGGCATTTTTCCACTACAATCGAGAGATGAACATATGTGCTTACGTTGAGTCACTTTGTGAGTTTGCATTTTGAGTTCTCCCTCTCCAGGCGTAGTGACGGTTGTAGATTTATGCGGAAGTAGTTCCCATAGCCGCCTACATATGGTGTTTTCTTATTGGATAACTCTAGGAACGTTCACTGATTATTGGTGTGAGGTTCGATCAGTAGTTCAACTCTTGTGTTAGATAAGAACCCTTAGGTAATGGACCTTAGGAATTCACGGACACTTGAAGCACACCCTATGTCATTTAGAATAGCTTTGAAGTTAACTGAACATAATAATTATATATTAAACTTGTACTCATTCACCACATCTGACCCATTCTCTTTCCTTCTTTTTCCCCACTATAGGTGGACAAGGAATTAGGTGATTGTCCCATTCTTAATATTTGGAGAGTCAAGCTTATCTTTGGAGACTGCTTTTTATCATATTTGCTCTCCATGTATTATTCTACCTTATAAGTACATTTTATTTCTTTTATCACACTTGAAGGATATTTTCTATTTACTTTATATTGCAACACGTACTGATTTTAGGAGACCGTGATTTTGATATTTTCTGAGATGAACATTTTTCTCTGTTATATGTTTTATTCCTTCAACTACGAGTTCTGAAAGTATAGTATTGTATATCTTAGATTATATCTGCTTTTATTAGCCACTATGACGTTAAAGGAAAAACTCAATAGTTCGCATTTCTCGGCAGGACGCGAGGCCAAAACCACACCGAGCTTTGGATCGGTGTGTCAGGAGGTGCTACAGTTGTCACAGATAAAGTAGGGAATAGAATTAAGACAATATGATATAAGTTATTTTCCCTAGGTAACAATAAAGAGATAGGCTTTGGCCAATTTTATAATCGAGTGCACTTGATTTATCGAAGATCAAATGGAAAAGAAAAGAAAATCAATCCAATATGGCAATTATTTATAGATTGAGCTTCAAAACGAACAAGGGAATGGGGGTAGGAAACGTGATAATTACTCCAGATGGACACTGATTACATTATGTGGTGAAGCTAGGATTTTCTACTATCAATAGTGTCATTAAACACGAATATGTGATAGTTAGCTTAACTCTGGCACAACAATTGAGAATCCCACAAATAGAGATATTTAGTGATTCACAATTGATGGTGAATTAATTAAATGAGGTCCATCAAATGAAATATGTATGGCTATCTCAATATGCGAAGAAAATTCTTGTAATCCTAGTTCAGTTCGAAGATTTCTCAAACCATCAGATGTTGAGAGAGAAGAATAATTAAGCATACTAGAAAAGTTGGAAAGCTCATGAGGTGCACATGAAGTGAAAATCATGCCTCTAGAAAAGGATCCTAGTATAACATCAAAAGAAGAAGTTTCAAGCAAGTTTTGGTAGTAACATGCTCACAAGCTTAGCAACTACAGAATAACAAGAAAAATTCTAAAGAAGGCAACAATCAGGGGACAATCTATAGAAGAAGAGATTCGAATGTAGATGTCCAAGACAATCGGTTTAGAAATAGTTGGATGACACTAATTATCGAATATTTGGAAATGGGAATATTACCAAGGAATAGGAATGAATCAAAGAAAATGGGATATCAAGCACCATGATATACTGTGATAGATGGGATTAAAAAGGGTATTTAGAACCCTACCTTCGATGTATAACTCCTGAAAAGGTAAAAATATTTTAATGGAAGCCAATGAAGGGTTCCATGGAGATCATTCTAATGGGATAATACTATCAAAGAAGTTGATGTGACAAGGATATTATTGGCCTCGAATGAGCAAAGATGCTCTAAATTATGTAAAAAGAAGTGATAATTGCCAATGATTCTCTAAGGTTCCTCAACTACCTCCAAGTGAATTAACAACCATAATTTGTCTTGGCCTTTCTATGTATGGGAAATTGATTTGATTAGGCCTTTATCTATCTCTAAAGGGGGATAAAATTTGCAGTAGTAGCAATCGACTAATGGGTGGAAGCTGAACCATTGCCAAATATATGGCAAATACAGAACTAAAATTTGTTATAAATTTTTTTGTTCCAATTTGGTTTGCTAAACAATATCATTTCAGATAATGCAACCTAATTTGAAAGTGAAGAATTGACTCACTTATACGAAAGATATGGAACAATAAATATTTTTTCCTTGGTAGCTCACCCAAAATCAAATGGGGCATTAGAAGCCATGAACAAGACTATTAAGAACATCCTCAAGATTTTCTTGAATTAATCCAAAGGGAATTAGATAAAAGAACTTCCACTTGTATTATGGTTTTATATGACGCTAACTAAAACATCCATCGAGCATACGCCATGTTCGTTGACATATAGGTTTGAAGCTATGTTACCAGTTGAAGTTGAAGTTCCATCACATAGAAGGATCGCATATGCATATGTACCTAACCAAGAATTAAGGAAGGTATCTCTAGACTTAATTAATGAGTTGAGAGATGAGGCTGCCTTAAGAACAATATAATATCAACAAAGGATCTTTAAGTACTATAATTCAAGAGTTAGAGTAAGGACATTGCAAAAATAAGATCTAGTCCTTGAAAGGGTAATAGAAAACACCAAAAATCCGATGGATGGATCTTTGGGGCTAAATTGGGAAGGTCCCTTAGTTATCTATGAAGTCACACTTCTTATAACTTATTGACTAGAAGATCGAATGGAAATGTCATTGTAAGAACCTAAAATGTTGAGCACTTAAGACAATATTTTATGATATTGGATAAATAAGGGAAGTGAAATGATGTATAATAAATCCATGTTCGAATTGACAACCAAGAAAGAACTTTGGAATATGAAGAATTCTTTAAATCATGATATTTTACCAAAACAATTTTCAAAAATGTTTTCAAAATAAAATTTTGAAAAATCAGTTTCCTAAAGCAGTAAAATACCATCGGTATTCCAAATGGAGGTCGTTTGAAAGGATATTACACAAAATAATTTCCAAATTTGGTCTCCAAAAAGAAATTTCCTCAGTCAAATGTCCAAAAATCCCAATAAGGAAACATCTACACTAAACTATCTCATACCCTTTTCGAGTACAAAAGAAGAGGCGACCCCTAGTTTAAGATGCACTATGCTTAATAAAGCTTCTGGCTTGACGTGGTTGGTATGATTATTTAAGCAAATACACACCTTACACCCAGCGTTATTTGGAGCCCTTAACCAAGTTCCAAGGCACCTACAAAAGTGTTGGCCATATAAGCCTTTAGTTCCGCTTCTGAGCCTGCCAAAGCAACCATCCAAAGAATAAGGGTGGTCAAACAAGCCTTTGATCCTGCCTGCAAGCTTGACAAAAGCAACCTTACAAGAGAAGGGTGGTTATTAAATAAGCCTTTTTCGCCTTTGGGCCTGGCAAAAACAACCATCTAAGAGAAGGGTGATCATCAAAAAAGCCTTTAGTCCTACCTTCGGGCCTGGTTAAAGCTACCATCTAAGGGAATACAATTGGTCAAATAAGCCTTTGATCCTGCCACTAAGCCTACCCAAAGCAGTTATCCAGAAGAAAGATTATGGGTGGAAAACCGTATGAAAAAGTCAAATAAGACTATCCCATTAGAGGCTGACCAAATCAAAGCTTAATAAGGAAGTGCACAAAGAAAAAGTAATCTAAAAGTTGAAAGATCATCAAAATCATCCATCCAAAGGTTAACTAAAATGGTGCTTAATAAAAAGAGTATGTTGATAAAGGACCCACCACAATATCCAAGCAAATTCCTAAGGTTCGATAAGGAATTGAATTGACACATGGAAAATCCATAGGTTACTCATTGACAAGTGTTCGCTTTAAGAAAAACATTTTAAGAAAAGGTTCGCAACATGACTGTATTAATTAAAGTTGGATAACAACAATGGGATATAAGTGAGCAATGATAATTTTGTTCAAAAAATGATTTTTGATAAATTTATTTCCTTGATTTTCATGATGAACATGAACTCAAACCAAAAGGGAAGAGATGTTTTATGATAAAGAAGCCCAAGATAGTAAAACTAGAGCAATGTAACAAGCGAAGATTTTCCTTAAGCTAAAGCATATGCAAACTTGTCGAGGGGGCAAATGTTACACCCAAAATTTTCAAATTTAAAATAGCAGATGCCATAAGAAGAGCTATCAAAGCTATAAAGAATAGATATTAGAAGCATAAAGAAAGGGCCATCGAAAGTTTAATGAAGGATCTATCACAAGTATAGTAAAGGAGCTATCACAAATATAACAAAGGAGCCATCACATGTATAAGCTATTGAAAATATAGAATTAAGGCTATGGCAAGTATAGGATTAAGGCTATCGCAAGTATATGATATGAAGCTATCGCAAGTATAAGGCAATAAGCTATCGCAAGTATAATCTATGAAGGTATTGTAAGTATAAGATATGAGGCTATCACAAGTATATGTAAAAAGCTATCGCAAGTATAGCAAAGAAACAATTGCAAGTATAACAAAGAAGCCATCACAAGCAAAGACAAAGAAGCTATGGAAAGTATAAAAGTGAAGCTATGTAAGCAAAGGAACTTAAGTTATTGAAGGTATGCATGTCTCAATGAAGAGCTACTACATGTCTTGGTGAAGAGATATTGCATGCCTCAAGCAAGACCTATCACATGTCTTAATGAAAAGATATCGCTTGTCTCAATAAGGAGAGCTATCGCATGTCTCTATGTACAGTTATTGCATTTCTATGAGTAAGGCTATCACATTTTTAAAAGGAAGATGAGGTTATGCCACATAGCAGTCTTCTATTGGTCCAAATGTGCCTTATCGGTAGGGAAAGGTGAAAGACGCCAGTGGTGCCATGTGCAAATTCGACAACGCACCACGTCAACAACCAACTAAGAAGATCTTAGCCATCCAAAATTGTTGCATGCAACATGCCAAAGATCTAAGGAAATAATTTTCTTATAAATAAGCAAGTACTCCTAACTTAAGAAAGGGCGAATTTCTAATTTCTTATTTCTCTTCTTCCTTGCTTTTCATTTCCACTCAAGCATAAATAAATAACTCGATTTGGAATTTTAATAGATTCTAATTACGACTTTATACAAAGGACTTGCATAATTGCCTACTTGTATAATTGACTACTTGACTATGTGACAACTTGCATACTTGTCCAAGTGCTAATCTTCTTGCCCAATTACTAATTGACTTCCTTGACTCGAGCATATAAGTTGGGCTCAATTTTTGGCTTAACAATAGAGATGCAAATCTATAACTATAATAATATTCCAACTTTTACAAATAATAACATGGAATAATTTTTACAGTGAGCGAGATTTGAATTTGTGACATCACGATCCTCATCTTTCTACAGTAAGAGTATTTTCAAAACTTATAAATCAGACCAAAAAATGTTACTCTGTTCTAACAATTAATAAAGGCGTATAGTTTTCTAAAAGTAAAAAGCGGCTACTAAATCAATGTGCATTAACCTTAGCGATCCATATTATTTTTTATCATTATTCTAAAGTGTTTATATTGTTCCATAAATGTTTTTATGGAATTACCTAAAGAACCAAGCTTCTCTTGTAAACTCTAGGGAAGTACGGACCTGAGAAACACATAATTCGAGTACTTGTTACCAGGTTGTTAGTTTCAAGGTTTGAACTCGTGAATTTTGGTCTCACGGTCTGGATATTAACCAATTATGCCAACCTTGTTGACTTCCCTATTTAGTTGTAAATATATCATCACGTTATTTTACTTTCTACAAATTCATTTTGGATCTCTATTTAATAATTGAAATGAAAAGCAGATACATTGTTAGTAGTTTATATAATTTAGGCTCTTATTGCATTGTCATTCATAGATTTGAACGAGTCCATTTAATTTTGAATGTTATAATGTGATAACATTTAATAGAAAATCATGTTTAAAAAATAATTTTCGTCATTAGATCAATTTTTTTGTATGTTGTCAAATGATATCCATTGTTGATAAAAAATATATGTCAACTTTTGAGAATCATATTTATGAAGAAACTTTGAACTGACTTTTTGAAAGGTTGTTAAAATTTCTTAATTACAAATTCATCTTAATGAAATTTAAAACTACACCGCGTATCATATTTAACCAAAGGTATTCTTTGCATTTTTAGTACCATAAAGTGAAATATCCTTTCAACAAAAACTAAAATTAAAATGATTTTATAGCATGAATATCAGGGGAATTATATGATAAAGTTTTAGTACATATGTTCTGATATATAAGTGACAAAATAACCATTGGTCGAAAGTAAAAAATAATGAAGTTTTGAATAATTAACCATATTATTATTTGAATAACAAACAAGTCAAGTGCAAGAATTCGGATATCGATACCTGAAGGAGATATTTACTAAATATTACAGGAACTTAATGATGCAAGGAAGATCGATGTATGGATTGATGCCTTAAATTACATATGTTGCTTGTTTTTCTCACAAAATACAAACTAGGCCTATCACATCAGAAGTCCAACAGTGGAGGATCGCTTACAAGTGTTAACCATGGTCTCTCATAGCCTAGTTTCATGTTCATGCAATAAGCCTCGCTTCTAAGACCCGTTTGCTGCATGATCCATATCTATGGCTTCCTCAAAAATGATGATCCCCATGAACCTCATTGGGCAACACCTTCTGACCAACCACCTGATAACTCTTCATCCTACCCAAATGACGCTAACTCCTGAACCCACCTTTTCGTTTACATGCCTTATCTGTACCGCTCCCCTTCCCATCAAACTCTTAATCCACCAACTTTCTTATCTACCTCACTTCGTCTTATGTAGACAAGGACCTGAAAAAAATCTCTTAACCACACTTGAAAAAACAGGTGGCGACCACTTACTGCTCCTGTAACGACCCGACTTCACGACCCTCGAAAATCGACACAAGATACTCAACAGTATAATATGCCGACGATCGAATGCCGGAAAAGACAGATTGTAGAAGAATAAGAAAGTAGATAGAAGAAGAAAGAACTAAACAAAATTAGAACCTCACAGACGCAGCGGATAAAATATAATATATAGAACAGATCTTTACACAAATGAAAACTATATCTGTTTATATACAATACATCATCATCAGAGTATATCAATACAACCAACCATAACCAGTCAAACAATCTCAACAATCACAGCAGCGGAATAATACAAGTACGAGAAATACGTCTCGGACTCCAGCTCCTCTCCTGAGCTCCATAGATACCTATCCTGTAAATATACTCGGTCTGACCCGAGCATCATATAAAACAATACCCGAGTCAGTCTGGAATACCAGCGTGAGAAAATCACACTCAAATTGATTATTAAAGTTTCAAAATCCTTTGAAAACAAAAGCATCTCGTAAGACCACGCCACAAATAAACATGTCGGGTTTTTACCTTACGATAGCTAAAACACTTTATATCAAAATCCTCTGATATTATAATAGTGTCTATATACAAATACTTATAAAATAGCCGAAATTGTTACATTCATTAAATTCCAGCATACTAGGTATACAAACAAAACTCGTACAAGGCACGTAGGGAGAATGGATTTCCAACGAATGACTAGGCACTAGGGTACCACCTGTCACAGTACGTGGCCTAGATCACAGTACCGAGGACCCACCCTAAGTCCCCTGCAACACAAGGCCGGAATCATCCCTTACTGGATAATTCCAAATAAAATCACCCCACGGTTGGGATCAGCAACCGCACCACTAAGCCGAAATAAAGGGACATCTAGACAGGGATGACCTTACTCTCAAGTGGGGGCTACCCACGAAGCCTTGCTGCATAACCCCTGATTTTCAGTCATTCCCGGTTGATGAGGCTTGAGGCTAAACGATACCTTTATAGAACATATCCCTTAGAATGCCCATCGTCCACCTGACGATGTTCTGAAAGCATTCAATCCATACAAGTTCGTTCCGGGTTCGAACGAAACCGAAGGCATTATCTCGTTACACTCGTGTTGGAATCACCCTTAGAGTTAACGACAATAACCCTTGCACTTTGAATCACCATCTCGAACCTATAAGTACTATCTCCGTCAAACTCATTACGGAATCACCCACAGAGTTATACTGACGTATAGTTCTTATACCTCGAGTCTTCACTTGCTCCACTTGGATTTCACGACCTAACGTTAATTTGGAATCGATGTGGTTTTCGGACTCCCAAATATGGAAACCCGATCCTGGTCTCACCGAAATCCAAAACGTGTCTTTTAGGGCCAAGTTGTTTTAAAGGTTAAAACAATTCAATTTATTATCTATATCAACACAGATAGATAAATCACAATATCACAGATAGATAATACACATCATTGATAATTAATTCAAAATAAATTAAATTAATTACCTTACCTTTAATTAATTTAAAGTTAATTAAATTAATTACTTCATCATTATTAAACTTGCTTATACTACTATTAATTATCAATCAATTAATCAATCATCATCCCATTTTTCCTTTTAGTTAATCATCCCCGATTAACCATCTTTAATTACATTTAAGTAATTATCTTCAAATTATTCCACAGATTAATTTCTTTAACCAAATATAGAAGTAAATCCCTACATTACTTCATTTATTAATTAACCAGAGTTAATTACTTTGCTTAATTATTTATTTTAATAAATCTCTTCATTTATCAATTATATTCCAGATAAATCCATTTTAAATTTCAACATTAATTATAAAAATTAATGATCTCAAATTATAATTACAATTTAAATTAATTACATTAAAGTAATTTATCCTTAAATTAATCCAAAATATTAATCACCTTTGATTAATCGCAATCAGTAATTAACTCCTTTAATTACTTCATTAAATAAATTAATTACTCCATAATTAATTATCTCAAATTAATCCTTTGATTAATTTTACAAAGTAATTATACTCAAATTACTTTATTAACAAAACATCATCATAAATAGATAATCTATATCATCACACTTCAATCACATCAATCAAATCAATCAATTCAATCATCCATCAATATTTAAATTTAACTAGTTAAATTTAAATTATAATTTAACCGAGTGAGATTAACTCACAATTCAATTTCATTAACTAATTTATTATCAAATTAGTTTTGAAATTACATTCTGAAGCTTCTATTATCTTTAGTATTATCATTACGAATTTTACGAGCTTTCAAAATATTTTCAATTAGCTTAGAATACCAAATTTACTATTTTATCCAACTCGTCTGTGAGGTTCTGATTTTGTTTAGTTCTTTCTTCTTCTATCTACTTTCTTATTCTTCTACAATCTGTCTTTTCCGGCATTCGATCGTCGGCATATTATACTGTTGAGTATCTTGTGTCGATTTTCGAGGGTCGTGAAGCCGGGTCGTTACAGCTCCCTTGGAAAAAGCTCCATGATTGTATTGTTCATTTAACAAAAGCATCGTTGTGCAACAAGAACTCCCTACACCATATCATTCCTCCAATTTGAAGCATGGTTATGCATGGATTGTCAACTAACATGCATCTAGACTACTCCGTCCATGTGGCATCTAAGCTGGCCATATCTCGACTGCAAATCACAATCAGCAGCTTTGAGAAACTTGGCATCAAAAGCATCATTACAAGCCTTTTAAAGCATGATCTACATGATTATAAATAAGGGAACTAATGCACTCGTATAGAGATCGAAGTTTACAAGCACAATATCTCAATTATTTCCACTTTTGTACTAAAATCTTTCAAAGGAAACAAGAAAAGAAGCCATTGTGGACATAGATCCTTTTCAGATCGAAGCACTCTATAGTATGTGATTTTTTACTATCTTACATCGCATAATACTCATATTTACTCCTCTTTTTACAATTTTAACAACTTTTTTAGCGAGTAACCTGATAGATTTAAGGTGTGCCCTTGTGGTAATTATGTAATTTGATTATATAAGTTAACTTATATAGGGAATCTTGTTCGAAGTGAAGTAGCTTTTGTTTTTACTTTTCTATTACATATATTATTACACTGAATATAAGTAATGTTATGTAAACATTAAATACACATAAGTAAATATTTAACCTTAAATTGTTCCTAGTCAAGATACATTGAGAAAAGGATATTATAACATCCCATAAATTGAATGATAGTTAATTAAAGGTAACTAATAAATAATTATTATAACCAAAAATGAAATTTTCACAAACGTAAGAATTTGGCAACGAAACATGCACTATTGCTTTTGTGGCGATTTTCTAATCAATTTTTGAATGGTGTAGCAAATATGAATTTTACCGTTCAGTAGTAGTGACAATATGTAAAATATAGTTAATGATAAAGGAAAAAGCTATTTTTGTTCTGAAGTTTCTTTTTCCACACCTTGTTGATAAAGGGTCAAAACTTATTTTGAAATAATTCCATTTTAAAATTTAAAAATAAATTTCCTTATGCGAACTGTACTTGGAAATTTGGAAAAGAATCAGGGGCATAAGAGAAGGTTCCTAAGTACAGCGGAATGGATATACAAGAAAAGGATGGAAATATAAAATTTTCTATATAAACCCCTTTCCATCATAAGAATACAGGTTTAGAAAACTGGATTTTCAAAAATTTTGGATGTTAGAAATGGTGTGCTAGGTATTGGATGGTAGGGATTGGATGCAAAATTGGTCGAACCATACTTCTATCCATAGAGGTGTGGGGAAACTTGGATGAAAAAACAAAGATTTTGATTTTTCAAAACTTGCATACATATAGAACTACTAGTATATATAAGTTGTTTGCACTATATATTCAAAATGGTTTTAAAGAATGCATTCATATAGGAGGCGTCGATTTAGAATTATTCAGCATACATATCGTATGTATTGTGATACACCGTGTACTTATACATGATTGACTACAAATTATTTGCATACTAATTAGTTGGATAGCGTAGAATGGTTGCACGTAATGTTACATGATTCAATCCTTGGGGAATTTCGAGGACGATAGTTTTTGAAAGGGGAGAATGTAACACCCCAAAAATTAAACAATAATTAATTAAAAAGCATTAATAAGTAATTATTAAAGCCAGAAAATAGAATTATTATAACATTAGAATTTGGCTATAAAATTTGCACCATTTTATTTGTGGCGATTTTCTAATCAACTTTCATATATAATGTTTGACAATCGGAGTTCAAACGAAAAAATTATTAACGTTTGAAGTTTTCAGATCGGAAATAATTTAGAACCAATTAAGGAAATAAATGTTAATAGCTTAGCATTAGAATAGCCATTAAATATAAATGTTAATGTTAAACTAATTGGCTGTGTCAAACTAATTAAATCGGCACTGGAAAGAAAATAAATAAAGATTGACATGGTAGAGATAATAGATATTAACATTTAAAAATAATGAAGGCAATAAATATTATCAGCTTAACGTTAAAGCAACAGTTAATTATAAATGTTAATCGATGGAATTAAATCAAATTAAATCTAAGCATTAAAGGAAGTAAATGATAATTACTTATTGTTAAAACAAACGTTAATAAGAAAATTGGCTTTAAATAAAAGAAGATTAGGAAATAAATATGCAAAGAGGCAACAAAATAATTAAATCTAGCGTATAGAATTGATTCGAGTGTCCATAGATACAGGCCTAACCCCTCACTCTTCTTCTCATATTTTCTCAAGCAAAAAGTGAAGCTCTACCATTTTATTTTCTCTACAAATTCTAAAAAGGATATAAATAATAAAATAGTATATTATATATTTACATACATACATACATACATACATACATACATACATATACATACATACATACATACATATATAAGCGTAGAATAGCATAAAATTAGAGAGAAGAAGCATGGGAACAAATTAATTCTGCAAAGAAAAGGTAAATTCTAAATCTAAAGCTCATAACTTCGTTCCATTGAAATTCTTCTCAGATCTATAATTCTAAGAAATATGTATACGCTTTAATACATACTTTGGTAGAAGGAAAGTGAGTCAAATAAGGAAAATGGATTAAGATACAGAGATTTGGAAGCTTAGAGATAAGTGAGAAATTATATAATTTTATATAATATTAGATTTATATTGTTGTGAATCTATTCTTTTTATGCATAATTGTAAAATTTGGAATTGTAAGCTTAAATATATATATCCAATGACCTAAGATCATTGCCTACATATTATGTGAATTGTTAACTTTAATTTAATGTATGTGTATATGCAAATCTGGAATGTAAGGGTGAAAGTAGTCCCTGAAAGTAATAAAAATAAGTTATTAAAAAGGTTGTATTTTAATTCCAAATTTAGTTAGTTGGATGTTATAAGTCATATAACTTGAATTAAAATGCAATTTATAATTTGATTGGGATTTATGTTTATATTTTAATTCGTTAGAATGAAGAATGTTTCTATGCAATTTCTGTAAATTATCCAACTTTATAATTATATGAAAAAATGTGTGTTGTTTGAAATCACTACGAATATACCTAAAAGAAAGAGATGTGCTAAGTAAGGATGCATACCGTATTTTGCACAGTCTATTTCAAATAAAACATAAAAGATAATTTCTTATAATTCCAAACATAACCCAAATGTTCTTTTAGATAATACATGGGAAATTACAGTGTTAACATTTCCTTTTGGGAAGATGTAGTTCTAATGCATTAAAATGTACAAATCCATAAAGGTGAAAATTAGAGTGCTATAAACACAATTAATAATAATACCGTTGTTATTAAAAATATGCTAGAAAATAAATAATAAGCAATAACATGAATAAGAAGATGTACTAAATAATTAGGGAAGTTGTAATTTCATTAAAATAGGCATGAATTGAAAAGAAGCAGTAAATATACTCAATTGTATAAATTGAAAGAAAGTAGTAAATTTTATCTGATTATAATAATTAGAAATGGAATAGTAATAGATATTTATTCTATTAAATTAGAAAGAGGCAGGTAACGACATCTAATGATATTAATGAAATAAGAAGTAAAATGATGTAAAAGTAAAAAATATATATAATTGAACTTTGGAGGCGTAATAACAACCAAAAAATATATAGCCTCAAGAATACGATTATGATGGGTGTGAATTATTAGATCGAGCTAATATGTAGATTAATTATAAATGTCATAGTCATTAGTATAGGTTGGAATGCAAGGTCAGTAATGTTACATAACAGAAGTCTGCCCTCCGATAGCGGCTACCAGAGGTTGTGTATACATCATACTAATGTGAGGCATCTCCAACTATAGGACCTATGGGAATATACATTCGTGTATAGGCGAAGGGAATATACCAAAGCAGAGTTCGCCTCAATTGAAGTGATAAAGGGCCAAGTAGGGTTTACTTCAATCTTTATAGTGGGTATGCTGTAAGTAACCAAGTGCGCATTTACTTGATTGTATTAGGCAATCTAAATGGAACGATAAGCGTAGCTCGATGCTATGTCGACAAGGTTAGTACCATATGTGAGGAGTAGGGTTGTACACATAGGTCGAGAGCATCATCAATCCTGAAGCGGTCGGTAGAAAGACTCGGATTATGCCTAGGTGGACTACACCTCCCACTAGTATAGATCACGTATGGGACATGCACTTCCTTGAAGTTTTTTGTTGTTAGGAGGAAAGGTTAGATAACCCCTAGATGAGTCTTCAAGGCAAGGTAGAGTATGATTAAATAATTGTAATTCCATTACTAGGCACTAACGGGAAGATCCTCGGTGTACGTGGGCAATTCGGTCTTGACACCGATGGTGGATACCGAGTGCGGTGTAGAGTTATGGATACGAGTAGAGAATGTATTCTGGTCATGGGGGACTGTATTACTTATATATATATATATATATATCTGTGTGTGCGTGTATGTAGTTATATACCTCGAGTAGGTAGGGTGTATCGTACGCGTACATAAAGTCAGGACGACTAAGTTATAATAGTAGACATAACATGTAATGGGAGACAATTAACATAAACTAGTGTTATGATAAAGTATGTAATTTACCAGCCCCTAGAAAGTTGTTCTGACGCCCTTCTCATTACAACCAACGGGATAGATTTAGAGGGACAAGTACTGGTACAAGGTAGGAATGATGGAATGCCAGATTTTCTTATGCATGCTCGACACTAACAAGGGTACTAGATACCAGAGATATTAACCTTGGTCAGTAATTATATCTTTTATTATACTTTACTTTTCCGCTGTGAGTTTTTATCGATAGTGCTCTAATATGCTTTTATTTATTTGCAGGATACTAATACCAATGATTCATACCTAGTGGACTTGGGTTTTCGATTTAGCTAAAATTCGGGCTCATTAAGGTGTAGGTTGTTACATTTGGTATTAGAGCTTAGGTTAATCAATCTTAGTAATTAGGATACGTTGAGTGAACATATTGTATTTTTACCTATAAATATATATATATATATATATATATATATATTATACGCTTATCCTAGTCACCCTATGGGAGATAGGTAGTACAGAAGGCATTGACTTAAGAAGAGCATGAATGCGATATATAAAAGAGCTCCTGAAGCTAAATAGTACTTAAATTCTTTGTTGGGCCTAGATTTCCTTATGATAGTAGATTACCCCAGGATTTTCGATTAATGATTTATGCTTGATTCAGATAAGTGAAAAGTAAGAATCTATATGTTATAGATATTTGGAAGAAAGAATTAAATAAGCTATCGAAGGAAGGTGTGTAGACTCCAAGAGGATTTTTGAATTTTAACATTTTGAAAGAAGATAAGTCAAAAAGTAAATGAAAAAGAAGATAAGTCCAAAAGAAGGGATAAGTAAAAACCACTCTGAGTCTGATCCATATGAAAGATTTTTAAAAAAAAGTTTGAAAAAGAAAAAATATAATATATTTGAAATAATTTTCAAAGGATTTATTTAAAAAGTAGGAAAACCCTATTTTTGAATAGTAAGTAAATATTAAAGTTGTCGCAAATTAAAATATCTCTTATATTTTATTTAAGTAGAATTTCTAGTGGAAATTAAAGTCTTTTTAGATCGAAATTTTTGATAAAAATGGTTTTAATAAAGAGATTTTCCTTTTGAAATAAAAAGAGTAGAGCATATGTATAGTTCTTCGATTTTTCTAATTATGAAAAATTTAAGTTTAAAAATTCTTTTAAAGGGATGGGCATTAGGAAGTGGTACTAGATTTAAATGGGGTAAAGAAAATGAAATGGTACGAACACCCAATAGTGAAGATAAGAAGAATATTCCCATATAAGGAAATAAGGAGAGAAAAAAAATCTGAAATAGATTTATACATAAAAAGAGCTATATAAGAAGAAGCTATTTAAGTAGTAGCAAGATTAAGAAATTTAATAGAAACAATGTTAGGAATTTATATTACAGTAATGTTAGTAATTCGATTAGAAGCAACATAGGAAATTAAAGACAAAACAAAGGAAAATGGATATTTACCATAATTGTGCGCATTGATTGCTTTTAAAAGTCCTTCTCACATGCTATCAGAGCCTCCGCTAAGGTTTAAAGTGGAGATAGCATGAGTAATAGAAAGATAATAGGATGGAAGTGTTCTTGTCTACTCTAGTTTTTACTGTTAAAAGTTATAAAAGGTGTTTTATAAACATGTAAAGTGCATTTTTGAGAAAAATTATTTGTATAATAATTGAGTTTTTAAAAGAAAAACTTAATAAATGGTTTGGGTTAAAAATTCTACTTTTAAGAATTAAAATCTTTGTTGTGAAATGGCTTTAAAGGAAAGGTTGGTTTGAATAACTATTCATGTAATAAAAACTTGACTTGCTATTTGGAAAAAAAGAAATGATCTTCTTAAATTATATTGCTAACATCTCGTTTGGATTTAACCCTAAATTATAGTTTTAAAAGTTGAAACACCAAGCTTTTGTTGAATTTAATAAAAAGTTTCTAAGTTATATTTTTAAAGATAAAAGTTTTGGATTAATTACTTCAAGACCGTGAAGTTTTAATTTTATAAAGAGTAGTGAAAACCAAATCAAAATTTAAATATGGACTAGATTGGGATAACAATAGTGAATCCCCATTGATATAATAGCAATGAATGCTTGTAGGATAACAATAGTGAATCCCCATTGATATAAGGGATAATTTTATGAGCCTAGAAATGTTTCACTAAACATGTGTGAATACCATAAAGAAGAACTTATTAGGAAATGGGAAATGGTTTCAAAGTACATTTCTGCGAGTTCTAGGGTATACCGCATGAAAAATTAAAAATAAAGGAAGTATATACCAAGACTTGAGAATACCATCAAGAGGTTTGAATTAAAAGAAGATAGTAATATATTTGGCTGTAATAACTGAAGTAATGGATGTACCTTATTCATTAGAAGCCAAAAAGGTAAGTTAAGAGATGTGGATTACGGTAGAATGGCATAGTAAAAATGTCCATTTTATTTAAGTAAGAAGTGATAGGGCAACGACATCATTAATGTCAGTTGATGTTGAAGGACAACTTCTAGTAATTGTTTTCTTTAGGTTGGTTGGGTTGTAAGCATTAGTTGTATCTATTTGTATAAAACCACGCACGATAATTTGTGAGAAAAGTTCCTTTTTATTACTGTGTTGACTTTCTGGATTGACCGCTATATATTGGGAAGTAGAGTAAATAAGGAAATCTCATGTAGACACTTAACCACTACAAAGTAAGGCTGGAAAATTATAAAATAAATTAGAAAATTTATTAGCTACTAAAAGTAAAATAATGTTAAGTCGTAAAAGCCTTAAAATTTTGGGAAGACAAATTTTAGCAAGCAAAGGATAGGGAGGGTTGTTGCGAAACCACGGTTCACTATCCCTATGCCTTAAAAGCTGAAATTTATAAATATACTTGTATGTTGTGGTTGTGCTAAAATAGAAAGGAAGAGTTTTTGAAATTTAATACTAATTGCATAATAAGTTTGGATCAATCAAGTGTTAACCCGTCGACTAAATTACGATCGCATTGGATGTGGCTTGATTTGTTGTGAATTTTTTTTAAAAATAAGTACTTCAGAAAATTTTGTTCAAAAATCTTTGATTTTTAAATGTAAAATATTTATGTAAAAGTTTTGAACAGTAAAGTTTTATTTTAAGAAATTTCAACTATTATCGTTTAATTTACGAGGTGTTACATTTCTTTTATATAAGTGAAGTTTTACTTATTAATTCTTCTTAATTAGTTATCGTTCAGTTTAAGGGGTGTTACATTCTCCCTACCTTAAAAGAATTTCTTCCCCGAAATTCTCCAAGGATAGAGTCATGTAACATTACCCGCAACTATTTTAAGCTATACAACCAATTAGTGTGCAACCAATTTTGCAGTCAATCATGTACAAGTGCACGATGTATCACAATACATATGATATGTATGCTGAATAATTCTAAATCGGCACCTCCTGTATGAATTTTGCAGTAAAAAATAACTCTTCTTTCTGGGAAAGTATAGCTCGTTGATTTTTCTGAGATGAAAAATTATAAGTTATGAAATTCTTTTCAGGGGTTGATAATATGAAGTGGTACTGGTTTATAAATGGGGTAAACATAACAAGAAAGAAGAGAAGAACCCGAGATAAAGCAGTAGGAAAATATACTGCTAATGGTTGATAATAATTTTACAAAACAGTCAGAACGAAGATGAATAAGGTGAAGTCGGAACGAAGACAACGTTAGTTTAATAAATAGTTTATATTGGACCCAGCTCGAATAAGGTCCAAGTTCATATTAGGCCAAAAAGACCCAAAGCGACAACTGCTGGGGATGCATAGGGCGATCGGTAGACCACCCAAGATTGACCAGTCGACCAATTATGGGTTTTAGACGTGACCCGAACCTTAAACGCGACAAAAAGTCATGTCCAGGTCAAGCTGCCCCCTTCATTATTTCGCCTCTTTCATTTTTATCACCCCGACTCTTCCTCTCTCCTCCTCAAAAAGCAAGGGACCCATCCCTAGCCCTCCCACATCGACGATGATGACTCCAAAGGATTCCAACATCTCAAAAACAAACGATGCTCCATCAGATTTATCCCATAGATCTAGATCTAAAAACCCCACCAAACCAAATCGTGGCCTCTCCATGAAGCAGCATCTCCTTTTGCCATCCAAATCTGACCTCGTAAGAGATCGCATGGCTTCAAAACGACGAAGAAAAGGTTAAAGTCTATAAGCTGCGACGATTTTTTCATTTCTACAAGGACGACCAGTGAAGTTTGGGGACTTCGCCACTTATGGTTTGAAGGGCTTATTTGCAGCTATAGGATTATTGCCGATCCTTAGCTATGATATGTTTGAGCGAGAATGCTACTCTTGATGTATGCGTCTATTTAACGCTAACTTGGAGTATTTATTCAATGAGGACGACAATGGCTTCACATTCGAAGTGAAGGAAGTAGAGATTAGGATGACAGACGAGCAGTTTAGAGGGATTCTGCACATCTCAGCAATAGGAGAGGTCTGAAGGATATCAAGACCTCCGATCCAGCTATTCTTTAACGTACCTTCCATAGGGAAGGAGGCGTTTTGTGGACAGACAACATGCAGGACCAAGCTCGTCGGTCGCCCGCATCATTCGACCCAACATCATCCCCAAGAAGAAGAGTTTCGAAAAGATCTACCTATTAGTACAGAAGGCCACATACGCCATCATAGGTGGTATTCAGTTTGAATTGGGCCAAGCCTACAATGTGCCATCATATGGGCCCAGGAGTAGGTACGCGGAGGAGCTATCTTCCATACTGTCATCTTTTCACTTATGTTTTCCGATAGTACGATGTTATTTTTCAGGGAGAGCCGGTGCAGACGAAGGCGTTTGCATCGTTGGATAGTTCCTCCCTAAAAAGGATGGGGATTAGAGAGGCGCCTGTGGAGTTTGGAGCGTAGTAGAAGGAAGGAAATGCACAGATGGAGTGGGTTCCATGGCAAGATCAGGAGGCTACAGAGCCACAACAATAGTCCCTGAGTATGTAGCAAAATGAGATTCCTGGATCTGGATTGAGGTCAACCTGTAGGAGATATGGCATGAGTAACAATGCCAGGGTTGTGAGCTTGGATGCATATCAACCATGCACCGATCATTCAGGTGTTGCAATAGTGGTTGGGCTCTTGTGGAGGAGCAGGGCTATCCCATAGCCCATAGGTAGGAGTAGGGTTAGTAATGGCAGTTGTTGTTTCCTTCTAGCATTTTTTTCTTAGGTTTGGGTTGTATGCATTAGTTGTTTCTCTTTGTATAAAGTGCATACAATGTTATGAGAAATGTTCCTTTTTATTTGTTTCTGGATTGACCGCGTATTTATTGGGAAATAATATAAATAAGGAAATCTCATTAACGTCACTTAATTAATGCTAAAGAAAAGAAAATATAAAAAACTAGAAGTTTATAAAATAAATTAGGAAACTTACTTAATTAGCTACTAAAAGAACAATAAAGTTAAGTCCCAAAGAGTAGTAAAATTTTAGGATATAAATTTTAGCAAGCGAAGGACAAGGAAAGGTTGTTGCGAAACCATAGGGAATGGTTGTTGTTCTAAAATAAAAGGAAAGATTTTAGAAATTTAATATTTTTACCATGTAGTAGAAAAGAGTTAATCATGGACGTTAACATATTTACTAAATCTTGACTGCATAGGATGTGGCTAATTTTTTTTGAAAACTAAAAAAATGAATAATTATAAAAAATTTAATTAAGAATATTTATGTAACAACCGCGATGCCCAGATTAGCAAAGAACATTACAAGTAATATCGTCTGCTAATCCGGAGAATACAGCTTGTTAAGGGCGATCGAATATGAATATATCTTTATACTGATATTGACACGTCATTTATACCTTTTCACTTAATATCTGAACTGAATTTGACGTGTACAATATTATTACAAAGTAATAGACACACCGATTTCTCAAAATCAGAACAATATATCATATAAATAACAGTCACAGATCACAGTGGAATAAATCTCAACTTATATATATACAAATTATTTAGCTTACAAAATAAAATACAAAAGTTGATTGTTATACAAATTTAACAATTCTCTAATCTTAATTATACATTTTATATACAAGGTCCAAATTCCTAAATGGGATAAACTAAATGTCCAAATGTTTATCTCCTTGCTAGCACAACCATTCAAAGGTCAACCTGTCCTGTAACCTGAAAAGTCTCGGCCTGACCCGAGCAAAATAACACCCGGGTCAGACTATCTCTAAATATCCAATAGGGTGAGAACAAGATATAGCACAAGAACAAACAACATATAAGTAAATATAGATGTTCGGGATTGAATTCATAGAACAAAACACAATATCTCTAAGCACGCAAATATCAGTGATTAACTCAGTACAGGGTTATAAGTTTACGTCACAAACACGAACTAGTCACTAAACACAAAATAACAGAATAAACTTAACATCCATCATAAGAGACAAGAACATATATTTATTTCACGAACACACGACACAAGAATATATGTTTATTTCACAAACACAAGGCACAAGTATATATACTTATTTCACGAACACAGAACAGTCAATGAATCCAAATATCCAGAATCCAAGAGATCTTAATCCAAACCGATCGTAATGATCGTCCAAAACAATCATAATTATTATACTCAAAACCCATGGCAAACAAACAAACAAATTGGTATCACTTGAACCGATCCGATACCAAGGATCGTACTCAGACCGGGAACACGAAATCACATAATCATAGAATGATCTCAAGGATAGTCCATACCGATCAAGGTGATCGTAGAAACCATGACTCGATTATTCCACATTTATTTAATATTATTAAATTATTATGTTTGAAAAGAAATCCAGGAATAAACTTCTTAAGGATCTAGCAGCCACTTGCCGCACACCAAAAGAAAGCAAACTCTAAAGTTCCAAATACTATCACATTTAGTAATCACTAGAATTTAACCAATATGTCACATACCGTATGGTGAAATTCAAGTATTTACTAAAAGCTAGTAAATATCACTTATTACAGATACCACTGGAAAACGTAAACCATATTCTCTTAAGGATCTAGCAACCACTTATCGCACACCAAAAGAGAATACAACTCTAAAGTGTTAAGTACTTTCCCAAATATGATCACAAGAATTTAGCCAAGGCATCCCATACTACCCGGTGAAATTCGAGTATTCGTTAATGGGCTAGTAAATTCCACTCAAACATTCTATTCAATGAGTTATATCATATTCAACGAAGCGTTATTCGAAAGCATTTAAACCAAAGGATGACACTAAGTCCATTATTAGTACTCCTCAAATTATAGAACTAAGATTCTCAAAATATATTTTCTCTTTGATTTTATTGTCTAGAAACACTTGTTATGAATTTCCATAAGTTTATTTACTATTTTGATTAAAATAGATTTTCACTTATTTGATAAAATATTCTATTAACCCAAATTATTCCAAATTTACATTTATGTACACAATGTCTCAAATTTCCATATGAAACATTTAGTTAATAACCCATATTTTAAAACCACTTTTATTATTCTTCCAAATCAATTTTGATATATATATATATTATTTAGAAATAAATTAGACTCACCTTTTTAAAACCATATTCCCAAAGCCACTTGATTCTTCTATCACTTATTTTATAAAACCATAATCACTCATATCTTCAAATACATAACTCTATATACTAGAAATAATATATATATATATATAATTACTTATTAAAATCATTTACAAAAGAAATTCAAACTAATATAGAAACAAGTTTGAGGTTTATAAATTTAAATAAATTCTCTTCCATAAAATTACTTGAATATGAAACATATCCATTTATATATATTTTTAACTCAAATTTAAAGCATTTAGATCTGCAGTTTCGACCCTATATATCCCATAAATTTTCAAATCTCAAACCATGAAAGTTGTAGAAAAATGTCTAAGCATTTAAACAAGATAAAGATTATCTAATTTGGACTTACGGTTCAAAAGTTATGGTCAAAGAATTTCTTAGGTTTTAAATTCACCGCCCTATCGTTTATTCTCAGGGCAACGACAAAGAAATATGGTTTCGACTACTTAAAAAACAAAATTTTGCAAAACTCAAAACATGAAAGTTTTATAACATAGTCTCTGCTTTTCAGAACATCAAGAATTATCTAAATCCGATAAGAAACGAGAAAGATACATCTAATTTACTAACTTTTTAGTTTAGATAATGAAATTATCAAAGTGACAGAGCTTAGAGTTTGCATTAGAATTTCGATCAACCTATTCTCAAAATTTATGAATATGTTCAACATGAAAGTTGTCACACAAAAAATAAGCTTTCTGGAACATTAACAACCATCAAATTTTGATTAATAACGAAAAAGTTATGGCCATTTTAATTTTGGATTTTAACACAGGGAATACAAAAGCCAGTGTGACACTATCTTATTCTAACTAAGTTTAGACCACTTAAACTACAGAATTTCAATAAGTGGTTAAAATAGAACTTGTAGCTAACTGAATAAACTTTCTACCAAAAAAGAATTGAGTCAATTTGGATTATTTTTCACCTTGATATTGCTGTTTTACTGCAGCAATTTTTACACTAAATTTTTCAGCAACAACAAAACAACAATCACCCAAGTTTTCGACCAAATTGTAAACCATTCAAGCAACAAATTAATTAATTCAATTCAAACAGAAAATAATAATTATGGAGATGGTAGTATGAGTGTTCAACTCACCTTTTACTCCAATTTGACAATGATGCAATGCCTAGAACAACATATGTGCACTCTTCTTCTACAACTCCTATGATATACATGCCACAAGAATCACCCAAAAGCCCTCTCATCCAAAATTATCAGAAATTAGAAATCAAATAAAACTGAAATTAAATGCTAGATTTGGATAGAGAAGAGGATTTGGAGACTTACTCGTATCTTCTTTTATTTTCTAGATTTTTTTTTGATTTCTAATGATTTTCTATGGAGCTAGGTTTATGAGTTTCTTAGTTTTGAAAAACCTAGTTTTTTACTTTATGTCACAGTTAAAATGAATGTATCATTCATTCTCAAATACAAAGGAGATAAGAATTCTCCTTTTTTTTTTCTAATGGGTTGAATTTTATTAAGCCCAAACCCAAGTTTTAATAAGAAGAATTAAAACTCTATCTCACCTCTTTACGTAGCCTAATAAAATGATTAAACCATTGTTTTCAATTAGTTTATCTTCTTTTCCTAATTAACCACTAAGTTAATAAATATTATTAACTAAATTCAAATTAAAACACCAATTCTCACTTATTATTTTATTCCTAGTCCTAGTTTTACTAAATATTGATACAACCAATAATTTAACAAAAACTCTATTTTTTTTATTATAAACAATTACTCCTTTCCCTTTATTATTTAAAAATAATTCATTACTAACTCATATCAATTTATTATCAAATCAACAATTAAAATCCCCTGATTGATTTAATACTATTTCAATAAAAATTGAAATTCACATATAAGAAATGATATCTCATTTCTTTTATTGGATTAAACCAATTATATATATAAAAAATACTTATTATTATTTGTTTCCATTAAAAATCAAAATCGAAGATTAACATTAATTAACCATAATTAATCATTAATTAATTATGACACTAACAATAGGTTTGTTACTGTTGGAAATTAAGAGAGAGAGAAAGATAGTAATGTTGGAACAAAAAAAAACTACTGCATTCACTTAATCACTTGAAATAGAACTAAGGCATATATAGCCTTACAAGCACCTAACTAGATTCGTGAAAGTAGCTCACGTCATCCACTAAATATGCATTCAACCTATAGACTAGGAATTATTTAAATAAAACAAAGACTAAGTAAACTTGCAACAAATTATCCAACACTAATTACTTTGAAGCACTAACTTTAACACACCCCCTTGCTTCAAAGTTATTGAGATAATAAACGAAGCACTTCTCTTCGATTTGTGATGCACTTCTCATCACCTTCAATTGTTGAAGCACTTCTCATCAACTCTACTCTTTGAATATTGGAGCACTTCTCTCCATGGTGCACATCTCACCCACAACTCTAAAATAAATTCTCTTCCACGGCCACTTGTGCCATGTTCTCTTGCTCTTCGTCTTTGAACCTACAATTCCTTGCCATATGCCCAAATTTTTGACAGTTGAAACACTTAGGTTTTCCCTTATGCCAACAATCATTTTCCTCATGACCAATTTTGTGACAATTGTTGCATTGGAGGGATTTGCCTTTCATCTTTTGATTAGAAAACTTTGCTATAAGAGCTTTTTCACTATTGTTTTCACCGTCTTCATTTCTCATGGCCCTCCTTTGATCCACCGCATGGAGTGAATTGATCAATTCTGAAAATGTTAACTTAGACAAATCTTTAGTATCTTCAAGTGAAGAAATTTTACCTTCATACTTTTCTGGAAGAGTGACAAGAAGTTTGTCCACCACCCTTTGGCTAGTAAATTCTCCACCAAGTAGCTTGATTTGGTTTACAACGGACATCAACCGACTCCCATACTCCTTAACACCTTCATTACTTTTCATTCCCATTATTTCAAACTCCCGCTTAAGATTCAAAATTTGCATTAATTTTGTTTGGATCCTTCATACTCCCCTTTGATTTTCTCCCATGCTTCTTTGGGAGATTCACAACCCATAATAGTTGTGAAAATTTCTTCCGACACGGCCCCATGTAAACACGAAAGTGCCCTTGGCTTTCTCGTCATTTCTTCGTCATATTTTTTGACTTGGGTGGCTGTTGGATTTTGTGGAAGAGGAGTGGGATCAATGTCACTCTCAATGACATCCCATAAACTTAAAGCTTTAAGATATGATTTCATTTTGATAGCCCATGATTGATAATTTTCTCCTTTGAATAGAGGAATGGAAATTGAAAAATTGTTTAAAGTAGACATTGGAAGAACACTCACAATTTTTTGTTAACCTCACAAGCCTTAAGGATCATTTGGCTCTGATACCATGTTGGAAATTAAGAGAGAGAAAAAGATAGTAATGTTGGAACAAAAAAAAACTACTGCATTCACTTAATCACTTGAAATAGAACTAAGGCATATATAGCCTTACAAGCACCTAACTAGATTCGTGAAAGTAGCTCACGTCATCCACTAAATATGCATTCAACCTATAGACTAGGAATTATTTAAATAAAACAAAGACTAAGTAAACTTGCAACAAATTATCCAACACTAATTACTTTGAAGCACTAACTTTAACAGTTACAGACCCCCTCTTAAGAAAATTGCATCCTCGCAATTTGTTAAGCGAAAGAATCTATAACATAAAATTTTCACTTTAGTTATGACTTTATGAACTCAAATTCTCAAAATAATTATTTATTTGGTTTTCATATTTTATTTAGATCCCAAATCTTCAATCCTTTCAAAAATTGTATAAGCAGAAAATTGACCATTGGAGCTTCCTGAACTCCTCCTCCAACAGTTCAACTCCAGCTGCAATCCCAGCTTGCATCATGTTACAAAGAACCGATACATAGCCTCCATATCTACCTGTGGGACCCTAGCACCAACATTCTCAGCCTGAGCTTGACCTTGAGTTCTTCTAACATTCGGTCACGCATTTCCATTTGTGGTAGTGCTGTCTCCTCTTAGATTAACTATGTCTCTTCTTCCGTCCATATCTAGAGATAAAGCGTATACTTATACATAGCAAATACAAGTACGTTATTGTAGCATCATATCATACCCCGATCCTAACTCTAATTCCTAAGGATTATGTTTTCAAAAATCATTTTTAGTTAAAGTATTTCATAAACCTATGCTCTGATACTAAGTTGTAACATCTCCTATCTAGAGGCCCAAAGCTAAGCGCTATAGATGCTGTAGTCATCTATAGTATTAACTTCCAGCAACTAAATATGGCTATGTTAATGGTATCCATAATATCAGAAGCACTTGAATATGAAACAAACCATAGATTTCCAAAACAGAATTTTCCATTACATTTCAAAACACATGTTCCATATTCATAATACATAATCCCAAAACGTTTCCTAGGCAATGATAAAATATATTTATTACAAAATACGCCAAGAGCGACATAGGAAGATGCCTCATTGGATGATCAGAGTCATATGGTCATAATTGACTTAATACATACATAGCGGAAATAAATACAAAACAAAGAACTACAACTCCTAAATAGCTATTCGCTAGCCTCCTGCTCGCCTCCGGTAGCTTTATTCGTCATCCTTCTCAAACCTGAAAGAACCTCAATGCTCAGCCTACTCAAATCAATTTTGAGCACCCGAGAGTTTAAGGGGAGAACATGAACTTCGAGTCAGACATAAAGCCTGGTGTGAATAATACTATACATCTCGTTATTAATGTTAAGTGAGACCACGCCGCTTAGCGGAATGGGTTTCCCCTCACTAACATCCTTTTAAAACATATCTTTTGCAAATCATTTCCTGCAACCAAAACTGGTTAAATACTGTAAAGCATCATTATGTTAACATACATATTAGGTAATAATAGAACCATCTGTTCAAACAATTTAGTTTTGTTTGGCTAACTATTAACCTTTGGATGACTCGGGCTTACCAGACAAAATAACAAACTTTATCTAATATCTGTTAGATGCACATCTTCTGGACGGTCTGTCCTTAACTTCTATTAAATACTTTTCTTCTGGATGGTTCGTCCCTAACTTAACATCTCCTAGGGTCACCTGATCCTAATGGTTTTGCGGGTTCACCAATAACCTATCTGTATATAAATATATATTCCCTTCTATGTATAATCATAATTTTAGTCTTACTTATGACAAAGCTCTACACACTGGAATTTTGGACTAAATTAGCTGCGGCCAATAGCTAATGTATAGGGCGCGACCCTATACTAGTCTCATCTGGTATTCTACTATCTGAGTCATTTTTACTTAGGGATCCCTTCCCATAATTTTCCTTGAAAACCTTTTTCAAATTGATTTAAAACCTTTAAATCAACTCACAAAAGGAAAATACATATACTCTATGCTTTACTCAAAATCACCTTACCATGTTATATATATATACACACTTTACTCAAACCTTGGTTGATGAAAACCTTTAAACACTTGAAAGTACCCCTTTCGATTCAATTGAAAGTACCCCTTTCTAAACCATTGAAAGCATCTCTTTCAAAACCAAGTAAAACCCTTTTATTTATCTAGGTCGAAAGGCCAAAGTTTCCTTTTCGAAACCATTCTTAAAACTCTTTTGAAACCTTTGAAAACCTTCCTTTCGAAAGCATTAAAACTTTAGACATCGTATCTTAAAATACTTCAAAACATTGCCTTTAGAAAACCTTGGAAAAACCTTCCATTTCAACCTTTTCGAAACCATCAGAAAATAGTACCTTTTGACTCCTTCGAAACCCTTTGGGGAATCACCCCTTTGAAACCATTTAAATACCTTTCGAAAGCATCAAACCTTTAGAAACTCAACTTTTTCGAAAGCACTTGGGTTCAATTTAAAACATGTGGAAAAACACCTTTCGAAATCATTTAAGTCGAAACCATTCTTTCGAAACCTTTGGGTTATACTTTAATCAGAATAAAAAGGGTCGTTTAAAACATCTAAGTCGAAAGCCTTCCTTTCGAAACCTATTCCTAAGTGAAGAAGTGATGGTGTCGAAACCATCCCTTCGAAAGCATTGGAGAAGTAGTTAATTTTTAAAACAAAGTATACCTTCCGAAACCATTGACTTCAAAAGGTAGAGAGGCGGCAGCTATGGGTTTCGACCCCTTCGAAAGCATTACTTAACATAAAAGAGTGCAACCCATTTAAAAGCCAACCGAGTCAAAAGCCAACTGAGTCAAAACCCATCCTTTCGAAAGCAAAGCAGGCGTTACCTTTTATTTTAAAACAAGGCATACTCCAACCCCTTCGGAACCTAGCGTTTCGATCAAGTACCCTTCGTCTTTCTACGTACCAAGTAGCTTGATACCATGCGCATTGGTTTTGAAACCATTAGTGATGAAAGGTCTGGGTCGGAACCCCCTGTGCCAAAAGTGGCGGAACACACTAAAATCATGTTATTTTTGCTTTTAACCTAAAAGAGAAACTTTTTAACTAACCTGCTATTGTTTTTCAAATTCTTATTGGTTGCTAAATTCCTTTTTAAAAAGTGCAGCCAATAATTTCAGAAATAAACAATTATTTTATTTTTACAAAATACCCCTTCTCCTTAATTAAATATATAAAACATTTAAGTCTCATGCCTTAAATAATTTTATATATTCATCAAAACACTTAGAAAAATTCTATAAAAATTCCAGAAAATCCTTTTCAATATGATTTCTAACATATATAAATTTCAAACCCAAATAATTATTTATTTTGCCGTAACTAATTTATAACCCAATAAATCATTTTCCTCACTAGAAAATTAATATAAAATCCACATTAATTTAGAAATTTATGAAAATTGAAACCCATTTCCAAAATATAATTTCTGATCTACATTTAAATTCGCAAGGCATTTGGATGTCATTTAATAGGGTTTTTATATCAAACATATCATAAAAACTAATATGAACATGCATAAATCATCAACAAGCATATATAAACTTTTAATCACTCAAAACATGGCATTATCATGCAAAAAATAATTTCAGGTTATCCTTAAAATCGAAAACTATAAGAAAAATGGGATGTAGTAATCATTCACCTTAGCTTTGTGATTACGATGTGAGATTTGATCTTGATTATGTTGATTTTATTTTCCTCTTGAAAAGTTTAGCTTTTTCTTCTTCTCCATTGCTAATGGTGCCCGACCTTGGTTTTAGTTTTTTTGTCTGTGATAAAATGAAATGAAGGTGTATTCATTTTCCCTAAGGGTTTAGGGTATAAGTTTAATCATTTTCCTATTTTACTCCTTACTTATTTCCTAACACTTATCCCTATATTATTTCCTTAGTTCATTATACATATAGGCACGGCTACCCTTGGTTAAATCAAATCCCAACCCATTAGTCATCTTACATTATTTTATTTTATTTAACTAATTAAATATCCTAAATAATGTTACTAAAAATATGGGGTGTTACAAAAATCCTTAGGAGAATTATTTGCCGGTTGTAAGTAGGAATATGTTTGTAACCATGAGTATTGAATCGATATCTAAATGCTTGCTCCTTAAAAGTTCCTAGCCAAGACATATTGAGAAAATAATATTGATGCATCTATTGAGACTAGTCTACAATAAGCTCTCCATATGATGGATGTGGAATTACTCATGACCTGGGATAACTAGAGGTTATGTACTTGTAGTTGTTTGGAACAATCACATAACAATTCAATGAGATTCTACTATAGGTTGATACAACTAAGTCAAAATAGAAGATCTTTTTGTAAAGATGGATAATAGTCTTTAGGCTTGAGAGTACTGTAAATCATATGTAGACAAATAGTATTTTTGACTATGGTCAAGCACATGACATGACGACCATGTTATGATGATAATCGAGTACATATTGAACTACTTGAAGTGAAACACTGCTCAAGAGAGGATTTGTCTCCATTATTGTAGAAGGTTAGTATAATCTTAATTGGTGGTCAATGTAAAGTCAAAATATTTTGCTAGAGTAGAGTGGTTAATCAAAAAATGTTCTTGGATTGAAAAAGGACTTTAATGTAGTCTACGCAATTAAATACAAATGCTAAAAGAGTTTTTGATCTTATACTAAACTCTATATATCTAAGTGATATTTTGATGATGAAAAGAATACATGGACAAAATATCATTACTAGGTGAGCTTAAAATAGATTAGAAATTGGATTTTGAAATACATAAGTATACAGATGTATAGGTGTGTGTGTGTGTGTATAAATGCTTTAGAGTTTAACAATAATATATATATATATATATATTTATTATATTATTCATCTTTTGTTTGTGGCATGTTTGATAAACTTAATAATTTTAAATTAGTAATTTCTTTATTTGGAATGTTATAATAATTCCTATTATTTTGTGAATGAATATAAATTAAAATATGTTTTCATCAGTGTGTAAACGTTTTTAATCATTTAATGTGTGTTTATATGTATACTTCCTTTAATGACATCAACCTATATTATCATCGACTTTAAGACACAACGATCAATTATACACATGTTCCCATATTACCCATAGGTTAGACAAACCCTTTAATATAGATATAATGCATGTATAATGAATACATACATTAAAACACAAAAATTAAATTAAAATCAAATTGATATTTAATTTAAACCGAGTTAATAATATCACTATTAAACAACATCAAAATAAATATTTAATATACATATAAATTGAACAAACCTTAAAACCTTTTATTATGTAATGACTTTCCTTTTCGACCATCGAAAGTCGATACCGAATACATCCACGGTATTCAAATGTTGAATGTCCAATCGCCAAAAAGGCAGATTGTTTGGTAAAATAAAAAGAAAAGAACAAGGAATATGGGAATTAGAATCTCACAGTGGAAATGATAACATATAATATAACAAAGATAGTAAAAACTGTCGCTCCAAAATATAAAGTACATCAAAGTTAAAAACAATCCTAATTAGCATGTCAGTTATAAAATTCCGACCTTACAAATTGCTAATAGGTATACAATATATTACAACGGAAAATAAAACACTACGATAGATGAACATCCAGCTCTTCCATAAGAACTCCATATCACCAAAGCCAACATGGGAAAAATAATCGGTTTAACCAAGAATTATAATAAAATAACACCCGGGTCAATCTGAAAAACCAGCATGAGAAAACTCAAGTAATGGGATAAACATAAAACAAATAGTGAGACAACGCCGCAAACGCGGAATGGGGTTTCATCTAACCATAATAACATCCAGATATGTAAGAATTGGAATGAACAATAGAAACAAATCCAACTATAAAGGATGGGTATATGTAATAATAAATCACATAATAAATGAATGGGCACAATAAAATCAAGATCTAGACTTGAAAGAATGTATATAAATAATTAAACATCGAGAAGAACCATAGTCGCTTTTCGATGCAATTAAGAAAACAATTCAAAGATTTTGAATCAACAAAAAGGAAAGGAATTTTCCAACAAATGACTAGGAGGGTGCACCTCCTTACCGAAAGTATACCTTTAGAAATATACTTGAGAACTCCGATGGCTCTTGGAAACCTCCAAGCTGGATCCCGCCAACTGTTACCGAGAATCCGAGTATTTCACATCTCTGAAGCATACAACCAAATCCAATCTAGAGTAGATGTGTATATACCTTAATGGTAATAATCCCACATAACTTGACCCTCACATGCTTCTTGGTTTTAGTCATTTCCAACAAAGTATAGCAATGCTCAAATGAGCAACAAATCGTCTTGGATTGACAGAATACACAAGATGAAAAGATTAATTCCAAGGTTCGTGATAGGAACAAGGAAATGAATTTATCCAAAATAACTAGGAGGTTGCTCCCCCACACCAAAAGTATACCTCTAGATAAAATATACTCGAGAGTCAACGCCAAACAAGCAACACTGTCGGGAACTTCCAAGCTGGACCTCGCTTCACACGAGCATCCGAATATACTCACATCAGTGCATGCAGGCTATCAACACCACTAGATAAATGTGAATATACCCTAATAGGCACGACCCACGTAGCTTGGCTCCTACTCGTTCCATGGTTTTAGTTTCCACGGTGTTGGATACCAATACTCAAAATGAGCGACAAATCATCTTAGAGCGACGAAGCACAACAATGACTAGGAGGATGCACCTCCCTTACCGGCTCTTTAGTATTAGTCATTTCTGACAAAGGGTATCAAAGCTCAAAAGAGCAACACCTCATCCTAGAGTGACAAAATACAAAGAAGATAGCAGAATCGAAATCGATGGTTGATAAATCAACTATCGGGAATAACAAATTGGTTTGTGGATGAGAAGTAAATCGCATACCCTTACCATGAATAAGTGAATCAAACTTTTAAAACATTTGATTCACGCTTGAGCTCGATTTCATATTTTAAATATTTGTAAAACATCTTTAAAAATTGTAACACCCCTAATTTTAAATAACATTATTCAGGAGATTAATTAGATAATTTAAATAAAATAATGTAGAGATTAGAGTGATAAAGGAATTGAGATTTGAAAACTAATTAGGGTCGAGCCTTAACTAAATGAATTTATAAAAATGGTTTATAAATTAAATACCTAAGAGAATAAGCCAAGGGTAATATGGGAATAGCCATATACAATAACCCCTAAACCCTTACCTCATTATCATACTCATTTTCATAAATCAAAAACATAAACAAAAGGAAACA
Organism: Allium fistulosum; assembly: GCA_030737815.1. Taxonomy (NCBI): domain Eukaryota; kingdom Viridiplantae; phylum Streptophyta; class Magnoliopsida; order Asparagales; family Amaryllidaceae; genus Allium; species Allium fistulosum. The sequence continues at coordinate 1,360,360,142 of CM060903.1, read as the reverse complement.
AGGCCTGCCATAACCCTAGGAGAAGAGGAGCTCAATATCAATTAGAGGCTAAGATTCAAGCTAGGAAGATTAAAGTGAAGAATAAATCTCAAGTTCCTTATCCAAACAAGGTGAATAATGATCTAAACTATCTCATATAAGTTTTATTGGACGTTTTAATTTTGGGTTTAAGATTTAAACCGTTTGGAGGGATGAATGATGATATGCTTTGATATATATACCATGTTGTAATTTAAATAAGGATTTTATGGGATGATATAATTCGATTTTAAGGTTAAAGTCGTGTAAATTGATTTCAAATGCCATGATGTTTGAATATGTTATGTAAAACATTATTTTGAAGATGAGTTTAAATTTTCATAATATTCCAAGCTATGGATAATTTATTATAAATTTTGAATGGGAGAGATAGATAATTTTGGGGTTTAAATTATTTAAGGAAATTATATAAAGGACTTCGGGTCTGAAATTTATATATGTTCGAAAACATATTAAAACTGTAGTATTGTGATTTTTAGGGAATTTTCCTAAGTATTTTACTATGGTTATAAAATTATTTAAGTTAAGGGACTTAAATGTTTTATATGTTTTGTCAAGTGGGAGGGCTTATTTGCTTAAAATGTTTTAAATGGTTAATTGTGAATTCGGCAGCCTTTTAGAAAAAAGGATTTTGACAAAGAAAGGGAAGTCAATTACATTTTGACAAATTAGGCAAGTTAGGTGAAAAGAAATTTCTTTAAAAGGCATAAAATCAGTTTTGTTTTGATTTACCACTTCGCCACTTCCATTTGCTAGCTTTCGTCACCATACTTCTGCCAATGAACCCATGCAAAACCAATACACATAGTATCAAGCCCTTTATATGTAGTGGATTGGAGAAAGGCGGAAGGGACTGTGTCAAAGGCATGCTTTTGAAGGGGTTGAAGTCATTCTTATAAGTTTTCGAATACATCACTTGCCTTTGTTTTTTTCAAAGATGCTTTCGAAGGGGTTGATGCTTTTGAATTATTACCTTTGTTCAAAAAGAGGCTTTCGAGCAAGTTGCGGCTTACTTTGTTTTTAAAAAAGCTTTTGAATGAATTGCTGCATTTCGAACCTATTCATTACCTAACTGCTGCCTCCATTGCTTTCGAACTAGTTAAAGGCCGCCTTTTCTTATGGCCTTATAACAATGAGTTCGAATAAGGCTTCCATTTTTATTAATATTGAAGTCGCCTTTCCAATGCTTTCGAAAGGGTCCTTGTTGCCGCTTTTATCAATGGTTTCGAAAGGTTGGTTTCGAAGCTATCCTTTTCCCCAATTATTTTACTTAAAATCAATGCTTTTGAAAGGGATACTTTAGCTATTGTTCTCTTTAGCCCAGTAGTTATAATTAATGTTAAACCCATGATTTCGAAAGGGATACTTTCAAATGGTTTTGAAGCTATGCTTCCATAAATTCTTGCTTGAGCTAAATGCTTTCGAAGGGAATGTTTTAAGTGTTTCGAAAGGTATATGTGTAATGGTTTTGAAAGGAAGGTTTCAATGCTTCCGAAAGATACGTTGGATGGAATCGAAGGAGAACATCTAAGGTTTTAAGTAATGATACAAAGGATATAGTCGAAAGCCTTAGCTTTCAAACCCAATCTCATTTTTAAGGTAAACCCATGGCAATATAAAAGAGTTTTGAAATGGCATTTTACTTTGGAATTTTTGAAGAAGCTTTCCTTGCCAATGATAGCGGGTTAAGTGAATTAACCATGTTTCATTAAAAAAAATGATTACAAGGAATTAAATCATAGAGGTTTACATTATTATGTTTTGATCAGTTACCATGTATGCTTTTGTAAACATATTCACTTCATAATTAACCCATAACCGCATTTTGGGGGTGTTAAGGGTAGAATAACCAACTAGGTTGACCTAGTAGTGAATATACATTGAATTAACTCTTGTGTGTGTAGAATTGCATCCAGGAGGTCAGATAGACCAGAATATAGGATGCCCAAAGACCGATCAAAAAATTATTGGCTTAGACAGATTCTTAGTAAGCCCATGAAAACTATATATGGAAATTGTTATTGGCAGGGGCCAATAGGTTCTTAGTGATCCCATGAAAACTATGTCTGGAATAAGTTATTGAAAGAGATCAATAGGTTCATAGTCAACCCATGAAAACTATAACATGAGAGATGTTATTGGAGAATCCAATAGGTTCATAGTAAGCCTAAAAAACTACGATTGGAGAGAGTTGTTGATAGATACCAATAGGTTCATAGAGATCCCATGAAAACTATGATTGGATGATAGTATTAGTAGGAACCAATAGGTTTATAGTGATCCCATGAAAACTATGAAAGTGGATGGGAACTGCATAAAGAATTAATAGGTTATTAGTCAGCCCATAAAAACTAATAGGTTAATAGTGACCCTAGAAACTATAACTTGAGACAGATAGTCAGGTAAATGGGGATGGGAAATCTAGAGCATATTACTTGTTTGCATATCATCGTGATACATTTTATTAGTTTATATCTTAACCATTGTGGATGCAGGTGCACAGTATATGTTACTATAAATTGGGTTAAGATGCCAGTGAGGGGAAACTCATTCCGCTAAGCGGCATGGTCTCACTAGAAATCTATGTGGTTCGAGATGGTAGGTTATTATTCATACCAGACTTTTTGTTTGACTCGAAGTTTATTTTTTCCCCTTAAACTCTCGGGTGCTCAATTGAGTTTGAGTAGTTTGAGAGTTAAGGTTTTCAAGTTCTCCTTTAGATGAATAAGCTTTCGGAGACGTGCAAGCGGCAAGCTAGCTAGTAGGAGTTCTTTCTGTTTGATTATGTTGTGTTTTGAATGTAATGGAAAAGTTGATTAATTGCCTATATTTAGACTCTTATCAACTAAAGGGGCATCTTCATATGTCGCTCTTGGCATATTTTGTAATAACTATATTTCTCTGAACGTGGTTTACGAATTGGGACCATGTAATGAATTTGAAATGTGATTTGAAGTGGAATGAGAAATTTATTTTATGATTTTAAAAATTTTCACATTCATGTGTTTCTGTTATACCAATGTATCTAACATTACCGCATTTGGTCACCACGAATTAATAACTATGGATGACTGTGGAATCCGTAGCAGTTAGTTTTGGGCCTCCAAATGGGGGATGTTACAAGTTGGTATCAGAACATAGGTTTATGTTAATTTAAAATAAATTTGAACCTAAAAGACTTCCAAACCATAATCTAATGAATCAGAAAATGAGACCGAGGTATGGGTGAACGCTATAGTGACGTACTTGCAGTTGTTATATATATAAGTACGCATTCCCCTTCTTAGATCGTTCTTGTGCATCTTACTATGGCTCGTATGCAGATTTATGAGAAAAAAGATATGGAGGCAGGAAACGGAAGATGAAATCTAGGTGGAAGAAGCGCCACAACTAATGTGAATGCTCGACCAAATACCAGAAGGAATCCGGGTCGACGGGAAAATGCTAATCCAAATGCAAATTCTAACGTAGGTGTTGGAACCCTACCAGTAGATATGGGGATGATGTATTAGTTCTTTATCAGTCTGATGCAAGCTGGGGTAGCTGCAGGAGTAGCTGGGGGAAATGCTGTGAATATTGGAGGAGCTAATCCCATGGCCTTAGTTGACAATACCTATGCTAAGCTGAGCTAGGATTATACCAGTCTTGGTGGGAAGCCGTTTTTGGGAACAGAGGATGCTATAGAAGTAGAAAATTGGCTTTCGCATTATGAAATGATTTTTTCTAACTTGGGGTTGGACGATGAGCAGAAGAGGAGACTTGCTTCTAGAAAATTGCAGGGAGCAGCACTTTATTGGTGGAATAGTATTATCGTGGGAGTTCCCGAGGAAGAGTTGACTTGGGCAGCGTTTCATAGGAGATTCGAAGAGAGGTTTTTGTCTGAAGTTGCCAAGTTAGTATTGCTGAGAAAGTTCATGGACTTAGTGCAGGGTAAAATGTTAGTGATTGAGTATGCTACGAAGTTTGATGAGTTGTCCAAATACGGATATACCACCATTGACACCGTCATTAAAAGTAACGAGAAATTCATTCGAGGGTTAAGACCCGTGATTGCTATGGTGACTATGCTACATCTCCATGATCCAAGTACAGTGGTAGTTGAGATGGCAATCCAAAATAAAGAGATGCTTTCTACTTATAGGAAGGAGAAGCAAGTTGGAACCTAAGATTCTCAGGGCAAGAAGAGTAAATTCTTTAAACAGAAAGGAGTTTAGAAAGGATGAGCTACCAATAAAGGAAAGGCCGATGTAGTTTGCTACAAGTGCGACAAGAAAGAACATTATACCCATGAATGTTGAACTGGAAAAGGGAAGAAGGCTGCAGGTAAGAAAGGAGTGAAGTGCTTTAATTGTAACTAGATTTGACACTACAAGAATCAGTGTCCAGAACCAGTCAGAGCAGACAAGGGAAAGGATTTTGCTTTGGAACCATCTTCTTTTAGACCAACTGCTCCTGGAAAGGGAAAGACTATGATGTAAGGTATGATTTTGCTTCATAGTATACTGGTTAGGGTACTATTTGATACCAGTGCATTATAGTCATTTATATCTCAGTGTTTGGTAGATAAGTTATGTTTAGAACCCTCATACCTTGTTACTTCCTTAAGGGGTGCGAATCTGATAGGAGGGTATGCAACTCTTGGGATGAGATATGACCAATTAGAACTTGAATTGTTAGGTCGTAAGTTTGCATGCAGTTTGTATGTTTTTGGTTTCGTAGGCTTCGGGATCATTTTGGGTATGGATTGGTTAGATAAATATGATGCTAGGATATTTTGCTAAGATAGGGAAATATCGCTAAGAAATATTCATGACCGAATTATATACCCGGTAGAGAAGTCAGACTCAAGTGCTTGCGCTTTGCTGAATGCAATGAGGGTAGAAGAAGAGTTGAATCAGGTTTTGGTAGCGAGAGAGTTTGCAGATGTTTTTGAGCCAGTCACAGGACTACCACCGAAGCAAGCCATTGAGCTTTGGATAGATCTTGTGTCAGAAGCATAACCTGTAAGTAGACCACCTAGCAGGATGACATCTACCGAGATTAAGGAATTGAAGGTGCAGTTAGTGGATTTAGAAAGAAAGAATTTCATTTGGCCAAGCAGTTCGCCTTGAGGAGCGGCTGCGGTGTTCGTGAAGAAACCAGATGGGTCGTTAAGGATGTATATCGACTATCGTAAATTGAATGAGAAGACGATCAAGAATATGTATCATTTGCTGAGGATCGATGATTTCTGATCAGTTGAGTGGAGCCAGAGTATTTTCCCATTTGGATTTGGCGACGGGTTTCCATCAGCTAAGAGTGGTAGAGGACAGTATTCCGTTGATGGCATTTCAGACTAGGTATGGTTCGTACGAGTGGTTAGTGACGCCATTCGGGTTAATGAATGCGCCATCCTTCTTCGTTGATTTGATGAACTGAGTTTTCCAAGAGCACTTGGATAGGTTCATATAGGTATTCATAGATGGCATTTTTATATACTCTAAGGACGAAAGAGAGCATGAAGTCATCTTAGAGTGGTGCTTGAGATGCTGAGGCAGCATCGGCTGAAAGCAAAGTTTTCAAAGTGTCATTTCTGGAAGAAAGAAGTTAAGTTTCTTGGTCACATGGTTTCCGAAAAGGGTTTGTCAATTGATCCGGATAAGATAGAGGCTGTTAACAACTGGAAGAGGCCAGAGACGGTGATTGAGATTAGAAGTTTTCTTAGACTCACTGCCTGTTACCGGAGATTCATTAAGGGATTCTTGTAGATAACAGCGCCTTTGGCTAAGCTGACTAGGAAGGACATGAAGTTTATTTGGTCTAACTAATGTGAGGAGGCATTCCTTAAGTTAAGGCATTTGTTGACCAACACACCTGTATTAGTAGTTCTATACGGGAATCAAGAATACATAGTGTATACCGATGCATGTGGAACTAGATTAGGGGATGTGTTGATGTAGAAAGGTAAAGTTGTTACCTACGCTTCACGACAGCTTAGACTGCATGAAGTGAGATATCCTACTCATGATCTAGGGTTGGCAGTAGTGATCTTCGCATTGAAAGTATGGAGACATTATCTCTTAGGGGAGAGATTTGAGTTATATACAGATCATAAGTCCTTAAGGTATTTATTCTCTCAGAAGGAGTTGAATATGAGGCAGCAGAGGTGGCTGGAGTTTTTAGCTGCTTATGGTTATGGTATAGAGTATACACCTGGAAAAGGAAATAAAGTAGTGGATGCTCTTATTAGGAAACATCATAATGTGGTGTTAGCTATGTTAACAGAATGGAAGGATCTATAGGCATTGACTACTTGTAGTGTGCAGTTAAGATTGACTTCTAGTTCTAGTCAGAGCACTGCCATGTTATCCTGCTTGTAAGTTTGCCTAGTACTAATCGAAAGGATTGTTTCTAAACAGAAAGAGGATCCATCGTTAGTTTAGAAGGTTAAAAAGCTTGAGGTTAGATTGGAGATTGATGACCTAAAATATTTTAATCTTGACCAAAGGGGATGACTGAGAAAGAAGGGTCAGTTGTGTGTTCCGAATGTTGGGAACTTAAGGAAAAAAGTTTTTGAGGAATGTGATCGGTCCAAATTTGCAATTCATCCAGGGGGAACCAAGATATATCAAGACATGAAGAGGAGTTTCTACTGGGAAGATATGAAGAAGGATGTTGGCTTGTGGGTAAAGCGGTATGTGAACTGTCAACAAGTAAAAGCCGAACATCAAAAGTCGAGTGGGTTGCTTCAACCTTTGGAGATACCAGTTTGGAAATGGGATTCGATATCTATGGATTTTATAGACTGGTTTCCAAGGTCGAATCGAGGAAATGAAAGTATATGGGTCATAGTGGACAGGTTGACCAAGAGTTCCCATTTCATTCCAGTTAAGTCAACCAGGACAACACCTATTTTAGCTAAATTGTTTATGTAGAACATAGTTAGACTACATGGAATTCCTAGTAGCATAGTAAGTGATAGAGATACTTTGTTTACTAGCGAGTTCTGGAAGAGTCTACATGATATGTTAGGTACCAAGCTCAAGATGAGTACTTCTTATCACCCTCAGACAAACGGGCAGACAGAGATAGTCAACAAGGTAGTCGAGGATTTGTTAAGAGCATGTGTGCTAGATTTTGGTGGACCTTGGGAAGATGACCTACACTTAGTTGAGTTTTCCTATAATAATAGTTATCAGACTAGTATACGAATGGTGCCTTTCAAAGCTTTGTGTGAAAGGCCATGCAAGTCTCCATTATATTGGTTGGAAACTGGAGACAGATTAGTCTTAGGTCCAAATTTGGTAAGAGAGGCAACAGAGAAGATTGAGTTGATTCGAGGTAGGATGAAGGAAGTTCAGTCTAGACAAAAGAATTACGTAGATAAGAGGTGTAAGGTCTAGAGTTCTCAGTTGGAGATAGGGGTTTCATTAAAGTATCACCGATGAAGAGTGTGGTACGATTCGGAAAGTCAGGGAAACTGGCACCAAGATATGTTTGACCGTTCCCAATTGTAGAGAGGATCAGAACGCTCGCATACATGGTGAAGTTGTCGAGAAGTTTGGCAGGTGTCCATAATGTGTTTCATGTGGCTCATCTTCGTAAGTATGTGCATGATCTAGAAACTACTATCCCTTCATCTGCATTAGAAGATTAATATTAGAACCGGATCTGACCTTTGTTAGGCAATGTAACACCCCTAATTCTAGATAACATTATTCAGGAGATTCAATTAGATAAATTAAATAGAATAATGTAATAATTAGAGTAATAAGGGGATTGAGATATGAAAATAAATTATGGGACGTGCTTAATAAGATAAATGGGCTTATAAATGGTTATATATGATAATTAATTAACCTAAGGGCTTATTAGGAAATATCCGCACATAACCCATCGCATATATATATATATATATATATATATATATTCTCGTTTCCCCTTACTCACGTTCATTTGTGCAGAACAAAAAATAAAACGCAAACATAAAAGAGGAGCCGGCTATTGTTAAGGAAGAAAAAGAAGAGAAATTCAAATATAGCTAAGGAATTAAAGAAAGGGGAATAAATCTTAATCTCAATCCAATCTCCTTATCCTAATCAAGGTGAATAATAATTTATACCATCACTATTTTGTTTATAATCATTTGTTTTTGGGTTTAAGATTAAATTTGTTTTTATGATGATTTAGACGATGATATGCTTGGATCATAACATGTTAGATTTAAACAAGATTGTTTAAATATGATTTTTACATGGTTTTAAGGGTAAAACCGATTATAATTAATTTCGAATGCCATGGGAAAAATTTATGTTATGTAAAACATGATTTTGGAGTTGGATTTAATTTTGATAATTTTCCAAGCCGTGGAAAGATTATTTTGAATTTTCAAAGGAAAATATGGTTAATTGGTTAGAAATTTATTTAAGAAATTATATTGAGAATTTGGGTCTGAAATTTAGATATGTTAGATAACATATTAAAACTGAATTTCTGTGATTTTTAGGGATTTTTCCTAAGTGAATTACTATGAGAATTAAATTATTTGAAAGGAGGACCAAAATGATTTAATTGTTTTGCTTAATGGAAGGGCTTATTTGTTAAATTAATCTTGGTTTAGATATGAAATTATGCGGCAGTTATTTTTTGTAAAGGATTTGAAAAGTCAAGGCAACCAATCATATGCTTACAAGTAGGCAGGTTACTTAGAAAGTGTTTACTTTAATTGGCATTAAATCAGATTTACCCAGAAAAGTGGGTTCCGCCTCTATTAGAAGCACCTTTCGATCTTATGCTTTCACTTTCAATCAAGTTGAAACACCACAAAGCTTAAACACTACACAAGGTATCAACATAGGTACATAGTGGATTGGAGGAAGGCGGAAGGCATGATGTCGAAACCTAGCTTCCGATGGGAACGAAACCTTTGCTTTGCATTTAAATGTTAAGCGCCTGCCTTTGTTTTACTAAAGCTTTCGAAGGAGTCGAAACATATGCTATCGAAATGGGTTTTCTAAATAACTTTCGAAGAAGGTTGCCATCTTTCATTTTTTAGTATAAGCTTTCGAATGAGTCCCTTGTTTATAAAAAAATGCTTTCGAAAATGGTGGTTCCGACCAAGTCGAAGCCCTGCCGCCGTTCTTTTGCTTTTCGAGTGTATTGAAGTCATTAATGCTTTCGAAGGGTAGCTTTTGTTTTAAAGCTGTACTAAGCCACTTCCTAAATGCTTTCGAAAGGGTTCAAGTGATTCGAAGGCAATGGCTTCGGAAGGGGGTATCGATGCTAACCTTCAATGTTTTACTTAAATGTTTTGAAGCTTTCGAAAGGATGGTGCCGACGCCATCAAACTTTCCCAAACAATTTTATATGAAGATTAAAGGTTTCGAAAGAGATACTTTCGTATATATTCACTTTGACCCAAAAGATGTTTTGAGTAAACCCAAAGGTTTCAAAAGGGGCACTTTCATTGGTTTCGAAGTTATGTTTCTATATTAAGTAATGTTTTAATACTTTCGAAAGGTATATTTTGGTTTTGAAAGAGATGATTTAAAGAGCTTCGAAAGGTATATATCTAATGTTTTGAAAAGAAGTTTTCTATGCTTTTGAAGGAGTTTATCCAAGGGTTTCGAAAGTAATGTTTTGAGGTTTCAAAAGCCTTAGTTTTTCAAAACAAATAACCCAATCTCATTTTAAAGGAAAACCACGGCATAAATAAAGAGTTTTGAAATGATTTTAAGTATGGAGTTTTTGAAGAAGTTTTCCTTGATCGATAGGTTAATGGGATTAATCAAGTTATTATGTTTGCTTCTTCATATATATATTCACATTGTAATGGACCCATAACTATATTTTGGGAAAGAGCGAAATAACCAGCTAGGTTGACCCAGTAGTGAATATTAATTTAAGTTAACTAGTGAATGAGTAGAATTTCATCCAGGAGGTCAGGAAGACTAGAATATTGGATGCTAAAATATAGATTAAAGAAGTGGTTAGGGAGACAAGTTCATAGTAAATCCATGAAAACTATGTATAAAAGAAGTTGTTAGGGAGACTGGTTCATAGTAAACCCATGAAAACTATGTATCAAAGAAGTTGTCAGGGAGATAGGTTTATAGTAAACCCATGAAAACTATGATTAGAAAGAGTTATTGGCAGGGGCCAATAGGTTTGTAGTGAACCCATGAAAACTATATCCGGATTAAATTATTGACAAATGTCAATAGGTTCCTAGTCATCCCATGAAAACTAGGATAAGGGGGAAATTATAGGAGTTACCAATAGGTTCAGGGAGAACCAATGAAACAATGATGTTATTGGCAGGGGCCAATAGGTTTTTAGTGAGCCTATGAAAACTATGAAATAGGACAGGGTGTCCATAAGTTTAAACAGGTTAATAGTAAGATCATGAAAACTATGAAACTGGACAAGGAGTCCATAAACATTAAACAGGTTATTAGTAAGCCCATGAAAACTAATAGGTTAATAGTGACCCTAGAAACGATAACTGAGACAGATAGTTAAAAATTAATGGGGATGGGTAATCTTGTATTGATTTACTTGTTTTGCATATCATCATAATATTTTGATATGTTTTAACCATTGTGGATACGGGAGCAAAGTATATGGTTTTATAAAGTTTTTAGGATACTAGTGAGGGTAAAACCCGTTTCTCTAAGCGGTGTGGTCTCACTAGATATCTAAATGGTTTGAGATAGTAGATTATTATTCATACCATACTTTATGTCTGACTCGAAGTTTATATTTTCCTCTTAAACTCTCGGGTACTCAATTGATTTTGAGTAGTTTGAGAGTTGAGGTTTTCAGGTACCTCTTTAGACGAATAAGCTTCTGAAGACGTGCAGGAGGCATGATAGCTATCTAGAGTTCTCTTTTATTTTCATTCCACTATGTTGTTGTTGTAAAGGCAAAGTTGTTTAATTTCCCATATATACACTGATCATCCAAGGGGCATCTTTATATGTCGCTCTGGGCGTATTTTATTACAAAATATATTTTCTCTGAATGTGGTACTCGTAGTGGGATTATGTAATGAATTTGAAATATTTTGAAATGGAATGAGAAAGTTGTTTGTTGATTTAATTTTTTTTTCCATATCCATGTGTTTATGTTATATCAATGTATCTAACATTACCGTATTTGGTCATTGAGGATTAACATCTATGGATGACTGCAGCATCTGTAGCCGTTAGTTTTGGGCCTCCAAGTAGGGGATTTTACAGGCAACCAGTTCGGGTTGTAGCAAGAGATGAGAAGAGGTTAAGAAATAGGACAGTCAAGTTGGTGAAAGTTCAGTGGAGTGACAACGAGAAGGACTGTACTTCAGGGACAGAAGACAAGATTATGGATACTTATCCTGATCTACTTTAAGGGTATGTTCTATATTTGATTTATACAGACTTTTTGCTAGTCGGATAAGCTAGTGTTATCCGGGTTTTTAACCCATCATGATTCAAGAGGAGACGGAATGACTTGATGAAGTCAGAACGGCTTGGATCTCAACCGAAAAGGCTAAAGCAACAAGTTAAAGGAAGCCGAGTCAGATTACTAAAGCATCGATTGAGTTTGGCTAAACCGAGAAACCAACGTCCGTTTATTCCAATCAGTAGCTAAGTACAACCAGCTAGTAAATCGTCATCATAACAGAGCAACATAAAGCAAGAGTACTACACGAACAACATCGATAAAAGGAAATGAAGGCATTCCAGACATCCAACTCAAAAAATAGTTCTACGTGCTTGGATCGCAAGCTATCCATACTTTATGGATAGCTAGTGATCCACACAACATAATGGTTCGCTAAGAAACATAGGAGCTGATGAGCCTAGAAGACAAAATGCAAAAAGTTACTCAGTGTATGGATCGCTAACGACCCATGTGAAGCCACAATACACTTGCGATCTAGCATGGAGGAACGATGGAGATAGGAGCTAAGTCATTAGCTCGCACGCGAGATAAATCTATGGATCGCTAGCGATCCAAGGTTTTGGCTCGGGTCGCGAGCTAGACTCCTATAGATCTGCCTACATTCATCTGCGAGTAAGAGGCGAACTGGCCTGGCACAGGAGTTCTCCGATCTCTATAAATACCATCCTGCCTGCAACATAAACTGGATCTTCTTCTCCAGACTGGTTGCTGAAGCTCTGCTAGAAACTTTCTTCACCCACTACCTCCCTCACAACAATCTCCAAAGGGATTCACTATGATTCTGCAGTGGATTCCAACTCTGGGGATTCAATCTAGCTAAGGATAATCAAAAGCCTTATAATCAAACACTACTTTTAACAACAATCAGTCTATAATAAAACTATAAAGTGGACGTATGCTTCATTAACAGCGGAACCACTATAAAAATTCCTTGTCTTCTTTCTTTTACTGTCTTTTTATATACCTATTATCTGTGTTATTGCTCTATCAGAACACGACTGGCGCTTTCATACTCAAACCAGGGTATTGATCCATTTTTTGGGTTAACAATTTAGTGCTTTCACTGAGAACTCCAACTCAAGGTTCAGATCTATCTACCTACGTTGGATCCCATAGGTCCAGAAGTTAGATCCTCAATCTTTGCTCGAAAAATCCACTGTTTGGAATCAATGGCTCCTGGAAGAAGAAGAACCGCCTCTGGAAGACCCATAGGGGCAGTAATAGCTGGAGAAGATGTTAATCCCCAGCAAACTGAAGTAAATGGTGCTAACTTGTGAAGTCAGGCGCCAGCATCCTCCAGCCAGCACGAAATTTTCACCAAGGATGAGTTTAATACGATGGTTAATGAGATCAACCAAAAAAGGGAAAGTAGCCAAAAGGCTCTAATGGATAAGCTTCATGCTCTCCTGACCCTACAGTCAAACCCTGTGCAAGGAATATGCCTGAACCCGCGGCTGCTATAGAACAAGGAAATTTCTCTATTTCTGGTCTGCTTAGAAAAAACGGAAAACAACCACAAAAAAGGGTGACAACCGGACATAATTTGGAAGAGAATGCGAATACTCCACCCTCCGCAAGGAAACCAATTCTAAACTTTAATTAGGGGCGAAGACCCCGCAAGAAGATATAACTATGGATCTCTCTGATTCAGAAGATGGAGAGCAAGACAATCACTTGGAAGAGAATGCCAATGCGTTCGATGATGCTAGGAACGTTCAAACCACCTCAATCAGGCCAACTACGAGCCAACGGGGTCCCGCGGGAGTGGCTCTCCCGAAGACAGGATAGCTTAGGCTTCAACCCACGTGCTAAGACCGTTTGCAAAGCTAAACACTTGGTGCAGTGATTGATTGATATCCCTAGGATTACTGGACATCAGAGGCATACACAGCAGACATGTTCAAACGATTGATGGACGAGAGTAAAAAGCGAAGAGATGATGATTGTGGATCTGCTCCAAGTCGGACTGTCTTTATCAAGGAAATCTTGAATGAAAGATATCCAAACAAATTCACGATGCCAGCTATACCATCCTACGATGGGACGAAGGACCCAAAACCCCATCTATACAAGTATAGCTGGTATATGGATGGAGCCAACGCTCCAGAGGCTGTTCGTTGTCGATGTTTCCCTATCTTTCTAGAAGGAGTTGCTTCTATGTGGTTCACCAGGCTTCCCCTGAGATCTATTTCTACCTTTGACCAATTAGCAACAAAATTCCTTGACCAATTCAGGCTCCATACCAAGCAACCAAAAGATGTCATGTCCCTATCTGAATTGTTACAGGGACGCAACGAGTCGTTGAAATCTTTCACGAACCGGTTCAATACCATGGTGCTGGAAGTAAGAAACCCCAATGAGGACATGGTTTTCATGGCGTTAGTCTGTGCCATCCACTTGGAGACTGAATTCGGGAAATGGATTAAAATGAAGCAGCCTACCGCAAGGAATGACTTCAATCGTAAAGCGAGTCAGTACTTAAGATTGAAGGAAGCACGGAAGCTAGAAGGAAAGTCTACTGGTGTCCAACCGATGAACATCTGATAGAGCGATGTGGTGACGAATCAAAACACGCACGATTCTGGAACTGCTCAAGGAGTCGTGGTGAAAGATGGGAATCAAAAGAGGAAAAATCAGAATTCCAATAAAAGAAATAGCAATGGCAACAACAAAAGATTTAAAGAGTTCAGATATGAAGATTACACCCCCTAAATGACCTCCGAAAAATATTTATCTCGCAACATAGGAAATTGAAGAATATAAGAAACCCCCTAGGAGGGAGGCAACTGAGTAGCAAAAGCGCTCAGGGAAATTCTACCACTTCTACGAGACACATGGCCACAATACAAACGAATGCCGCCGCCTAAAGAATCTCATTGAAGAGTTGATCCGAGACAATAAGCTCCAGCAGTATGTGAAAAAGCCACAAAACCCCAATCAATTTGCGGCCCCTCAACGTCCTAGAGAATTAAGAAATCAAGCTGGAACTAGTGACGAAGGGTCAAAACGAACCGACCAAAGGATTATCATTAGGATGATATCTGGGGGACCACACCCTGCGCAAAGAAGTTGGGGAGAAATGGAACGGTACGCAAGCTCGTTGAAACATGCTCCAAAAGACTCATGTCTCGCACTAGAAGACAAAACCCAAGCCAAGCTGTAGAAAATATTGAGTGATGACATAGTGTTTCGAAATCGGGACACCGAAGGGGTCGAATCCCCAACTCTTGATCCAATGGTGGTAACAGTGGGAATCGGTCCCGCTGTTGTTCTGCGAGTGTTGGTTGATAGTGGTAGCTCTGTTAATATTCTCTTCAAATGTACTTTTGACCCGATGAAAATCGGCATGAAAAGCGTGTCCGCATGCCAAACAAAGATCCAAGGGTTCACTGGCGAGCCCAAGCAACCTGTGGGAACAATCGACCTGCCAGTGGAGCTTGGAGAGGGCGATCGAAGAGTCACCCTTATTCAGACTTTTGTAATTGTGGATGAAATGTCAGCATACAACGCCTTCTTGGGTCGGCCCGCCTTAGCAAATTTCAAAATAGCTCTGGTCCAATGGTGTCTAACCATGAAGTTCCCTACTGCAAATGGAATCGTAGTGGTGAAAAGAGATCGGTGTGCTGCCAGAGAATATTACATTGTAGAATTACGCGAATCCATAAGAAAGGAAAAAGGGAAGGACATGGGGAGAACTCTCCACATCCGTGAACCCTCTGAATAGCAACTACACAGCTACCCCTAGCTTGGGGACCATAGCCGATTTGATAAGGCTTTGGACCCTAGAAAGAAGAGCTCAAGGGAGGAATGGGCGATGCCGGCAGAATTGACGGTATTTGTCCCGGTCGACATGGACGACCCAACTAAAGTTCTAAAAATCGGATCGCACCTTGGAAACAAGATGCGTATGGAGCTTACTAAATTTCTCCACACCAACTTGGATGTGTTCGCATGGACGCATTCTGATATGTGTGGGGTGTCTCCAGAAATTGCATGTCACGCGCTCAACATTGACCCCAAGTTCACACCAGTAAAAAAAGAGGCACAGCCTAGGTCTCGAACGATCCAAGGCGCTAAGAGAAGAGGTGGACAAGTTAATGGCCAACGGTTTCATCCGTGATGCAACTTATCTAGAACGGGTATCTAATCCGGTCTTGGTCAAAAAGTCCAACGGGAAGTGGTGAAGCTGTACTACTTGGACTTAAACAAAGTTTGCCTAAAAGACAGCTTCCCTCTCCCCAGTATAGACCAACTTATGGACGAAACGGCAGGACACGAGCTGCTATCATTCATGGACGTATACTCCGGGTACAACCAAATCTTGATGCATGAACCCAATCAAGTAAACACCAGCTTCATCACCGACCTGGGCCTATACTGCTGCAGAGTAATACCATTTGGTTTGAAGAACGCAGAAGCAACTTATCAAAGGTTGGTAAATTCCATGTTCAAGCCCAGTTCGGGAAAATGATGGAGGTTTATGTGGACAACATGTTAGTCAAATCACGAGCAGCTGTTAACTACCTGGATAACCTCGCCGAAATGTTCGAAATACTCTGAAAATACAGAATGAAACTCAATCCACTCAAGTGTCACTTCGGAGTGGCCTATGGAAAATTCCTAGGGTTCATCGTAAGTGCCTGGGGCATCGAAGCAAATCTTGAGCAAATAACGGCACTACGAGAAGTCCAACCTCCGAAGAATATAAAGGAACTACAAAGTTAAAATGGAAAGGTTGCAGCGCTAAGTCGATTTATCTCGAAAGCTACCGACAAGTGTATACCATTCTTTGATGCACTAAAGAAAGGAAAGAAGAACTTCGACTGGAGTGAAGCTTGTCAAACAACATTCAAAGAACTGCTATGACACATGGAGGCTCTGCCAATCCTATCAAAGCCCGTGGATGGAGAAGACCTGTTCATTTACTTAGCGGTCTCACCCCATGCATTGAGCGCCGCTCTGGTGCGTGAAGAAGCAAAAATCTAGCGACTTGTGTATTACATTAGCAAGTGGTTTACTGGAGTAGAGAAAAACTACTCGAAACTTGAAAAGCTAGCGTATTGCCTCTTGATCGCATTTAGGAAGTTACGACCGTACTTTCAGGCTCATCCAATTAAAGTGTTGACTGACTAGCCCCTGAAGCAAGTGTTATACCGATCGGAAACTTCCAGATGACTACTCAAGTGAAATATAGAATTGAGTCAATATGATACAACATACTACCCAAGAAAAGCCATCAATGGGCAAGCGTTAGCCAAATTCACGGCCGAATTTACTATACGGGATAATGAGGAAGAAGTTCAGCTGGAAGTAGACACGCAATGGAAGCTCTTTGTCGACGGTGCATCTAGCAACCTCTGTTCAGGAGCAGGAGTAGTGCTTGAAACCCCCAATGGACGAGCCATCAGCTATGCTTTGCGCTTGGAATTCCCTGCTACAAACAACGAAGCGGAATATAAAGTACTGATTTCTGGACTGAAAGTTGTGAAAAAACTCAAGATAAAATCTATTAACATATACAACGACTCCTAGTAGGTCGTCTGCCAAGTAAAAGGGGAGTACCAGGCTCGTGGGGAGAATCTTGCCCCGTACCTGTCCAAAGTACAAGAACTGCTAAGCAACATCGAACACTACAGTATAACTCACATTCTACGGGAGCAAAACAGCAAGGCAGGTTATTTGGCTAAACTGGCGAGTTTCGGAGAAGCTCAGTCATTGGGGCTAGTCCCAGTTGAGACTCTAACCAACCCAAGCATAGACGAAATGGACGTCGACTGGATCCTTGAGATCACTGTCGAACCATATACGTGGATGACACCAATAAAGGAATATTTACATGTAGGGACTCTTCTAACATACCGGAATCAATAGAAAAAGCTTCTTCGTAAGGCACCATGATTCATGATACAAGATGGAGTACTCTACCGAAGGCGATTCTTGACCCCCCTCCTAAGGTGTGTGTCCGATGACGGAGCTCGAAGAATCCTAAAGGAAGTGCACGAAGGCGAATGTGGAGATCACACTGGGGAGAAAACTATGGCGAAGAAAGTCCTTTGGTATGGATACTTTTGGCCAATAATAAACCGCGATACTGTAGATTACGCCAGAAGGTGTGATCGCTGCCAAAGATTCAGCAAAATTAAAAGAACTCCTTCAACAAAGTTAACACAGATGGTAAGCCCATGGCCATTCGCAATATGGGGAATAGACTTGATTGGCATCCTACCGACAGCAAAAGGAGGAACCAAATATGCTATAGTTATCGTAGACTATTTCACAAAAATGGGCCGAAGTGGAACAGCTGGCCACTATAACCACAAAGAAGGTCATTAACTTTGTTACTAAAAACATTATTTGCAGGTTTGGTGTGCCACAAAAAACTATCACTGACAATGGAACCCAATTCGAAAGCATCAAGTTCAAAGATTTCTGCAAACGCTTTCGGATTGAGAAAAGCTTCTCAGTAGTAGCTCATCCGCAAGCAAACGGGCAAGTGGAAGCAATAAACAAGATCATCAAATCTACCATCAAAAAGCGACTAACTAAAGCCAAGGGAAACTAGGTTGATGAACTTCCACTCGCACTATGGGCTTACTGAACCACACACAAAGCGGCAACCGGCCACACTCCATTCGCTCTGGCATACGGCTCAAAAGCAATGATCCCTATTGAATTAGAAGTTCCCTCACACCGAAGGAAAATTTTCAATCAAAAGCAAAACGAGCAGCTCCTACTCGAATCGCTAAATATGAACGATGAAAGAAGGAAAGAAGCCGAGTTGAGAACCGCCACCCACCAAAAAAGGATCGCACGGTACTTTAACTCCAAAGTCCACAACCAAACCTTTGAAGTGGGAGATCTTATGCTCAAGCGAGTCTACCTTGTTCCGGGGGCCTTCGGACCTAACTGGGAAGGACCATACGTCATCAATCAAAAGCTAAGAAATGGAACTTTCAAGCTAACAACCGTTGACGAAATTCAAATTCCCAGGGCATGGAATAGTGAATCACTCCGCCGTTACTTCATTTGAAAACTAATTTATGTACTCTCTATTTTTCAACAAACAAGTCGCCCCGAAATGCTCGGGGCATCGTAAATAGGCAAAAAATCTACCCTGCTTTCCTTAATAAAATCTGATTTGCTCTTTGAACCGACAAAACTGTGTTCATAATAACTACCAGCTGGGTCGACGGAAGCAAATCGACTCAAACCGCTGGATCGGCGGAACCCGATCTTTGCCTTCTAAAAACTGATGTTGCTCCAGCAACTTCGGGAAGGCCCAAAATTACACTCCTTGCATCGCCCGAAGATAGGCAACATCGAGGAGTACCAAAAGCCGCGAATTTCATAAGGCGTGCCAAAACATACGCTCCTCGCATCGCCCGAATATAGGCAACACCGAGGAGTACCAAAAGCCGTGCATTCCATAAGCCGTGCCAAAACATACGCTCCTCGCGTTGCCCGAAGATAGGCAACACCGAGGAGTACCAAAAGCCGCGCATTTCATACGCCGCGCACTAACTCCTAAAACGTACACTCCTCATGTTGCCTGAAGATAGGTAACACCGAAAAGCATGAAAATATGCGCATTTCGTAAGCCACACACTAAATCTTAAAAAACTTAAACTCCTCACGTTGCCCAAAGATAGGCAACATCGAGGAAAACTAAAAGCCGCGCATCTAATAAGCCGTGCACTAACTTTCAAAATACAAACCCCTTGCGTTGCCCGAAGATAGGCAACGCAGAGGGAATATCATAAGCTGCGCGCCCGTAAGCCGCACACCAACTCCTCAACATTGCTCGAAGATAGGCAACACTGAGGAACATCGCCGAAAAAGCACGCTCCTAAAGCGTAAACTCCTCACGTTACTCGAAGATAGGTAGCGCTGAGGAGCATCAGAACCAGATTGACAGGCCATATCAACCCCAAACACCGTGCATCTCATAACCAGTGCCAACCACTTCTATGATAAGGAATAATGGGCACAACTCCAACAAAAGTGGAGTGCTATAAACCAACAGAAAAGTTTCAACCAACGACAATGAATGATTAAAACTGCCCTAAGTTAACTCATGCAATGTGCTCCTCTCAAACACGTATATATTGCATACTTACTAGAATATCACAAGAAACTTGGATTAAATGCTAAAGTTGCAAAACTTCCAAAAGAAGAAAAATCAAGCCGTGACTTAACCAAACTTCAAGTTTAACATGAAAATTATCTAAACTATAAGCTACCGGTCGTTTGAAGTAAACAGCCATGTGAACTGGTGCTTAAATAAAAACAATTGAAAAAAATAAGTTCACAAGTTCTGTTACTCCAATCAAAGAATTGTTGTTCCTAATAAAAATTTCGGCGGCAATCACAAAAATTGGATAAGTGTAAACAAAACAAGCACAAGTGCGCAGAACACATATGAACAGACAGATAAGAGTACAGTCAAAATATCAATGTATTCGTTATAATTATCTTTACACAGGGTCAAAATGTCGGGGCCGTACCCACACAACACCAACCAACAAAAAGAAAATACAGACTCCATGACAGAAACACTAAGTGCAGATTTTGCACTTGAACAAAATGACTCAAAAAGAACCAAAATCAGATCAGTCACCACACAAGCTCATCGGCGCTTCCTTCCACTGCTCCCCTCTTCGCCCTTTGTTTGTAGTTTCTGCCTCGTCTTGGGAGTGGTTTCGCTGCCGGTAATATCAACAAACTCCTAGGTGGCAACGCTCTCCTCTTGCTCTGCCGCCTTCTCAGAAGATTCTCCCTTTGCTTTGCGCTTCCATGATTTGCGGGAGCTCTTCACGGCTTTGATTGCTTCAACCTTCTCCTTCTAGATAGCGATTAATACATGCTGAGTCTCACGAGGCTGCTCTGTCTGAACTTTCTGCTCCTTATCCTCTACCGCTGTCATGTTACCTTCCAAAGACACAGAAGGGTCATCAAAGCCACAAAGGGCGGCTATCTTTTCGGACTCCGGCCCCGGCTGCAAGCCAGACACGGACATGGAAACAGAAACGGGCACGGAGGCTGTGGAAATAGCAGCAGGTCCAGGCACCGAAGAAGTTGGTACATCAACAGGAAAGGTAGATGGACCTATTAGATAAAAAACGAAAGCATTAAATTCTTCATGCTCTTGTGGCGTAAGATGAAAGCTCCCGAACTCGGAGGAAACAAGAACATTACCTGCACTGGAGGAATGGTCAAGAATGTCGATTTCATACTCACTGCCTTCGCCTTCTTTCGACGGTTCCACTACCGGAGGAAATGTCTCAAGCCCTGAACTTGTTGGAAGGTCATGGGGCTGCTCCGATGGTCCGCCAGCACCGGAAATGAAAGGCTCAGAGAGTGCTCCGGTGGCAGCTGTCACGGTGGCATCACCGGCTTCTTTCTCTCTCTCGACTTGTAAAATTTCTCGGCCCTCGAGCAACGCTTTCTTTGATTCTTCATTAAGGTAAGTGTCCTCCAACTCCCACTCGGTGTAGATGCCACCGCTATCAGAAAAGCGGGACAAGAATTCTTCCCATACCAAAGCAAGAGTGCACAGGAATTTCGGGCCCAGGTAGTTGAGACTCCCCTAGTGCAACAGGGAGTTAACGTAGAAATTCAGGATGGTCGCGTCCATCTTTTCCATCTTCCTCTCAAAAGCGTTTTGAAGCTCCAGATAATCCGCCGTAACAGATGTCTTTTTGATCTCAACGAGAGATTTGTTAGCACTAAGCTGCGCAACTTGGCCCTGGAGTCGGCCGATCATCACAGCCTGATTAGAGATAGTCTTATTATGCACCTCGACGATAATGTCATGGTCAGCGATAGTTTTCTTTTGGGCTTCAATCGTTGCGTTATAAGCAGCCACTTCCCCTTTTAATTTCGCCTCCTCGGCGTGAGCCTTTTTTATCTCGTCCCTATAAACGATCTCAATTCTGGTATTAGCCTCTTTCACTTCTTTTAGAAAGTCGGTGCTCCTCTTGCCCTCTTGCAGCACCTTTGCTTTCTCCTCCTCCAACAGTTTAATTTTGGCATCGCGTTTTGACAACGCTTTTTCAAAATCATCCTTCTCTGACTTGAAAGAGAGGATTTCTTGGTAGTTATTGCAATTGGTGTCTCCCAATCACTTACACAATTTTTCCCACCCTTCACCTTTGTCTAAATCGTGCTGAATAACCTGAAGGTGTGGCATGTACGAATCTTTGTGAACTGGGTGCAAATCGCGGTCAAACTTAACTCCCCTCAAGAACCATCCGGGGAGCGGTGCCTTGAGTTTAGGAGGGCCCGAAGGAAGAATATAGGCATGCTTCCGATGGGGACGTGAAGCACCGGGGGCAAGCACAACTGAAGATGGTGGGATGCAAGTTAAAGGCGGAGTAGGAGTAGAAGTGATGGGAATTTCTTGATCCGTTAAGGAGCGCATCGGAGCGGAAGCCTGTTGTTCCGAAGAATGCGAACGGTGGTCAAATTTTGATCTCATCGATGGCTCCTCCCTCTCATCAAAAGACCTCCTTTTCTCATACTCGCCTTTGTATGATCGGCTCGATCTCTTTCGTCTTGGCGACGGGCTTCGTCCTCTAGTTCCTTCCTCCTTTTGTACTCCTCCGTTTCTCGGGGCTGAAAATGGCCGGACGGACGCTTAGGCCAGCTTTGGGAGTCAGTGAATTCTTCAAAGTCATCATAAAGGCCATGTCCTCTCGTCATACCTAGCACAAAGCACAACTAAAAGGTATAGAAGCAGAAAATAGACATAGAAAGAATGTAAGAAAGTGAGTGTAATCCTAATGAGATGTGTAGTGTGTTTGGGGGAAAGGCCTAAAGCGTCGTCATGAATTGGATTGAGCGGCCATCATGGGCAAAATCAGACTAACTTCGGGTGCAGTATTGCCCGAACAGGGGAAGGGAGGGTGGGGGGCACCTCCTCAAATTTGAAATCTACCTTTATAAGCGCGTTGAAATCGACGTAGACGTCGCTCAAATCTCCGAACTCCTCGCCAGTATCTTTACTCGGGGAATCCTGATGCTCTCTGATTTCTAGGGCATTGTATTTATCGCTCGCATTTGGAGGAGGAGAGCTCGAAAGGATGGGACTCAAGCCCGGAGTCTCATTGCACGATTCTGAATCCCCATCATCGTATTCTGCATAAAAGTCATCACTGGAAGTGGACTCATTGCTACTACTCTCAAGTTCCCCCTCCTCTTTATCTAAGCCCATTGCGGCCTTGCCTTCCCTCTGTTGGAACTCTTCTTCTCCCTCTTCCGGGATCGAAGGTATTTTGACCGGGCCACTAGCTCCAGTCGTGGTAACATCTCTTCCTTCATGAGCCTCTTCGACTAATTCTCCTGACAAGCCCTCTCTCTCTAGAGAAGCACCTTCTTCGAATCGCGAGAAGAAGAAGTAGATCGTGTATGAACACTAGACCGAGCAGGGGAAGGGACCTCAACTTGAACAGCGGACCTCCCTGGATGAAGTAAATCCATATCGGAGTAAGTTCTCGTCGGTCAGCAGGACTTTGACAAACCTTTCTTCAGCATCAATAACCTTTAGGGTTCGAAAAACTTCATCAAGAGACACGTCCTTATTTGGCCTTGAGATAACTACAAGAAGTATACGGCTTGTTAGAAACTCCATAGCAACGCGTCAGAACTCGATAAGTATGAAAAGGAACTTACCTCCTATAACACCCCGTATTTTTATAACATTTATTCGAATAATTAATTGGGTAAATTAAATAAATAATGTGGAGATTAATAAGTTGATAATTGATTAGCTAAGGGTAGTCATGCCATGTTAATGTGCAAACTAAAATGAAATAACCTAAGCATATGTGTTAGGATATGAGAAGGGCAATATGGGAAATAGATGGAGCTTATACCCTAAACACTTAGGAGACAGAATGCTCGCGTTCATTTCATTTTACTCAAACTAAAATACTAAGGCCGACCACCATTATCATTCTTAAGAAGAAGATTAATGCTAGGATACAAGGGAAGGGAAAACAATCAACTAAATCAACATCAAATCTAACATCTATAATCTCAAAGCTAAGGTGAATAATTACTAAATCCCATTTTCTTTTGGTTTTCGGTTTTAAGATTAGACCCGAAATAATTTTGCAAGTATATGCCATGTTTTGATGATTAAAATTATATATATATATATATATATATATATATATATATGTATATGTATATGTTGTTGATGGATTATATATGTTCATGTTAGTTTTATGATATGTTTGACATGAAAAACCTATTTAGTAACATTCAAATGCCTTGAAAATTTAAATATAAGTCGAAAATGATATTTTAGAGACGAGTTTCAATTTTCATAATTTTCTGAATTAATATGGATTTTATATTAATTTTCTAGTGAAGGAAATTGTTTATTGGGTTATAAATTATTTTTGGCTAAAATAATTATTATTTGGGGTTGAAATTTTTATACGTTATGCAACATATTAAAATAGATTTTTTGGGGTTTCTCCATATTTTTCCTAAGTTATTTGATGAATATATAAAATTATTTAAGGTATGTAACTTAAATGTTTTATATATTTAAGTGAGGAGAAGGGGCATTTTATTAAATGAAATTATTATTAAATTCTGAAACTTTTGGCAGCATATTTTGGAAAAGAATTTGTTAACCAATGAAAATTTGACAAATAAAGGCAGGTTAGTTGAAAAGTTATCCTTTTTAAGTTAAAAACGAAAAAAACAAACTTTTAGCATGTTTCAGCCTTTACGACAACAAACCTTCAGATCTAGACCTTTCGACAAGGTCGAGAGGTTCAAAGCTTTTGATAAGGTCAAAACAATGCATATGGTATCAAGCTACTTGGTACGTAATGAATTGGACAGAGTCGAAGGGTTCTAAGTCGAAGGGTTAATGGTCAAAGAGGTTAGGGTATGTTTGTTTTATAAACCAAAAGCTTTCACCTGCTTTGCTTTCGAATAAGAGGTTTCGACCCGGTCAAATGTTTAAAGTAAGGGTTTTAAACCATTCGACATAATCGAAAGGTTACTGCTGTTTTAACACTATTCTGTTTGAAACCTTTTGACATAGTCGAAGGGTTACTGCCGCTTTATAAATGTTTTGTTTTGAACCTTTCGACAAAGGCAAAAGGTTTACCTGTTTTAAAAACCACCCACTTCTCCATGCTTTTAAAAGGAAGCTTTTGACTTAGGTGATTCACCCTTGTTTTATAAACTGAAGTAAAACCCAAAGCTTTCGAAAGAGTTATTTTAAAGGATATGTTTAAAGCTTTCGAAGCAGAGCTTTCGACAAAGTCGAAAGGTTACTTCCACTGATTTCGAATGGTTTATTGAATGGTTTCGAAAGGTTTTAGTTGAATGATTTCTAAAGGTTTATTGAATGGTTTCGAAAGGTCTTAGTTGAATGATTTTGGAAGGTTTAATTCAATGGATTCGAAAGGTTTAAATGGAAGGTTTTCCATGGTTTCCTAAGGTAATGTTTTAAAGTGGTTTTAAAGAAGGATGTCCAAAGTTTTATAGCATTCGAAAGGTTTGCTTTTTAATGGGTTCGAAAGGTTTGGAGAATGGTTTCGAAAGGTTTGATGTATGATTTCGAAAGGTTTGGAGAATGGTTTCGAAAGGTTTGATGTTTGATTTCGAAAGGTTTGAGGAATTATTTCGAAAGGGTTGATATTAATTTTGAAAGAGATGATTTCAAAGGTTTAGAAAGAGGTTCTTTCAAATGGTTAAATGTTTTCATCAACTAAATTTTGAGTAAAGAATATATGACATGGTGATATGATTTTGAGTAAAGTATAAAGATTATATACTTTTCCTTGTTTAAGTTTGATTTAAAGGTTTTAAGTCATTTTGAAAATGTTTTCAAGGATAATTATGGGAGGGGATTAAGTGAAAATGACTCAAATACTAGAAACTAGATAGGACTAGTATGGGGTCGCGCCTTATACATTAGCTAATAGTCCCAGCTAATTGTTGTCCAAAATTCCAATGTGTAGGGCTTTGTCATAGGTAGACTAAAATTATGGTTACACACCGAAAGGAATATATGTTTGTATACAGATAGGTTATTGGAAAGCCCGAAAAACCATTAGGATCAGGAAAACCTGGGAGATGATTAAGTTAGGGATAGACCGTCCAAAAGTGAAGTATTTAACAGATAGTTAAGGACAGACCGTCCAGATGAGAAATGTTTAACAGATAGTTAAGGATAGATAATCCAGAAGAAGAATATCTAACATGTGTTAGGTTAATTTTGATTATATTGCCTGGTATGCCCGAGTCAGCCAAAGGTTAAAAGTTATCCAAACAAAACTTGTGTGTTTGAACAGATAGTTCATTATTACCTGATATTTATGTCTGTTTACATAAAGATTGCTTTACAATATATAACATTTGTGGATGTAGGAGCATAGTATATGGTTTTATGAAAGGTTTGCAAAGATATGTTTTAAAAGGATGTTAGTGAAGGGAAACCCATTCCGCTAAGCGGCGTGGTCTCACTTAACATAATTATTCTGGACTGTATACTATTATTCACACTAGGCTTTACGTCTGACTCAAAATTTATGTATTCCCCTTAAATTCTCGGGTGCTCGAATTTGATTTGAGTGGGCTGAGGGGTTAAGGTTCTTTTCAGGTTTTAGAATGTTGACGAATAAGCTACCGGAGGCATGTAGGAGGCAACAGATAGCTACTTAGGATTTGCAGTTCTTGTTACGTTTTGATGGATTTTCCGCTGTTTTGTTTGTACTAGGTCTATTATGACCATATGACTCTGATCAACCAAGGGGTATCTTCATATACCGCTCTTGGCATAATTTGTAATAATAATATTTGATCTATGCCTTGGAACGATTGGGGATTATGTGTTGTGAATGTGAAACATTTGATTTTGAAATGTAATGAAGTAAATGTGGTTTTTTGAAATCTGTGTTTTGTTTCATATTCAAGTGCTTCTAATATTATTGATACCATTAACATAGTCGTATTTAGTCGTCGGAAGCTAATACTATAGATGACTGCAGCATCTGTAGCGCTTAGTTTTGGGCCTCTAGATAGGATGTTACAGCTTGGTATCAGGGCATGGTTTATGAAATACTTTAACTAAAAAATGATTTTTGAAAACATAATCCTAAGAAATTAGAGTTAAGATTGGGGTATGGGATAAATTCATGGTAAAGTACTCGTATTTGCTATATATATAAGTATACGCTATCTCTCTAGACTACTATCTTAGTTAGGCTATTCATCTGTATCTCATGAGGTTTGAATACAGATATGGAAGTAAGAAGAGGCAGAGTAAATCTCGGAGGAGATAGCACCACCACTAATGGAAATGCCTGACCAAATACTAGGAGAGGTCCCGATCAGGCATAAGCTGAAACTGTTGGTGCATGAGTTCCCCATATGGACATGGGAGCAATGTATCAGTTTTATGTAAACATGATGCAAGATGGAATAGAAGCCAGAGTTGTCGGAGGTAATGCTGTTGGAGGTGGAGCTCAGGAAGTTCCGATGGTCAATCAGTATGCTAAATTGAGTAGGGATTACATCAGGTTTGGAGGGAAGCCGTTTATTGGTACTAAAGATGTGATCGAGGTGGAAAATTGGCTACTTTATTACGAGAGAATTTTTGCTGACTTAGGATTGAATGATGCATAGAAGAGGATATTGGCTTCAAGGCAGCTGTAGTGAGCAGCTCTATTCTGGTGGAATACTGTTACTGTTGGAGTTGATGAGGAAACCATAACTTGGGAGGAGTTTAGGAGAAGGTTTTAAGAAAGATTTATGTTTGTAATGGCACAGTCGGCATTGGTGAGGAAGTTTGCAAAGTTGGAACAAGGAGATATATCCGTCTTGGAGTATGCGAGGATGTTTGAGGAGTTGGCCCGATACGGATATGTTTTGGTAGACACCGTGATCAGGAGGAATGAAAAGTTTATAAGGGGCTTGAGGCCAGAGTTGATAAGTGCCACTTTGCCGCATTTGAGAGATCCCAGTGATGTAGTGGTTGAAATGGCATTAAGGCAAGAAGAGGCGTTGGCTTTCTTGACGAAGAAGATAAAGGAGGCCCAGATGGGACAGGGCCATAAGAGGAAGTTTTTCTAGAAAAAGAATGCTCAGAAAGGGGGAGCATAGAAGAAAGGAAAGGCTGAAGTGGTTTGCTACAAATGCGACAATAAGGGACACTATGCTAATGAGTGTCGAACCGGTAAAGGAAAAGAGGCGGGTGGAAAGAAGAATGTCAGTTGTTTTAATTATGATCAAATCGGCCATTATAAGAACAAATGCCCTGAGCCTGCTAGAGACAGAAAGGGATAGATGTATTCACTGGAACCCGCAATTCCAAGGCCAGTTGTGCAAGAAAAAGGGAAGGCTATTCTAGGAGGCTCGCTGTAGATTCACGGTATGTCTGTTAGCGTTCTATTTGATACTGGAGCATCTCATTCTTTTATTTCTCAATGTTTGGTAGATAGCCTTAACCTAGAACCCTCATACTTAGTTACTTCCTTAAGGGTTGCAAATCTGATAGGAGGGTATGCAACACTTGGGATGAGGTGTGACCATTTAGAGTTTGATTTGCTAGGCCATACTATTGATTGATGTTTGCATGTGTTTGACTTTGTGGGATTTAGGATTATTCTTGGGATGGACTGGTTAAGTAAATATGGTGCTAGGATATTTTGCCATGATAGGAAAATATCACTCAGTCACCCAGATTGTAGTGATCGGATAGTTTATACTATTGGGAACCCTAGTTGTGAAGTGAATGCTTTATTAGGAATTATGGAGTTGGAGGATGAGTTGCATCAAGTCTTTGTAGTTAGAGAATTTGCTGATGTATTTGAGTCGGTAGTCAGACTGCCACCGAAATGAGCCATTGAATTTCAGATTGATTTGGTGCCTGGAGCAGAGCCGGTGAGTAGGCCACCGAGCAGGATGACACCCACTAAAATGAGAGAGTTAAAGGTGCAGTTGGTGGATTTGGAAGGCAAGAGTTTTATCCGACCAAGTAATTCACCATGGGGGGCTGTCGCAGTGTTTGCGAAGAAGCCGGATGGATCGTTGAGGCTATGTATCGATTATCGTAAGTTGAATGAGAAGACGATAAAGAACCGTTATCCATTGTCGAGAATTGACGATTTGTTCGATCAGTTAAGTGGAGCCAAGGTATTCTCTCAACTGGATTTGGCGACGGGACTTCATCAGCTTAGAGTGGCAGAGGATAGTATTCCTTTAACGGCATTTAGGACAAGATGTGGATCGTACGAATGGTTAGTTATGCCATTCGGACTAACTAATGCGCCAACATTCTTTCTGGATCTGATGAATAGAATTTTCTGAGAGCACTTGGATAGATAAGTGTTGGTCTTCATAGATGACATTTTGATATACTCTAAGGATGAGAAGGAGCATGAAGTTCATCTTAGAGTTGTGCTCGAAACGTTGAGGGAGCATCAGTTGAAGGCTAAGTATTCCAAGTGTCATTTCTGGAAGAAGGAAGTGAAGTTCCTTGGTCATGTCATCTCAGAGAAAGTGTTGTCTGTAAATTCGACTAAGATTGAGGCGGTGATTAATTGGAAGAGACCCGAGATGGTGACCGAGATTAAGATCTTTCTTGGATTGGCAGGATATTATCAGAGGGGTATAAAGGATTTTTTGCAAATAGCTGCACCGATGACTAAGCTTACGCGAAAAGATGTGAAGTTCGTATGGACTGATAAATATGAGAAAGCATTCCAGAGCTTGAAACACTTATTGACCCATGCACCGGTGTTAGTGGTTCCGGAGGGGAATCAAGATTTAGTTGTTTATACTGATTGTGTGGAACTGGATTGGGGGCTGTGTTTATGCAAAGAGGTTAAGTGATTGCTTATGCTTCTAGACAACTCAGACCACATGAAGTTAGGTATCCAACGCATGACTTGGAGTTAGCTGCCATTATATTTTCTTTGAAGGTGTGGAGACATTATCTTTTGGGAGAGCGATTTGAGCTTTACACTGATCATAAGTCATTGAAATACTTGTTCTCCTAGAAGGAGCTGAACATGAGACAGCAGAGATGGTTGGAGTTTATTGCTGCTTATGATTTGGAATTGAGTACACACTCGGAAAAGAAAACAAGGTGGTGAATGCACTCAGCTGGAAACATCAGAATGCAGTATTGGCTATGATTGCTGAGTGGAAAGATTTGGAAGCAATATTAGCTTGTAGTGTGCAGTTTAGATCCGAGGTAGGTTCAAGTGCAGGAAGTGCTATGTTGTCTTGTTTAGAAGTTTGACCAGTAATGATTGAGAAGATAGCTTCTAAACAGGAGGAGGATCCAGTTTTGGCCGAACGGATCAGAAGGATGAGGGAAGGAACGGAGAGCGATGACCTAAAGGATTTCAGCCTTGACCAAAATGGCTGGTTGACAAAGAAAGGAAGGTTGTGTGTTCCGAATGTAGGAGACATAAGGAAGGAAGTTTTAGATGAGTGCCATCGTTCGAGGTTCACTATCCATTTAGGAGGAAACAAGATATATCAGGATATGAAGAGAAGTTTCTTCTGGGAAGGTATGAAATGGGACATTGGTTTTTGTGTTAAGTAGTGCTTAAATTGCCAACAGACAATGGATGAACACTAGAAGCCTAGTGGATTGTTTCAACCGTTAGAAGTTCCGTTGTGGAAATGGGATTCCATCTCTATGGATTTTATTGATGGGTTGCCAAGGTCTAGTAGAGGAAATGAAAGCATATGGGTTATAGTAGATAGATTGACTAAGAGTGCCTATTTCATTCGGGTAAAGTCAAATAGGACGACACCTATTTTGGCAAAGATATTTATGAACAATGTAGTTAGATTACATGGGATCCCTAGTAGTATTGTCAGTGATAGAGATTCTTTGTTTACTAGTGAGGTCTGGAAAACTCTACAGGAAGCATTAGGAACCAAGCTCAACATGAGTACCGCTTACAATCCACATACCGATGGGCAAATAGAAAGAGTTAACAAAGTCTTGGAGGATTTGTTAAGAGCTTGTGTATTGGATTTCGGGGGATCATTGGAGGACCATCTTCATCAAGTCGAGTTCTCGTATAACATTAGTTATTAGACTAGTATTGGGATGGCACCGTTTGAAGATTTGTATGGAAGACCATGCAAGTCTCCCGTATGTTGGTTAGAGACGGGGGATAGATTGGTTCTTGGTCCGGATTTGGTGAAGGAAGCTATGGAGAAGATTGGGTTGATCTGAGTTAGGATAAAGGAAGCTCAATCTAGGCAAAAGAGTTATGCTGATAGAAGAAGGAAAGATTTGGAATTTTCTGTCGGAGACTATGTGTTCATTAAGGTTTTACCTATGAAGGGTGTGATGAGATTCGGGAAGTCAGGGAAGTTAGCACCTAGATTCGTTGGACCTTTCCGTATTGTTGAGAGGATCGGGAAACTCGCTTATAGAGTAGAGTTACCGAGTAGTTTGGCTGGAGTGCATGATGTTTTCCATGTTTCTCATCTTAGGAAATGTGTTAGAGACCCGGAGACTACCAAAGCAGCTACAGTGTTAGAAGATTTAGTAGTAGAACCGGATTTGACCATAGTTAGAAAGTCGATTCATATTGTGGCTAGATATGAGAAGAAGTTGAGAAACAAGACAGTCGAGTTAGTAAAGGTTCAGTGGAGCGACGATGCTAGAGACTGTACTTAGGAGACGGAGAGCAAGATTAGAGACTCTCACCTTGATTTGTTTGATGGTATGTTCTACCTTTGATTGTTTTGTTGTGTACCTTATCGTAATTTCGAGGACGAAATTCTTTAAGGTGGGGAGTTTGTAACACCCCATATTTTTATGACATTAATTAGAATAATTAATTTGGTAAATTAAATAAATAATGTGGAGATTAATAAGTTGATAATTGATTAGCTAAGGGTAGCTGTGCCATGTTAATGTGCAAACTAAACTGAAATAACCTAAGCTAATATGTTAGGATATGAGAAGGGCAATATGGGAAATAGTTGGAGCTTATACCCTAAACCTTTAGGAGATAGAATTCTCACATTCATTTCATTTTACTCAAACTAAAAATACTAAGGTCGGCCACCATTATCATTCTCAAGAAGAAGATTAAAGCTAGGATTCAAGGCAAGGGAAAAAAATCAACTAAATCAACATCAAATCTCACATCTATAATCTCAAAGCTAAGGTGAATAATTACTTCATCCCATTTTCTTTTGGTTTTCGATTTTAAGATTAGACCGAAAATAATTTTGCAAGTATATGCCATGTTTTGATGATTAAAATTATTTATATGTTGTTGATGGATTATATATGTTCATGTTAGTTTTATGATATGTTTGACATGAAAACCTTATTTAATGACATCCAAATGCCTTGGAAATTTAAATATTGGTCAGAAATGATATTTTTGATATGGGTTTCGATTTTCATAATTTTCTGAATTAATATGGATTTTATATTAATTATCTAGTGAAGGAAATTGTTTATTGGGTTATAAATTATTTTCGGCTAAAATAATTATTATTTAGGGTTGAAATATTTATATGTTAGGCAACATATTAAAATAGATTTTATGGAATTTTTCCAGATTTTTTCTAAGTTATTGGATGAATATATAAAATTATTTAAGGTATGAGACTTAAATGTTTTATATATTTAATTAAGGAGAAGGGGCATTTTATAAAATGAAATTATTATATAATTTTGAAAATAGTGGCAACATATTTCTGAAAAGAATTTGTTAACTAATGAAAATTTGACAGACCTTCCGATCCAGACCTTCCGACAAGGTCGAGAGGTTCAAAGCTTTCGACAAGGTCAAACTAATGCATATGGTATCAAGCTACTTAGTATGTAATGAATTGGACAGAGTCGAAGGGTTCTAAGTTGAAGAGTTGATGGCCAAAGAGGTTGGTGTATGTTTGTTTTATAAACCAAAAGCTTTCACCTGCTTTGCTTTCGAATAAGTGCTTTCGACTTGGTTGCTTTCGACCAGGTCAAATGTTTAAAGTAAGGGTTTAAAACATTCGACACAGTTGAAAGGTTACTGCTGTTTTAACACTATTCTGTTTGAAATCTTTCGACACAGTCGAAGGGTTACTGCCGCTTTATAAATTTTTTATTTTGAACCTTTCGACAATGGAAAAAGGTTTACTTGTTTTAAAAACAAGTCGCTTCTTCATGCTTTCAAAAGGAAGCTTTCGACTTAGGTGATTCACCCTTGTTTTATAAATTGATGTAAAACCCAAAGCTTTCGAAAGAGTTGTTTTAAAGGATATGTTTAAAGCTTTCGAAGTAGAGCTTTCGACAAAGTCGAAAGGTTGCTTCCAATGATTTTGAATGGTTTATTGAATGGTTTCGAAAGTTTTTAGTTGAATGATTTCGAAAGGTTTATCGAATGGTTTCGAAAGGTCTTAGTTGAATGATTTCGAAAGGTTTAATTCAATGGATTCGAAAGGTTTAAATGGAAGGTTTTCCAAGGTTTTTCTAAGTTAATGTTTTAAAGTGGTTTTAAAGAAGGATGTCCAAAGTTTTATTGCTTTCGAAAGGTTTACTTTTCAATGGGTTCGAAAGATTTGGAGAATGGTTTCGAAAGGTTTGATGTATGATTTCAAAAGGTTTAAGGAATAATTTCAAAAGGTTTGATATTAGTTTTGAAAGAGTTGATTTCAAAGGTTTAGAAAGAGGTTCTTTCAAATGGTTAAACGTTTTCATCAACTAAATTTTGAGTAAAGAATATATATATGACATGGTGATATGATTTTGAGTAAAGTATAAAGATTGTATACTTTTCTTTGTTTAAGTTTGATTTAAAGGTTTTAAATCATTTTGAAAATGTTTTCAAGGAAAATTATGAGAGGAGATCCTTAAGTGAAAATGACTCGGATATTAGAAAACCTGATGGGACTAGTATGGAGTCGCACCCTATACATTACCTAATAGCCCCAGCTAATTGTTGCCCAAATTTCCAGTGTGTAAGGCTTTGTCACAGGTAGACTAAAATTATGGTTACACACCGAAAGGAATATATGTTTGTATACAGATAGGTTATTGGTGAACCCGAAAAATCATTAGGATCGGGAAGACCTGGGAGATAATTAAGTTAGGGACAGACCGTCCAAAAATGAGGTATTTAACAGATAGTTAAGGACAGATCATCCAGATGGGAAATGTTTAACAGATAGTTAAGGATAGATAATCCAGAAGAAGAATATCTAACAGGTGTTAGGTTAATTTTGATTATATTGTCTGGGAGGCCCGAGTCAACCAAAGGTTAAAAGTTATCCAAACAAAACTTGTGTGTTTGAACAGATAGTTCATTATTACTTGATATTTATGTCTGTTTACATAAAGATTGCTTTACAATATATAACATTTGTGGATGCAGGAGCATAGTATATGGTTTTATGAAAGGTTTTGCAAAGATATGTTTTAAAAGGATGTTAGTGAAGGGAAACCCATTCCGCTAAGTGGCATGGTCTCACTTAACATAATCATTCTGGGCTGTATACTATTATTCACACTAGGCTTTACGTCTGACTCGAAGTTTATGTATTCCCCTTAAATTCTCGGGTGCTCGAATTTGATTTGAGTGGGCTGAGGGGTTAAGGTTCTGTTTAGGTTTTAGAATGTTGACGAATAAGCTACAGGAGGCATGCAGGAGGAAACAGATAGCTACTTAGGATTTGCAGTTCTTGTTATGTTTTGATGGATTTTCCACTGTCTTGTTTGTATTAGGTCTATTATGACCATATGACTCTTATTAACCAAGGGGGTATCTTCATGTACCACTCTTGGCGTAATTTCTAATGATTATTTTTTATCTATGCCTAGGAATGATTTAGGGATTATGTGTCGTGAATGTGAAACATTTGATTTTGAAATGTATTGAAGTAAATGTGGTTTTTGGAAATCTGTGTTTTGTTTCATATTCAAGTGCTTTTGATATTATTAATGCCATTAACATAGCCGTATTTAGTCGCCAGAAGCTAATACTATAGATGACTGCAGCATCGGTAGCGCTTAGTTTTGGGCCTCTAGATAGGGGATGTTACACCCCCCCGTCATCCAAAGACGGTTAAAACCCTCAGGGCACCTAACGAAGAAATACTACGTCTTGAATTGGGACAAGTTGCTCTATAGACGCTAAACGATCTGCTGGTTCCTTTGAGCTTCAATCACGATCAAGGATGGACATTCATCCCTCCTTTTGAATGATAGAAAGTACCGCAACTCGTCAAAGCTTGGAGCGCGGTTGAACGTCTACATGAAAAGAACATGCAAGCAAGTCAAGATGGCATAGACGTTGGGATGAATCTGGAATGGAGCAATGCCTAAGTTTGAAAGAGTCTCACACAGAAAGTTATTAAAAGGAGGTACGGCTCCATTCAGGCACATATACTGATGGTAAGCGGGATATCACGAAGGAGGCATGTGAGCAAACTCGTTCTTCTCTGGAAGACATACATCCTCCTCTGGTATACCATGCAGCACGCAAATATTGTGCAAAACTTTAGCAAAAACCACGAAAGAATCTCTCTTTGGCAGGTTGAGCAGAACCCTAAATTAGGAGGTGTTCGGTCCAAGATCGGACCAACTGGCCATATTCAGCTTGCAAAGTGGAAGGAGAAAGGGCGACAGACAAAGACTCGGCTTCTGAAAGCACTGGGCTTCCCCAGCTCGATTTACGGCGTGAAGATGGGTGCTTCATTCTAAAACAACGGAACTCCCATTCAAAATGGTCAGGTGATTCTATTCTAAATTAATAATTTCCACTACAACACTTGAATTCCGAAAAGGTATTAGTTCTTGCTAAAACAACGGAGTTCAAGTATATACCGGGCCAAGTGCAGCGTGCTTTCTTTAGGGGGTGAGCTCGGTGTCCGAAGCACTATAAATGCTCTATCACATGTAGATAGTTCACTCGCAGTGGAAAAGGAAAAGAATTTCCCGCATCGTTTCCATTTGTTTTTACTTCCTCTACACTTACCCGTTATCGATCAACGATCGATAACGGATCCATTGTCCGAAGTGATGCAGAAAGTTCTTCTCACTACAGGGACACCGAGCGCACAATAAGCAAGCAAGGTAAGTCCAAATCCTTTGGAAGAGTCGGGAACAATTTGCGATGTGTCGTGCAGTATCAGCTATGGAACTTGGCATAAGTCAATTCTGGCCTAATGGACGAAGATAGCAAAATGTGTCAAGCACCGGACCAAGGCCCGAATGTCGTTCCGGGAGAAACTCAAGACTTGATTTACTGTCTTCCTCCGTTAGACCGCAATCAACTCAAAATTCTCATAACCAACATCACAAATGCGACCTCACTAACAAATTGTTAAACGAACACTATGATAGCAGACCCACCTTGGATTGAACTCAAAACACGAAATTGGTCGAAGACTTAAATCAGTAAGCCAAAGACAAGTTGGTGGCAAGCTAAGAATCAGGTCGGCAGCGATTAAATGGTAGGTCGGAGGTGATTCAACGTGCAAGTAAGGCTAGGGTTTTGATTAGTGGCAACAAACATGGCGGTGAGCAAAGTCGAATCTCTAGAAACACTGGATCGAATCACTAAAGTGTATGGATCAGATCGTTGCAAGTCGAAGGATCGGAGGGTAGAGTCGTTGGAAAATCTTCAGATCGCACGAAGAAGTAGTTTGGTTCGTGTAAATGTAAAGAGGAAGCTCGGCTCGAATGGATATATAGGCAACAAAAAACGAAAAAGGTAAAAAATTGCTAAGTGCTCGGGTCGCAAGTGATCCATAAGTCATGGATCGCTAGCGATCCATCAACTATGGATCGTCGGCGATCCATTAACTACGGATCACCAGCGATCCATAGAATCGTCCATTGTCGACTCCAAATTTTCACCATGACATCCCCTACCACTTCGAGGAATACCGAAAGACTATGAAGAGAAGTTTGATCCGTTATGACAAGTAGTAACAGAAGAGACCAAAACTAAGCGATCAGCAGTGTAACCTGCTACATACCCGCAGAACTTTAATACGATTACTTGGAATTCGACAAACAAATACTAAATGCGATAACTTCAAAAGCACGCCTTGTTTCCAATGAAGATGTAATCTGGAGGGCAAATGTTATCCAAGTTTTTAACCCATCAGGATCCAAGAGGAGATAGAATTACTTGACGAAGTCAGAACGGCTCGGATCTCAATCGAAAAGGCTAAAGAACCAAGTTAAAGGAAGTCGAGTCATATTACTAAAGCATCGATTGAGTTTGGCTAAATAAAGAAACCAACGTCCGTTCATTCCAATCAGCAGCTAAGTACAACCAGCTAGTAAATCGTCATCAGAACAGAGCAACGTGAAGCAAGACTACATGAACAACGTCGATACAAGGCAATAAAGGCATTCCAGACATCCAACTCAAAAAATAGTTCTAAGTGCTTGGATCGCAAGCGATCCATACTCTATGGATCGCTAGCGATCCACATAATATAATGGTTCGCAAAGAAACATAGGAGCTGAGGAGCCTAGAAGACAAAATGCAAAAAGGTACTAAGTGTATGGATCGCTAGTGATCCATACACGACGGATCACTAACGATCCATGTGAAGCCACAATACGCTTGCGATCTAGCATGGAGGAACGATGGAGATAAGAGCTAAGTCATTAGCTCGCACGCGAGCTAAATCTATGGATCACTAGCGATCCAGGGTTTTAGCTTGGGTCGCGAGCTAGACTCCTATAGATCTGCCTACATTCATCTACGAGCAAGAGGCGAACTGGCCTGGCCCAGGAGCTCTTCGATCTCTATAAATACCATCCTGCCTGCAACATAAACTGGATCTTCTTCTCCGGACTGGTTGCTGAAGCTCTACTGGAAACTTTCTTCACTCTCTATCTCCCTCCGAACAATCTCCAAAATGATTCACTGTGATTCTCCAGTGGATTCCAACTCTGGGGATTCAATCTAGCGAAGGATAAACAAAAGCCTTGTAATCAAACACTACTTATAACAACAATCAGTCTATACTAAAACTATAAAGTGGACGTAGGCTTCATTAACAGCCAAACCACTATAAAAATTCCTTGTCTTCTTTCTTTTACTGTTTTTTTCTATACCTATTATCTGTGTTATTGCTCTGTCAAAACAGGGCTGGTGTTTTCATACTTAAACCAGGGTGTTGATCCATATTTTGGGTTAACAACTAGTATGGTAGTTAGGAGATGTTATAGATGATTGTTATACTTAGTATTTGGTCCTTGCTGAATTTCGAGGATGGAATTCTTTAAGGATGGAAACCTATAACACACCTAATTTTAAATAACATTATACATGAGATTTAATTTGATAAATTAAATAGAATAATGTAGAGATTAGAGTGATAAGGGAATTGAGATTTGAAAACTAATTAGGGTCGAGCCTTAACTAAATGAATTTATAAAAATGGTTTATAAGTTAAATACCTAAGAGAATAAGGCAAGTGTAATTTGGGAATAGCTGTATACCATAACCCCTAAACCCTTACCTCATTCCCGTACTCATTTTCATAAATCAAAAACATAAATAAAAGAAAACAAGGCCAGCCATAACCCTAGGAGAAGAGGAGCTCAATATTAATTAGAGGCTAAGATTCAAGCTTAGAAGATTAAAGTGAAGAACAAATCTCAAGTTCCTTATCCACACAAGGTGAATAATGATCCAAACCATCTCATATATGTTTTATTGAACGCTTTAATTTCGGGTTTAAGATTTAAAACCATTTGGAGGGATGAATGATGATATGCTTTGATTTATATGCCATGTTGTAATTTAAACAAGGATTTTACGGGATGATATAATTCTATATTAAGGTTAAAATCATGTAAATTGATTTCGAATGCCATGATGTTTGAATATGTTATGTAAAACATTATTTTGAAGATGGGTTTAAATTTTCATAATATTCCAAGATATGGATAATTTATTATAAATTTTGAGTGGGAGAGAGATAATTTTAGGTTTAAATTATTTAAGGCAATTATATAAAGGACTTTAGGTCTGAAATTTATATATGTTAGACAACATATTAAAAAATTTATATATGTTGGAAAACATATTAAATTGTTTTATTGTGATTTTTGAGGAATTTTCCTAATTATTTTACTATGGTTATAATATTATTTAAGTTAAGGGACTTAAATATTATATATATTTTATCAAGGGGAAGGGCTTATTTGCTTAAAATGTTTTAAATGGTTAATTGTGAATTCGGCAGCCTTTTAGGAAAAAGGATTTTGATGAAGAAATGGCAACCAATTACATTTTGACAAATTATGCAAGTTAAGTGAAAAGAAATTTCTTTGAAAGGCATAAAATCATTGTTGTTTTGATTTACCACTTCACCATTTCCATTTGCTAGCTTTCGTTACCATACTTTCGCTAATGAACCCATTCGAAACCAATACACATGGTATCAAACCATTGATACATAGTGGTTTGGAGAAAGGCGAAAGGGACTATGTCGAAGGCATGCTTTCGAAGGGGTTGAAGTCATGCTTATAAGCTTTCGAATACATTACTTGCCTTTTTTTTTAAAGATTATTTTGAAGGGGTTTAAGCTTTTGAATCATTACCTTTATTCAAAAAGAGGCTTTCGAGCAAGTTTCCAGTTACTTTGTTTTCAAAGAAGCTTTCGAATGAGTTTCCGCATTTTGAACCTATTCATTACCTATCTACCGCCTTCATACCTTTCGAATTGGTTAAAAGCCGCTTTTCCTTATGGCCTTTTAATAATGAGTTCGAAAGGAAGGCTTTCATTTTATTAATATTAAAGCCGCCTTCACAATAGTTTCAAAAGGGTCCTTATAGCCGCTTTTATCAATGGTTTCGAAGGCAATGGTTTCGAAAGGTTGGTTTCGAAGATATCCTTTTCCCCAATTATTTTACTTAAAACCAATGCTTTCGAAAGGGATAATTTCGCTATTGTTCTCTTTCGCCCAGTAGTTATAATTAATGTTAAACCCATGATTTTGAAAGGGATACTTTCAAATGGTTACGAAGCTATGCTTCCATAAATTCTTACTTGAGCTAAATGCTTTCGAAAGGAATGTTTTGAGTATTTCGAAAGGTATATCTTTAATGGTTTTGAAAGGAAGGTTTCAATGCTTCCAAAAGATACATTGGATGGTCCTGAAGGAGAACATTTAAGGTTTTAAGTAATGATACAAAGGGTATAGTCGAAAGCCTTAGTTTTCAAATAAGAAACCCAATCTCATTTTTAAAGATAATCGCATGGCAATATAAATGAGTTTTGAAATGGCATTTTATTTGGGCATTTTTGAAGAAGCTTTCCTTGCTAAAGATAGTGGGTTAAGGGTATTGACCATGTTTCATTAGAAAAATGATTACAAGTAATTAAATCATAGAGGTTTACATTATTATGTTTTGATCAGTTACCATATATGCTACTGTAAACATATTCACTTCATAACTAACCCATAACTGCATTTTGGGGTGTTAAGGGTAAAATAACCAGCTAGGTTGACCCGGTAGTGAATATAGATTGAGTAAACTCTTGTGTGTGTAGAATTACATCCAAGAGGTTAGACGTACCATTATAGGATGCCCAAAGATTGATTAAAGAATTCTTGGTTTAGACTAGCTCTTAGTAAGCCCATGAAAACTATATATGGAAATTGTTATTGGAAGGGGCCAATAGGTTCTTAGTGATTCCTTGGAAACTATGTCCAGAATAAGTTATTTAAAGAGATCAATAGGTTCATAGTCAGCCGATGAAAACTACGACATGAGAGACGTTATTGGAGAATCCAATTGGTTCATAATAAGCCTATAAAAACTATGATTGGAGAAAGTTGTTGATAGATACCAATAGGTTCATAAAGATCCCATGAAAACTTTGATTGGATGATAGTATTGGTATGAACCAATAGGTTCATAGTGACCCCATGAAAACAATGAAATTGGATGGGAATTCCATAAAGAATTAACAGGTTATTAGTCAGCCTATAAAAACTAATAGGTTAATAGTGACCCTAGAAACTATAACTTGAGACAGATAGTCAGGTAAATGGGGATGGGAAATCCAAAGCATGTTGCATGTTTGCATATCATCATGATATATTTTATTATGTTATGTCTTAATCATTGTGGATGCATGTGCACAGTAAATGGTTACTATAAATTAGGTTAAGATACTTGTGAAGGGAAAAGCCGTTCTGCTAAGCGGCGTGGACTCAGTAGATATCTATGTAGTTCGAGATGATAGGTTATTATTCATACCAGACTTTTTGTCTAACTCGAATTTTATATTTTCCCCTTAAACTCTTGGGTGCTCAATTGTTTGTAAGTAGTTTAAGAGCTAAGGTTTTCAGGTTCTCCTTTAGACGAATAAGCTTCTGGAGATGTGCAGGAGGCAAGCTAACTAGTAGGAGTTCATTCTGTTTGGTTCCGCTGTGTTTTGGATGTAATGGCAAAATTGGTTAATTGCTTATATTTAGAATCTGATCAACCAAGGGGGCATCTACATATGTCGCTCTTGGCTTATTTTTAATAATTATATTTCTCTGAATGTGGTTTATGAATTGGAAATACGTAATGAATTTGAAATGGAATGACAAATTTATTTTATGATTTTAATTTTTTTCATATTCTTGTGTTTCTGTTATCTCAATGTATCTAACATTACCGCATTTAGTCACCGAGAATTAATAACTAGACTGCATCATCTGTAGCAGTTAGTTTTAGGCCTCCAAATGGGGGATGTTACAAAAATGCTCTTTAAAATATTCT
Organism: Allium fistulosum; assembly: GCA_030737815.1. NCBI lineage: Eukaryota > Viridiplantae > Streptophyta > Magnoliopsida > Asparagales > Amaryllidaceae > Allium > Allium fistulosum. The sequence continues at coordinate 1,360,318,929 of CM060903.1, read as the reverse complement.
TTTTAAAAAGGCAAATTTTATTTGTAAGTGTATTAAAATAAGGGATCAAAAACAGATCATGTCATTAAAACATTGTTTACTATAAACCCAAACAATTTACACTTAGCTTTATCTTTAAACAATTCTTCTTAAAAGATCTTCTCAATTATAAACTATTATTTATAAATTTCTACAACATTTATTATCCTAAAGATATTAATTCAACTAATTTAACTTAAATACTTTTGTTAAATTAATTAAATAACTGTAAAACACCTTTTTGATTTAATCAGCTAATTAACTTTAAAACATCATTAACTAAAATGATTAATTAATTTTAAATGTCAAAAATTAAAACGATTTATTAAATTCAAATAATCATTAATTAGAATGAATAATTAACCTCAAACATCATTAAGTAAAATGATTGATTTGGTTCAAATATTAATAAAAATGATTGATTAATTTCAAACATTTATTTTATGAAAATACTAGCTCAAGTTAAACATACGCAAATGGGTTAAGGAGATGATAAGTAACGGTATAGTGAAAAATCACTATAATGACACTTAAACAATTCAAATAGAATGTCACAATTATTTTCAACCAAACATTAGTATGGAAACATAAGCAAATAAATAAATAATTATTGACGAGAAACTCCTTAGGGTCTCTCTACAAATATCCCTTCAAAACAATGGTTACATATCATATATAAATAGTCAGATGGATTCTCTGTAATTTTGATAATATGTCGTTTGGTTTCCTATTCATTTATGGTTACTTAAAGGTAATCGACAAAGAAATCCTTTGGATTTAAAAAAACATTCTTTAAAAGAGTTTTGCTTTAAAGATAACACCGATCTTTTAGAAATAAAGTTGTTTAAACTTTAAAACTTTTATTTAATAATAAATAACATTTGAACTCTTCATTTAAAAATAATTAAACCTTAATTAAATCTTAACTTAATTATTAATTAATTATTGATTAAACCCTTTGATGGATAAATAATTAATTAAATTTTTTATCTTTATTGAACAGATAAATAATAATTAACCCTTAACCATTAATCAATCTTTAATTAATTAACTAATTATAATTAACTTAATTGATTAATACTTAAGTACTAATTATCTTGTTAACTAATGATTAAGTACAAATTAACTTAATTAATCATTAAATAAATAATTAATTAATTAAGTAATAATAATTACTTATCCATACTTAAAATAAGTTTTGGAAACACTTTTCAAAAATATCCTTAAGTAAAAACATTTTAAATTGGCAAAAAGAGTTCGTTTTTACAAACTACATCTATAGCGACTATCGCTATATAACCTGTAATTTTCAAAACTTGTTTTATATTCCAAACCACTTTCAAAACTCTATTTTTATGTTTTGACTTTCTTTATCCCACTTACTAACGTAGAAAAAGTTTTTCATTTAAAGGTAAAGTTTTAAAACAAAAAACCTTTTAAATCAACACTTAAGTAACTGGTTTAAAAGCGAGGGATTTTCTATGTCACTTATACAAGTTTGAATGCTAACTTTCTTAGCATATACCATACAATGTACATCACCACCATATAACTTACATGCTATTACTTAAGCAAGATCACAAATTTCCATCCATACACACATTTCAAACTTTGATTGCTAAGTCAAACTAAATGTCACATCCAAGCATATATGTGTACATACTAATCAACATCAATATCCAACCAAACAGGTAATGATTTTTAACAAAAAAATATGCATCAAATTAAAGTTATAAACTTTAAATAAAATAGTGAGCTTTTACCCACCAAAAGCTATACAAAATAACCCAAACTTTCATAAAAATTTGCTACAACCTAGAACTTAGCTTTTGGAAAAATGAGATTTTGGAGGCCCTTAGTGCTAAAGTATTTTCGGCCATGATGGAGACAAGGCTCGGACTTGGGTTAAGAGGTGAGTTTGGACTTGCTTTGAGAAGAAGGAGGTGTAGGAATGAAAGGAGGAGTTTTTAAACAATGTTTTTAAGGATTTACAAGTGATAAAACTTAGGTTTTCAAACTTTAAAATGCCATGGAAGCCATGGAAGTTTTAAAGAAGTATGAATGGAGCTTTTGAAACTGAATCACAATGAAAAATGAAGAGGAAAATACGAAAAATTGTTTATACAAGGTGGATTAACTAAATTACCAAAATGACCCTACGTACAAACCCTTCACTCAAAAGCTTCCACATCACCATGCTTGTCCACCTCCTTACCAACATCAGCCAACATGAAATTAATGCTCATTGTACTTTATGTTTCAATATATTTCTTAAGGCATCTTTCCTTTCAAACATCTTTATATTTTATTTTGTTTTTCATAAAAAGTCACATCACACTTTTTATTAACTTAAGTAAATATTTATATATATATATATATATAACTCTAACTTACTTATAAATGAATGTGTATATGTACACAATAGTGATACAATATTTTCGACAACTTTTATCAGACGAAAAGTCAAAAATTTAGAAAACGAATTCCGGTCACATTTTTAATTTTTCATCGAACTAAATATTTTGTAAACTAATTTTGAAAACCATTTTACCATAACTATTTATTGTTTAAAAGTGTTTTATTTTAATTATAAAATCTATTATTTGAATATGTTAAATTAATTAAATATTCGCAAATCAAAGTGGTGAAATTCTGGGTTGTTACATATTATTAAATAGTAAATATGAATTTAGTATTATTTTGTTGTTCGTATAAACAAATAATACGATCTTGTGTAAATTAATAAATGGAAAATTCCTTGAAAGTCGCCCTTTTAATCCCACTGCCAATGCACCTGATCTAACAATGGTATCAGTGGAAGTAGATGATAAGGGGTTCTCACATTGTGATCTGTGACGAAGCATTGACTTTTACCCCTATATATCATATGTCAAGGAGTTGACAGGTTTGTGTGTGAGCGAGTGGCTACACATAAAAATTGTGTTTGATGGATCTTTTTGGGTCACCCAAAGGAGTTCGGGCCCAACCAACAAATATATAAGAGTTGACATCACAGTGGTATCATAGTTTGCACTGTGTTTATATAAGTAATTAACGAACATGTAGGACAATTCTTGGAAAGACTATCTAAATGGGTGTCTGATAAAAAGGTGTTTATCCAAGGAGAATGTTACTTAATTAAGGAATGTTCTTATGAACGGAAAATTTCCCCACTCCTAGCCTTGACCTGGCTCATCGAAGTAGCCCCTTTTTATGGGTATGCCATAACAGAAGGCTCAAAATTGTTTTGAGCCTTAGGTTGATTCAAACAAGAATATTTTAATATTATAACAGATACGTTTGATTGTTTTAGATTTAAAAAAATAATTACACAATTTTATAAAGGGTTATGAAATGAAAGATTTTTTTAATTTACTAAATATAAATGTTATATTTATAATTAATTAAATTATTTAATTAACAAAAGAGAGTACATACCAGGGTATGTATATGTATGCGGTGTGTGTGTATATATATATTAGTAGATTATAAGTGTCATAATATATGTATGTATGTATGTCATATGTAAAAAGAAAACGGGAGGTTAAATGAATTAAAACCTATGAGACTTAAGATAATACACTATTATAACCAAATTTTCTGTAGTCTTCGAACGGACTTAAACTAGCGATTTAGAAAAACAAACGATGAAGAAATGACACAAGGACTTTTGAGACATCATGAAAAGAACGATGATTTGAAGTAACTCAAGAATTTTAGAGGCATTGGAGTAAGGAGAACCACTCGGTACCGAGCACAACCACTCGGTAGTAACCACCTTTTTCTACATGGGGTCCTCCAAAACTCTTGTACAAGGAGCTCTGGCCCGGATGATTGTCATGGAGTGCTTTTCTCAAGGAATAAAAAAAGATATCTGAATATTTTCTAAAGAAAAAAAGACAAGTATAAGGGGTATCGGAACCTCTTAGAAACTACACAATCTCAAGTGAAAAGTGTAACAACCCTGGTTTAGATTACTTGAAATTAAATTAAAGTATAATTCAAAACGATGATAATTAAATATTTAGGAGGTTTGAGTATTTAATTCTATTTCTTTTTCCAAATTAAAGTGGAATTTGGATTAAAACGATTTTTCTAGTGGAAAATAATAGTTTGGTAAAATTTAAATGTAATAATATGTCAATGTGGTTTAGTTGTTTTATTTTATAATAAAAGAAAATGGGAAAATTGAAATAATTGAATAATCCAAAAGTTTTAAAATAAGGAATCCAAGTAATACAATCTTTTATTTGGAGTAAAAAGTGTAACCTTTGGAAAATATGGATTTGACAATAACTAATGAAAAATAGTTATTTTAAAATATAGTACAGTGTAATACTGATGTATGAAACCATTTTATTTACAAATGAAATTACATATCTTATTTTATCACTACTATAATCATGGTAATGAATTTAATAAAAATGTATTTAATTTAAAAAGGTTATGGTTTCTTGTCAGAATGGAGTTTTATAACTTAATAGGCTATTTGTTTCAAATTAATTACAAACAATAAGAATAACTTTTATTGTTAAAAAGTTGAGTTGTGAATTTATCTTATTTGTTGTAAAGAAAATGTAGTAAGTAAACCTGCGTTGCTTTGTTGGAAAGTGAATTTAATTCATGATTTTGGAGAAAGCTTTGTTAAGTGAACTATTCTTTTAGAAACTGGAAAAAAATAGAAAAATTTATTTATTTCATTAAATAATATACAAACCTTGGCCAAAATTGAGTTAAACTAACTAAGGTATTATTTGAGAAAGAGATAATAACATGTACGTTCACTTTCTTTCTCATTTCTCATTTCTCATTTCCAGTAACCAGAAACTTACAGTAAAAACATTTTTTTCCCTTTTTCTCAAACCCTAGAGAAAATCCTCCCCAAATTAATTAATTAGAAGAGTAAATTAATAAATATTGGAGCTAATATTCTCAGATAATCTATTCTAACTTCAGATACATCTTGTTGCTCTTTAATTTCAGTTTTTCTCTTTGAATTCGAAGTGAGTTTTTGGGTTATTTTCTGAGATCTTTTAGGACCTGCTATTGAGAAGTAAGAGACAATTTTTCAGGGTTTAAGCAATTAATTCTTGAGTCACAAGGTAAGTAATCTCACAAATCTAGTTCTAATTCATATGCATGTGAATATTTTCTTGAATGGTTGAGAAAATGGTTTGAACTGATCTCAGTTTTGGGTTCACTCTGTTCTCCTATTACCGTGTTTTCTCTATCAGTAGCTAACTCATCTCTGTCTACTGAAATCAACTATGTTTATCTCATCTATTTGCTATATCAGTTATTGATGGTTTGCATGCAAGTATTTAGACATTAATTGCCAAGTATTGATGCTGGAAATCAAAGAAAACATGCCGAAGCAAATTGGTCACGGTGGAGAAGCAAAGATCTGGAGCACACAAGCTCCATTTCTCGCCACCAGTCGATCGGTGATACAAGGCCAGTTAACCGATCAAGCACTAGGAGCTTGTGTGCTCCAGGTATCTCCTCCTTCCCATGACCTATTACCCCATGCTTGCTTGTCTAGTTTAAGTCTGATCATTGCATTTCTTTGCTTTATTTGATGCTTACTAATGTTTTTTTGGTTTCTAGAATTTTGATTCTTCAATTCAATGATTTAGTTTTTTGAAATTTCATGATTTTATTAATATCAATTTAATATATAAATATATACAGAATTCTAAAAGTTTACAAAACGAAGTTCGGTTTATAGTTTCAAACCATGTTTTAAATCAATTGTAAAGTAAATATAGTTTTAAACCTGCTCTTGAAATTAAGGTGTTTTAATAGAAAGTATAGTTTTAAAATCTATTTATAAATATAGTTTTAAATTATTAATTTTAAGGTCATTAGACCAATATTTCAGATGATTTCAAAGAAAGTATTTTCCTAAAAGTAAAACTGTTATTTCATTCGGATGAGGAATTTAATTAAACGATTTAGTAAAACAAGTGGTATGAAGCGCTAGCGTTTACTACAACGGTTAATTCGTGGACTTTTTCGATTCAACCCCTATTTACTCACGAGTGGAGTTTACTAACTTGTAGTAAATATTCAAGTAAACCCTTGCGATATGGGACGTACAGTCGTTACTCAAATAGTTACTATTTGGAAGTGGATAACACTTTTCTCGGCGAGTTCTCAGGCACATTTTTGGTTTACCCATTCTCGGGTTGGTATGGTGGGTTCTTAGACCCATCATTTAGTAACTCGTTCTTAGCTGAGTCGGGTATGTTCTCATGCATATCATACTTGTTCTCAGGTATGTTGGCGGGTTCTTAGGCTCGTCTTTGGGTTATCCATTCTCAGGCGGATTTGGTGGGTACTCAGGCTTATCTTTAGGTTGGCACATTCCAAGGCGTGTCTTTCGATTTCTGGATTTCTATCTAATTGATTTCTAGATTTATGAGATTTGAATTTTCTCCATAAACCTCTTTGGGAATTGCTTTTTATTATAAGCTACATTTAATTATGTTTGGCGAATTGATTTTACAATATATTGCATACGTTTGGGATTGACACTATATGATAATGTGTTACTATTGAGATCTATTATATCATCATCACTATCTCACATGATTTGAATTAAAACTAGACTGACCCATTTATTATTTTTATAATACTCGGCTCAGGCCAAGATATTTCAGGTACTGTAACTTGATGACCTTTAGAGTTGGTTTAGCCGATGCTAGATATACACACACACACATTAGTGTATTGGTTGTCTAGACCTATGTACTATCTTATTTTGTATGTGGAGATAGAGACTAATTTTTTTGTATATTGTTGACTACTCCATGTATGGTATTCATGTTCCTTTCAGCTTTATGTGATATATATATTCCTCTATTGCACTATGTAATTCTGTGGTCTGTGATATTATATCTTGTTTTGAATTTTTTTAAGCCACCGTATTATTGTTTTGCGCTTGGATTGCATACGTCGAATCCACTTTTGTAAGGAAGAAATATATACTCACCCAATTCGACGTATCGATACTCGCCCAAAGCAATATTACGTGTGGTCGCTCCTAACCAACCTTATTCTCCGAATTAGCAGATGATATTACTTAATAATATCCTTTGTTAATATGGGTATAGAGGTGGGGCATTACAGCTTGGTATCAGAGCTCAGTTTTAGAACAATATACGATATTAAAGACGAGAATCTTGTCTTAGGTTTATCTTAGAGACCGTCCTGTGGGATTTTAGATAGAATATTAGGATTCCTTATTAGGAATAAGAAATATCTTGAGATCAAGCTTTTACGATTCTATATTTGAATAATAACTCTAAAATAATCTTTTATCTAATCCTATCTTAAGCAGAAGTGAGATGGCCAGTGGTAAAGCTACATGTTCGATGTTAGACAATCCAGTGGTCCCAGCCGTGACAGAGTATTTATGTTTGCCCAACAGCTTATGGAACTGGTAAAGGATGCCCAATCTTTCAGTCCCACTTCTGATTCTCCTCCCTGTAAGTCGAGTTTCGTGTGCATGTGCAGTGATTTTGATTATATATGTGGGAAGCCATTTAAAGGCACGAAAAAAGTCATGGAGGTTCAAGCATGTCTTAGAACATGCGGGCGTATATTTTATGGCATGGGCCTCTCTAATTTGCATAGAGTTCAAGTGGCTTCGAGTCTGCTCCAGAAGCGAGTGTTGGATTGGTACGAGTTGTTGATAGCTAAAGTGGAGGAAGCAGAATTCGCTTGGGAGTAGTTCCGTGAGAGGTTTGAGATGAAGTTTGTGCCTAAGGCTGAGAAGGCATCATTGGCTTGGCGGTTTATTAATCTCAAATAAGAGAAGTCTTCTGTAATGAAGTATGTGGAAATTTCTAAGGCACTGTCCAAGTATGGGGTCTAGCCCATTAATACCCCGTTGAAGAAAATTAAGAAATTTATTTATGTTTGAAGAAGCATCTTAAGAAAGCCTTGCTCTTTCAAGTTGGAGGTGTCCTTTGAAAAGTTAGTCGATACCGCTCTCAGACTAGAAGAAGCCAAGAGAGATAGCAGTGATGAAGCTGAGGATGAGAAGAGGAGCTTCAGTTAGACAAAGAAGCATTCTTTCAACGAATCCAAATCTTTTAATTCCAACAAGAAGTCTAAGAAGTAGGGTTCGGGGTTCAAGAGTACTCCATTCGTTCATGGGGAGTGTTTCAATTGTGGTTCTAAAGAGCACTATGTATAGGATTGTACGAGGTCTTTTGCTTGTCGATATTGCAAGAATAATTGTCATTCTCTTTCTTCATGTCCTGAATTAGCTTAAGTAGAAGATTGGAAAGTTAAATGCATGAATCTTCCGGTGGTGTGGGTTGATGCAAAGGTATATTTCATTCTATCTTAGAGGGTACTATTTTATCCTAGAATCTTCCTATTCGAGTCTTTTTCGTTATAGGTGCTTCTCACTCATTCGTATCGAAAGAGCTTATTGATATTGTATATTTGGATGTTGTGTGTTTAGTTACTTCATAAGGATTGCAAATCCTATTGGAGGGAACGTAACTCTTAGTATACTTTGTGGTTGAGCTTGTCTTATGCGAATATTTTTTCTTTGCTGGTTTACATGTAATTCAAATCTTGGCTTTGAAATGATTTTGGGAATGAATCGGCTTAGTAAATACAAAGCTCGTATCCAATGTCCTAAAAGAACTATCTATCTTAAGCATCCTGATTTGGAAGCGAAAATTTCAATAATTCTTTAAGATATCAATTCCGATTCAGAAGTTTCTTTATTTTCTCTTGAATCTTGGGAAGAAGAGAATATAGCCTAAATTCTTGTCATGTATGAGTTTCTCAATGTCTTTGAACCCATTTTGGGATTACCTCCTAGGTAGGCAATCAAATTTAGAATACATTTGATTCTTGGTGCTCAGTCGATGAGTCGTCCTCCCATAAGGTTGTAACTCTTAGGATGAAGAATTGAGGAAGCAATTGTCTAAGTTAGAAGTAAAGCAATTTATTCAGTCTAGTTCTTCTCCATAGGGCACGATAGTTGTGTTTGTAAATAAGGCGGATGGAACTCTTAGGCTTTGCATAGATTATTGTAAGATTAACCCTTCATCGGTGATACCTTAATGAAAACCCTATCTCCAACTGAGAACTCTAGGTCTTTACGCCTTTTGTTTGCGTAACTCTTTTGCTTGTATTGAGCTTACTTCATCCTTTCTCGGATCAACTCAATCTTTTCTGACGCCTCCCTAACTAAATTTGGACCTAAGACCAATCTGTCTCCAGTCTCCAACCAACATACTGGTGATTTGCATGGCCTTGCATACAAAGCTTCAAAAGGCGCCATTCCTATACTAGCCTGGTAACAATTATTATAGGAAAACCCAACCAAATGTAGGTGATCCTCCCAAGACCCACTAAAGTCCAACACACAAGTTCTCAACAAATCCTCGAGTACCTTATCGACTCTCTCTATCTGCCTATCCATCTGAGGGTGATATGAAATACTCATCTTGAGTTTAGTGCCTAACACATCCTGTAGACTCTACCAAAATTCGCTAGTGAATAAAGCATCTCTATCACTGACTATGCTACTAGGAATTCCATGTAGTCTAACTATGTTCTTCATGAACAGCTTCACCAAAACATGTGCCGTCCTGGTTGAATTGACCGGAATGAAATGTGCACTCTTGATCAACCTGTCCACTATAACCCATATACTTTCATTTCCTCTATTTGACCTTGGCAACCCGTCTATAAAATCCATGGATATCGAATCCCATTTCCAAACTGGAATCTCTAGAGGCTGAAGCAACCCACTCGGCTTCTGACGTTCGGCTTTCACTTGTTGACAGTTTGCACGCTGCCTCACCCACAAGCCAACATCCCTCTTCATACCTTCCCAATAGAAGCTCCTCTTCATATCTTGATACGTCTTGGTCCCTCTAGGATGAATCGTAAACTTGGATTGATGACATTCTCCAAGAACTTCTTTCCTCAAGTCCTTAACATCTGGGACACATAATTGTCCCTTTATTCTCAACCATCCTCTTTGGTCAAGACAAAAATCTTTCAATTCATTGATCTCAGTTCCAACCTCAAGCCTTTTGATCTTCTCGGCTAATAATGGATCCTCCCTCTGCTTAGAAGCAATTCTCTCGATCAATACTGGTCGAACTTCTAAACAGGACAACATGGTAGTACTCTGACTAGAACTAGTAGTCGATCTTAACCGCACACCACATCTGGCCAAAGCTTCTAGATCCTTCCATTCTTCCAACATAGCCAACACCACATTTCGATGTGTTCTGCTAGGAGCATCCGCTACTTTATTACCTTTCCCTGGTGTATACTCTATACCAAAATCATAAGCAGCCAAAAACTCCAACCACCTCTGTTGTCTCATATTTAACTCCTTCTGAGAGAATAAGTAGCTTAAAGACTTATGATCTGTATATAGCTCAAATCTCTCTCTTAAGAGATAATGCCTTCAATGCGAAGATCGCCGCAGCTAACTCCAAATCATGAGTACGATATCTCACTTCATGCGGTCTAAGCTGTCGTGGAGTGCAGGCAATTACTTTACCCTTCTGCATCAACACAGCTCCTAATCCAGTTCTATATGCATCAGTATACACCACCAACCTTTGGTTTCCATCTGGAACTACTAACATTGAAGCATTGGTCAACAAATGCTTTCACTTAAGGAATGCTTCCTCACATTTGTCAGACCAAACAAATTTCACCTCCTTCCTGGTAAGCTTAGTCAAAGACGCTGCTATCCGCGAGGAATCCTAGATGAATCTCCAGTAGTAGCCAGCAAGTCTAAGAAAACTTCTATTCTCGGTCATTGTCTCTGGTCTCTTCCAATTATTAACAGCGTCGATCTTATTTGGATCGACTGAAAACCCTTTCTCTGAAACCACATGACCAAGAAACTTAACCTCTTTCTTCCAAAAATGACATTTGAAAACTTTGCCTTTAGCTAATTGTGCCTCAGCGTCTCAAGCACAACCCTAAGATGATCTTCATGCTCTCTTTCATCCTTAGAGTATACTAAAATGTCATTTATAAACACAAGCACAAATCTCTCGAAATACTCACGGAAGACTCGGTTCATTAAATCCGTGAAGAAAGCAAGCACATTCGTCAACCCAAATGGCATTACTAACCACTCATACAAACCATATCTAGTCCGAAATGTTGTCAAAGGAATGCTAACCTCTGCCACTTTTAACTGATGGAAGCCTGTTGCCAAATCCAACTGGGAAAACACCCTGGGTCTACACAACTGATCAAATAGATCATCAATTCTTGGCAAAGGATACTTATTCTTTATCGTCCTCTCGTTCAGCTTATGATAATCGATGCACATCCTTAACGACCCATCCGGTTTCTTCACAAATACCGCGGACGCTCCCTAAGGCAAACTGCTTGGTCTAATAAAATTCCTTCCTTCTAGATCCACTAGCTGCACCTTCATTTCAGTCGGTGTCATCCTACTAGGTGGTCTACTTACAGGTTCAGCTCCTGGCAAAAGATTTATCCAAAACTCAACAGCTCGTTCCGGTGGTAGTCCTGTGACCGGCTCAAAGACATCTGCAAACTCTCTTGCTATTCGAACCTGACTTAGATCTTCTCCCACTTCCATTGCACTTAACAAAGCATAACTACTCCGGTCAGAATTCTCCGCTGAGAATATAATTCGGTTATGACTATCAAGGTGTCTTAATGATATCTCCCCATTCTGGCAAAATATCCTGGCCTCATACCTTCTCAACCAATCCAGACCCAAAATGATTCCGAAATCTATGAAATCGAAAACATACAGACTGCATGCAAACTTATGACCTAACAAATCAAGTTCTAACTGGTCACATCTCATCCCTAGAGTTGCATACCCTCCTGCTGGATTCACAACCCTTAAGGAAATAACAAGGTATGTAGGTTCTAAGCATAACCTATCAACCAAACACTAAGATATAAATGAATGTGATGCACCAGTATCAAATAGTATCCTAACTGGTATACTTTGAATCAAAAACATACCTTCCATCACAGTCTTCCCTTTATCTGCTGTAGTTGGCTTAGCTGATGATCCAACAGCAAAGACCTTTCCCTTGTCCGCCCTAACTAGTTCTGGACACTAGTTCTTATAATGCCCAACTTGGTCACAGTTGAAGCACTTCACATTCTTCTTCTCTGCAGCCTTTTTTCCCTTTCCTTAACGGCACTCATTTGCATAATGACCCTTCTTGTCACACTTGTAGCAAACTAAATCAGCCTTTGCCTTCTTGGTAGCTTCTCCCTTCCGGGCTTCCTTCTTCTTAAAGAACTTCCTTTTCTTTCCATGAGAACCCTGGGTTTCAACTGGCTTCTCTCTAACACAAACAGCAAGCATCTCTTCATGGCTAATTGCCATCTCCATAACCACATTACAAGGATCATGGATATGTGTCATGGTTTCCCTAGCAAGCTCAGGTCTCAAACCCCGATTGAATCTCTCATTCCTTCTGATGTTAGTGTCAATAATAGCATACCCATATCGAGACAGCTCATCAAACTTAGTGGCATACTCGATAACAGACATCTCTCCCTAAACTAGACCCACAAAATTTCTCATCAATGCTGACTTAGCAACCTCAGATAAAAACCCCTGTTCAAATCTCCTTCTGAATTTAGCCCAAGTCAACTCCTCCTCTGGTACTCCGGCCGTAACACTATTCCCCTAATGAAGTGCCAACCCTTGCAACTGTTTAGAGGCCAACCTTCTCTTCTGCTCATCATCCAAACCCAGATCAGCAAAGATACGCTCATAGTGCAACAACCAATTCTCTACTTCTATGACATCCTCCATTCCCATAAATGGTTTCCCACCAAGACTGGTGTAATCTCTGCTCAACTTAGCATAGTTATTCCTAACTGGAGCCATAGGATTATCTCCTCTAACATTACCAGCAACTCCAACAGTAGCTCCTGCTTGCATCACATTGACGAAGAACTAATACATCACCCCCATATCTACTGCTGGATTTCCAACACCCACATTGGCATCAGCATTTTGGTTAGCATTAGCATGTCGACCTTGGTTCCTCCTGGTATTAGGTTGAGCATTACCATTAGTATTTGTGCTGCTTCCTCCATTGAGATTTCCTCTTTTGTTTCCTACTTCCATATCTTCTTTCTCGTAAATCTTCATACGAGCCTTAGTAAGATACATAAGAATAGTCTAAGAGAGAGGGGAATATGTACTTATATATATATACATATATCAAATACAAGTACGTTACTATAGCGTTATCCCAAACCCCGATCATATTTCTGATTCATTGGAATATATTTCAAAAAGCATTTAGGTTTAACTTTTCTTTTAAGCTTTTATAAACCTGTGCTCTGATACTAACTTGTAACATCCCCCTACTTGGAGACCCAAAACTAACGGCATGGATGCTCCAGTCATCCATAGTTATCGGTCCTTGGTGACCAAATACGGCGGTGTTAGATGCACTGATACACAAAAACACATGAATATGGTAAAAAAAATTAAAACATCAACAAGATCACATTCCATTTCAAAACATTTCCAATTCATTACATAATCCCACAATCGTTAACCACGTTCGGAGAAAATATATTTATTACAACATACGCCAAGAGCAGGATATGAAGATGCCCCCTTGGATGACAGTGTATATATACAGGCAATATAACAACTTTGCCGTTACAAACAACACAGTAGAATCAAATAAAAGAGAACTTTATATAGCTATCATGCCTCCTGCATGTCTCCAGATGCTTTATTCGTCTAATGAGGTGCCTAAAAACCTCAACTCTCAAACTACTCAAAACTAATTGAGTACCCAAGAGTTTAAGGGGAAAACATAAACTTTGAGTCAGACATAAAGCCTGGTATGAATAATAATCTACCATCTTAAATCATTTAGATATCTAGTGAGACCATGTCGCTTAGTGGAATGGGATTTCCCCTCACTAGTATCCTAAAACCTTTTCAAAACCATATACTATGCTCCTGCATCCACAACGGTTAAAACAATTTAAAACAATATGATATGATGATATACAAAACAAATGAATCAATTTTGGATTACCCATCCCCATTCATTCTGACTATCTGTCTCAATTATAGTTTCTAGGATTACTGTTAACCTATTAGTTTTCTTGGACTAACTAATAACCGATGAAATATGTAAGGACTCCCTATCCAATTACATAATTTTCATGGGATCAATATGAACCTATTGGTGGTTCCAAAACCTTTACACTTATCCTAGTTTTCATGGGTTGGCTAAGAACCTATTGGTAACTCCACTATCTTCTCCTCTTATCCTAGTTTTCATGGGCTAACTAGGAACCTATTGACATTTGTCAATATCATAATCCAGATATAGTTTTCATAGGATAAATACAAACCTATTGGCCCCTGCCAATATCAAAATCATAGTTTTCATGGGCTTATTATGAACCTATAGGCCCTTTCCAATATCTTTTCCTATACATAGTTTTCATGGGCTTACTTAGAACTTATTGGCCCCTGCCAATATCTTCCTTTAATATTTTAGCATCCTATATTCTGGTCTTTCTGACCTCCTGGATGTAATTCTATTCGTTCAGGAGTTATCTTAATTTATATTCACTACTGGGTCAACCTTGCTGGTTATTCCACCCTTCCCTAAAATTCAGTTATGGGTCCATTACAATGTGAATATATACATATATGAATAAGCATACATAATAACCTAGTTAATCCCTTTAACCTTTTAATCAAAGAAAACTTCTTTAAAAACTCCTTTTCAAAACACTTTATTTAATTATGCCATGGTTCTCTTTCAAAAATGAGATTGGGTTATTTTCTTTGAAAACTAAGGCCGTCGAAACCTTCAAAACCTTGCTTTCAACTTCACTGGATAACCTCCTTCGAAAGCATATAAATCTCTTTTCAAAACATTAGGCCCGTGTCTTTTGAAACACTTTTAAACTTCTCTTTCGAAACCTTTTGAACATATTAAAGTATTACTTAATAACACTTAAAAGCTTAGCTTTGAAACCATTAGAAGTGACCCTTCTGAAACCATTGAAAGTCCCCCTTTCGAAACCATTGGGTTTATACTTAAAATATTATTTGAGTCAAATTGAGTATAAACGAAAGTATCTCTTTAGAAACCATCCTTTATCATATAAAAATATTAGGGAAAACATGATGACGTCGGCACCATCCCTTTCGAAAGCTTCACATCATTTAAACAAAACATTGAAGGTTAGCGTCGAAACCCTTTTCAGAACCATTGCCTTCAAAACCCTTGGACCCTTTCGAAAGCATTTAGGAAGTGGCTTAAAACATCTTTAAAAATAAGCATTACCTTTCAAAAGCATTGATGACTTCAATACCCTCGAAAGGCTAAAGAATAGTATTAGAGCTTTGACTAGGTCGAAACCCCTCCTTTCAAAAGCATTAATTTATAAGTAAAGAAACCCATTCGAAAGCTTACTCTTTAAAACATAAGTTGATGGCAACCCCTTCGAAAGCATTAGGAAAACCTCTTTCGGAAATGTATGCTTTGACTCCTTTGAAGGCTTAAATAAAAAAAGGCAGACGCTTCATTTTTAAAATAAACAAAAAGGTATCGACCCCATCGGAAGTAATGCTTTCAACACCTAGCCTTCCACCTTTCTCCAATCCATTATGTACCATCTAAGTGATACCTTGTGTATTGGTTTCGGTTTAGTGGGTTTCGACTTGATTGAAGGCGGAAGCTCTGAGTCGAAAGGTACTTCCAAAGAAGGCGGAACCACTTTTCTGGGAAAACCTAATTTAATGCTAATTAAAGCAAACACTTTCTAACTAACCTGCCACATGTAAACACACGATTGGTTGCCTTAACTTTTCAAATTCTTCACTAAAATAACTGCCGCTAATTTCAGATCTAAACCATGGTTAAGTTAGCTAATAAGCCCTTCCATTAAGCAAAACCAATATTGCAAAGAAGTTCCTCTTTGAAAATAATTTAATTTGCTTACCAAATCACTTAGGAAAAATCCCCAAAATTTCTAGAAATTCGCTTTAATCTTGCTATCTAACATATCAAAATTTCAGACCCAAATTTTCAATATATTTCCCGAAATAAATTTACAAACCCAATTAACCATATTTTCCTTTGAAAATCTATAGTAATCTTTCCATAACTTGGAAAATTATCAAAATTAAAACCCAACTCCAAAATCATGTTTTATACAACATAAAAATTTTCCATGGCATTTAAACATCAATATAAATTGGTTTTGCCCTAAAACCGCCTATAATATTATTTAAACATTCTTGTTTAAATCAAACAAATTGTAATTCAAGTATATCATCGTCCAAATCATCATAAAAATGAATTTAACCTTAAATCCAAAGACATATGATTATAAAAAAAATAGAGATGGAATTATTATTCACCTTGATTAAGGTAAGGAGATTGGATTGTGATTAATTTCCCCTAAGCTTGAATCCCTAGCTTTTAATTGAATTCCTCTTCTCTTTTCTTTGATTATGGACGGCTCCTCTTTACATTTTTATTTCACATTTTCAAAATGACATGAATGGGAAATGAAATGGTAGGAACAAGAATATATAAGGGTAAGGGTTATGTGCGGCAAATTCCTAATATATCCTTATGTAATTAGTTAACTTATTACTCATTCTTAAGCCCATTTAATTATTTAATTGAGCACGGCCTTTATTACATTCATCCAAATCTTATTCCCCTTATCACTTAACATTTACATTATTCTATTTAATTTATGTAATTAATTCTCCCGAATAATGTTATCAAAAATTAAGGGTGTTACATATATCTATTGTAAAGCATGTACAATCGACGAAGGATGTCGAGCTTCAATGGGTATGAGAGATATCAGATATCTACATCTGTCAAAGATACCACATGTTATCAGTACCATCAGGGATGTCGAATGCCTTCAATGTGGGGAGAGATACCGAGTCTCATCAGAACCATGGAGGATGCCATAATTCATACATCTAGAAAAGGATGTTGTGAGTCATTAGTGCTTAAAGTGATATCATAAATCATCAATGTAAATGAGGATGCCGAATTTTATCAGAATAACAAATGATATTATTAACCATCAATATGAGAGGGACACTATAAGTCATCAATATGAAGAATGTTGCTGCATGTTGACAACACAATGAAGTATTGAAAAACATCGACGTCGAAGGACACGTGGCAGCTATGCCGCCTGCTGCAACTACTATAAATAGACCCCCAAGGTCATTCAAAAAGGGGTCAAATTCCTCTCATCACTTTTCTTACATATTAAAAGTTATATCCCTAAGTTGAATTGGAGATTTTAAAGCCTATTGTACTTTTATGACTTTTTTCACATAAGGGCTTAAACTATGAATTTTGTATAGCATATTACTAGTGAAAAAAGACAATCGATTGTGACAGGCCTATTAACTTGCATATGACTGTTGTGGATGTATATTCGCGATAACAATATGACCACTTTTCTCAAAGGCCAAAACCATGAACAAGCATACCATACATCACTTTGAGCCTACATATTTCTTACAGGCTAACACAAGGTTGACCGAGCCTATTACTAGCCTAGACCTATTTGTCTTGTGCATTTTGGGTTAATAAGAAACTGTTTAACATTTTGGCACTATAAGGAGGGCTTAAACCTCAAACTCCCTATATATCTCATATTAGATTATCCTTGACCTACATATATAGGGTATAGAGGATTTACCCTAATCTGGATATTTCCTTGAAGGACTTTCCAAAACTTACATAACCCATCAAGTCGTACAATGACTATCCCCGAGCAAGGATCTCTGAACCTCGATTGGCTAAACTAGTTTATCAGATCATCCACGACCCACGGTTTCATGAGGAACAAGTGTTAAGGATACTAGCACTACAAATCATAGAAGAAAAGAGACAAGTGATTCCTTATAATCCCGATAAATAGAGCATAAATCCATTTCATATAGGATTAACATCTATCTATGGTGGTCCTCCTCTGCTTGAAAAGGAAAGCACAAATAAAGATAGTTTGTTTCTAGAAATGAGAAGAGCTAAACAATTCCAATCCAAAGGACTATTTTTGAAAAAGAGATAACAAAAGATTTTGATAAGTTTGCCTAGAAATGGAACAAAGTAATTGACCATAGCTCCTGCCCCAATTAAAACATAGGAATCTTTAAATAGAAAGTTCCTGGATGTTACTAATGCGCCTATTCGATGCTATAAGAAAATTAAATGGGAACAAAAAAAGCAGTGTCTTAAAAGTTCCAGACCTTCTAAGACTCCATTTCTTACCACTTCCTCTGAGAATATCTATCTCCTAACAAGAAAGAGATTGGACTATTAGCCTTCAAAAAATAAGCGACCAAGAAATGAAAGGAATCTCGGAGGTGCTTATTGCCAATATCACCAAAGAAATGAAAATGAAATCAATCAATGTCAAGCTCTAAAAGGAATGATTGAGAATTTCATAGGGAAAGGAGAGCTTTAAGAATTTGTTGACAAGAGTTAAGTGAAAGGCAAATGTGTCTACAAAGGATAAGTATCAATAAAAAGAAATATTTCCTAAAGAGAATTTATCAAAATAAAGAAAAAAGCCTTTGATTCCGCCGAGATGGTCTGATCAAAGCACCTCCTAAAGAGAGGTCAGAGTAAGCCTCTAGTTCC
The DNA here is from genome assembly GCA_030737815.1 of Allium fistulosum. Taxonomy (NCBI): domain Eukaryota; kingdom Viridiplantae; phylum Streptophyta; class Magnoliopsida; order Asparagales; family Amaryllidaceae; genus Allium; species Allium fistulosum. The sequence goes on along the minus strand of CM060903.1, from coordinate 1,360,300,228 downwards.
GCCTATAAGGCATAGCCAGAGCACTGCAAGCCTTCAGCCCGCTTACGTAGCATGGCCGGAGCGCCTCCTAGTGAATGGATGGAGTAAGCCTTTGGTCCCACCTAAGATGGCCTAGCCAAGCACCGACTATCCTTTAGTCCCGCCTATAAGGCCTGTCTGAAGCGCCATCTAGAGAGAGGATGGAGTAAACCTTCGATCCCGCTTAAGATGGCTTGTCCAAAGCACCGAACCAACCTTTGGTTCTACCTATAGGGACTGACTAGAGCACCTCCAAGAGGGAGGACAAGTAAGACTTTGGTTCTTCTTAAGACAGTTAACAAAATGCACCAATCAGCCTAAATCATTACCTATACGGTAATAAGCGGCTTAATCATCACTAAGACGGTGATAAGGGGGAAAAGAGCTCAATTAAAGCCTAAATCACTACCAAGAAGAGTAGTAACTGCGCAAGAGAAATCAATTAAATCCTGAGTCACTACCCAAAGAGTAGTAAAAGGCCTTCTTCTAGAGGAAGATCAATCGAATGTGAAAGTAAATCAAACTCGATCCAAAAGAAGGATTGAGGCAGTCTTCTAGAAGAAGATCAGTCAAATACAAAGGCAGCCTTCTAGAGGAAGAGCAGTCAATCATATTTAATTTTGTACCAAGTTAAAGTTAAAGAAACCTTCAAAGGAAGGATCAAAAGCTACCTATAATGCAGAACTGATAATTTTAATGTTAGATAGTGTTGGCGTCAAAAATGGTCGCCAAAACCCAAACAATATGAAAGAACCACAAATCCAATCACAATTTCCAGACATAAAATCAAATGTGCAGACCACAGATTCAATAGCAAAAAAGTAAATGAACACACGAATTTTATTGTGGTTTGGCAAAATCTAGCCTACGTCAACTCAAATAAACTTTTTATTATACTATAGGATTACGGATATAGTTTATTTTAGCCTTAGCATGTTGATGGAAGAAGGAAAAAGAAACAAATAAGAAGAGCCAAAATAACATTAGTCTAACCGAAAAAGAAGATCCCTTTCCTTGAGCCAATGATCCAATATTTATAGGAGAAGACGACGAAATATATAGCTAAAAATCCATGTGCAGAAGACCAAGACAAAGACGAACCGATCTAGAAGATTTGGGGCCTACCTAGGTCTTCTGTAAGGATCGGCACCGATCGGTTGTGGGGGCTACGTGGCGCCATGCGATCGATTATGGTTATCCCCTTCACTTTATCTTCGTTTTTCCATAGTTGTTTAAGTAGTTCTCCCAATGTTTGCTGAGATATTGAGCGATCATTGTTAAGTTGAACTGCTAATTTGAGCGATCCATAGCCATAGTGATCTGATCGGATCGTTCCTAATCATATTGATCTAATATGATCCCCTGCCTAGGGGAAGTGCAAATCCATACTTAGCCATTTCTTAGATGCTACTTGGTTGAATCCGCTTGACTATCATCCATAGCCTTGCTTATAACCAGTCTTTGAACCTAATAATCATATCCCCGGGTTCCTACCTTGACGATCGCAAATCCATTTAGCCAACTCCATGGTATTATGGCCTTGCCAAAAGGTGGGATAACATTTACCATCCAAAACATGTCTTGCGATAGGAAGGTGTGTTTTAAATTTCCATAACTCTTAAGTCCATAATCCATCGATAACCGAATCTTCCAATCAAGAATCCAATCTTTTGCCAAATCAAATGGCATAATCTTATAACCTGCCTTCTGGCAAGGCAACATATAGGAAGTTTTAACCCACTCAACTACATAATGATCGAAGTTGGATTGTCACAGATAATAAACAGGATCACGAGGCCAGGATATAGCATAGCGACAAACAAACAGCGCAAGATGTTTAAAATATGGTTTTGACAAAGATCGAGTTGCTTCAAGTTGCTTGGAGTCTGCTCCGAGTCACCTTCACTTTTGCTTCGGGTTTTCAAGCAGCTTACTTCGGGTTAAAGGAGTGTTCGCTTCAGGTCTTTGAGAAACAAGTTACTTCGAGCCATCAAACAACCTACTTCGGGTCGGCAAAACGTTTACTCCAAATCAGTGATAGGTCTACTTTGGGTCAAGCAGGCGGCTACTTTGAGTGGATTGATCAACAACCAAGGGTTCACATTATTTCGTATCCATCACTTTACAACCCCCCTTCTTCGTATCGATACGGCTTCGTAGCCATCAAGTTTACCCCTTCCTCCTTCCTATCCATCGAGTGTTGGCAGCGGTCTAGGTTCATCTAACAGCCACTTCGTATCGATCCCCCCTTTTACACATTTCATATCGATCAGCACATGATCGATATGAAATTCACCTCTAAATGATCGATACGAACAACACGTGCCAACATTGATCGATACAAAGCGGCATATAAGCATGGATACGAAGGCGTTTTCCTAAATATCTATACGAAGAGCAATCTACAGGGTGGATACGAAAAGCATGGTCAAATGATAGAAGCAATCCATTGGCATGAAAAGTGGATCTCTCATGAACCATCGCTCCACGTCACGAGTACATGGAAGATCGACACGAATTATGATCAGTCCGAAGTTGATTGATACAAAGCTATCGATACAAACAATTCTGCCACTTACAAATTCAACTTTGGATCGATCATAACTCAAAATCTACAAGTCCAAACGTCTTCAAATTTTCACCGAAGCTTCCTTGTGCACTCAACCACCACCACGATCAGTAGCAGCTCCATTCGACCATTCCTTGATCGATACGAATAAGGAGGGGATCGATCCCAATCGATCCCAAATGACCTCGGATCGATCAGGTGGGCCCACCTACGTGTGAGAAGGGGTATTCCGAGATCTAAGCCAGATATTTCCAGACTGCACCTATAAATAGCATTCCAATGCCAATAGAAAAAGGACTTTTTTAGACGCCATTACGTCGTTACTCTACCTGAGATCCATTGTAACTTGAGTATTTGAGTTATTCTCTGTTGTAATCAACAACAAAAATCAAATCATTCAAAGTGGACGTAGGCTACAATGTTGAACCACTATAAACCCTATCTTTTTACTGTTTTCCTTTTAAATTTTTAGTGTTCTTCATATTTATATCCTCTACATCTCGTCTATCTGTGATCTATGATTGTGAATTGGTGCTTTCAACTGCAATTGGGTGTTTGTGGCCAATTTTGGCGCAAACATTTTGGTGCTTTCACTGAGAAGGCTATCACTCAGGGATTTTGAAGCTTGGATTTTGGATTTAAAGGCTTAGGAGCTTGGATCTGGAAAGCTATGGTGAAGCAATCGACAAGGAGACAAAGGATGGAGAGAAGCCATCATGAAGGAAGTCAGGAGGCTTCTTCAGGAGCTAATCAGACTTTTGTTTTCATCACAAGAGACGAAATGGAGATAATGATGGAAGCTATGCAGGAAGGGATGCTGAAAAGGCAGGAGGAAATGATGCGGAATCTACTTCGACAGGTCGGACAAGCTGGAGTGCAGAATCAAGAGAACGGAGCAGCAAGAACAGAGGGAGTCCAGAACCAGAGTTAGGGACACGAGGGAACCAGGATTCAGGATAGAGAAGGACCATCAGGAATAGCCCCCGAGCTAGGGGGCATGCCCCCAAATCATGTTGGCCCAATTCCAGGTAGGATACCAGGCAACACTATGCAATTTGGCGCCATTGGAGGAATGAATGCTTGTCCAAGATAGCAGATTTCAGGATTCCCTCGAGAACTTGGGGGGCAGGTCGGAGGCAACAGACAAGGACCACAACTTGATGACAGTGACAGATTGGTAGAGATGGTCAGATGAGCCATGAGAGGAGGATTAGTGAATAAAGATCTGGAAGATGTGAACAGGAGCCCCTTCACTCCCGCAATTAGGCAGGATAGGAACCCAACTGAATTCAAGCTACCTACACTAGAAACGTATGATGGAAGGACGAATCCTGTTGTTCATCTGACAAGGTATACGAAGCACATGGAAGTACTAGGGGGCATCGGAGGACGTCATGGCCCGGTGTTTCCCATTGTACTTGACAGATATAGCAGCGCTGTGGTTCAGGCAACTGGAAAGCTGCTCTATTGGAACGTGGACCAAGTTGATCGAGAGGTTCGTGAGGCAATTCAGAGTTCACATCTCGAGACCCAAAAATGTGATGAGTTTGACAACACTAAAGTAGAAAATTGGAGAGTCGCTGAGGAATTTCTTGACATAATTTAATGCAGCGGCAGCATCGGTGGATCGCCCATATCCATCCATGGTTTTGATCAGCTGTATCTGGCATAGCTCATGGCATAGAATTTAAGAATTCGTTGATAATGGATCCACCTATGGATCTAGGAGAATTTTACCATAAGGCAGAAAGGTTTCTACGGCAGGAATATGCAAAGGCTGAAAGAGAGGAAGGAGATAAAGCTGAAGTTTATGCAGTCAAAGGCAGAGATCCGCCCGGGAATGATTCAGACAAAGATAAAGGGAAGCCAAAAGCAGAGAATGGATTTAACGAGTCAAGATGGCCACGAAAGGAACCAAGATTCACCTCTTATTCGGAGTTAAGCGAGACTTTATAGCGAATATACCAAGATACTAGGGGGCAGGTTCCCTACCGGAGGCCAATCAAGAGGGATCCAACCAACAATGAAACGAAATCAGACTTACTGCCTATTCCATGAGCTAAGCAGTCATAGTACGAATGATTGTAGGCACTTGAGAGATGAGATCGAAGGACATATCTGTAATGGCATGCTGTTGCAGTATGTAAAAAGGCAAGCATCGGCAGTGGAACAGGAGAGACCACTACCTGCATCAAATGAGGATGGCTCTGGATCAAGGCATCAGCTTATCATCAACTGATTGGAATAATGACGAATAAGTAGCAAACTCTGCACTAATAACGGTTAAGTCGCTTACGCACATATGAGATCACGAACGGTCCTCAAGCATGCTCTGAGACGAATATAAATCGCAACAGTGGAGGTGTTTGCACTTTGGCGTTTCACTGTGCTTTCTTATATTAAGCTTCTTATTTCTGCAACACATCACACCGCACCACACCACAGTACACTAACTTACACTTAGCATGGGGGAACAGGTAAACTTTTCTAATCTCAATTATCTACCGAGTATAGTTAACATGGACTTCAGACGTTCAGAAAGACTAGCTACAATGTCTTCTGGACCAGCCTCGCAACATAGCAATCCCGAAGCTGAGTTGAGCCCCGCAACCGTATCCGGCAGGCCTTCCTTTGTAGGATCGATTTCACCCTAGAGGGAGGGTGAATAGGGTGATGCTAATAATTATAAAAATTTAATGCGGCAATATATAAAATAATTGCAACACAGATATAGCAGAATAACAACAGCACAGATAATAGCAGAATAATAAAAGCAGTAATAGAACACACAGATTTACCCAGCTTCGGCAAAACCCTGCCTACGTACTGCCCCTAAGGTTCCTACTAGAAATTAAGTAGTCGGATGCTTACATATGTAAACTCGCGACACCCACTATCGACTAACCTAACTCTATGCTCAAAACCCTGCCACAACTCAGCCACTGAGTTGCGAATTCTCGAACTACACCACCGCAGTTCGTAACCTAGTCACACGACTGGAATAACTCAGTTTAAATGGAAAAATACAAAATAAATAAAAATACTAAAAACAGAACCCTAATTTAAAAAAACAGCCCTATATGATTTATAAGTCGGCCCAACTAGATTGAAGTGATAAAAAATAAATAAACTGTCCCCCTTTTTCTTTTTTTGTTCGGCCCGCTCTCTTCTGAAAATGGCAGCGTCGTTCTTCTTCGTTAAAAATTAGGGCTTCATGGGAAATTGAGCACGCCGACTTCGTTGATCGATCGAGTAGAAGTTTTGCGTTCCTTGCTTTTTCGATTGATCATCTCTTCAATTTGCACACGGCTGCTTCAAAATTTTCGAGCTTGAATGTTAAAATGGTGTATGATTTTGCTTTACCAATTTGCTTATGCTCGACTTGATTCGAGTTTTAATGATTTATTGCTTCTCTGTTTTGCTTGAACTCGAACTGTTTTACTTTCTGTTATGCTTGCTTGGTCACCATGGCTTCATGAATTTGAACTTGGTTTTGGTTCCGTTTTCTTCTGCTTTGACTTAAGCCATTTGAAATGATAATCTAGACTCTTTCGATTTTTGTTACTTCCTGGTTTTGACACTGACTTGATTGAACTCTACCTCGATTGACCCGTGGCTTGATTTGTGTTCTTTCATCCTTGACTTATTGAACTGTTTATATAAATTTTGTAGCTCTGTTGCTTGAATACTGTCACTGCTTGATTAAAGTCCTATGTCCTATAGCTTGTATTTGTTTCATGTGATGTTCATCATGTGTATACATACATACATGTATGTATATATGTGTATGTTAGCTTGCATTGAGTTGTAGCCTTGCTTGCATATTGAACTGCTCTGATTGTCTGCACTATTGCATAGTTGTTGTCAATCTGTCTCACTTGAACTGTTTGCACTGATATGGACTTGTGTATATATGCATATGTTATATTTGTCACTGCTGCTTTGAGTTAAATTTTGGTCTAAATGCATTGAGTTATGTGTTCACTTGGTAGCTGGTTGAGCATGAACTGATTTGTTGTTTTGGTCGAGTCTGGAGCTTGTTTGTTGGACTGGGTTCACTTGTGAAGTCTTTATTTGTGATGTGCATGCTCATGTCTGTTGTACTTTGGTGTTGAGCCTGATCTCTGTGTTGATGTTCATGCAATTTGTTGTTGCACATTTGATTTTAAGCTTGTGCCTGGTCATTCATACTTGAGTTTTGAACTGATGCATGCTTTGCTGCTTTCCTCGGATCATATATGTTGACTTCTTCATCCCTCTGTTGTTGCCCTTGATCTTGTCTCTGATTGAATGCTTGTAGTTGGTTCATTCTTGAACCGTTTCCAATTGAAGCCGATGTGTTTGTGCCTTTGACCTTCTTGCTTCGGGTTGCATACACACTCATGTATATACATGCATTCAAATGCATGTATATATGTGTAATTGTGTAATACATATGTCGTATCCCATTTATACTCGATTCGTTCATGTGTGTATTTGCACCTGTGTTGAATCCAGCCTCGGCTCGGGTTTGACCTTGTGCTCACCTATCCCTGCAGTTTTATCAAGTGTATATCGGTGTGCACGGTCTTGTGGCATGTACAGTGATACACTGTGCATGTCACAAGTTGTTCGTGTATGATGAATTCAAAATTAAATATGATGACGAATAACCCAAATAACTCAGGCATATAATATTTTCAAAAAATACACATTTTATTTTACACTGCACAAATATTTCTTTTTCAATTTTACTGCCTCAGTGTTTACTTTTCAGATAACTCAGATGCTGGATTCAGGCTAGAGCAAAGTCGAAGATAAAATACGAGTGAATGAGTGGTATGTAGTGAGGTGCTAGTGTATAGTGAAATTTGAGATGTAATCGAAATTGTATTGTAATTGAAATTGTGTATATATAGTGAGAGCTCAAATTTGTACAATTCAAAATTGTAATAAAATATTTGTTTGAATAAAATATTGTTTGAATTAAAATTCTGTGTTATTTATTTTATTCAGCAAATATTTATTTAATTATGTGAAAAATAAAATAGTACAATAACAAATATATTTAAATGAATATATATATATATATATATATGTTTATTATCATCGAACAAAAATCATATACCAGCATATTCAACATCCTTTTGTCATCAATCTGAGTAAACAAAAGTTTTTGTCCCACCAGCCAACCTTTTTCTAATGTTCCCGTCCTCCCAGTAGATTAACTAAGTTCTGCGTCCGACGTTGTAGAAGGCGCCATACTCTTAGATAACCCGACGGATTCTTAAGCCTCCAGGATTGGTGAGGCCACCCTTCACAAACTATGTTCCAAAAATAGGATTCCATTCAGAGACGTCCTAGCTCCCTCGATAAATGATAGGGCTCACTTGCCACTGCAGGGGAACAAAGCATGCAACAAATTCATGTGCTGGGCCGGATGCGTGCCGCCCATCAATTCTTTTATTCGTGAAATGTTAAGATATCTTAGGATTGCCCCCACTCAACTTCACTTAAACAGCTATGCCTTTCTCCATGGAAGTTTTTTACTATTCATGAGCGTTCTGTTCCACCCGCTAACTCCTAAAGATACAAGGTTCATTTATAACTTTAAACAACAATCAGGAAGTCCTTCCTATGTTTTCTCGAGCCTTCACCCAACTGCCAAGTCTTAACCAGTGCTTGGAACAAACTTACCCTTTTCAAACACTAATGGTTCTACGTTCGATGTTCACCTAGCTTTGCAAGGCAATGGTTTGAAGGACGTAAGTGTCGCCTTCACATTATTTCCAAATTCTCTAAACCAATCCACATTCTGGATCAACTAACAATATGAAAATCCATAGGTGTCCGCCCATGTCCAGAAGGCAATAATTTTCAAGAGAGATCTCCGTAATTTGTGCTACCCCTATCGAAGACATGGACATCGGACTTCTCATAACCGATGAGTTGTTATCTCTATTTGGGCATTAGAAGAAGGTGGCAGCAGTGGGCTTCCTGGAAGCACTGCATTACCAAGGAGTGATGTCGAGCAAGAAAGGGATATCAATTACTCTATCGTGCCCCTAGTCGAGGGGACTCAAGGAGACGTCGAAGAAGGCAAAATTAGGGGTACCCAGATTAATGAGTTTGGTGTCGCTGATGCAGGCCCAGGAAAGGCGCCCATAGTCAAACCGTCATAGGATGCACGACCCCACACACCTGCTAAGAGAAGAAAGAAGCTTACACTAAGCTTCGCAAGAGAAAACTGCTAAGGATCCGGAGTTCGTTATCACTTCTATTGATGAAGAGTCATCTTCCCAACATCTAGAAAGCTCAATGAAGGGGTTCTCAAATCTCCAAATTCCTGATGACATTATGACTTAACATTTTCCCAATATCAATATTGGGGAGCTTGACCCACCTCACAGAAGTGGTGATGGAGTTCTTCCTACCGGTTAAGGAGAGAAAATGCTTATAAGCAAGGCTCCAACTACCGGTCCGTCAGGGGGAAACACTAGGACACTCATAATCACATGCTCTTCATCTCTCTTTTGTACAACGGTTACTTATACACTTTTGTTTGGCTTTTGTAGGTGCAATCTCTCAATCTCGAGCCTTTGATCGCTTTAAGAGCTCCTCAACGCAATACGGATCCAGATGTGATTCAGAATCGGGTAGGCATAAAAGGGGGGATGATAATCGAGAAAGAAGTCGTCGCTCTACGGAATCTTCATCTTCAAAACATAAATCCCAATCTTAGTCGTCCCATCAGGAAGTGCAACCTAATCTTCCTATGTATAGTTGCGATCAGACCTCTTTTCATGGTCCTCCAGCTCCCGTACCGCCCGAGAAATATTATGGGTCATCTACCTCCAAGAAATCCCATGACCGTAGGTCGAGCAAATGTCCAATCATTGCTTCTGATCCATCTTTGCAGATCACTGCTCCTGAAGCTTCCACAGCAGAGAAATTGGTTGAGCTTAAGGTCATTTTCACAAAGATTTGTTTTGATGGGCTTAAGTTCCTCCGCTCCATCCATACAATCCCAGGTACTGTCAAAGCAAGCTCTCTCGCATGCGTCAATGATGTTTTCGTGTAGCATGAATCATTTCAGCACTTAGCAGAAAAAATCTCTGAGGTGTCTATTGAGCGACAACATGAGATAGATCTTCTCAAGCTAGAGGCAATCCATGATAAAGATATAACTAAGCACCAAGATAATGAGATCTCGAAGTTGATGACAAAACTAACTGAAGCCGAAAAAAGTGCCAAGGAAAAATCTAAGGCAGTGAGTCATCTAGAAGCTTCCTATAAAAAAGAAGTTGACGACAGTGGTGTACTCACCTTGGAAAAAGATTCCCTGCAATATGAGAAAAATATCTTGGCCCACTGCATTGAGAAGCTTGAAGAGCTTCTGAGGAAAGAGAGGGAAGAGAAGATCAAAGCTCAAGTAGAATTGCAGAGATATTGCGAAGAAGCTGTTGAAGCCTGGAGTTTGAAGATCAAACTTGATAAAGCAACTTATTCAGATTAAAGTCCTCAAAAAATAGGCAAAGGAAGTAGGCCGAAAAAAGATGAGAGAATAGCTTGAAGACCAGGTAGAGGATGCCAATGAAGCCGGTCGGAACGAAATCAAGGTCATGTTCGATCCTTTGATCATTGAATATAATGCTAAAGTCCTTCTCCACCATGATCTGAACTTTCTTAGTGAGGGTTATCATGAGTCGCTCGTCGAGGCCTAGGAGTATATTATTGAGATGAAAAAGAGAGATCTTGGCGTAGCAGATTTAGATGAAGAGAAATTAGTGCGGGAGATCCTTCGTGGAAATGAACCCCTAGACCTTACCGCAGCGTGTAATGACCCTAATTTTGACTAACATTGTTTAGAGAATGTAATTAGATAAATAAAATGAAATAATGTAGATGGTTAAGGGATTGAGATTTGTTAACCAATAAAGGGGTCGTGCCTTAATAAATATAAGCAAAAGAGAATTAAAATTAAGTAACTAGAAGGAATATGATAAGGGGAGAAATAGAAATGGCTATGTTCTTATACCCTAAACCCTTCTTACCTTCATTCTTTGTTCATTTTTACAATTGCAAACAAAACTAAAACCCTTGTAAGCTCAACCGGTCACCATTAACAGAATCAAGAAGAAGAAAAGCTAAGATTCAAGTAAGAAGCTTAATCAAATCAATTAAAAGACAAATCTCAACCTTCTTACCACCAAGCTAAGGTAAATAATCATCTTAAATCTCATTTTTGTTGATTTCGGTTTCTAGTAAGGTCTGAATTAGTTTTGCAAATAAGATGCCATGATATGATTGTTTAAATGGATATATATACTTGATGATGATTTATGTTGCTTCATATAGATTTTATGATAGGTTTAGATTTGAAAAACCTAGTAAATGACATCCAAATGATGTGCATTTTTGATATATGATCAAGAACACTATTTTAGAAGTGGGTTTCAAGTTTCATAATTTTCTAAGCAATTGTGGATTTATTATGAGTTTTCTATGAAAGAAAATAGCTCAAATTGTGTTTAAAATTATTTTCGGCAATTATATATTTGTTTTGGGTTTGAAATTTAAATATGTTAGAAAGCATATAAAAAGTGAATTATGGTGATTTTTGGGGAATTTTCCTAAGTAATTTATTATGGTTATAAAATTATTTAAGTTGAGGGACTTAAAAGTTTATATGTTTATTCAAAGAGAAGGGCTTAATTATTAAACGTTTTAATTTGATAATATCTGAATTCGGTAGCGCTTTTAGAAAAAGATTTTGAAAATGAATTGGCAACCAATTATATGCTGACAAATAAGGCAAGTAAGTTGGAAAGAAATTACTTTAAAAGGTTAAAAATCAGTTTTACTTAAATTTACTGCCTCGCCACTTCCATCGGTAGCTTTTGACACCATACCTTCACCCATGGCCAAGTCGAAACCAATACACATGGTATCAAACAATTGATACGTAGATAATTGGAGAAAGGGGAAGGTATAGCATCGAAACCATGCTTTCGAAGGGGTAGAAGCCGCTCTTATTAACTTTAAACTCTTTTCGTTTGTAAATGATGCTTTCGAAAGGGTTGGAGTTAGCTTTTGACTTAATCAACTTGCTTTGTTTATGTAAAAGAGCTTTCGAATAAGTTGGCACCTTTATGTTGTAAATAATGCTTTCGAAAAGACAAAACCCATGCTGCCGCATTCAAACCTTTCAAATCAATACTTTCGAAAGGATGCTTTCGCCTTTATACTCTGAAGCTGCATTCTCAATGCTTTCGAAAGGGTAGTTTAGCTACTTTTAAAATGGTTTCGGTGGCAATGGTTTCGAAGGGGTTGGTTTCATAACCATCCTTTTTCTTTTACTTGGGATATATGCTTTCGAAAGTAATGCTTTCGCCTTTATTCTTTTATGACCCTTAGTTATATTAAAAGTTAAACCCAAAAGGTTTCGAAAGGAATGATTTTAAATGGTTTCGAAGCTATGTTTCCATATACTTTTACTTGAACCTAATACTATCTAAAGGTACATTTTAAGTGAAGAATTTCAATACTTTCAAAAAAAAATGTAATATGGGTTTCGAAGGGGAGATCCTCGATGTTTTCGAAAGGTTTATTTTGAATATTTGAATGGAGGGTTTCCAATGCTTTCGAAAGGCATGTTTAAATGGTTTAAAAGAGGATGTCTAAGGTTTTAGTAAAGCTTTCGAAAGGGTTGTTCTCAATGATTTTAAAAGGCATTGTTTAAGATTTAAACAGAGGTTTCAAAGGTTTTGTTTTGCTTCAAGGCCTAAAATCTTTCAAGTTAAAAAGGGTTTAACTTACTTGGAAGGGATAGATAATCCCATTGATAAGGTTTCATCAACACTATTTTACGTAAAGTATATATATCATGGCATAAGTGTTTTGAGTAAAGCAAAGTATAAGGTTTCCTTGTTTTATAAAGGTACGATTTCAGGGATAAATCATTTGTACAGATTATTTACAAGGAAATGAAGTTTTAACAGGGCGGCTAACCCTAAGGCAGGAAATGAAACATGAATAGGGTAGTTAACCCTAAGTTTATGATAGATATTAGAGGACCAGATGAGACTGGTGTAAGGTCGCGCCCTATACTTTAGCTATTAGACCCTAGCTAAAATAAGTCCAAAATTCTAGTGTGTAGGGCTTGTTACAAATGGGATTAAATTGAAGTTACACAAAGAAGGGAGTATACAGAGTAAAGATAGGTTATTGGTGAGCCCGCAAAACCATTAGGTTCAGTCGACCTTAGAAAAAAGAAAGAAAGTTAAGGGCAGTCAGCTAAGTAGTGTGTCTAACAGAAGTTAGATAATTGATTATGTCTGGTAGGCCCAAGTCAACCAATGGTTAATAGTTAGCCTGATAAAACTATAGTATGGACAGATAGTCCATTGGTTTCTTGATTTTATGCATATATGTATTTGCTTTAATTGTTATAATTAGTTTGATTGCAGGATTTGATTTGCAAAAGATATGCTTTTTGAAATGGGATATTAGTGAGGGGAAACCCGTTCCGCTAAGCGGTGTGGTCTCACTTAATATCAATAAGCTGGGATGTAATAATATTATTCACACCAAGTTTTATGCCTGACTAGAAGTTTATGTTTTCCCCTTGAACTCTCGGGTATGCAAAATTTAATTTGAGTAGGTTGAGAGTTAGGGTTCTTCAGGTTTAGTAGGATGGACGAATAAGCTTCCAAAGACGTGTAGGAAGCAATGTTAGCTATGTAGGAGCTATTTAGTTTTATTTCTACTATGATTTATTTATGATAGACGTGTCTATCTAGTACTTTGATCATCCAAAGGGCCATCTTCATATGTCGCTCTTGGCGTAATTTGTAATAATTATATTTGATCAAAACCTGGGAATCGTTTTGGGATTGTGTATCTGAATATGAAATATTGATTAGAAATGTAATCAGAAAAGCTGTTTTGAAATCTGTGTCGATTTATTTCATATTCATGTGTTTCCGATATTATGAATACCATTAACATTACCGTATTTTGTCACCATAGATTAATACTATGGATGACTGCAACATCTATAGCGCTTAGCTTCAGGCCTCAAGATAGGGGATGTTACAACTTGTTATCAGAGCATAGGGTTATGAAAACCTAAAAGAAATTTTAAACTTAAAATGATTTTGAAAACATAATCCTAAGGAATTAGAGAAAAGACTGAGGTATGGGGTAACACTATAGTAACGTGCTTGTATTTGCTATATATAAATATACGCCTTATCTCTATTCTTCCATCTTTCTTAGGATATTCTTCTGTATATTACAAAGACTCGAATGCAGATTTTAAGGATGTAAGATATGGATCCATGAGTGGAGGAGTTATCATTAGTGGAGGAAGCACCACAACCAACGAAAATGCTCGACCCAACAGTAGAAACCCGGGTTGACAGGCAAATGCTAATCCAAATACAAATGCCAATGTAGGTGTTGGAGTGCCGCAAGTTGACACAGGAGCTATGTATCAATTCTTCGTCAACATGGTGCAAGCTGGAGCTGTTGTAAGATTAGTTGGAGGAAATTAGGAAGCTCCATTGGTCAATAACTATGCAGTAATAAGTAGAGATTATGCCAGGCTTGGAGGAAAGCTGTTTATCAGGACTGAGGACGCACTTGAAGTAGAGAATACGTTACTTCATTGCAAAAGGATCTTTGCTAACTTAGGGCTTAATGATGAGCAGAAGAGGAGGCTTGTTTCTAGACAGATGCAAGGAGCAGCACTGTACTGGTAGAACAGTTTTGGTGTGGGAGTTAATGAGGGGACCATGACTTAGGCTGAATTTAGAAGGAGGTTTGAGGAAAGATTCATGTCAAAGATTACTAAGTCAACTCCACTCAGGATGTTTATGGAGTTGGAGCAGGGAGACATGATAGTGCTTGAGTATGCAACCATATTTGAGGAGCTATCGAGATACGGATATACTACATTTGATACAATTATCAAAAGGAATAAGAAGTTTATCCGTGGACTAAAACCTGAACTAGCAAAAGCAACTTTGCCACATATTAGGGATTCGTGTAATGTAGTTGTTGAGATGGCTTTGAGGCAGGAAGAGATGCTTACTTTTAATGATGGTAACAAAGCAGGGGAAGCTCAAAGTAGGCGGAGCCAGAAGAGAAAGATTTTCCATAAGAAGGGTGCTCAGAAAGGAGGAGCGGCCAAGAAAAAGAAGGCTGATGTAGTTTGCTATAAGTGCGACAAGAAGGGACACTATGCTCACGAGTATCGGACAGGCAAAGGGAAGAAGGTCGCTGACAAGAGGGAAGTGAGATGCTTCAACAGTGATTAAATTGGACATTATAAGAACCAGTGCAAGGAACTAGCCAAAGATGGAAAAGGCAAGATGTTTGCATTGGAAGCAGCTACCTCAAGACCAACAACTGAGGAGAAGGGAAAAGCTGTGTTTGCAGGTACGCTTTTGATTCATGGTGTATCGGTTAGAGTTCTATTTGATATTGGTGCATCGCATTCTTTTATATCTCATTGTTTAGTTGATAAGCTTGAACCCTCATACCTAGTTACTTTATTAAGGGTTGCAAATCCGATAGGAGGGTATGCGATTCTTGGGATAAGATGTGACCACTTAGAATTTGAATTGTTAGGTCATATATTTGCTTGCAGTTTGCATGTATTTGATTTCATAAGGTTCGGAATTATTTTGGGTTTGGATTGGTTAAGTAAATATGATGCTAGAATATTTCGCCGAGATAGGAAAATATCACTTAGACACCCTAGTTGTAGTGATTAGATTATATACTCTACAGAAGACCTTAGTTTTGAGGTAAATTCTTTGTTGGCTGTTATGGAGGAAGAAGACAGTTGAACCGAGTTTTCATTGTTATAGAATTCGCAAACGTCTATGAGCCTGTAGTAGGACTACCGCCAAAGCGATAAATTGAGTTTCAGACAGATTTAATACTAGGAGTAGAACCGGTGAGTATACCACCAAGCAGAATGAAACCTATCGAGATGAAGGAGCTAAAAGTGCAGTTGATAGGTTTGGAAAGTAAGAATTTTATCAGCCCAAGTAGTTTGCCTTGGGGAGCAGCCATAGTGTTTATAAAGAAGCCAGACGGATCATTGAGGTTGTGTATCGATTATCGAAAGTTGAATGAAAAAACGATAAAGAATCGATATCCATTAACAGTAATTGACGATTTTTTCGACCAGTTGAGCGAAGCTAGAATAATTTCCCAAGTCGGACGGATCATTGAGGTTGTGTATCGATTATCGTAAGTTGAATGAGAAAACGATAAAGAATCGATATCCATTACCAAGAATTGATGATTTGTTCGACCAGTTGAGCGAAGCCAGAATATTTTCCCAGTTGGATTTGGCAACATGGTTCCATCAGCTTAGAGTGGCTGAAGATAGTATTCCTTTGACGGCGGTTAGGACAAGATACAGATCATATGAATGGTTAGTGATGTCGTTTGGACTAACTAATGCGCTGGCATTTTTCGTGGACTTGATGAACAGAACCTTCCGAGAGCATCTGGACAGATTCGTGTTAGTGTTCATAGATGACATTTTGATATACTCTAAAGATAAAAGAGAGCATGAAGTTCATCTTAGAGTGGTGCTTGAGAAGTTGAGGCAGCATCAACTAAAGCGAAATTTTCGAAGTGTCATTTCTAGAAGAAGGAAGTAAAGTTTCTTTGTCGTGTAATCTCAGAGAAAGGGTTGTCCATGGATCTGGCTAAAATCAAGGCAGTGAATAAATGGAAGAGACCCGCGACAGTGACTTAGATAAAGAGTTTTCATGGATTAGCTGGTTATTATCGGAGATTCATTAAGGATTTTTCACGGATAGCGGCATCAATGATTAAGTTAACACGGAAAGATGTGAAGTTTGTTTGGACTGATAAGTATGAGGAGGCATTCCAAAAATTGAAACACTTATTGATAAATGCACCTGTTTAGTTATTCTAGAGGGGAATCAAGATTTATTGGTGTACACAGATGCGTGTGGAACAGGGTTAGGAGCTGTGTTAATGTAAAGGGGTAAAGTGATTGCTTACGCTTCACGACAGCTTAGACCACATGAAGTTAGATATCCAATTCATGATTTGGAGTTAGCTGCAGTAATTTTCGCATTGAAGGTGTAGATACAATACCTTTTGGGAGAAAGATTTGAGTTGTATACGGATCATAAGTCACTGGGGTATTTATTCTCTCAGAAGGAGTTGAATAAGAGGCAACATAGGTGGTTAGAGTTTTTAACTGCTTATGACTTTGGAATTAAGTACACACCGTGTAAAGGTAATAAGGTTGCAGATGCACTTAGCAGGAAACATTAGAATGCAGTATTGGCAATGATAGCTGAGTGGAAAGATTTAGGAGCATTAACTATATGTAGAATACAGTGGAGATCTGAAGCTAGTTCTAGTAAGGAAACTGCTATCTTGTCATGTTTAGAAGATTGACTAGTGATGATCGAAAGGATTTCTTATAAGCATGGGGAGGATCCATTATTAGCTGAATGGATCAGAAAACTAAGGAATAGGATGGAGAGCAATGATTTGAAAGATTTTAGTCTTGACCAGAATGGGTGGTTGAGGAAAAAAGGAAGACTGTGTGTTCCGAATGTGGGAAACATTAGGAAGGAAGTTCTTGGAGAATGCCATCATTCAAAGTTCACTATTCATCCGGGAGGAACTAAGCTGCATCAGGACATGAAAAGAAGTTTCTTCTGGGAAGGTATGAAGAGAGATGTAGGATTATGGGTAAAGTAGTATTTGAACTATCAATAGGTAAAAGTCGAACATCAGAAACCAAGTGGGTTACGTCAGCCTTCGGATGTTCCAGTTTGGAAATGAGATTCTATCTAAATGGATTTTATAGATGGGTTGCCAAGTCAAATCGAGGAAATGAAAGTATATGGGTAATAGTGGACAGGTTAAACAAGAGTGCCCATTTCATTCCAGTTAAATCAACCAGGATGGCACCTATTTTGGCCAAATTATTTCTGAAGAATGTAGTTAGACTGCATGGAATTCCTACCAGTATAGTAAGCGAAAGGGATTCCTTATTCACTAGAGAGTTATGCAAAAGTCTACAGGAGACTTTGGGTACCAAGCATAAGATGAGTACCGCTTACCATCCGCGGACAGATGAACAAATGGAAAGAGTTAAAAAGAACTTAGAGGATTTGTTAAGAGCTTGTGTATTAGACTTTGGATGATCATGGGAAGACCACCTATGTTTAGTCGAGTTTTCATATAACAACAGTTATCAGACTAGTATAGGGATGGCACTATTTGAAGTTTTGTATGGAAGGCCATGCAAATCTCCAGTTTGTTGGGTAGAGACCGAGGATAGGTTAGTTCTTGGTCCAGATTTGGTCAGAGATGCTGCAGAAAGATTGTGTTAATTTGAGCTAGAATGAAGGAAGCCCGGTCTAGGAAGAAGAGTTATGCTAACAAAAGATGGAAAAACTTAGAGTTCTCGGTTGGAGATCATGTTTTCGTGTGTCACCGATAAAGGCGTAAATATATTTGGAAAATCAAGAAAATTGGCACCAAGATTTGTTAGACCATTTCCTATTGTAGAAAGGATCGGGAAACTCACATATAGAGTAGAATTACTGATTAGTTTGGCAGGAGTCCACAATGTTTTTCATGTTTCTCATCTAAGGAAGTGCATTCGAGATCCAGAAACTACTATTGCACTGGCTGTATTAGATGATTTAGTAATGGAACCAGATATGACTATCATTAAAAAACCAATTCATACAATCGCGAGAGATGAGAAGATAATAAGGAAAACTACAGTCAGATTAGTCAAAGTCCAGTGGAGTGACGATGACAGATACTGTTCTAGGGAAACCGAGAGCAAAATTAGAGATACTTATCCTGACTTGTTCCATGGTGTGTTTTACCTTTATGTTTGATTGTTATGAGTACCTTATCGTAATTTCGAGGATGAAATTCTTTAAGGAGGGGAGTCTATAATGACCCTAATTTTGACTAATATATTTAGAGCATTTAATTAGATAAATTAAATGAAATAATGTAGATAGTTAAGAGATTGAGATTTGCTAACCAATAAGGGGGCCATGCCTTAATAAATATAAGTAAAAGAGAATTAAAATTAAGTACGTAGAAGGAATATGATAAGGGGCAAAATAGGAATAGGCTATGTTCTTATACCCTAAACCCTTCTTACCTTCATTCTTTGTTTATTTTTACAATTGCAAACAAAACTAAAACCCTTCTAAGCTCAGCTGGCCACCATTAAGAGAATGCAACATCCCCCACTTAGAGGCCCAAAACTAACGGCTACGGATGTTGCAGTCATCCATAGTTATTAATCCTCTGCGACCAAATACGGTAATGTTAGATGCATTGATATAATAGAAACACATGGATATGGAAAAAAATTAAAATCATTAAACAACTTTCGCATTCCATTTCAAATCATTTCAACATTCATTATACAATCCCATATTCGAGAACCACGTTTAGAGAAAATATAATTATTACAACATACGCCAAGAGTGACATATGAAGATGCCCTCTTGAATGTTCAGGGTATATAACTAGGTAATTAAACAACTTTGCCTTATAATAAAACATAGTAGAATTAAAATAAAAAAGAACTCTAAATAGCTATCATGCCTCTTGCATGTATCCAGAAGCTTATTCATCTAAAGAGGTATCTGAAAACCTCAACTCTCAAATTAGTCAAAGTTAATTGAGCACTCGAGAGTTAAAGGGGAAAACATAAACTTCTAGTCAGACATAAAGCTTGGTATGAATAATAACCTACCATCTCAAACCATTTTGATATCTAGTGAGACCACACCGCTTAGCAAAACGGGTTTCCCCCTCACTAGTACCTTATCCAAAAAATTTATAAAAACTATATATTGTGCTCCTGCATCCACAATGGTCAAAACATAACAATTCAAAATATTATGATGATAAACAAATAAGTAAATCAATTCGGGATTACCCATCCTCATTCATTTTGACTATTTGTCTCAAATATAGTTTCTAGGGTCACTATTAACCTAATAGTTTTCATGGGCTGAGTAATAACCTGTTTAATGTTTATGCCTCCCTGTCTTGTTTTATAGTTTTCATGGGATCACTAAGAACCTATTGGCCCCTGCCAATAACTTCCTTATTCATGGGTTCTCCACGAATCTATTGGTATCTCCAATAACCTCCCTTTTATTATAGTTTTCATGAGCTGGCTATGAACCTATTGTAACATCCCCCTACCTGGAGGCCCAAAACTAACGGCTATGGATGTTGCAGTCATCCATAGTTATTAATCCACGACGACCAAATACGACGGTGTTAGATTCATTGATACACAGATCACAAGAATATGGAAAAACTTTAAAAAATCAAAAACACATTTCTACATTCCATTCAAAACATTACTTGTTCATTACATCATCTCACAAACGATAACCCTATTCAGAAAAATATAATTGTTACACATATGCCAAGAGCGACATATGAAGATGCCCCCTTGGTAGATCAGAATATATAATAAGGCTAAGTCTGCCTTTACGACTAAAATACACAGCGAAAAAGATAACTATAAATAATTAACTGCCTCCTGCACGTCTCCGGAAGCTTTATTCGTCTAAGAAGAGAACCTGAAAACCTTAAATCTCAATCTACTCAAAATCAATTAAGTACCCGGGAGTTTGAGGGGAAAACATAAACTTCGAATCACACATAAAGCCTGGTATGAATAATAATCTACCATTTCAAATCATTTAGATATCTAGTGAGACCACACCACGTTGCAGAAGGGGTTTTCCCCTCATTAGTATCCTAAAACCCTTATAAAACCATATACTGTGCTCCTGCATCCACAATGGTTAAAACATAATCATTTCAAAATATTATGATGATATGCAAGCATATTAGAACATGCTGGATTTCCCCATCCTCTGTTTAATTAACTCCATGTCATATTTTATAGTTTCTAGGTTCATTATTAACCTATTATTTTTCATGGGCTTACTAATAACCGTTATATAATGTATGGACTCCCTGTCTTATTCCATAGTTTTCATGGGTGCACTATGAACCTATTGGTCCCCGCCAATTAACTTAATTGATTCATGGGTTCCCCGAACCTACTGGTAACTCCAATAACTTCTCACTTATCCAAGTTTTCATGGGTTGACTAGGAACCTAGTGACAATTGTCAATAACTTAATCCGGATATAGTTTTCATGGGTGCACTACAAACCAATTAGCCCCCGCCAACCACTCTTTATAACATAGTTTTCATGAGATTACTATGAACCTATTGGTAACCCCAATAACTTCCTAGTCATAATTTTCATGGGACCACTATGAACCTATCTTTCTAACAACTTCCAAATTTAGGCATCCTACATTTTTGTCTCCCTGGCCTCTTAGATGCAAATCTATCCATCCAGGAGTTCACTTAATTTATATTCCCTACATGATCAACCTAGATGGTTATTCTACCCTTTCCCAAAATACAGTTATGGGAGTCAAAACAATGTGAATATATTTTATCAAGGAAAGCTTGTTCTCGAAATAATTACAAAATCTCCTTTAATTTAGCCATGGAATTTTCCTTTTAAAAATGAGTTTGGGTTATAAAACCTTTCGAAACCTTCGAAACCTGGCTTTCAACTTCATAGGATGACCTCCTTCGAAAGCCTTAAAATCTATCTTTAAAATATTAGGCTCCTGCCTTTTTAATACTATAAAACCTTCCTTTCAAAACCTTTATATTATATTAAAATATTAGCATTTAACTTTAGAAGCATAGCTTCGAAACAAGTTGAAAGTACACCTTTCGGCACCATTGGAAGTAACCCTTCCGAAATAATTGAAAGTCCCCCTTCGAAAGCCTTGGGTTTATACTTAAAACATTATTTGGGTCAAAGTGAATATAGGCGAAAGCAACTCTTTCGAAATCATCCTTTTTCATACATAACAATATTGTGGAAATATGATAACTTTGACACCATCCTTCCAAAAGAATAAAACATCTGGGTAAAATAGTGGAAGGTTGGCGTCGAAACCCCTTTCGAAAACCCCTTTCGAAACCATTGCCTTCGAAACACCTAACCCCTTTCAAAAGTAGTAGGAAGTGGCTTATTTTATAAAAACAAACAGTACCTTTTCATAGTATTGATGTCATCAATACCATCGGAAGGCATCAAATCATAGAAGGGTTTCGACTTGGTCGAAACTACCCCTTCTTAAAGCTTCAATAAAATCTGAGTAACTCCTTCGGAAGCTACTACTTTAAAACAAAGGCGGCAACTCTCCTCCGAAAGCTTCTTTTCAAATACCCTTTCGAAACCATTGGTTTTGACTACTTCGAAACCCTTTTGTAAACAATCAAGCACTTTTCTTTTAAAACAAAACAAAGGAACCAACCCCATCGGAAGCTACGTTTCGACACACTACCTTCCGCCTTTCTCCAATCCACTTCGTATCAACTAAATGATACCATGTGTATTGTTTATTGGTTTCGACCTTGAAAGTTTCGACTAGGTTGGAGGCGGAAGCTCTGGGTCGAAAGCTCCTTCCAAAGGAGGCGGAACCTACTTTTCTGAGCAAAAGATTGTTTTTTACCAAATAAAGTAAACTTTTTGTAACTAACTTGCTCACATGTAAACACTTGATTGGTTACATTAAACTTTCAAATAATTTAGATAATAATTGCCTCATTTTTCTCAGATCTAAACCAAATAACATTTAACAAATAAGCCATTTCTATTAACAAAACAATTAAATCATTTAGGTCCTCCTTTCAAAATAATTTAGTTTCCATACTAAATCACTTAGTAAAAATCCCCAAAATTCACTTTAATCATGTTATCTAACATATCGGAATTTCAGACCCAAATTCTCAATATATTTTCCAAAATAAATTTATAAACCCAAATAACCATATTTTCCTTTGAAAACCATAATTAATTCTCCATGGCTTGAAAAATTATAGAAATTAAAACCCAACTCCAAAATCATGTTTACCATAACATAAAATTTTCCGATAGCATTTAAACATCATTAAATCTCGGTTTTGCCCTAAAACCGTGCATATCCACTTTTAAACAATTTAAACAGTATTGTTTAAATCATAAAAATTATAAATCAAGCATATCATCATCCAATATATTATAAAAACGATTACCCTTAAATCTGAAACAAATGGTTATAGAAACTAGAATAGAGACGTAGTGATTATTATTCACCTTAGATTGGATAAGGAAATTGGAGATTGATTGAGATTGATTTCTTCTAACTTGAACCTAAGCTTTAGACTTGAATATCCCTTCTTCTCTTCATCCTAATGTCTGGTTCCTTTTCTTCTTACATTTTAAAATTTTGCTTATGATAAATGAATATGAATGGTTTTAGGGAAAATAGTATAAGGGTGGGAACGTGGGCGGTAATTTTACTCTAATACTCCTTATTTTTATTTAGTTAACACTTAACCATTTATAAGCTCCTTCATTTTAAATAAGCACGGCCACTAAATTTATTAACCAACCTCAATCTCCTTATCACTATACATTATTCTATTTATTTTATTCTAATTATATCTCTTGAATAATGTTATAAAAAATTAGGGGTGTCAGAGGCTCCCTTCCATAAAGAATTTCATCCTCGAAATTCAGTAAGGACTAAATAGCAAACATAGCAATCATCTATAATCACTCCTAACATCCACACTAGCCTACCTGACTAGCAACTAATCAATAAAAATCTAATATAGACATACCATCAAAGCAGATCAGGATAAGCATCTCGAATCCTGTCCTCTGTCTCCCAAGTACAGTCCTTCTCGTTGTTGCTCCACTGAACTTTCACCAACTTGACTGTCTTGTTTCTCAATCTTTTCTCATCTCTCGCAACAACCCGAGGTTGTCTAACCAAACTCAAATCAGGCTCTACTATCAAGTCCTCTAACTCTGTTTGAGGAATAGCAGCCTCTGGATCATGCACATACTTGCGAAGATGAGACACATAGAATACATTATGGACATCTGCCATAATGCTCGGCAACTCTACTCTATATGTGAGCTTTCCAATCATTTTTATAATCTGGAATGGACCTACATATCATGTGCCAACTTTCTCGATTTCCCAAACCGTGCCACACCCTTTATTGGTATACTTTAATGAAAACTGTGTCTCCCACTGAGAACTCTAGGCCTTTACGCCTCTTATCTGTGTAACTCTTCTCTTTGGATTGAGCTTCCTTCATCCATTCTCGGATCAGCTCAATCTTCTCTGATGCCACCCTTATCAAATCTGGACCTAAGACCAATCTGTCTCCAGTCTCCAACTAACATGCTGGTGATTTACATGGACTTCCGTACAAAGCTTCAAAAGGCGCCATTCCTATACTAGTCTGGTAACTATTATTATAGGAAAACTCAACCAAATGTAGGTGATCTTCCCAAGATCCACCAAAATCTAACACACAAGCTCACAATAAATCCTCGAGTACTTTATTGACTGTCTCTGTCTTCCCATCCGTCTGTGGGTGATATTCTGTACTCATCTTAAGCTTAGTGCCTAACATTTCATGTAGACTCTTCCAGAATTTTCTAGTGAATAAAGCATCTCTGCCGTTAACTATGCTACTAGGAACTCCATGAAGTCTAACTATGTTCTTCATGAACAACTTCGCCAAAACAGGTGCCGTCTTGGTCAACTTTACCGGAATGAAATGGGCACTCTTGGTCAACCTGTCCACAATAACCTATATACTCTTATTTCCTCTCCTTGACCTTGGCAATCCATCTATTAAATCCATGGATATCGAATCCCATTTTCATACTAGAATCTCTAAAGGCTGAAGTAACCCACTAGGCTTCTGATGTTCGACTTTCACTTATTGATAGCTTACATACTGCTTAACCCACAAGCCAACATCCCTCTTCATGCCTTCCCAAAAGAAGCTCCTCTTCATATATTGATACATCTTGGTCCCTCCCGGATGTATCGTAAACGTGGATTGTGTGGATTGTGATGACCCACCTTTCTGATCCCTGGAAACGACACTTAATACATCCTCGGTATTCGTGTGTCGTTGCCCAAGCATTCGAAAGATAAGTTGTCTTGGGGTGAAAAAAACAACAGAACAAGACAAAATAGATAAGCCTCACAGCGGAATGGTTACATATAATATAAGCTGATATGATACAAAAGGTTACTCCTTATAAGGAGTTATCGGAATTATAAAAAAATACCACATCAAACAAATTGATAGCTATACATTCCGACTTTTCATTTTTAAGATACAAAATACACCTACATAATCATACAATGGAAATAATTAACTAGATAACTAAGGAGCCACTTGCTCGATCACCGCCTTCAAAGAGCTCCAAAGAAAACCTGATATTCTCGGACTACCCAAATATAATTGAGTACCCGAGAGTTTAGGAAAAATAAACAACTCAGGTCAGACAAAATGTCTTGTATGGGTAAAACTATGAAACAAATGGGGTGTATTTAAACAATAATATGTGTGACTACGCCGCTAATGTGGAATGGGTTTTCTCCCACATAAACAACAACCAAACATAGCAAAAATGGAAATGAACAATAAGGAACAAATCTGTTTGTACCAAAAAAGGCACAACACTTGTCAGATGTAATTGAAGAGATCAGAATGAAGAAGTAAAATGGAAAATAATGCTAATCTAACAATCACACCAAGAAAATATGTAGTAACGAAAAGAAAACAAGAATTTATAGTGGTTCGGCGTTATAGCCTACGTCCACTTTGAAGGATTTGATGTTAATTGTTGATTATAAACTGAGTTGCAACAGTACAATGACTAACACTCGAATTACCATGGAGTTTAACCCGAGCAGCAGCATAAAAGTCCCATTTTAGTTATAACTAGGGTGCTATTTATAGGTGTGAAGCTGGAAATATCTGCCTTGAATCTCGGAATACCCTTTCTCACACCTACGTGGGCCCACACGATCGATCTGGAGTCGTTTGGGATCGATCCCTGATCAATCCACATAGCCTTCGTATTGATCGGAAATGGATCCATTTGGGCTGCGATCGATCATGGATGCTCCTGAGATGATATGCAACCTTCTGTAAAAATCTCATTGCATTTGGATGTGTGGGTGTGGAGTTATCGATCGATCAAAGTTGCAAATATGGGCTGGCTGAGGCTTTCGTATCGTTAACTTTCGTATCGATCCCTTTGTGTCGATGATGTGGCACGCACGCTTTGTGGAGATCCATAACTCATGCATAGGGACCGCTTCTTTTAGGTTGACCGCTTCTTTCCTGTCTGTCTTATACCTCGCTTCTTGTATCGATGCTATACCTCTATCTTTGTATCGATCGTCCATCCTACTCTTCGTATTGATCAGATAAATGATCGATACGAAATGTATGATTGTTGGTCAATTGAAGTGTGATCGATCCGGGAAGTGTTGAAGTCTATTGATGAAGATTTGAAGCTTATGGATACGAATGATGGATGTCGAGTGATGGAGTTATGTTCATTTCATATCGATGCTGATGGATACGAAATGATGGATACGAAATGGGCATGTTTCACATGGATCTTGATCGTTTCATAACTTGAGCATACGAACTCCGATTAACTTGAAATTAAGAATGTTGCCTTGCATAGCTCTGCTTGTTATATCATGCTAATTTTGGCTCGATCCGAACTCAGACCAAGTTTGCCTGTATCCATCGTGAATCTATAAATAACCGATTTTCGGAGCGGGCTGTCTTCAGTCTATAGCCATGCCCTTGATATCACGGCCTTTCCAAAAGGTGGGATAACATTTGCCCCCCAAAGTACGTCCTGTGTGAACATGACGTGCTTTGAAAAGCTGCAATCTTCATTTTGAAAAGGCTACATCCGATTTACTGAACAGTTGTTGTCCTTTCATCAAGAGATGTGACCCTCGATTAATTTCTAGAAGTACAAATATTGAGTTGTAGTTGAAGGTCAAGTGCTAGCAACTTGTTGTTGATTATTCTGGCTGTCACCGGGTAAGCATTCAACTCCTATTAACTTTGGGAATCGAATGTTAGTATAACATGCATGCACATATTTTAACCTGACTCCCATTCACGTTTGCACGTCAACAGGTCATTGTCAAGTTCTTGCTTCTTCTTTTTTTTTAATTTGATTTTGGTGAAAAGAAGTTCTTGCCATTGGCTGATGGTTTCCTTTGGATCGAGTTTCGTATCGATCCTCTCCTGGATCGATGTGAAACCCGAGTTGCAACAATGATTGGTAGGTGTTTTGATGTCCTTCTGTGTATAGATCCTCTCTTGGATCGATCTTGGGTGCATCAAGGTGGATTCTGTATCGATGGTGATCGATACGAAATGGATTTACAACAGGCGTGTTCCATAACGATGGATATGATTTGGATCGAATTGATGTACGATGTGCTCTTCGTATCGATGGATACGAGAGTCATAAACATTAACTCAGTCTGTTTGATGATATGTGGCCTCGTTTCCATGGTGTGACTAACGAGTTACTAGGCCACATCGATGGAGTCACTGACTCCGAGTCTGTCTAACCTAGGTGATGAAATCGTATCGATGCGAGGGGATGGATATATGGATCGATCAGGATACATGGAGTTTTGGAGATGATGGAAAGCAAACATCACGATCGACGCGAAGAGTAGGCGCTTGGAAACGATGTGGAAAAATTGGCATGATGATCGATCTAAAATCAAAGTCCATGGATCGATACAAAGAGATGGAGTGATGGATACGGGGAGCATCGATACGAATGAAGGCTATGGGTGAAGTGATCGATACGAACGAGTTATCGATCTGAAGGTTTGATCGACACAAAGAGGATATCGATCTGAATTATTGAACGATACGAATGAGGGGCAGCTTGATCGATACGAAAACTTATTTCAGGGGAACGATCCGAAATGAATTATGAAGGATATGAACTTTATGACCTTTGCATATTCGAACACTTGACTCCGACGAGCTTTAGCCTTGCATATTTGGACTTGACCGTAAAATTGCATGTATGACTACCCTTCAAAGCTCATCAATGGAACTATAACTTGTTAAACGTAACAAGTTTTTATTTCTATATGGATCGTTCTCCGAAGTTAAAATGGCACTGTTCAGACGGTCAGCGATGATCATCGCTCCGGTCGAATCTCGAGTCTTGTTTCTTTACTAACTTTTAACCTTGTAGACATTTAGAGTATTGTGCAGCACTTCGCTACACAACACGATCACTCACTTTGCATCGGGGGGACATGGGTCTTTTTTACCATCTTATAATGGATTTTACTGAGTTCAATAGCTATGGATCTTGTAAGCTCAGAGCAGTAAGAAGTTCGAAGTCCTCCACTCCCCAGCATAGAAAGGCTTGATATCCTAGCAGATACAGTGAATCCTGCTCCGAATGCACTGCCAGATGCAGTGGTGATATTGAATTCGGAAGATTCCGTCCGGTCCAAGATTATAGAAGAATGCTAGGAAGAATTTGCCTTAGACACGAGCTATCTTTGGAAGAAGCTCGGTTGCTAGGACCGGAAGATAGAGCGCACAATCTTTCGGACGGGTTCACCGCATGCAACCGATTCATGTGCTGGACTGGAACAATGCCCCCATTCAACCAGTTCATTAGGGATGTGCTATATTATCTGAGGATCGCACCTTCTCAGCTTCATCCTAATGGATACGCGCTTCTCAACAGCTTGTACATTATATTTATGGAACATCTCTTCCGTTCCTCGACTGTCGACGGGATCAGATGTTTATTTAATATTAAGAGTCGGGCGGATAATCCGTCATTCACCTTCGTGGAAGCTATTAGGAACTACCAAGTTATGGCAGGCACATGGGGCAAGTTGAGCTATTTCAAAACGGAATGGTTTTACGTGAGGTTCCCACCAGGATTCGCCAGGCGGTGGCTAGTCAGACGTAAGTTCTATTACTTGTTTCGTTGCTAACCATGACTAGATAATATAGATTGATGTTGAATTCATTGCTGTGTTTCTCTTATAGCTGCTATTCCATGGCCCTAAGGATCCCAGTACAAAGAGCTAGTGAGGACACTCCAGGCTATGCCTGCTGAGTTAAGAGAAATAGACGAAGTTCTCACCGATGACAACTTGATAGCCACCGGGCTTTTAGAGAAGGGACAGATCATAGGGCTCATGGGGGTACCAAGAGTGGTCCCAACAAGACAAGGTGGAAGATAAGCTCCTGTCCTGCCCCCCAGTCGAGGGAGCTCAGGCTGCGCCCGACATAATAATCATCGAACTTCGTGATAATGAGGGTACAAAAGCTGGTCAAGAGCCTGCGGTCGTGTTCTCGCAGAGCCCTCAATCATCTATGTTAAAGAAAAAAGGCAAAACTCTTATCCACAAAATCAATAGGTAAAAGAGCGCTGAAGCAATCCAACTTGTTACTACTTCCATAAGTCCGGAGACCTCTTCCCCATAGACAGAAAGTTCACTGAAACGGCTGTCGGATATCCCTATCTCGGAGGAGATGTCATCGTTCTCTGATCTCGGGCTAGAGGGGCTTCACTCCCCTTCGAGAATCAGTGCATACCTAACCTTAATAGACATAGAGGAGCCGACTCCAATAAGCAGAGCTGCTACAATCGGTCGGTTGGGGGGTTTGGGCATGCATGCACACACTTCACGGCACCACACGACATTCCATCACATGCTTCTTAATCTCTGGTGATGATTAATTTTATTCCTATTTCGTTTTTGCAGATACAATGGTTAAGCAAGGATCCATGCTTAGTAAATTCCGCTCTTCACGCCATTCATCTAGATCGCATTCTGAATCACATTGCCGTGAAAGTGAGAGAGACTATGGTCGCAGCTAACATTCTAGCCAGGAGCATGAGCGCCAAGATAGAGGAAAGGAGAGATCATACCAAAGCAGGCACCGTTCTATGTCACGATCTCCGCCGTCGAAAGCACCTTCGAAACTTTCTGGCCCCAGCAGGCCCTCTTCTAAATCCTCGCACCTAACAGCGCCATCTCATGCTCCAAAAACCGACGATCCATGCCGTAGAATTGAGACAGAAGCTCCTTCCGTCTTAGAACAAACTGCCATAGAGCCATCGGGTGAAGGAGCCATCCATAGTGCTAAACTAAAGAAAGATTTCCCGAACATGTGCTTCGACGGTTTCCATTTTCCTCCCAAATTGAAGAGAATCCCAAATGACATAGAGAAACTGGTGCAAGATGCATGATGCGTACAGCCAGTACCGTGAGTGGGTTAAAACGGCAGAGCGGGTCTCGGCTGTGTCCTTTGAGTGAGCCAAGGTGATTGAGAAACTAGAGGGAGACCTTTCTCGAAAAGGCAAAATAATAGAGGTGCTCACCAATGAGCTCGAGTCTTCAAGGAAAACTGAGATGGAGGCTGGATAGAGAGCCGAGGAAGCTAGGAAGTCCATGGAAGAAATGAGAAAGACTCTTATGGACTTAGTGCGGGAGATGGGTCACTGCAACACCATTATCATTCGAGAAAGGGATGTCGCGCTAAAAGAAGTTGATGAACTAAAGGCCTAACTAACTGAGGCCATCAAAGAGAAAGATGAGGCCAACAAAGTTGCCCAGGAAGCATACGAGGAGGCGGTGAAGCTTAGAGGAGAAAGGGATATTGCAAATCAAAAGGCCGAAGAAGCCGACACCAAGGTCGAGAGGGAAATAAAAGCCATCGAGGATAAGATGGAGAGTGAGTTTGAGGATCTCTTGGTCACCTACAATGCAAACGTCCTGAAAAATAGCAACTTGAACTGGCTTGGTGAGGATTATCCCTTCCAACTATATAAGGCCTGGAACTGCCTGATTGAGGACGAAAAGGGATCCGTAAAGTTGCAACTATCGATGAGTTTGAATTAGAAACTCAAGTGTTGATCGAAGATGAGCCTAAAGTCCTTCATGACAAGACGATCGCGCTTCAAAGAGAAGATCTGGCTGCTAATTACCCAGGGGCCGGAGAAGGATCTGATGGTAAACACCACGACGCTACTTCTCAAATACCTCCAGCGTCTCAAACTGCGTCCACATCTTCTGTCGACCCTCCAATCATCCCGGAGTATGATTCCGACTGGCCACATCTCTTCCAGTCATCGAGCATAACTCAAAAGGCATGTCGGCCCAACCCGGGAGCCAAACTGAGGAAGGTATTCTGGACACTTCTTCTATTCTTCAAAATGCAGGAACATTATCAGAGAACATTACAAATATATTTTCCTATTTTTATTCAGCTTTAGATTCTACATCGGCTAGCCCTCCTGCAACTTAAGAAGTTCACCACGAGTAGGAGGCATTAACAACGGAGGCCACAACTGTGACGATTACTACTTCGGCTGGGGAGATGTATGATAGCAGTTGTATGTTTGATGGCCAACTGATCGAAGCGCTTCTCAACCGCCAAAACGATCTGAGTATTGAGATGCCCTTCGATATGGATGAAGATGTTATTATCACGGGCTCCTCGGGTCTGACTGGCAGTATCCCAATGGGCGAGCGTGTGGACCGGGAGGAACAAATAATGAGGGGAATTAAGGTTGAGATGGAGCAAGATCTTAGAGCCGGCGGAGGTATGGCGGGTCTTTGCCCGACCCCGATTCTCATGATTTCTCCAGGTGGCACCATGATTGAGACCAGCGCGCTTTATTCTTCTGGTATCGAAAGTGCCACTATTCCACCAGCTTCACACACAGGGGATATTTCAATCCTCGCGGGCTCCTAAGGGGAGACCTCCTCGATTCCCCGGCTGGAGACAAGCCAACTGAAGCGAGCCGAGGAGGAAAGGGTTCTAAAAGTGGTTCGAACGGTAGCTCGAGCGGGTCTACGCCAAAGAAAACTAGAAAGGACAGGAAATCGAAGGCGTGGATTTGCATTTGGACTTCCTCTTTTGTAGGTGGTTAGAATAAGCTTCTTTTCTTTTGCTTTTGTAAGCTATGTATAGATGCGGGCTTGGCCCCCCACTTATAGAATTCTTTGGACAGATTTTGTACTTCTTTTCTGAAGAATTATATGAATAAAATTCCTTTTTTGTTTTTGGCATAACTCTTCGTTTATTTGTTTAAGTACTTAAGCATTCACATTTCCATTCAATGTATTCATGAAGCTTAAGTCTCTGAGTCGAACTTGAGTTCGGTCTTTAAGTCCGGAGGTCATGGCCTCGGGTCATGATCAAACGTTGAGTCATTCCAACGTTGCGTTCTCTCAGTCAGTGGTTGGTACTTGCGTTGTGCCCCCAGTTCTAGGGATAATTGACATAGTTAGTTAGCAATCATCCTCCACCTTTACTAACTTCGATTTAACTTAGCTGGAACCAAGTTAAAGTAACATGAGTTTGAACGGTCGGATCACACTCGCTCATTTGCTGGCATTTGAATACACACTCTGGGGATTAGGTTAGTAAGCCGACGATCGATCACGCCTGCTTGTTGTTTAGGATTACGTCCACACTCCGGGGATGTAAGTTATTTTTTGTGGGCGGTCGATCACACATGTTTAATGTTTATACTCTAGTTCACACTCCGAGAATCTAGAGTCAGTTGAAGATGATCGATCACATTTGTCTAAGGATTAGGTCTTATTCATGCTCTAGAAATAAGGAGTTGGTTAAGTTCATTGATGGTCGGATCGCATCCTCCTTAATCCAGTAAGCGAAGTCGTAAATGAACGGATCCATCCTCTTTGAGCTTAGAAAGAAGCGAGGTCGTGGATGGACGGATCCACCCTCCCCGAGCTTGGAAAGAAGCAAGGTCGTGGATGGACGGATCCATCCTCCTCGAGCTTGGAAAGAAGCGAGGTCCTGGATGGACGGATCCATCCTCCTCGAGCTTGGAAAGAAGCGAGGACGTGGATGGACGGATCCATGCTCCTTGAGCTTGGTAAGAAGCGAGGTCGTGGATGGACGGATCCATCCTCCTCGAGCTTGGAAAGAAACGAGGTGGTGGATGGACGGATCCATCCTCCTTGAGCTTTGAAAATAAGCGAGGTCGTGGATGGACGGATCCACCCTCTTCGAGATTTGAAAAGAAGCAAGGTCGTGGATGGACGGATCCACCCTCCTCGAGCTTTGAAAAGAAGCGGGGTCATGGATGGAGGGATCCATCCTCCTCTAGCTGGACGGTCGATTCACGTCCTAATTTTGGAGTTTGCACTTCAGCTCGCACTCTGGGAGCTGGAGTTTGTTGGAGAATGGTCGTGTTTCAATTCTCGTTTAATTGATTTTTGTTTGCCCCCCGAGCTCGGGGTTTCATCTAGCGAGTGACCGGCCGGATCACGATAACTCTCTATTTGAACGAGTCCCACCGTAAGATGGCACTCAGCTCTTCATACATCATGGCTGTTGCATGATGCATTTAGGAATCACTAATTTGACTTTATGAGTCTGCGCTTTATTGTTGAAACAAGAAATCATGGCAAAATCAGTTGCCTTATTACAAGTACAAATTCTCAAATTGCATAAACAAACTTGAAAAGGAAAGCAGACTAAATGAATGAAAGCCGGTTATATACAATAACAACGGAGACTTTCGTTATTCCATGCTCTCGGTAGAGTGAGACCATCAACGGTTGATAGCTTGATTGTGTC
The DNA here is from genome assembly GCA_030737815.1 of Allium fistulosum. NCBI lineage: Eukaryota > Viridiplantae > Streptophyta > Magnoliopsida > Asparagales > Amaryllidaceae > Allium > Allium fistulosum. The sequence continues at coordinate 1,360,267,037 of CM060903.1, read as the reverse complement.
ATCTCCAAGGCTCCGTTCGATAACATACGGTCCTTCCCACGTCGGTTTCATGTGCGAAGGGACCGGATAGACCCGCTTAAGTACAAGATCGCCAACTTCAAATGTTCTAGATCCGACCTTGGCATTGTATAATCGGGCGACTCGGTTGCGATGTTCGGCTGCCCTCAAATTAGCCTCTTCATGCTTCTCATCTAATAAATCCAGAGATTCTGCAAGTAGGATGGCATTTGTCTTCGCATCATAATAAGTTAGATGGTGAGAGGGCAGTTATAGCTCAATTGGAATAACGGCTTCGAAGCCATAAGAAAGTGCGAATGGAGTTTGGCCGGTCACAGATTTGTGGGTAGTTCGATATGCCCATAAGGCTATGGAAAGCTTATAGACCCACTTATCTCCAGCCATCTCTAGTCGTTTCTTCAAAATGGACTTGATGACTCTGTTGATAGCTTCGAGTTGCCCATTCGCCTGAGGGTGAGCTACCACCAAGAATTTCTTCTGGACGCGATAGCTTTGGTAGAAATTCTTAAACTCGGCACTATCGAATTGGGTTCCATTGTCAGTTACAATTTCTTGTGGGAGGCCAAAGCGACAGATGATGTTGTGCTTGACAAAGTTGATTACTTTCTTTGTCATGATAGTAGAAAGGGGCTCAGCTTCCGCCCATTTAGTAAAGTAGTCAACCGCAACGATGGCGTACTTCGCACCACCCTTGTCTCGAGGCAAGGACCCTATAATACCAATACCCCATGTGGCAAACGGCCATGGACTGACCATTTGAGTAATCTCAGTTGGTGGGGCTCTCGAAATTCTGGCATGTCTCTGGCACCTATCACATCTCTTAGCGTAATCTTATGCATCTTGGTTTATGGTTGGCCAGTAATACTCGTACCTGAGTATCTTCTTCGCAAGGGCTTGCCCCCAGTGTGATCACCACACTCTCCTGCATGCACTTCCTGCAACACTCGCTTGATTTAATCACAGGCGATACACTAGAGTAAAGGAATAGAAAATCCCCTTCTGTACAAGACTCCATCTTGGATAACAAACCGTGAAGCCTTTCGGAGAAACTGTCTTTTCTCACTCCTGCGCTCGAGTAACGTTCCATGTTCAAGATAGTTTCTGATTGGAGTCATCCACGACTCCCTCTTGGGTGTTACCTCATGAACCCAGTCTGTCTCTACTTGATTAATACTTGGAGCGGTAAGTGTCTCCATGAGGACGAGTCCCATCCGCTGTGCTTCACCAGTGCTGGCCAGTTTCGCTAAAGAATCGGCCTTCCGATTTTGCTCTTGGGGTATACAGTGTATAGTATAATAGTCAAACCGGTTCTACACTTCCTGGACCCGCATAAGGTAGGAGACCAACCTTTGGTCTTTGGCTTGATACTCTCCTCGAACCTGGCACACTACCAGTTGTGAATTGTAGTAAATTTCCACAGCGACGACTCCCAAATCCTTGGCACGCATCAGTCCAGCGAGTAAGGCTTTGTACTCAGCTTCGTTGTTAGTTGCACGGAAGTCGAATTTCAAAGCATAGCATACAGATCACCCCTTCGGGGTTTCGAGCACCACTCCAGCGCCTGAACACCGGTCGTTTGATGCACTGTCGGTGGATAGCTTCCATATATAGTTGGGAGGTTCACTAGTTTCGGGCAAGTCCTCCGGCATGGTGAACTCAGCTATGAAATCCGCCAGAACTTGTCCTTGAATAGCTCGCCTTGGGGTATAAGTGATATCAAATTGACTCAGCTCGATGTTCCATGAGCAACCGACCAGACGTCTCAGGTGGCGTCAGAATCTTTCATAACGGCCAGTCGGTGTAAACAGTGATCAGATGAGCTTGGAAGTATGGGCGGAGCTTTCTTGAGGCTACAACAAGACAATAAGCCAGCTTCTCTATCTTTTGATAGTTTCTTTCCGCCCCGGTCAATCTTTTGCTGATATAATAGACTGGTCGTTGGATCTGATCCTCTTTTCGAACTAGCGCAGCGCTGATTGCGTTTGCTGAGACTGCCAGATAGACATATAGCTTCTCGTGATCAACCTGCTTCGTCAAGATGGGAGGGGTTGCAAGTGTTGTACTAGTGCCTGGAATGCGCCCTCACACTCCTCTGTCCACTCAAAATTTTGTTTCCCTTTTCTAATCAGATCGAAGAAGGGAATGCACTTGTCCGTGGATCTGGAAATGAATCTGCTTAAGGCTACCACCTTCCCATTAAGACTTTGTACCTGCTTGATGGTTCAGGGAGTTTTGAGATTCCGAATCACCTATATTTTTTCGGGGTTAACTTTAATCCCTCAGGCGTTGACAATAAACCTAAGGAACTTCCCAGATGCAACTCCGAAATGACACTTCAGTGGATTGAGCTTCATTATGTACTATCGGAGTATATTGAACATCACCTCTAAATCACCGATATGGTTGCTGGATAGTCGCGACTTCACGATCATGTCATCTACGTACACCTCCATAGTCTTCCTGATCTGGCTTGCAAACATTCGGTTTACGATCCTTTGATAAGTTGCTCCAGCGTTTTTGAGTCCAAACGGCATCACCTTGAACAATAGAGTCCCAGATCGGTGATAAAGCTAGTGTGCTCCTGGTCAGGAAGGTGCATCGGGATTTGTTTGTAGCCAGAGTACACGTCCATGAAAGATAAGAGCTCATGTCCAACGGTTGAATCCATCAGTTGATCGATTCTGGGAAGCGGGAAACTGTCTTTGGTGCAGGCTTTGTTCAGATCTGAATAGTCCACACATGTCCGCCATTTTCCATTTGACTTTCTGACAAGCACTGGATTCGATACCCACTCTGGGTATAAAGCATCACGAATAAACCCATTAGCCTTGAGTTTATCCACTTCTTCCTTCAGGACAACAGATCTATCTGGATCCATACCGCGCCTTTTTTGTTTCACCGGGATGTGTCGCGGGTCGATATTTAATGCATGGCTCGCGATATTCGGTGAGATCCCACACATGCCTGAATGAGTCCAAGCAAACACATCGAAGTTTTCTTGGAGAAAATCAACCAGTTCCTACCTCGTTTGGGGGCCGAGCTGAGATCCGATCTTTACCACTCTAAGAGCGTCATCTTTGTTGACCGAGACATCAATTGTCAACTCTGTCGAGGAAGCCTGGTATTCTTTGACTTCCCTTTCATCATCGTTGTCTCTAGGATAAGGATCTTTAGGAAACTGGTCATGGCGCCCGAGCCTTGGCCCAGGCGTTAGTTGTCAATCCTCCATAAAGCGGACGCAGCGAGATCCCTCCACGCCATTACCTTTCTCCTTTCGTTGCGCATCCTGCAGTTCCGCAACATAACAGGCGCGTCCAACCGCCTGATCACCATGTACCACCCCGACTCCATTGTCAGTGGAGAACTTCAAAGTCAAACACCAAGAGGAAATCGTTGCTCTAAAGTCTGCAAGGGCAGGTCAGCCCAGAAAAGCATTGTAAGGAGAATGAATATCCAACACAAGAAACTGCAACATCTGGACTCTCCGGCGATCACCAACACCCAACTCAACAGGTAACTCCACCATTCTAGCCAGTATGGTTGCACTGCTATTAAAACCTTGTATACGCGACTGGCATGGTTTCAGATCCTTCGCTTCAATTAGCATTTGATCATAAGCACGCTTGAAAAGTATGTTTACAAAACTTCCATTGTCAACTAAGATCCTCCTCATTCAAGCATGACCTATTTGGGCTGAAATAACCAACGGATCAATAGTAGGGGCATCGACTCTGTTAGCACCACGATTTATGAAAACGACGTCGTCTGTCATCGTCCTTTGTTGTTTTGTCGGGACCCCTTCGTCAGTACCACTACAACATTCGAAGTCCACATGCCTAATGGAACTAGCATATGACTCCATTTCTTTCCAGCTCCGATCGGCCGAATGAGGATCACCACTTATAGTATTAATCACTAACCTCCTGCCAGTACGTGCGGGTTCTTCAGGCCTAGCCTGTCCTTGACCCTGATTGGGATTAGATAAGCCCGCTCTGCCATCCTACAGAGCCCGAACAAACTGCTCTAACTTTCTCTCTCTAATCAACTTTTCAATAATATCCTGCAAATGACGGCATTCATTAGTGTTATGGCCATAAAAATCATGGAACCTACAGAACTTCCCGGTCTAAATCTATTTCTCAAATGACGGTTTCGAGGCTGGCTTCTTGTACTGCACTGTATTATAGGTCTAAAGATAAACATTCTCTAGCGACGTGTTCAAGGGAGTATATCGATCGAACATAGGAGCTCTGGGTCTCCCACGATGAGGGTCTCTCATCTTCCCTTAACCTCCATTACCCTTATGCTGACTTTGTTTATTCTGAATATTCAACTGTACTTTACCGGAACTCTCCCCGGTCTGCTTCACTACAACATTGCTCTAGATACCTTCACCACTGGGCCCTGCGACGTCCTGCTTCCTAGACCATCTAGCGTCTTCTTTCCTAAAAAACTAGGCTACCTATGCATAGAAACGGTCCAACAAAGCGGGAGGTTTCCCAGCCAACCAATCGCCGAATTCGGAATCAGGATCGATCCCTTTAGTCAATGCCATCAGAATAGAGTTGGCATTGGGATTGCTGACTTCAACACAAGCAGCGTGGAACCTTTCCAGATAATACCTCAAAGTCTCTCCTAGAGCTTGAGTAACACTGGACAAGGTATTAACATCCTTCGGCCTTGTAGCAGGCATATTAAACTGCTTAACAAACTTAGTAGCCAACTGGTCGAAACATGAAATTATCTCGGTGGTAGACGGATGAACCACATAGTCGCAATGCCTCCCAAGAATATAAGGAAGCTTTTACACTTAACCACATCGTCAGCTCGAGCGGCATTCATAAGCTATTCATATTTTAGAATATGTTGGTTAGGATCCAAATTTCCTTCATACATCGGTAAGGTCGGCATCCTGAATCGACGGGGCAGTTCCGCATGTAAGATATCATTGGTGAACGGGGTGTGACTTCTAGAAATCCCCCAGTCATCATTAGTGAGGCCTCGACTTTCTCTTATCGTCTAGCGTATCATAGTTGGAATATCAAGCATTTGGGGATTTGGGGCCAAGGCATGGTCGGGTTCCATGTCACGAGGATGGTCTGGTCGCTGTCGATGGACCGTCCCAAGCCTCCTTGGCTCCCGCGCTTCATGGAACTGAGGACCCTGAGCATGAATGCGGTGGCGAGGGGCTGGATCTGGCTGGTTCTAGATCTCGGGATCCAGATCTATAGAAGCAGCTGCGTTGTTATGAGTTGTGTTGTGAGGAAGTGTCCCTCCTCAGGAAGAGGGTGCAGCTTGATGCCTTGTAGAAGGACGAATCCCGGCCTGTCCAGGATTCGTAGCATACGGGTGCCCGGAGGCTTTCGCGTAATTCTCACCTAATCCGCGTCACGTAGATCTGTGATAGGATTAAGATGACGCCGAGATTTCAGACAAGGAATAAGAGGCATGCTCTCTTCTAGATCTCCCTCGTCTTTCTTCATTCAGTTGGTTCACAAGTTCCATATTGGCACGGATCTGTTGAGTGAGCTCTTGACGGCTTTGAGAGAGCTCACGCATAAGGGTCTGGAATTCCTCTCCAGTTATTAGACCGGGTAGATCTAGAGCTCCAGCTGATGTTTGGCCTGTAGTAGCTAGCTGCGTGGGACTTTGCCTATCCCTTCCTTCTGGATTAGCAGCATTAGAAGCAGTTCTAGTATTGCGCACCATGTTGGATGTAGTTCTTCTTAGATCTGGAAAATTTTGAATAGGATAGAAGGAACCACTAGAAGACGGATCTGGATCTCCTCCTTAGATTTAGCAATCCAACGATGGCAGGGGATCCTCAGAATCAAAGAAAAAGCAGAGTTTTCTCAGTGAAAGCACCAAAGTGTTTGTACAAAAATGGGCACAACACTCGTTGGATGTAATTGAAGAATTAGAATGAAGAAGTAAAATGGAAAATGAGGCTAATCTAACAATCACACCAAGAAAATATGCAGTAACAAAAAGAAAACAAGAATTTATAGTGGTTCGGCGTTATAGCCTACATCCACTTTGAAGGATTTGATGTTTATTGCTGATTATAAACTGAATTACAACAGTACAGTGACTAACACTCGAATTACAACGGAGTTTAACCCGAGCAGCAACATAAAAGTCTCCTTTTAGTTGCAACTAAGGTGCTATTTATATGTATGAAGCTGGAAATATCTGCCTTGAATCTCAGAATACCCTTTCCCATGCCTAGGTGGTCCCACACAATCGATTTGGAGTCGTTTGGGATCGATCCCCGATCGATCCACATAGCCTTTGTATCGATCGAAAATGGCTCCAATTGGGCTACGATCGATCATGGACGCTCATGAGATGATATGCAACCTTCTGTGAAAATCTCATTGCATTTGGATGTGTGGTTGTGGAGTTATCGATCGATCAAAGTTGCAAATATGGGCTGGCTGAGGCTTTCGTATCGATAGCTTTCGTATCGATCCCTTCGTGTCGATGACATGGCATGCGCGCTTTGTGGAGATCCATAATTCATGCATAGGGACCGCTTCTTTCATATCCATTCTATACCTCGCTTCTTCTATCGATTCTTTGCCTCTGTCTCTGTATCGATCGTCCATCCCGCCTTTCATATAGATCAGATAAGTGATCGATACGAAATGTATGACTGTTGGTCAAGTGAAGTGTGATCGATCTGGGAAGTGTTGAAGTCCATCGATGTAGGTTTGAACCTTATGGATATGAATGATGGATGCCAAGTGATGGATTTATGTTCATTTCGTATCGATGCCGATGGATACGAAATGATGGATACGGATGGATGGATACGAAATGGGCACGTTTCACACGGATCTAGATCGTTCCATAACTTGAGCATATGAACTCCGATTGACTTGAAATTTGGAATGTTGCCTTGCATAGCTCTACTTGTTATATCATGCTAATTTGGCTCGATCCAGACTCGGGCCAAGTTTGCTTGTATCCATCGTGAATCTACAAATAACCAATTTCCGGAGTGGACTGTCTTTAGTCTCTAGCCAAGCCCTTGATATCACGGCCTTGCAAAAAGGCGGGATAACAAAATCCAAACATAGATGATGGGTATAATAAGTATAACATTCAAACTTGAAAGAATGGAAATAGTCTGAATAAAAACTCAAATTTGATAGAATGGATAAAACAAGACAACGGTCCAAACTCGATAGAATGGACTAAACAAGATAACTATCCAAACTCGATAGAATGGACAAAACCAATAATTGAACACTGCGAAGAGTAGTTAACTCTTCCCATTGTAATTAAAGAAAACAGATCCAAAGGTTCGAATCAAATAAGAAAAGGAAAATTTTCCAACAATGACCAGGAGGGTGCTCCCTCTTACCAAAAGTATACCTCTAGAAATATACTTAAGAACTCCGATGGCTCTTGGAAACGTCCAAGCCGGACCCCGCCAACGGTTATCGAGAATCCAATTATTTCACCTCTCAATGCGCAAAAACAGATCCCAATCTAGAGTGGATGTGAAAATACCCTAATGGGAGCAACCCCACATAGCTTGGCTTCCACTCGCTCTTTTAGTTTAGTCATTTCCGACAAAGGATAACAAAGCTCAAGTGAGCAACACATCATCTTAGAATGACGAAATACAAAGAATGCTGAGGTAACCGATAGTTGGGAAACCAACTATCAAGGATATAAAATGATCGTATATGGAAATCAAGTCTTGTGTACTTATCACCACTCATCGAATTCTAATTTGTACTATTTCTTAGTTAACAATAATACCAGACAAGTCAAGATAGTGTTAACTCAAAGTCATGTCTCTCGATTATTCTTAAATTTTGAAATAGCGACGAGTCTACTTCTTCGACGTTTAGTGCTAAGTATACAAATAAATCGTTCCCATATAAGTGAATTGCTTTACAGAAATTAATTCATTTCCATAAACGAATCAAACCTTTTCTTTTGAAAACCCGAATTCGTGCTTGGCCTCAAATTACAAGTATTAGCTTTAAAACACTTTGTTAAAAGAGTTTACTAACTTCAAAACATCAATTTAAAAAGGATTTAATAACATAAAACATCCTTATTACATTGATTAATTAAATATAAACTTCATCACACAATTTGGTTTTTGAACTTCAAATGATTTTAAATAATAAAAAGTGTAAACCACTTTTAAACCTTATTAATTCAATTAATTTGTAAAATATAATTAATTAAATTAATAATAAATTAATTATCATTATTTAAATGAATAACAAAGTCAAAACATCCTTGTTACTTTGATAAATTCACTTTAAAACTTCATAAATTAAATTGACTAATTAACTCCAATCACCTTTAATAAAAAAGGGTAAATCACCATTAAAACATCATTAATTCAATTAATTAGTAATATTTGAATATAATTAATTAATTAATTATTAATTAAATGTCATTATTTTAAAATGATTAATCAATTTAAACCATCATTAAGGAAAGATTAATTAAAGTTAAAACAAGTTGATTTCCTTTTAAAAGCCATTAATTAAAAAGATTAATTAATTTAAAAACATCATTAATTAATTGATTAATTAAATTTAATCCATAATTTTCAAAAGATTAATTAGCCTTAAACATCGTTAAATAAAATGATTAATTAAATTTAAAAAATAATTAACTAAGTAATTGGTTAAATTTAAAACACATCATTAATAAGTTAATTAGTTAACCTATATCCTTATCAATTAAATAATTAATTAAATTACATAATCATTATTAAAATAATTATTTATTTTTGAAAACATCATTAATCAAAATCTTGCTTAACTTGTAAAAGAATTCCAAGCATGAAGATGAAACCAAATGGTTTGATAAGAAGTGATTTTTCGAAAGTGACGATACAACACTATCGCTATACGGACAGTTTGGCAAACAAGTTTATAATATTATCAACACAACTAAACATCACATAGCGATGGTTTAAGGATACATATAACAAGCATTCATGGGCAATGAATATGAACATGAATATAGTTTTAAAGCTTTTGTTTTTTAGGGTAAAATTTTACTTACTAACTTGTTTCCTAACTAACATTTACTTAACATGTTTGCATCCATCACACATATACATTTCCAAACCAAACATGAACAAATTCATATCATATCCAAACCAAGCAAGCAATATATATCACAATGTAACTAAAGTAAAATATTTCCCAAAAAAGGTAAAGATTTTTACTCACCAAATCGTTTTAGAAACTTGAAATAAACTTTAAACTTATAGAGCTTGGAAACCACCAAAAATCAACTCGAATAGGGTCATCTTCTCCTCGGTTTTTAGACATGTTACACTCGGAATTTGGTAAGGTAGTTAAAAGGAAAGTTTTAGAAAATTATTTCCTCCACAATTTAAATAAAACACTCAATTATGATTTATTTTGAAGAAGATATGGCCGAAATAAGAATGACCATTTTCGGTCTTGGAATTTTGGGTCCAAAAAGACTCTGTAAACAATTGATATTTTGACATAGTAATTCTCGAAATTTGTAGAAGTCTTCAACATAAAAGTTGTAGCCACTGGAATTTTCTACACTTTGTAAAAAATAAAATCTTGATTTGGAGTAGTTTGGAGAAAGTTATGGCCGAATGAATTGGGAGGAAAATGGAGATGTTTTTAAAATGAAAAGGAGGAGATTTAACAAGTTTGAAATTATTTTAAAATTTTAAACCTGGATTTTTAAAACTTAAAATTATGAATGTAAGCCATTAAAAGGTTTCATGAAGTTTTAAGGAAGGTGAAGTCTTTTGAAAAAATCAAAAAAGTGAAATGAATAAGGGAAAAGAAAATGGAGGAAAACTTTTATATAAAATGCATAAATGGAATTACCATTATACCCTTTTCCTTTGCCCTCCATTCATATGCTTCCACCTCATCAACAAGCCTTGCTCCCCTTGTACTCACGCCAACATAGCCTCCTCCCCTTTCAAATCAACCCCAACATGCCATAAATGCATGTACTTAATGTTTAAACATGTTTCCATGATGTGATGTTTACTTTTATGTAATTTTATATTATATTAACTTAAGTATATATATACATACATACACACACTTAACTAATGAATACATGAATACATACATATCCTAATATATTTCTAAATGAATATGTATATACTTATGCTAATTTGATTGCAACATTTCAAACAACTTTTATACGATGAAACGTCGAAAATTCGGAAAACGGTTTTGCGGTCGCATTTTCTGTTTTACATCGAACTAAATATTTTTGTAAACTAAATTTATAAACTATCTTATTTTTAATATTTATTATTTAAAATTTTTTTATTTTAATTATAAAACCTTTTATTTGAATATTTAAAATTAATTAAATATTCGGAAATTAATATGGTAAAATTTCGGGTCGTTACATGGATCGATGACATTGCTCAAGAACTTCTTTCCTCAAGTTCTCAATGCGTGGAACACATAATCGCCCCTTCCTTCTCAACCATCCTCTCTGGTCAAGACAAAAATCTTTCAAATCATCAACCTCAGTTCCAATCTTAAGCCTTCTAATCCTCTCGGCTAATATTGGATCCTCCTTCTATTTAGAAGCAATTCTCTCGATCAACACTGGTCGTACTTCTAAACAAGACAACATAGCAGTATTTTGACTAGAACTAGCAGCCAATCTTAACTGCAATTGGCCAAAGATTCTAGGTCATTCCACTCTACCAACATAGCCAACACCACATTCTGATGCCTTCTACTAAGAGCATCAGCCACCTTATTACCTTTCCCTGGTGTATACTCTATACCAAAATCATAAGCAGCCAAAAACTCTAGCCATCTTGTTGCCTCATATTCAACTCTTTCTGAGAGAATAAATATCTTAAAGACTTATGATCGATATACAACTCAAATCTCTCCCCCAAGAGATAATGTCTCTAAATCTTCAAGGAAAAACCACCGCAACCAACTCTAAGTCATGAGTAGGATATCTTACTTCGTGCGGTCCAAGCTTTCTGGATACGTAGGCAATAACTTTACCCTTCTGCATCAATACTGCCCCCAATTAAGTTCCGCATGCATTAGTACACACTACCAACACTTGGTTTCCATCTGGAACTACTAACACTGGAGCATTGGTCAGCAAATGCTTTAACTTAAGGAACGCTTCCTCACATTTGTCAGACCAAACAAACTTCACCTCCTTTTTGGTAAGTTTAGTCAAAGGCGTTGCTATCAGCGAGAAATCCTTGATGAATCTCTGGTAGTAGCCAGTAAGTCCAAGAAAACTTCTGATCTCAGCCACCATATCTGGTCTCTTCTAATTGTTCACAACTTTGATGTTATTTGGATCGACTGACAACCCTTTCTTTAAAACCACATGACTAAGAAACTTAACCTCTTTCTTCCAAAAATGACACTTGGAATACTTCGCCTTTAGTTGATTCTGCCTTAGCATCTCAAGAACAACTCTAAGATGATCTTCATGCTCTCTTTCATCCTTAGAGTATACCAAAATGTCATCTATAAACACCAACACGAAACTATCCAAATACTCTCGAAAGACTCGATTCATCAAATCCACAAAGAAAGCAGAAATATTAGTCAACCTGAATGGCATCACTAACCTTTTCACAAACCATATCTAGTCCGAAATGTTGTCAAAGGAATACTGTCCTCTGCCACTCTTAACTGATGGAACCCCCTCGCCAAATCCAACTGGGAAAACACTCTGGTTCCACTCAACTGATCAAACAGATCAAACAGATCATCAATTCTCGGTAGAGGGTACTTATTCTTTATTGTCCTTTCGTTTAACTTACGATAGTCGATACACATCCTTATCGACCCATCTGGTTTCTTTAAGAATACCACGGCCGCTCCCCAAGGCGAACTGCTTAGTCTTGTAAAATTCCTTCCTTCAAGATCCACTAGTTGCACCTTCAATTCCTCCATCTATGTCGGTGTCATTCTGCTAGGTGGTCTACTCGGAGGTTCAGCTCCTGGCATAAGGTCTATCCATAAGTCAACAACTCGTTCCGGTGGTAGTCCTGTGATTGGCTCCAAGATATCCGCAAACTCTCTTGCCATTCAAACCTGACTTAGATCTTCTCCCACTTCCATTGCTCTTAACAAAGCACAACTACTCCGGTCAGAATTCTCCATTGAGAATATAATTTGGTTATGACTATTAGGGTGTCTTAAAGATATCTTCCCATCCTGGCAAAATATCCTGGCCTCATACCTCCTCAACCAATCCATACCCAAAATGATTCCAAAATCTATGAAATCGTAAACATACAAACTGCATGCAAACTTACGACCTAACAAATCAAGTTCTAACTAGTCACATCTCATCCCCAGAGTTGCATATCCTCCTATTGGATTCGCAACCCTTAAGGAAGTAACAAGGTATGTGGGCTCTAAGCATAACCTATCAACCAAATACTGTGATATAAATGAATGTGATGCACCGATATCAAATAGTATCCTAACTGGTATACTCTGAATCAAAAACGTACCTTCAGTCACAGTTTTCCCTTTCTCTGCTGCAGTAGGCCTAGAAGAAGATGGTGGTTCGATAACAAAAACCTTCCCTCTGTCCTCCCTGACTGGCTTTGGACACTGGTTCTTGTAATCCCCACCTTAGTCGCAGTTGAAGCATTTCACATTCTACTTCTCTGCAGGCTTCTTACCTTTTCTTATTCTGCACTCGTGAGCATAATGACCCTTCTTATCACACTTGACGCACACTAATTCAACCTTTGCCTTCTTGGAAGCATCCCTATTCTGAGCTCCTTTCTTTTTAAAGAACTTCCTCTTCTTTCCCTGAGGACCCTGGATTCGACTAATTTCTCACTAGAACAACCAGAGAGCATCTCTTCATGCGAATGGCCATCTCCACCACTACGTTACAAGGATCACGGATATGGGTCATGGTCATTCTAGCAAGCTCCAGTTTTAGTCCTCGAATGAACATCTCATTTCTTCTGATGTTAGTGTCTATAGTGGCATATCCATATCGAGACAGCTCATTAAACTTAGCAACGTACTCGATTACTGACATATTACCCTAGACTAGATCCATAAACTTTCTCATCAACGTTGACTAAGAAGCCTCAGACAAAGCCTTTTGCTTGAACCTCATTCTAAAATCAGCCCATGTTAGCCTTCCTCGGGTACTCCGGCGATCACACTATTGCACCAGTAAAGCGCTGCCCCTTGCAACTGCATATAAGCTAGCCTTCTCTTTTGCCCATCATCCAAACCAAGATCAGTAAAGATACTTCCACAGTGCAATAGCCAATTCTCAACTTCAACGGCATCCTCCATTCCAACAAACGGCTTTCCATCCAGACTGGTGTAGTCTCTACTTAGCTTAGCATAGTTATTCCCAACTGGAGCCACTTGATTAGCTTCTCCGACATTTACAACAATCCCAGCTTGCAAAAGATTGTCTAACAACTGATACCCCATCCTGCATCTACTGGCAGATTTCCAGCACCTACATTGGCTTTAGCATTTGGATTAGCATTAGCCTGTCAACCTTGGTTCCTCCTGGTATCAGGTCGAGCATTTCCATTGGTTGTGGTGCTTCCTCCACCTAAAATTCCTCTTCCATTTCCTACTTCCATATCTTCTTTCTCGTAAATCTGCATACGAGCCTTTGTAAGATACAGAAGAACGGTCCAAGAGAGAGGGGAACTCGTACTTATATATATATATATATATATCAAATACAAGTACGTTACTGTAGCATTAACCCAAACCCCGATCATATTTTTAAATTCATTGGATTATGTTTGAAAATCTTTTAGGTTTAACTTTCTTCTAAAGTTTCATAAACCTATGCTCTGATACCAACTTGTAACATCCCCCTACTTGGAGGCCTAAAACTAACGGCTACAGATGCTGCAGTTATCCATAGTTATTAATCCTTGGCGACCAAATATAGCGGTGTTAGATACATTGATACACAGATCACAAGAATATGGAAAAAATTTAACAAATCAAAAACACATTTCCACATTCCATTCAAAAAATTACTTGTTCATTACATCATCTCACAAATGATAACCCTATTCAGAAAAATATAATTATTACACCTACGCCAAGAGCGACATATAAAGATGCTCCCTTGGTAGATCAGAGTATATAATAAGGCTAAGTCTGCCTTTACAACCAAAATACACAGCGGAAAAGATAACTCTAAATAACTAACTACCTCATGCATGTCTCTGGAAGCTTTATTCGTCTAAGAAGAGAACTTGAAAACCTTAAATCTCAATCTACTCAAAATCAAATGAGTACCCGAGAATTTAAGGGGAAAACAGAAACTTCGAGTCAGACATAAAGCCTGGTATGAATAATAATCTACCATCTCAAATCATTTAGATATCTAGTGAGACCATACCGCTTTGCGGAACGAGTTTTCACCTTACTAGTATCCTAAAACCTCTATAAAACAATATACTGTGCTTCTACATCCACAATGGTTAAAACATAACCATTTCAAAATATTTTGATGATATGCAAACATATTAAAACATACTGGATTTCCCCATCCTCTGTTTAATTGACTCCTTGTTATATTTTATAGTTTCTAGGGTCACTATTAACCTATTAGTTTTTATAGGCTTACTAATAAACTTTATATAATGTATGGACTCCCTGTCCTATTCCATAGTTTTCATGGGTGCACTATGAACCTATTGGCCCTCTGATAATTAACTTAATTGATTCATGGGTTCCCCTGAACCTGTTGGTAACTCCAATAACTTCTCCCTTATCTTAGTTTTCATGGGTTGACTAGGAACCTAGTGACAATTGTCAATAAATTAATCTGGATATAGTTTTCATGGATGCACTACAAACCTAATGGCCCCTGCCAACCAGTCTTTATAACATAGTTTTTATGGGATTACTATAAACCTATTGGTAACCCCAATAACCTCCTAGTCATAGTTTTCATGGGATCACTATGAACTTATCTTTTTGACAACTTCCAAATTTAGGCATCCTACATTTTGGTCTCCCTGACCTCTTGGATGCAAGTCTATTCATCCAAGAGTTCATTTGATTTATACTCACTATTGGGTCAACCTAGCTGGTTATTCTGCCCTTCCCTAAATTACATTTATAGGATTGAAAACAATGTGAATATATTTTACCAAGGAAAGCTTCTGCTCAAAACCAATACAAAAACTCCTTTAATTAAGCCATGGATTTTTCCTTTTAAAAATGAGTTTGGGTTATAAAACCTTTCGAAACATTCAAAACCTGGCTTTTGACTTCATAGGATGACCTCCTTCGAAAGCCTTAAAATCTACCTTCAAAACATTAGGCTCCTGCCTTTTTATTACTTTAAAACCTTCCTTTCAAAACCTTTTGATTATATTAAAGTATTACCATTTAACTTTAGAAGCATAGCTTCGAAACCAGTTGAAAGTATCCATTTCGACACCATTGGAAGTACCCTTTCGAAATCATTGAAAGTCCCTCTTTCGAAAGCATTGGGTTTATACTTAAAATATTATTTGGGTCAAACTGAATATAGAAAAAACAACTCTTTCGAAACCATCCTTTTTCATACATAAAAATATTGGGGAAACATGTTGGCGTCGGCGCCATCCTTTCGAAAGCATAAAACATCTGGGTAAAATACACTACAAGAAAAACTAGTATTAGTAGCATAATACAGCAGCGTTTGAAGCTTATGCGCTACTACTATTTATTATAGACATATTGATGAAAAATGAAATGCTAGTTACACTAAAAATCTTTGGCGGGACATGAAATATTAGGCGACTACTTTATTTTGGTCAGTGGAATTCATTTTCATTTGCATAGTTTTTAGTTTTTAATTTCCATCCAAAGAAATGAGCTAAAGAACAGAGAACTCTCCAGACTTTCCCAATCCAAATCTTGACATCCCTAATATCACTCTATCGATTCTTAGGGAAAAATTCTAGATCTCGAGGAGCATGGCTCTCTGTAGTCTAGTGTAAGCAAACCAGACTCCTTAGCTCCATAGATTTATTTCCATATTGGGTTTCTCGCCAGTGAAGGCCAATAACTTAGTGTCGATCTCTTCAGATCGAAAGGGAAAGCTTTTTGTCTAGGGTAGGTGAGCATGAGAGCTTAGCTCCATAGCTATCTCTCTTCAAATCTAAAGAAACTCTCTTATCATTC
Organism: Allium fistulosum; assembly: GCA_030737815.1. NCBI lineage: Eukaryota > Viridiplantae > Streptophyta > Magnoliopsida > Asparagales > Amaryllidaceae > Allium > Allium fistulosum. The sequence continues at coordinate 1,360,250,844 of CM060903.1, read as the reverse complement.
AACGCTCCATGGAATTCTCTAAGGTACCATTCCCATTATTACTCACCTTAACTTTCTATTTTTATTTTTTTATGCCAATTAGTTATATGATTGATCGATTTTCCTTAACCCGTTCAATTTTTGATTTCTTTCCATGTATCATGTTAATGTTCTAATTTTTATCACCATAGAAATTGGAATAGAGGAGGTGGGAAGTACGCAGGGATAGATTCAGGGCTGATGATATGCATGACGTTGGTGCAATGGGCTATTGTAGAGAAATTGAATCTAAGCAATATTATTGGAAAAAGGTTGTATCTTTGTGCATGGACATGTGCAAATTCGTTGCAGTAAAAACTACAATACTGCTATTATATAAAGAGGATCTATCGGAGTGTTTTAATAAGGAGGAGCATAGTTTAATTTTTGAATTTTGAGCATCAATCAGGCAATCCTAGGATTCTAATTTCGAATACAGGTTGTTCCTTCTATCGGCAAGGCTGAGCTAAGTGCAGACGCCTGGGTATGTAGAGTTATGTTCAAGTCATCGTCGTCCAAGAGAACGTCCTAGTCATCGCAAAAGTCTGGGTAGGTAGTGCTTGGAGGAGGGAGTAGATTTATGAGCAGCTGAAGGTGGTGAAGAGATTAGCTGGAGATGAGAGTTAGAAGTTATTGGGACTTGATACTTGAATGAAAGATAGTTTGTTGGGCTGGAGCTTGTAAGGGTCGGTTGGGGTTTGGGCCAACTTCAAAATTGAAAATACTTTAAGCTAAGTAATTTATGGAAAGGGGGATGATGCTAGTTTGGGGAAAATTAAATAGGATAATGTAAGGTAATTTATTGCCATAACAAAATTTGGAACCATACTTTTTTTTAATACTTATTTTTACTTTGGTGATGTTTACCTGCATCCATTTTAATTTTTTCTTAGTTTTCAATTTCTGTGATTTTTGAAAATTCACCATTTCTTTTACTTTGGATAAAAATTTAATTTTACCCACATATCAAATCCTATTTGAAAATTTATTTCTATATTCTTTAATAGAAAATACATATAACTAAGAACCGAACTTAACACAATGCAAATTCCTAAGTTTTTTTTGAATTCTTTTCAATGCAGCTATGTGAAAAGTTCTTTGGATATTCAATCATCATGAAATGCCATATTTAGATCAGCCTTCGATTAAACTGGCCTTCATTTAATAAGGGTGAGAACATTCAAAGGTTGCTCCTGATAATTTTATATTTGTAGAAGATGTCATGTACTCAATGTCACAAGGCACTTTCATCAATTAAATTCAACTAGCCAAAGAAACTAAAGTAGTCATTACTTCATTTGTTGCTTGATCCAAAGGTAATGCGACTTGTCAGACTCAGAGCTAATAAAGAAAAAGCATAATCAACGAGTGTTATCAATGGTTTCCCTGAATCCTGATCTAGCAGAACTATGTGTATTTGTGTTGCATTCCAAGGAACTTAGGTACGATAACTGTACTTGAATTGTACAAGTAAGTGTTGCATGGTGTCCCTGAATCCTGAATTGTACATGCATTGTTGCATGTAAGTGTATAAGCTTTAGATCTAATTTAGGACTAAACTATTATACTAAGTTTTATGTTTTTACATAATCGGTTATGTGTTTTTTACAAATAGATTGAATACTTTGATGTTGAAATCGCACAACACGATGTCAATCTAAAGAGATCTTGTGTGTCAGAATTGAGAAGGCGGGAGGTGGATGAGAGGATGCATGGAGGTGTAGGAAAACTTTTAAGCTACTAAAAATGGGAATTCAGGCACAGCCAAATAGTTTTGCATAAGGTTTCTTTTTTGATTCGATATATTTGGTTTGTAAACCTGATAAAATGATATTACTAATGCACTCCTTTTGGTCTTGAATTTACCGTTTCACCTTAAAATTTCATTTTATATACCACAAAGAGTGACTGTCACACTACAACTAGTAACCTTACATTTCAGCATAATCTTGTGGACTACCTATGCTTTAGAATTCCCAATTAATCCATGGACATGATTAGTTACATCTGCGTAGTAAAGACATTTGCATACAACTCCAATGTTCTTAAAACTGTTCTATCTTGCGTACCTGATGGTTACTATTGTATATACATTTCTTTGTACAAGGTAATATTATTTCTCATTTATATTTAACATATAGTATGCTATCTTCAACAATCATTTTTTTGGCTGTATGAATAGGACTCTCGACTTTTTTTATTGTTAAATGAAGCAAATGTGTCTGCTGAAAATTCTAGAAGCTCTATGATGATCATGGTACAGACAAATAATTTATCTTATGTATCTGTTTTAAGGCAAGCGTGTGCAAATCTGTGGAGCTTGTATGATTTGAAGGTATTTATTTTAACATACTTAAAAGTTTATCTGAATTTTACATGAAAAAAGGACAAAAGCAACAATTAACTATGTTGTGTATTTTTTCTTAACAACTTGATTTATATGCATTTTTGTTTATTTTCTTGAGATGTTAGGTGATGATGAAAGATCGGTTTGGGAACTATGTTGTGCAGAAAGTCCAAGAGACATGCAATGATAAGCAGCCTCAACTGATTATTTCTTGAATTTATGTTCACATAACTATTCTACAGAAGTATACCTTTGGAAAACAAATTGTTGCTCGTGTAGAGAAACTTTTGGTAGCTGGAGGTATATATTTATATAATTTTACAATGTATCTTGAAAATAATACTATGCATTGTTTGTCTGTAAGTATTGTGAAACATACTTAGTTTTGAATGACTTGTATAAACTCATATTTGACTAAAAGTCCTAAAATTTTGGATGGAGAGATAAGAAATGTACTTCGGTGTGCTAATCACTTGACATTGTGTAAAATAATTCTCTATGTATTTATACTTGTATAGTTTTCATCTATTAGAGTAAGTACCTATGCTAATCGCTACCCGATTTTTCTTCTACCTGATTTATAGAACCGTCTTTATTTTAATTGTCCCATATTTTCAATGTTTACTCTTACAAACGATAGGATGAAATTTTCATTTTGGATGTTTTCAGAAGTCAATAGAAAATATAGCTGGTGTTCAGTCTGAGACTATTTGCTAATATAGGATATTTTTTGATGTGCAGCACTGATTGTACATTTTGGGATTTTCCAGCACCTTGTTATGAATTTGACATCTGCATGAATAAATTAAACACAATATTATAGGAACAATCATCTTACATGACTAAAATTAGCTTATACTTGAAAATATATGTAAGGTCAAACAACTATGAAATGGTCTTAAGTGATAATCTTGTCTAGAAAAGTAAGCAGTTTGTTCGCATGTGCATGACTTGGTTTTGATTCAAGAAGATACACCTTACGTGGTTCAGTGAGGTTGTTGGTGATACTATATTACATCATGGTGGTAGGGTTTTGGTATAAGGTGACAAAGATTTGGAAGAAAGCTAAAGTCAACAAAGATGGTTGTTGTTGTCAAGGAAAGTTGAGTTTTGATTAAGTGTTTTTTTCTTTTCCTTTCCTTAATTATCTATTTCAATCGAGTGTACCCTTTTGTTCATGTTCAACATCCTGGTGTAGAATACTTGATGATGGATGACATAAAGAACGTGCAAAATTTTGTTCTATTTTAGTAGAAGTTGCCAAAGAGGTTGAGAAGCAGGTACACTTTCATTTCTTAGTAGTACTCACCAATTTATGGAAATTGTTTGTTTCACTATTGATTTGTTTCTTTTGACTGTATGCTAAAGACTTATGCTATTTAATGTTCATGTATGCATTCTGGATAAAAATCATGATAATAACCTGTATAGAAACAATGATATTTTAAATAGAACTAAGTTGAGCAACACTTCAATATGGCTTAAGTTATCAGTGAATTACTTTTCGAAGTCTCTCGATCGAGGATTGTTTAAACCTTAATTCAGTTACTGTGATACAACTATATGGTTTTGACACTACTTTTGGGATAAACTTCACTTGTAATTCTATTTTGAGCACACTACTTCATTACAGAGGACAACTCACTTTTTCCTTGTTAATCTTCATATTCTTTTGTAGTTCAATGTATGATCTTCAAGTTAGTTTTCCCATCATATTTTTTTGTTGTTTTCACATCCAATATTTGAGGTTTTGACTTTTTAGGATAAGTTATATGTTGTAAATCATCAATTCCAAGAATTTTATTTTATAATTATCGATGCTATATAATTACATTTTCAACTGAAAAATAGGGACTCATTCGTCATATTTAAAAGAAAATGACTTGCATATTGAACGATAAACCATAAGATCCACTTATTAATTCTACCCAAGATACGTTTTTATAATGGTATAACAATAACAACAATAACAATAATAAAAAGTTATGTTTATAAAAATTAACAACTCTATAATAATAAAATAATAATAATAATTATTAAGTTCGATAAAATTAACTAAATTTACAGTAATGAATATTATTAAAAAAATAACTAAGTTTATAGAAATTAAACAAGCTAACTAAGATTTATAAAAATTAACTAAGTTTGATAAAAAATAAACAAGTTTATAAAAATTGACCAAGTTTGATAAAATTAATTAAGTTTGATAATAAGTTAATTGATTTTAAAAAAAATAAACTAATTTTTATATATTAACTAAGTTTTATAAAAATTAATTAAATGTATACAAATTAAATATGTGTTATTAGAATTTAACTAAGTTAATAAGTTTTTTAAAATTAAATAAGTTTATTACAAAAATCAAACAAGTTTATAAAAATTTAACTAAATTAACTAAATTTTATAGAAATTATTTAAATTTAATATAAGTTTAACCGAGGATGTTTGATATACTTTAAATATGCAAAACAGTTTCATAATCATTTGTTGATTGTTAAATTTGTCTATAGGTAATTATCTTTTTATGAGCAAAGACCAGTTGCAGCAAAGAATTGTGGATAATCAAGTAATGAACATGACTTTAATTGTTATGTATATTATAACATTATGTTATTACTTGTTGTGTAAACTTATTTATGAATGGTTGTGGATTTTATGTGAATTTTCTTATTTTGTTGAAAAACTGTTATTGAAATGGTTATGGTTATCATATTTGATTATGTGATTAACATGTTTTTTCAATTGTTTGAATATGATGATTATGTGATTGATTGATTGTTGGTTTGAATATAATGATTATGTGATTGATTGTTGGTTTTATTAAGACTATTATGCGAGTGATGGCTGGAAATGATACAAGCCATTAACAAAAAAATAGGCGTTTAAAGTATGCTGCAAAACAGTTAATAATCTTTAGTAGTGTTTTTAAAAGGCTGCGGAAATAAATGTAAACGGCAGCGAATTGACTTTCGTAGCGTCGAAAAAAGGCTCCAAAACGTTTAGTAGCGTTCAGTATACGCTTCGATACGACATGCTACTAAAAGCCTGAAACTTTTTGTAGTGTTTCAAAATAATATGTCAAGTTTTGGTAGCGTTTTCTACAAAGCTACAAAAAGTTTTAGACCTTTAGTTGTATGCCGTATCGTAGGGTTTACCTAAACGCTGCTAAAAGCTTTGGTAGCGTTTTTTCAACGCTACGAAAGTCCTTTTCTGGTGTAGTGATAGTGGAAGGTTGGCGTCGAAACCCCTTTCGAAACCATTGCCTTCGAAACCCCTAACCCCTTTCGAAGGCAGTAGGAAGTGGCATATATTTATAAAAACAAACAGTACCTTTCGACAATATTGATGCATTCAATACCATCGAAAGGCATCAAATCACAGAAGGGTTTCGACTTGGTCGAAACTACCCCTTCCGAAAGCTTCAATAAAATCTAAGTAACTCCTTCAGAACCTACTACTTTAAAACAAAGGCGGAAGCTCTCCTTCGAAAGCTTCTTTTGAAATACCCTTTTGAAACCATTGGTTTCGACTACTTCGAAACCCTTTGGTAAGCAGGCAAGCGATTTTCTTTTAAAACAAAACAAAGGAACCAACCGCTTCGAAAGCTACGTTTCAACAGCCTAACTCCCGCCTTTCTTCAATCCACTACGTACCAGCTAAATGCTACCATGTGTATTGGTTTATTGGTTTCAACCTAGAAGGTTTCGACTAGGTTGGAGGCGGAAGCTCTGGGTGGAAAGCTCCTTCTAAAGGAGGCGGAACCTACTTTTCTAAGCAAAAGGTTGTTTTTTTACCAAATAAAGTAAACTTTTTGTAACTAACTTGCCCACATGTAAACACTTGATTGGCTACATTAAACTTTTAAATAATTTAGCTAATAATTGCCGCATTTTTCTCAAATCTAAACCAAATAACATTTAATAAATAAGCCATTTCGATTAACAAAACAATTAAATCGTTTTGGTCCTCCTTTCAAAACAATTTAATTTCCATACTAAATCACTTAGTAAAAATCCCCAAAAATTCCAGAAATTCACTTTAATCATGTTATCTAACATATCAAAATTTCAGACCCAAATTCTCAATATATTTTTCAAAATAAATTTATAAACCCAAATAACCATATTTTCCTGTGAAAATCTATAATTAATTCTCCATGGCTTGGAAAATTATAAAAATTAAAACACAACTCCAAATCGTGTTTTCCATAAGATAAAATTTTCCCATGGCGTTTAAACATAATTAACTCTCGGTTTTGCCCTAAAACCGTGTATATCCTCTTTTAAACAATCTTGTTTAAATCATAAAAATTATAAATCAAGTATATCATCATCCAATATATTATAAAAATGAATTTACCCTTAAATCTGAAACAAATGATTATAGAAACCAAATTAGAGATGTCGTGGTTATTATTCACCTTAGATTGCATAAGGAAATTGGGGATTGATTGAAATTGAATTCTTCTAGCATGAACATAAGCTTTAGATTTGATTTTCCCTTCTTCTCTTCTTCCTAATGGCTGACTCCTTTTCTTCTAACGTTTTAAATTTTTGTTTATGATAAATGAACGTGAATGGTCTTAAAGAAAATAGTATAAGGGTGGGAACGTGGGCGGAAATTTTACTCTAATACCCCTTATTTTTATTTAGTTAACACTTAACCATTTATAAGCTCCTTCATTTTAAATAAGAACGACCACTAAATTTATTAACCAACCTCAATCTCCTTATCACTCTACATTATTCTACTTAATTTATTCTAATTAAATCTCTTGAATAATGTTATCAAAAATTAGGGGTGTTACACCTATTGACTTCTGTCAATAACTTAATCCGGATATAGTTTTCGTGGGTTCACTACAAACCTTTTGGCCCATGCCAATAACTTTTCCTAAACATAGTTTTCATGGGTTTACTATGAACCTGTCTATCTAACAACTTCTTTAATCGGTATTTAGGCATCCTATATCCTGGTCTATCTGATCTCCTGGATACTATTCTACTCATTCTGGAGTTAAATCAATTTATATTCACTACTAGGTCAACCTAGCTGGTTATTCTAGCCTTTCTCCCTTAAATACAGTAATAGGTCCGTATTAAAGTGAATATGTAAACTAGAAGAAGCAAACATATTAACATAATAATCAAAAACATATGCGGTTTAATATCCTTGAAATCATTCTCATATAAAACATCACATCTTTCCAGGTTAGCTTAAGGAATGCTTCCTCACATTTGTCAGACTAGACTAACTTCACATCTTTCCTGGTTAGCTTTGTCAAAGGCGTTGCTATCCGCGAGAGATCCTTAATGAATCTCCGGTAATAGCCAGCAAGTCCAAGAAAACTTCTAATCTCGGTCACCATCTCTGGTCTTTTCCAATTATTAACAGCTGTGATCTTATCTGGATCGACGGAAAAGCCTTTCTCTGAAACCACGTGACCAAGAAACATAATCCCTTTCTTCCAAAAATGACACTTGGAAAACTTCTCTTTTAACTGATGCTGCCTCATCGTCTCAAACACTACTCTAAGCTGACCATCATGTTCTCTTTCATCCTTAGAGTATACTAAAATTACATCTATAAACACCAACACGAACCTATCCAAATACTCTCGGAAAACTCGATTCATCAAATCTATGAAGAAAGGGGGTGCATTCGTTAACCGAATGGCATTACTAACCACTCATACGAACCATACCTAGTCTGAAATGTTGTCGATGGAATAATGTCCTCGGCCACTCTTAACTGATGGAAACCTGTCACCAAATCCAACTGGAAAACACTCTGGCTCCACACAACTGATCAAATAGATCATCAATTCTCGGCAAATGATACTTATTCTTAATCGTCCTCTCGTTCAACTTACGATAGTCAATACAAATCCTCAACGAACCCTCCGATTTCTTCACGAACACCGCGGTTGCTCGCCAAGGCGAACTGCTTGGTCTAATCAAATTCCTTCCTTCTAGATCCACTAGCTGCATCTTCAATTCCTTCATCTCTGTCGGTGTCATCCTGTTACGTGTTCTACTGACAGGTTCAGCTCATGGCACAAGATCTATCTGAAACTCAACAGTTCGTTTCGGCGGTAGTCCTGTAACCAGCCTAAAGACATCTGCAAACTCTCTTGCTACACGAACCTGACTTAACTCTTCTCCCACTTCCATAGCATTTAACAAAGCACAACTACTCCAATCAGAATCCTCCACGGCGAATATAATTCGGTTATGTCTATCAGGGTGTCTCAACGATATTTCTCTATTGGAAAAATATCCAAGCCTCATACTCACCGATGATCCTGAAATCTACGAAATCAAAAACATACAGACTTCTTGCAAACTTATGACCTAACAAATCAAGTTCTAACAGGTCACACCTTATCCCTAGAGTTGCATGCCCTCCTATCGGATTCGCAACTCTAAAGGAAGTAACAAGGTATGTGGATTCTAAGCATAACCTATCAACCAAACACTGAGATATAAATGAATGTGATGCATCGGTATTAAATAGTACCCTAACTGATATACTCTGAATCAAAAGCATACCTTCAATCCCAATCTTCCCTTTTTCAACTGCAGTTGGCCTAGCAGATGATGGACCAACAGCAAAAACTTTTCCCTTATCCGCCGTGACTAGTTTTGGACACTGGTTCTTATAATGCCCAACCTGGTCACAGTTAAAGCACTTCACACTCTTCTTTTCTGCAGCCTTCTTCCCCTTGCCAGACTGGCACTCATGAGAATAATGACCTCTCTTGTCACACTTAATGCAAACTAAATCAGCCTTTGCCTTCTCCCTTAGGGGCTCCCTTCTTCTTAAAGAACTTTCTCTTCTTTCCCTTAGAACCATAGATTTCTACCGGCTCCTCTCTCGCACAAATTGCAAGCATCTCGTCATATGGGATTGCCATCTCCACAACTACATTACAAGGATCACAGAGATGTGTCGGGGTCGCCCTAGCAATCTCGGGCCTCAATCCCGAATAAACTTCTCATTCTTCCCGATGACGGCGTATATGGTAGCATACCCAATCGGGATAACTCACCAAACTTAGTAGCATACTCAATTACCGACATCTCTCCCTACAAAAAATCCATAAACTTTCTAAGCAATGCCGACTTGGAAACTTTAGACAAAAACCTTTGCTCGAATCTACTTCGAAACTCTACCCAAGTTAACTCTTCTTCAGGAACTCCGACAGTAACACTATTCCATCAATGAAGCGTTGTGCCCTGCAACTGTCTAGAGGCTAGTCTCCTCTTCTGCTCATCATCAAAACCCAAATCGGCAAAGATTCTCTCGCAATGCCACAACAAAATTTCAACTTCTATGGCATCCTCTCTTCCCATAAATGGCTTCCCACCAAGACTGGTGTAGTCTCTGCTTAACGTAGCATAATTGTTCCCAACTGGTGCCACAGGATTAGCTTCTCCAACATTTCCAGCAACTACAGCAGTAGTTCCTGCTTGCATTAGATTGACGAAGAACTGATACATCGTCCCCATATCTACTGGTGGATTTCTAGCACCCACGTTGGCATTTGCATTTTGGTTAGCATTAGCCTTTCGGCCCGTGTTCCTCCTGGTGTTGGGTCAAACATTTCCATTTGTTGTGGTGCTTCCTCCACCGAGATTACCTCTTCCGTTTCGTGCCTCCATACCCACTTTCACGTAAATCTACATACGAGCCTTAGTAAGATATAGAAGAACGGTCTTAGAGAGAGGGGAATACGTACATATATATATATATATATATATATATATGTATGTATATATATATGTGTGTGTGTGTGTGTATGTATGTATGTATCAAATACAAGTATGTTACTATAGCGTTACCCTAAACCCTGATCTTATTTTCTGATTCATTGGATTATATTTTGAAAAATCTTTTTGGTTTAAATTTCTTTTAAGTTTTCATAAACCTGTGCTCAGATACCAAATTGTAACAACCCCCACTTGGAAGCCCAAAACTAACGGCTACGGATGATGCAGTCATCCATAGTTATTAATCCTCGGCGACCAAATAGGGCAATGTTAAATACATTGATATAACATAAACACATACATATGGAAAAAAAATTAAAATCAATAAACAACTTTCACATTTCATTTAAAATCATTTCAACATTCATTAAACAATCCCATATTCGAGAAACACGTTTAGAGAAAATATAATTATTACAATATATGGCAAGAGTAACATATGAAAATGCCCCCTTGGACGATCAGAGTATATAACTAGGCAATTAAACAAATTTGCCTTATAACAATACACAGCATAATCAAAATAGTAAAGAACTCTAAATAGCTATCAAACTAATTACCTGAAAATCTCAACTCTCAAACTACTAAAAGCTAATTGAGCACCCGAGAGTTTAAGGGGAAAACATAAACTTCGAGTCAAACATAAAGCTTGGTTTGAATAATAACCTGCCATCTCAAACCATCTAGATATCTATTAAGACCACGCTGCTTAGCGGAACGGGTTCGCCCTCACTAGTATCTTATCCAAAAACTTTATAAAAACCATATACTGTGCTCTTGCATCCACAATGGTTAAAATATAACAATTCAAAATATTATGATGATATGCAAATAAGTAAATCAATTCTGGATTACCCATCCCCATTCATTTTGACAATCTATCTCGGTTATAGTTTCTAGGGTCACTATTAACCTAATAGTTTTCATGGGCTTACTAATAACCTATTAATGTTTATGGACTCCCTGTCCGGATTCATAGTTTTCATTGGATCACTAAGAACCTATTGGCCCCTGCCAATAACTTCCTTATTCATGGGTTCTCCTTGAACCTATTGGTATCTCCAATAACTTCCCTTTTATCATAGTTTTCATGGGTTGACTATGAACCTGTTGACTTCTATCAATAACTTAATCTAAATATAGTTTTTATGGGTTCACTACAAACCTATTGGCCCCTACCAATAACTTTTCCTAAACATAGTTTTCATTGGTTTACTATGAACCTATCTATCTGACAACTTCTTTGATCAGTATTTAGGCATCCTGTATCCTGCTCTATCTGACCTTCTAGACGCAATTCTACTCATTTAGGAGTTAACTCAATTTATATTCACTACTGGGTCAACCTAGATGGTTATTCTGCCCTTTCTCCGCAAAATACGTTTATGGGTCCGTATTAAAGTGAATATGCAAACTTGAAGAAGCAAACATATTAACATAATAATCACCAACATCTGTGGTTTAATATCCTTGAAATCATTTTCATATAAAACATGGTTAATCCCTTTAACCTATTATTTTACCAAGGAAAGCTTCTTCAAAAACCTCATACTTAAAAGCCATTTTAAAACTCCTTTATCGTACCATGGTTTTCCTTCGAAAATGGGATTGAGTTCTTTATTTTGAAAACTAAGGTTTTTGAAACCTTTAACTATTACTTTTGAAACCATTGGATAACCTCCTTCGAAAGCATTCAAATCTTCTTTTTAAAACACTAGCATATGCCTTTCGAAACACTTTAAATTATCTCTTTCAAAACCATCAAAACATGCCTTTCGAATGTAATAAGGCATCATTTATTAACTCATAGAAGCATAGCTTTGAAACCATTTAATGTGCCCCTTTCGAAACCATTGAGTTTATCTTTAAATATATCTATTGGGTCAAAGTGAATATAAACGAAATTATCCCTTTCGAAACCATTTGAAAGAAGACCTTTTGAAACCATTAACCTTCATATAAAAGAGTTTGGGGGAAAACTGATGGCTTCGAAACCATCCTTTCGAGAGCATTTATCACTTAAGTAAAACATTAAAGGTTAGCTCCAAAACCCCTTTCGAAGCCATTGCCCTAGAAACCATTAAACCCTTTGAAAGCTTTAGGAATTGGCTTAGTACATTTATAAAACAAAAGCTTCCTTTCGAACCAGTTGCAGACTTCAATCCATTCGAAAGGCATAGAGTCGGCAGCAAGGTTTCGACTAGGTTCAATCTACCCTTTCAAAAGCACTGATTAAAAACAAAGTAACTCATCCGAAAGCTACACTTTAAACAAAAAGGCGACAACCCCTTCGAAAGCTATTTTAAAGACCCTTTCAAAAGCATTGATTTCGAATCCTTTGAAAGCATTCATTAAAACAAGGAAAGTGCATTTCTTTGGATAATAAAACAAAGACACTCGGAAGCTAACTAGTTTCGACCCCCTTCGGTAGCATGGTTTCGACACCATAGTTGCCGCCTTTTCTTCCAATCCACTACGTACCAATATATTGATACCTTGTGTGTTGGTTTCGACTTAGTGGGTTTCGACTTGGTTGGGGCGGGAGCATAGGGTCGAAAGGTACTACTGAAAGAGGCAAAACATAATTTCTGGATAAAGACTGTTTTACTGCCTTTTAAAGTAAATGCTTTTTAAATATCCTCCTTATTTGTAAACATTTGATTGGTTACCATAACTTTTCAAATTCTTTCTTAAAATAAAACAGCCGCATAATTTTAGATCTAAACAAAGATTAATTTAACAAATAAGCCCTTCCATTAAGCAAAACAATTAAATCATTTAAGTCCTCCTTCTAAAATAATTTAATTTCCATAGTAAATCACTTAGGAAAAATCCCCAAAAATCACAGAAATTCAACTTTAATATATTATCTAACATATAGAAATTTCAGACCCAAATTCTTCCATATACTAGCCAAAATAATTTTAAACCCAAATTATTCATTTTCTCCATTCAAAATTTATAATAAATTTCCCATAGCTTGGAAAATTACAGAAAATTAAACTCGTCTCCAAAAAAATGTCTACATAACATATAAATTTCTCATGGCATTCGAAATCCAACACAAATGATTTTAGCATTAAAACCGTGTAAAACAATTATCAAACAAACTTGTTTGAATATATCATATCATGAAAACCAAGCATGTCATCATAAAAAATCATCATAATGGATTTAAACTTAAACCCAAAATCGAATTACCATAAAAACAAAATAAATATGGTTTTGATTACTATTTTCCTTGATTAGGATAAGGAATTTGAGATTTGATCCTTGATTAATTCCCCTAGCTTGATTGCGAAGCTTTAGATTGATTTATCTCCTCTTTTCCTCCTAAGTAATGGCCGGCTTTGCTTTTTCTTTTTGTTTATGATATTTTGAGAAAATGAACACAACAAAGAAAGTGGAAACAAGATTATAAGCTGCGGCAATTACCCAATAATACCCTTGCGTTAATTAATTAACAAATAAAACCATTCATAAGCCCATTTATTTAATTAAGCCCGGCCTCTAGTTTATTTTCGAATCTCAATCCCCTTATCATTCTAATATTTATATTATTCTATTTAATTTATCTAATTAAATCTCCTGACTAATGTTATTAAAAATTTGGGGTGTTACAAGCTTCCCTTCTTAAAGAATTTTTCCCTCGAAATTATTAAGGACTAAATATTAAACGTAGCAATCATCTGTAACAACTCCTAACAACTGTACTAGCCTACTTGACTAGCAACTATCTATATAAATCTAATATGAAAAAACCTAAAAGCAGATCAGGATAAGTATCTCTAATATTGTCTTCTATCTCCCAAGTACAGTCCTTCTCGTTGTCACTCCACTGAACTTTCACCAACTTGACTGTCTTGTTCCTCAACCTTTTCCCATCTCTCGCTACAACCCGAACTGGTTGTCTAACAAAACTCAAATAAGGCTCTACTATAAAATCTTCCAACCCAGTAGGAGGAATAGTAGTCTGGATCATGCACGTACTTGTGAAGATGAGACACATGAAATACATTACGGACACATACCATACTGCTCTGCAACTCTACTCTGTATGCGAGCTTTCCGATCTTTTCTATAACTTGGAACGGACCAACGTATCTTGGTGCCAGTTTCCCTGACTTTCCAAATCATACCACACCCGTCATCGATGATACTTTAATGAAAACCTTATCTCCAACTGAGAATTCTTGGTCTTTACGCCTCTTATCCGCATTACTCTTCGGTCTGGACTGAACTTCCTTCATCCTTTCTTCGATTAATTCATCTTCTCTGTCGCCTCTCTAACTAGATCTAGAACTAAGACTAATCTGTCTCCAGTCTCCAACCAACATGCTGGCGATTTGCATGGCCTTCCATACAAAGCTTTAAAAGGCGCCATTCCTATACTGGTTTGATAACTATTATTATAGGAAAACTCCACTAAGTGTAGGTGATCTTCCCAAGATCCACCAAAGTCCAATACACAAGCTCTCAATAAATCCTCGAGTACCTTATTGACTCTCTCTGTCTGCCCATCCATCTAAGGGTGATATGTAGTACTCATACTAAGCTTGGTGCCTAATACATTATGTAGACTCTTGCAGAAGTCACTAGTGAACAATGCGTCTCTGTCACTAACTATACTACTAGGAACCCCTTGCAGTCTAACTATGTTCTTCATGAATAACTTAGTTAAAACAGGTGCCGTCCTATTTGACTTAACTGGAATGAAATGGGCAGTCTTGGTCAACCTGTCCACTACGACCCATATACATTCATTTCCTTCATTTGACCTTGGCAACCCGTCTATAAATCCATGGATATCAAATCCCATTTCAAAACTAGTACCTCCAAAGGTTGAAGCAACCCACTCGGCTTCTGATGTTCAACCTTCACTTGTTGACAGTTTGCACACTGCCTAACCCACAAGCCAACATTCCTTTTCATACCTTCCCAATAGAAGCTTCTTTCCTTAAATCCTCAACATTCGGAACACACAACCGTCCCTTTTTTTTCAACCATCCCCTCCGGTGAAGATTAAAATCCTTTAGATCATCAATCTCAGTTCCAACTTCAAGCCTTCTAATCTTATCGGCTAACACTAGATCTTCTTTCTACTTAGAAGCAATCCTTTCGATCAACACTGGTCGAACTTCCAAACAGGACAATATAGCAGTGCTATGACTAAAACTAGGAGTCAATTTTAACTGCACACTACAAGTAGTCAAAGCTTTTAAATCCTTCCATTCTGCCAACATAGCTAACACCACATTCTTATGTCTTCTGCTAAAAGCATCTGCTACCTTAGTACCTGCCACAAGAGTATACTATATACCAAAATCATAAGCTGCTAAAAACTCCAGCCGCCTCTGCTATCTCATATTCAACTCCTTATGAGAGAATAAATACCTTAAGGACTTATGATCCATGTATAGCTCAAATCTCTCCCCTAAGAAACAATGCCTCCAAATCTTCAATGCGAAGATCACCGCAGCGAACTCCAAATAATGAGTAAGATACCTCAATTCCTGAGGTCTAAGCTGTCGTGAAGCGTAGGCAATAGCTTTACCCTTTTGCATCAACACAACTCCTAATCCAGTTCCATATGCATCGGTATATACCACCAACCCTTGGTTTTCGTCTGGAACTACTAACATAGGTATGTTGGTCAATAAATTCTTTAACTTAAGGAATGCTTCTTCACATTTTTCAAACCAGACAAACTTAACATCTTTCCTTGTTAGCTTAGTCAAAGGCACTGCTATCCACGAGAGATCCTTAATGAATCTCCCGTAAAAGTCAGCAAGTCCAAGAAAAATTCTAATCTCGGTCAACATCTCTTATCTCTTCCAATTATTAACAGCTTCGATCTTATCTAGATCGACTGACAAGCATTTCTCTGAAACCACGTGGCCAAGAAACTTAATCTCTTTCTTCCAAAAATGACACTTGGAAAACTTCGCTTTTAGCGGATGCTGCCTCAACGTCTCAAGAACTACTCTAAAATGACCTTCATGCTCTCTTTCATCCTTAGAGTATACTAAAATGTCATCTATAAAGACCAACACGAACCTATCCAAATACTCTCGAAAAACTCGGTTCATCAAATCTATGTAGAAAGCAGGTGTATTTGTTATCCCGAATGGCATTACTAACCACTCATACGAACCATACCGTGTCTGAAATGTTGTCAACGGAATAATGTCTTCTCACACTCTTAACTAATGCAAACCTGTCGCCAAATCCAACAGGGAAAACACACTGGCTCCACACAACTGATCAAATAGATCATCAATTCTCGGCAAATGATACTTATTCTTAATCGTCCTCTCATTCAACTTACGATAGTCGATACACATCCTCAACAACCCATCTGGTTTCTTCACGAACACCGTGGTTGCTCGCCAAGGCGAACTGCTTGGTCTAATCAAATTCCTTCCTTCTAGATCCACTAGTTGCATCTTCAATTCCTTCATCTCTATCAGTGCCATCCTGCTACGTGTTCTACTGACAGGTTCAGCTCCTGGCACAAGATCTATCCAAAACTCAACTGTTCGTTTCGGTGGTAGTCTTGTAACCAACTCAAAGACATCTGCAAACTCTCTTGCTACACGAACCTGACTTAACTCTTCTTCCATTTCCATTGCACTTAACAAAGCAAAACTACTCCAGTAAGAATCCTCCACTGAAAATATAATTCGGTTATGACTATCAGGGTGTCTCAACGATATTTCTCTATCCTCGCAAAATATCCTAGCCTCATACTCACCCAACCAATCCATACCTAAGATGATCCCAAAATCTACGAAATCAAAAACATACAGTCTTCATGCAAACTTAAGACCTAATAAATCAAGTTCTAACTGGTCACACATTATCCCCAAAGTTGCATGTCCTCCTATCGTATTTGCAACTCTTAAAGGAAGTAACAAGGTATGTGGATTCTAAGCATAACCTTTCAACAAACACTGAGATATAAATGAATGTGATGCACTGGTATTAAATAGTATCCTAACTGCTATACTCTGAATCAAAAGCATACCTTCCATCACAGTCTTCCCTTTTTCAGCCGAAATTGGCCTAGCGGATGATGATCTAACAGCAAAAAAATTACCCTTATCCGCCGTGACTGGTTTTGCACACTGGTTCTTATAATTCCTAACCAAGTCACAGTTAAAGCACTTCACGCTCTTCTTTTCTACAGCTTTCTTCCCCTTGCCTGACCGACACTCATGAGCATAATAACCTTTCTTGTCACACTTAATGCAAACTAAATCAGCCTTTGCCTTCTCCCTTCTTGGCTTCCTTCTTCTTAAAGAACTTTCTCTTCTTTCCCTAAGAACCCTGAATTTCAACCGGTTCTTCTCTCGCACAAATAGCAAGCTACTCCTCATGTCGGATTGCCATCTGCACAACTACCTTACAAGGATCACGGAGATGTGTTAAGGTCTCCCTAGCAATCTCGGGCCTCAATCTTGAATAAAATTCTCATTCCTCCCGATGACGGCGTCTATGGTAGCATACCTATATCGGGACAACTCATCAAACTTAGTAGCATACTCAATTACCGACATCTCTCCCTACACCAAATCCATAAACTTCCTAAGTAATGCCGACTTGGAAACTTTAGACAAAAACCTTTGCTCGAATCTACTTTGAAACTCTGCCCAAGTGAACTCTTCTTCAGGAACTCCGACAGTAACACTATTCCATCAATGAAGCGCTGCTCGCTGCAACTGTCGAGTGGCTAGTCTCCTCTTCTTCTCATCATCAAAAACCAAACCGGCAAAGATTCTCTTGCAATGCCACAACAAATTTTCAACTTCTATGGCATCCTGCATTCCCATAAATGGCGTCCCACCAAGACTGGTGTAGTTTTTGCTTAACTTAGCATAATTGTTCCCAACTGGTGCCACAGGATTAGCTTCTCCAACATTTCCAACAACTCTAGCCGTAGCTCCTACTTGCAATAGATTGACGAAGAACTGATACATCGTCCCCATATCTACTAGTAGATTTCCAGCACCCACATTAGCATCTGCATTTTGATTAGCATTAGCCTTTCGACCCGGGTTCTCCAGGTGTTTGGTCAAACATTTCCATTTGTCGTGGTGCTTCCTCCACCGAGATACCTCTTCCGTTTCCTGCCTCCATATCTTCTTTCTCTTAAATTTGCATACGAGCCTTCGTAAGATACAGAAGAATGGTCTAAGAGAGAGGGGAATACATACTTATATATATATATATATATATCAAATACAAGTATGTTACTATAGCGTTACCCCAAACCCTAATCTTATTTTTTGATTCATTGGATTGTATTTTAAAAAATCTTTTAGGTTTAAATTTCTTTTAAGTTTTCATAAACCTATGCTCTGATACCAACTTGTAACATCCCCCACTTGGAAGCCCAAAACTAACGGCTATGGATGATGCAGTCATTCATAGTTATTAATCCTTGGCCACCAAATAGGGTAATGTTAAATACATTGATATAACAGAAACACATATTTATGGATTTTTTTTTTAAATCATTAAACAACTTTCACATTCCATTTCAAATAATTTCAACAATCATTACACAATCCCATATTCGAGACACACGTTTAGAGAAAATATAATTATTACAACATGAAGATGCCCCCTTGGATGATTAGAGTATATAACTAGGCAATTAAACCACTTTGTCTTACAACAAAACATAGCATAATCAAAATAGTAAAGAACTCTAAATAGCTATCATGCCTTCTGCACGTCCCCGGAAGCTTATTCGTCTAAAGAGGTACCTAAAAACCTCAACTCTCAAACTACTAGAAGCTAATTGAGCACCCAATTGTTTAAGGTGAAAACATAAACTTCGAGTCAGACATAAAGCCTGGTATGAGTAATAACCTACCATCTCAAACCATCTAGATATCTAATGAGACCACGCCGCTTAGCAGAACGGGTTTTCCCCTCACTAGTATCTTATCCAAAAACTTTATAAAAACCATATACTGTGCTCCTACATCCACAATGGTTAAAACATAACAATTCAAATATTATGATGATATGAAAACAAGTAAATCAATTATGGATTACCCATCCCCGTTCATTTTGACTATCTGTCTCAGTTATAGTTTCTAGGGTCACTATTAACCTAATAGTTTTCATGGGCTGACTAATAATCTGTTTAATGTTTATGGACTCCCTGTCTGAATTCGTAGTTTTCATAGGATCACTAAGAACCTATTGGCCCCTACCAATAACTTCCTTATTCATGAGTTCTCCCTAAACCTATTGGTATCTCCAATAACTTCCCTTTTATCATAGTTTTCATGGGTTGACTATGAATCTAATGACTTCTTTCAACAACTTAATCTGGATATAGTTTTTATGGGTTCACTACAAACCTATTGGCCCCTGCCAATTACTTTTCCTAAACATAGTTTTCATTGGTTTACTATGAACCCTGTCTATCCAACAACTTCTTTAATCAGTATTTAGGCATCCTGTATTCTGGTCTATCTGACCTCCTCGATTCAATTCTACTCATTCAGGAGTCAACTCAATTTATATTCACTACTGGGTCAACCTAGATGGTTATTCTGCCCTTTTTCCTTAAAATATAGTTATGGGTCTGTATTAAAGTGAATATGCAAATTAGAAGAAGCAAACATATTAACATAATAATCACCAACATCAGTGGTATAATATCCATGAAATCATTTTCATATAAAACATGGTTAATCCCTTTAACCTATTATTTTACCAAGGAAAGCTTCTTCAAAAACTTCATACATAAAAGCCATTTTAAAACTCCTTTATTATACCATGGTTTTCCTTTAGGAATTAGATTGGGTTCTTTGTTTTGAAAACTAAGGCTTTTGAAACCTTTAACTATTACTTTCGAAACCATTGGATAACCTCCTTCGAAAGCATTCAAATCTTCTTTTCAAAACACTAGCATATGCCTTTCGAAACACTTTAAATTATCTCTTTCGAAACCATTAAAACATGCCTTTCGAATGTATTAAGGCATTGCTTATTAACTCATAGAAGTATAGCTTTGAAACCATTGAATGTGCCCCTTTCGAAACCATTAGGTTTATCTTTAAAAATATCTTTTGGGTTAAAGTGAATATAAATAAAAGTACCCCTTTCGAAACCATTTGAAAGGATCCCTTTCGAAACCATTAACCGTCATATAAAAGAGTTTGGGGGGAAACTGATGGCTTTAGAACCATCCTTTCGAAAGCATTTATCACTTAAGTAAAACATTAAAGGTTAGCTCCAAAACCCCTTTCGAAGCCATTTCCCTCAAAACCATTTTAAAGACCCTTCCAAAAGCATTGTTTTCCACTCCTTTGAAATCATTCATTAAAACAAGGCAAGTGCATTTCTTTGGATAATA
The DNA here is from genome assembly GCA_030737815.1 of Allium fistulosum. Taxonomy (NCBI): domain Eukaryota; kingdom Viridiplantae; phylum Streptophyta; class Magnoliopsida; order Asparagales; family Amaryllidaceae; genus Allium; species Allium fistulosum. The sequence continues at coordinate 1,360,230,329 of CM060903.1, read as the reverse complement.
AAACAAAGACTCTCGAAAGCTAACTGGTTTCAACCCCCTTCGGAAGCATGGTTTCGACACCATACTTGCCGCCTTTTCTTCCAATCCACTATGTACCAACATGTTGATATCTTGTGTGTTGGTTTCGACTTGGTTGGGGTAGGAGCATAGGGTCGAAAGGTACTACTGAAAGAGGTGAAACATAATTTCTGGGTAAAGACTGTTTTAATGCTTTTTAAATATCCTCCCTATTTGTAAACGTTTGATTGGTTGCCCATAACTTTTCGAAATCTTTCTTAAAATAAAACTACCGCATAATTTCAGATCCAAACAAAGATTAATTTACCAAATAAGCCCTTCCCTTAAGCAAAACAATAAAATCATTTAAGTCCTCCTTTTAAAATAATTTTATTTTGATAGTAAATCACTTAGGAAAAATCCCCAAATATCATAGAAATTCACTTTTAATATGTTATCTAACATATAGAAATTTCAGGCCCAAATTCTTCCATATACCAGCCAAAATAATTTTAAACCCAAATAATTCATTTTCTCCTTTGAAAATTTATAATAAATTTTCCATAGCTTGGAAAACTATAGAAAATTAAACCCGTCTCCAAAATAATGTTTTACATAACATATAAATTTCTCATGGCATTCGAAATCCAAAACAGATGATTTTCGCCTTAAAATCGTGTAAAACAATTATCAAACAAACTTGTTTGAATATTTTATATCATAAAATCCAAGCATATCATCATCAAAAATCAATATAATGGATTTAAACATAAACCTAAAATCAAATGATCATAAAAACAAAGTAGAGATGGTTTTGATTATTATTCACCTTGATTAGGATAAGGAATTTGAGATTTGATCCTTGATTAATTCCCCTAGCTTGATTCCTAAGCTTTACATTGATTTATAACCGATTTTCCTCCTAAGTAATGGCCGACTTTGCTCTCTTTTTTTATGTTTTGTATTTTGAGAAAATGAATGTGTGAGAAAGAAAGTGGAAACGAGATTATAAGGTGCGGCAATTACCCTATAATACCCTTGCGTTAATTAATTAACAAGTAAAACCGTTTGTAAGCCCATTTATTTAATTAAGCTCGGCCCTTAGTACATTTTCAAATCTCAATCCCCTTATCACTCTAATATTTATGTTATTCTATTTAATTTATCTAATTAAATCTTCTGACTAATGTTATTAAAAATTAGGGGTGTTACAAAGAATCAAGAAGAAGAAAAGCTAAGATTCAAGTAGGAAGCTTAAGCAAATCAATCAGAAAACAAATCTCAACCTTCTTAACACTAAGCTAAGGTAAGTAATGATCTTACATCTCATTTTTGTTAATTTCGGTTTCTAGTTAGATTTGAATTAGTTTTGCAAGTAATATGCTATGATATGATTGTTTAAATGGATATATATGGTTGTTGATGATTTATGTTGCTTCATATAGATTTTATGCTAAGTTTAGATTTGAAAAACCTAGTAAATGACATCCAAGTGATATGCGTTTTTGATATATGATCAAGAAAATTAGTTTAGAAGCGGGTTTCAAGTTTCATAATTTTCTAAGTAATTATGGATCTATTATGAATTTTCTATGAAAGAAAATAGCTAAAATTGGGTTTAAAATTATTTTCGGCAATTATTTATTGGTTTTGGGTCTGAAATTTAAATATGTTAGAAAGCATATAAAAAGTGAATTGTGGTGATTTTTGGGGAATTTTCCTAAGTAATTTATTATGGTTATAAATTTATTTAAGTTGAGGGACTTAAAAGTTTATATGTTTATTCAAAGAGAAGGGCTTAATTATTAAATGTTTTAATTTGATAATATCTTAATTCGGCAGCACTTTAAGAAAAAGATTTTGAAAAAGAATTGGCAACAAATTATAAGTTGAAAAATAAGGCAAGTAAGTCGGAAAGAAATTACTTTAAAAAGGCTAAAAATCAGTTTTACTTAAATTTACTACTTCACCACTTCCATCAGTAGCTTTCGACACAATACCTTCGCCCATGGCTAAGTCAAAACCACTGCACATGGTATCAAATAATTGATACGTAGTGAATTAGAGAAAGGCGGAAGGTATTGCTTTGAAACCATGCTTTTGAATTGGTAGATGCCACTCTTATTAACTTTAAACTATTTTCATTTGTAAATGATGCTTTCAAAAGGGTTGGAGTTAGCTTTTGACCTAATCAACTTACTTTGTTTATATTAAAGAGCTTTTGAATGAGTTGGCGCCTTTATGTGTAAAAGAAACTTTCGAGAGGGCAAAACCCATGCTGCCGCATTCAAACCTTTCAAATCAATACTTTCGAAAGGATGCTTTCGCCTTTATACTCCGAAGCGGCCTTCTCAATGCTTTTCGAAAGGGTAGTTTAGCTACTTTTAAAATGGTTTCGGAGGCAATGGTTTTGAAGGAGTTGGTTTCGAAACCATTCTCTTTCTTTTACTTGTGATATATGCTTTCGAAAGTAATGCTTTCGCCTTTATTCTTTTATGACCCTTAGTTATATTAAAATTCAAACCCAAAAGGTTTCGAAAGGAATGATTTAAATGGTTTCGAATCTATGTTTCTACATACTTTTACTTGAACCCAATACTATCAAAAGGTACGTTTTAAGTGAAGAATTTCAATGCTTTTGAAAGATATATATAAATATGGGTTTCAAATGGGAGATCCTCAATGTTTTCAAAAGGTTTATTTTGAATATTTGAATGGAGGGTTTCCAATGGTTTCGAAAGGCAAGTTTAAATGGTTTAAAAGAGGATGTCTAAGGTTATAGTAATGCTTTCGAAAGGGTTGTTCTCAATGGTTTCAAAAGGCATTGTTCAAGGTTTAAATAGAGGTTTCGAAGGTGTTGTTTGGCTTCATGGCCTAAAATCTTTTAAGCTAAAAGGGGTTTTTAACCTACTTGGGAGGGATAGATAATCCCATTAATAAGGTTTCATCAACACTATTTTATGTAAAGTATATATATCATGGCATAAGTGTTTTGAGTAAAGCAAAGTATACGATTTCCTTGTTTTATAAAGGTAAAATTTCAAGGGTAAATCATTTGTAAAGATTATTTACAAGGAAACAAAGTTTTTAACAGGGTAGTTAACCCTAAGGCAGGAAATGAAACATGTATAAGGTAGTTAACCCTAAGTTTATGACTTAGATATTAGATGATCGGATGAGACTGGTGTAGGATTGCACCTTATACTTTAGCTATTAGCCCCTAGCTAAAATAAGTCAAAAATTCCAGTGTGTAGGGCTTGTAAAAGGTGGGGCTAAATTGAAGTTACATAAAGAAGGGAATATACATAATAAAGATAGGTTATTAGTGAGCCCGCAAAACCATTTGTTCAGTTGACCCTAGAAAAAAAAGTTATGGGCAATCAGCCCAATAGTGTGTGTCACAGAAGTTAGATAATTGATTATGTCTGATAGTCCAGATTCAGCCAATGGTTAACAGTTAGCCTGATAAAACTATAATGTGGGCAGATAATCCATTAGTTTCCTAATTTTATGCATATATGTATTTTCTTTAATTGTTATAATCAGTTTGATTGCAGGATTTGATTTGTAAATTATATGCTTTTTAAAAAGGGATATTAGCGAGAGGAAACCGTTCTATTAAGCAGCGTGGTGTCACTTACTATCGGTAAACTGAGATGTAATAATATTATTCACACCAAGCTCTATGTCTGACTCGAAGTTTATGTTTTCCCCTTAAACTCTCGAGTGCTCAAAATTTAATTTGTGTAGGTTAAGAGTTAAGGTTTTTTAGGTTTAGTAGGTTGGACGAATAAGCTTCTGAAGTCATGTAGGAGGCAATGTTAGCTATGTAGGAGCTATTTGGTTTCATTTTTGTTGTGATGTATTTATGACAGACATGTCTATCTAGTTCTCTGATCATCCAAAGGGGCATCTTTATATGTCGCTCTTGGCATAATTTGTAATAATTATATTTGATCAAAACCTGGTAATCGTTTTAGGACTATGTATTTGAATATAAAATATTAATTAGAAATATAATTTGAAAAGCTGTTTTGAAATCTGTGTCGATTTTATTTCATATTCATGTGCTTCTGATATTATGAATACCATTAACATTGTCGTATTTTGTCAGCCGAAGTTAATACTATGGATGACTATAGCATCTGTAGCGCTTAGCTTCGGGCCTCAACATATGGAATGTTACACCGCGAGATTCCGATACTTCGACATTCTAACATCTTCCGACAAAGGGAAAAATATCACCGAATCTTAGAAGTCTGATCCCAATCGCCTTCCTCTTTTCAGGCAGCCAAAGCATCAATTTCTTTCGATCCAAGATAGGATCTAAGCTATGATCCGGACAAACCCGGTTATCAGTTGATGAAAGTCAGCCGGATGCAGGTATTTCGCCCTATCTTCCACTTTTCGATCGATTTCTGTCTTCATGCCCAATAGTCATAGGCTTATCTTTTTGTTTCTGCGAATCTACAAGTCCTCCAGTTCCCGGCCAAACTCAGAAAAATAGTGCCATCGTGGAGCAAACAATCAACATAAACTGAGATCCCGATGGCTACCGATGCTCTAGGGACTGATGCCCAAGTCATGGAGCACTTGACGACGATTAGGCTGAAGATCCGCTGCTGTTGGACGAATCTGATGATCTTGTGATCACCGGCGCCACTAAACATATTGATGAGCTCAGCCTAAAGGAGCGCGTTGAGAGGGAGGAGTTATTGAAGAAATAAGCCTAAGTCTGAACCCATCGATGCGGATATTGATGATCCAAATCTCATCCCATTAAATTCATCCCACCTGGCGGGGCGATTTATGAAAAACTCCCTCCTATTTTTGAAAACTCCCATGCCAAAGACGGTAAAGGATCGAAGAAGTGGGCAGGAAGAAGCTCGGGTGGCACCACTCCCAAAAAATCCAGAAAGGAGAGAAGACAAAAGAAATAGTCGTCGTTTCGGCCCTATTTGCACATAACTTGTATAGCTGTTTTTCTCTTTGTTGGTCGTGATTGTATGGGTACAGCCCCCATTTTCTGAATAAACTTGCATTACAATTTTGAAGTTAGGGTTTTTGTTTTCTGTTGAACCCTTGTGTGAATTTTATCTAAGTAGTTGAGTTTTTACTTTCTATCAATGTACTTGTAATTCATTGCTTTGGATAATAATCCGTTAATTCTTTCCCAAGGCCTCCACAAGGTCGTGGCCCTGAGTCGCATCAAACATGGGGCTTGAGCCCTAAAGTGGTGCTATCGGATTCAGTGGTTGGGGTGACTATGCTCCTACCCCCAGTCCCGGGTTAGCGAAATTGGACATGGATGGTCGAACTCCATCCATAGCGAGTTTCTACCCTTCCTGTCGGTTTCAGGCCAAAGTTCATAAAATAGCGAGTGGTCGGACCACACTCATCTATTTGTTTATACTCATATCCACTTTTTTGGGATAAGAGTTGGTTAGCGGGCGGTCGAATCGCACCCGGCTTTTATTTATACTCAGTCCACACTCTGGGGACTTTGAGTTAGTTTACGAGTAGTCGATTCACATCCGATTTATATTTATACTCCAGTCCGCACTCTGAGGACTTAGAGTTAGTTCGAAGAATAGTCGGATGGTGCTATTCTTAATTGATTGACATGCCCCTAGGGTCCGAGGTTTGATTTAGCAAGCAATCGGTTGTGTCACGATCACTTTTGATTTATTTCAATCCTATTACTCGGTGGGACTTATTCAGTCATCGGATGGTCGAGTTACATCCATTCCTCGTTATGTATTCCATACATCGGGTTACGAATGAGAATTATTAAATGAACGGTTGGACCATGTTCATCTTGTTTAATTCAATCGAAAACCAGCATAATTGGTTAGTCCCAAACTCTGGGAATTTGTTCGGACGTATCGACATCAGTCAGTTTCGTAATGTAACTAACATGTAATGCAATAGCAAGCACCGATATGAAGGAAGTTCAAAATTTTATTTGCTAAACGGAAGGTAATGACATAATTTGTCTTATTACATATCCGAAAAATCAAATGCTAAAGTAAATTCTGAAAGTAAATACAACTGAATGAAAAAGAAATAAACTAAGTGAAATAGCATCGTAAATGCTCGTTATTCCATGCCATTTGGAGTGTGATGCCATCAAAAGTCGCTAGCTTGAAACTTCCCTCTCCAATCCTCTACTCAATGACAAACGGTCCTTCCCAGTTTGGCTTCATATGCGATGGGGCAGGAAAAACCCGTTTCAAGACGAGATTGCCGATTTAAAAGGTTCTAGGACGGACTTTATTGTTATAGTATCGGGCGATTCGGCGTTGGTGTGCAGCTACCTTTAAATCAGCTTCCTCGCACTTTTCATCTATAAAGTCCAGAGATTCCAAGAGGAGGTCTTTATTTGTTCTGGGATCATCGTAAGTCACTGTATGAGAAGGAACTTCAAGCTCAACAGGAATAACAGCCTCGGAACCATACACAAGGGTGAATGGAGTATGGCCAGTCATGGACTTATGGGTGATTCTATAAGCCCATGGTGCTGTCGGGAGTTCATCCACCCACTTGCCTCTAGCCTTTTCCAAACGCTTTTTCAAAATGGATTTTATGATTTTATTCACAACTTCAACATGTCCATTTGCTTGAGGGTGAGCAACTGCTATAAATCTCTTTTCAATATGATGTCGACGGTAGAAGTCTTTGGATTCAGTATTGTCAAATTGAGTATCGTTATCTGTTACAATAGTTCGTGGAAAGACCGAAACAACAAATGATGTTCCGAACAATGAAGTTGATTACTTTCTTCATTGTGATCATAGTTAATAGCTTTGCTTCAGCCCATTTGGTGAAGTACTCAACTGCAACAATAGCGTACTTTGCACCACCTTTAGAGATCGATAAGGAATCGATAATGTCTATATGCTACATGGCAAACGGCCATAGGCTGATCATTTGTGTTATTTCCGTCGGCGGAGCTCTTAGGACTTTTGCATTTATCTGGCACTTGTCGTATCTCCTTACATAATTAGTAGCTTCTCGATTGATAGTTGGCCATTAATGCGGATAACAGAGTATTTTCTTTGCTAGAGTTTGCCCCCCAGTGTGATTGCCATATTCTCCTTCATGAACTTCTTTTAGGACTTGTTTTATCTCATCATGAGTGATACACCAGATAAGGGAATGGAAAAACCCTTTCTGTAAATAACTCCTTCCTATATGATATATCGTGAAGCTTTACAAAGAACTTGTCGCTTTTTATTCCTTTGTTCAGGAAGGACTCCCTGTAGCAAATAGTTTTTAATCGGAGTCATCCATTCCCTCTCAGGCTCCGTCTCTAGTACCCAGTCAATTTCCATCAGGTTTATACCCGAGGCATTAATACTTCAACCGGAACCAAGCCCATCTGTTGTGCGTCCCTGGTGGTAGCAAACTTTGCCAATGAATCAGTCTCTCTGTTTTGATCTCGAGGAATATGTGTAATGTCATAATACTCAAAGTCAGTCAACAACTCTTGGACTAGGGTTATGTATTGAACAAGCCGCTGTCCTTTAGCTAGGTAATCTCCCCTGGCTTGTTATACTACCAATTATGAGTCGCAAATGATTTCGGGAGACTTTATTCTCAGTTCTCTGGCGAGTTTAAGTCCAGCAATAAAAGCCTCATACTCGACTTCATTGTTTGTAGCAAGGAAATTAAGCTTTAAAGCATAGCAGATCGACCGATCTTTGGGAGTTACAAGCATAATTCTAGCTATTGAACAATGATCATTGCATGCTCCATCGGTATAAAGTTTCCATCGTATGGTAGGGATTTCGCTGCTCTCCGGGAAATCATCTTGCGTAGTAAATTCTACTATAAAATCTACCAATGTCTGACCTTAGATAGCCCTCCGAAGGAGATAAGTGATATCGAATTGACTAAGCTCGTTATTCCACTTGAGTAACCTTCTAGACGTCTCAGGTCACTGTAGGACCTGCCGTAACAGCTGGTCGGTGTAAACGTTGATCGGGTGTGCCTGGAAGAAAGGGCAGAGCTTTCGTGATGCGATCAGCAGGTGGTATGCCAATTTCTCTATCTTCAGATAGTTCCTTTTAGATCCCATCAATCGCTTGCTGACATAATAGAACGGTTTCTATATCTGATTCTCTTCGCTAAGCAATGCGACACTTACAACATGTATTGAAATAGCTAAGTAGATATATAAATCTTCATGGTCCACTGGCTTTGACAAAATCGGAGGTCTCTCCAAGTGGTTCAGCAAAGCATGGAATGTGTCTTTACAATGATGTATCCATTTGAAATTCATTTTTCCTCTCCTAATCAAGTCAAAGAAAGAAATGCATTTATAGGTATCTTTGGAAATGAATCGGCTTAAGGCATCAACCTTCCCATTCAGGCTCTGTACTTGTTTGATAGTCTTTGGCGCTTGGATATCGCAGATAGCTCGAATCTTCTGGGGATTAGCTTTGATTCCATAGGCATTAAGAATAAAACCCAAGAACTTCCCTGATGCTACACCGAAAGAACACTTCAAAGGATTAATCTTCATTTTATAATGTTGGTGGATGCCGATCATTTCTGGCAAGTCTCTAATGTGGTTGCTAGACTTTCGTGACTTCACGAGCATATCATCCACATATACCTCCATCGTTTTTCCGATTTGATCTTTAGAGATTCGGTTAATTAGGATCTGGTAGGTCGCTCCTGCATTCTTTAGCCCAAATGGCATCACCATACAACAATATAATCCAACATCAGTAATGAAGTTGGTGTGCTCTTGATCGGGAATGTGCACCAAGATTTGGTTATATCCCGAGTATGCGTCCATGAACGATAGCAATTCACGTCCCATGGTTGAGTCTACCAACTGGTCGATCCTTGGAAGGAGAAAACTATCTTTCGGGCAGACCTTATTCAAGTCCGAGTAATCAACACACATCCACCACTTCCCATTCTCCTTTCTCACAAGTACAGGATTAGAAACCCACTTAGGGTAAAGGGCATCGTGAATAAACCCATTGTCTTTGAGTCTATCCACCTCGTCTTTAAGAGTGGAAAATCTCTCCGGATCCATGCCACATCTTTTTGTTTCACCGGGACATGCCTTGGGTCGATATTCAATGCATGGCTCGCAATGGCAGGCAAGATCCCACACATGTCAAAGTGAGTCCAAACGAACACGTCGGGATTTTCTCGGAGAAATCCAGTAAGTTCTTTCACCGTGGGGGGGCTGATCTGCGATCCGATCTTTAGGAATCGTGGCTGACTGCGACATCAATTGTCAGGTCAAACGGTGCAGCCATGGTCTCTTTGGGCTCCTCCTCGTCATCTCTCGGATCTATATCTCTATAGAGCCGACTATGGCACCCGAGCCAAGGTTCAGGCGCTAGTTGCCAATCTTCAATGGCTTGGATGCGGACTGACTTGTCAACACCCTTACCTTTCTCCTTTCATTGAGAATCCCTCAATTTAGCTACATAACAGGCATGTCCAGTTGCCTGATCACCATGAACAACTCTGACTCCATTATCTGTCGAGAACTTCACGGTCAAGTACCATGGGGTAAGAACTGCCCGAAACATAGCTAGGGTCGGTCGGCCCAAAAAAGCATTGTATGGAGAGTCAACATCTAAAACAACAAAAGGCAAAATACGTACTCTCCTACGCTCACCTTCTCCCAACTCTACAGGTAATTCAGCATAACCAATAACTTCAGTTGCAGCACCGTTAAATTCATGAATGCGAGCTTTAGACGGTTTCAAGATCTTGGTTTCCATCCTCATCTGATCATAAGCTTTTTTGAAAATTATATTTACAGAACTTCCACAGTCAACCTGTAACGTCCCCCTACTTGGAGGCCCAAAACTAACAGCTACGGATGCTGTAGTCATCTATAGTTATTAATCTTCGGCGACCAAATACGGCGGTACTAGATACATTGATACACAGATCACAATAATATGAAGAAAAAAAATTTAACAATTCAAAAACATATTTCCACAGTTAGATTAAAACATTTCATGTTCATTACATAATCCAATATACGTTGACCACGTTCAGCAAAATATAATTATTACAATTACGCCAAGAGCGACATATGAAGATGCCCCTTTGGTTGATCAGAGTATATAGTAAGGCTAATAAATCTGCCTTTACATCCAAATACATAGCGGAAAAGAAAACTCTAAATAACTATCTGCCTCATGCACGCCTTCGAAAGCTTTATTTGTCAAAGAAGCAAACCTGAGGACCCTAAATCTCAAACTACTCAAAATCAATTGAGTATCTGAGAGTTTAAGGGGAAAACAAAAACTTTGAGTCGGACATAAAGCCTAGTATGAATAATTAGCTAACATCTCAATCCTTTTAGATATCCAGTGAGACCATGCTGGTTAGCGGAATGGGTTTCTTCCTTACTAGTATCATAAAACCTTTATAAAACCATATACTGTGCTCCTACATACACAATGGTTAAAACATACATTTTAAAAATATTATGATGATTGCATACTTGAAAATATTTAGTATTTCCCATCCCCAGTTTAATATGACACCCTGTCATAATTATAGTTTCTAGGGTCACTATTAACCTTTTAGTTTTCATGTGTTTACTAATAACCTTTTCATAATTAGTGAACACCCTATTTTATTCATAGTTTTCATGGGATCAATAAGAACCTATAGGCCCCTACCAGTTAACTTAATTAATTCATGGGTCCCCCTGAAGCTCTTAGTCATTTCAATAACTAATCACCTTATCCTAGTTTTCATGGGTTGACTAGGAACCTATGCGTTTATCCAGTAACTCACTTCTCATCCTAGTTTTCATGGATTGACTAGGAACCTGCTGGTACTTCCATTAGCCACTTTCTTATCATAGTTTTCATGGGTTTACTAGGAACCCATGGACAGATGTCAATCCTTAATCCGGATATAGTTTTCGTGGGTTCACTATAAACCAATTAGCCCATGCCAACTGTCCTTAATACATAGTTTTCATGGGTTAACTATGAACCTGTTGGTTTCCTCCAATAACTACTTAATCATAGTTTTCATGGGTTTACTATGAACATTTTGGTTTACACCAATAACTACTAAGTTTAGGCATCCTATATTTTTGGGTCACCCTGACTCCTTGGATGCAATTCAACTCATTCAGAAGTTTAAGAAATTTTATTCACTACTGAGTTAACCTAGCTGGTTCTTCTACCCCTTTTTTCCCAAAATACAGTTATGGGTTATCATGTAAATATATTCATATTTAAAGAAGCTAATAACAATTTAACAATACCACTCCTATGGGTTTAAGGTCCTTGAAATACATTTCGTAAAACATAATTAACACCTTTAACTTATATTTTTATCAAGGCAATACTTCTTCAAAGTTACATACTTAAAGGCATTACAAAACTCCTTTAAATAAGCCGTGGGTTTCTTTTAAAAATTTGAGTATGGGTTTTAAAACATTCGCCAACGTTGAAAGCTTCTACTTTCAACCCCTTCAAGGATAAATCATTTCTTTTAAAACAATAGGCTCCAGCCTCTTAAATACTTTAAAACACTTCTTTCGAAACCTTTCGACCTTGTTAAAGTATCATTACATGGGAGTAGAACCTTTTGAAACCAATGAAGGTCAATCCTTTCGAAACCATTGAAAATCAAACCTTCCGAAAGCATTGGTTTTGTACTTAAAAACATTACTATGGGTCATAGTGAAAATATGTGAAAGTATCTCTTTTAAAACCACACTTTATTTTATAGAATATTGGGGAATTTTGATGTTGTCGAAACCATCCTTTCTGGCATTAAAACACCTGGAAAACAATTGAACCTTTCGACAACGTCGAATGCTCCTACTTTCGACCCCCTCGAAAGGTTTCGGAGCGGTTTGTTTTTATAAAAACGATTAAACCTTTCGACAATGTCGAAAGCTCCTGCTTTCGACCTCTTCGAAGGCTTCAAAAACAAAAATAAAAGGGGCAGCTCATTTTTCAAAATCCTCTTTGAAACAACCTTTTGAAAACATAGCTTTCGATACTATAGCTTTTTACCTTGTCGAAAGCAAGCGTAGTTGTCGACCCTATCAGAAGCTCTTTTAAAAACCAACCTTTCGAAACATAATTTTCGACCTTGTCGAAAGCAAGCATAGCTTTCGACCTGGTCGAAAGCTCTTCAAAGCAGGCAAGTGATTTTCTTTTTTTTTTTCAAATCAAAGTAAACTAAGGAACCATCTCCTTCGAAAGCAACCCTTCGACACAATACCTTTCGACTTGGTTCAATTCACTACATACCACATGAATGATATCATGTGCATTACTTTCGACCTTGTTGGTCAATGAAGCCGAAAGGTCTTGGTCGAGAGGTCTGAGTCAAAAGGTTTGCCAAAGAAGGTGAAACCACCTTTTCTGGGTAAAAGCTGATTTTGCCAGAATAAGTGAACTTTTTGTAACAAACTTACCTTCTTGTAAACATTTGATTGGCTTTCACAAACTTTTAAATAATTTTGATAATGTTTGCTGCATTTTCTCATATCTAAAATCAAATTAACATTTAACGAATAAGCCCTTCCTCTTATAAAAACAATTAAATCATTTAGGTCCTCCTTTTGAAATAATTTAATTTCCATACTAGATCACTTAGTAAAAATCACCAAAAATTCCAGAAATTCACTTTAATCATGTTATCTAACGTATCAAAATTTCAGATCCAAATTCTTAATGTATTTTCCAAAATAAATTTATAAACCTAAATAACCATATTTTCCTCTGAATATATAACTAATTCTCCACGACTTGGAAAATTATGAAAATTGAAACCCAATTCAAAAATCATGTTTTCTATAACATATAATTTTCTCAGGGCCTTTAAAAACTCCTTAAGTCTCAGGTTTACCCTAAAACCGTGTATATCTCCTTTAAACAACCTTGTTTAAACCAAATAAATCATAAAACAAGCATATCATCATTCAATATATCATACAAACAGATTTACTCTTAAATTCGAAACCATATGATTGTAAAACCAAAATAGGGATGTAGAAATTATTATTCATCTTAGATTGGATAAGGAAATTAAAATTTGATTGAGATTGATTTCTTCTAGCTTGAATCCTAAGCTTTAAATTTATTTTCTCTTCTCTTCCTAACGGCTGGCCTTGCTCTTCTTCTTACGATTATTATTTTGTTTGAGTTAAATGTACATGTCTGGCCTAATGAAAATGGTTTATAAGGGGTATGTGGATGGCAATTTACCCTAATGCCCTTATGTTTAATTTCTTAACCATTTAGAAGTTCATTAGTTTTAAATAAGCACGTCCACTTACTTTATTAATCAATCTCAATCTCCTTATCTACATTATTCTATTTAATTTATTCTAATTAAATCTCCTGAAAAATGTCAATAAAATTAGGGGTGTTACACAACCAATATCCTTCTCACTGAAGCGGGGCTGATCATGGCCAAAATGACCATTGGGTTAATTGTTGGAGCCTCCACTTTGTCTGTGTCACTGTTTCTAAACACGATATCATCTGCCATTGTACGCTGCTGTTTTGTTGGAGCTCCATCTTCCATGTTTAAACAGCATTCAAAATCCACGTGCTTAATCGGGCTAGCATAGTGCTCCATTTTATGCCAACTCTTATTAGCCGGATGCGGTCCTCTGAGTATTGTATTGATTATCAATCTTTCACCAGTCCGTGTTGGCTACTCAGCCATGTGTGGTGCTTGTCCTCGATTGGGGACAGATGTCCCCTGCCCACTATCCTGATGGGTTTTGACAAACTGCTGTAACTTCCTTTTTGTAATCAGCTTTTCGATAATATCCTAGAGATGCCTGCATTCATTTGTTTTGTGCCCATAGCATCCGTAAAACCGACAATATTTCCTAGTTTGTTTCTGCTTATCTATTGATTCTTTTGGAGGCGGCTTCCTATACTGCATGGTGTTGCAGGTAGACAAATAGATATTTTCCAAGGACGTATTCATTGGCATGTAGTATTGTACATTGGAATCCTAGGCTTCCCTCTTCTAGAATCCATCTTTCGTTCTCGGCTCCTATCTCCGCCTTTCTTTTGTTGATTCGGTTCGTTTTAGACATTCACTTGAACTTTTCTCGAGCTTTCATCAGACTGCTTTACAGTAATATTACTCTGTACTCCCTCTCCCTTCGGTCCTGTAATATTCTTCTTCCTAGAGGATCTGGCTTCCTCCTTCCTCAAATACTGAGCCGCCATTGCATAAAAGCGTTCCAATGTTATGGGTGGTTTGCCAGTTAACCAAACACCAAAATCAGATTCTTGATTAATTACTCTTGTCACGGCCATCAATATTGCATGGTCATTCAGATTACTGATTTCTGTAACAGCTTTATGGAATCTCTCCAAATAATCTTTCAACGATTCTCCTCGATCCTGGGCCATGCTAGACAGGGACACTACATCTTTGGGGCGAGTTGCGTGCATTCGAAACTTCTCCACAAATCTTGTTGCTAAATCATCAAATCTAGAAATCGACCACGGGGGTAGCCTTGTAAACCACATCGTAGCTATTCCAGAGAGAGTTATGGAAAAACAACTACACTTGGTTGCATCATTTACTAGTGCGGAATCCATCAGCCATTCATATCTCAGGATATGCTGCCTGGGGTCGGTTTTTCCCCTCGTAGGCAGGCATTGATGGCTTGTTAAACCTCTTTGGATACCCTACATGTAGGGCATTATCAGTGAATGGGGTATGGCTTCTCAAGATTCCATAGTTATCATTGGTCAAGCCTTGGCTCTCTCTTACTAATTGTCTGACCATAGCCGACAAGTCTGGCATCTGGATAGTTGGTGCTAAGTGGTGGTCGTGTTCCATCTCACGTGAATAGTCTAGTTGATGTCTACGGGCCGTTCCACGCCTTTTTTGGTTCAACATCTTTGTGTCTCATAAATTCACTTCATCATCATTCCGGGGAAGCATTTGGTCAACATTTAACTAAACTCCATCATCCAAATTGGCCGCAGCAGCTCTAGCTTGCATCTTACTGCATAGAGGTAAGTTCCCTCATCTGGAGGAGGGGATACCAATCCCTATGGAGGGATCGGCACCGATTGATTCTGGAAGACCATGATGATCTACCTGTTGATGTCCCAAATTTTCAGCACATTACCCGTCTGTTCTGCGGCTCCTATGCTTGTGATACTTGTCCGATGAACTAGAACTCTCCGATGCTGAGTAAGGTGTAGGGTCCCTCCTAGCTTTTCCTCACTATTGTTCATTAAGTTGATAATAGTCTGAATCTGCTGATTTAATTATCTACGGCAATCCATCAGCTCTCTCATTAGATTCCAAAATTCAGCTCTTGTAATAGAATTAATGGGATTCTAAACTACAACTAGTTAAGCATTCACATCCATGGGTTGACTACTTGGGCCTCCTTGCTGGATACTAACCTTCTCGTTTCCCTCCACGTTCTGAGAAGGAGATCTAGAGTTCCTCACCATTATTAATAGATTTTCTTAGATTTTTTCAAATCTTAATAGATAAGCAAACTTCTTGAAGATAACTATGGATGTCCTTCGGGGGATTTATGCAATCCAGTAGCAATAAAGGGATCCTAATCAGCTGAGAATCAATGCTCTCAGTGAAAGCATCAAAATGTTTACACCAAAAATTAGCACAAACAACCAGTAGAGACATTTTGAAGAGATTTACATGAAGAATAAATAAAAAATAGTGGATAATAAAAAAGAAACAGCAATTAACTGAAAGAAAAACACGCACACAACGATTTATAGTGGTTCGGCGTTGTTTGCCTACGTCCACTTTGAATAGGTTGTTTTATTAATTCCTTTATAATCTGAGTACAAGAGGGATAGGATCAAAATCCTTAGTTACAAAAAAGCATAAAGCAACTAACAGCATCGAAAGTCCTAAAAATGAACAACCAAGCTGGTATTTATAGACGAAGATGGCCAAATATCTCTCTAAAAACTCGGTAAAAAGACTTTCAAAACCATATGGGCCCACATGAAGGGTCGCATGGCCCAATTCCCAAAGAAGAGGGATCGGTAGTGATCCCTTCTTTGGTTGAATTTTGGTCTGTGATCCCTATGGTGGCTTCCTCATGCTAAAATATGCTTAGTCTCCAAATTTCATGCCAACGGGATTAGCAAAGCTCGAGTTATTGCATGATCTTTACTTCAATATGGTGTACATGCTGCTTTCTACCGATCCCTTCCGAGGGAAGTATACCGATCCCTCCAACTTTGTCCTATTAAGGTGTGATCCCTAGGGTAGGCTCCCTAGTGTCCTCTTATCTTTCTCTCCAAATTTCATATGCATTGGACTTGTAGATCTTGAGATATTGATTGTTTTCCATAGGAATGCCCTCACACCTTGAAACATGATGATCCCTATTGTCAGAACTAATTTATGTCGATCGCTCATATGTGTTAAACCATATTTCATATATTCGAACACTCTGCCTTGCATATACATCAAGTCCATTCGACATTTACTTCATGTTATAATCTGTACTTGACTTCTAGGCTCCACAACCACCACTCCGAAGTCATCGACCTTGATGGCAGTCAAATCTGAGTTGTGCAATCAGTTCAATATAGCTGGGTTAGCATGTCGGATAACACCAGGGACTACCCCCGGCTGCATCATTATTTTCTCCTACCTGTTAGCTTCAACTCCATACTCTTGGTTCTAATTTCCTAGAGCTCTTGCTACTCCAATTCGTTGATCCAGATTGCCAGCTGCTCCAAATCTTTGATTTTGTGCTCCAACTTGTCTAATTTGCCTGAGGAAATTCTGCATCATCTCCTCTTGCCTCCTCATCATCCTCTTCTACATAGTATCCATTATAGTCTCCATCTTGTTCCTAGTAATGTAGAAGGAGGGTTGATTAGTTCCTGCTCCTGAGTATGCCTCATGACTTTCTCCTTGGTGATTCCTATCTGCCAACGGTCTCCTTGCCGATTGCCTCACCATCGATTCCAAGCTTCTGAATCAGAGATCCAAACTGCCAAATCGACGAGTGTAAGTCCTTCTCAGTGAAAGCACCAAAATATTGGCGTCAAAATGGGCTGCCAACACCCAAATAGTAGGAAAGTAACACCAATCCAATCACAACATCTATATAAAGAATTAAATGCGTAGATCACATATTCGATAGCAAAAACGTAAATGATCACACGAATTTTATAGTGGTTCGGCAAAATCTGGCCTACGTCGACTCCAATAATCATTTTCTTATACTATAGATTATAGATACAGTTTGTTTTAGCCTTAGAAAATTAATGGAGGAAGGAAAGAGAAACAATGAAGAAGAGCCAAAAGAAAATCAGTCTAACCGAAAAAGAAGATCCATTTCCTTGAGCCAATAATCCGATATTTATAGCAAAAGATGATGAAATACCATCTGAAAATTCACGTGTAGAAGCCCAAAACCAAGACGAACCAATCGAGAAAGTTTAGTGCCCACCTGGGCCTCCTATAATGATTAGCACTAATCGGTGGTGGGGGCCATGTGGTGCCATGTGATTAGTTGTAGTGGTCACCCTCCACTTCCTCTTCATGTTTCCATAGTTGTTTGCGTAGCTATTCGGATGTTTGTTGAGATATTGAGCGATCATGATTGAATTGAACTGCCAATCTAAGCAATCCATGGCCATAGTAATCCGATCTGATCCGTTCCTAACCATGTTGATCTGATCTGATCCCCTACCTAGGGGAAGTGCAATTCCATACTTAGTCATTTTTTGGATACTACTTGCTTGAATATGCTTGGCTATCATCCATAGCCTTGCTTATAATCGACCTTTGAACCTGATAATCATCTCTCCATGCTTTCTACATAGATGATCTCAAATCCATTTAGCCAACTCCATGGTATCACAACCTTGCCAAAAGGCCGATAACAAATAGTGACATATGAGAAACTATTACTCGAGCTTGGGACTTCATTCATCGAAATATTTAATTAACTTTTGATCCATGATCTCTATGTTAGAATTCAAATTATCAAATAATAGAAATCTCTGTTAATAATCAGATATCTAAACAATGGGAATCTCCATTGAGAGTCAGATTTCTAGTCCTCTTACTAGAAGGAATTATGGACTTGTTATCGGAAAATATTTCTAGATTATTACCATAAGGATTTCTGGTCTTCTATTTCAAAGTTATTACTATATGGTTTTCTGGTCTCCTAAACAAGTTATCACCAAAAAAATTCCGATATTCAATGCAGATGAAATTACAATTATCAGATGGATTTTTGGATATTTACTCCTTCGAGACTAAAACTTCAAGTGTTAGGTTCCAAATTTCTGGGTGATAAGACCAAAATGTGAAGCTATTAAAAGCTTCACTCCTTAAAGTGTTAAATTAAGTTCTCCTAAAATGGAGTTCAAATATTCTGATAAAGAGAACCTTCGTTATTAGAGGGGTTTATAATTTCCTATTAAATAAAGGAAGGATTCTTCCGAACTTTCGATTAATAATTTGTTAATCTTTTTTATCAAAATGGATTTCAAATTTTAACAGTAATGTTTATATTAAGAACGCCAACCAATGCTCAATCAAAGGCTACATATCATATTGCAATCAAATCCAAGCTCTGTAAAACAAGTTGTATGGTTTAAACAATTCAACAAATTCTAAAAGAAGAATACAAAGTTCATTAAGGTAACAATCATTCAGATACAAACTTGTTTATTTTACATTTCATATACAAGAAATACAGGTGCCAAGAAGGGGTAGTAAAAAGGAAAATCTACAAAAACAAAAAAGCTCATAAGCAATTCTTCGTTAGGTGTCAAGTTTCTTCAACTCCTTTTTCAAATTTCTAGTGACCAAGGAAGAGTTAGTAATATGACAAATAGCCACATCCAAAAGTTCTTTTAAGTTTCTTTTCTTTTTTTGAATAATGTTTGCATCATAAATAGAGCGAATTTGAACTTCCAATGCATGCTTAAGTGTTTTGTTGGCTCCTTTTAAAGTCAAAATCTTGCTCTTTAATTTCTTAACCTCCCATTCAAGAGCGTATTTTTTACGCTCAAGTTTTTCCACCTAACTCTAATAATTATTAAGATATAAAGAAACTTTGTCATCCCATTGCTTGTTCAAAAATTGAACGCATTCATATCTAACCATCTGACTACATCGGGTGATCCGCCATCATCTAGACTCGAAAGTGGATTCAACAAAGCAAAAAAAAATTCTTTGCCAATCAATGAGGTAAGAGTAGGTAAGCTGGATTCGACTACACTTGTAATAAGTTCTAAGGATTAACAGAATAGTTGGCTTTATAATATGTTTACTTAAGTTCTGTAATCCTTTGATGGAGGAGCAATTTCTTCATCAGCGTCAAATTTTCGGACTGAAAGTTCAGACTGACCAACTGCACTCGTGCTCCCTTTCAACTTTAGAATTTCTCTTTCTCTTTGATTTTCTCTTCCAAGTTAGAAACCATCTCCTTCATACTAAATGTAGATTTCAATTGATAAAACTTTTTATGCCATTTTTGCACATCCGGGTTATCCGAAAATAACAAAGTCGAAGCGTCTTGAGAAGAACGTTTCTCCTCGGCGACTGACTTTATCTTAGCTGTGATATTTTCCAATCGAAAAAGGAGATTTGGACTGCTAAGTGTAAGCACTAGTTGTTTCTCCTAATAAAATAAGTAAACAGAAGAAGAAATTACAAGAAAATGTATTATTTGTTAACAACAAAAAATTTACAAGTATAAGCAGAGACAATTTCTGTATTCTTAAAGTTTAAAGACTGCAGTGTAGGCCTTTTTAAGTGATCTTGCAGACAAAGAGAGGGTAGAGTCAAACGGAACATTAAACCTTGGAGGCCGGTATTAACTAGAGGGAATTGATGGTATTCCAATTTTCTAACTGGAAGGCTAGTTTCACCACATAACAATTTAGCGTGATTGGTTTGTATCCCGCTAAGAAATCAATCATTTTCATCACCCAAGAATAAAAGCAAAAGTGTGGGAACCGCGTGTAAACTTCCTAGATAACTCTAAGGAAATAATATTTCACTAGTCGAGAAGTTTTGGGAATTAACGATATCTCTTTAAAATCCCATTTTAATTTGATAAATTTACTTGAGAGTTCCATAAAAACAGGACTACTCGATGACTCCTTAATCTATATATTTATAAGAAATAAGCTAAGTTCCGATGAAATTAGAAATGAAAACATTGAAATTCATAAAGCTATCTGAATTACACATTAAAAATAAAATCACTTAGGTTTAAACAATATTGATCCTTTGCAAAATTCAAAAATGAATCTCTCCTTGTTAAATTTCACTTTCTCGGGAGGAAGAGTATTTTGGGAAAGAGAAACGATCGCAACCCTAGAAATATTTCAGCATCCTCCAGGATAGAAAACGGTTCCATGTTCATCCAAATATCTACTATGCAACCGCCTGAGCAAATCCTCACTTTTTCCCCTAAAAATGAAAAATCAGTAAAAACATTGATAGAGTAAACTTTGTAGAGGAACTCCACTAAGGCATCTCTATCATCAATGAGCATCCAAAAGAGAGTGGTTAGCTCTGCGTTTTCTCTTATGACTCTCTTCCGATGAAGGCGAAACTTCTTCAATAACGGGGCTACTCATTTTTCTTTAATGTTTCTCAACCGTATGGCGTAAACAGAAAGGCTCCTATACTTATCAGATAATTTGTTGTGCTCCTCGATTACCCATTCAAGTTCTCTATTCAATCGATGCACCTCCCTCTGAATATTTGGATCATTTCCTTAACTAAAGTAATGAACTTGTTAACTAAAGGCAGGAAAATAACTTTAACTATTTAAACAATGAATTCCATACCCACGTGACCAAAACTTGAGGAGTTAGGTTTTGAAATTTTATTTTCGACAGTTGATCGAGGGAAGCGGCATCTTTTGGAGGAATATTTTCGCATAAAGCATCCTAAAAATCAGGTAGATCATGAAGATTTGCATTGTGGGAAGACGAGCCTAACTTGTGACCACCCGATCTGTCACCCCTGTCTCTTGGTCCTTCTTGACCCTTGTTGCCCACATCTCCATCGAGATCATTATCATCGTCATCTCCGTCATCTTCATCAACATCCTCTCCTTCAACTGAATCATCATCCCCTTAAAGTGGGGGGTCATCAAAATATAACAACTTTTTTGGAACGATGACTTCTTCTTCAGGGAACTCATCTTGAAGTGATCCCTGAGCACTCCCCAATATATGATCAAACTTTCTTTTGAACTTGTCAATTAGGTCTGGAAGAGAAGGAAAATCCAAATCATGTCATTTTTCAATATTGTCATTATAAGCTATAAAAAGAGCAACTTCATAGCATTTCTCAGTTATCTTAGTAAGAGTTTGATCAAGAAAGAAAGTAACTTACTTTTTGGTGTCCTTTACGTATTATTGGTGTAGATCAGAGTAGCATCTCTGGTTTCCAACTGACTTTCTAAAGACTTTATCTTATCGACCATATTAGCCTTCTCTTTCTCTAAAGTCTTCACACTCCATCAAATGACAGCTTGGCTTTCTTTTCCTCATTAAAAGAGGAGGAAAGTTTGTTTCTCTTAAGAATAAAATTATCCTTCTCCGCCATAATATTAGTCATTTGAGTTGTTAGCAAAGAAACTTGCTTCTCGAGCTCGGCAATTTTATTAGAAGGCCCTTGAGAGGCCTATTGAAGGAAGAACATGTGCTTGGCTACTTGAAACATACATAGAACATAAGCTAAGTCGAGATGTTTGAAATTAAAGTCTAGATTACCCAAGCACCAAATTGTATATACCAATAAAAGCTGTTGATAGAGGACACAAAGATGGTCTGTCAAGAAAGTCGAAGGTTGCAGTGGCATAAGAGAAGCCAAAGATGGAGATTGTGTAACCGAATAAATGAGGTCATCAAAGCCCATGGGGAGAGTTTGAGCCTGAGCCTCTGAAGGGAGAAGTTTGGTAGGGAGAGTAGTCAAACCAAACTCCTTGTACAAGTGTCAAAAACCAGACATAAAAGTAGGAAGCGAGATATTAAGTAAAGGATCCAGGAATAAGCTTCCTCGGTTTGCTTTTGAACACTATGATCTGGAGAACCTAAGTCAATCATATCAGGATCTTGGGTAGTCAAGTTAACTTCAATATTTGACTCCTCAACAATAACAATGGAAGTTTGGTCCTCCCCGAGCTTAGGTTTTTTATTCGAAAGAAGGGATGAAGCATCAGCGGGAGCACTAATCTCGCTTATCTTTTTATGTCAACAATGGCCTTAGCAGTAGAATCCTTGATAGGAGTAGATTCAGTTGATTAAGCTAGGGCAGAAGTGTAAACTTTAGCTTTATTGCACTTAGAAGCAACAACGATAGTAGATGAGCCTAAATTAAAGGGAAATTCATAAGACACCAACATAAGAAACTTCAATTAACTATAATGAAAACTTATTGGAAGAATCACATTGAATCGTGGAAGAGTTAGAAAAGGCATTCTGATTGCCAATCACCAGGAATTGCTTCCCATAAGCATCCTTCTTTTCCATGGGAGGTTCCCCAAGCACTTTGTGACACTCTAGAATTAGAAAATGTCTCTTGAGATTGGCTTCAGTTAGGAGTTTGTGATTGTCTCCTAAAGTTTGTGATGCTAACTTCAATTCTCCAACTTTTTGAACTACAGAAGGATTTTCCCCTTTGGGGATTAGTCCTAAAAGAGAATAACAATCATAAGGCAAAACAGAAGGTAATATAAACAATATAAAAAACCAGCAAAGCTTACTAGGAACAGATAAAGACCCTCCAAGTTTGGGGGTGTGGCTCTAACATAAAAGAACTGATTCTTCCAGTCTCTAGAATTATTTATCAAGTTGTTAATCAAACTTTTACGAGGGAGAAGGCAATAAACAGTACCCTCTGGTTGGTTCGCCACTTTGATAGGAGTTACTAGCAACCAAAGAGTGTTTACATCAAGAGAAGGAATGTTAGCTTCACTGGCTAGAATCTCAAGGCAGCTTAAACAGTTATAGGAATTAGGCAACAATTATGTTAGAACGATGCCTAAATGTTCCAAATATTGAATGAAGAAGTCGGAAAGAGGGAGATAATCAGAATGCTAAAGATGAATTGGAGTAAAGGCAAAGAAACCTTCCATGGGATTGTCTATCCTTCCAGATGAGCCCTTTACTCTGGCCTCAACATCAGAAATGCCAAATCGATAAAGGATGGTATTAACTTCATCTTAAGAGGTAATAAGAGATGGAACGAGTCTATAGTCTTCTTTCTCGGAAGTAGGAGAAGGTTTGTGACCCTTACCAAATTTTTTATCAGCCATTTATATGTCAAAGGGAATCATCCAAGTTTAGGAAAGTATTATATATTTCTCTCAAAAATTTGGAATGATCATAAATATAGGTGCAAGATAAGCAATTAAATGCTTAACCAATAGATGCTTGATTTGTTGAAGGCAATTCAATTCTTAATGGTAAAGTGTCAAAACCATGACTAAAAAACTTATAACTAGTTAATAATCCATTAAGTGGTCCATTCCTAAATGTCAAACTTATGATAATATGTCGTGTTTAGAGAACATTTGAAAAACTTATAACTAATGGGAAGTTTACTAATAACTATTGAATTTGTAGCCAAATGTCGAGTTCAAAGCAACTTAGTAAGGTTCGGTTAAGGTGTCGCAGTAATGACATCTTATGGAAATTATAATAAGATGTTGATTTATTAACCCGATATCGAACTTATAAGGTTGTTGAATGAGTAGGGTTAAATATACTTAGAGATGTTTTAACCTATTGTCGAATTTGTAAGATGTCGAATGCAAATAGATTATAAGTCTATGATATAATAGCTACATTATGAACTCATGATATTGTATCGAATATAAGTAGGATATTGAATTTGTAGCCTAATCACCAAATAGAATTTAACAATAGTGGCTCACTATGGGTTGCCCGGTTTAAAAATAAAAAATCATAACTCATAACCAAGTAGTCGGTTTTCTAAGTAGATATCAAACCCCTAATTAATTGCCGAATTGGTAGCTAGTAAATAAAGCCTTAAAGAGATACCAAATTTCATATCAGTTTTCGGCTTTTAAGATATACCGAATTCGAAATTTCAAATTGGATGTCAAATTTTAAACGATTAATCAATCCAAAAACCAGGTAAGTTATCAAGTTTTAGACAAGGTTTCGAGTTTCTAACAATTAGTCAAATCCTTAATTGAATATCGATATAAAAACGATACTAATTTTAACAAAATTGAAGCTCTAGAAAGCTAACTTTCTGGAAAATTATCGAATTTGTAATACCGGTTATCGAATTTCAATCGACAAAAGAAGATATTGTAAACCATAATCGAATTCAAAATACTAAGTATGAAGCTTCAATTAAATTCCATATAGTTCATAAAAACTCCAAATTAAACCTTAATCTAAAAATCGAAATCAAAGACCCCTCTTTAATCTTGTTTCTGAATCAATCAAAAAATAAAAATCAACCCTTGAGATCGAGCCTGAGTGCTGAAGAGAATCAAAGTTTTTAAAGTTAACCTGGAAATTAAAATTGTTGTCACAAGCCTAGTTTGCAGGTAAAATGGTTGCAGAAATAGAAGACGGGTATTTATAGAAAGAAGAAGGAAAAATGAGGATCGTTGATCTCAATTTGAATGAATGAACGAGATTAGGAAGGAATGCCGAGAGGTGGTAATAAGGTTACCAAGGCGGAATATGTTGATATTAAAGTGTTAACTTGAAAAATCAACATTTCTTCTACACTAGTGGGGAAAATGTTACTACAAATAAGGATGTCAAATATGTAGGAGACATGTCAGAATTCAAGATATCATAAGTAGTGGAACCTTTAGTAGGGGATATCGCACTTCAAGAAGATGTCGAACGCCTATGAAAGGATGGCAAGCTTTCAAGAACGTTGAATCCCAAGTGATTGACAAACGGAGGGTTATCGAACTTCGACAAAAAAGAGAAATCACATAAGGGCATTGAATATGTAAGGATGCCAAACTACAAAGGCTACCAAACTTGAATAAAAGAAGGGGAGATGTCGAATCTCAACATCCTTGGAGGCTGTCGGATATATGAAGAGGAAGAAATGTCGTATCTCAAAACAGTTCCTAAAGGACATCATGCATATAATAAGCTTGAAATGGTATCGAAGTATAACAGATGTTGAGAAACTATAGCAAAGAGATTATCGAACTTGAAGGTAGACAAAAGAAGGTACCACATCATTGAAGGATACCGAATCATCCAAAGGTATCTAATAGATAACCACAAGGAGGGTATATCGGAATTATGTAGATACCAGGCCTTTACAATTATATCTATTATAAAGCATGTACAAGCGGCAAAGGATGTGGATCTTTAAAGGGTATGAGAGATATCGGGTATCTACAGCTGTCAATGATACTACTGCATGTTATTGGTACCATCAGGGATGTCAAATGCCTTCAATATGGAGAGAGATATCGAATCTCATCAGAACCATGGAGGATGCTGTAAATCATCAATGTAGAGAGGATGACGTGAGTTATCAGTGCTTAAAATGATATCGTAAATCATCAATCTAAATAAGGATGCTGTATTTCATCAGAATAACAAATGATGTTGTGAATCATCAATCTGAAGAGGGACGCCGTAAGTCATCAATATGAAGAATGCTGCCGCATGTCGATAGCACAACGAAGGATGTTTAAAAACAACATTGCCGAAGGACATGTGACAGCTGTGCCGCCTGATGCAACTATTATAAATAGACCCTTAAGGTCATTGAAAAAGGGGGTGAATTACTCTCATAACTTTTCTTACATTTTAAAAGTTGTAACCTAAAATTGAATTGAGGCTTTTAGAGCCTATTGTACTTTTATGACTTTCTGCTCATAACGGCTTGAACTATTATAACACCCTATATATTTAGTGACATTATTTAGGAAATTTAATTAAGTAAATTAAATTAAATAATGTAGGTTGATTATGGATTGAGATTTGTGATTTAATTAAGGGTTAGTCGTGCCATGGTAATGAATAAATAAATGAACTAATATGAAGCTAAGTGTTAGGAAACAAGGAAGGGCACAGTAAGAAAATGATAAAACTTATACCCCAAACCCTTAGGAAAACAAAACATATGTTCATTTCACATTTTCTCAAACAAAAACTCCTAAGGCCGACAACCATTAGCAATCTCAAGAGAAGGTAAAGCTAGGATTCAAGAGGAGAATCATATCAGCTAATCAAGATCAAATCTCACATCCTAATCATAAAGCTAAGGTGAATAATTTCTATATCTCATGTTTTCTAAGCGATTTTAGTTTTAAGATGAAACCTGAGTTTATCTTGCATGATTTAGCCATGATTTTGAAGAGAAAAATGTTTATATATAAATGTTGATGACTTATGCTTGTTCATATGGGTTTATGATATGTTTTAAGGTGAAAACCCTATTTAATGACATCCAAATACCTTGCGACTTTAGATATAGACCAGAAATGTTATTTTAGAGATGGGTTTCAATTTTCATAATTTTCTGAATTAATGTGGATTTTATATTAATTTTCTAGTAAGGAAAATGATTTATTGGGTTATATATTATTTACGGCAAAATAAATAATTATTTCAGTCTAAAATTTGTATATGTTAGAAAACATATTGAAAAGGATTTTCTAGAATTTCTGTAGAATTCTCCAAAGTGTTTTAATGAATATATAAAATTATTTAAGGTACGAGACTTAAATGTTTTATATATTTAATTAAAGAGAATGGGTATTTTGCAAATGATTTAAATTAATTAATTCTGAAATTTTGGCAGTACTTTTAGAAAAGTAAAATTAGCAACTAATAAGAGTTTGACAAACAAGGCAGGTTAGTTAAAAAGTTTACTTAAAAAGGTTTAAAATCAGAAATTCATGTTAAAAGTATGTTTCGCCACTTTTGGTTTCGCCCAGGTAGCTTTCGACTAAGACCTCCACTTCCTTTCTCAAACCAATGCGCATAATATCAACTTCGGTACATAGTGAATTGGACAAAGGTGGAAGGTAAGAGTCAAAACCATGGGGTTCCGAAAGGGTTTAAGCGCCTTTTTGTTTTAATTGAGAAAAGCACCTTCTTGCTTTCGACCAAGTTGCTTTCGACTTAGTTGGCTTCCGAACTAGGTCAATTAATTTAAAGAAAGGTTTTAAGGTTGCGCCTTTGTTCTAAAAAAATAGGTTTTGACTAAGTCAGCTTTCAACTAAGTCAATGGTTTTAAAGGTTGGTTTCGAAATAGTTGCATCTTGGTTTTTAAATAACAGCTTTCGACCATGTCGAAGCCTTTACTGCCGCCTTTTTACCTTTTGTGTAATGACCAGAATTTTAATTTAACATTATATGGGATATCAAATTGGATAAATTAAATAGAATAATGTGAATAATTAGGGAGATGAGATTAATAAATTCAATGGCCATGTCTAAATGAATGAACTAAAATAAGACTTAACTAAATTTAGAAGGAGGAATTTTCCTAAGGGGTAAACTTGGAAATGGGGCTACATTTCTTACTATATATCTCTTCCTCCACCTTAATAAACTTTCACTTTCTCATTCTTAACTCCTCACCAACTTCGGCCGGCCATTAATAGCTCCAGGAAGTATTTAAATTGAAGAATAAGCTAAGGAATTAAAGCTAGGAAAGTATCTCATTCTCCAATCAACTAATCAAGGTGAATAATCATGTTTATCATCTTGTTTTTTTCTGTTTGGATCGGTTATGGGTTATACCCGATTCATGTTTGTGATTTTGGTTAGGATATAACCATTTAAACCTTTGTTTGGATAAGACATAGGTTTTTTAAATGTTAATGGGCTAATTAACACGTTTTTATTTGATTTTAGTTAAATTTCGAGTTGTTTTGATCTTCATATGCTTTCAAATTTTAATATGTTGAAGTATATGATTTATCAGATTTTTGGTGATTTTTGGGGATTTTTCTTTAGTGATTTACTAAGGTAATTAAATTATTTAAGCCTAAGGGCTAAACTGCAAAATTGCCTTCGAATTAGTCAATTCGTAGGGAAGGCTGCAATTCGAAAATTTAATTGGGGAAGAAGAATAGTGTTTTAAGAAAAAGGTTAACTTTTTTATACTTTTTACTATTTGGAAGTACAGGAGAAGATTCCTCAGCCAATTAAAATTAGACAAGCAAGATAAAACATCACTTTAGTAGGCCCGGTTCTGCCTTCGACTCTAATAAGCCCGCTTTTACCCTTTTGATGAAGTTGAAAGGTACCTTTTGTTTAAGAGGTAAATTACCCTCCGCCTAAGTTGAAAGGTACCAATCAAAATTACCCTCCGCCTAAGTCGAAAGGTAGGCACGGTGTCGAAGGGAAGAGGGGTGAAGGGATGGGGAGGTTGCTTCCTTTGCTTACGGATAGAAACATAATTGCTTCCAAATAAGTTGAAGGGGGATCCTTCGACTCTATCATTTTATAAAAGACTAAATTTTTTATATATTCAAGAAGGGGTTTCGAAGGGGATCTTCGAATTCGAGAGAATGGTTTTAAAATGTTTTCTAAAAAAATGTTTTAATCCTTTCGACTAAGTCGAAGGGATGCCTTCGACAAAGCCGAAGGGAAAGAAGGGAAAGAAGGGGAAGAAGAAGGGGTTACTTCTGAACCTCCCATTGTTTTTAAAGTAAAAGTTTTAATACCTTTCGACAAAGTCGAAGGGTAAACCTTCCGACAAGGTCAGAAGTATACATTCGAAGGGTTGGTTCCAACACCAACACTTCATTGTTTTTGAATGGTTTCGAAAGGTTTGATTTCGAAAGGTTATGAAGGGGTTACCTTCAATGATTGCCAGAGGTTTTGAGTTTCAATGATTGCGAAAGGTTTTGAGTTTCATTGCTTTCGAAAGGTTTAAAAATGATTTTATAAGGGAGGATACCCCAGGCTTTTGACAAAGTCAAATGGTAGATCCTTTCGACTAGGTCAAAAAGAAACCTTCCGACAGGGTCGATAGGTGACACATTTCGACAAAATCGAAAGGTATGGTTTTATGGTGCTTTCAAAAGGAAGGCTTCCGAAGGGGCTAACTTCGGATGTTTATTTGCTTTCGAATGGGACTTTATTCGAAGGGGTTTAAAGGACTGTTTTTAGTCATTTTTCCTTAAGTAAAATTTTGCTAACTTGAAGGGGTTACTTCGAAGGGTTATAGCATAAAATACTTATTTTGTTTGAATATGTAAGGGGATCCTTATATAAATTTGATGTTATTGAACCTTGGGGACACTGGGGTGAGTTTTATGTTTTCGATACATAGTTTGGGATTACAAACAGAAATATGCTTTGGAAAATATACATTGGGGCTATCAATGTGTTTTTTTTAATTTAACCTGATTGGGGTTACTAATAAGAATAGGTTAAACAAGAGGTACACATGGGGAAAATAAGTAATCATTGGGATCATGAATTTTTATAAATAATCATGGGGATCATGATGTTTTAATTGGCCAAGTGTTGGGTTCTTGGTTAACCTAGGAAAACCATGGAATGTGCGGTGGATAGCCCACATCAAATTTCTAAAGAAAAGAATGTTTTGCCAGAGGTGGTTAGCCTTGGGATTTGGCACCCAAGGGTTCATAGTCATCCTAGGAAAAATATGTAGTGTGTTGTGCATAGCCCACACCATCATTTATAATATAAAAATGTACGATGGATAATCTGCATTTATTTTAAATGGATTTGGGACGGATAGTCCTATTAAATTATGATGGATAGTCATTTTTAAAGATTTTAGATGGGAAATCTAATAAATTGCTTTTAGATGGGATATCTAATAAATGGGTGGATGAGATATCCAATACATATGATTTATGGCTTTATTTCATATTATGTTAAGACTAATCATTTTGGGTGCAGGGGCATAGTAAATGATTTGCATGTTTTGTTTTGGATACTAGTGAGGGGAAAACCCGTTCTACTAAGCGGCGTGGTCTCATTAGATATCTATTTATGATAAGTGATGATAGGGGATTGTTTGTACAAAAAATGGACAAACACCTCAAAGTCGAATGATTTAGTTGATTTTATGTTGTTTTTAGTGATCTGGGTGATTAATGCAAATATATGAAAAGCAAGGGCTAAACTGTAAAAGACACACAGATTTATAGTGGTTCGGCCAGAACGTGCCTACGTCCACTTTATATGTTATTCTCCTTTACTCTTCAGATTACAAGTACAAAGCTTTGATACAAGTATAAGAAAGTTGTTTGAAAGTTCTATCCATGCTTGAGCTCTCAAAACTTGTCCCCCATTGTTGTACCCCTACCCCTCTATTTATAGAGTGAGGCTGGGGGCAAGGGTCTTGGATGTATATGGCTGCTGGCGGGCCTGGGCTGAGGCAATCTGGCCTGGCTCATCTTGGTTCGGCATAGCTTGGTTCGGTGGTGAGATGTGGTAGGTTGGTCCGGCCCTGATCTGGACCGGTGGCTGTTGGAGAGGAGGTGGTTCGGTAGTGAGGTTGGACCGGTAGGTGAGGTTGGACCGGTAGAGGAGGTTGGTTCAGTGATGAGGTTGGACCGGTAGGTTGGTTCGGTGATGAGGTTGGACCGGTAGGTTGGTTCGGTGATGAGGTTGGACCGGTAGGTTGGTTCGGCAAGCATGGGAGGTAGAGTTGATTCGGCAGTTCTGTGGTTGTGAGTCTGGTTCGGCAGTGGTAGGGATGCCGAATGAAGCTTAGGCAAGCCTGGGCGAACCTGGTGCTTCTTGGTCTTGAGATTTCCTGGGTGAGAATACGCCCAACATTTGCCCCCCAAAGTAGGGCATATGCCGGTATATGCCGTGCTTTGTTTTGAAATTAATGACGTTAGCTTGGATGCTCCTATTCGGCCCAAATGCCCAACCAACCGGTCCGGTCGTCTGTGTTTGCCTATAAGTATGGGCTTCAAGCTCCTGTTATCCACACCTATTAGAAAGAGCCGGACCAAGCCTACGCCTGCCGAATGAGGTGAGCCCTCCTTCTGCCGAATGGGTTTTTAGGGAGTGGGATAGCCGAATGAACCTTGGGGCCCGGATTACCGAACGGTATATGGGGAGCTCGAATGCCGAATGAGCTTTTGCCTTGAACTGCCGGATGACTTTTTATGACTCGTGATACCGAACGAGATCCAGAGTTTGAATGCCTAATCGAACCTTGAACCTTTTATGTTTTGAACTACACAATGAAATTCTAGATTGTACGCACTTGCTTGTTTATATCTCTACATCCTTTTTAAAGATGTATTCTTTTGTGTTGTAGATAATGTCTCATAGAGTTGAAACCCGATCAGAAAAGAAGAAATCCCAGGACAGAGAAGATCCTTCCGCAGTGCCCCCAGCTCAGTTAGAACCGGGACGTCATGGGCCCACCCCGAGGTCACTAGTAGATGGGTACGACCCTCAGGATTGATGCGGTTACTGCCCAGTTTACCAAGGAGGAGAAGGTGGCAGTGAAGGAGGGCATGCGGTTGCTTGCAGCTGAGGAGGCAGGTGTGCAAGTAGAGGATGATGACCAAGATGATCGAGGAGCAGATGTTGGTAAGTTTTCCTTTCTAGTCTTTCCGTTAACTTGGTTTCTTATCACTAATGAATTCTTTCTCTGGCCGGACAGGTGGGCAACAGGAAAAGGATAAGACTCCGACGCAGCCGGCTCCTTGATTGGACCGGGATATCTTTTTGTGGACTTGACATTGTTGTATATGTTAGTCTCAAAACAGTAACGTAACTCTTAGGTTGTAATTATGCTACTTGTAATAAAAAACACTATTCTTGACGTGTAATTCTTTAACTTAAGCTGATTATGTCGTCTTTTGAATGTTTTTGCTATTTTGACATGTTGTATGAGAAATATAGCTATGCATATGCTTGTAATTCAGTTGTGTTTGATGTCAAGTTCTTGCTTAAAACATAATTTCATGCCTTGCAATGCTAGTGTGATGTATGAATAAATTATAGCCATGTATTTGTACACAAAAGAAGAAAATACCGCCTTTCATGTTCTAATTGTAGATGGCAGTTTTGAATGTCTTGTGTAACTGAGTATGGAATGCGGCCTGGTGTCCCGTTGTGGGTTCCGACTCCCATTAGCGAATGCCTCCTATTCCGTGTCCTGTACTTTAGGGATTGTTATAGAGGATAGGAGAAAAGTTTTTCAAATAAAATTGAAATATGAGAAATAGTAAAACTTCCAATCACGGAAGGCCTTCGATGTGCTTAAGTTCGTGGCAAACGGGCTTTGTAGTCACTTTCCCTAGCTGTGGGTCTTGGAGACATTTGTCACCCATCTTACACCTCCGTGGGGAGTTAATTCTTTTTTACCACAGCCGCACTTAAGACACATCGGAGCCGAGATCGCGCACAGTAACTACCCGGGCCATTATGGCCCGTAATCTTGGGTATTATTCGATTTACTGTGGCCGGCTAGCGTGGGTGCCGATCGTCAACCGTGAACTGCCCCTGGCTGGCCACACCTTATGTTGGGGCTTATAGTCGGTTCACAGTTGCCGGCGAGCCTAACGCCGTAATGAGCTGCCTCGGCTATAGTTGGCCTTCTCGGTGGCTTATAATCGGCTCATTACAGTTGGCTTTGAGGGCCGTCGCGAGCAATGAGTTAACCCGCAGCAGAGGGATGCCGGAGCAAAAGTGTCTCATTGGCGAGGGCATAGATTCGCATAGTACCTGTTAGGTCTTGTCCAGGTGAAGTTGCGCTGTGGAGTGCCTTGAGTGGAAATGCTGTATGCACAGGATTTTGTTCAACAGAAAAGGATAAAGTTAACAAGCAGCCAAGATATAAAGGAACAAGTTAACAAAGAGACAAGGTTTTTTTTTAAAGTGGTTCGGCACGAAAATGCCTACGTCCACTGATTCTCTTTGTTAATTCACTTCATATGGGCAGTACAAGTTAAGAAAAGTATCGACGGAGGTGTTGGATGTTCCATGCCCTCTGGAACACCTCTCCGTCCACTGTTGACAAAATATAAGTTCCATTGTGGAGATCTTTATGAATTACATATGGTCCATCCCAGATTGGGTCTAGTGCTCCGGGGCGAGGGAAGATTCGCTTGAGGACAAGGTCTCCTTCTTGTAAGGTACGACGCTTGACTTTGGAGTTGTATTGTGCTGCCACTTTTTGCTTGTGGGTTGCTGCTTTGAGGACTGCATCATTTCTTCTCTCCTCAATTAGATCCAAAGACACGTGAAGGAGTTCTTCGTTCTCTTCTGGGTTATAGGGGATCCTACGGTAGGAAGGCACGATGGTTTCAACTGGGAACATAGCCTCCGATCCGTATGCCAAAGAGAAAGGAGTATGCCCTGTTGATGTTCTGAAAGATGTGCAATAAGCCCACAGTGCCGTAGGGAGTTCATCCACCCAAGCGCCCTTTGACTTTTCGAGTTTGTTTTTGATTAGAGTTTTCAGAATTTTGTTGACGGCTTCGACTTGTCCGTTTGCCTGGGGATACGCTACGGATGAGATGCTTTTGTGAATTCCTTGCTCTTGGCACCAGTTGGCGAATTCCTCGCTGTCAAATTGAAGTCCATTGTCTGATATGATTTTGAATGGGACTCCGTACCTGCACAGAACATTTTTGATCAAGAAATTAATAACTTTTGCAGAAGATACTTTATTCAGGGGTTCTGCTTCCACCCATTTGGTGAAATAGTCGACTGCCACTATAGCATATTTGGCCCCGCCTCGGCCCATTGGTAGTTTGCCGATTAAGTCAATTCCCCATACTGCAAAGGGCCATGGGCTGGTCATTTGAGTAATCTCAGTTGTTGGTAGTCACGGAATCTTAGCAAACTTCTGGCATCTGTCACATTTTCTGACGAAATCTAAGGCGTCCTTGCTTAAGGTGGGCCAGAAATATCCATATCGGAGTATCTTTTTTGCCAAAGTCTGCCCTCCGGTGTGACCTCTGCAGCTCCCTTGATGAATGTTGGATAAGATTTCCTTGGCCTCCCTTCCAGCGACACACCTTAATAGGGGGTTAGAGAATCCGCGCCGATAGAGGGTGTCCTCCTGTATTGTGTAGCGGGAAGCTTTCCTCAAGATTTTCTTGACTTCATTACGCCCGTTGGGTAGTGTGCCACATTGTAAGTAGTCTTGGATAGGAGTCATCCAAGTTGCTTCTTCGGTTGCAGCTATTAGATTCATTTGCTCAAAACTTGGGGCCAGTTGCTTCGAGATGGCTACTGCTCCGGAAATATCGCCGTCTCTCATGCTTGCTTGCTTCGCCAATTCGTCGGCCTCTCGGTTCTCTTCCCGAGGGATGTGTTTGATTAAGTAGTGGTCCAACCGACTGAGAAGTAACTTGGTCTTCTTTAAATATGCTATGAGTCGTTCTTCTCGAGCCTGGAATTCTCCTAGTATTTGATTAACAATAAGTTGAGAATCGCTATGAAGACACAAAGAATTGGCTCTGATTTCCAAGGCAAGTTCTAATCCAGCTATCACTGCTTCATATTCTGCATCGTTGTTGGTGGCAGCGAACTCCAACCTTATAGCATAGTGCAGCTTATTTCCCCTGGGAGTGATTATTACCACACCTGCCCCCGAGCCTTGTTCGTTCGATGCGCCATCCACAAAGAGATTCCACTTGATGTCTTTTTCTATTTCCAATTGCTCCTTATCTTCGTTGGTAGTGAATTCTGCAATGAAATCAGCCATGGCTTGTCCCTTGATGGTGGTGCGAGGGTGATAGGTGATATCATACCGACTTAGTTCAATGCACCATTTAAGTAGTCGCCCAGAAGTGTCGGGACGATGGAGTACTTGCCTCAGTGGTTGATCGGTCAGAACTTTGATGGAATGGGACTGGAAGTAGTGACACAGTTTCCGTGATGTGATTAGTAAACAGTATGCTAGCTTCTCAAGTTTAGGATATCTGACTTCTGCCCCAGTAAACCTCTTGCTGACGAAGTAAACTGGCCGCTGTATGCGGTTGTCTTCCCTTACCAAGGCAGCACTTAGGGCGTGAGATGACACAGCAAGGTATAGGTATAATTCTTCGCCTTCGCTTGGAGTCGAGAGTACCGGTGGTTTCTGGAGGTGTTCGATTAAGTTAAGGAAAGCGTTTAAGCATTCGTCAGTCCATTCGAACTTTCCTTTGTCTTTCTTTAGAGCTTCGAAGAAGGGAACGCACTTGTCCGTTGGAAATTTCATCTTTAAGCACTATGGAGCCAGGACAATTTGGAAGTCAGACAGGGCTGGCCTTCCCAAGAAAGCGTTGTAGTTTCTTCCTTCTGATGTGTTCTTCAATCAGGTCCCGGAGATGATGGCATTCATTGGTATCATGCCCATGAGATTCGTGGAAGCGGCAGAACTTTCCAGACTTTTGTGCGTTATCTGATTTCTTCTTGTACGGTGAGCGTTCGTATCTAACTTCGCCTTAGGTGGCAAGGAAGATGTTTTTCGACGGTTTCATTCAAAGGAGTGTAAGTGTCGAATCTCGGTCCTGGCCGATATAGGCGCTTTTCTCCCTTCTTGCCCCCAGCATTGTCTCTAGAGTCATTTCTTCGAATGTCCTTTGCTACAGCGGGCGTGTTGCTGTGAGTTGCCTTATTTTGTTGCCTTGACTGCCCCTCAGTGGCAGCGTCTTCAAGCCTCATATATTTCCCGGCTTCATGGAAGAAATCGGGTAAAGTAGCTGGTTTTTCTTTTGTTAGTCTTCTAGCGAATTTAGTATCCGGATGCACACCACTACAGAGGGCCATTAAGACAAGCTTCTCATCAGCATCTTGGACTGCGGCTGCTGCGGCATTGAATCGGGTTAGGTATTGCTGCAGTTTTTTTCTAGGTTTCTGTTTGACGCTGGATAAGGAATAAGCGTCCTTAGGTTGTTCCACATGGATGCGGAACTGACTGATAAACTTTTCTTTCAACATTTCCCACGAGCTGATGGATCCCTGGGGTAGATGACAGAACCAGGAGGTAGCGAGATCTGCTAAGAAGAGCGGAAAGCATTTGTACAGTACTCCCTCTGTTGCTCCACTCATGAGCATATGTTGTGTGTACCTCTGTAAGTGTACAACGGGGTCGGAGGTTCCTTTGTAAGGTTCCATTGTCGGCATCTTCCATTCTCGGGGGGTGATAGCAATTTCGATATTGCGGGCGAAAAGGCTGGTTACCCTAGCGCCTATCCCTCGATCTCTTTGTTCCCGTTGGACACACTCTCTGAATAAGCATGTCATCCTTTCATCAGAATTTGGAGCAGATAGAAATGAGTTTGGTTCTGTTCTGTGGGATTGATTCCGTCCAGATGACCTGTAGGGATGGTATCGTCTATCGTTCCTCATATTTTCCAGCGGCTGCCTTTGATCTTCTGGGAGCATGCTAGGGTCAGCTACAGTTGGCCCTTGCCTTGATCTTCCCCTGCTGGGTTCTGATCTAAGCACTTCCTCGGGTCCAACTTCGGGCTGGACTCTAGATCTGCCCCGTTCACCGGCGTTTCCGTGGTTAGGCAGTATGACAGGCTCAGCTATAGTTGACCTTCGTCCGGTACCTCCCCCGTTGGGTTCGGTACCAAATGTTTCCTCAGGCCTAACTTCGGGCTGTGCTCGGTCTCGGCTCCTACCATGGTTACTTCTGCCGTTAGCTCCTTCGAAGAAGGAAGATCTTTGTTGTCTCTGAGATCCTCCAAACTGGGACTCGCCCCATGATTCAGTGTTGCGGTTGGATTCTTCAGCATCCCTTAAGCGTGACATGAGATGGTCCACCAAGGCTTCCTGCTAGGACGTGAAGCGGTTAGTTACTTCAACCACAACTCTGTCCAAATCTGCCTAGTAATTGCTGCAGGCTGTTCTGTGGCAGGAGTGGTTGGGTTAGCATGTCCTTCATTTGTTACTGCTGCTGGAGGAGGACGATTTACTTGATTCGTGACAGCTGGATCTGGAAGACTGCTGGATGCGATGTTTTTTCCTTTGTTAACATCTTTTCTTTGTTTGGGAGGCATGTTTTTCAAGTGGCGGACGATGCTGTTAGGAAAACTGTTAAGTGGATGAAGCTGAAGCTTCGAGCTTCTAGTTCTTAGTGAAAGCACCAAAAATGTTTGCACAAAAAATGGACAAACACCTCAAAGTCGAATGATTTAGTTGATTTTATGTTGTTTTTAGTGATCTGGGTGATTAATGCAAATATATGAAAAGCAAGGGCTAAACTGTAAAAGACACACAGATTTATAGTGGTTCGGCCAGAACGTGCCTACGTCCACTTTATATGTTATTCTCCTTTACTCTTCAGATTACAAGTACAAAGCTTTGATACAAGTATAAGAAAGTTGTTTGAAAGTTCTATCCGTGCTTGAGCTCTCAAAACTTGTCCCCCATTGTTGTACCCCTACCCCTCTATTTATAGAGTGAGGCTGGGGGCAAGGGTCTTGGATGTATATGGCTGCTGGCGGGCCTGGGCTGAGGCAATCTGGCCTGGCTCATCTTGGTTCGGCATAGCTTGGTTCGGTGGTGAGATGTGGTAGGTTGGTCCGGCCCTGATCTGGACCGGTGGCTGTTGGAGAGGAGGTGGTTCGGTAGTGAGGTTGGACCGGTAGGTGAGGTTGGACCGGTAGAGGAGGTTGGTTCAGTGATGAGGTTGGACCGGTAGGTTGGTTCGGTGATGAGGTTGGACCGGTAGGTTGGTTCGGTGATGAGGTTGGACCGGTAGGTTGGTTCGGCAAGCATGGGAGGTAGAGTTGATTCGGCAGTTCTGTGGTTGTGAGTCTGGTTCGGCAGTGGTAGGGATGCCGAATGAAGCTTAGGCAAGCCTGGGCGAACCTGGTGCTTCTTGGTATTGAGATTTCCTGGGTGAGAATACGCCCAACATTTGCCCCCCAAAGTAGGGCATATGCCGGTATATGCCGTGCTTTGTTTTGAAATTAATGACGTTAGCTTGGATGCTCCTATTCGGCCCAAATGCCCAACCAACCGGTCCGGTCGTCTGTGTTTGCCTATAAGTATGGGCTTCAAGCTCCTGTTATCCACACCTATTAGAAAGAGCCGGACCAAGCCTACGCCTGCCGAATGAGGTGAGCCCTCCTTCTGCCGAATGGGTTTTTAGGGAGTGGGATAGCCGAATGAACCTTGGGGCCCGGATTACCGAACGGTATATGGGGAGCTCGAATGCCGAATGAGCTTTTGCCTTGAACTGCCGGATGACTTTTTATGACTCGTGATACCGAACGAGATCCAGAGTTTGAATGCCTAATCGAACCTTGAACCTTTTATGTTTTGAACTACACAATGAAATTCTAGATTGTACGCACTTGCTTGTTTATATCTCTACATCCTTTTTAAAGATGTATTCTTTTGTGTTGTAGATAATGTCTCATAGAGTTGAAACCCGATCAGAAAAGAAGAAATCCCAGGACAGAGAAGATACTTCCGCAGTGCCCCCAGCTCAGTTAGAACCGGGACGTCATGGGCCCACCCCGAGGTCACTAGTAGATGGGTACGACCCTCAGGATTGATGCGGTTACTGCCCAGTTTACCAAGGAGGAGAAGGTGGCAGTGAAGGAGGGCATGCGGTTGCTTGCAGCTGAGGAGGCAGGTGTGCAAGTAGAGGATGATGACCAAGATGATCGAGGAGCAGATGTTGGTAAGTTTTCCTTTCTAGTCTTTCCGTTAACTTGGTTTCTTATCACTAATGAATTCTTTCTCTGGCCGGACAGGTGGGCAACAGGAAAAGGATAAGACTCCGACGCAGCCGGCTCCTTGATTGGACCTGGATATCTTTTTGTGGACTTGACATTGTTGTATATGTTAGTCTCAAAACAGTAACGTAACTCTTAGGTTGTAATTATGCTACTTGTAATAAAAAACACTATTCTTGACGTGTAATTCTTTAACTTAAGCTGATTATGTCGTCTTTTGAATGTTTTTGCTATTTTGACATGTTGTATGAGAAATATAGCTATGCATATGCTTGTAATTCAGTTGTGTTTGATGTCAAGTTCTTGCTTAAAACATAATTTCATGCCTTGCAATGCTAGTGTGATGTATGAATAAATTATAGCCATGTATTTGTACACAAAAGAAGAAAATACCGCCTTTCATGTTCTAATTGTAGATGGCAGTTTTGAATGTCTTGTGTAACTGAGTATGAAATGCGGCCTGGTGTCCCGTTGTGGGTTCCGACTCCCATTAGCGAATGCCTCCTATTCCGTGTCCTGTACTTTAGGGATTGTTATAGAGGATAGGAGAAAAGTTTTTCAAATAAAATTGAAATATGAGAAATAGTAAAACTTCCAATCACGGAAGGCCTTCGATGTGCTTAAGTTCGTGGCAAACGGGCTTTGTAGTCACTTTCCCTAGCTGTGGGTCTTGGAGACATTTGTCACCCATCTTACACCTCCATGGGGAGTTAATTCTTTTTTACCACAGCCGCACTTAAGACACATCGGAGCCGAGATCGCGCACAGTAACTACCCGGGCCATTATGGCCCGTAATCGTGGGTATTATTCGATTTACTGTGGCCGGCTAGCGTGGGTGCCGATCGTCAACCGTGAACTGCCCCTGGCTGGCCACACCTTATGTTGGGGCTTATAGTCGGTTCACAGTTGCCGGCGAGCCTAACGCCGTAATGAGCTGCCTCGGCTATAGTCGGCCTTCTCGGTGGCTTATAATCGGCTCATTACAGTTGGCTTTGAGGGCCGTCGCGAGCAATGAGTTAACCCGCAGCAGAGGGATGCCGGAGCAAAAGTGTCTCATTGGCGAGGGCATAGATTCGCATAGTACCTGTTAGGTCTTGTCCAGGTGAAGTTGCGCTGTGGAGTGCCTTGAGTGGAAATGCTGTATGCACAGGATTTTGTTCAACAGAAAAGGATAAAGTTAACAAGCAGCCAAGATATAAAGGAACAAGTTAACAAAGAGACAAGGTTTTTTTTTAAAGTGGTTCGGCACGAAAATGCCTACGTCCACTGATTCTCTTTGTTAATTCACTTCATATGGCCAGAACGTGCCTACGTCCACTTTATATGTTATTCTCCTTTACTCTTCTGATTACAAGTACAAAGCTTTGATACAAGTATAAGAAAGTTGTTTGAAAGTTCTATCCATGCTTGAGCTCTCAAAACTTGTCCCCCATTGTTGTACCCCTACCCCTCTATTTATAGAGTGAGGCTGGGGGCAGGGGTCTTGGATGTATATGGCTGCTGGCGGGCCTGGGCTGAGGCAATCTGGCCTGGCTCATCTTGGTTCGGCATAGCTTTGTTCGGTGGTGAGATGTGGTAGGTTGGCCCGGCCCTGATCTGGACCGGTGGCTGTTGGAGAGGAGGTGGTTCGGTAGTGAGGTTGGACCGGTAGGTGAGGTTGGACCGGTAGAGGAGGTTGGTTCGGTGATGAGGTTGGACCGGTAGGTTGGTTCGGTGATGAGGTTGGACCGGTAGGTTGGTTCGGCAAGCATGGGAGGTAGAGTTGATTCGGCAGTTCTGTGGTTGTGAGTCTGGTTCGGCAGTGGTAGGGATGCCGAATGAAGCTTAGGTAAGCCTGGGCGAACCTGGTGCTTCTTGGTCTTGAGATTGCCTGGGTACGCCCAACAGGGATTATTCATACCAGACTTATTGTCTGACTCGAAGTTTGTGTTTCCCCACAAACTCTCGGTTACTCAAAATTAATTTGAGTAGTCTAAGAGTGGGAAACTTTCAGGTTTTTGGACGAATAAGCTTCTAGAGACGTGCAGGAGGCAGTGTTCACTATATAGGAGCTATTTTGTGTTTTTCGTTGTGATGTACTTAGAACTTTAAAGTTCGTATTATTAGTTCTCTGATCATCATAAGGGGACATCTTCATATGTCGCTCTTATCGAATTTTGTACATGTATATGTGATCTGAAAGTGGTTAACGTCTGGGATTATGTAATTAAATCTGAATATTATTCATAAGAAATGAGAAATTTTGTTTTGTTTAAGTTTAAAAAATTTCATATTCTTGTGTTTATGTGTTGCCAATAGTTTCAAGATTCCGATTTCGGTCACTCAAAAATAACACCTATGGATGACTACAGCATCCTAGCAGTTATTTTTGAGCCTTCGGAAGCGGGATGTTACATTTTGGAATAGAGCTTTCGAAGGGGTTATTTTGTTTTATAAAAACCCTACCGCTACTCTTATGCTTTCGAAAGGAGTGGTTTCGACACCACCACTTCCCTCCATAAGTTATAGCTTTCGAAAGGGTATGCCTTTGACCGTGTTGCTGTGACCTTTAGTGATTTTTAATGAATAACCCATAGGTTTCGACTAGTTCAATGTTGAATGATTTCAAAAGGTGTTTTTCATATGTTTTAAAATTGAACCCAAATGCTTTCAGAGGGTTTTAAGGTTTCGAAGCCTTCAAAAGGTTTTAAAGATAGGTTTCGAAGGGGTGGTTCCCCTATGTTTTCGAAAGGCTTTGAAAGAATGGTTTCGAAGGGGGTGGTTCCCC
This sequence comes from Allium fistulosum, assembly GCA_030737815.1. Taxonomy (NCBI): domain Eukaryota; kingdom Viridiplantae; phylum Streptophyta; class Magnoliopsida; order Asparagales; family Amaryllidaceae; genus Allium; species Allium fistulosum. The sequence continues at coordinate 1,360,188,911 of CM060903.1, read as the reverse complement.
AAAGTTTTCGAAAGGTCTAAAGGAAAGATTTTTCCAATGGTTTTAAATGGTATAAAGGAATGGTTTTTCCTATGGTTTCGAAGGGCAATGTTTAATGGTTTTAAAAAGGGATGTCTAAGGTTTTTAGCTCTAGAAGGAAAAGGAATTTCAATGGTTTCGAAAGGTTTATATGTATGGTTTCGAAAGGAAGAATTGACTTTTCAGCCTAAAAAAAAGAAAGGGTTTTACAAGGTTTCAAAATGGGTACTTTCAATAGGATCAAAAGAGGTACTTTCAAATGTTTAAAGGTTTTCATCAACAAAGATTTGAGTAAAGTATATATATAATATGGCAAGGAAATTTTGTGTAAAGCATAGAGTTTAAATGTTTTCCTTGTTTAAGTTTGGTTTAAAAGGTTTTAAATCAATTTCAGATGAAAGGGTTTTCAAGGAAAATTAAGGGAGGGTATCCCTAAGTAAATGACTCGGATATTAGAATACCAGATGGGATAGGTATAGGGTCGTGCCCTATACATTAGCTATTGGCCCCAGCTAATTTAGTCCAAAATTCCAGTGTGTAGGGCTTTGTCACAGGTAAGACTAAAATTATGATTACACACAAAAGGGAGTATATGATTGTATACAGATAGGTTATTGGTGAGCCCGCATAACCATTAGGATCAGGTGACCCTGGGAGATGCTTAGTTAAGGACAAACAATAGAATAAGAGAAGTATTTAACAGATAGTTAAGGACAGATCGTCCAGAAGAGGTGTCTAACAGATGTTAGATAATTTTGTTATATTGTCTGGTAGGACCGAGTCAGCCAAAGGTTAATAGTAAGCCAAACAAAATTATGTATTCTGACAGATGTCCCACTGTTACCTGATACGTATGTTTACATAATAATGATGCTTTACAGTTTTAACCAGTTTTGGTTGCAGGATAAAGATTTGCACAAGATATGTTTTAAAAGGATATTAGTGAGGGGAAACCCGTTCTGCAAAGCGGCGTGGTCTCACTTAATATCAATTAACTGAGATGTATTGTATTATTCTCACCAGGCTTTATGTCTAACTCAAAGTTTATGTTTTTCCACTTAAACTCTCGGGTGCTCAAAATTGATTTGAGTAGGCTGAGGGTTGAGGTTTTTTCAAGTTTTAGTAGGATGACGAATAAAGCTACCGGAGGCGAGCATGAGACTAACGAATAGCTACTTAGGAGTTGCAGTTCTTTGTTTTGTTATTTATTTCCGCTGTGTGTGTACTAAGTCAACTATGACTATATGACACTGATCATCCAAGGGGGCATCTTCATATGTCGCTCTTGGCGTATTTTGTAATAAGTATATTTTATCATTGCTTGAGAAATAGTTTGGGATTATGTAATATGAATATGGAACCTGTGTTTTGAAATGTAATGGAAAAATATTATTTTGAAATCTGTGATTTGTTTCATATTCAAGTGCTTCGGATATTTTAGATACCATTAACATAGCCGTATTTAGTCGCCAGAAGTTAATACTATAGATGGTTGCAACATCTGTAGCACTTTGTTTTAGGCCTCTAGATAGGAGATGTTACAGCTTGGTATCAGAGCATAGGTTTATGAAATACTTTAACTAAAAATGATTTTTGGAAACATAATCCTTAGGAATTAGAGCTAAGGTATGGGATAACGCTATAGTAACGTACTTGTATTTGCTATATATAAGTATACGCTTTATCTCTAGACTCCTGTCATTGTTAGGCTATTCTTCTGTCTCATGAGGCTTGAATACAAACATGGACGGAAGAAGAGGCAGAGTCAATCTAGGAGGAGACAGCACCACCACAAATGGAAATGCCCGACCAAATGCTAGAAGAGGTCAGGCTCAGGCTGAGAATGTTGGTGTTGGGGTTCCCCAAGTGGATATGGGAGCTATGTATCAGTTTTTCATAAACATGATGCAAGCTAGAATCGCAGCCGGAGTTGTTGGAGGAAATACTGCTAAAGGAGGAGTTCAGAGAGCTCTAATGGTCAATCAGTATGCTAATTTGAGCAGAGACTATACTAGGCTTAGGAGAAAGCCGTTTATTGAAACTAAGGATGTTATCGAAGTAGAAAATTGGATGTTACATTGTGAGAGGATTTCTGCTGACCAAGGACTCAATGACGAGCAGAAAAGGAGACTTGCTTCAAGACAGCTTTAAGGAGCTACTCTATTTTGGTGGAATACTATAAATGCTGGTGTGGATGAAGAGACTATGACATGGGCAGAGTTTAGAAGGAGGTCCATGTTGGACAAGGCCAAAAGAGAAAGTTTTTCCACAAAAAGAATGCTCAGAAAGGAGGTGTGGCAAAGAAAGGAAAGTCCGAGGTGATCTACTATAAGTGTGATAAGAAAGGTCATTATGCTCATGAGTGCCAGACATGCAAAAGGAAAGAAGGCTGCTGAGAAGAAAGGGATTAGATGTTTTAATTATTATCAAATTGGGCACTACAAGAACAAGTGCAAAGAGCCAGCTACAGGAGATAAAGGCCAAGTGTTTGCATTGGAGCCTGCTACTCAAAGCCGATAGTGCAGGAGAAGGGAAAGGCTGTGTTAGGAGGTTCGCTTCAGATTCACGGTATGTCTATTAGCGTTTTGTTTGATACTGGTGCATCTCATTCTTTTATATCTCGATGCTTGGTAGATAAACTTAACCTCGAACCCACATATTTAGTTAGTTCCTTAAGAGTTGCAAATCCGATATGTGGGTATGTGACGCTTGGGATGAAGTGTTACCACTTTGAGTTTGACTTGCTAGGTTACACCTTTATCTGTAGTTTGCATGTATTTGACTTTATTTGGTTCGAAATTATATTGAGTATGGATTGGTTAAGTAAGTATGATGCTAGGATATTTTGCCATGATAAGGAAATATCTCTTAGACACCTTGATTATGGTGATCGGATAGTTTATACCATAGAAAACCCCAGTTGTGAGGTGAATGCTTTGTTGGGTGTTATGGAGCTGGAAGATGAGTTGAATCGCGTTTTTGTAGTTAGAGGATTCGTGGATGTGTTTGAACCTGTAGTTAGATTACCACCGAAACATGCCATTGAGTTTCGGATTTATTTAGTGCTTGGAGCAGAACCGGTAAGTAGGCCGCCAAGCAGAATGACGCCAACAGAGATGAAGGAGTTAAAGGCTCAGTTAGTAGACTTGGAAGGCAAGAGTTTTATCAGACCAAGTAGTTCGCCTTAGGGAGCAGCTGCTACATTTGCTAAGAAGCTAGATGGATCATTAAGGATATGTATCGATTATCGTATGCTGAATGAGAAGACGATAAAGAATCGATATCCATTGCCGAGAATTGACGATTTGTTCGACTAGTTGAGTGGAGCAAAGTTATTCTCTCAGTTGGATCCGGCGACAGTATTTCATCAGCTTAGAGTGGCAAAAGATAGTATAACTTTAATGACATTTAGAACAAGATATGGGTCATATGAATGGTTAGTTATACCGTTCGGACTTACAAATGCGCCGGCTTTCTTTGTTGATTTGATGAACCGGATTTTCCACGAGCACTTGGATAGGATCCTGTTGGTTTTTATAGATGATATCCTAATATACTCTAAGGATGAGAAGGAGCATGAAGTTCATCTTAGAGTTGTGCTGGAGGCGCTAAGGCAACATTAGCTAAAGGTAAAATTTTCATAGTGTCATTTTTGTAAGAAGGAAGTGAAGTTTCTTGGTCTTGTGGTTTCAGAGAAAGGATTGTCAGTCGACCTAGAAAAGATCGAAGCCATTAATGATTGGAAAAGACCAGAAACGGTAACTGAGATAAGAAGTTTCCTTGGGTTGGCTGGGTATTATCGGAGGTTTATAAAAGATTTCTCGCGGATAGCAGCGCCGATGACCAAGCAAACGTGAAAGGATGTAAAGTTTGTATGGACCGATAAGTGCGAGGAAGCATTCTAGTGCTTGAAGCACTTGCTGACCCATGCACCAGTGTTAGTGGTTCTGGAGGGGAATCAAGATTTAGTGGTATATACTGATGCTTGTTGTACTGGGTTAGGAGCTGTACTAATGCAGAGGGGTAAAGTGATTGCCTGCGCTTCTAGACAGCTTAGACGCATGAGGTTAGGTATCTGAAGCATGAGGTTAGGTATCTGACGCATGACTTGGAATTAGCTGCAGTTATATTTGCGTTGAAGGTGTGGAGGCACTACCTTTTGGGAGAGAGGATTGAGCTTTATACCGACCATAAGTCATTGAAGTACTTGTTCTCTCAGAAGGAGCTGAACATGAGACAACAGAGGTGGTTGAAATTTTTAGCTGCTTATGATTTTGGAATAGAGTACATCCCAGGGAAAGGAAAAAAGGATGCAGATGCGCTCAGTAGGAGTCATCAGAATGCAGTATTAGCTATGATAGCAGAATGGAAAGACCTAAAAGCATTGTCAGCTTATAGAGTACTGTAGAGATCCAAGGCTGAGCCTAGTAGAGGATCTGCTAGGTTGTCTTGTTTGGAAGTCCGACCGATATAGATTGAGAAGATTGTTTCTAAACAGGAAGAGGATCCAGTGTTAGCTGAAAGGATCTGGAAATTAAAGGATGGAACGGAAAGCGATGACTTGAGGAACTTCAGTCTTGACCAGAACGGGTGGTTGAGAAAAAAGGGCAGATTATGTGTTCCAAATGTGGGAGACATAAGGAAGTCTTGCAGGAATGCCATCGTTCGAAGTTCACTATTCATCGAGGAGGAACAAAGATGTATCAGGATATAAAGAGAAGTTTCTTCTAGGAAGGCATGAAGAGGCATGTTGGCTTATGCATGAAACAGTGTTTGGACTGTCAGCAAGGAAAAGCCGAGCATCAGAAGCTAAGTGGATTGCTTCAACCATTGCACATTTTGGTATGGAAGTGGGGTTCTATTTTTATGGATTTTATAGAATGGTGGCCGAGATCTAACAGAGGGAATGAAAGTATATGGGTCAAAGTAAATAGATTGACCAAGAGTGCCTATTTCATTTCGGTTAAGGCAAATAGGACGACACCTGCATTGGCTAAATTATTTATGAAGAATGTTGTTAGACTACACGGAATTCCTAGTAGTATTGTTAGTGATAGAGATTCTTTGTTTACTAGCGAGTTCTGGAAGAGTCTATAGGAAAATTTGGGAACCAAGCTCAAGGTGAGTATCGCTTACCATCCACAGACCGATAGACAAACGGAAAGGATTAACAAGACCTTGGAGGACTTGTTACGAGCTTGTATATTGGACTTCAAGGGATCATGGGAAGACCACCTATACCTAGTTGGGTTTTCGTATAACAATAGTTATCAGACTAGTATAGGAATGGCACGGTTTGAGGCTTTGTATGGAAGACCATCTAAATCCCTTGCATGTTGGTTGGAGACCGGAGATAGATTGGTACTTGGACCTGATTTGGTAAAAGAAGCAGCATAAAAGATTGAGCTGATAAGGGGAAAAATGAAGGAAGCTCAGTCTAGGCAGAAAAGTTATGTAGATAAAATACGAAAAGATTTAGAGTTCTCTGTTGGAGATCATGTTTTCGTCAAAGTATCACCGATGAAAGGTGTTATCAGGTTCGGAAAGATAGGGAAGTTAGCACCAAGATTCATTGGACCTTTTCGCATTGTTGAAAGGATCAGGAAACTCGCATACAGAGTAGAGTTACCAAGTAGTTTGGCAGGAGTCCACGATGTTTTCCATGTATCACATTTGAGGAAGTATGTCAGGGATGCAGACACTACTATAGCACCGACTGTGTTAGAAGATGTAATAGTGGAACTAGACATGACTATAGTTAGGAAGCCTATTCGGATAGTCGAGAGAGATGAGAAGAAGTTGAGGAACAAGATAGTCAGATTAGTAAAAGTCCAATGGAGTGACAATGCTAGAGACTGTACTTGGGAGACTGAGAGCAGGATTAGAGACACTTATCCTGATTTGTTTGATGGTATGATTTACCTTTGATTGTTTTGATGTGCTCTTTATTGTAATTTCGAGGACGAAATTCTTTAAGGAAGGGAGATTGTAACACCCTGTATTTTTAGTGACATTATTTAGGAAATTTTAATTGAGTTAAATTAAATTAAATTAAATAATGTAGGTTGACTACGGATTGAGATTTGTGATTTAATTAATGGGTAGTCGTGCCATGTTAATGAAAAACGAATGAACTAATATGGAGCTAAGTGTCAAGACATAAGGAAGGGAAAAGTATGAAAATGATAAAATTTATACCCTAAACCCTTAGGGAAACAAAACATATGTTCATTTCACATTTTCTTAATTAAAAACTCCTAAGGCTGGCCACCATTAGGAATCTCAAGAGAAGGTAAAGCTAGGATTCAAGAGGAGAATCAAATCAACTAACCAAGATCAAATCTCACATCCTAATCACAAAGCTAAGGTGAATAATTTCTACATCTCATGTTTTCTACGTGATTTTAGTTTTAAGATGAAACCCAAGTTTACCTTGCATGATTTAGCCCTGATTTTGAAGAGCAAAATGTTTATATATACATGTTGATGATTTATGCTTGTTCATATGGATTTATGATATGTTCTAAGGTGAAAACCTTATTTAATGACATCCAAATGCCTTGCAATTTCAGATATAGACCAGAAATTTTATTTTAGAGATGGATTTCAATTTTCATAATTTTCTGAATGTGAATTTTATATTAATTTTCTAGTAAGGAAAATGACATACTGGGTTATAGATTATTTATGGAAAAATAAATAATTATTTCGGTCTAAAATTTATATGTGTTAGAAAACATATTGATAAGGATTTTCAGGAATTTTTGTAGAATTTTCTGTAGTGTTTTGAAGAATATAAAAAATTATTTAAGGTATGAGACTTAAATGTTTTATATATTTAATTAAGGAGAATGGGTATTTTGCAAATGATTTAAATTATTTAATTCCGAAATTTTGGCAGTACATTTTGAAAAGAAAAATTAGCAACCAATAAGAGTTTGACAAACATGGCAGGTTAGTTAAAAAAATTTATTAAAAAGGTTTAAAATCATAAATTCATATTAAAAGTATGTTTCGTCACTTTTGGTTTCGCCCAAGTAGCTTTCGACTAAGACCCTCCACCTCCTTCCTCAAACCAATGCACATAGTATCAACTTCGGTACATAGTGAATTGGAAAAGGCGGAAGGTAAGAATCAAAATCAAGGGGTTCCGAAAGGATTGAAGCGCCTTTTAGTTTTAATTGAGAAAAGCACCTGCTTGCTTTCGACCAAGTTGCTTTCGACTTAGTTGGCTTCCGACTAGGTCAATTAATTTAAAGAGGTTTCAAGGTTGCGCCTTTGTTCTAAGAAATAGCTTTTGACTAAGTCATCTTTCAACCAAGTCAATGGTTTAAAGGTTGGTTTCGAAATAGTTGCACCTTTGTTTTTAAATAACAGCTTTCGACTATGTCGAATCCTTTACTGCTTCCTTTTTACCTTTCGGAATAGAGCTTTCGAAGGAGTTGTTTTGTTTTATAAGAACCCTGCTGCTTCTCTTATGCTTTCGAAAGGAGTGGTTTTGACACCATCACTTCCCTTCATAAGTTATTGCTTTCGACCCTGTTGTTGTGACCGTTAGTGATTTTTAATGAATAACCCAAAGTTTTCAACTAGTTCAGTATTGAATGATTTTGAAAGGTGTTTTCCAAATGTTTTAAAATTGAACCCAAATGGTTTCGAAGGGTTAAGGTTTCAATGCCTTTGAAAGGTTTTGAAGAAAGGTTTCGAAGGGGTGGTTCCCTTATGTTTTCGAAAGTCTCTGAAAGAATGGTTTCGAAGGTGGTGGTTCCCCAAAGATTTCAAAAGGTATGAAGGAAAGGTTTTTCCAATGGTTTTAAATGATATAAAGGAAAGGTTTTTCTATGGTTTCAAAAGGCAATGTATAATGGTTTTAAAGAGGGATGTCTAAGGTTTTTAGCTTTCGAAGGAAAAGGAATTTCAATGGTTTCGAAAGGTTTATATGTATTGTTTCGAAAGGAAGATTTGGCCTTTCGGCCTAAAAGAAAGAAAGGGTTTTACAAGGTTATAAAAGTGTACTTTCAAATGTTTAAAGGTTTTCATCAACAAAGATTTGAGTAAATTATATATATATAATATGGCAAGGTAATTTTGTGTAAAGCATAGAGTATAAATGTTTTCCTTGTTTAAGTTTGGTTTAAAAGGTTTTCAATCAATTTTAGATGAAAAGGTTTTCAAGGAAAATTATAGGAGGGTATCCCTAAGTAAATGACTCAGATATTAGAATACCAGAAGGGACTGGTATAGGGTCATGCCTTATACATTAGCTATTGGCCCCAGCTAATTTAGTCCAAAATTCCAGTATGTAGGGCTTTGTCATAGATAAGACAAAAATTATGATTACACACAGAAGGAAGTATATGATTGTATATAGAAAGGTTATTGGTGAGCCCGCAAAACCATTAGGATCAGATGACCTTGGGAGATGATTAGTTAAGAACAGACCATCCAGAAGAGAAGTATTTAACGGATAGTTAAGGACAGATCATCCAGAAGAGGTGTCTAACAGATGTTAGATAATTTTTCTATATTGTCTGGTAGGCCCAAGTCAGCCAAAGGTTAATAGTAAGCCAAATAAAACTACAGTGTTCGGATAAATAGTCCATTTGTTACCTTATATGTATGTTTACATGATACTGATGCTTTATAGTTTTAACCAGTTTTGGTTGAAGGATAAAGGTTTGCAAAAGATAAGTTTTAAAGGGATACTAGTGAGGGGAAACCCGTTTCGCTAAGCGGCATGGTCTCACTTAATATCAATTAACCGAGATGTATAGTATTATTCACACCAGGATTTATGTCTGACTCGATGTTTATGTTTTTCCCCTTAAACTCTCGGGTGCTCAAAATTGATTTGAGTAGGCTGAGGGTTGAGGTTCTTTCAGGTTTAGTAGGATGACGAATAAATCTACCAGAGGCGAGCAGGAAGCTAACGGATAGCTACTTAGGAGTTGCAGTTCTTTTTTTTGTTATTTATTTCCGTTGTGTATGTACTAAGTCAACTATGACTCTGATCATCTAAGGGGGCATCTTAATATGTCGCTCTTGGCGTATTTTGTAATAAGTATATTTTATCATTGCTTGAGAAATGCATTGGGATTATGTAATATGAATATGGAACTTGTGTTTTGAAATGTAATGGAAAAATGTTGTTTTGAAATCTATGATTTGTTTCATATTCAAGTACTTCAGATATTATAGATACCATAAACATAGCTGTATTTAGTCGCCAGAAGTTAATACTATAGATGATTGCAGCGCTTTAGGTCTCTATATTGGGGATGTTACAACTATGAATTTTTCATAGCATATTACAAGTGAATAAAGACAATTGATTATGACTTGCCTATTTACTTGCATATGACTCTTATGAATGTATATTCACGATATATCAATATGACCTCTTTTCTCGAAGGTTGAAACCATGAACAAGCATACCATGCATCAATTTGGGCCTGCATATTTCCTTCATGGTAACACAAGGTTATCAAACATATTACTAGCCATACCTATTTGCCTTGCACATTTTGGGTTAACTAGAAAAATTGTTAACATATATAATGTGTGTTGTTCTATCCTGGAGGCACACATGTTTATTGCTTTGTACTGAGACTGCGTATATATATGGTGAGTTTTATTTGATAGAAGATATGTACTCATGTTAGTTAAAGGGAATATTCAGTATCGCCTTATTCTCCATATTGTCCAAAAGTATTACTCGGTAATACTCTTAGGTAGTATGGGTATAGAGGAAGGGCTGTAACTGTTTAGGGCCGATCAATATTGATGACCAATTCATAAACTAAAAACTAAATTAGTTTTATACTTGTATAAAGGTAGATCATTAAAATATTTATGACTACCTAATCCATTGTACTAAGGAACAATTGTTGTTTTCAGAAATGCCGACTTTGTGAAGAAGAAATTTCTTTTAGAAAGTATTGGTAGCAAAATAGATTTTGATATGATCTGAAGATAAAACCGAATGCAATGGTAAAAATGAAATTAAGCAAGCCTGAACGGACACAACTAATTAGAATATTTAATAAGAATTCTCGTATACTAAAGAGAAACTATAATTCTCTTATCAATGTCGAGAAAGGAATTTCCTCAATTGTCAATAGATTATCGCTCAATATGATTTTGTCTTGATATATGTATGGTGAAATGTAAAAAACTAAATAATGATTTAGAATAGGCTATTTACGCTTAATGACAATAGTCTCTCAAAGTCAGTGGGAGCGATTATGAGTTTATGGGTTACTGGATATGATCCAAGAAATGATGTGAAAGTATTATTTGATAAGCATCAGAGTTAAGCAAGTATTTTGATAGAGAAATGAAACCATTTATTTTCAGTCAAAATGCAGAGGAAGTATGCGTCGATAAGAAAGAATATTAATAGGTGCTGAAATATTTCTAAAACAATGGGTAAACGACAAACTTATGATTGTTATTGATATAGTCATATTAAAGTCATTTAAGTTTTGGCGTTTAATTCTCGGTATGGGCTTTGAGTTGACACCTTTTATAATTAGTATAAAAGGAGCTGGGATTATTCCAAAATGATGTGCATAGGAACCAAATTAAAATGTTTAATATGGAGCATTTAAGATGAATTTCTTATGCATTGGCGATAAGAATCATCTTACATGATATACCACATACAATATCACATTTCACATATTTATTGATATGGCAGATATCAAATCAAAACTAAGAACAATAAATGAAGGTTAGAGTGCTCTCGATTATTTACATAATACTAGAGAACTATTTATAGAAACAACAAACTTCTTATGAAGGAGTACACAGACTCCAAATTTAAAAGTGATATCATGCATAGTACGTGAATCCTAATTTCATGTTCAATCTTAAGTTAATAACTTTATGTTGGAAATGTTCCAAACAATAAGTAATGGTTAATTTAACCAAAGTCTAAGTACATCGCCTTGAATAACACTAATAAAAGAAGCACGAACAAATGCATAAATTTATAACTAAGGTAGGGGTGATTCCAAATGTTGAGAATCCAGTAACATTGTTCTATGATAAAAATGCTGGGATATAGTTCGTAAAAGAACCTAAAGCTCACTAGATGTAGAGAAACATACTCTAAAAAGTTCCACATGATAAAGACAATTTATCAGCGTTGGAGAGAGTTGATTGACAAAGTAGATAATTAAAAAAATATAGCATACCCATTCACTAAGGGATTTGTCTAATTAGTTTTTGAGAAAACTGATCGAAAGCATTGGAATAAGCTTCCATAACTGACTCCAAGTGCAAGTGGTAGATGATTGAGTTAGGGGTATGCCATAGGGGCAATCATGTAATTTGTTGCATATATTTAACTCGATAATTAATCTTGTTCAAAACAAAAATTGTTTTTTCTATTAAATACTTATTATATTGTGATATAATTAATTAAGTAATTGATTTAAACATACTGATTTGAAAATCCTTAAACGATATGCTTTGTGATTGTAAATACAATATGTTGTAATCATGAGAAATTTATCACATCAAAAATAACCTATTATTTTAAATATTCCTAGTTTAGATGTTTTGAGACAGGATATCGATACATCCGTTGAGACAAGAGTATATAACACTCTCCAAATATTAGCAGTGCATCACTTATGGCTGTTGGGTGCACAAATGGGTTACGTACTGATAGTTATTTGATAACCATAGAATAAATCACTCGAGAATTTTTTGTTGGTTAATATGACTAAGGTCAAGTAGAGAATCCCAAAGTGACGATATTATGAATACTATTGAGCTTCAATGTGGACACCCCACTTTGATATAGTTAAATCTTAGCACGACATCCATCGAATGACTATAGCTGGGTCTGAGTTAAAGCATCAAAAGTGAAACACTCTTCAATAGAGAATTCATCTCCTCAATTATATGAGTTTGGTACCATGGTCCAACTGTAGACAATATAAAGTCAAAGTCTCTAGCCGAACAAGTACAGTTAACAGTAATTGTTATTATTGAACCAAGGACTTTGTGTTTAGACTAAAAATCTTAAATGTAGACGATATTGGACTTTTGATCAATATCAAATTCCGTAAGTTCTATTGTGATATAGTGTCGACGAAGAGAATTAGTATAAATAATCATTACTACCAGGTACCGCTTATAATAAGTAAAACTGGGTTTTACTAAAAAGATGTGTAAGTAATAAATTCAACAAAAATGTCATACCACTATCTAAGGTGACATGTGAACAGTAATATTTGAATTGTTCAATGTTAGTCGTTAACTAAATTTACACTTTTGTCGCAAAACTGTAATGATGAATAATTCGAAAAACCTCAAGATTTATTTAATTAATAATAATTGTAAAATAATTTAATTAATTAATATTTATGATATATTAATTGTTAACTTTCATTTTATTTGTTTGAATACAATTAATATTTAATAAAGTGCGTATATAAAAATTATATACGCACATATTGATATACGATATCGACAAAATAATTAAACTTGATTTAAATAGATTAATTTTTAAGTAGTTTTAGGAAAATTTTGAGGCCCACATTGCCTTTTTGGCCGATCATGCATGATGAGAGAAGGAGAGGATTTGATAAGATTTAATAAGATAATAAATAGGGAAGGATTTAAAGGAAGGAATTAAAATGTTTCTCTTAAAACAAAATTTTCTTTTATTCATTCCATTATTCTATAGACAATTCATTTTTCTTCTACTTAACTCTCCCTCTCCTATCATGGTCGACAATTTCATGCTCTCATGGATGAAAAAATTTGAAAAACAAATTAAAATCAAATCAATTCATTTAAGGTGGTGTTTTCCTTTAGATCCTTGAAAAATCCAAAGGTTGATTCAATCGAATCGAGGTTTTATTCTTCATTCAAGATGCAAATCTTTGGCTTCATCTTTAGGTAATTCTTATTTTATCTGATTATACATTCATTGTGTTAATAAAGTTTAGATCATATACAAGCTGCATCTAATCACATTATTTGTTCATTATGTTAACACATATTTTAGTCTAATACAAGTTACACTTTAATTGATTTTGATGTTCATCATGTTAATATAATAAGATCCTACACTTACTATGTCTCTTTTGATCATATGTTCATGTTGTTTATATAGTTTAGATCTAATTCCTTTACAAAAAATATATATGTACCTATGTTGTCCGATCTGATTTTGTTATTGTTTTAGAAATTATTGTTTTTTTAAAACAAATAGACCAACAAATTTGGATTGAAAACTAATTTTGATGTATTTATAACTCATTATATAAATAAACATAAATTAACAATACATGTTAATTATTTGAATTTAGTTTGGAGCTTGCTACATGTTTCGCATATTTGTTGTTTTGAATTTAATTTTTTTGATTGTTTTCTACATTTGTTTAGAAGTCGGTTCAGTTGAAAAATGTAAGTAGACTTTTGTGCAAAACATCATAACCTCTTTGAATCCCTCTTAAGTTAAAGTTATATTTTAATTTGATAATTTAATTTTAAAAACATGTAATAGATTACAAAGTTTACACACAAATAAATGTGTGTGTGTGTGTAGAGAGGGGTATGTGCGTGTTCTTTTAATTTGAAACATAGTTTGCAGCCATTCGTATATGTGTACATATATGTATATACATATTTTGTTTCAACTCAAAGTTTAAGAAAAGAACTTTTGTGTATAATCACAAATTTTATTTTAAATCCTTCCTGAGTTAAAATTAGATTCAAAATTGTTAGTTTTGGATTTCAAAACATATTAGCAAAAATTAGGATATGTTTGACTGTTCAAAATTATTTTAAAATGACACTAAATGATGAGTAAATAAAAGGAGATAGCTCATCCCCTTTTTCCTCTTCTTATTAATTACTTTAACACAATTGATTGTCATATTAAATATAAGTAACCCTTCTGATTTGTTGAAATAACTTTACAACATATTATATACATATCTTGTGTGTGAATTTAAGTAAACTATGGGCAACAAAGGCATATATAAAGATACGAACAGTTCTTTTGCGGGGTAAATCCATGCACCTACATATGGTCACATTAGCCATTTGCACTTTATATTTGTAGCAGGTGTACTATACACACATAACTATATTTTATATACTTGTAAAATTAAAACTTAAAAAAAAGTTAAAACAAATAAAATAAAATAAAGATTTTAGTTATAATATTCTAGATTGGATCTAAAATCCACTTTAGACGTCATAGGCCCAATGGATCCAAAATAGGAATTTTTTTTGAAATCTACCTATATCACCTGCTTCTGACTATAGCGGCATTTTTAACCAAGCAAACTTTCAATGGAATCAGAGAGTCAAGGTGAAAACAAAATGGTTCACGGACTTAGTAGCATGCTTAGAAAGGCAATGGGAACACACTCAAGAAATTTCAGAGGGATTAGAGAAAAATGGACCACTTGGTACCAAGCTCTACCACTCGGTACCGACTACCTTTACCATCACATGGGACCCCAAAACACTTGTACCTGAAGCTTTGGCTCGATGTGATTGTCATGGGGTGAATTTCTCAATGAATAGATGAGCAACTCTAGGGATTCTTATGGAAGAAAGCGAAGAAACAAAACAAGAATAAGCAATACCAGAACTCTTAAGAAACAACACAATCTTCAAAGAAAAATGCTCGAAGCACTCTAGATTAAAGGTACAGGGTCAAATAGAGGAAGGAGAGGAGATTTCCACTCATAAAATCATATCTGTACCGAGTAGTTTTTATTGGTTTTTGGGCCTTGATGCTCACTTCTGCATACTTGGACTTGGATATGTACTTAATATTTTGTGGGCCCCTGGTTCTACGAGATGGTTTCCCTATAAACATAGACCCAATGGCTAAGGGAAAAAGACCTTTTGTCACTTCATCTTCTTCATCTTCCATCTCTCCTCCATTAAAGTCACTAAGATATATACTATTGGCTGTTCTAGGCTATAAGAACTTGCTAATCCCTTGTACCAGTGACTCTCAAATCCATAATCAATAAAATTATAGTGGACGTAGGTCGGTGATTGCCGAACCATTATAAAATTCTGGTGATCTCTTTACTTTTCTTATAGTTTTTGCTAGATCTAAATATTTCTATAGGTCTTTGGGTGTTGATCCATTTCTAGCATCAACATTTTGGTACTTTCACCGATAATTCAATTTTTAGGATTAGATCTAGCTTGGTATTTTGGGTTTAGAGAGATCCAGTAGTTAGATATAGAAGATTTGCATTAAGGAGTTTGGAAACTTGCTGATAGGAAACAATAGCACCTAGGAAATCTTGTAACACCCCGTAAATTAAATGATAATTAATTAAAAAGAAATTAATCAATAATTAGTAATGCTGAAAATGAATTTTAATGAACGTCAAAAATTGGCTACAAAACTTGGCAATTTTCTTATTAATTTTCATATATATTCCGATCCAAGTTCAAATGATAAGGTAATTAATGTTTGAAGATTTCAAATCAGAAATAATTATATATGCAATTAAGGAAATAAATATAATTAGTTAACGTTAAATAATGTTAATGGTTGCTTAATATTTAAGTATAATTAACATTTAGTTAGATGGATTAAATCTATAAGAAATAATGTATAATGGGAAACAAATGAACATATAACAAAAATAGGCAACCGATCGACCTCTAATTGGGACCTGTCGACCGCTAGCGGTCTACCAGTGTTAGAGTAGCGGTCGACTGCTTATGTGCCGGGGGTTGTAATTTTAACTTAGGCCAAACAACCCAAATTTAATATAATATACTCTAACGACTAGCATCAATTCAAACCCCTATAAATACAGGCCTAACCCCTCACTATTCTCCTCGTATTTTCTGAGGCAATGGCGAAGCTCTACCATTTTCTCTTCTTTTTAAA
This sequence comes from Allium fistulosum, assembly GCA_030737815.1. Taxonomy (NCBI): domain Eukaryota; kingdom Viridiplantae; phylum Streptophyta; class Magnoliopsida; order Asparagales; family Amaryllidaceae; genus Allium; species Allium fistulosum. Next base: position 1,360,172,998 of record CM060903.1, on the reverse strand, counting down.
TTCTAAAATCTATATAAACAATAATATATATATATATATATATTGAGAATAGCCAAGTGTAATAGTAGAAGAAGAGTAGTATCGAATCAAATCGCCAGCCAACGTACATTGTAAATCTAAACTAAATTCAAATCTCTTCTCATATCTTAATTTCTAATGAATATGTATATTCTTGCGATGCACATTCCGATAAGGAGAAAAAGGAAGACAAACATGAATAACAGGGTTTAGATCTGAAGATAGCTTAAATGTGAAGGAAAAATTATATATTTTTATATTATATCGGATATATATCATTGTAAATCTGTTCCTTCTACGCTTGAATATAATTATTTTGAATTTCTACATATCCTGTGAATTGTTAACTTTAATTAAACATTGCATGTACTCGAACCTGGAAAATAAGGGTAAAAGAAGTCCCTAGGTTAATGAATTTTATAGTAATTCTAGATTTGTTGGTTAAATGATATATGTTAGTAAGTATGAACTAGAAGTTATTATAAATTGGATTAGGTTTTAAATAGTATTTTAGTTCATTGGAATGAAGTGTGTTGCAGTATAAGTTTCTATAAATTATGCAGTTTTACAAATATGAATAAAAGTGTATCGTTTGAAATAACAAAAATATCAGTAAGAAAGAGATGTAGAAAATAGGTATATTTACTGTATTTTGTACCATCTATTTCAATAATAATAGAAAATATAATTTCTTGTAATTCCAAACGTAACACTTTTAGATAAGTTATGGAAATTTACAGCGTTAACATTTCCTTTTGGAGGATGTAATTCCAGCGCATTAATATACGGAAATCCCTTAGTATACTAAAATATTATAAGTGGATATAATAACAATAATTCAATTATAAATCTAGCATATGCGATAAGTTAGAAAATAAACAATAAATGAAGAAGTATATGTAAAACAACGAATGAGTAAGTAAGAAGATTATAATAATCAAAGGAAGATATTAATAGTTGAAAAGTAACAGTAGAATACACTTAAAAGTATCAAGTAGAAGTTAAGTAGCAAAGGATATTTAATCTAATAAAGTAGAAGTAAGAGGTAAATGACATTAAATTGGCGTAGATGAAGCAAGAAGCAAGTTGGGTAAAATAACAAAATACCAATAGTTGAACATAGGAGGCATAGTAACTAGATAAATTTATGTAGCCTCAAGTATGCATTTATGATGGGTGTGAACTATTGAATTTAGTCAATAACTTAGAGTAATTAAAAATGAAATAATCATTAATGCGGGTTGGAATGCAAGGTCGGTAGTGTTACACAACAGAAGTCCACCCACCGCAAGGGGCTACCGGTAGTTGTGTATACATTATACTAATGTGGGACATATCCAATTATAGGACCCATGGAATTATATGCTCGCTTATAGGAGAAGGGAACATACCAAAGTAGGATGGTTCACCCCAATCGAAGTGTCAAATGACAAGTAGAGTCTGCTCTAACCTTTTAGGGGGTACATGTTAAGTAACCAAATGGGCATTTCCTTGATTGCATTAGGAAATCTAAATATGATGGTGAGCGCAGGTTCGGCGCTATGACAATGAGGTTGGTACCATATATGAGGAGCATGAGTTATTTACATAGGTTGAGATCATCATCGGTCCTGAGCAGTAAACGGAAAGACAGGGGTTACGCCTATATGGGCTACACCTCCTACTTGTGTAGACCACGTTTAAGACATTCACCACCTCACAGGCATTTGTTTGTTTGTTTGTTTTTAAAAGGCAAGGCTAGGTAACCCTTTAATGGAGGTCTTTCAAACAAATAGAATAGTCCGTGGAGCTGAGTCTATGATATAAAGCTAGACGCGATAGAATGCAGCTAAATAGTTACATGTCATTATTAGGCACTATGGGACCTCCTTGGTATGCACGACAATGGGGATGTGATATTGCGTTGACGATGGATCCTACCGAGGTGCTAAGTTATGGATACTAGTAGGGAAAGTATTCTGGTCCAAGGGGGGTTGTGGTGCTTATTTATTCACACACACACATATATACATATATACATATACATATACATATACATATACATACATACATACATATATATATATACATTTGTATGTAGTTGTTGTCTACCTTGAGTAGATGGGGCTTATCGTATGCGTACGTGATGTTAAGACGACTGTGTAAAGCAATAGACATAACACGTAATGGAAGGCCATCGGCATAAACTAGTGTTATGTATAAAGTGCGTGATGCACCAGTTACTAGAACGCTGTTTTGACCCTATCCGCATTACAACCAACATGATAACTTTAGAAGGACAGGTACTGATACAAGGCGAGGATGGTGGAAGAACAGATTTCCTTATGCATGCTCAACATTGATAAGGGCATCAGAGAACAAAGGTGTCAACCTTGATTAGTAATCATATGTTTTATTATATTTTACTATAACACTCTGAATTTTATCGATAGTGCTCTAATAGACTTTTTTTTATTAACAGGATACTAATACCAACAATTCGTACTTTGGTGGACTTGGGTTTTCGATTTAACGAAAATTTAGGTCCATTGAGGTGCGGGTTGTTACATTTAGTATCAGATTATAGGTTAGTTGATCTTAAGAATTAGGATACGCTGAGTGAACACATTTGTATCTTTACTATAATTATATATTAACATGCCAAACCAACAAATTCTGAGTATAGAGGTAGTTGCAACTATATTTTGAAAAGATGGACAATGCGGCTGTGAGTTGGAACAATATATGAAGTTGAAGATATATACATATCCCAATTATCCCATAGGAAGTAGGTCTTATAGGAAGGCATTGACTTAAGAAGAACATGAATGCTACATATGGAAGAGTCCCTAAAGCTGGATAGTACGTGACTCCCTTGTAGAGCATAGATTGCCCTATAGTTGTAGATCTCCGCAGGATTGCTGATTAATGATGTCCATTAGATCTACATAAAGGGAAAGCATGAATCAATATGTTCCAAATACTTGGAAGAAGAATTAAATAAGTTCCTGAAGGAACATGTGTTTAAATTTCTCCAAGATGATAACATTATTTTAATATTTTGGGAAAAAATAAGTCAGGAAGTGAATGAAAAGGAAGAAAAGTCCAAAAGTGCAGACAAATAAAAACCACTCTAAGTCCGACCACAAACGAAAGAATTTAATAAAATATTTGAAAAAGATAAATTTGAGGAAAATATGTTAAAAATATATTTGAAACAATTTTCAAGGAATTTTTTAAAAATAGAAAAACCCTATTTTTGAAAAGTAAGTAAATATTAAATTTCAAAAGAAATAAAATATCCTTATTTTATTAAAGTAAAATTTTCTAGTAGAAAATTTTATATTTGTTGGACCTAAAATTTCTGTTTAAATGAGATTTAATTAAAAGATGTTTCTTTTGAAATGAAAAGAAAATAGAGTGTGTGTGTGTGTGTATATAGCTCGTTGATTTTTTCTGAGATGAAAAGTTTTAAGCTGTAAATATTTTTTAGAGGTGGACAATAGGAAGTGGTAAAAGTTGATAATTAGGATTAGGGAGGAGCTCGTAGAGGCAGGAGTGTAAGAGCCTGCATGGCACATGAATCAGTAGGAAGAGCCGGCATAGTAGGCCTTATTGCTAGTGCAGGAGGTGGTAGGATATTAGAACCCCAAGCTTGCCGCGATCCGAGACACCCAGCTCCGGATTGAGGTAGAGCTATGGGAGATGTGGGAGGAGAACTGTTGCCAAGATCATGAGATCGGATGCATAGCTGCCATGCTCCAGTCATTTAAAGCTCATGGTAGTAGTTCAAGTTTTCGCGGAGAGCTGGACCATCCCGCAGCCCGCACGTTAACGGAGATGTGATACTACGTTGAAGATGGATCCTAACAAGGTGCTGAATTATGCATACTAGCGGGGAAAGTATCATGGCCTAATGGGGGACTTTTGTACTTATATACATATACACACACACATTAGTTATTGTCTACCTCGAGTAAAGAGGGTGAATCGTATGTGTACATGAAGTCAATACGACAAAGTAAAACAATAGACACAACTTGCAATGGAAGGCAATCGACACAAACTAGTGTTATATATAAAGTGTGTAATTTACCAGTCACTAGAACATTGTTCTAACCCCCCTCCTCATTTCAACCCATGGGATAGCTTTAGAGGGATGGGTACTAGTATAAGGTGGGGTAGAAGGACATATTTCCTTATGCGTGCTCGACACTGACAATGGCAGTAGAGATCAAAGGTATCAACCTTAGTCAGTAATCATATGTTTTATTATACTTTACTATACCATTGTGAGTTTTATTGATAGTGCATTGATATACTTTTGTTTATTTATAGGATACCAATACCAACAATTCATACATTAGTGGATTTGGGTTTTCAATTTAGCAAAAATTTGGGTCCATTGAGGTGCGGGTTGTTAGTTCCAAACCTTTAAGGTCAACTGGGATAGTTGCTGGTACAAAAGGAGCGGAAGGTGGTGGTGATGAAGGAAATGCTCATCAAATGGAAGTCAGTACCTAGTACGAAGTATCATGATCATCTGCTCAATAAGTGATGGTTACTGGGGTTGAGTTTGACAAGATGATACAGGAGCTGAATTAGAAGTTCGTTGACAGTCAGAACGCTTTTATTAAAAGGATGAATGCTAGCATAGCACTACTGACCTTGCAACTACAGAGGACCATGTGGAATAGAAGGGAAGTTTCTCCTCTTTGATCTAAAGAACGGAATTCATCCATTTCTGGTTAGAATAGGTGAAATAAAATACAAAAAAGAAGGAATGGGTTGATGGAGCAATAGAAGAAGCTGTAGGAGGAAGTCAAAGTGCTCCCCCAAGAGGAATACACTCGCTACCGATTGAAATCGGGTCTGTACCAAGAGGAATTTTGGAGGAATAGGGGGACATGGAGAAAGGGTTATGGACTTATCTGACTCAGAAGATGTTTGTACCAAAAATGGGCACAACACTCTTCGGAAGTTTTTGAAGAGATAAAAGTGAAGAATGAAAATTAAAATTGTGGATTATCTAACAAAAACTCCAAATAACATAAAGTAAATTGCAAAGACAAGCGATTTAGAGTGGTTCGGCGTTTTGCCTACGTCCACTATGAAGTTTGATGATTTTATTGCTCGATACTTGAAGATTACAGTAGTTTATAATGTAATACAACTGAATTTATATGCTAAGTCTCAATCTAAAGCAGCGGAGGTGTTCTGGAGTAAGTCTGGTAGAATCTGGGCGCTCTTCAGTACTTAGAATTATCCGACCCCTTTTCTGAATGACTAGGGGCTCTATTTATAGGTGTAGGAGGCTGATATTTCGCCTAAAATGAGGGGAGACCAGTTCTGATACGTCAGGGGGCCCACATGGCCGAAATCTGGAGTTCCGGGCCCACTTTGGGATCGATTCGACCCTTGGTTCGAATCGATCAAGAAATCATCCAATCGAGCTGAAATTTGGTGTGAACATTCTTCATCATGTGCTTAAGCTTCTGTGAAAATTTCATGACATTTGGACTTGTAGAACTTGAGATATGATCGATTCAAGATTGCATTTCTGGTGGTAGTGCTCTGTTCGAATCGATATGGTTCGAATCGATTGCTTCGAATCGATCCAAGCATGGGCTTCTGTGATGACGTGGAGCGCCTCCTTCGTATCGATCCGATTTCTTTGCCGAGTTGACTGGGTCGAATCCTTGTTCTTAGCCACGTTTATTTGGTGGACTCGAGATGCTGGATTCGAAGGTTTACTTCCTTCGAATCGATGGAAATTGTGTTTGTTCGAATCGATGATGTTGGTGCTATGGAATGGAGTCGGAGCTCCTCTACCCGCCTGGATTCGAAGGATCCTTTCCTCGCTGGATTCGAACTGGAGCTTGGTGCTAATGGATTCGAACCAAGGCCTCGAGGATGGATTCGAAGCAATGGGTGGTTGATGGATTCGGAGCATGGCCTTCTTCTGATCGATTCGAGCCTGTGCTATTCTCGAGGGATTCGAACCCAAGGCTGGGCTTATGGATTCGAAGTAAGTTGACTTCTCATGGATTCGAGGCAATACACGTCTGATGGATTCGAATATAGGCTTCGCCTATGGATTCGAACTAGGGATGGTCTACTCCATCTTTTGTCGACGATATCTTGAGCGTACGAACTCGGATTGACTTGAAACTTGGATCGTTGGTTCCCACGGCTTTGCTTGACGTGCCTTATCAATTGTAGCCCGATCCGGACTCGGACAAATTTCATGGATATCCATAGCGATCCTTGCGTGTAGCTGGTCTTCGAGACGATCTGTCACCGGTTTCTAGTTAAGTCTTTGGTGTCACGGTCTTTCCAAAAGGCGGGATAACATTTGCCCCCCAAAGTACGTCTTGTGTAAACATGACGTGCTTTGATAAGCTGCAGTCTCTCATTGGGCCGTTATGACATGCTTTACCGAAAGTTGTATTCTGTACCGCTGTAATTGACCACTGAATGACCGTGATTGGCTGTCTGTCTGTCTTTGATTGACGTTGCATGACAGCAAGTCGCTGCCAGTTCGGTTTGTTATCGAATTCTGCATCGATCCTCTCCTGAATCGATTTGAGATTCGAGTTAAAATATTGCTTTTATGGTTGTCTATGGTCATCCTCTTGTATCGATCCTCTCCTGAATCGGTATAAAGAGTAGATAAGTAAAAAAATTCACACTGAAACGGTTCGTCCATTTTCGTCAGTGGTCTGTGATGGATTCGAAGCTATGTATGTTCGAATCGATGGCTTCCGAATCGATGGCCCTAGGGACTTCGTGCTTCGAGTTGATAAGACTATCATCCCAGCCTTTGTTCGGCTACTCCTTCGAATCGATGATGCTTTGCATCGATACTTGCATGAATGGATTCGACGTTGTAAAGGGTTCGAAACCGGATGGATTCGAACTAAGGGATGGATTCGAACTGGTGGAACGACTCTGTGTTGTGATGGATTCGAAGCAGTGGCTCACAATGGATTCGTACTTGCCGCAATGAATCGATTCGATTCGATTTCCTCACCTGTAGAAGCCGGTCAGGTATACCGGGAGGCGAATCGCCATATTTCCCCTATATATACCGGGGTCCTATTCACTTCTCACTTTTTACTTTTTACCATTGCTTCAGCTGTTTCTTCGAATCGACTTCCCAGAGCTGTAACTGACGTGCTTACCACGAATCGATCGAACATGTCCCCGCTTCCACTCGCAATCAAATCAGGTACTCAAGGAATCGATTCGAGATGAGGAAAATAGAACTATCTTCGCCTTTAGAAAATTCTGAGAAGTGACGAGATCTGAATGAAATGGGTCGACTCGATGGAGTTGAGGAGTGATGTCATTCGTGTTACAGCGATTAGAGTGTCATCTCCCGTTGCTTCGCATCGATCTGGGAATGACCGGTTCGAATCGATCTCGAGAGCAAGGTTTCGAATCGATGACTTGGAGGGAAAGGGTATCGATTTGATCGATTCGAAGTGATGTTATCTAGATCGATTCGAAGTAATGTGGAGCCCATGGATTCGAAGCGCTCCTCTATCATAAAGTTACATCGAGTCGAATCATATGGATTCGAAGTACCCGGAATCGAACTCCATCGATTCGACCCTTACCGATTCGAAGTCGATGGATTCGAACGACTTCGTCCCCTGATACCATTGCTGTTTTGAGTTGTTTCATTATCTGAACTACGACCAATCTTCAAGTTTGTACTCTGACGAACATAATGAACTTTAGCATACTTGACTCCGACGAGCTTCGGCCTTGCATAATCGAACTTGACTGAAAGATTATACTTGAATTTCCCTTGAGGCTCGTCGATGGAACTATGACTTAACCAATAATACAACTGATTTATACTTGAAGTGGTCAGTAGCAACTGGATGGTGTGGAAGTGACGGTCAGCGATGACGGTCATCTTCGTTCTCAAACCCCCAAGTTTTTGTCGTACGGACATTTTGCTTTGATCTGTAGAATCTGCTTAAGTAACGCACAACACTTGCACTGCACGACACGTTCATACACACTACACTGGGGCATGCACGGGCTATTTATGAATTTAACGTTGCTTTCTGATGAGTTAGTTAATTATGGAATCTTCGAGCTCCCAACAACAAGAGGTACATAGCTTGACTCCTCCAGTGCTTGAGATTCCCGATATTCCTGCCAATGTAATCGACCCGGCTCCGGACGAGTTACCGGAGGCGATATTTATCGAGGACCCTGTCGACTCTGTCCAATCCAACATTTCCGAATCTTTGTTGGGCCGAATATGCTTGAAGCATAACATATCTCTGGATGATGTGTCATTACCCAGAGCCGATGATAGACCGCACAATCCGCCTGAAGGATATACAGCATTCTATCGCCATGCTTGCGCGGCCGGAACTCTCCCTCCTTTCAATCAATATATCAGAGGGATGCTATCCTACCTAGGAATTGCTCCTTCGCAACTTCATCCCAACGGGCACGCATTGCTGAACAGTGCCTTTGTCATATTTATGGACTGTCTCTTTCGCCCGCCAAGGCCCACCGAGATCAGACACATATTTAACTTCAAGAGTAGGGGTGATAGCCCGTCTTTTACATTTCTGGAGGCAGTTAGGAATTGCCAAGTTGTAGTTGGAGCTTGGAGCCGACTGAGTTATTTCAAGAACGAGTGGTTCTATGTTCGGTTCCCTCCGGGTTTCGCTAGGCGATGGTTGTCTAGACGTAAGCGCCTTAACCTGTTTTCTTAACCAATAGCTCTTTGGTGTTAAAATTGACATTTCATTCCCTTTACAGCCATTATCTCCAGACCCGATGGAGGGCGTTTCAAGGGTATCGTCCGAAGTTTTCAAGAAGTTCCAAGCGAGTTGAGACATATTGACTCGGTGCTGAACGATTATAACTTAAGAATTCTTGGTTTGATCGACATCAATCAAAGTATAGTCGTTGAGGGATTGGCAAAGCCCGCCTCCAAGAAGGAAGATAAGAAGAAAACCAAGAAGAGGAAGGTGAAGAAGTCACTCGGAATCAGAATAATCGAGGCGAGTGACGAAGAAAGAACCCACACGGATTCGGAGCCGATGGCTGACCTCTCGGGAAACTTGGAGGAGTCGGGAGAAAGACGGAAAGGAAAGGACGCCGTTTCCAAAAAACTTAAGTCTAAGGGGTGGAAATCTGTGGATGTGTCTCCTCCCATTTCTGGAGTTATGATTTCTGAGGCCACCCCTTCTCATTCGAGAGACATTTTCAAAGGGCTTGACGATATTCCCATCCCAGATTATATATCGATTTCTCATAATCCTGGGTTGGAGGAATTTCAAGATGTCCTAAACATGAACGAGCCCTTTCCTTTAAGTGCGGTCAACACTTCCGGTCGGTTTGGGGGTTTACACATTTACACACACTTCCACAGCACTTCATGACTTTTGCATAGTAAACATTGCTTTATGGGATCTTAATCCGTAATTCTTTCTTATCGCAGGTGAGATGTCAGGACGTGGCTCTACTCTGGATAGGCTTCAAAATGTGCGCCAATCTTCTCCATTCTATGATTCACGCAGGAGAGAGTCAGATAGGGATCGCGGGAGAGGCTATTCAAGTCAAGACCGCTATGATAGGGATAGAGATTACTCGCGTGGCCGCTCTGGCCATGATTATTCTGACAGGGATCGGTGATACCAGCACCGATCTCGATCTCGCTCTCCTCCGCCTCCTAGGGTCCCAGTAGACCTTCCAGGGCCTTCTCATCAGCAGCAGCCGCCTTCTCAATCTTCTCGGCCTGATACTCAGCGGCCAAGAATAGAACCGACAGCATCCGCTATAATAGAACAAGCTCCGGCTGAGTTGACAAGTGAGGGTGCCGCTAAACTCGCCCAAATGAAAAATGACTTCCCTGAAATTTGCATGGATGGCTATGTCTTCCCTCCTAACCTTAAAAGAATTCCTCCGAATGCTGAGAACATTGCTCATAATTATATCCGTGACTTCTATGCTCAGTATAAGGAGTGGTACAAAGCGGCCGTGAAGGCTTCTAGAGTAGCTTTTGACCGGGCGAAGATTATCGCTGAACGTGATGCTGAAATTGCTAAACAGAAGCGCATCATTGAAGTTCTTCAATCCGAAATGGAGACGTCCCGGAATTCTGAACTTCAAGCTCTCCAGAAGCACGAGGACGCCGTGGCCAAAATGGCTAGGATGCAACAAGAACATTGCGCCACGGTAGAGGAGATGGGCCACCGCAACACCACCATTGCAGCTGAGCGAGACTTAGCCGTCAAAGAGCTAAACGAGCTCAAGGCCAAATTTACTGAAATGGTAAAAGAGAAGGACGATGCAAACGCCACTGCACAAGAAGCTTGCGATCAAGTAGTATCTCTCAGGGCCGAACTTGCTGTGGTGGCGGTCAAGTCTAAGTCTGCGGAAGCAGAAATCCAGGAAAAGATTTTGGAGGAGAGGTCCAGGCTGGACGCTGAGTTTGACGATCTCTTGGTCACGTACAACGCAAATGTGCTGGAGCACAGAAATTTAGCGTGGCTGGGAGATGACTCCATGATTCTATATAACGCCTGGACCCGGCTGGTGGACGAGAAGAGGGCAGCGCATCCAGATGAATCGCTTGATGACTTTGAGCTGGAGATGCGTCTGCTTACCGAGGAGGAGAGGAAAGTCCTTCATGAGGCGGTGATCTCGGTGGCGAAAGAAAAGCTCGGTGTTCATTCTTTAGAGACAGGTGAAGGCTCGGGGATCGCGCATCACGAGGCAAGCGTTGAAGCTGTAATTCCAACACTGCCCGAAACCACTGGTGCGGTAGATCCCCAATCTGTTCCTGCATATAACCCCGACCAGCCGCTATTATCTTCCGCCGATGCTTCTGTCCATGTCCCGGTCCAGACTAAGGAAGGTATTTGAACGCTTCCCGCATTCTAGTGTGAACAACTTTAAGCAACACACGTGACTAACAATCTTCGTTTTGTCGCATTTCAGTGACTGAAGTCGTTGTTTCTGCGCCTCTTGCACTATCAGTTCCATATCAAACGCAAGGGGTTGTTTTTACTGAAGCCATCACGATTTCTACCTTAGTTGGCGAAGAGGGAGATGCAAACATGTTTTCTTTTAGCGCTCAAATGATTGAGGAGCTTCTTAATGAACCCATCAATCCCTCCGTCAATCCGTCCGATGCTATGAGTGGGGCTGCTCTGGCCGTTAGTTCATCTATGCCCGCTACTGTCGCATCTGATGCGGCCCAAGCATCCCATGAGGACGAAATTATTGCCGAGATTGATGCCGAGGTGGCAGCAGGGAATGCTGGTATGAATCCGCCCGGGCCTGCCCCGTTAATGGTGATTTCACCGGGCGGTACTGTAATGATCGAAGACGCTCCTGTCCCACTTCCTGCTACTGCTCCCATGCCTTCAACTCGTCCTCCGAGAAGAATTTCCGTCGTCTCAAGCTCCGAGGAAGATGTTGATATTATGTCGCTACCGGAGGACAAGCCTGAAAAGAGCAAGCGGTCGAGGGGAAAATCAGGCAGCGGATCTGGTGGAGCTACCCCGAAGAAGAAAATACGAAAGAAGAAAGATTGAACTCTTTCTTTAACTTTCTGTTGTGAAGGGTAGTATTTTGTTGATTTTTCTATAGCCGTGTATAGATGTGGATTCGGCTCCCACTAGCAAAATTTTTTGAAACACTTTGTAATCAGATTCTTTTTGTTGATAGTGGAAATGAAAATTTATTCCCTTTCTGTCTTCAACTTGTTATGCGTTATGGTTCTGCCCCCAGTATTGGGGATAAGTGTGGAGTTGACGTATGTTTATACTCCGCCTCGCGCTCTGGGAGTACGGAGTTGAGCAATGTTTATACTCCAACTCGCGCTCTCGGAGTCTGGAGTTTGTTGATATTTATACCCAGCTCGCGCTCTCGGAGTACTCTGGGGTTTTGTGAATGTTTATACTCCGTCTCGCGCTCTCGGAGTACGGAGTTGAGCAATGTTTATACTCCAGCTCGCGCTCTCGGAGTCTGGAGTTGGTTGATATTTATACCCAGCTCGCGCTCTCAGAGTACTCTGGGGTTTTGTGAATGTTTATACTCCGTCTCGCGCTCTGGGAGTACGGAGTTAAGGAATGTTTATACTCCGCCTCGCACTCTGGGAGTACGGAGTTAAGTAAAAAGTTTGTACCCAGCTCGCGCTCTCGGAGTACTCTGGGATTTAGGAAAATGTTTATACTCTGCCTCGCACTCTGGGAGTACGGAGTTAAGTGAAGGGTTGTCGTGTATCGACCCATTTCTGGCCTGATGTGATGGCTTGCCCCCGAGCTCGGGTTTCATTTAGTGAGTGGTTGATTGCTTCATAGCCACTCCCTACTTGAATAAATCCCATTGTGTGATGGAATTTAGCTCTTCGTGCATCGTGATGTTGTACATTGTATTTAATGAATCACAGCTCTGGCTCGAAGAGATGGCATTTTATTGCTGAAATAAGAAAACATGGCAAAGTCAGTTGCCTTATTACAAATTCTAATTTCGAAATGCAGAAACAAGATTTAAAATATAATTTAAACTAAATAAATAAACATAGCCTGTTATTTGGAGTAGCGACGAAGACTTTCGCTATTTTAGGCCCTTGGTAAGGTTAGACCGTCAACGGCTGCTAACTTAAATGTATCATCCCCGAGTTCTTGCTTAATTTCGTGTGACCCTCTCCATGTTGGTCTTGCGTGTGGGAGTGCCGGATATTCTTTTTTAATGACAATCTCATTGCGTTCAAAAGTTTTAAGTCGGTCCTCGGCATTGCGTGATCGGGCGACTCGATTTCGACGAATGATTGTCCTTAAGTCAACCTGGTCGCCCTGGACGACTCCGACTCCGTTGACAGTAGGGAACTTTAAAGTTAAGCACCACGGGGCAATTACGGCTCTGAATTCTGCAAGGGCAGGTCGTCCTAAGAAAGCGTTGTATGGCGAGACTATGTTCAACACAGCGAACTGTAATGTCCGAACTCTCCTATGTTCCTTGGATCCCAACCTAACTGGTAACTTCACCATCCCAATAGGTATGGTAGCGCTACCGTTGAATCCATGGAGGTGAGTTTGGCAAGGTTCCAAATCCCTGGCTTTCATCCTCATTTGATTATAAGCATGTATAAAAAGGATATTCACAGAGCTCCCGCAGTCAACCAGTATCCTCTTCATCCAAGCTGGACCTACTTGTGCCGATATCACGAGTGGGTCAGTAGTCGGGCTTCCGACATAATCAATATCGTTGTCTCGGAAAGTGATGTCGTTAACTATCGCTCTTTTTCGTTTGGTCGAAAGTTTATTGTCCAAGTTATCATCATACTCAAAGTCTGTTCGTCTAGCTAAGTTGTTATATGATTTCATTTCTTCCCAGCTTCGCTTCGCTGGACGAGGATTATCACTTACAACATTAATTACCAGTCTTCCTCCGACACGACCTGGTTCTTCCTGTCTTTCTGGATTCTGTACATGATTTTGATTTGATGGGCCCGCCCCCTCAGACTACGGTGCCCGCACAAACTGGTCTAACTTCCTCTCCCTGATCAACTTCTCGATGAGGTCTTGCAAGTGTCGACATTCGTTGGTATTGTGGCCATAACTTTCGTGGAATCTACAGAACTTCCCCGTTTGAATCTGCCTCTCCGACGATTGCTTCGGAGCCGGCTTCTTGTATTGCATAGTATTGCAAGTCTGTAGGTACATATTTTCCAACGATGTATTCAATGGTGTGTAATTATCGAACATTGGAGCCTCACGCCGTGGGCCTCGATTTGAGTCTCTTTTCTTATCTTGACCACTGTTGCCTCTTGTTTGAGTTTGTTTATTCTGGATATTTAATTGAACTTTTTCAGAATTTTCACCAGACTGTTTAACTGCTACATTGCTTTGTATTCCTTCACTTCTGGGCTTCGCATCGTCCTGCTTTCTAGACTGTTTCGCGTCCTCTTGCCGTAAGAATTGAGCGGCTTTGGAGTAGAAACGGTCCAACGATGCGGGTGGTTTTCCGGCTAACCAGTTTCCAAATTCAGAATCGGGATCAATTCCCTTTGCCAATGCCATTAAAATTGAGTTATCGTTGGGATTGCTAATCTCCACACATGCCGCATGGAATCTCTCCAAGTAACGCCTTAGTGTTTCCCCACGAGCTTGGGTAACACTGGACAGGGTGTTAACATCTTTGGGTCTAGCGACATGCATGCGAAATTGTTCAAAAAATTTCTTAGCCAATTGGTCAAATAAAGAGATAGATCTTGGAGGTAATCTTGTAAACCACATTGTTGCAATTCCTCCCAGTGAGATGGGGAAACTTCGACATTTCACGGCATCGTCGGCCCTTGCGGCGCTCATTGACCATTCATATTTCGATATGTGCTGATTGGGATCAGAATTTCCTTCGTACATAGGGAGAGTTGGCATTCTAAATCGCCGAGGAGGTTCAGCGTACAGTATCTCGTCCGTGAAAGGAGTATGACTTTGAGAAATCCCCCAATCGTCGTTGGTAAGACCTTGGCTTTCGCGGATCATCTGACGTATCATAGTCGAAATGTCAGGCATTGCTACATTTTGAGCTTGCTGAGCTAAGGTATGGTCGGGTTCCACAGCGCGAGTTCGGACCGGGCGCTGTCGACGGTCCAAATTTCGCCTCCTTGGCTCAGCGTCTTCTGGGACGTACGGTTCAGGAGTACGCCCACGTTGCTGATTATTTGGCTCTGAAAGATTTCGGGTATCAACCCTTGCTTCTATTGTGGCAGCTGCGGCATGATTGTCCGTGGTATGCTGTGTAGTAGGTCCTCCTTGTGTTGAGGGCCCGGCCTGAAAGCTGGTCGACGGTCCTGCCCTCAACTGTCCAACAGTCAAGGCGGGTTGATATCCGGTCGTCTGTGCATGACTCCCGTCTAATCGAGGACGGGTAGATCTGTGATAATGGTCCGATGAGGCGGAACTTTCAGTAGATGATCGGGAGGTATCATCCCGTCTGGACCTTCTGCGGCCTTGGCGGTTCAGTTGATTTGTTAATTCAATATTAGCACGCAACTGTTCGGCCAATTGTTGCCGACTTTGAGTTAGTTCTTGAAGCAACACATGGAACTCCTGTCTGGTGACTGGTCCAGACGGATCTGAATGAGCAACGTTGTCTTGGTTGGATGGCTGCTATTGAGCAGGATTCTGTCCATCCCTACCTTCTTGTCCAGCAGCTGTAGAAGTGGTTCTTGTGCTAACCATTTTGAATGATGAATCCTTTTCCTAGACTT
Organism: Allium fistulosum; assembly: GCA_030737815.1. Lineage (NCBI taxonomy): Eukaryota > Viridiplantae > Streptophyta > Magnoliopsida > Asparagales > Amaryllidaceae > Allium > Allium fistulosum. The sequence goes on along the minus strand of CM060903.1, from coordinate 1,360,157,739 downwards.
TATGCAAATCTGAATAGAATGGAAGGATGATGAATTAGAGATCTGGATCTTCCTCTTGGATTTGTGCAATCCGGTATCGATGGTAGATCCAAGGAGCAGGAGAAAAAGCTGATTTTTTCTCAGTGAAAGCACCAAAGTGTTTGTACCAAAAATGGGCACAACACTCTTCGGAAGTTTTTGAAGAGATAAAAGTGAAGAATGAAAATTAAAACTGTGGATTATCTAACAAAAACTCCAAATAACAGAAAGTAAATTGCAAAGACAAGCGATTTAGAGTGGTTCGGCGTTTTGCCTACGTCCACTATGAAGTTTGATGATTTTATTGCTCGATACTTGAAGATTACAGTAGTTTATAATGTAATACAACTGAATTTATATGCTAAGTCTCAATCTAAAGCAGCGGCGGTGTTCTGGAGTAAGTCTGGCAGAATCTGGGCGCTCTTCAGTACTTAGAATTATCCGACCCCTTTTCTGAATGACTAGGGGCTCTATTTATAGGTGTAGGAGGCTGATATTTCGCCTAAAATGAGGGGAGACCGGTTCTGGTACGTCAGGGGGCCCACATGGCCGAAATCTGGAGATCCGGGCCCACTTTGGGATCGATTCGACCCTTGGTTCGAATCGATCAAGAAATCATCCAATCGAGCTGAAATTTGGTGTGAACATTCTTCATCATGTGCTTAAGCTTCTGTGAAAATTTCATGACATTTGGACTTGTAGAACTTGAGATATGATCGATTCAAGATTGCATTTCTGGTGGTAGTGCTCTGTTCGAATCGATATGGTTCGAATCGATTGCTTCGAATCGATCCAAGCATGGGCTTCTGTGATGACGTGGAGCGCCTCCTTCGTATCGATCCGATTTCTTTGCCGAGTTGACTGGGTCGAATCCTTGTTCTTAGCCACGTTTATTTGGTGGACTCGAGATGCTGGATTCGAAGGTTTACTTCCTTCGAATCGATGGAAACTGTGTTTGTTCGAATCGATGATGTTGGTGCTATGGAATGGAGTCGGAGCTCCTCTACCCGCCTAGATTCGAAGGATCCTTTCCTCGCTGGATTCGAACTGGAGCTTGGTGCTATTGGATTCGAACCAAGGCCTCGAGGATGGATTCGAAGCAATGGGTGGTTGATGGATTCGGACCATGGCCTTCTTCTGATCGATTCGAGCCTGTGCTATTCTCGAGGGATTCGAACCCAAGGCTGGGCTTATGGATTCGAAGTAAGTTGACTTCTCATGGATTCGAGGCAATACACGTCTGATGGATTCGAATATAGGCTTCGCCTATGGATTCGAACTAGGGATGGTCTACTCCATCTTTTGTTGACGATATCTTGAGCGTACGAACTCGGATTGACTTGAAACTTGGATCGTTGGCTCCCACGGCTTTTCTTGAAGTGCCTTATCAATTGTAGCCTGATCCGGACTCGGACAAATTTCATGGATATCCATAGCGATCCTTGCGTGTAGCTGGTCTTCGAGACGATCTGTCACCGGTTTCTAGTTAAGTCTTTGGTGTCACGGTCTTGCCAAAAGGCGGGATAACAGAAGATGATTTGCAGCATGATGGTGATGATTACGAGCTATATGCTAGAGTTAATGGTGCTAGAGTTCAAACAATTGCAACGAAACCAACAGGAATCAATGGAAGACCGGAGGAGTGGACTCCCAGAGACTGGAGAACCTAGACGTCAACGAGCAGGTCGAGATCATTTGTAAATCCAAACACTTGGCGTAGCCCCTGATAGTCGACCTTTGCAGTAAAACGCTAGTGAGGAATATATAGCAGATATGGTTAAACGATTGATCAGTGAAATCAAAGGTGGAAAAAAAAGGATTGGGGTTCCGCACCAAGCAGAACCCCCTTTATGGAAAACATTCTGAAGGAAGAGTATCCCAAGAATTTTATGATGCCAACGATACCATCGTATAACAGGACTCCTGGTCCCAGGCTGCACTTACTTAAGTATGAATGGCATATGGATGTTGCCAGGGTGATGGATGTTGTTTGATGTGGATGTTTTTCTATTTTCTTAGAAGTCGTTGCATCGATGTGGTTCACTAGGCTAGCATCGAGATCTATATCAACTTTTGATGAGTTGGCATGGAAATTCATCGAGCAATTTAGGCTCCATATTGCTTTGTAAAAGGATGTGATGTCCTTGTCGAGCTTATCTCAAGGACCTAAAGAGTTGTTGAAGGAGTTCTTGAATCGGTCTAATGTGGCGATTATAGAGGTTAGCAAACCGAAGGTGGATTTGGTATTTATGGCCTTGGTCCAGGGCGTACGCCCAAACACGAAATTGGGAAAATCTTTAAAGATGAAAATAATCAATAACTATGGAGAAATTCCATCGAAAGGCCAATTAATTCTTATGTTTAGAAGAAGCAAGTCAGGCAGCTGGTTAGACTGATGGTGGTCAATCGAAGGAATAAATACAAAGCAATGTGGCGATTAAGCACATAGAAGAGAACTATGGTAATGCATCAATTAATATTGGAAATTCAAATAACCCGAAGAAAAAGAATTAAAGCTCTGGTGATAGGCGGAATGAAAACAATAAGCACCTGACAATTATGAGACATGATGAATATTTACCTCTGAATGATACATTGGAGAACACATACCTTGCTATGCATGGAACATAAGAGTATAAAAGGGCACCTAGAAAATAAGCAACTGAGGTGGAAAGGCACTCGGGAAAGTACTATCATTTCCATGAAACACATGGACATAACACGAGCAAGTGCTGGCATTTGAGGGATGTTATTGAGGAGTTAATAAGAAAGGAAAAGCTCTAGCAGTATGTTAGAGAACCACAAGATGGTGGTCAAAATGCAATACCGCAAGCGCCATTTGGCCAAGGGAATCAGCATGGACCTAGTAGAGGAGGACCAAGGAAGATTGATGGAAAGTTGATAAATAATACCATAACTGGAGGGCCTCGTCTAACGGAGAAAAGCTGGAGGGAGATGGAATGGTAAGCGAGCTCCCTAAAGCACTACCATAAGAGGAATGCTTTGTCGTGTAATATGAAGCTCTGGCTAAGTAGCAAAGGATGATAACAGATGATGTCGTGTTCACAAATAGAGATGTTGATGGAGTCAAAGCGCTAACTTTCGACCCCGTGGTGATAACGGTAGGTATTGGACTGATAATAATACGTCAGATCTTGGTGGATACTAGAAGTTCTATGAACATATTATTCAGAAAAATGTTCGATCAATTGAAGATTAATATGAAGGAGGTTACGGCTTGCAAAACCATGATCCATGTGTTTATAGGTGAAGCAAAATAACCAATTAAGATGATCGGTCTGCCTGTGGAGTTAGGTGAAGGAAATTGTAGGATAGTCCAGATTCAAAAATTTATGATTATGGATAAATACTTGGCATACAATGCCATTTTGGGCCCACCTCCCCTTGCTGATTTTAGAGTAGTACTAGCTCCTTAGTGTCTAAAAATGAAGTTCCCCATGAAAAATGCGGTAGGATCAGTAAAAGGAGACCAGAGCGTAGGAAGGGAGTTCTATGTCACAGAGTTAAGGGAAGCAAAGTGACGAGAGAAAGGCAAGAATGTAGAGAGGACTCTCCACATTCGAGATTTGCAAGCATAGCAATTAAAGCCCGAACCTTAACTCGGGAACCATAGCAGCTTTGATAAGTCTATGGATCCCAGGAAGAAGTTGGGGGATGGCCGAGCGGTGCCTGATGAGCGACGGTGAATGTTCTAATCGATATGGACGATCCTATACAGGTTCTAAAGATTGGATCTAAGCTTTGCTTTAGCTTGATGAAGGAATTGGTTAATTTCCTTCGAGGGAATTTGGACACGTTTGCTTGGATGCATTCGGATATGTATGAGATATCGTTGGAGATAGCATGTCACGTAGTGAATATTGTTCCAAAGTTTACATGAGTAAAACTGAAAAGGTGCAGTCTGGGTCCGAAGCGATCTGCTAGGTTGAAAAAAGAGGTGGATAAGCTGATGGTAAATGACATTATCTATGATGCTTATTACTCTGAATGGGTATCAAACACATTGTTGGTCAAGAAATCAAATGGAAAGTAGCGAACATGTATTGACTATTCGGATTTGAATAGAGCATGCCCGAAGGACAACTTTCTTTTGCATAGAATCAACCAATTGGTTGACGGAACTGCAGGATATGAATTGCTCTCATTCATGGATGCTATTCATGTTATAACTAGATTCTGATGCATATACTAGATCAGCAGACTGCCAGCTTTATAACGGATTTGGGACTATACTGCTATCGATTAATTCCATTCGATTTGAAGAAAGCCGAAGCCACATACTAGAGATTGGTAAATCCTATATTCTAGAATCAAATCGGGCGGACAATGGAAGTATATGTGGATGACATTCTTGTGAAGTCACGAGTTTTGTAGAAACATTTGGATAACCTTTCAGAGATGTTCGAGGTTTTACAAAAATAAGGAATGAAACTAAATCCATTAAAATGTTCTTTCGGGGTAGCATCGGGAAAATTTCTAGGATTTATTGTCAATGCAAGTGGCATTGAGGCCAATCTAGAGTAGATTATTGTCTTGAGGGAATGTAACCGACCCAACTACAGGGAAAGAAGTATAGAGCTTGAATGGGAAGATCGCTGCCTTGCATCGGTTCATCTTAAAGGAAACGACAAACGCATTCCTTTCTTCGATACCCTTAGGAAGTGTAAGAAGAATTTTGACTAGAATCAGGATTGTTAGAACACCTTCGAGGAGTTATTGAGACATATGAAGATACCACCGGTCTTATCCAAATAGCTGAACGGGGAGGATTTGTTTTTTTTATTCAGCAATGTCTTCTCATGCACTAAGTGCAACATTAGTGCATGAGGAGGCACAGATTCAAAAGTCGGTCTACTATATCAGCAAGCAGTTTGTAGGATCCAAAAAGAACTACCCAAAGTTGGAGAAACTGGCATATTTCTTGCTGATTGCATTATGGAACCTGCGACCATAATTCCGAGCTCATCCGATCAAAGTACTGACCGATCAACCCTGGAAGCAGGTGTTATACCGACCCAAGACTTTGGGGAGATTACTGAAGTGGAAAAAAGAATTGAGCTAATATGACATCACTCACCATCCGAGGAGAGCAATAAGTGGGTGGGGGTTGGTGGATTTCATCGATGAGTTTATCGCATGAGTTAGTGAGGAGGAGGATGATACAATCACCCTTCCTCATTAGAAGTTGTTTGTAGATGGAGCATCAAAAGAACATAGCTCTGGTGCAGGAGTGGTGCTTGGAACTCTAGAATGGCGATCAATTTGTTGTGCATTGTGGCTGTACTTTCCCGCAACTAACAACGAGGTTGAGTACGAGGTGCTAATAGTGAGATTAAGGATAGTGAAGGAACTGAGAATAAGGACATTGCGCATATTCAATGATTCCCAACTGGTGGTTTGTCAAGTTTGGAAGGAATACTAGGCTAAGGGTGCTACACTTGCTCCTTACCTGATGAAAGCGTTGGAACTATTAAATGACATCGAGCATTATACGATCATGCCTATCCCCAAAGAAGAGAACCCAAAGGCTGATTCATTAGCCAAACTGGCTAGTTATGGTGAAGCATAGATTATGGGTTTGGTTCCAGTAGAAGTTTTGACAGCTCTGAGTATCGACCAGATGAATGTTGAGTGGATTTTGGAGACTGTAGACTAAGCGGAGTCATGGATGACCCTGATTAGGATTATTTCTCAAAGAAATTCTCCTAAAAGACAAACGAACGAAAGAAACTCCTTCGAAAGGCACCTCGGTTCATGATGTAAGAACGAATACTGTACAGAAGGGGATTCTCTACCCCTTGCTTCAGTGTGCAACCAAGGACGAAGCTAGGAAAATCCTCATGGAAATCCATGAGGGTAGCGGTGGTAACCACACCGGGGGCAAACTTTAGCATAAAAGATACTTCGTTACGGATATTTCCAGCTAATAGTAAATTGGGATGTAGCTGATTGCACCAAATAGTTTGATCATTGCTAGAGATTCACAATGATTCCAAAAGCCCCATCGATAAAGCTTACGCAAATACTTAGCCCATGGCCATTTGTGGTTTGGGGAATTGATTTAATCGGTGTGCTACGATGGTGAAAGGTAGAACTAAATATGTGATAGTTGCAGTGGATTATTTCACGAAGTGGGGTCGATGAGCTTTCACTGGCATTATGGGCTTATAGGATGGCTCATAAGTCAACAACTAGACATTCACGTTTTGCTTTGGCTTACGGATCATAAGCTATGATCTTGATAGAACTAGAAGTCCCTTCTCAGCGTAAAACGCATTTTGATCCAAAGGTAAAAAAAGATTTCTTTCTTGAGTCCTTCGATTTAGTTGATGAGAAAAGGAAGGAAGCAGAATTGAAGGTAGCTGCTTACCAGAAAAGAATAGCATGTCGGTTTTAACACCAATGTCTGAAATTGTACTTTCGAGGTAGGGGATCTCGTTCTGAAACAGGTTCTCCCAAGTACGGTTGCATTTAGTTCGAATTGGGATGGTCCTTATGTAATCGAGCGAAAGCTTGGAGATGGAATGTTCAAGCTGGCCATTATCCATGGAATCCCGATTCCATGGCATGGAATAGCAACTTTCTGTGACACTACTATACGTAGTTTTATTTGGCTTATTTTCACAAATAAGCTACCCGAGGATTCTAGAGGCAATGTAATAAGGCAGAACCTGCCATGTTTTTCGTTTGTAAATGCAATTAGTTTCTTGAACCAATGGAATCGTGTTCTTGTAAGCAAAATTTTATGCTGTGCAATTAGTAGTACAGTCAGGTGGAAACTCCTTCAGTCCAAGATCAGGACTATGGAGAATAATCATTGGAAATCATTAGGGTCGATTGGATAATTCTACCCTATCATTCCGAAAACTAAAAACGGCCCTTTAACCAAGGATCAGCGTCGAGGAATGCGGTTATGGGAGTCGATCGGATAATTGGACCCCAACCTTTAGGAATTTGTCATTTCCTAGAGTTTGGCAAATTCAAGGAGGAAAACCCAATAGGGTTTGATTAGATAATTCGATCCTAACCTTTAGGAATTTGCTGTTGGCCGAAGTTTGTCGACGTCAAGAAGGAAGACCATATAGGGATCGATTGGATAATTGACCCCGACCTTTGAGAACTTGAGTATGGCAATGTCCAGGATGATACACTACTTAAAAGTCGATCGAATAATTAGACCCTAGCTTATAGGTATTTTTTGTTACTTGGAGTTTAGCGACATCAAGAAGGAATGCTCGAAATCGGATAATTTATGTGCCGACTTCCAGACACATAACCTGGCACTTGGTTAGAATTCAAAGGGCCATGCTTGTGGCTTGGCAGGATATGCTGATGGCCAATGCCCACAGATAGGCATTCAAACCTGTGGTTCCCAGCGACAGGAGTCGGTACATGGGTTGGATTTTAACGACTACGCTAGCGGCCTAGCAGAACATGTTGGCCAAGGATAAGCAAGGTTAGTCGATTAAATTTAAAGGTGAGTGTTATCTTACTTTTTTAATCTAGGATCAGAATTAGAAAAGCACATTCGGACTAGGGGCAATCGGATAATTTGCTCCAAAATGTTAGTCTCAAACTAAAGCCCATATTCTAACATTTAAAATAGAAACTCTCATGAACAGGATTTTTTTCGTAGCAGAAATATATAAAAAGGAGATAAACATTCCAGTTGATGTTCCTCAATGATAAGGAATAACGAGAAACCTGGATTATTTACGATTAATAATCGATCAAAGGAAACTCGACTAAACGTGAACAGGAATACCCACAGAGTTGGTTCAATCATAGTTCTATTTTGCTAAATGGAACACTTTGGTGACCATAAACAAGGCTAAACAATGGAATATAACTAAAGAAATCATAGGAGTTTTATTTTTATGCATAGAGTTGCAGTAAATAAATGCATTGCACAAAAGCAGACATATATAATGTAGGTAAAATGCAGTACAGGCAATTATATTGTATATGAAGGTAGTTGCATACAGGAAGGTACATAATATAAAATCATGGAAAAGTAAAATGGAACAAAGATTGCTGGGCAAAACAATCTTTCATTACTTAATATTTTATTTACAAGAATCATAGGGACTGCTTCCGCATAAGCATGACCTGTTCGCAACAAAAAGAAAAGACAAAAAGTATAACAAAATGCCAGCTACCACACCTACAAGCTTTAGGGGTCTCCTATTTGTTCTTCACTCTCTTTCTGCCCGTACTGCTTGTATCGCTAGTCAGTTTCTTATGCTTTTACCCGCTTTTCATTTTCCCCTCTTTGGAGATGTTGCCCTCGGACAGTGTAGTTTCACCCTCAGGTTTAATAAAGGGATCATTGGATTTTCCTATAGAAGCATTAGAGGGTTTGGTCTTGAGGGATTTTAGCTTGATGAGAGGAATTTTTGCATAAGGGCTTGTTGGTATGGAGCAGACAAATTTATCAGTTCCAGGCTCCTTCTTAATCCTAACCTTGGAAAGGTCAACTTTCAATCTCTCTGCCATTGTAATAGGATCAGTCAATGCCAAAGTGCTAGTGATTGAAAGGTCTTCCCCCATGGACTAATAAACGTCTCTAGCCCATCCAGGGCCCGATCTTTTGAAAATCAGGGCCAGGTTTGAAATTAGGAGGTAAGGTAGGAATGACAAGTCCCATGGAGATGGAGGTTGACATGAAAATGGCCGTGGTGCCCAATCCTTGAGTAGCTGGAGGCGGAGGCGGAGGAGGAAGATGCGAATGACCTACAATTTGGCAAACAGAATGGTAAAATTAAGAGATAGACTAGGGCGAGAATTGGGCTTTCTCGAAAATCAGTGAAACAAGAGATACCTTCGCCTAGACCTAATTGCAAAGCAGGAGATTTGGAAATCTCACCCTCCTCGAGTGAATGCCAACAGGCGGAACAATTATGGGAGGAACATAAGCTTCAACGGAGGTAACTTTTGTGGATGCTAGAATGATGTAGGTGGCCTCGAAGCTGGCCCCTCAATCTTAAGAATATCTGTCGTAGTCTCCTTAGATTCCAAAATAAATGATTCTACCGGACCCAATGTACTTGGGCCAGCGAAAGCCTCGACAGTAGGAGCGGTGGCAACAGCCTCTTCCTTGGCTAGAATGGCTTTTACCTCTTCAAGTTTCGTAATATCTTCCACGTCGAGGTATTTAGCCATTAGCTCTACTTCGATAAGGCCATCATCGGCTGCTTCAGAGTGATGCAATACCTCCTCCCAGGCGTCGACAAGCGTTTCATCATATATACTCCCCAACCACTTCAAATTCTTGTATTGGATCACACTTACGAAGAAGTGTTGGAGAGTGTTATTCAACTCTTCTTTCTCATTGGCTCTTTCTTCCTTGAGCTCATTTAGCTCTTGCGCAACAATCGCACAATCTACTTCATCATCCAGCTTCTCGACCCTGACCAGTAGCGAATCGTTGGTGGGTGTCTCATTCTCCGCACAAAGCTTTTAAATATCGGTAGCATGCTCTTCAATGTTCTTGTCCTTGGCTAGGACAATTTCATCTTTTCTAGTAAGGGCAAGGTCCTTCTTTACTATTTAAGTTTTAAGGGCAGCACCCTCCTCGTGAGCAATCTTAGGCAGGTCTTTCAGCACGACTTTGCATTAGTATGGGCTATCTGCATCTCCGCCATCAGGTTTTTGTATTAGCCTTGGATTTTAGGGCGGCATCTCTTTTCGCCTTCATCTTCTCCAAGTCACCTTTATAACCCTTGATGAGGTTGTCGTAAGTCTTTTTCTCCAACTCGAAGGACTGCATATTAGTGTAGTTAATGTGGTTAACCTTTAAGAGGGCTTAGGTAAGCCTTTTCCACCCATGCCTTTGCTCGATAAGCTTTTGAATATGCTGGACATCCCAGTCTATTTCTTCTTTCGAAATATCTTGGATGCCATGGTCAAATGAGACACTATGTAAGAAAACATCTAGAAAAGCGGCCTGCAAGTGGGGCGATGCGCTAGGTAAAGAAGTTGGAGGGCTAGAGATTCCCTTGGATTGAGGAGGCCTAACTATAGTTAAAGAATGAGAAGTCGAAGTTTGCTCATGCATAGGAATTTGAGGACTAAAGTGTGGTGGAGGAATGTCAGAAGAGGAGCCGTAGCAATCTTGTGATTCCTTATGTCCCTTGGCTTGATCAAAGGGCAGCCTCTATTCGGCCTTCCTTTTCTTTTGGTCTCTTTTAGCTATGCGGTCATCCTCCGCTTCTCGTTCTTTTTTTAGATCTTCCTTCCTCGGTCTTGTGATGTCCTCGGTTACTGGAATGAGATAGATATGGATCAGGGGTTTGTCCTCTAGACTCGCCCATGCTATGCTAGCACTTTTTATAATTGTATATGGCCTTTGAACTTGAAACGAAAAAAATAATGTATAAGTCTTGGAATTTCGAAATGCAGATGAATGTAGGGATATGTGTTCATGATCCTAGTGAAGGGTGGAGTGCCAATGACCTCCTAAGTACTATACAAACCGCATTCACATGGAAGTAAAGATGGAGTCTTGCCGCCTTCACCTAGAGTGCCCTCAGGCGAGAAGCTAAATTTTGAGAGCCTTCATTGAGGGGATCGCCAATAGAGATATCGAAGTCACTTAAGGAGGCAAAGACATCCGCAAAAGATTCAACCAAAGGGAATGCCATAATTATTTGCATTGTACCCATTTCTACAGCCTTTTTAGAGATTTGATGATCATATGCTTTTTAGAGAGGGGAGGTCGAAATCTCAGCGGCCTTAGGAAATGTCTCGTCGCATAACTCAACCCTCTCAAGACTAGCATCATAGTTATCATCGCCATTCTCCACACTTGCTTCATCCTCTTTTTCCTCGTCTTCCTCCTCAATCATCTCTTATTTCCCTTCTCTTCTCCCCACTTCCCCGCTCTATTCTAGAATTGTTTGCATTCTAGTAGATTTGCCCTTTTCTCTTGGGATTTCACCCGCAATGGGTTCGCATGTCGTTCTATCGACGAATTCATCGGTATTCGACACACCAGATGGGCCTTTTATTTCCCTTTGGAGATTATCGTCGGGCCGACATGCAAAAAAAAGACCTAGTTGGCATCCTAGAGCTGCTCGGATAAATTTTTTCAGGCATGGCAAAGTGATTGGGGAGAAGAAGATTGCAACGACGGAGGTTTTCATTCATCAAAAGGTATGGAGTAGACATATTTTGAATCGGAACTCTCTTTAGAGCGTCTGAGGTATCTCCATGCCCCTTGTTGGTATTATGAGTAGGAATATCTGCGAAGAAATTGGGTCAGAGGTTAGAAGTTGAGATGATGAAAATTTAGCTACGGAAGGGAGAAAAGGAAATAATCTTACTTCCAAAGAGCTAAGGTCGGTTAAAGTCGAACGGGTATTGGACGACGAAATATGCATTCTTGAAGTAAGAATGTTTGTTTTGAAGGTTCTCAATGACCTTGCATCTATACCAGGCCTCGATAATCATGTAAGATGGCGAGTCATGCCTTTATTTGAGGTACAAGTGATAAGTAAGCTCATTGAAAGTCAGAGACTAGAATTGGTTCATTAAGAGCACGAATAGAGAACTCGGGAGAGCATACCCATTGGGATGAACTTGGGGTGGAGCCAACCCGAGTTTTTAGAGAATCATACGGAGAAATGGATTAAAGGCCGGCATAGTGCCACCCAAGCACATCTAACTGTTGCAGGTCATGTATCCCAATGGAGTATTGTGCACTTGTGGCCCAGTGTTGGGAGAAGTACATCGCCCTTAGGGATCCCATGTTGGCGATATATGTTCTGGAGCATCTTCGGAGTAAGAATTGTAGGCATTTGTTTTAGCAGATCATCCAGAACCCTTAAACTGATATACTCATTTAGAGGAGGAGGTAGATTTTATAATGGCTCCATTGGAAAGACCATGCCTTGTAATTCAGCGGTGATAGAATGTATGGGCCTGATAGGTATAGAAGGAGATGCCTGAGCTGTGGAGGACCTAGCTTCAGAAGGAGTAGATGTACTGGCACCGGATTGGAAGCGAGGAGATTGGCGAGTCATTCAAGATAGGAAAATTTGGCGTTCAACATGGTCAGGTATGTTTTATTTCGAATATTAAATCTGTATGAGTGACGCTTAGAATCCAATGGATATCAACGTGTGTTGACCAATCGGATTCTGAATGTCGATCGAGGTAGGTTAATTGTTAATCTATGCGGTGTGAGTCCTGTGTCACGTACACGATGAACAGACCAACCTGTGTAGATGGCCTGCACATGTTTGAAAAACAAGCTACACCACATGACGGAGCTATGCATAGGATCTTGCCTATTATCAATAGATTATCAATAATGGAACCGTAGTCCGTAGCCATAGCAATGCAGAATTTTTTTCTTTTGTAGGAACGTTGGAATGTGTAGTAATTGGACATGTTTTATGATGTAGTTATTTGGATATCGAAAAACATTGACTAAGACCGTTCGTTGGAAGAGAACCATCCTATTGGTGTTCAACCGGTGATGGGTGATTGGCAGAATTTTGATAAGGATTGATTAGAGAAGTTTGAATTATGAGAACCAAAGCAAACCATGCAAACCCTGAGTTGGCCTCAGACTCTTCTTTGATTGGGTCGAGTCTTTCATTAAGACGAGTCAGCCATACTCCAACCAATCTCTAGTCAAAAGCCATAGGTACCACTACCATCATCGCCTATCACAGTGACATGAAATAGCCTCTAACCTTAGGTAGTTTGGATCTGGATTCATGGTGGGAAGCAAAAAAGTTTGATGGAAAATTCCCAAAGATGAACGACAATGGTTAAGGAGGCAACCTGGTGATAGTGGCGAACTCGAGCAGTTGGCCCTGGCCTTGGATGATCGTTAGCGAGCGGTCTAGGGCGGTTGGAGGGTGAAAGCAAGGAATCGACATCAATGAAACTTGAAGTGCTCGGGTATGAATAGAAAGAAGTAAGGAGTAGTGAAGAAATTTTCCTAAGTCCTTGGTGCTTACAGTACTCAGGGGAAAGCAAAAGCACTCGGTACCGAATTGATTATGTCAACCAATATTAAGGGAAAGGCGCAAGGAAGGATGAAGCATACCTAGCTAAGACATTGAAGAATCTCTACAGTGTAGATCTTGTCCTGACATGGAGAATGGAATTTTAGCTATGTAAAGAAGTTAGATGGATATTTATGGCATAAAGACAATGCTTTGAAACAACTCTTGGATGACCAACTAGAGCATGGAAGTAGAAGTTAATGCTCGCTTGTTCCAGAGCATGCTTTGTTCTTAACGAAAGCATATTCGAGGAGGCAAGTGTTATTTAGCTTTTTAACCAAGTAGGTTTTCAGTGGAATCGGAGAATCAAGATGAGAACGAAATGGTTCATTGACTTAGTATCATGCTTAGAAAGGCAATAGGAACACACTCAAGAAATTTCAAAGTAATTAGGGGCAAAAAGGACCACTCGCCACCGAGCACTACCACTCCGTACTGATTGCTTTTTCCCCATATGGGACCTCAAAAACACTTGTACATGAAGCTCTGGCTCGAAGTGATTGTCATGGGGTGCATTTCTCAATGAATAGATGAGCAACTCTAACGATTTTTTCAAAAGAAAGTAAAGAAAGCAGATAAGAACAAGCAATACAAGTACCCTTCAAAAACAACACAATCTTTAAAGAAAAGTGCTTGAAGCACTCTGGATTAAAGGTAGATGGTCAAATAGAAGGAATGTAGATTTCCACTCATAAAAACCAATCGGTACTGAGTGGTTTTTATTGGTGTTTGGGCATCGATGCTCACTTCTGCATACTTGGCTTGGATCTAGATTTAGTATTTCATGGGCCCCCGATTCTGTTAGACGGTGTCCATATAAATACAGACCCCATGGCTACTGGAAATAGACCTTTGGGCACGTCATCTTATTCATCTTCTATCTCTCCTCCATTAAATTCATTACGGCAAATACTATTAGCTGTTCTAGGCTGTAAGAACTTGTCAATCCCTTATATTAGTGACTCTCAAATCTATAATCAATAAAATCATAGTGGGCGTAGGCCAGAGATTGCTAAACCACTATAAAATTCTGGTTTTCTCTTTACTTTTCTTATAGTTTTCGCTAGATCTAAATATTTCTATAGGTCTTTGGGTATCGATACGTTTTTTACGTCAACGCTCATAATCTCTTTATTCTGGTTTATATCACTTTGAGAAATTGAGCTAGTTAATTGTGCAAGTGGAAACTTATGGTGCTTCTTAGTTCTTTAGTCATTTTCTGAGTTGATAGATCGTTGACTTCAACCCCTTTCTCCAAGTTTAAGTAAGGCCTAAGAGGAGCTTTGTTAATTTAACGGCTCTAGTGTCATCCTCTCTTTTGGTTCTAAAGCACTTTCTCAATAATTTTGCCTTTTAGAAGTAATTTGTTGACATCTCTCTGAGGAGATTCAAATTCCTCACTATCATCATCCTTTGTCCTCTTAGCCAATCCCGATAACTTTTGGGATACAATCATTTTAGTAACCCATGCATGATTTGAAGTTGTTTTTGAATAGCCTTAATGCTAGCACTTTCATTTCCCTTCATTGTAGGTATCGGGTTCGCCTCGCCTCGATATTCTCAACATTAAACTGAGGCATCACGTTCTTCTCTGGATTGGTATAGCGCACTGCCTCTTTTTTTTTAAATTATGTCCTTTTTTCCTCCCCATTTATTTAAAAGAAAGATTGAAAAGATAGTCCCAAGTTTGTAGAAAACACTTTATAGGGTTTCAATGTAAGCACCAAAATATTAGGTTGATATTTATTATATGATAATGAAAAACATATTGAATAAGAAACAATGAATATCATCACACGGTTCATACATCAGGTTGCATCTATATACAAGACAATTACATATTTTGAATTTTAGAATTATGGACTTGGCGGCATATGGATAAGTGGGCTTTTGGGCTCTGGTAACTGTATGGATCCGCCTTGCTATATTCTTCACATAATATCAGATTACACTCCCCCTCAAGTTGGAGAGTATAAATTTTTCATTCCCAACTTGCTGCAAAGGTATTCAATACGAGATCCATTCAGTGCTTTTGTAAACATGTCTGCAATTTGCTCTCCAGTTCTAATAAATTGAGTCTCAAGTATTCCTTGTTGTATTTTTTCTCTAATAAAGTGACAGTCTACCTCAATATGCTTAGTTCTCTCATGAAACACAGGATTTGATGCAATATGAATTACAGCTTGATTATCACACCATAACTTTGCTGGTAGCCTCAGATTTAGTCCAACTTCATTTACTAAGTGAGTTGTCCACATAATTTAACACAATGCATTTGCCATTGCCCTATATTCCGATTCTGCACTTGAACGAGATACAACAGTTTGTTTCTTGCTTTTCCATGCTACCAAATTTCCTCCAACAAATACACAGAAACCAGATGTTGATCTTCTGTCTGTCTTAGAGCCTGCCTAGTCAGCGTCACTAAAGCTTTCAATTTCCATATGTCCATGATTAGTGTATACCAGACCCTGACCTGCTGTGCCTTTGAGATAGCATAGAATTTGTTCTAGTGCTGCCCAGTGATGAACCATAGGTTTTGCCATAAATTGACTAATTACACTAACAGAATAAGCTATATCAGGTCTAGTAACACATAGATAATTGAGTTTGCCTACTGGACATCTATACCTCTCTGGATTGTTGAATAGCTCTCCATCCTCACCTAAGCTCTGGTTAGGCACCATAGGAGTACTACATGGTTTAACAGCTAGTTTCCCAGTTTCCTTAAGTAAATCAAGTATATATTTTCTTTGGGAAAGACATATTTCATCCTCATTTCTCATAATTTCAATACCTAAGAAATATTTTAGTTCCCCGAGGTCTTTGGTATGAAATTGAGTCTGAATAAAGAGTTTGAGAGCACAAATACCACTATCATCACTTCCAGTAATAACAATGTCATCTACATACGCTACTAGCAATATAATACCTTTGTCAGATGTCCTATGGAAAACTGAATGATCAGTTTTACCTCTTTGAATACCAAATCTTTCCATAGCCAAGCTAAACTTGCCAAACCATGCTCTTGGACTTTGCTTAAGTCCATACAGTGCCTTATTAAGCTGACACACCATACTTTCCTCCCCATGAGCAACAAACCCAGGTGGTTGCTCCATGAATACCTGTTTGCACAAAAAATGGGCAAACACCTCCAATTCGTATGATTTAGTTGATTTTATGTTGTTTTTAGTGATTTGGGAGATTTATACAAATATGTAAAAAGCAGGGACAAAACTGTAAAAGACACGCAGATTTATAGTGGTTCAGCTAGAATATGCCTACGTCCACTTTATATATTATTTCTCTTTTCTTGTTCGGATTACAAGTACAAAGCTTTGATACAAGTATATGAAAGTTGTTTGAAAACTCTATCCGTGCTTGAGCTCTCAAACTTGTCCCTATTGTTGTACCCCTGCCCCTCTATTTATAGAGTGAGGCAGGGGGCAGGGGTCTTGGATGTACATAGCTGCTGGTGGGCCTGGGCTGATGCAATCTGGCCTGGCAAAGTCGGTCAGGAATGCCTTGGTTCGGTAGTACTGTGGTCCGGTGATGGTTGGTTTGGAGTTTGATTCGGTGGTAGGTGAGTGGCTTTGGTTCGGCAGTGCTACTTTGGGCTTGGTTCGGTAGAATGTTGGTCCGATGGCGAGGTGGTCCGGTAGTGTTTGATTCGGTAGATCGTTCCTTGCTTCGGTTCGGTACCGAATGGTTCAGTGGCTGCCTCCTCGTGTTGGTTCGGTACCGAATGGTTCGGTGGCTACTTCCTCGTGTTGGCTCGGTACCGAATGGTTCGGTGTCTACTTCCTCATTCTGATTCGATGGTGGTATAAACGTACTCAACATTTGCCCCCCAAAGTAGGGCATATGCTAGCATATGTCGTGCTTTGTTCCAGTTTGGACGACTATATTCGGCCCGAGAACCGAACCGGCTGGTCCGGCTATCCAACCTTCCTCTATAAGTAGGAGCCACATGCCTTCGTCATTCCTTACCAACCGAAATAGCCGAGTTAAATTCTGAACTGCCGAATCAATTATTGTGCCGATCCAAGCTGCCGGACCAGGTAAGTTCTCTTCTGCCGAACGACTTTTTAAGGTTGAATTTATTTGTTTTACCGAATGAACCTAAAGACTTTCAATGCCGAATGGACATGAAAACTTTCAATACCGAATGAACTCGATACCGAATGAATCGTGAAATCATGAACTTGATACCGAATGATCGTGAAAACTTTTAGCACCGAATGAACCTGATACCGAATGAACTTGAAAACTTTATGTACCGAATGGACTTGAAAACTTTCAGTACCGAATGAGTTTATGTTTCGAACTACAAGTTAAACTCCAGACATCATACACTTGCTTGTTTTATATTTCTACATCCTTCGTTCTAACAAGGTGCTTTTTTGTGTTTGCAGATAAATGTCTCATAAAGTGGAAACCCGATCAGAAAAGAAGAAATCCCAGGACAGAGAAGAGCCTTCTGCCGTGCCCCCAGTCCAGCCAAATCCAGAACGACGTGGACCCACCCCGAGATCGCTAGTGGATGGGTACGGTCCTCAAGAGCTTCTAAACTCACCTCCTCATTGTTCCCCTAGCTCTCTCAAAGGCGAGCAGCTTGATGTTATTTCTCGCTCCTTTGGGATTGACAGAGCGCGCATGCTATTGCCGGGGGAAGGAGTGATGCCGTATGACCCCCCTGAAGGCTATTTCGCTTATAGCAGGTATCATTGCATGTGTGGTGCCATCCCACCTCTTAATGCCTGGATAGTCAGCTTCATCACATATCTGAAGGTGGCTCCATTTCAGCTTCAGCCTAACTCCTACGCCATCCTGGTGAGCCTGTTTGTTATTTTCCAGAGGAGATACGGGCGTCCTCCCTCCAACTGGGAGATCCGGTACTTGTACAATTTGAGAGGCTATAAGAAGGGGTCTCCATACATCAGCTTGGAATCAGCCGTATCTTTCAAGCCTATCCTGGACTTATATTCGAAGTTCAGTATGTTTAAGAAAGAATGGTTTTTTATCAGGGATGACTCTGTTTCCATCCGTCGCTTCACCTCCGGCTGTAAGTGTGAAGCTTTATTTATAATTTCCGTTATAACTGCAATGCCTCTTCTTATGTGTTTTTACTTCTTGTTAGCGACAGGTGGCTTTGCGGTCGTGGAGAATGATCGCCTGGTTCAAATGGTTGTGGAAATAGAAGCCATTACGGGAAGGGACAGGTCGGCTTCTTACTTGATTAGGAATGCTACACTTCTGGGGCACAACCTGATCCTTCCACATTAGTCCGTGGTCAAGCAGAGAGACACGGCAGAGGAGAGAGCTGCCAAAGTTACCGGAGGGGCCACGGCGAAAAGCAGCAAAAGGAGACCCTTCTCGATGCATCCAGTTACCGGGGGGGAGAAACTCAAGAAGTCCGATGGACCCTCTCCCAGCACACATCCAGATGCTCAGGAGGAGGAAAAAGGTGAGGACGAAGGAGGTGAGGCGGAGAGCGGAAGTGGTAGAGAAGGTGACGGTGATCGTCATGGTGATGATGGTGGCGAAGGACAGGGCGGTGATGGCACCAAGGCTTTGCCTCCCGGGCAGGCGGGCGTGATTCAAGAGTGGACAGATGACGCTCTCCGCCAAGCCTTCGAAGAGTTGGAGGAAACAGAGAAGTCCAAGAAAGCTGGTAAGGTCGGGACCGGCGTCGATTTATCTTCCGGGAGCGCTTCTACTGAGGCAACTTCTGCGATTCAAGGTGAATCTCTCTTTATTCTTTTTAATTCTTGAATGATGACTCAATACATGCTGGTGACACTTGGTTTTCATTCCAGGAGCGGGTAAAATGGCCAAGACCTCAGATCTTCGGCACAGGCTTGAACAATACAAACTCCTCAAAGCTTTCGCCAAGCCAAAGCCTCCTATTAACCGTCCTGGAGACGTAGTCGGCTATCGTCCTCTTCTTGGAGTTATTGAAGAAGATATACAAAAGAGGAAGAGGAGTCGATCTACGTTCGAATCTCTTCCTGGTCTTTCGGCCCCACTCCAGCCTATTCACGATATTACGGAGGATGATTCTGAGTTTATGCCTTTCCCACATCCGTCTGAGAATCGAACCTTCACCCCGATAGATCACCCTGGCTTGGTTCGTAACCCGTTTGCGGGTCATCCAGACCTGGACCCGGCCTCTCATGACATCTCCTTCGATGAGGTTACTGGTGAGCATCTTCTCCCTCGCAATCCTATGGTACGGGTTCTTGACGAAGCTAAGTCCCTGGACCTCGATTTGCTTACTACCCGGGTTGTAACTCTAGGGGATGAAGCTAAGGCGAATATTGATCGGGTTGCTGAGGAGACCAGGAAATTGATGGGGCATCATGCCCGACTAGTCAAGGCCGGGGAGGAAATTGGGATTGCCAACATTCGGCTACGGTTAATGGTCTCCGACCAGGCTAAGCAACTTGCCGACCAAGCCATCCAAATTTCTCAGCACGAGGCCGCATCCAGGAAACTGAAGAAGACTATGGAAGAGGCCAGCAGGGCAGAGTTGCGAAAAATGGAGGCCGCCTGCAAGGAGCATATTGACATGGCCATTGTGACGGTGGATGAGGTCCGACAAGCGGACCTAGAGCGGGCGCAGGAATTATCGGGGAGACTTGAGGCCGCGGAGCTCGCTCAGTCTAGGTTGAAGGAGGAGATGGAGGCGATGAGGATATCCCTTCAGGCTGACTGCTCACGATACCGATCGGAGAGGGATGCTGCCGTTGCTAAGCTGCGTGCTTCTGAGGCCCAAATGAGGGAGCTTGAGGAAAACGAGGGGATGATGGATGAGATGCTCCAGGACATGTATTTCCGCACTTGGAAACATGGTAACCTATCCTGGATGGATGATTACCCCCGAGTTATGGCCAGGATTTATCTCCGGGCTTTGGAGGAGGCTAGGGTTGATGCAGATAAAGAGGGTGGCGCGGTCTTCAGAATGGATGTGGTCACTGCCTAGTTTACCAAGGAGGAGAAGATGGCGGTGAAGGAGGGTATGCGGCTGCTTGCTGCTGAGGAGGCAGGTGTGCAAGTAGAGGATGATGACCAGGATGGTCAGAAAGCAGGTGCTGGTAAGTCTTTCTTTCTAGTCCTTCCGTTAACTTGGTTGCTTATCACTAACGAATTCTTTCTTTGACCGGACAGGTGGACAACAGGACAAGGATAAAACTCCGACGCAGCCGGCTCCTTGATTTGACCTGGATATCTTTTTTGTGGACTTGACATTGTTGTATATGTTAGTCTCAAAACAGTAACGTAACTTTTAGGTTGTAATTATGCTACTTGTAATAAACAACATTATTCTTGACGTGTAATTTTTTAACTTAAGCTGATTCTCTCATTTTTGAATATTTTTGCTGTTTTGACATGTTGTATGAGAAATATAGCTATGCATATGCTTGTAATTCAATTGTGTTTGATGTCAAGTTCTTGCTTAAAACATAATTTCATGTCTTGCAATGTTAGCGTGATGTGCGAATAAATTATAGCCACATGTTTATACATGAAAAGAAGAAAATACCGCCCTTCATATTTTACTTGTAGATGGCAGCTTCGAATGTCTTGCGTGACTGAGTGTGGAATGCGGTCCAGTGTCTTGCTGTGAGTATCCGCTTCCATTAGCGAGTGTCCCCTATTCTGTGTCTTGTACTTTAGGGATTGTCACAGAGGATAGGAGAAAAGTTTTTTTTTAAATAAAATTGAAATATGAGAAATAGTAAAACTTCCAATCAAGGAAGGCCTTCGATGTGCTTAAGTTCGTGGCAAACGGGCTTTGTAGTCACTTTCCCTAGCTGTGGGTCTTGGAAACATTTGTCACCCATCTTACGCCTCCGCGGGAAGTTAATCTTTTTTACCACAGCCGTACTTAAGACACATCGGAGCCGAGATCGCGCACAGTAGCTACCCAGGCCATTATGGCCCGTAATCATTGGTATTATTCGATTTACTGTGGCCGGCTAGTGTGGGTGCCGATCGTCAACCGTGAACTACCCCTGGCTGGCCACACCTTATGTTGGGGCTTAAAGTAGGTTCACAGTTGCCGGCGAGCCGAACGCCGTAATGAGCTGCCATGGCTATAGTCGGCCTTCTTGATGGCTTATAATCGGCTCATTACAGTTGGCTTTAAGGGCCGTCGCGAGCAATGAGTTAACCCGCAGCAGAGGGATGCCGGAGCAAAAGTGTCTCATTGGCGAGGGCATAGATTCGCATAGTACCTGTTAGGTCTTGTCCAGGTGAAGTTGCGCTGTGGAGTGCCTTGAATGGAAATGCTATATGCACAGGATTTTGTTCAACAGAAAAGGATAAAGTTAACAAGCAGCCAAGATATAAAGGAACAAGTTAAAAAAAGAGACAAGGTTTTTTAAAGTGGTTCGGCACGAAAATGCCTACGTCCACTGATTCTCTTTGTTAATTCACTTCATATGGGCAGTACAAGTTAGGAAAAGTATCGATGGAGGTGTTGGATGTTCCATGCCCTCTGGAACACCTCTCCGTCCACTGTTGACAAAATATAAGCTCCATTGTGGAGATCTTTATGAATTACATATGGTCCATCCCAGATTGGATCTAGTGCCCCGGGGTGAGGGAAGATTCGCTTAAGGACAAGATCTCCTTCTTGTAAGGTACGACGCTTGACCCTGGAGTTGTATTGTGCTGCCACTTTTTGCTTGTGGGCTGCTGCTTTAAGTGCTGCATCATTTCTTCTCTCCTCAATTAGATCCAAAGACATGTGAAGGAGTTCTTCGTTCTCTTCTGGGTTATAGTGGATCCTACGGTGGGAAGGGACGATGGTTTCAACTGGGAGCATATCCTCCGATCTGTATGCCAAAGAGAAAGGAGTATGCCCCGTCGATGTTCTGAAAGATGTGCGATAGGCCCACAGTGCCGTAGGGAGTTCATCCACCCAAGCGCCCTTTGACTTTTCGAGTTTCTTTTTTATTAGAGTTTTCAGAATTTTGTTGACGGCTTCGACTTGTCCGTTTGCCTGGGGATAAGCTACGGATGAGAAGCTTTTGTGAATTCCATGCTCTTGGCACCAGTTGGCGAACTCCTCGCTGTCAAACTGAAGTCCATTGTCTGATATAATTTTGAATGGGACTCCGTACCTGCATAGAACATTTTTGATCAAGAAGTTAATAACTTTCGCTGAAGATACTTTATTCAGGTGTTCTGCTTCCACCCATTTGGTGAAATAGTCGACTGCCTCAATAGCATATTTGGCCCCGCCTCGGCCCATTGGCAGTTCGCCGATTAAGTCAATTCCCCATACTGCGAAGGGCCAAGGGCTGGTCATTTGAGTAATCTCAGTTGTTGGTAGCCGTGGAATCTTAGCAAACTTTTGGCATCTGTCACATTTTTTGACAAAATCTAAGGCGTCCTTACTTAAGGTGGGCCAGAAATATCCATATCGGAGTATCTTTTTTGCCAAAGTTTGCCCTCCGGTGTGATCTCTGCAGCTTCCTTGATGAATGTTGGATAAGATTTCCTTGGCTTCCCTTCCAGCGACACACCTTAATAAGGGGTTAGAGAAACCGCGCCGATAGAGGGTGTCCTCTTGTATTGTGTAGCGGGAAGCTTTCCTCAAGAATTTCTTGACTTCGTTACGCCCGTTGGGTAGTGTGCCACTTTGTAAGTAGTCTCGGATGGGAGTCATCCAAGTTGCTTCTTCGGTTGCAGCTATCAGATTCACTTGCTCAAAACTTGGGGTCAGTTGCTTTGAGATGGCTACTGCTGTGGAAATAGCACCGTCTGTCATACTATCTTTCTTCGCCAATTCGTCGGCCTCTTGGTTCTCTTCTCGAGGGATGTGTTTGACTAAGTAGTGGTCCAATCGACAGAGAAGTAACTTGGTCTTCTTTAAATATTCTATGAGTCATTCTTCTCGAGCCTGGAATTCTCCTAGTATTTGATTAACAATAAGTTGAGAATCGCTATGAAGACACAAAGAATTGGCTCCGATTTCTAAGGCAAGTTCTAATCCAGCTATCACTGCTTCATATTCTGCATCATTGTTGGTGGCAGCGAACTCCAACCTTATAGCATAGTGCATCTTATTTCCCCTGGGAGTGATTATTACCACACCTGCCCCCGAGCCTTGTTCGTTTGACGCACCATCCACAAAGAGATTCCACTTGATGTCTTCTGCTATTTCTGATTGCTCCTTACCTTCGTTGGTAGTGAATTCTGCAATGAAATCGACCATGGCTTGTCCCTTGATGGCGGTACGAGGGTGGTAGGTGATATCATATTGACTTAGTTCAATGCACCATTTAAGTAGTCGCCCAGGAGTGTCGGGACGATGGAGTACCTGCCTCAGTGGTTGATCGGTCAGAACTTTGATGGAATGGGACTGGAAGTAGTGACGTAGTTTCCGTGATGTGATTAGCAAACAGGACGCTAGCTTCTCAAGTTTAGGATATCTGACTTCTGCCCCCGTAAACCTCTTACTTATAAAGTAGACTGGCCGCTGCATGCGGTTTTCTTCTCTTACCAAAACAGCGCTTAGAGCGTGAGATGATACAGCAAGGTATAGGTATAACTCTTCGCCTTCGTTTGGAGTTGAGAGTATCGGCGGTTTCTGGAGGTGTTCAATTAGGTTAAGGAAAGCTGCTAAGCATTCGTCAGTCCATTCAAACTTTCATTTGTCTTTCTTTAGAGTTTCGAAGAAGGGAACGCACTTGTCCGTTGCTTTGGAGATGAATCGGCTTAGGGCGGCCACTTTCCCGTTCAGACTTTGCATTTCCTTTCGAGTGGTAGGTATCTTGATATCTCTCAGAGCTTGGACTTGTTCAGGGTTTGCTTTAATTCCTCTGGCATGGACGATGAATCCTAGGAACTTTCCTGATGATACTCCGAAGGAGCACTTTAGAGGATTCAACTTCATTCCATACTGGCGAAGTACTTGAAACATTTCGCCTAGGTGGCTTACGTGATTGTCGGCTTCCCTTGACTTTACCAGCATGTCATCCACATAAACTTCCATAGTTTGTCCTATTAGCCCTGCAAACATCTTGTCGACGAGGCGCTGATAGGTGGCTCCTGCGTTTTTAAGTCCAAAAGGCATTACCTTGTAGCAGTACAATCCCCGGTCAGTGATGAAACTAGTGTGGTCTTGATCGGGAGCATGCATAGGAATTTGGTTATATCCTGAGTATGCGTCCATAAAAGATAAGAGTTCGTGCCCGGTTGTGCTGTCTACAAGCTGATCGATTCGGGGAAGTGGGAAGCAATCCTTCGGGCAGGCATCATTTAAGTTGGAGAAGTCAATCCATGTTCGCCACTTCCCATTAGCCTTCTTTACCAGCACCGGATTGGCGATCCACTCTAGGTAGATGGCTTCTCGTATGAAGTCATTGGCAAGTAGATTCCTCACTTCTTCATCGAGGGCTGCTGATCGTTCTGCCCCCATGCTTCTCTTTCTTTGTTTTACGGGCGTCTTGGTAGGATCAATGTTTAGTACGTGGCATTCTATGTCAGGGGAGATTCCGGTCATGTCTGCATGTGACCATGCAAATACATCCAAGTTGTGGCGGAGAAAGTCAATGAGTTGTTCCTTCAACTCTGCTTTTAGTTGGGACCCGATTTTCAATAGTCTACTCGAGTCATGTTTGTCTACAGATACAAATTCCATAGCCTCTACAGGCTCGGCGGTGGCCTCCTCCTCTTTGTCCCTAGGGTCTAATTCATTGAAAGGGTCGCTGGTATATCGAAGAGGAGGGGCTTTCTTTAGTTGCTATGCTTCCAAACTTTTTGTGCAGAGGGCAACCTCTACACTCTTCCCTTTATCCTTCCTGTGGTTGTTGCGAAGTTCTGTTACATAGCAGTCTCGAGCAACGTCCTGGTCTCCTTCTACTTCCCCTACTCCATTGTCCGTTGGAAATTTCATCTTTAGGCACCATGGGGCCAGGATAATTTGGAAGTCAGACAAGGCTGGCCTTCCTAAGAAGGCGTTGTAGGCCGAGTGGTTTTCTATCAGCACAAATGTCTGTTTCCGCACAACGGAGCGGGGATGACTTCCAATTTCAACAAAGAGGTCCAGTTGCCCGAGGGGCATCTTCGCATCTCTAGTGAAACCGTGTAGTGGTTTATTGCAGGGAAAAACGTCCTTTATTGATAGCTTTATTTTGTCGAATGCATGCTTGAATAAGATATTTACTGAGCTTCCAGTGTCTACTAGAATTCGGAAAACTTCGGCTGGACCGAGCCGGGCAGAGATAACCATGGGATCCATATGTGGGTACTACCTTCCCTCTAGGTCACGCCTACTGAATGTGATGTCATCACTCTCTTTCCGCTTCGGGTGGCATTCTTCTATAACAGAATTAACACAGTCTTCATTGTTTCTAAGCGACTTTCCAAATCTTTCCATTTCTGCCCAGCTTCTGTCGGCGATGTGCGGTCCTCCCGAAATGGTATGGACCACTGTCTTCTCTTGACTGGAGCCGCTAGTGTTGCGATTTCCTCTGCCTACCTCTGGTGAGGATAGCCTTGGGTTCTCATTGGCAAGAGCTGGAGTCCTGTTCTGAACTTTTACATAGCGTTCCAGTCTCTTCCTTCTGATGTGTTCTTCAATCAAGTCCCGGAGATGATGGCATTCATTGGTGTCATGCCTATGAGATTCGTGGAAGCGGCAGAACTTTCCAGATTTTTGTGCGTTATCTGATTCATTCTTGTATGGTGGGCGTTTGTATCTAACTTCGTCTTGGGTGGCAAGGAAGATGTTTTCAATGGTTTCATTCAAAGGAGTGTAAGTGTCGAATCTCGGTCCTGGCCGATATAGGTGTTTTTCTCCCTTCTTTCCCCCAGCGTTGTCTCTAGAATCATTTCTTCGAACGTCCTACGCTGCAGCGGGCGTGTTGCCGTGAGCTGCCTTATTTAGTTGCCCTGACTGCCCCTCAGTGGCAGCATCTTCAAGCCTCATATATTTCCCAGCTTTATGGAAGAAATCGGGTAAAGTAGCTGGTTTTTCTTTTGTCAACCTTCTAGCAAATTTAGTATCCGGATGCACACCACTATAGAGGGCCATTAGGATAAGCTTTTTGTCGGCATCTTGGACTGCGGCCGCTGCGGCATTGAATCGAGTTAGGTATTGCTGCAACTTCTCTCCAGGTTTCTGTTAGATACTGGATAAGGAATCAGCGTCCTTGGGTTGTTCCACATGAATGCGGAACTGACTGATAAACTTTTCTTTCAACATTTCCCACGAGCTGATGGATCTCTGGGGTAAATGACAGAACCAGGAGGTAGCTAGATCTGCTAAGAATAGTGGAAAGTATTTGCACAGTACTCCCTCCGTTGCTCCACTCATGAGCATATGCTGTGTGTATCTCTGTAAGTGTACAATGGGTCGGAGGTTCCTTTGTAAGGTTCCATTGTTGGCATTTTCCATTCTCGGGGGGTGATGGCAATTTCGATATTACGGGCGAAGGGGCAGGTTACCCTAGCGCCTATCCCTCGATCTCTTTGATCCCGTTGGACGCACTCTCTGAACAAGCGTGCCATCCTTTCATCATAATTTGGAGCAGACAAGAATGAGTTCGGTTCTGCTCTGTGAGACTGATTCCGTCCGGATGACCTGTAGGGATGGTATCGTCTATCATTCCTTATATTTTCCAATGGCTGTCTTTGGTCTTCTGGGAGCATGCTAGGATCAGCTATAGCTGGCCCTTGCCTCGATCTTCCCCTACTGGGTTCTGATCTATGAACTTCCTCGGGTCCAACTTCAGGCTGGACTCTAGCTCGGCCCCGTTCACTGGCGTTTCCGTGGTTAGGTAGTATGACAGGCTCAGCTACAGTTGACCTCCGCCCGGTACCTCCCCCGTTGGGTTCGGTTCCAAGCGTTTCCTCAGGCCTAACTTCGGGCTGTGCTCGGTCTCGGCTCCTACCATGGCCGCTTCTGTTGTTAGCTCCTTCGAAGAAGGAAGATCTTTGCTGTCTCCGAGATCCTCCAGACTGGGATTCTCCCCATGATTCAGTGTTGTGGTTGGACTCTTCAGCATCCCTTAAGCGTGACATGAGATGGTCCACTAAGGCTTCCTGCTGGGATGTGAAGCGGTTAGTCACTTCCGCCACAACCCTGTCTAGATCTGCCCTAGTAATTGCTGTCGGCTGTTTTGAGGCTGGGGTTGTCGGATTTGCCTGACCTTCATCTGGTACTGCTGCTGGAAGGGGACGATTCACCTGGTCTGTGACCACTGGATCTAGAAGACTGCTGGTTGCGATGTTTTTCCCTTTGTTAACATCTTTCTTCTGCTTGGGTGGCATGTTTTCCAAGCAATGAACGACGCTGTTAGGAAGAAGATTAAGTGGAAGAAGTTGAAGCTTCGAGCTTTTATCTCTCAGTGAAAGCACCAAAAATGTTTGCACAAAAAATGGGCAAACACCTCCAATTCGTATGATTTAGTTGATTTTATGTTGTTTTTAGTGATTTGGGAGATTTATGCAAATATGTAAAAAGCAGGGACTAAACTGTAAAAGACACGCAGATTTATAGTGGTTTAGCCAGAATATGCCTACGTCCACTTTATATATTATTTCTCTTTACTTGTTCAGATTACAAGTACAAAGCTTTGATACAAGTATATGAAAGTTGTTTGAAAACTCTATCCGTGCTTGAGCTCTCAAACTTGTCCCTATTGTTGTACCCCTGCCCCTTTATTTATAGAGTGAGGCTGGGGGCAGGGGTTTTGGATGTACATAGCTGCTGGTGGGCCTGGGCTGATGCAATCTGGCCTAGCAAAGTCGGTCCGGAATGCCTTGGTTCGGTAGTACTGTGGTCCGGTGATGGTTGGTTTGGAGTTTGATTCGGTGGTAGGTGAGTGGCTTTGGTTCGGTAGTGCTACTTTGGGCCTGGTTCGGTAGAATGTTGGTCCGATGGCGAGGTGGTCCGGTAGTGTTTGATTCGGTAGTTCATTCCTTGCTTCGGTTCGGTACCGAATGGTTCGGTGGCTGCCTCCTCGTGTTGGTTCGGTACCGAATGGTTTGGTGGCTACTTCCTCGTGTTGGCTCGGTACCGAATGGTTCGGTGTCTACTTCCTCATTCTGATTCGGTGGTGGTATAAACGTACCCAACAATATCTCTTCATAGATATCCCCATGCAAGAATGCATTTTTGATATCAAGTTGATGAAGTTTCCACTTATATTGTGCTGCCAAGGAGATAAAGAGTCTAATTGAAGTCATCTTAGCCACAGGTGAGAATGTTTCATAGTAATCAATCCCATATGTTTGAGCATAACCTTTGGCTACTAACCGAGCCTTCAGTCTTTCCACTGCTCCATCAACATTCATTTTAATAGAATAAACCCACTTGCATCCTATTACTTTTTTCTTTGGTGGTAACTTAACTAAGTCTAGGTTTTATTTTGTTCTAGAGCTTTCATTTCTTCCATCATTTCTTCACAGCACTGTGGTGAGGCTATGGCTTCTTTTATAGATTTAGGTATTGATATAGAGTCAAGATTGGAGATAAAAGCATGAGATGAAGGTGGTAACTTTTTGTAAGACACAAAAGAGGAGATAGGATACGCACACTATCTTTTCCCTTTTCTTATTGCAATAGGTAGGTTCAGACTTGGATCTTCTCACTCTGATGTGTATCATCTGTGTTGTCAACCTGAGGGGTTACACTAGGTATAGTAGAATATACTAAGAACTCTTCATTGTCCTCTTGAGTAGGAGGTATTTTATCTTGATAAAAGGGTATGTCCTCCATAAAAGTCACATCAATTGACACAATATACTTTTGTAAACTTGGACAAAAACATCTGTATCCTTTTTGAAGTCTTGAATAGCCAACAAAGATGCATTTTAAAGACTTATGATCAAGTTTACTCAACTGCTGATTAACATCTCTAACAAAACATGTGCATCCAAATACTCTAGGTTTGATTGGAAATAGACTTTTGTCTGGTTGAAGAACTTGATAAGGAATTTCATTGTTATAGTTGACGGCATTCTATTGATAAGAAAACATGCAGTTGAGACTGCCTCAGCCCAAAATACCTTTGGTACATTCAATTGAAATAATAGAGCCCAAGTAGTTTCTAACAAGTGTCTATTCTTTCTCTCAGCCACACCATTTTGTGAAGGAGTGTCAACACATGAAGTTTCATGTAGGATACCATTTTGTGCAAGATAGTTGTTAAATTCAGTAGACACATACTCTTTTGCATTATCACTACGTAAAGTTTGTATAGAGGTGTTGAATTGAGTTTTGATTTCAGTATTGAATTTGCAAAAGATAGAAAACAATTCAGATCTACATTTCATAAGAAACAACCATGTTATACGAGTGTAATCATCAACAAATGTTACAAAATATCTAAAACCAGGTTTCGATACAGTTGATGATGGCCCCCAAATGTCAGAATGAATTAAAGAGAAAGGTTTACTTGCACGTTTATTAACTCTAGGATAAGAAGTGCTTCTCTGGTGTTTTGCATACTGGCATGCTTCACAATTTATTGAAGATAAGCTGCTAAATTGAGGGCATAATTGTTTGAACAAAGAAAGAGACGGATGACCTAATTGGCAATGTAGTTTGAATGCTGGATCTATACCCAAACAAGCTATAGGTTTGAGAGAAAAAGTATCAAGAGTATATAATCCACCACACTCACTTCCTCTACCAATAATCTGATTTGTCACCAGATCCTGAAACACACAGTGATTAGGGAAGAAAGTAATACTGCAATTGAGGTTCTGAATAATCTGACTTACAGATAGTAAATTGAATGTTAGAGAGGGTAAGTATAAAACTAATTTCATAGTTATAGAAGTGTTTGGTGTAACTTCACCTACTCTTTCAACTAAAGACTGTGATCCATCAGCTAAAGTGACCTTGTGAGAGGTTCTATTTACCTTCAGATTTGTAAACAGATTTTGATTACCTGTCATATGATCTGTTGCTCCTGAATCAATTATCCAGTTTGGAGTAGCTTTGCTTATGTTGGCAGTAGAAGACACTGAAATTGCTGCCGAGGTTGTTGTAAATTCTGATGAAGTATTATGCATAGACTTTTGGAATTTAGTGTAATTATCAAACTCTTTTGATGTCATTAATATAGTCTTTGAGTTAGTATTATTATTTCCCTGAGTCTTGTATTGTAGTTTCCTACATTCAGATACCAAATGACCTATTTTCTTACAATACTTGCAAACTTTGTTTGGATTTGGTGCTCTCCATGCTTGTGTTGATGGTCTCCAGGGTTGTGCATTAGGTTGTGCATTATACTTCCAAGCATCAGTTTGATTACTTGGTGTATTCTTTCTATAACTGCTAACAAGAGCACTATTATTCATGTTAGTAGATGGTGTGATTTCCGTTCTAAGGAGACGGCTATACACTTCATGTAAAGAGGTTATATCAGTGTTTGCAAGAATCTGTGATTTTGCACTATCATACTCAAATGGAAGGCCTGCCAGAAAACTCATAATAGCCATTTGTTCTCTTTGTCTCTGCTGGACTTTAATATTAGTGCTCATAGGTAGAAGAAGATTAAATTCTTTATATGTTTGCTTAAACGACATGAAATAATTCATGAGATTCATATCCTTTTTCTCTGCTCTATAGAACGCCTGACATACATCATACATCTTAGTTAAGCTTCCCTTGCATGAATACAAGAATTCTAAATACTCCATCAATTCTTTAACAGTTTCACAATGATTAACTAATCCAATCACCTCAGTCTCTATAGAGTTTCGAATTTGTAAGAATAGACGAGCATCATCTCTAAGCCAATTCTGGTCATCTTTATCTTCAGAATCAGATTAAGGAGGATCCTTAATCAGATGATCATTCTTATCCATGCTTCGAAGATACAATTTAATTGTCTTACTCCAATCAAGATAGTTTGAACTATTCAATTTCCGATCTGTAATCTTTGGCATCATTGATATTACATCTATGCCTTTAGTTTCCGCCATGATTATTGAGATAAGATATGGATTGAGATAGAGAAATTAAAAGAAAGGATAACTAAATTTCAAATTTTTTGAAACCCTAGATCGGGATGGCTTTGATACCATGATATTTATTATATGATAATGGAAAACATATTGAATAAGAAACAATGAATATCATCACACGGTTCATACATCAGGTTGCATCTATATACAAGACGATTACATATTTTGAATTTTAGAATTATTGGACTTGGCGGCATATGGATAAGTGGGCTTTTGGGCTCTGGTAACTGTATGGATCCGCCTTGCTATATTCTTCACATAATATCATATTACATAGGTCAAGAAACGAGTCTAACTTAAATGATAAATGATAAGAGGTCCAATTTTACTTGAGTAAAGTGTTCCACTCTTGGTCAAGTATGCTTATGTTTATAATCAATTAGTCTATTATACAAATAGTAAGATGTCCAGGCCCTGAGTTGCTAAATCTTGTTTGTATTTGATCTAAAAGACATTACGCCCTAATTCAATCTTTTTATTAATTTTTTGAGTACAAATGAATGAGGAAGGAGAAATTTGGAATTCGCCCCTTTTTAGTTTGGGGTACATACCTATCAATAAGAAAATAATACTCTTAAATCTTTAACAAATAGCGACTCTTGAATTCAGATGTTTTAGATATTGCTGACGTGGCACACTATTGAAATGACATGCAGCATGGTTTGCCCTTTACTTTTTTGAGCTGATGTGGCATAGTTGGACTAATCGGAATTTGCCATATGGCTAACCTAAATATCTTTTGTGAGTATTTTAAGACGTGTGATAACATCATCCATTGGTTTTCGATAACTATTTTTTTGTCATTTGATAGCTTCTTTACTTGGACCTCCGATGTCTCCTTTTCTTTGATCTTTGATACGTCTATCTTTGAGTTATGATAGCCCTCTATTTAGATCTACGATAGCTTTATCATTGATTCACGATAGCCTCTTCTACTTTACTCATGATAGCTTCCTGGTTAGGTGGTCGATAGCTTCATCTTTGACTCATGATACCTCATTGATTATCTTACGATAACTTCCTTATTAGATCAACGACAACTTCATCTTTGACTCATGATAAGTCAACACATGATAGACCCTTTGCTCTACAATGGCTTTGCCTTGACCCACGATATCTCTAAACCTATGATAGGTCCTTTGCCATATAATAGCTCTACCTTGACTTATGATAACTTGTACTCACACAGCCCTTAATCTATGATAGCTCTATCTTGACTTACGATGTCTAGGACTCACAATAACTTTTACTCTAATAGCTCTGCCTTGATTTTTGATAGCTTTGGATTCACGGTAGATTTCCTCTTGTATCATGATAACTTTATTTTTGTCTTATGATAGCTTTACTCTTCACCTCATGACAGGTTTGTTCTTTCCTTCATGATATTTTTGCTCTTTCCTCACGGTAGCTTTTCTCTTTGCCTCGCGATAGCTTTGTACTTTATCCCACGTTATCATTATTCTATGTTCAAACTTAAATTTCTTGGGGTGTAACATTTATATCAAAAATACAAGTATGTTATACATATAGCAAATACCCTCCAAGGTGTTCGTTTACTACTTAGTTCCTACATAGATTTATACTTAGCCTAGTTTTACTTAAATGTTCCCTAACCTAGCCTCTGTTACCATGTTGTAACAACTTCCATTTTGAAACCCAAAAATAAACGTCAATGATGTTGCAGTTATTACCAGAATTATTTTAAAGCGATAAAATAAGATCATTTTTTACAACAATAATAAATAAACAAAGCAGCTAAACAATTTCATGCCTACGTAGTGGTTAATATAATAATAAAAATAAATAATATTATGGTGCCCATCATATGAAGATGTTGACATGAACACTTAATTAGTTATATAACCTTGTTTTACAATGGCTAAATTTAAAATAAAACTTTATTATCTACTAAGCCTCTTGCTTCATTTCCAAAGCTTTTATTCGTCTTCCAAAATCTTCCTGTCAAATTCCATAAACTCAGCCTACTTGAAATAGTATCCATGAAAGGAAAACAGTAATAAAAATACGGGTCGAACATAAAGCCTGGTATGAGTGACACATTTCTATAAACATAACATATAGTGAGACTACATCGCATAGCCGAACAGATATTCTCCTCACTAAATCATCAATAATAATTACATCCTGTCATGTAACATCATAACAACATATCAGGAGCATAAACACATTAAGATTTTATACAATGTTAAAAAAAGAAAAATAGCTTCTTATACAATATAATTAATAGTAATGGTATATTAACTATTCATGACAAAAAATTTAACGATTATAGGTCAATATTTAGTAGTCTCAGCGGCTACCTAAAGAAAAAATAATAATATACATTAAAAAATAATATATGCTGAGACTATTAAATATTGACTATAATTGTAAATAGTTTTATCATAAATAGTTAATATATTATTACTATTAATCAATATTGTATAATAAGTTATTTATCTTTTTGAATATTGTATAAAATCTTAATAGAGATAGTATTTTGGGCTGATGATTACCACATCTTTCTTTATTAGGTCTCCATGAATAATATCATCTCTCAAAAGACAAATTGAAAAAACATTTTGGAACGAGTGAAAGTAAATTTGATTAATCAACTAGAGAGATTATATTATTTATGGAGGCCTCATAAAGAAAGATGTGGTAACCATCAACCCAAAATATGAACCCTTTTAAGATTTTATATAATATTAAAAAAAGACAAAAATAACTTATTATACAATATTAATTAATAGTAATAGTAATTATCTATGATAAAATTATTAAGGATTACAGGTCAATATATAAAAGTCTCGGCAGATATTATGCCCCGTAGTTAATATCAATCCATTCATGAACCATGTGTTACATTCATCCATTTTAGCATATTATATATATATATATATATATATATATATATATTATATCATATACTTATCAGCATTTTATGAACCATGTCATATAATGTGTTACTCATACCAGGCTTTATGTTCGACCCGTATTGTTACTCATACCTAAACAATAGTCAATTTAAAATTAATTTGTTAATATTATAAAATACTAATAACAACTAACACAAGTGCTCTATTAAATTATTAAAGAATTCTAATATTTATTTGAGGCTTTAAAATTAATTAGAATATTGTATAATTATTATATATTAGTTTAATTAAATATATAAGCGTAAATAATTAATATATGGTATAATAATTAGGTCCGACATCATGGAAGCTCATAAAAGAGCATGCTCGACCATAATATGAGGGCAAAGGGAAGTTTTGACCAGGTTTATGACTCCATATTAGATCTAGATTTAAAAGAGAGAAAAAGATGAAAGATATTAAATTTTCTGGTGATTATAAATAGCACATCTCTCATTCAAAACATACGTAGAAGAAACTCTATAACCATAGCCTTCATTAGAAAATTAGTGTCAGGTTTACAATAGGATTTGCATAACCGGTTCAAGGTAAAGGAGTAGTGATATGAAGAGGAACAACGATCAACCAATGTGCCGACAACCCGCAGGCACAAACTTATTTTTGGTAACACACACACACACACACACACACACACACACACACACACACATATATATATATATATATATATATATCTGTGTTATATGGTACATTTATTTTCGGCCAAACTATAAAGAAAGTCATGCCATAATATATAAACATTAAATTATATATATGATTAATTAATTAAATGCATAATTATATTATATATATAGTTTTTTTTCATATATGCTTATAGCCTCTCTATATATATATATGTATGTATGTATATGTATGTATGTATGTATGTATGTATGTATGTATGTATGTATATGATGAAATAATTTGTTTTTGGATTAAAAATAATAATAAATTTGTTTTCGAGTTTAGTAAAAAAATTGTTCATATTTATTCTTAGAGTAATTTTTATTTTAGATTTTAAACATTATATATATGTATGTATTTATATTATTTTTTGACATGAAGAAAAATGGTACATGTTTGAGTTAGTAAAAATCAATTTAAATTTCAAATTTTAAATAAATAAACATATCTAAATATATATATATTAAGCATAAACATATATATATATATCATACATTTTTAAAATTGCAAAATGAAAATTTTCCATGGTTGAATTAAAAAATAATTTTTTTATAGTATTAATATGCATATATATATATAAATGTATGTAAGTATACATTATTAAATGCTCAAAATAAGAATATATATATATATATATAATCACCTATCATCATGAGATCATTATGTTAAAGAAAAATCCTTGACATTGTTCCCTTACTTGTAACAATAAATCACAATGTTTATACACATATGTATGTCACATATATTGACATTCATATTAATGCCTTATGTCAGTTTATAATATTTATAATGTTCACATTATGAATGTAAATTCTTAACAAATTAAAAATAATAAATCCAAATTAAAATTAAACAAAAATAGTTTTTTTTGTATATATATTCAAGTGAAAATATACAAATATATATATACAAATAAATTTTTAAGATAGGATAAATTAAATTAAATTAAATTAAAACAACAATTCTTTTATTAATAATCACTAACTATGATTTAGTGTAAATGAATTCTTTGCATAGACATAAAATAAGATTTAGTGTAAAATTGAAAAGGAAGTGATCGAGCGATGACAACCAGGAGGTGGGCTTGGAAGCAGCCATCCTTTGAAGAAAGCATAATAGCTCACTGGTCTAGCTCCATGGTATCAAAAATGTCTCAGGGCTTAAGTGATTCACCGAAGCGATGAGGCCTTGAAAGCTGCTTTTTAAAGTGTCATTAGTGGGACGTTCTGTCAATCGGGGAAGGTTTTTGGTGACAAGACCTAGAGATATCAAAAGTGAGAATTAATAAAATGGAATTTTGTTGAAACTTCTCCTTTTTGCCCCGCCGTCGATGCATCTAATCCAACATAACCTTTATTAAAGACTTTCACTAATCACTATTTAAAGGTTGTCTATAAATCTAGTCAACAAAATGTGACAACAATACTGTGAAAACTATGTAATTAGCCATTCAATGAAGCAACGTGTCAACATAACATAAAGCTTCTGGGAACAACTATGGGGCATAAAAAATAACACATCTTCAATCTATGTCAATCATCATATAATCAGATTGCAGCAAGTGTATCAATCATGACCCTCCAATTTGTATTGTCAACAATTCATAGCAAAAGCTCCTTGTCAATGGCTGAGTGACAAACCTGCTAAATTATAACCAAATTTTCCACATTTTAGAACAGACTCAAATAGATGAAATGGACAACAAATTGATGAAGAAAGAGTCGATGAGCTTAGAAGATGTTAAGATTAAATCTTTGGCCAAGTTTTAGAAATGGAAATCACATTTGGTATCGACCTGATTCAGGTTGGTACCGACATGATTTTCACCAACATGATTCACTCCAACATAATTAGAACTATGTAAAATAACGATTTAAAGAAACACATGAAGTTTGATGAAATTTTAAAGAGCCAACTCAAATCAGTACTGACCTAATTTGATTAGCAATGATCTGATTCTAATACTTAGGATGGAAATAGATGGATGAAAGGAGCCTAAACATGAAGGGAAAATGAGCTTTGAATGTAAAAATTCAGGTTGTTACAGACTTAATTCAGGTTAGTACTGACCACTTTTGATGACCACCGACCTGAGATAAAGACTTGATTTGGCAAGGGGTCGATGAGGAAAGTTAAGACATGGAGAAAATCTTGGAGAATGATGGAAAAATCAGGTCGGTACGGATTAGAAGTGGCCGGTATCGAGTCGCTATTTTGCTAGGAAATCATGCAAGATAACTTGGTTTTATGCCTGGATATTTGGATCTTGGAGTTGTGACATTTTCACGCCTAGACGACGAGATTGCAGCAGGGATTCCCCTATAAATAGCAAGCTACCTACAACTAGGAGATGAATTTTGACACTTTGACTCTTTTCTATCTTCTTCTTCTCTAAAAACTCCTAAATCCGAGATCTACTATATTGTGGTCAGATCTGAGCTGTAATCATTGTATTCCGAAGAGAATCAATCAAATAATAAGATTAAAGTGAACATAAGTCGGAGTATTTGCCGAACTACTATAAAAAAGTGCTTGTGTGCTCTTTTTTCCTATTTGTTTTTGCTTGTTCAATTTGGATTTATCTACTTTGAGATGGTGTGCCATTATCCAATGCAATAATTTTGGTGCTTTCACCAAGAACAAGCTAGATTTGACAACCTAAAGTTTGGATTTGAAGTTTGGAAGAGATGAAGTGGCCTTCTACTAGAGTAATCACAGGACCAAGTCAACAGGAGCATGGGGGCAGCCATAAGGTTCCTCAAGTTCAAATCCATTCGTCTACATGACTAGAGAAAATACAAAGAGGATTATGAAAGAGATGTAAGATGGAATAATGTCTCGATAACAGGAGAAGTTAGATGGATTTTTTAAAAGGATGGATCAACAAAGAATAGCTGGAGCAGCTGGAATTCAGAACCAAAGACCATAAACCAAGACAAGAGATAAAGAGATAGAGCAGAGAAAATTGGAACAATGCTTGATGATCAGAATAGGTCGGTACCAAGATAAATTTACTAGAAGGCAATGTTGATTTGAGCTTAGGGCGAGCTGGGATGCCGGGAGCGGACGATGCTAGATGTAACACCCTTAATTTTAAATAACATTATTCCAGAGATTTAATTAGATAAATTAAATAGAATAATGTAAATATTAGTATGATAAGGGGATTGAGATTTGAAAATTAATTAGAGGTCGTGCTAATTAAACAAGAACAAGGGGTTATGAAAATGTTTTCATACATTAACTAATAAAGGAAGAACGCAAGGGCATCATAGGGATTAGCCGCCACCTTAATCCCATAACCCCTAAACCCACGTCCCATTTTCTTTGCACATTCATTTTACAAAACTCAAAAACGTAAAACCTAAAGCTCAAACTGACCATTACTTCGGAGGAAAATAAGAGAAATTCATCTAAAGCTAAGGAATCAAGATAAGGGAATTAATCAAGGATCAAATCTCAAATTCCTTATCCTAATCAAGGTGAATAATAATCAAAACCATCTCTATTTTTGTTTTTACGATCATTTGATTTTCGGGTTTAAGTATAATCCATTATGATGATTTTGATGATGATATGCTTGGATTTCATGATATGATATATTCAAACAAGTTTGTTTGATAATTGTTTTATACGGTTTTAAGGCTAAAATCATTTATTTTAGATTTCAAATGCCATGAGGAACTTATATGTTATGTAAAACATTATTTTGGAGTTGGGTTCTAATTTTTATAATTTTTCAAGCTATGGAAAATTTATTATGAATTTCCAAAGGAAAATATGAACAATTGGGTTTAGAAATTAATTTTGGCTGTATTATAAAGAATTTGGGTCTGAAATTTATATATGTTAGATAACATATTACGAGGGAATTTCTGTGATTTTTGTGGATTATTCCTAAGTAATTTACTATGGAAATTAAAGTATTTTAGATGGAGGACTTAAATGATTAAATTCTTTTGCTTAATGGAAGGGCTTATTTGCTAGATTAATTTTTGTTTAGATCTGAAATAATTTTGGCAATTTTTAAGAAAGAATTTGAATAGTTTATGGCAACCAGTTAAATGTTTACAAATAGGCAGGTTAGTTAAAAAGCAATAACTTTAAAAGGCATTAAAAGAGTCTTTACCCAGAATTATGTTTCGCCTCTTTCAGTAATACCTTTTGGCCCTATGCTTCCGCCTCAACCATATCGAAACCAACCAAGCTGAAACCAATACACAAGGTATCAACATGTTGGTACGTAGTGGATTGGAGAAAGGCAGAAGGCATGGTGTCGAACCAATGCTTTCGAAGGGGTCGAAGACTTAGTTTTACTCTCAAAAGATATGTGCTTCCCATATTTTTAAAAGATTGCATTTGAAGAGATCGAAACCCCTTCAATGTAGCTCTCAAAGAAGTTGTTTTACAATA
Organism: Allium fistulosum; assembly: GCA_030737815.1. Taxonomy (NCBI): domain Eukaryota; kingdom Viridiplantae; phylum Streptophyta; class Magnoliopsida; order Asparagales; family Amaryllidaceae; genus Allium; species Allium fistulosum. The sequence continues at coordinate 1,360,118,669 of CM060903.1, read as the reverse complement.
TATTGCCGCCTTTTGTTTAAAGTGAAGTTTCGAAAGAGTTGCCTTGTTTTTAAATCAAGGCTTTCGAAAGGGTAGTTTCAACCCAATCGAAACCCTGCTGCCGACCTTATACCTTTCGAATGTATTGAAGTCATCAATGCTTTCGAAAGGTAGCTTTTGATATTTAAATATATTAATCCTCTTCCTATAGCTTTCGAAAGGGTTAATGCTTTTAAAGGCAATGGCTTCGAAAGGAGTTTCAAAGCTAACCTTCAATTGTATTACTTAAATGATTTAAGCTTTCGAAAGGATGGTTCCGAAGCCATCAGTTTTCCCCCAAACTCTTTTATATGAAGGTTAATGGCTTTGAAAGGGGTACTTACATTTATATTCACTTTGACCCAAAAGATATTTTAGAATAAACCCAATGGTTTCGAAAGGGATACTAGGAGGTACTTTCGATGGTTTCAAAGCTATGCTTCTAAGAGTTAATAAGTAATACTTTAGAAGGGTATGTTTTGAGGGTTTCGAAAGAGAGGTTTTAAAGTGTTTCGAAAGGCATATGCTTAGTGTTTTGAAAAGAATATTTGAATGCTTTTGAAGGAGGTTATCCAATGGTTTTGAGAGTAAAAGTTTAAGATTTCGAAAGCCTTAGTTTTCAAAACAAAGAACCCAATCTCATTTGTAAAGGAATAACCATGGCATAAATAAAGGAGGTCTAAAATGAATTTTAAGTATGGAGTTTTTGAAGAAGCTTTCCTTAATAAAATTATAGGTTAAAGGGATTAACCATGTTTCATATGAAAATGGTTTCAAGGATATTAAACCACGGATGGTGGTGTTTATTATGTTATTATGCTTACTTCTTCTAATATACATATTCACTTTAAAATGGACCCATATCTGTATTTGTGGAGAAAGGGTATAATAAAAAGCTAGGTTGACCCAGTAGTGAATATAAATTGAGTTAACTCCTATATGAGTAGAATTGCATCCAGAAGGTCGGTAGACCAAAACATAGGATGCCTAATTGTACAGTTACCCCGCTATAACCCTGCTATATCTTATAGCAGATTTCTACCGCTACGATTTTTCCATGTAGCCTCAAATATAGCCTTTTCCGCTTTAAATCCCGCTATATCCCGCTATTTCCACTATATTATGTTATTTCCGCTATATCTTCTTTAAAAATAATGAATTCAAAAATGACATTTATACATTATAAAAATTATGAAATTAATTAATTTAATTGAATTTTTTAATATATTTTAAGAAATAAAAGTAGTCTAATATTCTATTAAACTCAATTATGTTATATAACAGTATATTCGCACATGTTTTTATTTAAAATTATTTATGAACTAATTATAATTCAATTGAATGTTAATTTTTCATTTAATTACAATTTATATATTTGTAAAAACATAAAGTACGAGTTTTATATGCTATCTTAGAGTCATCCGCTATATCCTGATATATCTTCGATGTATCCCCGCTATGACTTTTTACACCTCCACCGCATTGAATCTGCCGAGCACTTTAACTGCACAGATGCCTAAATACTAATTAAAGATGTTGCTAAATAGACAGGTTCATAGTAAACCCATGAAAACTATGTTTAGCAAGAGTTATTGGCAGGGGCCAATAAGTTCATGGTAAACCCATGAAAACTATGATTAGAAAGAGTTATTGGTAGGGGCCAATAAGTTCATAGTATACCCATGAAAACTATGATTAGAAAGAGTTATTGGCAGGGGCAATAGGTTTGTAGTGAACCCATGAAAACTATATCAAGATTAAGTTATTGATAGAAGTCAATAGGTTCATAGTCAACCCATGAAAACTATGATATGAGGGAAGTTATTGGGGATACCAATGGATTCAGGAAGAACCCATCTAACAATAAAGTTATTAGCAGGGGCCAATATACTCTTAGTGATCCCATGAAAACTATGAAACCGGGCAGGGAGTCTATAAACATGAAACAGGTTATTAGTCAACCCATGAAAACTATTAGGTTAATAGTGACTCTAGAAACTATAACTGAGACAGATAGTCAAAATGTATGGGGATGGGTAATCCAAAATTGATTTACTTGTTTGCATATCATCATAATACTTTGAATTGTTATGTTTTAACCACTGTGGATGTAGGAGCATAGTATATGGTCTTTATAAAGTTCTGAATAAAATACTAGTGAGGGGAAATGTAATGACCCTAAAATAAAAATAAAATGATATATATTTATATTAGAAAATTCTAAGATATATATATATTGCATTAAAACATAAAAGAATTTGGCAATAAATAAAATTAAATGGGAGCTTCTGTTTGATAAAATGCAAGGAATTAAGGTAATTAGAAGAAAAATTAGAACTCAAAATAAATATAGCTTTATGTTCAAAGAATTATGTAAATATATATATACACATTTAATATATATGGGGTGTTTGCTGTTTTATATGAAGAAGAAGTTTAATATAAAGGGTTATATGTCTTATAATTGTGCCGGAAAATAATTAGCATAATATATGTGATTTTTAATTTAAAAGGGAATTGACTGATTTGACATAAAGGCAGAAATATATATATAAATATATATACACATATACAGAATCAAATAAAATTTCCATACCATATTTATTCCAAGCAAATAAATTGTGTAAATGATTTTACATTACAAAGTATGGTAGTATGTCTGATTTAATGGAGGTAATAGATAGGTAGAAAAAAAATACAAAGTATATTTTCAGATTTCCTTGAAGCTTATAAAAAAAAGAAATAATGAACTGAGGGTCACATGCTTATTGCATGAGTAGAAAAGAGTCATGAAAATAGTATTGAGTGTCTAAAAATGCATGATCCCCGAAATAGCTAATTAAAGTGTGCATTTCCAACTTATGATCACACAGAAATATGATGTGTACATAAACATCTAAGGGTATCAGGGGAATTACCCATTTTCTAAAACCCTAGAATGGATTTATAAATAACTGCACATAACCAAAACCATCACTCTCTCGGGATCAAAAACAAAATAAAATAAACAAGGAGAAACACTAGCTTGAGGCTTTGGGGGATTTGCTGTTCTAAGAAATTAAGGCAGTGAAAGGAGAAATATTATGTGAGTATTTATCTTTTGTATGCAATGGCATTAAGTCCTATTGCAGGCAGCCTAAAAATACTATGAGTTATTGGAATCTCTGAAATGATTTGTTATGGGTGATATGGATGTTTGTTTGTGCATTTTTGTTTGGAGCATTGATCTGTAATTTGGCTTTCAGAATTAACAAGTTTTAAGTATTCTTGTTCTATCATCATTAAACATGGATCAAGATTAATAGGGGAACATGGGGTTGAGCCAGAAAATATGCAGGCAGTCATATTTCTCTGATATAAAAAAAACTAAATTGGTCACTTGGGGGAAGTCAATGATCTGCTTACTTCAGGTGGAAGCAAGTATATGCATGGTGCAACTGCACCCTGAGGCCTTTGTGTGTTGGAATAATTTAAACAACCTGGGAGTTTCCATCACAATGCATACATAGTGTTCATTTGACAAGGAGTTAAAGACCATAAAATAAATGGGGGTAGGGGTTTAAAAATCTGGGTTATAAACTTTCAGATTTGGTGTTAGATTTAATCAAGATAAATATTATTCATTGATTAATTGCTGGGTGGAACATTGGAGTATAAATCAGTGATTACTTATCCAAGATTTGATGAGGATGAATTAAAATTGTACACATGATTAATTTTAACTGACTGTTGTGCAATGTATAATTTGTTGAATGTGATATTGTGTCTTCTTGCATGAACCAAAACTTGCTAAGTATAAAACCTGTTAATCTAGGAAGGCATTGCAAGATTACTACAATTATGTACATGTATACAAAAATTGATAAATGCTCATACTAGTGTAAACTGACCCTTTTTGGTTGCCCTTGCAATCATCTGGGTGTCTCAAAAATTATTTGGGGCAGCTAAATGATTTGCTTGTAGGAAATTGAAGTTGGCTTGATGAGTAAGGAAGGCATTGGCTGCTAGTATAAATAAGAGAGACTTATTTTAAATATTGCAGATGTTTTGTAATGGAATTACTAGACAAATTCTATTTTCAGTAATTGAAGTACTATTAGGAAACTTCCTAAGTATTTGGGGATGAAAACTTGTACTTAAGTAAAATTCATTTTGAATGATATTTGATGGAGTTTGATTTTTATTGATTTTATGATCATCTGATTGGGAGAAAACAAGGGGATGGATATAACACATAAATATAAAATGTGAATGTAATGATCTCTGGTTTTATTGCCTGAGTTTATTCTATGATTTTCTTTAAATAAAATTACAATAGATTTGACAAGATTTGAATAAGAAATACTCAAGTGGAATAAAATGTATGCATGTCAGATAACTGATACTGAGAAATATATATATATATATATATTTGAAACTGATACTGAGATATATATATATATATATATATATTTGAAACTGATACTGAGATATATATAAATATATTTGAAACTGATACTGAGATATATATAAATATATTTGAAACTGATACTGAGATATATATAAATATATTTGAAACTGATACTGAGATCTATATAAGTATATTTGAATCTCTGATTTCTATTGTACATATTTTGTCTTATGGAAATTAAACAGCTAAGGGGATATAATTTTTGAAATGAACTCTCAAAGATCTTAGCAGAACATTCAAGCAAAAAATGAATTTGTGCATGGCAAGTAAATGATACTGGCAGGTGCATAAATTCTGGAAAATTGTATGGATTTGAGCATTTAAAATTTCAAATAAAAAGGGATCTTTGAGAATAGTAGACCTGGAAGGGTAATGGACTTTGGATATTTGGGTGAACACCTATAAGAAAGTATTTTCCAGAAAACTTGAACTAGGCATAAAAAGGCTTGGAAATTTAGGAGTAGGAATTTTGTAAAAGCTTGTCAAAATGAAGGGTATGGGTTGCAAGTGGTAAAAGGGGGACTATGGCTGGTCTAGGTGGCCATGGGTCAAACCCTTGGAGCCTGGAATCTCTTCATTTCAATTGATGAAGTGTGAGTGCATCCGGGACAAAACCAAGAAAAACACCAAGCAACCCTCAGATAACACCAAGCAATTATAGTGATATACCAAGCAACTAAAAATCTGTACCATGTCAAACATAGAAATGCAATCTAACTTCAATTGTTTAGTTTGAGACAGTGATTAGGAAATCACTTATAATGTTCCTAACTATAAGTAGGATCTTGAAATAAATTTTATGCATAAGCCTAATAACTGTCACAAGAACAAATAAATGCTAATAGCCTTATTTAGGCAGGTTAATATTTATATATAGTCAGATAACAAGATTAGGTATTATAATTTGCTAAAAATATACCTCTGGCAGTAGAATAAGATTTAAATAGAAAATCAGTGGCTTGTCAATAGCTTGTATGATATTTTGTTTTCAAATTGATTTAAATTGACTCTGATATATATATAAAAATATATATATGTAAATATTAATAAAGGAGCAATTGTATATCATCAAATATATAATTGGTTTAATCTTTGTACACTGATATGATTATATTAGTAATTACAGGGTCTTGGGAAAAATATTTGGAAACTATATAAAAATTTAAATATAAAAGTATTTGGGGTTTAGTGGTGAGTTCCTTTTGAATAAAAAAAAATCTAAGTGATTTTAAAGATGAGGGTCACCACAGTTGGTATCAGAGCTATGTTTTAAATAACATAGTAAATGTTGTTGTATGCATATGGATGTTTGAATGCATTGTTTGAATTGTTGGTGTTGAATGTTTTTGCTTTATGTCAAGAAATATATGTGTGTACATGTGACACATGCACAGTGTGCACAGAAATGAAAATGAACCAAGTAAAGACACCAAAAACTGATAGGGGTAAATAAACTAACATAACAATCATATTTATAGCATTATGGTAGGACCAAGGCATCACACAGGTGCAGGATCATCACGTGAGCCACCTGTGATGAGCATGGAGGATTTTGTGAGAGCTTTAAGGGATGGAATGGCACCAAGGCAAGACAATCCTCATGAGGAACTCTCCAAACTGCTTAAGACTTGTACCACTTTGGGAGGAAAGGATTTTGAAGGTACTAAAGGAGCTATAGGTGTTCAAACTTGGATAAAAACTATGGAGAGGGTCTTCACAGATATGCAAATCAATGACCAAAGAAAGAGACAGATAGCTTCAAGGAAATTGAAGGGGGTTGCACTGGATTGGTGGGAAGTTGTGACAGCAGGAAGACAAGAGGATACCATTACTTGGAATAATTTCAAGGACATGCTTGAGGCCAGATTTGTCCCAGCATCTGCCAAGGCCACACTGCTTGAAGACTTTATCAGATTAAGGCAAGGAAGCATGAGTGTGAATGAATACACTCAGAAGTTTGAAGCATTATCCAAGTATGGACTGGTGTTAATAGGGAATGCAGAAGCAAAGAATGCAAGGTACATTCAAGGCTTGAACCCTAGTTTGTCAAGGGCAATGTTGCCATACAAGGACAAAAATTTTGATCAAGTAATTGATCTAACTCTCTCATTTGAGCAACATGACACTACAAGAGAGAAATTCAGGAATATGAAGCTCAACAAGAAGAAGGGTGGTCAGAACAAAGTGCAACCTTATGACAAGAGAAATGCAAGTAAAGGGGCTAAGAAAGGGGAACGAGCAACAGCACCTGAAAGCAAGAAGTTTACTCATTGTTTTAATTGTGGAAAAGCTGGACATTATAGTAACCAATGCCCTGACCCCAAGATACCCAGAGGAGGATGCTATAATTGTGGAAAGATGGGTCATCTCAAGAAGGATTGCCCAGAAACCAATAGGGGAACAGCAAGGGTAGGAGCTTTGGCAGCAAGTAACACTGGGAATGTTGGGCAACTTGAAGGTATAATTTTTATTCATACCCAACCCATATCAGTAATATATGATACTGGTGCCTCACATTCACTAATATCTTTGGAAATTGTAAAGAAGTTAACACTTGCATGTGTTTCCATTGATCAGCCCTTGGTTGTACACAGTCCCATAGGGAGTCATTGCATGTTGGGGATGAAGTGTATGGGTCTGAAATTAATTATAGGGGGTTATGAATTTAATTCAGACTTATATACCTTAAATTATCCTGGTATTGGGATTATTTTGGGGGTAGATTGGTTAATGAGAAATAAAGCAATTTTAAATTTAGAAAACCTTACTATTTCTTTGGAAACAAATGAAGGCAAAAGAATTACCATCTTAAGTGAAATAGCAAAGAATACATGTTTTAATAAAATCTGGAGTATTAATGAAGTTCAAAAGGAATTAAAAATAGAGGAAATCCCAGTAGTCAATGAATATGTAGATGTGTTTGGAGAAGTGAAAGGAATTCCTCAAAACAGACCAGTTGAATTTAAAATAAAATTAATTCCTGGAACAAATCCAATCATTAAGAAGCCTTATAGAATGGGTCCAAAAGAGTTGGTAGAATTAAAACATCAACTAGAAGAATTAGAAGAGAAAGGATTCATAAGATCAAGTAGCTCCAGTTGGGGTTCCCCAGTGTTATTTGTCAAGAAACATGATGGAACAATGAGGTTGTGTGTAGACTACAGAGATTTAAACAAGGTGACTATTAAAAATAAGTACCCACTGCCTAGAATAGATGATCTATTTGATCAATTGCATGGGGCTAAAATATTTTCAAGGCTAGACTTAGCCTCTGGATTTCATCAGATGAAAGTTGCAGAGGAAAGCATTGAGTACACAGCCTTTAATACAAGGTATGGCCTTTATGAATTTCTAGTAATGCCATTTGGCTTGACCAATGCTCCCTCCTATTTTGTAGACTTAATGAATAGAATTTTTAGAGACTTTTTGGATAAGTTTGTCTTGGTATTTATAGATGACATATTAATTTATTCAAAGACAGAAAATGATCATGCCATGCACCTACATTTAGTATTATCCAAACTTAGAGAAAATGAATTAAAAGCCAAGTATTCAAAGTGTACATTTTGGCAACATGAAGTAAAATTCTTAGGACACATAGTGTCACAGCAGGGAGTAAGTGTAGATCCAAGCAAGGTCATTGCAGTCCAATCATGGAGTAGACCCAAAACAGTGACTGAGGTGAGGTCATTCTTAGGTTTTGCAGGGTATTATAGGAGGTTCATCAAGGATTTTTCAAGAATAGCCGCACCAATGACCAAACTAACCAAGAAGAACCAACCATATGTGTGGACTGAGCAGTGTGAACAAGCTTTTGAGAAATTGAAGCAAGCATTGGTGGAAGCTCCTGTCCTACAAATCCCTGAGGCAAATGAAGGAATGGTTGTATACACTGATGCTAGTGGGTCTGGGTTAGGTGCAGTGCTTATGCAACATGGCAAGGTAATGGCATATGCATCAAGACAGCTTAAACCCAATGAAACCAAATATGCAACTCATGACCTAGAATTAGCTGCAATAGTGTTTGCACTAAAATTATGGAGGCATTATTTGCTTGGGGCAAAATTTGAATTATTCACAGATCATCAAGCATTGAAATATTTATTTTCTCAAAAAGATTTAAATATGAGGCAAGCAAGGTGGTTGGAGTTTCTGGCTACATATGATTTAGATATATTGTACACCCCTGGAAAAGCTAATAGAGTGGCAGATGCCTTGAGCAGAAATCATGTTAGATTAGCCAGTTTGATGATTGATGAGTTTAAAAATCTTGCAGTGCTTGGGGAGGCAGATATATACAGCAAGGATACAGTGAATTTTAAAGAACATGGTGATATGGTGGAGTATGGTACACTGGGAATAATCACAGTGAAGTCTAATCTGGTGGAGAAAGTTGGTAGCATGCAAGATCAAGATCAAAGTCTAAAGGAGAAGAAAGAAATGTTATTAAATAACATTGAGTCAGAGAATTTTAAAATAGATTCCCAAGGTTATTTGAGGAAAAATGATAAGCTTTGTGTACCAAACATTGCAGAATTGAAGGAAGAAATCATGAATGAGCATCACAAGACCAGGTATACCATACACCCTGGTGGTACTAAGATGTATCATGATTTAAAAAGAGGCTACTGGTGGCCAGGAATGAAGCAAGCAGTGGCAAGATATGTGGCAAAATGTTCCACATGTCAACAAATTAAAGCAGACCACCAAAAGCCCTCTGGCATGTTGCAACCTTTGGAGGTACCTCGGTGGAAGTGGGAAAGCATTTCCATGGATTTTGTGGAGGGTTTGCCTAGAACTAAGAAAGGCAATGATAGTATATGGGTAATTGTTGATAGACTAACCAAATCAGCTCACTTTGTTCCTGTCAGGTCAGATAGAAATGCATCTAGGCTTGCACAATTGTTTATTAAAGAAGTGGTGAGGCTACATGGCATACCTAAGACTATTGTAAGTGATAGAGACACTTTGTTCACCTCAAGATTTTGGGAAAGTTACCAAGAAGCAATGGGAACACAACTTTGTTTAAGCACTACCTACCATCCTCAAAGTGATGGGCAAACAGAGATAGTGAATAAAATATTGGAAGATTTGCTTAGAGCATGTGTGCTTGATTTTGGGGGTAATTGGGAGGACCATATTCACTTGGCAGAATTCACTTACAACAATAGCTATCAATCAACCATAGGAATGGCTCCCTTTGAAGCCTTGTATGGGAGACCTTGCATGTCTCCTGCCTGTTGGTTGGAAGCAGGAGAGGGCGTACTATTGGGGCCAGATCATGTTAAAGAAACCACCAACATGATTGAATTGGTTAGGCATAGAATGAAGGCAGCACAATCAAGACAAAAGTCTTATGCAGATAGAAAGAGAAAGCCAATGGAGTTTGAAGTAGGAGAGCATGTTTTTCTGAAAGTATCACCAATGAAGAAAGTGTTCAGGTTTGGAAAATCTGGTAAGCTATCACCAAGATTTGTAGGACCATATGAAATTATGCAGAGAATTGGTGCTATGGCCTACAGACTTAAGTTACCTGAGGAGTTGAGTGGTGTGCATCCTGTGTTTCATGTTTCTCAATTGAGAAAATGGGTGCATGATGAAGGAGCAATTCTGGAGTCACCTACTCAAGTTCAAGTCCAGAAAAAATTGGTTTATACCAATGAACCAGTAGGGATAGTTGCCAAGGAAGAGAAAAAGTTGAGAAACAAGGTGATTAAACTGGTGAAAATCCAATGGAGCTTGGACACTAATGATTGTACATGGGAGGTTGAAGATAAAATGAGGGCTAAATACCCCCAATTCGTTTACTGATGAAGAGGTATGTTTAAGCAGCCTAAGATAATTTTTCTAAATATACTTATACATTGTTTGTTTTCATAAAATATGGGTATGGGGTTATGGAGTTAAAACAGGCTATGGATTAGTGCTTTTAATTGGAGAAATTAGGTGAAATTATGGGGACATAATTCCTTTAAGGGGGAGGGTATGTAATGACCCTAAAAGAAAAATAAAATGATATATATTTATATTAGAAAATTCTGAGATATATATATATATATATTGCATTAAAACAGAAAAGAATTTGGCAATAAATAAAATTAAATGGGAGCTTCTGTTTGATAAAATGCAAGGAATTAAGGTAATTAGAAGAAAAATTGGAACTCAAAATAAATATAGCTTTATGTTCAAAGAATTATGTAAATATATATATACACATTTAATATATATGGGGTGTTTGCTGTTTTATATGAAGAAGAAGTTTAATATAAAGGGTTATATGTCTTATAATTGTGCCAGAAAATAATTAGCATAATATATGTGATTTTTAATTTAAAATGGAATTGACTGATTTGACATAAAGGCAGAAATATATATATATATATATATATACACATATACAGAATCAAATAAAATTTCCATACCATATTTATTCCAAGCAAATAAATTGTGTAAATGATTTTACATTACAAAGTATGGTAGTATGTCTGATTTAATGGAGGTAATAGATAGGTAGAAAAAAATACAAAGTAGATTTTCAGATTTCCTTGAAGCTTATAAAAAAAAAGAAATAATGAACTGAGGGTCACATGCTTATTGCATGAGTAGAAAAGAGTCATGAAAATAGTATTGAGTGTCTAAAAATGCATGATCCCCGAAATAGCTAATTAAAGTGTGCATTTCCAACTTATGATCACACAGAAATATGATGTGTACATAAACATCTAAGGGTATCAGGGGAATTACCCATTTTCTAAAACCCTAGAATGGATTTATAAATAACTGCACATAACCAAAACCATCACTCTCTCAGGATCAAAAACAAAATAAAATAAACAAGGAGAAACACTAGCTTGAGGCTTTGGGGGATTTGCTGTTCTAAGAAATTAAGGCAGTGAAAGGAGAAACATTATGTGAGTATTTATCTTTTGTATGCAATGGCATTAAGTCCTATTGCAGGCAGCCTAAAAATACTATGAGTTATTTGAATCTCTGAAATGATTTGTTATGGGTGATATGGATGTTTGTTTGTGCATTTTTGTTTGGAGCATTGATCTGTAATTTGGCTTTCAGAATTAACAAGTTTTAAGTATTCTTATTCTATCATCATTAAACATGGATCAAGATTAATAGGGGAACATGGGGTTGAGCCAGAAAATATGCAGGCAGTCATATTTCTCTGATATAAAAAAAAACTAAATTGGTCACTTGGGGGAAGTCAATGATCTGCTTACTTCAGGTGGAAGCAAGTATATGCATGGTGCAACTGCACCCTGAGGCCTTTGTGTGTTGGAATAATTTAAACAACCTGGGAGTTTCCATCACAATGCATACATAGTGTTCATTTGACAAGGAGTTAAAGACCATAAAATAAATGGGGGTAGGGGTTTAAAAATCTGGGTTATAAACTTTCAGATTTGGTGTTAGATTTAATCAAGATAAATATTGTTCATTGATTAATTGCTGGGTGGAACATTGGAGTATAAATCAGTGATTACTTATCCAAGATTTGATGAGGATGAATTAAAATTATACACATGATTAATTTTAACTGACTGTTGTGCAATGTATAATTTGTTGAATGTGATATTGTGTCTTCTTGCATGAACCAAAACTTGCTAAGTATAAAACCTGTTAATCTAGGAAGGCATTGCAAGATTACTACAATTATGTACATGTATACAAAAATTGATAAATGCTCATACTAGTGTAAACTGACCCTTTTTGGTTGCCCTTGCAATCATCTGGGTGTCTCAAAAATTATTTGGGGCAGCTAAATGATTTGCTTGTAGGAAATTGAAGTTGGCTTGATGAGTAAGGAAGGCATTGGCTGCTAGTATAAATAAGAGAGACTTGTGTTAAATATTGCAGATGTTTTGTAATGGAATTAATAGACAAATTCTATTTTCAGTAATTGAAGTACTATTAGGAAACTTCCTAAGTATTTGGGGATGAAAACTTGTACTTAAGTAAAATTCATTTTGAATGATATTTGATGGAGTTTGATTTTTATTGATTTTATGATCATCTGATTGGGAGAAAACAAGGGGATGGATATAACACATAAATATAAAATGTGAATGTAATGATCTCTGGTTTTATTGCCTGAGTTTATTCTATGATTTTCTTTAAATAAAATTACAATAGATTTGACAAGATTTGAATAAGAAATACTCAAGTGGAATAAAATGTATGCATGTCAGATAACTGATATTGAGAAATATATATATATATATTTGAAACTGATACTGAGATATATATATATATATATATATATATATTTGAAGCTGATACTGAGATATATATAAATATATTTGAAACTGATACTGAGATATATATAAATATATTTAAAACTGATACTGAGATATATATAAATATATTTGAAACTGATACTGAGATCTATATAAGTATATTTGAATCTCTGATTTCTATTGTTCATATTTTGTCTTATGGAAATTAAACAGCTAAGGGGATATAATTTTTGAAATGAACTCTCAAAGATCTTAGCAGAACATTCAAGAAAAAAATGAATTTGTGCATGGCAAGTAAATGATACTGGCAGGTGCATAAATTCTGGAAAATTGTATGGATTTGAGCATTTAAAATTTCAAATAAAAAGGGATCTTTGAGAATAGTAGACCTGGAAGGGTAATGGACTTTGGATATTTGGGTGAACACCTATAAGAAAGTATTTTCCAGAAAACTTGAACTAGGCATAAAAAGGCTTGGAAATTTAGGAGTAGGAATTTTGTAAAAGCTTGTCAAAATGAAGGGTATGGGTTGCAAGTGGTAAAAGGGGGACTATGGCTGGTCTAGGTGGCCATGGGTCAAACCCTTGGAGCCTGGAATCTCTTCATTTCAATTGATGAAGTGTGAGTGCATCCGGGACAAAACCAAGAAAAACACCAAACAACCCTCAGATAACACCAAGCAATTATAGTGATATACCAAGCAACTAAAAATCTGTACCATGTCAAACATAGAAATGCAATCTAACTTCAATTGTTTAGTTTGAGACAGTGATTAGGAAATCACTTATAATGTTCCTAACTACAAGTAGGATCTTGAAATAAATTTTATGCATAAGCCTAATAACTGTCACAAGAACAAATAAATGCTAATAGCCTTATTTAGGCAGGTTAATATTTATATATAGTCAGATAACAAGATTAGGTATTATAATTTGCTAAAAATATACCTCTGGCAGTAGAATAAGATTTAAATAGAAAATCAGTGGCTTGTCAATAGCTTGTATGATATTTTGTTTTCAAATTGATTTAAATTGACCCTGATATATATATATAAAAATATATATGTGTAAATATTAATAAAGGAGCAATTGTATATCATCAAATATATAATTGGTTTAATCTTTGTACACTGATATGATTATAGTAATTACAGGGTCTTGGGAAAAATATTTGGAAACTATATAAAAATTTAAATATAAAAGTATTTGGGGTTTAGTGGTGAGTTCCTTTTGAATAAAAAAAAAATCTAAGTGATTTTAAAGATGAGGGTCACCACAGGAAAACCCGTTCCGCTAAGCGGCGTGGTCTCACTGGATATCTAAATGGTTGAGATGTTAGGTTATTATTCAAACCAGGCTTTATGTCTGACTCGAAGTTTATATTTTCCCCTTAAACTCTCGGGTGCTTAATTGATTTTGAGTAGTTTGGGAGTTGAGGTTTTCAGGATCTCATTAGACGAATAAGCTTCTGGAGATGTGCAGGAGACAAGATAGCTATTAAGAGTTCTTTTCTATTTTGATTCCACTGTGTCGTGTTGTAAAGGCAAAGTTGTTTAATTGCCTTGTTATACATATATACTCTGATCATCCAAGGGGGCATCTTCATATGTCGCTCTTGGCGTATGTTGTGATAGTTATAATTTCTCTGAACGCGATTCTCGTTTATGGGATTATGTAATGAATTTGAAATGGTTTGAAATGGAATATGAAAGTTGTTTGATGATTTCAAAATTTTTCCATATTCATGCGTTTCTATTATATCAATGTATCTAACATTACCGTACTTGATCGCCGAGGATTAATAACTATGGACGACTGTAGCATCCATAGCCTTTAGTTTTGGGCCTTTAAGTGGGGGATGTTACAAGTTAATATTAAAGCATAGGTTTATGAAAACTTAAAAGAAATTTAAACTTAAAAGATTTTTCAAAACATAATCCAATGAATCAGAAAATAAGATCGAGGTTTGGGATAACGCTACAGTAATGTACTTGTATTTGATATATATATATATATGTAAGTACATATTCCCCTCTCTCTTAGACCGTTCTTCTATATCTTACTAAGGCTCATATGCAGATTTACGAGAAAGAAGATATAGTGGCAAGAAACGGAAGAGGAAATCTCGATGGAAGAAGCACCACAACCAACGGAAATGCTCGACCCACCAGGAGGAACCCGGGTCGATAGGATAATGTTAACCAAAATGTAGATGCCAATGTGGGTGCTGGAAATCCGCTAGTGGATATGGGGATGATGTATCAGTTATTCGTTATATGATGCAAGCAGGAGCTACTGCTGAAGTTTGCTGCGAATGTTAGAGGAGCTAATCCTATGGCTCCAATTGGGAATAACTATGCTAAATTAAGCACAGACTACACCAATCTTGGTGGGAAGCTGTTTATGGGAATAGAGGATGCCATAGAAGTGGAGAATTGGCTGTTGTATTGTGAGAGAATCTTCGCTGATTTGGGTTTGGATGATGAGCAGAAGAGGAGGCTGGCCTTTAGGCAGTTGCAAGGGGCAATGCTTCATTGGTGGAATAGTGTTACTGCCAGAGTTCTGAAGGAAGAGTTGACTTGGGCAGAGTTTCGAAGGAGATTTGAGTAGAGGTTTTTGTTTGAATTTGCCAAGTCGGCATTGCTTATAAAGTTTATGGATTTGGTGCAGGGAGAGATGTCGGTAATCGAGTATGCTACTAAGTTTGATGAGTTGTCCCGATATGGGTATGCTACCATAGACACCGTCATCAGGAGGAATGAGAAGTTTATTCGGGGATTGAGGCCCGAGATTGCCAGGGCGACCCTAATAGATCTCCGTGATCCTGGTAATGTAGTTGTGGAGATGGCAATCCAACATGAGGAGATGCTTGCTATTTGTGCGAAAGAAAAGTCGATTGAAACCCAGGGTTCTCAGGGAAAGAAGAGAAAGTCTTTAAGAAAAAGGGAGCCCAGAAGGGAGAAGCTGCCAAGAAAGAAAAGCTGATTTAGTTTGATTCAAGTGTGACAAGAAAGGTCATTATGCTCATGAGTGCCGATCGGGCAAGGGAAAAATGCTCCAGAAAGAAAGGTCTGAAATGCTTCAACTTTGATCAAGTTCGGCATCATAAGAATCAGTGTCCATAACTAGTCAGATCGGATAGGGGAAAGGTCTTTGCTATTGGACCATCATTTTCTAGGCCAACTGCGATTGAAAAAGAGAAGAATGTGATGGAAGGTACGCTTTTGATTCGGAGTATATCAGTTAGGGTATTATTTGATACTAGTGCATCACGTTCATTTATATCTCAGTGTTTGGTTGATAGGTTATGTTTAGAACCCACACACCTTTTTACTTCCTTAAGGGTTGCGAATCCGGTAGCAGGGTATACAACTTTGGGGATGAAATGTGACCAGCTAGAACTTGATTTGTTAGATCATAAGTTTGCATGCAGTCTGTATGTTTTTGATTTCATAGATTTCGGGATCAGCTTGGTTATGGATTGGTTGGGTAAATATGAGGCTAGGATATTTTGACAGGATAGGGAAATATCATTGAGACACCCTGATAGTCATAACCGAATCATATTCTTAGTGGAGAATTTTGATAGGAGTAGTTGTGCTTTGTTAAGTGCTAAGGAAGTGGGAGAAGAGCTAAGTCAGGTTTAAGTAGTAAGAGATTTTTCAAATGTCTTTGAGCCGATTATAGAATTACCACTGAAACGAGCTATTGTGTTTCAGATAGATCTTGTGCCAAGAGCTGAACCTGTGAGTAGACCACCTAGCAGGATGACACCGACTGAGATGAGAGAATGAAGGAGCAGCTAGTGGATTTAGAAGGAAGGAATTTGGTTAAACCAAGCAGTACGCCTTGGGGAGCGGCCGCGGTGTTCGTAAAGAAACCATATGGGTAGTTAAGGATGTGTATCTACTATCATAAGTTGAACGAGAGGTCGATTAAGAATAAGTATCCTTTCCCAAGAATAGATTATCTCTTTGACCAGTTGTGTGGAGCCAGAGTGTTTTCCCAGTTGGATTTAGCGACAGGTTTCCATCAATTAAGAGTGGCGGAGGGCAGTATTCCATTAACAACATTTCGAACTAGGTATAGTTCATATGAGTGGTTAGTAATGCCATTCAGATTAATGAACGCACCTACTTTCTTTGTGGTTTGATGAACCGAGTTTTTCGAGAGTACTTGGATAGGTTTGTGTTGGTATTTACAGATGACATTTTGGTTACTCTAAGGATGAATGGGAGCATGAACATCATCTTAGAGTAGTGATTGAGACGCTAAGGTAGTATCAGCTAAAAGCAAAGTTTTCCAAGTGTCATTTTTGGAAAAAAGAAGTTAAGTTTCTTGGTGACATGGTTTCAGAGAAGGGCGTGTTAGTCGATCCAAATAAGATCTAAGCTATTAATAATTGGAAGAGACCAGAGATGATGACGAAGATCAGAAGTTTTCTTGGACTTGCTGGCTATTGCCGGAGATTCATCAAGGATTTTTCGTGGATAGCAGCACCGTTAACTAAGTTAACCAGGAAGGATACAAAGTTTGTCTGGTCCGATAAATATGAGAAAGCATTCCTTAACTTAAAGCATTTGTTGACCAATGCACCTGTGTTAATAGTTCCAGATGGAAACCAAGGGTTGGTGGTGTATACTGATGCATGTGGGACTGGATTAGGAGCTGTGTTGATGCAGAAGAGTAAAGTTATTGCCTACGCTTCACGACAGCTTAGACCGCATGAAGTGAGATATCCTACTCATGATTTGGAGTTGGTTGCGGTGATCTTTGCATTGAAGATTCGAAGACATTATCTCTTAGGGGCGAGATTTGAGCTATACACATATCATAATTCTGTAAGGTACTTATTCTCTTAGAAGGTGTTGAATATGAGACAGCAGAGGTAGTTGGATTTTTTTGCAACTTATGATTTTTGTATAGAGTATACTCCTGGGAAAGGAAAAATGTAGCGGATGCTTTTAGTAGAAGACATCAGAATGTGGTGTTAGCTAAGTTGGCAGAATGGAAAGATTTAGAAGCTTTGACTACTTGTAATGTGCAGTTAAGATCGACTGCTAGTTTAACTCAGAGCACCGCCATATCGTCATGTTTAGAAGTTCGACCAATGTTGATCGAAAGGATTACTTCTAAGCAAAAAGAGGATCCATTATTAGCCGAGAAGATTAGAAGGCTCAAGGTTGGAACTGAGATCGACGATCTAAAAGATTTTAGTCTTGACCAGAGAGGATGGTTGAGAAAGAAGGGACGGTTATGTGTTCCAAATGTTGAGAACTTAAGGAAAGAAGTTCTTGGGGAATGTCATCGATCCAAATTTATGATTCATCCTGGAGGGACCAAGATGTATCAAGATATGAAGTGGAGCTTCTATTGGGAAGGTATGAAGAGGGATGTTGGCTTGTGGATCAGTGTGCAAACTGCCAACAAGTGAAGGCCGAACATCAGAAGCCGAGTGGGTTGCTTCAACCTTTGGAGGTACCAGTCTAGAAATGGGATTCGATATCCATGGATTTAATAGACGGGTTGCCAATGTCAAATAGATGAAATGAAAGTATATGGGTCATAGTGGACAGGTTGACCAAGAGTGCCCATTTCATTCCAGCTAAGTTTACCAGGACGGCACCTGTTTTAGCTAAGTTATTCATGAAGAACATAGTTAGACTGTATGGGGTTCCTAGTAGTGTAGTCAGTGATAGAGAGCTTTGTTCACTAGTGAAGTCTAGAAGAGTCTATAGGATGTTTTGGGTACCAAGCTTGAGATGAGTACTGCATATCACCCTCAGACGGATGGGAAGACAGAGTTAGTCAATAAGGTACTCGAGGATTTGTTAATAGCTTGTGTATTGGACTTTGGTGGATCTTGGGAAGATCACCTACACTTAGTGGAGTTTTCCTATAATAATAGTTATCAGACTAGTATAGGAATGGCGCCTTTTAAAGCTTTGTATGGAAGGCCTTGCAAATCACCAGCATGTTGGTTAGAGACTAGAGACAGACTAATCTTAGGTCTAGATCTGGTTAGAGAGGCGACATAAAAGATTGAGTTAGCCAGAGAAAGGATAAAGGAAGCTCAATCCAGATAGAAAAGTTACACAGATAAGAGGTGTAAAGACCTAGAATTTTTAGTTGGAGATAAGGTTTTCATCAAAGTATCACCAGTGAAGGGTGTGGTATGATTTGGGAAGTCAGGGAAACTGACACCGAGACATGTTGGTTCGTTCCAAGTTATGGAGAGGATCGGAAAGCTCACATACTGAGTATAGTTGCTGAGCAGTATGACAGGTGTCCATAATGTGTTTCATGTGTCTCATATTTGCAAGTATGTGCATGATTCAGAGACTACTATACCCCCGACGGGGTTGGAAGATTTGATAGTGGAACCGAATTTGACTTTTGCTAGACAACCAGTTCGGGTTGTGGTTAGAGATGAGAAAAGATTAAGGAACAAGATAGTAATGTTGGTGAAAGTTTAGTGTAGCGACAACGAGAAGGACTGTACTTAGGAGACAGAAGACAGGATTAGAGATACTTATCCTGATATGCTTTGAGGGTATGTCTATATTAGATAGTTGCTAGTCAGGTAGGCTAGTATGGTTGTTAGGAGCTGTTACAGATGATTGTTATGTTTAGTAGTCCTTACTGAATTTCGAGGACGAAATCCTTTAAGAAGGGGAGCCTGTAACACTCCTAATTTTTAATAACTTTATTCAGAAGATTTAATTAGATAATTAAATATAATAATGTAAATATTAGTGTGATAAGGGGATTGAGATTTGAAAATTAATTATAGGCTATGCTAATTAAACAAGAACAAAGGGTTATGAAAATGTTTTCATACATTAACTAATAAAGGAAGAATGCAAGGGCATTATAGGGATTAGCCGCCACCTTAATCCCATAATCCCTAAACCCACGTCCCATTTTCTTTATACATTCATATTACAAAACTCAAAAACGTAAAACCTAAAGCTCAAGCCGGCCATTAGTTAGGAGGAAAAGAAGAGAAATTCATCTAAAGCTAAGGAATCAAGCTAAGGGAATTAAACAAGGATCAAATCTCAAATTACTTATCCTAATCAATGTGAACAATAATCAAAACCATCTCTATTTATGTTTTTATGATCATTTGATTTTCAGATTTAAGTTTAAAACCATTATGATGATTTTAATGATGATATGCTTGGATTTCATGATATGATATATTTGAACAAGTTTGTTTGATAATTGTTTTATACGGTTTTAAGGCTAAAATCATTTATTTTGGATTTCGAATGCCATGAGTAATTTATATGTTATGTAAAATATTATTTTGGAGTTGGGTTTTAATTTTTATAATTTTTCAAGCTATGGAAAATTTATTATGAATTTCCAAAGGAAAATATGAACAATTGGGTTTAGAAATTGATATCGGCTATATTATGAAGAATTTGGGTCTGAAATTTATATACATTAGATAACATATTAAGAGGGAATTTTTATGACTTTTGGGGATTTTTCTTAAGTAATTTACTATGGAAATTAAATTATTTTAGATGGTGGAATTAAAGGATTGAATTGTTTTGCTTAATGGAAGAGCTTGTTTGTTAGATTAATTTTTGTTTAGATCTGAAATAATTGCAGCAATATTTAAGAAAGAATCCGAAAAGTTTCTGGCAACCAGTTAAATGTTTATAAATAGGCAGGTTAGTAAAAAAAGCAATTACTTAAAAAGGCATTAAAACAGTCTTTACCCAGAATTATGTTTCGCCTCTTTCAGTAATACTTTTCGACCCTATGTTTCCGCCTCGACCAAGCCGAAACCAACCAAGCCGAAACCAATACACAAGGTATCAATATGTTGGTACATAGTGGATTAAAGAAAGGCGGAAAGAATGGTGTCGGAACCAATACTTCTGAATGGGTCCAAGTGTTATCCCTCCTTTTGGCAAGGCCGTGACACCAAGAACTTGACTAGAAACCAAAGACAGTTCGTCTAGATAATCGGTTATACGCAGGTTCACTGTGGATATCGACGAATTTTGTCCGAGTCCGGATTAAGCCAAAATTGATATGACACGATAAGCGAAGCTATAAGAGTCAACGTTCCAAATTTCAGGTCAATCCGAGTGCGTACGCTCAAGTTACAACCGGTGCAAAAGTGAATAAAAACAGCCTCACGTTCGACTCGCTCAATTCGCGTCCCTCAGAAATACCAACTTCGACTCGCTCCGCCTCGAGCCAACTTCGACTCGCTCCGCCTCGAGCCTACTTCGAATCGCTCCGCCTCGAGCCTACTTCGAATCGCTCCACCTCGAGCCTACTTCGACTCGCTCCGCCTTGAGCCTACTTCGACTCGCTCCGCCTCGAGCCTACTTCGACTCGCTCCACTTCGACTCCAACACAGAATCACTGTTCGATTCGCTCCTCTTCGACTCCATCAGAGAGCCATGTTCCGACACGATCTACTTCACATCCACATAACGGATCATGGCAATCGATGCGAACGAAAGCATGGTCATCGATACGAACAAAGGGATTCGCAGCGATACGAACTGGGATAATTCGTAACCGAGTCGAATAAGAGCGAGTCGAACAAAATAGCCAACCGAGGATTCTAATTCGTATCGATCATATCTCCTAATCTACAGGTCCAAATGCTATGAAATTTTCACAGAAGACTAAGTGCATGCTAAAGAATGTCCACGCCAAATTTCGACTCCATTGGATGAAATCTTGATCGATACGAAATATGTTCGTATCGATCACGGATAGGACCGAAACTTCATGGGCTTGGGCGCGCGGGCCTGGTCACATGCCAGAGAGGGTCTCCCGAGATCTGAGCGAAATACCAGCCTCTTACACCTATAAATAGACCCCCAAAGCCAACTAAAAAGGGGTTCTTCTTCTTCTTTGAAATTTCCAACGCCCAGACTCCGTGGGATCCAGATCTAACCTCCATCGTTGCTGCTACCAACGAATTTCACTGCTGCAAAACATTGTTGTTCGCTGTAATTTGCTGAAATCAATTGTAAACATCAAAGAAAGATCAATAAAGCGAATTACTTCATAGTGGACGTAGGCAATACGTCGAACCACTCTAAATCTTGCATCTTTGTCTATTTCTTTCTGTTTTAAGTTTATTATTCTTCATTTTTATCCTCTACATTACTTAGATCTGTGATTTGTGATCATATACTGCTAATTTGTATTCACACACTGGTGCTTTCACGATATTTGGGGTTTGTGACCATTTTTGGCGCGAACACTTTGGTACTTTCACTGAGAAACGCTAATTCAGGATTCTATCATTTGGAAATTGAATTTGAAGGCTTAGAGAATTTAGATCTGAAAAGCTATGACAAGACAATCAAATCGAAGACA
The DNA here is from genome assembly GCA_030737815.1 of Allium fistulosum. Lineage (NCBI taxonomy): Eukaryota > Viridiplantae > Streptophyta > Magnoliopsida > Asparagales > Amaryllidaceae > Allium > Allium fistulosum. Next base: position 1,360,096,590 of record CM060903.1, on the reverse strand, counting down.
AAGGCCAAAGAGAGGTCAGCATTAAGGGAGTCAAGAGGCTTCCTCAGGTGCAAACAAGACATCAATCTTCATCACAAGGGATGAGATAGAGACAATGATGAAAAGACAAGAGGAAATGATCCAGAACTTGCTTCTTCAGATTGGGCAGCTTGGAGCGCAAAATCAAGGAGCAACCAGAGTTCAGAGCGGAGTAGGACCATCTGGCATAGCCCCAGAACTAAGGGGCACTTACCCAGAGCATTTTGATCCGATCCCAGGAGCAGTGCCAGGAGGAGCTGCGCAGCGCGGCGTTGATAGAGAAGCGAATGCTCGTTCAGGAGAGCAGACTCCAGGAATCCCTCGTGAACTCGGGGGGTAAATCGGAAACGAAGGACCAGGACTACAACTTGGAGATAGCGACAGATTGGCGGAGATGGTCAGACGAGCCATTAGAGGCGGACTAGTGAATAGAGATCTGGAGGATGTGAATAGGAGTCCCTTTGCTCCTACGATCAGACAAGCCAGGAATCCACCAGAATTCAAGTTACCAACATTGGACATGTATGATGGGAGGACGGATCCTACGGTTCATCTAACGAAGTACATGAGGCACATGGAAGTGCTGGGGGCATCAGAGGAGGTCATGGCCCGGTGTTTCCCACTATACCTGGCAGACATAGCAGCATTATGGTTCAGACAACTGGAAAGCGGTTCCATTCGAACATGGACCGATTTGACTGAAAGGTTCATGAGGCAGTTCAGGGTTCACATTTCAAGACCCAAAAATGTGGTGAGTTTGGCAACACTGAAGCAAAGAACCGGGGAGTCTTTGAGGAATTTTCTGACGCGATTCAATGCAGCGGCAGCTTCGGTGGATCGACCCGATCCGTCCATGGTTTTGATGGCAGCTGTATCTAGCATAGCAGATGGCACAGAGTTCAAGAATTCGTTAATGAGGGATCCCCCTATAGATCTAGGAGAATTTTATCATGAGGCTGAAGGTTTTTTACGACTAGAGGATGCAAATGCTGAAAGAGAGGAAGGAGAAGGAGTTGATGTTTATGCAATCAAGGGTGAGAATCCTCCTAAAACAGATTCGGGAACTGGTAAAGGGAAACGAAAAGATGAGGATAATAGTGATGGACCGATGCGACCACAAAAGGAACCAAGATTCACCTCTTATACGGAGCTGAATGAGACTTTGGAGCGAATCTACCAGGACACCCGGGGCAGGTTCCTTGTCGAAAGCCAATAAGAAGGGATCCAACCAAGAATGAAAGAAGGTCAGACAAGTATTGCCTATTCCACATGCTGAATGGTCATAGCACGAATGATTGCAGACACTTGAAGGATGAGGTTGAGGGACATATCCAGAGTGGGCTACTATTGCAGTACATAAGAAGGGGAACGGCAACGGTGGAACGAGAGTGGCCACCACTTGCACCTACTGGAGACGGCTCAGGATCGAGGCGTCAGCTTGTCATCAATTGATTGGGATAATGACGAATAAGTAGCAAACTCCACACCAACACGATTATGTCATTTATATATGTACAGGACCGCGAACGATCCTCAGGCATGCTCTGAGACGACTACTAATCGCAACGGTGTAGCTGTTTGCACTTTGACGTCCCTGTTTTTCTTTTATTTTCATTACTAATGTTTGAACATGATTTTGTTGAACATTTCTGTTGAAAAACTCATTTTGAATGAAAAGTATGCCATTTGTGATGCCATAACAGCTAAGCCACTTACACATGTAAGGGATCGCGAACGGTCCTCAGACATGCTCTGAGATGGCGATAAACCGCCACCACAAACAATTCAGAAACTCACTCGAACGTGAAATCTGGCACTAACGATACTAAGTCCCCCCAGGCACACACAAATCACCTCGAACGGCACCCAACCGTGAACGGTCACAACTCGCCTCGAACGGCATCCGACCACGAACTGTCAGAATTCGCCTCGAACGGCACCCGACCGCGAACGGTCACAATTCGCCTCGAACGACACCCGATCGCGAACGATCACCATTCGCCTCGAACGGCACCCCGACCGCGAACGGTCACCATTCGCCACGAATGGCATCCGACCACGAACGGTCACCTGTCACCTCGAATGACATACGATCCCGAACGATCGTCATTCGTGGTCAAATAAAAATATCAATTTCTTTGCAGGTCATCAACAAGATATGAACATCCAGCTTATGGCATTACAAAACACACCATCTTATCACAAGGCATGTTTTGGGGGGCAAATCTTATCCCGCCTTTTGGCAAGGCCGTGACACCAAGAACTTGACTAGAAACCAAAGACAGTTCGTCTAGAAAATCGGTTATACGCAGGTTCACTGTGGATATCGACGAATTTTGTCCGAGTCCGGATTAAGCCAAAATTGATATGACACGACAAGCGAAGCTATGAGAGTCAACATTCTAATTTTCAGGTAAATCCGAGTGCATACGCTCTAGTTACAACCGGTGCAAAAGTGAATAAAAACAGCCTCATGTTCGACTCGCTCAGTTCGTGTCCCTCAGAAACGCCAACTTCGACTCGCTCCGCCTCGAGCCAACTTCGACTCGCTCCGCCTCGAGCCTACTTCGACTCGCTCCACTTCAACTCCAACACAGAATCACTGTTCGATTCGCTCCTCTTCGACTCCATCAGAGAGCCACGTTCCGACACGATCTACTTCACATCCACATAACAGAGCATGGCAATCGATGCGAACGAAAGCATGGTCATCGATACGAACAAAGGGATTCGCACGATACGAACTGGGCTAATTCGTAACCGAGTCGAATAAGAGCGAGTCGACTAAGAGCGAGTCGAACAAAACAGCCAGCCGGGGATTCTAATTCGTATCGATCATATCTCCTAATCTACAAGTCCAAATGCTATGAAATTTTCACAGAAGACTACGTGCATGCTAAAGAATGTCCACGCCAAATTTCGACTCCATTGGATGAAATCTTGATCGATACGAAATCTGTTCGTATTGATCACGGATCGGACCGAAACTTCACGGGCTTGGGTGCGCGGGCCTGGTCACATGCCAGAGAGGGTCTCCCGAGATCTGAGCGAAATACCAGCCTCCTACACCTATTAATAGACCCCCAAAGCCAACTAAAAAGGGGTTCTTCTTCTTCTTTGAAATCTCCAACGCCCAGACTCCGCGGGATCCAGATCTAACCTCCATCGCTGCTGCTACCAACGAATTTCACCGCGGCAAATCATTGTTGTTCGCTGACATTTGCTGAAATCAATTGTAAACATCAAAGAAAGATCAATAAAGCGAATTACTTCATAGTGGACGTAGGCAATACGCCGAACCACTCTAAATCTTGCGTCTCTGTCTATTTCTTTCTGTTTTAAGTTTATTATTCTTCATTTTTATCCTCTACATTACTTAGATCTGTGATCTGTGATCATATACTGCTAATTTGTGTTCACACACTGGTGCTTTCACGATATTTGGGGTTTGTGACCATTTTTGGCGTGAACACCAAGCCTTTAATTTACTCTCAAAAGATATGCGCTTGCCTTGTTTTAAAAAGAATGATTTCGAAGAGGTCGAAACCCCTTTAATGTAGCTCTCAAAGAAGTTGCTTTCTAATATATTGCCGCCTTTTGTTTACTGTGAAGCTTTCGAAAGAGTTGCCTTGTTTTTAAATCAAAGCTTTCGAAAAGGTAGTTTCCACCTAATCAAAACTCCGCTGCCAACCTTAAACCTTTCGAATGTATTGAAGTCAACAATGCTTTCGAAAGGTAGCTTTTGTTAATTAAATATATTAAGCCGCTTCCTATAGCTCGAAAGGGTAAATGGTTTTGAAGGCAGTGGCTTCGAAAGGAGTTTCGAAGCTAACCTTTAATTATTTTACTTAAATGATTTAAGCTTTCAAAAGGATGGTTCCGAAGCCATCAGTTTTCCCTAAACTCTTTTATATGGAGGTTAATGGTTAGTGGTACTTTCGTTTATATTCACTTTGACTCAAAAGTTATTTTAGAATAAACCAAATGGTTTCGAAAGGGATACTTTCAAATGGTTTCGAAAGAGGTACTTTCAATGGTTTCGAAGCTATGATTCTAAGAGTTAATAAGTAATACTTTAAAACTTTCGAAAGGTATGTTTTGAGGGTTTCCAAAGAGAGGTTTTAAAGTGTTTCGAAAGGTATATGCTTAGTGTTTTGCAAAGAAGATTTGAATGCTTTCGAAGGAGGTTATCCAATGGTTTTGAGAGTAAAAGTTTAAGGTTTCAAAAGCCTTAGTTTTCAAAACAAAGAACCTAATCTCATTTTTAAAGGAAAAACCATGGCATAAATAAAGGAGTTTTAAAATGAATTTTAAGTATGGAGTTTTTGAAGAAGCTTTCCTTGATAAAATAATAGGTTAATGGAATTAACCATGTTTCATATGAAAATGCTTTCAAGGATATTAAACCACAAATGTTGGTGTTATTATTTTTTTATGCATGCTTCTTCTAATATACATATTCACTTTAAAATGGACCCATAATTGTATTTGGGGAGAAAGGGCAGAATAACCAGGTAGGTTGACCCAGTAGTGAATATAAATTGACTTAACTCGTGTATGAGTAGAATTGCATCCAGGTGGTCAGGTAGACCAGAACATAGGATGCCTGAATACTAATTAAAGATGTTGTCAGATAAACAGGTTCGTAGTAAACCCATGAAAACTATGTTTAGCAAGAGTTATTGGCAGGTTCCAATAGGTTCATAGTAAACCCATGAAAACTATAATTAGAAAGAGTTATTGGCATGGGCAAATATGTTTGTAGTGAACCCATGAAAACTATATTCGGATTAAGTTATTAACAGAAGTCAATAGGTTCATAGTCAACCCATGAAAACTATGATATGAGGAAAGTTATTGGGGATACCAATAGGATCGGGGAGAACCCATGAAACAATAAAGTTATTGGAAAGGGCCAATAGGTTCTTAGTGATCGCATGAAAACTATAAAACCGGACAGGGAGTCCATAAACATTAAACAAGTTATTACTCAACCCATGAAAACTATTAGGTTAATAGTGACCCTAGAAACTATAACTGAGATAGAAGGTCAAAATGAATGGACCATAAAATTGATTGATTTGTTTGTATATCATCATAATACTTTGAATTGTTATGTTTTAACCATTGTGGATGCAGAAGCACAGTATATGGTTTTTATTAAGTTTTGAATAAGATACTATGGAGGGGAAAACCCATTCCGCTAAGCGGCATGGTCTCGCTAGATATCAAAATGGTTTGAGATCGTAGGTTATTATTCATACCAGGCTTTATGTCTGACATGAAGTTTATGTTTTCCCCTTAAACTCTCGGGTGCACAACTGATTTTGAGTAGTTTAAGGGTTGATGTTTTCAGGTTCTCATTAGACGAATAGGCTTCCGAAGACGTGGAGGAGGCAAGATAGCTATTAAGAGTTCTTTTCTATTTTGATTCCACTGTGTTTTTTGTAAAGGCAAAGTTCTTTAATTGCCGAGTTATACATATATACTCCGATCACCCAAGGGGGCATCTTCATATGTCGTTCTTGGCTTATGTTGCAATAATTATAATTTCTTTGAACGCGGTTCTCGTTGTGGGATTATGTAATGAATTTGAAATGGTTTGAAATGGAATGTGAAAGTTGTTTGATGATTTTAAAACTTTTCCATATCCATGTGTTAACCCAAAAAATGGATCAACACCCTGGATCAAGTGTGAAAGCACCAGTGCAGATAATCAGCATCACAAATCTCGGATAAACAACAAATAAATAGCAGAAGTAAGAAAAGAGACACATAATTTTTATAGTGGTTCGACTGACTCTGGCCTACGTCCACTTTAATCAATCTTTATATGTTTATACTAGTTGAATCTCTCTGGATATCAACTAGTTAGTCCTTGGATCTAAGTTACAATGAGTTAGAATAAGTCACAATTACAAGGGTTAACTGGAGAATCACAGTAAACACCTTGATGACTGTTGTGAGGGTGGAGAAAGGTTAAGAAGTGGAGGAATTCCAATAGAGTAATGGCAGCTCTCTTTCTGGAAAAGATCCATCTATAGTTGCAGGTAGGTGAGTAATTATAGGGAAGTTCAGTGGGTATTGGGCCAGAAGTCCAGGTGCAAAAAAGTCCAATTGTTACACCAAGTCATCACCAAAAATCTCAAATCAATCTGAGTCATTTCTATGGATCGCTAGCTATCCATAGGGGATGGATCGCTAGCTATCCATAGGGGATGGTGTAGAATATGCTAGTATATGATTTTTGTTTGATGATAATAAACATATGTATATATATATTCGTTTAAATGTATTGTTATTGTACTATTTTATTTTTCACATAATTAAATTAATATTTGTTGGATAAAATAAATAACATAGAATTCAAATTCAAACAAATATTTTATTCAAACAAATATTTTATTACAAAATCAAATAGTACAAATTTGAGCTCTCACTACATATATACATTTTCAATTACATTACAATTTCAATTACAACACATCTTTCAATTTACAACTTTCACCTCACTACATATTCACTCTCACTCGTATTTTATCTTCAACTCTATTCCAGTTTGTATCCAGCATCTGAGCTATCTACAAAATAAACACTGACGTAGTAAAATTGAAAAAGAAATTATTTTGCAGTGTAAAATAAAATGTGTGTTGTGAAAATATTATTTGCCTCAGTTATTTGGGTTGTTCGTCATTATTTTCTTTCAATTAATCATACACGAACAACTTGTGACATGCACAGTGTATCGCTATACATGCCACAAGGTCGTGCACACCGACATACACTTGCATGTTAAAATTGCAAGGACATGTGAGCACAAGGTCAAACCCAAACCGAGACTGGATTCAACTCAGGTGCATGCAAACAAAACATCAGTTCAGAATCAAGCAATTCGAATATATCAGGCTTTCGAGTTCAAGTGCACAAGCAAAACATTAATGCAAAACCGTGCAACGTGTATGCAGACTCAAGTGGCTGCAACAACCACACACCAAACAAGACTTCAAATCCAAATGTACATGAATACATATGAAGATCAATGAAGATTCAACAAATGCACAAACCAAGATGAACCAGAACTATCAAGATAGCAACTCAGAGGAACTACATGACAACATGACATACAAACCAAAACTCCATGATGCAACAACACAAGACTCAATGAAACTAGACTGCAAATATACAAGCTCAAATGCACAGACTAGAAGCATGAGCACTTGAAGTTCATAGCCCCAAACAAGATCACATAACAATGCAGACACAACAAACAGAGGAACAGAGGACACAAGTACACTCAACCATGCAAATAACCAAAGTCTATTTCAATACAATAGTGAACAAATTAAACTCGAGCAACTCACAACACATATACACACACATACATATGTATGTATACACATGGTGACACACTTCGAGTGGAACAAGAAAACAAAGAAACCTGACATGTAATAAGGCCAGAAAGTCAAAGTGCTCAAATACATGGAACCAAGTGCAGACTTATTTATGAACGACCACTCTAGTTCAAAACATGCAATGGACACAAGAGTTCTGAAGTGAACCAGACAACTTGACTACAATGTAAACATAAAACCAGAACTACTAATGTGACCAGACACATAACAGTTACAACATGAACACAAGGAACAAGAACACATGCATACAACATGAAGATCAACTCAAAGCATACACAAGAACTCAACAAAGCTTCAGATCAAACATCAACGCTCAAGACTGCAACAAGACCATCAGGCATGAAAACTCACCATGCCAGCAAATAGGGAACAATGAAGCAACATGTATATACATAGTCAACATGAATGCATGACAACCAGACAGTATCAACTAGACCAGTAACAAGTGAACAAGAACACAAAGACTTCAAATCAGAACAGAGGAGTTCGAAATGCATGAACAAAGACAACGTGAATACAGACTTCAAGTCTAACAAGGAAACTCAACACAAAGTGAACCACAAACCAGATCACATGATGACAGAAGCTCAAAGACACAAGGGTAACAAGACCAGAATGACTCCAACCAGTGACCAGTTCCATATATGCAAATAGTTCAGAGAATCACACAAACATAAATGCAAAGCATGACATCAGTTTCAAGATGAATCAGACCAAAGTAGCGTGTCGACAACAGTTCAGTTCGAACAAGAACAAGGAGTAGTTTCAACAATGAAATGTTAGTAAAGCAGCAATGTTTAAAGGAAGAAAATTAAATATGTCGGTAGCAGTTCGAAAATTGTAGTGAAGTCAATCAACATGATGAACAAGTAGCATATGTCAAGAAGTAAAAAAAATCAAGCCGTAGAAAATTATTAGATGCAAGATGAAAGTACACGAATCCAACAAGTCAGGATTTGAACAAGTCGAAGTTAAGTTTTATCTCAACGTCAGAAAAATCAAAATGCTAAAGTCGTAGGAGCAAAAGAAGGAACCGATTCAAGGAAATTCAAGCAACATCAACTAAGAATAAGTCAGTATAATCACCATCGTTCAAGCACAAAGCAACGCAAGAGATAAATTCACAAAAAATTCAAGCTCAAAAATACGAACGAAAATATTGGGTGTTTAATCCCTATAAAATCCCAATCATCATCAGCAGTGAATCATTCGAGTTTACGGAAATCAAAGAAGCATAAATCACATTCCAATTTCGACTAATTCGAACTCGAATCAATTGAAGCAGCCGAAGAGAATCAAAAAGCGGCGAACAGAGCCAGGAGTGATTGAATAAGCAATTCAACTCGAAAGCATACTTCAATCGATCACAGCATCTAAGTGGCGTCTTCAATTTACAGCAAAACCCTAAGCTTGTGAAAGAGGGACAAATAAAGAACGAACACGAGTCGGCCATAAGATTACACGAGAAAAATAAAAAGAGGAAGACTTCTTTTATTAATTGTTTGGGCCGACGTTTATTTTACATTGGGCTTCAATTATATAATAACAGGGTTTTGTGTTTAGTTTTATTTTGTTTTTAGTTTTTATTTTAATTTTCTTTTAAAATTATGTAACTCTCTAGTCGTGTGACTAGGTTACGAACTACGGTGGTGTAGTTCGATAATTCGCAACTCAGTGGCTGAGTTGTCATAGGGTTTTGAGCATAGAGTTAGGTTAGTCATTAGCGGGTGTCGCAAGTTTAAATGCGTAAGCGTCTAACTACTTAATTTCTAGTAGAAACCTTATGGGCAGCACGTAGGCAGGGTTTTGTCGAAGCTGGGTAAATTTGTGTATGATCTCTACTGCATTACTTTCTGTTATTGTTTTTATTTCTGAATTAATTTTTATTATTAGTAGTATCACCCTATTCACCCCCCCCCCTCCATGGTGAAAACGATCCTACAAGTGGTATCAGAGCAGGATTAATAGCATAGATGTTTAACCCTAGTTGCAAATCTAGCGAGAGTCTGTCCAATATTATTCCCCCAATTTTTGATGGAATAGATTTTTTAAATTGGAAATTAAAAGTGGAATTTTATTTAAAATCTGTTAATTCTAAATGTTGGGATATTATTGAAAATGGATGTGATATAGTAGACAAGAAAAATACTTCGATTAATGCTCATGCAATGCATATACTATATTCTCATATTAATTGAGATAATTTTAACTATATCTCTCATTGTGAAAGTGCACAGGAAATCTAGAATACTTTTGATGCAATATATGGTGCAAAAGTCAACAACGGTGAGAAATCCTCCATAATCGACTCAGTTGAAGAAACATGCTTGACGGGATTTGCAAAAGACAGCGGTGATGAAGATTCAATAGCCGATGAGATAAGTGATCTTTCATTCAATGATTTAGTTCTCTTATGCCGAAAATTAATTGAAAATAATGAAGCTCTTGAGATGAAAAATAATAAGTTCAAATGGGAACAATCTAAACTGCGTTAGAAAAATAATGATTTGGAAAATGAGCTTAAAAGTATTAAGAAAAATAAAAATTATAATTGTAAAAGGTTTTTGGACTATGAAAAATAATTTGCCTGTTTTCATGAAAACTTTCAAAAGTTAGAAAACAAAATTTTAATTCGGGAGAAAAACAAAACTGAGTTGATTTGTAAAAATAATATTTTGCAAAAACAGTTGGAGAGTTTTAAGAAGTCGAAAAGTTCTAAATGTGCGATTTTTGAAAAGAAATTAAATGAGGTCAACGAAAATTTCAAAACCCTTGAAAAAGAAAACGTGACTTTGAGAAAATCTGAAATTATTCGATTAAATCACGAGGTTGAAAAGGAGATTGAAAAAAATCAAGGATTTTGAAAAAATTGAATTTAAAAAACTCCAACTCCTTGAAACTGGGGTGCTAGAAATTGAGACTAAAATTAGAGAGCTTGAAAATGAATAATTTTGAAAAGAGAAATAGTACCATTAGTTGTTATTCGAAGCTAATAAATGAAAATAAACTTTTAAAATCCAAAGTTAATAAACTTTAGTTGATTACTCGAATTTTTTTCCCTAGAGAAAAATCATTTAATATGCTCTTAGAAAATCAACTCTTCGTGAATAAAAGGAAAGGACTTGGATTTGCGAAAGTGTCAAAATATGAACAAACGACTAATAAAACTATCAAGGAAAAATGTGTGATACCCAAATGCGTAAAGTGTGGAAATATTGGCCATGGCAAGAATAATTGTCAAAATATATACAAACACAAAACCGTCAAACAAATATGGATTCCAAAAGGTACGAATATAAATGGTTTGAAATTTAAACAAATTTGGATTCACAAAGGTACAATTGTAGATGCTAACGGTTTGTTATATAGACAAATTTGGGTACCAAAGATTTCAATAGATAATAATAGTGGTCCTACATCCTTAGTTAGACCACTTGCATTCTCCAAAATTTAGATACATAAGTGGGCTAAGGAACAAATTTGATGGAGATAGATTTTGAGTTTTTCTAGGTGATTGATAAACTAAAATTTAAATGTTCCTTAGCCTATAAAGACTAGATGGAGATTATCGCATTTTGGATATCACGGCATCGAAGGAAAGTAAGGTATGATCTCTTAACTCAATTTTGTTCACATATTGTTAATTATGTTTTCATCGACATTGTTGAAGTATTTCTGCAATATCTTGAATATCTCAACTTTAATTTTTGAAATTCTTGAAGTTTTGGAAAGCTAACCGATAATGCTACAACTTTTCTGTTTTTAGTTTTTTATTGATTCACTTTGGAATGTCATGCAAAACTGCTTTGACAAATTTTTGTGAATGCGTGTTTTTTGCTCAATATAGATTACTTTACTTGTGCTTGATATAAATGGACGTGCTGAAAATTTCAAAAAAATACAATTCAAGTGTTGAGGAGTACATGTTATTCTTATATACCACTATATATCACCATGAATACCTCAAATACAAGTGCTATCTGATATCATCTCATGTTGAAATCATTTTTGCAATTATTTAATTATTTATATTGATTTTTAACTAGAAGTCATTTTCACAAACCCCCTTACAGAAAATTGATTTTCACTTATTTTAATTTTTGTAACTTGGGTTTTCATCATGTTAAAAATACTCTAGTTTATTTCGGTAAGAGATATACTCTAGAAAAAATAATCATTGACTAATTGAATCTTTTGAAACTCATCAAAATTATTATAGTGCTTAAAAAGTGATGGACAGTGATTAAATTATATTTCATAACAAGAGGAAGTATAATTTTATAATTTCATGAAAATTAAACAAATTTTATAATATTTTTAGATTAGTACTTATTCCATGATCATTTCTATCACTTTCACCTTTCTGTCAATCCATACATCATAATATAGTGTGCAGAATTTGGTATTTCAGAATAAGGAAATATTTTTTTGTAAAATAATTATATCTTAAAGTTTTCACTCTCATTTAAAAGTCCTCGCGGTTATGCATAGGTGAATTACTTGAATTTCTATATATGGGCTTCCATTCTCATTTAAAAGTCCTCGTGGTTATGCATGGATGGGACGCATATAAGAAAAGGATAAATATCAAGTATATTCTAATCTCATTTAAAATCCTCTCGGTTATGCATGATCAGAAAATACTTGACATATTTTTTAAAAAAAAAAGGGTAACTACTAACCTCATGTAAAAGTCCTAATGGTTATGCATGGTTAGTAAGTGCTTCACATTTTTTTTGTATAATATTTGAAAAGAGAAAATGCACAAATTATTCCTTTATTGAAAATATCAAACTCTTGTCACTATATAAAATTTTCCATAATCCTACCATTTCTCTAAAGTAGAGTTTGTTTCTAATTAATAAAATATTATGATTTTTGTTAGATTAATTTGAATTTGAAATTAATATTTCCCTCTTGATTTGATTTTATATTTTTAATCAAAATCGTAGCTATTTCAATTACTATTATTATTTTTGATGATAACAAAAGAGGGAGAGAGGTTAAGATTTTTATTTTTGACCGATATCCTTACTAATATTCGAGAGTGTTTCTATTCAAAGTTGTTTTTAATTAATTTTTCAGTTTTAACTACACGCATCTGTGTAGGGGGAGCTTTGGTGTAGGGGGAGCATTCAAATAAGGGGAGCTAATAGAATTCATCAAAACCAAATACATTTAATAAAGTAAAAATCTTAATATACGTTTGTTATCATCAAAAGGGGGAGATTATAGAATATGCTAGTATGATTTTTGTTTGATGATAATAAACATATATATATATATTCGTTTAAATGTATTTGTTATTGTAATATTTTATTTTTCACATAATTAAATAAATATTTGTTGGATAAAATAAATAACATAGAATTCAAATTCAAACAAATATTTTATTCAAACAAATATTTTATTACAAATTCAAATAGTACAAATTTGAGCTCTCACTACATATATACATTTGCAATGACATTACAATTTCAATTACAACAAATCTTTCAATTTACAACTTTCACCTCACTACATATTCACTCTCACTCGTATTTTATCTTCAACTCTGTTCCAGTTTGTATCCAGCATCTGAGTTATCTACAAAATAAACACTGACGTAGTAAAATTGAAAAAGAAATTATTTTGCAGTGTAAAATAAATTGTTTGTTGTGAAAATATTATTTGCCTCAGTTATTTGGGTTGTTCGTCATTATTTTCTTTCAATTAATCATACACGAACAACTTGTGACATGCACAGTGTATCACTGTACATGCCACAAGGTCATGCACACCGATATACACTTGCATGTTAAAATTGCAGGGACAGGTGAACACAAGGTCAAACCCAAACCGAGACAGGATTCAACTCAGGTGCATGCAAACAAAACATCAGTTCAGAATCAAGCAATTCGAATATATCAGTCTTTCGAGTTCAAGTGCACAAGCAAAACCATAATGCAAAACAGTGCAACATGTATGAAGACTCAAGTGGCTGCAACAACCACACACCAAACAAGACTTCAAATCCAAATGTACATGAATACATATGAAGATCAATGAAGATTCAACAAATGCACAAACCAAGATGAACCAGAACTATCAAGACAGCAACTCAGAGGAACCACATGACAACATGACATACAAACCAAAACTCCATGATGCAACAACACAAGACTCAAATGAAACTAGACTGCAAATGTAAAAGCTCATATGCACAGACTCGAAGCATGAGCACTTGAAGTTCAAAGCCACAAACAAGATCACATAACAATGCAGACTCAACAAACAAAGGAACAGAGGACACAGGTACACTCAACCATGCAAATAACCAAAGTCTGTTTCAACACAGCAGTGAACAAATTAAACTCGAGCAACTCACAACACATATACACACACATACATATGTATGTATACACATGGTGACACGCTTCGAGTGGAACAAGATAACAAAGAAACCTGACATGTAACAAGGCCAGAAAGTCAAAGTGCTCAAATACATGGAACCAAGTGCAGACTTATTTATGAATGAATACTCCAGTTCAAAACATGCAATGGACACAACAGTTCTGAAGTGAACCGGACAACTAGACTACAATGCAAACATGAAACCAGAACCAGTAATGCGATCAGACACATAACAGTTACAACATGAACACAAGGAACAAGAACACATGCATACAACATGAAGATCAACTCAAAGCATACACATTAACTCAACAAAGCTTCAGATCAAACATTAATGCTCAAGACTGCAACAAGACCATCACACATGAAAACTCACCATGCCAGCAAATATGGAACAGTGAAGCAACATGTATATACATAGTCAACATGAAAGCATGACAACCGGACAGTATCAACTAGACCAGTAACAAGTGAACAAGAACACAAATTCTTCAAATCGGAACAGAGGAGTTCGAAATGCATGAACAAAGACAACATGAATACAGACTTCAAGTTTAATAAGGCAACTCAACACAAAGTGAACCACAAACCAGATCACATGATGACAGAAGCCTAAAGACAAAAGGTAACAAGACTAGAATGACTCCAACCAAACAGTGACCAGTTCCACATATGCAAATAGTTTAGAGAATCACACAAACATAAATGCAATGCATGACATCAGTTTCAAGATGAATCAGACCAAAGCAGTGTGTCAACAACAGTTCAGTTCGAACAAGAACAAGGAGCAGTTTCAACAAAGAAATGTCAGTAAATCAGCAGTGTTTAAAGGAAGAAAATTAAATATGTCAGTAGTAGTTCAAAAATTGCAATGAAGTCAATCAACATGATGAACAATTAGCATTGGTCAAGAAAGAAAGAAAATCAAGCCATAGAAAATTATCAGATGCAAGATGAAAGTACACGAATCCAACAAGTCAGGAGTTGAACAAGTCAAAGTCAAGTTTTAACTCAAAGTCAGAAAATTCAAAATGCCAAAGTCGTAGGAGCAAAAGAAGGAAACGAATCAAGGAAATTAGAGCAACATCAACTAAGAACAAGTCAGTATAATCACCATTGTTCAAGCACAAAGCAACGCAAGAGATAAATTCACGAAAAATTCAAACTCAAAAATACGAACGAAAATATAGGGTGTTCGATCCCTATAAAATCCCAATCATCATCATTAGCAGTGAATTATTCGAGTTTAAGGAAATCAAAGAAGCATAAATCACATACCAATTTCGACTCATTCGAACTCGAATCAATTGAAGCAGCCGAAGAGAATCAAAGAGCGTCGAACAAAGCCAGCAGTGATTGACAAAGCAATTCAACTCAAAAGCATACTTCAATCGATCACAGCATCTAAGCGGCGTCTTCAATTTACAGCAAAACCCTAAGCTTGTGAAAGAGGGACGAAGAAAGAACGAACACAGGTCGGCCATAAGATTACACGAGAAAAATAAAAAGAGGAAGACTTCTCTTATTAATTGTTTGGGCCGACGTTTATTTTACATTTGGCTTCAATTATATAATAATAGGGTTTTGTGTTTAGTTTTATTTTTTTTAGATTTTATTTTAATTTTCTTTTAAAATTGTGTAACTCTCTAGTCATGTGACTAGGTTACAAACTACAGTGGTGTAGTTTGAGAATTCGCAACTCAGTGGCTAAGTTGTGGCAGGGTTTTGAGCGTAGAGTTAGGTTAGTCATTAGCGAGTTTTGCAAGTTTACGTGTGTAAGCGTCTGATTACTTAATTTCTAGTACAGACCATGGGGGCAGCACGTAGGCAGGGTTTTGCTGAAGTTGGGTAAATTTTTATGTGATCTCAACTGTTTTACTTTATGTTATTGTTTTTATTTCCGCATTAATTTTTATTATTAGTAGTATCACCCCATTCACCCCCCCCCCTCTAGGGTGAAAACGATCCTACAGATGGATAGCTAGTTATCCATCAACTTAGCATATTTTTCTACCAGAAGCCTTTACTTAGTGCCATGAAGGAGCTCGGAAAGTTTAAGGGCGATTCGACCTATCTTGATGGATCGCTAGCTATCCATAGGGGATGGATCGCTAGCTATCCATTGGGGATGGATCGCTAGCTATCCATAGAAGGTGGATCGCTAGCTATCCATCCACTTAGCATATTTTTGAGTGATCTTTGTTTTGTTGTCCTCCTATCTTCTATTTAAGTGCCTTGTCCAAATACCAAGTCGTTTGAAGTTAGTTTTATCATCCGTCTTCATGGGTCATCTAGTCCAGAAGAATCATCCATAACTTGCTCAAATTTTAGTGAAATCGAACGTGACTTTGCTGGAACAATTTAGTGGGCTTTAAGGACCCACCTTAAAAATTTGAGGAGGTGGGGCCCATTCTAGATGGGTCTCTAGCGATCCTTCTAGATGGATCGCTAACGATCCATCAAATCAACTCCGAATGACTTCAATTTTTTTATTTGCCTTCTCCTATGTTTTCTAAATGTTCTCCCAAAATTTCAAGTCAATTCAACTTCATATGAGTTTTGTAGGTCCATTTTAAGTTAGCTAATTCTGGCCAATGCTTGAATCAGATGAGTCTTCACTTCTTGAGCTTGATTGTTCGGCATGCTATGAAACTTGACAAGTGTGCTTAGAAATGGTAATGAATCATGATGCAAGAGGTTTGGAGGATCCATGAGCAAGCCTTATGTATCGTCAGCGATCCATAGGTGATGGGTCGCTAGCGATCCATCACCTTAGCTTATTTTGACATCTTTTCTCTTGGGTCTTTCTCTTCTTCTTTTTCTGGTCCTTTTTGTCGATTCTTGAGTTATTCTGGCATAGTCTGAATATTCTAACTCTTATTGAATTTTGATGGGTTAAAAACCCAGTTTACACTTGCCCCCCCAAAGTACATCTTTTGGATGAAAGGTATGCTTTATTTAAGAACAAGTTCATGTCTCCAGCCTTCGATAATTGAGCTTTTTAACTGCATTAGCCTTGGTGAATTGTCTAGTTCCTTCGGATTCTCTTGCCACTCACAATTCGTTCCAAACCAGCTACATCCTAAGACTCTAGACTCTACCCAAGTGCAATCTATATATCACAATCATTCTGATTTCATTCGGAGTTATTACATCACATATCTATAATTAAATCGCATGCTTCCAATTACATCACATATTTCCAATTACATCACATATCTCCATTTACATCAAATATCTCTAATTATCCCTTGTTCATCCGGGATTTACATCATTATCGCTCAAATTTAATTCATAGTTATGATATCATATATCAAAATCACATCATATCACATTATACATCATATATCAAAGTCATCCTGTGTTCATCTAAGATTTATCCGTTTTATTCTACTTATAAGGCCTTTAAATCCTTTTTGCAAAATCAAATCTATTTTAAGGTTCGATCTCTCCAGATTGTTTAATGTTTAGTTTAATGCGCAATCTCTTCGAACCGTTTAATGTTTAGTTTAATGTGTGATCTCTTCGGATCGTTTAATATTTTAAGTTAAGGGGACGATCTCTCCAGATCATTTGTTTGTTAAGTAAAAGGGGATTAAATAAGCCCATCTGCTCACTCTCCAGTTAAGGGACTTAATTCTTGCACTCCGTTCCCGTCTCTCCGGTCGAGACTCTATGGCATTTGATATCGTACAAGTCCATCCACTCGCTCTCTGGCAAGGGGACTTGCACCTTCCACTATGGTCCTGTCTCTCCGGTCGGGACTCTATAGCGTTCAAAATCAGTCATCACATATGAATTTTACAAAATTAAAATTTCAAATCAAAGCAATCAAGTAGAAATTAAATAAGCAGAAATCCTGAATGTTTATCCCAGACATTCGACTCAGAGTGTGGCAAGGGACCAATCTAGGTTTTGTGCACGTCCAAGCGGTCTGAGATTATTATCCTAACTAGTCATCCTAGATATCTGACTCAAAGCGTGACTAGGAACTAATCTAGGTTTAGCACACGTCTAAGTGATCTGGGGTCATTATTGTTTTTACCGCTAATATACGAAAAGGAAAGTGCAAAAAAAAGAAACCAAAGCAAAGAGTAGCAGCCGCATCTATCTTCACATCCATCCCGGTTATGGGATTATCTGTCTTGGCCCCAATCCCTAGGCATTCAATGAAGCATCTACTGTGGGTTGTGGCTGCTCCGGCTATGCTATTTTAGCTCTGTTCCTCACATACAGTGACAGCTGGTTATTCCAAACCAATTCTTTTATCAGATCACGAAGGTGTCAGCACTCATTCGTTTCATGTCTAAACAGCTCATGGAAGATGCAAAACATTCTAGATCCTTCTCTCGATCAGTGGGCTCTCCTCTCGGAGGCTTTCGATAGGGAATTTGCCCCCTTAGTATCTACGTATATCCTTTCTAGGGTTTCAGTCAGCTCAAAGTAGGAGGAGAATTTGGGCTCCCTCCTTTGCCATTTCGGTCCCCTAGAATCATCATCGGCTTCTCTTTTCCCTTTGTCTTTTCCAAGTCCTGCTCCAGAGGATCCCTTGCCATCCACAGCGTAAATTTCGGCCTCTTTAGCTTCATCTTCAGTGTCAACATCCTCTTGACGTAAATATCTCTTAGCTTCGTAGTAAAACATAGCAGGATCCATTGGTGGATCTCTCTTAAGTGCGGCCTTGAAGTCGGTCTTGCTTACGACTCCAGACACTGCCACCATCAAAATCACTGATGGGTCCGGCCTATCAACCGCAGTTGCCGCTGCATTGAATCTTGTTAAATAACTTCTCAAGGTCTCCCCGGGCCTTTGTTTCACATTTTCCAATGTCATTACATTCTTCGATTGTGCAATATGAACTCGGAATTGTCTTAAAAATCTACCCACTAACTCGGTCCATGTACTAATGGATCCATTCTCTAGTTGTCTAAACCACATTGCTGCCAAAACCGTTAAGTATAATGGGAAGCACCGCCCTATTACTTTCTCAGAAGCACCCAACACTTCCATATGTCAGATATATCTCATTAAATGAATCATTGGATTGATATTTTCGTCATACATTTCCAACGCGGGAAGCTTGAAATCAAGAGGATTTCTCGCGTTTCGGATATTAGCAGTAAACAGGTTTTTGTTCACATCTTCCAAACCTTGATCTGTGGGTCCTCCTCTAACCAATCTTCTTACTAATTCAGCAATTCGATTTTCACCATCAAATGAAGGTCTTCGTCTGAAAGCGATGTTATGTCCCCTGCCTTTGCAAGGGAAATCGACGCATACTCCATTGGTTGCACACTAGTATTCTGCCCTACTCTCCTAGTCTCATTCTGTCCTTCACTCCTCCGAGGTAGCCCTAGCACATATTCTTCTGCCGGTTGCACTCTAGTATTCGATTAGCTCCCATACCACTAGTTCCTGGAGTTTCAACAGTCACTCCATTGTTGGTCCTTTCGGTGCCAGCTCCAATATTGATCCCATCATCAGTGTTGAGTTCCATGTTGACTCAGGTGTTTCCCGCAAGTATCGGTTGCTCTTGGCGTGGAGGCAATGTTCCATCTCGTTCTAATCCAACTCTAGAAGCTCCTGTATTGTTTCACAGGGTAAGAATTCCTGTAGCTCCTACAATTCCTTGTTCCATCCTTTGAAAGAATCCCTCCATCTCGTGTTGCCTAGCTAAGATATCATTCTAGATCTCTTTCATCAGCCTTTCCATTTCTTCTGTAGCTACATTGTTGGATTGGTGAGAACTTAAGGATACTTCCCGACTGCCCCCAGGCTGTAGTTGACTTGTTCCAGTTTTAGATCTAGTATTAGGCCTCTTTATTTTTTCCCCAATCACAGATTCAAACTTTAAATTTCCGTATCCACCATTGTTCTCATTAAAAGCACCAAAATGTTAACCCAAAAAATGGATCAACACCCTAGATCAAGTGTGAAAGCACCAGTGTAGATAATCAACAGCACAAATCTCAGATAAACAACAAATAAATAGCAGAAGTAAGAAAAGAGACATAGAAATTTTAAAGTGGTTCGGCTGACTCTGGCCTACGTCCACTTTAATCAATCTTTATTATGTTTATACTAGTTGAATCTCTCTAGATATCAACTAGGTAGTCCTTAGATCTAAGTTACAATGAGTTAGAATAAGTCACAGGTACAAGGGTTAACTGGAGAATCATAGTAACCACCTTGATGACTGTTGTGAGGGAGAAGAAAGTTGAAGAAGTGAAGGAATTACAATCGAGTAATGGAAGCTCTCTCTTCGGAAAAGATCCATCTCTTGTTGTAGGTAGGTGAGTATTTATAGGGATGTTCAGTGGGTGTTGGGCCAGAAGTCCAGGTGCAAAAAAGTCCAGTTGTTACACTAAGTCATCACCAAAAATCTCAAATCAATCCGAGTCATTTCTATGGATCGCTAGCTAAGGACGGATCGCTAGCTATCCATAGGGGATGTATCGCTAGCTATCCATCAACTTAGCATATTTTTCTACTAGAAGCCTTTACTTAGTGCCATGAAGAAGCTCAGAAAGTTTGAGGGCGATCCGACCTATCTTGATGGATCACTAGCTATCCATAGAAGGTGGATTGGTAGATATCTATCCACTTAACATATTTTTGAGTGATATTTATTTGGTTGTCCTCCTATCTTCTATTTAAGTGCCTTATCCAAATATCAAGTCGTTTGGAGTTAGTTTGATCATCTGTCTTCATGGGTCATCTAGTCCAGAAGAATCATCCATAACTCACACAAATCTTAACGAAATCGAACGAAACTTTGCAAGAACACTCTAGGGGGTTTTAGGGACCCACCATAAATTGAGGAGGTGGGGCCCAACATAGATGGGTCGCTAGCGATCCATCTAGATGGATTGCTAGCGATCCTTCAAATCAACTCTAAATGACTTCAATTTTTTTATGAGTCTTCTCCTATGTTATCTAAATGTTCTCCCAAAATTTCAAATCCATCTGACATCGAATTAGTTCTATAGGTCCATTTTAAGTTAGCTAATTCTGGCCAAACAGCTTGAATCAGATGAGTCTTCACTTCTTGAGCTAGATTGTTTGGCATGCTATGAAACTTGGCAAGTGTGCTTAAAAATGGTAATGAATCATGATGCAAAAGGTTTGGAGGGTCCATGAACAAGCCTTATGGATCTCTAGCGATCTGTAGGTGATGGATCACTAGCGATCCATTACCTTAGATTATTTTGGCATCTTTTCTCTTGGGTCTTTCTCTTCTTCTTTTTCTGGTCTTTTGGTTGATTTTTGAGTTATTCTGGCGTAGTTTGAATGTTCTAACTCTTATTGAATTTTGATGGGTTAAAAATTCACTTAACACCATGTGTTTCTGTTATATCAATGTATCTAACATTATCGTATTTGGTCGTCGAGGATTAATAACTATGGATGACTGCGGCATCCGTGGCCATTAGTTTTGGGCCTCCAAGTGGGGGATGTTACAGTAGAGCTAGAAACAAATCAAAACGTGAATGCATGGAAATCAGAGGAGTAGTGCTGGCGTTTCCTCATAGGAAGAAACAGCAGAATGATGCTAGAGGTGTGTATCAGAATGCAAACGTGCAGCCAAAGGAGTACGTGTCGAAGTTTCCCCATAGGAATGGGTGGCAAAACATAGTTATGGATCGAAGACTTCCATTGGACGACAACAATCAAAGCGCCGAGATGATTAGAAGGATAGTGAGAGGTGGACCTCTAGGCCAGAGGATGGAAGACGTGAACATGAATCCATTTACCCTTAACATCTAGAGTGCAATGAATCCACCTGATTTCAAGCTATTGACGTTGGAACTATATAAAGGAAGGACAGATCCGACCGTTCATCTGATGAGATACATACGACATATGAAGGTGTTGGGTGCATCTAAAGAGCTAATGGGGCGTTGCTTCCCGTTTTACTCAATGGAGTTGGCTGCTATGTGGTTTAAGCAGCTAGAGAACGGGTCTATAAGCACGTAGGTTGTATTAGTAAGCAGATTCTTTAGACAATTCAGAATTCATATCTCTCAACCAAAGAATGTAATGACGCTTTCTAGCATGAAGCAAAGTGCTGGAGAGACCTTGAGAAGTTATCTGAACAGATTTAATGCAGCAGCTGCTGGAGTCGACAAGCTAGATCCATCGATAGTCCTGATGGCAGCAGTGTCTGGAGTCGTGAGCATGACTGACTTCAAAGTTTGCATTGGAAAGGGAACCACCGATGGATCTCCTGAATTTTTATCATGAAGCTGAGAGATATTTGTGTCAAGAGGATGTTGAAGCCGATAATGTTGAGGTTAATGCTGTGGATGATGGAGAACTGTCCGAAGTAGGATATGGTAGGGACAAAGGAAAGTGGAAAACTGATAAAGGATTCAGAGGACCGAAGTGACAAAGGAGGGAAAAAAATTCCCCTCTTATACTTATGTAAATGAAACACCTTAGAGGATATACAAAGACACTAGGGGAAGATTCCCAATTAGAAGCGAGCTAAGAGGGAACCACGGATCGGGAGAAAAGGTTCGAAAGATTTTGCCTTTTCCATGAGATGGATGGACATGAGACAAATGAATGCCGACACCTATGTGATTTGATAGAAGAGCTGGTTCGGAGTAACCAGCTGCAACAATACGTAAGGAACCAAACTGTAGTGGTTCAACCGGAGTAGCCACCATTTGTAGTGAATACTTTAAGACACGATCGTGGATCTGAGTCGAGATTGGTAATCTCATGATTTGGATGGAATAGGAATCAGGTTTGATTCCTATGTTTTCCTTTTTGTTTTGAATCAAAACGACGATAATGACCTCGAGCCGCTTACATGTATATAGGACTTGGTTGGTCTCTAGGCATGCTCTGAGTTAGATGTCTGAGATGAATGTTTAGGATGTTTGTTTGATGCTTTGATTTGGATATTTGATCTTTGAAAACCACTTGAATGTGATGAGTGATATTGATTGAACGTGGTAGTCCTGTTCGAAGAGACGAGGGGGATGACCATAAAATGCAAGCCCCCTCTATGAAGGGCGAGTGGATTGGTCTTGTACGAGAGTAAGTACCCTCATCGAGGAGTGAGTGGATGGAATTGCTTGGAATTGATTCCCCTTGTCGGAGAGCGAGTGGATTGGACTAAGTAAGGATCCAGAGAGATCGAAGCCTAGATTGGATGTTAAACGATCTAGAGAGATCAAACCATAGATCAGATGTTAAACGATCAAGCCCTATATTTGATGTTATATGATCCAGAGAGATCAAACCCTGAATCAAATGTTAAACGATCTAGAAAGAACGAACTCTAGATCGGATGTTAAATGATCCAAAGAGATCGAACCCTAGATTGGATGTTAAACGATCCAAAGAGATCTAATCATGGATTGGACATTGAAAGATCCAAAGCGATCAGACGCTAGATTGGATGAGACCTTAGAGTGGATGATGATTTGGTAATTCGAAGAGATAGAACCCTAGAATGCACGTTGACTTGACCTTAGGAGTTGAAAACCTTACGATTGGACTAGAATAGACAAATCCCGAACCAACATAAGACGATTTTGATATATGTTATGATGCCTTCGATGAAAATGGTTTGATTATAATTTATGACTAACACTTAAGCAAGGACTAGAGTCTTTACCTCTAATAGTCTAGGATGACCATTGGTTTGCATGTGAATCTGAAGGAACTAGATGTTTCGGCGCTACTGGGATCGATGGTTAGCCGGAGAGCTCGACTGCTAATGATTGATCGCTACTGCTGAAGCTTTTTCTTGAGCAAAACACATCTTACATTCATAAGGCATACTTTTGGGTGCAAGTATTATAACCAAATTTTCTATTATCTCAGAACGGACTCAAACAGATGAAATGGACTGCAAATTGATAAAGGAACGAGTCGAGGAGTTTGGACGATGTTAAGATTGAAGAAATCTAAGATTTGGCCAAGTTTTAGAAATGCAAATCAGGTTAGTACTGACCTGATTCAGGTTGGTGCTGACATGATTTTCACTGACATGATTCACTCCAACATGATTAGAACTATCTAGAATGATGATATGAAGAAACTCAGGAAGATTGATGGAATTACGAAGAGCCAAATCAAGTCAGTACCGACCTGATTTGATTGGCACTTATCTAATCCTTAGAATTGGAATGGTAATAGATGGATGAAAGAAACCTAAACGTAAAGAGAAAATGAGATTTGAATGTAAGAATTTAGGTTGATACGAACGCTTTTGATGACCACCGACCTAAAATGAATACTTGGTTTGACAAGAGGTCAATGAGGAAAGTTAAGACATAGAGAAAAACTTGAAGAATGATCGAAAAATCAGGTTGGTAGCGACTAGAAGTGGTCTTTACCGAGTCGATTTTCTACTTGGAAATTATGCTGGCTGACTCGTTCTTTGTACTTAGATATTTGGAACTTAGAATTGTGACATTTTCAAACCTGGAAGGCGAGATTGCAGCAGGGATTCGTTTATATATAGCAAGCTACCTACAATAAGGAGAGGACTTTTAACACTTTGATTATTTTCTATATTTTTCTTCCTTAAACACTCCCAAATCCAAGATCTACAAGATTGTGGTCGAATCAAAGTTGTAATCGTTGTATTCTTGAGAGAATCAATCAAATAGTAAGACTAAAGTGGACTTAGGCTGGAGAATTTACCCAACAACTATAAAAAGTGCTTGTGTGTTCTTATTTTCTTCCTATTTTTGCTTGTTTGATCTGGATTACTTTGGGGTGTTGTGCCATTTTCCAGCACAACATTTTTGGTGCTTTCATTGAGAACAAGCTATATTTGGCAACCTAAGCTTGGATCTAAAGTTTGGAAGAGATGAAGAGGCCTTCTACAAGAACAGTCATAGGACCAAGTTAACCAGAGCATAGGGGTAGCCAGGAGGTTCCTCAAGTTCAAAATCATCTGTCTACATGACCAGAGAAGAGATGGAGAGGATTATGAAAAAGATGCAGGATGGAATAATAGCTCGACGGCAGTGGATGCTAGATGGATTTTTCAAAAGGATGGATCAACAAAGAACAGCTGGAGCAGTTGGAATTCAGAATCTAATGCAAGAGCATTTGGAGTTGGAGCAGAGTAAACTGAAACAATGCCCCATGATCAGAATAGTTTGATACCAACCTAAATCAGGTCGGTACTGAGATGAATTTACTCGAGGGTTGGTTTGCGCTTAGGGTGAGCTGGGAATAAGGGGTAGAATGACGCTAGGGGTGTAGATCAGAATGCAAACTGAAGCCAGAGTAGTATGTGCATGAGTTTTCCATAGGAACGGGAGGCAAAATATAGATATGGATCGAAGACTTCCATTAGACAACAATGATCGGATTGCTGAGATGATTAGAAGGATAGTAAGAGGTGGACCTCAACACCAAAGGTTGGAAGATGTGAACAAGAATCCATTTATCCCTAACATTTGGTAGGTAAGGAATCCACCTGATTTCAAGCTATCAACGTTGGAACTATACAGTGGAAGGATGGATCTTATCGTTCATCTGATGAGATATATATGACATATAAAGGTGTTAGGTGCATCCGAAGAGGTAATAGGGTGATGCTTCCTATTATACTTAATGGAGGTTGTTGCTATGTGGTTCAGGCAGTTGGAGAATGGGTCTATAAGCACGTGGGTCGGATTGATAGACAAATTCTTGAGATAGTTTAGAGTTCATATCTCTCGACTAAAGAATATGATGACGATTTCTAGTGTAAATAAAAGGGCCAAAGAGATCTTCAGAAGTTATCTGAAGAGATTTAACACAGCAGTTGCTGCAATCAATAAGCCAAATCCATCGATAGACCTGATGGAGGCAATGTCTAGATTCACGAGCAAGACCGACTTCAAAGTTGCATTGGTAAGGGAACCACCGATGGATCTCATGGAGTTTTGTCATGAAACTAAGAGATATATGCGTCAAGAGAATGCTGAAGCTGATAATGCCAAGATTAATGTTGTGGATGATGAAGGACTGTCTAGAGTAGGATATGGTAGGGATAAAGGAAAACGAAAAGCTATAGAAGGCTTCGTAAGACTGAAGCGATGAAGGAGGGAACATAAATTATCCTCTTATACTGATCTCAATGAAATCATGGAGAGGACATACCTAGACACTACGAGAAGATTACCTGTCAGAAGTGAGCTAAGAGGGAACCATGGATTGAGAGAAAAGGTCCAGAAGATTTTTCCTTTTCCATAAGATGGATGGGCATGAGATGAACGAGAACACCTTCGTGATTTGATAAAAGAGCAGGTTCAAAGTAACCAACTGCAACAATACGTAAGGAACCAAAGTGTAGAGGTGCGAAGCAGCCAGCATCTACAGTGAATACATCAAGACACAATCGTTGATCTGAGTCGATATTGGTAATCCCATGAGCGGGTTGGACGGGAGTCAGGTTCAATCCCCACGTTTTGCTTTCTGCTTTGAATAATTAAAACGATAATGACCTTAGGCCGCTTACTCATGTATGGGACCTCTATTGGTCTCTAGGCACGCTTTGAGTTGGATGTTTGAGATGAATGTTTAGGATGTTTGTTTGATGCTTTGATTTGGATATTTTATTTTTGAAAACCACTTGAATGTGATTGCCGGTATTGACTTAATATGGTAGTCCTGTCCGAGCAGACGAGGTGACGACCATAAGGTGCTTTGGTTTGGATATTTGATTTTTTTTAAACCACTTGAATGTGATGATTGATATTGATTGAACTTGGAGAGCAAGTAGATTAGTCTTGTATGAGAGTAAGTCCCCTCACTGTAGAGTGAGTGGACGGAATTGCTTGGACGTTGTGTCCTCTCATCGGAGAGCGAGCGAATTGGGCTTGGCAAGGATCCAGAGAGATCAAACCCTAGATTGGAAGTTAAACGATCTAGAGAGGTAACCCTGGATCAGATATTAAACGATCTAGAGAGATCGAACCTTAGATCGGATGTTAAAAGATCCGATGAGATCGAACCCTAGATTATATGTTTAACAATCCGTCGAGATCGAACCTAAGACTAGATGTTAAACGATCCAAAGAGGTTGAATCCAAGATTGGACATTGAACGATTAAAGGATATCAGATGGAAAATTGGATGAGACCCTAGAGTGGATGTTGATTTTTTGATTCGAAGAGAGCGAACCCTAGAATGGATGTTGACTTGACCTTAAGAGTTGAACACCTTATGATTCGACTAGAATAGATAAATCCTGGACAAACACGAGATGATTTTAAAATATGATATGATGACTCCAGATGAAAACGGTTTGATTATGATTTATGACTAACATTTGAGTAAGGACTAGAGTGTTTAGCTATAATGGTCTAGGACGACATTTGTCTGCATGTGAATCTGAAGGAATTGGATGATTCACCACTACTTGGATCAATCGATAGCCGGAGAGCTCGACCGCTAATGATAGATTGCTACTACTGAAGCTTTTTATTGAGGAAAACATACCTTGCATTCATAAGAAGTACTTAGAGGGGTAAGTGTTATAACCAAATTTTCCATTGTTCAGAATGGACTTAAATAGATGAAATAGACTGCAAATTGATGAAGGACTGAGTTGAGGAGCTTGGAAGATGTCAAGATTGAAGAAACCAAAGATTTGGCCAAGTTTTAGAAATGCAAATCAGGTTGGTACTGACCTGATTCAAATTGCCGCCGACATGATTTTCTCCGACATGATTCACTCCAACATGATTGGAACTATCTAGAATGATGATATGAAGAAACTCAGGAAGATTGAAGGAATTCTGAAGAACCAAATCAAGTTGATATCGACCTGATTTGACTGGCACCGATCTGATTCTAAGACTTGGGATGGCAGTAGATAGATGAAAGAAGCCTAAACATGAAGAGAAAATAAGTTTTGGAAGTAAAAATTTCAGGTTGGCACCGACCTAGTGCAGTTTGCACCGACCACTTTTGATGACCAACGAACTAAAATGAAGACTTTGTTTGGCAAGAGGTCGATGAGGAAAGTTAAGACATCGAGAAAAACTTGAAGAATGATGGAAAAATCAGGTTGGTAGCAACTGGAAGTGGTTGTTATCGAGTCGATTTTCTACTTGGAAATTGTGATGGTTGACTCGATCTTCGTGCTTGGATATTTAGATCTTGGAGTTGTGACATTTTCAAATCTAGATGGCGAGATTGCAGCAGGGATTCACCTATAAATAGAAAGCTACCTACAACTAGGAGAAGACTTTTGACACTTTGATTCTTTTCTATCCTTTTCTTCTCTAAACACTCCCAAATCCGAGATCTAATAGATTGTGGTCGGATTTGAGTTGTAATCATTGTATTCCAAAGAGAGTCAATCAAATAATAAGATTAAAGTGGACGTAGGTCGGAGTATTTGTCGAATCACTATAAGAATTACTTGTGTGTTCTTATTTTCTTTCTGTTTTTGCTTGTTTAATTTGGATTTATCTAGGTGTTCCGCCGTTTTTCGACGCAACATGTTATAAATATATGTGAAACCTACAATAAATGGACAAACAATAATTTAGATACTAAGGATAAAGGAATACTTTTATACCTTAAGGAAAATTGTAAAACTTGTTAATGGCTTTCATAATAATTTTTGTATTTTGGACATAACTCTAAATTAGACATATATTGAAAATGGATGTCGGGGTTTTTCCCAAATAACTATAAATTTTCGTGTCCTCATTTTACAGCTTTTATTTCGTGCTTTCACTATTTCTCTTTGATATTTATTTCTACTGAGCTACTACTGCTTCCTCCGTTTATCCTAAATAATCGAGTCGTTTATACATTAAGCCAACATTTGGTTGTTGGTCATTAAACAACAAAAAACCGCTTCAACAATTAGACACTTGGAATATTGCCCAAACCTTCGACTCTTACTCAGTCTCAACCACTTTACCTACTCTCAACAATTACACAGCTCAACATAGAAGATATCAACATGTCTCCCTTAGAAGAAATTTATTTCTCAAATTTAAATCTAGGCATTAGAATTCAGTTCGTAGATGAAGAGAATAATCAACAACGAGCTATCTTAGTTTTTGCAAATGAGGATGAAAACGAACCATACTACTTGGTATAAGCTCTTATACCTCTCTATAATAAGCGTTTTCTAGAGTATCTCAAATATTTGCTTTAGGAAAACATGTGACTAAAAAAATGGCACGTTCTATAAGTGAAGAGATAAAGGAGTTATCTTCTTAGTTGTTTTCATCTATTTAGACAGTTGACTACCAATCTGATTGAAGTTGATATATAACGTTATTTGGTAGCACGACATTTGTTTCACATATTTGTATAGTTTTGGTGGTATATTAAAATATAACTTGTAATTTTTCTATTGAAATAATTATGGAAAACTATTGCAAAAGAGCAAAAGTTAAATAAATAATCTTCTTATCAATTCTTCTTCAATCTCTTTACAATTCTTCATAAATTTCTATCAAATTCGTATTAGGGTTGGGTCTTCTTCTACTTTCATTTTGTCCACTTCAATTCTTAAAAAATCAATTACATGGTAACCACATCTTTCAATTACACTTCGCCTTCAATCCCATGTTTTGATGAAGAAAACTTTGATTATTGGGTCATCCAAATGAGACCTATTTTCATCTCAAATGACCTGTTGGAAATAGTTAAAGAAGATTATGTTGAAAAATCAACCATCAATATAAATTAGTTGGAAAAGGAAAATGCAAAAGCATTGCAACTTATCCATGTAGGAATCTACAAAAATTCTTTCCACAAATAAGGAGAGAAAAAGCATAGGATGCTTGGGATATCTTACATAAAGCAAAGTTATCTCCATAAAACTTCAATCCATATGGAGAGATTTTGATAATTTGATGATGAAGTAAAATGGAAAAATTCAGCAATTTGGCTCTCAAGTCGGTGAAATTATGAATCAAATCCAAAGCTATGGACAAACAATTAATTATAAAAGAGTTATGGAAAATATTCTTCGAAGTTTTCCTTCTAAATTTCATTATGTTCTAGTTGCTTTTGAAGAATCCAAAGTTTTATCAAAATTGTCATTACGTGAACTTATTGGATCACTTGAAGCTCATGAATTTAGAATAAGTTGTTGTTCATATCCATAGTTGGAGCAAGCATTACAATCGAGACTTTCTATCAATGAAGCCAAGAAAGAGAAGAAAAAAGGAGTAATTTTCGAACAAATGGCTAATTCCAAAAGCGGCATGGAAACCAGAATCAATGGAAGAAAATATGCACTCCTAGAATTTTTCTTTGATCGAGATTCTCAACGTTTAATTTGTAAGAAGGTGAGGCATGACTCTAAATAATGCTACTTTAGGTATAAAACTTGCAAAATCCCTAATCACTCTAAGAGGGTTCATTGGAAGAGAAAGAGAAATGAAGCAAATTTTGTTGAAGTTAAAAGGATAAACAATTATTCTCTTGCATGGGTACTGAAGAAGAACCACAAAATATATGCTTCTTGGATAGTGGTTGTAATAGTCACATGACTGGTAAGAGCGAGATGTTTGTAGAGCTTGATGAAAATATTTCTACATATGTCAAGCTTGGTGATGGAAAACAATAGGAAGTTAAAGGCAAATGTGTTATTCCAATCAACAAAAAAGGAGGTAACATTAAATATATACATGATGTTCTTTATGTTCATGACATTTCTCATAATCTCTTGAGTGTTAGTCAATTGCTAAAAAGGGGTTATAAGTTGGTTTTTGATGATCTTAAAACGAAAAATTATTAATATGAAAAAAAAATTGTAGCAATTGTTAAAATGCCGTCCAACAAAGTCTTTCTTATTCTCATGTCACAAAGTGATAATTATGCATTCAAGTGTGAAAAGATGATGAATCTTAATTGTGTCATTCGAGATATGCTCATTAAAACTATCAAGGTCTTTCTCTTTTGAAATGGCAATATGGTACTTGGATTACCTTCAATTGAGTTGACTAACAGTGTGTTGAATCTAAGCCAGCACGTAGTGGGTTAAATGAGTGAATTTAATTTTTTTTTTCCTATTTTGGATTTTATTGGGCCTATAAAGTCTAAATTAATTTAGATCTTATCTAAATAAATACTAAATAAAACCATTATTTTATTTAATTAATTAATACAAAGATTTATTTTGTTCATACATATGATATATAATATGTACATGTGCATCAAATACACATGTATGTGTATGTGTACATACACATGCAACATATAATGTGCCTATGGTTTAACATGCCAGTATCAAAGTGTTTGGATTTGTACCGCAACGGACACATTAGCCCCTTCATATACCTATTTGTTGCCCGTTGTTATATAATATTATTATTACATAAAATATACATATACACATATATACACATATATATATATATACATATAAATAAAAATAACTAAATATATCCAATCAAAATATGTAATTAATTAAACTCCATAACTTGCTTCAATAGGGATAAGGGCTGCCTTTCCCTTTTCACCCGCGCCTCCACTCCATTTTCTATTTAACTTTTCATCACCTCTTCTATTTTCACCCGCTTCTCCATATCGCTTCTCATCTTCTCTAGATTTCCATGTTACTACAAGTTATCCTTCCCCGCTTCTCCTTGTTTCCCCACTTTTCTTGCCAGACCTAACCATATTCTAACTTGCCACCGACCTGACCTGACCTGTCATTTCTAGTCCCTAATCTCCTAGTTTTCACTCAGTTTTACTGAAATCTCTATGTGCTTTATGCGGCTTTGATTTGAAGTAGCATAGTTCTTCAGTGGTTACCTCTTCGATTTGTTTTAGGTGGTGTTGCTTGTGCACGGTTCTTTTTCGTGATTGCTGGGAGAGATAGCAGAGTCGTTTTTGCTCAGGTGGTCGGTGTTATATATCCTAGTGTGGAGCCTAGGGATCTGGGTATTTTGCTTTTTCACTTCTTTGCGGTTGCTAATTGGCTTCTTGGCGATTGCTCAATAGATGGACTTTTTGGTTGTTTAACTTGTGGTGCTTTATTTTGGCATTTGGGTAGTTTTTTCTTTGTTGTATCTCTTTCATCTTAGGTACATGTCTGACTTTTTTGTATCTCGCAATTTCATGCATGGTTATATATTCTTGTGTGTTTTGGCTACTGAATCTAGTGCTTTGGCGATTGATGTTTCTGTTGGTGCTATTATGGTATGATGTTTCAGTTATGTGCATTGCTTCGTTTGGTAATGTGATATGCATTTTGTTCATGAATGCAATTGCTCTTGTTGTGAGGAATGCTATTTCAACTGGTAATTGAGTACCCTTATTTGATTCTCCCTGGTAATAGTGTTTTGATGTCACAGTGATTTGCTTGTAATTGTATTGGTCAGTGTGTATTAGTTGCTATTGTGTTTTGCTCCCTAGTTGTGTTTTATGTGATTTGAGTGTGATAGCCTTGTGCAACATCTCAGTGTTTGTACTTTGTAGGCATATGTGTCGAAGTTGCTAAGGTGCTTTTCCTCACACCTATAATAATAGTATATATGAAAAGTGGATAAACCACTATAAAAATCGGCTTGCCTTTCAAAAAAATAACAATTAAATATACATATATACATATTTATATTTAAATAATTAAATATATATTTAACATAAAACAATATGAAGTTTAAAATTTAAATCTTTTAAACAATTCAAATTAAAATAAGATCTAGGTTTAAAAATATCCTTTAAAATTCAAATTCAAATTTGGATTTTACAATTAATTTATAAAATCATATTTGTATAAATACATGTATGATTTTTTTAATTTCGGATTTACTTAATATATATGTATATTATAAATTACATAAATTTCAAATTCATTTATATATATTAAACAATATTTATAATTAAATATAAGAAATAAAATATATGCAAATATTTATTTTCGACCATATATTAGTTTTGACAAAATCAATTTCATTATTAACTAATTCATGCGGACTAATCCTACGTTTTTTACTTAAAATTTTTGTAACATCCCGTATCTGGAGGCCAAAAGCTAAGCGCTACGGATGCTGCAGTCATCCATAGTATTAACTTCTGGTAACAAAATACGGTAATGATAATGGTATCCATAATATCAGAAGCACTTGGATATGAACAAAATCACAGATTTCAAAAACAACATTTTGCTGATTACATTTCAAAACAAATACATATCCAAGTTACATAATCCAATATCGTTTCCCCGGTAAAGATTAATTATAATCATTACAAAATTACGCCATGAGCGACATATGACGATGCCCCCTTGGTTGATCAAAGCAATATAGTCATATCTGAATTTATATAATCAACGGAATCGAAACAAAATGAAACCGCAATTCCAAATTAGCTATCCTTCAGCCACTGTGCTCGTCTCCGGAAGCTTTATCCGCCAAAAGACTAAAACCTGAAAACCCTAACCCTTAGCCTACTCAAATCACTTTTGAGTACCCGAGAGTTTAAGGGAAAACAAAAACTTTAAGTCAGACATAAAGCATGGTGTGAATAATTCTGTTACATCTCGGTTTACTGATATAAAGTGAGACCACGTCGCTTAGCGGAACAGGTTTCCCCTCACTAATATCCTTTTTTCAAAACATATATTTTGCAATCCTTTCCTGCAACCAAACTGGTTAATCAAACTGATTATATCAAAATAGCAATATCATTTATGCTAATAAATGGACTATCTATCCGTAAAACAAGTAATATGTGAACTATCTGCCCATAATATAATAGCAAGGTCCGTTATGCTACAAATGGACTATCTGTCCATAAAACTGGGCTGACTACCCGCAAACTGGACTAACTGCCCAAAATCTCGGCTGACTGCCTACAAAATGGACTAACTGTCCGAATTATTTTCTTAGGGTTAACTACCCTTTAAATTTTCCTTGAAAATCTTTTCAAAATGATTTGGTCTTTCAAATCATATACATATATACAAGGAAAATATATCTTTAGCTTTACTCTAAGCCATTTTTGCCATGTATATACACTTTACTCAAAATAATGTTGATGAGATTTAATAAGGATTAACTATCTTTCCAAAACAAGTCAAAACCCTTTTTAACTTGAAAATACTTAGGCTACATTGCATATCTATTTCATTAGAAACCTTTGTTTAAACCCATTAAACAACCCTTTCGAAACCATTGAAGGTAACCATTTCAAAACCATTGGAAGACCCTTTCGAAACCATTAAATATAGCATTTAGAAAACATTGGACAAACCTTTCCTTTCTTTTCTCCAGAAACTTCAAA
Source organism: Allium fistulosum (assembly GCA_030737815.1). Taxonomy (NCBI): domain Eukaryota; kingdom Viridiplantae; phylum Streptophyta; class Magnoliopsida; order Asparagales; family Amaryllidaceae; genus Allium; species Allium fistulosum. The sequence goes on along the minus strand of CM060903.1, from coordinate 1,360,062,541 downwards.
AGATCAGACATCCCCCTTTAAAACCTTTTAAATATCGCCATTCAAAAACATAGGAAAAACCTTCCTTTTAATCCTTTCGAAACCCAGGGGAACCACACCTTTCGAAACCATTCATTAAAACCTTTCGAAACGGTCAAAACTCAATCCTTTCGAAAGCACTTTGGGTTCAATTTAAAACATGTGGAAACCTTTCGAAACCAATCAAAAACATCTCGGTCGAAACCATTTGGATTCTGCCTTCAAGTAGAGCAAAAGAATTAGAAACTCATTAAAGTCTAAAGTATCTGTTTCGAAACCTTTTAAAACTATCTCTTTCGAAACCATTTTGGGTTTTACTTTACTTATAGAAAAAGGGCCTTATAACATTTAAGTCGAAAGCAACTACTTTGAAACCATTTCTTAAGTAATGAAGTGATGGTGTCAAAACCATCCCTTCGAAAGCATTGGAGAGTGGCCAGGTTTTTAGAAAACAAAACCACCTTTTCGAAACCATCTGGGTCGAAAGGTAAAAAGGTGGCAGCAAAAAGGCCTCGATTTAGTCAAAAGAAATTATTTAAAAACAGAGGCGCAACCCAATCAAAACCATTTTCTTTAAATCATTTGACCTAGTTGAAAGATACTTAGTCAAAAGCCATTCAGTCGAAAGCAAGTAGGTGTATTTCTTTACTTTAAAAACAAAGGACTGCCTCAACCCCTTCGAAACCCCTAGTTTCCACTCCTTACCTTCCGCCTACATCCAATTCACTACGTACCAATAAACTAATACCATGTGCATTGGTTTCTACTATGTCGGAAGCAAAGATGAGGAGGCAGAACTTGATGTCGACGGTGTCGAAACGGTGAAAAACATATAGCAAATAGTTCTTTTCACCTAACCTGCCTTACGTGTCTAATTATGATTGGTTTCCACTTTCTTTTCCAATAAAAAGTACTGCACTTTTCAAAAGTGTTGCCGACTTTCCAGATTTTATAAGTTAAATCATTTTTACAAAAAGCCTCTTCTCCTCTTTAATTATATAAAACATTTAAGTGTCATATCTTAAATAATTTTATATAACCCTTAAAATACTTAGGAAAAATCTACAAAAACTAAAGAAAATCTATTTTAATATGTTTTCCAACATATAAAAATTTCAGACCCAAATCTTTTATTATTTAACCGAAAATAATTATCAACCCAAATTAGCATTTTCTATACTAGAAAATTCATATAAATTCCACATAGTTTCAGAAAATTCCAAAAATTGAAAGATATCTCTAAAATATTATTTATGACCTTCATAAAAATTCTCAAGGCATTTGAATGTCATTTTATAGGGTTTTCACCTTAAAACATATCATAAAATCCATATGTACATACATAAATCATCAACATGTATATATAACCATTCCAACATTCAAAATCATGGAAAATCTATGCAAAATATTAGACAATAATCTTAAAACTGAAAATACAACCAAAAATGAGATGTAAACATTATTCACCTTGGCTTTAGAGATTATAGAGATTGAGATGTGAATATATTTGATTTGAATTAGCTTCTTCCTAGCATTTCTTCTCTCTTCCTTGTTAATGGTGGCTGACCTCTTGTTTTAAAATTTTCAAAATGAAATGAACATGTAAAATTTTACATGGCCAAGGTTTGGAGGATATAGGAATGGCCTCTTTCCTATTTTACCCCTCCTCTATTTCAAGTTAATTCTTATTTTAATTCATGACTAATTGGCACAGCTACACCTTAATTAATATCAATCTCAATCCCCTAATCAACACATTATTTTATTTAATTTAGCTAATTAAATATCCTAAATAATGTTACCATAAGTCTGGGGTGTTACAGACTCCCCTCCTTAAAGAATTTCATCCTCGAAATTGCGATAAGGCACACAAAATGCAACAAGAAGATAAAACATATCATCAAACAAGTTAGGATAATTATCTCTAATCCTACTCTCAATCTCCCAAGTATAGTCCCTGTCATCATTGCTCTACTGGACTTTGACTAATCTGGCTGTCTTAGTTTTAAGCCTCTTCTCATCTCTCGCAACAATACGAATAGGCTTCCTTACTATGGTCAAATCCGGTTCTACCACTAAATCATCTAGCACAGTCGGTGCAACAGCAGTCTCCGGGTCTCTAACACACTTTCTGAGATGAGAAACATGAAAAACATCGTGGACTCCCGTAAAACTGCTTGGTAACTCAACTCTATAAGCGAGCTTCTTGATCCTCTCAACAATAGGAAATGGTCCAACGAATCTCGGTGCTAACTTCCCCAATTTCACAAATCTAGCCACACCCTTCATCGGTGACACTTTGACGAAAACCTGGTCTCCAACTGAGAACTCTAGACCTTTGCGTCTCTTATCTGCATAACTTTTCTGCCTAGACTGAGCCTCCTTCATTCTAGCCCAAATGACCTCAATCTTTTCTGCATCTTCTCTGACTAAATCTGGACCAAGAACCAACCTATCCCCAGTTTCTATCCAACATACGGGAGATTTTCATGGCCTTCCATATAAAGCTTCAAACGGTGCCAACCTAATACTAGTTTGATAACTATTATTATATGAAAACTCAACTAAAGGCAGATGGTCTCCCCATGATCCCCCGAAATCTAGAACACAAGCTCTTAACAAATCTTCCAAGATTTTGTTAACTCTTTCCGTTTGCCCATCTGTCTGCGGATGGTAAGCGGTACTCATTTTGAGCTTGGTTCCCAAAACTTCCTACAGACTCTTCCAGAACTCGCTAGTGAACAAAGGATCTCTATCACTAACTATGCTACTAGGAATTCCATGCAGTCTAACCACATTCTTCATAAACAACTTTTCCAAAACAGGTGCCGTCCTGGTTGACCTAACTGGAATGAAATGAGCACTCTTGGCCAATCTGTCCACTATGACCCATATACTAGCATTCCCTCTGTTCGACCGTGGCAACCCGTCAATAAAATCCATGGAGATAGAATCTCATTTCCATACTGGAATATCCAATGGCTGAAGCAACCCACTTGGTTTTTGGTGTTCGGCCTTTGTCTGCTGGCAAATCATGCACTGCTTCACACACAACCCAATATCCCGCTTCATACCTTCCCAGATGAAACTCCTCTTCATATCCTGATACATCTTAGTACCTCCTAGATGAATAGAGAACTTCGAACGATGTCATTCCTCTAAGACTTCTTTCCTTGTTTCCTACACTCGGAACACATAATCTTTCTTTTCTTAACCTTCTATTCTGGTCAAGGCTGAAATCTTTCAAGTCATCGCTCTTGGTTCCATCTTTTAACTTCCTGATCCGTTCGGCTAATACTGGATCCTCCTCCAGCCTAGAAGCAATCTTTTTTATCAGTATTGGTCGAACTTCTAAACAAGATAATACAATTGTATCTCCACTAGACCCAGCCTCGGATCTCCACTACACTCTGCAATCGGAAAATGCTTCCAAATCTTTCCACTCAGCAATCATCGCCAAAACTGCATTCTGATGTTTCCTGATAAGTACATTTGCAACCTTGTTGCCTTTCCCTGGTGTGTACTCAATTCCAAAATCATAAGCGGCAATAAACTCTAGCCACCTCTACCATCTCATGTTCAACTTCTTCTGAGAGAACAAATATTTCAACAACATATGATCTGTATATAGCTCAAACCTTTCTCCCAAAAGGTAATGCCTCCACACCTTCAAAGAAAAAATAACTTCATCCAATTCTAAATCATGTGTCAGATACCTGTCTTCATGCGATCTAAGGTGTCTAGAAGCGTAGGTAATCACTTTACCCCTCTGCATCAGCACAGCTCCTAATCCTGTTCCACACGCATTTGTGTAAACCACTAAATCTTGATTCCCCTCTGGAACAACCAACACAAGTGCATGGGGCTTAAGTGTTTCAAACTCTGGAATGCTTCCTCACACTTATCGATCCACACAAACTTTACATCCTTTCTTGTTAGCTTGGTCATCGTGCTGCTATCCGCGAAATACCCTTAATAAACCTCCGATAATATCCAGCCAACCCAAGGAAACTCTTTATCTCGGTTACTGTTTCGGGTCTTTTCCAACTACTTACTGCCTCAATCTTAGTCGGATCCACTGACAACCCTTCCTCTGAGACTACATGACCAAGAAACTTCACTTCTTTCTTCTAGAAATGACACTTCGAGAACTTTGACTTCGGCTGATGCTGCCTCTTCGTCTCAAGCACCACTCTAAGATGAACTTCATGCTCTCTTTCATCCTTAGACTATATTAAGATGTCATCTATGAAAACCAATACGAACTTATCCAAGTGCTCTCGGAAAACCCGATTCATCAAATCCACAAAGAAAGCTGGCGCATTAGTCAGTCCGAACAGCATAACCAACCATTCATACGACTCATATCTAGTCCTAAACGCCTTCAAAGGTATACTAACCTCTGCTACCCTGAGTTGATGGAAACCTGTCGCCAAATCCAACTGCGAGAATACCTTGGCTCCACTCAACTGATCAAACAAATCGTCAATCCTCAGCAATGGATATCGATTCTTTATCATCCTCTCATTCAACTTACGATAATCGATACATAGTCTTAACGATCCATCCGGCTTCTTAGCAAACACTACGGCTGCTCTCTAAGGTGAACTACTCGGCCTAATAAAATTCTTGCTTTCTAAATCCACCAACTGCACCTTTAACTCCCTCATCTCTGTAGGGGTCATCCTGCTTGGCGGTCTACTCACTAGTTCTGCTCCCGGAACCAAATCTATTCGAAACTTGATGGCCCGTTTCAGAGGCAATCCAACTACAGGCTCAAAAACATCTGTGAATTTTTTAACCATGAAAACTCATCTCATCTTCCGATCCTATAGCACCCAATAAAGAATACATCCTACAGCAAGAACCTTCCATGGTATAAACTATCTGATCACTACAATCTGGGTGTCTAAGCAATATTTTCCTATCCTGGAAAAATATCCTAGCATCGTACTTACTTAACCAATCCATCTCGAAAATACTCCCAAACCCCACAAAATCAAACACATGCAAACTGCAAACAAAAGTATGACCTAATAGGTCAAACTCTAACTGGTCACACCTCAACCCTAGAGTTGCATACCCTCCTATTGGATTCGCAACCTATAAGGAAGTAACTAAATAAGTGGGTTCTAGGTTAAGCTTATCTATCAAACATCTAGATATAAAAGAATGCGATGCACCAGTATCAAATAGAACGCTAACAGTCATACCATGAATCGAAAGCGTACCTCCCAAAATTGCTTTTCCCTTCTCCTGAGCTGTTGGCTTAGAAGCAGCAGGTTCCAATGCATACACCTTGCCATTTCCATCCTTAGCGGGCTCCTTGCACTGGCTCTTATAATGGCCAATCTGGTCACAGTTGAAGCACCAGACACCCTTCTTTCCAGCCACCTCCTTAGCCTTCCCAGCACAACACTCATTAGCAAAGTGCCCCTTCTTGTCGCACTTGAAGCAATCAGCCTCAGACTTCCCCTTCTTAGCTGCTCCGCCCTTCTGAGCACATTTCTTAGGAAAGAACTTCCTCTTCTGATTCTGCCCAACTTGGACTTCCTTAGCCTTACTCTTCTTTAGAGAATCAAGAATCTCCCCATGCCTTAAAGCCATCTCCACAAAAGTCATAAGGATATCTAATATGAGGTAATGTGGTCCTAGCTAACTCAGGCTTCAACCGCCAGATAAACTTCTCATTCCTCTTCATGACTGTATCCACTGAAGCATACCCATACCGGGCCAACTCCTTAAACTTTCTAGAATACTCTAGAACTGACATCTCCCCTGCTCCAACTCAGCAAACTTCCTGATCAGTGCTGACTGTGCCAGTGCATATATAAATCTCTCCTGGAACCTTCCCTTATAATCTGACCATGACAAAGTTTCCTCATCCACACCAGCCATCACACTGTTCCACCAAAACAATGCGGCTCCCTGGAGCTGTCTGGATGCCAACCTCCTCTTTTGGTCATCATCGAGCCCCAAATCTGCAAAAATCCTTTCGTAGTGCAATAACCAATTTTCCACTTCTATAGCATCCTCTGTCCCTAGAAAAGGCTTCATTCCAAGCTTAGCGTAATCTCCGCTCAGCTTAGCATAATGGTTAACTACTGGAACTTTCGAAACTCCTACCCCTGCAGCATCTCCTCTTACCATTCCAACTGCAACTCCAGCTTGCATCATATTAACAAAAAACTGATACATAGCCCCCATGTCCACTTGCGGGACTCCAGCACCTACATTCTCTGCTTGTGCCTAACCTTGGGTTCTCCTTGTACTAGGTCTGGCATTTCCTTCGATGCCCTCCCCTCTTGGGTTAACTCTTCCTTTTCTACCTTCCATATCAGTATTCAAACCTTATGAGATACAGAAAATAACATAACAAAGATAGGAGGCTAGAGATAAAACCTATACTAATATATAGTAAATACAAGTACGTTACTATAGCGTTATCCCATACCCCAATCTTACTCTAATTCCTTAGGATTATGTTTTAAAAACCATTTTTAGTTTAAAGTTTTTCATAAACCATGCTCTGATACCAAGTTGTAACATCCTGTATCTGGAGGCCAAAAGCTAAGCGCTACGGATGCTGTAGTCATCCACAATATTAACTTCTAGTGACAAAATACGGTAATGATAATGGTATCCATAATATCAGAAGCACTTGAATATGAACAAAATCACAGATTTCAAAAATAACATTTTGCTGATTACATTTCAAAACAAATACATATCCATGTTACATAATCCCATATTGTTTCCCAGGTAAAGATTAATTATATTCGTTATAAATTACGCCAAGAGCAACATATGACGATGCCCCTTTGTGGAGCAATATAGTCATATCTGACTTAATATACACAACGGAATCGAAACAAAATGAAACCGCAATTCCTAATTAGCTATCCGTCAGTCACCTGCTCATCTCTGGAAACTTTATTCGCCAAAAGACTAAAACCTAACAACCCTAACCCTTAGCCTACTTAAATTAGTTTTGAGTACCCGAGAGTCTAAGGGGAAAAAAACTTTGAGTCGGACATAAAGCCTGGTGTGAATAATTCTGTTACATCTTGGTTTACTGATATGAAATGAGACCACGCCGCTTAACGAAACGGGTTTCCCCTCACTAATATCCTTTTTTAAACATATATTTTGCAATCCATTCCTGCAACCAACTGGTTAATCAAACTGAATATATCAAAATAGTTATATCCTTTATGCTAATAAATGGACTATCTGTCCGTAAAACAAGTAATATGTGAACTATCATCCCACAATATAATAGCAAGGTCTGTTATGCTACAAATGGACTATATGTCCATACAAATGGACTGACTGCCCGCAAACTGGACTAACTGTCTGAAATCTAGGCTGACTGCTTGCACAATGGACTAACTGTTTGAATTATTTTCTTAGGATTAACTACCCTTTAAATTTTCCTTGAAAACCTTTTCAAAATGATTTGGTCCTTCAAATCGTATACATATATACAAGGAAAATATATATTTAGTTTTACTCTAAGCCATTTTTGCCATGTTATATACACTTTACTCAAAATAATGTTGATGAGATTTAATAAGGATTAACTATCCTTCCAAAACAAGTTAAAACCCTTTTTAACTTGAAAATACTTAGGCTACATTGCCTATTTATTTCATTTGAAACCTTTCTTTAAAATCGTTAAACAACCCTTTCGAAACCATTGAAGGTAACCCCTTCGAAACCATTGAAAGACCTTTCTGAAACCATTAAATATAGCCTTCCAAAAACATTGGAAAAACCTTTCCTTTCTTTTCTCTAAAAGCTTCAAAATATCAAACATCCTCCTTTAAAACTTTTTAAATATTGCCTTTCGAAAACATAGCAAAAACCTTTCTTTCAATCCTTTCGAAACCCTGGGGAACCACCCCTTTCGAAACCATTCATTAAAACCTTTTGAAACAGTCAAACTCAATCTTTTCAAAAGCGCTTTGGGTTCAATTTAAAACATGTGAAAACCTTTTGAAACAATTCAAAAACATCTCAGTTGAAACCATTTGGATTCTGCCTTCAAGTAGAGCAAAAGGATCAGAAACCTATTAAAGTCAAAAGTATCTGTTTCGAAACCATTTAAAACTATCTCTTTCGAAACCATTTTAGGTTTTATTTTACTTATAGAAAAAGGGCCTTAAAACATATAAGTCGAAAACAACTGCCTCGAAACAATTTCCTAAGTAATGAAGTGATGGTGTCAAAACCATCCTTTCAAAAGCATTGGAAAGTGGCCAGGTTTTTAGAAAACAAAACTACCCTTTTGAAACCATCTGGGTCGAAAGGTAAAAAGGCAACAGTAAAAAGGTCTCGACTTAGTCGAAAGAAATTATTTAAAAACAGAGGTGCAAACCAATCAAAACCATTTCCTTTAAATCATTTGACCTAGTCGAAAGCTACTTAGTCAAAAGCCATTTAGTCGAAAGCAAGCACGTGTATTTCTTTACTTTGAAAACAAAGGACTGCCTCAACCCCTTCGAAACCCCTGGTTTCGACTCCCTACCTTCCACCTACATCCAATTCACTACGTACCAGTAAACTGATACCATGTGCATTGGTTTCAACTATGTCGGAAGCGAAGATGAAGAGGCGGAATCTGGTGCTGACGGTGTCGAAACAGTGAAAAACATGTAGCAAATAGTTCTTTTCACCTAACCTGCCTTACTTGTCTAATTATGATTGGTTGTCTCTTTCTTTACCAATAAAAAGTACTACACTTTTTAAAAGTGCTGCCGACTTTCTAGATTTTATAATTTAAATCATTTTTACAAAAAGCCTCTTCTCCTCTTTAATTATATAAAACATTTAAGTCATATACCTTAAATAATTTTATATAACCCATAAATACTTAGGAAAAATCTACAAAAATTGCAGAAAATCTATTTTAATATGTTTTCCAACATATAAAAATTTAAGACCCCAATCTTTTATTATTTAACCGAAAATAATTATTAACCCAAATTAGCATTTTCTTTACTAGAAAATTCATATAAATTCCACATAATTTTAGAAAATTCTGAAAATTGAAACCCATCTAAAATATTATTTATGACCTTCAAGAAAATTCTCAAGGCATTTGGATGTCATTTTATAGGGTTTTCACCTTAAAACATATCGTAAAATCGATATATACTTACATAAATCATCAACATGTATATGTAACCATTCCATCATTCAAAATCATGGCAAATCTATTCAAAATATTCGACAATCATCTTAAAACTGAAAATACAACCAAAAATGGGATGTAAACATTATTCATCTTAGCTTTAGAGATTATAGAGATTGAGATGTGAATAGATTTGATTTGAATTAGCTTCTTCCTAGCTTTTCTTCCTCTCTTCCTTATTAATGGTGGCCAACCTCTTGTTTTAAAATTTTCAAAATGAAATGAACATGTAAAATTTTACACGGCCAAGGTTTGGAGGATATAGGAATGGCCTCTTTCCTATTTTACCCCTCCTCTATTTCAAGTTAGCTCTTATTTTAATTCATGACTAATTAGCACAGCTACACCTTAATTAATATCAATCTCAATCCCTTAATCAACACGTTATTTTATTTAATTTAGCTAATTAAATATCCTAAATAATGTGACCACAAGTCTGGGGTGTTACAAATTTTATTTATTTTCTTGCGGAAAATATTGTTTTTTTTAATTTCGCACAAAATTATATTTTATAAAATATATGTATATTTATATTTATATATATGTAGATTTATACACTAACAAAATTACAATTTAGTGTTTTTAAATTAATAAATATTAATAATACATTTTGGGTTTATATACACATACACACATAAACACACACAGATATATATTATATATATATATATATATATATATATATATTCTTGTGCATACAAAAAACATGTATAAAACTTATTAATAATATCCATAAACATATACATACATACATGTGTTAGTTTTAAAATACAATTTTTATTTAAAATTCCGTTTAAAATTAATTTTAAATTCAATTTTTTTAAAAAATATGGCCGAAAGCATGTATGAACATATGTACTTTTTTTAACATAATAATTTCATATATAGATCGATAATAAAAACATATAGGAATTCATGATAAAATTCTAACATATTCAAGTATAATAACATAATAATTACATAAGTAAATACATATAAATCAAATGTTTCCTTCAATGCTGATTTAAAGGAACTCCCAAATCTGATTCGGTCTCTTCCAGAAAATGCTAGCAATCAAAGAGATGTACACACCTTAAATTATGTTTGATTTAATTTGAATTATTTTTGAAAAATGGTGTAACGACCCGCAAATACATCACTTTAATAAATTTATTGGGGACTAAAAAGATTTAATAATTTTGATAACTCATTTTAAATAATTATAAAGTAATAATTTATCGTTAATTTTATAAATATATATGAACTCGTTTTAGAAAGAAATAAACTTTGTCGCATTTTGGTTGATCGACGTCGTATCTTTACAATTGGATTTTAATATTGATTAATATGGTTTTATAGCTTATATAATCTTGTTTTAATTATTTAATTATTTAAAAATGATAAGAAATTCATTTTCAAGCTTTGTTTACATAAATAAATAGTTTGATTAAAAACTGAAAATATGATCGGAAATTGGATCCCGAAATCTAAACGGTTTGACAAATGGAAATTGTTTTAAGTTGTTGCAACATCGTTTGTACATGCACACACATACACATACACACATATGTGTATCATAATTAGTCAAATCAAAGCCAAAGAAAATATCTAAGATATTTTACAAAAAGTAAGTGAAAAAGGCAACATCTAATCACCATTAAAACATGGAAAGCAAACATCAAATCCACCATTAGTGCATGTCATTCCATGCATAAGATATTTTAGCAATATGTCTTATCATATTACATCTCATTAATGCATGCACTTGAGTATGGTGACAAGGATTTGATGTTGAAGTGATGTGGTGTAAGAGATAATTTGATAACATCTAAGGGTAATTTAGTAATTTGCCACATTTTCTTAAGGCAATAAATAAGACCATAAGGCTTCACAAATTCGCACATCTCATTCCATCTGCTTCTTCTTCACCTCTACTTTAATGGCTTCCACACTAAAAGAAGTAATGGCTAAATTCATTTCAAAAAGAAACTAAAATTATATAGTACATATATATAGTGTAAAACACCTCAAAACTCAACCAAAACTCCTCCTCTTCATTCTCTTTACCCACGGCCACCACCACACACCACCATAGCTGAGCCTTCCCTCCCCTACAAACAAGGTCGTGAGCTTCCTAGTCAAGTTTGAGCCATTCAAAGGCAAGAGTCCAAGTGATCGTGAGCTTAGATTTCGAGTTAGCGAAGCTATAGCCATTTTTAGGTTAATCGTTTAATCCAAGGTGAGAACCTCCAAAACTATAGTATTATATGCTATTGGATGTTAAATATTTTTTATTATGATTGTTGATGATTATTGTTTAATATGAATGTTGAATATATGTGCAAGTCACGAAAATACACGTCGATAAGCACAAAGGAAATCACTTTCCTTTATTAAATGAATTGGTGTATGTGGGATGTTAAACCTCTTTAAAATTGTTTAAAATATGAAATAAATTCTAAAAATCTTTTAAAATGTTTTAAAAGTGATTTTAGTTATAAAAATAAATTTTCAAATGATAAAAAGCCATTTTGATCAATGTAGCTTAAAAAACACTTTCCGCGGCACTTTTCAATAACTTTTGAAATATAGTTTTAAACGCAACCGTTATTTTCCGAATATTTTGTAAATATTTTCAAATGAATAATAAAGTATTTTAAAGATGATATAAAGGATTTATGAAATGGTTAAATATTAAATGATTTAGAGTCGACCAAATTACTTGACCGCCTTTTGGGTGTTAGAGTGGTAGTGTCTAGGCTTGGTTTGGAAAACCAGTTTCCTGCTCTCCCTGGCTACCCGGACTGGCCCGATAGATGTGATAATAAATTTGATTTACTCGGATCAAAATTTTCCAAAGTATAAAGGATATAATTTCCCAAAAGTAAAAACTTGGATTTTATGGGGATAACCTTCTTATACTTGGTATTAAAGCCCGAAGAGGGAACTCGTACTATTTGTGGAATTTAAAAGGTGATTTCACCGTTATTCCACCCATAGAACTTGTTGAATACGGGAATTGATATTGAGTAGAATTAGATGATTTCTATAGATTCTGCTCACTTAATATTTATTGGTTTTGGTTTAATATCCTAGATAACATGGTTTTAACTCAATCAAAATTTTGATTTTGAATTAAGACATCTTTGTTAAGATTTAAATGAAATGATTTGGAATTTAAAAAGGTTTTAAGTAATCAAAGGATTTGATAAATGAGGTTTAACGATTCCATATATACCGTAAAGAATGTTTTAAAAATATATATCTCCAGAAGATATTTGATGAAAAAATTAATCAATCAAAGAATAATACCCTATTTACTAAACATCTTTTTTATCGATGATTGGTTCGAAAGAACCGGGGTCGGATTTGAGTGATTCTTATCCAAAAACCACTTCGAACCAATGTATGTGTTCGAAAAATAAAGACCTGATAAAGATAATGAAGGATGAAGACCGGAGGTCTTCGAGTTGGAAGGACCGCTTGTTGATAATTCTGGTTAGATCCCAAATAACTAAAGTAGCGGTGGTCCCTTCATTTCTGAAACTCTTCGGGTTGCAAGGACTTCTCGCTACTAATCCTAGGGGTAATCCTCGACAGGATGTGGTAGGAGAGTACCTTCACTTTGTCCTATTCTTGGATAACTTGTATAGACGAATGTCTGACATTGCATTTGTAATTACATTGATTGATCTCTATGAACGTATCATCTGATTGGTGGTGGAGAAGGCAACTTCTTTTAGCTTAACACCCTTTTCTGAGACATTCAAGCTCAGGAGTTATACGTTTGTATAAATCAGTTGCGTGATTAAGGAATGGCAATGTGGCATTCAAAGTGGAATGTGCTATGTGAAAGGTAATCGTTACCTCGGGACTCATCGCCCGGAAACGGTTTAAATAGGGCATGTCGTGAGGCTATGTGGGTCGCACCCATAAGTGTATGGTCATCACCCTTCTAGATTACTCTCTATATGTCGAGTATGTTGGTTATGTTGTTTCGGGATCCCAGATAGGTCGGTTACGACCGGGGTGATGTCATATTCGGTTCTATCAACCCCCAAACCGGTCCGTGGGTAGGCCAGTCTTGCCAGGTGCAGAGGTTTCAAAGACGTCGATCCTCGGTACATCCTTCTAAAGGTGTATTGTACGGAAGGTAGTCCCTTACCTGCCATTTTATGGAATCCATTCTCCAATAAGTGCCTTCGGAATTGAGTGTAGAACCTACTTTGTAGCTAGTATGCTGGAATTTAATAATGTAACAATTTCGGCTAAGATCCATAAGTTTACTTGCAATTGCTTTCAAAAGAATGTCATTAAAAATAATATCAAAAGAATTTTACATAGCAAATGTTTTGGTTATCACAAGGTAAAAACTCATTCTGTGTTATGTGCGGCGTGGTCTTATGAGATACCCTTTTATTTTCAAAATGTGTATTTTGAGTTTCTCACACTAGTCTTATGACTGACAGGGAGTTTATTTTTCTTATCCCTTAATCTATGGGTGCCCTAATTTTCTCGAACAGCCAACTAGTTAGGTAAGCTTGGAGCATTTTGGAATGGAGCATGGAGCATTTTGGTCTTTTGTTGAAGTCAGCTATCACTCTCCGATGTGTCTGTATTATGTATTAGTATCTACCAGCACTGTAAGGATGGGTCGTTATAACTATCCTAGCTGGGTTAGTACCTGTCGTAACTCTGATGGAACAATTTCGAGTAATTGCATGTACTAATCATATGTATAATTATGTGTTGAATATGATGTGAGATTCTATTATTGTCCTATCTTATATCTTTATTTCTTTAACCCATGATAATCTGCCTCTTTAGCACTTGGATTTACGGCATATGAATACCGAGGATGTATTAGTGTCGATTTTTAAGGGTCGAGGAGGTGGGTGTTCACATTTGGTATCAAAGCTTATGGTTGAGCGAATACCTAAGCGTTGATGGCATCAACTCATTAGAGATAGGGTTAGTAATACCTTAGAATGAGTTTAGTCTGAGAGAGCGCCTATTTGAAGTTTTATCCGAATATGTATATTCGAATTTTATGCCAATTCCCTAAGATATCTCATCTATATATTCTAGTGATACTTCCTTACTATATGCAGATAGTACGAGATGAGTGGAAGAAGGGGACGAGGTAGGGGAAGGGCAGGTAGCAGTACCAGAAACACAAATGGTCGAACTCCCACCGCCACAGTAATCGAAGAAGTAATAACTCCAGTGCAACCCCAAATCAACTTCGCAACTTTATGCAAGAACTATACCAGTTTGGGGGGTAAACCATTTAAGGGAACAAAGTCCATTATAGAAGTTCAAGCTTGGATCCGCTCTTGTGAAAGAATTTTTAAAGGGTAGAATATTGGAGATGAGCATATGAGATTTTTAGCTTCTTGGCAACTACAGGATAGGGCTCTCGCCTGGTGGAAGTCTGTTACTATGAATGAATCGGAGGATAATTTTTCTTGTGCACGATTGAAGGAGGTCTTGGAAGAACAATATATGCCCGCAGCTGTAAAAACACGCCTTTACAGGAGTTTCATGGATTTAAAACAAGGATAGATGTCTATAGAGGAGTATTCTAACAAGTTCAATGAATTATCCCGATTTGGGCCGGGTCTGATAGACACTCCTTTAAAGAAGAATGAAATGTTTATCTCTGGAATGAAGGAACGGTATCAGGACAAGATGATGGCACATGTTAAGGGGACTTTTGTAGATTTGGTAGACATGGGGTTTTCGATATGAAACTCTGGACAAGAAGAATCCACCTACAACTCAGAACAACAACAATAATTGGAAGAAGAGGAAGTTTCATCAGCAAGGGAAGAGGTCAGGGCAAGGCAAGCCAGAAGGAGGATCCCAAGGAGATCGATTGAAAAATATTACTTGTTTTAATTGCCAACAGAAGGGCCACTACTCCAACACCTGTAAGAATCCTAGGGCTTAGGAAGGAACCTGCTACAATTATCACAAGCCGGACACCAGAAGAAGGATTTCCCGCTGATAAAGAAAGGAGAATAGGTTTGGGTTTTTGCTATCAATGAAGAACTCTCGACTTCGACCAATGTGAAGGGAAAGAAAATCCTAGAAGGTAATATCTGCATTAATGAAAATCTAGTTAGAGTGTTATTTGATACTAGGGCTTCCCATAGTTTTATATCTTAAGAATTGGTTGATAAATTGAAACTTACAACAAAGATATTAGACACCCATATATATGTCTCCAACTCTATAGGTGGTAAAACTAATCTAGGTATAGTTTGTGAAAAAGTACAAGTTGCCTAACTAGCCCAAAACCTTTCATGTGATCTAATCGTCCTCGACTTTATTGGATTTGATATTATACTCGGTATGGATTGGTTGTCTGAGTATAAGGCTATTTTAAATTGTGTCAAAAGAAAGATACAATTACAAAATAAAAGAGGTGAACCTTTTAAAATAACATGTGAAGAACCAAGTCCAGTAATGGATAGTTTTATGTATGCCCCAAATTCGGTTCAAAAACATCTAAAAGAAATACCAATTGTTAAGGAATTTTCAGATGTTTTTTAGGAAGTTAAAAGTTTACCCCCGCATAGGGAAATTGAGTTTAGAATCGATTTGATTTCCGGTGCAAGACCTATTTTTCACTCTTCTCGAAGAATGGTCCCTAAAGAAAAAATTGAATTAAGGAAACAAACTAATGAACTATTGAAGAAAGGACTAATAAGACCAAGTCGCTCAAGTTGGAGCTCAGCAGTAGTTTTCGTTGCAAAGTCAGATGGGTCCTTGAGACTGTGTGTAGGCTACCGAGACCTAAATAAGCAAACAATTAAGAACAAGTATCCTCTACCCCGTATTGATGACTTGTTTGATCGACTTCATGGTGCTCGAGTATTTTCAAAAATGAACCTAGCTACAGGATTCCATCAGTTAAGGATAGCAGAAGATTTCATTCCTTTAACTGCATTTAGAGGACCAAATGATTTCTACGAGTGGTTGGTTATGCCTTTTGGGCAAACCAATGTGCCCGCTTGTTTTGTGGATCATATGAATAGAGTATTTAGAGAAGTGCTCCACAAGTTTGTGTTAGTTTTTATCGATGATATTCTTGTATATTCAAAGACCGAAGAAGAACACGAAAGGCATCTAGAGATTGTGCTAGAAATATTGAGGAGAAATGTACTCAAAGCCAAGTTCTCGAAATGCCACTTCTGGGAAGAGAAGGTAAGGTTCATGGGGCATGTTGAATCAAATGAAGGAATCTTAGTTGATCTAGGGAAAATTACAGCCATTCTGGATTGGAAGCAGCCACGAACTCCAAAGGACGTTCGAAGCTTCTTAGGACTGGCAGGATATTACCGGAGATTTATTCAGGACTTCTCCAAAATTTCCTATCACCTAACAAAGATGACTACGAAAGATGCAAAATTTGAATGGACCCCAAAATGTGAAGAAGCATTTCACGAACTCAAGAAGAGGTTGACTACTGCTCTAGTCTTGACTATTATTGATGAAAGCAGCAGTCTAACCGTTTATACTAATGCTTGTGGAGAAGGAGTGGGTGTTGTATTAATGCAACATGGGAAGGTTATCGCTTATGCCAGTAGGCAATTAAAGACTCATGAGCGAAATTATGCAATACACGACTTGGAGCTATTAGCTGTGGTGTTTGCATTAAAAATATGGAGACATTATTTACTAGGTAAGAATTCCTCATAGTTTATTTTAATAAACTTTAGTTGACTCGAGTAAATAATATTCCTTCTTTATGAAAAGTTCGAACTCTTCACAGATCACAAATCCTTGAAGTATCTTTTCACTCAGAAGAACTTGAATATGAGACAGCAACGTTGGCTAGAATTTCTCACATCATACAATCTTGATATCTTATATACACCCGGGAAGGCCAACGTCGTAGTAGATGCATTGAGTAGAAAGCATGCCGTTATAGCTTATCTTGTAGTTACCCCAACTCTTCTAGAAAGAATTGCTAGCAAGCAAAAAGAAGATCGATTTCTAAAGAAGATTATTAAAGATATACATAGAGGGTATGATTCAAGCTTTGAAGTCGATAACTAAGGGGTATTACGATTAAAAGGAAGAATTTGTGTTCCCAATGTTGATAACTTAAGACAAGAAGTGTTGACTGAATGCCATCAATCCAAGCTAATTATTCACGCCGGAATTCACAAAATGTACAAAGACATGAAACAGACATTTTGGTGGGGAAATATGAAGATGGATATCTCTATCCATGTTAGCAGATGTGCAAATTGTCAACAAATTAAGAGTGATCAACAGAAGGTTGCAGGATTACTCCAACCTCTTGAAATTCCGACTTGGAAATGGGACCAAATATTAATGGATTTCATCGAATGTTTACCTCGATTAAGAAAGGGAAATGAGGGCATTTGGGTTATTGTAGATCGATTAACCAAAAGCGCACACTTTATCCCTGTAAAGCCAACATGAATTGCTGCAAGTCTGGCAGAAATATACGTGAGGAAAGTAGTTCGATTGCATAGTGTCCCCAGCAGTATAGTCACTGATCGAGACTCTATCTTTACCAGTAAGTTCTGGGAGGCATTGCAAAAAGCTTTAGGAACTAAGCTAAACATAAGCACTGCATATCACCCCCGGACCGATGAGCAAACTGAGAGAGTAAATCGGGTATTGGAAGATCTTCTAAGAGCCTGTATCTTAGATTTCAGAGGATCATGGGAAAATTATCTTCATCTTGTTGAGTTCTCTTATAACAATAGCTATCAGGCTAGTATTGGCATGGCTCCATATGAAGCTTTGTATGGTCGTCCATGTAGATCCCCAGCATGTTGGATCGAGACCGAAGATCGATTAGTACTAGGTCCTGACGTGATTAGGGAAGCATCAAAAAATGTTGACATGATCAAAAAGAAGATGAAAGAAGCCCAGAGCAGGCAAAAGAGTTATGCGGATAGGAGGCATAGAAATTTGGAATTCTCGGTTGGAGATTTTGTATTCCTGAAGGTTTCCCCAATGAGAGGAGTAGTAAGATTTGGGAGAGTTGGAAAATTGGCACCTCGATATATTGGACCTTTTTCCATTCTCGAACGGATTGGCCTATTAGCTTATCGTGTGGATTGCCCGAAAGATTGATTGGTGTGCATAATGTATTTCACATATCTCATCTACGAAAATTTGTGCATGATCTAGAACAAATTATAGAAACGGCTGCCCAAGATGATTAAGAACTTGAACCTAATTTGGCAGTTAGTAGGCAAACAATGCGAATCATGGATCGTGATGAAAAGCTATTAAGAAAGAAGGTTGTAAGGTTGGTTAAAGTCCAATGGGGTGGTGTTGCAGCAGACTGCACATGGGAAACAGAAGATAGAATGCGAAAAGCCTATCCTGAGTTTAGAATGGATACATAGTTGAATGTTATAAAGTGTACTCACTAGCTTGTAGTGATGTCACTCGCTATATCTTATACATATGTATCACTTCATTATATATTTTTTTCGAGTTATCTTCTTCTTATCCTTAATTTCGAAGATGAAATTCTTTTAAATAGGGAAGTCTATAACGACCCACAAATACATCACTTAAATAAATTTATTGGAGATTAAAAAGATTTAATAAATTTTAATAATTTTGATAACTCGTTTTAAATAATTATAAAATAATAATTTATCATTAATTTTATAAATATATGAACTCATTTTAGAAAGAAATAAACTTCATCGCATTTTGGCAGATCAACGCCGTATCTTTACAATTGGATTTTAATATTGATTAATATGGTTTTATAGCTTAAATAATTTTTTTTAATTATTTAAAAATGATAAGAAATTCATTTTCAAGTTTTTTTTACATAAATAAATAATTTGATTAAAAACTAAAAATATGATCGTAAATTGGATCCCGAAATCTCAACGGTTTGACAAATGGAAATTGTTTTAAGTTGTTGCAACATTGTTTGTACATGCACACACATACACACACATATGTGTATCATAATTAGTCAAATTAAAGCTAAAGAAAATATCTAAGATATTTTTACAAGTAAGTGAAAAAGGCAACATCTAATCACCATTAAAATATGGAAAGCAAACATCAAATCCACCATTAATGCATGTCATTCCATGCTTAGGATATTTTTGCAATATATCTTATCACATTACATCTCATTAATGCATGCACTTGAGTATGGTGACAAGGATTTGATGTTGAAGTGATGCGGTGTAAGAGATATTTTGATAATATCTAAGGGTAATTTAGTAATTTTCCACATTTTCCTCAGGCCATAAATAAGACCATAAGGCTTCACAAATTCCCACATCTCATTCCATCTGCTTCTTCTTCTTCACCTCTACTTTAATGGCTTCCACCATAAAAGAAGTAATGGCTAAATTCATTTCAAAAAGAAACTAAAATTATATAGTACATATATATAGTGTAAAACACCTCAAAACTCAACCAAAACTCCTCCTCTTCATTCTCTTTACCCACGGCCACCACCACACACCACCATAGCCGATCCTTCCCTCCCCTACAACCAAGGCCGTCAGCTTCCTAGTCAACTCCGAGCCATCCAAAGGCAATAGTCCAAGTGACCGTGAGCTTAGATTTCGAGTTAGTAAAGCTATATCCATTTTTAGGTTAATCGTTTAATCCAAGGTGAGAAACTCCAAAACTATAGTATTATATGTTATTGGATGTTATATATTTTTGATTATGATTGTTGATGATGATTGTTTAATATGAATGTTGAATATATGTGCAAGTCACGGAAATACACGTTGATAAGCACAAAGGAAATCACTTTCCTTTATTAAATGAATTGGTGTATATAGGACGCTAAACCTCTTTAAAATTGTTTAAAATATGAAATAAATTCTAAGAATCTTTTAAAATGTTTTAAAAGTGATTTGAGTTATAAAAATAAATTTCTAAATGATAAAAAGCCGTTTTGATCAATATATCTTAAAAAGCACTTTCCGTAGCACTTTTCCAAGCACTTTGCTATAACTTTTGAAATATAGTTTTAGACGCAACCGTTATTTTCCCAATCTTTTGTAAATATTTTCAAATGAATAATAAAGTATTTTAAAGATGATTTAAAGGATTTATGGAATGGTTAAATATTAAATGATTTAGAGTCGACCAAATTACTTGACCGCCTTATTTGTGTCAGAGTGGTAGTGTCTAGGCTTGGGTTTGGAAAACCAGTTTCCTACTCTCCCTGGCTACCTGGACTGGCCCGACGGATGGGATAATAAATTTGATTTACTCGGATCAAAATTTTCCTAAGTATAAAGGATATAATTTCCCAAAATTAAATAACTTGGATTTTATGGGGATAATCTTCTTATACTTGGTATTAAAGCCCGAAGAGGGAACTCGTACTATTCGTGGAATTTAAAAGATGATTTCACGGTTATTCCGCCCATAGAACTTGTTGAATACTGGAATTGATATTGAGTAGAATTGGATGATTTTTTTAGATTCTGCTCACTTAATATTTACTGGTTTTGGATTAATATCCTAGGTAACATGGTTTTAACTCAATCAAAATTTTGATTTTGAATTAAGAAATCTTTATTAAGATTTAAATGAAATGATTTAGAATTTAAAAAGGTTTTAACTAATCAAAGGATTTGATAAATGAGGTTTAATGATTCCATGTATACTGGAAAGAATGTTTTAAAAATTTATATCTCTAGAAGATATTTGATGAAAAGAATTAATCAATCAAAGAATAATTCCCTATTTACTAAACATCTTTTTATCATTGATTGGTTCGAAGGAACCAGGGTCGGATTTGAGTGATTCTTATTCGAAAACCACTTCGAACCAATGTATGCGTTCAAAAAATAAAGACGTGATAAAGATAATGAAAATACCATATGTCTTCGGGGTGGAAGGACTACTTGTTGATAATTCTGGTTAGCTCCCAAATAACTAAAGTAGAAGTGGTCCCTTCATTTCTGAAACTCTTCGGGTTGCAAGGACTTCTCGCTACTAATCCTAGGGGTAATCCTCGACAGGATGTAGTAGGAGAGTACCTTCGGTTTGTCCTGTTCCTGGATAACTTGTATGGATGAATGTCTGATGTTGCATTTGTAATTACATTGATTGATCTCTATGAACGTACCATCTGATTGGTGGTGGAGAAGGCAACTTCTTTTAGATTAACACACTTTCCTGAGACATTCGAGCTCAGGTGTTATATGTTTGTAGAAATTAGTTATGTGATTAAGGAATGGCAATGTGGCATTCAAAGTGGAATGTTCTATGTGAAAGGTAATCGTTACCTCGGGCCTCATCACCCGGTAATGGCTTAAACTGAGCATGCCATGAGGCTATGTGGGTCGCACCCATAAGGGTATGGTCATCACCCTTCTAGATTACTCTCTATATGTCGAGTGTGTTGGTTATGTTGTTTGGGATCCTAGATAGGTCGGTTACGACCGGGGTGATGTCATATTCGGTTCTATCGACCACTAGACGGGTCTGTGGGTAGGCCGGTTTTGCCAGGTGCACAGGTTTCGAAGACGTCGATCCTCGGTACATCCCTCTAGAGGTGTATTGTATGGAAGGTGGTCCCTTAGCTGCCATTGTATGGAATCCATTCTCCAATAAGTGCCTTCGGACTTGATTGTAGAACCTACTTTGTAGCTAGTATGCTGGAATTTAATAATGCAACAATTTCGGCTAAGATCCGTAAGTTTACTTGCAATTGCTTTCAAAAGAATGTCATTAAAAATAATACCAAATGAATTTTACGTAGCAAATGTTTTGGTTATCATAATGTAAAAACCCGTTCCGTGTTATGTCCGGCGTGGTCTTATGAGATACCCTTTTGTTTTCAAAATGTGTATTTTGAGTTTCTCACACCAGTCCCATGACTGACCCGGAGTTTATTTTTCTTATCCCTTCAACTCTGGGTGCCCTAATTTTCCCGGGCAGCCAACTAGTTAGGTAAGCTTGGAGCATTTTGAAATGGAGCATGGAGCATTTTGGGTCTTTTGTTGAATTCATCTATCACTTTACGTTGTGTCTGTATTATGTATTAGTATCTACCATCACTGTAAGGATATGTCGTTATAACTATCCTAGCTGGGTTAGTACCTGTCGTAACTCTGATGGAACAATTTGGAGTAATTGCATGTACTATTCATATGAATAATTATGTGTTGAATACGATGTGAGATTCTATTATTGCCTTATCTTCTATCTTTTATTCTTTACCCCATGTTAATCTGCATCTTCGGCACTTGGATTTACGGCATGTGAATACCGAGGATGTATTAGTTTCGATTTCTGAGGGTCGAGGAGGTGGGTCGTCACAAATGGAGTAGAGGACATGGTAATACTTGAGGCCTGGAGGGGAGAAGGGAGTAAAAAAACGTAACATTAAAAACAAAGAGGGTGTTGGGTTTAAATAAGAAGAGAGAAGAAGGGAAAAGAGGAGATCTTTGGATCTTTTACCACTCCTTTCTCCACTAATTCAAACTCTTATTTAAAATACAACACATCCCTAATTCCCTTAAATAAAGCTGGTCATTCCCACATGCTTTTGGGCTTATATGCATTTTCAAACCAGACTAGTAAATTCACATTTAATTCAAATTCAAATTCACATCAATATCGCATATAGATAGCTGCGTATATTAGCATTGTCTTCAATACTAATCGTCATAAATCAAATATTTTATTATTATTAATGTTTCATAAATATTAATTAACTTAATTAATTTATAACAATTATAAATTAATTAAATCGGTGGTATTCGGAGTGTTCAACATTGCAATTGTGTTTAGGTGTAAATTCAGTCAACGATTAATATAAAACAATTCGAGTATTAACGTTCACACGTCACCTTAGCTAGTGCTATGATAGTTTGGCTAAGTTAATCGCTTATAGATTTTCGGTAAAAAACTATTTTACTATTTTAAGCGGTCCCGGTAATGACAATTATTTACACTAATTCTCTTAGTCAAAACTATATCACATTAGGACTTACGGAATTTGGCATTGGTCAAATTTTAAAAATCATCCACATTCAACTTGTATTGTCCAAACACAAAGTCCTTGGTTCAATAATAACAGTTATTATTAACCCAACAGCTCTAGCCAGAGACTTTGACTTTGAGTTGAGTATAGTTAAGCATAGTACTAACCTCATATAACAGAGGAGACGAATTCTCTATTGAACGGTGTCTCCCGTGCTTCAACTCGGACCCAACTATGGTCATTCGATGGATGTCACACCATGACTTAACTATAATCAAAGTAGAGTGTCCACATTGAAGTTCAACAGTATTTTCAAGTCCAGAGAACTATATGATGTTGCACTTTGATATTCTTTGTTTGATATTAGTTACATTAACCAATAGAAAACTATCGAGTGAGTTATTCCATAGTTATCCAATAATGATCAGTACGTAACCCCTTGGTGCCCCCAACAACCATGAGTAATACACTGCCCACATTTGGAGAGCATTAAGTACTCTAGCCTCAACGGATGTACAATTGTCCAGTCTTGATACATCTTGACTACGAATATTTAAAATGATTTTTTTTATTTTCATTGTGATAAGTTTCTTATGATTACAATATATTGTAATTACTATCACAAAAAACATATCATTTATAGATTTTTGATTAAATATACTTAAATTAAATAATTAATTAATACAACACATTATATTAAGTATATAATTGAAAGAAAACACCTTTTATTTTGAATGAGATTTTATTACGGAGTTAATAAATTATAGTAAATTATATAATTTCCCCTACGGCATACCCTTAACTCTTTCACAATGTTTGTGAAAGTTGTATTTATGGACAAATGCATAGATTACCATTCTAAAAAATAGCTTTCGATGCTCAAAGTCCTCTTGAATTAATACACAATAATATTTTTGGTTCGAGGGGAACTATCTCAAAGTACTTTATATCATAACTATAAACAAATAAAATAGGAAGTTATAAAGGTACAACTGGTCCTCTCCACCAACGTGGATCTGGGGTAATCCGGACTGTCCATAAACAAGTAATGTAAACCTATCTCAAGGTGATAGGAAATCATATCATTACCTGCTCTACTTCTGTCGTCAATAAGTCAGCACAACTAATATATTGTGTCTGATCCGTAATGGTATACTTCAACAGAAAAATAATAATGAAATGAAAATCTACTCTAAAACATACAACAACTAATTCAACCAACTAACGTAACCAAGCAAAGAGAAGTAACCAAAGTATACACACTGATACTCATCATTATTGATGGACTAAGACGCGGTAGACTCGTGCCCAAGATAAATAGATTTGATACCTTGGTGTACCATATACCCGGAGTCGCATCTAGTGTGATCGAAGTCGTGTGTCTCACCGTACCGATATAATGAGCTTTGGTGATATATGACCTACTCTATTTACTTGAATATTATGTCTACGTTAGACATCAACTGATTATTCAAATTAGCATTATCCAATGATTCCCTTTAAGAGTTCAAGATAATTGATCTCACCATACCCCTATAATGAGCTTTGGTGATATATGATCTTGTCTATATACTTAAAACCTATTCCCATAGTAAATAGAGCCAGCAAATGTACCATGACCCCAAGTCACATCTAGTGTGATCGAACTCGTGTAGGTCTCACCATACTCCTATAATGATCTTTGGTGATATATGACCTACTCTATATACTTGGGACCTTTATGGACCACACCGTACCCTTATAATGAGCTTTGGTGACAATCGATCTCGTAGTAGATGATTTTCATCATCCTTCCCTAGGACATCAAGGATTTCAAAATTAACTTACGTATGCCTCTATCAAAAAGAGGATGATGCTCGTGTGTCGTATAATATGATATCGGGACCACAAAGAAACACCGATGCCATATAATTATATATCTTAAATATAACCACCATGTAATCATATACGTCTATTACAGACGAAGACCAATATCTCGTCATCATCCATTTATTTGTCTAGTCTCTACCAAAGACCAATACGAGGGTCGATCACTAATCTAAGATGGATACTGATCATCCAATCTACCTAGGGCCAAAGCCAAGGGATGTGGATCGCTTCGCTCGATCGTATATGCTCGTTGGATGTTATCGCGTGATCGAACATCCTACCAATCCTGTGACCGATCGTTATCGATCATTATTGATCACATATAATTTGCATGGCGCTCGTGTCTAGATCTTGAACTTCATCATGCCCTTCCACTCTATTGAGTAGCCCATAGTCTTCACAAAGTTGTGCCAAACCCTCATGAAGAACCGCACAGGAGACAGGGTAAAAATCCTTGAAGCCTTACACCTGACCTGGGCTTATTACCCAAGTCAGTACACCTTTAGTCGACTGGGGAGCCTTCCCAATCGAGTAGCCTCAGTTGACTGGTGGCACACACCAGTCGACTAAGACTGGTAATTCCTGGGCAGTAAGCCGAAGTCAACGAGCCAAGTTGGCTACAGCTCACCGATTCGAGCTCCGTCTCTTCTGATGCTTCGCCCGATGAGTCTCATAGCACTCCTCGCATGCCTCCACCCTATTGGACGTCTTTCTAAGTTAATTTGTTGATGTTTTGAAACTGGTTCCTTATGTGTTCGAAAATTGAATTCGATACGAAATCCACTCTTTGCACGTGTAGAGTTCAACGGGCGCTTAAGGGGACGCGGCTTCCTCTAACAGCGCCAAAGCACACTCAACCGGCTACCTAGCCTTATGTGATGTCCAAACATGCTAACACACTTATTCATGCACATTCATACATGCATACACAAACACACTATAAAAAAATCACGTTTTGCACTTCACCAGAGCGATAACTCTGCCCGGTATACTTCTCACGCAACTCAGCGCACATGATAGTCGTTATGGCTATGTGAAATGCCCACAGTGCACTTATATACATTATTCTACCTATTTAATCAAACTATTATATCATATATAAATAAACAAACACACAATAATTTAACTATAATATACACATCGTTTTCATTGTTATATTTTTTAAATACATGTATACATATACTTGTCCGTACTTATATATTACGTATATTTAAATAAGTAATTCACTTATTACTTAATCAAATCTTACTTTTATTTAATAAATCTTTTCAATAAAAGTTTAATATGGTTTCATACTATTTTATAAAATCTTAATACTATTTTATAAAATATATTATTAGCTTATAAATCAATTTTAAGCCTTTAAATACTTAATTGCCTTATTTAAAATTAAGTATACATCATATTACTATTTTATAAAATATCATTTCTATTTTATAAAATCTATACTTCATTTATAAAATCATACAACCATTTTATAAATACTACTTAAGTTTCATTAACCCTCTAATTGCTTTAATAATAAGTATAGAGTTCAAAACTTACTTAATTAGCTTACTAACTTTTCCAAAACCCTTTAATTTAGTTTAATTATAACTAACTAATGACATGCACTTAGTTATATCATGTAATTAGTTTCTAATTTATCACTACATCACATATAATCATTCAATTAACCTAAAATTAAATTCTTAGTTACTAACTAGTTTCAAAAATAGTTATTAAGGTCTTAAACAAATAATGGGTTAACATAAGCATGTTTATAACACAAACATAAGCAAAATCAACTCAAACAATCTCCAAATCACTTCATATAATTCTATAATTATTAATAAACGAAAATATGAAGGTTAACACATAAATATAAATGAAGAATCATCACACTCACCTTGCTTTCCCCTAAACAAGCTCTAATTACAAAAACCCAATTCCATGCTCTCTTGAAATCCAAGATGAAACTCTAAGTCAAGCCAATTCCTTTGTGGATTTTGTGGACAATTGGATGAGAGGGATTATGGTTATTTTGTCGGGATTTATTGGAATTTATTTGGGTATGATTTGGCTAATCTAGGGAAAGATGATTAAGAGGTAATTAGGAGAAGATTAGAGGAGGAGGAGGAGGATGAAATGTGAAATGAAAAGTGGAATGAGAATTATGAAGAGGGTTAGCCACTTATAGGCAAGGAAATATGGCTTAGACCAAATTCATCTCATCCACTCAAAAATCACTATTCACTTCAAAAACTCATTGAATCTAAACTTAGTCAAGTTTATACTCATTTTGCTCATGTCGGAAAAGCAAATTCAACTATGGGTGTTTCAAGTCCTGATTCCCTTGTTTGTAAAAGTCAAGTACAAGGGGTGTTCTGTTAATTAACAATTAAATATTTGAATTAATTATTTAAATATTTGCCCATTAAAATTGTTGAGGTGTTACATTCTTCCTTCAAAAAAATTTCATCACCAAGATTCCTACGAGTACGAGAAGGTGATAGAATTGATCAAACTTCACGATCTAAATTTTGGAAATATCCAACTGGTACTTTCCCTTATGCTATCAGCTAGAAACTCCCAAATTAGAATGCATCACACCATTGGGGAATATGTGATAACCTACGTTATCCCACATTTCTCAAAAATATATACCTCTTTTTAAGAAAGCTTCTCACCATTTAAATGCAAATTTAAACAAATGAGCATTTATATAGCTAAACTTTAGCTCTCCAGTATCTAATTGTACTATACAAAGAGAGTAATGTTCTAACACAGAATTCAATCATGCATAGCCTTAGTGTAGTGACCGATATTACTATAATCATACATGACAATTAATTAGAGAGTATGCTCAAGTGAGTCAGTATCAAAATATACCATGGATTCAGTGTCACATCAAAAGGCAATATATTCGTATAGATCCCATCTCGACCCCATAATGGACATGGATGATATGCGATCTATTTCAGATAGTTATCGCTATCACTCTCTGAACATAGTTTAAATTATGAAATTATAATTACCATAAAATTAATCAAACACATAAGACAAGTAATAATCAATCAATAACAATCAACAACAACCAACAAGAAGCACCAAGCAAACAATGATAAGCAATAACAACTAGCATACAAATTATTAAACATGCAAGCAAGCAATCAACAAAAATTAACATCAATAAAAATTAGCCAACAACAAAATCAGACAACTACACTCAACATCAAACAGTATGAAGCAAACATGAGAAATGGAAATCAACAACAAGCAACAACAATCATCAACAATCAATAATAAACAGTCGGCATACAATTAATATAATCAACCAATCAGCAAGCAACAAAAAGCATACAAAGCAATGGATAATTCAGAAAGAGTCTATATTGACATGCATGTTAACCAATCAAGAGTCAAACGCGCATGTTAAACCATAAACTCAACTGAGTCCATTCGACATTTAAAAAGAATAAACGCCTAAGTGGTGTAACCACTCTTGTGAATATAATACATGAAAGAACTTTACACCTCCCGCTATGCAAAGGAAAACTCATACGATATGCAGGATCATCGAGTCTCAAACTCTCGAATAAATCCTGCAATGTAAGCCTTAACTATTCTTTTTTTGAACAGAACTCATTTTTCAGAAGAGAAAATTATACCGATTAAATTATCATTAAATGAATATCTATAATTTCTTGGGTTTTCTCAGGTTCAGACTCACCTTAACCTCATAATGTTAATAAGGATAATATACTAAGTGCACTAAGATGCTCGCCTAGGCAAGTATCATCTTATCGCTTCGAAGATTATTTGAATCACAATAAAACAAGTCGATAAATCCTTCCCTGAACTCCCAAGTAACCTTAACTATACTATACATAATTTACAAAGACTAAAGAACACTCAAAATGACACGATACCTATTCCAATCCTCCATTTGCTCAAAAGATTTCTTTGTTAAATTAAGGTCATTCATCTGACTCCTCCCATACGAACTCTGATCTAGTTCTTTAGTCCAACTATTGAAATTCTCTCGCATGACCAAAGTCATGCTTCGAAAATTTCCCAATTAACTCAAGAATTCGACTCGATTGTTAGCCTTTAAGAATCAAATGAAAAACCCTGGTCTAACCGGTGAAAATTACCTAAAAACCTTGCGCTCGAATTGGGGATTGAAAACTGGTACGTGAATGGACCGATCCTTAGAAAACATCCTTTTAGTACATGGGATTACTCTCATCGCCTAAGGTTAACTAACACAAAGAAAAACAATTTTAACATGAACGACTCTAGAAAAACACCCGTAAGTCATCCGCTCGGTCTCTGCTCATTACGGGGCATCCACCGAACCCTACTTAGATACAAATCCAAGTCAGACTTACTCGACCAACCCCACTCAACTTGAAAGCTCATGCATCAAGTTCGAATGATAGTACTCTCGATCGCTTCACCTTAGCTTTGCAACTAAGGTTACTCATACAAGGTTTATCTTTACAAAAGAATTTACCACTAGGAAAGGTATCAAGTTTAGCCTATCTACCAAGTAACTAGTAACAGATAACATATACCACTCAAGTGTTGGAAGGAATAGAAGTGAGTTCCCAAAAAATAGAGCATACCTCACTAAATAAGCTCCTTCAGTTTCTCTTAAGCCATAGGCCTGTTAGGACCCAGTAATGCCTATAAGGCACAAGTCATCATCACTTACTCGCCCTTCGAAAATGTAGGGCAGTACTTCTTCAAGTGATCAAGCCAATCACAATTGAAGCACTCACGCTTACTTTAGCTGAATGGCATTTCAGAGCGAAATGCCCTCATGCCACGGGAGTGATATACTAGGCCAGCTTCTTTTTCGCATAAGCTCGATCTTTCCTTGTATCATGGTCTTTGCACTTCGGTTGGAGATTCAGTTTGCTTTTCCACTTTCACTACCGCAAATGGTATCTCATGGGTGTTCTCATGGAGGAGAACCATTCTAATGAGACATTCAAAAGTGGCCCTTAACAGTGATAAGGCTAAGCAATGAACCCCTAACTGATGCATTAAGACCCCAGGCAAACACCTTTGCCCACACCAATGGAGTACCAACCGTATCAAACCCCAAAAGAAAAAGGCTGAATTAGTCAACACTCATCAACTAACAAGCTGCCCTGCTCAAGGTGGATGGAATACTCAAGCTACACGCCCTTTTCAATCTCGACAATGAAATGAGAACCAGAATAACGCCTGAATTAATTCCAAATCCCAGCCCAACTCATTAGCCATAAAAACTTTACATCCTACCCAGCCAAAGTGTCCCCCTTTCAAATGCCGAGAAGCAATCTTCCTTATGAATACATTCTCTAAACCTATATCGATGGAAGTCCTCTCGTTCATGTGTCCAAGGCTGTGTCTCAGCAACAGTCCTAGGACTCAAATATGGCTTCCCTCCAAGGCTAAGGAAATCCCGGCACGGCTTTGAAGAGTCTAAAGTTGGTGAAGATAGAAATACAGGTGCCCCAAGTGCCATACCACCTCTGATGCCAACCACATTTTTTGGAAATGCTCACAAGCAGCGGAATATCCCACGTTGTAGCTAAATAGTCTCTGAACTAATTAGGTATCTCAGAATGCCTGTCCACAGTCGCTCATACACTTCGTTTACTCATACTGATAGTTTGACGAAATACCTTAGCAATTAGCGATAGAAATAAATCTCAAAGTCCAGAAGAAAGTGATGTATGTTGTATAATATAGTAGAAAAATAAAAGTATGCTCACTCTACGTATATCCTTTCACCAGATTGATTAACTCAAACTGGTCTACTTGGTCCGTGTGTTGAGCCTAAGCTCTGACACTAAATGTAACAACACGCCATTCGAATACCCAAAAGACAAATTGTCAGGGTAAAATTAGAACAAAATAGTAAATCAAGACCTCGACGATATCTCACAATGAAATCATAACATATAATATACTAAATATATACGAATAGAATGACAATATATAAGAGACCACACTAGCGAAAGCAACTGATAAATGAATATCAACATAGAAAGTCAGAATACATCAACTCCCAACAACATGGAGTTTTGAATAAATATTTGATACAACAATTTCATATACAAATAACAGGCCTATCATGTAACACTAAACTATCAAGTATACATATCCAAAATATCGATGTCATGCCTCTAAAATGCTCCAGTTTCACATCTTGATTGCGTATCCCCAAAAGCACCTAACTTCCAAACTACTCATCGAGTACTTGAGAGTTTTCATGACATAAACAAATAAAGACAAAACGCGGGTTATACGTAAAGGCTGGTATGTGGGGAACTATCTTAAACTACAATATATCATAACTATAAACAAATAAAATAAGAATCTATAAAGGTACAGTCGGTCCTCTCCACCAACGTGGATATGGGGTAATCCAGACTGTTCATAAACAAGTAAACTATCTCTAGTTAATAGGAAATCATATCATAACCTACTCTACTCCTATCGTCAATGAGTCAGCAAAACTAATATATTGTGATTGATTCGTAATGGTATACTAAAACATGAAAATAATAATGAAATGCCCATCTATTCTAAAATATACAACTAATTCAACCAACTAACATAACCTAGCAAAGAGAAGCAACCAAAGTATACACATTGATACCCATCATTATTGATGGATTAAGACGCGGTAGACTCGTGCCCAAGATAAATTGAGTCAGTACCTTAGTGTACCATAGACCCAGAGTCGCATCCAGTGTGATCGAACTCGTGTAGGTCTCACCGCACCCCTATAATAAGCTTTAGTGATATATGACCTACTTTATTTACTTGAATACTACGTTTACATTAAATATTGATTTATCATATAAATTATCATGGTCCAATGATTCCCTTCGAGAGTTCAAGATAATTAGATTTCACAGTATCCTTATAATGAGCTTTGGTGTATATGATTTGGTCTATATACTTGAAACTTGTTCTTATAACAAATAGGGTCAGTATATGAATATACCATAGACCCCAAGCCGCATCTAGTGTGATCGAACTCGTATAGCTCTCACCATACCCTTATAATGAGCTTTGGTGATATATAACCCAGTCTATATACTTAGGACCTTTGCAGACCACACCATACCCCTATAATGAGCTATGCAGACATTTAATCATGTAGGAGATGATTTTCATCATCCCTCCCCAGGATATCAAGAATTTCTAAATTAACATGCGTACGCCTCTATCGAAAAGTGGACGATCTTATGTCTCGTATAATACGCTATCGGGACCACAAAGGAACAGTGATTTCGTATAATTATATATCTCAAATATAACCACCACGTAATCATATATGTCTATTATAGACGAAGACCAATATCTCATCATTGTCCATCTATTTGGATAGTCTCTACCAAAGACCAATACGAGGAACGGTCATGAATCTAAGACCGATATCACTTATCCAATCATATTTACCTAGGGCCGAAGCCTATTGATGTAGATTGTTCCGCTCGATTGTACATGCTCGTTGGACGTTATTGCATGGTCGATCATCGTACTGATCCCGTGCTCGATCATTATTGATCACATATAATTTTCTTTACACTCGTGTCTGGATCCTGAACTTCATCATGCCCTTCCACTCCATTGAGTAGCATAGAGTCTTCCTGAAGTTATGCCAAACCCTAACGAAGAACCACACACCAGACGAGGTAAAAATCCCCGAAGCCTTACACCTGACCTGGGTTTATTTCTCAAGTCAGTACACCTTCAGTCGATTGGAGAGCCTTCCTAGTCGACTAGCCTCGATCGACTGGTAGCACACACCATTCGACTGAGACTGGTATTTCCTGGGCAGTAAGCGCAGGCTAGCGAGCCAAGTCAGCCACCGCTAGCAAATTCGAGCCTCGTTTCTTCCGACGCTTCTCCCGATGAGTCGCCCAGCACTCCTAGAATGCTTCCGCCCTATCGGACCTCTTTCGAAATTAATTTGTTGATGTTTCGAAAGTGATTTCTTATGTGTTCAAAAAGCAATTTCGACACGAAATCCACTCTTTGCATGCGTAGAGTTCAACGGGCACTTATAGCAACCCGACTTCCTCTAACAATGCCAAAACACACTCAACCGGCCATTTAGCCTTATATGATGTCCATACGTGCTAGCACACTTATTCATGCACATCCATACATGCATACACAAACACAATACAACACAAACCATGTTTCAGATTTCACCAGAATGATTACTCTACCTGATATATTTCTTATACAATTTAGCACGCATGATAGTCACTATGGCTATGTAAAATGCCCGCAGCGCACTTGTATACATTAATATATCTATATAATCGAACTGTTGCATGGATACATAAATAAACAACCATATAACAATTCTAACTACAATACACACGTCGTTTTAATTATTATATTTTTTAAATACACGTATACGTATATTTTCCCATACTCATATATATATACACATATTTAAATAAGTAATTCACTTATAACTTAATCAAATCTTACTTTTATTTGCTAAATCTTTTCGATAAAAGTCTAATATGGTTTCATACTATTTTATAAAATCTTATTACTATTTTATAAAATATACTATTAGATTATAAATCAATTTTAAGCCTTTAAATACTTAATTGCCTCATTTAAAATTAAGTATACATCATATTACTATTTTATAAAATCTGATTTCCATTTTATAAAATCTATACTTCATTTATAAAATCTTATAACCATCTTATAAATACTACTTAAGCTTAATTAACCCTCTAATCAGTTTAATAATAAGTATAGAGTTCAAAACTTACTTAATTAGCTTACTAACTTTTCCAAAACCCTTTAATTTAGTTTAATTATAGCTAACTAATGACATGCACTTAGTTATATCATGTAATTAGTCTCTAATCTATCATCGCATCACATATAATCATTCAATTAACTTGAAATCAAATTCTTAGGTTACTAACTAATTTCAAAAATAATTATTAAGGTCTTAAACAAATAATGCGTTAACATAAACATGTTTATAACAAAAATATAAACACAAATCAACTCAAACAATCTCCAAATCACTTCATATAATTTTATAATCATCAATAAACGAAAATATAAAGATTAACACATAAATATAGATGGAAAATCATCCCACTCACCTTGCTTTTCCTAAAACAAGCTCTAATTACAAAAACCCAACTCCATGCTCTCTTGAAATCCAAGATGAAACTCCAAATTTTGAATCAAGCCGATTCCTTCACGGATTTTGTGGAGAATTGAATGAGAGGAAATATGGTTATTTTATCGGGATTTATTAGAATTTATTTGGGCATGATTTGGCTAATCTAGGGAAAGGTGATTAAGAGGTAATTAGGAGAAGATTAGAGGAAGTGGAGGAGAATGAAATGTGAAATGAAAAGTGGAATGAGAATTATGAAGAGGGTTAGCCACTTATAGGCTAGGAAATGAGGCTTAGACCAAATTCATCTCATCCACTCAAAAATCACTATTCACTCCAAAAACTCGTAGACTCCAAACGTAATCAGGTTTATACTCATTTTGCTCGTCGAAAAAGCGAACTCAACTACGGGTTAATTGCTAGTCGGTTGCAACAGCACAAATGCAAAAATGGTTGAAGATTTCGAAAAGGCCATGATGAAGGAATATGAAATTTCTAATTCAGGTCTCATGAAATATATTTTTTGGGATTCAAGTTCAACAATCATAAGGTGAGATTAGTGTTTCTCAAGAGAAGTATGCTATTAATTTGCTCAAGGAATTTAATACGGTTAATTGCTAGTCGGTTGCAACTTCACTTGGCGTGAATGAAAAACTGAAATTAAATGATGGTGCTCTAAAGGTCGATGCTAACACCTATTGAAGTTTGGTTTGGATCATTGCTCTATCCCACCAACACAAAATCTGATATTGTCTACTCTACAGTTTGCTTTCTAGATTTATGCATGAACCAAGTAATCTTCATATCTCAACAACTAAAAGGGTTTAGCGCTATATATTCAAGGAACAAACAAATTTCGTTAGAAGTATGTAAAAAAAGATGACAATAAACTTGTTGGCTTTACTGACAATGATCGAGCAGGTTCACTTGATGATTGTAAAGCACATCAGGTTACGTTTTTCTTTTAGGATCAAAAGTTATTTCTTGATCTTCAAAGAAGCAGCAAACCATTGTCATGTTATCAACGAAAGCAAAGTATATTGCAGCTATGGATGCAACTTGTGAAGCAACTTGGTTAAGAAGAATCCTTGCAGATTTACAACAAAAGAATGAAACACCAACAACTGTTCATTGTGACAACAAGCCTGTCATCACAATGACAAAGAATCCAGTATTTCACATCCGTTCAAAGCAAATCGAGATACGACATCATTTTATCCATGATTATGTGAGCAAAGAAGAAATTCAACTGGAATATGTCAACATACAGGGCCGGCTCAAGCAAATTAGTTGCTCCAGCCCAATAAGTAACAGTAGCACGCCAAGATTTGAACCTAGATTGCCCCACTTAACACAAGATGTCATTACCATCAAACCACAAAGTCAATTATTAATGTGATGATACAAAACGTTTTTATCATAATAAACTGCTAAATCCATCGAGACCTCCAATCGTTGGCCCAGCCGAAGTGGTTTTTCTAGACGGTTGTCTTGCTTGTCTTGCTTTGGGGCCGGGTCTGTCAACATAAACGATCAACTTGAAGATACCTCCACCAAGGCTATTTCATCAGACAAGCTCAACTACTTTAGAAGCTGCTAGAAAATTATAAATTAAGAATGGATGTTGAAATATAATTTGTAATTTGTGAAAATTATGTTGAAGGGCTTCTATTTTCAGGGTAATAAGTTTTAAGGACAACACTTTTAAATAATTAGTTTTAAGCACAATTTACAGGATAATGATAAATTCATTTATCTTTTTAAGTTATACAGGAAAATGATAAATCTTTTTATCATTATTTCTGTATAACTGAAAATGATAAATTCTTTTATCTTTTTCCTGTAAACTGTCCTTAAAACTAATTTTTTTAGAAATAGTGTCCTTAAAACTTATTACCTGCACAAATAAGCCTTTGAAGTGAAAATCCCCTTGTAATTTTATATTGAAATTATTATGGAAAACAATTTCGAAAGAGCAAAAGTTAAATAAATAATCTTCTTACCAATTCTTCTTTAATCTCTTATAATTTCTCGAACATTTCCATCATGGTATTCCTTATGTTGGTTCTTCTGTGTCCGTTTTCTGTTTTGGCAAACTAATGATGCTACGCATGTTGAGTTTGGAAGCATATTAGAGAACATTATAGAAAATTAGTTGTTTTATCATTTACCTATTAATTATTTGATACTTTTCTCTTTTACTTAAACTTAGCCTACAGGTAACGTGGGTATAAATATATCATATGCATTAACGTTTATATAAAAATCAATCAATAAAAGATGTATTTTTTAAATTATGTTTGTTTTCGTTTTCTTCCTACTCCTTCTTCTTCTATTTTATTTTTTGTTTATTCAATTATTCTAACGTGGCATGGTTATTTATAATAAATCTAAGTCCAACGGCACAGAGCTTTATTTCTAATAAATCTAAGTCAAACGGATTTTCCTTGCGAGCAAAACTGAATAAAAAGGTAGAAAATTGCAGAAATAAGAGCACTCTATTTGAGCATTATAATCTGTAGAATATACGTCCATGTAAGGATTGCCTTCTTTTTTGCTCAGTGATGGTGTCTGCAAGGTTAGTTGAGTGCTCTTCTTTCAAAAACAGATCCCCACTTGGTTGAGGAGGAAATCCATTTGTAAGCATGTTGGATGTCAGGTAGTGTTCTGGGACTGTTGACAAGACGATCATTGATTCACTACAAGACACATCGTTTCCAACCGGCGGAAATAGACGTCGCTATTTTACTCGTCGACCAAAGAAAGAGTGATAGCCTTTTCGTCGGCCTTGTCGACATCTTTTCGACGATTATCGGTAACACAGCCGTCACTAGCCGAACCATACGTATCAAAATTCTACGCATCGCGAATTTGCTACTGAGTCGTCGTTAGCCGTCGCTAGCCTCGAACCATTAGGTCTCGCTAACCGACGCAAGCGTGAAAGTGCTGTTTTACAAAACAGCTGCTGTCCATCCACATCTTATACAACACATGTAAACCACACATATATCTATATATATGCTTTGATTCAGTGAAGTGGCCCAGTATCTATTTTGCTGTTGTCAACTTTGGTTTTACTCCCTAATGTTTATTTCTATTAACCGTTTTATTGTTTTGTAATTTCCATATTTGCCTTTTAGCTTAATATATCAATGAGTTGCAATTTAAAACATTTCAAGAATCTTCATGGTAAAAAGCATTTCTTTTTCAAGCCTAAAGCTCGAATAGACCTGTCAAAATATGATCCAACCCATTAACCCAACTCATTTACCCTACATATAAATGGGTTGGGTCAACCCATTTATGAATATTATTAAATGGGTTATGGGTTGGGTTTACCCATTTTTAAAAGGGTTGTAAATGGATAACCCATTTACCTATTTATTAAAAACATTAAATTTTAATATAAATTTGAAAAATAAGAATTTTGAACATACATTGTAGTTTTTCATAGAGACTTACAATTGTACTTAGAAAAGAACAGGCTACCGCATGTCCATATTTGAATTCCGCCTAGTGCAGAAGCCGCTATTTTTTTGTTCCGACTGCAATAACTCATTCGTTCTAACTCGGAATCAGGCGAGACTTCGACCGATGAACTCCCACCTAAATTACGGACAGTATGGAACACTCGGATACTTCATCGTGTGAACGCACACTGTAGTTCGCCAAGGGGACTGACAGTTGTACTTAGAAAATAACAGGCTACCGCATCCCTATATTTGAATTTCGCCTAGTGCAGAAGCCGCTATTTTTTTTATTCAGACTGCAATAACTCATTCATTCTAACTCGGAATCAGGCGAGACTTCGACCGATGAACTCCCATCTAAATTATGGACAGTGTGGAACACTCGGATACTTCATTGTCTAACGCACACTGTAGTTCTCCAAGGGGACTGAAAGTTGTACTTAGAAAATAACAGGCTACCACATACACATATTTGAACTCCGCCTAGTGCAGAAGCCGTTATTTTTTTTTGTTCAGACTGCAATAACTCCTTCGTTCTAACTCAGAATCAGGCGGGACTTTGACCGATTAACTCACACCTAAATTACGGACAGTATGGAACACTCGGATACTTCATCGTGCGAACGCACACTGTAGTTCTCCTAGGGGACTGACAGTTGTACTTAGAAAATAATAAGCTACCGCATCCCGTATTTAAATTTTGATGAAAATTAGAATTTTAAATTTTTATCGGAACTCAAAACATAAAAATTAGAATTAGAATTATTTTATATTTATTTATTTTTTATTAGTCAAATAAGTTTAAATCTTTAAATGGGTTAAATGGGTAACCCGTTATTAAGTGGGTTGGATCATAAATGGATAAAAAAGAATGGATCGTAAATGGGTTGGGTCAAACTCGACCCAACCCATTTTGACCCAACCCAACCCGTTTGACAGACCTAAGCTCAAACATCAAACAGATGTTTATCCAACTAATTTGGATTTTGGAGTGTTCCAAACAAAACAAGCTACTTTAAAGCATGTGAATTGATCCATACTATTTTGACCTAATAAGAATAGAGAATCCCTGTCCCAAATGTATCAACAACTCCTCCAATTAGTTTATACATACATGATGATATAAGTGCAAAAGCACTCTCATTTTACAAACACACAACATTGACCAAACAAAGTACCCAAACTTAAAAAACTCTCTTGCACATGCATGGAAGCACTGCAGATGCTTTAGCGCAATAACAAAACAAAACAGAAAAGAAAAGTAAACCCAAAAAAAAAACTAAACTAATGGTCTGGACTGCATGGGTCCCATGTTAAGGGCCTGCTTGCATTTCCAGAACTACTTCAACCAAACATTTATTAATTAGTTATTACACAGCACACAACGAAACTACCGACCTTGATCATCAGCATCAAAAAAACCACCCGGAACCCGTACCCGATCCAGACCCGTCAAGCCTGAACCCATCGGCCAACCCGTTATCAGCGACGGGCGGCATTGGGCCGAACAGTGGGCTGTGGACGTACCCTTCCTCAAAATATATCCCATTGTTCACATTGGCACCACTTTGATCGTAACTGCTGCTGAATTCACTTGCATCGCACCAGGTACTGTCCTCCTCTACGGCTTTCTCCTCCTGCTGTTCCTGCACTGCATTACTGCCAATGCTGTCGTTATCATGCTGTACTAATCCGTACACGGGACAGCCGTTTTCGTAGGTGGTGGTGACATCGGGAGAGAGGTAGGGAGTGAGGGAGGAGCCAGGTGGCAGGTCGGGGAAGGCGAAGTTGGTCCGGGCCTGAGAGCCCCGCAGGCTGCGGGCCGCTCGGTCGTATGCTACTGCTGCTTCTTCGGCGGTGTCGAATGTACCCAGCCAGTGGCGTTCTTTTGTTGCCGGGTTGCGGATTTCAGCTGCGTACCGGCCCCATGGACGGCGCCGGACTCCTAGGTAACGGGTTGCGGATTCTTGGCTGCTGTTGCTGTTGCTGTTAGATTTGCGTTTAGGTTTTGTGGATGATGAGGAGGAAGACGAGTTCATGGCTGCTGTTTGTTAGTGTGGTTTCTATGTATCTTCGTATTGTTTGTTTTGTGTTTTAATTAAGGCGGAGAGCGGGATTTATATAGTGCGTGCAGAGGGGTGTTTGCGTCTTAATCTATGATGATTCTGTTTATTCTTTTGATTAAAGTGAGTGGTCAAATGATTATATGATTTGGTTAAAATGTTTACTTATCACAAACAAGTATTTCAGATCTAGCTATTTCTAATCAGCGCAAATATTACGTCTATGTGATATAAAGATCTGAACCGAGTGGTAGAAAGGAGGAATGTAAAAAATTATGGACTTACAAGTAGGTCGTTTAACTCAGACGGAAAACATGAGAGTTCTGCTTTCAGATAGAATAGTGTCATATAGACCTGTATGATTCAACTCTTAACCCAACCTATTTACCCTACTTATAAATGGGTTGGATCAACTCATTTATGAATATTATTAAATAGGTTATAGATTGGGTTGATCTATTTTTAAAAAGTTATAAATTGATAACTCATTTACCCATTTATTAAAAACATTAAATTTTAATATAAATTTGAAAAATAAGAATTTTGAACATATATTGTAGTTCTCCAAGGGGACTGACAGTTGTACTTAGAAAATCACAAGCTACTGCATCCCCATATATGAACTCCGCCTAGTGCAGAAGCCGTTATTTTTTTTGTTCCGACTGCAATAACTGCTTCGTTCTAACTCGGAATCAGGCGGGACTTCGATCAATTAACTCCCACCTAAATTACGGACAGTATGAAACACTCGGATACTTCACCTTGTGAACGCACACTGTAGTTCTTCAAGTGGACCGACAGTTGTACTTAGAAAATAACAGGCTACCATATCCCCATATTTGAACTCCGCCTAGTGCAGAAAACGCTTTTTTTTTGTTCGGACTGCAATAATTCCTTCGTTCTAACTCGGAATCAGACGGGACTTCGACCGATTAACTCCCACTTAAATTACGGACAGTATGGAACACTCGGATACTTCACCGTGTGAACGCACACTGTAGTTCTTCCAGAGGACTGACAGTTGTACTTAGAAAATAACAGCCTACCACATCACTAAATTTGAACTCCGCATAGTGCGAAAGCCGCTATTTTTTTTGTTCGGACTACAATAACTTCTTCGTTCTAACTCAGAATCAGGCAAGACTTCGACCGATTAACTACAACCTAAATTACGGACAGTATGGAACACTCAGATACTTCATCGTGTGAACGAACACTGTAGTTCTCCAAAGGGACTGACAGTTGTACTTAGAAAATAACAGGCTACCACATCCACATATTTGAACTCCGCCTAGTACAGAAGCCGCTATTTTTTTTGTTCCGACTGCAATAACTCCTTCGTTCTAACTCAGAATCAGGTGGGACTTCGACCGATTAACTCCCACCTAAATTACGGACAGTATGGAACACTCGAATACTTTATCGTGTGAACGCACACTGTAATTCTCCAAGGGGACTGACAGTTGTACTTAGAAAATAATAACCTACCGCATCCGCATATTTGAATTTTGATGAAAACTGGAATTTTAAATTTTTATCGGAACTCAAAAACATAAAAATTAGAATTAGAATTATTTTATATTTATTTGTTTTTTATTAGTCAAATTAAATTTAAATCTTTAAATGGATTAAATGGGTAACCTGCTTATTAAGTGGGTTGGGTCATAAATGAGTAAAAAAGAATGGGTCATAAATGAGTTGGATCAAACTCGACCCAACCCATTTTGACCTAACCCAACCCGTTTGACAGGCCTAGTGTCATAACCGTATCATCGAATACGAATGGTATCATATTCGTATTCGCATCCAAAATTATTTTCAGATATCGAATATCCGCATCCGCGGATACGGACGAATATTGGATAATTATCATATACGCTAACAATAAATAAATTGAGAAATATAAATAAAAAAATTTGGTTTAGCATAATTTTTTTTAAACCACATTGATAATAAAAACATTAAAAATAAACAAATAGAATAATAATAAATAGTTCTGAGCAATTAGTATGCATTAAAACCATATAATACAAACTATTAGCTTAATAAAAAAAATAAACACACGTCCATCGTTATACTAAAATACAAAAAATATTAACTATAATCTTGATAAAAACTGGACGGACAATTTTCGGATGCGGATACCTTCATATCCACATCCATATCCGTTTTTTCGAATATCAGATATTTATCTGTTTTTCGGATATGGATGCGGACAAATTTCGGATATTTCAGGTATCCATTGACAAGCCTAAGTTCCAATGAGGCAGGAGGTATAACATTCCTTACTTGTAATAGACTGTGTTGATCAGATAATTCTCAATTAAAAAAATTATTATTCAAAACTTGAAATTTTACAATGTACGTTAAAATAAGAGGTATTCTAGTGTTCTATATAGTGCATAATGTAAATGCAAGTTAATTAGTCAAACATTTGTCTCAGGATAGTATAAAGTAACTACTGTAGTTTGAATGAAAAAATAGTGACCATTGTCCAATTAAAGTTTAGATATTTGAATGTAGTCTATTATTTGCTAAGTACAATAGTTGGTCATCATGGAGCACTCCTTTTGATGTTTAAGGGGTTCAAACTCGTAATATTTAGAACCTCTATCTAAAGCGTCACACCCGTAAACACTTGAGCTAGAGGTTTTTGACAATTTAAATAAAAAAACAACAACTTCTAGCTAGTCGGGGTTTAAATAATTGGATATATCCTATTATTTGCTAAGTTCAACTGTTAATACCACAGAGAACTACAACGTTCGTTCAAAATATTAAATATCTTTGTTTTGTGTCATCCATAATGTAGGTGCGAGTTCATTAGTCAAAGTTTCGACCAAACCCAAATCAATATGAAGAAGTTTTTTTTTTGAAATGGTACTTAGATACAACATGTCACTGGGACAACGTATCACAAATCACTTGTCAATATATGTTCAATCACGCTACACAAGTTTCGAACTTGTGACCTCTCGCACCAAAGTCGAATCACTTAACCATTGGAACAATGGTGCTTGTCATCAATATGAAGAAGTTGC
The DNA here is from genome assembly GCA_030737815.1 of Allium fistulosum. Classification (NCBI taxonomy): domain Eukaryota; kingdom Viridiplantae; phylum Streptophyta; class Magnoliopsida; order Asparagales; family Amaryllidaceae; genus Allium; species Allium fistulosum. The sequence continues at coordinate 1,360,019,761 of CM060903.1, read as the reverse complement.
CGTAGTTTGAATGAAAAATTTGCAACTTCTACCTTGTCAGAGTTTAAATATGGGGATGTAGCTTGTTATTTGCTAAGCACAACTATTAATCACCATGGAAAACTACATATTACATTCAGAATATAAAATATCCTGGTATGTTATATGGTCTGTAATGTAGATGTGAATTCATTAGCGAAAGTTTCTTCTGATTCTGACTTAACATGAAGAAATATTGTAATTCGAAAGGAAAAAGTAGCAACTTCTGCCAAGTGATACGAGGATGTAGCATATTATTTGCCAAGTACAATTATTAGTCACTATGAAAAACTACAGTGTACGTTCAGAATATAAAGTATCCGAGCATTTTGTATCATTCATAATGTAAATATCAGTTTATTGGTCAGAGTTTACCTTATTCTGAATCGGTATGAAGAAGTTATTATAATTTGGACAAATAATAGAAATTTCTGCCTAACTGGAGTTTGGATATAAAGATGTAACATGTTATTTACTAAATATAACTTCCAGACTCCATGAAAAACTAAAACATACTTCGAAAAATATAAAATATTTGAGTGTTCTGTATGGTCCATAATGCAGATATGAGTCCATTAATCAAAGTTTCGTATAATTCCGAGTTAGTATGAAGAAGTTACTACAATTTAAATGAAATAAATAACAACTTGTATTAGGTTGTTGCCTGCTATTTGCTAAGTATAACTAATAGTTACCATAGAAAACTACAATGTATGTTTAGAATATAAAGTATCCGAGTGTTCTGTATCATCTGTAATGTTTAAACTTAAACCATATAACTTATTATTTACTAACTACAACTGTTAGTCGCTATGGAGAACTACAATATACATTCAAAATATAAAGTATCTCAGTGTTCCTTCTAGTGATATGGGGATGTGGCTTGTTATTTGCTAAGTACAACTATTAGCCATCGTGGAGAACTGAATGAACCGAAATAGTGGAAAGCGGGTGAAATAACTAAATTTTGTGAGTAAGATCTGAATTAACTAAAGCACATTGAATGAAAAATCTGTTTGTTAGTTTCAACAATTGAAATTTACAATGTTATTCTTATCACTATGGCTTATATTCTAACTACATTGGTCTTCTTCTTGAAGACACTTTTACAACTGACGATCATATCCTTTCAGGTACCAATATCAAAATCATATTTTTATTAATACACTAGGAATCCATTACGGATTTGCACATTGTGCCATATGGTAGAGTAATACTCTTAATGACTTACATAAGACCGAGGAAATTCTTTCCTTGACATAAATAAAATACTTAATTTTTCTTTAATGTATGAGATTTATCATTAGACATTCTAATGTGTAGTGTCTATTTAGTTTACTTAATTTATTTCATCCTTCGTTATCAGTTTTATTTTCAGATTGTATCCAAAGTCCATTTTACTACCAATAATTTCTAAAGAAAATTCATTCGTTGGGAATGTGGTATTTCTTGAAACAACAATTGTTTCTCAATGCAATGGAATAGGTATTCATTACCATTTTCTAAACTACCAAAATACATGTTTGAAACTATTTCATATTATGATTCTTATGTTCATAACATAAATTAATCTATCAATATTGATTAATCCTAAACCACTTTGGGTGGTCCACACAAGATCCCTTACAAGCAAGTATTTACATGCAGCCTTGGATAAAATCAATTTTAACCTTATGTGCTTACTCTTAAGTACACGATCTTATAGAAAAAGTTTAACTCAATTTCACTCATTATCAATCGTACTATATCCAACAAAGTTTGATTACTCCTTATTGATATATCATTATGTATCATAGGGAGAAGCGACTTTTGAGATTGAATCTTATTCATTTTAGCTGCCCTTGGAAAAGTATTCCTATATACTAACATAGATAAAATTGAATTTTCATATTTCTTTTGTATGTTATGTTATCTACTTCCGTTTTATATTCAGTGAAGTTATCATGGACATACTACAAGTATCAAATGCACATGTTTATTTTTATAATAATTCATCTATGAATTTAACAACGTATGTGGAACAATTTTTGGTATTATTGGACTTTTGACTGCATACATCTTTATGTACCAATCTGAAGAGTTCACCAACTCTTATGTCGCTCCCACTGAAAGGGTGTTTGGTCCTTAATTCCAAAATAACTGTAAAAATTGTTGATACTTCTGTATTATGTAGCTAATGCAACGATTACCATTATTTTAATTGATTTATGTCATAATGAATATTCAAATTCATAATAAAATAAAACTATATTCACTTTCAATTAATACTGAAATATATTATTATTTCATAAATAGTATTAGGTATATTTATTTTCACACTTGATGCATCTATTGATAAGTATTGTATGAATGCTTCCACTATTTCTGCCATTACTATAATAACGTATGAAATACGAGGCTCCATTCAATTACTTATTATAGGCTATTTAATCAAAGTTTCGTATGATTCCGAGTTAGTATGAAGAATTTACTATAATCTAAATGAAATAAATAAGTACTTCTATATAATGATATGAGGATGTTGTCTATTATTTGCTAAGTATAACAGATAGTTACCAATGAAAACAGCGTTTATTCAGAATATAAAGTATTGGAGTGTTTCGCATTATCCGTAATGTTCGAACTTAAACCATGTAATTTATTATTTGCTAACAACAACTATTAGTCGCTATGGAGAACTACAATGTACATCCAAAATATAAAGTATCTTAGTGTTCTTTCTAGTGATATGAGGATGTGGTTAGTTATTTGCTAAGTACAATTGTTAATTGCCATGGAAAACTGAAGGAACCGAACTAGTGGAAAGTGGGTGAAATAACTAAATTTTGTGAGTAAGATATTAAAGCATGTCGAATGAAAAATCTATGTGTTAGTTTCAACAATTGAAATTTACGATGTTATTCTTATCGCTATGGCTTATATTCCAAGTACATCGATCTTCTTCTTAAAGACACTTTTGCAGCTGATGGATCATATCCTTTCGGGTACCAATATCAAAATCATATTTTGTTAATATACTTGAAATCCATTTTGGATTTGCACATCGTGCCACATGGTAGAGTCAATACTCTTAATGACTTACTTGAGACTGAGGAAATACTTTTCTCGACATTAATTAAATTCTTAATTTTTCTTTAATGCATGAGATTTTTCATTAGACATTCTAATGTGTAGTGTCTATTTAGTTCGGTTAATTTATTTCATCCTTCGTTATCGGTTTTATCTTCGGATCGTATCCAAGTCCATTTTACTACTAATAATTTCTAAAGAAAATTCATTAGTTAGGAATGTGGCGTTACTTGAAACGACAATTGTTTCTCAATGTAATATAATAGGTATTCATTAACATTTTCTAAACTACCTAAATACATGTATGAAACTATTTCAGTTTATGATACTTATGTTCATAACATAAACTAATCGATCAAGGTCAATCCTAAACCCTTTTGGGTGGTCCACACAAGATCCCTTACAAGTAAGTATTACGTGCAACCTTGGATGAAATCAATTTTAACCTTACGTGCTTACTCTTTAGTACATGACCTTATAGAAAAAAGTTAAGTCAACTTCACTCATTATCTATCGTACTATTTCAAACAAAGTCTAATTACTCCTTATTAGTACATCATTATGTATCATGGGGAGAAGCGCCTTTTAAGATTGAATCTTATTCATTTAAGGTACCCTTGGAACAGTTCTCCTATATACTCACATAGATCAAATTGAATTTTCTTATTTCTTTTGTATGGTACTTTTTCTACTTCCATTTTATATTCAATGAACTTATCATAGACATACTACACGTGTATCAAATACACATGTTTGTTTTTATGGTAATTCATCTATGAATCTAACGATGTATGTGGAATAATTTTATTGGACTTTTGACTGCATACATCTTTATGTAGCAATCCGAAGAGTTCACCAACTCTTATGTCGCTCGCATTAAAAGGGTGTTTTTTTCTTATTTCCAAAATAACTGTAAAAAATATAGATACTTCTGTGTTATGTAGCTAATGCAACGATTGCCATTATACTAATAGATTTATGTCATAATGAATATTCAAACATTCATAATAAAATAAAACTATATTCACTTTCAATTAATACTAAAATTGATTATTATGTCATAAATAATATTTGGTATATTTACGAAAATAATTTTTCACACCTTGATGCATCCATTGATAAGTATTATATGACATGCTTCCACTATTTCCTCCATTACTATAATAACATATGAAACACGAGGCTCCATTCAATTACTTAGTATGGGCTATTTATTTCTTTTCCTATAAATAGTTTATAGTCGAGAGTTTCTAATCAAATATCTTAAACTCATTGAAATGAATTTTACATAAAAAATTTATATATATTATAATACAATTTGGAACTAACATCACATTTCTCATTCCATACTAAGTATTTTTTAGTATTTTATACAATCCTTATTTTCGACGTCCCTTATGAAGCAGAGTTGACCACTCACTCTCTTCATCCCAACTGTGCCTAAGTTGCATCCACTCTTGAACATTCACTTTAATTTCCAAAATGGTTAAACAATTAAAAGAAAATCCTTATTGCAATCAGTTGTCCTGAATACATGATTTCGCATGACTTATTTGCTTATTTTCAATGAACTAAATTTAATAAAGTTTCGTACATTACGAACTATGATCATTCACCACATAATATTTATATATGATTGAATATAGATCAAATATCTGTATTCTTGCATCTCTTAAGAGTTTAAAACTTATAATAGACAATACACGATCTCGGACAAATAAATTTTTAAGCGATCGAGACATGAATATTTTAGTGGTTTTGTAAGTTTGCACTTGCATGGGCTTTGAAGTGAAAACATTCCAAAGAATTTAAAGGTAAGTATATGTAACACCTCTAATTTTTAGTAACATTATTTAGGACATTTAATTAGTAAAATTAAATAAAATAATGTAAAATGGTTAAGGGATTGAGGTTTGTGAAATTTGAAGGTAGTCGTGCTTATTAAACCAATGAACTAAGGGAAATGAAATAAAATAAGTTAGGGTAGACGACAAGGGCAATATAAGAATAAGTAACAACCATATGCCCTAAACCCTCATGCATTCTCATTTAATACATTCATAAGTAAAACCATATTAGAAAAGAGGACAGTCGAAGAAAAGCTAAAATAAAGAGGAAGAAGCTAATCAACTTAATCCAAGATCAAATCTCAACTCCTTAAAAATAATCTAAGGTGAATAATAGGTTGCATCTCATATTTTTATGTTTTTAGTTTTTAGATCAAATCCAAATATTTTGCAAAGTATATTGCCATGTTTTTTATTGTTAAATTGGATATATATATATATATATATATGTTTGTTGATGATTTATGCTAATTCATATAGATTTTATGGTGAGTTTTAGATTGAAAAACCAATTAAATGACATCCAAATGCATTATGCTTTTGAGATAAGGTCAGAAATAATATTTTGGAAGTGGATTTCAAATTTCATAATTTTTAGAATTAATGTGGATTTATTATAAATTTTCTAGTGAAGAAAATAGTTATTTTGGGTTTAAATTAATTATGGCTATTTTATGATGATTTTGGGTCAGAAATTAATATATGTTAGAAAACATATTAAAAGTGATTTATGGAAATTTTTATAAAATTTTCCTAAGTGTTTTAGTAGATATATAAAATTATTTAATGTATGGGACTTAAATGTTTTATATATTTATAAAAGAAGAAGGGGCATTTTGTAAATAATTTAATTTGTTTATTTCAGAAATTTCGGTAGTACTTTTAGAAAAGAAATTAGAAACTAATCATGTTTGGACACACAAGGTAGGTTAGTTGAAAAGAATTGTTTTAAAAGGTTAAAAATCAGTTTATACATGCTTTTTACATGTTTCGCCACTTTCGGCACCCAGCTTTTGACTAAGTACTTCCGCCTCCAACACCATCGAAACCAATGCGCCTGGTATCAAAGACTTGGTACGTAGAGAATTGGACTGAGGTGAAAGATATGAAGTCAAAACTAGGGGTTGCGAAGGGGTTGAAGCTTTTCTTTGTTTTGAAATAAAATGCGCCTGCTTTGCTTTCGAAAGGAATGCTTTCGACTTAGTTAGTTTTCGACTTGGTTAAATGGTTTTAAGGAATGGTTCTGAAAGAGGCTGCACCTTTTGTTTTATAAAGAAGCTTTTGATAGGGTCGAAACCTCTTGCTGCCGTGTCTTACCTTTCGAAGCAATGCCTTCGAAAGGGTTTCTTTGTTTTAAAACCCAAGCCGGTTCTCCAATGCCTTCGAAGGGATTGGTTTCGACACCATCCAATTCTTTTACTTAGGAAATAGCTTTTGAAAGTGTTTCTTTTGACTTTCTTCTTTTAAGACCCTTCTGAGATTTTGAAAGATAAACCCAAAGTTTTCGAAAGGTACGGTTTTGAATGGTTTCGAAAGGTTATTCCACATGTTTTACTTGAACCCAAATGCTTTCAAAAGGTTTGATGAATTTAATGCTTTCGAAAGGTTTAAGAGAAAAGTTTCGAAGGGGTGGTTCCCCAGTGTTTCGAAAGGTTATAAACGGAAGGTTTCCAAAGGTTTTTCGAAAGGCATATTTAAAGTGTTTTGAAAAGGGGATGTTTAAGGTTTTAAAAGGCTTTCGAAAGAGAGGTTTTTAATGTTTTCGAAAGGACTATGTAAATGGTTTTGAAGGGTATGTTTTGGCATTCGGCCTAAGCTTATAAAGCAAGGTAGTTACTTGGTTTTGAAAGGAGTACTTTCAAAGGATTCGAAAGGGGTACTTTCAAAGGATTCAAAAGGGGTACTTTCAAAGGTTTAAATGTTTTCATCAACAAAGTTTTGTGTAAAGTATATATAACATGGCAAGGTGATTTGAGTAAAGCATAGAATATATTTTCCTTTTTTAAAGTATGATTTAAAGGTTTAAATCAATTTGAGAGAAAATGTTTTCAAGAAAAATTTTATGGGTAGATGACCCTAAGTAAAATGAGTCGGATATTAGAATACCAGATGTGACCGGTATGGGGTCGTGTCCTATACTTTAGCTAGTAGCCCCTAGTTAATATAAGTCAGAAATTCCATTGTGTAGGGCTTCGTCACAGGTAAGACTAAAATGATGTTACACATAGGAAGGAAACTATAGAGAAGAGATGTTATTGGTGAGCCCGCAAAACCATTAGGATCAGTTGACCCTAGGAGAACTAAGTTAGGGACAGACCATCCAGAAGAGGAGTATCTAACAGAAGTTAGATTATTTGTTTATTTTGTATGGTAGGCCCGATTCTGCCAAAGGTTAGTAGTTAGCCAAACAAAACTATAGTGTTATGACAGATAGTCCATTTGTTGCCTGATTTGTATGCATACATGATATTGCTTTATTGTTTTTAGTAGTTTGGTTGCAGGATAAAGATTATCGAAAGATATGTTTTAAAAGGATATTTGTGAGGGAAAACCCATTCCGCTAAGCGGCGTGGTCTCACTTAATATCATATAATCGAGATGTATAGTATTATTCACACCAGGCTTTATGTCTGACTCGAAGTTTATGTTTTTCCCCTTAAACTCTCGGGTGCTCAAAATTGATTTGAGTAGGTTGAGGGTTGAGGATTTTCAGGTTTTAGTAGGTGGACGAATAAAGCTTCCGGAGACGAGCAGGAGGTTGATGGCTAGCTATGTAGGAGTTGTTATGTTTTTATTTCCATTGTATTGTATTAAGTGCGTTATGAATATTTAGTACTCTGATCAACCAAGGGAGCATCTTCATATGTCGCACTTGGCATATTTATGTAATAATTATATTTGATCTGAACCTAGGAAACGTTTTGGATTATGTAACTTGGATATGAAATGTTGTTTTGAAATGTAATCAAAAAAGTGCTTTAATCTGTAATGATTTTATTTCATATTCAAGTGCTTCTGATATTATGGATATCATTAACATTACCATATTTGGTCACCGGAAGTTAATACTATGGATGACTGCAGCATTTTAGCGCTTAGCTTCGGGCCTTCAGATAGAGGATGTTACAGTATATCTTATATTTCTTTGTCAATCTTTATTCTTGTTCATTTGTATGTCTTAACTGATAAATAGTTTATCAATTTTATTAGTTTCACAAATTTATCGATGTAGATTATTTTAACTTTATATAACAGATGTTCTTAAAATATTGGAAAGGTTAATGGTTACCATTTCATTTTTCTACTATGGCTCCCACTAAATTTGTATGTATTATACTAAATGTATTAAATACATTTATATGTGTGAAGTGTAAGTGCAACATATATGCCGTGTACATATATGTAAATAAACAAAAAAAATAGAGAAGGGAACCTTTTATTTCTTTCTCTTAACATATATAATTAATTGAGGGAAAATGAGGCTATATATGTAGAGAGAGATCCTTTCGTTTATCTTCCTTTAGTTAGATTAACTGACATATTAAATGGCATTTATAACTAAATTTACACATGCTTTTATTGTCCAAGTTTTGACTAATAATATACATACATACATACATACATATATGTATGTATGTATGGATATACCAATAATAATACACACACACTCACGTGTGTGTGTGTGTATTAAAATTAAGACTGTAAGATTGATAATTTTATACACTTTGAAACCAAAATTTAAAACAAAATCTAATTTAATAAGAGTTTGAAAGTAAATTAATGAATTGACATAATGATGTATTTTGTAAACTTTAAGTTAAAAACATACAATTATATATATATATAAAATTATGGTTAATAAAATAAAATTGAACCTTAATAAAAGGGATAAAAAAGGCATATAACACTATGCATGAAAGTCCACTTATATATTTTTTAATCTTCGAAATAAAAGTATATAATGATGAAAAGAATTATATTTAAAACAATAACCATACGATACTTATACTCAAGTCCCAAATGATTTCAAATAAATAAAATGTGTACTTTGTTCAAGTTTGAATATATATATATATATATATATCTTATATATAAAGAAAATACTTGAGAAGTGAAGCCTTTTTTGAACTACTAAAAATGTTCTTGATCAAATCATTTCATTATATATATTAAATAAGGGTATATTATTCCTTGCCGTCTCCCCCAGACTCCTACTTTGGTTCACCACCCATGTTCTCCCCATGTCCCCATTTTATCCTTACAAGCCTCGCAAAAAAGAAAGTAAATTAGGTCAAAAAGGAAAAAATCGAAGCAGCTGATAATTTTTTAATCATTAATACGTTGACACTATACAAGCATTTTCGAATTCTGATGTGCTTGTACTAAATTTGTAAAACTTTTGTTTACTGTATTTGTGTTTGGTTTATTTGATTGTTTTAGCTTTTATTCTTGATTGCTTTTAGTTTTTATGAATTACTCGATTTAGTTATAGATACATGAATGTCTAATAAAACCTAATTTTGTTCAATTTACTTGGATTACTTTGGTCAAAAAATTGTTTTTTTGTTAATAAATTGCTCGATCGTATTGTATTGATTGATTCTCTTATAGGTGTTTGAAATTTGAATTTAATCTAAGTTTTCTGGATTGAGTAGTACATCAAAAGAAGGCCCATGTAAACTTACGAATTTTTCCCAAATTTGAGTTTGGCTGAAGGGCATGATGGCTGGATCATACATGTTCGCTAATGATTAAATTTGGGCTGGACAAAGATAAAGATGAAGAAATTATCTTTTAGGTCCCTTAAATGATCAAGGTATGCATCCATTCGATTACTGTTTTATCGGTCGTTTTACTCATAGTTTAAATATATTATTTCAATTACATTATCTACAAATGGTCGAGATTTTAAAAGAAATTCTTATTTTATTTATGATGTTAACATTTGATTTATTTCATTGGAAGAATAAATTTTGGTCAATGGCTGGGGTGTTTTTGATGTAGTGTACTTGATTTGAAAATTCTATCTCCCATAAAGCAAAAACATAATTGAAATACATAAATATATTACTATTTATTGAATTATGCCTTTATATATTGCTAGCTGCACTATATGACTTCACAAGAAACTATTATTGATAAAAAATATGATTATGCCCATATATTTTCTTCTATGAGTTAGTGAATTGATTTTGTTTTCAATTTCTTTTGACATAACTATCTTGCTTTCAGTTCCATTATAAAGATGGATATAGGTTGTTTGATTATTGAAGAACATTAATTAGATTAATTATGGTATTGAATGTGCTGACTAGGTTATGAAATATTTATCTTTTACTTTTTGAAAACTGAATTCGCTAACTGTTATACATACAGATAAGATTTAATATTAGGTCTAAATTCACACCAATTTTAGCCTTAGTATTTTTAGTTTTTGATATTTTTTGAAGCACTTCCTAATTTATTGCAGTAATAGCAACTTATATTAGCATGTGATTTACATGCCTTTACATGTGATCCACACCAAATTTTCGAAGCATTCATCTCTAACTGCAAAAACTGAAGCTAGCAACTAGAATAATCAAAGAGAAGTAGCTACGACTGGACTGGAATGTGAGTAGGCTATAAGAAGACAACTAAAGAGAGCTTGATGGGATGAACTGAAGACGTAACCTAAACTAGCTAGTATTTGGGTAGAGTTTTGCTTATGTGTTGATCGCCAAAGTCATGGTTTTATGGCAAAGTCAGAAACTAAACTGGAGACACTTGATTAAAGAAACCGAGGATATGTAACTGGATTGAACCATGGAGCTGAAGAAGGTGGTGTCCACTGAGCAGTCCAATTACAGACAACCATAAAGTTGAAGTAAGCAGTATATATTGAACAAAAATGAAGATTTAAAAATGAACTGAAGAACAAAAAGTGCAGTCCAATTATAGTCAAAGATCCACTCTAGCCATTAACAGGTTACAAGCATGTGGTTGAAATACTGAGGTGAACTAAGAATGAACCGAACTTGAACTAGCGAGATAAAGTAGTCATGTTGAACTGATATGAGAAGCTATGCGGTATGAATGGCTTATTGATTAATTGAATCAGTGACATTCAACCCAAACCGAAATAGACTAAAATGTCAAAAAATGCAAATGTTGAATGATTGGGCAATAGAATTTGTAGACGCGGTGATTAGCAGTGGAACAACTGAACATTATCTGGTAAAACTAGAAATGTCAAGCAGCTAACACAAGGACGACTCAGGAGTATAACTGCATAATTGGTCAAAGTGATAGGCCAAATCAGTTGATAAACTATAGACAAGAAGGACTGGATAATTTAAACATCATAGCATTATTGGAAATGTTATCATATATTGTATCCAAATGAGGACTGGCTGCCTGGATGAACCAAACAGACAATGAAGAATGGCTTGATTCACTAATTTGGTAAGACTGGTCTATATCAGTGGCAAAACATTAAAGTGATTTCTATTCAATCTTGACATTCCATAAGTGAGTAAATAATGAAATGCTTAATTTTCATCGCAGTATAAAATATTTACTTAAATAGCTGCACCCTCATTAACTATAATATCAAATGAACTAAATTATCATACATTTTTTGTAATAATGTACAAGCTATTTTTTGTATTGAATCTCACAATAAAAGTTCTTTTGAGTTTTGGCTTACAGATGAAAGGAAATTCTCTTTGATTTAACTATATTCAAGTTAATGAACTTTTTTCAATAAATTAAGGAGTATAATTTCAATATATTATTGTTTTTCCATGCAAGCACTTACTGTAATTTGTAATATTTCAATTTATATTTGTTCATTGAGGCATGAATTCATTTAACTACAGGGTTTTGTTTCAGTTGGTCGCTTTCATACTCAAATCCAAAGAAGTAAACCACAACCTATATCAACATTTAGTTATAGAGGATCAATTAGTAGACATCATTACACTGACTAAAGATGTCAAAATGTACAAATATAGAAACTAGGTCACCCCAAATGCAGTCGGCCTAACCCATGGGCTAGGACAACCTTTTGGGCTGAGGTCAACAATATGAAAAGCATAATCAATAACAGGTGTTCCAAAAGAAAAGCTCAGCTTTGGGTGAAACACAGGGAATCGGATAAGTAGTATAACCATGGCAAGAGACTCTTCAGTATCGCCTATGCATTCGATATACATTTCTCCAAGAACCGATGCATTAGCAAGAAGATATATGACAAACATAAGCTTGATTTCAATTCCATTAAATGAATTCACCTTTGCTCTTTTGAGATAACCAAATTTGAAACCAAAGTCATGCTCCCTATTCAAATTTAGAAGCTGATATTGAAGAAACAAAATAGAAATTATACATGTGAAAAGAGAAAGAAATCCGATAATTTGCAAATAACAATGATAATAAATGGAGTTGTATTATCCCTGTACTTGAAAAATATGATCCATATTTTATAGTTTAAGATCAAGATACCACATTGATAATTGGTTAAATATTGAGGTAAATTGGGAGCATCTAACTCTAGAATAAATGTATGTTTTTCATGAATTCCTAAGTAGTTTACTTTATTGATAATTAAGCTGTGTAAGAATAATTTTCAAAGTACCTCTCTTTGTGTTGCAACCATGCACAAACACCTGAAAAATACCAAGCAACGGCTAACTGTCAAAGGTCAACCATGTGATTGAAAGACTGACTATTATGGAAATATGAACTAAAATAATACCTCATATAGCAGTAACAAGGTATTTTGAAGCAAGGTATCCTCCACCATTTTTGCCACTATTGTCAAGCCTTGAATTACTTTTGCATTTTCAATTACTACCTCACTACATGGCAAAGCTTATTTAAAATCATGGAAAATAACTAACTGTATAATGATGCAGTCGATCATCAACTTAGTAAAATTGAAGATATCTAACCAATAATGTTGAATCCACATAAAATCATTGTTGAAGGTACTTCCCTTTTACATGATATTGATATATACAAAAAACAAAAAAAGGATCGACATTTCATGATTTGTGCATTTACACACATAAAAATGCAACATTACATACACTTCAAAGTCATTTGGTGAAATCAAAAAAACCTTACAAATAGCGTTTTTTAATACCAATCCCTCTTACGCATGTGCATCGCACATGCCAAGGTACTTATATATATATATATATATGTATGTATGTATGTATGTATTTATATGTATATATGTATATGTATATGTATATGTATATGTATATGTATATGTATATGTATATGTATATGTATATGTATATGTATATGTATATGTATGTATCTATGTATGTATATGTATGCATGCATGCATGCATGTATGCAACAAGCAATAAAAATTATATTAATTAATTTAATATTAGATTTCAATCAAATTGTAAAATAAATTGAATCAACTTACGAATTTTAAATCCATCTAAAATTTTGTTTAAATAACAAACAAAATTGTTTCAAAACAACTTGAAAGAGAACATTTAATTTTCAATCTTATAATAGAGAATTAAATTTACTAACAAAAATATTTCAAATTTTATTCACACAATAGTTTCTATATGAAAGAGTTGGACGACATAGGCACATAAATATTCATGATAATGAGATGTAGATCCAAGTTAAATATACAATATAAACAACCAAACAAAAGAAAAGATAAATCCAAAGTTATTATCATAGGTGACATGCAAATTACAGAGAAAATGAACAAGGTGATTTTAAATATATTAACATGATAAGAATAAAACTGGTTCAAGAAATTTAGCCATAAAAGCCGGAGGAGAGGAGAAAATATTGTCAAGAAAAGAAAAAAAATGAATAGAATAAAAGAGACGAAGATTTTGTTTTAAAGAAAACCTTTCCTATTCCCTCCTTAAAACTTTCCCACTTTAATTCTCTATTGAATCTCAACTAATTCTCTCCCTCCTCTACATGCATGGCCAGCCCTAGGTGTTCCATTTGGTCCCTCAAAGTTTCCAAAATTCCATTAGCATTAATTCCGTTTAAATCTAATTTAAATCTTCTACTAATATCGTATACTATTGCATGTGTTTATAACTTATATGTACGCACTTTATTAAAAACTAATGATATTCAAAACAAATCAAATAATAATTTTATCAACTAATATTTCACAAGTATTAATTCATTTAATTTATTTAAAACCCACTTGGTATTTTTCTATTTAAATCCAATTTAAACATTCTACTGACATCATCTGTATCTACGCACATTTATAACTTTTATATACCTATTTTATTAAATACTAACTGTTACACCCATATTCCTCAAACTATTTTAAAAGGAAATTAAATACGGCACAAATCCGAGAAAGTTGCCCTCATAATAAAAGTTAAGATAAAAAGAAAAGATGTTGAAGCAATCCAACTAGTACTACACAATAAACCGACCTACGATCGCGATACTTGATCCAACCAAAAGAACTGCAGTCAATAAGCAGGAAGTCGCAACTATACAAAATACTGCCTCATAATATGAGCCATAAAGATAACAAATCTGTGCCCATCCCTTAGTTTTGATATTATGTTATGGTACTAAAACCAAGATCTGGCATAGTCGCAAGAAGCAGGCAATGAAGTACTACAGTTATGAGCCATAATAAATGAATGATCGTACCACGCAGTCAACATCCTCGGAACTTATACTTTGTCAGCACCTTCAAGAGTGGACTTGTAGTGCGCATACTGAGGTCTACCTAAGCAGTACCACATGGGGTCAGAAGCATCCCAAAGGGTGGCATACAGGGCCACTCAAACAACGCTCCAACACAGATCTATAGTTACAGGTAGATAGCAGAGATATAAATCGCCTTTATCAATAACTCATGCATATTAACATCAAGGGAAAATCAAGTGCAACTCAGATCATAGTCAGCTCAAACCGCGGTCAACTTAGATCATGTTCGTGCATGTATTAAACTAACTCCCGGGAAACAGCAAATCACGCACCCTGAGGCCCAAAGTAGCTCAGGATGGTTACACCTAAGTATCAGGCAAAAACAGTAGCATCATGCAGGTATTACACATGAACCAGTACAACCTCACCCCAAAGATACCGACAGTACCCCAAAACCAACGAGTAACTTATAATGTCCTCCAAAGGTAGTATGCAAACCCTTTACTACATTAGATTAGAAATGTATGACCTGCTAAGGTTTCTCGCTCCAATTTCAGATATTCCCGTCTCAATTTTAGGAGTTCTCGCCACCATCCTAATCTTCCCACCAAAGATCACAGTTAAACTGCTCAAATTAGGGCTTCCCGTCAAAGACATGTCAATAATCCGGATTCATACAACCACCAATGCAGATAAGGGACACGTGGAATATCCATAGGTGAAAACATAATGGCGAAGGAAGATGGTGGTAATCCACGTACATTCTCAACATAATAAATAGGAAATGAAGGGGAATGTCAAAAGGGACTTTTCTGTCCACTTTTTGAATAAGAGAAAATTTGTTTCTTTCTATTTTTCATGAAACACTTGTATCAGGAGAAAAGAGATAAAAAAAACTTGACCTATAGACGTAGGATTCAAAGGATTCCAAACCATGTAAAAATTTCTGTGTCTTCTTACTTTCATGCATAATTATCTGTTTATATTTGCATTGGATTATAAATCATTACGAAAATGCAAATTGGATTTGACATTCTAACCAACAGTTGGAGTGCACCAACACAATTATGTAAGCATTCGGTGACATAGTTACAACTCAAAAGGAGGCTTAATATAAGTTAAGTTTGTTGATTCAAATTTGTGGATAAACGTCAATAACTACTTTCCAAATCAATTGAGGCATTGTAAGGCGAAAATCTTGCCAATGTTTTTTGGCGTTAAAAGGAGGATCCGAATCTCCATTCCTTTTTTCTAATATCCAGCAAATCTACCTAACCTCCGTTTCCAGTTTTCTATATCCAGCGAGTCTACCGACGCTCCCCCACAAGTCATGAGCCCATCTAATTCGTTTATTCCCTTCACTCTGAAATGGTCACCCATGGTTCTAGAAACCTCTGTAGATCCCATCCTAGCCACGATTTGGACCTCCTCTAACCAGGAAGACCCTCGACCGAAGGGATTAAATAGAACGGTGACTCAAAATACTGCTATCCGGCCAACCACACCTCCACCATTCATAACCCACCGCCATCACTCACCAATTATGCTGACTATACAGTGGGTGAGTGATAATGGCATTCTCCTAAATGGGAATGGTAAGGCTAACCTAGGAGTCATTGTCAAGTCGCCTATTATTAACCCACCATTACTTGATAGACGAACTCCATTTGCCCTCAAGGACAATGACAACCTTAGACATCTCATCCCCTTTAATTTCCACCTCTACCTTCCCAATTATCCTTCTTTATCAACCGGTGGTTACCAGTCGAACCAGAATGTATGGGTATTCATCGATTTAGAAAACGATTCTAATGATGGTATGGAAGGATCTGGGAAAACATTATCACGGTCAAGCCGTAAAGGGCGTTCATACATCCTGGCCGAAGGCCAAGAGAACCGGGTGCTATATTTTCAGTACCAACTATCGTCCTGGCAAAGCATCAAGCAAAGTAATTGAGATGCACACTGATTTAAAAGGCCTCATGCAAAAGTAGTGTCGAAGTCAAAAGAGAGACCGAGGTTGGAAGTGTTATACATTTAAAGTCTTTTGGAGGAAATAAAGGCAAAGCAACTACTGCAACTACAAAAATGGAATACAAGTGTTTGATACTGCATTGGAAATCTCAGACCTCATTCTGAGCGATCTGCACTACTTATGTGATAAACATTGTATTTATGATGAAAAACAGTAATACAATGAACTGGTCGTAGGGACATTAGATAGCCCGAACAAGTATAATAAACCTTTCTATGTTGATCTTTTAAACATAGTCATGTTAGACGTAGGGATATCAGACGGCCCGAACCAGCTACCAAAATGAAGCTGCACAACACGCAGCTTGACTTTCTTAGCCAAACTGGTCATAGGGATATTACCGGCCCAAAATAGTATAAAAAATCCTCTATGTTAGTTCTACTAACATATCAAACTGGACATACGGATACTAGACAGCCAGAACCAGTACAAAAAACCATGTGCATGCAAAGGTTCTAAACACGCGACCTGACTTCATGATCAAATATAAATCTGGCCCCTAAAAAGCGGAGCAGACCGTGCCAAGTGCACTAACGTGAACCTGTCTTTGAAAAAGGAGGGTAGGTAACGCCCCACATGTAGTAAAATATGCATGTCATAAGCTCAATTTAGCATTCATGAACTGTATGAGAAATTAATTCAAAAATGGCAAGGAAAAGCAATGTATGGAATGTACTGCAGCTCATAGGTCGGGTGTAATTCTAGAAATTAAAGCTTGCTAGGTAAACATCAGAAACTAAAAACTTACTCAAGCTCCCTTAATTCTATTTTTTTAAGTATCAAAAACTTTTTATGTGATTCAATACATCTACGCATACTTCTCAAGTAAAAATAGATAAAAACAATCACAACATGAGTTACATTAAAATTTACAAAATAAAAAAACATAAACAATGCTAAGAATCGGACTTAGGCTCGGAATAAGAGCTAGATAGGACCATTTTGTGGTGGGATGATCAATGGGAATGCGATGTCAGATGTGGAGAACTGCTTAACAATTGAAAGGAATGAGGCAAATCATTCAATTCAGTAATAACAACAATGAACGAATGGGAGCAGTACGACCGTAAGCGTACTGCCGTAAACCGTATGTGGGTCATAATTGGCGCCTGCCCAAGTATTTTCATAATCATGCGAGTCATACTCATAATCGGCACGATTGTATTAAAAGGATAGGTCAGGTCCGGGTAAGATACATTGGAAAACATCAATCGCACGCTTGCCGCCGATTTCTACCATTACCTTCTTTACCTTCTCATCATGAGTTACTCTAACAAGGAAGTTATATCCATCTCACCTCGGGAAAGAACAATGGAGTCCAGGCAGCTTCACATTTTAAGTTGAATACCTTATTCTTAAGGGCATTCACATGCTCCATGGCTACCCTTCTAGTTTGCTCATTCTTACCTAAAAGGTTCTCCCTTATTTTCTTGGTATTCCTAGAGAAGGAACCAAAGAGCTCTTTCACAGTAGAAATGAAGGGTGAAACCCGAGTGCCCGGCATACCCAATTCCTTCTTACAATGATCTGCAATTCATTAAACTTGGCTTCATAATAATTTTTCAAATCATTCTTTCACTTCGAACCTCGTCCCAGTCAGCCTTTGAGAGGGGCACGGGAGCATCAACTAGTCTAGAAGAAGAACCACTGGTCAAGGTTACAAAAAGGGCGTCTTCTGCGCTAATTTTCCTAGCAATCTCTTCATCCAATTCTTTAATTTTCTGCCATGGTGTATTGGTTTCATCCTGGAGTAAAACCCCATATGTGTTTTTAGTATCCTTCAATAAACCTTCCAGTTCTGCAACTCTGGCCATGGAAGAATCTAGCTTCTTAGTAAGAATGGCAACCTTTGAATCTCGATCAAAAGAAGCGGGCTGAAAATCAAACGAGCCCATACAAAATGAAATTATAGGGGAGTACAAATGAAGTAAGTAAAAAAAACTCACAAACGTCACAAAGAAACATCAATTCACATAACGTGTATATAGCCCCAAATATGATGTAAGTTATAAAGTCATTCTCTAACACGGGCTCCAACAATACTATCCTAAAACACCTAAGGCATAGTAGCTAAAGGCAGGGCTGAACTAATAGAGAAGGTCCTTTAGGGGTCATAACAAGCTCCAGCCTAATGATCTATTTTCCCTTCTGTAGTCACATTAAAATCCGCTATATTGCGCAAAAAAATTTTGATCTAGTGCAGGATAGAAGAACTCTAAGACATCCTTGGCACGATGCAAGAAAGCCTCCCCCTTTTTGCTTTTAATTTTCTCTCGCTTAAGTTTCTCCGTGTAGGAAAAAATTATGCTTTGAGCATCATATAGGGAATCCTCGGGATCATGAATCTACAATATAGCTATCACCGTTGTTGTCTCTAAGGTATCGATTAGCTCAGCCTTAGTCTTCTTAGTTCGTCTTTAGAAAGCACCCAAAAACCTATGGGTATCGGTTCTCCATCCCTCGGTCCGCAAACGGGAAGGCCCCCTCGACTCAACCCTCGTCTGATCAGTTACCGAAGATGACCTAGGACCCATAGGAAGATCAAGAACCATGTGCCAACGAGGTACCGCGACCACCCTCTCACTATCAGCGGCCCCTCTCTCTTCGATTAGGCAAGCAATCTCCGTAGACATATCCTCAATGGTTTTCTTTTGCTATTCAATCTCACTTCGAAGAACAAACCCATAAAGGTTATTCTCATCTTTCATTAACTGCTGCATCTCACTTAACTTTAAATCAGCAGCGTTAGGCTTAGTATGCAACCTAGTGTTATATTCATACCGATGGGTAAGTGCATCTTCGGCTTCTTTAAGCTCCTTACGAACATACTCTAACTCATTTTCGAGCCTTTCATTCTCAACTTTAAGGAAGCTAACCTCTGCTCCAATAGTTGTAGAGGGAGATCCCATCACCTCAACCCCAAATCTAGACACACCTATCCCATTCGACCCAGGATGATAGATGTCGAAGGAAGGCTGCGTACGAAGACTTCGAAAGGCTTAGAAAAAGTTTCATAGAAGCCAACCTAATTAATAACAAAAGAAAAATATATAGTCTTAAAGACAATCAAACTATACCAAACAAAGGTCTAATATAATCTTCTCTTATTAGCTACATTAATCCAATAGAACCATATACAAAAAAGTAGCAAAAGTAAAACAGAATTCAACCCTTATGCAAATTTCTACATCTAAACCTAAGCCATTCCCAATGAGGGTTATCGGGTGAAAAGAAACTATTTTCTAGGGTATATTGCCATTGACGCAGTACAAAGTTACTAAGAGCCTATTTTTCTTTAACTACTTGATCAATCCTCGAGAGCAACTCTTGGGTTTCATCCCTAAGTTTGGCATAAGATTAGTCTAACACTCTCTTACACTTATCAATGGCTACGACACTAAGGTCAAGACCGCATGAATGAAAAATCATAGATCGAACTGCCGAATTGAAAAAATTGGGTGTTGTCATAGTATCAGCTAAGTGCACGGGCTGGAGATAAGCGGACTCGAACCGTTGACATCCGCCACAGGGTAAACCACCGCCTCTCAGGCCTCCCCGGCTGATTCTACCATAGAGGCCAACGATAGACAATAACTCCCCCCCGAACACAGCTTACAACTTTCATCGTACTGTGCTATCCAAAGAGCAACTCTTCTCAAAATCTCAAAAGTCTGGGTTTTGAGCCTGTCCTTGCTTTCTCTCAGAAGCTTTGCAAACAAAACTTCTTCAGAAGACTAAAACAAAGAAAAAACGACCCAATCATTTGTTAAGCAGTAACAAAGTAAAATAGCTACAATAAGTCATTTATAATAAAATCAAGAAGCATGTCCCATGCAGTCACACATCTAAGGGTTGATACAAAAGATTTTAAATATTTACATGAGGATTTGAGTTAACCTCAACTTTCTCAGACTCCTTTCCACCTTTAGACCCCTTATCTTCCTTGGTCACTCCCTCCTCATCCTCATTTGATTTTGAAGGGTGGAAGAAGCAGCAACTTGCCCATCATACTCTTTCCCCCACTTATCCCGACAATATCGGTAAGCCGAGTCAACCACAGACTGGTCCCTTAGAAAAATGAGGTCAATCTCTTCCATAAACTGAAGCTTGATCGAGACATATAGATTATAGACCACATTAGAAGTGCTCATCCTAAGCTGTTCTTTCGAATTGACTAGCTCTTTTCTCACCTTGGTTAGCTCCATCCCTTTCTCCTGCAACTCGCGTTCTTTTGAGGTCAAGGATTCCACCGCGAACATGGCCTCCCTTTCGACCCACTCTTGATACACCTTGAAGTCTTCTTCTACCCTGACCTTTGTGAAAACTAGGTCGTCTTTCTCAACGTTAGATGAGGCAAGGTCGGCTTCAAGTTTAGCCACTCGATTAAGAGTGGCGGCTTGTTCGCTTTCCCGCTCTCATGCTTCTATCATTAAGGTAGCATGCTAATATATATATATATATATATATATAATAAAGAGAATACGAATGGGTAAATTTGACTGGAAGAAAATAAAACAAAGGGAAGATTTCTTATGTATCAGAAAGGGAAAGCTTAGGGAGTGGAAGAGGAAGGAGAGAGGATGGAGAAGACGAGGCAACGCGAGATAGCGAACTCTGCGCAATCTTCCCCACTCTCTCCACTAGGTTGGATATGACCCCTTTGGGGAGTAAATAGCAGGCATCGAGGGTAAGAGTACTCTGTGAAGGAGGAACACGTAGCTTCGTTGAATTAGAAAGGGAAGGAACGCATGGAGGAGGAGGAAGGGGAGAAGTAGCCACCATTTTAGGATCTTGGTCAGAATCATGGACCGTATCACGTTTTCTTTTCTGAATAGCCTAATGCGATGGCTTCCTTGGTAGGTGAAGGGCATCTGCAATAGAAGCATCCATTATACCTATAAAAAATGTCAAGATCAGGGGAAGTTCCTTTATGAAGAACAAAACCATAAAAATAATAAATCTAAAGCATATTATAAACAAGTTATACCCCTAAACTCGGCCAGATTCTGGAAAGGCTTAAAAATATCGTGAGAAAATACATGATGTGGGCGTAAAAAATTATATTTCTTCAGCATTTCTTTATTAAAATACTTTTTCATTTTCCTCTCCTTTTTGTCCAATAAAAAAATATGATCCCTACGCGATTCATACAATTTGATATCTTCCTCAGAAAAAACGAATTGGGTACGACATTGGCGAAAAGAAGAAGGAAAATTATCTAAGTTGGAAATAAAGAAATACAACTCAGCCCATTTTTGGATCTTCTGGGAAGATCCGGAAGAACTGACGTTTTGGCTTGGGCATAGAAAAAGATGGCCCTTGAAGGATTCTTGATAACGTCAAATAGAAACTAAAGTCCTCGCAAGTAAGGTCGAGTCCATTCTCAGCATAGAGGATGAAAGTGGCTATCATTATAGTATAAGAAAGAGGGACGAGCTTGACAGGCACGAGATCAATGGAGGACATTTATTGACGAAGGATTGGATGTGGAGGAAGGTAAAGACCACAACGTATATGTTTAGGAGTAATGAGAGTAAACCTGAACGGGGGAGCGTTGATGCGTTCATGTGGTTTAAGAATCCTCGCTTCATAACCCGAAAACCAAAATTGATTCAAGATAACATTGGTTTCTTTCAACTGAGTAATTTATAAAGACGGAAGCAAGAAGGAAAATGAAGAGGAAGCCATTTCGAATTCTCAAGATTAACTAAAAGAAAAGATCCTAATTTAAAGAGATCTACTAGAAATTAAAACAAAAACAAGTTTGTTACTTCGATCTAAAAGAAAATTCGAAGGTAGAGACAAAATTGATTTTGAAACTGCCTTTCCTTCTTTCCCCATCCTTTAATAAAAGTGTAAAAATGAACAAAGAAAGGATGAAAGAAAAATATACGTACCTTAATTTGATTAATAGCCACGCGATTGAAATGTTAAAGAAATTTATGAGACGTCGATCGTTTAAGCTGCCAAAATAATGAATACAAAGATTGATGCAGATTTACTTAGAAAACTGAAAGGTTTGATTTAACAATGATTCAGATAGTGGCCCAATAAGGGAATAGCACAAGGATAAGAGAATTAGATGAAAAAGCAACATAATAGACTTTTTCCACTAACTAACAGAAAGGAGGGGCTGGAAAGAAACGAGGGATGAACAGACTAAGTGTAAATGATGACAAATCTACGCCGATCTGTAATCGGTGCAGACTTGAGGGGGCAAGTGTTACTCCCATATTTCTCAAACTATGTTAAAAGGAAATTAAATGAGGCACGGAGCCAAGAAAGATGCCCTCATAATAAAAGTTAAGATGAAAAGAAAAGAGGTTGAAGCAACCCAACTGGTACTGCACAAAAAACCGACCTACGGTCACGATGCTTCATCCGACCAAAAGAACAGCAGTCAAAAAGTAGGAAGTCGCAACAGAATAATATACTGCACTCATAATACGAGCCACAAAGATATCTGATCTACGTCCATCCCTTAGTTTTGATATTACATTATGGTGCCAAAACCCAGATCTAACAAAGTCGCAAGAAGCAAGCAGTGAAATACTATGGTTACGAGCCACAACAAATGGATGATTAAACTGCGATGTCGACATCCCCAGAGCTTATACTTCATCAACACCTTCAAGAATGGACCTATACAGCGCATACTGAGGTCTACCTAAGTAGTACCGCACAGGATCAGAAGCATCCTAAAGGGCTGCACACAGGGCCACTCAAACAACGCTCCAACACATATCCCTACTTATAAATATATATCAGAGATATAACTCGCCCTTATCAATAACTCACGCATATTAACAACAAAGGCAAATCAAAGGCAACTCAAATCATAGTCAGCTCAGACCGCGGTCAACATAGATCACATTTATCCATGTATTGAACTAACTCCCAGAAAATAGCAAATCACGCATCCTAAAGCCTAAAACAGCTCAAACCGCGATCACATCTAAGTATCAGGCAAACATAGCAGCATCACACAAGTATATCATATCAACCAGTACAATCTCACTCCAAATATACCGACAGTGCCCCAAAACCAACGTGTAACTTTTACTGTCCTTCTAAGGCAGTATGCAAACCCTTCACCTCATCAGATCAGAATGTATGACTGGCTAAGGTCTCGCGCTCAAATTTTAGATATTTCCGCCTCAATTTCAAGAGTTTCGGCCTCTATCTCAAACTTCATGCCAAAGATCACAATTCAACCACCCAAATTAGAGCGTTCTGCCAAAGGCATTTCAGCAATCCGGATGCATCCAACCAACAATACGGATAGAGAACACGTGGCATGATCCAAAGGTGGAAATGGAATGGTAGAGGAAGAATGGTGGCAATCCACGTACATCATCAACACAATAAATAGGAAATAAATAAGAATTTTGAAGGGGACTTTTCTTTCTACTTTTTGAATAAGAGAAAAATCGTATCTTTCTATTTTTCATGAAACATTTGTAAGGAGAAAAGAGATAAGAAAAGAACTTGACCCATGGACGTAAGATTTAAAGGGCTTTGAACCACGTAAAAATTTCCGTGTCTTCTTACTTTCATGCATCATCATCTGTTTATATTTGCATTGGATTATAACTCATTACGAAAACATGAATTGGATTTGACATTCTAACAAACAGTT
Source organism: Allium fistulosum (assembly GCA_030737815.1). Classification (NCBI taxonomy): domain Eukaryota; kingdom Viridiplantae; phylum Streptophyta; class Magnoliopsida; order Asparagales; family Amaryllidaceae; genus Allium; species Allium fistulosum. The sequence continues at coordinate 1,359,995,499 of CM060903.1, read as the reverse complement.
GGAGTTCAACTACACAATTATGTAAGCATCTAGCGACATAGTTATATTAACCAACAGAAAACTCTCGAGTGCGTCATTCCATAGTTATTCAATAACTATCAGTATGTATTTCCTTGATGCCCCTAGCAGCTACGAGAAATACACTACCCAACATTTGTAGAGCGTTACATACTCTAGTCTTAAGGGATGAATCAATATCCTTTCACAAAACATCTTGATTATAAATATTTAAAATAATATGTTATTTTCAATGTGATAAAATTCTCATGATTACAACACTTTGTAATTAGTATCATATATAATATCATTTAAGGAATCTATCTATATACTTTAAATCAATTACTTAATTATATATATCACTATATAACAAGTATATAATTGAAAGAAAAACATTTTTTATTTTGTGCGTGATTAGTTATAGAGTTAGATATATGTAACAATTACATAATTGTCTGTAGGACATACCCTTAAACTACAATGTACTTTTTGAATATAAAGTATTTGAGTATTTTGTATTGTCCGACGTAGATGCTAGTTCATTAGTCAAAGTTTCATTTGCTTCAGAGTCAGTATGAATAAATTGTTTAAATGAAAAAGATAGCGACTTCTACCTAGTCAGAGTTTGTATATGGAGATGTAGCTTGTTATTTGTTAAGTAAAACTACTAGCCACCGTGCATAACTACATTGTACGTTAAGAATATAAAGTATTTAAGTGTTCTTAATTGTCCATAATGTATATGTGAGTTCATTGGTCAAAATTTTATCTGGATGTAGTCTGTAATTTGCTAAATATAACTGTCAGTCATTATGGAGAACTATAGCGTACATTCAGAATATAAAGTATCTGAGTATTCCGCATCGTCCGTAACGTAGATACGAGCTCATGAGTAAAAGTTTCGTCTTATTCCGAGTTATTATGAAAAGGTTAATGGAGTTTGAACCAAAAAATAACAACTTCGTCGAAGTTTGGATATGGAGATGTAGCGTGTTATTCGCTAAGTACAACAGTTTGTCATCTTGGAAAAACTACAATGTACGTTCAGAGTATAAAAATACGATTGTTCCATATCGTCAAATGTAGATACGAGTTCGCTTGTCAAAGTTTTGTATGATTTCAAGTTAGTATGAAAAAATTAGTATAATTTAAATGAAAAAAATAACGACTTCTGCCTAGTGATATGGGGATGTAGCATGTTATTCACTTAGCATAACAGTTAATCATCATGGAGAAATATAGCTTAAGTTCAGAATATAATGTGTCAGGATATTCTGCATCTTCCGCAATACAGACGTGAATTCATTAGTCAAAGCTTTCTGTGGTTTCAAGTCAATTTGAAAAATTATTACATTTTGAACAGAAAAAAATAGCGGTTTATGTCTGATCAGAGTTTAGATATGAAAAGTACACATGCACGCATGAATCTGTATATTTTTTGCTGTGAATTCCCGATAAATACGTCGATTAATCTACGGATTATAATCACATAAGTCATAAGACATACAAATGGTAATATCACAGCACCAACATATCAAGAGAAGGTGCAATGTATCCTCTAGCTTGCTAATGACTCACAGTGCAAAAGTAAGACTTTACCACTATCAAAAATGTCACAAATATAAATATGCTCCTTTTCACAGCTATCTGAATTCGGTGCTGAGAGAAAACAAACAACATGGTTAAATAGTGATGTACCAAATTCTTCTAAACTGAAAACAATAATGGTCTGGGATGCTTCTACACCACTATCATAAACTTTAACATATTAACCTCTTGACTAAGATATTCTGATCTCAGCATAAATGTAAAATGCATTTAATGTTAAACTAACTAATTAATATAGCAAAATGTGATATGATATTGAATGGTAGGGTCAAATCAATTTAAAATTAATTAAAGAGAAGTAAAGCAATTAAACAATAATGTAAATGATTAGCTCATATGGCGATGGAAGATTAAGATTATTATTCCTTCAAGGAACGAAATTCCTAATGATGGGAGGAAGTACTAATCCAAGTATTTTTCGCCACATGATTAGAAAGCTCTGCTCTAATCATTTGCATGTGCATTCTCTTATCATTGGATTCCTTAACTAACTTTTATAACTACCATTAGCTCCATTAATGCGTTAGATTGTGTTTTATAATTAACTTGTGGAATGAGATTAATTACCAAATAAAAGTGCCTACGGTAAATTAATCAATGGAATCCATTAGTTATGTATGTTTGTCAATTGGTATGTTTGAGGAAATTGGATCATTTGCATTGAAATAAATATATAAATGCTCACTAAATATATAAATGCTCAGGAAATTGGTATGTTCATTGAAATTGGATTAACATGAAGGGCTTCCACTCAAAACTTCCAAGGCAATACAATCTAAATCAAGAACCTTTAACTTCAGTGGGCTGGCAAAGGCGTGAGAGTAGATGCACCCTAAAATTAGACCATTATTATTGTCTAATTAATACAAAGTACCTAAGAGTTTCTAATTATGACACTAGGGCCATCTAAAGGGAGGTGGTTTAAATATTATAAACTGATCATTGATTATTGTACTCCAAGTCTCGAGCCATATTTTGCTACAAAATCTAGCGATTTTTCTTTACGCTTTAGCTTTTCTATACTAACTAAGTGGAATATTTTCCATTCCATTAACATGCGAACAACTATATTTGCACAATTATTCATTCATTTGGAGCATATTTCGAAAAGAAGAAAAAACCAATAAATTTTGTTTCGGAATAATTAACTTTTTAATTTTCAAATCCGTAAGTAAATCGCAAAAGAATCTACAGCCATTTGTTTTTTTAGAACATCCAAAATTCAGTTGACTTGTTGGCTAGTTCATACATTTAACATTGAACTTTTTTTTAAAAAAAACTTTTTATTATAATAAAATACACGGTAATAGAATATGGCATAAACGAGTGATTTTAAGTAGGTTGACGATGAACTTTTGTTTTTGCCTAATTTGGATGATGTTTGGAGAAAATATCACGGTGTAAATGCATCTACGTACATATTCTAGTTCTCCTTTTTTTATTTTAATAGTTTAAGTGTGTTAAAATTGCGTCAACCGTCATTATTATTACCTTCACTTAGGGTCGCAACGGTCGTTGATCGTTGTAAAATTTCATAACCATTAACATAATCATTTATGACGGTTAACTGTCATTTCTAAAACCCGCCGTTCGTAGCTCGGTTGGTTTGGGAGCTGGGAGATGGGAACCAAAGGACTGTGTCCGGGCAGGTTCGAATCCCAGCGCCAAACCATCAATGAGAGTTTCAACGTTAAGCATCCGTGTGCGACGACTAAATAAAAGCGGAGTAGACACACGGCGTGGGGTTTACTTAAGTGAGTATCAATGAATACCATGATCTTAAGGTTCCCCATGATCTCAAAAAAAAAAACTGTCATTTCTAAATTTAAAACTTCATATACATAGTTATCAATTTATACATTAACGTTTTTTGTTAACTAATAATGGTTCTAGCTTGTCCAGCAACATTGTCCCAGCTGATAAAGGCTCCGAGCCTTCGACTTTTGACCATGATGTCACAATTTTAAATTATACACAACGTGATTTGAACCACTGTTCATGTATTAATTTGTAATATGCTGTCAAAGACTTTGCAGTATAACTATGTACTATTAAGTACCCAATTTGAAAAAATAAATAATGATTTTAATTTTTTCTATGAATGAAAGCCACATACCGGTTGCTGTACAAGTTATTTCACTAACTTATTTCTATTTCTACTATTTATAAAGAAAATTCAATTAATATAATTTTTACGGTGTCTTTTTAAAATTTCAAAACCACCCTTCACTCGTTAAAAGAATCTCTTCGTCCGTTTGCAAACTCAACCATCATATTCCCATTTTCGACCACCATCAACGGAATTTTATTATCAATTTACAACCGACACAACCAACAAAATTATTTGAAAAATAGAAATGTTGTAGTATGGATTACCATGGTAATAAAGTTTTTTACCGTTTATCTTAATTGTTATCATAGTAGATATTAACTGTATAAACGTTGAGTACTATTAAACGGCTAAAGGTTCAACTGGAATAACCTATTTTTAATTGACTGTTTACTTAGTTTTGTTGCCATACTCACAAATATATTTTTGGGATCATTCACCCTGAAAGTAGTAGAACAACGTTAGAGTTTCTGAAATTAGAAGATAAGAAAAATCAAAGTTAAAATTAAGGAGAAAAAGGTGAATTTCAAAAGTTCTGTTTTATCTCCTATATGTCATTTTGACCCGAAAAGATTTCTAACTTCTAGTAGCTTCAAAATAATGAGCACATTTTTCTTTTGTAACTTTTCACATGTGGGCACTTTGATAGTAATAATAAACGTAAAGTTTATATTAGAAAAAGGACACAAAACTTTCGTTTCTTTCTGCAAGAACAAAAGACAACGAAAAATCTGAACACTTGAAGTTGAAGCAATTGTTTATGCATCACACTTATTTAAGTTTAACTAGAATGCAATTATGAAAATCATTAGTTTCGAAGATTATGCTAAAAAGCCAAAACCATGTGCACCCTTTTTAAACCAATACAATGATAAGCCCCATATGCCAAAAATTATCACCTTGAATTTTTTTCATAAAAATAATCTCTCGTTAAAAGTTAATATTAAAATTCGGCCCTACAAAATTTTTTATTTATTGTTTACATGACAATGGCTAGCATGTGCTTGTTGCTTTATTTTCATTCAGAAGATATCAAATTACCAGTCATTATTTTTTCTAATGCGATTTCATTTCACATAGTTGTTAGTTTTTACACAACAACCATAGTAAAATAAATGATGTTACTGTTTGTTTGTTTTTTTAAAAAAAACAAACAAACTACATTATATATATAGTCAGAAGAAGCCTCGGTTAACAAGTAAGATTAAGATATATGTAATGTTTTATTATTTGATTAATCATATCCTATACTATGGAACTGTTTTAACTGTAAATTTGACCAACTACAGACTAGATTTGATCAAGCAGAATTATGATTAGATTAATCAGATTTATCTTGAATAAACAACTTCCATAAGCTGTAGCATGACTTTAATGTTAAAGATTCGCGTGAACAAAATTAGTTGATGAATATATTATTATTATTCAAAGGAAAGGTATGTTAGATATTCCTGCTGCAAAGAGGACGGTCAAGTGAGAGATTCTGATGAAATGGGCCGGTTGCTTGAGTTGATATGAATATATAATTGTCACATGCATAGAAGCATAATTTGTTGACTCAATGGGCCAACTGAACATGGAAAAAAACTATGATATATCAATAAATTAATTAATGGAAGTTTCAAGATTAAAGTGCAATATTTTTTATCTTAAGTTTCTAGAATAACGTTTTTAATTTTTATCATTTCACTACTAGAACGGCTTCGAATTACGACCGATCATGGCGACGGCTAAAAAACGCGGCCGACGCTAGCCGTCGCCTATCTTAATATAACCCGCGAACGAAAGGCTTCAGCAAAACATTTACAGCATTCCCTCCAAACCTCTCTTCTTCCCCAATTCCCCCCTTAGCCGCCGCCGACGACCCCTACACGCTGCACACTCCTTCCTCCTTCAATTTGGCTTCATTTTTTGAGGTTTATTGTCTTAAACCCTATTTATGCAAAACTAATAATTTTGGTGTGAATATGTTAGATTAGTTGTTATTATATGATGATATACTTTATTAGTTGATTTGGAGATAAAATTAAAACCCTAATTTAGAAAATTAGTTGATTATTGATTTGAAATTGATGATTATTGTGTATTAGTTGATGATAATAGTGTGTTAGTCGATTTGGAGATGTTAGTAAACGGTTTGATTGTTTAATTTGTAATTATAAGTTAGGGTTAATTTAAAATTCGAAAATTAGTATTCATTGATTAATATGCTTATTGATAAGTTTACACAAATGTTTGTTATAGTGGAAAACGATGTTTGTTATAATTTGAAGATGTTACAGTTTACGTGAAAATTAGTGTACAATTAACTAGTGTATAAAATTAATTTGTTTTACTTTGTTATTATTAGTGCTAACTTCTAATTTTAGCTTACAAAATCTGCAAATTAAAATTTTATTAGGTAAAAGAGTTTGAAAATACGTCATAAAGCGTATAATTTAGGTAATAAAACATTAAGAAAAATTATACTTAAATCGATTTTGTAAAAAGTTTAAGAAATGAAGATAACAACAACGAATATTGTACTAAAATCGATTTTGTAAAAAGTTAAGTAACGAATATAACAACAACAAATCTTCTATTGAAATCAAATTTGTTAAAAAAATCAAGAAATGAATATGACAAGAACAAATACTTTACTCAAATCGATTTTCTTTAAACTTAAGAAACAAACAAAACAAGAAGAAATATGCTGCTGAAATCGATTATCCAATAAAATAAAAAAATTAATACAACAACAACAAATAATGTACTCAAATCGATTTTCTAAAAAGCTATGAAATTTATATACAGGAACAAATATTGTACTAAAATCGATTATCTAAAAAAATTTGAAATGAATATAATATTGATTTGAAAATAAACGTTAAGTATTATTATAACAAATACAACCATAAATTAAAGCCTTTAGTCCCAAAATGTTTTAATTTATTTTAGAAAATACAACAACAAAAATACTCCCCTTAGATGCAAAGTTATGCGTAGAAGAGAAGTGAATTGAAGTGCTGTCGAAATTAGACAGAAGTGTAGTGTGTAAAGACTTTAGTCCTAAAAAGTTTTACTTTATCATATAAAATAAAACAACAACAATATATCACTTGGACGAGAAGTTGTGCATATAATAGAAGTGAAGTGAAGTGCTGTTGAAATTACTAACCTATTTTTTTAAATTAGGAACAATGTTCGATTATTTTATTGAGCGTACATGGATGTATGAACTCAGAACTGGAATGAAAAGTTCGATGAAAGAACATTTCTACAATGGCGTACACGAATTTATTAGATTCGCAATATTTGATAATCGAAATAACGAAGAACTTCGTTGCCCTTGCAGTAAGTGTCAACATTTGAAGCATTGAAAACCAGATACTATTAAAGTACATTTGTATAAGTATGGGTTTGTGCAAAATTATTATTTATGGGATCGCCATGGAAAACTTTTTGCACCTACAGCGGATCCTGTTGCGTCAGAGGTCGATGTTGTCATGACGAATCCAATAGAAGGTATGGTGGAAGATACAGCACGATTAATGTTCCTTACCGTTTAAGTTGACAGCGAAGACGTCAATGTAGAAGAAGAACCGAATGTGGAAGCAAAAAAAAACTTATGATTTATTGGATGTCGCTAAGAGACCGCTGTGGGATGGTTGTAAAAGTGGAACCGAATTATCAGTAACCGTTGAATACATCACTATGAAATCAAAATTCAACTTTACAAAAGCTAGATTTATAGCAATTGTACAAGCTGCAATACGGCATATGCCATCTAATAATTTGATATGCGACAGTCGTTATAAAGTGAAAACACTTATGTCGGCTTTCGGTCTGCCTTACCAAAAGATAGATACATGTATAAAAGGTTGCATGTTGTATTGGAAAGATGACATTAATCATAGGAACTGCATAATATGTAATGAGAAAAGATATAAACCAAGAAAAAAGAAAGAAAAGGAAGTTCCATACAAGAGAATGCATTATTTATCAATTACCCATAGACTTCAAAGGTTATATGCGTCTTCGACCACGGCATGTCATATGCAATAGCACAGCATGAGAAGACATGCAGAGGGAGCTTTTACACATCCATCTGATGGAGAAGCATGAAAACATTTCGATAAGACGTATCCCACATTTGCTGCAGAGAGCCATAACGTCAGACTTAGTTTAGTACGATCGAGTTTTCGCCATTCTCTCAGTTTGGTAGCAAATATTCATCTTGGCCCGTTATCGTTACTCCTTATAATTTACCTCCATGGATGTGTATGAAAACTCCATACATGTTTCTGACTATTGTCGTCCCTGGCCCTGATGATCCGACATAAGGAATTGATGTTTATCTACAACCATTAACCGAAGAGCTGAAAACATTGTGGCTTGAAGGTGTTGAAACATACGACATTTCAAGAAAAAAGAATTTTCGCATGTTTGCTTCTTTGTTATGGACTATTAGTGATTTTCCTGCATATGGGATGCTTTCAGGTTGGAGTACGGCCGGTCGTCTAGCCTGTCCTTATTGCATGGAAGAAACAAGATCATTTTCTTTACGGTATGGAAGGAAAATTTCTTGGTTTGATTGTCATCGGTGTTTTCTCTATTCCAATCATACTTTTGGAAGAGATAAAAAACCTTTAAAGCTAACATAGAAGAGAATATGCTACCACCAAAGATTTGGTCAAGCGAAGAAATATATAAAATTTTAAAGGACTACCTGAAGATACATGAAATTGGAACACAGGCTGAAATTTCAAGTAAATCGGGCATTCATAATTAGTGCAAACAAAGTATATTTTGGGAGTTACCTTATTCGAAAGATCTCCTACTTCGACATAATATTGACATGGTGCACAATGAAAAAACGTGTTCGATAATGTGTTTAATACAATTGTTAATGTCAAAGGAAAAACTAAGGACGATCTGAATTCAAGACTCGATATAGCACACTTCTGTAAACGTTCCAAACTTCATATGAAGCCCAATGACAATAAAAAACCTAAAGCATGCTATAAGCTAGACAGCAAGTAAATAAAACTCGTGCTAAAGTGGGTGGAAGGACTAAAATGCCCTGATGGGATGTCTTCTAATCTTCGTAGATGTGTTGACTTTAAAAACAGTAAATTGAGTGGGATGAAAAGTCACCATTGTCATATCATAATGGAATATTTATTACCAGTGGTTTTCAAAGAACTGTTGCCCATAAAAGTGTGGAGTGTTATAACAGAATTAAGTCTGTTTTACAAACAGCTTTGTTTGACAACGTTAAAAATCGACCGTATACGTAAACTTGAAGTAGAAATCTCTATACTGCTATGCAAACTGGAGAAAAATTTTCCGCTAGTTTTTTTAATGTAATGGAGTATTTACCTGTTCTTCTTCCATCTGAAGCTCTTCTTCTAGGTCCTATGCAATATGGATGGATGTACCCATTTGAGAGGTAATAGTAAATATCCATAAAATTGTTGTTAGTTTAAAATTCAGATTTACCTAAGTGCATTTAAATTGAATTAATTTTGTAATAGGTACTTGAATCATCTGAAGAAAAAATTAGACTAAAAGCACAAGTTGAAGGTTCAATTTGTAAATAATATCTTGAAGAAGAAGCTTCATTCTTTTTCTTTCATTACATAAGTGACCATGTGAACTTGTAATTTGTAAGTGGTCCTCGTAATGATGTAGCCGTTTGGTGCAGCAGCGGAATAATAAAATTGATGATATGATGAAAGTAGCGGTTGGTGAGTTGATGAATACCGAAATGCCTAAATTCGTTGATCCGAAGATACCGAATTCTAGCTATCCCGAACTCGTTGATCGCGCACGATACCGGGTTCAAAGATCTGCGATTCTTCGCACGTTGATCTAGCGCACTAGATTCCGTGAATCGGCTTCTGCAGTCGTTGAATCGAGCGCACTCGATTAACCGAAAGAGGAGATAGGAGATTACACTCAACTACCAATTGGGTGAAAGCACAAAGCTAACAAAACAAGAGTTTTATTTCAAATCAACTAAACTATTACAAATGGCACCACCGGCCTATTTATAGAAAGTACAACACATGAAAAACAAAAATTACAACACTTAAGTCGTTTCCGACCCATCACCTTACGACCTATGACTTATCATAAGTCGTTCACGACTTATCAGATTACAACACAAACAACACGACTTACGACTTATAACAAAACGACTTAACAATATGTACAAAGGAAACAATACAACCTATAGATTGTCTACGACTCAACATACAACTCACGCGACCTAACTTCAATGCTCCAGCTTCCATCAGCGACCTAGTATAGGTCGTTAATGACCTACCACTTGCAGCGACTTAAGAGCGGCAGCAGTGAGCGACTTAACAAGTTCGCGACCTAAGATGCAGCAGATTTAGGTCGTTCGCGACCTAAAATAATCGGCTTTGCAGAATCAATGGCCTGGATTGAAGCGGCATAAGAATTCATGGCTTCAGGCTTCCACGACTTATCTCTTGACTCGTTAGGTGGTTCACGACCTAACACTTCACCAATTTGCTATGTTTTCTCATTGAGTAACTCGGTAGGTCGCTCAGGCGACTTAAGGGACTCGTTAACTCGCAAGTCTTCACCAAATCGCTACCGAGTTACACTAGGTCGTTGGTGCGACTCAAGGTCTTTGCTAAGTCGGTCACGACTTATGGCTACGTTAGGTCGATCTCGACTTATGCCTTCAACCTTGTTAAGTCGGTTATGACTTATGCCTTCAACCTCGTTAAGTCGGTCACGACTTATGCCTTCAACTTTGTTAAGTCGGTCACGACTTAAGCCTTAGAAAATTATAGCTTGGCCTGCATCATCCTCCCTAGGTTGAAAAAGATTCGTCCTCGAATTTGCACTTTCTGCTTCCACAACAGTTTCATTTCCATGATACGGAATCAAATACTTGACATTAAAAACATCAGACGTAAGAACCTCGTCTGGCAATTTTAACTGATATGCATTTTCATTGATTTTCTTTAAAATTTCCACTGGACCAATCTTCCGTGCTTTCAATTTATTGTACGTTCCTACCGAAAAACGATCTTTTGTTAACACTGCATAAACCAAATCACCTTCATGAAATTCAACATTCCTTCGTTTCAAATCTGCAGCTCGTTTGTACTTCGTATTTGCTTTCTCCAATCGTTCTTGAACGATTTTATGACATTCAGTTAATCCATCAACAAAATCAGCAGCTTTCTTAACTATCCCCCTTGGTTGTGGTATAACTGTTAGGTCCAACAGTCCCCTTGGCAAACTTGAATATACAATATGAAATGGACTGAAACCTGTGCTACGATTCACCGCATGATTATGAGCAAACTCTGCCTGACATAACTTCATGTCCCAACTCTTCAGATTATCTTTCACAAGGCATCTCAACAAGTTTCCCAGCGATCGGTTAACCACTTCCGTTTGCCCATCTGTTTGCGGATGATAGGCACTACTAAACTTCAACTTCGTTCCGACCATCTTCCACAAACTTAGCCAAAAATGACTTAGAACACGAGTATCCCTATCCGACACAATAGATTCTGGCAATCCATGAAGTCGATAGATTTCTTTGAAAAATAATTGAGCAACATGAACAGCATCCGCCGTTTTCTTGCAAGCAATAAAATGTGCCATTTTTGAAAATCGGTCAACCACCACATAAATGGAATCGTTTCGCCGCTGTGTTCTCGGCAACCCCAACACAAAGTCCATACTCACATCAACCCATGGTTTAGTTGGTACAGGTAACGTCATATACAATCCAGCATTAGTCGCAGTTCCTTTCGAAACCTGACAGATATGACATCGCTCAACAAACCTCTCCACTTCTTTTCTCATCGATGGCCAAAAGTAAGACTGTGAAATCAACTGTAATGTACGGTCTCTCCCAACATGTCCTTCTTCATGTAGCTCTTTTACAATCTTCATTCTCAAACTACAATCAGGTATGCATAATCAATTTCCCTTGAACAGAAAACCATCTACCATCACGAATTCATTCGTCTCTCCATTCTTGACTTTATCAACAAACTCTGCAAAGTAAGGATCATCGACAAATAATTCTGGCAATACATCAAATCCTGTCACCTCAACTTTCATTGTAGTCAACAAATGATTCCTCCTACTCAAAGCATCAGCCACACGATTCGTCACTCCTGACTTGTGTTTAACAACAAAAGTAAATTGTTGCAGATATGCAATCCATGATGCATGTCTTGCTGAAATCTTGTCTTGCCCTTGTAAATGCTTCAATGCCTCATGATTAGTGTAAAGAACAAACTCTTTCTGAAATAGATAGTGTCTCCGGTGTTTAATAGCTTGCATAACAACATAAAATTCCACATCATATGTACTGTATCTCATCTTCGCTCCTGACAACTTCTCACTGAAATATGCAATCGGACGCCCCTTCTGACTCAACACCCCTCCAATCCCAACCTTGGAAGCATCAGTATGTAGTTCAAATACCAACTGAAAATCTGGTAGCACTAGAATTGGTGCGGACGTCAGCAACTCCTTGATCTTCCCAAAAGCATCTCCTGCTTCCTCTGACCATGAAAACTGTTTACCCTTCATACAATCTGTAACAGGTGCCATCACACCACTAAAGTGTGGAATAAATCTTCTATAAAATGAAGCCAACCCATGGAAACTACGAACTTCCGTTATCGTCTTGGGCTGCGGCCAATCTCTGATAGCTTCGACTTTACTTTGGTCAACCTGTATTCCTTCTTCCGACACAACATACCCCAGAAATAAAACACTCCTTGCCATAAAAACACACTTCTTTGTAGCAGCATAGAATTGTTCTTCACGAAGAATAATTAACACTTTCTTCAAATGCTGAACATGCTCTTCTGTACTAGCACTGTAGATCAGAATATCATCAAAGTAAACCACCACAAATTTTCCAATGTATGGCCTGAAAATTTGGTTCATCACCCTCATGAATGTACTTGGTGCATTCGATAGACCAAACGACATTACCAGCCATTCATACAATCCTTCCCTCGTCTTAAATGCTGTCTTCCATTCGTCCCCTGGTCTAATGCGAATCTGATGATAACTGCTCTTCAAGTCAATCTTAGAAAAGATTACGGACCTGCTGATTTGATCCAATAAATCATCAAGCCTCGGCATCGGAAATCTGTATCTGACTGTGATCTTATTCAATGCTCTACTATCTGTGCACATTCTCCACGTTCCATCCTTTTTGGGTACCAATAAAGCTGGTACAACACAAGGACTTAAACTCTCCTGCACACGCCCCTGTTCAAGCAATTCCTCTACCTACCTCCGCAACTCTTCATGTTCCTTCGGACTCATTCGATAATGTGGTCTATGTGGCAACATTGCTCTCGGAACAAGATCAATTTGATGTTGAATGTCTCTTAGTGGCGGTAACTCCTTCGGTAACTCATCTGGAAATACATCCTCAAATTCTTTCAAAACTGGCTTCGCTTCTTCGGGAATTTCAACCTCTTCACTGCTCTCTCGCCCAATCAACAAAAACACTTCCGGCTCTTCCTCAACCTCCTTAACAAACTCCTTCAGAGATAATAAAGTTTTCAGCTCTTCAATCTCTTCTGACTTACTTTCTCCTTGTTGTCTTTTCTTTGGAACTAAGATAATCTTCATGCCTTCAAACATAAAACTATAGCTATTGGTCCGACCGTCATGTTGTACTACTTGATCATACTGCCATGGTCTTCCCAAAAGTAAATGACAAACATCCATTTCTACTACATCACACCAAATCTCGTCTTTGTATTTCTTCCCAATAGAGAATGGAACACGAACCCGTCTATCCACTTTCACTTCTCCTCCTTTCCTTAACCATGCTAACTTGTATGGATTCGGATGTTTCTCTGTCTTCAACTTCAACTTTGTCGCAGCCTCGGTTGAAACGATATTGTCACAGCTTCCTGCGTCAATCACAAATTTACACACCTTCCCCAGTATAGTGCATGTCGACTGAAAGATATTACTCCTCAACCAACTAGCTTCTTCCTGCTTCGGTGTCAAACACGATCTCCTCAGCATTAGATTACATTCTTCATCTCCTGACGCAATATCCTGTTCATCCTCCTCAACTGGACTAGAATAATCTCCATTAACATCCTCATCTTCAACTTCTGCAACCATGGTTCTCTTCTTTGGCTTTGGACACTCATTGCTTTTATGACCCACTTCCTGACAATTGTAACATTTGAAACCATTGTTAACCTTCACCTTCTCAGCCTCCTTCACCACTGGTCTACTGATAGGTTTAGAAACATTAGAACTTCCGCTAACACCCTTCATTTGATTGTTGGAATTAGTAAACACACCACCTCCTCGTCTTCCCTGCTTCTCCCAAGCCAACGCTTTCTGATGTGCTTCCGCTACAGATCTAGGATCGAATATGTTAACCATATCTTGAATCTGCATTCGCAACCCTCCAACAAATCTAGCTGTTAATTGTTCTTCTGTCTCCATAATATCATTCCTTACAATCAGTTGATAAAATTCGTCAGCATAGTCATTAATAGACTTCGTTCCTTGCCTCAAGTTTTGCAGCCTCTGATACATAAGCGATTGATAATTATAAGGTAAGAATGTGGCTTTCATCAATTTCTTCATCTTCTCCCAAGATTCAACTTTTGACTTCCCCATTCGTTCACGTGTGAGTTTGGTTTGCTGCCACCATGCCAAAGCTCTACCCCTCAACCTTGTAGCAACCAACTTCACTCTACGATGTTCTGGAACTTCCTTGAAGTCAAAAATCTCCTCAACATTAGCCATCCAATCCAGAAACTCTTCTGCTTGCATACCACCCTTGAATTCAGGAATTTCAGTTTTCATACCCGATTCCCACTTGTGATCATACTCAGAATAGTTTCTTCCTTGACCTCGGCCTTGTCCTCGAACACTACCACCATCATACTCCTCTTCAAAATCAGATGTATATCGATGTCGATCCTGACCACCAACATCTCTACTACCACCATTCCTCCGATCACGATCATTCACATTCCGATCACGATTTCGATCTTCACTTCTATGATCGCTATGAACACTTCTCTCCCGATTGGAATGTGGTGAGACTCTACTTCCCCCATGGGTAGATTCCGATGAAGCCCTTCTCCGATTTTGATTCATCTCTAACATCATCTTCTCTAACCGACCAATTCCTTCGTTAAGCTTTTCACTAAAGTTTTCATTTATTTTTTGCTCCATCTCATCAGCTTCTTCTCTTCGATACAATGCTTCAACGTTTTGATGTTGATTAGCTCTTCTTGGCGGCATATTTGAAAATTTCACAAACACTTCAAATTTCAAACACCTTTCGAACTTAGATCCAAAATGAAATAGATCGGAAACTCCCACTTTGTTGCAAAAATATGATGAACACGATGAACACAACTTCAACACTTCAAACAAATTTGCACGGCTCAACCCTTCAAGCTCGACTAACACTTCAAATAAATCGGCTCCAAGACTCGATTTAGCTATGATTGGCTAAAGCAAGCTCCGATACCAAACTGGTGCAGCAGCGGAATAATAAAATTGATGATACGATGAAAGTAGCGGTTGGTGAGTTAATGAATACTGAAATGCCCAAATTCGTTGATCCGAAGATACCGAATTCTAGCTATCCCGAACTCGTTGATCGCACATGATACCGGGTTCAAAGATCTGCGATTCTTCGCACGTTGATCTAGCGCACTAGATTCCGTGAATCGGCTTCTGCAGTCGTTGAATCGTGCGCACTCGATTAACCAAAAGAGGAGATAGGAGATTACACTCAACTACCAATTGGGTGAAAGCACAAAGCTAACAAAATAAGAGTTTTATTTCAAATCAACTAAACTATTACAAATGGCACCACCGGCCTATTTATAGAAAGTACAACACATGAAAAACAAAAATTACAACACTTAAGTCATTTCCGACTCATCACCTTACGACCTACGACTTATCATAAGTTGTTCACGACTTATCAGATTACAACACAAACAACACGACTTACGACTTATAACAAAACGACTTAATAATATGTACAAAGGAAACAATACAACCTATAGATCGTCTACTACTCAACATACAACTCACGCGACCTAACTTCAATGCTCCAGCTTCCATCAGCGACCTAGTATAGGTCGTTAACGACCTACCACTTGCAGCGACTTAAGAGCGGCAGCAGTGAGTGACTTAACAAGTTCGCGACCTAAGATGCAGCAGATTTAGGTCGTTCGCGACCTAAAATAATCGGCTTTGCAGAATCAATGGCCTGGATTGAAGCGGCATAAGAATTCACGGCTTCAGGCTGCCACGACTTATCTCTTGACTTGTTAGGTCGTTCACGACCTAACACTTCACCAATTTGCTCTATTTTCTCATTGAGTAACTCGGTAGGTCGCTCAGGCGACTTAAGGGACTTGTTAACTCGCAAGTCTTCACCAAATCGCTGCCGAGTTACACTAGGTCGTTGGTGCGACTCAAGGTCTTTGCTAAGTCGGTCACGACTTATGGCTACGTTAGGTCGGTCTCGACTTATGCCTTCAACCTTGTTAAGTCGGTTACGACTTATGCTTTCAACCTCGTTAAGTCGGTCATGACTTATGCCTTCAACTTTGTTAAGTCGGACACGACTTAAGCCTTGGAAAATTATAGCTTGGCCTGCATCACCGTTGAAGAAGATTATTCGTAGGCAATGTTGTCTATTTTTAGACAACATGGCCGACCTGCTGGAAAATTTGTGGAAATATGGTTATACGATAGAGATCAACATGTAGCAGACACATATGTTCTTCTTAATTGTGCTGAAGTTGCACCATTTGTTAGGTAATAATAAATTCATATTTATTTCAATTATACTTACATTTTAATCGTAATATAACATATACATTTGTAGTATTTACGAATCACAACATCCTTTTGGCGATCTCAGTAAGGAATTTTCTAAGTGGTTTTCGAGCTACGTTTATGATCCAAGAAACAACGTCGTTGATGAAGGATTACCAAATCTTACGCTCGGATCAAAAAGAAATGTCAAGACTTATCCAATATCCTTCGTCAATGGATTTAAATTCAACACCAAGGATTATGGTGTTGAAAAATTAACATATAACATTGGTGTATTTGTCAAAGGCAGTGACGAGCCAGATGAGCATATAAAAGATTTTTACGGCGTCTTAACACAGGTTTCAGGATTGACATATTATGTACAACCTGCAGAAAAAGTTTTTTTATTCAAGTGCAATTGGTTCAACAATATTACTGGTTCTGGAATCAACGTGCACAAAGATTATAAACTTATAGAAATAAAGCGCACATCACATTACTATAAGTATGATCCTTTCGTATTAGTCAATCAAGCATTACAAGTTTATTTTGCTCCGTATCCATCAAAAAGAGATAAAGTAGATTGGTTTGCTATTTTTAAAATAAAGGCAAGGTTTACGTTTGATGGAATTAATATTCTGGAAGAAGCAGCGTATCAAACGGATCTTGAACCAAATGATGAAATAATAATAGCTGATGATATTGATTTGGGTTGGTTAAATGATGAATCGAATGTTTTAATGGAAGCATTTGAGAGTACAGAAGAGAATGATATAGAGTACGAGACCGAGGCTGAATCAGAAGACGACAAAGATTGAAAATTTTGAATTTTTGTATCAGTTGTTGTACAATGTATATTCTGAGTTTCAGCTGTTATCAATAATGATGATTATGTTATGAGTTAAGTCTTATTGTTTTTTTAAATTATGTATATATACTCAAGAGATCTTGTCTCATTTATGACGTTTTAGTGTCATTTTTATGTGATGATGATTATTCAAACATGTTTTGTAATAATGAAATGATATTTTTTTTCATTATATTAAATGGTATGTTTGTAACCGATATGCACAGGAGACATTCTAGCAGATCTCCGCCTTCTCCTTCCGCTGGTGTAGGTGCTAGCGGCACAACGCCTGATTTACATCCGGTGGCAGAGGTAGTGCCGAAGAGCGTAGGTAAGTATCAAATTTATTACATTTTCACTATTTAAAAATTATTAAATTCGTACAACTTATTTTATACAGGGGGTTTGAGGTCCAACCGAGCGACTTTATCCTGCAAGTGTCGAGGAAGACATTCATGAGCCATATGTTGGGATGTTGGGCTCACTGGAATGATATTCCCGATCACATCAAGAATGCCATATTCGCGAACTTGATGGTAATTTTAAATTTATAATTTATTTGTAAATTAATAAAATGTATATAATTCAAACCAATATCAAATTCTATACGTAGACAGTTGTTGTGGACCCTCAAGATATGGATGTTTTTGCCAATCATTGGAATCAGAGAATGCAAAAAAATTACAGAGACACCATATCCAAAGCCAAGAGAGTGGGAAAGAAGCCATCTTGGATGGGTGCTGATGTATGGGCTCAATTTCTTCAGTTGTGGGAAACTCCGGAGTCGAAGGTAAGTAATAAATACCATTTCATTTTGTTATTACATTTTGTTTAAAATTCATATATTAGGTGCGTTAATTTAGGTAATTATGCATTTAAAATTATAGGAATTATCGGCATGGAACCGTGCAAACAAGGCTAAAAATCCTGCTTTGCACCGATGTGGGTCGAAGTCCTTCCAACAGCATCAGAGGGAATTGGTAAAGTTATAAAATGCATTTTTAAATAGTTGTAAAATAATTTAGTCATATTGGTAACATTATTCATTGTATATTTAACTTCAGTTTCAGCAATATAATTGTTACCCCGCCTTTTGGTTAAGGCCGGGATATCAATAAATTGGCTAAAAAGGATGGATATCAGGATTGGAGATCGGTTGGAAACAAGGCTATGATCGATACCGTCAAAATTGGACCAAGCTCCAATCAAGGTGGGATCGATCGGGAATGATAGACAAGCCTCGGTAAGGCTACACTTCGAATTTCACCTGAATTGGAGTTCATATGCTCGAGTTATGGATGGATCAATATTCATATGATTGATTGGAAACAAGGCTATGATTGATACCGTCAAAATTGGACCAAGCTCCAATTATGGTGGGATCGATCGGGAATGATAAACAAGGCTCAGTGAGGCTACACTTCGAATTTCAGGTCAATCGGATTTCATATGCTCAAGTTATGGATGGATTAATATTCATGAAAAACTGGCCTGTATCGATGCCTTCGTATCCATCACTATGGATACCAGATGATGGATACGAAATGCTGGGTACAAGATGATGGATACGAAAGGATGGATACCAGATGATGGATACGAAAGGATGGATACCAGATGATGGATACGAAATGATGGATACCAGATGATGGGTACCAGATGATGGATGCTAGATGATGGATACGAAATGATGGATACTAAATGATGGATACCAGATGATGGATACGATGGATACCAGATGATGGATACGAGATGATGGATACCAAGTGATGGATACGAAATGATGGATACCAGATGATGGATACGAAAGGATGGATACCAACTGATGGATACGAAAGGATGGATACCAGATGATGGATACGAAATGATGGATACCAGATGATGGATACGAAATGATGGATACCAGATGATGGATACAAAATTATGGATACCAGATGATGGATACAAGATGATGGTTACCAGATGATGGATACGAGAGGATGGATACCAGATGATGGATACAAAACGATGGATACCAGATGGGATACGAGATGATGGATGCCAGATGATGGATACGAAAGGATGGATACGAGATGATGGATACCAGATGATGGATAAGAGATGATGGATACGAGATGATGGATACCAGATGATGGATACGAAAGGATGGATACCAGATGATGGATACTAGATGATGGATGCAAGTTGATGGATACAAATCATCAGCCTACACTCGAAAATGCAAACTTGGATCGATCATAACTCTCAAACCATAAATCCAAATGCTATGAAATTTTCACTGGAGTTTGCTTGTTCACTCAAGAACGTCCATAATTGATCTCAACTTCATTGGACTACTTTTGGATTGATACGAATTGTACTCGGATCGATCCAAAATCACTCTGGATCGATCTAGCGGGCCCACCTGCACAAGAGAAGAGGTATTCCAGGTTTTAAGGTGGATATTTTCGGATTTACACCTATAAATAGTGGTCCTATGGCAACTAAAAGAGGGATCTTTTCTGCTCTTTACGCCGACACTCTGCTATTTTGTTCATGGATGTTCAAAGGCTTATAATTGTAATCTCAATACAAAAGGAATAAAAAGAGTCAATTCAAAGTGGACGTAGGCCAGAGAGAGCCGAACCACTATAAATCTTGTGTTCTTTCTTGCTTTCTTACATTTTAATTTTGCTATTTCTTCATTTTTATTCTTTACATTGCCTGGATCTGAGATCTGTGTTTGTATATTGAAGATTTGTGTATAAACACTGGTGCTTTCACAACTTCTGGGGTTTATGACCAATTTTGCGCAAACAATAATCGTGAGCCTATACTGGCTAAGATCTTTACTCACATGCATGCCGTCGAGCATACGGATGAGGATGGAAATATTACGTATGAATTTACGGACGACAGATCCAAATCCATGATGGTAAATTTGTTTAATTTTTTTACTGCACATTTGATAAGTTCTTTATTATTTATTATTACAAACTACCGTTCTTTATCACAGGAGAGGTATGAGGCAGAGAAAGCTCGAGTGGCGCAGTCCACTAGCCGTGAGTTGACCTTGGAGGAGGAGGACCGTATCAGGGATGCGCTCATTGATCCGTCGACGTGGAATAGGCGATATGGTTATGGAAATCAGGAAGTAAACTGCTTCATTAACTAATATATAAATTATATTTAATTCTGAAGCAAATTATATTTAATTTTGAAGCAAATTATATTCCAATCAAATAATTTGCAAGTAGCGATGACCCAGAGGGAGTATAGGAGATCCTAGGCCGAGGAGGAGATAGCTCAGCTCCGGAAGCAGATGAAAGAATTCAATGACTGGCGAAAGGGCGGAGGACTGGCGTAGCTGCTAGATGAGCGGATTGCGGCCTTTTTTGCAGAGCACGGGAGGATGCCTGGTGAGGAAGGGTCGGGAGTTGATGATGATGAGTAGGTACGGATTTTTTTGGCTTATACTTATTGACTTGTGTTGATGGAGTTGGTACTTTATTGATGGTTGTATATACTGATGATTTTGGATTTGATGAACATTAGTATTTGTGTAGACATGGTTGTGTTGGTTGATGGAATATTGGTTTTGGTTGATGAAAGTTTATGTAAATATTGATAATTACGTTATATTTTTAATTATTTATGATATGTATGAGATTATACGTTGCATGGATGTTAATGGTTGTGATATTGAGTTTATATGTGTTGAGAATGAAGTGAGATTGAGATATGGCGTTTATTGTGTGGTGGGGAAGGCTTAAGCATAGCTGGGCAAAACTGGGCATTTCAGGTTGGTGATGGCTAGCGATGGCCTGGTGGTTGCAGGTTTGAGGCGCATGGCGACGGCTAGGACGACCGATTGGATCCACCATTGCAACGGCTAGCGACAGCCAATTTTCTCAGAAATCCATTGCCAGCCGTCGCTATTTTGCTAGCATCATTTTGTCTTGCTTCGGGTTTTAGCGACGGCTAGCGTCAGCTGGCGACGGCCGCCGATGGCTTATAGCCGCCGCTAAAGGCAGCCGTTCATGTAGTGTTTGGTTCGAAGAGCAAGTTTCTTTGTCCACTTGCGAATAATAATTTCCCGTTTACATCAAAAATGGATTTATCTAATGCTACTTCGCCTATGTCTTTATCTAGCACTGCTTCCATTCAAAATAATTACCCACATCACCCGCGTCCACAAATATCACCTTTTCCTCATTGATCCACTACTGCCATTACTGAAAATGGCTTCATTCCATGGATCTAACATTGCCCAAACCACCCATATCAAACCACCACCCCTCACACACCCAATTTTCTTCCTTTACGCGGTTTCAAGGACCTCCTTTGTCCTTGTTGCTTTTCGCCTCCGACAGTCTTTCTAGAATGTTACTTGAAAACAATATCTAGAAAAGATCATTAGTGGATGGAGTGTTGGAAATACATCGATTATTGGATGATCATGATGATGTGAAAATGTAATTCTGACTTCAAAGATCTTTATAAAAGATTCTTTTAGACAATGATTTAACCTTATGAGTACAAACGAGGTATCGAATTATTGATTTCAGAATTCGATGAAACTCATTACCAAACTCAAAGTTTGTACTACTATGATCCAAGAAAGAACACTCTTTGTGGCAGAAACCGACGATGCAATCATTACATGAAAACTGTGGATTTAACTATGCTAAAATGGCATAGCCAGGACGTAGCTAAACGCAAGCCTACGACATTAATGGTGTAGGTAAAACCTGCATGGGAAAAATACCCACGCTTTACCTACGCCATACATAGGGTTGTTTCTATGTCTTTCCTACGCCATTAATTTTTTTCTACGTCTTTCCAAGACCATTGTTTTCCTACATATCTCCCATGACATTTATAAATCTTACATTCCCCACATCTTTTCTATGCCATTCGTTTACTTACATCTTCTCTACGCCTTTGTTTCCTACGTTGTTCCTACATCATCAACACGACCTTTTTTAACTAAGGTAAAAATTTGATTTACCTATGTCTTTCCTACATTTTTTCTAAAGCAATTTCGATATATATTAATGTATTTCTTTCAATCAAACACAATATAAATCTGTAGCACTCTATCAACATCAAACAAGTAGCAATATCTACTTATTGCATATTCATACAAATTTCAACATAAATGACATAATACCAAATCATTTATCATCAATTCAAATATCTCTTTCATATTACAAAATCAAACCAACATCAAATAAGTCCTCATCTATCTAAATAGTATGATAATATGTTCATAATACATAACATTACATGAATACATCTAAGAATAAGAAAAGTACCTCACCCTTCTCCTCAACGACTATTCGACTCTTCATCATATTGTTGTCGAAACATCTCACAGAGTTGTTCATACCGCGTCTTTAACATTTGAATTTCCCCTACTTGACACTCCACCTTCTCCTCTAGTTTGGTTCTAGTCTATGCTTTGCCTTAGTTGATGCTATAAGTGGCATTTTTATATTTCTGCATTGTATCAAATCTTGCATCAATTTCTACATTTCAAACTAAATAAAAAATGTTTTGCTAAAAGTTTAAAGATTTGCCCTAGGGATATAGTCATAGTCGGGTTTAAAAACCTTCCTTTTAGCTATAGCATTGGTAAGCATATCAAATACTTCTTCATCGACTTCACAAGATATGTCTATGCCTTAGCTTTTCAGTTCTTCGATTCTAGCTTGATATCATGCTTGTATTTATATTTTTACAAATTTATAAAAAAAAGTAATTATATATGTATATATTTATTTAAACTAAGCTATATGAATCACTTACTGCAAATTCTATCGATGCTTCACCAATCCACCAATTATTGGCAGATCTATTACTTACGCGACCTTATAAGTCGCACAATACACTTGCCAAGTAGTTGGCTCCCTGTTAAGTTCTTTTGTTGAAAATATTAAAACAACAGATAGATAAATATATAATAACTTGATGTAAAAGGTAAACAAAATTTTAGAGATTAAACAATATCGTTTCTACGATCCGCAAAGGATCTCGAACCATCAAAATGCTGCTTTCGGTTTTAAGCCCTAGATTCTACAACGTTTTCTGAACGAGCTTTTACTCCACGAAGCTTCCAATATGCCAAAAATTACTCGTATATCTCTTGCGGTAGGTTTGGATGCTTCTTCCAAGAATCTTTCATACCGTAAACCCACTCTCGATATTTATAACTTGCTTTCTTATTCCATATTTTCTGCACAATCGCTGACGAAGCATCATCTGTCCAGTGAAATGAATCATGTACATGTAATGGAAAATATTATGACCAAAAGATATATGTAACATCTACTCACACACACACATTATTATTTAATTAAATTATTTACCATAAACTCCGAAAATGTAATTTTCTTAATATCATCGTGAATACTTTTAAATGTGGGCCATAATTTGTTAGCCCATGCTAACAAACCCACATGAATAACATAAGATGCAACAACGGAAGTGAACTCATATCTGCAAACATTTAATTGTATTAATATACCTAATTTGGAAAGTATATAACATAAGATCTCGAACAATTTGGGAAGTATAATTGTCTTAACTAAGTTGCTGCTTAGAGTAGCAACTTTGTTGCTAGAAGAGCAACAACTAGGTTGCTGCTGGAGCAGCAAAATTCCTAGTTTAATCTATTTTCATTATCCAACAATCATGTTACATCTAACAAACACCAGAAAGAAGAAGAAAATAACCAAAATACTATAAGATATTAACAAAAGAAAATCACAAAAATATAATGTTATATTTTGAAAGAAGTTAACCAAGAACATAAACCCTTTAAACTCACTTCTAATCAACATTATTACACATTCATAACTCAACAACAACATATTTAAAATAACCCAACAACTTGTTGCATGGTAGGTCTTTTAGAAGGCAAAATCAATTTTATTTTTAATCAAATGGAAATGAAAAAAAATCTAGTTTTGTATACATATGGTTTATAATACTTTATTTTAGATATATGTGTATTGAAAATCTAATTTGATATACATTTGTATATCATTGTTTCAAATTAACTTCATACAAATATATATGATTCACAATACTATATGATTTATAAAACATTTCAAATTAACTTCATACAAACATATGTTTGAAAGGAAAAGCTGTTCATAATCAATATGAATTCGCTAGCTCGTTCAAATTATGTGATTTTCTTTTCACTTTTGTGTTTTCACATGGAATTAAGCTTTGTGTAAATCAATTACATATAAGCTACAATTCATTTGTTATTTTATATATAGAAGTCTATTTGTAGGCAATTAGTATAAACTTAATACACATAACTTTTGAATTTGAAAAGTTAAATTAAATATGACATTTAACGACATTAATGCACATTAAATAAGGATAAATTATATTTAAATGTCAAAAAAATAACGAAATATAATTAACTCAATTAAATAATTATTTGAGTACTTGATTCCATAAACGCATGAGGTTGTTCCGATAGTCTAAGGAAAAGTAAGTCTTTGACCCTAGTGACCAGACTATTGCCAAATTAATCTGAGAGATGCAAATATGAAAAAAATTAAATAATTAAATAAATAATAGTTTAAATAAGGTATACTTATTGCAAAATAATTATAATTTATACAAATTCATTACATTTAAGTAATGGTTATTAATACGATTAATGTAGTGAAGTTCCGACTTCACTCTTTCTAGTTAATTCTCATTTACATATGAAAGAATAACTAGAAATAGAAGAATAGCTAGCATTATTTAAAAGTTTATTTTTTAAATAAAGAACAATTTTTATAAAAGGAGAATGGAGAAATGAGAATATTGTATCTTTAAAACAAATAATAAACATTTTATTATCAAATAGGGACTATTTAGCAAAGAAACATGTTTGGAAGTCCCATTTGTTGGTTCGTAATATCAAGGTGAGTGGAGTATGATATTTCATATTTATGTCAACATATATTTACTCATTATGATTAGATAATAAATAGGGACTTGATTAAATTTGTGAAGGTGGTTAATTAATTAACTTAATTCACAAATGAATCAAACCTATAAATACTCCATTATATTATGTTTCTTATGATGTTTTTCTTATGTATGCTTAGTTATTTGTCTATTATTGCTTATGTTAAAATTAGAATGTATGTAAATTATTACTTAGTCTAACTATATTCATGCATCATGATGTAGTTTATACCATGCAATAATTTATTATGTACTATTGTCCGTTTAATTGTTGTTTATGTATGAATTTATGTATGTTATATTTGATGTTTATTAGTTAAAATTACTACCATATTTATGTTAGCTCCATTTCCTAATAAAGTAACATTTCATATTCAACTTTAACAAAAATAAATTAAGTACAACATGAACCCTTAATAATAAATATGATAATTAAATATTGGAGTTAACATGAATATGTATTGGATATTTGTCCAAATTCCTATAGTGAAAACATACACCTCTTATTAAAGAGATCCCATAAAATATTAAGCTAAGAGACCAAAGGTGATCAATTAGGATGCATTTCCTAATTAATTAGTTATTTGACCACTTTTCAAATAACCTCTCCTTTTTAAATTTGTATTTGCTTTATAAGTGTAGTGATAAACTTAATCTTTTGGATGTAAACCAACCAATTTAATGGTTTGGTATACTTATATATGTACTTCCTTTTTGCATTTCCATGATATCTATTTCTAACCAATGAATATTTTATACTTTACTTTTAACCTTGCTTGTTTATTATACCTTTTGGCCTTTGTTTATAAATTGTTATTTTTATCAACACAAACACAAAATATTAAAATTGTGATCACAACGAAGGACAAAATTTATTTCTATTATAAAGGTTTGAGTTAAGAGACCGTATCGTGCTTCTCATACTTTCTTTATTATATAATAATATAACATTAAAGGGTGAGTGTCTTTGACCTCCAACTTTGTTGGCACCACATCTTTGGTCATTTAATTACTTTACGGTTTACTATTCTGTATCACTCACTATTAGTTTAGAATATATATATTTAACGAAAAGATAAGAACTGGTGTTCCTTATGGCATTAAATGCCAACACACACACACATGCATATGGACTTTGTAACATTAAATGTTAATGCTTGATCATGTCTATTTACGATCTCACATGACCAGTTGACATAGAATTTTGTCAATGTAACAACTATGTCAATTTATTTATGTAGGCAAATACATTTATCCCTTATGATCTCAAGCCATAAAACCTATGTATATTTGCCTCTCGTTTGTCAATTAATCTTTAATAGGGTCCATATTGACCTTTATCAAATTTAATCATGCTTATGTACCTTCTTATTATCATCTTAACTTGTTATATATGGTTGGTGAACATGGAGGTATGCATTTCCTTATTTTAATGCAATTATAATACATTTATATATTCTGTTATATGTTATGAAATTGACTCTTATCACTCAACTTTGTCTGACTCCTCTCATTTTCTCCCACCTTATTAGATAATAAGGGCAGGTCAGATATTCCAGAGAGAATCGCTGCCCAAACTCTGGAGGAAATTTCATAGTAGTATCTATCTATCTATATTTTCTACATTTGAAATTTTTTGTAACTTTCATGTACTTTATTGCACATATGTTGCCTTATTTGCCTTTTTCATTATAACTAATATTTATTTCCGTTGCAAGTAAAGTATTTTCAAGTTTCCTATTATATTAATCCATCCTCCATGTGAGATATGTACACTACATATACATTGTTTTGCAATTTTTGTTTTTAGCCTTACCCCGATGGTTTCCCTTAATGGTATTTATTGAAATCGGATGCCATTATGGTTCTATATTTCCAAGTACTATTGGGGACGGATCATTAAAAATAGTCTCATAGTATTTACATATGATTTAGTTTATAAACTATCTGATGTGAGACTAATCGCAAAACACCTCACACATGTAGCGTATCATGAGCCAAACACGTGGACATTCATAATAGGCGATGTGGGACAAGTGTGGCGGTTAAGTGCACATAAATTAAAACCGCTCTGATACCATGTTAGAGAACCATGTGTTATCACAAACTTAATTGGAAACATAAAGGATTGTCTCTTTGTACTTATATTGGATTTATTTTATAAACTGTTTGATATGAGACTAGTCTCAACAATAACATGCTTTAAAAGTAGTTGTCTTTGAAAGAGAAGGGGATAATTCATGGAGCGTTACAAAGAAGCCAAGGAGTAGAAGATGTCATGGTCAAGTCTATGGTTATAGAAGAGTTGGACGAGATGATAAATCTATGTAGTTAAAGCGCTTAGCGGTTCTATAGCAGTGGAGGTGTAAAAAGTTATAGCGGTGATATAGCGGAAACTAGCGGAGGTGCAAAAAGCTTCATTAATTATAAAAGCAAATATTTAATGTTAATTTATTCTCATCTTCACATCATTTGTGTTGGAAAATGAAATATTGTTTAATCTTATATAACAAAACCGAAGAATACAATGATTTATGCAGAGTAGATTTGGTGACTACAATAAATTTGTAGCTTATATTGAGTACTTATGTCTTAAAATTAGGTCTTTACCCTAACTTTGTTGATTTGGTTTAAAAGAGAACTAGTCAAATCAACATTTTTTTATTAATATTGCTAAAGAGGTTGCTAAAAATCCTTGATTTGGAGGGTGTAGCAGAAAATAGTAGGCTTAAAGCGGATGTACTATTTAATAGCGCTAAATTGAAATAACATAGCGGCCGTAGAGCGCTACATGCTATATCGGGGATATTGTGGGGATTTAGCGGGGCTTTAACTACACAGTGATAAACACTCATTTGGTAATAACGAAACAAGTCAAAATTTCAAACTAGTAAGAGGTCGTGGACGAGATAGAAGAGGAAGATACCGCCTAAACCAACCAAGATATGACAAATCAAGTATTGAATGTTATACCTTTCATCATTTTGGTTTTTATTCATTGGAATGCAAAAGCAATATGGAGATGAATAATTTGATAGAGACTAAGAATGCTAAAGATGTTGAAGATCCTACTATACTTCTTGCATGCAAAGGTGATCAAGATGAGGAGAGCAATAAGTGACGTCTTGACTGTAGCACTAGCAGTCACATTTGTGGAAAGAGAAATCTATTCATGGAACTTAATTAATCAATTGGTAGTGATATTACATTTGGTGGCACTTCAAAAGTCCTAGTAAATGGTAAAGATATTATTATGATTCGGTTGAAAGATAGAAGCCATTATTTTATTTCTAATGTCTTCCATGTCTCGGACATGAAAAGTAACATCCTGAGTTTGGGACAACTTTTGGGGGGAAATTATGATATGAACTTGAAATATAAAAGTTTGACTATGAAATATGAAAATAAAAGGTTGCTTGCCAAAGTACTTATGACAAAGAACAAAATATTCCTACCGAATCTCCAATATGATTTTCCTATGTGTTTGAAATCTTATTTAAAAATTCCACTTGGTTATCGCATATGTGGCTTGGACACTTGAATTTTGATAGCATAAATATAACGAGTAAATAATGAATGGTAAAAGAATTACCTTCCATTGACCGTCCAAATCAACTTTGCGAAGGATGTCTTCTTAGAGAATAAGTAAGAAAGAGGCTTTTTAAAGGAGTCTTTAATGATAGATTGATGTTTGTTGGAGTAATCTATTCGGAAAAGTGTGGGTCAATCAACCATCATTGCTTGGAAGGAAAACTATTTTTTTCTTTTCATTGAAGATTATAATCGAATACCTAGGAATATTTTTTAAGAGAGAAATCAGAGAAGTTTGAAACTTTCAAAATGTTTAAAGCGTTAGTGAAAAAGAAAAGTGGTTATCAAATTAAATCTCTTAGGTATGATAGAGGTGGAAAATTCACATCAAATCAATTCAAAAAAAATTGTGAGAAGAATGACAATTATTGTCCCATGACAACTTCATATTCCCCCTCAACAAAATGGAGTGGCTAAAAGAAAAAACCGAACAATTCTTAACATGGCAATGAGTATGTTAAAGAATAAAAACATTCCAAGAGAGAATTGAGCTGAAGCCATTTCATGTGCATCCTACTTGATGAATCGGTGTTACTGCAATACACATGGAATTTAGACGTATATTTTAATATTACGGGCAAAATGGTAAATTTAAAAACATTAAAATTAGATGTCGGGACTTATATCATTGTGTATCACTCATTTTTTAGGTAAGAATGATATATTTCTTTGTCCGGATCAAAGTCCGTATGAAGAAGTTACACAAGTTTTAAGATGCGGGTTTTGAATTGTTTGAACGAACCTAAGCCCGTTAGGATGAAACAATGGTTTAGAAAATTATATAATTGATGATGAGAAGGACTTGAATTCATGTACGTTTTAGTTTTCTATCTTTTCCTTCCTTCATCTCTGATCCCTCTCTGCACTATTTCTTCTCCTCTTCCAAAATCTAAACGAAAACGCATATATTTATATATCAAATCGAAGAGCGCGACGAGGGCTACTCGAAGATACCATTCATATTTGGATTCAAGAATACCGGAAGGACCGCAATTCTGGACAGTGAAGGTTTTGGGGCAAATTGATGGATTCTAAGGCTTTATAATGAAATTTGTTGAGTGCGCATCATTACTAAAGATATATTATTGCACGAAAATAGTATATGTTGTATGATTACTATCAGGTTAATTAAATAGCATAAGGAAATTAATACTAGCATAGGCACAGGGATTAATGATGCTAATAATAGTTGAATTAGGTTTAAATTTCATTTATATCGTCTATGTAATTGAAATTGAATATAACATTTAGAGTATGATAATTAAGGAATTAAGATAAATATATTGATGATATAGGATATATAAAAGGTTAGAATGGTGGAGCATGATGTTTAAGTGAAATATAGAGTGTTAAAACAGTAATTCGAATTAGGGAAGAAAAGAATTAAATCTGGAATCTTTACTAGAAAATCAATACGGTGACCGATGGACCTGTGCATGTAAACCGATGCACCGGTGCACCTTTTTACAGGCTATGTTAAACTTGGACCTGGACTGGAGCAATTTTACTCCAGCTAGGCCCATACGAAGTAGTGTAAGTAACTTGTTGGTTCATTTGCGGCGTTTGGGAGTGTTAAACGTGCAAACACATACTTTGATGGTTTGCATTATGGCAATTGGTTAAGTCGTGTGTAAAGGAGTCAGGCAATGTTTACCTATCATTTACGTATATGCGGTTTAGACTATGTTTATCTAGGTTATACTTTTGTTTACGTTTAAGGGGAATAGTCTACGCTTAACCATATTCTGGTGTTAGTCTCTGTTTAACTAACTCTTATGTGTACCGTTGAATTAGTCTCTATTTAACTGATTCTCTCATTTATCATTCGGTTAGTCTACGTTTAACAAACTCTATTTCATTTTCCTCTATTGTGTGTAGACGAACTAGTTTATGTTTAACTAACTCTAGTCTACATTAAATGTTAATAAGTAAATAATAGTCGTCTTCATATTATGTTTATTATGATGGACTAACTCCATAGATGCAAGTGAGATAGGTTAAGATAAGTAAGTATTGGTATTCATATGATGCCAATGAAATTGTGTATCAGTATATGCTTGGTAATATTTTTACTCACCAGACATGTGCTTGGCCCCCCTCTTTATACACTATAGGTGATAGAAGAAATCGTGATGGAAGATGTTCGAAGTCAAATACTATGGACATGTTTATATATACTGTTTGTTTGCCTTGTACATGTTGTATATATTGTATGGCGCTTTATGGATGTATTAAGGCTATGTGTACCTTATGATGCAAATAGATAGGATTTGTTTATTTTATATGTATGTTTTAGTTTGATCCATTCCGCTGCGAATTTTGAAAGTTTTGGTTAGTTAGTTTATACAGCTCTTTGTATACTATTGAAATTGTTTAAACGTTTTGACTTTTCATTTTACGGTGATTTTATAGCCGTGAAAATTAAGGTTGTTATATTTGGTATCAAAGCATAGGTTAGGACGTATAGAGAGAGCATACTTCTATATTTTATATAATGTAAACATATATATATATGTATGTATGTATGTATGTATGTATATGGTTTGAAGTGAATGGGCGTATGATGTTTTACTTTGGGCTTATGTTTACTATCTCTATTTACTACTTTAGGGGAATCTAATATTGAATCCTATTTTATAGATAGTAGAGATGAGTAACCCGACTGAAATTAGCATTGGAACCGGCATTGTAAATAAAGCTATAGAAGTACCGGGCGTGAACAACCCACTTTGGTTCCACCGTTGTCTTCAGGTTGAAACCAAGACACGGTTAACGATTGGGCGCCTGTAGCTAGGGTACAAGATGAGAATGTTATTACAGTACCTGGGCCAAATTTTTGAAGTTTTGTAAGGATTTTCTAAACATGGGTGGTAAGCCGTATAAGGGTACGAAAGCTTTTATGGAGATCTGAGCTTAGATGTGATAAAATTTTCTGTATGCTGAATTTGAGTGAAGGGACGAAAAGGCAGCTTGCTTCTTGGCATCTAGAAGGAGAAGCAATGAACTGGTGGGGATTGGTTATAGAAGAAGTTAATGAAAATGTAATCTCCTGGACTAATTTTAAGGAAATATTCCAAGATGAATTTTTTATCAAGGGTCGAAAAGGAAGTGATGTTCAACAAATTTATAAATCTCAATCAAGGAGATTCTACCATAAAAGAGTATATAAATAGTTTTAATATATTGGCAAAGTTTGGTTTTGAATTGGTAGACACGACACCAAAGAAGACGACGAAGTTTGCGAAAGGGCTAAGTTCGCCATTTAGACAGTTAAAACTTTATCAGATTCCTACAGTAGTGACTTTTGAGGGTTTAGTTGAGGTAGCACTATTGAATACTGCTATGTCGAAAACTTCTAAAGACAACCGACGAAGAATGTCAATCCAAGTAAGCGTAAGGATTTTGAAGGTTCGAGTGGACATGGTGGTAAGCAAGACAAGAGAAGTGAAAAGTGCAATATACGAGGACACGAGTTGAAGTATCGTAAGGTTAAAGTTTTAAAGATAAAATGTTATAATTGCAATCAAATGGGTCATATGAAGAAGGAATGTCATACTTTGGGAAAGTTGATTTGAAGGTGCGTTATATACGGTATTATCATATGTGTGTGTGTGCATATAGCATAAGATACGTATATACGTGAAATGGAGTTGCGTTTGGAATATTGACGACGAAACTCTTTTAGAGAGGAGAATGTAGTACCTTGTGTAATTTAGACGTATATTTTAATGTTAGGGGCAAAATGGTAAATTTAAAAACATTAAAACTAGGCGATGGGACCTGTACTATTGCATAGAGCTTATTTTTTTGGTCACATTAAATATTAGTTTGTCCAGAACGGAGTCCGTATGAAAAAGTTATGTGGGTTTTGAATTGTTTAAATGGGCCTATGCCCGTTAAGCTGAAGCAACGGTTCAGGAATTTATATAACAGGCCGATGAGATGGATTTGAATTCATGTACATTTCATTATTCAAACTTCCCTTTCCTTCGTCTTTCATCCATCTCTCTGCCATCTCTTCTCCTCTTCCAAAATCTAAACAAAAAACCATATATTTATATATCAAATCGAAGAGCGCGACAAGGCTATGAGAAGATACCATTT
This sequence comes from Allium fistulosum, assembly GCA_030737815.1. NCBI lineage: Eukaryota > Viridiplantae > Streptophyta > Magnoliopsida > Asparagales > Amaryllidaceae > Allium > Allium fistulosum. Next base: position 1,359,962,455 of record CM060903.1, on the reverse strand, counting down.
GTTTGTGGATTTAGGGATACTAGAAGGATTGAAATTCCAGACAACGAAGGTTTTGGGGGAAAATTGATGGATTCTAGAGCTTTACACCGCAATTCAGTGGGTGAGAATCATTACTGAAGACATATTATTGCATAAAAGTAGTATATTTGGGTGATTACTATTTAGGTTAACTAAATAGCAAATTTAGGAACTATAAGTTAGGAAATTAGTACTGGAATAATCACAAGGATTAACGATGTTAATAATAATCGAATTGGGTTTAGATTTCATTTATACCCTCTATGTAATTGAAACTGAATATAACGTTTAGAGTATGATAATTAGGGAATTAAAATAAATATATTGATGATATAGGATATACAAGAGGTTAGGATGGTGGAGCATGATGTCTACGTAAAATATGGAGTGTTAAAACGGTAACAATGGAGTATAATTGGATTAGGGAAGAAAAAATGAAATCTGGAATCGTTGACTAGATGGTCAATACAGTGACTAGTGGATCGGTGCATATAGACCAGTGCATCGGGTGCATCTTTTTACTGGCCATTTTGAACCTGGACTAAGTCTTGAGCAATTTTACTCCATCCATGCCTATATGAAATAGGTGCAAGTAAATAATTGGTTCTTTTGCGCCGTTTGGGAGTTTTAACGTATAGACACCTACTCTGATAAATGTGCATTGTGACGATTGGTTAAGTCGTGTGTAAAGAAGTCAGGCTGTGTTTACCCATCCTTTACGTATACGTGGGTTAGAATGTGTTTATCTAACTCATACTCTTGTTTACATTTACGGGAATAGTCTACGTTTAACCATATCTGTGAATTAATCTCCATTTAACTAACTCTTATGTGTATTATTGGGTTGGTCTCTTTTTAACTAACTCTCTCGTTTATCGTTGGGTTAGTTTGCATTAAACTAACTATGTTTCGTTTCCCTCCATTGTGGGGAGATGAACTAGTTTATGTTTAACTAACTTTAGTGTACGTTAAATGTTAAAAAGTATGTAATAGTGGTCATCATATTTTGTTTATTATGATGGAATAACTCCGTGGATGCATGTGAGACAGGTTGAGATAAGTAAGTATTGGTATTCATATGATGTCTATGAAATCATGTATCAGTATATACATGGTAATATTTGTACTCATCAGACATGTGTCTGACTCTCCTCTTCATACACTATAGATGAAGAAAGTAACTATGATGGTGTGATGTTCGAAGACGGAGACTATGGATATGTTTATATATGTTGTCCGTTTTTTGTATATGTTTTATATATTATGTGACACTTTATGTATGTATAAAGACTACATGTATCTTTTGATTTATATAGATGCGATATGTTTATTTTATCTATATGTTATAGTTATATCCATTCCGCTGTGAGTTTAGAAAGTTTTAGTTAGTTAGTTTATACAGCTCTCTATATACTATTGAAATTGTTTAAATGATCCGGCTTTTGATTTTACAGCGATTTTATAACCTCGAAAAGTCAGGTTGTTACAGTTTCACTAAAAGTCTTGATGGAAAAATACCTCAAGAAGCTTGAAGCAGTTATAAGCAAAGTGTTTCACACTTGGGGGTCTTGGGAAGCATAGCCTATGCACATGTTCATGACGAGAAAAATCAACATAAATTTGATGATAAAAGTGTAAGGTACATCTTTATCAGCTATGATCAAAGTTCTAAAGGGTAGATATTATATAGTCCAATCAGTGAGAAGAGCATTATAAGTCGATATGTTGAGTTTGATGATGAAAGCATTTGGGAATGGAATAATCAAAAGAAAAACCAACAATATTGTCCATTCTTTGATGATGAAGAAGTCATGACACAACCAATTTCTCTATCAGCAACATTTCAGCCACAAATTACACACGAGGATGATGCAAGTTCTAGAGGAGGGCCTCATAACTTCAAAACTATTCATGAACTATATAAACTACTGAAGAGATACCAAATTTCGATGATTTAACATATCATTATTAATTTGTGGTGATGCTGCTTGTGATGAAAAATGGAAAACTGCAATGGATAAAGAAATTGTGGCAATTAAGAAGAATGGCACTAGGGAGTTAGTATCTTTATCAAATGGCAAAAACAAAATTGGTGTGAAGTCGGTGTACAAAATAAAGAGGAACGCTAAAGGCAAGATTGAAAAATACAAAGCAATATTAGTTGCCAAAAGTTACAAACAAAAGTCCAGAATCAATTACAAAGAGGTATTTGCACTAGTTACTTACCTTGAACAATTAGATTGATTATTCCCCTTGCAACCCAAAATCATTGGAAAATTCACCAAATGAATGTAAAACCTTGTTTCTTGAATGGTTCCTTGTAGGAAGAAATCTATATTGATCAACAGTCGGGATATGTAATACAAAGACATAAAGATAAAGAGTTGAAATTGAAGAAGGCACTCCATGGCTTGAAGCAAGCCCTACATGTTTGGAATTGTTGAACTGATAAACATTTTCAAGCAAATGGATTTATCAAGTGTCCACGTGAGAAAGCATTTAATGGAAAAGTAAATAAATATTGTGATGTGCTACTAGTTTGCTTGTTGATAACTTGATTTTTACAGGGAATAATCTGAAATGTTTGATGATATTAAGAAAACTATTACAAAGGAGTTTATGATGACTAACATTGGGTTAATATTCTACTATCTTGGCATAGAAGTGGAAAATAAGAAATGATGGTATATTTGTGCAGTCAAAGCGCTTAGCGGTGGAGGTGCAAATATTTATGGCGGGGATATAGCGGAAAATAGCGGAGGTGCAAAAAGTTTTGCTAGAAATAAAATTAAATTTCTGAAGTTAATTCATTCAGTTTATCACACCATTTTTATAGGAAAAAGAAATATTTTTTAATCTTATATAACAAAGCAGAGAATATCATAATTTGTGCAATCATAACTTGGTTACTAAAATAGGTTTCTAACTTATTTTGAAGACTTAGGCCTTAAACTTAAGTCTTTACCCATATTTGTTGATTTGGTTTAAAGGAGAACTAACCAAATTAACCTTTTTTTTTAATTAATTTGGCTAAAGCGGGTGATAAAAACCATTAATTTAGTGGGTGTACCGGAATATAGTTGGGTTTTAAGTGGATCTACTGTCTAATAACGCTAAATTGAAAAGGCGTAGCGCTGAGCTTTAAGTGGATCTACTGTTTAATGATGCTAAATTGAAAAGGCGTAGCGATCGAAGAGCGCTACGCACTTTAGCGCGGATTTAGCGAGGTTTTAGTGGGGCTTTAACTGCATAGTGGTACATTCATTTATCAAGAAGGATATGCAAAAGAAGTTCTTAAGAAACTTAAAAAGGATAATTGAAAACCTATTACCACTCCTTTATAATGGGGAGTGAAATTATTCTGACATCAACATGGTGAGAAAATAAATCCCATAGTCTTTGAAAGTCTAGTCTGAAGCTTGAGATATTTAACTTGTACGAGATCCGATAGTTTGTTCGGAACTGGACTTGGTAGCCGTTTAATGGAAGCTCCTACTACATCACATTTGAAAGTAGCCAAAAGAATACTCCAATACATCAAAGGTACAGTCAATTATGAAATTTTATATGCTCATTCTCATGACTTCAAGCTTGTTGGCTACAATGATAGTGATTTTGCCGGTGATACTAATAATCGAAAAAGTACTCCTGGATTTGTTTTCATTATGGAAGGCTCGACATTTACTTGAACAAACAACCGGGACACTTTCTATATGTGAAGCAGCTTAATGAAGGAACTTAACTTGACACAAAACGATCCAATAGAGATTCATGTTAATAAAAAATCTGCGATAGCAGTAGCTAATAACCCAGGTTGCATGATAGAAGCAAACAACACAAGGTATCATTTTGTTTGAAATTCTGTATCAAAGAAGGAAGCGAAGCTTGAGTTCGTGAACTATTGCAGATATCTTCACAAAGCCATAAAAAGTTGATGTTTTTCAAAAATTATGTTTTTAACTTTGAGTAATGAACTGGATTTAAGGGGATATTGAAAAGTAAACCTAATCAACATGTCTATTTGTGAAAAGTAACATCTGTTCAAGTGAGAAATTATATGTCTATTTAAGTGGAAAGTCATGTCTACTGAATAAAGAGTCATATTTATTGAAGCGAAAAATCGTGTATATTTAGTGAATTACAATGATAGTTGTTGAAGTGAAAAGCTAAACGTAAAATTGTCTCCATTTAGAAATGGCATCCAGAAATACTATAAACATAGGTCATTTTGTGTTGAAAACAAGAAAAATGTAAGAAACATAATTTGGAAAATAATATTAATTTTCTTTTCACCTTCTCGTTTCTAACCTATTAAATATGATAATGCTAATGGTCCACATATCAAATATAGTTGGTGCGTAGACATATACCGACATGCTTTAACAATCTTTTTTAAATTATATTGCTGGATGATGTAACTCTTAATTTTTGTTTCAGATATGGTTTATTTTCTAATACCTGGGGACTATGATGTGTGCTAGTGTTCTTGCACATTTGTGAAACACTTCAGTTGGAGAAGAAGATCTTGAATCTGCACCAGTCTTATATTTCTTAATAAAGGAAGGTTAACTTGGTAGGGTTTTCAGATGAAAATTGTTCTTGTTTGGTTGTTGTTACAAGTGTCTTCGTTTTGCTTTGATGTCCTTTCCTAATAGTATTTGGATAGTCTTTATTTGTGATTTATGTAACGATCCGTACTTTAAACTATTGTAACTTATTAAATTTAATGTAATTATTGGATAAATATGGGTAAAAATAAAAATTTAATGATTTATTATATTGGTTTATTAGATAATTAAATTGTTTAAATTTAATTTTGGAAAGTATTCGAATAATTGAATTTTTGAATTAATGTGAATGGAAGTGATATCAAAAATTGATTTAAATTTTATTTAAATATGAATGAAGATCATATTTTTTTTAATTTGAATTTAAAAGTGAATAATAGAAATTGGAAATTTTATATTATAATTGACGAGTAAAATAGCCATTTTCGCCACTGTCTCAGATTTCGACGAAAATAGTTTCATCGGATCCGCAATTATAAATTATTGTAGGATTTCAAGTTTCGTTGCGATCGGGCTTGTCGTTTGGTCGTGCGAGCTTGAAACGCTTAGAAATCAATTTAAGAAATTCGATTAAATTAATTGATTTTGAAAAGCTATCTTCTGCATACGATCGAATTAGGTCTCGGAACTAGTTCCATTGCATTTGAAATAGAGGTAAAACGTTATAAACGCCAGGCAGCACGCTTCGTTTGGAATTCGGATTTGCGCGGGCCATTTGGGCGAGATATTTTCTCATTTATATATATAAAAAAAGAAAAAAACGAACTAAATACTCATTCAAAATGATGCATCTTATATGCCTATCCTTACTCATTCTCCCTTCTTTTATTCCTAATCTCGATCGGTGCAAACGAACGAAAAAAAACTAAGCCAGATCGATCGAGAAAAAATAATATCGCGCACGAAGAATAGGAGTCGAAGTCACCACCTAGACATGAAGCAAGGGGGCACGATGGACTGCTGAAGGCACAGGGGAGAAAAGGGCGACGGCGAGAGAACTGCTTTCTTGTAGGCCTGTCAACGGATGCTTTCGGATGCGGATAATGCCATATCCGCATCCGCATCCGAAATCATTTTCGGATATCGGATATCCGCATCCGTGGATACGGACGGATATCGGATAATTATCCTATCCGCCAACGACCGATAAATCAAGAATTAAAAAAAGAAAATTTTAGTTTAACATAAATATTTTTCATTCTCATTGATTATAAAAATATTAAAAATTAACAAATATGATGATAATAAATAGTTTCGAGCAGTTAATAAGCATTAAGTGAATATAAATATAAATTACCAACTTAATAAAACAATAAACAAATATCATTTACTACATTAAAATATACATGATTTGAACTATAACCTTGACATAAACCGGACGGATAATTTTCGAATGCGGATGTCTTCGTATCCGCATCCGCATCCGCTTTTCCGGATATCGGATATTTATCCGCTTTTCGGATGCGGATGCGGACGGATTTTGGATTTTTCGGGTATCCATTGACAGCCCTACTTTCTTGGGTTTGCGTGTGACCAGGCAGGCATGACGGTGGCTGCTAACATGACGACGAAGGGCTGGAGGCGTTCGCGACTTGGATGGTGGCGTTCGATTTAAAAAAAAGAAAAAGGGGAGAACCGCGTGTGCTCAGTTGGGAAAAGGAGGAGGGCGTGCGGCCAAGGGTTTAGCGAAGGTTAGATTAAGTTGTTTTCTAATTTAATTAATTATGTTAATTAACTTTAATTATAAATGTTAATGTTTAATGGTTCATATCTCTTCGTACGATATCAGATTGGCATGCAGATTTTTACGTTGGAACCGTATTGACAAGCTCTACGCTATGGAGCTGATTTCGTATTGATTTAGCTAGTTTGTATTTTTCTGATCCAAACAAAGGTGAGTGTAAAGATCCAAAAACTCGGCCTTCGAAAATCGGCACCCGTACTTCACTTGTACTCAAAATACCGCAGATTCAAACGCCGAATCTGGCTCTCCGGAGCTTATAACAACATTAAGTATAACAACACAACGGAAGAAAGAAATAAATGATATCATATACAACTCCAATGAATACAATATCCAGAATGATATACAACAATGATATCAATATGATACAACAATATCAGAGATATGATACAATGCTACACCGAAAATAACAAAAATGAAGAGATCACTCCAAATGATCTACAAAAGAGAATGACTCCAACAACTCCAACATCAAGCTCGAACCACCATCACGATGCACAAAGATAAGCAAGTGCAGTCATCCACTCCGATGAAGTGAACTAGCTCCAGATAATCTACTAAACCTGAATATATGAGAAACCCAACTCTAGACTGCCCGTGTGGAAAATTATGGGCACCCAGAGTTTAGGAAGGGAACAATAAACTCCGAGTTAGTCATGGGACTGGTGTGAGCAACAAAAACATTTTATCTTTAAAACAAAGTAAAATTGAATTTCGCAATGCTTTTGGAAAATGAAACAACCATAAGACCTCCCGCCACACACACAATGCAAACGCAGAATTGGAAGATATTTCTTCTTATGATAGTCAAACATGCTTGATACGAGAGAATTTCTTTTCCATATTATTACTAGTGCATAGTGCAGAAAATATTTCGAAAGTATAATATTAATCTTAGCCAGCATAGGCATTCCGCACTTATGCCTACTATAGCTACTATGTTCAATAGCAGGTTACCGCCATATTCCATAGCAGGTAATACAACTAAAACCACACAAGGTACGTATTGTTTCTTTGGATTTCCAACAAATGGTCAGGCTAAGGAACTTCCTACCGCCAATGGGTACGCCTCTAGATGGACGTCCCGAGAAACCAACCTGGCTCTCTGCCAACACAAGGCCGGGTTACCTCTGTAACTAGGTAACTACTACACGAATATGCCACCCCCCGGTCCTTTGGGACCTTTATCCGAGTGCTCGATAACCAACATCACACAGTAATAAATAAAGTGTGTCCACATGAGTAAGTATCAGGGCTCCATACCATGATACCACCCTTTTCCAGAAGGAAATGACATACCCTAAAGGGCGCGACCCTCATAACCTTGCCACATCATTCCTATTTCGACCATTTCTGGTCTATGAGGTTCGATGAGGTCTCGTCCACAAAGCTACGCTTTTTCACAAAGCCATGCTTTGATCACAAATGATCAATAAATGATCAACACACAACAACACTCAGCATGCCACATTACCAAATTGGGAGTATATCGCTGATAACCTTCAACTACATAACCTGTGAGCTCGTACGTCTCAGAGAAGGGTGTTAAGCTAAGAGAATAAATTCTCCGCCACCAACAGAAATGTATTTGAAAGAAATCCGCTTTATATCTCAAAATTTAATGTCAGACATGTAACCATACAAGTCTGTTCCGGGTTCGAACAGAACTGAAGGCACTTCCGAAGAAGCCATTGCAATCCGGGTATTCACAATCCCGATCGGACTTCCCATCACTTAGGAAATCTATATACCGGAGCAACTCAGTGCAGTAACAATCGATAGGTTATCCTATCATTCTCGCAAATACCCGGTCTTCAACATCGGTCTTCAAATGCAATCCATATACGACGTATCACTATTCGGAATGGGTTATATGACACAAAGGTCCTCTCTCGGCTAAACCGAATAGTGAGCGTAATATTCAAAAACAAATGGATAATGGGATTTCAATTAAGTCACAACTTATTACCCAAAACTTCTCTTCAAATGGTTTAAACAAATTACCATTTTAATATTTTACAAAAAGATTCATCTCACAATGTTCACTCAGTTTCACAAAGATTCATTCACAGATTTTCCAAATCAATTTCCATTTTAATTTGGATTAACTCGTTAAATCTTTAAAACAAAGATTCAACTTATAGCTTTCAAAACAATTCCATTTTGACCTTTTATACAAAAGATACACCTTCCCAATTTCAAAACAAAGTTTAACAACCTTTCACAAAGATTCATTCATAATTCGGAAAACCATTTCCAATTCAAACTTGAAATTCCTTCAATTGAATTGGAATTTCATTTCTTATATGAAAGCTTTTATCATTTGAAAACAAACAGTTTCCATTTCAGAAAATCTGAATATATCACACAGCATCACAGATCATGGAATACCAAAAATTCGACCATTCAGTCAAATCCAAACATTCACAAGTAAAATTCATTAATCTTTTGATAAATTATCCTTAATTGATTACAATAATTAATTCTTAATTAATAATCATCCCTTAATTACTTTCATTAATTAATTAACCTTTAATTAATTATTCTCAAATTAATTACCTTAATCAATTAATCACATTAATTAATTATTCTTTAAATTAATTAACCTTTAAACATTTGATTAATAAATATTTAATCATTAATTATCCATCCTTAATTACTTTTATTAAGTAATTATCTTTAAGTAATTAATTAACCTTGATTAATAAATCAACCTTCGATTACATTAATTAATTATCACTACCTATTGATTACCCCTTAATTAATTACCATTTAATTGATTACCTTTAATTAATTACATTGAGAAATTATATTTTTAATTGCTTTCATTATATTTCAAAAAGACTTGTTGATTAAATAAATTAATTAACTAATACATATTTATTCAATCACCCAAAACAATTCATTAACTTTTAAAATTCAAACTTTGAAACTTGGTTAAAATCTTGTTTTAATAATTTACTTTTGAACTTGGAAATATTCGTTTGAAACCTTATTCATTTTTTTCAAACATTAAAAACTTGGTTAATACAATTTAAATAAAACCCGAGCCCAAAAACTAAAATTCCCGAGCTAACTTCAATTCTTCCCCGAGTTTCCCCTGAGCTCCCTCCTTCTTCTTCCTTTCCTTTTCTTTTTAAAACTTTATTTTAGTTTAAATTAAAAATCCTGTTATACAGTTTAAACCTACGAACTACCCAATACAAGACTCGAGCAAATCGCCTTCTTTCCCGAGACCAACCCCGAGACAAACGTTCCTTCCCAGCCACAGCAACCCAACCCAAAACCACTGACATGCTCTGACACGTGTACACATGTACGCGTGAACTTCGCCTCTCCGACCATCGCCGACACTTCCCACATGTCGGCGACCATCCCCTCAAGACTATCGGCCACTCAGATCAACGAATCTATTTCGAAATCGAAATCGAGCTATCAGGAACAACTCGACCAAAACCGATCGACGAAAACCACCACGTAGCGCCTACCTTCGACCACCAGTACCCTCGCCATCACACCCATAGCTGCATCATGACACCACACAACAATCCCCCCGGTGCGATCACTTCCAGATTCCCCACGACGTCGCATGAACCCATTTTCCGACATCGACTTAAAACTAGGTTAAAACCCTACTCCGACCAATTTCCGCCGCCACGGCCACCTTTAACACCTTCCACTATTTTTCTGAGGATCCCCTAGCCTCCAGCCACCTCCGGCTTAAATCTCGACGAACATGGCTACGCCGATCAACGACAATTGTCAATAATATCAATTCCGATCAACTTGATTTTTCTCACTCGATAATCAACTAAAAATCGTGAATTTTATTTTAAAAATCATAATTTTTAGATACGAATCTGTTCCTATAAACAAACCTTGAAATTAAAGACATCAAATTTTCAGATTGGAAAAGATACTACTGCACTTTCTTATTTTTCTGAATATTTACTAAATATTCTTATTTGAAATTATTTTTAAAATTAATCTTTCATTCATACACACATTTTATCTTCAATTATCTTAGCCCAAAATTTGAATGTGTGAAGAGAATTTGAATTTATCAATGTGGATTTAGCCTGTAACTACAAGAACAGAGATATATATGAATTCAGACATGCATAACTTCATATCTGCACATCTATAAACATGCAAACCAAATTCACTCAATCATTCAAGAACACCTCATATCATACTTCAGAGATCAAGATATATAGGTTTAGGATAAGGGGAGTTTGCTCACCTGGAAATATAATTTAAACAGAGAACAACCTTTGAGTTGAAAAGGTGGAATCTTTGATCTTCCTGGATCTTCTTGTTTGCTTTACTTGGATTGTTGTTTGTAATAGTTGTTGATCTAGTTTAGTTCTTTTTTTTCCAGGTTTGCTCTGTTATCTTTTGATGCACGAAAATGAGATAAGAAAGTGATATATAGAAAATGAGTTGTAAAGGTGATATATTATTTTGTACAATACGATATATTTTTTCCCTCTAGTACAATTATACGTAGAGATTTTCCTTTGTATGGTGGCTAAGATGATTTTCTTGCAAATTTGAGATGATAGCATTTAATGCTTTGGTACCTTATCATGTTTACAATACTATTTCTTTTATTTTGCATGTACAATCTTGCTTATTTTATTTTCTAAAGTCTTTGTTCAAACTTGAATATATTTTTGATGCCTTCATTTGTTTATACTTGGCTTCTTTTTGCTTGTTCATACTTATCTTCATTTCGGCTGTAGATAATTTTGTGGCTTTCTTTACAAGCTTCACTATATATATTATTTGTTTACTTTATATGTTATCTCTTGTCTTGTTTCATTCTTGAATATGTTTTCTTTCTTTTTTTTAACTTTGCCTTTAATAATATTACTTTATAATATAAATCTTTAATATGTTATTAGATTTTATCCAATGTATTTACTTTATTTTTAATATCTTATATATTTATATTTTTTTAAACCATTCATTTACGATTTAAATTCAAATCAAATATATATCTATATATATATATAATTTCAAATTTACTCATATATGCCCAAATACATACATATTCTCATATATACCTATATATATGCAATATTTAACTCTAAATGATTTAACACATTTATATTTGATTTCGGGGAAACTCGCATCACTTTAATCGGTTAATTTCACAATTTTATTCAAAAATTAATTTTAATTATCATTTTAAATTTATATAAAATCCAGGGTCATTACAGACTTCCCCCCTTAAAAGAATTTCATCCTCGAAATTGCCTGGGAGACACAAAGGTAGATGAAAAATATTTCATCAAACCAAACTAAATATCTATTCTGCATTTGGCTTACCAAATCAGAATATCAATAACGAATCTTTTTTAACTCTTCACAAGGTACTCGGGTTATCCAGATCTACGAAATATACAGTGGCATCGGTTAGTTCGAAGGGATAACTAATCATTCGTAAAGAATAGATAGATATATGGATACAATTTCAAAGCTTTTAGTTTAGAAACTAAAGTTATACCTATTAACCATAGCAATCAAAACAATCAATTCATCTAAACAAACAATTTTGGTCCATCCGGAGTTTACTTCCCATTTTAATATATCGAATCTTCTTTCTGGATCTACCAGGAACTACCAAACAATTTAGAAAAGATGACGAACAAAAGAGATTGATAGAGAAAAGATTGCTTCCTTGTTGTTACAGGGTATTGACCATTTATAGTCGTATTCCCCTGTCCCCTATCTCATCCTCTTCTTGCACTCATACTCACTATTAGTGAATAGTAAGAGAATTTACTGAGGCTTTAGGACAGATTTCTTAGAGATTACTCATTCTAGGGTATACTTCACCCTATCTCTAATGAGCTACTTAATGTGTTATACTCCTGAGCTAAAGTTCAACCTTAGCTCTGATACCACTTGTAAAGATCCAAAAACTCGGCCTTCGAAAATCGGCACCCGTACTTCACTTGTACTCAAAATGCCGCAGATTCAAACGCCGAATTTGGCTCTCCGGAGCTTATAACAACATTAAGTATAACAACACAACGGAAGAAAGAAATAAATGATATCATATACAACTCCAATGAATACAATATCCAGAATGATATACAACAATGGTATCAATATGATACAACAATACCAGAGATATGATACAATGCTACAGCGGAAATAACAACAATGGAAGAGATCACTCCAAATGATCTACAAAAGAGAATGACTCCAATAACTCCAACATCAAGCTCGAACCACCATCACGATGCACAAAGATAAGCAAGTGCAGTCATCCACTCCGATGAAGTGAACTAGCTCCAGATAATCTACTAAACCAGAATATCTAAGAAACCCAACTTTAGACTGCCCGTGTGGAAAATTATGGGCACCCAGAGTTTAGGAAGGGAACAATAAACTCCGAGTCAGTCATGGGACTGGTGTGTGCAACAAAAACAGTTTATCTTTAAAACAAAGTAAAATTGAATTTCGCAATGCTTTTGGAAAATGAAACTACCATAAGACCTCCCGCCACACACACAATGCAAACGCAGAATTGGAGGAGATTACTTCTTATGATAGTCAAACATGCTTGATACGAGAGAATTTCTTTTCCATATTATTACTAGTGCATAGTGAAGAAAACATTTCGAAAGTATAATATTAATCTTAGCCAGCATAGGCATTCCGCACTTATGCCTATTGTAGCTACTATGTTCAATAGCAGGTTACCGCCACATTCCATAGCAGGTAATACAACTAAAACCGCACAAGGTACGTATTGTTTCTTTGGATTTCCAACAAATGATCAGGCTAAGGAACTTCCTACTACCAATGGGTACGCCTCTGAATGGACGTCCCGAGAAACCAACCTGGCTCTCTGCCAACACAAGGCCGGGTTACCTCTGTAACTAGGTAACTACTACACGAATATGCCACCCCCCGGTCCTTTGGGACCTTTATCCGAGTGCTCGATAACCAACATCACACAGTAATAAATAAAGTGTGTCCACATGAGTAAGTATCTGGGCTCCATACCATGATACCACCCTTTTCCAGAAGGAAATGACATACCCTAAAGGGTGCGACCCTCATAACCTTGCCGCATCATTCCTGTTTCGACCATTTCCGGTCTGTGAGGTTCGATGAGGTCTCGTCCACAAAGCTACGCTTTTTCACAAAGCCATGCTTTGATCACAAATGATCAATAAATGATCAACACACAGCAACACTCAGCATGCCACATTACCAAATTGGGAGTATATCGCTGATAACCTTCAACTACATAACCTTTGAGCTTGTACGTCTCAGAGAAGGGTGTTAAGCTAAGAGAATAAATTCTCCGCCACCAACAGAAATGTATTTGAAAGAAATCTGTTTATATCCCAAAATGTAATGTCAAACATGTAACCATACAAGTCTGTTCCGGGTTCGAATAGAACCGAAGGCACTTCCGAAGAAGCCCTTGCAATCCGGGTATTCACAATCCCGATCGGACTTCCCACCACTTAGGAAATCTCTATACCGGAGCAACTCAGTGCAGAGACAATCGATAGGTTATCCTATCGTTCTCGCAAGTACCCGGTCTTCAACACCGGTCTTCAAATGCAATCCACATACGACGTATCACTATTCGGAATGGGTTATATGACACAAAGGTCCTCTCCCGGCTAAACCGAATAGTGAGCGTAATATTCAAAAACAAATGGATAATGGGATTTCAATTAAGTCACAACTTATTACCCAAAACTTCTCTTCAAATGGTTTAAACAAATTACCATTTTAATCTTTTACAAAAAGGTTCATCTCACAAAGTTCACTCAGTTTCACAAAGATTCATTCACAGATTTTCCAAATCAATTTCCATTTTAATTTGGATTAACTCGTTAAATCTTTAAAACAAAGATTCAACTTATAGCTTTCAAAACAATTCCATTTTGACCTTTTATACAAAAGATACACCTTCCCAATTTCAAAACAAAGTTTAACAACCTTTCACAAAGATTCATTCATAATTCGGAAAACCATTTCCAATTAAAACTTGAAATTCCTTCAATTAAATTGGAATTTCATTTCTTATATGAAAGCTTTTATCATTTGAAAACAAACAGTTTCCATTTCAGAAAATCTGATTCATTAATACGATTTAAATTCCCTGGGTTAAATTCAAATTCTCAAAACCATACTTTTAAAATTGTTCAAATTCATATAAACACATTTATAACATCTTTAGCCATAATTTCCAATTATAGAATTCAATTCCCAATTTTGAATTCAAATTCAAATTGAATTATTTAAATTGGAAGCTTTATTAAGTTATTTCAAATAACTTTTATTTTTGAAAACCCCTTTTCAAAAGCTTTAGCATTTAACACAAATCCATTTCCAAAATCAATTGAAATTAAAATTTCAATTACAAAAATATTAAATTTAAATCATCTGTGACTTAATCAATTTCCCGTGAAATCCATATTTGTGTGTGTATGGTGTAGTCCAGGGGTTTCACACAGTAGTGTAACATCATTCAATCATCACAGATTCAAAATACAGAAATATAGTTGATAAGCGGTATAACTATAACGCTTATCTTCCATTCACAGATCACAGATCACAGATAAATAAATATTACAGATAATAATTTACATTCATCCTAGATAAATAGCTACAGTATCGATCACACACAAATCAGAATATATCACACAGCATCACAGATCAGGGAATATCAACAATTCGACCATTCAGTCAAATCCAAACATTCACAAGTAAAATTCATTAATCTTTTGATAAATTATCCTTAATTGATTACAATAATTAATTCTTAATTAATAATCATCCCTTAATTACTTTCATTAATTAATTAACCTTTAATTAATTATTCTCAAATTAATTACCTTAATTAATTAATCACATTAATTAATTATTCTTTAAATTAATTAACCTTTAAAAATTTGATTAATCAATCTTTAATCATTAATTATCCATCCTTAATTACTTTTATTAAGTAATTATCTTTAAGTAATTAATTTACCTTAATTAATAAATCAACCTTTGATTACATTAATTAATTATCATTACCTATTGATTACCCCGTAATTAATTACCATTTAATTGATTACCTTTAATTAATTACATTGAGAAATTATCTTTTTAATTGCTTTCATTATATTTCAAAAAGACTTGTTAATTAAATAAATTAATTAACTAATACATATTTATTCAATCACCCAAAACAATTCATTAACTTTTAAAATTCAAACTTTGAAACTTGGTTAAAATCTTGTTTTAATAATTTACTTTTGAACTTGGAAATATTCGTTTGAAACCTTATTCATTTTTTTTCAAAACTTAAAAACTTGGTTAATACAATTTAAATAAAACCCGAGCCCAAAAACTAAAATTCCCGAGCTAACTTCAATTCTTCCCCGAGTTTCCCCCGAGTTCCCTCCTTCTTCTTCCTTTCCTTTTCTTTTTAAAACGTTATTTTAGTTTAAATTAAAAATCCTGTTATATAGTTTAAACCTACGAACTACCCAATACAAGACTCGAGCAAATCGCCTTCTTTCCCGAGACCAACCCCGAGACAAACGTTCCTTCCCAGCCACAGCAACCCAACCCAAAACCACTGACACGCTCTGACATGCGTACACATGTACGCGTGAACTTCGCCTCTCCAACCATCGCCGACACTTCCCACATGTTGGCGACCATCCCCTCAAGACTATCGGCCACTCAGATCAACGAATATATCTCGAAATCGAAATCGAGCTATAAGGAACAACTCGACCAAAACCGATCGACGAAAACCACCACGTAGCGCCTACCTCCGACCACTAGTACCCTCGCTATCACACCCATAGCTGCATCATGACACCACACAACAATCCCCCTGGTGCGATCACTTCCAGATTCCCCACGACGTCGCATGAACCCATTTTCCGACATCGACTTAAAACTAGGTTAAAACCCTACTCCGACCAATTTCCGCCGCCACGGCCACCTTTAACACCTTCCACTATTTTTCTGAGGATCCCCTAGCCTCCAGCCACCTCCAGCTTAAATCTCGACGAACATGGCTATGCCGATCAACGGCAATTGTCAATAATATCAATTCCGATCAACTTGATTTTTCTCACTCGATAATCAACTAAAAATTGTGAATTTTATTTTAAAAATCATAATTTTTAGATACGAATCTGTTCCTATAAACAAACCTTGAAATTAAAGACATCAAATTTTCAGATTGGAAAAGATACTACTGCACTTTCTTATTTTTCTGAATATTTACTAAATATTCTTATTTGAAATTATTTTTAAAATTAATCTTTCATTCAAACACACATTTTATCTTTAAATATCTTAGCCCAAAATTTGAATGTGTGAAGAGAATTTGAATTTATCAATGTGGATTTAGCCTGTAACTACAAGAACAGAGATATATATGAATTCAGGCATGCATAACTTTATATCCGCACATCTTTAAACATGCAAACCAAATTCACTCAATCATTCAAGAACACCTCATATCATACTTCAGAGATCAAGATATATATGTTTAGGATAAGGGGAGTTTGCTCACCTGGAAATATAATTTAAACAGAGAACAACCTTTGAGTTGAAAAGGTGGAATCTTTGATCTTCCTGGATCTTCTTGTTTGCTTTACTTGGATTGTTGTTTGTAATAGTTGTTGATCTAGTTTAGTTCTTTTTTTTCCAGGTTTGCTCTGTTATCTTTTGATGCACGAAAATGAGATAAGAAAGTGATATATAGAAAATGAGTTGTAAAGGTGATATATTATTTTGTACAATACGATATATTTTTTCCCTCTAGTACAATTATACGCAGAGATTTTCCTTTGTATGGTGGCTGAGATGATTTTCCAGCAAATTTGAGATGATAGCATTTAATGCTTTGGTACCTTATCATGTTTACAATACTATTTCTTTTATTTTGCATGTACAATCTTGCTTATTTTATTTTCTAAAGTCTTTGTTCAAACTTGAATATATTTTTGATGCCTTCATTTGTTTATACTTGGCTTCTTTTTGCTTGTTCATACTTATCTTCATTTCGGTTGTAGATAATTTTGTGGCTTTCTTTACAAGCTTCACTATATATATTATTTGTTTACTTTATATGTTATCTCTTGTCTTGTTTCATTCTTGAATATGTTTTCTTTCTTTTTTTAACTTTGCCTTTAATAATATTACTTTATAATATAAATCTTTAATATGTTATTAGATTTTATCCAATGTATTTACTTTATTTTTTATATCTTATATATTTATATATATATATATTTAAACCATTCATTTACGATTTAAATTCAAATCAAATATATATCTATATATATATATATATAATTTCAAATTTACTCATATATGCCCAAATACATATATATTCTCATATATACACATATATATGCAATATTTAACTCTAAATGATTTAACACATTTATATTTGATTTTGGGGAAACTCGCATCACTTTAATCGATTAATTTCACAATTTTATTCAAAAATTAATTTTAATTATCATTTTAAATTTATATAAAATCCGGGGTCATTACAGTGAGTGTTTTATACGCTCACGATTGACTAGAATATTTTTATATTGGTTAAATTTGAAGTTATGATGTGATTTAAATTTATTGATTGTTGTTTGATAAGTTTAATTGACATTTTAAATTGACATCTGAATTAATTGATAGAATTTGAATTGACAATTAAATTGAATTAGAATTTAATTGCCTGTAAAATACTCGATATTGATAATTATGAAATTGTTATGAATTTTATTGATTGTTTTGATGATTGGTTGTGATGGATGCTATTGGTTGATATTTGGATGTTTATTTATTTTGAAATATCATGTATCATCCTGTATATTATTTATAGTATATAAAACTATAAATTAAATTATTTCGAATAAATTAAGAAATAGGTTGAAAGGATATATACCTATGTTATTTATTTTGGATTAAAATGATATATATCCATCTGTTGAATTAAATTGAAATAATTGACTCACTTGGCCATAGGATAGAAAATTATATACCGACACCGGATTGGTTAAATTAAATGATTTTAAGATTTTGATTTAAATTATTTAAATTGATTTTTAAGAAATAAAATCGAATTTATAGAAATCGAATTATTTTCAAACTTGAGCTAGAAATGTTGAAATTTAATTTGATAAACAAAATTGTTTAAATAATCGAAGTTGAGATTTTTTAAAGTTATAATCGAAATATGACGTGAATTTCAGAAATTGATTTGTTTTAAAAGATTGGACTTTTATACGAACTTTGAATATTGCTAAGTAAAAGTGATATAAAACAATATTTCGAAATTGAGCTCGGAATTTAATTATACTTGAAGTTTTGGATATTGAAGGAAAATTTGATTTAAGTGTTTTAAGTCGATATTTTGGAAATCGAAATCGAAATGGTTTAAAAAGGTGGAATGGAGTTGAAATTAATTTGGAATTGAAATTAATTTGGAATTGAAATTAATTTGGAATTGGAATTTAAATTAATTTGGAATTGGAATTTAAATTAATTTGGTATTGGAAGTGAAATAAATTTGGAATTGGAATTGAAATTTATTTAGAATTGAAATTAATTTGGAATCGAAATAAAATTCGACTTGAAATCGGAATTGAACCGATTAAATCGAAATGGAAGTTGGAACTGATTTGAATTGGAAAATTTAACCGGTTTGACTTTGAAACTATTTTTAAATGAATTATTTTAGTATAAACGGTTTAAAATCTATATTCTTTAAATATTCAAATTATTTTGATTTTCCAAACTATTTTACTATATAAACCATTTTTAATACTCAAACTATTTTCTCTTAAACTATTTTAACTATTTAACTATTTTAAAATTATTTAAACCATTTCTAAAATTTCGAATCGGTCAAAAGGGTGGAATGTTTATATTTAAATCTTGGATTTAAATGCGAATTGGGTTAAAGTGGAGTTATAACCTAAACTGTAATTAGAAACAAATTTTTAAGTGAAATCGATATATCGAACTGAATTGACATTTTGTAGTAAAATATGATGATTTTGAAATGAATATGATTTTTGAGTAAATACGATGATTTCAAAATGGATTTGATTTTGAAGCGAATATGATATTTTGATATCAAGTAAGAATTGTTTTCGAAATATAAAAGGACCAACTGGTGTGTAAAATGACGACTGGTTGTTAAAGAGAACGATATCCAGAATGTAGTGGTTGAATTGGCGACGTTTACTGGAATGAAGTAAGAGGACGATGATGGATAGCCTTGACACTTGTGTCATAATTGAAATGACTAAAACAGGAGCCTATGTCTGGCCAATGATGTTAGCTACCTCTTGCAACGTTGATTGATCGTATTACTATTGTGATTTCGTATGCGATGGGTACACCCTTTTCGTTTGGATTGATTGTCACGGTCGGCCACAGATGGGTTACGACTAGCCAGAAAAGGTAAACTGGTAGAATCCTACCTTGGGTATTGTCTCACGTGCCTTGTCATATTAATTCTTATACGAGCCCATTACGACTTTGGCTTAGTATTTTACCTATATGGGACTCACTGGCTATAGACGTTACTGATTGTGTTACAGGATCTGCATAGACTACATGCTATAAAAATGTGTTAAGGGGGATAATGTAAAGCCTTAATGCTATTTTGATATTTATTTTACTGATAGACATAATCTATTATAGCGTACGCTATTATATATAGATAGTTCGATGGATCCTTAGGAGATGGAAAACCCGTAACATCTCTTAAGGTATAGACGCTATTATATATAGATGTTTCGTGATATTGATTTGACTTACATAAGAATATTTTAGTCCTGACTCGAGCGTTTTGTTTTTTATTATGCTCGGGCCAGTCCTGAGTTTTTTCAGCGTATTGAAGATTATTCTCTGGAGGACGAAGACGAAGATTTGGTATATTACTACTACTATTATTCTCTGCATCATGCTATTCTGCTGTAATGATTATTTATCCCCGTATATATATAACTCCGATAATTGTTGTCTAGATTTTAAATCAAATGTATAGTAAGCAGTTTATTGAACTGTTTATTTGATTATTATATTTTATCGTTTCCGCCCTAAGATTCTGTGTTCGTTTCCTCTTCTTTTCTTATTTTTCTTATTTAACCCCATTGATTATCTATGTTTCGAATTGTTTAAGTTGGACATGTGTGGATTATTATCGATTTAAACCTTCCGAAATGTAGGTCATCGCAGTTGGTATCAGAACTAGGTTTAGCGATAACCTTGGCTTTGTGGGGTTTAGTAATACCCTAGAATGAGTCTGTTTGAGTGTATATATATGAGAGAGCATACTTGTTAGTGTTATAAAATATTTTATATTGTGTTTACTTATCCCTTGAGTTGTTTATGAATTCTGGTCGGTGCGTGGGATGCCATGTTATCGATAGGGATTTCTAAACACTTAAATGAGGCAAGTCGGCATAATATTGTTTTAAAATAGGGTAAATGAAATAATTTTATCTACATTATATTATATATATATAATGATAATTTTTAATGAATGATAGTTGTTAGGAGATGATAATATTTAATTATCATCGATTATTGGTTGAATTAAAATAAAACGAACACTTAATGAATTTTATTTTATGAAGCATTTGATAATTAAATTAAATTGAAATCAATTAAAATACGAATTGGTTAGAATGACCAAGTTGTAAATTAATGGAATATTTTGGTAATAAGATAAGAAAATTTGTATAAGTATATTTATAATATAGCTTACATATAGAAATGATTTTGAAATTTGAGAATTTTAGAATTTAAATCCTTTTTGTTTTTCAAAATTATTTTCGAAGCCTTCAAAAATTAATATTAATATTATTTGAAAGATTTTCATCTAGAAAAATATTTTGAAAAGATTTTTAAAGAAAATAAAAGCATTAAACTCGCTTTGGTCGTTGAAAAATAATTCTGGGGATGACTGTAACATCGCAAGTATTTATTTTCGAGTTTCTAGGTGAGAATTGTTACCAAGGGAAATTTATTTCCAATTAAACAAGTTTTGTTTGTGAAAAATATTCCAAGTATGATTTAATAAATTTGTGAAAATAGTTTTAAGCTTATAAATTTAAAATAGCATGGATGAGAAATAAGTTTATAAATTATAAATTTTAATAGGGAAGTAAATCTATATTTTAAAATGGTTAAACATTTTGATTAACCAAATAAAAGAAATTTGAATTCGAGAAATGAAATAAAATAATTAACTTAAGAAATGTTAAATAAATTGAGTTAGTAAATGAAGAAAATAAAATGAAGTTAACTCGTGAAAGCTTAATAATAATGAATTGCATTTGAAATGAAGTAGATAAAATAACGAAATGAAATTTTAAGAAGTTAGTTTGTATAACTTTTAGATTTGAGAATTAGTAAGCTAAAAACAAATTTAAATTTGTTAAATGTGAATGATAAGAAAATTTAACTTGAATAAGATTAAATAAAATGAGTAATGGACTAAAATGAAATGAAGTTTAACATAATATTAAATAAATTGAATTAGATATTAAATGAAACTAGAGGAATTAGTAAAGTGAATTATTTTCACTTGAGCTATAAAATGAATTAATAAATGAATACGAACTTGAATTTTAAGATGAAATGTAATTTAAGTGTGAAAGAAATTGAATTTCATGATTATATTGAAGATATCAAAGTGATGCCGACTTAAAAATCAAATTTAATTTGTAAATTACAAAGAATGGAAGATGGTGGCAATCAATCAATAGGACTTTCCATTACAAGTCAGGTATAAAACTTAAGGTCAAAGTCGGGGCGACATGAATCAAGATAAACAGATGATAGCTGCTTCATTGTACAAATTTACCTAGGTGCAAACAGCTGCACAACCATAGACAGTTCAACATAGGAAGATGTAGATGATAGTATAAAGTCAGCAGATCTAATGGACTTAATTTGATATCTAATTCACATTGGTCCAAATCAAAGCAAGGTTGGGCTTCACTTGGTATTTCAACAGCCTAATTTATACCCAGAAGCTAGGTTATTATACTAAACAAGGTGGACTATACCATCATCAAAGTTAACTGTTCTTTCCAAAGATCATATATGTGTTCATGATTTCATCCCTCCTAGGAAAATAAAATAGATATTTTTCTGTTTAATCCAAGTAAACGATCGACTATACCTTTCAACTTATAGAGTTAGTACATGTACACATAGTGATTAAGGACTACAAGCAAGGTTAAGTGGAATAATTTTATAAATGGTTCATAAATGAATTTATATGAAATAGGTTAGACAAAAGCGAAACAATTGGAATTTCACAAATTGGATTGAATAAATTGAATAAAATAAATTTGTAACGAATGTTAATAAATTGAAAGAAATCAATTGAATGTAATAACTTTAATCATTGAAATATAAGAGAAATTGATATCAATGAATGTAAATAAGTGAATGCAATGAATATTGGTTGATTGAATAAAAATGGATTGAAACCAAATTAGTTGCATGTAAAATTAAAAGAGAATGAATTGAATATAAATCCATTGAATGATTAAGGAAATGAATGTTAATCAATTGAACGTGAATAAATTTAAGGTGAACTGGTATTGTTGTGAATAAGATTGGATGGATATTGTTTGTTGAATGTTTGTTTTGTTGCATTTGCTATATTCGTTTATGGTTATTGCATAATCCATGTTATATATCGACTTTACTCTTTATATATATGTTCTCATTTGGTTATTGAGGTTTAGTAGGTATGGATGACGTACGCTAGCTTTTGAAGCTCGATTACGCATTATGTTGTTTTTGCTTGCTTAATACGAGCGAACTCGCTCGTATTATAAATAGTAAGGTACGTATCTCAGATTACATACCGCGATTTTATATTTTTTCCCTTCGGGGTGCCTCATCATTGAGATGAGATGCATATTTGATATATATTGGGTATATTTGTGTAATATATTATATTATAAATTTTTTTGATCGAGCCGCGCAAAAGGGACTCTGCCGAAATTTTTCGTAAATCTGGGAGTTAGAAATTTTTTTATAGCTTGTTTTATATATAAGTTATATTTCCGTAAAACCGATATCGAGGTGACGTAGCAAGAGCGTAGTGAAGGTTTTCTAATAAGATGTTTATGTTTATAAGTTGATAGTTTTGCATAAAATATATCAAATGTTAAATTCTGTATTTAACGCCATTTCGAGGACGAAAAGACGTTAAGTGAGGGAGCATGTAACGACCCGTACTTTTGACTATTGTAAGTTATTAAATTTAATGTAATTATTGGATAAATATGGGTAGAAATAAAAATTTAATGATTTATTAATATTGGTTTATTGGATAATTAAATTGTTTAAATTTAATTTTGGAAAGTATTTGAATAATTGAATTTTTAAATTAATGTGAATGGAAGTGAAATCATAAATTGATTTTAAATTTATTTAAATATGTATGAAGATCGTTTAATTTTTTTAAAATTTAAATTTATAAGTGAATAATTAGAAATGAGAAATTTTATATTATAATTGACGAGTAAAATAGCTATTTTTGCCACTATCTCAAAATTTCGACGAAACCAGTTGCATCGGATCCACAATTATGAATTATTGTAGGATTTCAAGTTTCGTTGCGATCAGACTTGTCGTTTGGTCGTGCGAGCTTGAAACGCGTAGAAATCAATTTAAGGAATTTGATTAAATTAATTGATTTTGAAAAGCTATCTTCTATATACGATTAAATTAGGCCTCGGAACTAGTTCCACTACATTCGGAACGAGGGTAAAACATTATAAAACGCCAGGTAGCACGCTTCGTTTGGAATTCGGATTTGCGCGGGTCATTCGAGCGAGATATTTTCTCATTTATATATATAACAAAAAGAAAATAAAACGAAGTCAATACTCATTCAAAACGCTGCATCTTATATGCCTATCCTTACTCATTCTCCCCTCTTTTATTCCTAATCTTGATCAGTGCAAACGAACAAAAGGAACGAAAAAAAATCAGCCAGATCGATCGAGAAAAAATAATATCGCGCACAAAGAATAAGAGTCGAAGTCGTCACCTGGACGTGAAGTAAGGGGACGCACTGAACTGCAGCGAGGCGGAGGGGAGAAAAGGGCGGCGGCCAGAGAGCCGCGTTCTAGTGTTTTCGTGTGACCAGGCAGGCGCAGCGGTGACTGCTAGCATGACGGCGAAGGGCTGGAGGCGTTCCCGACTTGGATGGTGGCGTTCGATTTAAAAAAAGAACGAAAGGGGAGAATCGTGTATGCTCAGCTGGGAAAAGGAGGAGGGCGTGTGGACAAGGGTTTAGCGATGGTTAGGTTAAGTTGTTTTCTAATTTAATTAATTATGTTAATTAACTTTAATTATAAATGTTAATGTTTAATGATTCATGTCTCTTCATACGATATCAGATTGGCATGTAGATTTTTGCGTTGGAACCGTATTGACAAGCTCTACATTATGCAGCCGATTTCGTATTGATTTGGCTAGTTTGTGTTTTTCTGATTCAAACAAAGGCGAGTGTTTTATACGCTCACGATTGACTAGAATATTTTTATATTAGTTAAATTTGAAGTTATAATGTGATTTATATTTATTGATTGTTGTTTGATAAGTTTAATTGATATTTTAAATTGACATCTGAATTAACTGATAGAATTTGAATTGACAGTTAAATTAAATTAGAATTTAATTGCCCGTAAAATACTCGATATTGATAATTATGAAATTGTTGTGAATTTTATTGACTATTTGGATGATTGGTTGTGATGGATGCTATTGGTTGATATTTGAATGTTTATTAATTTTGATATATCATGTTATCATCCTGTATATACCTATATCATTTATTTTGGATTGAAAAGATATATATCCATCTTTGGAATTAAATTGAAATAATGGATTCACTTGGCCATAGGATAGAAAATTATATACGGACACCAGATTGGTTAAATTAAATGATTTTAAGATTTTGATTTAAAATTATTTAAATTGATTTTTGATTTTTAAGAAATAAAATCAAATTTATGGAAATCCAATTATTTTTAAATTGGAGCTCGAAATGTTGAAATTTAAATTTGGTAAATGAAATTGTTTAAATAATCGAAGTTGAGATTTTTTAAGTTATAATCGAAATATGACGTGACTTTCAGAAATTGATTTGTTTTAAAAGATTGGACTTTTATACGAACTTTGAATATTGTTAAGTAAAAGTGATATAACACGATATTTCGAAATTGAGCTTGGAATTTAATTATATTTGAAGTTTTGGGTTTTAAATTGGATATTGAAGGAAAATTTAATTTAAGTGTTTTGAATCGATATTTTGGAAATTGAACTCGAAATTGATATAAATCGAAATGGTTTAAAAACGTGGAATGGAGTTGAAATTAATTTGGAATGGAATTTAAACTAATTTGGAATTGGAAGTGAAATAAATTTGGAATTCGAATTAAAATTTATTTGGAATTGAAATTAATTTGGAATCGAAGTAAAATTCGACTCGAAATCGAAATTGAATCAATTAAATCGAAATGAAAGTTGGAACTGATTTGAATTGGAAATTTGAAAAGTGCACCGGTTTGACTTTCAAACTATTTTTAAATGAATTATTTTAGTATAAACGGTTTAAAATCTATATTCTTTAAATATTCAAATTATTTTGATTTTCCAAACTATTTTACTATATAAACCATTTTTAATACTCAAACTATATTCTCTTAAACTATTTTAACTATTTAACTATTTTAAAATTATTTAAATCATTTCTAAAAATTCAAACTCGTCAAAAGGGTGGAATGTTTATATTTAAATCGTGGATTTAAATGCGAATTGGGTTAAAGTGAAGTTATAACCTAAACTGTAATTAGAAACAAATTTTAAAGTGAAATCGATATATCGAACTGAATTGACATTTTGTAGTAAAATATGATGATTTTGAAATGAATATGATTTTTGAGTAAATACGATGATTTCAAAATGGATTTGATTTTGAAGCGAATATGATATTTTGATATCAAGTAAGAATTGTTTTCGAAATATAAAAGTACCAACCGGTGTGTAAAATGATGACTGGTTGTTAAAGAGAACGATATCCAGAATGTAGTGGTTGAATTGGCGATGTTTACTGGAATGAAGTAAGAGGACGATGATGGATAGCCTTGACACTTGTGTCATAATTGAAATGACTAAAACAGGAGCCTATGTCTGGCCAATGATGTTAGCTACCTCTAGCAACGTTGATTGCTCGTATTACTATTGTGATTTCGTATGCGATGAGTGCACCTTTTTCGTTTGGATTGATTGTCATGGTCGGCCACAGATGGGTTACGACTAGCCAGAAAGGGTAAACTGGTAGAATCCTACCTTGGGTATTGTCTCACGTGCCTTGTCATATTTATTCTTATACGAGCCTATTACGAATTTGGTTTAGTACTGTATCTATAGGGGACTCACTGGCTACAGACGTTACTGGTTGTGTTACAGGATCTGCATAGACTACATGCTATAAAAATGTGTTAAGGGGGATAATGTAAACCTTAACGCTATTTTGATATTTATTTTACTGATAGACATTATCTATTATAGCGTACGCTATTATATATAGATAGTTCGATGGATCCTTAGGAGATGGAAAACCATAACATCTCTTAAGTAATTGCACTCATGTTTCGTGATATTGATTTGGCTTACATAAGAATATATTAGTCCTGACTCGAGTGTTTTGTTTTTCATTACGCTCGGGCAAGTCCTGAGTTTTTTCAGCGTATTAAAAATTATTCTCTGGAGGACGAAGACGAAGATTTGGTATATTACTACTATTATTATTCTCTGCATCATGCTATTCTGCTGTAATGATTATTTATCCCCGTATAGTTATAACTCCGATAAATGCTGTCTAGATTTTAAATCAAATATATAGTAAGCAGTTTCTTGAAATGTTCATTTGATTATTATATTTTATCGTTTCCGCTGTGAGATTCTGTGTTGTTTTTTTTCTTATTTTCTTATTTTCTTATTTAACCTCATTGATTATCTATGTTCCGGATTGTTTAAGTTAGACATGTGTGGATTATTGTTGATTTAAACCTTCCGAAATATTGGTTGTCACAATTTATCTATGAATTGTTATTACCTTATAAAGGTTGATGCCCTGCCATGCCATGTAATTTTTTGAATATAATATAGTTTTGTGTGTGATTAAAAACTACGTAGTTCTAGATACGAATGGCCTTAGACCATGATTCGAGATTCCGGCTGGTATGTTATAATTCCCATCATTCTAGTCTGGTTCCGACAATGACTGAATCAGAATTTGTCTAAAACCCGTTTCGGACATTGCAATCAAATTCAGAGATTAAAAAAATATCTATAAATACCTATGAGAAGATAGAGGGGAAGAGGGGGAAACAACATTGAGCTGGGAAGAGAAAGAGACGCGGCTTCCAATTGAGCATCTTCTCATTTTTCCGTTGTCGACTAGAGATTTTATTTAAGCAAACATCGATGGATTTAGGCTAGGAACAGGAAATAATTAATTTGGGGTTTAGATTTGTTTATTCATGGACTGGGCTTTTAATGCTTTAGACTACCATTAATTGTTAAGAAAGTCTTGGACTATCATTTCATTGTTAAGAAATTATGGGCTTATAATGAAAATTGTTCTAGTTGGTTAATGTAAAATATTTTGTATTAAGTTATTATATCAAAGAATTATTATAAAATGAATCGTATAAAATTTATATAAAGTTTATTTTTGTTTAATTTGTTTAAATTTCAAATTATTTATATGAAAATTTTATATTAGTTACTCTATTTATAAATATTGCATTGGAATTCACATACCAAAATTAAAGCAAAATTTTATTAAACTTCGAAACGACGTCGAAATTTCTTGATGATGGGAACATGAATGGAAACGGAAACAGAAAGCTGGATTTTGAACCTAGTCTCAGACTACACAAAAGATTATATCCAGTGAAATCATATACATATATAAAGAGACGGTTCCTTCCCCTGCATATTGGGGTGAATTTGAAAAGGTAGGTGATTACATTAGACTAGAACTAAATTAGTAGTTGCACAAACTCTGTACATACATATATACATATATGAACATGAACATGCTAAGTTAAGTTCGATCACATTGTCTACACGCTGTACAAAGGCAGAACCAGTGTTTTAAAGACCTAATCTAACCTCGGTTCGACCACGGTTAACTTTCAATTTTGAAGCGCTACGACTTTGAAAATAAAATAAAATTGCATGTGCATGAACCTACGGTTTAACCTCAAAATCCGAAAAATCTTTAGAGCGACCTCTTCGAATCACGGTTCTTCAAATTTAAGGAAAAACTATCGCTTCACTCTTCATTTTTTCACATAACCAATTTAAAAGGTAATTTCATAATCTTAACCATCAAATTATTTGATTGTCTTATCTATTCTGGACGACGTGATACATTATTAGTGTACATTTTACGAATTATTGTTGAACCAAATCTCTATTTATCTTAAAATATAAGAAAATTTACAATGTTGTACTAAACATGTTGTTATAGTATTATTCCAATTAATATTTATTATGAAATGTTTAAAAATAATTATTTTAAAGTTCAGTATATTAATTATAATTGATCAAATTTTAGCATTAACTGAAATAATTTTACATTTAAATTAAAAAATAGAAAATGATGATCAACGCAGTTCTCACGGTCTGATCGGTTGAACCACTATAACTTTTGATCTTATACCAACACGATTTGACTTTCGGTTCGGTCTTCGAAACTATAGACAGATGATGATCAACGCAGTTCTCACGGTCTGATCGGTTGAACCACTATAACTTTTGATCTTATACCAACACGATTTGACTTTCGGTTCGGTCTTCGAAACTATAGACAGAACGCACTCATAACCATCTGTCTATCTCCTATAAGAATACAATGAAAACCAACCATATATAGTTCCCAGGATACAGAATTATCAACACATACAAACACTCCAAGTTTTGGAAGGTATGATCATCATGTACCTACACATGGTAACACTCGCCATTTGCAAAGAAAGTAACCCTTCCTAAAATCTTTTCCCCTCTTGTCTTAACCTTGTTCATCATTATGAGATATTACCTCTTCAAATTCAGGTATCACTATGCTGGACAACTCCACATATTTCTGTATTATATAGTGGGTGTAGTCATGGTGGTTGTAAGCTAACCCTTGGGCTTTGCAACATACTGTTGTGCTTGCAGTTTCTAGTGTACATGAAAAAAGGTCAGCATTGCAGGCTAGTGCACTCTATATTCGCATCATTTTTTTATTTGTACTCCGCATTTTAATCCACCAAAATATTACAAGAGAGCCTTAAAATTAAAAAAGAAATCTCTATCCCCAAAGCCCTAATACAATTGCTCTTTCCCTCACACACGTTACAATGACCCTGATACAAGCCTATTTATAGAAGTATAAAGTCCTTATGCACTAAAACAAAAATAAAAAGTATATATTGACAACTTGTAGAAAAATGAAAATGATTAACTAAAAGGCAATGGAGTATGTAGTGAGATTAATTATCACATAATGTAGTTTGTGTAGAGTAGAGAGTAACCTAATTGCATAAAAATATATTAGGTTACTTACATAAAGTAAATTCGATCAAATTTCAGTAAATTATCGCTTTAATTATCATAATAGATTGAGTTGCAGATTTTTTTAATTGACTTGAGAAACAATGTTTGGTGTAAGGATTATAGAATTAATTAAAAGGACAAAAATAAATACATAACAGATGTTTTTCTTGGAATAAGATTCAAATTGCTTTATTATTCACCCAAATATTTATAAAATATAAAAAATATTTACAGCATATTTATGTACAACTAGGTATTCGAGTATGGCCCAATTCGGCCTGCTTGTTCCAACCCGTATCAACTCCTGAACTTTCCTAAACCTTCAATACATAATAGTTAAACTCCCACTTTCCATTTTCCTCACTCGGTTATAGCGGTGCAACTAGCCGTGTTACCATTTTGAATAAAATTCCATTTTCCTCTAATGAAACTTCAAATTTGAAAGTAGATGTCACAATTTCAGTAAACCCAACAGCATATTTGTACGGAAGGCCAACTATGATGCTTCGTCTACACGATTTATCCAAATCTAAGCGGATCTTCAAAGATTCGAGTCACTAATTCCTCAGATAACTTTTTAATTTGATTATCTTTTGATAAATTGAATATGGATAGATATAGAATTGATTTCTTCCATGTTTGCAGATATCTTAGAGTAGTCACTTGTCTGCACCGATTATCATTGAGATCTCCATTTTGTTCTAATGTTTAAATTTCAAATTATTTTTTGCCCATTTTAGTCTAAGTTGGCACCGTTTACATACGAAAGCCCTATATTTGCATTAAAAGTACAAATGTTCTATGTCTTTAATGGTGTGATTGTATAGAACCAGGACCGGCCCAAAGACATTTAATGCCCTAGACAAGCTTTATTTTTTCATTTTCTTTTGCCCTATTTTTTAAAAGAGAACGATAATTTTAAATGTAGAAATAAAATGTATTTTTAATGTAGAAACAATATGAAAACTCTTTCATATATAGAACGATAATTACAAAATATTGGTCTACTACGCCATTTAAATTACATATCAAAAACCAAAATGTCAGCATGATATCATAGCATACTAATGCAATTAACGGAAACAACTCCTTCTTGCTTTTTTTGAAGCAAACTCGTCTATTATCTCTTCATAGTTAAGCATATCCAAGTACTCATTTTCAATTGAAATCATAGATAATCCGCTTAACCTTTCTTGCGACATAGTAGTCCGAAGGTATGTTTTAATCAATTTCAATTTTGAGAAACTTCTTTCCGCCGAAGCAACCGTTACCGGAATGGTCAACAAAATTTGATAAGCAACCCAAACATTCAAAAATCCACTTACATCTCGATAAGATCTCAGAAAATTTAAAATATCAATGGATTTAGTCGCTTTAGATGGTAGAATCCTTTTTAATTGTCGAAGCTCGTAGAATAATTCTTTACCATAAATATCTTGCTCTTCATCATGTTTCAAAAAATCTTCTAATTTCATGCAATCGTTCTTTAACTCACCATCGTCAATATTTTTAAACTTCAAGTTTAACAAGAAACCAAAAGTTCCTTCATAAAGCTTAAATTGTTCAAACCGATCTCTAAGTGAAGTTAAAGCTTGATCTATTATATGAAGAAAATAAGTAACTCGAAAATTATCTTCAGGAGATTGCATATCATTATTCTCTTCGACATCTTCATCAAATTGTTTTTTTCTACGCACAACTCTCTTTTCCAAAAAGATTGGATCAATACCGACTTCAATTGCAATTTCTTTAGCTTCATTCATCATGATTTCAAATCCATCTTCTCTAAGTTTTTCAAAAAATACTACAAGGTTCTTAATATTTGTAATTGCATCTTCGATATCCATTTCCTCTAGTTGAAGTATTTTACTTACTCGATTGATATTGTCTAATATTGTGAACCAAATACACAAACTAATCAAGAATTCAAAATTTTCCAAACCATTTTGGCACAATCCTTTAGCCTCCATCATTACAACATCATCTTTAGAATTATTTGCAATATCAATTAAAGCATCTCTTAGTTCCGATGTTTGCATTCTTATTGCTTTAACACTTTCAATGTGACTTTCCCATCGGGTTGCCGATAATGGTTTTGGAGTCAAACCTTTTACATAGCTTCGCAGTATTTCCCATCGATGAGTTGAGCCGGAAAATAGAGTATAGATCTTTTGCACATATGCAAAAAAATTTCTAGCTTTCATACATGATTTTGCCATATCGCATAAAGCAAGATTAAGACTATGACACCCACATGAAATGTAGAAGGCTCTAGGATTAATATCAAGTAGTCTTTTTTGTACACCTTGATGTTTACCTACATTAAGTTCAATTAAGTATTTAATATTATTGTCAATAAATTAAACTCAAGTTTAAGAAAAAAAATTATTTACTATTGTTACCTTTCATGTTCGAACCATTGTCATATCCTTGTCCTCTCACATCATTAATATCAAGTTTAAGCTCAACCAAAACATTTTCAAGCTCTTTAAAAAGACCAAGCCCAGATGTATCATCCACCGTTATGAATCCAAGAAAATATTCTTCTACCTTGATGTCATTTGCATCATCAACATTCACACATCTTATAATAATGGACATTTGCTCCTTATGGCTCAAATCCGGAGTGCAATCAAGTTAGGTTTGTATATTTCCAGAAAATATTCACAAACGTGTACCAAACTGATTCTACTGGTTACTGAGGAAAAGCATATCGATTGACGTTATTACTAACAAAATGATGAAATATATTTTGACATGTGATATAGTAAAAATGTGCTGCAAATCTTCAAAACTAACATGGGTGTAGTTGCAAAGATTACATGAGCTGTGACTAACGTGACACCAATTTTGTTAATATTAGCAGCTAGCAAGCTGCTTCATGTATGAATATTGTTTGTACCAAAAATGGGCACAACACTCTTCGGAAGTTTTTGAAGAGATAAAAGTGAAGAATGAAAATTAAAACAGAGGATTATCTAACAAAAACTCCAAATAACAGAAAGTAAATTGCAAAGACGAGCGATTTAGAGTGGTTCGGCGTTTGCCTACGTCCACTATGAAGTTTGATGATTTTATTGCTCGATACTTGGAGATTACAATGCTTTATACTGTAGTACAACTGAATTTAAATGCTAAGTGTCAATCTAAAGCAGCGGTGGTGTTCTAGAGTAAATCTGGCAGAATCTGGGCGCTCTTTAGCTCTCAAAATTGTCAGACCCCTTTTCTGAATGACCAGGGGCTCTATTTATAGGTGTAGGAGGCTGATATTTCGCCTAAAATTCGGGGAGACCAGTTCTGGTACGTCAGGGGGCCCACATGGCCGAAATCTGGAGATCCGGGCCCACTTTGGGATCGATTCGACCCTTGGTTCGAATCGATCAAGAGATTGTCTAATGGAGCTGAAATTTGGTGTGGACATTCTTCAACATGTGCTCTAGCTTCTGTGAAAATTTCATAGCATTTGGATGCGTAGATCTCAAGTTATGATCGATTCAAGATTGCACTTCTGGTTGACTAGCCTGGTTCGAATCGATCTTAGTTCGAATCGATTTGCACGAATCGATCCACCCGCGCGTGAAGACAATGGCGTGGCGCGCATGCTTCGGGTCAACCCTCTTTTATCTCCGAATTTTACTGAGTCGTACCCGGGGTTTTAGCTGCGTTTGCTTGGTGGATTCGAAGTTATCGATTCGAAGAGGTGGTTCCTTCGAATCGGTCGAATTCGTGCTCCTTCGTATCGATCGTGGAAGGTCATGGCTGATCGATACGAAGTATCCTCTGTCTTTGGGATTCGAAGACAATCGTGGCATGGAGTCAAAGCTCCTTCAACTGTATGGAATCGAAGGACTCTCGTTCGATGGATTCGAAGGTGGATAAAACTCCAATGGATTCGAACTTAAGGCACGCGTGAATGGATTCGAAGCATAGCTAACTACGACCGATTCTAACCAATACTATCTTGATGGATTCGAATCAAAGCTTGGTTCTGCTGGATTCGAACAAGGACCTCTGTGTTGATGGAGTAGAAGCAAGGGGGATGGATCCGACCCTAGGATGGATTCGAGCCAAGACTATCCTTCCACTTTCTAACGACGATAACTTGAGCATACGAACTCGGATTTCTCTGAAACTTGGAACGTTGGTTTCCACAGCTTCACTTGTCGTGTCTTATCAACTGTAGCCCGATCCGGACTCGGACAAATTCCACCGATATCCATAGCGATCCTTGCGCGTAACCGATTTCCGAGACGATCTGTCACCGGTCTCTAGTCAAGTCCTTGGTGTCACGGCCTTGCCAAAAGGCGGGATAACATTTGCCCCCCAAAGTACGTCTTGTGTAAACATGACGTGCTTTGAAAAGTTGCAATCTCTCACTGGACAGCTATGACATGCTTTACCGAAAGTCGCATTCTGTATCGCAGTAATCGACCGTCGTATAATTGTGACTGGCTGTTAGGTTTTTGAGTCATGACGAGATGAACATTTGATCCCTGTAAATGATAAAGACCAAACATTAGTCAGAAATACGTGCATACGTGTATTATCTTGACTTTGGTTAACGTTGCGTGATCGCAAGTCGTTGTCAGTTCGGTTTGCTATCGAAATCTGCATCGGTCCTCTCCTGAACCGGTTTGAGACTCGAGTTAAAACATCGCTTTTATGATTGCCTATGATCATCCTCTTGTATTGATCCTCTCCTGAATCGGTAAAAAGAGTGGACAAGCAATTTTTCATATTGAAATGATTCGTCCATTTGATCGGTGGTATTTGATGGATTCGAAGCTATGTTTCTTGATCTGCTTCGAGTTGATGGTTTCGAAGTAGGCACTTCGAATCGATGGGGCACACTGACCCAGGTTCATCTTCTGTTGACTGCTTCGAATCGATGGTTCTTCGAATCAATACTGTGTGGATTCGAAGTTCTCTGAGTTGATGGAGTCGAAGTCGTGAATGCTCGAACCGATGTCCTTTCGAAACGATGGTTCGTGGGGTTTGTGCTTCGAGTCGATGTTGTCTCGCATCGATGTTGCTGAGATGGATTCGATCGTGCAAGAAGATTCGCAGGAGATGGACTCGAAGTAGTGGGTTATAATCGATTCGAAGTCGCCGTAACGAATCGAGTCGATGCCCTTACCTGTTGAAGCCGGTCAGTTGTACCGGGAGGCGAATCATCATATTTCTCCTATATATACCGGGGTCCTGTTCATTTCTCACTTTTTACTTTTTACTGTTGCTCTGCTCCTTCTTCGAATCGATAAAAAACCCTTGCAAACGAAGCCATTCGTTCTTCTTCGAATCAATCCAACCCTTTCCAGTTTCATCTCATATTTAGGTAGGCGATTCGACTAAGTACCTTATGTCTTGGGCTTTGATGAATTTTCCTTATCTCACGTTCGTATCGATCTGGAGGGAGTCGAATCCAGGGATGAAAAGAGAGACAACTTCTTCGTATCGATCTTGAATAGTGTTTTTCGAATCGATATCTAATGACCAGCTTTTTCGTGGTGCTTACATCGATTTGTGGAGGTATGTCGATCGAATTGACTATAGGTAGTGAATTGATCGTATCGACCTGAAGTGATCGATACGAGAAGTTGTGGGATATTCGCCTATGATCGATTCGAAGATTATACCAATATAATCGATACGAGAGTACGCTAGTTGATATGTTGTTTTTCCAGAGATCGATTCGAAAAGTGAACTTGTAGTGGATTCAAAGAGAAAAGCCTTCCACCGTCCCAACTCGAACTATATCGATCTGAAGAGTATCGATTCGTTTAAGATCGATTCGAACGATATCGATTCAAGCAGTATCGATTCGATCTTATATCGATTCGAATGGTATCGATTCGAACGCACACTTCTCAGATCGATTCGAAGCTTCATGGATTTGAACCTTGATCGATACTAACGAGCTCCCATGGATACGAGGACTTCATATAATTACTGCCATGACTCCGACGAGCTTCATCTTTGCATATTTGGACTAAGTTGTCGTGCATATTTGACTGCCTTCCGTAGCTCGTCGATGGAACCATAACTTTGAAAAATCAACTTGAACTAAGCAATCATGAACTCTGGGCAATATGTTTTAAGACGGTCAGCGATGACGGTCACTTTAACCTACTTCATAATTTCTGAAGCTCGCATCTTGTCTTTAGTTTTGCTGAATCTGCTAAGTAACGCACAACACTTGCACTGCACGTCACGTTCATACACTTCACACTGGGGAATGCACGGGCTCTTTATGTACTTAATGTTTCTTTATGATGAGTTAGTTAATTATGGAATCTTCGAGCTCCCAACAACAAGAGGTACAGAGCTTGACTCCTCCAGTGCTTGAGATTCCTGATATTCCCGCCGATGTAATCGACCCGGCTCCGGACGAGTTATCGGAGGCGATATTTATCGCGGACCCTGTCGACTCTGTCCAATCCAATATTTCCGAATCTTTGTTGGGCCGAATATGCTTGAAGCATAACATATCTCTGGATGATGTGTTATTACCTAGTGCTGACGATAGACCGCACAATCCGCCCGATGGATATACAGCTTTCTACCGCCATGCTTGCACGGCCGGAACTCTCCCTCCTTTCAATCAATATATCAGAGGGATGCTATCATACCTAGGAATTGCTCCTTCGCAACTCCATCCCAACGGGCACGCGTTGCTGAACAGTGCCTTTGTCATATTTATGGACTGTCTCTTTCGCCCGCCAAGGCCCACTGAGATCAGACACATATTTAACTTCAAGAGTAGGGGTGATAGCCCGTCTTTTACATTTCTGGAGGCAGTTAGGAATTTCCAAGTCGTAGTTGGAGCTTGGACCCGATTGAGTTATTCCAAGAACGAGTGGTTCTATGTTCGGTGCCCTCCGGGTTTCGCTAGGCGATGGTTGTCTAGACGTAAGCACCTTAACCTGTTTTCTTGACCAATAGCTCTTTGGTATTAAATTTGACATTTCATTTCCTTTGCAGCCATTATCTCCAGACCCGATGGCGGGCGTCTCAGGGGTATCGTCCGAAGTCTTCAAGAAGTTCCAAGCGAGTTGAGACATATTGACTCGGTGCTGAACGATTATAACTTAAGAACTCTTGGTTTGATCGACATCAATCAAAGCATAGTCATCGAGGGATTGGCAAAGCCCGCCTCCAAGAAGGAAAATAAGAAGAAAACCAAGAAGAGAAAGTTGAAGAAGTCACTCGGAATCAGAATAGTCGAGGCGAGTGACGAAGAAAGAACCCACACGGATTCGGAGCCGATGGCTGACCTCTCGGGAAACTTTGAGGAGTCGGGAGAAAGACGGAAAGGCAAGGCCGCCATTTCCAAAAAATTTAAGTATAAGGGGTGGAAACCCGTAGATGTGTCTCCTCCCACTTCCGGAGTTATGATTTCTGAGGCCGCCCCTTCTTATTCGAGAGACATTTTCAAAGGGCTTGATGATATTCCCATCCCAGATTATATATCGATTTCTCGTAATCCTGGGTTGGAGGAATTTCAAGATGTCCTAAACATGAGCGAGCCCTTTCCTTTTAGTGCGGTCAACATTTCCGGTCGGTTTGGGGGTTTACACATTTACACACACTTCCACAACACTTCATGACTTTTGCATGGTATACATTACTTTATGGGATCTTAATCCGTTATTCTTTCTTATCGCAGGTGAGATGTCAGGACGTGGCTCTACTCTGGATAGGCTTCGAAATGTGTGCCAATCTTCTCCATTCTATGATTCCCGCAGGAGAGAGTCAGATAGGGATCGCGGGCGAGGCTATTCAAGTCAAGACCGCTATGATAGAGATAGAGATTACTCGCGTGGCCGCTCTGGCCATGATTATTCTGACAGAGATCGGGGATATCAGCACCGATCTCGATCTCGCTCTCCTCCGCCTCCTAGGGCCCCATCTGACCTTCCCGGGCCTTCTCAGCAGCAGCAGCCGCCTTCTCAATCTTCTCGGCCTGATACTCAGCGGCCAAGGGTGGAACCGACAACAGCCGCTATAATAGAACAAGCTCCGGCTGAGTTGACAAGTGAGGGAGCCATCAAACTTGCACAAATGAAAAAAGATTTCCCTGAAATTTGCATGGATGGCTATGTCTTCCCTCCTAACCTTAAAAGAATTCCCTCGGATGCTGAGACCACTGCTCATAGTTATATCCGCGATTTCTATGCCCGGTATAAAGAATGGTACAAAGCGGCAGCGAAAGCATCGAAGGTAGCTTTTGACCGAGCGAGGGTCATTGAGGAACGTGATGCTGATATTGTTAAACAGAAACGCATCATTGAAGTTCTTCAATCTGAAATGGAGACGTCCCGGAATTCTGAACTTCAAGCCCTCCAGAAGCACGAGGACGTCGTGGCCAAAATGGCTAGGATGCAACAAGAACATTGCGCCACGGTAGAGGAGATGGGCCATCGCAACACCACCATCGCAGCTGAGCGAGACTTAGCCGTTAAAGAGCTGAACGAGCTCAAGGACAAATTTGCTGAAATGGTGAAGGAGAAGGACGATGCAAACGCTACTGCACAAGAGGCTTGCGACCAAGCAGTATCTCTCAGGGCCGAACTCGCTGCGGTGGCGGTCAAGACTAAGTCTGCGGAAGCAGAAATCCAAGAAAAGATTTTGGAAGAGAGGTCTAGGCTGGATGCTGAGTTTGACGATCTCTTGGTTACGTACAACGCATATGTGCTTGAGCACAGAAATTTAGCGTGGCTGGGAGATGACTCCATGATTCTATATAACGCTTGGACCTGGCTGGTGGACGAGAAGAGAGCAGCGCATCCAGATGAAACACTCGATGACTTTGAGCTGGAGATGCGTCTGCTTACCGAGGAGGAGAGGAAAGTCCTTCATGAGGCGGTGATCTCGGTGGCGAAAGAAAAGCTCGGTGTTCATTCTTTAGAGACAGGTGAAGGCTCGGGGACCGCGCATCATGAGGCAAGCGTTGAAGCTGTAATTCCAACACTGCCCGAAACCACTGGTGCGGTAGATCCCCAGTCCGTTCCTGCATATAACCCCGACTAGCCGCTATTATCTTCCGCCGATGCTTCTGTCCATGTTCCGGTCCAGACTAAGGAAGGTATTTGAATGCTTCCTGCATTTTAGTTGTGAAGAACCTTAAGCAACGCACTTGGCTAACAATCTTCATTTTGTCGCATTTCAGTGACTGAAGTCGTCGTTTCTGCGCCTCTTGCACTATCAGTTCCATATCAAACGCAAAGGGCTGTTGTTACTGAAGCCATCACGACTTCTACCTTGGTTGGCGAAGAGGGAGATGCAAACATGTTTTCTTTCAGCGCTCAAATGATCGAGGAGCTTCTCAATGAACCCATCGATCCCTCCGTCAACCCGTCCGATGCTGTGAGTGGGGTTGCTCCGGCCGTTAGCTTATCTATGCCAGCTACTGGCGCATCCGATGCGGCCCAAGCACCCCGTGAGGATGAAATTATTGCTGAGATTGACGCCGAGATGGCAGCAGGGAATGCTGGTATGAATTCGCCCGGGCCTGCCCCGTTAATGGTGATTTCACCGGGCGGTACTATAGTGATTGAAGCTGCTCCTGTCCCACCTCCTGCTACTACTCCTATGCCTCCAGCTCGACCTCCCAAAAGAATTTCCGTCGCCTTGAGTTCTGAGGAAGACGTTGACATTATGTCGCTGCCGGAGGACAAGCCTGAAAAGAGTAAGCGGGTGAGGAGAAAATCAGGCAGCGGATCTGGTGGAGCTACCCCGAAGAAGAAGATAAGGAAGAAGAAAGATTGAACTCTTTCTTTAAATCTCTGTTGCGTAGGGTAGCATTTTGTTGATTTTGATTCTTTTTATAGCCGTGTATAGATGTGGATTCGGCTTCCACTAGCAGAAACTTTTTGAAACACTTTGTAATCAGATTCTTTTTGTTGATAGTGGAAATGAAGATTTATTCCCTTTTAGTCTTCAACTTGTTATGTGTTATGGTTCTGCCCCCAGTATCAGGGATGAGAGTGGAGTCGACGTATGTTTATACTCTGTCTCGCGCTCTGGGAGTACGGAGTTAAGTAAATGTTTATACTCCGCTTCGCACTCTGGGAGTACGGAGTTAGAAAAATGTTTATACTCTGCCTCGCACTCTGGGAGTACGGAGTTAGGAAAAAAGTTTTGTACCCAGCTCGCGCTCTCGGAGTACTCTGGGATTTTGTTAAGGTTTATACTCCGCCTCGCACTCTGAGTACGGAGTTAGAAAAATGTTTATACTCCGCCTCGCACTTTGGGAGTACGGAGTTAGGAAAAAGGTTTTGTACCCAGCTCGCGCTCTCGGAGTACTCTGGGATTTAGTAAAATGTTTATACTC
The DNA here is from genome assembly GCA_030737815.1 of Allium fistulosum. Taxonomy (NCBI): domain Eukaryota; kingdom Viridiplantae; phylum Streptophyta; class Magnoliopsida; order Asparagales; family Amaryllidaceae; genus Allium; species Allium fistulosum. Next base: position 1,359,922,134 of record CM060903.1, on the reverse strand, counting down.
CACCTCGCACTCTGGGAGTACGGAGTTAAGTAAAAAGCTTGTACCCAGCTCGCGCTCTCGGAGTACTCTGGGATTTAGAAAAATGTTTATACTCCGCCTCGCACTCTGGGAGTACGGAGTTAAGTAAAAAGTTTGTACCCAGCTCGCGCTCTCGGAGTACTCTGGGATTTAGAAAAATGTTTATACTCCGCCTCGCACTCTGGGAGTATGAGTTAAGTGAGGAGCTTGTACCCAGCTTGCGCTCTCGGAGTACTCTGGGATTTAGGAAAATGTTTATACTCTGCCTCGCACTCTGGGAGTACGGAGTTAAGTAAAAAGCTTGTACCCAGCTCGCGCTCTCGGAGTACTCTGGGATTTAGGAAAATGTTTATACTCCGCCTCGCACTCTGGGAGTACGGAGTTAAGTAAAAAGCTTGTACCCAGCTCGCGCTCTCGGAGTACTCTGGGATTTAGGAAAATGTTTATACTCCGCCTCGCACTCTGGGAGTACGGAGTTAAGTGAGGGGTTGTCGTGTATCAACCCATTTCTGGCCTGATGTGATGGCTTGCCCCCGAGCTCGGGTTTCATTTAGCGAGTGGTTGATTGCTTCGTAGCCACTCCCTACTTGAATAAATTCCATGGCGTGATGGAATTTAGCTCTTCGTGCATCGTGACGTTGTACATTGTATCTAATGAATCACAGCTCTGGCTCGAAGAGATTGCATTTTATTGCTGAAATAAGAAAACGTGGCAAAGTCAGTTGCCTTATTACAAATTCTAATTTCGAAATGCAGAAACAAATTCTAAAACAGAATTTAAACTAAATAGATAAACATAGTCTGTTATGTGCAATAGCGACGAAGACTTTCGCTATCCAATGCCTTTGGTGAAGCTAGACCATCAGTGGTCGTTAACTCATATATACCATCCCCGAGCTCCTGCTTAATCTCGTGTGACCCTTTCCATGTTAGTTTCATGTGTGGGAATTCCGGGTATTCTTTTTTAATGACAATCTTACTATGTTCAAAAGTTTTAAGTCGGTCCTCGGCATTGCGTAATCGGGCGACTCGATTTCGGCGTATGATTGTTCTCAAGTCAACCTGGTCGCCCTGGACGACTCCAACTCCATTGACGGTAGGGAACTTTAAAGTTAAGCACCACGGGGCAATTACGGCTCTGAATTCAGCAAGGGCAGGTCGTCCTAAGAAAGCGTTGTATGGCGAGACTATGTTCAACACAGCGAACTGTAATGTCCGAACTCTCCTATGTTCCTCGGATCCCAACTTAACTGGTATCTTCACCATCCCAATAGGTATGGTAGCGCTACCGTTGAATCCATGGAGGTGAGTTTGGCAAGGTTCCAAATCCCTGGCTTTCATCCTCATTTGATTATAAGCATGTATAAAAAGGATATTCACAGAGCTCCCACAGTCAATTAGTATCCTCTTCATCCAAGATGGACCTACTTGCGCCGATATCACGAGTGGATCAGTAGTCGGGCTTCCGACATAATCAATATCATCGTCTCGGAAAGTGATGTCGTTAGTCATCGCTCTCTTTCGTTTGGTCGAAGTTCTGTTGTCCAAGTTATCATCATACTTGAGGTTCGAATGCTTGATTAAGTTGTCATATGATTCCATTTCTTCCCAGCTTCGCTTCGCTGGACGAGGATTACTACTTATAGCATTTATGACTAGCCTTCCACCCGTATGAGCGGGTTCCTCTTGTCTTTCTTGATCTTGTGCACGATTCTGATTTGACGGACCCGCACCACCAGACTGCGGCGCCCGCACAAACTGATCTAACTTCCTCTCCCTGATCAACTTTTCAATGAGGTCCTGCAAGTGTCGGCACTCATTGGTATTATGGCCATAACTTTCGTGGAATCTACAGAACTTCCCTGTTTGAATCTGCCTCTCCGATGATTGCTTCGGAGCCGGCTTTTTGTATTTCATAGTATTGCAAGTTTGCAGGTACACATTTTCCAACGATGTTTTCAATGGTGTGTAATTATCGAACATTGGAGCCTCACGCCGTGGACCTCGATTTGGATCTCTTTTCTTATTCTGACCATTGTTACCTCTTGGCTGAGTTTGCTTGTTCTGTATGTTCAACTGAACTTTTCCAGAATTGTCACCAGACTGTTTAACTGCTACATTGCTTTGTATCCCCTCACTTCCGGGCTTCGCATCGTCTTGCTTCCTAGACTGTTTCGCGTCCTCTTGCCGTAAGAATTGAGCGGCTTTGGAGTAGAAACGGTCCAACGATGCGGGTGGTTTTCCAGCTAACCAGTTTCCAAACTCAGAATCGGGATCGATTCCCTTTGTCAATGCCATTAAAATTGAGTTATCATTGGGATTACTAATCTCCACACATGCCGCATGGAATCTCTCCAAGTAAAGCCTTAGTGTTTCCCCACGAGCTTGGGTAACACTGGATAGGGTGTTGACATCTTTGGGTCTAGCGACATGCATGCGAAATTGTTCAACAAATTTCTTAGCCAATTGGTCAAATGAAGAGATAGATCTTGGAGGTAATCTTGTAAACCACATTGTTGCAATTCCTCCCAGTGAGATGGGGAAACTTCGGGATTTCACTGCATCGTCGGCCCTTGCGGCGCTCATTGACCATTCATATTTCAAAATGTGCTGATTGGGATCAGAATTTCCTTCGTACATAGGGAGAGTTGACATTCTGAATCGCCGAGGAGGTTCAGCGTATAGTATCTCGTCCGTGAAAGGAGTATGACTTCGAGAAATCCCCCAGTCGTCATTGGTAAGACTTTGGCTTTCACGGATCATTTGTCGTATCATAGTCGAAATGTCGGGCATTGCTATATTTTGGGCCTGCTGAGCTGAGGTGTGGTCGGGTTCCACAGCGCGAGTTCGGACCGGGCGCTGTCGACGGTTCAAATTTCGCCTCCTTGGCTCAGCGTCTTCTGGGACGTAAGGTTCAGGAGTACGCCCACGTTGCTGATTATTTGGCTCTGAAAGATTTCGGGTATCAACCCTTGCTTCTATTGTGGCAGCTGCGGCATGATTGTCCGTGGTATGCTGTGTAGTAGGGCCTCCTTGTGTTGAGGGCCCGGCCTGAAAGCTGGTCGACGGTCCTGCCCTCAACTGTCCAACAGTCAAGGCGGGTTGATATCTGGTCGTTTGTGCATGACTCCCGTCTAATCGAGGACGGGTAGATCTGTGATAATGGTCCGATGAGGCGGAACTTTCAGTAGATGATCGGGAGATATCATCCCGTCTGGACCTTCTGCGGCCTTGGCAGTTCAGTTGATTTGTTAATTCAATATTAGCACGCAACTGTTCAGCCAATTGTTGCCGACTTTGAGTTAGTTCTTGAAGCAACACATGGAACTCCTGTCTGGTGACTGGTCCAGACGGATCTGAATGAGCAACGTTGTCTTGGTTGGATGGCTGCTGTTGAGCAGGATTCTGTCCATCCCTACCTTCTTGTCCAGCAGTTGTAGAAGTGGTTCTTGTGCTAACCATTTTGAATGATGAATCCTTTTCCTAGACTTTATGCAAATCTGAATAGAATGGAAGGATTATGAATTAGAGATCTGGATCTTCCTCTTGGATTTATGCAATCCGATATCGATGGTAGATCCAAGGAGCAGGAGAAAAAAGCAGGTTTTTTCTCAATGAAAGCACCAAAGTGTTTGTACCAAAAATGGGCACAACACTCTTCGGAATTTTTTGAAGAGATAAAAGTGAAGAATGAAAATTAAAACTGAGGATTATCTAACAAAAACTCCAAATAACAGAAAGTAAATTGCAAAGACAAGCGATTTAGAGTGGTTCGGCATTTGCCTACATCCACTATGAAGTTTGATGATTTTATTGCTCGATACTTGGAGATTACAATGCTTTATACTGTAGTACAACTGAATTTAAATGCTAAGTGTCAATCTAAAGCAGCGGTGGTGTTCTGGAGTAAATCTGGCAGAATCTGGGCGCTCTTTAGCTCTCAAAATTGTCAGACCCCTTTTCTGAATGACCAGGGGCTCTATTTATAGGTGTAGGAGGCTGATATTTCGCCTAAAATTTGGGGAGACCAGTTCTGGTACGTCAGGGGGCCCACATGGCCGAAATCTGGAGATCCGGGCCCACTTTGGGATCGATTCGACCCTTGGTTCGAATCGATCAAGAGATTGTCTAATGGAGCTGAAATTTGGTGTGGACATTCTTCAACATGTGCTCAAGCTTCTGTGAAAATTTTATAGCATTTGGATGCGTAGATCTCAAGTTATGATCGATTCAAGATTGCACTTCTGGTTGACTAGCCTGGTTCGAATCGATCTTAGTTCGAATTGATTTGCACGAATCGATCCTCCTGTGCGTGAAGACAATGGCGTGGCGCGCATGCTTCGGGTCAACCCTCTTTTATCTCCGAGTTTTACTGAGTCGTACCCGGGGTTTTAGCTGCGTTTGCTTGGTGGATTCGAAGTTATCGATTCGAAGAGGTGGTTCCTTCGAATCGGTCGAATTCGTGCTCCTTCGTATTGATCGTGGAAGGTCATGGCTGATCGATACGAAGTATCCTCGGTCTTTGGGATTCGAAGACAATCGTGGCATGGAGTCGAAGCTCCTTCAACTGTATGGAATCGAAGGACTCTTTTTCGATGGATTCGAAGGTGGATAAAACTCCAATGGATTCGAACTTAAGGCACGCGTGAATGGATTAGAAGCATAGCTAACTACGACCGATTCGAACCAATACTATCTTGATGGATTCGAATCAAAGCTTGGTTCTGCTGGATTCGAACAAGGACCTCTGTGTTGATGGAGTAGAAGCAAGGGGGATGGATCCGACCCCAGGATGGATTCGAGCCAAGACTATCCTTCCACTTTCTAACGACGATAACTTGAGCATACGAACTCGGATTTCTCCGAAACTTGGAACTTTGGTTTCCACAGCTTCACTTGTCGTGTCTTATCAACTGTAGCCCGATGCGGACTCGGACAAATTCCACCGATATCCATAGCGATCCTTGCGCGTAACCGATTTCCGAGACGATCTGTCACCGGTCTCTAGTCAAGTCCTTGGTGTCACGGCCTTGCCAAAAGGCGGGATAACAAATATGATGGATCTAATCGGTATAATCTTACATTATTCATCCTAAATTACAGCCTCTTGTGGAATGCATGTTTATTAAAAGGCTACAACTTCATTCGACTCATTGGACTAGTCGCGGTTTTGGTACAAAAATTTCAATAGCAACTGCGTATATTTTTTATCCATGCAATTATTCAACAAATTTTGTCATACACATGAACACAACTAAGTAGCTCTACAAAGGGACATCTTAAACATAAATATGCATCAGGTTGTCAAACTAGAATAAGGATGGAAAAATAAGCACACAAAGCTCATATATTTTAAGAAAGGCATGAAAGGGGTTGCTACAGAAACTAGCCCCTTTAAATGATCATCCCATGAGGCTCTGCCTGGGATATGAACCTACCACCAGCAAGAACAAAATGATTTGCTTCACTACAATGCCAGTTCATCTCTTCATTGCAAAATAGGATTATAGGAACATGTATTTTTATCGTCTTTTTTTCTTTTCTTTTTTGGTGAAATAAGAATAGGATTAAAGTTTTTCAAAAGCAATCAAGTTTTTCAACAGCCAAGTTTTTCAACAGCAACCAAGTTTTTCAAGAGCAATCATATTAATCCAACAGCAACCATATTTTCAATAGCAATCAAGTTTAACTTTAAAAATAAAATCAATAGAAAACTTACATTTTAAAAAATCAACAAAGCACAGCAGCACAGCCACATTTAGGGCAGCAGAGCACTGAGTGGCTTCCGTTCTGGTGGCGCTCTAGCACAGTAGCAGCAAAATTGAAAATTGAAATTAGGGAAAAATTGGATTTGGCGCTGCTGTCACTTCCCTTCTGGTGGCGCTCGAGTGGGTCTGCTGGTGCGCGGGGGGTTCCGGTGGTGATCGGCTCACGGCTGCCAGGTTGGTGGACTGCGACACGACTACCGAGAGATCGAACGGGAATACTTTTTGTTTTTCTAATTTTTTTTTGTTGCCCCTTGCCTGGCCGTTGCCCTAGACATAAGTCTTGTTTGCCTTGGGCTTGGGCCGGGCCTGCATAGAACACATGTCATATCAATGTTGATATGATGATGAATAATTCTATGTTTGGTTGTAAAAAACCATCAATGATTTTGTATTAGCATATTGCCATTTTGGGTGTATGAATTTTGTGCCATATGAATTCTGCCTATTCGTTATTTTCGAAAGTATTCCTTACTTATTTCCAAATAGATATCAAACAAAACTGCCAATTTTCGCTACATGTCCAAACCCAGAAATCCTTTGAATTTTTATTGCCATGATCTCATTTCTAATTTGTCTCAAAAAGCTAAACCTGTCAATATCCGATTCATTGTTTTCTATGATTTCTTTGACCATCCACTTTTCTCCCTATAAATGATCTATAATGTCAGAGCTAAGTCTATTAATCGGTTCCCTTCTTGAAGCCATCGATCGAGCCAGACATATGTTGTTTGGCCATCTATTATTCGTATAGTCATGCATTTCATAATTTTGGATCAGCTTCGTAAAAGAAATTTCCATACCTTAGAATTATCACTTCTTTCTCCTAAAAAGATTGACCTTTGACATATTTTTCATTCATGATTTTAGCCAAAATCCTTTCATTGTTGACAATTCTCTAGATCAATATATTTCCTATTGTTAGATTAATTTCTTCTAACTAACTCAACCCTAATTATCCTTCTTTATCTCTCCACACAATGTTCCAAGGAATTCTGCTAGTTCGACCTTTCCATAAAAGGTTCAAGCATACGTTTTTAATTTTCTTAATAGTGGTGTTCGGTAGCTTGAAGCATTGCATCAAATACTACACGATGGGGTAAATTGTCGACTTGATCAACTCCAGACTACCAGCTATGCTTAAGAGCTTCATTTCCTCGCCCTTTATTCTTCTCCTTACTTTATAAATAAGTTCATCACAATCTTTTCCCTTCGGATTAATGCTCGACGGTAGAATTCTAAGGTACTTAATTAAGAGCTCACATTGTTTGATATCCAATGTGGAAGATATTACCCTAGAATTTGAACTTCTTTACCAAAAAATATATTGAATTTCTGACATTTTAGCTTGTTAAGGAATATGGTATACTATATAAGATGTTTGAAGATGTTTGCTGTATAATAGTAAAGTGAGCGGGTCTGGCCATATTCTCCAGCCCGTTAGTATAATACCACTTGTATATAAATACACAACTTGTATTTTGTATTATCATTCAAGTATCAATCAATAAAACATCATTCTGTTCTCATCTTTCTGCAAACACAAATAAAAGGTTAAATATCAACACTGATCATATCATCAAACTCTAACATGGTATCAGAGCAAATCAGGCCTTGCGACAACAACATCTAAATACAAGATCATCAAAATCAAGTTCTCTTTAAAGCCTAATGGCAGCAGTTTCGAATTCAAAGTTGTTCAAATCAGGGTTTCATCAGAAAACTATCATCATTTGAAAGCCTTTAACCCATCAGGTGAAATCTCATCATTTAGGTTAGTTATTGAATTTGCTATTTTGTGAAAAACAGGTGCCGTACCAAGAAATCAATCAGATTTCTGTTTGCAACAAGTTTTTCTCTAAAGAATCAAGCAAATCCAAAGCAAGAAAGTTCAGAAAATCAGAAAACTAATTCAAGAAAGCAGTTAAAGACAAAAAAGAAAGTGATTGCCTCGCCAAGATTCATCAGAACAGATTCATCACTTGAATCTTGGCTGCAACTAACATGTTTTTGCCCCAGTTAGAGCGATCTTGAATTAGTAAATCATCTGAACTATCAAGTTTTAGTATCTGTTTTAGAATTCTGCCATCATGGCTGAAGGAGATAATGCTTTAGCAACTTCAGATAATACTGACAACCCCCAACAAAAATCTCTCAATGATGCAATAGAGAATCTAATCAAAACTGTCATCAGTCCTCAAAGTCAGCTAAGGATATGGCCTAGAAGGCTTCATTTTTTGCTTAATTCCAATTCCCCCAAGATTTATCACTGGTCCACAAAACAAGATGATCAGCAATGAGGAATACACAAAATTCTACAGCCAAGATAGAATAATAAGTTCTTGGCTTCTATCATCAATTGATACAAAACTACTGTCACAAGTTATAGGCTGCAAGTCAGCAAATGATATATGGATTACCGTTGAAAGGATATTCAACACTCAGTCTGCTACTAAGATTATGCACTATAAAAGGCAACTGCAAAACATTACTAAAGGAAATCAACCTATGAGGGATTACTTGTCACAAGTTAATAACATTTGCAATATGTTAGAAGCAGCAGGACATAAAGTATTTGAAACAGAGCAAGTACCGAGCATCTTGAATGGACTCAGTGAGCAATATGAAGTAGTTGGTGCAGTTGTATCATCTCAACCAAGTTTTCCACCTGTACAGTATGTTCATGCCACACTTCTTGCACATGAGGCAAGAATAGATCATAAGAAACCTCAAGATACAGATTTATCTATCAACTACGCTTTCAACTCAAGGAATAAAGGACATAATCAAAGCAAGCAAGGTCAAGCATATCAAAGGGGAGGCAACTCAAATAGATCTAGAGGCAGAGGCAGATGGAATAATAATAACATCAAACCTAAGTGCCAAATTTGTGAGAAAATTGGTCACAGTACTATGAAGTGTTATTTCAGATTTAATGCTAATTATGTATCAAACCAGAACCAAAATAATCAAAGGAATGGAAATGCTAGTGCTAACATGGCTCAAACACAGTCAAATCCTAGCAATCATGCAGACAGTAGTGGTGAAATCAATCAAAGCACAATCACAAGACCAAAACACATATATGATGAAAGTTGGTACCCAGATTCAGGGGCAACCAATCACATAACAAACAATATTGACAATTTAAATCTTGGCAACAAGGAGTATAGAGGTAAACAATCTATATGCATGGAAATGGTGAGTCAATTAATATTACTTACACTGGTAATGCTTGTATTAATGGAAAAAGATAATTATTTCTGAATAATTTATTGAGAGTACCAAAGATAAAGAAAAATCTTATAAGTGTGTCACAATTTGCGAAAGATAATAATGCATACTTTGAATTTTATCCAGATTACTGCTTAGTTAAAGACATACCGACTAATGAAAATCTTTACAGGGTGAAGCAGTCAAGGGATTGTACAGATTCAATTTTAAAAACAGTAGCAAACTTGAGAGAAATCAGAAGTGTTGTAACATAGGTGAAATTGTTCAGTCAGAAAAGAATAGAAGTGTGTTTGATTTATGGCACTATAAACTTGGTCATCCAAACACAAAAGTTGTGAAACAAGTACTTGAGAAAAATAAAATTGTATTTGATGATATTCCTTTACCATATGTGTGTACATACTGTCAAATGGGTAAAAGTCACAAATTACCTTTTAATGACTCTTTAACCAAGTATTCAAAACCTTTAGAATTGGTTGCTACTAATTTATGGGGATCTACCCTAATTTATTCAGATTATGGTTATAGGTATTATATATCCTTCATTGATGCATACTCTAGATATACATGGATATACTTTTTGAAAGCTAAATCTGAAACTTATAATGCAGTAGTACACTTTATATCATTGGCTGAAAAGCAAACCGGTAATCAAGTTAAGATTATCCAGTCTAATGGTGGCACTGAGTATAAAACCCTTAGCAATTATTTTAATAATAAGGGAATAGTTCATAGAACTACTTGTCCCTACACATCCAAACAAAATGGTCCAATAAAGAGAAAGCACAAACATATTGTTGGGACTGGGTTAACACTACTTGCTCAAGCATCACTACCCTTGAAACTTTGACCTGATTCCTTTAATACTGATGTTTATTTAATTAATAGACTTCCCACAAAAGTTCATAAAGGAATTTGTCCATTGGAGAAACTACTAGGTGTTAAACCGGACTATCAAAGTCTAAAAATGTTTGGATGCTTGTGCTTTCCCTATATAAGACCATACAGTAATAATAAATTGTGTTTCAGGGCAAAACCATGTACTTTTATAAGATATGGATCAAATCAAAAAGGGTACAAATGGCTTGATGATAATAGCAAAGTTGTCATTAGCAGACATGTTGTGTTCAATGAACATATTTTTCCTTTATGCAAGTATTAAAACAACTCAAAAGATATACAACTCAAAGGTTTCTATACCTAGTATACCTACTTAAAATGATGACCTTCAACCTGTGGTGATTGAAAGGACTGGTAAAGTCCATGATCCACAACTCATTGTGTCTAATCAACCAGGTTATGAATCACTGAACTCACCCAACTATCTCAGTCAAGCTCCTGCACATTCAAAGGATCAAGCACAATCAGCTAATGAAAGAGAGTCGGTCAACTTACAAATACAATCAGAGAATGGCAATGATCAAACAAGTACAGAAATATCACCACAGGCTAGAACTGGTCATCCAATGGTTACAAGATCAAAAGTGGAATCTTTAAACCAAAACTATATATAACTACATTAAATTTGGAGGAACCAGAAACCTTTGTGCAAGCTGCAAAGGACAAATACTGGAAGGCATCAATGGATGAAGAATATAATGCTCTAATAAAGAACAATACATGGGATCTTGTATGTCTACCAGATAATAAGAATATCATAAGGTGCAAGTGGACATACAGATTAAAAAAGAACCACGATGGAGCAGTGTCTAGATAAAAAGCAAGACTAGTACCAAAGGGCTACACACAGCAATATGGGTTTGATTTTAATGAGACATTTTCCCCTGTAGTTAAACAACTACTATAAGAATTATTTTAAGTATTGCTTTATACAATCAGTGGAATATTAGACAATATGATGTCAATAATGCCTTTTTAAATGGAATATTACAGGAAGAAATATATATGGAGCAACCACAGGGGTACAAGCAGAATTCAAATCATGTGTGAAAGCTAAGAAAGGCTATATATGGCCTTAAACAGGCTCCAAGGGTCTGTTTTGATAAATTGAAAGCCACACTGATTCATCTTGGCTACCAGTCTACCAAATCAGTCAACTATCTGTTCATTAAAATTAACAATAAATCCAGTGTCTATATTCTAATATATGTTGATGAACTTGTCATTGCAGGAAATGATGAGGATGAAATCAAATGTCTTGCTCAATATCTAGACAAGGAGTTCTCTATCAAGGACTTGGGCTCACTGAACTATTTTCTAGGTATAGAAGTCAAGAGAAGATCAAAGTCAGAAATTATTCTCAGTTGGAAAAAATACAGTTTGGAGCTACTGGCCAAAACTAAGATGGACAATGCCAAGCCTCAACCTACCCCAATAATAAGCCATCAATATTTATCTAAAAATAGGGGAGAATACATAACAAACACTAAACAATACAGAAGTGTTGTTGGTGCTTTACAATACCTAACAATTACAAGGCTAGACATCTCTTTTAGTGTTAACAAGTTTGTCAATTCATGCAAGAACCAAGAGATGACCACTGGAAGGCAGTAAAAAGAATTTTGAGATATATAAAGGGAACAACGAATTATGGATTATTAATGAAGAAAAGCAACAATCTGAATATAACTGGCTACACTGACGCTGATTGGGGAACAGACCCGGATGATCGAAGATCAACTACATGGTACTATATATATATAGGAGATAATCCAGTGTCATGGTGCTCGAAGAACAATCTATCATCTCCAGATCCAGCATAGAGGCCAAATACAGGAGTGTTGCAAGTGCAACAGCAGAAATTATGTAGATACAGTCTTTATTACATGAATTAAACATTAAACTACAAGCCAAACCGACATTATGGTGTGACAATCAAAGCACAGTCTATATGTCAGCCAACCCAATATTACATTTGAGAACGAAGCATATTGAGATAGATCTTTATTTCGTCAGAGAATAGATACAAAAGGGACACTTACATGTAAATCACTTACCATCTGCTTACCAGAGAGCTGACACACTTACCAAAGCATTATCGAAGCAAAACTTCACCAGATTCAGGAGTGAATTAAAAGTGGTAGCATTCTCCACTGATTCAAGCGAATTAGAAGAAGCTTTAGAGCTTCAACGAGAAAAGTTGACAGCTTTGATTCAAAGAGCAATAGATCTACCTACAAAACCAGCATAAAGGTGGACAACGATGTAGAAAGAGCTTCGCATGTCAAAGAAATCACTCAGATCTATGTGAAGAAGCCTAGTATGTCGATGAATTCACCCAGATCTGAGCAAATATCGCTCAAAATCTGAGAAAATTCAATGAATTTTTTAAGGCGGCGCATGTAGAAGAGGGTCGCCATGAAAACCCTAATGTCAGTTTGAAAGGGAATGTTAAGGAATATGGTATACTGTATAAGACGCTTGAAGATGTTTGCTGTATAATAGTAAAGAGAGCGGGCCTGGGCCATATTCTCCAGCCCGTTAGTATAATACCACATGTATATAAATACACAACTTGTATTTTGTATTATCATTCAAGTATCAATCAATAAAACATCATTCTGTTCTCATCTTTCTGCAAACTTAAATCAAAGGTTAAATATCAATACTGATCATATCATCAAATTCTAACATAGCTTCAAACCAATTAATGCAAACAAGTTGTTGAGAACATCTTTTTATTGTTTCGGCCACCGTTTTGTTAGCTTTCACAAAAATCGGTATGTCGCCTACATACACTATATGAGTTAGCATAAATGCAACTGACATAACAGGTTTCGGTTTCCCTTCTTTAAGTTTCTCAACCACAAACAATGTAAAATGTTCTATTACCAGCGTAAATAGGGAAGGCCAAAAAGAATCTCTTTGCCTTAATCCAGATAAACTTTGAAAAAAAATCATAAGGAAAAACTTGGTTAATAATAGAAAACCTTGGTGTATTTGTCATTTCTTCAACTATCTTAATCCATTGTTCTATAAACATCATCCCCTTAAGCATGTGGATTATGAACTTTTTATTAATTTAATCTATGCTTTTCTTAAATCAGTCTTGATATGCATGTTTTTGTTATTGTTCCTACCCATACCTATGATGGCTTCATGGGCATATAGTTTTCCATCGCTTATGGATCTACCTTCTATGGATGCACATTGGTTGTTTGAAGTGAGACCATCCATGAACGGTTTCATCTAGTTACATAAGACTTTTTCCAATATTTTATATATCTTGTTGCAACATGTGATAGGTCTAAAATGTTGAACTTTCTTTGCTAATTTGCATATAGGTATAAGATGAATAAAGGTATAATTGCATTCTATAAATAGTTTTCCATTCTAGAAAGTATCGTTAATTGGCAGGTGAATAATATCTTTTACCATTTCCTAGTGTACTTTATAGAATTCCAAATTAAAATCATCTGGCCCAAGAGCTATGTTGTTGCTTATTCCAAATATGGCTTCCTTTATCCCATACAAGTCAATGTGGTCATTAAAAAAATACTACCATATTCTGTAATTATGTTTTACACACAATTCCAGGTACTGAAAATTTGGTATTTTGGTTTAATGGTTGAGAGAAATACCTGACCGTTGGTGGAACTAGGGCTGTTATGGTAATGGTTACCATTACCATTTCATAAATACCATTACCGTACCATTTTTACTGGTAAGCGAAAATTGCTTGCCGTTACCGTTACTGATAGGCTGGTATACCGAAGACTGGTATACCGATAATCTGGTAACCGTTACACTGGTAACGGTAAATTACCATTTGTCTAAAAAATGTTAGTAACATAACAAGTATTCACACCATAACGGTGCTTCATTATATAATTTATACTGTTACTTAGTAAAAGACATAAATGAGAAAGAAGTGAAGTGTATTTAACATTATTTAACCTGGTTAATAACTAAATTTAATCATTTTCTTGGTTCTAAATGCCTATAATAAAGCATGTTACATGAATATACATGTATTATAAATTGACTGGTAAAATTACCGTTACCGCTGGTATTGAAGAAATGTTACCGATGATTTACCGTAGAAAATGGTAAATTTACCGTTACCATACCGATTAAACTGGTATACCGATTTCACTCGAAAATGATAACCGATTGGTTGGTAATGGTATGGTAATGGTAAATTTACCATTACCATAACAGCCCTAGGTGGAACTAGCTCATCACACAATAGGGTAATTGGGTAAATTTCAACTTTTTTTTATCTATTTGGATCTTTATTGGGTCTATGTAGTCTAATCCATTTAGAACTCTTCTAAACCTTCTTTTAAATAAAATCGATATTTTATTTAAATTGATAAATAAAGTTTTATTTTATTGTTATAGTTATTATAACGTAATATGTGTGTCATATACAGAAATATGTGCAGGGGCACGTGCAACATAAATGGTGTGCATGATTTAATATGTCCATGTATAGATGTTGGAATTTACATCGCAACAGACATATTAGCCCCTATATATACATGTGTGCTGTCAAATATGTGTGTGTATTGTGCATATATATATAGTTTATATTATTGCAAAATAGTATTTGTAAACATAAGCATTTATATAAATTATTTTACACACACACAAATATACGCACACACATACATATATATACAAACACCATGTTGTAAAATAACATAATTATAAATGTATTATAGATAACAATGAAAGTCAAAATCAAATTTAAAATTCAAATTCTAGATTTAGATCTAAATCTATAAAATAACTATCTAGTAACTTCAAATTCTAATTAGCATACCAATTTTAAATAATTATAATATATAAAAAATGTATATACATTAAAAAACTGATTATTTTTATTTAAAACAATTTAGGAAATACTATATATATACATATAATGTTTACATAAATGAATATGTTTTCATGTAAATTAATAATAAATGTATACATGTATACATATCTTTCGGTTGTAAAAGTCCCCTTTTTTAGTTTTTAAATTGTTTTAATTAACTTTTTTTAATTAATTAATTCCATATGGAATTAATACAAAATTAATTTTTTTTCAGAAACAATTATGCACTTGTACTATTATATTAAAATTTATATACACATATTTTATGTAGTTTATATGTGCATATATATAAATTTGATGTAACATTTAAATTAAATATTACATTATATTCGGATTTATAATATATATACATAAAAAAATCTTTTTTTTCAAATATATATAAATATAATTATATATATTCATAATACATAAAACATACTTTACTAAATAATATTTATATTTAAATCAATTTTGTTGTAAATCATTTTAATATTAGAAAAATAACTTTTTTTATAAGTTGTGAGCAACATGTATGAAAATACATATGTAATTTTTTTAATTTACACACACACATATATATATACATATACATATACTCATCTAATTGAACATTTTCAAAAAAAACTCATCTAAATAAAGACAACATCAACATATGTAGATTCGTTATAAAATACATATACTACTTAACATATAATAATAAGTGAATAATTATTTATGAATAAGTAAATGTAAATATAGAAAATTTACCTTGTCTCTAGCCTAGATGAAACACCTTCAGATGTTGAATCGAAACTTCTTGAATCGGATTCTAGAATCCAGAAAGAGCTACCAATCTGAATGCAACATTCACCGATCTTTAAATTTGATTTAATTTGTGTGTTTGGAAGCTTAAAACATGAGCATGAGAGAGGCAAGAGTGGACGGCCTGATCTGGGGAGAGTGGAGGCTTCATTTGATCTTTTCTAGAATGGGATGCAAATAATAGTCTAATAAACAACAAAATAAATAGTACCTCTTCTTCTGGGCTTTTAAGCTAGAGCAAACCTTTCTCTATTCAGATGGCTCTGATACCATGCTTGCAGGACCTTCGTTTGCTCTCCTGATGTTAGATTATTTGGGTAAGAATATTATTTTACTATGAATATATAAAGAAGACTAATAGAGGAGAACGTAGAAAATATACTTATTTTATTAGATGGAAATATTTTACAGAGAACAAGGCTGGCTTTCCGCCATTACAGACTTATATATTACAAGCTTTTACTAAACTTAAAACTTATATCCACTTCATTATATAACTCACATATTTATATTATATGCTAGCAGGTTTTCCAGTTAATACAAACCGGTGTAGCTTTATTCTTTTATGCTGGAAAAATATAATTTCTTGTTGAAGAATCTCTTTTTCTTCTCCATAGTAAGTCTTGCTTAACCTTTCTTAAGAAAATTACTATTTCCTTTTGAGGTGTCAACTTTATTCCTTTCTGAAGAACCTTGCATGTGATATAGTACAATAATGCATATAGGTAATGATAAAACAAGTAATAATGCATAAAACAATAATGGTGGTTCACACCTTGATGACATTATTGAATTTTATCCTCTTGGTGGAAAAGGAGGGAATCCTAGTGGTGATGCCATTAGTATTTCATTTACAATATAACTGCCGTCAAGAGGTAGAACAAATATTGTTTGCATAACATGTTGCCCATTAATAATTCTTATATGGCATATAATATTACGTCGTCCACTATTAGCATGTAGTCTTCTTCTTTTATGCATCCTCCTCATGAGTTTTATCTATATAAATACTCATAAGTTCTTCCTCACCGTTTGAGTCTAGAATAGCTTTAAGCTTTTGCATTAAATTTTTCTTTGAAGAATTTGCTACAAGTACTTTCAGCAAATCGGATAAATCCTTTTTAGGAGATGATGTAGCTAGTACTTTAATGGGTTTATGATTTATTAAACCTTTTTAAGAGAAAATAGAGTCCTTAAAAAATTCATATTCATCCCATCATTTAATTAATATTCTTCCTCCTAAATAAGGAATGTTTTCAAAGATCAACCAAAGCTTTTGAAGCGCGCCCCATTCATAATCTATGGTACTTGACAAAGTACTTGACAACCCGCATATTTTACGATTGTATATTTAAATATAGCATCGTCAGTCGGATTTAAGTCCGAAATAACACTTTTTGCAAATGGTCGAATTAGGACTCGGGACCACTTTCATTGAGTCCAAAATGGCGTTTGCGATCTTTTTTAATATAAGCATCGATATGTTTGGAGTTGAGTAGAATTTTTCTATTTTCAATTAGGGCTTTGGGTTTGGGTTTCAGCCCACTAACTCAACTTATCTAATATCCTAACTCCACACCCTCTCCTCTTCATTCCTTCATAATATTTCCTAACACTTCAAGCTTTAGAAAAATAGGGGAAGAGAAAAGGAATTAGAAATTCCAAGCCCTTGAATCATTTGCAAACTCAAATTCTTGCTCCAAAATCAAAGAGAAGCTTAGGTAAGCCTTCTTTTCACCTTCTCCATCTCAATCTCTCTCCAATTTCAGAAATTTCCTATAACCTAATTTAGGAAATATTTGTTTTTGATCTTAGATTGGAGCTTGTAGAGTTGAAGTGAAGAGTGGTTGATCTTTTCCTTGTGTTTGAGCTTCTCATCATTGTTTTTGAGTTAAAAGGTGAGTTTTTGAACTCACATCTATGTCTATAGCTATCATAGTTGTTAGGTAGTAATTCCTAACATCTATTCATGTCCATTTGCTTTTGATTTGGATTGATTTGGTGAATTTTCCAATTTTTGGTTTTTGAAGTCCAATTTTTGGTTTTTGAAGTCCAATTTTTGTGAAAATCCTTTTATGGATGTTTGAACATGTTTTTGGGGTGTATCGAAGAGCCTATAAGGCCGGGTTGTCGCTTGGCATAAATCCCTAGTCGCCATTGCTCGATCGATCGTTTCCGGTAGGATTTTGCCCTTCATAGGGCTAAGCAGAGTTTACTGCGAATTGCAGTTCAGTCGACTGAACCATAATGGTCAGTCGACTGAACCTGGAAACAGAAAGTTTCTAACCCTATGTCAGTCGACTGACCATTATGGTTCAGTCGACTGAGCCTGGAAACAGAAAGTTTCCAGGCATAGTGTCAGTCGACTGACCTTTATGGTTCAGTCGACTGAGCCTGGAAACAGAAAGTTTCCAAGCATAGTGTCAGTCGACTGACCTTTATAGTTTAGTCGACTGAGCCTGGAAACAGAAAGTTTCCAAGCATAGTGTTAGTCGACTGACCATTATGGTTCAGTCGACTGAGCCTGGAAACAGAATGTTTCCAGGCATAGTGTCAGTCGACTGACCATTATGGTTCAGTCGACTGAATCTGCTTACCTAAGACAATTTTGCCGTTTTGTGTGGATTTCCTTTTCTTAAATCGATTCGTGTTGATCCAATTAGTTGTTATCGCATTTTTGACTTTGATGATTCTTTTTAGATTTCGTACACGGGTTTTTATAAAATGACCTTTTTAAATTGTATTAAAAGCTCGTTTCTCCAACTTATAAATTCTATATAAAACACACAATTTTGCACTTCGAGCGAAGAGGGAGGAGAATTAAATGATTAAATGAAACGCATGCTTATCTTAGATTTAGACAGAAAGGTTAATATTAGAGCAGTGAAAAATTGGTGTAGGAAAATTTTGGATGGTCTTGCTTATCTTCATAGCTATGACCCTCCCTAATACACAAAGACCTCAAATATGACAATATTTTGATTAATGGCAACCAAGGCGAAGTTAATATTGGTGATTTAGGCGTAGTTGCTATTCTTCGGTAGTCATATGCTGTTCACTGTGTTGGTAATTCTTGATTATTCAAATTTTTAAATATCATGATGATTTTTTATATATTAAGTTAATTGTTGTATTATTTATTGAAGTGAAGTAAACTTACACTTCTTATCATTATTATGACTTATGAGATCTAGAGCATTCTCTGAAAATATAATTACAAGCACTACAAGAAATATGCTTTTAGATGCACTTAATGGCAGCGTTTCAATGGTAATTGCTGCCTATGTTTTTTGCTTATGAGGAGAGTGAGTTTGCAACCCCAATATATATGCCAACGTACTGAAATGGATAGATTACCATCAGGTTGCAGTAGTATATCCCATACCTCATTTTATCTTTGCTTGCACATGTCCTTATCTACACATATATGCCAACAACACCTTAAGACAAATTTCAATTTATACTTGGATTTTATTTTAAGTCTGATAAACATGGGTTCTTGTGTGCATTTGAGTGTGATGTACGTTGAGAAGTTCATGAATGCGCGAGCTTGTAAATTGAAAATAGGAGAACTGATCAAGCTATAAAATATGATACTAGTTTCAAACATATAAATTTTGGTGTAAAGTTTTATACTATTATTTATAAAGAAATATTTTGATAGGGACACACTTATATTATGCGGTCCATAGGTCTGTAAACTAGGGTGTGATGTTATATGTATGAATTTATATGCTGTATATTTTCTTAGGTTATTGGCTTCATTAGTTCTACATTTTGAAGTGTAAACTATGTTATTGCTTTATAATTTGTATTTTGCTGTTTTTTGGATTGTAAACTATGTATACTGGACATAATTAGCTTTCTTTGCAATTTCCACTGTTAGTGTACTAGTTACCATCCATCTCTTGTGTTCATATTCACTGAGTTATTATTCCTAGCGAGAGGTGTACAAGCTATGGCAATATATCATTACTCTATCATCTATACTCTACCGACAATAATAGTTGGAATATTGGACAAAGATATAAGTCGAAAAACACTGCTAAAGTACCCTTAGTTATACGGATCTAGAGCATCTACAGAAATTGTTTTCAGTGGCAAAACTAAACCTGGTATTATTTCTTTAGATGTCAATATTGAAGAGGTTTGTTTCACTATTTCTTATTTTTATTTTTATTTGAATTATATTACCATGTCCTCTAAACCCCACTTAGTCAAAGTCACACCAGTCATACAGTGGTGGATTTAGCTCTTATGTCTTTATCTAATTTTTGGAACATGCACATAGTTATCTTACCACTAGTAAAATGTAAACCAAAGAACATTCACTAAAGCAGCTGTTCTAAAAGTATATTAGTTTATTTACGATGGATTCCTCCCTTTTAATTCAATTTGGAAACCAATACATGTTAATTTTTATGAAGAGAATAATATACAGCAAAGAATCTTCAGATATATGTGTTTAATGTCAACATTTTGTGCGATACATGCTACATAGCAAGATGATTGCATTATATCATACTATTCTAACTGAAGTATTACAACTTAATCTAGATGCAAATCATAGTTTGGATTTGCTGGAGAAGGAAACATGCTATGCATGGCGAACATAAAGGTCTAGAGTTGCAGACTAGTACATTTACCCTGAGACAGATTAAAGCTGCCACCAACAATTTTGATATTGCAAACAAAATAGGCGAAGGCGGATTCGTCCTGTTTACAAGGTAACAATTTTAATCTTGTATTGATACGATTTGTACACTTCATCCTTTAATTCACGTTCTTAATTTTAATTTCTGGGAGTGCTGCGAGATGGTTCAAAGATAGCGGTGAAACAACTTTCTTCGCGGTCAAGGCAAGGAAACCGTGAATTTATTAATGAGGTTGGGTTAATATCTGCTTGACATCATCCGAATTTAGTGAGACTTTATGGATATGGTATTGAAGGAAATTAATTACTACTTTTGTACGAATACATGGAAAATAATAGCCTTGCAAGTGCACTATTTGGTATGTTCCTGTCCTCCTTTTATTTTGTTAACTAACATAGCAGTTGCTATATAGTCATAAGTGCTTGCATCTTGGTTTATTAAGTAACCCATACAAAGTCAAACATGAGCTTTATTGTGAAAGATTGTTCATTTATCAACTATTATTTCTGAAACGGGTGACTTTATACACACAGATGGTATTATCTAGCGGTAAAGACTTATATTTTTATACCTTGGTCAGAAAAAAAGATCATAATGAGAGAACACACCAGATTGTTGTCACCAATTTTAATTACTATTGTATTATTTTCTATAATTTTCTTAGTCACTCATGAAATATGATCTCCCATCTCTGTCTACTATTGCTACATGGAGTATGTATGGTTTGGGTTACTTCTAAAGTTATCGTTAGTGGTTATTTCATTTATAGATGAGAGGTACGTTGAGAAAACCTTGATTTAGTTTGATTTTGAGTTCATGTGTATATGAAATCAAAATTTTGTCACTTGCGCTTTGTACATTTGAAACACGAGTTAGTAGTTTATATTGATATGCTATTTCTCCTTTTTAGATTCCTTGCATATGGAGTGGAAAAGACCTAGCATTGAGTAAAACAAATTCTTTGAAGGTTAGTGAAAAAATAATTTTGTTCCTAGAAATGCACATTTATAATCATGTGATAACATATGATGCAAAGTCAAAGTTATATTCAGTATTAATAAGTATAGATAAGTAGTTCATATAAAATTAGTGGGTGAGAATTATAATATCCTTCATTAATCAAGTGATAATATATGATGAAGGCAGTTGCAAATGGGAAAGCACAGAGGAGAGATGTAGTAGATTGCATTGCACGGTTATGGAATTATTGCAGCATAAGATGCCATGAAACTAAAGCAGGTGCAAAATAGAAAAGACCAAAATGAAGCAGCTCACGTTTCAAGGATTCAAAGACAACAGTAAATGCTTATCAAAAGGGAGACATGGCCGATCACTGAAACTGAATATGGCTAGTCAGAAGACTTAACCGAAGTTTGAGTTGCACTGCACACATCCGGAGATAGGCTTGTCTGAAGGGAGAGGTTTATAGAGATCTGATGTGAAGCTGGCACTGAGCTGGCTGAAACTATTTGCAGGGATCCGATCTGAGGATAGGAGGTCGACTTTCTTTGATGTGTGATGGCTGATATGTTATATAGTTTGCTGAAACTAAGTTAGTTGAAGTGCACTAACAGTGTGCTTGTTGGAGGTATACTACTAGCTAAGGGCGGATGCTGAGGTTAAGAACAGTGTGACTTGAGAATGTGGATATATGTTGAGGCACCGGCCATCTTGAAATGAGCAGTTAACAAAGTATGGTGCAAACATAAATGCTATTACGGATGCAAGCCGAGGTGAGAAAAAGCGAAGCTCAGTTGCGATGACTCCAATCCAGAAGAGGTGGTTGTTGTGGGGTCCAATCCGTGTTAGCTGGAGAATAATCACGAGTGGGAGGGGGTATTGCAAAGTCTTTTGTACATGTGGACTTATCTCTTTTAATACTTTGTTCTTTTGTACATGTACATTTTTGCAGAACTATTTTCTAATATATATTGGTATATATATATGCAGACCTTTCCATGTGGAAATCTCATCGGTGCGCTTGCAAATCGTACCAAGACTGAAGCATATTGATTTGATTCAAGAATACCAAGGTCATATTTTTTATCAAAATACAAAGTATTACATTATTACAGACATTATGTTGGTTTAGATAGGCAATTGAATTATTACTCTATCAATTTAAATAGCATTTTCACTCTATATTTTGGAGTTGATTGTCTCATATCAAAAGATCAATACAAACAAAAATGTTTAGGGACACTTGGCTGTTGACTCTTGTTACTTGTTAAAAGTATACACTATAAGAAAAGCATGTATTTCCATATATATCAAAAGATATTCATTATTGATTCATTGCCTTGTACATATGTACGCAAGTTTTATTTAGCCGAGTCATTGCCTTGTACATATGCAAACATTTCGACTTCTCCTTGCAAGGCTAAAGTAACTCCTCAGGTAACTATTTGTTTGTTTTAGCCTGACATGAAAGCACTCTAAATGTACACTCCACTATGTAGTAAAGGTGGCATTGCCCCTACACTATGGAGCAGCCATGTGCTGCTGCTATTGTATACAACATCACATGCTATTGTACACAACATACGAATTTCCTTAACAATTTGGCCTACCTGCTACTCCTTTTACTTATGTAAATTGTGAGTTTGGTGAGATTTGAGATTCCTTAATAATTTTCATGAGTTTGGGTAAACTTTGTGAGAGTTAATGATGCATTGCTATGGCGACCTACATCTGAGTGTACGTACATGGAAGATGCCTTTGGTACTACGATAGCTTGGCCAGCAGCATATGTCATTGGAGAATCAAGTTCTAGTAAGTATTATTTTTCAGTACATCATATCTCAACATTAAGTTTTAGTTCTGTTTATTCGGGTATTAAAAAAAGATAAAAATCTGTATCACAACATTTAAGTTTTTATCTGCAAAGCCACAACATTTCAGTACATATCCTCTATGGTAAACGTGTTTATCTACAGAGCCACAACAATTAATACACTTGAAACTAAAACTTAAATAAACTATTTTTCCTAAAACTGTCTACTCAGATTAATCGTTATGTCATTGCACATGTATTACACAAATGTAGTTATACAAGAGGGCTAACACAAATAAATGGAAGTAACTGACATTACAGTTGTTGCCTAATATAGTTACGACAATGTGAATTTCAGGAATATTTTTGTTTTAGAGAACCCAATTGATAGAAAATGACAAGGGTAAAGAAAATTGTACATTTCAATTAGTGGATGGATGCATCATCGATGGATTACGGACGTTCCAAATACTTTTTCATATTTTATAAGATTTAACTTGACCATAGTCACAATCTACCCATAGTACTGAATACACAATCTGCACATAGAATGAAATCCAGTCAGACTTCTAACCCAGTTTTGATCTGAATATCTGTGTAAATTGAAAATTGTGTATTCGTTGGGGAACTATATAGGATGCATATAAAAATAGAACAATTTTTTTTAATATGTGTTAATATAGAATATCGAGTTATAGATTACATGATTTTCATATATACATATATATATACACATATATATATACATATATATATATATACATATATATATATATATATATATATTGTTGATTGTTAAACTCGTTTGTAGGTAATTAGCTATTTCGAAGCGAAGACTATCGACAACAAAGAACTATTGGTAATCAAGCAACGAACATGAATTTAATTGTTATATATGTTGTCGTATTTTGTTAGTACCATTGTGGAAACTTGTCTGTGAATGCTTGTAGTATGTAACTTATTTTGTTGAAAAACTACTATCGAATTGATTATGGATATTATATTTGATTGTGAGATTAGCATGTTTTTGCAATTATTTGAATATGATGATCATATGATTGATTGTTTGTATATGCTAATTATGTGATTTAATTGTTTGTTTGAATATATGAAAATTATGCGATTGATCGTTCGTTTTAATATGAATAGTATATAATCGATTGCTGGAAATGGTATAAACCATCAACCGTAAATAGTAGCATTTAAAAGTGACTTTTGGTAGCGTTTTTTAAATCCTACAGAAAATACCTATAGTTGCATTTAAAAGTGACTTTTGGTAGCGTTTTTTAAATCCTACAGAAAATACCTATAGTTGCATTTAAAAGTGACTTTTGGTAGCGTTTACTACAACGCAACAAAAAGTTTTAGACTTTTAGTTGCATGTCGTATAGCAGCGTTGTCTAAAACGCTACCATAAGTTATGGTAGCGTTTTTTCAACGCTACCAAAAGTCTTTTCTGGTGTAGTGTATGGGACTCACGTTAACATTTTTCGGGTTCCTTTCTGAGAGTTGTGACACATTCTGCCAGTTAGTGGTGTCCAGTACTGGGCCTTCGGACCTTCGTCACTACGGTTTGTTGCCTTCGGGTTTGAGCCTTCGGGGTTTGTTGCCTTCGGGTATGTTTCCTTCGGGCTTGTACCTTCGGGTTTGTGCCTTCGGGTTTGTTGCCCTATAGTATCGCTTCTGGAGTTGGTCATTCGTCACCGCTCGAGAGATATTTGGGTTTGTTGCCTTCGGGCTTGTGGATCCTTGTTATACATTACTATGCTCGAGCATCTTTTGTTTCTTTGACAATTATATTTCCCTAGTGTATCGCCCTTCGGTGTAGGTTCTTTGAACCACACGATATATAGCGATTACCTTGTAGAAACTTGTGTTACCTTTATTGGTATTTGTTATTTGCCTTTTTGGCTTGTTTTGGGATATTCATATCCTTTGTTTATTTGAGTTGCCGATGATATGAGGCTTGTTATGATTTATCTTTAGTTAAATGATCTGGTTATCTCTTTTGGAGATATTTGTGGTACTTTATGACCTTGTATGTTCATTATCATTTAGTTTATCTAACTGATTTGTTTAGCTAGACTGACCCGTGTATTTTTACTCGGGTCAGACCGAGATGTTTCAGGTTAGGTACATTGGACTTAGCCTATTTTGCTTCCGCATGGACTATTCTGCTAGCTCCTTTTTGTTATAGCTTTTTGTGCAGTCCTTTTTGGCTGTAACTCTGATATGTATTCTTTTGACTCGCCTGTATATTGTGGTTTGCTTTACCACTTAACATGTATCATTTTGTATACTCTGTAATGTATCTGTATATGTGTAAATGTATGTGATGATCTACTGTTCTGTGATGTGTATTACATTTGAGTTGTTATATTTTGTTCTGATAGATCCTTCGGCCACCTATGGCTTTGTATTAAGTATTTATTGGATATGTCGATCCATTTGAGAAAGAAGAAAAAAAATGTATGGCAATTGTCGGCATATTCAATAGATAATTAAGACAAGGCTATAGATGGTCGCTCCTATCCAGCTCTATTCTCCGTATTAGCAGACGGTGTTACCTAGTAATACTCTTTGCTAATGTGGGTCTCGGAGTGGGGCGTCACAGCTTGGTATCAGAGCTGAGTTCAGAACAAAATATGATAAACATAGAACAGAGACACATATTACGGTACATCAAAGTGTAGTACGAATGTTACGAATCTTTGAATCATCGTGCCTTTATTCTTTCCGTGCCTTTGGGGTAGATAGAATTTTGGGAATACGTCTAGGAATGCATTTTATTCCGTAGTATTCCATATTTGAATTAATGATATCTACCTTGTGAATAATATTTATCTTATCTTAACTTTCAGCTAATGGCTGGAAGAGGCAGAGGACGACGCTCGGATACTGTGCAATCCAGCGGCTCGCATCTGGACGGCATTTACATGTCTGCCAAGTAGTTTTTGGAGTTATTTAGGAGCACTCGGCCTCCAGCTCCTACTCGAGCCATGCAAGTCTACCTTTGCACGCCTGTGCAGTGATTTTTCTCATCTTGGAGGAAAGCTATTCAAAGGCTCCGAGTCCGTTCTTGAGGTTCAAGCTTGGATTCGCACCTACTAGCGTATCTTCTCTCGCATGGATCTTTCTGACAACGATCAAGTTCTTGTAACTTCTAGCTTATTGCAAGAGCGTGCCCTTGATTGGTACGAGCTTCTTGTAGCCGAACTTGATGAGTATGTTCTTTCTTGGACTCAGTTTCGGGAATGATTCGAACTCAAATTCGTTCCTGAATTTGAGAAAGTTTTATTAACCCATCCCTTCCTTGAGTTGAAGCAAGGGAAGTCCTTCGTCTCTGAGTATGTTGCATCATTCGAGGCCTTATCTAAGTATGGTCTTAAATTCATTAGCACCTCTTATAAGAAGAATATGAAGTTTGTCTCTGGTCTTAAGAAGTCTTTAATGCTTTAGCTTAAGCTTTCTTTTGAGGAGTTGGTTGACTCGGCACTTCATCTCGAAGCCATCGAGAAGGAGTGTGATAGTGGTGATGATGTTGAGGTTCGCAAGAACTCCAATAAGAAGAAGTTTCCATTTCATAAGCGGTAATTTTTCCCTTCCAAGAAGAAAAAGCCCGTTGAACCTGGTGCTAACTCTCAATCTGCTGGAACACCTTCCATTCGAAAGTGTTTAAATTGTGGTTCTCCTGATCATATGATTCGAGCTTGTCCTAAGCCTCTCTTCTGTCGTTATTGCAAGAAGGAAGGTCATCATGTTTCCTCCTGCCCTACTGTTCCTGCTAATGCTAGGTCTGGAAAGCTTTATGTTGCTAAGGCTTTTAGAGGTTCTTCTCAGCCCAGAGGTATATCTCCATCTATTTTGGAAGGTTCTATTTTATTTCATGACCGTAGTATTCGAGTTCTTTTCGATACGGGTGCTTCGCATTCTTTCGTACTGAAAAAGCTCGTCGATGATTTGTCTTTGGATGTTTCTTGTATGGTTACTTCGTTGAGGATTGCGAATCCTATTGGGGGATCTGCAACCCTTAGCATGCTTTGTGATGATGTTGAGATTGTTTTATGTGGCTTTTCTTTTCGTGCGAATCTGCACGTTATTTTCCATCTGGGATTTGATATGATTTTGGGTATGGACTGCCTAGTGAGATACGATGCCAGGATTATTTGTTCTGAAAGAATTTTATATCTTCGACATCCAGATTCATCTACTCAGCTATCACTTGTTCTTCGGAATGTGGATAATTCCAAAATGGCTTATATTCTCTTGACTCACGAGATGATGATGATATATCTCATATTCCTATTGTTTGTGACTTCTCTGATGTTTTTGAGCCGGTTTCGGGTTTGCCACCCAAGCGGGCGATCGAGTTCCGCATTGATCTCATTCCAGGCACGCAGCCAGTTGGTCGTCCTCCCACGAGGATGTCTACAAAAGAAAATGAGGAACTCAAGAAGCAGCTTTTAGAGCTTGAGTCCAAACAGTTAATTCAATCCAGTTTTCACCGTGGGGTGTCGTGGTCGTCTTCATGAAGAAGTCAGATGGAACTCTTAGGCTCTGCATCGACTATCGCAAGCTTAATGAGTTGACCATCAAGAATAGGTATCCATTGCCTAGGATCGATGATATGTTCGATCTATTGAGTGGCGCTAAGGTCTTCTCTCAGCTCGACCTTGCCACTGGTTTTCACCAGCTCCGAGTCGTGGAAGATAGCATACCTCTTACAGCTTTTCGCACTCGATATGGTTCTTTCGAGTGGCTCGTTATGCCGTTCGGTTTGATGAACGCCCCTGCTTTCTTTGTTGATCTTATGAATCGAGTATTCCGGGAATATCTCGATAAGTTCGTCCTTGTGTTCATCGACGACATTCTTGTTTATTCTTAGTCTGAAGCCGAGCATGCTAATCACTTGAGAATTGTCTTGAGTACTCTTCGTCATCATCAGCTTAAAGCCAAATTCTCCAAGTGCCATATTTGGGAGAATAAGGTTAAGTTCTTAGGCCATGTTGTATCTTCCGACGGCATTTCTGTCGATCCCTCAAAGATCGAAGCTATCCAGAATTGGAAGAGGCCAGAGAATGTTCATGAGATTCGTAGTTTCCTTGGATTGGCGGGTTATTACCGTCGGTTCATTAAGGATTTTTCCCATGTTGTGCTTCCTCTCACCAGCCTTACTCGGAAGGCATTCGTTATATTTGGTCCGATATGTGTGAAGCTTCCTTTTAAACATTAAAGGAACTTCTCACTAATGCTCCTATTCTTATGGTTCCCGAGGGGAATCATGATCTTGTTGTCTACACCGATGCTTGTGGTAGTGGTCTCGGTGCCGTGCTTATGCAGAAGGATCGGGTAGTTGCTTATGCTTCTAGGAAACTGCATCCAAATGAAGTTCGCTATGCCACTCATGATCTTGAGTTAGCCGCCATTGTCTTCGCCTTGAAGATTTGGCTACATTATTTATTAGGCGAGCGCTTCATTCTCTATACCGATCATAAATCCTTGAAGTATTTGTTCAATCAGAAGGAACTCAATATGAGGCAACAACGTTGGCTTGAGTTTCTTGCCTCGTATGACTTTGATATCCAGTATACCCCTGGTAAGGCTAATCGTGTTGCTGATGCGCTTAGTCGCAGACATTCGGCTGTCGTTTCTATGATGCTTGCCGAATGGGATATTCTTGAGACTCTATTTTTTGTGATATTCATGATCGAGCTCCATCCTCTGATTCTCCGATAGTATTATTCAGTTTGGAAGCTCGACCCTCTCTATTTGATTGTATTGCCAAAGCTCAGCGGCGTGATCCTAATCTTGTGCATCTTATTCTGCTTTGTGAGACTGAATCCCATGATGAGGCGTTGCGAGATTTCAACATTGATTTTCATGGGTGTCTTCACAAGAAGAACCGTCTTGTTGTGCCTTCTGATTCTGCACTTAGGCATGACATTCTTGATGACTGTCATCATTCTAAGTATACCATTCATCCTAGCTGTATTAAGATGTATGCCGATATGCATCGCCTTTATTATTGGGAAGGCATGAAGCGCGATGTGGCTAGTTATGTGAGTAATTACATGACTTGTCAATGTATTAAAGCCGAACATCAGCGCCCTTCTGGTCTCCTTCAACCTTTAGAGATTCCATTGTGGAAATAGGATCAGATTTCGATGGATTTCATTGATGGCCTACCTCGTACGAGATCGGGCCATTCTAGCATTTGGGTTATTGTTGATCGCCTCACCAAATCAGCTCATTTTGTTCCTATTAAATCTAATAGGACTGCTTCTCTTTTGGCTAAGTTATATATTAAGGAAATCGTGAGACTTCATGGTGTTCCTAGTTCGATTGTGAGTGACTGTGATCCTTTATTCACAAGTCATTTCTGGCAGAGTCTTCAGCAAGCATTGGGAACAAAGCTTAATTTCAGCACAGCTTATCATCCACGGTCTGATGGAAAGACTGAACGGGTGAATCGTATCTTAGAGGATTTCCTCCGTATTTGTATTCTTGATTTCGGAGGTGGTTGGGAGGATCATCTACCCCTTATAGATTTCTCTTACAACAATAGTTTTCAGTCCAGTATCGGTATGGCTCCTTTCAAAGCCTTATACGGAAGGCCATGTCGATCATCTTCGTGTTGGTTGGAATCTGGGGTGAAGCTTATTCTTGGCCCAGATTTTGTTCATGATTCTTCTGAGAAGATTGATCTTATTCGTCAGAGAATGAAAGAGGCACAGAGCTGCCAGAAATCCTACGCGGATAACCGTAGAAAGCCTCTCGAGTTCTTGGTTGATGATCTCGTCTTTATTCGTGTTTCTCCTTTGAAAGGGGTTATGCGCTTCAGTACGACAGGGAAATTGGCTCCTCGCTTTGTAGGACCATTTTCTATTACTAAACGTATTGGCCCTGTGGCTTATAGAGTTTCACTTCCAGCTCATCTATCCGGTGTTCACGACATGTTTCACGTCTCTCAGCTTCGGAAGTGTCTTCGAGAATCGGATTCTGTTATCGATTCTCCTAATTTGCAAGAGCTTGAGATCTCACCAAACTTATCTGTTGTACAGCATCCTATTCGTGTACTTGCCTCGGAGGTGAGACACCTTCTAAACAAGGACGTGCCGCTCATTAAAATTCAATGGTCCGCTAATCCCAATGACTGTACTTGGGAAACCAGAGACTTTATCGAGCAATCCTATCCGGGTTTTCTATCTTTGCTTAGCAATGGTGAGAATATCTCTTTATCTCAAGCTTATTTTCTTTCCTTTTTGGGTGATGTAAGTATGTAGTTGTTACAAATTCTTCTCTAAGAATTGCACGGACGCAATTTTGTTAAGGAGGGTAGATCTGTAACAACCCGCATATTTTACAATTGTATATTTAAATATTTTATTTAAATATAGCATCGTTGGTCGGATTTAAGTCCGAAATGACACTTTTTGCAAATGGTCGAATTAGGACTCGGGACCACTTCCATTGAGTCCAAAATGGCGTTTGCGATCCTTTTTAGTATAAGCATCGATATGTTTGGAGTTGAATAGAATTTTGCTATTTTCAATTAGGGCTTTGGGTTTGGGTTTGGTTTTCAACCGACTAATCCAACTTATCTAATATCCTAACTCCACCCCCTCTCCTCTTCATTCCTTCATAATATTTCCTAACACTTCAAGCTTTAGAAAAATGGGGGAAGAGAAAAGGAATTAGAAATTCCAAGCCCTAGATTCATTTGCAAACTCAAATTCTTGCTCCAAAATCAAAGAGAAGCTTAGGTAAGCCTTCTTTTCACCTTCTCCATCTCAATCTCTCTCCAATTTCAGAAATTTCCTATAACCTAATTTAGGAAATATTTGTTTTTGATCTTAGATTGGAGCTTG
This sequence comes from Allium fistulosum, assembly GCA_030737815.1. NCBI lineage: Eukaryota > Viridiplantae > Streptophyta > Magnoliopsida > Asparagales > Amaryllidaceae > Allium > Allium fistulosum. Next base: position 1,359,891,259 of record CM060903.1, on the reverse strand, counting down.
TACAGTTGAAGTGAAGAGTGGTTGATCTTTTCCTTGTGTTTGAGCTTCTCATCATTGTTTTTGAGTTAAAAGGTGAGTTTTTGAACTCACATCTATGTCTATAGCTGTCATAGTTGTTAGGTAGTAATTCCTAACATCTATTCATGTTCATTTGCTTTTGATTTGGATTGATTTGGTGAATTTTCCAATTTTTGGTTTTTGAAGTCCAATTTTTGTGAAAATCCTTTTATGGATGTTTGAACATGTTTTTGGGGTGTATCGAAGAGCCTATAAGGCCGGGTTGTCGCTTGGCATAAATCCCTAGTCGTCATTGCTCGATCGATCATTTTCGGTAGGATTTTTCCCTTCATAGGGCTAGGCAGAGTTTACTGCGAATTGCAGTTCAGTCGATTGAACCATAATGGTCAGTCGACTGAACCTGGGAAACAGAAAGTTTCTGACCCTGTGTCAGTCGACTGACCATTATGGTTCAGTCGACTGAGCCTGGAAACAAAAAGTTTCCAGGCATAGTGTCAGTCGACTGACCTTTATGGTTCAGTTGACTGAGCCTGGAATCAGAAAGTTTTTAAGCATAGTGTCAGTTGACTGACCTTTATGGTTCAGTCGATTGAGCCTGGAAATAGAAAGTTTCCAGGCATAGTGTCAGTCGACTGACCTTTATGGTTCAGTCGACTAAGCCTGGAAATAGAAAGTTTCCAGGCATAGTGTTAGTCGACTGACCTTTAGGGTTCAGTCGACTGAGCCTGGAAACAAAATGTTTCCAGGCATACTGTCAGTCGACTGACCTTTAGGGTTCAGTCGACTGACCTTTAGGGTTCAGTCGACTGAGCCTGGAAACAGAAAGTTTCCAGGCATAGTGTCAGTCGACTGACCATTATGGTTCAGTCGACTGAATCTGCTTACATCAGCCAATTTTGCCGTTTTGTGTGGATTTCCTTTTCTTAAATTGATTCGTGTTGATCCAATTAGTTGTTATCGCATTTTTGACTTTGATGATTCTTTTTAGATTTTCGTACACGGGTTTTTATAAAGTGACCTTTTTAAATTGTATTAAAAGCTCGTTTCTCCAACTTATAATTTCTATATAAAACACACAATTTTGCACTTCGAGCGAAGAGGGAGGAGAATTAAATGATTAAATAAAACGCGTGCTATGAACATGTATGTTTATCTTTTTAGTTAATTCCTAATCTATTCGTTTGACCGTTTTGACCTTTGGGTCTGGTTTACCGATGAGATGAGGTGAACTTTGTACTACTTTGAGTGTGAAATTGACTAACGGTTAGTAAACCGTTTAGTGTGAATGTGTGGTATGGGACTCACATTAACATTTTTCGGGTTCCTTTCTGAGAGTTGTGACACATTCTGCCAGTTAGTGGTGTCCAGTACTGAGCCTCCGGACCTTCGCCACTATGGTTTGTTGCCTTTGGGGTTTGTTGCCTTCGGGTTTGAGCCTTCGGGGTTTGTTGCCTTCGGGTATGTTGCCTTCGGGCTTGTACCTTCGGGTTTGTGCCTTCGGGTTTGTTGCCCTATAGTATCGCTTTTGGAGTTGGTCATTATTCACGGCTCGAGAGACATTTGGGTTTGGTACCTTCGAGCTTGTGGATCCTTGTTATACAGTATTGAGCTCGAGCATCTTTTGTTTCTTTGACAATTATATTTCCCTAGTGTATCGCCCTTCGGTGTAGGTTCTTTGAACCACACGATATATAGCGATACCTTGTGGAAACTTGTGTTACCTTTATTGGTATTTGTTATTTGCCTTTTTGGCTTGTTTTGGGATATTCATATCCTTTGTTTATTTGAGTTGCCGATGATATGAGGCTTGTTATGATTCATCTTTAGTTAAATGATCTGGTTATCTCTTTTGGAGATATTTGTGGTACTTTATGACCTTGTATGTTCATTATCATTTAGTTTATCTAACTGATTTGTTTAGCTAGACTGACCCGTGTATTTTTACTCGGGTCAGACCGAGATGTTTCACGTTAGGTACATTGGACTTAGCCTATTTTGCTTCCGCATGGACTATTCTGCTAGCTCCTTTTTGTTATAGCTTTTTGTGCAGTCCTTTTTGGCTGTAACTCTGATATGTATTCTTTTGACTCGCCTGTATATTGTGGTTTGCTTTACCACTTAACATGTATCATTTTGTATACTCTGTAATGTATCTGTATATGTGTAAATGTATGTGATGATCTACTGTTCTGTGATGTGTATTACATTTGAGTTGTTATATTTTGTTCTGATAGATCCTTCGGCCACCTATGGCTTTGTATTAAGTATTTATTGGATATGTCGATCCATTTGAGAAAGAAGAAAAAAAATGTATGGCAATTGTCGGCATATTCAATAGATAATTAAGACAAGGCTATAGATGGTCGCTCCTATCCAGCTCTATTCTCCGTATTAGCAGACGGTGTTACCTAGTAATACTCTTTGCTAATGTGGGTCTCGGAGTGGGGCGTCACAGCTTGGTATCAGAGCTGAGTTCAGAACAAAATATGATAAACATAGAACAGAGACACATATTACGGTACATCAAAGTGTAGTACGATTGTTACGAATCTTTGAATCATCGTGCCTTTATTCTTTCCGTGCCTTTGGGGTAGATAGAATTTTGGGAATACGTCTAGGAATGCATTTTATTCCGTAGTATTCCATATTTGAATTAATGATATCTACCTTGTGAATAATATTTATCTTATCTTAACTTTCAGCTAATGGCTGGAAGAGGCAGAGGACGACGCTCGGATACTGTGCAATCCAGCGGCTCGCATCTGGACGGCATTTACATGTCTGCCAAGTAGTTTTTGGAGTTATTTAGGAGCACTCGGCCTCCAGCTCCTACTCGAGCATCTCCTCCATGCAAGTCTACCTTTGCACGCCTGTGCAGTGATTTTTCTCATCTTGGAGGAAAGCCATTCAAAGGCTCCGAGTCCGTTCTTGAGGTTCAAGCTTGGATTCGCACCTACTAGCGTATCTTCTCTCGCATGGATCTTTCTGACAACGATCAAGTTCTTGTAACTTCTAGCTTATTGCAAGAGCGTGCCCTTGATTGGTACGAGCTTCTTGTAGCCGAACTTGATGAGTATGTTCTTTCTTGGACTCAGTTTCGGGAATGATTCGAACTCAAATTCGTTCCTGAATCTGAGAAAGTTTTATTAACCCGTCGCTTCCTTGAGTTGAAGCAAGGGAAGTCCTTCGTCTCTGAGTATGTTGCATCATTCGAGGCCTTATCTAAGTATGGTCTTAAATTCATTAGCACCTCTTATAAGAAGAATATGAAGTTTGTCTCTGGTCTTAAGAAGTCTTTAATGCTTTAGCTTAAGCTTTCTTTTGAGGGGTTGGTTGACTCGGCACTTCATCTCGAAGCCATCGAGAAGGAGTGTGATAGTGGTGATGATGTTGAGGTTCGCAAGAACTCCAATAAGAAGAAGTTTCTATTTCATAAGCGGGAATTTTTCTCTTCCAAGAAGAAAAAGCCCGTTGAACCTGGTTCTAACTCTCAATCTGCTGGAACACCTTCCATTCGAAAGTGTTTAAATTGTGGTTCTCCTGATCATATGATTCAAGCTTGTCCTAAGCCTAGATTATCTAGACTGCTTCTATTATTGTTTCTAAAGAATAATGCTCTAGATAATCTTTTCATATCATCTACCTTTTTACTATAAATGATTTACGCTTAAACTTCCCTAACAACATCTTTCCGACAATGGGAATAACACAACTACGTGACTTAAGGACAAAGTCCAGGGTTTCAAAGGTAAATAATAAGTTAGAGTAACTAGATTTTATCAAGTAGAATGAGAGTAACAACAGCTTGATAAACTAGATCTGAAAACTTGCTTCAGTAACTTTGCTACAGACAATAAATAATTGTTTCATAAAAAATAAACAATGCCACTTCTCCTGGGCTTTTAAGCCAGAGCAAACCTTTCTCTACTTAGATGGCTCTGATACCAAACGCTTTCAGGACCTTCGTTTGCTCTTATGATGTCAGATCATTTGACCAAGAATATTATTTTACTATGAATATATGAAGAAGATTAAAGGAGGAGAAAGTAGAAAATAGACTTATTTTATTAGATGGAATTATTTTACAGAGATTAAGGCTGGCTTTCTACCATTACAGACTTATATATTACAAGCTTTTACTAAACTTAAAACTTCCCATAGTCTTCTATTTATTTGTAGATGAAAGCATTTAGTATCAGAGCGATCTGAGCAAAGAAAGATTTGCTTTGGCTTGAAAGCCGAGGAAAAAAGAGGCACATTTTATTTTGTTATTTATCAAACAATTATTTATTTTACAAAATCAGGAAAAACAATTAGAAGTATACATCCACTGGAGGCAAACTTATCAGTCAAAATAGATAAAGAAGAAATTACTACTACTCTTTATAGAAAAGATGATAAATTAAAAGCTATAATATAGCTAAATAAATTTACCAATTTAACATTACAAACAACGGGTAATTAACTTACTAGAATTGAATAACGAACTAATAAAAATAAAATCATAGGACACTGCGAAACATATGAAGTTTTATTTAAACTCCGGTTAGCACAAAATTTAGAAATGAATAAAGACAAATCAGGAGAAAATTCAAAAATGTTAAAAGAAATAATTAAAAGATTAGATGCTTTAAAATAAAATAAAAGGAATTAGCACTTATAACTGAAAATAGTTCAATGGAAGAAATTTCCGAACTAGAGTCTGATAATGATTCAGAAAAAGAACTAAATAGTTTATGAAATATGTTCTTAAATATAGAACAAGAAAAACCAAAAAATAATTTAGAAATCAATAAAATTAATTATGGAAATACCTCATATAGTAAACCCTATTATATGAAACCTAGTAGACCTCATATTTGAAGAAAAATAAAATAATGCAGCAGCATCCTTCGATGGTTCTTCAATTATATAATGGAACCAATGGCCACACTGAATATTAGATTCAAATAAAATTGCAGTACATGACTATATATGCTACTGCATGTCAACTTAAAGAAAACTCTGATGAAAAAATTGCAAAAGCCATAGTTCAAGGCTTTACCGACCAAGTAAAAGGTTGGTATGATTTTTCCATTTAACAAATGAAGCTAAAATGCACATTTTTTCTACAACAAAAGCAAAATATAGAGTCCCAACAAGTGATTGTGTTTATACATTATTATATACTATAGCAAGACATTTTATTGAGGCAACTTCCCTCCAAATATGGCTTCCTTTATCTCATTCTCATACAAGTCCATATGGTCGTTTAAAAAAAATACTACTATAATCTATAATTATGTTTTTGCACAAGATTCCGACTAGTGAAAATTTGGTGCTTTAGTTGAAAAGTTGAGAGAAATATCTGGAACTAGGCCAGCACGCAGTGCGGTAATTAAGTAAATTTCCTTTTTTTAATCTATTTGGATCTTTATTGGGCTTGTGTAGTCTAAATCAATTTAGAACTGTTGTAAACTTTCTTTTAAATAAAATCGATATTTTATTTAAACTAATATATAAATTTTTATTGTATTATTATAATTATAATTATAATGTAATTTGTGTATCATATGCATATGTGTGTACGTGCACGTGCAACATAAACGGTGTACATGGTTTGCTGTGTCCATGTATAGATGTAGGGTTTTACATCGCAACAGACATATTAGCCCTTATATATACATGTGTGCTATCAAATATATATAAATACACACACACATACATACATACATACAAACATACACACATACACACATACATATAGTTTTATATTATTGCAAAATAGTATTTGTAAATATAAGCATTTGTATAAATATATTTTACATACACAAACACACTATATTGTAATATAACATAATTATAAATGTATTATAGATAACAATGAAAGTCAAAATCAAAATTCTAGATTTAGATCTGGATATATAAAATAAATATCTAGTAACTTCAAATTCAAATTAGTATACTAATTTTAAATAAATATAATATATAAAAAAATGTATATATATTTATAAAACTGATTTTTTATTTAAAAATAATATTTAGGAAATACTATATATATATTGTTTATATAAATGAATATGTTTTCATGTAAATTAATAATAAATGTATAAATATACATATTTTTCAACCAAAAAAGTCCCATTGTAATTTATATTTAAATTAATTAATTCCGTACCGAATTAATACAAATTTTTTTTTCAAAAACAAGTTTGCACCTAGACATATTATATTAAAATTTATATACACCTATTTTATGTAGTTTACATATATATAAATTTGATGTAAAATTTAAATTAGATTAAATATTACATTATATTCGAATTTATAATATATATATATATATACATAAAAAACCTTTTTTCAAATCTATAAATATAGTTATATATATTCATAATATATAAAACATACTTTACTAAATCATACTTTTATTTAAAACAATTTTGGTATAAATCATTCTAATATTAAAAAAACAATTTTTTTTAAGCCATGAGCAATATGTACGAAAATATGTATGTAATATTTTTGAATTTACACACACAGAGATATATACATACACATACATACATACATACTTACATATATAATCATCTAAATAAAGACTGCACCAATATATGTAGATTCGTTATGAAATATATATACTACCTTAGCATATAATAATAAATGAATAATTATATATGAATATGTAAATGTAAATATTGAAAATTTACCTTGTCTATAGCCTAGATGAAACACCTTAAGATGTTGAATTGAAACTTCTTGATTTAGATTCCAGAATCCAGAAGAACTACCAATCTAAATGCAACATTCATCGATCATCAAATTTGATTTAATTTGTGTATTTAAAAGCCTGAAAAATGCAGAGGAGAGAGACAAGAGTGGCCGGCCTGATCTAGGCTGAGTGGAGGCTTTAGTTAATCTTTTCTAGAATGGGATGTGAGGTGCATAAATAGTTAGGGTTCAAAGAAGTAAAAGGAGGATCTAGATCTACACTTTTCTCTTACCCGTTCCTTCTTTTGAACCATTATTCAATCCCATTCAACCGCCCATATAGCTGGCCATACCAACCCTCCTTTGGGCTTTCTGACTGCTTCACATTTAATTAAATAAAGGTGCAATTAAATCCAATTTAAATGCACATGGATATCGTATATCGATACGTGTGTTTATAACCATTATATACACACTATTTAATATTGATCAACACAAATAAATAAAATTTTATTATTAATTTAGTTAATTTATAATAATTATAATGAATTAAATCGGGTAGAATAGAAGTATTCAACATTTTGGTTGTGTAACTCTTGGGTGTAAATTTGACCAGCAATTAATATCGAACAATTTGAATACTAACATTCACATATCACTTAGTAAGTGGTGTTACATTATAGCCAAATTTATCGCTTACATAGTGTGATGACCCGGCTTTCCACTCCCGGAAAATCGCGTCGACAATAAGAAAGAAAGGGGTGAGAATATAGAAAGAAGAGAAGAAAGAAAGAAACAACAACAACGATCTCACAGCGGAACGAATAAATTATATTAATAACATAAATAAACTATATTATACAACACTTATCAGAGTTTACACATCTATACAACACATACTAGACAGTTATAAACATCTGTCTAGATATTACAACTCAATTACAATACAAGACTCTAACACAGATATCAACACAGCGGAATACTATATCTACGAACGCCGAAGCCTCCTGCTCCATTTCTCCTCCACAATTCGTCAAAGCTAAACCTGAATCCCTTGGCTACTCGTAAAAATTTGAGTACCCAAGTGTTTATAAAACAGAAATAAACAACTTGGGCCAGACATGGGTCTGGTGTGAGTAAACGGGTTAAACTTGTTTAACTTCAAAACCTTTTGAAAGAAAAAGTATCACGTAAGACTTCCCACAAATAAATATGGGTAAGTTTTTACCTTACGCTAACCAAAACATTTGATAGGAAATTCGATTGTATTATAATAGGGTCTAGGGTTTTCAAGTAAAGTACAGAAATAGCTGAAATGCTTACATCTCACATTCCAACATAGTTGGGCACAACTAAAACGTACGGCACTTATTGGAGTTTGGATTCCATCAATGGCAGGGCTACCGGGGTACCGCCCGTCACAGTACGTGGCCTAGATCACCGTACCGAGGATCACTCCCAATCCCCTGCAACACAAGGTCGGAACATCCCTTACTGGATAATTCCCGCACAAGATACCTCACGGTTGGGATCAGCAACCGCACACACTAAGCCGAAATAAGAAGGGACTTCTAGACAGAGGTAATCTTGTTCTACTTGGGTGCTACCCACTAACCTTGCTGCACCTCCCCTGTTTTAGCCATTCCCGGTTTGTGAGGCTTGAGGTCACGATTACCTTAGAAAAGAACACATCACTTAGAATGCTCATCGTCCACCTGACGATGTGCTGAAAGCATTCAATCCATACAAGTTCGTTCCGGGTTCGAACGAAGCCGAAGGCATTATCTCGTTACACTCGTTTTGGAATCACCCTCAGAGTTAACGACAATAACCCTTGCACTCTGAATCTTCATCTTCACTTGATTCACGACCTATCGTTAATTTGGATCGATGTGGTATTCGGGTCTCCAGACCTGGAAATCCGGTATACGGAAACCCGATCCCGGTCTCATCGAAATCCAAAGCGTATCTTTTAAGGCCAAGTTGTTTTAAAGTTAAAACAATTAAATTCTATTATCTATTTACATACAGATAGATAATTCATAATAGATAATCGACATTATCATTAAAAGCAGATAATCCATATCATCATTATTATGCAACCAAAACATCCAAATCATACAGTATCAATTATCTCATCTCTGAGAAACCATTCAAGGTAAATCAATATCATTCAGTATCCTTAAGCAATGATTTATTAATTACCATCTATAATTAATTTAAAATGAATTAAATTAATTACTTCCATCATTAACAATCTTACTTAAGTCACTATTAATTAATTATCAATTAATTAATAAATCATCATCCAATTATTCCTTTTAATTAATCATTCTTGATTAATTAACATTGAATTACATTCAAATTAATTACTCTTAACCACTTATAGTAATTAACCTTTTATTACTTCATTAATTAATTATCTAAAATTAATTACATTAATTAATCACTTCATTTATTAATTATTTCTTAATTAATCAATTCTTAATTACATCATTAATTATATAAATTAATGATCCTTAATTACATTTTAATTAATTACTTTATTTAAATTAATTACATTAAGTAATTAATCTTCAATTAAATCATAATTATTAATCTCTCTTGATTAATCATATTCAGTAATTAACTACCCTTAATTACTTCTTTAAATAAATTAATTATTCCTTAATTAATTATCTCCATTAATTAATCCTTTGATTAATTACAAAAGTAATTACCCAAATTACTTACTTACAAATCATCTTATATTAATTACATTAAGTAATTACCATCTAATTACTTCCCTAAGTAATTATGCTCCATTAATTACACCAAGTAATTTCACTTATCAAAATTAATTAAACCCAATTAATTAACTTAAATTAATCATATTATCAAAATTAATTACAATAAGTAATTAACCTCTTAATTACTTTTATCAAGTAATTACATTTAACAATTTACAATAGATTATCTAAATTAATCAATCTAATTAATTATCAAAATTAATCACATTAATTTAATATTTAATTAATCGTTAGTTAATTATCTTCATTTATTAAAAACAATTCCTTAATTAATCTCTAATCATAAATTTATCTAAAATTATTAATTTATAAATTAAATACAAAAGTCCTCACTTAATTATCTTACTAATTCACTTCAATATCTTAATTATCTAAGATAAATTATTCCTTTATTAATGACCTAATCACATTATTTAAAAACATTTAACCTTTAATTAACATTTAATTATATTTATAAAGAATTAAGTTTAAAATATCTTAAATTTTAACTTAACAAACATAAGCTAAACAATCATATCATTTTCTTAATTAAAGGTTAAAGAAACATTTATAATAGGAAGAAATTATTTAAGAAAAGTTTTAAAACAATCCATTTTTTTTTCTATTTAAAAAGAAACTTGCTGTTAAACTCTCACGCAACACGAGTTCAACCCGAGCCAAACCCTTTCCCACTCGAGTACCACTTCGAGTTATCCCTTGCCTCACTCAACTTCGAGTCACACCCTAACCCAACCACCATAATCCTACTGACACCAAAAACACTCTCGTGCACATGCACCAGTGCCGGAATCGCCTTCCACCTCCTATGAACTCTCACGCATATCGACCAACAACGCTGCAACCAATTCCAACCTTCGAATCACTCGCATAAACTACTTATCGAAATCGAACTGTGTAGGAGAACTGGAACAAAATCCATTACCAGATCTGCCTCGAAATCTCGACTCCGATCACCGGAACCACTGCAAACCCGTCCACACCTTGCCGAGCTTCTACTCCACCATTTCCCAAAGCCTTGAGTCACTCGATCAACCAGAGACCCCTCGACGATCACAAATTCCGACCCCAAACTAAACTAGGTTTAAACACTCATCCTCTGATTCGCCGACGCCACAGTGGTCACTACGACCAGCCACCATTTTTGCCAACATCCCTGAACATTCAGCTAGCTCCAGCAGGATCCCCGACCAACCAAACACACCCGATCACCAGAAAGCACTCAAAAACCCATTTCTGGTCATATCCAAAATGCTCATTCATTTTAATACTAAAAATTTTGATTTCTCTTTTAAAATTCATATTTTCCAGAGGTAATTCAATTTATATAATTGATTCATCCAATTACATCATTTGATTTTAACATGACGTTAGAATGGCTACTGCATTTCTTGAATTTCAGAGGATTTTCAAACATAAGATAATTGAATCTATTTTTAGTACTTGGATTATGATTAAACTAATCTATTTTGTTTGAATCCAAGTCCTAACAGTGATTTAATAAAAAGATCTTGAAATTTGATTGTAACTTAAACTCTACAATAAAGAACAGAGAAGATGTATACAACTAGATATGCACACATGAACACCTTATATATACAGATTCTTATACTTACATACACACACATACATGGCATCATTATCACAGCAACTTCACAAGCAACATTTATCTACTTACTTAAACTTTTTAAATTATATGTTTACTCACAGGCATCAACATGAAAATAGATTCTAGGTGGGAAGTTTCTCATCAGGTTATAAAACAAAGACAGGCTTTAGGTTTATCTATATATCCACTGATATAATATATATATACATGCAATTCAAAACAAAGCATTCCTGTAAAAGCTTTATACTATATTACTACAACATTTTATCACAAGCATCTAAGTCTAGATTTAAAACTGTTTTTAAATTTAAGGTTTACTCACCAGACATGAAGCAGAGAACAGAGCACCATTGTGAAAAGCTTTTGATACTGTAATTTTGAATGTTGAAAATGTTTTCTGATTTAAGATCTTGAATTGCTGAAGTATGAGCTTCTTTGATTTGAAAACTTGAATGCTTGTCTTAGTTTGAAAAGATGCAGTTGCATGCAGGCTTGATTTATAACTAATTGCTTCTATGATTTAAAAACTTGTAGAGATGACTGAAGACTTTTGAACAGATTGAAGAAAAATGATGAACTACAGGTTATTGATTGATAATATCTGGTTTTAGAAAACGTTGGTTATCAGATTTGTTGTTGAGAATAGGACCGAGCTTCTTTTGTTTTTGAAAAGAGGAATAGAAAAAGAATGAAGAGAAAGAAATAGGTTTATATAAGTTGAAATGATTAAAAATAAAAGAAAACAAAAATTAAAATGACACTTGTCCCAAATATTAACACTTGTCACATGTTATTTAGGTGTCTTAATTTTATTACACATGTCTTTTAAGTAATTAATACATATATTTATTTATTTTAAAATGTAAATAAAAGCTTTTATACTAGTTTACTATTTATAAATACTTACCTAAATGTATATATGTATATAAATTACTTTAAAGAAAATGTAAATAAAACCAATTATATAAAATTAAAAGCTTTTTACTTAATTTATAAATTTACAAATACTTATTTATATATATAGATAACTTTTAAAGAATAAAACCAATCATATTTATATATAAAAACAATACATATATCTATTATTTGAAAATAACACATTTGACCATTTTAAATAGTTTATAAAAGAGATTATAAATTACTTATTACTTAAATGAATTAATGCCATATGTAAATTGTATTTAAACTTCTATTTTTAAATCATATATATCAAGTAATATTTAAAAAGAAATAAAACAAACCTTTTATTTAAAATTTAAACTTAAGCTTAAAATATATCTTAAACAATTTAACATTTACCTAAAGTACTTTAAAACTATAAAGTTATTTATTTAAATAACTTTGAAAAGTTCATATTAAATTTAATCTAAATTTCCAATTTACCAAAGCTTTTCTATTTACAATATATACAAATAAATATATATATTCAAATAGAAAATATCTTATTAACTTTTAAAAGATAAAATTTACCAATTAAATACTTATTTCATCAGATTATTAAATTAAACTCAAATTTTATTATCAAAGATCATCAATATCAATTTAATTATTTAACAGATTATTAAATTGATATTGCTCAAATTTCCGGGATATTACATTCCTCCCCCCTTAAAATAATTTCGTCCCCGAAATTTAAACAAAGGTAATTTAATAATCTATTTAAGATTTTAATTTTAATTCACAAGCATATACTATCATCCATATGCTAACAACCATAGCAACCAATTCATCCAATCAAACAATTCTAACTATCTAGACTAAATTCTAGATAAAATTCCTCGAGTTTCCCCAAGTATATATATATACCGGGATACTCGCTCTACAAACAATCTAAACTACGAGCTACAGTGCTCCTACTCATCTAGATCTACAGAACTAAACAGAATATCAGACTACAGACGAGTCTGACTCAATAACCAAACTTCCCAAAACTGCAGATTCTAAAACCAAAGATAGATCAAATACGTATTCCCTCAGAGATACGTAAAACTCAATGAATTCCAGTTATCCAAACTGACAATTCAACCAAGTAGACCAATTACTTATCCAAATCAGAACACAGACGAGATCCAAACATAACTCTACTTCACAACATCAGTAGATTCCAAACTTACTTCTCCCATCCAGAGATACACTCCAAACTGCTTTCGCTATTCAACTCTGATCTGAGGTAGAACATAAGCACATACTGGACAACTCACTTCTAGAAATAAGGTTCACTGATCCATAAAGAAAACTCGGATACTCCATCAAAACTTGAGCTGCTTCACCAACTCCATCTCTAGGAAACATCCTTCCACTAGACTGAACCACCGGTATCACTCCTGGAATCCAGTCGATAAGAAAACTCAACCTTCAGATGCGGACAAACTTCTGACTTCTCTGAAGACATCCAGAAAAACTCTGACAACCCAAGAGAACACTCAGATAATCGCAAGTCACTTTTGCGATCAACCCAACCTATTTCCAAAGAAAAACTGTTCCTCTTTACACAATCCGAACAGCTCATACTTAACTATCCAATCCATCGAAGAAATGGATTTACTCTTACTACTTCTGAACTTCACCTTCAGAAAAACTGCTCATCCAGAAAACTTCCTGCCATCACAGAATATTCTGAGCTGCACTGCTGACACTGATGCCAAGGACTTCCTATTCCAAAGATCTTCGAGAAACTCGAACTCCAAACCAAACAGAAACACCATGCTGAACTCAGCCACAACACCGAAGCATACACACTTCCTTAATTTTGTTCCAAAGAAAACATCTTCGGGAACATTCATCGTCACTGTATCTCATCATACAGCTACTATTACCTGAGGTATCAAGGTACCATCATTCGCTTCTGTTCAACCGACAGATCCAACCTTACTCATCCAAACTTCAAAGATAAACTCCGAACCATTACAGTTTCCTTCGGAGATCGATGAAATCCTTTACCACAGCAAAGCTTACTCGAGACGGTATTGGGTCTACAGTCTCGACAAATACACTTCCAACCTCAACATTTAAATTCTAACTATTGGTAGTCGTGTTTCACACACCACTACCCCATCTACCTTTATAACTTATATTGGAAAACCCGAACAGGTAACCCAACAAATAGGTAGAAATATATATATTTAAAATGATACTTTTTATATAGAAATTATTTCTGGGTAAAATTATTTCATTTACCTCTTTAAAACAATACTGTGTCGAATTGTTCTATACAAGCGTTTAGAGATCCCTATCAATGTTGTGGCGTCCCACACATCGACCAGAATCCATAAACTACTCAATAAACCAATCAACACAATATAAAACAATTTTATATTCACTATCAAATACGCGCTCATGTCTATTAATACTCTCAAAATTCCCACCAGAGCCAAGGTTGTCGCCAGCCTAAGCTCTGATACCACGTGTGACGACCCGGCTTTCCACTCCCGGAAAATCGCGTCGACAATAAGAAAGAAAGGGGTGAGAATATAGAAAGAAGAGAAGAAAGAAAGAAACAACAACAACGATCTCACAGCGGAACGAATAAATTATATTAATAACATAAATAAACTATATTATACAACACTTATCAGAGTTTACACATCTATACAACACATACTAGACAGTTATAAACATCTGTCTAGATATTACAACTCAATTACAATACAAGACTCTAACACAGATATCAACACAGCGGAATACTATATCTACGAACGCCGAAGCCTCCTGCTCCATTTCTCCTCCACAATTCGTCAAAGCTAAACCTGAATCCCTTGGCTACTCGTAAAAATTTGAGTACCCAAGAGTTTATAAAACAGAAATAAACAACTTGGGTCAGACATGGGTCTGGTGTGAGTAAACGGGTTAAACTTGTTTAACTTCAAAACCTTTTGAAAGAAAAAGTATCACGTAAGACTTCCCACAAATAAATATGGGTAAGTTTTTACCTTACGCTAACCAAAACATTTGATAGGAAATTCGATTGTATTATAATAGGGTCTAGGGTTTTCAAGTAAAGTACAGAAATAGCTGAAATGCTTACATCTCACATTCCAACATAGTTGGGCACAACTAAAACGTACGGCACTTATTGGAGTTTGGATTCCATCAATGGCAGGGCTACCGGGGTACCGCCCGTCACAGTACGTGGCCTAGATCACCGTACCGAGGATCACTCCCAATCCCCTGCAACACAAGGTCGGAACATCCCTTACTGGATAATTCCCGCACAAGATACCTCACGGTTGGGATCAGCAACCGCACACACTAAGCCGAAATAAGAAGGGACTTCTAGACAGAGGTAATCTTGTTCTACTTGGGTGCTACCCACTAACCTTGCTGCACCTCCCCTGTTTTAGCCATTCCCGGTTTGTGAGGCTTGAGGTCACGATTACCTTAGAAAAGAACACATCACTTAGAATGCTCATCGTCCACCTGACGATGTGCTGAAAGCATTCAATCCATACAAGTTCGTTCCGGGTTCGAACGAAACCGAAGGCATTATCTCGTTACACTCGTTTTGGAATCACCCT
Source organism: Allium fistulosum (assembly GCA_030737815.1). Classification (NCBI taxonomy): domain Eukaryota; kingdom Viridiplantae; phylum Streptophyta; class Magnoliopsida; order Asparagales; family Amaryllidaceae; genus Allium; species Allium fistulosum. The sequence continues at coordinate 1,359,875,642 of CM060903.1, read as the reverse complement.
CAGAGTTAACGACAATAACCCTTGCACTCTGAATCTTCATCTTCACTTGATTCACGACCTATCGTTAATTTGGATCGATGTGGTATTCGGGTCTCCAGACCTGGAAATCCGGTATACGGAAACCCGATCCCGGTCTCATCGAAATCCAAAGCGTATCTTTTAAGGCCAAGTTGTTTTAAAGTTAAAACAATTAAATTCTATTATCTATTTACATACAGATAGATAATTCATAATAGATAATCGACATTATCATTAAAAGCAGATAATCCATATCATCATTATTATGCAACCAAAACATCCAAATCATACAGTATCAATTATCTCATCTCTGAGAAACCATTCAAGGTAAATCAATATCATTCTGTATCCTTAAGCAATGATTTATTAATTACCATCTATAATTAATTTAAAATGAATTAAATTAATTACTTCCATCATTAACAATCTTACTTAAGTCACTATTAATTAATTATCAATTAATTAATAAATCATCATCCAATTATTCCTTTTAATTAATCATTCTTGATTAATTAACATTGAATTACATTCAAATTAATTACTCTTAACCACTTATAGTAATTAACCTTTTATTACTTCATTAATTAATTATCTAAAATTAATTACATTAATTAATCACTTCATTTATTAATTATTTCTTAATTAATCAATTCTTAATTACATCATTAATTATATAAATTAATGATCCTTAATTACATTTTAATTAATTACTTTATTTAAATTAATTACATTAAGTAATTAATCTTCAATTAAATCATAATTATTAATCTCTCTTGATTAATCATATTCAGTAATTAACTACCCTTAATTACTTCTTTAAATAAATTAATTATTCCTTAATTAATTATCTCCATTAATTAATCCTTTGATTAATTACAAAAGTAATTACCCAAATTACTTACTTACAAATCATCTTATATTAATTACATTAAGTAATTACCATCTAATTACTTCCCTAAGTAATTATGCTCCATTAATTACACCAAGTAATTTCACTTATCAAAATTAATTAAACCCAATTAATTAACTTAAATTAATCATGTTATCAAAATTAATTACAATAAGTAATTAACCTCTTAATTACTTTTATCAAGTAATTACATTTAACAATTTACAATAGATTATCTAAATTAATCAATCTAATTAATTATCAAAATTAATCACATTAATTTAATATTTAATTAATCGTTAGTTAATTATCTTCATTTATTAAAAACAATTCCTTAATTAATCACTAATCATAAATTAATCTAAAATTATTAATTTATAAATTAAATACAAAAGTCCTCACTTAATTATCTTACTAATTCACTTCAATATCTTAATTATCTAAGATAAATTATTCCTTTATTAATGACCTAATCACATTATTTAAAAACATTTAACCTTTAATTAACATTTAATTATATTTATAAAGAATTAAGTTTAAAATATCTTAAATTTTAACTTAACAAACATAAGCTAAACAATCATATCATTTTCTTAATTAAAGGTTAAAGAAACATTTATAATAGGAAGAAATTATTTAAGAAAAGTTTTAAAACAATCCATTTTTTTTTCTATTTAAAAAGAAACTTGCTGTTAAACTCTCACGCAACACGAGTTCAACCCGAGCCAAACCCTTTCCCACTCGAGTACCACTTCGAGTTATCCCTTGCCTCACTCAACTTCGAGTCACACCCTAACCCAACCACCATAATCCTACTGACACCAAAAACACTCTCGTGCACATGCACCAGTGCCGGAATCGCCTTCCACCTCCTATGAACTCTCACGCATATCGACCAACAACGCTGCAACCAATTCCAACCTTCGAATCACTCGCATAAACTACTTATCGAAATCGAACTGTGTAGGAGAACTGGAACAAAATCCATTACCAGATCTGCCTCGAAATCTCGACTCCGATCACCGAAACCACTGCAAACCCGTCCACACCTTGCCGAGCTTCTACTCCACCATTTCCCAAAGCCTTGAGTCACTCGATCAACCAGAGACCCCTCGACGATCACAAATTCCGACCCCAAACTAAACTAGGTTTAAAAACTCATCCTCTGATTCGCCGACGCCACAGTGGTCACTACGACCAGCCACCATTTTTGCCAACATCCCTGAACATTCAGCTAGCTCCAGCAGGATCCCCGACCAACCAAACACACCCGATCACCAGAAAGCACTCAAAAACCCATTTCTGGTCATATCCAAAATGCTCATTCATTTTAATACTAAAAATTTTGATTTCTCTTTTAAAATTCATATTTTCCAGAGGTAATTCAATTTATATAATTGATTCATCCAATTACATCATTTGATTTTAACATGACGTTAGAATGGCTACTGCATTTCTTGAATTTCAGAGGATTTTCAAACATAAGATAATTGAATCTATTTTTAGTACTTGGATTATGATTAAACTAATCTATTTTGTTTGAATCCAAGTCCTAACAGTGATTTAATAAAAAGATCTTGAAATTTGATTGTAACTTAAACTCTACAATAAAGAACAGAGAAGATGTATACAACTAGATATGCACACATGAACACCTTATATATACAGATTCTTATACTTACATACACACACATACATGGCATCATTATCACAGCAACTTCACAAGCAACATTTATCTACTTACTTAAACTTTTTAAATTATATGTTTACTCACAGGCATCAACATGAAAATAGATTCTAGGTGGGAAGTTTCTCATCAGGTTATAAAACAAAGACAGGCTTTAGGTTTATCTATATATCCACTGATATAATATATATATACATGCAATTCAAAACAAAGCATTCCTGTAAAAGCTTTATACTATATTACTACAACATTTTATCACAAGCATCTAAGTCTAGATTTAAAACTGTTTTTAAATTTAAGGTTTACTCACCAGACATGAAGCAGAGAACAGAGCACCATTGTGAAAAGCTTTTGATACTGTAATTTTGAATGTTGAAAATGTTTTCTGATTTAAGATCTTGAATTGCTGAAGTATGAGCTTCTTTGATTTGAAAACTTGAATGCTTGTCTTAGTTTGAAAAGATGCAGTTGCATGCAGGCTTGATTTATAACTAATTGCTTCTATGATTTAAAAACTTGTAGAGATGACTGAAGACTTTTGAACAGATTGAAGAAAAATGATGAACTACAGGTTATTGATTGATAATATCTGGTTTTAGAAAACGTTGGTTATCAGATTTGTTGTTGAGAATAGGACCGAGCTTCTTTTGTTTTTGAAAAGAGGAATAGAAAAAGAATGAAGAGAAAGAAATAGGTTTATATAAGTTGAAATGATTAAAAATAAAAGAAAACAAAAATTAAAATGACACTCGTCCCAAATATTAACACTTGTCACATGTTATTTAGGTGTCTTAATTTTATTACACATGTCTTTTAAGTAATTAATACATATATTTATTTATTTTAAAATGTAAATAAAAGCTTTTATACTAGTTTACTATTTATAAATACTTACCTAAATGTATATATGTATATAAATTACTTTAAAGAAAATGTAAATAAAACCAATTATATAAAATTAAAAGCTTTTTACTTAATTTATAAATTTACAAATACTTATTTATATATATAGATAACTTTTAAAGAATAAAACCAATCATATTTATATATAAAAACAATACATATATCTATTATTTGAAAATAACACATTTGACCATTTTAAATAGTTTATAAAAGAGATTATAAATTACTTATTACTTAAATGAATTAATGCCATATGTAAATTGTATTTAAACTTCTATTTTTAAATCATATATATCAAGTAATATTTAAAAAGAAATAAAACAAACCTTTTATTTAAAATTTAAACTTAAGCTTAAAATATATCTTAAACAATTTAACATTTACCTAAAGTACTTTAAAACTATAAAGTTATTTATTTAAATAACTTTGAAAAGTTCATATTAAATTTAATCTAAATTTCCAATTTACCAAAGCTTTTCTATTTACAATATATACAAATAAATATATATATATTCAAATAGAAAATATCTTATTAACTTTTAAAAGATAAAATTTACCAATTAAATACTTATTTCATCAGATTATTAAATTAAACTCAAATTTTATTATCAAAGATCATCAATATCAATTTAATTATTTAACAGATTATTAAATTGATATTGCTCAAATTTCCGGGATATTACACATAGATTCGGTAAAATCCAATTTTACTTTATTAAGCGTTAACCTATAGTGATAATTATTTACACCAATTCTCTTCGTAAAAAATATATCACTTAAGACTTATGAAATTTGGTAATGGTCAAAATACCAGTATAATCCATATTCAACTCTATAGTCTAAACACAAAGTCATTCAATACTAACAATCATTATTAACCGAACTGCTTTGGCCAAAAACTTTGACTTTGAGTTGACTTCAGTTGATAGTGACACTAACATCATATAACAGAGAAGACAAATCATTCCTTGAATAGTGTTTCACTTCTAATGCTCTCACTCGATCCAACTATAGCCGTTCGATGGACATCATGCCACGATTTAACTATAATCAAAGTGGAGCTTCCACATTGAAGATCGGCTGTATTCTCAAGTAGAGAGAACTGTGTAATTTTATCACATCGATATTTTCTGTTTGACCTTAGTTATATTAACCAATAGAAAACTATCAAGTGAGTCATTCCATAGTTATCCAATAACTATCAATACTAACCCCTTATTACCCCCAATAATTATGAGTAATACATTATCTAACATTTGGAGAATGTTACGTACTCTAGTCTCAACGAATGTATCGATATCCAGTCTCGGTACAACTTGACTAGAAATATTTAAAATTGTTATGTTTAATTTCATTGTGATAAATTACTCATGGTTACAACACTTTGTAATTACTATCATAAAACATACCATTTATGGATTTTCTATTAAATATACTTTTAATTAAATTAATTATTTAATATAACACATTATATCAAGTATATAATAGAAAGAAAATATCTTTTATTTCGAACATGATTGGTTATCTAGTTAGATATATGTAACAAATTACATAATTACTTCTAGGGATACCTCTAACTCTACAATCTCGCACTTGCACTTAAGACCGACTATGAATCTCTATTCTATCCCTTCGATCAGTTTGGTCAGAACTGATCAAGTTAGACCCTTCATGAATGGATATGCTATGTTGTTTTAATTTTCTACTCTGTCAATCAACTCTCTCCGATGCTGATAAACTACTTTTATCATATGAAACTATTTAGATTATATTTCTCGACTTCTAGTGAGCTCTTATCATTACATTATTGTCATATAACAATAATGTAGTATTCTTAATAATTTGAAGTATCCCTAGTTCAGTTTTAAATTTCTGCATTTATATTTATACATTGCTTTTATTGCGGTGCTACTCAAGGCGATGTACTTAGCCTTTCGTTAAATTAGCCGCAACTTTTCATTTGGAAAATTTTCAACGTCAAGCTTTTTAATTAGGATACGAACATGAATTTAATATTGACATATTATACTTAATATCACTCTTGAAGTTTGATTTTATACACTCCTTCATAAGGAGTTCGTTGTTTCTATAAGCAATTCTCTAGTATTTCGAAAATACTCAAAAATACTCTAAATTACTATTTAGTGATATTAATTTGGATTTGATATTTGCTTCATATATCCAATATGCAAGAAAATTACGATATTATAGACAAAACAAAATGTATGATGATTCTTATTGCTAAAGCATTAGGAATCCTTCTTACTTGCTCTTTATTAAGTATTTTAATAAGGTGCCAATGCATATCATTTTAAGACATTCCTAACATCCTTTATACTTAATATAAAAGATATAATTTACAAATCCACTATTGAGTATTAAAACAACCAAACTATTATTGATTTTTACATAAGTACATCACTAACAATCAGCAGTATATTGTTTACTTGTAGTCTAAAAATATCTACGTAACTTATATCTACGTAACTTTTAGTGGTTTTTTCTTGTGGTCACATGTTTCCTCTAAGTTTTTACTAAAAGTCAAACTATTTGATATTCTATCAAAATACTTATTTAATTTTGATGCCTATAGAATGATACTTTCCATCATTTAATGGATAATGTCATAAAACTCAAAAACTCAACATTACTTCCATTGACTTCAAGATACTTAGTTTATTATGTGCAAACAGTTTATTCTATATCATTATTTTGAATTTTCTATTTCAAAACATATGTACCAGAACATAAAGTCATATCAAGTGATAATTTTGTGAGTAAATCAAAATTAACTTGAGCAAGATGAATAAAGAATCTATTAATTTACGATGTTATTCTTATCAACGTTGCTCATTGAATTCCAACTGCATTACTCTTTCTCTTGAAGATACAATCACGACCATGGATCATATCCCTTTGGGTATAACTACCAAAATCGTATTCTGATAATATACTTGGAATCCACTTCGGATTTTCGCATCATACCATATCGTGGAATCCGTACTATTAGTGGTTTAATTGAAAGCTTAGGATTATCTTTGTTGGTTTGATAAGAAACTCAATTTCTCTTCAATATACGAAAATATTTATTAGAAATTCTAATATATTGTGCTCATTTAGGTTTGGTTAGTTTCATTTCGACCTTCGTACTCAGTTTTATCCTGGAATCGTATCCAAATCCATTTCACTATCAATAATTTCTAAAAGAAATTCCTTCTCTACGAAGTTGGTATTTCTTGAAAGAACAATTGTTTCTTGGTGCAACGGAATAAGTATTCATAAACACTTTATAAATTGCTTTATATATAAAAATGATTTGGTTTTAGTTTACAAATCTTATGTTCAAAACAGAAATAGGTTATCCAATGATAATTGTTTCCAAAATCCTTTTGAGGTGATTCATACAAGATCCCTCATGGACAATTATTACATGTAGCCTTTTGACTCGCACAACCTGCAACCTCCTTGGCCTATGATATGTTGGGGTTTATAAACCGTTATCTTGTATGATTTTATAAACCATTCTTTATATGAAATTAATTTTAAACTTGTGTCCTACTCTTAAGTACATGACTATACAGAAAGAGGTTAAGTGAATGTCACTCACAATTAATTGTACTTCGTTTAACCAAGTTCGATTACTCCTTATCTACACATCATTATGTATCATAGGGAGGAGGGACTTCTGAGATTGAATTTTTGTTTAATTTTAAGTACGTTTAGAACTCTTTTGAATATACTCACCTATTGGATGATATCAGATCGATTTTATTTGATGTTGCACGTTATTTTATATACTTAGTTTTATACTCTATGAGTTTATCATAGACATACCAAATTTGTATCAAATATACATGTCCATGTTGGCGATAACTCATTGGTGAATAAAACGAAGTACGTGGAACCATTTTTGTATTAATAAACTTGTGATTGGATACATCTATATGTATCAATCCGAAGAGTTTATCAACTCTTATGATCGCTCCCACCGAATGGGTGCATTGCCCTTTATTGTTTGAGATATAATTCACTAGTATTATATGATTTATAATAATATAATTAAAGAATTATTTCTCTAGACTTTGGCTTAGTCCATAATTCCAAAATAATTGCAAATAAACTAAGATACTTCTGTATTTTCCAATGCATCACAAATACCACTATTATCATTTTATATTATAACGAATATTCATAATATTCATTTTAAAATAAAACTATGACTATTTTTCAGTCAACGTTGAAAATGGTTATTATTTCATAAATAATGTAAGGAAAATGATTTTTGTAACTTGATGTGACCAATAAGTGTTATATGACATGCTCCCACTATTTCCACCATTACTATAATAGTGTATGAAAGACGAAGCTCCATTCAACCACTTAATATAGGCTATTCATTTATTTACTATAATTGGTTTACAGTCGAGAATTTGTAGATCAGATATATTAAATTCAAAGAAATAAACCTCATAGAAAACAATTTTCCATGTGAAAATACATTTTGGAATAAAAATCATATTTATCATTCCAATTTTAAGTATCAGTTATTATTTTGCAGTTCTCGTTTTCATTATTTCTTTATAAGTAGAAGTGGTCATTCACTCGCTTCATCCCAACTATGTCTTAGGTTATAGCCACTCTTACATATTTGATTTCCTTTCTAAATGGTTGAACTATTCAAAGTAAATCCTTACTAAAATATCATAACGAATTCTTTACAAAAGTGCATTTGGTCATCCTTAACTTTTAAGGACATTAAATAAAATGCAGTTTACGTAAACTGATCAAATTGACATTTCAATGATCGAACTATTAGATCTATCTTGTAGCCTTTGGTCTAGTGTTAATTTTAACACAACAAGATCATTATTGTAATCAATCATATCGAATAAACAATCTCACGCTATCGTTTACTTGCTTATTTTAATGAACTAATTTCCTCGAGGTTTCGTATATTACGGATTATGACCGTTCAACACATAACATTTACATATGATCATATATAGATCAAATATCCATATTATTTTATTGCTTTTAGAGTTTGAAACTCATTAAAGATAACACACTATCTCGGGCAAGTAAGCTCGTATGTAACCAAGTTACGTACTTATTTAGTGGTTGTATAACTAGGAACTTGGTTGTATAACTAGGAACTTGCATGGATTAACATGCAAAAATTTATTAGTAAGTATATTTAATATTTCTTAGTTAATATTAATTTAGTTCATTTATATATTTTAATTGATAAAAAATTTATCAATTATTTTAATTGCATAAATTTATCAATGTAGATTATTATAACTTTATATAGCAGATGTCCTTACAATATCAGAAATGTTAAATATTACCATTTCATTTTTTGAATAAGGGTCCCACCAGTCTTTTCTGTTTCTCCAAACCCTAAGTTAAAACAGAGAAGTCTTTCGACTTCACTAGAACATGCTAGGACTCGTATATCTTGAGATTCTGATCTTGAATTTGCTCAACAACTCATAATCCACAAACGATGAATAACTCCATGCCGGTTGTATCATATACAACTCCTAACCCATGATTCCTTATCCTAGTATTATTTTGACTTTGAGTTTTCTCAACAAATTGATAGAAATTATTCACTCGTACCTACCATTTCATGACGACCTATGTATCAACCCACTTTGAAAAGGGGCCGAGTTTTTGACCAAATAGAAGTCCATAGAACTTTAGAGCTGTTCCAAAGCTGGTTGTTGATTGGTAAAATTGGTACAATGAACAATACACAGAGCTATATATCTATGCTATCAGAATCTCAGAATGGAAAGGATAAAATATAACACAGAAATAAGTACCCATTTTATTCATATCTCAGAAACATAACATAACATCCTAATATCTGAAATAAAATATCTCAAAACAACAACATTATGTCTGAAAATGGTACATCAAAGTATTTCAAAAACATAAATAGGTAGACAACTACGACGAGCCTTCATCTCGGCCTTCAACCTCTCAATCAACATCAACTCCGCTAATCTATGTGTTGTAATGAGTAGGGGGTCAGAACAACAATGTCAAGTTATGTCTTATGCATCCTATACTATATCCTACCAAGTATACCTACAACTGTAAGCCTGAAGGCCTTTCCAGTCCATTTCGCAACTACCGTTAGTCCTAAAATGTGAGAGAAAGTATCCAAGCCACTTAATGCCTATTTAATGGGAATTAGGCAGACTCTGACCAATTAATACCTATAACCTAGGAAGATCCCCGTCATTTAATACCTAAACCTAAGGCGGACCCCTCTCTTTTACTCCCTAACCGACATCGTTCAAAATCTCAACAAGCCTCTTAATACTTCTTTATGGGAAGAGGCGGACCTTACAATAGCCCCTTAATCGTCAACCCTGAAGCAGACCCCTCTCGAGATTCCTCATTACTGCACCTAAATGATAAATCTCGACCATTAATACTTATTAAGTAGGAAGGAGGCGGATCCTACAGTAACCATTTAATACCCCCAACTATGCCTGTTGACTCTTAACCCAAATAGTGAAGTCTCACATCTATTCATAGATACTGGTAGCCAAATTATTTAGGCATACTTACCCTACTGAATTAGGACTAACCTCGCATCCTCCATGGGTACTTAATATAGGCGATTTCTCATATCAGTTCCAAAGTCACACTGCTAGTAGTTAGATTAGCTGGGCAGATTTCGGTGTGGTTTTGACTAACCTCGCATCCCTATAACTTAGTCATAATTCCACTCTCCTAACTTATATATACACCTCACCATTGTAACAACCCACATCTTAATGGGTCGAATTTCAAAAAAGTCAAAACTCGAGTCCATTAGGGTACGGATCGTTGGTTATGGTAACCTGTAATAAACACAAGTATATCAAAGCGCGATTAATATAAACTCACACCAGAACTGAAAAATATAATATAACATACGTACTGACTAATGCTACTACCATGAAAAATCATTCCTTGGATATTTAGTTACCTTGTTCGCGCCGAGCATGAATAAGAAGACTTCACCATCTGCGGTTCCCTTCTTGCTCCAATATTTAATCCTTCTAAACCTAACCTGTGGGTTGCTATAAAGAGGAGGTCAAAACAACATTCTGGAAATTAGAAAATTATATACTTTACCCATCCTATTAAATTTTGTTGATTGATTTCCAATTTAAATGTTATGCCTATTATTTATGGCTAATCCGTTAAATCTTAATTGCACGTACGATATGCATAACCTAATGTTCTCCAAGGAACAATTATGTATATATACAATATTCATTTACATCTAAACATTTCGCTACCCAAAACCTTGACCATTTAATACTTCTTAAATAGGGAGGAGCCAGACCCAACGGTCATTTAATACCAGAAGTCCCCAAAGTGGGCCCTCCGCAACATAACCTCTAGTAAATCGGTCCTAACTACAGAGACCGATGACACCTAGATAAGGCTTTATAATATAACTATCGTATTACTAAAGCATCCCAACTCTACAACTTACCCTCAACTATAGGCACAAGGCCCTTCCTAGTCCCATGCAAATACCGTCGGTCATGTCCTAACAATGTAGGAGATAGTACCCAAACCACTTAATACCTTTTCAATGGAAAGTACGCGAACTTTGACCATCTAATACCTACATTTTTGGCAGGTCCCCATCATTTAATACCATCCCAAAGCGGACTCCTCTCCGATACTATCTAGCTGACATTGCATGGAATCTCATCAGGCCTCTTAATACTTCTTTATGGGAATGGGAACCTATATTAGCTACTCAATATCTCAAAGCTGAAGCTGACCCTTCTCGAGATATCCACTAACATCCCTAAGCCCGACCATTTAATATATCCTAAATAGGGAGGAGGCAGACCCTATACTAGTTACTTAATACCTCCGTCCTGGAAGTAGGTCCTACATCTTATGCATATCCGTTCTCCATGGGTTTTATGGTTGGAGATGTCCCACAAAAGTAGTAAGTATACAAATTTTATGGTAGCCTCTACGTAAAGGGTAGACTTCTGTTGTGTAACTCTACTAACGTCGCATCCCAACTCACTAAACCGAACCAATCACCAAAAGCCTAAGTGTTGTGCTAAGCCCACTAATTCACACTTATCCTAAATGTATAATTAAAGCTATATAATTTTCTACTATGAAAATTATATTGCTGTAACATTCCGTATCTGGAGGCCAAAAGCTAAGCACTACAGATGTTGTAGTCATCCATAGCATTAACTTCTGATGATAATATACGGCGATGATAATGGTATGCATAATATCAGAAGCACATGAATATGAACAAAATCACAAATTTCAAAAAAACAACACTTTGCTGATTTCATTTCAAAACAATAATTCATATCCATGTTACATAATCCCTTTAACGTTTCCCTGGCAATGATCAAATATATCATTACAAAAATACACCAAGAGCGACATATGACAATGCCCCCTTGGTTGATCAAAGCAATATAGTCAAATCTGACTTATATACACAACAGAATCAAAACAAAATGAAACTGTAAATCCTAATTAGCTATCCGTCAGCCACCTGCTTGTCTCCGGATGCTTTATTCGCCAAAAGACTAAAACCTGAAAACCTTAAACCTTAGTCTACTCAAATCAATTTTGAGTACCCGAGAGTTTAATGGGAAACAAAAACTTTGAGTCAAACATAAAGCCTAGTGCGAATAATTCTGTTATATCTTGATTTACTGATATTAAGTGAGACCACGCTGCTTTCCAGAACGGGTTTCCCCTCACTTATATCCTTTTTAAAACATATATTTTGCAAATCCTTTCCTACAACCAAACTGATTATATCAAATAGCAATATCCTTTATGCTAATAAACGAACTATCTGTCCGTAAAACAAGTAATATGTGAGCTACCTGCCCATAATATAATAGCAATGTCCGTTATGCTACAAATGGACTATCTGTCCATACAACTAGGCTGACTGCCCAAAAACTGGACTACTGTCCGAAATCTAGGCTGATTGCCTACAAAATGGACTAACTGTCCGAATTATTTTCTTAGGGTTAACTACCCTTTAAATTTTCCTTGAAAACCTTTTCAAAATGATTTGGTCCTTCAAATCATATACATATACATATACATATACATACATATACATACATATATATATAAGGAAAATATATCTTTAGCTTTACTCTAAGTCATTTTGCCATGTTATATACACTTTACTCAAAATAATGTTGATGAATTTTAATAAGGATTAGCTATCCTTCCAAAACAAGTTAAAACCCTTTTTAACTTGAAAATACTTAGGCTATATTGCCTATTCAATACATTCGAAAACTTTGTTTAAAACCTTTAAACAACCCTTTCGAAACCCTTGAAGGTAACCCCTTCGAAACCATTGAAAGACCCTTTCAAAATCATTAAATATTGCCTTTTGAAAACATTGGAAAAGCCTTTCCATTCTTTTCTCCGAAAGCTTCAAAATATCAGACATCCCCCTTTAAAACCTTTTAAATATTGCCTTTCGAAAAACATAGGAAAAACCTTCCTTTCAATCCTTTCGAAAACCTGGGGAACCACCCCTTTCGAAACCATTCATTAAAACCTTTCGAAACATTCAAAACTCAATCTTTTCGAAAGCATATTGGGTTCAATTTAAAACATGTGAAAACCTTTTGAAACTCTTAAAAACGTCTCGGTCAAAACCATTTGGATTCTACCTTCAAGTAGAGCAAAAGGATCAGAAACCCATTAAAGTCGAAAGTATCTGTTTCGAAACCATATAAAACTATCTCTTTCAAAACAAATTTGGGTATTAATTTACTTATAGAAGAAGGTCTTAAGGTATTTAAGTCAAAAGCAACTGCTTCCAAACCATTTCCTAAGTAATGATGTGATGGTGTCGAAACCATCCCTTCAAAAGCATTGGAGAGGTGGTCAGGTTTAAGAAAACAAAACAATCCTTTCGAAACCATCCGAGTCGAAAGGTAAAAAGGCGGCAGCAAGAAGGTATCGACTTAGTCGAAAGTAATTATATAATAATAGTGGTGCAACCCAATTGAAACCATTTCCTTTAAATCATTTGACTTAGTCGGAAGCTACTTTGTCGAAAGCCATTTAGTCAAAAGTAAGCAGGCATGTTTCTTTAACTTAAAAACAAAGGACTGCCTCAACCCCTTCGGAACCCCTAGTTTCGACTCCCTACATTCCGCCTACATCCAATTCACTACGTACTAGTAAACTGATACCATATGCATTGGTTTCGACTGTGTCAGAAGCGAAGATGAGGAGGCGGAACCTAGTGTCGACGGTGTCGAAATAGTGAAAAACATGTAGCAAATAGTTCTTTTCACCTAACCTGCCTTATGTGTTTAATTTTGATTGGTTGCCTCTTTCTTTACCAATAAAAAGTACTACACTTTGTCAAAAGTGTTGCCGACTTTTCAAATTTTATAATTTAAATCATTTTACAAAAAGCCCATTCTCCTCTTTTCATTATATTAAACATTTCAGTCCCATACCTTAAATAATTTTATATAACATTAAAATACTAAGGAAAAATCTAGAAATATTCCAAAAAAAACATTATATATGTTTTCTAACATATAAAATTTTCAGACCCAAATAATTAATTATTTACCCATAATAATTTATAACCCAAAATACCATTTTCTTTACTAGAAAATTCATATTAATTCCACGAAAATTCAGAAAAATCTGAAAATTGAAACCCATCTCCAAAATAATATTTAGGATCTTCATAAAAATTCACAAGGCATTTAGATGTCATTTTATAGGGTTTTCATCTTAAAACATATCAAAAATTCAATGTGAATAACCATAATTAACCAACATGTATATATATTCATTCCATCATTCAAAAAAAATGGCAAATCATTGCAAAATATTTGTAACTCATATTAAAACCTAAAACACAATCAAAAATGAGATGTAAACATTATTCACCTTAGCCTTGGAGATCATAGAGATTGAGATGTGAATAGATTTGATTTGAATTAGCTTCTTCCTAGCTTTTCTTCTCTTCTTCTCTTCATTGTTAATGGTGGCCGGCTTTAACATCCCGTATCTGGAGGACAAAAGCTAAGTGCTATGGATGTTGCAGTCATCCATGGTATTAAATTCTGGTGATGAATACGGCAATGTTAATGGTATCCATAATATCAGAAGCACTTGAATATGAATAAAATCATAGAATTTCAAAAATAATAATTTCAATGATTATTTTTCAAACAAATCATATCCAAGTTACAAAAATCCCAAACGTATTCCCAGGTAGTGATCAAATATAATTACAATAATACGCCAAGAGCGACATATGAAGAAGCACCCTCAGATGATCAAAGCAATATAGATATAACTATCTTAATACATAACGAAAAATAATAACAGAATTCCTAAATTTAGCTATCCATTAGCCACATGCTCGCCTTCAGATTCTTATTCGCCAAAATCTACTAAAACCTGAAAACCTAAACCCTCAGCCTACTCAAATCAATTTTGAGCACCCGAGAGTTTAAAGGGGAACACAAACTTCGAGTCAGACATAAAGCCTGGTATGAATAATTTATGTTACATCCCTATTTACTGATATATATTGTGAGACCACGCCACTTACCGAAACGGGTTTCCCCTCACTAATATCTCTATTCAAAACATATATTTTGCAAATCCTTTCCAGCAACCAAACTGGTTAATCAACTGATTATAATAATAATATTGCAATATCCATTATGCTAAAACGAGAAATAAAATAGACTATCTGTCTAAAATCTGAGCTATCTGCTCTTTACTGGACTATCTGTCCTAAATTCTGAGCTAACTGCTCTTTTCTGGACTATCTGCCCTAAAACTGATTATACCAAAATGACAATATCTTTTATGCTAGATAATGGGTTATCTGCCCAAAACAGGTAAAAAGGGTGGATTAACTGTCCCTAAAAAGTAGCAAGGTCCGTTATGCTAACAAATGAACTAACTGTTCATATCTGGGCTAACTGGCCTTATCTGGACAGTTTGTCCTTCGGACTAACTGTCCTTTGGACTGATTGCCCTCAAAATGGATTAACTGTCCGAATTTAAATGAGCTAACTGCTCGAATTTTCTTTTGGGTTAACTACCCTTCAAATTTTCCTTGAAAACCTTTTCAAAATGATTTAGTCCGTCAAATCATATATATATATATATATATATACAAGGAATATATCTCTTTAGCTTTGCTCTAAGCTATTGCTGCCATAACACACACACACATACATACTTTACTCAAAATAATGTTGATGATGTTCATTAAGGATTATCTATCCTTTTAAAGAAAGTTAAATTTCTTTATAACTTAAATTACTTAGGCTTTCTGCCTAATCGTTATATTCAAATCTTTAGTTTAAAACCTTTAAACAACCTTTCGACAATATTGAAGGTAACTCCTTCAAAATCATTAATAAAACCTTTCGAAATCATTGAAGGTAACTCCTTCAAAACCTTTAAAAAGCCTTCCTTTTATAAGCTTTAAACATATGACATCCGCTTAAAATCCTTTAAACCTTAGCCTTTTGAAAACATGGCAAAACCATACCTTTCAACCTTGTCGGAAGGTCCCACCTTTTACCTTGTCGGAATGTTTCTCTTCGACCTAGTCGAAAGGTTTCACCTTTCGACTTTGTCGAAAGCCTGGGGTACTTCCCCTATAAAATCATTTATAAACCTTTTGAAAGCAATGAAACTCAAAACCTTTTTAAGACATTGGGTCAATTTAAAACAAGTGGAAACCTTTGGAAACCATTCGAAGTTGACTACTTCGAAACCTTTAAAATGTTTTGTCTTAAAACATTTGGATTATGCCTTCAAGTTGAGCAAAAAGGATTAGAAAAACATTAGAGTCGAAAGCAACTGCTTCAAAACCTTTAACAAAACCTTTCAAAAAATGAAGTGTTGGTGTTGGAACCAACCATTCGAAACCAATGGAGAGGCGGAAAATTTTAGAAAACAAAACATTCCCTTCGAAAACAACTGAATCGAAAAGTAGGAAACGATAACTAAGTTCTTGTCGACCTTGTCGAAAGGTTTCATACCTTTCGATCTTGTCAGAAGCTTTACCTTTTGACCCTTCAAAAGGTTTTATTTAAAACAAGAAACAACCCAATCAAAACCTTTTCTTTTAAACCATTTGACTTAGTCGAAAGCTCTTTGTCGAAAGCTAGCATGTGTATATTCTTTAAAACCAAAACAAAGTTTCATCTCTTTCAAAAGCTCTAACCTTTCGTCCCTAAACCTTTCGACTCCTTTCAATTCACTATGTACCAGTTGTCTAATACCATGTGCATTAAGTATTGACCTAGTCGAAAGGCTTGATACCTTTCGACCTTGTCGGAAGGTTTGGAAAAGAGGCGTAACCTCTTGCCGAAAGAGTTGAAATAGTAGAAAAACTATTTATTTGTACTTTAAAATAGTTCTTTTGTACCCAACCTGCCTTAATTGTCTAAATCTGATTGGTTGCCAGATTTTTATATTCAAAAATGCTACTGACATTCCTTATTTAGAAATTTAAATAATTTTGAAAAAGCCCCCTTTCTCCTTTATAATTATATAAAACATTTAAGTCTCATTCCTTAAATAATTTTATATAACTATTAAATAATCTTAGAAAATTCTAGAAAAATTCGAGAAAATCAATTAATATGTTCTTTTCAACATATAAAATTTTCGGATCCAAACAATAAATTATTTTCCCATATATAATTTCATAATCCAAAATACTATTTTCTTCCTTAGAAAATTCATAAAAATTCCGCACAAATTTAGAAAAATCTGAAAATTGAAAATCATCTCTAAAATAACTTTTTAGATCATCATAAAAATTAGCAAGGCTAATGGATGTCATTTAATAGGGTTTTCATCTCAAAAAATGTCATAAAATCATTATGAACATACATAAATCATCAACATGTATATATTATCATTTTATCAATCAAAAACATGGCAAATCTTTCGGATTTAATCTTAAAACTGAAACCATAATATTTAGAGATGTAAATATTATTCACCTTTGCTTTAGTGATTAAGGAGTTTGAGATTTGAATGAGTTTGATTTGAATATGCTTTCCTTAAGCTTTTCCTTTGTTTCCTCTTCTTCTTTCCTTGTTAATGGTGGCCGGCCTCACTTTAAATTTTTTTGAAATGAAATGATATGTAAAGAGATACACGGCCTAAGGAAGATAATATAGGAATGGCCTCTTTCCCATAATACCCCTCCTCTAATTCATTTTAAACCCTTCATTTAATTTATTAGTTAAAAAGGCAAGGCTACCTTAATTAAATCAAATCTCAATTCCCTTATCAACATATTATTTTATTTAGTTTATCTAACAAAATCTCCTAAACAATGTTATCAAAAATCTGGGGTGTTATAGACTCCCTTCCTTAAAGAATTTCGTCCTCGAAATTACAATAAGACTCAAAACAAACAAGAAGGTAAAACATACCATCAAAACAAGTCGGGATAAGTATCTCTAATCCTACTCTCAACCTCCCAATTACAGTCTCTGTCATCGTCACTCCATTGGACTTTGATTAATCTGACCGTCTAGGTTCTATGCCTCTTCTCATCTCTCGCAACAATGCGAACTGGCTTCCTCACTATGGTCAAGTCCAGTTGTACCACTAAATCATCTAGCACTGTCGGTGCAATAGCAGTCTCGGGGTTTCTAACACATTTTCTGAGAGGAGAAACATGAAAAACATCGTGGACACCTGCCAAAATGCTCGGTAACTCAAGTATATAAGCGAGTTTCCTGATCCTCTCAAGAATAGGAAAAGGTCCAATGAACCTAGAAGATAACTTCCCCGACTTCCCAAATCTAAGCACACCCTTCATCGGTGTCACTTTGACGAAAACTTGGTCGCCAACTAAGAACTCCAAATATTTCTGTCTCTTATTTGCAAAACTCTTCTGCCTAGACTGAGCCACCTTCATTCTAGCCTGAATGACCTTAATCTTTTCTATAGCCTCTCTAACCAGATCTGGACCAAGAATCAACCTATCCCTGGTCTCTAACCAACTAACGGGAGATTTGCTTGGCCTTCCATAAAAAGCTTCAAACGGTACCATCCCAATATTAGTCCGATAACTATTGTTATACGAAAACTCAACTAGATGCAGATGGTCTTCCCATGATCCGTCGAATTCCAGAACATAAGCTCTTAACAAATCTTCCAAGATCTTGTTAACTCTTTCCGTTTGCCCATCTTAAGCTTGGTTTCCAAAACTTCCTGTAGACTCTTCCAAAACTCGCTAGTGAACAAGGAATCTCTATCACTAACTATACTGCTAGGAACTCCATGCAGTCTAACCACATTCTTCATGAACAACCTTGCTAAAACAGGTGCCATCCTGATTGACTTAATTGGAATGAAATAGGCACTCTTGGTCAATCTGTCCACTATGACCCATATACTTTCATTACCTCTGTTTGACCTTGGAAACCCGTCTATGAAGTCCATAGAAATAGAATCCCACATCCATACTGGAATGTCTAACGGCTGAAGTAAACCACTTGGTTTCTGGTGTTCGGCATTTGCCTGCTAGCAATTCAAGCACTGCCTCACACACAAACCAATATCCCACTTCATTCCTTCCCAGAAGAAACTCCTCTTCATATCCTGATACATTTTGGTACCTCCAAGATATATAGTGAACTTTGAACAATGGCATTCCTCTAAGACTTCCTTCCTTATCTTTCCTACACTCAGAACACATAGTCTTCCTTTCTTTCACAACCACCCATTTTGATCAAGACTAAAATCTTTCAAGTCATCGCTCTGGGTTCCTTCCTTTAGCTTCCTGATCCGTTCAGCTAACACTGGATCCTCCAACTGATTAGAAGCAATCCATTCGAGCAACACTGGTCGAACTTCCAAATAAAATAATACAACTGTATTACCACTAGACCCAGCCTCGGATCTCCACTGCACTCTACAATCTGCTAATGCTTCTAAATCTTTCCACTCAGCCATCATCGCCAACACTGCATTCTGATGCTTCCTGCTATGTGCATCTACAACCTTATTTCCTTTCCCCAGTGTGTACTCAATCCTAAAATCATAAGCGGCTAAGAACTCTAACCACTTATGCTGTCTCATGTTCAGCTCCTTCTGAGAGAACAAATACTTCAGCGACTTATAATCTGTGTATAGCTCAAACCTTTCTTCCAAATGGTAATGTATCCACACCTTCAAGGCAAAAATCACAAAAACCAACTCTAAATCATGCGTCAGATATCTGACCTCATGCGGTCTAAGCTGTTTAGAAGCATAGGCAAGCACTTTACCTCTCTGCATTAGCATAGCTCCTAATCATGTTCCACATGCATCGGTATAGACTACCGAATCCCGATTCTCCTTTGGAATAACCAACACCGGTGCATGGGTCAATAAGTGTTTCAAACTCTTGAATGCTTCCTCGCACTTATTGGTCCACACAAACTTCGCATCCTTCCTTGTCAACCTGGTCATCGGTGCTGCTATCCGCGAGAAATCCTTAATGAACCTCCGATAATAACCAGCCAACCCAAGGAAACTCTTCATCTCGGTTACTGCCTCATGTCTCTTCCAACTATTCACTGCCTCGATCTTAGTCGGATCGACTGACAACCCTTCCTCTGAGACTACATGACTAAGAAATTTCACCTCCTTCTTCCAGAAGTGACACTTCGAAAACTTCACTTTCAGCTGATGCTGCCTCAGCATCTCAAGCACCACTCTAAGATGAACTTCATGCTCTCTTTCACCCTTAGAGTAAATCAAGATATCATCTATGAAAACCAGCATGAACCTATCCAAGTGCTCTTGGAAAATCTGGTTCATCAAATCCACAAAGAAAGTTGGAGCATTCGTCGGTCCAAATGGCATAACCAACCATTCGTACGACCCATATCCGCTCCTGAACGCTGTCAAAGGTACACTATCCTCTGCTACCCTGAGCTAATGGAAACCTATTTCCAAATCCCACTGAGAAAATACCTTGCTCAACTTAGCTGGTCGAATAAATCTTCAATCCTGGGAAATTGATATCGATTCTTTATCGTCCTCTCATTCAACTTACGATAATCGATACATAGCTTCAACGATCCATCTGGCTTCTTAGCAAACACTACCGCTACACCCCACGGCGAACTGCTCGGCCTGACAAAACTCTTGCCCTCTAAATCCACCAATTGCACCTTCAACTCCCTCATCTCTGAAGGGGTCATCCTACTTCGCGGCCTACTCACTGGTTCTGCTTCCAGAACCAAATCTATCCGAAACTCAATGGCTCATTTCGGTGGCAATCCAACTACAAGCTCAAACACATCTGCAAATTCTCTAACCATGAAAACTCGGCTTAACTCATCATCTGAATCCAAAGAACCCAACAAAGCAAACACCTCACCGGTAGTACTTCCTATGGTGAAAACAATCTGATCTCTAACATCCGGGTGTCTAAGAGATATCTTCCTACCCTGGCAAAATATCTTAGCATCGTACTCACTCAACCAATCCATACCAAGGATGATCCCGAACCCCATAAAATCAAACACATGCACACTGCACTCAAAAGTATGACCTAACAGGTCAAACTTAAACTGATCACACCTCAACCCTAGAGTTACACACCCTCCTATTGGATTCACAATCCATAAGGAAGTAACTAAATATGTGGGTTCAAGGTTAAGCTTATCTATCAAACATCTAGATATAAAAGAATGCAATGCACCAGTATCAAATAAAATGCTAACATACATACCATGAATCTGAAGCATTCCTCCAAGAACTGCCTTCCCCTTCTCCCGGGCTATTGGCTTAGAAGTGGCAGGTTCCAATGCATACACCTTGCCCTTACCATCTTCTACTGGGCTCCTTGCACTGGTTCTTATAATGGCCTATCTAGTCACAGTTGAAACACTTGACATTCTTCCCCTTAGCCACATCCTTTGCCTTCCCTGAGCGACACTCATTAGCAAAGTGCCCTTTCTTATTGCATTTATAGCAGACAACTTCAGACTTTGCTTTCTTGGCTGCTTCACCCTTCTGAGCACCTTTCTTGGGAAAGAACTTCCTCTTCTGGCCCTGCCCAATCTAGACTCCTTTTCCCTTGCTCTTCTCTAGAGACTCAAGGACTTCTTCCTGCCTCAAAGCCATCTCCACAACAATATCAGAAGAAAAGATGAGACAAAGTAGCACTAGCCAATTCTAGCTTCAATCCTCTGATGAACTTCTCGTTCCGCTTCAACACTATATCTACAGAAGCATACCCATACCGAGCCAACTCTTCAAACTTCCTAGCATACTCAGCAACAGACATCTCACCCTGCACCAGCTCAGCAAACTGCCTAATCAAAGCTGACCATGCCATCACAGACTTAAACCTCTCCTGGAATCTCCTCTTGAAATCCTCCCAGGTTACTGTCTCCTTATCAACTGTCGCTGTTACACTGTTCCACCAAAATCGTGCGGCTCCCTGAAGCTGCCTGGATGCCAACCTCCATTTCTGCTCATCATCAAGCCCTGGATCTGCAAAAATCCTTTCGCAGTGCAACAACCAATTCTTAACTTCAATGGCATTCTCCGTTTCCAAAAATTGCTTCCCTCCTAGCTTCACAAAATCACCACTCATCTTGGCGAAATGATTAACTACCAAAACTTCCGGAACCCCTACTCCTACAACATTTCCTCCTAACACTACGGCTGCAACTCCTACCTGCATCATATTCCTAAAAAACTGATACATAGCTTCCATTCCGACCTGCGGGACCTCCACACCAACATTCTCTGCCTGACCTTGACATCTCCCTGCATTTGTTCTAGCATTCCTTTCGATGCTTCCCCTTACTGGGTTAACTCTGCTTCTTCTACCATCCATATATGTATTCCAACCTCATGAGATACAGAAAGATAACCTAATCAATGATAGATGAATGGAGATAAAGCGCATACTTATATATAGCAAATACAAGTATGTTACTATAGCGTTAACCCAACCCCAAATCTTACTCTAATTTCTTTGTATTTTTGTTTTCAATACCAATTATTTGTTAAATTTTTCATAAACCTATGCTTTGATACCTAGTTGTAACACCCCGTATCTGGAGGCCAAAAGCTAAGCGCTATGGATGCTATAGTCATCCATAGAATGAAATACGGTAATGTTAATGGTATCCATAATATCAGAAGCACTTGAATATGAATAAAATAACAGAATTTCAAAAACAATAATTTCAGTGATTATATTTCAAACAAATCATATCCAAGTTACAAAAATCCCAAATGTATTCCCAGGCAATGATCAAATATAATTACAACAATACGCCAAGAGCGACATATGAAGAAGCACCCTTGGATGATCAAAGCAATATAGACATAACTGTCTTAATACACAACGAAAAATAATAACAGAATTCCTAAATTTAGCTATCCATTAGCTTCCTGCTTGTCTTCGGATGCTTATTCGCCAAAATCTGCTAAAACCTGAAAACCTAAACCCACTGCCTACTCAAATCAATTTTAAGCACCCGAGAGTTTAAAGGGGAACAAAAACTTTGAGCCAGACATAAAGCCTGGTATGACTAATTTATGCTACATCCCTATTTACTGATATATATATATACATATACATATATATATATAGCGAGACCACGCCACTTACCGAAATGGGTTTCCCCTCACTAATATCTCTATTCAAAACATATATTTTTCAAATCCTTTCCTACAACCAAACTGGTTAATAAACAAATTATAATAATAATATAGCAATATCCATTATGCTAAAACAAGAAATAAAATAGACTATCTGTCTAAAATCTGAGCTATCTGCTCTTTACTGGACCATTTGTGCTAAATTCTGAGCTAACTGCTCTTTTCTGGACTATCTGCCCTAAAACTGATTATACCAAAATGGCAATATCTTTTATGCTAGATAATGGGCTATCTGTCCAAAACAGGTAAAAAGGGTGGACTAACTGTCCTTAAAAAGTAGCAAGGTCCATTATGCTAACAAATTAACTAGCTGTTCATATTTGGACTAACTGCCCTTATCTAGACTAACCATCCTCTGGATTAACTATCCTTTGGGCCGACTGCTCTCAAAATGGACCGATTGTCCGAATTTGAATGAGCTAACTGCCCGAATTTTCTTTTGGGTTAACAATTCTTCAATTTTCCTTGAAAACCTTTTCAAAATGATTTAGTCTGTCAAATCATATATATATATACACACACATAAGGAAAATATCTCTTTAGCTTTACTCTAAGCTATTTTTACCAAGATATATATATACTTTACTCAAAATAATGTTGATGATGTTCATTAAGGATTATCTATCCTTTTAAAATATGTTAAAGTCCTTTATAACTTAAATTACTTAGGCTATCTACCTAATCATTATATTCAAATCTTTTGTTTAAAACCTTTAAACAACCTTTCGACAATATTGAAGGTAACTCCTTCAAAATCATTAATAAAACCTTTCGAAATCATTGAAGGTAAATCTTTCGAAACCTTTAAAAAGCCTTCCTTTTATAAGCTTTAAACATATGACATCCGCCTTAAAATCCTTTAAACCTTAGCCTTTTGAAAACATGGAAAAACCATACCTTTCGACCTTTTCGGAAGGTCCTACCTTTCGACCTTAGCGGAAGGTTTCTTTTCAACCTAGTCGAAAGGTTTCACCTTTCGACTTTGTCGGAAGTTTGGGGTACCTCCCCTATAAAATCATTTATAAACCTTTCGAAAGCAATGAAACTCAAAACCTTTCGAAGAAATTGGGTTCAATTTAAAACAAGTGGAAACCTTTCGAAACCATTCGAAGTTTACTTCGAAACCTTTAAAACGTTTTAGCTTAAAACATTTGGATTATGCCTTCTAGTTGAGCAAAAGGATCATTAAAACATTGGAGTCAAAAGCAACTGCTTTAAAACTTTTAACAAAACCGTTCGAAAAAAATGAAGTGTTGGTGTTGGAACCAACCCTTCAAAACCAATGGAGAGACGACAAATTTTAAAAAACAAAAGATTCCCTTGGAAAACAACTGAATCGAAAGGTAGGAAGCGGTAAATAAGTTCTTGTCGACCTTGTCGAAAGGTTGCATACCTTTCGATCTTGTCGAAATCTTTACCTTTCGACCTTGTCGAAAGGTTTTATTAAAAACAGGAAATAACCGAATCCAAACCTTTTCTTTTAAACCATTTGACTTAGTCGACGTATTACCTTTAAAACCAAAACAAAGCTTCAACTCTTTCGAAAGCTCTAACCTTTCGTCCATATACCTTTCAACTCCTTTCAATTCACTACATACCAGTTGCCTGATAGCATGTGCATTGATTATTGACCTAGTTGAAAGATTTGATACCTTTCGACCTTGTCGGAATGTTTGGAATAGAGGCGAAACCTCTTACCAAAAGAGTTGAAATAATAGAAAAACTATTTATTTTTTACTTTAAAATAGTTCTTTTGTACCTAAACTGCCTTATTTGTCTAAATCTGCTTGGTTGCCAGATTTTTATATTCAAAAATGCTACCGACATTCCTTATTTAGAAATTTAAATAATTTTGAAAAACCCCTTTTCTCCTTTATAATTATATAAAACATTTAAGTCTCATTCCTTAAATAATTTAATATAACTATTAAATCATCTTATAAAATTCTGGAAAAATTCCAGAAAATAAATTAATATGTTCTTTTCAACATATAAAATTTTCGAATCCAAAAAATAAATTATTTTCCCATAAATAATTTTATAATCCAAAATACCATTTTCTTCCTTAGAAAATTCATAAAAATTCCACATAAATTCAAAAAAAAATCTGAAAATTGAAACCCATCTCTATAATAACTTTTTAGATCATCATAAAAATTCGCAAGGCTAACGAATGACATTTAATAGGGTTTTCATCTCAAAACATGTCATAAAATCTTTATGAATATACATAAATCATCAACATGTATATATTATCATTTTATCATTCAAAAACATGCCAAATCTTTGCAAAATCATTCGAATTTACTTAAAACCGAAACCCTAAAAATTAGAGATGTAAACATTATTCACCTTTGCTTTAGTGATTAAGGAGCTTGAGATTTGAATGAGTTTGATTTGAATATGCTTTCCTTAAGCTTTTCTTTTGTTCCCTCTTCTTCTTTCCTTGTTAATGGTGGCCGGCCTCACTTTAGAAAATTTTAAAATGAAATGAATGTGTATAGAGATACACGGCCTAAGGAAGATAATATAGGAATGGCCTCTTTCCCATAATACCCCTCATCTAATTAATTTTAAACCATTCATTTAATTTATTAGTTAAAAAGGCACGGCTACCTTAATTAAATCAAATCTCAATCCCCTTATCTACACATTATTTTATTTAGTTTATCTAACTAAATCTTGTAAATAATGTGATCAAAAATATGGTGCGATACACCGGCCCCTTATTTCAAAATTTGCAAAATGAAATGAACGTGTAAAACTTTATATGGCCAAGGTTCGGAGGATATAGGAATGGCCTCTTTCCTATTTTACCCCTCCTCTATTTCAAGTTAACTCTTATTTTAATTCATGCACAGCTACACCTTAATTAAAATCAAATCTCAATCCCCTTATCAACACATTATTTAATTTAATTCAACTAATTAAATATCTTAAATAATGTTACCAAAAACCTGAGGTGTTACAGACTCCCCTCTTTAAAGAATTTCGTCCTTGAAATTACGATAAGGTGCAAGACAAATCAAACAAGAAGGTAAAACGTACCATCAAACAAGTCAGGATAAGTATCTTTAATCCTGCTCTCAATCTCCCAAGTACAATCCCTGTCATCGTCGCTCCACTGGACTTTGACTAATCTGATAGTCTTGGTTCTACGCCTCTTCTCATCTCTTGCAACTATGCGAACTGGCTTCCTTACTATGGTCAAATCCGGCTCTACCACTAAATCATCTAGCACAATCGGTGCAATAGTAGTCTCTGGGTCTCTAACACACTTTCTGAGATGAGAAATATGAAAAACATCATCGACTCCTGCCAAATTGCTCGGTAACTCAACTCTATATGCAAGTTTTCCGATCCTTTCAATAATAGGAAAAAGTCCAACGAATCTCGATGCTAACTTCCCCAATTTTCCAAACCTAATCACACACTTCATCGGTGATACCTTGACGAAAACCTGATCCCCAACTGAGAACTCTATATTTTTCCGTCTCTTATCTGCATAACTTTTATGCCTAGACTGAGCCTCCTTCATTCTAGCCCGAATGAACTCAATCTTTTATGCAGCTTCTCTGACTAAATCTGGACCAAGAACCAACCTATCCGTAGTCTCTAGCCAACAAACGGGAGATTTGCATGGCCTTCCATACAAAGCTTCAAACGGTGCCATCCCACTACTAGTCTGATAACTGTTGTTATATGAAAACTCGACTAAATGCAGATGGTATTCCCACTATTCCCCGAAATCTAGAACAAAAGCCCTTAACAAATCTTCCAAGATCTTGTTATCTCTTTTCGTTTGCCCATCTGTCTGCGGATGGTAAGTGGTACTCATCTTGAGCATGGTTCCCAAAACTTCCTGCAGATTCTTTAAGAACTCGCTAGTGAACAAAGGATCTCTATCACTAACTATGCTTCTAGGAATTCCATGCAGCCTAACCACATTCTTCAGGAATAACCTTTCCAAAATAGGTGTCGTTCTGGTTGACCTAACTGGAATGAAATGGGCACTCTTGGTCAATCTGTTCACTATGACCCATATACTATCATTTCCTCTATTCGACCTAGGCAACCCATCAATAAAATCCATGGAGATAGAATCCCACTTCCATACTGGAATATCTAATGGCTAAAGCAACCCACTTGGTTTTTGGTGTTTGGCCTTTGCCTGTTGGCAAATCATGCACTACTTCACACGAAACCCAATATCCTGCTTCATACCTTCCCAGAAGAAACTCCACTTCATATCTTAATACATTTTAATACCTCCTTGGTGAATAGAGGACTTCGAACAATGGCATTCCTCTAAGACTCTTTTCTTATGTTTCCTACACTCGGAACACATAATCTTCCTTTCTTTCTCAACCTTCCATTTTGGTCAAGACTAAAATTGTGACGCCCCACCTCTATGCTCATAATAACAAAGAGTATTAAAAGAAATACTGTCTATTATTACGAAGAATAAGGCTGGATAGGAGCGACCATCCGTAATTGGCCTTACACTAATATTGGTTATCTCGATAGGAGTGGTATATACTTTTTATTTTTCATCTATTATTTATTTACTCCCATCGACACACCCAATACTAGTATAAAACGAACTACGATGGTTCATAATAGTTTAGGACATTAGATATAACAATAACACAGATAATATAAATGCGGAACACAGATAAAAACAAAAGTCTCATATATATATAACTGATGTCAGTTAATACATAGTTGACACAATACATATGATACAACTACAACTGTCGACTCTAGAAGTTATATATCCAAGTACATTATCGACTAATATACATGAATACATATCGTTCTATACAATGACACGACTACTACAAAATGACACTGACAACTTCAGAAGATGTGAAAAGTCTTCAAATCCCGAACAGCAACTCAAAGAAGGAAATCTACTACCTGAAATAACTCGGGTCTGACCCGAGTATTACATTCAAAAGAAAATAATACACGGGTCAGTCTAATTCAAACTCAGTTATTAGTGCATAGCAGCAATAATAATCAGATAGTCAAATAGACGACAATCACAGAAATCTCGTATATCCAACTCTCGATACGAGAATTGGATAACGGCATATATAACACTTAATAGTGTTAAACAACAAATCAGCAATCCAAATCAGAATACAACTCCAAAACACTGAAATTAACCAACGAAACAATTCAACAAATCGAAACATCAATTTAAAACTATCAAATCTGATAGGGCTGCAGTACACGCACGCGTGTACTGCCTCGCCACTATCGCAGGAGGTACACAAAAGCTCAGAGAAAGCACAAATGATCACAAGGTCAAATCCCGAAATCGGGATTCAACTCAAGGAAGTTCGAAAACAAATCCAATATCTCAAGTGGTCAAGACAGCTAATTTATATACAAGTTACCTCACACAACTGTAAAGAGAATACCACAAGGCAAATTCAAGTAATAACAATAACTCAGATAAGAAGCAATGCCAATTCGAACATATATATACGTATCAAATGATGTATATACATACATGACTGCATGCTTATATATGAAGACTAAAATGCAACTGGGTGCAATTAGTCTCCAAAAACAAGAATGTACAAGTGAAACAGGCTACATGAACACAGTGAAGTACTACCCAATGCAGCTAAAAGAATGGTCACAGGCGTGTACACCTAACTGCATGCATGTGGTTGTGAACAAGCTAATGCAAGCTAATGCCATGAACAATGTACTAAGGCTACAACTTCACATAACCCAAACAGTATACCTGTATGCTAATAATTCTCGACAAAAATCAAAATGTACACTTACTCAATTAGGTTTTGTGTAATTTAGTAAAACTGTATGAACTGTGAAGTCATAATATATGATGTCTGCATATTCTATACTCATTAATAAACAACAAGTGATACAAGACCCAGTAAAACGCAGTATCGAAGTGTAAATGAGAGTATCAGGTTTTAACAAGACAATGAAGCATGAAGCAGTTCAATATCACAACACATAACATGTACGACATGAAATGTCGTCATGATATTTCAAGCAGCAGGTCAAATATATAGGGGCCGAAGTGAGTACACAAAGGAAATGCAAAAATCAACCCACAGTCATATGCAATGACCAGCGACAGTTCGATGTAATGCCCAAAGCCAACAATGAAAGCTATTGCAAAATATAAACAAATCCCAAATAGATGACACTGCACATGAATCGAATAACTCGAGTACAATGCCAACAACAAAAACACAGCAAAATCAGAGTAAACCAACAGTGGACAAAGTCACAACAATGTCAAACAACCCAGTATAATCGAGTGGTCGATCAAACAAAATCAACAAATTCAATTTCTATTATTCAAACGAATATACAAGGATTCAAACCCTATAACAACCCAATCAAGAAATCACGGAAGCCCACTGAAAACAATAGACGAAGTCGAAATCATCACAGGTATCAAAACCAAATCAATGAAATCGTCACTATCCAAACAGAACAGTGCCAAAGAAATCAATATCGAAGGAAAGAAAAAAAAATGATTTCGAAACCGAGGCCAACTTTATCACATTTTAACGAATCGAAATAGCATATGACACAAAATAATCTATTTACAACTGGCCAACGGGGAGTTCAAAACTACTGTCAACGACCGAAGTCGAGAAGAACGACACGGCCAAGATAAAAAGGGACGATATCAACTCGTCAATTCAAGAGACGAAATTACTAGGAGCACGAAATCATCTACAGCAAACAAAGGCAATATCACGAGCCAAAGCCCAAAAAGATTGGAGTCAACCAGTTCAGAAGAAATCGAAGCCAGGTTAAACAACAACCAGATCATGCGAATAAAACAGAAGAGTCAAGGAGTTCGAATTGGATGTGAGTGAAAGTTTCACTCACCTTAGCCACGATGTTTTGGAGCAGTCGAAGCCAAAGTCCAAGTCGCCAGAGAATCGATCGCCTTCGATTGAGTAGCCATGGCCGCAATTTAAAATCACGAAGCCCCAATTTGTTCGAAGCTCTAACCTTTGACGAGGAGGGGTGAGCGAGAGTGAAGAAATCTTGAAGCCGACATTTACTTTTGGGAGACGAAGACGAACGAAAACATCGAGCCTACTTGAATTTGAAGAACGAATGAACGCCTCCATTTTTTTTTCTCTCGTTCAATTTGGTTTTAGGGTTTTCGAATGGAAGTCAAAATGGGGGACGGGTTATCAACCCTTAATAAAATCACAGCATCACAAAGCATGGGCCGAGATGATTTTTAAAGCCCACCTAATTCCTTAATCAAATTTATACTAGAGTTTGAAACTGATTTAAAACACTTAACAAAATTTTCAAACGAGTTTCAAACTGGTTTTTAAAAATTTTCCAAACAGCAATCGAATAGGAAAGAAAACCGTCCAGAGATGATAAATAATCGGTACGCAATACCGGGTTGTTACAGACTCCCCTCCTTATAATAATTGCGTCCCTGCAATTTTCATAATTAAGGTCGTCATTAACAATAAATTTTCTAACATAACTGGTTAAGCTAGAAAATAAAAGTCAAAACACAAACACAAAGAAATCTTTTAATCCCAATAAAAGAGATTTACAAATTCTCAACAAAGTCTGATTATCAGATAGATAATCAGAAAACAGCAGAACTGAAAAATACAATTATCAGCACATTCAATTGTCAACAAGATAGTTAAAATACAAAGAATCATAAAGCAACAATGTCTAATCATCGATACGATAATTAGAGAACAACAAAATATAATTATCGACAAGGATAATTAGGAACACAAATCACAAATCGCAACTGCAATTATCTAGTTATTCAATAATTAACCAGGAAACTCAAATTTCAAAATCAATAAACTCTGACTATTAACAGAAATAGATAGAAAACGGCGATTCAATAAATTCAGCAAACATCAATTATCTAATTATCTCAAACGATAATCAGAAAACAAATCAGCACATATCTAATTACCACAACCGGTAATTTAAAATTTCAAATCAACAAATATTCGATTATCACAAGCGATAATCAAATTTCAAATTCAACAAATATTCGATTATCAAAAACGATAATCAAATTTCAAATTTAACAAATATTTGATTATCACAAGCGATAATCAAATTTCAAATTCAACAAATATTTGATTATCAAAAACGATAATCAAATTTCAAATTTAACAAATATTTGATTATCACAAGCGATAACCAAATTTCAATTTCAACAAATATTCGATTATCACAAACGATAATCAAATTTCAAATTTAACAAATATTTGATTATCACAACCGATAATCAAATTTAAAATCAACAAATATTTAATTATCTCAAGCGATAATTAAATCTAAAATCAACAAATATTTAATTATCTCAAACGATAATTAAATCTAAAATCAACAAATATTTAATTATCTCAAGCGATAATTAAATCTCAAATCAACAAATATTTAATTATCTCAAGCGATAATTAAATCTCAAATCAACAAATATTTAATTATCTCAAGCGATAATTAAATCTCAAATCAACAAATATTTAATTATCTCAAGCGATAACTAAATCTCAAAACAGCAAATATTTAATTATCACAGGCGATAATTAAATTTCAAATCAACAACTATTTAATTATCTCAGGTGATAATTAAATCTCAAAACAGCAAATATTTAATTATCACAGGCGATAATTAAATTTCAAATCAACAACTATTTAATTATCTCAGGCGATAATTAAATCTCAAAACAGCAAATATTTAATTATCAAAAGCGATAATTAAAAACAACAATTATCCGACTATCAAAAACGATAATCAGAACTCATATCAACAAATATCTAATTATCACAAGCGATAATTAGAAACAACAAATATCTGATTATCAAAACGATAATCAGAACTCATATCAACAAATATCTAATTATCACAAGCGATAATTAGAAACAACAAATATCTGATTATCAAAACGATAATCAGAACTCATATCAACAAATATCTAATTATCACAAGCGATAATTAGAAACAACAAATATCTGATTATCAAAAACGATAATCAGAACTCATATCAACAAATTTCCAATTACCTGCAGATAATTGGAAGCAACAAATATCTAGAAATCAATTAAGAAGACTAGAAAATCAACATAAAAGCTTGGATCGATCCCATCAGATGGCGAGTTTTTAATTCGCCGCACGTGCAACAACATATGGCCGAAGCCTACCAAGTACTCAACATAATTTTGGCGCCCAACAAATGACCCGAAGGTCCAACATATGACCCGAAGGTCTAGTACTGGTATTTGACCCGAAGGTCCAACATATGACCCGAAGGTCCAACATAGTGGCTCGAAAGCGCACGAAAACATCAAATATTTCAATTAACGAGTCCGGAATTAACCGAAATAGCAAACGCACATGTCCCATACCACGTGTTTTACTAAATCGTTTGATTCTCTTCATCGTTTCCTTGAAAGTGTAAAATTCATCAAAATCATCAAAACAACAGATATTCAATTAACGAGTCCGGAATTAACCGAAATAGTAAAAGTGTGGTTCCATACTCCGCACTTTTGCTAAATCGTTTAAATCTCTTCATCGTTTCCTTGAAAGTGCAAAATTGTGTATTTTGTAAAAATACACTTTACATTCTCAAACGGACAAGTCCGGAATTAAGCGAATCAGTAAAAGAAAGGGGTCATAGTCCTCGATTTTGCTGAAACGTTTAAATCGCTTCCTCATTCTTTTGAAAGCGTAAACTGTAAAAAAATTTGAAAACAATTTTATTTATTTTGTAAAAATAACAATTTACATTCTCAACTGGACAAGTCCGGAGTTAAGCGAATCAGTAAAAGAAAGGGGTCATAATCCTCGATTTTGCTGAATCGTTTAAGTCGCTTTCTCATTCTTTTGAAAACGCAAACTGTTAAAAATTTATAAAACAATTTTCATTTTAAAACGATTTTCCAATCACGTGATTAAAGCGGAAAATCAGTAACAATTTCGATAAGGAAATTGTACTTCTCAAAATACCGTAAAAACGGTCACAAAACAGCATTGCGGAATAACCGCTTGAAAATCCACTTTTAAAACTTGACGGTTACTGAAGCCAAAGCAGCAGAAATTTTTAAACGTCAAAATCTCATCAAAATAATTTACATCAAAATGTAATATCAGTGAATTTTCATTCATCAGAAATGCCACAAAACACCGTGCTTCAAAAATTTAGCATTGGTGTAAAAATCTCGTTATAAAAATAACGGCAACAAAATACGTTTTATAACCAAGCATCGATTCAACGTAAATAAATGCAGTGACGGGCAACTTAAATTTGCACGTACCACAAAATGAACAAAGAAATCATTCAATTATATCTTCAATGAAGATAATTCAAAACAGCAAAATCTAATCAATATTTGATTAGCCTAAAAGAAAATCAGCAAAAATCTCAACAAGAATCACATACTGCAATTGTTTCGAATCCTCAATTCGGATTCGAAATTCTCAAAGAAACAAAATAATTACTGCTATGTAAACAACCAATGAAATTTATTTCAATTTCTAAATCAAATAGATTATCAGTTGTACTCAGCGAAGACAGTTTCACTGTTTCCGCTGCGCACTCTGATAAACAGTACTCAAATCAATCAAATCATCAGAACACAAATTCACTTTTTATTTTTAAATAATGATATTTAAAAACTTCATCCAAATTTCAAAACTTTAGTTTTGACTCAAAGTACAATAAAACGTCGACCAATAGTTGTAACATATGTTCCATCCAAGTTATGTTTTATATTATGTCCATAAACCCCAAGCTCTGATACCAACTGTGACACCCCACCTCTATGCTCATAATAACAAAGAGTATTAAAAGAAATACTGTCTATTATTACGAAGAATAAGGCTGGATAGGAGCGACCATCCGTAATTGGCCTTACACTAATATTGGTTATCTCGATAGGAGTGGTATATACTTTTTATTTTTCATCTATTATTTATTTACTCCCATCGACACACCCAATACTAGTATAAAACGAACTACGATGGTTCATAATAGTTTAGGACATTAGATATAACAATAACACAGATAATATAAATGCGGAACACAGATAAAAACAAAAGTCTCATATATATATAACTGATGTCAGTTAATACATAGTTGACACAATACATATGATACAACTACAACTGTCGACTCTAGAAGTTATATATCCAAGTACATTATCGACTAATATACATGAATACATATCGTTCTATACAATGACACGACTACTACAAAATGACACTGACAACTTCAGAAGATGTGAAAAGTCTTCAAATCCCGAACAGCAACTCAAAGAAGGAAATCTACTACCTGAAATAAATCGGGTCTGACCCGAGTATTACATTCAAAAGAAAATAATACACGGGTCAGTCTAATTCAAACTCAGTTATTAGTGCATAGCAGCAATAATAATCAGATAGTCAAATAGACGACAATCACAGAAATCTCGTATATCCAACTCTCGATACGAGAATTGGATAACGGCATATATAACACTTAATAGTGTTAAACAACAAATCAGCAATCCAAATCAGAATACAACTCCAAAACACTGAAATTAACCAACGAAACAATTCAACAAATCGAAACATCAATTTAAAACTATCAAATCTGATAGGGCTGCAGTACACGCACGCGTGTACTGCCTCGCCACTATCGCAGGAGGTACACAAAAGCTCAGAGAAAGCACAAATGATCACAAGGTCAAATCCCGAAATCGGGATTCAACTCAAGGAAGTTCGAAAACAAATCCAATATCTCAAGTGGTCAAGACAGCTAATTTATATACAAGTTACCTCACACAACTGTAAAGAGAAGACCACAAGGAAAATTCAAGTAATAACAATAACTCAGATAAGAAGCAATGCCAATTCGAACATATATATACGTATCAAATGATGTATATACATACATGACTGCATGCTTATATATGAAGACTAAAATGCAACTGGGTGCAATTAGTCTCCAAAAACAAGAATGTACAAGTGAAACAGGCTACATGAACACAGTGAAGTACTACCCAATGCAGCTAAAAGAATGGTCACAGGCGTGTACACCTAACTGCATGCATGTGGTTGTGAACAAGCTAATGCAAGCTAATGCCATGAACAATGTACTAAGGCTACAACTTCACATAACCCAAACAGTATACCTGTATGCTAATAATTCTCGACAAAAATCAAAATGTACACTTACTCAATTAGGTTTTGTGTAATTTAGTAAAACTGTATGAACTGTGAAGTCATAATATATGATGTCTGCATATTCTATACTCATTAATAAACAACAAGTGATACAAGACCCAGTAAAACGCAGTATCGAAGTGTAAATGAGAGTATCAGGTTTTAACAAGACAATGAAGCATGAAGCAGTTCAATATCACAACACATAACATGTACGACATGAAATGTCGTCATGATATTTCAAGCAGCAGGTCAAATATATAGGGGCCGAAGTGAGTACACAAAGGAAATGCAAAAATCAACCCACAGTCATATGCAATGACCAGCGACAGTTCGATGTAATGCCCAAAGCCAACAATGAAAGCTATTGCAAAATATAAACAAATCCCAAATAGATGACACTGCACATGAATCGAATAACTCGAGTACAATGCCAACAACAAAAACACAGCAAAATCAGAGTAAACCAACAGTGGACAAAGTCACAACAATGTCAAACAGCCCAGTATAATCGAGTGGTCGATCAAACAAAATCAACAAATTCAATTTCTATTATTCAAACGAATATACAGGGATTCAAACCCTATAACAACCCAATTAAGAAATCACGGAAGCCCACTGAAAACAATAGACGAAGTCGAAATCATCACAGGTATCAAAACCAAATCAATGAAATCGTCACTATCCAAACAGAACAGTGCCAAAGAAATCAATATCGAAGGAAAGAAAAAAAAATGATTTCGAAACCGAGGCCAACTTTATCACATTTTAACGAATCGAAATAGCATATGACACAAAATAATCTATTTACAACTGGCCAACGGGGAGTTCAAAACTGCTGTCAACGACCGAAGTCGAGAAGAACGACACGGCCAAGATAAAAAGGGACGATATCAACTCGTCAATTCAAGAGACGAAATTACTAAGAGCACGAAATCATCTACAGCAAACAAAGGCAATATCACGAGCCAAAGCCCAAAAAGATTGGAATCAACCAGTTCAAAAGAAATCGAAGCCAGGTTAAACAACAACCAGATCATGCGAATAAAACAGAAGAGTCAAGGAGTTCGAATTGGATGTGAGTGAAAGTTTCACTCACCTTAGCCACGATGTTTTGGAGCAGTCGAAGCCAAAGTCCAAGTCGCCAGAGAATCGATCGCCTTCGATTGAGTAGCCATGGCCGCGATTTAAAATCCCGAAGTCCCAATTTGTTCGAAGCTCTAACCTTTGACGAGGAGGGGTGAGCGAGAGTGAAGAAATCTTGAAGCCGACATTTACTTTTGGGAGACGAAGACGAACAAAAACATCGAGCCTACTTGAATTTGAAGAACGAACGAACGCCTCCATTTTTTTTTCTCTCGTTCAATTTGGTTTTAGGGTTTTCGAATGGAAGTCAAAATGGGGGACGGGTTATCAACCCTTAATAAAATCACAGCATCACAAAGCATGAGCCGAGATGATTTTTAAAGCCCACCTAATTCCTTAATCAAATTTATACTAGAGTTTGAAACTGATTTAAAACACTTAACAAAATTTTCAAACGAGTTTCAAACTGGTTTTTAAAATTTTTCCAAACAGCAATCGAATAGGAAAGAAAACCGTCCAGAGATGATAAATAATCGGTACGCAATACCGGGTTGTTACAAAAATCTTTCAAGTCATCGCTCTGGATTCCACCTTTTAGCTTCTGATCCATTCAGCTAATATCAGATCCTCTTCCTGTTTAGAAGCAACATTTTCGATCACCACTGGTCGAACTACCAAACAAGATAATACAACTGTATCTCCACTAGACCTAGCCTCAGATCTCCACTGCACTCAGCAATCAGCTAATGCTTCCAAGTCCTTCCACTCAGCAATCATCGCTAAAACTGCATTCTGATGTATTTTGCTAAGTGCATCTACAACCTCGTTGCCCTTTCCTGGTGTGTACTCAATCCAAAAATCATAAGCAGCGATAAACTCTAACCATCTCTGCTGTCTCATGTTTAACTCCTTCTGAGAGAACAAATACTTCAGCGACTTATGATCTATATATAGCTCAAAACTTTCTCCCAAAAGGTAATGTCTCAACACCTTCAAAGCAAAAATAACTGCAGCCAAGTCTAAATCATGTGTCGGATACCTGACTTCATGCGGTGTAAGTTGTCTAGAAGCATATGCAATTATTTTACCTCTCTGCATCAGCACAGCCCCTAATCATGTTCCACACGCATCGGTATAAACCACTAAATCTTGATTCCCTTCTAGAACAATCAACATAGGTGCACGGGTCAATAAGTATTTCAAACTCTGGAATGCTTCCTCACACTTATAGGTCTACACAAACTTAACATCCTTTCTTGTCAGCTTGGTCATCGGTGCTGCTATCCATGAAAAAATCCTTAATAAATCTCAGATAATAACCAGCCAACCCAAGGAAGCTCTTTATCTCTGTCACTGTCTCGGGTCTCTTCCAACTGTTCACTGCTTCAATCTTAGTTGGATCCACTGATAACCCTTCCTCTGAGATTACATGACCAAGAAACTTTGCTTCTTTCTTCCATAAATGACACTTCGAAAACTTCGCCTTCAGCTGATGCTGCCTTAGTGTCTCAAGCACCACTCTAAAATGAACTTCATGCTCGTTCCATTCTTAGAGTGTATCAAGATATCATCTATGAAAACTAATACGAACCTATCCAAGTGCTCTCGGAAAACCCGGTTCATCAAATACACAAAAAAGCTTGCGCAATAGTCAGTTCAAATGGCATAACTAACCATTCGTACGACCCATACCTGGTCCTAAACGTCGTCCAAGGTATACTATCCTCTACTACCCTGAGTTGATGGAAACCTGTCGCTAAATCCAACTGTAAAAACACCTTGGCTCCACTCAAGTGGTCGAACAAATCATCAATCCTCAACAATGGATATTGATTCTTTATCGTTCTCTCATTCAACTTACGATAATCGATACATAGCTTTAACGATCCATTCGGCTTCTTAGCAAACACTGCAGTTGCTTACCATGGCAAACTACTCGGCCTGAAAAATTTCATGCCTTCAAAATTCACCAACCGCACCTTCAACTCCCTCATCTCTGTAGGGGTCATCCTGCTTGGCGGTTTATTCACTGGTTCTGCTCCCGGAACCAAATCTATTTGAAACTCAATTGCTCGTTTCAGCAGCAATCCTACTATGGGCTCAAAAACATCTGCGAATTCTCTAACCATGAAAACTCGAATCAACTCATCATCCAAGCCATAGCACCCAACAAAGCATACATCTCACTACAAGAACCTTCTACGGTATAAACTATCTGATCACTATAATCTGGGTGTCAAAGCGATATTCTCCTATCCTGGCAAAATATCCTAGCATCGTACTCACTTAACCAATCCATCCTGAGAATAATTTTGAACCCCACAAAATCAAACACTTGCAAACTGCAAACAAAAGTATGACCTAACAGGTCAAACTCTAACTGGTCACATCTCAACCCTAGAGTTGCATACCCTCCTATTGGATTTGCAACCCGTAAGGAAGTTACTAAATAAGTGGGTTCTAGGTTAAGCTTATCTGTCAAACATCTAGATATAAAAGAATGTGATGCACCAGTATTAAATAGAACGCTAACAGTCATACCATGAATCTGAAGCATACCTCCCAAGACTGACTTTCCTTTTTCTTAAACTATAGGCTTAGAAGCAGAAGGCTCTAATGCATACACCTTGCCATTTCCATCCTTTGCGGGCTCCTTGCACTGATTCTTATAATGGCCAATCTGGTCATAGTTGTA
Organism: Allium fistulosum; assembly: GCA_030737815.1. Taxonomy (NCBI): domain Eukaryota; kingdom Viridiplantae; phylum Streptophyta; class Magnoliopsida; order Asparagales; family Amaryllidaceae; genus Allium; species Allium fistulosum. The sequence goes on along the minus strand of CM060903.1, from coordinate 1,359,836,416 downwards.
GCACCTGACATTCTTCTTTCCAGCCACTTCCATAGCTTTCCCAGCACGACACTCATTAGCAAAGGGCCCCTTCTTGTCGCACTTGAAACAGAAAATCTCAGACTTCCCCTTCTTAGCTGTTCCACCCTTCTAAGCACCTTTCTTAGGAAAGAACTTCCTCTTCTGATTCTGCCAAACCTAGACTTCTTTGGCTTTACTCTTCTCTAGAGAATCAAGCAACTCCTTATGCCTCAAGGCCATCTCCACAACAAAGTCAGAAGGAACTCTAATATGAGGTAATGTGGCCCTAGCTAACTCAGGCTTTAACCCCTTAATAAATTTCTCATTCCTCTTCATAACTATATCCATTGAGGCATACCCATACCGAGCTAACTCCTCGAACTTCCTTGCATACTCCAGAACTGACATTTTCCCTTGCTCTAATTCAACAAAATTCCTGATCAGAGCTGACTGTGCCATTGCAGACATAAACCTCTCCTGGAACCTTCCCTTGAAATCTTTCCAGATCATAGTTTCTTCATCCATCGCCGCAATCACACTATTCCACTAGAATAGAGCAGCTCCCTGAAGCTGTCTAGATGCCAACCTCCTCTTCTTCCCATCATTGAGCCTCGGATTTGCAAAAATCCTTTTGCAGTGCAACAGCCAATTCTCTACCTTAATGGCATCCTTCATTCCAACAAACGGCTTTCCTCCAAGCTTGGTGTAATCTCCACTCAACTTAGCATAATGATTAACTACCGGAGCTTCCGAAACTCCTGCCCCAACAGCATTTCCTCCTACCATTCCAGCTGCGTCTCCAGCTTGCATCATATTCATAAAAAACTGATACATAGCCTCCATGTCCACTTGCGGGACTCCAGCACCTATATTCTCTACTTGTGCCTAACCTTGACCTCTTCTCACATTAGGCTTCGCATTTCCTTCGGTGCCCTCCTCGCCTTGGTTAACTATTCCTCTTCTTCCTTCCATATCTATATTCAAACCTTATGAGATACAGAAGAATAACCTAACAAGGATAGGAGACTAGAGATAAAGCGTATACTTATATATGGAAAATACAAGTACGTTACTATAGCATTATCTCATACTCCAATCTTACTCTAATTCCTTAGGATTATGTTTTTAAAACCATTTTTAGTTTAAAGTTTATCATAAACCATGCTCCAATACCAAGTTGTAACATCCCATATCTGGAGGCCAAAAGCTAAGCGCTACAGATGCTGCGGTCATCCGTAGTATTAACTTCTGGTGATAAAATACGGCAATGATAATGGTATCCATAATATCAGAAGCACATGAATATGAACAAAATCATAGATTTCAAAAACAACAACACTTTGCTGATTACATTTCAAAACAATAGTTCATATCCATATTACATAATTCCTTAACGTTTCCCAAGCAATGATTAAATATATCATTACAGTAATACGCCATGAGCGACATATGACGATGCCCCCTTGGTTGATCAAAGCAATATAGTCATATCTGACTTATATACACGCGGAATCAAAAGAAAATGAAACTGCAAATCCTAATTAGCTATCCGTCAGCCACCTGCTCATCTCCAGATGCTTTATTCGCCAAAAGACTAAAACCTGAAAACCTCAACCCTCATCCTACTCAAATCAATTTTGAGTACCCGAGAGTTTGAAGGAAACAAAAACTTCGAGTCGGACATAAAGCCTGGTGTGAATAATTCTATTACATCATGGTTTATGATACTAAGTGAGAACACGATGCTTAGCGAAATGGGTTTTCCCACACTTATATCCTCTTTAAAACATATATTTTGCAAATCCTTTCCTGTAACCAAACTGATTATATCAATTATATCAAATAGTAATATCTTTTATGCTAATAAATGGACTATCTATCCGTAAAACAAGTAATATGTGAGCTATCTGCCCACAATATAAAACACGGTCTGTTATGCTACAAATGGACTATCTATCCCTACAACTGGGCTGACTGGCTGCAAACTGAACTACTGTCCGAAATCTAGGCTGACAGCTTGCAAAATGGACTAACTATCCGAATTATTTTCTTAGGATTAACTACCCTTTAAATTTTCCTTCAAAACCTTTTCAAAATGATTTAGTCCTTCAAATCATATATATATATATACAAGGAAGATATATCTTTAGCTTTACTCTAAGTCATTTTGCCATGTTATACACACTTTACTCAAAATAACATTGATGAATTTTAATGAGGATTAGCTATCCTTCCAAACAAGTTAAAACCCTTTTTAACTTGAAAATACTTAGGCTATATTGCCTATTCAATACATTCGAAGGCTTTGTTTAAAACCTTTAAACAACCCTTTCGAAACCCTTGAAGGTAACCCCTACGAACCCATTGAAAGACCCTTTCGAAACCGTTAAATATTGCCTTTTGAAAATATTGGAAAAGCCTTTCCTTTTTTTTCTCCGAAAGCTTCAAAATATTAGACATCCCCCTTTAAAACCTTTTAAATATCACCTTTCAAAAAACATAGGAAAAACCTTCCTTTCAATCCTTTCGAAATCCTGGGGAACCACCCCTTTCGAAACCATTCATTAAACCCTTTCGAGACAGTCAAAACTCAATACTTTGGAAAGCACTTTGGGTTCAATTTAAAACTTGTGGAAACCTTTCGAAACTCTTAAAAACGTCTTGGTTGAAACCATTTGGATTCCGCCTTCAAGTAGAGCAAAAGGATCAGAAATCCATTATAGTCAAAAGTATTTGTTTCGAAACCATATAAAACTTTCTCTTTCGAAACCAATTTGGATATTACTTTACTTATAGAAAAAGGTCTTAAAGTATTTAAGTCGAAAAAAACTGCTTTGAAACCACTTCCTAAGTAATGAAGTGATGGTGTCGAAACCATCCCTTCGAAAGCATTGGAGAGGTGGGCAGGTTTAAGAAAACAAAACAACCCTTTCGAAACCATCTGAGTCGAAAGGTAAAAAGGCGGCAGCAAGAAGGTTTCGACTTAGTTGAAAGCGAATATTTAAAAATAGAGGCGCAACCCAATCGAAACCATTTCCTTTAAATCATTTGACTTAGTCGAAAGCAAGCAGGCGTGTTTCTTTAACTTAAAAACAAATGACTGCCTCAACCCCTTCGAAACTCCTGGTTTCGACTCCCTACCTTCCGCCTACATCCAATTCACTATGTACCAGTAAACTGATACCATTAAAATTTAAATCATTTTACAAAAAGCCCATTTTCCTCTTTTAATTATATAAAACATTTAAGTCACATACCTCAAATAATTTTATATAACCATTAAAATACTTAGAAAAAATCTATAAAAATTCCAGAAAATCACATTGTACATCTTTTCTAACATATAAAAATTTTGGACCCAAATAATTAATTATTTACCCGTAATTAATTTATAACCCAAAATACCATTTTCTTTACTAGAAAATTCATATTAATTCCACGAAAATTCAGAAAAATCTGAAAATTGAAACCCATCTCCAAAATAATATTTAGGATCTTCATAAAAATTCGCAAGGCATTTGGATGCCATTTTATAGGCTTTTCATCTTAAAACATTTCATAAACTCAATATGAATAACTATAATTCATCAACATGTATATATATTCGTTCCATCATTTAAAAACATGGCAAATCATTGCAAAATATTTGGAATTCATGCTGAAACTGAAAACACAATCAAAAATGAGATGTAAACATTATACACCTTAGCTTTAGAGATTATGGAGATTGAGATGTGAATAGATTTGATTTGAATTAGCTTCTTCCTAGCTTTTCTTCTTCTCTTCCTTGTTAATGGTGGTCGGCCCCTTATTTTAAAATTTGCAAAATGAAATGAACGTGTAAAACTTTACACAGCCAAGGTTTGGAGGATATAGGAATGGCCTCTTTCCTATTTTACCCCTCCTCTATTTCAAGTTAACTCTTATTTTAATTCATGGTTAATTGGCACGACTACATCTTAATTAAAATCGAAACTCAATCTCCTAATCAACACATTATTTAATTTAATTCAACTAATTAAATATCCTAAATAATGTTACCAAAAATCTGGGGTGTTATTATTGCCTTCTACATGTATTTAATAGTATTAACATTTGATATTTAACTGTTTGCAACGTAATTGTTTCTAATTTATGCGCTTAAGCTTTGGTTTTCTTCTATCTAATAAATATCAGTTACCCATAATAATTGGTCATTAATGTCAAAATTGGACAATCTCTAATCAATCATCATTTATTACCTTTAATCTATTTACCAGTTTTGAAAATCCGCCTATTATGCCTATTCAATTTCCCCATAAATGATGTATTAAATTTTCTAATCAGTCCTCATTTAATTCATTTTCCACTCTCTATTAATAACAAATTTATTAGCCATTAAATTTGTAAATAATGTCCATGGATCCTAGTCTTATAATTACTACGCTGTTAAAAACTAATACGAATATCGTCATGAATTACGATGTTTTTTATTTTTATTTTTGAACGTTAAGCACGTTTATATGTGTTTATTTATATATTTAAATTAATTTCTAAACTAGAACATTCTTTTCCATGTTTTTTTATCAGAGCTTTCCTTCCAAAAAGGATTACTATTATAATATTCCATAAATGAACCAAATGTGAGATCTTTGCTTCGCTTTAAATTATAATAAATTATTTCTTTTTTTATTGAAATAGACAGTGTAAACCATGGAAAAGAATATACATATATTACACATATCTTTTCCTTTTTAGTATATTCCTTGTTAATTCAAACGACGTGTTTTATACATATTTTGGAATTGGATAATTTATGGAAATTACACAGAACTCGCTCCAAATAAATCTAAACATATAAATTCACATTCCAAGTCGACTAGGGTAACCTAAGTTACGACCCAATTATAGATCAGGAATAAATAAACAATCAACAATAATAAATGTTTTAAATTCAAATTTTCGGAGTAGGTTCCATATACTATTTCTTTTCCAATTACATATTTTATTGAATGTGTACGCGATGTTCTTATACATTGTTTTAAGCCTACAATTCATCAGATCTTTAAATATGAATCCATTTCTTTACTTGACTCCTTTTCCTTTCTAATCCAAAATAATTTGTATAATAAGACGTATACATACTATTAGAATTACATATCTGAGAAGAGATTTGGGGTTAAGGGGAATGTAGATATATAATTATAAAAATTACATTTTTCCGTAGTATTGATTCGCTCCTCTTCTTTGCTTTTATTTTCTACCATTCTCCGATTATATATTTATATATAATATTTTATAAATTTTAGAAGTAGTGGAGAAGAGAAAATAGCAGAGCTTCGCTGCTTGGATAATAAAAGATGAGAAGAGAAGTGAGGAGCTAGGCATTTATTTATAGCGCACGAATCAATCGTAACCGTTAGATTAAAATAATTAAATCTGAGTTGTTGGCCAAGGTTCAAACCCTAACTGCAACGTTCGAACCGGTCTACCGCTCCCTTATGGATGGTCGACCAATGAGGTCCCATTTTTAATGTTATTTGTTTTCTTTTTCGTTTTTAATTATTCTTGCTTCGGAAACTTTAAACGCCAATAAATTTTTTGTTAGAGCTCCAATCGTAAAACTCCAAATATGAAAGTTGCTTAGAAAATCACCATGAACACAATAGTACAAGTTTCGTGGCCAAATTCCAAAGTTCCTCAAATTCCAGTTTTGGAGCTTTATTAATTATCGTTAATTTTATGGGGTATTACATTCTCCACCTCTCCCTCTTAAAAGAATTTAGTCCCTGAAATTCCTCAAGGGTTGAATCATGCAATATAGCGCACAACCAACCTAAGCTATCCAACCAATTAATGTACAACAAATTTTGCAGCCAAACGTGGACAAATGCATGGTATATCACAATATATAAACATGTATACAAAATGACTCTAAATCAGAGCCTCTTATATGAATGCATTCTTTTTAAAATATCTTGAAAATATAATGCAAACAAACTAGATATATAGGCAGTTCTGTATGTATGTTAGTTTTCAAAATTCATTTTTCACACAATAGTTTCCACACACTTTTGAGTAGGAGTATGGTTCAACTAATTTTGCATCCAATCCCTACCATCCAAAATATAGCACATAATTTTTAACATCCAAAAATTTTGAAAGTCCAGTTTTTGAATCTATAATCTTATATTGAAAAAGGAATATAGATGGAAAATTTTACAATTCCACCTTTCTTTTGGATACCTATTCAGTTCTACCTTGGAACCTTCTCTTTTGCCCCCAAAACATTTTCAACTTTTCAAAGTACAATTTACATAAAGAGGTTTACTTTTGGATGTTAAAGCGTAATTATCCTAAGTGCAAGTTTTTGGTTACTATCAACAAGGTTTGGAAATAGAAATTCCAAAGCTAAAACAACATTTTCCCTTGTTATTATCTATGTTTAGTATACTGTCATCCTTGTTGGAGAGTAAAATTCATGTCCACTAACACGTTGACCACCTCTACGTTATGCATGTGGCCATAGAAAATTGAAAATTTTTCATTTTTCATCAAAAGTCCTTTTCCTTTTTCAATCAAACTTGCAAAATAGTTTTATAATTCAAATTCCAAAAAGAATTTAAACACTATTTTATTATTATTATTATATTTTATTATATATGTATATTTTTTTCAAAAGAATTCGGCCAAAATTTTCCAAAAATATTTGAATCCAACTTTTCAAAAGCGTTTAAACAAAAAATTTCAAAACAATTGGACCATAATTTTTCAAAACATTTCCTGCTCCATCCTTAAAACAACCAGGCTACGTCTTAACGTAATTGGGACTCAATCTATGAGGTAATGTATATGATTGACTCTAGTATTATGTAGTAAATCTTAGATTGGGGGAATCTTTCCTATTCTTTTACTCTAAAACAACAAACTACCTATAAGCATACTAATAAATTTTAGCTTTTAAGACATAGGGAGGTGACTCATGACTTTGGAAAAAACCTTTCCCTGTCCTCTATTTGTTAAATTTTATTTTTCTTGCTAGAATTTATTTTTTTCAAAATTTTAAAATATTGGGATCTAATTTTTTTTAATTTCTAGTTGCTAACTTAATTTTCTAATTTATTTTATAAACTTTCAGTCTTACCTACATTTCTTATCGCTAATTATGTGTCCTTATGAGATCTCCTTATTTGAATTGTTTTCCAATATAGTTATATTTATATAGCGATCTAATCTCATCCATCAAGTCAAATTAGTGATAAAACAAGAACATATCCCATACCATATTGTACGCTTTTCAAATAACCTAAGAGAGACAACTAGCGATTCAACCCAAAAACCCTAAAAAAATTCTGCTGGAAGGTGCCAATCGTTATCAACTGGTGTTAACGATATTATGGTCCAAACACTCCTTACCAAATTAAGGTGGACATTCCTAATATATCATTCCCCCATCACCCACCTTCCTTAACTCTCATTCTTAGCTTCTAGTAAATGTGGTCTATTCATTACTTCGGTTATTATATCCAATTACAAAGTAAATTATGCATCCCCACACTGTAGTGGGTAAGAAATATGAATTATGCACATTTAGAATAACTCATGTAAAAATTTAGTTTGGTGGAACAACTTCCTTATCACCTATCTTTCCTTCTTCAGCTTTGAGTCAACCAACGTCCTTCATATGTGTCTGACACTCACTACTCTCTTCTTCAACCATACTACTACCATCTCTAAATCAAAATCTCTTGACAATATCCTCAAACTTTGGTATTTACTTCCTCTACATCCTTGATCCTTCATTCGAGTATACTATTTGACTCGCAAATTTGTACTTTGGTACCCTTCACCATTCCATTGAGGGTTTTCTCATGGCTTCCATATATCTTTAATAAAATAATCCTAGTTTCATACCAACATTTCTTACATTCAACGGGGATTCTTTGTTGCCTACCTATGAGCATTTGTATCTATTTTAGTCATAGCCTAAAACCATTACCCCGTCTTACCTAGGTGGTGGTCGTTATCTACTCCATATTAAAAGTTAGTTTGGTTCTCACCGGTCTTTATAAAACTAAAATTTCATAATCATGAAATATATGATCTAACACATTTATCTTTAAAAATATAAACTTAGAAACATTTTTTATCAGATTCAAACATTACTTGGTTTCAAAAAGGAACCATGAATTTTCCTTATTCTAACTAATTTTACTTTTTTAATAATTTTCTACAATGGAGATTTACTTCTTTTAAAAGTTGGATCTTTAACTCAAAACAATCAAGAACTCAAATATCATACCAACCAATTTTTTCCAAAACATCTTCTATAACTTTAAATAATGAAAAGTGAAATGGACAATAACAAATTACATCCTATTATTTTCCTATATTCATGCTATCTCCACTTCCACCTTTGATGAAGATTTTCATAGCACCATGTAACGACCCGGTATTTCGAACCGTTCAAATCGACAATCATCCACTCATGTCAGACTTGAATTGCTCAAAACAACAGATTGTTAATTCATATTTGGCAAAACTTAGCATATACGGTAAATAAATCAATCACAGACACAAAGTAATACATCAATAAGCAGCGGAATAGGTAAATAGTAGTTCGTGAAGCTACTATAAAACATCAGAGTCTGAAACAAAATACAATATAATCTCAAATAAAAAATGAATCTCTAATACATAAGAAACTGACGAGTCTGAACATAAATGACTGGAATAAACTGAAATAACTAAAGGCTGGATAGATAGATCTTCAAACAAAGCTCCATTCTCCAAAGGTGAGTCTCAAATGCTGTGACACTCAGTCTGACCCGAGCATAAAGCAAAATACAAAACACTCGAGTCAGGATTAACATTCTTATATCATTAAATTTAACTTAAGTGAAATGTCAACTAAAATACAAATACCTTAAAGGGTGTTTGGGATTTCCATCCTCTAAGGATCTGTGGAACTATCTACTTTGTAGTAATATACACTACTATAATATGTCTATAGTAAAGTAAACTATTAAAGTAGCATTAAGGCATTACCCATATCCCCTTTAACACATTTTTATATATTCCCATAGTCTATACAGTACCATAATTCCTCCGTAAACTAAAGGGCTATCAGAGGGCACTCCATAGGTATGGTATAAACAAAACTCGTAGAAGGCGCGATATGGCATGTGATAAGGCATGCGAGGCAATGCCAGGGTAGATATACCATTTGCGGATCCGGACTGGTGGTAACGCATAGTAGCTACTACCGCCCATCTCATGACACACTCCCAAATCAAAGGTGCACCCAATCAAATCACAAAGTAATAGAATGGTATCAAAGAAATGTGTCCGATAGGAGGAATGACCTCACTTGGCCCAACGTGGCTCCTGTTTTAGCCACATCAAGCTAACTCACGGGAGTCAGGGCTACGTTAATACCACATACAGAATCGTCGTCAATCCATCCTACTTCGTTCTGGAATCTCCACCACGTACACAGTTGTTAAAGTGGTTTCGGTATTGGCAGAGAGTATGACAATATCTGATCCCGGTCTCTTTAACAACCAAACGCTTATTTCACACCGTGGTCATTTTATTTCAAATAGTTCATACATCATATCCAAATACCATATTCATTTCAAAACCATATCAATTCGATATCATTATTCACTTCAAAAAATATTCATTCCAGAATCGTAACACTTTCGAAATTATAACATTTTCGAGATCATAGCACTTTTAAAATCATAACACTTTTGAAATCATAACATTTTCCAAATTAAATAGTTTATATATTGAAAATAGTATATATATATATATACATATTAAAATAGTTATAAATTTAAAATAGTTTATATATTAAAATAATTTATATATTAAATAGTTTATCTATATCAAAATAGTTTATATATATTAAAATACTTTATATAATAAAAATAGTTTCCTCCAATTCCACAAATCGATTCAAATCAACTTAGATTTCAAAATTCAATTTAAATCAATCCCAGTTCAACACTTTTTAAATTTAAGGGGTTAAAGATTCAATTCAAATTCTCATTAAACCATTTTAATTTTATCGATTTCAAATCCGGGTTTGAACTATCTCTTCAATTCCAATAAGATTCAAAGTTTAAATATTCAAACATTTCGATATAAGTTCCATTTAGATTTCAAAATTTAACTATAATTTATTCAAATTGGAAATTATTCACTTAATCATTTTATTAACAATTAAATAAATCTCAATTTATAAATTTAAATCAATATTAAATATTTAGTCTCAATTGTATTTAAAATTGAGAATATTCATTTAATCACTTTTATCCAACCAAGTTATAAATCATATCTTTCAAAATCTCAAAATCAATAAGTTCAAATCAATTCTTATTTAAATTCAATTATTAACCAATTTAAATTCCAAGTCAACGTTAATTTATCTTCCCAACCTTTATTATTAAAGTTATAAAACATCTATTTTTAAAATACTAACATAAATTTAAATAGATACTTAAACATATTATAAAGCTCTGGAGTGGTCGAATGGGTCCCCTCACGTGTCAGGCCAAGTCTCCCGGAGTTTGAGCGAAATCCAAGCCTCCTACGCCTATAAATAGAGCCCCAGAATCAACGGAAAAAGGATCTTTTTTCTCTGAAGCGTCCAGACTCTGCCGGATTGAGATTTGCATCATACTTTTGCTGTCAATTTCGAATTCAAAACTGTAATCTGCTGTTCATTGCTGAAAACGCTTGTAATCATTGAAAGAGAATCAATAAAATCATCAAAACTTCATAGTGGACGTAGGCTATACGTCGAACCAATCTAAACTGCTTGTCTGTGCAATTTACATTCCTGTTTGTTGGAGTTTTTGTTAGATAATCTCTGTTTTGCATTTATAACCTTCATTTTATCTCTTCAAACAACTCCCGAAGAGTGTTGTGCCCATTTTTGGTACAAACTAAATTAAATTTATTTTATATTAAATCTTATTTTATATAATTTTAAATAATATAAAATTATAGGTAAAATCTTAAAAATCATATTTTCAAACTAACTTAGAAATTAAATTTCCAGAACATATTATTTTAAAAATCTAAGTTTTACACTAATATATAAAATAAAATATTATATATATATATCACAATATTTATTAAAATCCATATATTTCCTTTCAAACTTTGGAAATTCATTTTCAAATATAGACCAACGATGTCCGTATATCTTTTTCTATCCTGTGGTTAAGTGATACAAATATTTATCATTTCAATCCACAATTTAAATATCTACGGGTATATATCATTTCAACCTGCAATTCCAAAATTTAAATTAAATGAAAATCGCTTGGGTTTATCATTTCAACCTATAACGATTTTCCCTTAATCTATAATATCATTCGGGTTTGATCATTTCAACCCGTAGGGATTTCTAAACTAATAGGGAACTTGCAGAGTGCGAACAAATATGATAATAATATAACATATCAAAAACATGCATATATCATCAGTAACAAAATTATATATATATACACACACAACAGGATATGGTGTCATCATATATCTTAGATGAACAATTACAGATAATGGCACATCATACTTAACAATTAAATAACTAACAATTCAAATTTAACAGCATATTTCAATCGTCATTTCAATGTGAATTTAAATTTCACTAATTATAAGAATGTTAATCGTGAGTGATTGATCACCTTTCGAGGCTAGAGAAATAGACAGGAACAAGATGCGACAATCCAAGCACAAATTCCAAAGCACGGCATGATGAATATGAATTCGACGAACAAAGCAAAGCTGGAATAATTTGAAATTGATGAAAACAAATCAAAAAATAGCTTGATATAAATGGAAACAAAATATATATAATATTTTTCTCAAAATCAATATTCAATTTAAAATACATTTTTAAAATAAAAATCTTTATATATATTTCAAATCATTACTACTTAAACACATATTAAAATTTAAAATAAACCCCTTACATTATATTTGAAACCACAACTCATGTACTTATATATAAACTAATATATAAACAACAAATAAACTTACATATATATTATATTTGAAATCAATATTTTATATTTCAGAATCATTTTTTTCTTAAAACAATTCAAGTAAAATCAAAATCTCTACATATATTATAATTTCTTAAAACACATATCAAATCATTATATATTATATTTCTCAAACACATCAATAAAATTAAAATATATATCCAAATTATAAATAAAAAACAACATAAAGAAAAATCAATATCCATATTATAAAGCAAGACAGAATGCACTAAGGAGAGGAGGGGATTCGACAGCAAAGATGTAGCAGGCGAACTTCACTTTGACGTGGAGTAAGCAGTTGTTGACGGCAATAGACTGATTGTACTCGGGTTTGCCTAGTGATAGGAATATGAGATAGATGGCGGTGCTCGGTTATTGTTCCGGTGGAGGCTATGGAGCGAAGGACGGAACACTGTGGTCGGAGAAGGTAGTTGCTATGGTGTTTGGCGAGCTATCAGTGGGGTGGAGCACGGTGCAGCTAGGGGTGTGAGCTACTCGTATGGTGAATAAGGCGGAGGTGAGAGGCTTTTGTGTCGAGAGAAGGTGTATGCTAGAGGAGGGATCATGGTAGGGGTGCTAAGCGGAGGTTGGGTTGGTAAGCTTCGGTGGAAGGCTGACTAGATCTAGTCGTGAGGGGATGCGGCCCGTGGTTCGGCGTTATGATGAACATGCTATGGGCGGAACTGGAAGAAAGGTGGCGAAATGACGAGAGCAATTTCTATGGTGGTCGGGTTCTTGGTGGATAGAGGGTTGAGGGTCGGCTGGAAGCTTGGGTGGAAGGTGGAGATGCGGGGTAACTGACAGCGGCGATGAGTGTCAGGGCAGATGGCGAAAACTGATGCAGGCGGAGGGAGGGTGAGTGGCCAAAGCAAGGCGAATGGTTGGTGGGTGACATGGATGGTGGGAAGATTGGTCAAGAGGGAGAGGGGAAGGTGACAACACGAAGAAGAGGATGCGCAACAAAAGTTCAGGCAAAATATGAAGAGACGTGCCAGATTTAGGAACAAATGTAAATATAATTATATATATATAATGTTTCTCCAATGAAACTAGAGACCCAAAACCAATTATACGAACCAGCATATAATAAATATAACGATGGGAATTACAAAATTTAAGAATTTAATTCAGGGAATACTAATGGCTGGTGTCTGTTGATTATCACGGTAGAAAAACGAAAGGAAATAGGAACTCCAAAAGGCACGAATTGGGTACTGATATGGTTATCCGTTTCGTAGTTTTCGCCGTGTACTGGACACTGAAACACACAAATAAATATACTACAAAGATCAGCACGACGAGACGAAAAAAATGGTACACAGATATAGGCGATACGATCATCCTATCAAAAGTCGATATTCACTGCCGAAAATGCAGCTAATTTTCCAAAAATAAGATAAACGACGGTAGAGAAGTCCAAATTTGACGAAACGAAATATGACATCTCACTTAGAAAATAGTTTACATTTTTTTTATATAAAAATATTCAGATTTTGAAAATATTTTATTTCCATCAAATATTAACTGATTTAAATTGAAATTGGAAATTACGCAATAGAACTAACATTCATATTTACCAGTGAAAATCTACCATTTGCTATGTTTAAATAGACGTATTCTAAATATCAAATTTTCTTTGCTAAATTTTATAATTAAATTTCAAGAAAAAATTCAGTTAATTACATTATAAAACCATTAAAATTTCCGGGTCGTTACACTCTCCCCCACTAAAAACTTTTCGTCTTCGAAAAGGAACAAGATAGGGGAATAGAAGCAACAAAAAAGAAAGATGGATTAAAATACATACCGGATACATATATTAATTCAAAACCATTTAAATTTCAATAACTTTATATCGATTTATATTCAGCAAATTTGGTTTCAATCCATTTTATTTAATCAGTAATATTTATTTATATTCATATTTTGTTGATTTTCAATTCAACGTATTTTCATTCAGTTTGATTTGTTTCAATTTACTAATATTTGTTACAAAATTTCTTTTAAAACAAAATTTATTTGATTTAACTCATTTATTAAATCTATTTATCTTCAGTTGAGTTGATTCTACTAAAATTTAATTTCAACTATTCTTAAGTCCATATTTATTTACGTAAATAGTATTTTTCCTTTATTATTTAATTTATTTCACTCACATTACTTATAACATCAATTAAATGTATAAAAAGTCATTATAACAATCAAATTTTTATTTAAAATTTCCCTTAACAAAATTTCTTTTTTTTTGACATCTTATTACTTATATTGTATTTTATTCAATTATATTTTCTAACTACATTTCAACTTTTCTAGATATTCCAGGTAAGTTATATATGTGTTCAAGAATGCAACTGAATATTATACAAATAAATTTATCCTAGTTCAACTGTTTCTAGTTATTTAAATTCCATATCTCATCTTAGATCTTCCAATTATTCAAAAAATATGCTTCATTTTAATAATTGAAAACCATTATTTAACTTCAAACTTAAGAGTTAAATTTCCAGTTTCCCTTCGAACTATTTTGAAATAAATATATACATATATATAACTTAAAAATCAAATCATACTCAAGAAATTCAAATCAAATCAATTTTCCAAAACAAAAGTGTAGCGAAGCTACTAAGTGATCTCTCCACTCTGAGACTTGAAAATTAATGTCAATGATGCTGCAGTCATCATCGAAATTATTTTCCAGTGACAAATAGGAGAGTACTAACTTACTTCTTTTTAAAAATTCTGGAAAAACAATTTCCATTCGAAAATACTTACAAATAATATATTTTGAAAACTTTGAAAACGAAATTTAGAAAAGCACCGAAAATTTGATTCTCAAATTCTTAATTTAAATTTATTTCATTAGCAAAATAGATCTGTTAGCACCAAAATTGGTCACTAACCTCGTTCAGAAAGATTGTGTAGAGATATAAGTGATGAAAGTAAATTAAACAGAGAAGACAATGCTAATTTAAATGCAGAAAGTAAGAACACCAAATTTATAGTGGTTCGGCGTAATTGCCTACGTCCACTTTGAGGTTAAACTTTATTGATCTTCTTTATAGTTGATTACAAATACAATTCGTGAATCAAATGCTTGAATGAAGTTGTTTAAGTAGAGAAGATGAGTCTTGAAAATGGCAGAGTCTCCCCAGTATTCTCTCTCCAAAAAAGGATCCATTTCACTGTGACCCTGCCCCTCTATTTATAGGCAAATATGGGCTGGACTTCCCAAGTTGGCTGGATAGCCGAACGCTCAAGCCCCAGTGCAGTGGTCGCTGTATGCCGAACTAGGTGTGCCAAACGCCGCTACGCCGAACCATTCCTTCTATGCCGAACAGTGTGTTGGTGTCGTGGGAAGTGTAGGATGGTTGTCTGTTGAGGCCGAACGTGCCTCCATCTCAAGCTCTTGAACGAACGGTGCATACAGGCCGAACGACACCGTTATCTTGAGTAGTTGTGCATACGGAATGTCTTCTGGATGTCGAGTACTACGCCGAAAACCATGGGATGCCGAGTACTCCTGTTTCCGAGTACTACGCCGAGTACCTTGGGATGCCGAGTACTCCTATTGCCGAGTACTACGCCGAGTACCTTGGGATGCCGAGTACTCCTGTTGCCTAGTACTACGCTGAGTACCTTGGGATGCCGAGTACTCCTGTTGCCGAGTACTACGCCGAGTACCTTGGGATGCCGAGTACTCCTATCACCGAGTTCTAATGATGCCGAACGCTAGCGCTGAGCATTGGTTGTCGCCGAGTGCCAGTTGACGCCGAACATTGCTGGATGCCGGACACTATGGATGCTGTGTACTTCGCCGAACACTGCTGGATGCCGGACACTATGGATGCTGTGTACTTCGCCGAGTACTCCTAGATGCCAAGTGCGTCACCAAACACTGCTGGATGCCGGACAGTCTGAGATGCCGAGCACTAGTTGCCTGGTCAAATCTCCAGGAAACAATTGCCCCCCAAAGTGTATCGCGTGGCCGAACGTGATGCGCTTTGAACCGTGCAACCTTTTCGTCATGTCTTAAACCCTTGGCTAACCTCGAACGGAGACGCCCCTTTTGTGGGACCGATGTGTGCCGGACGTGTTCCAAATGCCGAACGAGACATTCGCATTCGAACGGTGCTTCCTTGCCGAACGGTGCGCCGAGGCCGAACGCTATGACCTTGACCGGTTCTACCGGTCATGGTCTTTTCGACTTCTTCCTCCCTATATATAACCAGGCGCCGTTCCACCATTTTCCCTTTACGATTTCTTTTCTGTCATTTCCTTAAGGACTCGCAATTCTCGCCATCCTACCAGATTTGAGACCTAATTGATCCTTCCTCAACTTCGACTTTCGAACTAGGTATCATTCCTTCAGTGATTAGATTACTTCAACACAAGACTTAGGTTGTTTTCGTGGGAAATGGGACATTTCTATGGTCGTATGATATGTGTCGAGCAGAAACGGCTCGCACATTTGGAGTTGTCTAGTTGGGGCTAGCTCCTTCGTGCCGAACGACAAAAAGAAAGATGGGGTGTTGAACGGCGTAGTCTTCGCAGGGCGATCTGTCTCTGTCGTTCGGCGCAGACGGAGAAGGAGTAGGGCGAAGTTGAAACCGAGAGTGGAGCGCTACTTTAGCCGAACTAAGACCGAACGACAGCTTAGCCGAACGATAACCCAAGCCGAACAATCTTGAATGCCGAACGGCATCAATGCCGAACAATTACTAAAATGTAGAACAATAACTTAGCCGAACGATAACCCAAGCCGAACAATTGACATGCCGAACATTGACTTTAGCCGAACAATACAATTGACATGCCGAACATTGACTTTAGCCGAACAATACAATTGACATGCCGAACATTGACTTTAGCCGAACAATACAATTGACATGCCGAACATTGACTTTAGCCGAACAATACAATTGACATGCCGAACATTGACTTTAGCCGAACAACCCTTTGGTCGAACCATGACCTTAGCCGAACAAAGCAATTGCCGAACAACATTAAAAATGCCGAACAGTATAAATATCAAACTACACTTAAGCCGGTTACTTCTTAAACCACATGTTTCCTGGATCTGGAACTGTAATCACCACCAGGCGGGCTCTTCGAGACGGTCAGCGATGACGGTCTTCGAAGGCAACGATTCAAAGCTCATTTTTATATCTTTGAAATCTTATTGCTTGTACACAACTGCATGCACTAGTTCACACACCACGCGGGGGGAAACTCGTGTTGCTAATTCTAACGTTCAACGTTTTTTAAGTATAGTTATCTCAAGCACTTAGCCAGGTTCGTTATTTATTGGGGATGTCGAGAAAATCTAGCTCCGCTACCATATCCGACAGGCCTGGGCCGTCATCGAGGCAAGGAGCCGCTGATTCTTCTAACCCGTCGACTTCTCCTGCTCATAACTTGGCACCTGATGCTTTGGATGCAACAATCTTACTAGACAATCCGATCGATTCACAAGCCTCGAAGATCAACGAAGCTGCTCTGCGATGGATATGCTCCATTCATGGGATTCCTTTTGCCGACGTGTTAGTTCCTTCAAGACACGATCGCCCTCATCTGCCCCCGGTCGGGTACACTACCTGCAACAAGTTCATGTGTTGGATGGGCAGCGTGCCTCCATTCAACTTATTTCTCCGGGATGTACTGCAGTACATAGACATAGCTCCATCGCAGCTGCACCCGAACGGCCATGCATTTCTATATGGGACTTATCTACTTTTCATGACTGTCTTCTCCAGACCTCCAACCGCTGGTGATATCAGATATATTTACATGTTCAAGAGACGGAAAGACAGTCCTTCTTTTATGTTCCTCGAGCCATACCACAAATGCCAGATCTTGACAGGGGCATGTAGCAAATTCGCCCTGTACAAACAGGAATGGTTCTATGTGCGCTGCCCTTCTGGTTTCGCTAGGAGATGGGTTGAAGGCAGTAAGTCTCTCTGCTAAGTCACTATTCATATTTACTCGGAGTCATGCTTTTCCTAACTCTTCATCTCATCTTTTCAGGTATTAACCCGCGTCCGGAAGGCCGAGGATATTCTGAGGCTGTTGAAGCCATTAGAGCTCTTCCTGCTGAGGATCGAGACATCCGGACTATCATTTCAAATGAATCACTGTCGGGGTTTGGCTTGCTAGCCCCTGGTCGTCGGATCAGCCTTCCAGAAGGTGTCACCATTCCCAAACCTTCGTCCGGTAAAGGGAAAAAACAGGCCGGATCGTCGTCGCGTCGCACTCCCGATACGCATGGAGAAGGTGAGCGCAGAGAAGATGATGTTCCTGAGACTCAAGGCGAGAACGTGGGTCCCGCTTGGAATCCGGCAATCGAGGTTCAAGATATTGAGACGTCATCCTCCCCTTTGAAGGGGAAGAAGAAGTTGAAATATACAGTTCAAAAGGAGAAAATTGGTGGCACTTCAAAAGCTACGCCTATCCCGCCTGAGAAAGAGGCTTCTTCGCAGCATCTGGAAAGCTCCTTGAGGGGTCTATCGAACCTTTCTATTCTCGAAGACATACTTAATTATGGGTTTGATGATCCTGAAGCCCTCAAATTTTCTTCGCCCGCTAGAGGCAATGCGGGAGTTCAACTCCCGGTTCAAGGAGACAACACCCCGATTAGTAAAGATAAACGAACTGGTCCGTCGGGGGGAACACTAGGACACACACGCACATATGCATTCCATCATACACTTCAAGCTTTTCCTCATCTCACGGACTTTTCTTAACTCGTTGTTATCTCCATTCTTTGCAGGTGATATGGGGCATTCTCACGGACTTGATCGTCTTCAGGGGTCTTCTATATTCCATCACTCTGGACGGGATTCCGGTTCAGGCAGACGCAGGGACCGAGGCGAGTATGAAGATAGGGATAATCGTCCCCGAGAGTCGTCTCACCGCAAGAAGGCACATTCTCAATCTTCCCAGTCCCGTGATCTTCCTCCTCCAACTGAGCCGGATAGAGAGAAATCCTTACAGAAGGGTTATCAGTCTGATGCTCCTCGAGAACAACATTCCAGTTCATCGAGTACAAGGCAAGTTCGAGAGCAACGTAAAAGAACGGAGTTTTCAAAGCCTCCTCCTCCTACTCCTGCGGTGGACCCAACTGTTGCGGAAAAGATGGTCGATCTTAAGGCCAAGTTTCCAAAAATTTGCTTCGATGGTCTGAAGTTCCTCCCGGCCATTCATCATATTCCCGGGCATGTGAAGCAGAGTGCCATTGCCTGCAATAACGACGTCTATGTTCAACATGACGTATTTGTGCACTTGGTGGAGAAGGTCTTGGAAGTATCTGTTGAGCGTCAACACGAGATTGACCGTCTGAATCTAGAGGCTGACAGCGATAAGAAAATCATCAAACTCCAAGACGAAGAGCTTGCTTCGTATTAGTCAAAGCTAGAAGCCGCTGAACAAAGCGCAAAAAATACTGCCGAGGCAGTTACTCGTTTAGAGGCGGCTCACAAAAAAGAGCTTGACGAAGCAGTCCAGCGCAGCGGTGCCCTCGCCCTAGAAAAAGACTCTGTCCAAAAGGAAAGGGACACACTTGCTACTCAAGTCAAGGAGCTGAAGGAATTACTTTCCAAGGAGAAGGAAGAAAAAGTAGCTGCTCAAGAAGAATCGCAGCGATACTGTGATGAAATTGTTGCTACTCGACTCCTGAAGACAAAGCTCGATGACGAACTCGCCGGGGTCGAGAAAATGAAGGACGAGGCCCGTGAGGAGGGCAAAATAATGGCTGTGGAAGAGCTTGATTCTCGCCTCGAGGCGGCCGCAGAAGCCGGCAGGGAAGAGGTCAAAAGTATGTTTGACCCGTTGATCGCCGAGTATGGAGCCCGCGTCCTTATGCACCGCGACTTAACATTTCTGGGCGACGGCTACCTCGAATCCCCGGCTGAGGCGTGGGAAACTCTGATAAGGATCAAGAAGGTCGAGTCGGGCTCCAATGAGGTCGATGAGGATGTCTTGGTGAAGGAGTTCCTAAGGGGGAATGAGCCATCGGACTTATCCGCAGCATTGGCACTTTATAGCAAAGGCTCTTCCCCTCCGAAAGAGAAGAATGATGAAGCTGGCCCGCCTAGGGCCGATGCTACTACTCCTCACATTGCCGCTCCTTACGCTGCTCAATCGGCCGATCGGCCAACACTTGATCCATTCGAGCAGCATGCTAGTTATGATCCCGAAGATCCCGGGCTTGGTGTTCATGTGCTGTCACCTATCCTGGAGGGTGAAACCCCTCGTGCCACCGATAGCCAACCGGACCCTGGTAGGAAATTCTTCTTTCTCTAGAAGTTGAAGAGTTCCCGTCATTTTTCAGCAGTGGCTATTCGTTCTAATGCTCATTCCTTATGTTTTCGTGCAGGTTGCTCTGACGCTGAGCCAACTCCGAGGAGCGATGACGCCAAGGAGGAAGCAGAGAAAACAAGCGACGTTGCTCACGCAGGAGTAACTCCCGGTCCAGACGCTCAAGTGATCGGGGCGCTAGATGATGACAAACTTGATACTTCGTCTCCTGCCGAAGGAAGCGATGAAATTGAAATCACTGGCGCCTCTGAGCATACTTCAGAGATGAGCATGAAGGACCGTCTCGCCGACGAGGAGAAGAAAAAGGTCAAAGTCAAAGTTGAATCTGAAATACTGGAACTCACTGACCCGCGGAACAGACCTTTAAAAATCATTCTCCCGGGCAGGTCCAAACCACTAGATGTTCCGTCTCCTACTCCTGACTCCGTTTCTCTAGCAAGCAAAAAGTCCAAGAAAAAGCGTGAGGGAGAGGAGTCGTCGGAAACACCAAAGGAAGACAAGAAGAAGAAGTCGAAGAAATAATCGATGCACTTGTTCAACAAGTTTCCTGCTTAAGTTTTGTAATTGTTTTTATCTTCCACAACTTGTAGTTTGTATAGAGAGGTCTGAATTTTGTAGGAGTGATCATGTATCCCCATTTTGGACTTATTGAATAAAGTTTTAGTTTCTTTTTGTTTGAATGATTCTCTTGTCTTTATTTGGTTTGCTGACTAATTGTAGCCATAACTCAAGTTCTTATGAGTTGCATTATCCCCCGGTCCATTCTTGTGCTGTTCAAACATTTTCGGACATGGCGTACCTCTCGTCCCACATCTTTTGAGTACTTGGACTTCTTGCTGACTCTGTGCCCCGGGGACTTGGAGGCTTGAAATAGTTTATACTCTAGTCCGCGCTGCGGGGAATTAGATTACTTCGCTCCGCACTTCGGGGATTCGGAGTTTTAAAAATCGTTTATACTCTAGTCCGCGCTCCGGGGACTTAGAGTACTCCGATCCGCGCTCTGGGGATTCGGAGATTTGGAATCGTTTATACTCTAGTCCGCGCTCTGGGGACTTAGAGTACTCCGATCCGCGCTCTAGGGATTCGGAGATTTGGAATTGTTTATACTCTAGTCCGCGCTCTAGGGACTTAGAGTACTCCGATCCACGCTCTGGGGATTCGGAGATTTGGAATCGTTTATACTCTAGTCCGCGCTCTGGGGACTTAGAGTACTCCGATCCGCGCTCTGGGGATTCGGAGATTTGGAATCGTTTATACTCTAGTCCGCGCTCTGGGGACTTAGAGTACTCCGATCCGCGCTCTGGGGATTCGGAGATTTGGAATCGTTTATACTCTAGTCCGCGCTCTGGGGACTTAGAGTACTCCGATCCGCGCTCTGGGGATTCGGAGATTTGGAATCGTTTATACTCTAGTCCGCGCTCTGGGGACTTAGAGTACTCCGATCCGCGCTCTAGGGATTCGGAGATTTGGAATCGTTTATACTCTAGTCTGCGCTCTGGGGACTTAGAGTACTCTGATCCGCGCTCTGGGGATTCCGAGATTTGGAATCGTTTTATACTCTAGTCCGCGCTCTGGGGACTTAGAGTACTCCGATCCGCGCTCTGGGGATTCGGAGATTTGGAATCGTTCGCACGAGTCTGTATGTCGTGCAGGATAATGTAATTTATCATCCAATTAAGAGATATAGAAACTTCATAGGAAATATGGCTTCAAGCCTTTATTAATGAAAATCAACTAAATTGCTTGATTACAACTTTAAAAGGAAACTAAATCATTATTGAATGGAAACACGCAGGAAACAACAGTGCCTACAACAAGAAAGGAAAACATGCTAAATGTAATAGTGCCGCAAATGTTCACTGTTCCATGCTCGGGGGAGTGTCGCGCCATCAACGGTCGCTAGCTTGAATGTTCCTTCTCCAAGCTTCCGTTCAATGGCGTATGGACCTTCCCAGCTGGGATTCATGCGTAATGGTACCGGGAAGACTCGTTTCAGGACGAGATCACCCACATCAAAGATTCTTGGGCGGACTCTGCCGTCGTAGTAACGCTTGACTCGATGTCTATGCGCCGCCGCCCTTAATTCAGCTTCTTCCCGCTTTTCGTCGATGCAGTCCAGTGATTCCAGCAAGACGTTTTGGTTCGTCTTGGGATCATAGTATGTCACTCGGTGCGATGGAACTTCAAGTTCCACGGGTATAACGGCTTCAGAGCCGTATGCCAAGGCGAACGGAGTGTGGCCGGTCGTGGACTTGCGGGTAGTTCTATACGCCCATAATGCTGTCGGGAGTTCATCTACCCACTTGCCTCCAACCTTCTCCAGACGCTTCTTCAATATGGACTTGATTATTTTGTTAACGGCCTCGACTTGTCCGTTAGATTTTGGGTGTGCAACGGCGGCAAACTTTTTCTCGATGCCGTACTTTAAACAGAACTCTTTGAACTCTCTACTTTCAAATTGCGTTCCGTTGTCTGTAATGATGGTGCGTGGAAGGCCAAAGCGGCATATAATGTTTCGTACAACGAAGTTAATGACCTTCTTAGAGGTGATAGTGGCCAAAGGTTCTGCCTCAGCCCATTTCGTGAAATAGTCGACTGCAACTATTGCGTATTTCGCACCACCTTTGGATAGAGGCAAAGAGCCGATTATGTCGATTCCCCAGATCGCAAATGGCTAGGGACTGATCATTTGTGTGAGTTCCGTTGATGGAGCCCTCGGGATTTTCGCATATCTTTGACACTTGTCGCATTTTCTTGCGTAGTCCGCGGCATCCCGGTTTACGGTGGGCCAGTAATATCCATAGCGGAGGATCTTCTTTGCTAGCGTTTGCCCCCCAGTATGGTCGCCGCATTCCCCTTCGTGAACCTCTCTCAAGACTCGCTTTGTTTCATCATGAGCGATGCATCGTAATAACGGGACTGAGAATCCTTTTCGATACATTGATCCATCCTGCATTATGTATCGCGCGGCCTTTCGAAGGACCTGCCGTCTTTCGCTTCTTTTTCCTGGTAAAGCCCCGGTCGTCAGGTACAGTTTGAATGGGGTTATCCACGATTCCTTCTCGATTTCTGTTCCCAACACACGATCGACTTTCATTTCGTCTATGCTCGGGGCATGCAAGACTTCGACGGGATACAATCCCATTTGTTGCGCGTTGTCGGTACTCGCGAACTTAGCCAATAAGTCGGCTTCTTTGTTCTGTTCGCGCGGGATATGTGAGATGTCATAACGCTCAAGATTTGATAGTAGTTCTTGGACCTGAATGAGGTACGGAGCAAGCTTTCGTCCCTTTGCTTGGT
Source organism: Allium fistulosum (assembly GCA_030737815.1). Taxonomy (NCBI): domain Eukaryota; kingdom Viridiplantae; phylum Streptophyta; class Magnoliopsida; order Asparagales; family Amaryllidaceae; genus Allium; species Allium fistulosum. The sequence goes on along the minus strand of CM060903.1, from coordinate 1,359,812,762 downwards.
AGTCTCCCCGTACTTGGTAAACCACCAACTGCGAGTCACAAAAGATTTCGACTGATTCAATCCCGAGTTCCCTGATGAGCTTTAAGCCAGCGATCAGTGCTTCATATTCAGCTTCGTTATTTGTAGCCGAGAAATCGAGCTTCAGGGCATAACAGATCGATCGGTTTTCCGGAGTTACAAGAACTACGCCCGCGCCGGAGCAACGGTCGTTTGATGCACCGTCAGTGTATAATTTCCATCGAACGGGGGGAATGATGTCGTGATCATCCGGTTTGATGGGTATGGTAAACTCAGCGATGAAGTCTGCTAATGCTTGCCCTCGGATGGCTCTCCGTGGTAAGTACGCGATATCGAATTGGCTCAACTCGATGTTCCATCTTAGCAATCTTCCAGAAGTTTCCGGCCGTTGGAGTACCTGCCTCAGGGGTTGATCGGAATAAACACCGATTGAATGTGCTTGAAAGTACGGGCGAAGCTTTCGTGATGCAATCACCAAGCAATAAGCCAATTTCTCTATTTTAGGGTAATTCCTCTCGGCCCCTGTTAAACGTTTGCTAACATAATACACCGGCTTTTGGACTCGATCCTCCTCTCGTACCAAAGCCGCACTTATCGCATGTGGGGATACAGCCAAGTATACGTACAACATCTCATGGTCAACTGGTTTTGATAGCATTGGTGGGCTCTCTAGATGCCTTACCAGATTCCGGAATGCTTCCTCACAGCTAGACGTCCATTCAAAATTTCTCTTTCCTTTCTTTATTATGTCAAAGAACGGGATGCACTTGTCAGTTGCCTTGGATATAAATCGACTCAGCGCAGCTACTTTTCCGTTCAAGTTCTGTACCTGCTTTATAGTCCTGGGCGCTTGTACATCTCGAATAGCTTGGATCTTTTCTGGGTTGGCTTCGATTCCCCTAGCGTTGACGATGAATCCCAAAAACTTCCCTGATGCAACGCCGAAAGAACACTTCAACGGGTTGATCTTCATGCCATAAAACCTGAGTATGTCGAACATTTCAGCCAAGTCTTGAATGTGGTCGTTTGACCGTCGTGACTTCACGAGCATGTCATCCACATAGACTTCCATGGTTTTACCCAGCTGGTCCTTGAACATTCGATTCACCAGACATTGGTAAGTTGCTCCAGCATTCTTCAATCCAAAGGGCATCACTACATAGCAATACAGCCCGACATTTGTAACGAAGCTGGTGTGTTCTTGGTCCGGAATATGCATTGGGATTTGGTTGTATCCTGAGTACGCATCCATGAATGACAGTAACTCGTGTCCTGCGGTGGAATCGACCAACTGATCGATCCTAGGCAACGGGAAACTGTCCTTAGGGCATGCTTTGTTCAAGTCGGAATAATCTATGCAAGTCCTCCATTTCCCATTCGCCTTCTTTACTAGCACGGGATTGGAGACCCATTCCGGGTAGAGGGCGTCGCGGACGAACCCATTTGCTTTGAGTTTGTCCACCTCCTCTCCAAGAGCGGCGGATCTCTCCGGATCCATTCCTCTCCTTTTTTGCTTGACTGGGACGTATTTCAGGTCTATGTTCAACATATGACTCGTGATGGCAGGAGAAATCCCACACATATCAGAATGCGTCCAGGCGAAAACATCAAGGTTCGCCCGGAGGAAGTCGCTAAGGTCTTCAGTCATTGCGGGGCCTAGCTGTGATCCGATCTTCAGTATTCGCGAAGGGTCGTCATGGCTAACTGAAATGTCAATTGTTAATTCAGCCGGTGCCGCCTTCTCTTCCCTGGGTTTCTCATCATCGTCTCTCGGATCTATATCTCCGTAGATCCGAGAACTATGCCCGAGCCAGGGCTCGGGCACTACTTGTCAATTATCCGCATTGAGGATGCGGACGGGATTGTCCGCAACCTTTCCCTTCTCCCTCCGGTGGGCCTCTCGGAGCTCGGCCACATAACAGGAACGACCAGCTGCTTGGTCGCCGTGAACAATGCCTACTCCTTTGTCAGTCGGGAACTTCAAAGTTAAACACCACGGGGCTAACGCTGCCCTAAACTCCGCCAGGGCCGGCCAGCCCAAGAAAACGTTATACGGAGAGTCCACATCCAAAACTACAAAGGGTAGAATTCGCACTCTCCGACGCTCGCCTTGTCCCAGTTCAACTGGTAACTCGACATATCCCATTGCATCAGTTGCAGCGCCGTTAAAGCCGTGGATACGAGCTTTGGATGGTTTCAAGTCTTATGTTTCTAGCTTCATTTGATCGTAGGCCTTCTTGAAGATGATGTTGACTGAACTTCCAGAATCAATCAGAATTCTTTTTACGTATGATGGTCCGATCGTTGCAGATATGACCATGGGGTCGATGGTCGGAGCCTCTACCTGATCAGCGTCTCTGCTTCTGAACACAATATCGTCTTTCATTACGCGCTGCTTCTTAGCAGGGGCTCCGTCCTCCACGTTCGAACAACACTCAAAATCTGCATGCTTCAAGGAACTTGCATATCGCTCCATCTCCTGCCAATTCTTATCCGCGGGGTGAGGCCCGCCGATAATTGTATTTATGACCAGTCTACCAACGGTCCGGGCATGCTCCTTGGGATGACGTGGTGCTGGTGCACGACCTGGGTTGGACGTTCCCTGTCCTCCCTCTGGTGGATCCTTCACAAATTCTTGCAATTTCTTCTGCCTGATCAACTTCTCGATAGCGTCGTGCAAGTGTCTACATTCTTCCGTATTGTGTCCATAAGTCTCATGGAAGCGACAATATTTCCCGGTTCGCTTCTGTTCTTCAGTTGATTCTTTTGGACGTGGTTTTCTGTACTGAAAAGTGTTGCAGGTGGATAGGTAAATGTTTTCAAGTGGGGCGTTTAGCGGAGTGTACTCGCTGTAGCTTGGAATTCTCGACTTCCACTTTCCTGCTTCTTTTCTTTTCCCTTGACTCCTTCCTCCAGACTCCTTGGGTTGCCCAGGTTTGTTCTGGACATTGACTTGGACCTTTCCCGAGCTGTCTCCCGATTGCTTCACAGCGATGTTGCTCTTTATTGACTCTTGGACAGGCCCTGGCGCCTTATCTCGTCGTACCCACCTAGCTTCCTCTCTTCTTATGGACCGGTGTGCCTTAGAGTAGAAACGCTCTAGCGTAGCTGGAGGTTTTCCTGCCAGCCAGTCTCAAAACTCAGAGTCTGGATCCACACCTCTCATTACCGCCATCAGAATTGCATGGTCATTGGGATTACTGACTTCAGTTGCTGCCACGTGGAATCTTTGCAAATATTCCTTCAACGATTCCCCAGGATTTTGGATTACACTTGACAGAGACATCACTTCCATTGGGCGCGTAGTGTGTATCCTGAACTGCTCAATAAACTTCTTTGCCAACTCCTTGAAATTTGATATGGATCGCGGAGGAAGTCGGGTGAAACACATAGTAGTGATCCCAGATAGAGTAATCGGAAAGCACCTACACTTGGTGGCATCATTCGCTCTGGCTGAATCCATCATCCATTCGTACCTCATGACATGTTGTCTAGGGTCAGTCTTTCCTTCATATGCAGGAATAGTAGGCATACTAAACTTCCTGGGGTACGCCGCTTGCAACACAACATCCGTGAATGGAGTATGACTTCTTGACACTCCCCAGTCATCATCTGATAAGCCCTGATTCTCTTTCATCAGTTGCCTGATCATGGCTGTCAGATCGGGTGTCTGTATGGAAGGCGGAAGGTTGGAGTCTGTTCTACGCGCCTGTCCATGCTGATGCCTCCTCTCTTGGCGATTTGCCAATCGTGCATCTTGAGGTTCGTCATCGTTAGCATTTTGATGATCCGGGCCTCTATCTTCCATCTGCATCCCGGTCCTAAAGCTTCCAGCTCTTGCTTGGTCGCGGTCTCCAACTGTTCGAACAGCAGCATCTGCTCGCACAGCATCAGTCTTACGGCGTCTGTGCCTGGGAGGTTCATCAGAGGAAGTAGAGCTGTCAGATGAGGAGTAAGCAGCGGGATTTCCCCCAGCATTCTGTTGCTGCTGTTGAGTAAGTTGTGCCATCAGGTTGGCATTGGCTTGCATCTGCTCTCCTAGTTGTCTCCTACTTTCCCTGAGCTCTCTCATCAAGTCGTTGAACTCTATTCTGGTGACAACTGGAGTTTGGTCTTGAGTGGCAACTCCTGTATTTGGAATTGCTGGTTGATTGCTAGGCCATGCTTGTTGCACGCTAGCAGTCTCGTGGGCATCCGCATTGTGAGAAGCTGACCTGGTACGTGGTCTTGCCATTGTAGAGTTATTGGTATGAACTCTAAGTAGAATCAACGGATGTCCTATCAGTGAGTCAGATCTTCTTTAGGGGATTTGTTCAATCCAGTAGCTTCAAAGCAGATCCTTGAGGTCTGAGAGTTCAATTCTTAGTGAAAGCACCAAAGTGTTAGCACCAAAATTGGTCACTAACCTCGTTCAGAAAGATTGTGTAGAGATATAAGTGATGAAAGTAAATTAAACAGAGAAGACAATGCTAATTTAAATGCAGAAAGTAAGAACACCAAATTTATAGTGGTTCAGCGTAATTGCCTACGTCCACTTTGAGGTTAAACTTTATTGATCTTCTTTATTGTTGATTACAAATACAATTCGTGAATCAAATGCTTGAATGAAGTTGTTTAAGTATAGAAGATGAGTCTTGAAAATGGCAGAGTCTCCCCAGTATTCTCTCTCCAAAAAAGGATCCATTTCACTGTGACCCTGCCCCTCTATTTATAGGCAAATATGGGCTGGACTTCCCAAGTGGGCTGGATAGCCGAACGCTCAAGCCCCAGTGCAGTGGTCGCTGTATGCCGAACCAGGTGTGCCGAACGCCGCTACACCGAACCATTCCTTCTATGCCGAATGGTGTGTTGGTGTCGTGGGAAGTGTAGGATGGTTGTCTGTTGAGGCCGAACGTGCCTCCATCTCAAGCTCTTGAACGAACGGTGCATACAGGCCGAACGACACCGTTATCTTGAGTAGTTGTGCATACGGAATTTCTTCTGGATGTCGAGTACTACGCCGAACACCATGGGATGCCGAGTACTCCTGTTGCCGAGTACTACGCCGAGTACCTTGGGATGCCGAGTACTCCTATTGCCGAGTACTACGCCGAGTACCTTGGGATGCCGAGTACTCCTGTTGCCTAGTACTACGCCGAGTACCTTGGGATGCCGAGTAATCCTATTGCCGAGTACTACGCCGAGTACCTTGGGATGCCGAGTACTCCTATCACCGAGTTATAATGATGCCGAACGCTAGCGCTGAGCATTGGTTGTCGCCGAGTGCCAGTTGACGTCGAACATTGCTGGATGCCGGACACTATGGATGCTGTGTACTTCGCCGAACACTGCTGGATGCCGGACACTATGGATGCTGTGTACTTCGCCGAATACTCCTAGATGCCAAGTGCGTCGTCGAACACTGCTGGATGCCGGACAGTCTGAGATGCCGAGCACTAGTTGCCTGGTCAAATCTCCAGGAAACAAGATCTATAAACCATAGTTTAAAATTTCAATCTCCTCATATCATACAACCATAGAAAATGATTTAGTAGTGTTGACAAAATAATAAATGATAATCTAGTATTATTATTCCCAACAACCAATTTAATTAACTATCCAATTTCAAAAAATTATACTTTTATATGTAAAATATAAACATACATAAATTTATATCATTTACCAATTTTGAAAACAGTATTGTGTCAGTTTACTCTGTTCAAGTGTTTTGGAGTTTCTATCGATAGCATGGGCCAGACGAACTGATCGAATCCCCAAATCAACCTTAACAACTCAAACAACACAATATAAAACATTTTATGTTAATTACAAATACGCTCCCTCACAGGATGATTCAAGAATTGATTTCAAAACAAGGATAGAGATTCAAATTTAGATGTACCCTAGTCAAAGAGAATTCTAACTACGAAGATAGACTCGAAAGGAAGATAAATAATTAAATTACAAAAGAAGAAATGGATAGACTTATTTTTATCGCGGCGACCTTAACCGGGTCAATCGAGATTCCAGGAATAAGATCGATGCGAAAATTCAATTTCCCGCTTGAAGGGAAGAGAAGTGACTTTACCAAAACATCAAGATAATCCCTGACTATCGAGATGTAGTCAAGATCATTAGGTTGAGAATCAAATGAGAAGATAAAAATGCTTGCAAAATCTGAGGCAATCAACATTGGGTCACAAGAGAATTACTTGGGCAGTCTACTAAAGAACGGTTCGGGCTTAGCAAGAGATAACAACATCAAAACAAAGGACGTAGAAATCCCTGGTGGATCAATGCCTGTTGTAAAGGAGTTTCACCCCTTTACAAATCATATTTAGGTTGGCGGGACCGCCGATAGGATTAGTCACACAAAGGATGAAGTTGACAGTTGAGCTTGGAGTAATGGGATGCTCCGGTATCAAAAAAACGCGAACAAGAGAAGACAAGAATGAATTTTCAGAATGAATGGGAAAGTTCCAAAATTCAAAGGAAATCCGAATTAAAGAGGAGAAATTCAAGCTCCAACGAAGGTGATTCCGTAATTAATTTTTACTCCATATGCTAAGTTTGCCTAAACCAGAGCTCTGATACCAACTGTAACGACCCGGTATTTCAAACCGTTCAAAACGACAATCATCCGCTCATGTCCGACTTGAATTTCTCAAAACAACAAATTGTTAATTCATATTTGGAAAAACTCAGCATATACAGTAAATAAATCGATCACAGAATCACAAACACAGAGTAATACATCAATAAGCAGTAGAATAGATAAATAGTAGTTCGTGAAGCTACTATAAAACATCAGAGCCTGAAACAAAATAAAAACAGAATCTCAAATAAAAATGAATCTCTAATACATAAGCAATTGACGAGTCTAAACATAAATGACTAGAATAAGCTGAAATAACTGAAGGCTGGATAGATAGATCTTCAAACAAAGCTCCATTCTCCAAAGGTGAGTCTCAAATGCTGTGACACTCAGTCTGACTCGAGCATAAAATAAAATACAAAACACTCGAGTCGGGATTAACATTCTTATATCATTTAATTTAACTCAAGTGAAATGTCAACTGAAATACAAATAACGTAAAGGGTGTTTGGGATTTCCATCCTCTAAGGATCCGTGGAACTATCTACTATGTAGTAATATACACTACTATAATTTGTCTATAGTAAAGTAAACTATTAAAGTAGCGTTAAGGCGTTACCCATATCCCCCTTAACATATTTTTATATATTCCCATTGTTTATACAGTACCGTAATTCCTCCGTAAACTGAAGGGATATCAGAGGGCATTCCATAGGTATGGTACAAACCAAACTCGTAGAAGGCGCGATATGGCATGTGACAAGGCACGCGAGGCAATGCCAGGGTAGATATACCATTTGCGGATCCGGACTGGTGGTAACACATAGCAGCTACTACCTCCCACCTCGTGACACACTACCAAATCAAAGGTGCACCCAATCAAATCACAAAGTAATAGAATGGTATCGAAGAAATGTGTCCGATAGGAGGAATGACCTCACTTGGCCCGGCCTGGCTTCTGTTTTAGCCACATCAAGCTGACTCATGGGAGTCAGGGCTACGTTAATACCACATACAGAATCGTTGCCAAACCATCCTACTTCGTTCTGGAATCTCCACCACATACATAGTTGTTAAAGTGGTTTTCAGTATTGGCAGAGAGTATGACAATATCCGATCTCGGTCTCTTTAACAACCAAACGTTTATTTCACACCATGGTCATTTCATTTCAAATAGTTCATACTTCATATCCAAATATCATATTCATTTCAGAACCATATCAATTCGATATCATTATTCACTTTAAATAATATTCATTTCCAAAATCGTAACACTTTCAAATTTATAACACTTTCGAAATTATAACATTTTCGAGATCCTAACACTTTTGAAATCATAACACTTTTGAAATCATAACATTTTTCAAATTAAACAGTTTAGATATTGAAAATAGTGTGTGTGTATATATATATATATTAAAATAGTTATAAATTTGAAATAGTTTATATATTAAAATAATTTATATATTATATAGATTATATATATATCAAAATAGTTTATATATATTAAAATACTTTATATAATAAAAATAGTTTCCTTCAATTCCACAAATCGATTCAAATCAACTTAGATTCCAAAATTCAATTTAAATCAATCCTAGTTCAACACTTTTTAAATTTAAAGGGTTAAAGATTCAATTCAAATTCTCATTAAACCATTTTAATTTTATCGATTTCAAATCCAGGTTTGAATTATCTCTTCAATTCCAAAAAGATTCAAAGTTTAAATATTCAAACATTTCGATATAAGTTCCATTTAGATTTCAACATTTAACTTTAATTTTATTCAAATTGGAAAATATTCACTTAATCATTTTATTAACAATTAAATAAATCTCAATTTATAAATTTAAATCAATATTAAACATTTAGTCTCAATTGTATTTAAAATTGAGAATATTCATTTAATCACTTTTATCCAATCAAGTTATAAATCACATCTTTCAAAATCTCAAAATCGATAACTTCAAATCAATTCTTATTTAAATTCAATTATTAACCAATTTAAATTCCAAGTCAACATTAATTTATATTCCCAACCTTTATTATTAAAGTTATAAAACATCTATTTTTAAAATACTAATATAAATTTAAATATATACTTAAACAGATTATAAACCAATTAAATTAAATTTTTATTAAATTAAATCTTATTATTAAATTTATTTTATGTTAAATATTATTTTATATAATTTTAAAAAATACAAAATTATAAGTAAAATCTTAAAAATTATATTTTCAAACTACCTTAGAAATTAAATTTCCAAAACATATTATTTTAAAAATCTAAGTTTTACACTTATATATAAAATAAAATTTTATATTATATATATATATATGTATATTCTTCAATATTTATTAAAATCCATATATTTCCTTTCAAAACTTTGGAAATTCATTTTCAAATATAGACCAACGATGTCCGTATATAATTTTCTATCTTGTGGTCAAGTGATACAGATATTTATCATTTCAATTCAGGATTTAAATATCTACGGGTATATATCATTTCAACCCGCAATCCCAAAATTTAAATTAAATGAAAATGGCTGGGGATTATCATTTCAACCCATAACGATTTTCCCTTAATCTATAATATCATTTGGGTATGTATCATTTCAACCCATAGGGATTTCTAAACTAACAGGAAACTTGGAGAGTGAGAACAAATATGATAATAATATAACATATCAACAACAGGCATATATCATCAGTAACCAAATTAAATAAATAAATATATATATATATATACAACAGGATATGGTGTCATCATATATCTTAGATGAACAATTGCAGATAATGGCACATCATACATAACAATTAAATAACTAACAATTCAAATTTAACAGCATATTTCAATCGTCATTTCAATGTGAATTTAAATTTTACTAATTATAAGAATGTTAATCATGAGTGATTGCTCACCTTTTGAGGCTAGAGAAATAGACAGGAACAAGATGCGACAATCCAAGCACAAATTCGAAAGCACGGCACGATGGATACGAATTCGACGAACAAAGCAAAGCTGGAATAACTTGAAATTGATGAAAACAAACCAAAAAATTGCTTGATATAAATGGAAACAAAATATATATTATATTTTTCTCAAAATCAATATTCAATTTAAAATACATTTTTAAAATAAATCTTTATATATATTTCAAATCATTACTACTTAAACACATATTAAAATTTAAAATAAACCCCTTACATTATATTTGAAACCACAACTCATGTACTTAATATAAACTAATATATAAACTAATAGATAAACTTACATATATATTATATTTGAAATCAATATTTTATATTTCAAAATCATTTTTTTCTTAAAATAATTCAAATAAAATCAAAATCTCTATATATATTATAATTTCTTAAAACACATATCAAATCATTACAAATTATATTTCTCAAACACATCAATAAAATTAAAAAATATATATCCAAATTATAAATCAAAAACGACATAATGAAAAATCAATATCCATATTATAAAGCAAGACAGAATGCACTAAGGAGAGGATGGGATTCGACAGCAAAGATGTAGTAGGCGAACTTGACTTTGATGTGGAGTAAGAAGCTATTGACAGTAATAGACCGACTGTACTCGGGTTTGCCTAGCGATAGGAATACGAGATAGATGGCAAAGCTCGGTTGTTTTTCAGGTGGAGGCCATGGAGCGAAGGGTGGAACACTATAGTCGGAGAAGGTGGTTGGTATGGTGTTTGGCGAGCTGTCAGAGGGGTGGAGCACGGTGCGGCTATAGTTGTGGGCTGCTTGTATGGTGAATAAGGTGGAGGAGAGAGGCTTTTGTGTTGAGAGAAGGTGTAGGCTAGAGGAGGGATCACGGCAGTGGTGCTCGGCGGAGGTTGGGTCAGTAAGCTTCGGTGGAAGGCTGAACAGATCTGGTCGTGAGGGGATGCGGCCCATGGTTCGGCATTGTGATGAGCAGGCTATGGGCGGAGCTGGAATAAAGGTGGTGAAATGACGAGAGTAAGTTCTATGGTGGTCGGGTTCTTGGTGGATGGAGGGTTGAGGGTCAGCTGGAAGCTTGGATGGAAGGTGGAGATGCGGGGTAGCTGACAGCGGCGGTGAGTTTCATGGTAGATGGCAAAAACTAATGCAGACGGAGGGAGGGTGAGTGGCCAAAGCAAGGCGAATGGTTGGTGGGTGACATGGATGGTGGGAAGATTGGTTGAGAGGGAGAGGGGAAGGTGACAGCCCGAAGAAGAGGATGCGCAATAAAATTTTAGGAAAAATATAAAGAGACGTGCCAGATTTGGGAACAAATGTAAATATAATTATATATATATATATATTATGTTTCTCCAATGAAACCAGAGACCCAAAAGCAAGTATACGAACCAACATATAATAAATATAACGATGGGAATTACAAAAGTCAAGAACTTAATTCAGGGAATACTAATGGCTGGTGTCTGTTGATTATCATGTTAGAAAAATGAAAGGAAATAGGAACTCCAAAGGCACGAATTGGGTACCGATATGGTTATCCGTTTCGCGGTTTTCGCCGCGTACCGGACACTGAAACACACAAATGAATATACTACGGAGATCAGCACGATGAGGCAAAAAATGGTACACAGATATGGACGATACGATCAACCTATCAAAAGTCGATATTTGCTGCCGAAAATGCTGCTAATTTGTCCAAAAATAAGATAAACGAAGGTAGAGAAGTCCAAATTTGACGGAACGGAATATGACGTCTCACTCAGAAAATAGTTTACATTTTTTTTATATAAAAATATTCAGATTTTGAAAATATTTTATTTCCATCAAATATTAACCGATTTAAGTTGAAATTGGAAATTACACAACAAAACTAACATTCATATTTACCAGTGAAAATCTACCATTTTCTATGTTTAAATAGATGTATTCCAAATATCAAATTTTCATTGCTAAATTTTATAATTAAATTTCGAGCAAAATTTCAGTTTATTACATTATAAAACCGTTAAAATTTCTGTATCGTTACACACCAGAGGAGGGCTTCTAAAAGATATGCGTAATTGGAACATCTATCTAAGCATAGATCTAAAGTATATGTGTAATTACTACATATTCGTGGAATTTTTTCCATCCTTCCTATCATATTCCTATTATTTTTCTACTATATTGTTTCTGACTAGATTACAAATCCTATATATATATATATATTCCTAATGCTATTTCTATCTAAGCTATCGAGCGTTCTTACTCTTCTATTCTCTATACCCCATTTGAATCAAGTACCATTTAAATTTATCCACCTCTTACATAAAGAACTTTAAAATGGAAGTTTCAAATTTACACAGTAGGAAAAATCATCGACCCCAACCTCTATTTTACATTTATTTTAAAATAAAATATCCCTTTATCAAAAATCTTCAAATCAAAAATTTTTGATTCAACCAATTTTAAATTAAGAATTTCAAAAATGAAAAATTCTTTTTACAAAAAACATTTAAGTCGGAAACTTTTGACTCGTTAAAGTTTCAAATTAGGAATTTTAAAATTTCCTTGCTTTTCTCAAAACTCATTCAAAACATTTCAAGGAATTCTCAAAAAACATTTCATCAAATTCTTTCACATGTGGTTGGACTTAGAAATGGACTATTATTGCCCTATCATTAGGACACTCCTTATTCCTTATTCATCCTTAACTCATCTCTATCCAAAAATTCGACTTATCTTCTTATGGTGATTAGTGTACATGTTCTTATGGAAACTTTATCCAATCCTTCTTCGTACCTTGCTTCTAGATGCTTACAACATATAGGCTCTTACTTTTCATTTTTCTAGATGAAATATGAATCTTCAATCGACAATCCATCAAAATCCACAATCATGGTCTAGGTCCAACAAAGGAATCAAGTATCATCCAGCCTTTAAGATTCATCTATATGTCATGTTCATACTCTTCTTCACCAACCTCTTACGATACGATCTCTACCCATTGGGTAATCAGGGTAGGAGTATAAATTTAACTTTATTTATTGGTCCAACATAGTTTCCTCGTCCATCCTTTCGGAATATGGTCGCAACTCCTTCTATAGTTGGAGTTTATAAAGTAAGGCATATAATTTATATTTAATTATGGATAAAAATGCAAATACATTTTCATAGCGTATACTAATTCCTATGATCGACTAACCAAAGGTCTGTTACTAGTGTAACAACCCGCACCTTAATGGGCCCGAATTTTAAATAAGTCAAAAGCCAAGTCCATTAGGGTATGGATCGTAGGTTTTGTTAACCTGTAATAAACACAAGTATATTAGAGTATGATTAATATAAAATCACAGCGGAATTGAAAATTATATTATAACATGCATATTGACTAAGGCTACTACCTCCGAATATCATTCCTTGGATATTTAATTGCCTTGTTTGCACTAAGCATGAATAAGAAGACTTCACCATCCGTAGTTCCCATCTTGCGCCAATATCCAGTACTTCTAAACCTAACTTGTGGGTTATTATGAGGAGGAGGTCAGAACAACGTTTTGGTGATTGAAACATTACATGCTTTACCCATCCCATTTGTTTATGCCGATTGGTTTCCATTTAAGAGTTACGTCTATTATTTACGGCTAATCCGTTATATCTTATGTCCACGCACGATATGCCTAACTTAACCTTCTCCAAGGTATCATTATGTATATATACATATATTCATTTACATCTACACATTTCACTATCCAAAACCCTTACCACTTAATGCTTCTTAAATGGGGAGGAGGAAAACCCAACGACTAGTTAATACCTTGGTTCCCTGAAGCGGGCCCACCACAATATAACCACCAGTCTATCAGTCATAACTACAGAGATTGATGACACCTAGATAAGGCTATATAATTTAATTGTCATATTACTAATGCATCCCAACTCTATAGTTTACCCTCAATTGTAGGCCTAAGGTCCTTCCCAGTCCCATGCAACTACCATCAGTCATGTCCTAACAACATAAGAGATAGTACCCAAGCCATTTAATACCTTCTCAATGGGAATTAGGCAGACTCTGACCATTTAATACCTATATTTTAGGCAGGTCCCCATCATTTAATACCTATCACAAGGAGGACTTCTCTCCAATACCATCTAGATGACATCGCATGGAATCTCATCTAGCTACTTAATACTTCTTTATATGAGAGGCGGACCCTATAATAGATACTTAATACCCCAAACCCTAAGCGGACCCTTTCGAGATATCCACTACCATGTCTAAACGCTAACCCGACCATTTAATACTTCCTAAATAAGGAGGAGGCGGACCCTATAATAGCTACTGAATACCTTCATCCTTGAAGCAGGTCCTACGCCCTAAGCATATCCTTTCCCCACGGGCCTTATGGTTGAGATCTCCCACATCAGTAGTAAATATACACAACTGCTGATAGCCACTTGGTGAAGGACAGACTTCTATTTTGTAACTCTACTGACCTCACATCCCAACCTAATAAACCAAACCAATCACCCAAAGCCTATTGTTGGGCTAAGCCCACTATTCACGCTTGTCCTCAACGTATAGTTGAAGCTATATAATTTCCTACTACAAAATTATATTGTCTTCTACATGTATTTAATAGTATTAACATTTGATATTTAATTGTTTGCTACATAATTATTCCTAATTTATAGGCTTAAGCTTTGGTTTCCTTCTAATGTCTAATAAATATCAGTTATCCATAATAATTGGTCATTAATATCAAAGTTATACGATCTCTAATAAACCATCGTTTAATTTCTTTAATCTATTTACCAATTTCAAAAATCCACCTATTATGCATGGTCCCTATAAATGTCATATTAAATCTCCTAATCTGTAACAACCCGCATATTTATCGATTGTATATTTAAATATATTTTTTAAATATTTCATCGTTAGTCGGATTTTAGTCCGAAAAACTACTTTTTGCAAACAGTCGAATTAGGACTCGAGACCACCTCCATTGAGTTCAAAATGCCGTTTGCGACCTTTTTGAGTATAAACTTCGATATATTTGGAGATAGTAGAATTTTGCTACTTTTTTCACTTAGGGCTTTAGTTTGGGTTTCAGCCCTATATCCTAACACAAGCCCCCACTTCTCTTCATTCACTTCCATTTCCTAATACTTTCAGCTCTAATGAGAATAATGGGGGAAAAGATTGGAAATTAGAATTCCCAAGCCCTAGTTTCCATTTGCAAATCAAGTTCTAGCTCCAAATTCAAAGAGAAGCTATTGGTAAGCATCCTCTTCTTCTTCTCCAACTCTTTCTCCTTTCAATCTCAGAAATTCCTAAACCTAACATTAGGAAATAATTCTCTTTTAAAGCTTAGATTCAAGCTTCTTGAGTTGGGATTGAAGAGTGGTTGATCCTCCTTTGCTTTCAAGCTTCTTCTTTATCGTTTTTGTGTAAAAGGTGAGATTTTTATCTCACATCTATGTCTATAACTATCTTTGCTTGTTAGGTATTCATTCCTAACACTTATTCATGTGCATTTGCTTTTGGTTTGAATTGGTTTTGTAAATTCTTCAATTTTGGTGTTTTGGTCCAATTTTATGAAAATCCTTCTATGGACATTTGGACATTGATATTCGGAGTGTATCGAGGAGCCTTTAAGGCCGGGTTGTCGCATGACGTAAATCCTTAGTAGCCGTCGCTCGCCCGATCACTTCCGATTAGTTTTGGCCACTTTGGCCTAGGCAAAATGGTGCCCAGACCAGGTGACCAGACGTCTGGTGACCAAGTCCAGACGTCTGGTTTGGACCTGGAGCAAAAATATATGCACGGAGACTTTATAAAAAAATGCCAGATACTAATTCCAGACGTTTGAAATCTCAGATCAGACGTCTGGATGAGTCTCAGACGTCTGACTTGAGGTTTCAAACGTCTGGGTGTTCTTTGGATAATTTTCCAGAGAACGAAACCAGACGTCTAGATTCAAAACCAGACGTCTGGCCATGGCTCAGACGTCTGATTTGCTATTCCAGACGTCTGGGTTGCTTCTGAACTATTTTCTAGATAACAAATCCAGACGTCTGGATTCCAAATCAGACATATGGAAAAGTCTATTTTTGCCTATTTAGGCTGTTTTGTGTAGAGTTCCATTGTTTATCGATTTTTGTTGATCCGACTTATTGTTATCAATTATTATCGACTTTGATGACCTTTTCTTCGGGATTTTTGGAACGTCCATTTTGATGGATTTGGTATCGATTTCTTTGGATTTTATTCACGTCTTCGAATGTGAATTTTTATGATTGATTGTTTCTACAATCATTTCTTTGATTTGTCACTTTAAAAATATAGAGGTTTTCTATACTAGTAGTAAATATCAAAACTCTTCCATTAAAACGATTTCAACTCTATTTTTAATGCAAAGTTCGTTTATAAAACCGTTTTCTAATCTATTAGTATATACAAACCTTTACCTCAGTCGTATGAGAAAATCTAATTAAACGGCTTAGCAAAACAAGTGGTATGAAACGCTTGCATTTACTTCGTCGGTTAATTTATGGACTTGTTCGATTGAAATCCCTTGTGACAATTTTCTAGTGGAGATCTACAATTTGTTCGTAAATATTTAAGTTAAGCTAGTGGTTATGGGACATGAAGCTAAACTCATATAGTTACTAGCTTAGTGTAATTGACACTTCTTGATGATCGATGATGATCATTTTGTGATTTAGACTAGCGATTGAGCGATGTCTATTTGTCCGCGAGGGAGACTAGACCCCGCTTGTGTGATGTTTCGCCATCACATATATGGGGTAGCACCCCATGGTCTTCGGGCCGTCCGTGTGTTCGGACTTCCATTCGTGTGTTCGAAAAATTAAATGGATAGCTTCCATGAGATAGCTTCTCGTCCGTGTGTTCGGACTTCCCCTTTTTTTGTGATTTCTTGATTTCGTGTGTTGATTTCTGGGATTTGTTCTGGATTTCGTGCATTGGTGCATTGGTGAATTTGTGTGTCATTAACTTGTTATGAATACAAGTTTAGGGTATGATACCCTATTTTATCTTTGAGAAGATTCTTGTGATATTGATTAATCTCTTGTTGATTTTCAATTACGTACTTATCACAGTATGGTATTATGGTTATGATACGTTTTTGTCATATCTCTTATTCTATATCACTTTATCTGATATTTATAGCTAGACTGATCCGTTTATTATTTTCTTCTTAAATAATACTCGGGTCAGACTGAGGTTTTACAGGTGCTTCTTCATGACTTCCTATCTGGAACCATCATCTGACTTTTGGCTAGCTACTCTAGTTTAGTAGTTTTTGTTGTATACATTTGAGATTAGACTCCTTGATGTATACATATTCTATTGTCTTGCTCTTGTATCTATTCTTTTGTGTTATTGTGGATCTTATTTGACCACTACTCTGATGTACACTTTCATGTGTTATATTCATATCTATTTCCGCCTTTGTGATATGAATTGTCTGTGACTGATTTGTGTTATGTTTATTTCTATATTTGTTTCCAAAGTCCATATAGCCACTGTGTAGTAGTTTTGAGTTTGTATCGGTATGTCGGATTTCCTCTTGAGATGAAAAGTTATATTTTTATTTGGCATATCGGTACTCGCATGAAGCAATTATATAGATGGTCGCTCCCCAACAGCCTTATTCTCCGTGCTAGTCGATGGCATTACCCCGTAGTGTCCTTGCCTAGCGTGGGTATAGAGGTGGGGCGTCACAGCTTGGTATCAGAGCCAAACTTCGAAACAATGTAGAATAATCTAGCAAGGATCATTGTCCTAAGTCTTTCTTAGGAATCGTGCCATAGGATTTTATTCGAGTATTCGTACCGTTCTATCCTATTTTCTTTTATGATTCCTTGTTTTATCAATCAAGATTGTTTGATATTCGTTTTGAGAATAACTTGTTATTCTTCTTTCTTTCAAAAGGAAGAGATATGGTTAGACCAGGCCATCCCAGCGCCGGTCAATCCAGTGCTTCTCCTCAGGATGGAGTATTTATGTCTGCCCAGCATCTTCTAGATCTTGTTAAGAATGCTCAAGCTGTCGGACCCATTCCAGAGCCTACTCATCCTAGATCCGGTTTTGCACGCTTGTGTAGAGATTATATCGATTTGGGTGGAAGGCCATTCAAGGGATCCGAGAGTGTCATTGAAATTCAAGCTTGGCTTAAATCATGCGATCGCATCTTTTCTCGCATGAACCTTATTGATCTACATCGAGTCCAGGTGGCTTCTAGCATGCTCCAGGAAAGAGCATTGGATTGGTATGAGCTTTTAATTTCTGAAATCGTAGAAGCGGATCTTACTTGGGAGCAATTCCGGGAAAGATTCGAATTGAAATTTGTGCCGGAGGCTGAAAAAGTAACTTTAGCACGGTGCTTCATAGACCTTGTTCAAGGTGAATCTTCTGTGACAGACTATGTCGCATCTTTCGAATCTCTTTCTAAATACGGGGTTGAATACATTAATACCCCATTGAAGAAAAATCAGAGATTTGTTTATGGCTTGAACAAGAATCTCAAAAAGCCTTTACTTCTGAAACTAGAGGTTTCATTTGATTAGCTTATTAACATCGCTCTTCGTCTTGAAGAGGCCGATAGAGAAAGTGGTATTGAAGTTGTGCGTGCCAAACAGAACTTCAACGACAACATGAAAAGGCCTATTAAATTCACAGGCCCCAATCCCATCAAGAAAAGGAAGCAAAAAATTCCGGTAGCAAAGACTCCTACCTCTAGTCGTGGACGATGCTGCAATTGTGGTCTTACGGACCACTATGCAAGGAAGTGCCCGAAACCTCTCTTTTGCCGTTATTGCAAAGGTTCGGGTCATCTTATATCTACATGTCCCATTCTTAAAAGTAGGAGCGAGGGAGAGCTAAATGTTGTTCAAGCCCCCGGTGACACTTCACTTGGTTAAGGTAATTCTCCTTCTATCTTTGACGATATTTCTTTTGAGATTATCTTATTCGAGTTCTTTGTGATATGGTTTTTATATCAAAAGAACTTGTGATTCTTTTTCTTTAAAACATTTCTGGTCTTGATGACTTCTTTGGGGATTGCGAATCCGGATTGGTGGATCCGCAACACTCAATTTGCTTTTTATTGATGTAAAAATTATGTTATGTGATTTTTCTTTCCAAGCCGATTTTTACTTAGGCTTCGAAATTTATTTTTGTGAAAGGGTTGGCTTAATCATTGTGAAGCCATAACCTATGCCCCGAGTGGACTATTCGTCTTTGACATCTAATCTATTAAGAAGATTTCTATTTTTCCTTTGCAATTTCGATTCCACTTTGATGGCATCATTTTATTCTTTAAGCCCTCATGACGAGGAAAACGTTATTTCCCTCATTCATGTAGTTTGAGAATTTTTCGGTAATTTTGAGTTTGTCTTAGGATTATCACCTAAGCAATCTTTTGAGAGGTGTTAAGGTCTTTTTAGCTCGACCTTGCCACCGATTTTCATTTGCTACGAGTTGCGGGAGTTAACATTCCATTTACCGCATTCCGCACTCATTATGAAACTTATGAATGACTTATTATGTCATTTAGTTTGTCCAGCTTATATCATCCATTTTATGAATCGAGTATTCTACGATCTCAATGACTTTATTCTTGTATATATTGATTTTGGATGAAAACAGCTAATTAAAATTTTGCAACTCTTTTTCATAAGATTTATTTATAAGTACAATTTGAATTTTTGCTCTTAAACGAGCAAAGATAATTCTTAAAGGTTTTTAAGAAACATGTTTATAATATAGAAAATGATTTTGTGATTGTATTGCCCATTGAGTGTTTTAAGAATTCTGGTCGATGCGCTTGATCAACGTTATCGATAGGAATCTCCTAAATGCTTTGATGAGACAGTCGGACACAATATATTGACTTGTAAAAATGTAAATTTTTCTAGAAAGATTATTACATAGAGATAAATGTAATTTTGAAAGTTTTAACTTTTCGGAAAAAGAAGATTATTTAAAAGAATTCTTTTCCGATACTTCTATTCTTGTGATTCCCGAAGGGAACCAAGACTTCTTTGTTTATACCAATGCTAGTTGTATTGGTTTGGGTGCCGTTCTCTTGCAAAAGAGAACGTGCTATCACTTTCATTTCTAAATAATTTAAGCCGATCGAGACTAGATATGCCACTCATGATCTAGTGCTCGCGGCTATTGTTGTCGCTTTTAGAGTTTGGCATCATTGTGTTTGGCGGAGAGATTTGTTCTCCACCTCGATCATAAATCTTTGGAACATTTATTTCTTATAAGAAACTTGATTTGCGACATCCTCGTTGGCTCAAGTTCCTTGTATCTTATGATCTTTTTACCAAGTTCATCGGACATTTCGATGTATTTTGTTTTGTTGAGCTACGTCTCATTTCTTTTATGGACTAGCATCCGATGTTCTTTTATGGCCTTCGGTTCATTGGACGTATCATTTGTACTGCGTCGGTGTTCCGAATTATTTGAGCTTCGGTTCATTGGACGTATCGTTTGTACTGCGTCGGTGTTCCGAATTATTTGAGCTCGGTTCATTGGACGTATCGTTTGTGCTGCGTCAATGTTCAGAGTCAATCGTGATCCATTATTTTATTAGTGGATTTTGGATAGGTCTTCAAAAGCTTTGGGAACAAGGCTTAAATTTTTGCATCACTTATCATCCTTAGTTCGATGGACAAACCGAGCGTGTGAATCAACTTTTGAAGATCTCTTTCGTTCATGTGTTCTTTATTTTGGTGGAAGTTGGGAAAGTTATATTTCTCTTGTTGAGTTTTCTTCCTATAATAGCTTACAATCTTGTATTGGTATGGTACCTTTCGAGCCACTCTACAGAAGGCCATGCCGATTCTCTTTGGGTTGGCTTGAAGCCGGTGAGAAGCTAGTTTCAGGTTCAGATCTTATTAGTGTTCATCCGTGTTTCACCTATGATGGGTGTTGTGCGTTTTCAGTCGATCGGGAAAGTTAGCACCTCGATATGTTGATCCCTTTCCCATCACCGAACATATTTGTTCCATGGCTTATCGCCTTTTTATTACCGACTCAATCTTTTGCTATTATGACGTTTTCCACGTCTCTTTACTGCGGAAATGCCTTAGGGATTCCAATTTTATTCTTGAGCCCAGAGTTATTGTGGAAATTGAAGTTTCGCCTATTTGACTTATGAGCAACATTCTATTCGCATCATTGCTTCGGAGGCTGAGCGCCTTCGAAATAAAGATGTTTTTCTTGTGAAGGTTCAATGGTTCTCAAATCCCAAGGATGGCTCTTGGGAATCCAGAGGATTCATCGAGCAAACACGTTCGGACTTACTCTTTCGTACTCTTTATGGTGAACTTCTCATTCTCAAATTTTCTTTTGTGTTGATATGCTTTTATGGTTGTTACTATTTATTTTCTTCTTAAGTATTACGAGGACGCAATTACTTTAAGGAGGGGAGTCTGTAACAACCCGCATATTTATCGATTGTATATTTAAATATTTTTTTTAAATATTTCATCGTTAGTCGGATTTTAGTCCGAAAAGCTACTTTTTGCAAACAGTCGAATTAGGACTCGAGACCACCTCCATTGAGTTCAAAATGCCATTTGCGACCTTTTTGAGTATAAACTTCGATATGTTTGGAGATAGTAGAATTTTGCTACTTTTTTCACTTAGGGCTTTAGTTTGGGTTTCAGCCCTATATCCTAATACAAGCCCCCACTTCTCTTCATTCACTTCCATTTCCTAATACTTTCAGCTCTAAAGAGAATAATTGGGGAAAAGATTGGAAATTAGAATTCCCAAGCCCTAGTTTCCATTTGCAAATCAAGTTCTAGCTCCAAATTCAAAGAGAAGCTATTGGTAAGCATCCTCTTCTTCTTCTCCAACTCTTTCTCCTTTCAATCTCAGAAATTCCTAAACCTAACATTAGGAAATAATTCTCTTTTAAAGCTTAGATTCAAGCTTCTTGAGTTGGGATTGAAGAGTGGTTGATCCTCCTTTGCTTTCAAGCTTCTTCTTTATCGTTTTTGTGTAAAAGGTGAGATTTTTATCTCACATCTATGTCTATAACTATCTTTGCTTGTTAGGTATTCATTCCTAACACTTATTCATGTGCATTTGCTTTTGGTTTGAATTGGTTTTGTAAATTCTTCAATTTTGGTGTTTTGGTCCAATTTTATGAAAATCCTTCTATGGACATTTGGACATTGATATTCAGAGTGTATCGAGGAGCCTTTAAGGTCGGGTTGTCGCATGACGTAAATCCTTAGTAGCCGTCGCTCGCCCGATCACTTCCGATTAGTTTTGGCCACTTTGGCCTAGGCAAAATGGTGCCCAAACCAGGTGACCAGACGTCTGGTGACCAAGTCCAGACGTCTGGTTTGGACCTGGAGCAAAAATATATGCACGCAGACTTTATAAAAAAATGCTAGATACTAATTCCAGACGTTTGAAATCTCAAATCAGACGTCTGGATGAGTCTCAGGCGTCTGACTTGAGGTTTCAGACGTCTGGGTGTTCTCTGGATAATTTTCCAGAGAACGAATTCAGACGTCTGGATTCAAAACCAGACGTCTGGCCATGGCTCAAACGTCTGATTTGCTATTCCAGACGTCTGGGTTGCTTCTGAACTATTTTCCAGATAACAAATCCAGACGTTTGGATTCCAAATCAGACGTCTGGAAAAGTCTATTTTTGCCTATTTAGGCTGTTTTGTGTAGAGTTCCATTGTTTATCGATTTTTGTTGATCCGACTTATTGTTATCAATTATTATCGACTTTGTTGACCTTTTCTTCGGGATTTTTGGAACGTCCATTTTGATGGATTTGGTATCAATTTCTTTGGATTT
This sequence comes from Allium fistulosum, assembly GCA_030737815.1. Lineage (NCBI taxonomy): Eukaryota > Viridiplantae > Streptophyta > Magnoliopsida > Asparagales > Amaryllidaceae > Allium > Allium fistulosum. The sequence continues at coordinate 1,359,790,348 of CM060903.1, read as the reverse complement.
TATTCACGTCTTCGAATGTGAATTTTTATGAATGATTGTTTCTACAATCATTTCTTTGATTTGTCACTTTAAAAATATAAAGGTTTTCTATACTAGTAGTAAATATCAAAACTCTTCCATTAAAACGATTTTAACTCCATTTTTAATACAAAGTTCGATTATAAAACCGTTTTCTAATCTATTAGTATATACAAACCTTTACCTCAATCGTATGAGAAAATCTAATTAAACGGCTTAGCAAAACAAGTGGTATGAAACGCTTGCATTTACGTCGTCGGTTAATTTATGGACTTGTTCGATTGAAACCCCTTGTGACAATTTTCTAGTGGAGATCTACAATTTGTTCGTAAATATTTAAGTTAAGCTAGTGGTTATGGGACATGAAGCTAAACTCATATATTTACTAGCTTAGTGTAATTGACACTTCTTGATGATCGATGATGATCATTTTGTGATTTAGACTAGCGATTGAGCGATGTCTATTTGTCTGCGAGGGAGACTAGACCCCGCTTGTGTGATGTTTCACCATCACATATATGGGGTAGCACCCCATGGTCTTCGGGCCGTCCGTGTGTTCGGACTTCCATTCGTGTGTTCGAAAAATTAAATGGATAGCTTCCATGAGATAGCTTCTCGTCCGTGTGTTCGGACTTCCCCTTTTTTGTGATTTCTTGATTTCGTGTGTTGATTTCTGGGATTTGTTCTGGATTTCGTGCATTGGTGCATTGGTGAATTTGTGTGTCATTAACTTGTTATGAATTCAAGTTTAGGGTATGATACCCTATTTTATCTTTGAGAAGATTCTTGTGATATTGATTAATCTCTTGTTGATTTTCAATTACGTACTTATCACAGTATGGTATTATGGTTATGATACGTTTTTGTCATATCTCTTATTCTATATCACTTTATCTGATATTTATAGCTAGACTGATCCGTTTATTATTTTCTTCTTAAATAATACTCGGGTCAGACTGAGGTTTTACAGGTGCTTCTTCATGACTTCCTATCTGGAACCATCATCTGACTTTTGGCTAGCTACTCTAGTTTAGTAGTTTTTGTTGTATACATTTGAGATTAGACTCCTTGATGTATACATATTCTATTGTCTTGCTCTTGTATCTATTCTTTTGTGTTATTGTGGATCTTATTTGACCACTACTCTGATGTACACTTTCATGTGTTATATTCATATTTATTTCCGCCTTTGTGATATGAATTGTCTGTGACTGATTTGTGTTATGTTTATTTCTATATTTGTTTCCAAAGTCCATATAGCCACTGTGTAGTAGTTTTGAGTTTGTATCGGTATGTCGGATTTCCTCTTGAGATGAAAAGTTATATTTTTATCTGGCATATCGGTACTCGCACGAAGCAATTATACAGATGGTCGCTCCTCAATAGCCTTATTCTCCATGCTAGTCGATGGCATTATCCCGTAGTGTCCTTGCCTAGCGTGGGTATAGAGGTGGGGCATCACATAATCAGTCCCTTTTTAATTCCTTTTTAACTATCTATTAATTACGAATTTATTGCATAGTAAATATGAAATTAATGTCCATGAATCCTTATCATATAATTACTGCACTCTTAATAACTAATACGAATATCATGGTGAATTACGCTATATATACATGTATATATATTTTTGAACGTTAAGCGCGATTATACATGTTTATTTATATATTTATATTTCTAACTATTAATTTTTAAACTAGAACATTTCTTTACACATTTTAAATTTATCAAAGCTATCCTTTCAAAAAGGATTACCGTTATAATATTCCGTAAGTTGAAAAAAAATCAGATCTTTGCTTTGTTTGAAATTACAAGGAATCGTTTCTTTTCTTTTGTTGAAGTAGGCAGTGTAAACTACAAAAAAGAATATCGATAACTTACACATCTCATTCTCTTTTTGGTATATCCCATATTAATTCAAACGACGTACTTTTATGCATATTTAAGAATTGGATAATTTATGAAAATTACATGGAACCCGCTATAAATAAATCACAACATAGAAATTCACATTCCAAACCAACTAGGGCAGCTTAATTTACAACCTAATTATAGATCTGTAATAAACAAATATTCAACAATAATAAATATTTAGGACTGAATTCAAATTTCTGGATTACGTTACACGTATTATTTCTATTACAATTACCTATTTTATTGAATGTGTAGGCAATAATCATATACATTTGTTTTAAGCCTACAATTCATCAGATTTCAATTTAGGTATTTTAATTAAATAAAATCCAATGGTATAAATTTAAATGTTATAAGTAAATTATATAATTTCTCACTCATCTTTTAAGATTTTCAAATCTCCAAATCAAAATCAATTTCTTTACACGACTTCTTTTCCTTTATAATATAAATGACTATGTAGAATAAAGCATATACATACTATTAGAATTATGGATCTGAGAAGAGATTTGGGGTTATAGGGATATGGATTTATAATTATAAAAATTACCTTTTTCCGTAGTATTGATTCACTCCTTCTTTTCTTTTCTTTTCTAACTTTCTCCAATTATATATTTATATATAATATATTATAATTTTAAAAAGCAGTGGAGAAGAGAATGGCAGAACTTTGCTGCTTGTATAAGAAAATATGAGAAGAGAAATGAGGGGTTAGACCTTTATTTATATGCACACGAATCAATTGTAACTTTTAGATTAAAATAATTAAATCCTGGCCGTTGGCCAAGGTTCAAATCCTAGCCGCCACACTTGAACCGATTGACTACTCCCCTATAGGCGGTTGACCGCTAGTGGTCGACCGACCCAAGGACGCGGTCGACCGGTGGGTTCCTATATTTAATGTGATTTTTTTTCATTTTTAACTATTTTCGCTTTGGAAACTTCAAATGTTAATAACTTTTTCGTTTGAGCTCCAATCGTGAAGCTCCAAATATGGAAGTTGCTCTAAAAATTGTCACGAACACAATAGTGCAAGTTTCATGATCAAATTCCAACGTTTTCTCAAATTCCATTTTAAAGCCTTATTATTTTTAGTATATTATCATTGGATTTATGGGGTGTTACAACCACATTTCACATTAAGACCTTATAAGGAAATCACCTTATTCCGCCTTTAAGTATGGATTAATTCCCATATTTATCTCAATTTCCTTCCTAGGAGGTTTAATACTAGTTACTAACCTATACATACTACACAATAATACATTATTAACTATACATTAATAATAATATATTTATATTTACCAATAACTAATATATATATATATAATTATTTCTAAGCGTGCGAAAGATATTCCTATTCTAAAATTCGTGTCTTATACTAATCATTAAATGTCAAAACATCCATATACAAGTCTAACTCTATACAATAACTTTCAAAATAGCTAAAATCATTAGTCAAACAAATAAACTTTCACAAATAAAATAGAATCACACACAAAATTTATTTTATATCTTATACTATAAAACAAAACCTAGAGTCAAACGGCACAGTGAAGCCTTTTTCGAAATCCCTAAAATGCCCATGTCAACGTGCACATGCCAATGTTTATACGTGGATAAAATGGTAAACGGGCCGGTAGATGTTCAGTTACCACTTCCACCTATTTTTCTAATAATTTTCACAACAAACCCTCTTTTAGAATAACGGCTCATTTCTTCTCAGTTTTCACTCTATCATCACCGCTCCCTGTTCGATTGGAACCAAACTTATAACGACCCAGATTTTTTTGTCCTTTGATTTTGAATATTTAAATGGTTTTAAATGTTGGATTTGGAATAAAAACTGATTGTTAACATGAAGATTTTAGTTGGGATTGTAGAATGAATTTAAATTTCAAATATAGCGATTTATCATAATACAGAAATGGTGGATAATTGAAATCTGAGCTGAATATGAATCGAAACGGTTTCTAATGTTGATATAAATTCTATTTGAATTATAATTGAGTTAGTAAGTTTTAAAACTGAGATTTCAAGTGATTTCGTCAATTTTTGAAATCGTCGATTTAATCGACGAGTAAAAATAGCGATCCAAGGGGCAGTCTCGGAATTCGAAGAAACTAGTTCCATTGGATCCATAATAGTGTATTATAATCGGATTTTAATTTTTGTAGCGTTTGGAGTTACCATTTGGTCGTACGGGATAGAAACGCGTTGAAATTTATTATCGAAAAGTTTAATATTATAACTGAGCTCAAAAAGCTATCTTCTGCATACGATCGAATTAGGTTTCGGAAATTGTTCCATTGCGTTCAGAATAGGGGTATAACCTTAGGGACACTAGGTGGCATGCCTCAATAGGGGTTCGAAATTTCATAGTACGTAATTCGAGATATTTTGGAAAAAAAATCAACCCTCGAGTCAACCCCTACATCAACCGACCTAGTTATGTGCCACTCTATACATACGCATATCTACCTCTTTTTTTAAATCGCGTAATCCCTCCTTCTTCTTCTTCAAAATTTCATGGCTCGAAAGAGAGAAAAAAGGGAGAAAACAACTTAGTTGAGCTCGTCGAAGCCTGGACTATGATTTGGAGTGGGAGTGGTAGAACATGACTTAGTTTTGGGAGGGCCAAACTTGCTTAGAAACTAGGGTTAGGTTTTCCTAGTGACTCGGGTGGAGTTAGGACTCGAGAATGGTGGCGATGCGATCATAGGAGCAAGGAGCTTCTTTGAGACGTTTATGGGGAGGTGCGTCACTTAGTTTTGGAATGCGACATTTGGAGGAGCAACAGGTCAAGATGGCCATTCCTCAATCTGGCTCGATGATGCTGGGTAGGATGGGAGCTCTCACGAATTGGTGATGAATGGCGGTGGTTTTGGGTTGTTTTGTGGAGGAACGAGGTAGCATGGGGGAAAGCGTGCACGACCGTGCATGAAATGGAGAGCACGGGAGAAATTATCAATTTGGGGGAGATGGCATTTAGGTAATTTAAGTGAAGTTAATTAATTTATTTTATTTAATATTAAAATGCTCGATAACTTATAAAATTCGTATATCCTTCATACGAGGTCCGAACGAGACGAAACTTTTTGCATTGCGCTCGTATCGATGAGAGCTTCAAAATGAAACTGGTTTGGACGAATTTGGAGACTGTTGTATTTTGGGCTAAAACCGAAATCGTCCGGTTTTAGTTCTGAATCGGAATGCCTCGACGGCAACAGAAAATTTCAGTGAGTAAATCTCACTCATTTGGATTGCTGGTCTTAATTTAAAAGGTTAAAAATTAATTATTGGTTGATTGGATGAATTGATAATAATTTATCATTTGGATGTTATATTATTTATAATAGTATATATATATTAGTAATTGGGTATATTTCCCACCGATTGGAGCGGATGAGACACTATGCACCCCGCATAATAGCAGATGACCCTATATTGCCGCAATATCCCACCTCGAAGTGGGATTGGTATTTTATGTTATATAACATTTGTAGATGCAGGGAAACAGGTTGAAGGAATCCAACTAGATTCCTCAAATATATTGATTGTTTTTTATATATAGTGATATATGATGTGATCGAATAATCTGTTATGGATTATTGTGTGATTTGATATATTGGATGCTATAGTAGCACCGGCCCTAATTTTGGTATAATAAATACCATTAATAATATTTTTGAATTTAAAAGGGAAATTCAAAGGTGATTTTAGAATTGATAATTTTTATATTGAATTTTGGATTATTCAAAAAGGATTTGATTTAGATATAATAAATGATTGATTTTTGGATTTGTACTTATCTATTTTGGAAGATATTTTAAATATAGATTGTAAAATAAATTATATAAGGAAATTTGAACAATGGATTTAAAGTGGTATTTTTGAAATATGGAAAAGGAGTCGAAATCGATATTTAAAATAGGTTTGAAAAATAAAAAGGATTTATGAAGGGATGGGTTTATAAATGAATTCTTATAAATGAGATTATTTTATAAACAAGTGAAACTGGAAATGAGTTTATAAAATTTATAAACGATGGTATAAATAAAGTGAAGTGATTATCACTCGATGAATTGAGAATATAAATTCACAATATAAATTTATATCGAGTGATTAAAATCGGTTAGAAAGATATATTGAATCTTGTTTTGGAAAATTGGAATTAGTTGTGAAATTGGTAATGAAAATCGATTTGTGATAAATCGAGAGAGATTTATAAATGTAAAATGGTTATGATTGAATTTTAAAATGAATTTTTATTGAGAAGTTAAGTTTTGTTTCAAAAAGAGATATTATTTATTTATTAAGCTGTGTAGTTTAAAAACTGTTTCTAGTATTGAAATATTTCGGAAAGTTGATTATTCAAATATTTAATCTTCATTGAAATGAATTCTAAGTTTTATAAACAAGCTTTGTAAATCGACTAGTATTATTTATAAAAGATTGGAAATTAGTTATCGTTGTTTATTAAAAAGGGGTTTGGAAATTTTAAATAATTACTTAAATGTGTTTGAAAATTTATTAATATTCTTTAAAATACTTATTTTATAAATATAGAGTTTTGGAAATCGGTTGAAGTTATTTATAAATACTCTCAAGATTTGTAAATCGGATTTTATTTAATGAATGAGATTTTATAAGAGAAATCCTATAATGAAATTCTGGAGACTTAAGAAAATTTCCAAAATGTTTAGATACGAGAACTTCAAAAAATGAATCTGAATTCATAAAAGAAGTTAAAAATTATTTGTTGGATTATAAACAAGTATAATCGATAAATTTTTGGAAATTGTAAAGGGAATTAATAAGAATTCAGAGATTTATGAGATAAGTACGAAATGTTTTCTAAGTGTTGATATTTGAAATGTTTTTTGGGAAATTTACTTATGAACATTTTCCTAAGTATTGGAATGAAAGGTTTGGGAAATATTTTAACTACGAATTGATTTATATATAAATATTTTTTAAGTAATGAGTTCTAAAATTGAATTTGAAAATATTTCTAAGTATTGAGATGGTTCGAAAATATCCTGTTTTGGATTTAAGTATTTGAAATTGTTTTCGAATATTGAAATATTGGAAGAGATTTTGACCTATATATCTTTGTAAAGATATTTTGAAATAAATATTTTGGAAAATTTATAATATGGGCCTGGTGACTACTTATGTATGTTATTTGATAGTTAAATAACCGACTATCAAATCTGGCCAAATTCGTTGATCGTTTCGAAGAGACCGAGATCGGATTTAATTATCCGAAAACCACTTCGATTCGATTTATGCGTTACGAATTGTGATATCGTGAAGACAATGAAGATGGTGAATTTGGAGATTCGGTTTGTTCAGACCCAGGACAACTTGTATTGATGAATGTTGTCGTTGCATCGTTGTTTGGAAGGCAGTGTTAGCATTCCAAGAATGAAAGCTATTCTTAAGGTAATAAGTAGCCTCAAGCCTCATCAACCGAGAAATGACAAAAATAGGGCATGCAACAAGGCCAAGTGGCTCGCTCCCATTAGGGTATGATCATTCCAAGATATAGACCGGTTACTATCTATTCACGAATGCATTTGGGGCCCAAAAGGTGGGGTGATCATATCCGGTACTACTAGTCAAGTGCTAGACCAATCTTGTGTGGCAGGGGTACAAGATGTTCTTGTCAGACCCCGGTGCATTTTATCTAGAGATGCACCGGAAGGTAGTTCCTTACCTTGTCATAGTATGGAACCCATTCTCCAATAAGCGCTGTACGGTTTTAGATGTGCCCAACTATGCTAAAACGTGAGATGCAAGCATTTCAGCTGTTTTATAGTTTATTTTCTATAGACACTATTATAATATCAGATGATTTTGATATAAAATGTTTATGTTATCATAAGGTAAAAACCAGTCGTAATTATGTGTGGTGTAGTCTTATGAGATACCTTTGTTTTCAAAGGATTTGATAACAGTAATAATTCAAATTGAGTGTGTTTTCTCACGCTGGTTTTCCAGACTCACTCTGGTGCTATTTTATTATAATGTTTGGGTCAGACCAAGTATTACATATTTAGGTTAGGATGCTTTAGAGCTCAGGAGATGAGCTGGAGGATTCTCGGGCGTATTATACGTACTTGGTTATTTACGCTGTGTGAGTCATGCTGTATATTCAGTATTTGTGAGGACAAATTATTATAACTGTCCAGATTGATTGTTGATTGTTGTACTCTGATGATTGTGTGTATATTAACAGCTACAGATTCTTTTGTATAAAAATCTGCTATTATCTATTTTATATCGTTCCACTGCGATTTGTGAGATTCTATGTGTTGTTTCTATTTTCTTCTATCTCTTTTCTCTTCACCCATAATGATCTGGTATTTCCAACACTCGATTGTTCGACGTGCTATACAGTGAACGTATTGATGTTGAATTTCGAGGGCCGAAAATTCCCCGGTTCGTTGCAGTGCTATCAGAGCTTAGGTTAAGCGAACGTGTAACGACCCGTAATTTTACCACTTTGAAAATGGGATATTTAATTATTTTAAATATTCAAATGTTGAATTTTCAAACTTAAATAATCATGTTTTATATGATAAATAAGAATGGTGAACTTATTTTTAGAATTGAATAAAGATTTTGAAGTTCGACATAAAATCGACAAAATTCGGTTTTCGATAAAAATTGATATATAGTAAAATAATTGTTTTAAAGGATAAATAAATTATTTTTAATATATAATCCATTTCTATTCATTTGATAATAATAATAATTTAATTTATAATGGTTTGATAAATATATAAACTTGTTTTATAAAAATTGATAAATTTCATCACATATCGACAAATCAATGTCGTATTTTTATAAATGGATTTGGATATTGTTTTATAAGTCAAATACACTTGTTTTAATTATTTAAAAATGACAGAAAACTTATTTTCAAGTTTCTTTTACATATATAAATAGCTTGATTTAAAACTGAAAATGTGACCGGGATTCGACTTTCGGATTTTCGACCTTTCGTCGAACGGAAGTTGTTTTGGATCATTGCAATGTTATTTGATACACATACATACATGTATATACATACTTATAACATACATATAAACCATATATACATTTAGCATAAAAGACAAAGAGAGTTTACTTTTGAAAACTTATAAAGTATGTAAAATCTTTTGATTTGATTTTTACTTTTTAATAAAGATACTTTAGTAAACATCATTATTACAAATTACAAAGCAACATCTCATTTCGTTAAATGTTAGTACTAAAGAGTCTAATCTTTCATTGGAAAGGAGGAGCTAATGTGTGGTTAGAAATGAATTTGAAGGTAAGGGTAGTAAGGTCTTTTGTTTGTAAATTTCGTGTATAAATAGCCATGCACATTCTCTCATTTCTTCACATTTCTTCTTTTCTCAAGCTTATTCTTCCTCTTCTTTTTAATGGCTTCCAAGCCATAGGAAAAAATTAGAAAGAAATAATGTCAAAATGTTTGCAAAACATTCAAAAGAAATCAATGTTCATTCTCTTCAAATCAAACTCATCTTTTTTTTTCCATATTTTACATTTTCTTCTCTCGGCCATAACTTCTTCAAATCAGATTCAAAATGAATTTTTTTTCAAATCTTGTATTTTTACAGTGGCTACAACGTTCATGTTGACCACTTTGTCTCAATCTAAACTTAACTATATAAAAAATCTACTTCTTTCCAGTGCATTCTCTGGCATAGTTTTTGAGATAGAAAATAGCCTATTTTGTTTCGATCATAACTTGATCGTAACTGATCCAAATAAAGAAATTATTTTTTTCAAACCATATGAAATTCTAGTGGCTACAACTTTTATGTTGATCACTTATTCCAGTTTTTAGGTTTCTTATACCTGAAAATCAATTCTTTGAAGTACATTTTCGGGCTTCATTTTTGTGCGCCCGAGAATACCTGTTTTTCTTTTAACCATATCTTCCTCAAAACTAAAAAAATCAAGTGATTCTTTTTCTCAAATTCAAGAGAAAATAATTTTCAACAACTTTTTATTTAATAACTTTTCTAAATTTTGAGATTTAGAGGGCTTAAAATCAAATACGAGATAACCTATTTTTCGGATCTAAATCTTGAGAATTCAAGTCCAAAGCTCTACCGCTTCTTCTCTATACTTTCGGCAAGTCTCCATTTCAACCTTGGAAAAGCATTAGGAAGGAGGAATTCAGGCTTATTTTCATTTGATTCTAAAGCATGGTAGGAAGTATGCGTTAGATCTTAAGTTCCTTGCCTTAAAGTTTGACGGAGTGGAATCCAAAGTAAGTTATTTCTTATTTTAAGTTCATTAAAACCATTGCTAAGTTGGAAGAACTTTAAGTGTTAAATGTTGTTTGAAAACCCTTGTTGAATGCTTGTTTACTTATTTTGCTAAAATAATGGTTTGATTTCCTTACTTAGTATTATGTTTGGATGGTTAATTAAGTATTTTAAAATTTAGAAGTTAAATACTTAATGGGGTATGCAGAAATGACTAGTACATGTGTTTCGTCTATGAGATCCAAGGAGACTTAGACAAGGGACGGAACATGTCGAAGGGAAAGCTCGGATGCTCCAAAATAAATATCAAACTGTTTTAACCGAAGATAAAGTAAAGTGTTTTAAATATTTGATAGAATGAAGCATTGATTATCATTTATTATTGTGTTTATTTCATTGATTGATTGTTTGAATTAGGCTTGGCCAGTTTATGAGCATTAATTATTATTTATTGATTGTTGACTTTGATCGACCAGTTTATGAGAAATTAATTATCCATATGCATGGGTTGGGTAGAAAAAAAATTATAGGCTAACACCTTGTGATTTATTTCATGATTTGACTATATGGTGTTTAGCGGTAATATTTGGTTCACTTCAATTTAATGAATTATTTTGAAAATTGGTTTTCAAGTTGAAATATTATGAAATGAATATTTTGAAGTTATATTATATAAAAGTGATTTATACAAAGAATGGTTTTGTAAAAGTGTTTTATAAAACGGAAAGAATTTTGAGGACTAAACCCGATGGTTTTAAATGATTTTTGAAAGGATTTGGAAATGGAAATTATTATAGATTTGAAGTATTTGTAATTATTAGTGTAAATGATTTTGCCACTTTGGGATATAAAGTGATTTGTTATGTTACCGATGATTCGGATAAACCGTAACTAAAAAGTGGGCATATCTTTTTGGTATAGTCTGCTCTTGGAATAGAGGGATGTACTTGTTTATCGATTGTATGAAGGCTGGGACCCAGTTGCCTTATTATTAGGAGAAACCTCCCGATCTGGTTGCATATGGTTTGATATGCTTTTATTACAGTATTTGGGATTTCCCGATAAATTTTTCAAAAGTGATTTGATTTAAGATCCCGTAGTAAAGTATATTTGAATAAAAGATATATATATTCCAAAAGTTTTGAAATAAGAATTCTAGAATAAAGTCCAAAGAGATAATTTCCGTAAAGGTAATTAGATTTGAAAATCTAAAATTGAAGATTAAGCCTAAGTGGGCAATTTTGGGAATTGCGTATTGTTTGTTGCATCGTAGGCTCCATGAGTCCTAATTGCGATAGGAGAACTATGTTGGCTTGATCTTGTTATCTAATTGGGTACCCCAACTAGATAAGGGTACGTAGGCAGTCACAAGTGGTAGTAATGCAGTCCCAATGATAACATAACATTTTTCTGTTTATTGTTTGCTATATATCGTGTATTGATGTATTTTTCCTGCTTACTATTTTATTCCACATTTACATTGTTTATTGAGTTTGCAGGAATGGCTATTGCTATCTCTCTCATTAGAGTTGTGCAGCGGTAGATTTATTTGTATTGGTATTTGGTATGTATTAAAGCACACCTAGTAGATTAAATTGATTACTCTGATAACTTGTAAAATTTAAATTGTATCTTATATATTTTATATTGTTTATCAAATATTGTGTATTAAGTTGGTAGCTTTCATTCGTAGTTTTAGAACGGACGGGTTTTTCGGTGATTTTGACTGGTCCGAAAATCTGGATCGTCACAGAACACCTAGGCTTTGGTGGGGATTACTCATTATAGACAGGGTCAGAAGTACCCTTGAATGAGTTTGAGTGTATTAATAGATATGAGCACGTATTTTTTTGTGAATATAAATTTTTTTATATTGTGTTGACTTATCGGTTAAGTGTTCATGAATTCTGATCGGTACGGTCTGGATAATTGTATCGATTGGGGTTTCTAAACCCTGAACAAGTTAAATCGACGTAGTATTGTTTTAAAGTGGGTAAATGAAATAATTTTACCCAAATTATATTTTGATATAGAAGGGATAATTTTCTAAAATTATTATAGTATATTGATGTGTTTGGATGTTATTATTATAATCAAAACAAGATTATAAATTGGAATGGTCATACATAACCAAATTAAAAGGTATAAGTATGAATTATACAAATGAGTTAAAACTAAAATTTGATTCAAACCAGAATTTGGAAATTTAAAATCCTAGAAATTCGGAAATGTTTTCCAAGTGCTTTGAAATAAATAATGGTAATATTATTGTGGAAATGTATTTGAAAAGAAACTGTTTTTAAATGGATTTTGGAAGTGATAAAGCACTGAACTCACTTCAGTCGCTAGAAAATAATCCTGGTGATGATTGCAGCATCATCAGTATTCATTTTCGAGTTTCTAAGTGACAGATTGCTACCATAGTAAATTGATATGGAGATTTTGTTGAAGAAAAAAAAGTGTTGTTTCAAAAACTCCGAAGGGAATTTGTTTTTGAAATTTTGCAAGGAAATGGTTTGATATACAAAAAGAGCAATATATATTTATGATTTCAAAATGATATGAAATGAAACCGGGTGTTTGAATTCTGGAATATTCATTTAAATGTTTTATGAAACCAGAGAAAAATAAGTTTTGAACTTATGAATTTAGAATAATGTTAATAAGGAAAGAAAGTGTGACAAATTGAACTTGGAATTAAATTTTAACTTAAGTAAGTTAAAAAGAATTGTATGAGTTGGAATTTAACTTAAGCTAAGTTAAATAAAAATCGATTTGGATTTGAAATAATATCAAATTGAAATGAATATAAAATTTGAGTTGTAAAATGATATATAACTATAAGTTATAATTTTGAATGGAATCAACTCTAGTATAGAATTGATGAAAATGTGAAAAATAAGTGGTGAAACTTATAAATTGGAAAAGTGGGATAGAAAAACCAAAATAGAAATAGTTTGATGTTTTGGTGAAGAAAAGAAAATCCAAATCTGAATTATAAAATGAGATTGAACTCAAATCAAACCAAATAAGCCGAATTTTTAGAAATGGAACTTAACTTGGTTAAGTAAAGTGGATTGTGGATTGAAATTGAATGTGAAACTTGAGTTGTAAATGGAATTCGACTTATGTGTAAGCGAATTAAATATTTTTGAAATGTTGTCGAAAAATGGATTGAAATGGTGATGACTTAAGTTATAAATGAATTCAAGTTAAGTATAAATTGAATATGGTTGGGAATATTGTTGATAAGAATGGAATTCAACTTAAGTAACTAATTTATGAGATGATTCATAAATAAACTGGCATGGATTAGATTGTTGTTGAATATAAAATCGAGCGAATAAGATTTTGTGAATAAATTGAATGTGAATAAAAAAAATGGATAAATTGATTCAGAAGAAATTTAAATTTGGCTTATAAACTGAAGTGGGTATTTTATTAAATGAATATCACGAATTTGCATAAAAAATTGTCGTTAACGTTAACGGAAGTAAACAAAATTATGCAAATAAATGGTAAGTGAATAAATTGGTTTAGAACCAATTTGTAATGAATATGGATATAATGGATGTGAATATGAATTGGATGCAAGTAAATTTGGTTGTGAATCATTCGGATTGAATGAAATGGTATATGAATCGATTGAAAGTAACTAAATTAGTATTGAAACCTTGTGATTGCTTATAAATACATGTTTGACACGTTTATTTATGCAAAGTATGTGTTTAACTATTTAAATAAATGAAATGTTATTAAATTTCAAGTTTATGAGACTTACATGTTTTAATTGAGCAAGTACAGGTACAAGAAGGCTGTTTGATTTGATTTGGTTGCGCGATTGCATATAAATTGAGCGAACTCGCTTAATAACGCTAAAATAGGGTACACTTACGAATTTAGCGTGCGGAAAAATAAATATATTGATATATATTGCGTTTTCTGACCTAAGAGTTGATGTATATTATTTTGTCATATTGCAAAAGGCTCTCCGTACAAGGGAGACTTTGCCAAAAAAATTGGAAATTTAGAATGTTAGAAAAATTTTGAAAATTTTTGGAAAAATTTTTTTAGCCGAAATTTGATTTCGAATTATAATTGAAATAAGGGATTTTGGTTTAGAAATGGAAACTAAATGTTTTGTATGGAACTAAAGGATTTAGAAAATGAAATATCAAGTTTTAACTAAGTGGGGTTTTGAAAAGTTAATGGGTTTGGAGAATTTTCCTACTTAGCAATTTCGGTGACGAAATTCTTTTAAGGGGGGAGGAATGTAACGACTCGGATTTTTCCATCATTTGATTTTGAATATTTAAATGGTTTTAAATGTTGGATTTGGAATAAAAATTGATTGTTAATATGAAGATTTTAGTTGGGATTGTAGAATGAATTTAAATTTCAAATATAGTGATTTGTTTTAATACGGAATTAGTGGATAATTGAAATTTGAGCTAAATATGAATCAAAATGGTTTCTGATGTTGATATAAATTCTATTTGAATTAAAATTGAGTTAGTAAGTTTTAAACCTGAGATTTCAAGTGATTTCGCCAATTTTTGAAATCGTCGATTTAGTCGACGCGTTAAATAGCGATCCGGAGCGCAGTTTCGGAATTCGACGAAACCAGTTCCATTGGATCCGTAATAGTGTATTATTATCGGATTTCAATTTCGTAGCATTTGAAGTTACCATTTGGTCGTACGGGATAGAAACACGTTGAAATTTATTATTGAAAAATTTAATATTATAATTGAGTTCAAAAGCTATCTTTTGCATACGATCGAATTAGGTCTCGAAACTTGCTTCATTGCGTTCGGAATAATGGTATAACCTTAGGAACGCTAGGCGGCATGCCTCAATAAGGGTTCGAAATTTCACAGTATGTAATTCGAGATATTTTGGAAAAAAAAATCAAATCAACCCTCGAGTCAACCCTTACCTCAGCTGACCTAGTTATGTGCCACCCTATACGTACGCATAGCCGCCTCTTTTTTTTGAATTGCGTAATCCCTCCTTCTTCTTCTTTAAAATTTCATGGCTCGAAAGAGAAAAAAAGGAGAAAACAACTCAGTCGGGATCGTCGAAGCATGGACTTCAATTTGGAGTGGGAGTGGTAGAACATAGACTTAGTTTTGGGAGGGCCGAACTTTCTTAGAAACTAGGGTTAAAATTTTCTAGTGACTCGGGTAGAGTTAGGACTCGAGAATGGCGGCGATGCGATCGTAGGGGCGAGGAGCTTCTTGGAGACCTTTATGGGGAGGTGCGGCACTTAGTTTTGGAATGCAACATTTGGAGAAGCAGCATGTCGCGATGGTCGTTCCTCAATCGGGCTCGATGATGCTGGGTAGGATGGGAGCTCTCGTGAATTGGAGATGAATGGCGGTGGTTTCGGGTCGTTTCGTGGAAGAACGAGGTAGCATGGGGGAAAGTGTGCACGACCGTGCACGAGATGGAGTGCACAGGAAAAATTGTCGATTTGGGGGAGATGGCATTTAGGTTATTTAAGTGAAGCTAATTAATTTATTTTATTTAATATCAAAATACTCGATAACTTATAAAATTCATATCTCCTTCATACAAGGTCCGATCGAGACGAAACATTTTGCGTTGTGCTCATATCAATGAGAGCTTCGCAATGAAACTGGTTTGCACGAATTTGGAGAACGTTGAATTTTCGGCTAAAATCGGAATCGTCCGGTTTTAGTTCCAGATCAGAACGCCTCGACGACAATAGAAAATTTCAGTGAGTAAATCTCACTCATTTAGATTGCTGGTTTTTGTTACCCCGCCTTTTGGACAAGGCTAAGATACCAATAAATTGGCTAAAAAGGATGGATATCAGGATTGGAGATCGATTGGAAACAAGGCTGTGATCGATACAGTCAAAATTGGACCAAGCTCTAATCAAGGTGGGATCGATAGGGAATGATAAACAAGGCTAGGTGAGGCTACCTTTCAAATTTCAGGCCAATCGGAGTTTGTATGCTCAAGTTATGGATGGATCAATATTCATGGAAAATCATATCGTATTAATACCTTCGTATCGATTGGAGTAGGCTTGGCTGTTTGCTTTGGATGGATGGGTTTCTTATCGATGCAATGCGCATCGATTGGATGGATACGGCAAGGAATGTTGGCATGCTTCATATCGATCAAAGCTCGGATCGATACGAAGGAGCATGACTCGGATGGATATGGACAACACACTTAGCACCTTGCTTCGGATCGATCACAGTACGTATCGATCCTGATCGATATGAAGAAGGGGACAGGGAATGGATACGAAGGGAATGGCCTTGGATGGATATGAAGCAAGGACTTTGGCATCGATACGAAGGTGGGATGCAGGCATCGATACGAAGAGGGCAACAAACCGATGGATACGAAGGGTAGCTACATTGATGGATCTGAAGGCACACTTCGTATCGATCGCCACAAACCGATCAAGGGAGAAGCACTCAACATGGATCACTACGTGAAGCTTGGATCAATGCAAAGGCTATGGATATGGGACTGATGGATACGTGGTCGGTAGATATGAAGCTCTGGATAGATACGAAATCATTAGCGAACACTAGAAAATTGAAATTTGGATCGGTCATACCTCATAACTACACACCGGAATTTCATGAAATTTGGAGAGCAAGGACTTTGCACTATCATCTTTCACCTTGATCGATCTCAGCTCATTTGGAGTGATTCTTGATCGATATGAAATCCATATGGATCGATCGAGGGTCGATCCCAAACCACTCTTGATCGATCATGTGGACCCACTTGCGCGTGAGAAAGGGTATTTCGAGTTTTGGGGCAAATATTTCCAGATCTACTCCTATAAATAGCAACTCCATGGCAACTAAAGGGGAGCTTCTTCTTCTTTTCTATGTGAAACTCGGTCACTTTGGTTAATGGTTTTCAAAGGATTGTAACTGTGACTACAGTATAAAGGAAATAAAAGGATTATTTTAAAGTGGACGTAGGCCGGAGATAGCCGAACCACTATAAATCTTGTCTCTTCCCTTACTTTCTTTCATTTGAATTATATTATTTCTTCATTTTTGCTCTCTACATTATCTGGATCTGAGATCCGTGTTTGGATATTGAGGATTTGTGTGTAAACACTGGTGCTTTCACTATTTCTGGGGTTCATGACCAATTTTGGCGCAAACACTTTGGCTTTGGTGCTTTCACTGAGAAGACTAGCACCCACTACATCAGATTTGGAGTTTAGATTTGTAAAGCTAAAGGATTAGATTTGAAGCTATGGTTAGGCAATCAGCTAGAAGGACTTTACCAGAAGGGAGCCATCAAGAGGGAAGTCAAGAGGCTTCCTCTGGAGCTGGAGTAGATCAGGCATCCATCTACATCACTAGGGATAAGATGCAGACTATGATGGATTCCATGCAGGAGCAGTTGATGAAAAGGCAGGAGGAGATGATGCGGAACCTTATCAGACAGTTTGGACAGGCTGGAGCAGCAGGAGCTATAGGAGGTCAGATCCATGGAGCTGGATCAGAGGGACTCAACAGGCAAGCAGATAGAGCGGTTCAGCAGGGGGCAGCCCCCAATCACCACACAAATGTCAATCTGGATGGATCTAGGATGCCAGCTGACGCTGCACAACCCGGCGCCAACTGGAATACAGGAGTGCGTGACGAGAAGTACATACCGGAATTCCCTCGAAGACTCGGGGGTAGTTAGGAAATGAAGACGGGGGAAACCCTTAGTGAACAGCTCTGGACTGACTGAAACTATGTAACGTCCCAGATTTTCGCGTTCGAAAATCGACATCCATACTTTACATCGTACTCGAATGTCGTAGATTCGAGCGTTCAAATCCGAGTCGCCGGAGCTTATAACACAGTTAAGTAAATAACACAGCGGAAGAAATGAATAATACATTGATATAAAATATCTGATACAACAGAATGATACAATGAATATCAATATACATCAGAGATATGATACAACAAATAGCAGCGGAAAAGAAAACGATAACATCAGCAGCGGATAATCTCCATCTTCAAAGCACTAATCCAGAAATAGCTTGAACTCCCAATAACGATACACCAAGATAAGCAAGTGCAGTCCGATCCAAAGACTGAACTAGCTCCAGATAATCTACTAAATCTAAATATCTGAAAAACCAAACTCTAGACTGCTCGTGTAGAAAATTTTGAGCATCCAGAGTTTAGGAAAGAAACAATAAACTCCGGATCAGTCATGGGACTGGTGTGAGCAACAAAAACAGTTTATCTTTAAAAACAAATAGCAGAGAATTTTAAAGTCAATTCGAAATGCTTTTGGAAAATGAAACTACCATAAGACCTCCCACCACACACACAATGCAAACGCAGAATTGGAGGAGATTTCTTCTTATGATAGTCAAAGATGCTTACTACACAAAATCAAATCATTTGATATTATTACTAGTGCATAGTGTAGAAAACAATTTCGAAAGTAGAATATAAATCTTAGCCAACATAGACATTTCGCACTTATGCCTACTATAGCTACCATGTTCAATAGCAGGTTACCACCACATTCCATGGCAGGTAATACAACTAAAACCGTACAGGGCTCGTATTGTTTTGTTTGGATTTCCAACAAATGGTCAGGCTAAGGAACTTCCTATTCCACAAAAGAAACGCCTCTGGCGGGACGTTCCGAGAACCAACTGTTCTCTGCCAAACAAGGCCGGCAACCCCTTTTCCCAAGGGATAAAAGAAACCTCAGATATGCCACCCCCGGTCCTTTGGGACCTTTATCCGAGCGCTCGATAACCAACATCACACATCATAAAGAAAGTGTATCCACATGAGTAAGTATCTGGGCTCCATACCATGATACTACCCTTTTCCAGAAGGAATGGTCATACCCTAGGGGAGCTACCCCTGAAAACCTTGCCGCACAATTCCTGTTTCGACCATTACCGGGTTGTGAGGCTCGACGAAGTCTCGTCCACAAAGCTACGCTTTTTCAAAAAAAGCCACGCTTTGGGTCAATAGATGATCAACCTATGATC
This sequence comes from Allium fistulosum, assembly GCA_030737815.1. Taxonomy (NCBI): domain Eukaryota; kingdom Viridiplantae; phylum Streptophyta; class Magnoliopsida; order Asparagales; family Amaryllidaceae; genus Allium; species Allium fistulosum. The sequence goes on along the minus strand of CM060903.1, from coordinate 1,359,771,100 downwards.
ACAAAGATAAATGATCAAACAAATGATCATATCACAAATGATCAAACACTGATCATCACACAGCAACACTCAGCATGCCACATTACCAAATTGGGATATATCGCTGATAAATTTTAACTACACAACCTCTGAGCTCGTACGTCTCAGAGAAGGGTGTTAAGCTAAGAGAATAAATTCTCCGCCACCAAACAGATATGTATTTGAAAGAAATCGGCTTTATATCTCAAAGTGTAATGTCAGACATGTATCCATACAAGTCTGTTCCGGGTTCGAACAAAACCGAAGGCACTTCTCACGAAGCCCTTGCAAATCCGGATAACTTTCAATCACGTCCGGACTTCCCGTCACAAAAAGAGTGATATAAATCTCTATACCGGCGCGACTCAGTGCAGAGACATTCGACAGGTTGTCCTTTCATTTTCGAAAAATATCTGGTCTTCAACACCGGTCTTCAAATGCTATCCATATACGACGTATCACTATTCGGAATGAGTTATACGACCCAAAGGTCCTTTCCCGGCTAACCCGAATAGTGAGCACAATATTCAAAAACAAATGGATAATGGGATTTCAATTAAGTCACAACTTATTACCCAAACTTTCTTTTCAAATGGTTTAACAAATTACCATTTTAATCATTTAAACAAAAAGATTCAATTCACAAAGTTCACTTAATTTCACAAAGATTCATTCACAGATTTTCCAAATCGATTTCCATTTCAGTTTACTCGTTAAATCTTTAAATCAAAGATTTAACTTATAGTTTTCAAAACAATTTCATTTCGAATGGGTTAAACAAATCATCATTTTAAATCTGCTAAAAATAGACAGATTTAATTCATAGTTTTCAAAAAGAATTCATTCATAACTTGGAAAATCCATTTTTCAATTCACTTGAAATTCCTTTAATTTAAACTGGAATTTCTTTTCTTATCTAAAAGCTTTTATCATTCGAAAACAACAGTTTTCAATTTGGAAATCTGATTCATTCATACGAGTTGAAATCCTTGGTTTAAATTCAAATTCCCAAATTAATATTTTAAAATGGTTTAATTCATACAAACACATTTATATCATCTTTTATCCCTAGTTTCCAAATCATAGATTTAATTTCAAACTTGAATTCAAATTTAAATCAAATTATTTAAATTTCAAAACTCGATTAAGTTATTCAAAATAACTTTTATCTTTGAAATTCCATTTCAAAAGCTTTTCATTTTAAACCCGAATTTCTAATTTCAAAATCAGTTGAAATTAAAATTTCAATTTCAAAAACATCAAATTTAAATTATCTGTGACTTAACCGATTTCCACGTGAAATCCATATTTGTGTGTGTAACAGTGTGGTCCAGGGGTTTCACACAATAGTGCACAACATCAATCATCACAGATATATCGATAAGCGGTATAACCCATAACGCTTATCTTCATTCACAGATTCATAGATAAAATAAATTTATCAGTCACAAAGATTCATCATTACAATTCGATGTGGGTTTCGGATAACCAACTGGAATCCGACTCCCTGTCGCATCGAAATTCAAGTGTCGTTTACGGGTCAAAGGTTTCATATTCATATAGTAATATATCACAGAAACAGAAATCACAGATCACGACATAAATCAGGATATATCACAAAGCATCACAAATCAGGGATATCAACAATCAAATCAATCAACAGAATCCAAACATTCATAAGTAAAATTAATGAATTTATCTGATTAATTTAAATCAGATGTATCAATTATTAATCCGGGTTAATTATCGTAATTTAATTCCAAATTATTTGAAATAAATTCCTTTTCAAATTTATTAGTTAACCCTTAATTATTAACTAATCAATTTTAAATCAATGAATCAATGAATCTTTAATTATTGAATTAATTTTAATTAATCACCGTTATTAATTCAAACCCCTTTAAACTCAAATATTTAAATTTATTAAAAGTATTTAAATTTAAAACTTTTCTTTTATTTCAAAAATCTAAATTTTAAACACTTAATTAAACTCAGTTTAACAGTGATTTTAAATTTAAAAACCAACAGATTTAAAAACTGTCAAAATCTGTACTGTTACACTTGAAACCAAAGCAACCCGAGACCATCATCAGTTGCTTCGAGAAAAATGGAAAATTACCCGAGAAAATATCTAAACTCCGGATGCTCAAAATTTTCTACACGAGCAGTCTAGAGTTTGGTTTTTCAGATAGTCAGATTAGTAGGTTATCTGGAGCTAGTTCAGTCTTTGGATCGGACTGCACTTGCTTATCTTGGTGTATCGTTATTGGGAGTTCAAGCTATTTCTGGATTAGTGCTTTGAAGATGGAGATTATCCGCTGCTGATGTTATCGTTTTCTTTTCCGCTGCTATTTGTTGTATCATATCTCTGATGTATATTGATATTCATTGTATCATTCTGTTGTATCAGATATTGTATATCAATGTATTATTCATTTCTTCCGCTGTGTTATTTACTTAACTGTGTTATAAGCTCCGACGACTCGGATTTGAACGCTCGAATCTACGACATTCGAGTACGATGTAAAGTATGGATGTCGATTTTCGAACGCGAAAATCTGGGACGTTACAAACTATCAAGCGAACTATGCGTGAAGGTCTGACAAACAGAGATCTGGAAGGAATAAATAGGAGCCCATTTACCCATAACATCAGGATGTCTAGGAATCCACCAGAGTTCAAGCTGCCTACTCTAGAGGTATACAACGATAAGACGGATCCTACCGATCATTTGATGAGGTATACAAGACACATGGAAGTGCTGGGGGCATCAGGGGAGGTTATGGCCCAATGTTTCCCTCTGTACTTGACGGATATAGCTGCTATGTGGTTCAAGCAGTTGGAAAATGGATCTATTAGTGGACAGAATTGATGATAGGTTTTTGAAGCAATTTTAAGTTCATATCTGCCAAAGAATGTGATGACACTGACGTCAGTGAAGCAGAGGACATGAGAGTCGCTCAGAACTTTCCTAACCTGTTTTAATGCAGTAGTTGCTTCGGTGGATCGGCCGGATCCATCAATGGTCTTCATGGCGGTAGTGTCAGGAGTTAGGGACAACTCGGATTTCAAAATATCATTGATACGAGATCCACCAATGGATCTCAAGGAATTCTTTCTTGAAGCCGGACAATTTCTTTGGCAAGAGGATGCAAGCTTGGATGTGAAATCAAAGGAATTAAACGTGGCTAAGGATGGAGGACCATCCGGTGAAAGCTCGGGTAAGGATAAGGATAAAGGGAAGAGGAAGTCGGATGACGACTTTGGCAGGGCAAGGAAACGTTGGGGAGAACCAATGTTCTCCACTTACATAGGATTGAATGAGACATTGGAGCAGATATACATGGAAACTCAAGATCACCTTCCTTATCGAAGGCCGGCAAGGAGGGAACCCTTGGAATGCGAGAGGGCATCGGGGAGGCACTGTCTCTTTCATAACCTGGACGGGCATGATACCAACAGCTGCAGGCATCTAAAGGATATAATCAAGGAGCATGTAAGGAATGGTCAGTTGCGGCAATATGTCGGGACTCGGAGTGCGGCGGTGGAACTAGAGCAGCCACCGTCTACCTCAAACGATGACGGCGTGAGACCTAGGAATGATGGTTGGTTGGTCATCGACTAATCGGGATGGTATGGAATAAGTAGCAAACTCTGGACAAATGGCTAAGTCACTTACTCATGTACGGGGACGAAGATAGCCCCTAGGCATGCTCTGAGATGATGATAAACCATGATGATCCAGTTTGTGAAATTTGCCTTTTCTTTCTGGTTTGGATATTTGCTTTTCTTTGGTTTGGTTTTGGAGTTCGGTTTGAACTCTGGGTTTTGTTGATTTTATGGTTTGGATGCTTGTCCTTTGGTTTGGATCTTGGTTTGGATTTTTGATATGATTTCTAGTTTTCTGATTCGATATGGATTTCGTATTAGATTTTAATTGGATTTTTATATGGTTTTTGGTAAAAGGTCATCGAGTATGGACTATGCTCGACAAGGGTCCAATGTGACCAAGGTCGGCCTAGGACTTAGGCTATGGTTTAAAAGAACAAGATTTGTTATTTATGTTTCAGGTCATCGAGTATGGACTATACTCGGCTAGGGTCTGGAGAGACCAGGATTCGGCCTAGGACTTAGGCCCCATATTATTTATCATCTATCATTTCAGGTCGTCGAGTATGGACTATGCTCGACAAGGGTCCGGGATGACCAGGTTTGGCCTAGGACTTAGGCCAGGATTTATTATGCAGGATTTGGCACACGAGTCGTCGAGTATGAACTATGCCTAGCAAGAACCCGGAGAGGTTACGGATTCGGATTTCGGCTTTGAATGGCTAAGGATTGGCTAAGGGCCCGAAGCGGTCCCAGATTTGGATATCGAACCGGAGAGGTCATGGATTTGGTTATCGTTTATTGGATATGGATGGATTAGAACTTGGTTGTCAGATTTGGATGGACATGGAGCTAGCTAAAGATTTGGTTACTGGATGTGGAACCGGATACCGACTCAGAACAGTCGTGGATTTGGATAAGGACATGACACTTGGATAGAATGGCTTGGTGATGGATTGGATTATGGTTCGGATGATATGGATATGGATGGAATATGGACTTTGGATATCAGATTTAAAGCTCTTCAAAACACGCTTTCCTACCGCAAGGCATGTTTTGAGGGGCAAATGTTACCCCACCTTTTGGACCAGGCCAGGATATCAGGATTGGAGATCGATTGGAAATAAGGCTATGATCGTTACCATCAAAATTAAACCAAGCTCTAATCAAGGTAGGATTGATAGGGAATGATAAACAAGGCTAGGTGAGGCCCGTTTGAAGTGATTGGAGAGCAAGGACTTTGCACTATCATCTTTCACCATGATCGATCTCAGCTCGTTTGAAGTGATTGTTGATCGATACGAAATTCATATGGATCGATCGGGGATTGATCCAAAACCACTCTAAATCGATCATGTGGGCCCACCTGCACGTGAGAAAGGGTATTCCGAGTTTTGGGGCAGATATTTCCAGATCTACTCCTATAAATAGTAACTCCATGGCAACTAAAGGGGGCTTCTTCTTTATTTCTAGGTGAAACTCTGTCACTTTGGTTAATGGTTCTCAAAGGATTGTAAATGTAACTATAGTATGAAGGAAATAAAAGGATCAATTCAAAGTGGACGGAGGCCGGAGATAGCTGAACCACTATAAATATTGTGCTTCTCTTACTTTATTTCATTTGAATTATTATTTCTTCATTTTTTCTCTCTACATTATCTGGATCTGAGATCTGTGTTTGGATATTGAGGATTTGTGTGTAAACACTAGTGCTTTCACAATTTCTTTTGGTTGTGACCAATTTTGGTGCAAACACTTTTAATTTAAAATGTTAAAAATTAATTATTGGTTGATTGGATGAATTAATAATAATTTATCAATTGGATGTTATATTATTTATAGTAGTATATAGTAGTTGGGTATATTTCCCGTTGATAGGAGCAAATGAGATACTATGCGCCCCGCATAATAGCGGATGATCCTATATTACCGCGATATACCACCTCGAAGCAAGATTGGTATTTTATGTTATATAACATCTGTGGATGCAAGGAACAAGTTGGAGGGATCCAACTGGATTCCTCAAATATATTGATTGTTTTTCATATATAGTGATATATGATGTGATTGAAAAATCTGTTATGGATTATTGAGTGATTTGATATATTGGATGCTATAGTAGCACTGGCCCTAATTTTGGTATTTTAAATACCATCAGTAATATTTTTGAATTAAAAAGGGAAGGGTATTTTAAATACTATCAATAATATTTTTGAATTTAAAAGGGAAATTCAAAGGCGATTTTGGAATTGATAATTTTTATATTGAATTTTGGATTATTAAAAAAGGATTTGATTTGGATATAATAAATGATTTGATTTTGGGATTTGTACTTATCTATTTCGGAAGATATTTTAAATAGAGATTTTAAAATAAATTATATAAGGAAATTTGAACAATGGATTTAAAGTGGTATTTTTGAAATATGGAAAAGGAGTCAAAACGATATTTAAAATAGGTTTGAAAAATAAAAAAGATTTATGAAGGGATGGGTTTATAAATAAAATCTTATAAATGAGATTATTTTATAAACAAGTGAAACTGGAAATGAGTTTATAAAATTTATAAACGATGGTATAAATAAAGTGAAGTGATTATCACTCGATGAATTGAGAATATAAATTCATAGTATAAATTTATATCGAGTGATGAAAATCGGTTTAGAAAGAGATAGTGAATCTTGTTTCGGAAAATTGGAATTAGTTGTGAAATTGGTAATGAAAATCGATTTGTGATAAATCAAGAGAGATTTATAAATGTAAAATGGTTATGATTGAATTTTAAAAATGAATTTTTATCGAGAAGTTAAGTTTTGTTTTAAAAAGAGAGTTTATTTATTAATTAAACTCTGTAGTTTAAAAACTGTTTTTAGTATTGAAATATTTCGAAAATTTGATTATTTAAATATATAATCTTAATTGAAATGAATTATAAGTTTTATAAACAAGCTTTGTAAATCGATTAGTATTATTTATAAATGAATTGGAAATTAGTTATCGTTGTTTATTAAAAAGGGGTTTTGATATTTTAAATAATTACTTAAATGTGTTTGAAAATTTATTATTATTCTTTAAAATACTTATTTTATAAATATAGAGTTTTAGGAATTGGTTGAAGTTATTTATAAATACTCCCGAGATTCGTAAATCGGGTTTTATTTAATGAATGGGATTTTATAAGAGAAATCTTATAATGGAATTCTGAAGACTTAAGAAATTTTCCAAAATATTTAGATACGAGAACTTCGAAAAATGAATCTGAATTCATAAAAGAAGTTAAAAATTGTTAGGTGGATTATAAACAAGTATAATCGATACATTTTTGGAAATTATAAAGGGAATTAATAAGAATTCCAGAGATTTATGAGATAAGTACGAAATGTTTCCTAAGTGTTGATATTTGATATGCTTTTTGGGAAATTTACTTATGAACATTTTCCAAAGTATTGGTGTAACGGCCTATATTTTTTTCGATAATTAAAAGTATTAAATTAAATAAAATTTTGAAACTTAATATTGTGTGAAATTAAAATTTATGAATTATTATGAGAAAATAACTATAATATGATTTAATAATGTTGTTTGAACGTTGTTAACAATTATTTTAATGTAATTTCAACCAATTGAAATTATTGTAAAGTAAATTTGGTAATAATTATAAATAAGGAATTAAAATTGGTAATTAATGGAATTAATGAAATTGAAATATTATAATTAATATGGTAAAAGATGATAACTGTAAAATATGAATGTGATAAAATGTAAACTAATGTTAATTATATTCTTAGTGTAATAATTGATTCAATAATATGAGTGTTAATCGAATAAAGGAATTTGATTGAATTTAAAATATAATTAAGTGGAATTTTATTACAATTGCAATTGAACTCTGAAATTAATGTGATATTTATATAGTGGGTTTAACATGGAAATTTTATTTTAATAGGTTATCAATTTCCATGTAATCAAGAATGATGAAAATGGTTAACTTTTAATTTAGAATTTGAAAGGTAATTAAATCAATTTAATAATAATTTATTTAATTAACGTGAAAAATAGCTATTTTAGTCACTGTCTCGGATTTTGACGAAACCAGTTTCATCGGATCCGTAATAGTGAATTATTGTAGGATTTCAAGTTTCGTGGCGATCGGACTTATCATTTGATCGTGCGGGCTTGAAACGTATAGAAATCAATTTAATGAATTCAATTAAAATAATTTGATTTTAAAAATTAACTTTTGTATACAATGGATGTAACGACCCAGAAATTTTAATGATTTTTAATAACGTAATTGACCGAATTTTTCTTGAAAATAAAACAATTAAATTTTGCAATGAAAATTTGATAATTGTGATGCATCTAGTTAAACATAGCAAATGACAAATTTTCATTGGGAAATATGTAAGTTAGTTCAGTTGTGAAATTTTCAATTTCAATTTAAAATCAGTTAATTTGATGAAAATAAAATATTTTCGAAACCTGAATATTTTTATATAATAAAAATGTAAATCATTTTCTGAATGAGACATCATATTTCGTTTCACCAAATTTGGACTGCTTTAGCTCCGTTTATCTTATTTTCGATGGTTTAGCAGTATTTTGGCAGCGAATATCGACTTTTGATTGGATGATCATATCGTTGATACCTGTGTACCATTCTGTTCGTCTCGTCGTGCTATTCTCCGCAGTATATTCATTTGTGCAATTCGGTGTCTAGTACGCGGCGAAAACCGCGAAACGGTTAGCCGTATCGGTACTCGTTTTTTAGCCTTTTGATTTTCCCGTGTCCTTTCAATTGATCTCCGTGAGAATTATAATAGCCACTAGCCTTTTAGATTCCCAAAAATTGACTTTTGAAGTTCGCTTTTCCCTTGTTTTGATATTTATTTTTCTTTTCGTTGCCATTATTTCTCCTCTGGTTTCAACTGAGAATAGAACATTATTTTAATATATAAAGCTTATTATATATGCTGCTACTCGATTTCTTCCTTCTATCTTCCCTTTCATGTTGAATATCAGCCGAAACCTCTTCTCAATAGCTCGGCTCCGCCATCTCATACCCTTGCTTCCCTCCATCAGTTGAACCAAGCACCAGATCCACCTACCCATCCGCCATATGCCGCACCGCCTTCACCACAAACAAACCCACGTGTGTAGTGTCCACATCCGCTTCCCCTTCAAATGACCCATCACCATCCTACATCCCCTCCCAAGCACGAACGCACCAGTCGCCGTTGTTTCTTCCCATACTCCGACCATCCCCTTGCATCAAACATCTCTGACCTCGCCGACAGCCGTAGCCTCCCACTCCATCACCTTCCTTCACCCACCCCCACCGTGACAGCTCCAATAGATCTATCTGCCCTTCCACCAGACCGAGCACCCCATCAGCCTAGCCCACACCTGCTGTCCAACCTTCAAGCACTCCTCCACATCACCCTCTACCAAAACATCTGTCTAGATTAGCTTCTCTCCTCTGGCCGATATACATGTACCACTAGCCTTCATCTTCTCTTTAATAAAATATGTATATACTATATATTTTGATATTCGGTGACATCTCTACCTGCCTGCTTTTATTTATTCATTTTTCACCTTTACAATTCTTTGTATTAAGTATATATATATTTTACAGTTTTAATACATATGTTTTAACACATGTGTTTTATATTCAAATCTTTTGTTTACAATTTATATTAAAAAGTATGTTACAATTTCTTGTTATATTCAAATTGAGTTATATATATGTGTTGCATATTTATATTGTCCTTCAAAATATAGGTTTGCTTTGTGTTGTCCTTCTCCTCTTTTTATAAAAAAATATATATACATGACAGCTTGTATATAGGTTGTTGTTGCCTATATGTACTTGTTGGCAGAGAAAAGTTAATTATATTTGCTTTCCAATCCAAGCTTATATATGTTATAGATATTGCACCTATATCTCTTGTCGCGGAAAGATATATATGTCAGATATACATATATTAGTTCCTTCAATATTTGTTTTCATCGAATTCTCGAGCTAAATCTGCTTTTGTGCTTGTCGTAGATCATTGACCTATCGTGCCTGATTTCGTGTCTATGTCTGTTGCATCATTCTTCATCGTCGTTGTTTTCCATAACCATGAAAGGTGAGCAATCACTCATGATTAACATTCTTATATTTAGTAAATTGAATTAACTTGAAATGACAATTGAAATATGTTATTAAATTAGAATTGACTAGTAATTAAATTGTTAAATATGATATGTTATCATTTAAATTATTCACCTATGATTGATATATGACACCATAACATTGTTGATATATATATATATATAAATTTGTTAATTACAATATATGCTCATTATTGATAAATTATTTTACTCAATTGTTCTCACTCTGCAATTTCCCTGTTAGTTTAGAATCCCTATGGGTTGAAATGATATATACCCGAACGATCTTATAGATTAGGGGAAAATCGTTGTGGGTTGAAATGATAAACCCAAGCGATTTTCATTGATTTTGAATTTTGGCATTGCAGGTTGAAATGATATGTACCCGTAAAATATGAAATTTAAATAATTGTGGATTGAAATGATAAATATCTGTATCACTTTACCATAGGATAGAAAACTATATACGGACACCGTTGTTCTATTTTAAACAATTTCCAAAATTTTGAGAAAAGAGGAATATATGGGTTTTTAATAAATATTAACTTTTTAATATAATATAAAAAATTTATTTTAATATATGTGTAAAATTTAGATTTTTTATTATATGTTTGGAAATTTAAAATTTATAAGTTAAGTTTTGAGAAATGTAGATTTTAAGATTTTACTTATAATTTTATTATTTTTAAATATAGAAGATTTGATTTAATAATATTTAATATAATAAAATTTAATAAAAAATTATTTTAATAAATATATATATGTTTTAGTATTTATTAAAATTATATTAATGTTTTAAAAATAGATTTTGTAATAAATTTAATAAAGTATGGTTGGAAAGATAAATTGAAATTAATTTGAAATATTATTTGTTTAAGAATTGGATATAAATAAGAATTTATTTGAACTTATTGATTTTGAGATTTTTAAGAATATGATTTTATAACTTTGTGACTTTATTTTGGTTAAGGTGATTAAATGAATATATTCAAATTTAACTAAAAATTGAAAGTGAATATTTAAATTTGATTTAAGTTGAATTTGAGATTTTATATAAATGTTCATAAAAGAGTGATTAGATGAATATCTTAGAATTAAATATAATTGAAGTTTGATATTTAACTATTGATTTTATTTAAATTGTAATCTGAGATTTTTTTTTAAACGCTATTAGAAATGATTAAGTGAATGTTTCAAATTTAAATAAAATTAAATTTGAATTTTTAAATATAAATGAAATTTATCAAATTGAGTTATTGTAAATGTTTGAATATTTAAACTTTGAAACCTGTTGAATTTGAAATGGTTTAAGTTTGAAGTTCAAACCTGGATTCGAAATCGATATAAATTAAAATGGATTAATGAGAATTTGAATTGATTTGTGAATTGGAAGAAACAATTCTAACTTGAAACAATTTATATATATATAACCTATTTTAATATATAAACTATTTTAATATATAACCTGTTTTAAATATATACTATTTTTAATTTATAAACAATTTTAAATATGTATATTTTAATCTAAAGTCGGAAATGTTATGATTTTGATTAACGGATTTAAATGCGAAAATTTTGATATGATAGTTTAACCTATATTGTGGTTATGATTTTTGAAGTAAATATGATTTAAAGTGATATAGTTTCGAAAGTGGAAATGATTTCAAAAGTAAATATTGATTTTCAAAGTGATATGGTTTTGAGATGAATATGATATTTTGATATGAAGTGTGAATTGTTTAAAATGATATAAAAGTGATTTTATAAAATGACCACGGTGTGAAATAAGCGTTTGGTTGTTAAAGAGACCGGGATCGGATATTGTCATACTCTCTACCAATACCGAAAACCACTTTAACAACTGTGTACGTGGTGGAGATTCCAGAACGAAGTAGGATGGTTTGGCAACGATTTTGTATGAGGTATTAACGCGGCCCTGACTCCCGTGAGTCAGCTTGATGTGGCTAAAAAAGGAGCTATACCGAGCCAAGTGAGGTGGCACCTCCAATTGGGCACATTCCTTCGATACCATTCTATTACTTTGTGATTTTATTTGGGTGCACCTTTGATTTGGGAGTGTGTCTCGAGGTGGACGGTAGAAGCTGCTATGCGTTACCACCAGTCCGGGAGTGCAAAACGGTAAAATCTTACCCTAGGCATTGCCTCACGTGCCTTATCGTGCCCACTACGATATTGGTTTGTACCATACCAATGGAGTGCCCTCTGATAGGTCTCTAGTTTACGGAGGAATTATGGTACTGTATAGACTATGGGAATATATAAAATGTGTTAAGGGGGATATGGGTAATGTCTTAACGCTATTTGAATATTTTACTATACTGCAGACATTATATATGTAGCGTATTGTACTATGTATATAGATAGTTTAACAGATCCTTAAAGGATGGAAATCCCTACATCCTTTAAGTTATTTGTATTTCAATTGACCTTTCACTTGAGTTGATTTTACTGGTATAAGAATGTTAATCCTGACTCGAGTGTTTTGTGTTTTGCTTTATGCTCGGGTCAGACTGAGTGGCACAGCATTTGAGACTCAGCTTTGGAGCTTGGAGCTTTACTTAAAGATCTTCTGTTATTTATTCATCTTTCAGTTGTTTCCAGTTTATGTTTAGACTTGTCATCTGTTTATGTATTCGAGTTTACTTTGTATTTGAGATTTCTATTGTATTTTGTTTTAAACCCTGATGTTTTTATAGTACCTTCATGAACTACTATTTATCTATTCCGCCGCTTATTTTTGTAATACTCTGTTTGTGATTTTGTGATTGACTTATTTACTGTACATGCTAAGTTTTTCCAAATATAAATTAATAATCTGTTGTTTTGAGCAATTCAAGTCTGAAATGAGTGGATGGTTGTCGATTTGAACGGTTCGAAATAGCGGGCCGTTACAATAGAATTAGGGCTTGAAACTAGTTCCATTGAGTTTAAAAATACCGAAAACCTATATTTTGATATATTGGATGACTCATTTTCGTTTCGGACACGAAATGGGCTTTTCGGATCATCGTTATCATTTCGACCCAATTTGATTTATCCATTCATTCTTATCTAGCCTTGTCCATATAAATAGATTTCTTTTCTAAAACTCTAGCAGCCTTTTTCTTATTTTTGTACGTACATTTTCATCTGCTCCTTCCTTCCTTCCAATGGCAGAAACCCTAATTTTCAAATTCAATTTCAAATCAAAATCAAATCGAAAAATTTAAACTCCTCAAATCATAGTAAATTATATATCGTTGGAAAGCTCCCGACGAGCGCAATCTACTGTTGCTGTTCATTTTTTGATTCGAGTCACCGTTTGGCAGAAATTAGCGATCTTTCTCAGCCGTACATTTCTAGGGTTTTCAATCCAACGGTGGATCGTCGATCATTTTACGATCGGGAAGCGGCGTTTGGAAGAGGATGGAGAGCAAACGAGATCGATGGTGTTCATTCTTGTGGAAGTAGTCGAATTTCGCTGGAAATCGTGGCTAAAGGCATACGGCGGCGTGATCGCCTGGGGGATTCATGGTCTCGTGCGTGGACATGGGAGTCGCGGCCAGGCTGTGGGGTGACGGCGGCGAGCTCTGACTGAAGGTCAGTTGTGGTAGGCGGTGCGGAACTCGATTTAGGGTGCGGTTGAACGTCTGTAATAGGGTCGAAGTCGAGTAGGGTTTTGTGTAGGCAAGGTGACATGTCCTTTTTTTATTTATTATTAAATTTTAATTTTTCAAACGTTTTAATATATATATATATATATATATATATAACTTTTGCATACGGATTAGGATTCACGCGCAGTTTTCTTCGTTGCAATCGTGTCAAAATTTCAAACAACATGAAACTAGTTTGGCTGCATTATGAGACTGTTGAAATTTTGAGCTAAATTTGGCTTTTAAATCGACTAAAAATCAAAGGTGAGTGATTTAACCCACTCACGTATACTAAATTATCTTATGTTAGTTAAATTAAATTTATGATGTGATTAGAAATTTATTGATTGTTGTTTGGTATTTTAAATTTTCATTTAAATTCAATTTGAATTTATATTAAATTAAATTGCCATTTAAATTTATATTGAATTTAATTTCCAGTTAAATACCTGAAAATGATAACCAGTCTATTCATTGTGGTTTATTGGTTGATTTGAATGATGATCGTGATGGATGCTTATTTGTTGATATTTTTGGATGATTGGATGTGTGTTTATTTATTTGTTGTTATTAACCTGTAAGTTCCCATAGTTTTCTATTAGAACAATCATTATGGGTTGAAATGATATGTACCCGAATGGTCTTATAGGTTAGGGAAAAATCGTTATGGGTTGAAATGATTACTGTAAGAACCCTATATTATGTAATTATTTTAAATTGAATTTCCTGATTTAAAAACTTTATTTTATTTATTAAATGGAAAATTTTGTTATTTTAAATATTAATTATGATTTGTATGTGAATTATAACTCCAACATGAATAAATAGAGTATTTTCCAAAACAGTGAATTTTGGTCAATATGGGCAAACTTTGACCTTTAATATAAAATTTTAAAAGTTTGAATTTTTAAATTTTATCTCTTATTATGAAAGTAAATGAAATTTTAAGAATGCTGCTTTTTGTTTCGTTGAAATCTGATTTATAATGTGAAAGTTAGGCCCTTTTGAATATTGTGTGTAATTTTGCTGTATTTAACACAATTGTTTATTTTAAATTATATAAATAATATTTTATTTGGTCATGTAATGTTCTAATATGGGTAAAATAACTTGTTATGTATATATTTTGGTTTTAAAACATTTTTCAAAGTGTAATTGACATTTTCCAATGTCGGTTGTATTCTGTTTATAATTTCTAATTTCCAGTTTCATTTAATTAAAGAAATTCTTTATTTATTTTCTATTTTCTTAAAATCTTATTTTATTTTCATTTCCACTTCATTTACTTATTGTTAAAGTGTAAATTTATGCTAATTTGATTTAAATTAGATTTTAAATTGTTTAAATAAAGAAATTATGATTTTTCTATAAGTTAAAAATGTTGAATAAATGACTAGTTAAATTGAATTTTGAAATATAACTTAAGTTTGGAAATTTGGATTTTGGTTTAAATTGAATTTAAGTTATATAAATAAAGTGGAAATTTAATTATATTTGGAAAATGGGAAATATGATAATTTGATTTAAATTTGAATTTAAATGATTTAATAAAGTATTATTGATTTTTCTATGAACTAAAATGGTTAAATGAATGAATGCTTAAATATGAAACTTTGAAATATAACTTGACTTGGAAATGGGAAATTTGGTTTTAATTAAAGGTTTAATTTAATTAAATAAATTGGAAATTTAGTTTAATTTTTGAAATGGTAATTTGAAGATGTAAGTGTTAATAAATCGAAAAAGGTAAAAATGGGAAAATTGTACATTTGAATTTGTTAAGTAAAATTATTGAAAATTTGGATTTTATTGTAAAGTATACTTTATAAAAATCATATGTAAAAAGGTATGTTAATGAACATTTTTGAATGTTAGAAATATGATTTTTATAATGTTAAAAAAGTTTAAATCAAAGTTTATTGTTTGTTGGAAATACACTAAAATCTGGAAATTACTTTAATAGCATTCAGAAATGCTAAGATTTCTGATATGAACTAAAATTGAATAGAAGAGCTATTACAGCATTTTTGAAATGCTGTAGTTGCTGTAGTTGAACTAAATAGACTAAAACTTGACTTAGGTCTATGACAGCAGCTCTGTAACTGCTGTAGTGGTCTGCTGTCTTTGCTGAATAAATTTAAAACCTTTAATTTGAAACCTGAGCTATTACCACATTTCTGGAAATGCTGTCTTTGCTGTTTTAAACTAAATTTCAACTAAACTGAGATTTAACAGCAGTTTTGATATGCTGTCTTTGCTGAATTAAAATGTTTTCAAGAATAACTTATAACAGCTTTTTCTGAATGCTGTGAAAGGCTGAAAATTTCAATGTTTATGGTTTTTAACTTATTAAATTAACTCAGAATAATTTAAAACTTTGGAAATTGAATACTTGATTTGAAAGTATAATAATTACACTTTTAAATGGTTTAGATAAATTATTTTGATTGAAATATAAACTATTTAAAAGGTGACTTGAAATGATAATAAATGAATGATATCTTTGAATTTAAAAGGTATTTAAAGTTGAATATTCGGATTTGAACTCAAATGATGGTTTGATAATGAAGTTTTGGAATGATATGATATTTTAAATATATGGAAATGGTTTGAAATTGATTTAATCTTTATTTTGATAAATATTTGGATTTTTAAATGATATTCTATTTTGAAGTATAAATATTATTTTTAAAATTATAACCACGGGTTATAATAACGATTGGTTGTTAAAGAGACCGGGATCGGATATGGACATACTCTCAGTCGATACCGAAAACCACTTTAACAACTGTGTACGCGGTGGAGTTTCCAGAATGAAGTAGGATGGTGGCGACGATCCTAAGGTATATACGTGGACCCAACTCCCGTGAGTTGGTATAAGGTGGCTAAAACAGGAGCTATCGACGGGCCAATGAGGTAGCACCTCTGATTGGACACACTCCTTCGATACCATTCTATTACTTTGTGATTGATTGGGTGCACCCCTTGATTTGGGAGTGATGTTCGAGGTGGGCAGTAGTGGCTGCTATGCGTCACCACCAGTCCGGATGCGTAATTGGTATATCTACCCTGGCATTGCCTTGTGTGCCGTGTCACCTACCATATCGAGCTTTACTACGAGTTTCTATTTGTGTCGTACCTATGGAGTATCTTCTCGTAGCCTCTCAGGGTATGCAGGTACTGTATAGACTATTGGCACTATTATGTCATTATGTGTTAAAGGCTATATGGGTAACCCCTTAACGCTATTTAAAAGTATGTTTATTTTATGATTAGACATTATTATAATAGCGAATATTACTACATAGTAGATAGTTTAACAGAACCTTAAAGAATGGACGATCCCAAGCATTCTTTAAGTTACTTGTACCTTTATTACAGTTCACTTGAGTTGGTTTACATTGTATAAGTATGTATGTCCTGACTCGAGTGTTTTGTATTTTGCTTTACGCTCGGGTCAGACTGAGATATACAACATTCGAGACTCACCTTTGAAACTGGGGTTTGGCTTTGAAGATCCTGATATCTATTCCTTTAGTTGATTCCGGTTGTATTCTGAGTTGTACCTGATTTTTCATACTGTTGTATCTTGGTATTTCTATTGTATCTTAATTAACTGTGATGTATTTATATAGTAGCTTCATGAACTACTATTTCTTTGTTTCCGCTGCATTATATTACTCCTCGTTTGTGATCTGTGATTATTTATTTACCGTATATGATGAGTTTGCCAAATTTTTATTTACAATTTGGTATTTTGAATTATTTAAGTCAGACATGTGTGGTTTTATTGTCGATGCGAATGGTCCAAAATATCGGGTCGTTACATGTGGTATCAGAGCTCTGGTTTTAGGAAAACTCAGCATATAGAGTAAATTTAATTACAGAATCACTTTCGTTCGAACTAAAATTCCTTCTTCTTCGATTCTGTTTCCTTTGAATTTTGGAACGTTCCCTACGGTTCCAAAGTCCATTCTTGTCCTCCCCTATTCGTGTCTTCTTGATTCTGGAGTGTCCCATAACTCCACTCCGAATAATCTTTCTAATGAATTGGCGGTCCCATAACTTCTTTACAAAAAGCATTGATTCACCGAAGATGTCTGCATCCTCGGTTTACAATGTTGTCTATCTCTTGTTATTCCAAATTCTATCTCTTGAGATCGAATGTAGATTTACCCCAGAAAATCCACAACAATCTTATTCTTTTAGTCACGGTTGACCTGGTTAAGGTTACTCGCGATTTATATAGACTTATCCACACTCCCTATTCTGTTGTTTAATCATCTTATCTTTTGTCTCCAACTTATATTCAATCAGAGTTCTCTATAATTTGAGTCCATCAATTTGAATCCCTATCCTTATTTTTGAAACATTAATCTTGTATTTGAAAATCTTATATTTAAAGATGTTTTTATATTGTGTTGTTTGAGTTGTTGATGTTGATTTGGGTTTCCGATCGATTCGTCTGATCAACGCTATCGATAGGATCTCCAAAACACTTGAACAGAACAAACTGACACAATATGGTTTTTAAAATTTAGTAGATGGATAAATTTTGTATAATTATAATATGCATAAGGTTAATTTTATGAATTTTGATCATTAATGAAATTGGGTGTTAAGAAATAATATTTAACATTGCATGTGTTTTATAATCATTGGCTTTAGTTTCATATCTAAATAATTAAACATGGTTATAGATTAATTTGGAAATTTAAATGAAAATTTTAAATTAAGAATTTGAGAATTTGATTTTCGATAATTTCGAACTTTGTTTTGAAAGTTTTAAAAGGATATATTATTAGAAGTATTTCTAGTAGAAATTGTTTCAAAGGATTTTTAATTTGTAAATCAGTGCTCTTCTCTGTGTCGCTGGAAAATAATTTCGGTGATGACTGCAGCATCATCGACATTCATTTTCGAGTTTCGAAATGAAGAGACTATTCTGTAGCTTGCTATAGTTTTGCTTTGAAAATTAAATTGATTTGGCTTTCTAAATATGGCTTGACTTATATTATATAGATATATGATTTAAATTTGATTTGATATATATATATATATATTGTGTATGTATATATATATTTATTTCTAAATAGTTTGAAGTTAATCGGAAATTTAATTCTTAAATTTTATCTTAAAGGATAATTTCAATTATAAAAGGAAATCAAATTTTGAATAAATATGTAAACTTGAATAATTGAAATTGGAGAATTTATTTGTATAATATTCTATTACATTCCAATATAACTTACCTTAATTATTTAGAAGTTAACAATGTAATTGGATAATATACAATATAAAAAGATTTTATAAATAGAATTTGAGTGGTTATAATAAATGTTATACACTTAAATTTTAGTTATAAAAAGATTAACAGAGGTAAATAAAGTAAAAGAGTAATGGAATAATTTACACAATAAAATGATGTTAAAGGAACTAACAATAAATCAAAGTAGTTATAATAAGTGAAATAAACTTAATATATATAGGATTTGATATATTAAGTGGAATAAAGAAGAATGAAATTTAATGAATAAAGATGAAATATAATAAATGATTGTTCAAATTCATGACTTTATAAATTGTTGATTGGATGATGAGATAATGAGATTTAAAAATAATTAAGATTTATTTAACTTAAGTGAAATCAAATGAATGAAATTAATTATTAATGGAAGTTGAAATTTTCATGGTTTTAAATTTATCATCTTATTTTGTTTTCCAATCTATATTTTCTTTCTGGTTGTTTCCATTCTCCTACCTTCTAAGTAGGAAATCAAATTTCAAATTGGTTAGCCTTGGAGCTACTGTTCCCTTTCAGCTTGATCTTGCCTCTGATTTTCACCAACTTAGGGTTGCTGAGGAAAGTATTCCCTGAGACTGCTTTCCGTACTGAGAATGGTTTTCTTTGAATGGTTAGTCATGCCTTTCGGTTTGACTAATGCTCCTACTTTCTTTGTTAATTTGATGGATCGTGTTTTCGTGTTGTGTTTAATAAGTTTGTTCTAGTCTTTCTTTCTTTCTCTTTTTCCTTCATTATTTAACTTGTCTATCTCTTCTGTGGTTCTTACTTCTCCCTATCCTGAATCTGAGCACTGCTTACCATCCACAGACCGATGGTCAAACGAAAAGGGTGAATCAGATTCTCGATGATCTTTGCGTGCTTGTGTTCTTGATTCTGGAGGATCTTGGGAAGATCATCTCCAACTTGTTAAACTTACCTATAACAACAGTTATCAGGTATAATTTCAATCTTCTTGTATCTTGTCTTAATCCTATTTCATTCTATCTTTTTCTGTGTTTTCCCGTACCTCATTCCTTTTCGGTGACGAAAAGTTTTGAGTGAGGGAGAGTGTAACAACCCTGTATTTTGTAATTATTTTAAATTGAATTTCCTAATTTAAAAACTTTATTTTATTTATTAAATGGAAAAATTTGTTATTTTAAATATTAATTATGATTTGTATGTGAATTATAACTCCAACATGAATAAATAGAGTATTTTCCAGAATAGTGAATTTTGGTCAATATGGTCAAACTTTGACCTTTAATATGAAAATTTAAAAGTTTGAATTTTTAAATTTTATCTTTTATTATGAAAGTAAATAAAATTTTAAGAATACTGCTTTTCGTTTCGTTGAAATCTGATTTATAATGTGAAAGTTATGCCCTTTGAATATTGTGTGTAATTTGCTGTATTTAACAAAATTGTTTATTTTAAATTATATAAATAATATTTTATTTGATCATTTAATGTTCTAATATGGGTAAAATAACTTGTTATGTACATATTTTGGTTTTAAACATTTTTCAAAGTGTAATTGACATTTTCCAATGTCAGTTGTATTTTGTTTATAATTTCTAATTTCCAGTTTCATTTAATTAAAGAAATTCTTTATTTATATTCTATTTTCTTAAAATTTTATTTTCATTTCCACTTCATTTTGTTCAAAATTTATTTTTTTTACTTGACTTTTATTTGTTTAATAGTATTGTTATAATTTTTAAATGTTTATTGTACATTGTTTATATTTTAAATGCTAGTTTCAATATATTAGCTATTTTCTTAATTATTTTCTATTTTTCCTTAAAAAAATTATTTATTTTCTTTTTCACTTTATTTCGAATTTAATTTCATTTTAATATTTTATTTTTATAACATTTTAAAAGTTTTAAAAGTGAAGTTATAACTTTCCAAAGTTAGAAATATGATTTTTACAATGTTAAAAAAGTTTAAATCAAAGTTTATTGTTTGCTGGAAATACACTAAAATCTGGAAATTACTTTAATAGCATTCAGAAATGCTATGATTTCTAATTTGAACTAAAATTGAATAAAAGAGCTATTACAGCATTTCTGAAATGTTGTAGTTGAACTAAATAGACTAAAACTTGACTCATGTCTATTACAGCAGTTCTGTAACTGCTGTAGTGGTCTGTTGTCTTTGCTGAATAAATTTAAAACCTTTAATTTGAAACCTTAGCTATTACAACATTTCTGGAAATGTTGTCTTTGCTGTTTTAAACTAAATTTCAACTAAACTGAGATTTAACAGCAGTTTTAATATGCTGTCTTTGCTAAATTAAAATGTTTTCAAGAATAACTTATAACAGCTTTTTCTAAATGCTGTGAAAGGTTGAAAATTTCAATGTTTATGGTTTTTAACTTATTAAATGAACTCGGAATAATTTAAAACTTTGGAAATTGAATACTTGATTTGAAAGTATAATAATTACACTTTTAAATGGTTTAGATGAATTATTTTAATTGAAATATAAACTATTTAAAAGGTGACTTGAAATGATAATAAATGAATGATATCTTTGAATTTAAAAGGTATTTAAAGTTGAATATTCGGATTTGAACTCAAATGATGGTTTGATAATGAAGTTTTGGAATGATATGATATTTTAAATATATTGAAATGGTTTGAAATTGATTTAATCTTTATTTTGATAAAGATTTGGATTTTTATATGATATTCTATTTTGAAGTATAAATATTATTTTTAAAATTATAACCACGGGTTATAATAACGATTGGTTGTTAAAGAGACCGGGATCGGATATGGACATACTCTCAGTCGATACCGAAAACCACTTTAACAACTGTGTACGCGGTGGAGTTTCCAGAATGAAGTAGGATGGTGGCGACGATCCTAAGGTATATACGCGGACCCAACTCCCGTGAGTTGGCATAAGGTGGCTAAAACAGGAGCTATCGACGGGCCAATGAGGTAGCACCTCTGATTGGACACACTCCTTCGATACCATTCTATTACTTTGTGATTGATTGGGTGCACCCCTTGATTTGGGAGTGATGTTCGAGGTGGGCGGTAGTGGCTGCTATGCGTCACCACCAGTCCGGATGCGTAATTGGTATATCTACCCTGGCATTGCCTTGTGTGCCGTGTCACCTACCATATCGAGTTTTACTACGAGTTTATATTTGTGTCGTACCTATGGAGTATCTTCTCGTAGCCTCTCGGGGTATGCAGGTACTGTATAGACTATTGGCACTATTATGTGTTAAGGGCTATATGGGTAACCCCTTAACGCTATTATTACAATATCCCGCCTTTTGGCAAGGCCAGGATACCGAGGAATTTATTGGATTCCAAATGTCGCTCGTCATGGATATCGATGAATTTTTTCCGAGTCCGGATCAAGCTACAATTGATAAGACATGACTAGGAAATCAAAGGAAGCCAACGTCCCAAGTTTCAAGTCAATCCAAGCTCGTATGCTCAAGTTATGATGGATACAAGTTGGAGGGAAAAGCATGTTTTCGTATCCATCAATAAGATCCATTTCGTACCCATCAGGGAACATCGTTTCGTATCGATAGAGGTAGCCGTGTTTCGAATCCATCGAGTTCGTATCGATGGATTTCGTGTCCATCGATAGTTAGTGCAACTCGTATCGATTGGCCAAGTGTCTGCTTCGTATCCATCATGGAAACCTCTCTTCGTATCCATCGGGTTACTTTACTCCGTATCCATCGATTGACTTCGTGTCCATTAAGGAAGCTATGTAGCTCGTATCCATCAAGGAGAGGCATGTTCGTAACCATCGGCCTTCGCTACTTCGTATCCATCGAGTCAACAAACTAGGGTGACGTGTCATCCATCGAAGCAAACGAGGCGGGATTTATGGAGTCGAAGCGGTCAACACGGAGTGAAAACTGGATCGAAACGAAGTGCGCACACCACATCATCTCAGAAACACGTGCAGTTATCGATACGAGGGGATCGAGTCGAATCCATGGAGTCGAACAGAACAGCCACAGAGGAACTCCATTTCGTATCGACGATATCTCATAATCCACTGATCCAAATTCAATGAAATTTTCACAAAAGCTTGCATACACACTAAAGAATATCCCTGCCCAATTTCAGCTCAATTGGACATCATCTTGATCGATACGAAATGGATTCGTATTGATCGCAGATCGAGGTGAAACTTTCTGGAAACGGTCGCGTGGGCCCCCTCACGTGCCAGACCAAGTCTCCCTAAGTTTGAGCGAAATCTCAGCCTCCTACGCCTATAAATAGAGCCCAGAGCATACAGAAAAAGGGATCTTTTGATTCTCAAGCGCCCAGACTCTGCCGGATTGAGACTTGCATCCCACTCTTACTGTTGAATTCGAATTCTAAACTGTAATTCGCTATTGTTCGCTGTAATCGATTGTAATCATTGAAAGAGAATCAATAAAATCATCAAAACTTCATAGTGGACGTAGGCAACACGTCAAACCACTCTAAATCGCTTGTCTTTGCATTTTATGTTTCTGTTTGTTGGAGTTTTTGTTAGATAATTTTTGTTTTACATTTACATTCTTCATTTTATCTCTTCAAATAACTTCTGAAGAGTGTTGTGCCCATTTCTGGTACAAACATAAACTATTTTAACCTATAACCTATTTTAATCTATAACCTATTTTTAATATATATACACTATTTTAATCTATAACCTATTTTTAAAATATAAACCATGTTAATATATATTATTTTAAATTTATAAACAACTTTTAATATGTATATTATTTTAAATTTATAAATAACTTATATATATATATATTAATATCTATACTATTTTTAATGTATAACTATTCCAATATATATAAACTACTTTCAATATTCAAACTATTTAAAGTTGGAACTGTTATGATTTAGATTTAATTGATTTAAATGCGAATATTTTGATATGACGATTTAACCTACTTTGTGGTAATGATTTTGAAAATGAATATGATTTAAAGTGAATAATGATTTTGACGGTGAATAATGATTCCGAAAGTGAATATGATTTTAAAAGCGATATGATTTTGAAGTGAATATGATATTTTGATATCAATTATGAATCAGTTTTGGAAATGTAAAAGAACCAACCGGTGTGAAATAAGCGTTTGGTTGTTAAAGAGACCAGGATCGGATATTGTCATACACTCTGCCAATACCAAAAACCACTTTAACAACTGTGCACGTGGTGGAGAATCCAAAACGAAGTAGGATGGTTTGGTGAACGCTTCTGTATGAGGTATGAACACAGCCCTGATCCCCGTGGGTCAGCTTGATATGACTAAAACAGGAGCTATACCTAGGCCAAGTGAGGTTGCTCCACCGATCGGACATGCTTCTTCGATACCATATTTATTACTTTGTGATTGATTTGGTGGCCACCTTCGATTTGATTATGGGATGGTTCCGAGGTGGGTGGTAGTAGCTTCTATGCGTTACCACCAGCCCGGTTCTGCAAAACGGTAGTATCCTACCCTGGCATTGCCTTGCGTGCCTTATCATATGTCTTATTGAGCCCACTACGATTTTGGTTTGTGTTGTACCTATGGAGTGCTCCCTAATAGCCCACCAGTTTGGTGGAGTTTATAGTACTGTATAGACAACGGTATTTATAAAAATGGGTTAAGGGGGATATGGGTAACGCATTAATGCTATTTTAATACTTTACTATAGACATATTTTAATAGCGTATTTTATTACATATGTAGATAGTTTAACGAATCCTTGGAGATGGAAACCCGAACATCTCTTAAGTTATTGCACGCACGTTAGATACTGGATAGGGGATATAAAATCCCGTAAACATCTCTAAAGCCGTTACACTCGTATTTACTTATTTTGATTTAACTTACATAAGATCTTTTAGTTCTGAATTGGGTGTTTTGTCTTTCATTATGCTCGGGTCAGCCTAAGCAATTCGGTGTTGAAGACCTTATTTCTAGAGGATGAAGACGAAGATTTAGTATATTATTACTATTTAATATATTTATTCCACTGCATCATGTTGTTCCACTGCATTATTTATTTATTGATGTTGTATGTATAACACTGATTTGTATTGTAGAAGTGTAATCAAATGTTATTGTAAAACAGCTTCATGAACTGTTTATTTGATTATTATATTTTGTCATTTCGTTGTGAGATTCTGTGTTTTGTTTTTCCTTCTTTTCTATTATTTTCTGATTTACCCCATTAACAGTCCTCTCTTTTGAATGGTTTGAGTTGACGTGTATGGTTTATTGTCGATTTAACCGTACAAAAAGGTGGGTCGTTACATTTGGTATCAGAGCTTTAGTTTAGCGATAACCTTAGCTTTGTAGGGTCTGACTCATTAGAGATAGGGTTATTAATACCTTAGAATGATTTGGTCTGAGTGCATATATATGAGAGAGCGTACTTGTTAGTATTATAAAAATGTTTTTATATTGTGTTAATTTGTTATGTTTAGTGTTTATAAATTCTGGTCGGTACATAGGACGCTATGGCATCGATAGGGATTTCTAAACACTTAATAGGGTAGACCGACACAATATTATTTTCGAAATATAGGTAAATGAAATAATTTTAACTAGTATTATATTTTGTATATAAAAGAAATTTTTTTATAAATGGATATTGTTGTATGTGATATGTTTGTTTGTTAGGAAGTGCAATTTTATAAATATTGGTTGCAAAATATGATTTATAAATAAAATGAAATTAATTGGAAATTTGAGAACTTAAGTTCTGGGCTTTTGTAATTGGTTTTCAAAAGATGTTTTGAATATAATATTAGTATTATTTGGAAGTATTTTCAGATATAAATATTTTCAATGCGATTTGAAAGAAATGTTTTAAAAGAATTTTTGAAAGGAAATAAGTTCTGTACTCCCCTCTTCTGTCGCTGGAAAATAATTTTGGCGGTGACGGCCGCATCATCGACCTTCATTTTTGAGTTTCTAAGTGGGAAGCCCATTGTAGTAGCTTTATTAAAAATTGTTTTGATAAACAAATCTTAATTTTTAATTTTTAAATATGATTAGATATATAAAATCTATGATTATATATATATATATATATATTATTTTAAATGATTTGAAATGGAACTCGATATTTAGTTCTTAGAATTCTACAAATTAGGGATTTCAATTATTATAATGAAACGAAATCTTAACAATTTTAATAATTGGAACTTCTGAAATGATAAATAAGAAATTAGAAGCTAAGTGATTAATGAAACTGTAAAGAAATTGGAAATTTGTAAATCAAAAGATATGAAAATTTAGAAGATGTAATTATTGAACATTTTGTTAACTAAAATGAATAAGATAAACTTATGTAACATTCAATTACATTCTTAAAACATATATATAACTTACCAGAAATATTTAAAAAGTTGTAATGTTAAATAGGAATATGTAATAGAATATTATACAAGTAAAAGTTATGTAATGAAAGTGTTCGAATGGAAATATTTCTATAAATAAAAAATTTGATGTACAAGAAATGTTATAAGGATAAGTTAATGTTTTGAAATGCTAATAATTAGATTGATTAGTAAAAAGTGTATATTATTTAAGAAAATGTTTATAAACTTAAGAAATGACTGAAATGATTCATAAATAAGTTTATTATTAATAACACTATAAAAGAATGGATAAATGTGAATTAAAAGGTAGAAACACTTAAGTATGAAATGTTTATTCATGAATATTCATATTAAATGGAAATCAAGTTATATAAGTAAATGAATGTAAACTAATAAGAGATGACATTGTATGAATATATGAGAATTTAAATAAATCTGAGGTTAATAATGTGAAAAGGAACCAATAGAATAAACTTAAATAATATTTAAAATTCATTGTTGTTTGGCTAATGGAAAGTTTGAGAGAGGATACTTCAAATTGTTTAGGATGTATGAATAATCTATTAAGTTATTATCTAAGGCTGTTGAGCGTAGGATACACTTGATAGTTTATTTATCACCCTTGAACGATGAGAAGTTCTAAACCTGAACAAACCATTAGTTTTGGTTGATATGGATGTGTGATGGATTCGTTTGTTGCATATGATGGTCGTGTTGTTTTGTTTGCATATGTTTTGTGATTGATATATTTTGTTACTAATTAAAACAACTAAACATTTCTATTGTACATAATTTTAACTCTTTTGATTATATAAGTGGAATACAGGTTTATGGAAGCAATAGCTACTGCTTTTGGTTTCATAAATAAAGTTGCTTGCCCGACAAATAGGTACGTTTTCTTATTATGTGTTTTGGAACGATATTTTATTATTTTTTCCCATGGTTTGGGATGTTTATTATTGAAATATGTTATATATATATTGAAATTATTGAAATTATTATTATTTTCCGAACTTATCTGTATAAAGGAGATTCTGTCGAAATTTTCCATGAATTTAGGACTTAGAAAATTTCGTGAAAGTTAAGTTATTTTCAAGTTCTTATTAAACTAAATGATGTAAATTAAAGTTTTTATAAATTGATTATTTTGAATAAAATTATATCAAGTTCTTAATTCCTTTTTTTCCCTTTTCGAAGACGAAAAGTTTTGAGTGGGGGAGAGTGTAACGACCCGTATTTTTTTGACAACTAAAAATATTAAATTAAATAAGATTTTGAAATTTAATATTGTGTGAAATTAAAATTTATGATTTATTAATGAGAAAATAACTAGGATATGATTTAATAATGTTGTTTGAACGTTACTGACAATTATTTTAATGTAATTTCAACCAACTGAAATTATTGTAAAGTAAATTTGGTAATAATTATAAATAAGGAATTAAAATTGGTAATTAATGGAATTAATGAAATTGAAATATTATAATTAATATGGTAAAAGAAGATAACTGTAAAATATGAATGTGATAAAATTTAAACTAATGTTAATTATATTCTTAAGGTAATAAATGATTCAATAATAAGAGTGTAAATCGAAATAAAGGAATTTGATTGAATTTAAAATATAATTAAGTGGAATTTTATTATAATTGCAATTGAACTCTGAAATTAATGTGATATTTAAATAATGGATTTAGCATGGAAATTTTATTTTAATAGGTTATCAATTTCCATGTAAGCAAGAATGATGAAAATGGTTAACTTCTAATTTTGAATTTGAAAGGTAATTAAATCAATTTAATAATAATTTATTTAATTAACGTGAAAAATAGCCATTTTGGTCGCTATCTCGGATTTCGAGGAAACCAGTTTCCTCGGATTCGTAATAGTGAATTATTTTAGGATTTCAAGTTTCGTGACGATCGGATTTATCGTTTGATCGTGCGGGCATGAAATGCGTAGAAATCAATTTAATGAATTCAATTAAAATAATTTGATTTTAAAAGCTAACTTCTGTATACAATGGAATTAGGGCTTGAAACTAGTTCCATTAAGTTTAAAAATATCGAAAACCTATATTTCGATATATTGGATGACCCATTTTCGTTTCGGACACAAAATGGGTTTTCCGCGTCATCGTTATCATTTCGACCCAATTCGATTTGTCCATTCATTCTTATCTAGCCTTGTCCATATAAATAGATTTGTTTTCTGAAACCCTAGCAGCCTTTTTCTTATTTCTATATGTACATTCCCATCTGCTCCTTCCTTCCTTCCAATGGTAGAAACCCTAATTCCCAGATTCAATTTCAAATCAAATTCAAATCGAAAAATTTAAACACCGCAAATCATAGTAAATTATATATCAATGGAAAGCTCTCGACGAGCGCAATTTACTGCTGTTTTTCGTTTTTCAATTTGAGTCACCGTTTGGCCAAAAATTGGCGATCTTTCTCAGCCGTCCATTTCTAGGGTTTTCGATCCAACGGTGGATCTTCGACCGTTTAACGATCGGGAAGCGGCGTTTGGAAGAGGATGGAGAGTATTCGAGATCGATAGTGTTTTTTGTTGTCAAAGTGGTCGAATTTCAACAGAAATCATGGCTAAAGGCGTACGGCGGCGTGATCGCCTGGGGGAATCGTGGTCTCGCGCGTGGCCATGGGAGGCGCGGCCAGGCTGTAGGGTAACGGCGGCGAGCTCTAAACGAAGGTCAGGTGTGGGTAGGCGGTGCAGCAACTCAATTTAGGGTGGCGGTTGAACGTCTGTGATAAGGTCAAAGATGAGTAGGGTTCTGTGCAGGCAAGGTGACGTGTCTCTTTTTTTCTTTATTATTAATTTTAAATTTTCAAACGTTCTAATATATATATATATATAACTTTTGCATACGAGCTCGGATTCGCACGCGGTTTTCTCTATTGCAATGGTATCGAAATTTCAGACAAAATGAAAATGGTTTGGATGCATTCTAAGACTGTTGAAATTTTAGGCTATATTTGGCTTTTAAATCGACTGAAAAAATAAAAGGCGGGTAATTTAACCCACTCACGTATACTAAATCATATTATGTCAGTTAAATTAAATTTATAATGTGATTAGAAATTTACTGATTACTGTTTGGTATTTTAAATTTTCATTTAAATTTAATTTGACTTTATATTGAATTAAATTTCCATTTAAATTTATATTGAATTTAATTGCCAGTTAAATATTTGATAATGATAACCAGTTTATTCGTCGTGGTTTACTGGTTAATAATGATCATGATGGATGCTTATTTGTTAATATTCTTGGATGATTAGATGTGTGTTTATTTATATGTTGTTATCACACTGTAAGGTCTCTTAGTTTGTTGTTAGAAAAAACACTATGGGTTGAAATGATACATACCTGAATGGTCTTATAAATTAGGGAAAAATCGTTATGGGTTGAAATGATAAACTCGAGCGATTTTATGGATTTTGAATTTTACTCGGGCTTGCGAGTGGAAATGATATATGCCCGTAAATTTAAATTATTGCGGGTTGAAATGATATATATTCGTATCACTTGACCATAAGGTAGAAAATTGTATACGGACATCGAATTGGTTAAATTAAATGATTTTAAATCCTCAAATTTTGAATCTAGTTAATTGATATTATGAAATAAAATTAGATTTATATAAACTGAATTATTTTCAAAATCCAAGCTTTTAAAGGTAGAAATTGGTTTAAATGAATTGTTTAAAGAATTTAAATTGGAATCTTAAAGTTGAATTTTGAAATATGAATGAAATGTATCAAAATTGAGTTATTGTAAATGTTTGAATATTTAAGCTTTGAAACCTATTGAATTTGAAGTGGTTTAAATTTGTAGTTCATACATGGATTTGAAACCAATATAAATTAAAATGGTTTTTAATGAGAATTTGAATTGAAATCTTTAGCCTTTTGAATTGAAATCATTGAACTGAAATTGATTTAAATTAAATTTTTGGAACTAAAGTTGATTTGAATTGATTTGTGAAATTTGAAGAAATAATTATAATTTGAAACTATTTTTGATATAAACTCTTTTAATATGCAAACTCTTTTAACATTTAAACTATTTTCTCATATAAACATTTTAATATATTAATATATTTTTTACATTAACTATTTTTAATATATAACCTATTTTAATATATAAACTATTTCTAACATATAAACTACTTTAATCTATAACCTATTTTAATCTATACCCTATTTTTAATATATAAACTATTTTTAATATATATACTATTTTAATCTATAACCTATTTTTAATATATAAACTATTTTTAATATATATACTATTTTAATCTATAATCTACTTTTAAAATATAAATCATGTTAATATATATTATTTTAAATTTATAAACTACTTTTAATATATATATATATATATATTACTAGCATGGAGCCCGTGCCGATGGCATGGATTGTAATTTTTTCTTTTATAATTTATGTTATTATATGTTGCATAGACCTAAAGTTTGGTTTGGTGATAAGAGGTTTTACGCTAAAATATCTTGTGCACTTAAAAATCTCTGCTTTAGCAAAATCCAAAATTCTGCAAATATCATTCTATGCAGCTTCATTATGTGTAATAATACTCACTTCAACAAGCTGACTAAAAATATCGATATAAAAAACAATCAGACAAAACATAGGAAAGTAAATATATGGTACATTTACATTTTGACCGTTGTTTTATGTCATACAGTTTACTTTATACTATGTATATATTGTGTGACAAGGAAGGTGCCAAGCTACCAACAATAAACAAACTGACTACAGCGTAATTTGGCATTGCTGAGCACTGTTAGTAAGACTATTTGTTAGTCCATAGGATAGTGGTTTTGATGACAACAACTATAGAAGTGTTATAAAATATATATGTGCAGGAAATCTATATGTAGGTATCAACAGAAGAAGACCTGTACAGTAAAGAAAACAAAATTGATGAAGACAAAGATCAAGAGTTCAAGATTGAAGACTCATGAGATTCAAGATATTCAAGAGTTCAAGACAAATAATATAGTTAGGTTAGATATTTGTTAAAACTCGTTGAAAGCACTATCATTCTTTTTTATCCAATTTACTCGTGGAATGGAATCCACTTCGTTCTTGTTAAAGGGATGGAACCCTAGTGAGATGGAACTCACGAAATATCTAGTGGAACGGATAGTAGCCCTATTTTGTTATCCACTAATTTTGATTCAAAATGATTTTCAAAATTATCTCTTGTTTTATAAAATGATTTTCAAATATTCCTTTTCAAAAGAAAAACCTTCGTTCACATTTCCAAAAATGTTTTAGCCTCAAAATCATATTTATCATTTTGTTATATTTTGATTTCAAAATTGTCCTTGATATTTTAGCCTCAAAATCTATTTTAATATTATATTTACTTTAGTTTATTTACTTTGATTTTAAATATATTTTAGTATATATACATATATACATTCATAATTATTTCTACTTCTAAATACCTTCTACAAATACATAGAGTCCATTTGAATAAAGTTGCATATGTTTTAAATCATCATTTTCAAAGTAAAGCAAATCATCACTTTTTACTAGACCATGTCGACATCCTATTTACCTGTCATGTCGACATGCTTCCCGTTACAGCAAAGGTTGTTTTCAAAAGAAGTGTCTATTCGTTTAAACCTCTTCGAATGGACACATCCATTCATTCTCTATAAATAGAGACTGTTATGGACGTTTTCCAGTAACTACTTTCTTTATTTTCTCTCCTCTTTACTCTCTTATCTTATTTTCTAATCATCCTATCCATATTTTGCCGAAATCTTAAGTGAATAAAACCAGAATATCTCTAGTTTGATTCTCTGCCACTCTCTCCAAAGAATCTCAGTGCTTATCTGAGTTATAGATACATTTGTACTCAAAGAAACTTGTGTGGGGTTATAAAGGTGTGATCGTGTCCTTGGAAATCGATCGGGTGAACTTGTGTCCTGTGAATCAAGTGGTTCTACCCAGAGACCTGAGAATCTGGAGGGTGTACCTCGTTGCCTTGGAATCGAGGGATTGTAATCTAGATTATTGTTGAATAGAAAGCCGTACGGGTTGTGCGGGACTGGATGTAGGGTAACACCGAACCAGTATAAAATTCCTGGTGTGTTCTTTCCTTTACTTGCTTTTTATTTATATTTGCATTTGTTTGTGATTCTGTGATTTGATCTGTGATTGTGTATTTGCATTAAGTTAGTTAATTCGATTTAAATCAAAGAAGTTTTAAAGAAATTCTTAAAACACTATTCACCCCCCCCCCCCTCTAGTGTTAAATAGCCTTAAGATCATCTTCCGCGTCCCTTTCATTTGGTATCAGAGCAAGTTTTTCAAAGTATTCATAACCTGATTTTTGAAAAGTAACAATGGCTACCAACACTGGTATTTCTAGTTCATTTGTAGAGGGTCAGTCCACTGCCAGACCACCACTTTTCAATGGCAGTAACTATGCATATTGGGCATGTAGAATGAAGATATATTTACAATCCATTAGTTTAGAAACATGGAATATGACACAAACTGAATACACTGAGCCCACAACTGATTTTGCTCAATGGACGACCGTTCAAAGAGAAGTGGCTCAAAACAATTCAAAAGCCATGAATATTTTATTTTGTTCACTAGATAGAAATGAATTTAATAGGGTATCTGTTTGTAAAACTGCATATGAAATCTGGAAAACTCTGCAAGTTACTCATGAAGGAACAAGCAAAGTTAAACAGACCCAAATTTCTATTCTTACTAATCAATTTCAATTATTTAAGATGTTGCCTAGTGAATCTATTCCAGATATGTATAGTCGTTTTCAGGATATTGTTCATTCACTAG
This sequence comes from Allium fistulosum, assembly GCA_030737815.1. Taxonomy (NCBI): domain Eukaryota; kingdom Viridiplantae; phylum Streptophyta; class Magnoliopsida; order Asparagales; family Amaryllidaceae; genus Allium; species Allium fistulosum. Next base: position 1,359,738,152 of record CM060903.1, on the reverse strand, counting down.
TATCTCTGGGAAAAGCAATCTCCAAAGAAGATCAAGTCAGGAAAATTCTGAATTCACTCACTCCAGAATGGGATTTGAAGACACTGGCGATTGAAGAAGCAAATAACATCAGTACCTTGAAGATTGATGAATTAATTGGAAATCTGATGTTATATGAAGTTCAAATTCAGGGAAGAAGGGAGAATAAGTCATCAGAAAAAAAGTCCATTGCCTTCAATGCACTAACTGGTGAATCAGACTCTAGTGATGATGATGAAGAAATAGCCTTCATGACAAGAAACTTTCGAAAATTCTTGAAGTATAGAAAAATGAATAATCACAAGAGAAAAAGTTTTGGAAATAACACTGAATCACTCAACAACATCAAATGCTTCAATTGCAATGAGTTTGGTCATTATCAAAGAGACTGTCCACATCTAGAAAAGCAAACTCCTCAATCAAACAAAGAATATTCAAAGAAAAGAAAGAAAGCATTTGCAGCAACACTGGATGATTCAGATACGTCCTCAAGTGATGATGAACAGAAAACAGAATTGGCAAATATGTGTTTTATGACAACTCAGAATTCAGATAATCAGGATGATATGGAACTCAAACAAGGTACACGTTTACTATTTTAATTGGTTGAAAATTGGTTGCTTAGAATAGTTTATTAGTTAAGTATATAATTGATTTTATTAACTTAAAAAATTTTAAATATCTTTTAAAAAATTTATAAAATATTATTTTTATATATTTTCTGTATAATTTATTTTCAAAATATATTCAGACAATAATCATAATATATATAAGTATATATATATATATATATAAATCTTGTACATGCTTGAAATCATTTTTGCAAAATCTGATGTGCATGTCGACATGGCACTTATTGGTAATGTCGACATACCTGTAGCAAATCAGATTTCTAAATTTGAATTCAAAATTCAAATTTCCCTCCACCTTTTCACTAACTCCTATGTTCTGAATAGTTATGACTCTTTGACCAGAGAATCCACCTATTCAACCTCTTTATATCTATCTTCTATCAACACTTATCTCCATCTTCAATTCAAATTCAAAACAACTTTTATCTTCAAACACTCTTATCTCTTCAAAAATGGCATCCACTAGCAACGTAGCCGGAATGAGGCTGTCAAGAGCCACCAAAGATCATCTCTACAATAATAGAGATGCCATACTTGCATACATTAATTATGCAACTTATGGAAAAGTTCATTCGGGTAATTTTGCTATTTTTAATGACTTCGCTTCTTATGAAATTGATGCTCTCTTTCAAAACAATGGTATTCTAAGCTTGGTTGACAATAACCAAAATGATTTTGTTTGCTATCCAAACCTTGTCAAAATGTTTTATGCAAATTTAAATCGTGGTTTTTATAATGCAAGGGATGATGAAGTGTGGAGTAGTGTCATGGGGACACAAATTGTTTTGGATACCGATGTTTTAGGAACCATACTTGAGTGTAAAAGTACCGGTTCCAATCTTTCTTCTTTTGAAATCGAGGAAACCGATCGTGAAACTTTTCACAATATTTTTGAGGAAGAAATGGATTTCAAAAACAAATTTTTTCGACCAAAAGCTCGTATTGTTAATCTTCTCCTTCAACGCACTATTACTCCGAGATCGGGAAATTACAATAACCCGACTCAAAAAGTGTGTAAGGCTCTTTTTGTAATTTTTGGAAATTATGATATTAATTGGGCACAAGTTATCTTGGATGAATTTCGACACAAAAACTTGGATTCGGGAGAGAATGCATTATATCATGGAATATACCTCACTAGAATTTTTAATTACTTTGGAGTGGATATGAGAGGTGAAGAATTCTTTCCACGAAAGGTTTTTAATCATTCCAATATTTCACTTATGAAAATTCCGCACGTGTTTCAACCATACGAAACACTAACGGAAAAAGAAGCACGATTGGGGTATGAGGAAATGCAAGAAGATGAGGAGGAAGAAGAAGAAGAGGAAGAGGAGGAAGAAGAAGGTGAGGAAGAAGAAGGTGAGGAAGAAGAAGAGGAAGAAAGTGAAGAAACTTCCTTAGAGAGTATTGATTTTCCCACACGACCATCAAACAAGACTCTCCTTCACAATCAACGAGTGATTGTGAAAAATCAAAAAGCTCTCAAACACTCCGTAAACAAAAAATTGGACAAAATGTCCAATACTATGAACAAGTTCTTCTCCAAAGTCAGCAAGAAGCTAAATATCTCATCATCTTCATCCTCATCTACTAGTTTCTAGAGTTTACTTTTTGTATATCAATGAAATTTGGTGTATTGAAAGTTGTATCTTTATGGTTTCTTTATGAAATTCATGTACTTTTCTATTCTAGTATGAAATGAAGCTTATTCTCTGCTTATCTTACTGTTACTCTTATTTATATCAAGTAATATATATAAATCATATGTATATACACTGAAAATTCAAAAATAAGATGTGCAAAATTTGCTATGTATGTCGACATACTGTATAGAGGTCATGTCGACATATACTGGTAATATTCTGAATGGACATTTCAATTTGAAATTCAAAATAACTCCTTATGTCTATTCATTTCAAACGACTTTCCTGTCTATTTAAGTCCTATTTTCTTCCAGAAAACTTCTCATAACTTCTCTCTACTCTTATCTACTTATTTCCTTCTTACTTATCATCAAAATGGCTTCATCCTCTTCAAATCTAAGTGATAATCTTGAAGAGACTCTCAAATCCTTCAAAAATATTCTTACTTTTATTCTACGAAATCATAGGCACTTAGAACTGAGTCAAATGCAGATGATAAAGGAACAAGAAAGGCATTTCGATGCACTACGATGGATGATCTCCGCTCTCAACAAAGAGGATCTCCAAGTAAATCCACCGAAGACATTGCTCCAGGACGATGAAGATTGGGAAGTAATCAAAGCGGATCCCATCTTTGGAAAAGAGGGATGGGTTGAAGTTCCACGTAACATTTAACTTGTTTGATTTGGTTTAAAATTGATTTGATTTGAAATACTTGATTTGGTTTGGTTTTAAACATGGTTGATTTATGATAACTTACTATATTGATTATGTAATAAGACATAAATAGGTGTGCTTATGTTTGATTGATTTGTCTACTTATTGTATGCATTTTCTTTTCATTTAACAGTTATGAATATAGTGATATGAATAAAATAATTTGTGGTTACACTTATTATTCTCATTCTTATATTACTCATATATATCATTCTTAGTATACAATATTTAGCATTGTTTCAGTATTATTAATGATAACACTATCATTAATATCATAGATTTAGGGGGAGTTAGTGTCATTTTTTTGTTGATGACAAAGGGGGAGAAGTATAAAATAGGTTAGTTAGGCATAGATTAAGGGGGAGTTATTAGATTTAGGGGGAGTTATAAGGAGAATATAAATATTTTATAAACAAAGGTTGTCATCATCAAAAAGGGGGAGAATGTTAGTCCATAGGATAATGGTTTTGATGACAACAACTATAGAAGTGTTATAAAATATATATGTGCAGGAAATCTATATGCAGGTATCAACAGAAGAAGACTGTACAGTAAAGAAAAAAAATTGATGAAGACAAAGATCAAGAGTTCAAGATTGAAGACTCATGAGATTCAAGATATTCAAGAGTTCAAGACAAATAATATAGTTTGGTTAGATATTTGTTAAAACTCCTTGAAAGCACTATCATTCTTTTTTATCCAATTTACTCGTGGAATGGAATCCACTTCGTTCTTGTTAAAGGGATGGAACCCTAGTGAGATGGAACTCACGAAATATCTAGTGGAACGGATAGTAGCCCTATTTCGTTATCCACTAATTTTGATTCAAAATGATTTTCAAAATTATCTCTTGTTTTATAAAATGATTTTCAAATATTCCTTTTCAAAAGAAAAACCTTCGTTCACATTTCCAAAATGTTTTAGCCTCAAAATCATATTTATCATTTTGTTATATTTTGATTTCAAAATTGTCCTTGATATTTTAGCCTCAAAATCTATTTTAATATTATATTTACTTTAGTTTATTTACTTTGATTTTAAATATATTTTAGTATATATACATATATACATTCATAAGTATTTCTACTTCTAAATACCTTCTACAAATACATAGAGTCCATTTGAATAAAGTTGCATATGTTTTAAATCATCATTTTCAAAGTAAAGCAAATCATCACTTTTTACTAGACCATGTCGACATCCTATTTACCTGTCATGTCGACATGCTTCCCGTTACAGCAAAGGTTGTTTTCAAAAGAAGTGTCTATTCGTTTAAACCTCTTCGAATGGACACATCCATTCATTCTCTATAAATAGAGACTGTTATGGACGTTTTCCAGTAACTACTTTCTTTATTTTCTCTCCTCTTTACTCTCTTATCTTATTTTCTAATCATCCTATCCATATTTTGCCGAAATCTTAAGTGAATAAAACCAGAATATCTCTAGTTTGATTCTCTGCCACTCTCTCCAAAGAATCTCAGTGCTTATCAGAGTTATAGATACATTTGTACTCAAAGAAACTTGTGTGGGGTTATAAAGGTGTGATCGTGTCCTTGGAAATCGATCGGGTGAACTTGTGTCCTGTGAATCAAGTGGTTCTACCCAGAGACCTGAGAATCTGGAGGGTGTACCTCGTTGCCTTGGAATCGAGGGATTGTAATCTAGATTATTGTTGAATAGAAAGCCGTACGGGTTGTGCGGGACTGGATGTAGGGTAACACCGAACCAGTATAAAATTCCTGGTGTGTTCTTTCCTTTACTTGCTTTTTATTTATATTTGCATTTGTTTGTGATTCTGTGATTTGATCTGTGATTGTGTATTTGCATTAAGTTAGTTAATTCGATTTAAATCAAAGAAGTTTTAAAGAAATTCTTAAAACACTATTCACCCCCCCCCCCTCTAGTGTTAAATAGCCTTAAGATCATCTTCCGCGTCCCTTTCACTATTGACTTATTTGGTAAAGCACTTAGATGTATTACCTTGTAAGTTGGCTATCCTGCGACCTATATATTAGATCCATATTGGTTCAGTAACAGTAAAAAAAATATAATTCCTCGTAGTTATCATTGTAAAGTAAATCGAAGACAAATTGCATTTGGTAGCAAAACCATTACAGCTTTCTTAACGTTCATCTGAACCCAACTTTGGTCATGGTCTCACATAAAGCTAGCTACTTCCTTTAAGGCAGTTTGCAGGCTTATGTATCACTGTTTAAATGCGTATCCTTTGGATTCCTTATCATGGCTTCATGGTTTGTTAGTTTCTCCCAACATAATTTGCAAGTGTCCACATAAGTGTATCCTTAAGCTTCATGAATTTCAATCGCTAAAGTTATAATCAAAACGAAAAAACACATGAAATGATAAAATGAAAATCATAAAGAAATAGCTGGAGGAACCATACATAAAAATCAAAGTTATCAAAGCAGCGTGCAGAAAATATTTATTTTTTTATAGGTTTCTTCATATTTTTTAAGTAGTTTAAACACATTGGACATTGAAATTTCAATAGCAAAACATATACCATCTCAAAATCTGTCCACGTAGAAAACCAACTGAAATTCATTACATAAAATTTGAGTGATAGAGAACATTTGCATATTTTATCTTATATTTTATTTGTCAAAGTATATCAGATTTAATCAAATGAAAACTTTTTTTTGGGATTCAATGAAAAATCATATGTAAATTTTATCCTTGTCCTATATGGAAATCCAATTAAGCAGTCATGGATTACCAAAATAGATTGGAAGCATTTGACATCTGAATACACACATGTGGGTGTGTGCACGGGCGGGCATGCGTACATATATATAGATATATACGCATACAAAATACAAAACATATATATATATATATCTCAGGCAATTAGCAAGCACAAAACTGATTTGTAATGCATTAAAAATTACCATTTTTGATCTCCTACAGCTAGTTATTATTACCAGTTACCATTAATTTTAAATCTTATAGTACCACAGAACTATTAAAAATCGTGTAAAGGTCAATGTATAAAAACGTGATATTTGAAATCAAAAAACATCAAAATTGGTCTTCTCTGTTATTGTAGCTAAAAAACATACACAAAGTTAGAACATTGGACTTTTCTTCACATAAACATACACTTTTCTAGTAAATGGGCAGAACTTAATGTGTGAAACTTTTGCACTGCAAGTCACTCCTTACTACTTTCAATTCTACCATGGGAAAGTGTTCTACCACACTTGATGTCAAATTTATCTTCCAATTACAATGGACATTCCAAATACTATTCATAAATATTTTTTTTTTTCAAAATAGGATGGAATATCGTTAAATAACCATTGATAAATACTAAGTTCTACATGAATGCTATTCTAAATAATTGGAATAAAGTGGATAACACTTCTGAGAAAAACATGAAACTACTAAGTTATTCAAGTTGTTAGTCTAATGCAAAATAGGTTAAAAGAGACATTATGTTGAAGGCATTAATACTTACGGTAGAATAATATTTCACCAGCTAGTACATGAATAAACAATTAAAATCATCGTATGGCACTTATGTGCTAGCATATCTTCAGCCAAACAATATTCAAATCCTATATCAATGATATAAGTACACACGCAATATTTAATCTAACTAACAAATACGAAATTCGAAAATCCAGATCCTCATTATAGCAGGAGTTTGTTCATAAACGGAAAGCATAAACCAAGTAAATGATGCCTAATAGTTTCCTATAATTACAATGTCACCACACAAAAATACAACTGAAATAAATGTTATGCAATAACAATTATATTGTATCATAATGACATGCAACAATAATGATAATTATAATGTAGACATACCTACTGGCTACTGCAAAAGTAAATAATACCAAATAAAAAGCCTAATATCACAAACTTGAACTTCACAACTAAATTTAGTGAACTAAACTATCGGAATGAATAAAAATCGAAATTAAGCAGTAAAATTACTTCTACATGAAGAAAAACAATGTAATAAAAATATGATCTCCAAATTAAAGTGTTAAATTAGCAAAGTTGGATGTAAATTTTAACTTTAAAGTTAGAACTAACTTTTAACCGCTTGCTATTTAATTCTTGATAAAAAGATAAGATTAATTAGTTCAAATTCACCATGTATAATATGCTTTGTATTCAACATGATTAGAATATGGACAAAAATATTTCAACTATAAAAAGATATGCTTGAACATGGATATTATAGTCCACGAAAAAAATATTCTTTGTAAGTGATATATATATATATATATGTATGTATGTATGTATGTATGTATATTTGATCATTTTCATACTTTCGTAGCAACCATCATGAAAATAATTAACTTCACCATCAACAGAACAACCTAAAAGCAAATATCATTTCTTCCACTGTTTTCTATGATTATAATAAGATTATCTATTTTTATTTGAATACTATAATTGCAATTTTAACTATCAGATCCAATAGAAAGAAGAATTAGAAGTATAACCTGAGGAACTGAGTCGTTTTTCCAATATTAGGCTTTCAGACAATAAAACGGTACCATGATTCCCTACCAAATAAGAAATTTCGTGCCTACACCTGATAGTCAATACAAAAAATAACATTATAAAGATTTTAAGTAAAATTTTAAAAAAAGATGTGCGTAAAATAGACTACCCAAAAGGATTGAAAGAAAGGTTTAACAGGAAAAAAGACGTCATTTTCTCTATAACTATCACCGTTACAACCCAAACATACAAAATAATAATTGTACTATGGATGTAATGATCAGTAAAGTAGGAAGAGCAGAAGTGAAACTTGCTTAGGAATATAACCAAACACGTCATGTGCATATTTCTCAAATCAAAAAAATAAATGCAGAATTGAACAAACATAGAAGTATGCAAAGTATAACAACAAACAACATTTACAAATTTGAAGAAGGAAACTTGGTAGATGTAAAAGTTTTCATATTAAAAAATACACATACTAATTATAATTCAGAAAAGTAATGAATGAATTGCTTGGATATTGAATCATAATCTAAGGTGCAGTATCAAAGCAACAGATCAGTAAAGTAAAGGCAATATATAAAGAATAGTTGGAAAAAATCTAGTGGAGGGAGTAAGCACCTTGAATTTTGGAATGGATGACGATGTCATTCAATAGGAAGAAGAGAAAAACGAAGTAAAATTAAACTTGTGGGCAGCGGAAGTTAGTATGGATTGAAATGATGATGAGTGGGTGGAGAGCAATCGTGGATTAGGAAGTTACGATGCAGCAAGGAACTTTGAGGTGGTTTTAAAAGCGTTAACAAACGTGGGTGGTTTAATAGATGGAGTTACGAATAGCAATATAAACACCATTAATTTTACACTGACATGTATAAGTGATAGCCCTCTGATGTCTTTTCCAATGTTAAATCTCAACCCTTCTTTGTCTTTTCCGTTAAACCAAAGGAAATTTGTTATATATATTTTAAATTTATAAACAACTTTTATATATATTTTAATATCTATACTATTTTTAATGTATAACTATTCCAATATATATAAACTACTTTCAATATTCAAACTGTTTAAAGTTGGAACTATTATGATTTAGATTTAATTGATTTAAATGCAAATATTTTGATATGATGATTTAACCTACTTTATGATAATGATTTTGAAAATGAATATGATTTAAAGTGAATAAGGATTTCGAAAGTGAATAATGATTTCGAAAGTGAATAATGGTATGATTTGGAAGTGAATATGATATTTTGATATCAATTATGAATCAGTTTCGGAAATGTAAAAAAACCAACGGGTGCGAAATAAACATTTGGTTGTTAAAGAGACCGGGATCAGATATTGCCATACTCTCTGCCAATACTGAAAACCACTTTAACAACTATGCATATGGTGGAGAATCCAGAACGAAGTAGGATGGTTTGGCGAACGCTCCTATATGAGGTATTAACGCAGCCCTGACCCCTGCGGGTCAGCTTGATATGACTAAAACAGGAGCTATACATGGGTCAAGTGAGGTCGTTCCTCCGATCGGATATGCTTCTTTGATACCATATCTGTTACTTTATGATTGATTTGGTGGCCACCTTTGATTTGATTACGGGAGTGTGTTCCGAGGTGGGTGGTAGTAGCTGCTATGCGTTACCACCAGTCCGGTTCTACAATACGTTAGTATCCTACCCTGGGCATTGCCTTGCATGCCTCGTTATATGCCTTATTAAGCCTACTACGATTTTGATTTTTGTCGTATCTATGGAGTGCTCCTTGATAGTCTACCGATTTGATGGAGTTTACAGTACTGTATAGACTACGACATTTTTAAAAATGTGTTAAGGGGGATATGGGTAACGTCTTAATGCTATTTTAATACTTTACTTTACTGTAGACATATTATAATAGAATATTGTATTACATATGTAGATGGTTTAATGGATCCTTAGGAGATGGAATCTCGAACATCTCTTAAGTTATTGTACGCACGTTATACACTGGATATGGGATGTAAAATCCCGTAAACATCTCTGAAGCCGTTACACTCATATTTACTTATTTTTAGTTAACTTACATAAGATCTTTTAGTTCTGACTCGAGTGTTTTGTTTTTTCATTACGCTCGGGTCAGCCTGAGCAATTCTGTGTTGAAGACCTTATTTTTGGAGGACGAAGACGAAGATTTAGTATATTATTACTATTTATTATATTTATTCCACTGCATCATGTTGTTCGGCTGCATTATTTATTTATTCCTGCCGTATGTATAACTCTAGGCGTGTAAATCGGTCGGACCGGACCGGACAGAGGTGTGTCCAGTTTATGTCCTAAATAAAATCGGACCGGACATGAACCGGACGAGATTTATGTTCGTACAAATTTTGTTGTCCTAGCTCGTGTCCTAAATGAAATCGGACGGACTCGTACATACATTTTTCGGACATGGACCCGAGCGGACACGGACGGACAATGCTATTTACAATAAATTTTATGTTGTTTAATAGAATTTCCATCAGATATACTGAACTATAAGAAATTCGGACGAATTCGAACGAACTCGGACCGGACAATATTTTTTCTCGTACAAATTTTCTTGTCCTAGTTCGTGTCCTAAATGAAAATCGAACGGACTCGGATGGACGTATTTCGGTTACGGACATGAACGGACATCGGACACTTGTACAAAATTTACAGCCCTATATAACTCTGATTTGTACTGTAAAAGTGTAATCAAATGTTATTTGTAAAACAGCTTCATGAACTGTTTATTTGATTGTTATATTTTGTCATTCCGCTGTGAGATTTTGTGTTTTGTTTTTCCTTCTTTTCTATTATTTTCGTATTTACCCCATTAACAATCCTCCCATTTGAATGGTTTGAGTTGACATGTGTGGTTTATTGTCGATTTAACCGTTGTTTGGTCATTACAGTTGGAATGAAAGGTTTGGGAAATATTTTAACTACGGATTGATTTATATAGAAATATTTTCTAAGTAATGAGTTCTAAAATGGAATTTTGAAATATTTTTAAGTAGTGAGATGGTTCGAAAATATCCTGTTATGGTTATAAGTATTTGAAATTGCTTTTGAATATTGAAATATTTGAAGACATTTGGACCTATATATCTTTGTAAAGATATTTTGAAATAAATGTAATGACCCACCTTTTTGGATGGTTTAAATCGATAATAAATCACACATGGAAGACTCAAACCATTCAAGAGGGAGGATTGTTATGGGATAAATAAGAAAAGAAGAGAAAGAAATAAAACAAACACAGAATCTCATAGCGGAATGATAAAATATAATGATCAAATAACAGTTCATGAAGCTGTTTTACAGTTAACATTTGATTACACTTTTACAATACAAATCAGAGTTATATACAGCAGGAATAAATAAATAATGCAGCAGAACAACATGATGCAGTGTTATAAATATAATAAATAGTATACAAATCTTCGTCTTCGTCCTCCAGAAAAGTAGTGTAATGACCCATAATTTTGGATATTTGAAATTGGAATATTTAATTGATTTTAAATATTTAAAAGTTAATTTTTAACTTGAATTTCAAATAAAAATATTTATCGGATAATTTAATTATTGAATTTAATAATTGAAAATTAGGTAAATTATTGAATATTAGTTTTTTAGCTTGTTAAAATAATTTAAGGGCGTATAAAATTTATATTAATAATACTGAAGATAATAAAACCTTTAAAATTGAATTTAAAATTCAGTTTTAAAAATATATCGTTTAAATTTACATTTAAAAATAGTCTTCCGAGGTACAGTCTCGGATTTCGACGAAACTGGTTCCATTGGATCCGTAATAGTGTATTATTATCAGATTCCAATTTTCGTAGCGTCTGGAGTTATCGTTTGACCATACGGGATATAAACGCGCTAAAATTTATATCAAAAATTCAATATAATAATTGGGTCCAAAAAGCTATCTTCTCCATACGATCGAATTAGGACTCGAAACCTTTTCCATTGCGTTCTAAATAGGGGTATAACATTATAAATGCCTAACGGCATGCCTCAATAGGGTTTCGAGGTTTTGAGTTGCGTAAAACGATACATTTGAAAATTTAAAATTTATATTTTGACTAGCCAACAGCCGTATTCTATCCTTTCATCTCCTATAGCACGCAACCTACCGATCACGTTCTTTTCTTTCCCATCTTCCCTTTTCTTTCTTAAAACCTTTAGTCAAAGAAAAAAAAGAGATTCGAAACTCTAAAGGGAAAGTATCGTCTCAAATATATATGTACACGTCCTGACTTAAAAACAAGGGTATCAAATTCGCCTTCTTCGTTCTTACTCTACCTTCGTTCTCAATGGGAAGTAGTGATGGCCGACCCTAGAAATTCAAAATCAATTCCAGTTTATATCCTGATATTCAAAAGACGATTTCTTTGGATTGTTATCGGATCGCGCTTCAACTAGTTGTCAATGTGGAGAGTACGGCAGCCGATAGTTCGCTGCAAAATCGGGATTTGTTTGGGTAAGGGATTAAGCGATGCGATGCTGGGTGGAGGGTAGTTTTGCATCTGGAAAGGAGAGGAGCTCGTACGATAGTGTTTTGGTGGACTCCGTTCAAGATTTGGCCGTGCGACAGTGTACTGTAGCAGCCGTAATTTGAGAAGTCGCGATGGGTAGAAGGGTCCCGAGTGCCTTGTTTGTTGAAATGAGATGCCTTTGCGAAGAGAACTCATCGGTGGTGGGTTTCGTGAGCTCTCGTGCAAGGATGAGAAGGGAAGAGGGGGAAGAAGGTTCGGCCATGGCTAGCGCCGAGCAGGTAGAAGCAGAGCTGTGTGACGGTGATTGAGGGTTGCGTGCACGTTCGTCAAGTCATTTGGGTGTACTAGAGAAGGAAGGTGAGCAGTGCCATCTTGGTTTATGTTTTGTAATTTAAATATTGAACTCTGAATTTTATTTTATTATCATTCAAAAAAATTTACATTTTGTTCATATGGAATGTACATAAATAAATCTTTAATTTAAAAGTAGTGATATTTAAATAAAAATCGGAGTCTTATATATCCTATAATTTATTCGTACGAGGTTTAAAGCGAAAACGGGATCAGCGGTTCAAATTCGTAACTGGGAATGTACGGGATGGAATTAAAAATTGGAATGGACTGCAAATTAGAATTAAGGTGAGTTAATCTCACTCAATTTTGGATTTACCAAAATTAATTTTAATAGTTAAATTAATTAGTGATTGATTGATAAAATTGATAATTATTATCAGTTGGATATGATATTATATATACAGTAGTATATATATATTGGAGTGATTGATATTCCCGCATATATATAGCGGATGAGACCCTATGCACCCCGCATAATAGCGGATGACCCTATATACCGCGATATCACCTTCGAAGTGGGATTGGTGTTTTTATATTGTATTAACATCTATGGATGCAGGAAAACAGGTTGGAGGGATCCAACTAGATTCCTCAAAAATGTTGATTTTAGTTTTCGTATATAGTGATATATGATTTATTCGTATAATCTGTGATAGATTATAGTGGAATCTGAATTTATTGGATGCTATGGAATTACTGGTTAGATTTTGGTATTTTAAATACCAATGATAAATGTTTAAATTTTTAAAAGAAAATAAAGAGGAAAATTGAAGGTAAAATAATTATAGTGAAATTTGGATAAATTAAAAGAAATGAATTTGGACAAAATAAATAGTATGATTTCAAAATTGGGCTTGATAATTTTGAAATATGGAAAATAGGGATTTTGGAATAAGTTAAACTAAAGAATTTTAAATAATAAACTTAAGCGATATTTGTTTAAGTGGAAAAGAATTTTAAAATCGAGATTTAAAATAGTTTGGGATAAACAAAAAGGAAATTTGAAAATAAAATATGAATGTTCCATATTTAAATAAGATTTTAAATCATAAAAAGGAAGTGAGATCTGAAATTAGTGGGCTTTGGAATAAATTTGGGTTTTTTAATAATTTAAAATAAAAATGGAATTTAATTTAGAAAATTGATTTAAAATCGATTAAGTGTTGTGAAACAGGGATAAACGGGAAATGAGGCTATGGAAATTATAAACGAAGTTTATGAATAAAGTGAATAATTATCGGTGGATAAATGGGAATTAAAAATTCACGATGGGGATTAATAAGGAGATGGGTAAATCGGTTTAAAAATAAATAGTAAATTTATTTTTAGAAATGTGAAAAAAAAGGAATTTACGGAATTGGGACGTAAATCAAATTGGGAATAAATCGAGAGGGATTTATAAATAATTAGACTGGCTATATTGGAATTGAAAAGTATATTTTATTGAGAAGTTAAGTTTATTTTAAAAGGAGGATTTTTAATTATTAATTATAAAATTTAAAAGTGTTAAGAATATTTCAGAAAATTAATTATTTAGTTGTTTAAAATTGTTTAAAGTATATTTAAGTATTAATTAAGTAGTTTTATAAATGGTTGATATTAAGTTAAATATTATTTAAGATAATTAAGTAGTTGTGAATGGTTTAAAACACTCACCTTTGATTTCAAATCGATTTAAAATCCAATTAAAGGCCCAAATTTCAACATTCTCGGAATTTGTCCAAACTAGCCTCAGATTGTCTGGAATACCGATATGATCATAACGGAGAAAACCGCATCCAAATCCAAGCTCATATGAGAAAGATATGCTAATTAGAAGTTATACGATTATATTATAAAATCAATTAAATAATAATATAATCAAAACACGTCAGCAGTGCCTTCTTCCATGCGCACGAACCAATCAACAAGTCGCATTCGAAATCCTGCTCAACCCTCGACCGCTGCCTATATGTGGAAAACGCCGCCACCACAGTCGCCTACAACCAGATCAGAGACCAGCCCTAGGCTCCCTAGGCCGCGACACCCCCTAGCCTCTATGCCCAAGCTTCCGCCCCCCCCCCCCCCTCCCCCCGTCACTCACCGCCGGCGTTCATTTTATGCATCAAATTCTAGCAATCGCGACCACTTCGACACGAAGTAAACCCCTGGATCGCCTTGCCTCGACCTCCTCTACACTCTCATACAACCCGATCGAACCCTCGTCGAATATCCGCCGTCCAATCCTAAAAACGTAATATGAACGGATGGAAATGATCAACGAATTCTAACCGAACGGTGACTTGAATCGAAAAACGAGCAGCAGTAGAGGATTGCGCTCGTCAAGAGATTTCCAACGATATATAATATGACATAGTTTTGAGGAGTTTGATTTCGATTTGAATTTGAAATTGAATTAGGGTTACTTGGAATTTGGTTTCTACCATTGGAAGAAGGAATAAGCAGATAGAATTATACATACAGGCAGAAATAAAAGGTTGCTAGGGTTTATGAAAGAAAGCTATTTATATGGACAAGGCCCGATAAGGATGAACAACATATCGAATTGGTTCGAAACGACAATAACGACCCGAAAAGCCCGTTCTGTCTTCGGAACGAAAGAGGTCCTCCCATATATCAAAATAGATGTTTTAGATATTTTTAAATTCAATGGAATAGCTTTCAAGTCCTAATTCCATTGTATGAAGAAGTTAGCTTTTAAAATCAGCTTAATTTAAATTGAATTCATTAAATTGATTTCTACGCTTTCGAGCCCGCACGATGAAACGACAAGTCCAATCGCTACGAAACATGAAATACTACAATAATTCACTATTACGGATCCAATGAAACTGGTTTCATCGAAATCCGAGACAGTGGCCAAAATGGCTATTTTCACGTTAATTAAATAAATTATTATTAAATTGATCTAATCACTTTTCAATTCAAATTCCAAAGTTAGCCAATTTTTATCATTTTTGATTACCTAATAATCTAAAATCTTTTAAAACAAATTTCCATGTCTAATTCAATATTTAGATACTGCACTAATTACAGCGTTCAAATTCAATTGCAATAAATTCATTAATTATAATTTGGATTCAAATAAATTCATTTTTTTATTTATATCTTATTATTCAATTAACTATCATCTTATGGATATAATTAACATTGGTTTATCGTTTATTACATCAATATCCTATAGTTATCATTTTAATTCACATTAACTGCAATATTTAAGTAGATTAATTGCAATTGATTTTTAATTTAATTTCAACAGATTAATTGGTGGAATGATAAGTAAACCATTGTTACAACTTACAATTTCAAACACATTTCTATGTTTATTGTTTACAAACCAAGCTAATAAATTTACATACTGATTAATTATTCTATATATTAATCAATTTCAATTAATTACATACAATTTCACTGTCAAATACCGAATTTGGTTTATTTCCTTATTTACAATTTATAACCAATTTACTTTACAATTATTTCAATTGGTTAAAATTACATTCGAATAGTTATCGATTACATTAAGTTAACATTATTAAATTGCATTTTAATTGTTTTCTCATTAACAAATCATATATTTTAATTTCTCTCAATATTAAATTACAAAAATCTTATTAAATTCAATATTTTAATTATCGGAAAGATACGGGTCATTACAATAAATATTTTGGAAAATTTATAACATGGGCATGGTGACTGCTCATGTGTGTTATTTGATAGTTAAATAACCGACTATCAAATCTGGCCAAATTCGTTGATCATTTCGAAGAGACTGGAATTGGATTTACTTATCCGAAAACCACTTCGATCTGATTTGTGCGTTACGAATTGTGATATCGTGAAGACAATGAAGACGGTGAATTTGGAGATTCGGTTTGTTCAGACCCAAGGCAACTTGTATGGATGAATGCTATCATTGCATCATTGTCTGGAAGGCAGCGTTAGCATTCCAAGAATGAATGCTATTCTTAAGGTAATACGTAGCCTCAAGCCTCATCAACTGGAAAATGACAAAAACAGAGCATGCAACAAGGCCAAGTGGGTCGCTTCCATTAGGGTATGGTCATCCCAAGATCTAGACCGGTTACTATCTATTCATGAATGCTTTCGGGGCCTAAAAGGTGGGGTGATCATATTCGGTACTAGTAGTCAAGTGCTAGACCAGTCTTGTGTGGGAGGGGTACAAGATGCTCTTGTCAAACCCCGGTGCATTTTATCTAAAGATGCACAATCGAAAGGTAGTTCCTTACCTTGTCATAGTATGGAATTTATTCTCCAATAAGCACTGTACGGTATTAGATGTGCCCAACTATGATGAAACGTGAGATGCAAGCAATTCAGATATTTTATAGTCTATTTTCTATAGACACTATTATAATATCAGATAATTTTGATATAAAATGTTTTGGTTATCTTAAGATAAAAATCCATTGTATTTATGTGTGGCGTGGTCTTACGAGATACCTTTGTTTTCAAAAGATTTGATAGCGGTAATAATTCAAATTGAGTGTGTTTTCTCATGCTGGTTTTCTAGACTGACTCGGGTGTTACTTTATTATAATGCTCGGGTCAGATCGAGCATTAAAAATTCAGGTTAGGATGCTATTGAGCTCAGGAGACGAGCTGGAGGATTCTTAGGTGTATTATACATACTTGGTTATTTTTGCTGTGTGAGTCATGTTGTATATTCAATATTTGTGAGGACAAGTTATTATAACTGTCCATATTGATTGTTGATTGTTGTAATCTGATGATTGTGTGTATATTAACAGCTACAGACTCTTTTGTATAAAAATCTACTATTATTTATTATATATTGTTTCGCTGCGATTTGTGAGATTCTATGTGTTGTTTATATTTTCTTCTATCTCTTTTCTCTTCATCCATAATGATCCGGTATTTCCGACACTTGATTGTTCGGCATGTTATACAGTAAACGTATTGATGTCGATTTTCGAGGGCCAAAATTTTCCCGGTTCGTTACAAAACTTCAAAATATATCACTTAAATAAAAAGATTTTCCAACTACGAAAAACTGCATATACCAGAGGCATGCAGCCCTACAATGATTTTGTTTGAGGTGATTGGATGATGATCAAGATGGATGGTGTGACATGCAATGTTCTCTAGAACCACGTAAGAAAAGGTCTGTTGCCGATGAAGGTCATGAGAAGTCTAGAGAAGTTTTTCTCAATTAAAGGAAAATGGAAAAACCAAAATGCATAAAAATCCTTATAACACACATCAAAATCAATTGTTTCTTCTAATTTATCACGAAAGGTACACTTTTCCAATGCTTTACCATTAAAATTATAATAGTTACCCTTCTCTTATATGTGTTAGTATGTTTATTATGGACCGAAAATTGTTGTATTTTTGGATTTGTGTGTAGCGATAAATGTGTTTCCAGGCTTACTTTGTTTCGACCGTGGTGTTGCTATGCTTTGCTTAATGAATATGCACCTTTTGACATTAAAAACAATTATCATCAAACTAACTCTTTCATTACTAGGTATTGGTCTATGCCCTCCAAAACATACATAAGTCGGTAAATATAGTCCATAGTACATATTTGCATTGTAATAGCACATTTTATGTTTTAATTACTCTATGTTTTCATATTTTAAGCAATTGGATGTGTAACATGTTGGAAAGAATAATAATAAGCGGCTAATTTGCAGTTTAGATATATTGATAAATTTGATGATGCCAAAACTAAACCACTTTTAATGTCACATATGCTTGTATCTATGCAGTTAAAGCGCTTAGCAGTTCCATAAAGGTGGAGATGCAAAAAGTTATAGTGGTGATAAAGTGGGGATATAGCAAAAAATAGAAGAGGTGCAAAAATCTTCATTAGATATAAAGCTAAATATTTTAAGTTAATTTATTCTCATTCTCACATCATTTGTTTAGTAAAAAGAAATATTGTTTAACCTTATATAACAATACCGAAGAATATTATGATTTATGCAATCCAAATTTGGTGACTATAATAAATTTCTAACTTATATTGAGCACTTATGCCTTAAAATTAGGTCTTTACCTAACTTTGTTGTTTTTGTTCAAAAGGGAACTAGTCAAATCAACCTTTTTATATTAATGTTGCTAAAGCGGGTTCTAAAAAGAATTTAACGGGTGTAGTAGAAAATAGCAGGGCTTAAAGCAGATCTACTATTTAATAGCACTATATTTAAAAAGCGTAGCGGTCAAAGAGCACTATGCGCTATTGTGGGGATTTTGCGGGGCTTTAACGAGACTTTAACCACAATGGTTTGTATTAATATGCTTCTAATATTTGAGAATTTACTCATGATATTTTGTTTTTCATCTTTGGGCTAATTTGGTAGAAGAAATGCTCCAATAGTTATTGATGCTTTCTATATTATGTACCAGGTTTTAGTGTGGTTTATGTGGAAAATTCATGTAATTTTATGCCAATGGTGACTTACATGCAACATTAAGTAAATGTTCTAAATGTCTTATATTACTTTCCATACATGTTCAAATGGTGTTTAGTATATTGCCCAATCAATTACCTCATCTCATTCATCTATTCTTTGTTTACTAAAATTATAGTTTTAAACATAGAATTTTACAAAAATATGACATCGGCTATTGTCTTCATATTTATCAAATTGACAGAAAAGCGTGTTCTATAATCAGATATGCATCACTAAACTACTGCAATTACTTATTTTCTTGAATCAAGTCACTTATATTACTTGATTTTTTTGCAATATGAATAGTGAACCAATTAATGACCATCTTTTGAATCTTGGGTTCTTTATTTCAATTGATCATAATATGATCAAACAAAGTCCTCAATGCAAAAATGGAGAGGAATAAGAAGAAAATATGCTTAAGTTAAAAATAATACAAAGAGCTATATGATATACCGATGTAATTATATATTTTAGGTGTCTTAAAAACTGAAATCCTTCTAACTTATTCCTAAATTTAACTGCAAAAATGAGATAAGATTCTACTTTTAGAAGCATATTTTGGTAGAATACTTCCTAAAAATATCTTCATTTGAGTTGTTCCTTTGCTCTTTCCAAGCTCAACTACATGTATTATTTACAGATTCTCTACATAAAAAATAGAGATTCCATTACATATTCCTGTTATAAGTGTTTCTCCTAGCATCAAGAATAAAGGTTTTTTAGGACTACATTGATGGATTCTAAGATAAGTACAATTATGATTTTATGTATACTACTTATTGTTTTTTTAAACCCAAAACCTTTTCTTATCAACACGAGAGGAGTTTTAGCTTATGCCTATCATAAATTGAGCAAGTAAAGAATAATTGGAATTTACATAAATACATATGCATGCATTTCATAAAAGTGTTAGTACTCAAAAAATTATGACTACATCCAAAACGTGATATAATATTCGTATTTAGTAATAGATGGAGGCTATTACCATATATGTTGCTCACTACTTGTTACCTATTACTATTATTATATTAGTAAATGTAAATTTATATGTTAGTATATTCAATGTGCATGAATGCATAATTGTTAAAAAATGAGTTGTTGGTTTCGATAAGAATTTACTAATAAATAATAGGCTATTACATATTACTATATTAGTAAAGATTACATATATGTTATTATATTTTAATGTTCATAAATATATTTCCATCAACGGTCTTTTTTTCTACATGGTGGAAGTCTTTACTATATGAGCAAATGTGTTTTTGTAATAAGAATATTAGTTTGAAAAAAGTATTTATGGCTACATCCAAATGATGTTATAATGGTCATATGTTATTACCATACTTAGCCATTATCTATTACTATATTAGTAAATGTATATAAGTAAAATATTCACTGTAAATAAATACATATCTATTAACAACTCGACTATTAGTCATATTATATTACTACAGTATACATATATGTTAGCATATTCAATGTGCATAACTATATCTCCATTAACAAATCAATTTGTTTTCTTGGTGAAGTCGACATTTACTTTAGAAACTAGCATCAAAAACTGAAACCGTGCAGAATTTAGGCATCACAATTTCTAAACTTCATTGTAATGTATAGTTATATTTTTTGAGTAAAGTTATAATAAGTGAGATTAGAGCTTAGTCATTGCAAAAAATCAATATTGTTAATAATAAGAAAGATACGATATTAGTGAAAGATTCCAACAATGGGACAACTGACTTACTTATGGTAGATCTCAAATTATAAAATAGCAAGCAGTTTAATTTCTATGTTTTTGTTTTCATATTTTTATGGCTGGATCTTACTTCATTCTACACACAAATTTATTTAATTTTCAAAATTGGTTGTAGAAGAGATTGGAAAACGATCTATGTAGAAATACAAATTATGATATCTTTACTTTTGTGAATAGTATGATTGCCTTAAGTATATATTTGGCATATTAATATCCAATTTTCTCCCTATTTGCTCCTAAATATTCTCATTTATGTATGTATTCCACCTTACAAAATCTTTGGGTTATGAGTTTCAACCATAGTCTTTAATATTTATTTTATGGTTTTAATCATGGTCTATAGGTTATAGAATACACGCAATATAGGGTGGTAACTTCTAATGTGTTAAAATGGCATCAAAAGCAAGAAAAAAAATTATTTAAGAAGAGATATGTAAAAGGTAATGATCCATGAGTGTCTTTGTATAAGTATATGTTGTTATCAGACCATGTAATGTAATATGTGCTATATTTGGGAGTATATTAGTATACCCTTATACTATGCATAGCAAGGCATAATTTTAATATTTTTTATATGCCAATCCTTTTATATTTTTGTATACTTCGACAAAATCATACTCTAATGTGTACCTAGGTATGCTAACTTCATCGATTTCAATTTCTAATGTGTCTGGTGATCGCAAAAATACATTTAAAACATTCGAAGAGTTTGAGAAAGAAAGCAAGTATGGCTATGTTCGAAAGGTATGGAGCGATTGGCACGAAATGATTCAATTAGATAAAAATCTTATTTCTGAATGACATCTCTAAATTTTTTTGATTTTCTATAGGTAGTAGGTATTGGATCCATTTTTCATTGTAAATGGATTGCGTGGAGCTTCTATGTTTATACATGTAAGTTACATTGACTGTTTTCTTAACTTTATGCTCCTAAATAAATTTTAATATCTGTTTCAATTGTATATTGGATAGGGAAAAATTAGCTGATTATCTAATGGTGTACATGAAAATGACATCACTTGAACTTTATCTTCTTCACTCTACTCATTTTAAGCCTATGACAAGATCTACATTAGCTGATCATATTTTGTTTCACAAAATTATTAATTCAAGTTTCAAATTTTCTATTTTGAATCACCATAATGCTATCAAGTGATATTTATATGAATTTGTTATGGTTGAATTTTGATTACTCCATTCATTAATCACTCAATTAAGAATAGCAAAATAATGCAGAATGTTAACACTTTTAGCTAAGGTTATGGGTAGAATGTTATTTTATACTATGGTTATATCTCCTACATCATCTCTTTTACTTTTGTAGATAGATTTATATATAACCTTGTATTTAACATTAGATAATACTAGGATAAGAAAATTAACACTAGTACACTTATTTGAGTTCTTTATAAACTATATGTGTACTTTTTCACTCATAATTCAAAAAAAAGTACAACTTTACCGATTTCTCTTTATGGTCCTAAACCTTCTAGATTGTCTCAAATTTCATTAAGGTACTGAAAAGTTATATTTGTTGTTATCAGTACAACACCAAAAACAAGTTAGTGCTATTTGTTTCAACATTACGCTAAACGAGGAATAATTAGTTATTTATTTTTCTAATAATTGAAACACATGTATTAAGGTATTTATTGAAAGTCTAGTGGATCATATCTGATATGACTTTGTTGTGCACCGTGATCTTCTTCTAATATATGTACCTATAATATGATAAGATATATCCTATATATGTGATTGTATATTGTTGTCATTGAAATTGCAGAATAGAGGTTCTAACATTCTCTCCTTTTCTGATGATGACAACTATACAATAGTTAGTAATAAGTAATGAAAAGATAACTCCCCCTAAACGTTATCTCCCCCTATGTATATACACTTTTATCTCCCCTTTTGGCATTATCAAAAAAGAAAAAGAATAGCAGAAATGAACTAAAACAAAGCCATAAAAACCATGATGAAATAGTCTGGAAAATAACATCTGTAACGATCTTCCTTTCTTACACTTAAATACGACACTTAATACATCTACGGTATTCATGTGCTGATCATTTAAGTGTCGGAAAAACAGATCGTTAGGGGAAAAAAGAAAGAAGGATAAAACAGATAAGAAGAAACTAAATAATTATAGAATCTCACAATGGAATAACATGTATTAATCAACATAATACTTTACAAAGTCATTTCAAAAATGATACATCAAAGTCATACTAATACAATCCTACCCTTGGACAGTTATAACAGTCTGTCCTTTCCTAACTGATACAAGATACATATAGTACAATGGAAACAAAATAATAACTAGCTATCGATGAAGCCTACTGCTCCAAGCTCCTCCAACATGCATCCATGGGAAAACCTGAACTACTTAGCTGTCGATAAAAATTTGAGCACCTAAGAGTTTTAGGGAAAGAAATAAAATCCGGGTTAGACATGGGTCCGATGCGAGTAAACTCAAACAACTAAATTATTATGTTTAAAAAAACTCCTTTAAATCAAAGGTATCTCTTAAGACCACACCGCACATAAACATGGACGGGTTTCTACCTTACGATAACCAAAACATTTTCTATAGAAAGTCCATTGATATTATAACGGTGTCTAGAGTACAAGTACTTATTAATCATAGCCAAAATTGTTATACTAATTAAATCCAGCATACTAGGTTCCACAATCAAAACAGTAAAGGGACGTATTGCTGGATTCCATACTATGACAAAGTAAGGAACTAGCTTCCGACGGTATATCTTTAGATAAAATGCACCGGGGTCCGACAAGAACATCTTATACCCATGCCGCACAGAATTGGCCTACCACTGGAGTAGTAGTATCGAATATGATCACCCTACTTTGGGCCCCAAATCATAAATGAGTAGATAGTAATCGATCTAGATTTGGGATGACCATACCCTAATAGGAGCGACCCACTTGGCCCTTCTGTATGCCTGATTTTTGTCATCTCCTGGTTGATGAGGCTTGAGGCTACGTTTTACATTTATTTAGCACTTCCCACTTAGAATGCTACACCGCCTCTAGGAATCAATGCAATGCTAGCGTTCATCCATATAAGTACATGTTGGGACTGGATGAAACCGAAGGCACTACTTGTACTACCTCCATTTTGGAATCACCCTCAGGATTAGTAGCAAGTAGCCCTTGCACTTCAAAACTCTATCTTTGATTCCATACTCTTCAAGATGTCTTCAATTCGAAATGCTTGAGTTGGATCGAAGTGGTTTTCGAATAACATATCTGATCCCGGTCTCTTTGAAACAACTTTCGATAATTTTTGGTAAACTCAATCACGGTTCTTTAAGAAATAAACAGACAAAGATAAGAGCGGAATTCACTTCCTAACCATTAGTGGACGGATTTCCTTATCATTTATCCTAGAAGAACGAAACGAGATTTATACACACGGTACAACATCATTGGGGATGATTGTGCCATATAACTCACATGGTTCTCTTAGATATGTCCAAAGTTACATTTTAGTCCAGATTTGATAGTCGATTATTTAACTATCAAATAAACAATCATTCAACAATGTTTGATTCCATATGGGATCCACTAAGTCTTTATTAATTAATCTTTAATCAATTAAAATCACTATATAAACCTTTGATCAAAAGATCTTTACAAAACACTATTCCCAAACCCCTTACATCCCTTTTATACATGGAAAAACAACTGCATACTTATCTCAATGGTATAAGTATATTATCTAAACATTTAGAAAATTCCTCCTTTCAAATTTCTTTTTGAAAACATTACTTATTATAAATCGATCCACTTATCATTATAAAAAGTCCCTTTTAAAAGCTCACATAACATTTAAATATCTATATAAATTTCCAAAATTAATTTATATAACACTTTTATAAGTCTACAAGTCAATTTACAAAACCTCTTTACAAACCTATAAAATCATTTATAAAACATTTCCCCATTTAAAACTCCTTTGATAAATCTTCTTTAAGAAAAATCCTTTAAAAAATATCTTTTGCAACTCATTCTTTTAAATCACATTAAGTAAACCTTTTTACTTAGTAAAATCTAGTTTTATAAACAATTTATTATTTATAAATACCTTTATAAAATAATTATATAACTTGAAAATCATTTATAAACCTTAAACCCTAAAATTGATTAAAGAATTGAAGTTAATTCAAAATCATACTTTATAAACTCAAAAGAGGCTTAGCAATCCTAATAGTACCCGTTAAAGTTACCATTTAATTTTAATTTCACATAAAAGTCATTCAACAATTTATTTACATAAGTCAACATATATGTAAATATACTTTATATCCAAATTAGGAAATAACATGTCAATATAAACTAACCAACATAAATATGTCAAATAACAATAATAGCAGGATGGTGAACTGTCCTGCTAAATAAGTGTCCAAAAAATTCAATCAATTTATAACAGAACGATGATTTATTCTACTATCAAATGTCCATATAATAAAACAATCAATTTATAGCAGAATGGGGATTCATTCTGCTATCAAATGTCCACACAATCAAACAATCAATTTATAGTAGAACAGGGTTTTATTCTGCTTATAGTTGTCCACACAAACACAAAAAATCACATCATAACTCATTTACAATCATTTATCTACTTAATAGTAACAACATTTGAATTCCTTGAGTTCAAAACCACCTTTGAAAAAGAAGTACCTTTAAAACAATTTGTTTCTTGGAAAACAAAAAATTTAAAACTTAAAACTCCTTTTTTAAATAATTAATTGCAAGTTAAATCCTTTATTAGACTTAATTAAAACTTAATTTAATTAATAATTAAGCAATTTAAACTTTAAATAAATAATTTAAACAATAATTAACTATTAAATAAATAATTAAAACCTAATTATTTCTTTTAATAAATAATAATTTTAAACTTCATTAATAATTAAATATTAATTAATCTCAATTAGCAAAATTAAATAATATTTAATTAAAACTTAAGTAATAAATTAAACCTTTGTTACAAATAATTAAATCCTTAACTTGAGTTTAACTTGATTAGTAATTAATTAATAATTAAAACCTTTATTAAATTAGCAATTTATTAAAAATAAACTATATATTTAACTCATAATTAATTAAAATTTAAATAACTTAATTAATAATTAATTAAAATTAATCGTACCTGTAAAAGATAATAATTAGTACTAATCTTTACTTAATGAAAATTAATAAACCTTGTTTAATCTAAATTAATTATTAAAACTTAATTAATAAAAATTTAATCATTAAAAACTTAATTAACTTCATAAAACATCATTATTAAGTTTATAAAACATTTTCAAAACACTTTAAATTAATAAACCTAATTTTGCAAAGTCGGATTTTTAAGCGAAACTACATCCATAGCCACTATGGCTATGGATTCTCGTAATCTCAACTTGTTTTACAATCCAACATTCTATGAACCCTTCATCTTTAACTTGCCAAAACGTTTATAACCTAAAATTGGAAACTAAATCAAAGTTCAACACTTTAAAAAAAATTGAAAAATCCAATTTAAGTAAACTAGTTTTAAACCTATGGAATTCTAGGTCGTACACATACAAATTAAAGTGCTAAACTTTCCCTAACCTATATTCAAGTCTTACACATTATGACATACTCAAAGTTGCATACCACAATATCCAAATTACATACAACATCATACTCAAAGCCACATACAATGTCATACTCACATCCAAAATTTCCAACAATGTTACTACTACATCACCTCATATCAACAATACTATAAACAACCAAGACATATAATAATCCACACAATTAAACACATCATTTCACAATATATTCAATATATAAAAATTTAAAACTTTTAAATTTCATAAAAATAGTTTATTCACTAAAAATCTTTGAAAAATTCAAATGCTTTATAACTTTTAAAGCTTGGAAAACCACACAAAAATCATTGGAAAATGAGTCATTTTCATCTAGATTTTTGGCCATCTTACTTTCAAAATTTGGACAAGTGGTAAAAATAAAAGTTTTATAAAATTCTTCTTTCTACAATTTTGAAAAAAGAATCACTCATTTTCGATTAGTATTGAGGGAGATGTGGTCAAAAGAAGGAGTGGTATTTTCGGCCTTGATAATATGGGTCCGAATATGAGTCAGAAAGAAATGCAATTTTCCCCAAAAATATTTGAAACCTGTAAACGTTATGTAAATAAAAGTTGTAGCCATTGGAATTCTACATGTTTGAAATAAAGAAAATCTTGATTTGGAGCAGAATGTAGGAAGTTATGACTGAATGAAGTGGGAGGAAAATGGAGAAGTTTTTGAAATGAAAAGGAGAGGATTAAACAAGTTTGAAATCATCTTAAAAGTTTAAACATGGATTTTTGAAAACTTTAAATTATGAATGGAAGCCATTAAAAGGTTTCATGAAGCCTTTAGGAAGATGAGAGAGTAGGAAATGAAAATAAAATGAGAAAGAAAAGGTGGAAAATTAGTTTTATATGAAATAGAAATAGCAAATTGTCATTTTACCCTCACGTACTCTACCCTCCACGCATGCATGACACGTCATACCCTTTCCTCCACCTCACCCATTTCAGCCCACACCTAGCCACCCTCCCATCAAATCAAAGCCAATATGCATAAGTACTTTAATGTACTTATGTCTCCTAATGATGTGACATTCTTTTTTACTTTTTCTTTTTTTAACTTAATATACCAAGGTATAAATGCATACATACACATACACTAATACACACATATACATATACTAACTTATCTACAAGTATGAATACTTATGCTAAAGAGTTCATAATGTTTTTGATAACTTTTAGCCAACGAAAAGTCAAAATTTAGGAAAATAGTTTCCGGTCACATTTTCGATCTTCGAACTAAATATTTTTGTAAACCAAATTTGAAAACTATTTCACCATCATTATATATAATAAAAAGAACTTTATTTTCATTATAGAACCTATATTTGATAAATAAAATTAATTAAATATTCATAAATCAAAGCAGTGAAATTTCGGGTCGTTACAATCTCCCCCCTTAAAAGAATTTCGTCCTCGAAATTACACCTTAACCCATTATAGAAAACACTTACCACTATATACCAAATCGCATGATGTACATAGATCATTCTTATACCAAAACCTGATTCGAACTCTACTCGAATACATAACTCCGCCTCCGAACTAGTATCGCTCAACCGATTTTCTAGTGCAGACTCTGGTCTGGCTGCTTGATTTGGAACCTTTGCTCTCCTTACATAACTTTCACGGCCCGGGCTTTCGACCTTCGAAAATTGACATCAATACGTTCACTATATTACATGTCGAGCAATCAAATGCCGAAAATACCAGATCGTAAGAGAAAGAAGAAAGAGGTAGAAGAAGAAAATAGAAAATAACAACACAGAATCTCACAATCACAGCGGAACAATATATAATAAATAACAGCTGGTCTTTATACAAAAAGAACTATAACTGTTTTTATACATTACATTATCAGAGTACAGCACATCAATAACACAATACTGGACAGTTATAATAACTTGTCCTCACAAGAGCTGAATATACAGCCTACAATACACAACGGAATAAAAATCAAGTACGTGTGATACGTCTTCGTAGTCCAGCTTGTCTCCTGAGCTCCATAGCATCCTTTCCTGTATCTATAATACTCGGGCTGATCCGAGCATTATAATAAAATAACATCCGAGTCGGTCTGGAAAACCAGCGTGAGAAAACACACTCAATTTGAATTATTAAAGTTATCAAAAACCTTTGAAAAACAAAGGTATCTCGTAAGACCACGCCACACATAAACACGACGGGTTTTTATCTTACGATAACCAAAACATTTTGTATCAAAATCTTCTGATATTATAATAGTGTCTAAGTACAAATACTTATTCAAATAGCAGAAATTGTTACATTAATTAAATTCCAGCATACTAGGCTCTACAACTAAAACCGTAAAGGCACGTATTGGAGAATGGATTCCATACGAATGACTAGGCACTGGGGTATCACCTGTCATAGTACACGTCTAGAAAAATGTACCGAGGACCACGTCGGGATCCCCTGCAACACAAGATCGGACTACCCCTAACCTGGAGATACCGAATATGCTATCACCCTGGGTGTTCCCACCCTTTCCGAGCTTCTTCCATGTATCGTAGTAATAATATCCGAGAGTATCTATAAAGGTGATAAACATACCCTGATTGGTTGCGACCCATTTAGCCATGTTGCATCTCCCTTGCTTTTCAGTTATTCCCGGTTGATGAGGCTAGAGGCTATGATTACCTTTTAAAGGAATTTTCACTTAAAATGCTCAATGTCCTCCAATGACAATGTACTGATAGCATTCATTCATACAAGTCCGTTCTGGGTCCGAACAGAACCAAAGGCACTATTCCTACTACATCCATTTTGGAATCATCCTCAGGATTAGTAGCGATTGGCCCTTGCACTTCACTGCTCCATCTTTTACTCCATGCTCTTGTTTTCACTTCGAAAACATACTCATTGGATCGAAGTGGTTTTCGGATAACTTATCCAATCCCGGTCTCTTCGAAACAATGTTCGATATTTCCGGTAAATTCAACCCCGATTCTTTAGGAAATAAACAGACAAAAATAAGATCGGAGATCACCTCCTAACCGCTGGTGGACGGATTTCCTTATCATCGTCCTAGAAGAACGAAACGAGTTTATACGTACAGAATAGCACCTCAAATAGTAACTGAACCATATAATTCCCGTGTTTCTTCTAGATATTCCCAAAGTTATATTTTGGGTCCAGATTTGATAGTCGGTTATTTAACTATCAAATAAACAATCATTCAACCAAATATTTCATTTTCCACTGAAAACACCAAGTCTCATTTTAATTTAATTTTATTTAAATTAAATCTCTTTATCCAAAAATATGTACTTATCTTATCGAATTTAGTATATTCACAAACTATCTTTTTTTCAAAAATATTTAAAAACCTTTTTAAAATAATATGGAAGGTACCACTGCGGTATCAACCATGGATTCACAGCTCAATGGTTACGTCTCTATCCCAGAGAAATCCAAAAATCAACTACAGGCACTCACTGCCTTCGATTTCGCCATGAAAGTATACCATTACTTTCCAAAATCTTTATTAAATAATTTTTCAAAATAATACTTATAAAAATTCCTATATAAATTTCCAAATTAAGTTTTAGGCAAATACTTAATAAAAGTTATTGTATAAAATATTAATATTGAAAAATTTATCCTTTTGAAATAATACTACTGATTAATTCTCAAATAATAATTGACTTAATATAAACTAACTTAATTAATAATTAAATATACTTTAAACAATTTAAAACAACTAAATAATTAATTTTTCTGAAATATTCGTAAATACCTTTTTAAAATTATCCAGTTGATAATTAAAAATCCTTCTTTTTAAAACAAACTCAATATCTCGATAAAAATATATTTTCCAATTCCAATATAACCAGTCTAACATTTATAAATCTCTCTCGATTTATTCCCAATTTGATTTACGTTCCAATTCCGTAAAATCCCCTTTTCGCATTTCTACAAAAATAATTTATCATTTATTTTTAAAGCCGATTTCCCCATCTCATTATAAATCCTCACGTGAATTTATAACTTCAATTTATCCACTGATAAGCACTTTACTTTATTTATAAACCTTGTTTATGAATTCCATAGTCTCATTTCCCGTTTATAACGGTTTCACAATACTTAATTGATTTTAAATCGATTTCTGAATTAAATTCCATTTTTAAATTAATTTCTTAAATAACCAACCTATATCCCAAAACCCAACTAAATTCAGATTTCACTTCCTTTTTATAATTTAAAATCTTACTTAAATCTGGAACAACAATTTCATATTTTATTTTCAAATTTCCTTTTTATTTTCCCAAACTATTTTAAATCTCGATTTAAAATCTTTTTACACTTAAACAAATATCGCTTAAGTTTTATTATTTAAAATCCTTTTATTTAAATTATTCCAAAATCTCCATTTTTCCATATTCCGAAATTATTAAGTACAAATTTAAAATCAAACTATTATTTTACCCAAAATTCATTTCTTTTAATAAATCCAAATTTCACTATAAATATTTTACTTCCAAAATTCCTTTTAAATTTCCTTTCAAACTCAATATATATATTTATGATATTTTAAAATATCAAAATCTAGGCCAGTAATACTATTCATCCAATAACTTCAAATTACACTATAATCTATCACATATTATTCAACAGTTCATATATCACTATATATGAAATTAAATTCAACATTTTTGAGGAATCCAGTTGGATCCCTCCAACCTGTTTCCCTGCTTTCACAGATATTAGCATAATATAAAAATATCAATCCCACTTTGAGGGAGATATCGCGGTATATAGGGTCATCCGCTATTATGCGGGGCACACACTACACCAGAAACAGCTTTTGACAGCGTTTCAAAAACGCTGTTATATGATACGACAGCGTTATTATAAACGCTGTATAACGACATGCTGTCGTAGATGCAAAAGTTTTAACAGCAAAATAGAAAATGCTGTAAAAAATTTGATACCACAGCGTTTATTAAACGCTGTTATATGACACAACAGCGTTAGAACAAACGTTGTATAACGACAAGCTTTCGTATAAAGAGAACTTACAACAGCTTAATTTTAAACGCTGTGGAAATTATTCTTTTGACAGCGTTTTATTTTGGCTGTTAATATTTTATTACAGCGTTTAATGCATGCTATGTTATGTTTTTACAGTTGGGATGATGTTTTACTACAGTTTACAACAGCGTTTAATAAACGCTGTTACTCACTATTTAATGATAATTACAACACGAATTAAACGCTGTTGTTTCTTCATTGATAGCATTAAAATAGATGCTGTCTTCTATTTATATGATTTTTACAGCATTAACATTCCACTATATTTGCATATTCTAGAACTACATTTTGAGTATAATCAAGCAACCGGTATATATAACATGTTCTAATGAATAATAATCTGTTAAATAAACTAGCTAAAACAATATTAATATACAAAAAACATCTATAAATCAAATTTCAATAATATCCATAAACAAAAATAACACAGTAGACCAAGTTATCATAATATTGTTAAACAAAGATAAGGTATATGTTAAACAAAAATATAATATCAATAAAGTAAGTCCGCACCAAATGCCAACAACAAAACGTGCACAAAGTAATGCTTGAGAATCTTAGTCATCTTAGTCATCTATCTACCTGTAAAGCAAAAGTAATGCTTGAGAATCAATTCATCAAAAAAGTGTACACAAAGTTAAATCGGATTCATAATGCAAACACTAAATATTCATCACACTATTTCAGTAGGCGATTTGACTAATACAAAGTATACAACATGCCATAAAATCAAGTAGAATTTACAAGTGAAGTAGAGTAAAAAATAATAAACAAACTCAGTAATTTACTTGGAGTAAAATCAAGCTTCATATTATCGGCGTATGAAGTGGTCTGTTTACAAATTTACATTTTTCAGCCTTCTGTCTTACTTCTGCCTTACCACATACCACATTTTTCTGCCTTACTCTGTCACCTAACCCACTCAAACATCATCCTAATACTCTTCTTCTAATGCACTTCACACAACTGCACAAAGCAGTTACAACCCCACCATCAAACTGCACCTCATACAACATCAACTGTAACGACCTTGAATTTTTGACATTTTAAAAATGAATATTTAATTGAGTTTAAATATTTGAATGATTGTTTAATTCGAATTTCAAATTATCAGAATGAATTTGGCGATTAAATTATTGAATTTAATTATTGAAATTGAACAAAAAATTTGAATCTTCAATTTTAAGCTGAAGAAAAATATTTCAAAAGCTTTTAAAATTTGTATTGATAATGCTGAAGATAATAGAAGCTTCGGAATTGAGTTTGAAAGTGATTTGTTCAGTTTGGAATTATATCGTTTGAGTTGATATTTAAAAATAGCGTTCCGAGGCACAGTTTCAGAATTCGACGAAACCAGTTCCATTGGATCCGTAATATTGAATTATTACCGGATTTCAAATTTCGTATTTATCGGAGCTGTTTTGTGAATGTACGACACGTAAACGCGTTGAATCTTTATTGAATTCAATTTAAATTTAAATTTATATTAGTCAACATCAGCCACCCTAGTTTTCTTAGCAGACCTACTCTCTGCAAAGTCGCGTACTCCTTGTCTCCCCATCCCTTTACAAATCTCATACGAATTCATTTCGTTCAAAACAAAAATCTGTTCAGTTCAAAATCACAGAAGAAAAACAATAATGGCCGAGACTCTTCATACCCATTTCGTTCCTTTCCCTCTTCTAAATTGAATCCATGACCGCATTTTTTATTTTCCCCAATTCGAACGAGATTCATTTCAAATTTAAAATCCCCTCCAATACATTCAAGGGCAAATCGAACTCGCGTCTTTTTCTTTCGTTCGAATCTGGCAAGCATGTGGAGGAGGAGGTACACGCAAGTGAAGGCCTCGACCGCAGTGGGGAGTCCAGGCGAGATTGGCGACTGGGTTGAGGACCGGTTCGAGATCGACACTCGCGATGATTCTCAGTGGGTGGTATGTGTTCGATTTCGCGATGGGATGGTCAGGAGGCGACTAGAAGTCAAGGCGCGACACTGGCACTGGCAGCAGGCGCACGCAGCGATTCGTGGGTTTTCAAGTTGAGCACGAAATCGATGGCGAGTTCGTGATGACGTTCGTTGGGTTTGCGTGGGTTTCACGAGGCCAGTTTGGGCGATTTGAGGGATTCGAGCGAGATTAGAAGCTTGGGTTCGCCAATGAAAATTGTCAGTAAGGTATTAATTTTAAGTTTTCAATTTCGGAATAATCTGTTGAGTAGAAATATTTATCAGATATATATGTTTGAACCAAATGATTTTTATGGTATTGGTGAATTTATTTCAGATATACATATATATATCTGTTATAGATTTATAGATTAAAGCGAAAGATGTGTATATTTCAACTACGTAATGTTTGGAAAATTTTTACAGTAAAGTTGATTGAATTACTTGTTAGAAAAAAAAAGTTTGTTGGTTAATTTATTTTATTGACCTATTCAATCATTCTAACTACTGAAAATAATTTTATAAAGAAATGGGTTTGATAATTAAGCCGTTATAATTCACTTGTTTAATTATTGGGTTGCTAAAAATAATTTGTTAAAAGAAACTATTAGTTTAAAATTTTTAAATCAAATAATGAGTTTAATTGAATAAGTAAATGGTGAATAATAGTTTGATTGGTTCAAGTAATAATAAATTGTATAATTATTTATACAAGGTTCAAAATCGTGAAATCAAGCCGGAATGGAAAATGGATTGCAAAATAAAAGCTAAGGTGAGATCTTCTCACTCAAATTGAAAAGTGGAATTTTCAGTTATTGATTGATTGACTGTTTGGATGTGATATTAGATATAGTAGGATATATCTATATATATAGCAATATATACATATTGGCATATGTATATATTGGATTGATTGATTTCCCGCCTCGTATAGCGGATGAGACCCTATTGCGCCGTTAGTAAGCGGATGATATTTTTATAAAACCTATATACCGCGATATTCCACCTCGAAGTGGAATTGGTATTGTGCTAACATCTGTGGATGCAGGGAAACAGGTTGGAGGGATCCAACAGGATTCCTCAAAACATTTGAAGTGATTTCATATGTTGTTTGATTGATTATTTATAATTTGTAGATGATTATATCTATGATTGAATTTGTTGAGAGCTATAATTTAGCCGAATGTGTTTTTGGTATCGTTGGATACCAGAAATAAATGAAATTGGATTTCTGAAATTAAAATTGAATTTTAGATGGTTTGGAAGAATAAAAGAATTTATTTTAAAGGAGATAAATTTGTTTGAAATCAAAGTGATAATTGATTGGGTATTTAAAATAAATCTTTGAGGAATCGATATGAAAACTTATTTAATGTTGAATGAAAAATTGATTTTTGTGTTGAAAATAAATTTGGGAATCGATTTGTAAAATGATTTGGTAATTGGGATTAAAAGTTAGAATCAATTTGAAAGGTGATTCGGTGTTGAAGTAAATTCAGAAATCAATTTGGAATTCGATTTGGATTTGAAATAAAATGGAGAAATCAATTTTTAAAGTTGATTCGGGGTTGAAAATGAACATTTGAAAAACGATTTGAAAATCGGGTAAAAGTGGATTTTTAGGAATGTAAATTCCGAATAGAATTTGTAAAGGAAAGGGAAATTTGTTTTAAAAATAAATATTGATTTATTTTTAAAAGTGTGGAAAATATGGTTTGAAATCGGATTTTCAAAGTGATGAAGTGTGGAAATAAATTTACAAATTTGAAATGTAAATTTGAAATAAATCGATAAGGATTTATCAAATTGGTTTAAATGGACCATAATATGATTTGAAATTGATTTTCAAACGTGAAGTATGAAAATGTGATTTGAAATTGATTTTTCAAATGTGAAGTGTGAAATACGATTTGAAATGGATTTTCAAATGTGAAGTGTGGAAAAATATATATCTTGTGAAAAGATTTGAAATTTAATAATTTGGGAAAAATTATTTGAATTGGATGTTTGTTATGAATGTTATTGATAGTTAAATAACCGACTATCAATATTTGCCTTTGAAATGACACTTGATTTGTTTTAAAACAAACGCTCATTATTCGGTTAAGCCGGGAGAGGACCTTTGTGTCATATAACCCATTCCGAATAGTGATACGTCGTGAATGGATTGCATTTGAAGACCGGTGTGAAGACCGGATATTTTCGAAAATGAAAGGACAACCTGTCGAATGTCTCTGCACCGAGTTGCTCCGGTATAGAGATTTATATCACTCTTTTTGTGATGGGAAGTCCGGACGTGATTAGTGAATATCCGGATTGCAAGGGCTTCTTTGGAAGTGCCTTCGGTTCCGTTCGATCCCGGAACGGACTTGTATGGATGTGTGTCTGACGTTACACTTTGAGATGTAAAGCTGGTCTCTATCAAATATATTTCTGTTGGTGGCGGAGAATTTATTCTCTTAGCTTAACACCCTTCTCTGAGACGTACGAGCTCAGAGGTTATATAGTTGATGGTTACTAGTGATACATTCCCAATTTGGTAATGTGGCATACGAAGTGCTGATGATCAATTATTGATCAAAGCGTGGCTTTGTGAAAAAGCGTGGCTTTGTGAAAAAGCGTGGCTTTGTGGACGAGACTTCGTCGAGCCTCAAATCCGGTAATGGTCGAAACAGGAATGTTGCGACAAAGGTTTGTAGGGGTAGCGCCCCTAGGGTATGTCATTTCCTTCTGGATAAAAGGTGATATCATGGTATGGAGCCCAGATATTTTACCTATGTTGATTATACTTTGTGGCTGTTGCTTTGTGATTGAGGATCCTCGGATAAAGGTTTACGACCGGGGGATGGCATACTTGTGTGTTAGTTACCTAGTTACAGCTGTACAGCGTGAGGTAGCGTCAGTGTGTTAGTTACCTAGTTACAGCTGTACAGCGTGAGGTAGCGTCGGCCTTTTGTTTGCAGAGATCCGGTTAGGATCCGGGGCGTCTTTCCAGAGGCGTTTCTATTTCGGTATAAGGAAGTTCCTTTGCCTGACCATTTGTTGGAAATCCAAAGAAACAATACGAACCCAGTACGGTTTTTAATTGTATTACCTGCTATGGGATGTGGCGGTAACCTGCTATTGAACGTAGTAGCTATAGTAGGCATACAACAATTGTTGTATGTTGGCTAAGATTGATATTATACTTTCGAAATGTTTTCCACACTAGACATTAATAATAATATCAATTGATTTTGCGTAGTAAGCATTTTTGACTATCATAAGGAGAAATCTCCTCCAATTCTGCGTTTGCATTGTGTGTGTGGTGGGAGGCCTTATGGTAGTTTCATTTTCCAAAAGCATTGCGAAGTTGTTTTATTTTCTTTGCGAAAATAACTGTTTTACGATCTCACACCAGTCACCATGACTGACCTGGAGTTTATTGTTCCCTTTCTAAACTCTGGGTGCCCATAATTTTCCACACGGGCAGCCTAGAGTTATGTTATCAGGATATTCTGGATATTCTGGAGCTTTGGAGATGAGCTGGATGGCGAAGCATACTATCGTACTTGTTATTTATTCCGCTGTGTATTCTGTATGAGGACAAGTTTATATAACTGTCCATTGTTGTAAACTCTTATGATTGATGTATGTATAAACTGATATAGTCTTTTGTTTTAAAGATTATTGATTTATCTATTATATATTATTCCGCTGCGATATGTGAGATTCTGATATTGTTCCTGTTCTGTGTTTTCTGTGTTGTTCTTCTTTCTTTTTCTTCTATCTTTTCTTCTACCTCTTCTTTTAACCCTAAAGTTTCGCGTTTTCGCCATTCGATTTTTCGACATTTGGTACAGTGGACGTATCGGTGTCGAGTTTTCGGAAGACGGATTCGCGGGTCTTTACAAGTGGTATCAGAGCATCCGGTTAAGCGACAACCCTGCTCTGTTGGGTGTTACTCATTAGAGATAGAGTCAGTAGTACTCTAGAATGAGTGTGAGTGTAATAATAGATATGAGCGCGTATTTGTTAGTGAATACAAAATTTGTTTTGTATTGTGTTGACTTATCGGTTGATTGTTTATAGATTCTGGTCGATGCAGGGTGGCCAACTGTAATCGATAGGGGTTTCTAAACTCTTAAACAAGATAAACCGACACAGTATTGTTTTAAATAGGGTAAATGAAATAATTTTGCCCAAAACTATTTTTGTATAGAAAAGAGATGATTTTCTATGAATTATCATAGTATATGGATGCTTGGTTGTTAGGAAGAGATAATATTGAATTATTATCACTGTTATATGGAAATGAATAAGAAATTAAAATAATAACCAAAGATTTGGAGATAAATTCATTTAACAAATGAAATTTATTAATATGAATTAAAAGTATAAGAAATAAATCCATATACGAATGAGATTTGTAAATGTAAATTGTAAATGTGATTGATAAATTGAAATAGAATTCCAAGAGAAATATTTGAAATAAAATTCATTAATGGAATGTAAATAAGTTGATAACTTATAAAATATTTGAAATTTGATTGGAATAAGATTCAAATTGAAAAATGAATGAATTTATGAATGAACAAATGAAACTACATTTGTAAATAAGTGAATTGGAATTGAAAAATGAAATGAGATTGATTTGAATCAAGTGAATAAAAATCCAAACTTGGAGGAATAAAATGAAATGGTTTGAATTTGTATATAAATTCAAGTAAGTAAGAAAGAAAAATAAATTGAAATTTCCTTGTTATTGATAAAATAAATTCGAGACGAATTGAATGTGGAAATTTGAAATTTTAAATTGGATGAGTGAATATACTAATTAAATTAGTAGATGGAATAGATTTGAATGGTTTTCAATGAGATTTGATTAATGGAATGCCAATTAAAATTGAATGGAATCAATTGGAAATGAAGTACTATACATATATGACATATGTTTTCCAAACTAAGGATATGAAAAAGTACCTTCCATTGAGGAAAAAAAAATTGTGAAGGTATTGGTACTCGATATGAGTGTCCATTTGATCGTGATGGGATCATATTGATTGATCACGACGTATGCTAGCGTAATTCGAGGGGTGTGATACCCACAGTTACAAGCGATTCCATTGGGATAGTGGCGCAACCGCCGTGTAAACTGCGATCTAGATGC
Organism: Allium fistulosum; assembly: GCA_030737815.1. Taxonomy (NCBI): domain Eukaryota; kingdom Viridiplantae; phylum Streptophyta; class Magnoliopsida; order Asparagales; family Amaryllidaceae; genus Allium; species Allium fistulosum. The sequence continues at coordinate 1,359,699,772 of CM060903.1, read as the reverse complement.
CACAGCGAAATTCGAGGGGCGAGATGCCTACGGTTACAAGCGATTCCACTAGGATAGTGGTGTAACCGCCGTGTGAACTACGATCTATGGCAACAACCATGGCGGAATTCAAGAGATGTGAAATCTACAGTTACAAGCGATTCTATTGGGATAGTAGCGAAACCGCCGAGTTACTGTGATCCATGGGGGAACGTGCTTTCCATATCCATTTGTAAAAAAAAAAGTTTTTTTTAGTGTTTTCACTGGGAGTTAGAAAATTTTGGAATTTTTGAAAATTTTCACTTAACGACAAGTGATTTCAAATTGAATTTGAGATAGAGGTAAATGAAACTCAATATTCAGAATTAGAAGATGAATCGAATTCAAGTAAAATTCGAAATAGAAAATCTGAATGAAAATTTGAAGATAAAATGAATTTCAAATAGAATTGAAATTTGTAAATTGAATTCAAATGGAATTGAAAATGCAAAGTTGAATGGAAATGAATATATAACTTTGTTAATGAAGTGAAAACAAATATAAGAAGTATGTAATACTTATATTGCACTTAAGAAATGAATGAATGAAATTCTTAAGTAAAACGGGTATTGAGAATCCAATAAGTGAATTTGGACATTATTGTTCAGTAAAATATACAGGGATTGTAAAGGCGATAGGAAAATGGAATTGGATTAAATTTTGAAGATAAATTGAATTTGCTCGCCAAAGGTATGTATTTAAATTTCAGTATGAAATTTGATGAGTTTCTGATTTTGCCACTTGGCATTTTGTTTTCTTTTGAGATCTGAGAGTCCGTAAGGACGTTTTGTAATCGTACCGTATTAGCCGCGCAAAGGAGACGCTGGCGAAATTTTTCGAAAATTTCGAATGTTAGAAAATTTTAGAGAAATTTTGAAAGTTTAAAATCTGGATTTGAACTCGAATTTGAATTGAGAAGTTAAACAAGGTTGTTTGAAACTTATAATTGAAGTTGGAAGTTTAGTTGAATTAATAACGAATCTTTAGTAGAAAGATTTGTTTGGATAAATTGATAAAACTATTTAGAATATGGAAAATAGTAGATGAGTTAAGGACCATCTTTCCTAACTTGTAATTTCGGGACGAAATTCTTTTAAGGGGGGAAGATTGTAACGACCTTGAATTTTTGACATTTTAAAAATGAATATTTAATTGAGTTTAAATATTTGAATGATTGTTTAATTCGAATTTCAAATTATCAAAATGAATTTGGCGATTAAATTATTGAATTTAATTATTGAAATTGAACAAAAAATTTGAATCTTCAATTTTAAGCTGAAGAAAAATATTTCAAAAGCTTTTAAAATTTGTATTGATAATGCTGAAGATAATAGAAGCTTCGGAATTGAGTTTGAAAGTGATTTGTTCAGTTTGGAATTATATCGTTTGAGTTGATATTTAAAAATAGCGTTCCGAGGCACAGTTTCAGAATTCGACGAAACCAGTTCCATTGGATCCGTAATACTGAATTATTACCGAATTTCAAATTTCGTATTTATCGGAGCTGTTTTGTGAATGTACGACACGTAAACGCGTTGAATCTTTATTGAATTCAATTTAAATTTAAATTTATATTAGTCAACATCAGCCACCCTAGTTTTCTTAGCAGACCTACTCTCTGCAAAGTCGCGTACTCCTTGTCTCCCCATCCCTTTACAAATCTCATACGAATTCATTTCGTTCAAAACAAAAATCTGTTCAGTTCAAAATCACAGAAGAAAAACAATAATGGCCGAGACTCTTCATACCCATTTCGTTCCTTTCCCTCTTCTAAATTGAATCCATGACCGCATTTTTTATTTTCCCCAATTCGAACGAGATTCATTTCAAATTTAAAATCCCCTCCAATACATTCAAGGGCAAATCGAACTCGCGTCTTTTTCTTTCGTTCGAATCTGGCAAGCACGTGGAGGAGGAGGTACACGCAAGTGAAGGCCTCGACCGCAGTGGGGAGTTCAGGCGAGATTGGCGACTGGGTTGAGGACCGGTTCGAGATCGACACTCGCGATGATTCTCAGTGGGTGGTATGTGTTCGATTTCGCGATGGGATGGTCAGGAGGCGACTAGAAGTCAAGGCGCGACACTGGCACTGGCAGCAAGCGCACGCAGCGATTCGTGGGTTTTCAAGTTGAGCACGAAATCGATGGCGAGTTCGTGATGACGTTCGTTGGGTTTGCGTGGGTTTCACGAGGCCAGTTTGGGCGATTTGAGGGATTCGAGCGAGATTAGAAGCTTGGGTTCGCCAATGAAAATTGTCAGTAAGGTATTAATTTTAAGTTTTCAATTTCGGAATAATCTGTTGAGTAGAAATATTTATCATATATATATGTTTGAACCAAATGATTTTTATGGTATTGGTGAATTTATTTCAGATATACATATATATATCTGTTATAGATTTATAGATTAAAGCGAAAGATGTGTATATTTCAACTACGTAATGTTTGGAAAAATTTTACAGTAAAGTTGATTGAATTACTTGTTAGAAAAAAAAAAGTTTGTTGGTTAATTTATTTTATTGACCTATTCAATCATTCTAACTACTGAAAATAATTTTATAAAGAAATGGGTTTGATAATTAAGCCGTTATAATTCACTTGTTTAATTATTGGGTTGCTAAAAATAATTTGTTAAAAGAAACTATTAGTTTAAAATTTTTAAATCAAATAATGAGTTTAATTGAATAAGTAAATGGTGAATAATAGTTTGATTGGTTCAAGTGATAATAAATTGTATAATTATTTATACAAGGTTCAAAATCGTGAAATCAAGCCGGAATGGAAAATGGATTGCAAAATAAAAGCTAAGGTGAGATCTTCTCACTCAAATTGAAAAGTGGAATTTTCAGTTATTGATTGATTGACTGTTTGGATGTGATATTAGATATAGTAGGATATATCTATATATATAGCAATATATACATATTGGCATATGTATATATTGGATTGATTGATTTCCCGCCTCGTATAGCGGATGAGACCCTATTGCGCCGTTAGTAAGCGGATGATATTTTTATAAAACCTATATATCGCGATATTCCACCTCGAAGTGGAATTGGTATTGTGCTAACATCTGTGGATGCAGGGAAACAGGTTGGAGGGATCCAACAGGATTCCTCAAAACATTTGAAGTGATTTCATATGTTGTTTGATTGATTATTTATAATTTGTAGATGATTATATCTATGATTGAATTTGTTGAGAGCTATAATTTAGCCGAATGTGTTTTTGGTATCGTTGGATACCAGAAATAAATGAAATTGGATTTCTGAAATTAAAATTGAATTTTAGATGGTTTGGAAGAATAAAAGAATTTATTTTAAAGGAGATAAATTTGTTTGAAATCAAAGTGATAATTGATTGGGTATTTAAAATAAATCTTTGAGGAATCGATATGAAAACTTATTTAATGTTGAATGAAAAATTGATTTTTGTGTTGAAAATAAATTTAGGAATCGATTTGTAAAATGATTTGGTAATTGGGATTAAAAGTTAGAATCAATTTGAAAGGTGATTCGGTGTTGAAGTAAATTCAGAAATCAATTTGGAATTCGATTTGGATTTGAAATAAAATGGAGAAATCAATTTTTAAAGTTGATTCGGGGTTGAAAATGAACATTTGAAAAACGATTTGAAAATCGGGTAAAAGTGGATTTTTAGGAATGTAAATTCCGAATAGAATTTGTAAAGGAAAGAGAAATTTGTTTTAAAAATAAATATTGATTTATTTTTAAAAGTGTGGAAAATATGGTTTGAAATCGGATTTTCAAAGTGATGAAGTGTGGAAATAAATTTACAAATTTGAAATGTAAATTTGAAATAAATCGATAAGGATTTATCAAATTGGTTTAAATGGACCATAATATGATTTGAAATTGATTTTCAAACGTGATGTATGAAAATGTGATTTGAAATTGATTTTTCAAATGTGAAGTGTGAAATACGATTTGAAATGGATTTTCAAATGTGAAGTGTGGAAAAATATATATCTTGTGAAAAGATTTGAAATTTAATAATTTGGGAAAAATTATTTGAATTGGATGTTTGTTATGAATGTTATTGATAGTTAAATAACCGACTATCAATATTTGCCTTTGAAATGACACTTGATTTGTTTTAAAACAAACGCTCATTATTCGGTTAAGCCGGGAGAGGACCTTTGTGTCATATAACCCATTCCGAATAGTGATACGTCGTGAATGGATTGCATTTGAAGACCGGTGTGAAGACCGGATATTTTCGAAAATGAAAGGACAACCTGTCGAATGTCTCTGCACCGAGTTGCTCCGGTATAGAGATTTATATCACTCTTTTTGTGATGGGAAGTCCGGACGTGATTAGTGAATATCCGGATTGCAAGGGCTTCTTTGGAAGTGCCTTCGGTTCCGTTCGATCCCGGAACGGACTTGTATGGATGTGTGTCTGACGTTACACTTTGAGATGTAAAGCTGGTCTCTATCAAATATATTTCTGTTGGTGGCGGAGAATTTATTCTCTTAGCTTAACACCCTTCTCTGAGACGTACGAGCTCAGAGGTTATGTAGTTGATGGTTACTAGTGATACATTCCCAATTTGGTAATGTGGCATACGAAGTGCTGATGATCAATTATTGATCAAAGCGTGGCTTTGTGAAAAAGCGTGGCTTTGTGAAAAAGCGTGGCTTTGTGGACGAGACTTCGTCGAGCCTCAAATCCGGTAATGGTCGAAACAGGAATGTTGCGACAAAGGTTTGTAGGGGTAGCGCCCCTAGGGTATGTCATTTCCTTCTGGATAAAAGGTGATATCATGGTATGGAGCCCAGATATTTTACCTATGTTGATTATACTTTGTGGCTGTTGCTTTGTGATTGAGGATCCTCGGATAAAGGTTTACGACCGGGGGATGGCATACTTGTGTGTTAGTTACCTAGTTACAGCTGTACAGCGTGAGGTAGCGTCAGTGTGTTAGTTACCTAGTTACAGCTGTACAGCGTGAGGTAGCGTCGGCCTTTTGTTTGCAGAGATCCGGTTAGGATCCGGGGCGTCTTTCCAGAGGCATTTCTATTTCGGTATAAGGAAGTTCCTTTGCCTGACCATTTGTTGGAAATCCAAAGAAACAATACGAACCCAGTACGGTTTTTAATTGTATTACCTGCTATGGGATGTGGCGGTAACCTGCTATTGAACGTAGTAGCTATAGTAGGCATACAACAATTGTTGTATGTTGGCTAAGATTGATATTATACTTTCGAAATGTTTTCCACACTAGACATTAATAATAATATCAATTGATTTTGCGTAGTAAGCATTTTTGACTATCATAAGGAGAAATCTCCTCCAATTCTGCGTTTGCATTGTGTGTGTGGTGGGAGGCCTTATGGTAGTTTCATTTTCCAAAAGCATTGCGAAGTTGTTTTATTTTCTTTGCGAAAATAACTGTTTTACGATCTCACACCAGTCACCATGACTGACCTGGAGTTTATTGTTCCCTTTCTAAACTCTGGGTGCCCATAATTTTCCACACGGGCAGCCTAGAGTTATGTTATCAGGATATTCTGGATATTCTGGAGCTTTGGAGATGAGCTGGATGGCGAAGCGTACTATCGTACTTGTTATTTATTCCGCTGTGTATTCTGTATGAGGACAAGTTTATATAACTGTCCATTGTTGTAAACTCTTATGATTGATGTATGTATAAACTGATATAGTCTTTTGTTTTAAAGATTATTGATTTATCTATTATATATTATTCCGCTGCGATATGTGAGATTCTGATATTGTTCCTGTTCTGTGTTTTCTGTGTTGTTCTTCTTTCTTTTTCTTCTATCTTTTCTTCTACCTCTTCTTTTAACCCTAAAGTTTCGCGTTTTCGCCATTCGATTTTTCGACATTTGGTACAGTGGACGTATCGGTGTCGAGTTTTCGGAAGACGGATTCGCGGGTCTTTACATCAACCCTCTCTATCTATATACCCCACTGCTACCACACTACATCCCCATTATCAATGCTATTACATAACTATGCTAAACCATCCTTTGTTGCACAAACAAACCACCTCACCTCATACCACACTTCTAACTGCCTTCACAACCATACACACAGTCACAGTCTCCCTACATCCTACCCAAACTTCACAAGACAACCAACTGCACATCTACCAATTCCATTAACCTGTCAACATACATCAACATATTAAACTTCACAACATATCCATCTCCCATATAACTACAACTCATCTCCATACTCCCACTGCCGCAACAAAGTTATCACTGCATACATACTTACAGTAACCACCCAAATTACCCTTCACAAAACATCTCAACCACCACCCTTCAGCCATTACATCACTTACATTTGCACACACCTCCTGATCAACATCAAATCCTAGTGCATACATACTTCTCCTCTATTCATACATAGATCCAGAAACCATTTCTGCACATCTTTATACTTGCCTTCAACACAAACACATTTCCGCCACTATAAACTCATTTTCCACCACTCCATCAAACTGTCTTCTGTTACCATCTCCAACCACCACACCTTCATCTGCTTCTGCACATCCACATACACAATTCACCCCAAACTGCACATCCTTCCTTCATCGTCAACCTATACAAACTGACTCTAACCTCCCACTGACATACCATTTCCACTGTTAACACTCAACAGCCAATCTCTTCACTGTTACACTATCATCATCCACTGTTAAGCACTATGACATTCATCACTTCACCGCCCTCCTTAAGTCCATTCATCGGACTGTCTACCCAGTCCAACCACTGTTTCACTTGCCCACTGCCCTACAAACTTCAATGTGCATAACTCATAATACTCATAATATTGCTTCAATACTTTAGTACATATAACTTCAGTGCACAAAAACTTCAAACACAATACATCCCACAACCCACAACAGATCAATTCCACATTTCCATTACATCACTGCCCATTCATCATCACTGCCTGAATACCCTGAACCATATCACTGTCATCTCCCAAGTTCATAACCATACATCACTATTCCTCCAACAAAACAAAACAACCACCGTGCACAAACAATACATACAAACTTCATCACCCCGCACACTTCCAATACTTTCAATTGCTACAAACAATACACACAATTGCGGTTTTTCCTTGCCATCAAATTGCTGCCTTCACACTGCCAATCCAATACTTTGTGTTATTATTTTTATTCACAACGTCTATATTTCGTTTTGCTCGTATAGTCCTATGATTCATAAGAATAACAACAGTAGGTTGTAATACCACGCTGTAACCCCATGCAATTAACAACAATTATTCTTGTAGTGCAAACTCAAATGAGAATAAATACATGTTGAACTTCTATATCTAACAGTCATGTTTTATGGTTGAACTTAATTAATTTTTATGAATTTATTTAGTTATTATAGACTTAGTTAACTTAGTTGATTTTCATGACTTAGTTAACTTTTATAAACTTATTAGTTATTATAAAAATAAATTAATTTGGTTATTAAATTGGAATGAAATTGCAAGCAAGTTAAAAATACATACATGATTGATAAATTAATCATTTTTATTTACATCGATTGATAAGGTAAGGGGAAGTTTCCTTCATGTACTTTTACAATAAATAATGTATTTTGTTTCCATGGCTATTTTAGTGCTCTTACTGGGAGTACCGAGGCTAGGATTTCCACAACATATTAGCTATAACAGTTATATTGTGTGTATAGGTAATGATAATGAAAACTTTGGTGATAACTACACACACACACTCTCTAAGGAGCTAAGGCAGTAATGCAACATTTCTTGATAAAAACATTTATAGTCTCATACAAAACAATAACACCACAAAATATAACCCATCTATGAGAGTTATGATCGAATTATTATTTTTCATCAAAACGTATAGGATGAATAACTATATATTTCAGAAATAATGTGATAGCAATACCTGGAATCAGTTGATTCACGTTTGTATATTTCTGTAAACAGCCTCAACTCATGGTCACTTTTTCTCAACCTTTGGACCTGGAAAACAACACTGCAAATGAGACGTCGACGTGGGCACATAACCTTCAAGACGACGGCATGAATAGTTAACTCTGTACTCACCATATGAATAATATACTTCTGGGAAAAGCCCATCCTCCTTCAAACGTGAACATACCTGCATCTTTGTGCAACAAAAACTCACTTTGCACATTGCCAAATTCTCCTGCTTGAAGCAACATATCGTTGTAATACTTTACTCCCCAAAACATCCCTATATCATCTGAAGCATCAAAATATAACAATAAAATAAATTTATTTCCATTGCTAAAGTAGAGTACTGTATATATGAATATGAAGAAGTAGACTACTTACTGATATGACCATAAGGATTAATTGACTTATAATTAAAACTAAAAACAGTTATAATACTCCTCAAGTTAGGGTGTTGTATCACCAGATTCCAGTCACTGTAGTTCCTAACCATGTTATAGTTTGAAATAGTCACTTTCACCCTCCAATAACCCTTATAGCTTGTTTTCACATGCCAGTGTATTTTTGTAGGACACATGTGTTGTGTGCATGTAATAAATGGGTTTGTTCCTTCATAATCACTAAACGTTTGTAGTGAACTTGGCACTTGATCAGCACTGTAAAAGGAAAACACAATAAGTACACAGTTAAGATTTATTTTTATTTATTTTTTTTCTTTTTTGTTTACCACAACAAAGAAAAACTACCTAGGACAGTGTGAAGTATCTTGACATGCACAACTACAAGTAGGACACGGTACAATCGTCTCATTGTAAAATGTCGATAGCGAAACGCAGCAGCTAGGCCTAGATGATGCCCTAAACTGCGAAAAAGAACAGCTTATCTTCCATGTCACTGCAATAAAAGTGTACTATTTTAGCTATAAACCCATACAGTAATCTGGAACCATAACTGAATATAAACGTACACAGAGTCTGAGTCCAGCGTCGTCCATCGGGAGAAAGAAATCGAGTAGGAGGAACAACACTAGCATTGATGCATCAGATGTAGGGGATCAATTGGATGTTGTGGACTATGTTTAGGATCTTTACAATTTTTACAAGCATGCAAGAATGCATTCATGACTTGCCACTACATGGACACACGAGTCGAGATCAATGAGAAGATGAGGGCGATATTGGGAGATTGGTTAATAGAAGTGCATTGGAAGTTTGGGCTGATGCCAGAGACACTCTATCTCACTTTTTACATCATCGATAAGTATCTATCAATGGTGAAGGTTATTAGAAGAGAACTACAGCTTGTAGGTATTAGCTCAATGCTAATTGCTTCCGAGTATGAGAAGATTTGGGCTCCTCAGGTTGAGGATATCATTACCATATCCGATCGAGCTTACAACCAAGAGCAGATTCTAGGCATGGAGAAATTGATTCTAAACAAACATGAATGGACTTTAACTGTCTCGACGCCGTATGTGTTTCTTGTCCGCTTCATTAAGGCTGTAATGTCTGATAAACAGTTGGAGCATATGGTGTACTTCTTTGCAGAGTTGGAGCATATGGTGCTATTGTGTTGCATCCACCCGTAGTGAAGGTGGTAAAGGAATCTAAAGAAACAAAAGGTTGAAGAGAAGCTTTATGATAATATGAGTGTTCTTATATGGAGTTGGGTCATCTACTGATGAGGATTTGGGAGAGAACATAAATAATATATGTACTATTTGGCGGTGTTATGTTTTGTTTAAAGAACCTAGTTTTGATGACGATGTTGTGGTTTCTTCAAATAAAAAAAATTATTTACTTAGTCTGACTGTCAAAACAATAGAAATAGAACTAATATACCAGCATGGGAAGTTGCTTTTATAACATACCAGAGTATTGACATGCGAAATTTGCATGCATATATCTACCATTTGCTTTAACATATCAGCTGGAGTAAACAATAAATATAATGAATAATGAAAAGATAGTAAGTAAAAGTTAAAACCTGCCAATTTCAGCACCCATGTAGACAGTTATGCCCTTAAGCTACCCTAAAATGCCGCTCAAATCATCATGCCCAACATCTTGTTTTTCCATCTCAATCTACAATAATGATAACACGACATAATTTCAAAACTAACATATGCAAATGTTTTTGTGCCATTTAAAAGTTATAAAATGTTAATAACATAAAAAATACCTTACCTTTATCCATTGCAAAAGTAGTTTCTTTGTACTGTCTACTTTTGCTTCTAACTTGATAATCCTAGTTTCTCCCTCTGTTCTATACTTTTGCTTTATATCTCTATGCATCAACACTGTTTTGCCATGGTTATACTCAAATATTGCTTAGAAACTGTAGCCAAGCCGACAAGCTTCAGCTAACATGTTGTGATCTCTGTCGATGGCTTCAGACCCCCTGATTTTTCAAGCTTTAACTAACAAAGCATTGGCCTAAATCTCTCAGCTCCACGGATTCTGACCTCTACTTCACCATGTTTATGTCGTAAGTTTTCTGCCTTAATACGCTGTGCTAGACCCACATCTTCTATCTCATTTAATACGCTGGGTCCATTAAACACCCGAGGTTCATTTAATACATATCAAGATAAGACATTATTATTACATAAAAAGATATTTTGTTTAAAAACAGGTATGCTCTTTTATTAAAAAAATTTCTTTGTATTTGATAGGGGTAAGAAGGTAAGTTTCATCATGTATATGTATTATTACTTTGTTTTATGTTTTATATATGTTTCCAATTATCTAAACTATTCCTATGTTTTATTTCTGTAAAAAAAATGACGTTATTATGTACTACATCCTATTATTCTTATCTGAACTTGAAGCCTTTTATATATTATAAATGTAGCCTTCCAGATAATAAATAAAATTTGGATTATAAAATATAACAAATAATAAAATCACATCAACATAAAAAATTGATAACGTGATCAAAAATTTGAATCAAAATCCCTCAAATCAAGTACAACAAAAATCTATCAGACGTTTCACAATGTTGAAAATACCAGGTTGAGAAGATCACCAAAACTACATAAATGTATCTTATTTTGAACACCTAACATTTTGTGTTCTTTATTTGTATAAATTACATAATATTCATAATATAATGTTTGTTTTTAAATCTCAAAGTTTGCTAATTTTTTGTAGATATAATGTTCTTATCATATAGGTTAATTTCATAAATCTTTAGTTAAATTCAGAAATGCTAACTCCTTTAAAACTATATTTTAAATACTAAGTATATTTTCTTAGATCTCTTCTTCTTTTTACTTTAATTTTTTGAACATGATAGTTTTTTCTTTATATGTTATGTATCATCTACAGAAAGTTTTGAATTATTCAAACTTTTAATCCTCTTATAATCACAAACTAAAAAAGGTGCTGATTTTCTTCCCTCTTCCATTTTAATCATCGATTTGAATGTAATTTTAAACAATTAAAAGTTCCCGAAACAATTCAAAATTTTGTAATGTTAGAAATTTTGTTTGTGTGTCATATAACATGCATTATACGTTAGTAATTAACCTGACAACATTACATGGATTTTCTTTTCCTTGAAAATAATGTTACATTGATTAGGATGTTAAAGATTATCATTGTTTAGAGTTCAAAACATCTCATTAGAACAATTTCCCTAATAGTAATAATATATCGGATTATCACCCAAAACTCAGTTAGCAAGGATAGAACTGAAAGTTTTAATGAATACAAAGTAGAATAGCAGCACAATGACCCTAGAGATTGCATATGTTTTTGTACTGAATCATATACAGTCTCATAAAAGCATCAAAAAAGCCAACAAGAAAAGCAACACAGAAACCACCTATGCATAATAGAAGAAAGGACCATCAAACATATACAAACATAAAAAGACAACCATAGTAAAAAAGAGAGATTACCCATCATACAAAAAAGATAAAGTTGAACAAATAAATCAGCTATCCTATATAGCAAGAAGTTCACTGTATTACAGGTAGAATTAGAGACATCTTATGTTTCATTTTTTTAGAACACAATGATCATTAAAGACCAAGAAACCAACTTTTGAATATTGCTTTCAGCTTTATTTATTTATTATATATGAATGATAGAAGTCTTATGGGTACATTATAGTCAGAATGGCATAACTTTATAAACATAAAAATAAAGAAGACAAAAAAAACAAAAAAGAAAGAGATAAACTTACAAACTTGGTCCATTTTCATCATGACCAGCAATCAAAAGTGAAACTCCAAAAGGTTGGACTGTGTAAGAGATCATAATAATTAGAAAAGGTGTTGTGGTTCAGAAGAGAACATTCAAGTTATTACTAGCACACACAAATGCATGTAATTTGAATCGCTAGTGAATATACACACACTATGTGTGCATGTGCGCATTTTGATATTCTATAGCACTATTTATATTGCAAAGAAAAATGTTTAAAAATAAAAATGTAGTAGTAATTACCATTGATTCTTCATCAGCTTTTCCAAATCGAAGAGCAAGATCAGATAGAACTTGTGTTTTAGGCTCCACTGTCACATGTTCACCATATAAACCTGTGATTCTGATAAAATACAATTTCAAAGTCAATGAGTAACACAAGTAGGAAAACTGAATGTCATTGCCATTTCCTAAAAATCTAAGAGCACCTGAGTTTCAACACATGCATCTTCCACAAGGGTCCATGCATCAGCAATCAACCCATCTATTCCTTAGCCTATGCGCTCATTAATTTCCATTAGAACAATGGTTCAAAAGGGAGTGAATGATGCTAATATAACCCTAAACTAGACCTTATTTCTACTTTTATGTTGTGCTATGAATAAAGATTAAGAAAACTCTAGAATCGCCATAGTTCTGAAGTGTGTCTTTGTGTACTAATTGGAAGGAACATAATGACTATAAATACTTATAATTTAACTTTTGCACTATAAGTTGGAGTAAATTACCAAGTTAATCATGCATTACAGACATATTTTTTTTTCATTTTTTTTTGTTTACATACTTAATTAGCACAGAATACAGAAAGTGGAGGGGGGGTGATAATTTGTCCTATTTTCCCCCATATTTTGGATCATTTCGCTTGGTGTAATATTTGCAACTGTAATTTAAACACACATAACACCTATTCAAATTATTAAATATGCACAAACAAAATTCCATTTGATGCATAAGTATACTTCCAAATTAAAACAAACACGTACTCTAGGATTTTCTTTTTCTTTTCCATGGTCATTTAACCTACAGTAGGTTCATTCCATGGGCAGATTATTATGTAACAGTTGGTAGATATAATTAACTAAATTGAGTCATATAGCTTAGTGGATATCTCAATTTATCTTAACAGATATCTCAATTACCTGAAATAAATTACCTAAAATAAATCATTTATCATAGTAGGTATCATAGCATAAATATATTGATTGCAATTAAAACACAATGACTTACATAATAATAACAAAAAAACAGTAATTTCAAATGATGCATCTAAAGGTTAAATAAATTACCTCACATTGGGTTTTTAAAGGCAATCAACCAGGAATTCTTCAGTGATAGACGCTTTTAGTTATTGAGTGAACGAGAAATTAGGGCCATGTTCTAATGTTTGCCAAGGACGGATTTAAGGGGTCTTAGGGCTCAATTGAATTGGATACTGTAGGTGAAGGGGACAAACAAAATTCATGATAGATTTCATGAACATTTGATGTATATTTCAAATTTTAATTAGGTTTAAATTAGGGGAGGATATAAGATTTGGGGTGCGGGTGAAATTAGCGAGGATTTGAGATCATGTTGACTTCTCACTTTGCGTGAAGAGAAGGTGATAAGGAAGAAAGGAAGGGAGGCAAAGTAACCGCGTAATGAAATAAATCTGAAAATGAAGCGGGTTATTTTAAACAGCGTTCGCACTTTCATTTTTATTTTTCAAAACACTATTGTCAGCAATTACGGGAGAAATGCTGACAATTAGTGCTGAGAAAAGCACATTTTCTTGTAGTGACATAGGGTCTCATCCCCTATATATATGAGGGAATATCAATCACTCCAATATATATACTACTATATATAACATCGCATTCAACTGATAAAAATATATCAATTCAACCAATCAATCAATAATCAATTTTAACCATTTAAAATTAATTTCAGTAATCCAAAATTGAGTGAGATTAACTCACCTTGAGTTTCAATTTGCCAACGTTCCAATTTTAAATTAAACCGAACAACGTTCGTTTGAACTTAAAATTTTAGCTAGCTCTGATCGACTCCAAATCATTTTCAGCACGTAGTGCTCGTCGCTACGATTCTGTCACCGCTTGTTTCATCCAATTCTGACAACGTATGCGAAAGTTATGCATTTTATAAGTTTTGAAGACAATTATATAAATAAATTCTTTTTTAAAAAAACCTATCAGATCTGAGCCATTGAAAACATTTCCTCAAATCCAGGCCACAATTTCCCTTATCCCTTCTTCCTCGTTACCAGGCTATTCGTGTGCAAGAACCCATCATCGATACTCAACGCGGCCGCCTTTCCTCCTTTGGCCATCTCCTCGACGATCGGCGACCACCATGATGAAGCTCATCGTCGACTCCACCCCCACCCAGAAACCGGTCAAGCTCGGCAGCACCACCACCTTGGAAATCGTGCGTGAACGAACCACCTTCTCGAGCCTATTCTAACCAAATGGGTCAACGAAATCGATCGCCACCGTTCAACTCGTAGAGCTCGATGAGCTCTTCGACTTTCATGTTGGAGATTTTTCACGAAGGCGTATGGATTTGAAGAAAAACAAGGGGGAAAAGAGGTAGTTTTCGGCTATTGAAATTAGATGGAGGCGGCTATGTTATTTCTAGGGTTAGGGCTTACTGTGACTGTGCACGCATGTGTGTGTGTGTGTGTACGTGCATCTATTATTTTATTATTATTTCGATTATTCACGTGCTTTTCCGAACGAACTCCAAACGAAGCGTGCCTCCTGGCGTTTATAATGTTTTACCCCTATTCCAAACACAATGGAACATGTTTTGAGGCCTAATTCGATCGTATGGAGAAGATAGCTTTTTGGACCTAATTATTACATTGAATTGATATTAATTTCAGCGCGTTTATATTCCGTACAGCCAAACGATAACTCCAAACGCTACAAAATTTGAAATCCGATAATAATACGCTATTTCGAACCTAATGGAACTAGTTTCGTCAAATTCTGAGACTGTGATCGGATGGCTATTTTTAAACAGTAATTCAAACGATATATTTTTAAAACTGAACAAATCACTTTTAAATTCAATTTTAAAAGTTTTATTATCTTCATTATTATAAATATAAATTTTATAAGCCTTTAAATTATTTTTATAAGGCTTAAAACTCCAGATTCAATATTTTAACTAATTTTCAATTATTAAATTCAATAATTAAATTATTCAATAAATCTTTATATTTGAAATTCAAGTTAAAAATTAACTTTTAAATATTTAAAATCAATTAAATATTCCAATTTCAAATAACCAAAATTCTGGGTCGTACATAACTGTAACTATGATAGAAAACTTTGGTCCCGTACCAAAAATCCTCATTAAGTGCTCATCGACAAAAATTGAGTAATAGATCCTTATCCGAAATAGTGTAAAACACATCAAAGTCATGCACTCAAATTTAGATCAAACTATATGGAAGCGGGAGATGATTTACGTCCAACCTACGCATTTCTTTAATTGGTTCCCCCTAATACCAATTATATTTCCACTAAATTATTTATGAAAAAATTTCATAAAACTAAACTTAGGTTCACTTGGATACTATTCCACTACATCCTAAGAGTATATACCCTTATTTGATTCAATTATTCCATTTTACATTTATTTCCCTAAGAAAACTCAAGATCCAAATACCCGGTCTTATTTAAAAAACTTTTTTTTTGAATTGAAACAATATGTTTTAATCATAGAAATATATATATATATAGCTTAGTAACTCCAAAAAGGTGCTAAGGAACTGGGTACTACCAAACAGTACCGTACACTCCCTTACTAAGATGGGTAAAACTCAAGAGAAGTATTTACTATCCGAACACACTTCTTTCTCAATTTTAAGCTATTTTCGAGCCACTCGAACTAGTTAACTTAAGAATATTACTTTTATTTCAAGTTCTCGTTTTTGAAACAATACTTCTCATATTTCTAACAAAACATTTATCACCAACTTGTTTTGGGTTCATTCAGGTTGAACTTGTTTCGATTGTACAATGATAAAAAGAATAATCTACTAAGTACCCCACAATGTTTTCCTAGGAAAACATCTTATTGTCACTTAAAAGATTATCTAGATCATCACAAAACAATCAAGGCTCATTTCCCCGTAAAGGCATGTATTGGAGATTGGATCTCACACTATGATAAGGTAAGGAACTACTTTCTAATGGTACATCTCTAGACGAAATAAACTGGGGTCTGACAAGAACATCTTGCACCCCTACCACACAGGACTGGCCTACCACTTGACTAGTAGTACCGAATATGATCACCCCGCTTTGGGCCCCGAAGCATACATGAGTAGATAGTAATCGATCTAGATTTGGGATGACCATACCCTGATGGGAGCGACCCACTTGGCCCTGCTGCATGCTCGATTTTTGTCATTTCCTGGTTGATGAGGCTTAAGGCTACATTTTATCTTTATTTAGCACTTCCCACTTGGAACGCTACACCGCCCTCCAAGCATTAATGCAATGCTAGCATTCATCCATGCAAGTTCGTTCTAGGACTGAACGAAATCAAAGGCACTATCTCTACTACATCCATTTTAGAATCACCCTTAGGATTAGTGGCAAGTAGCCCTTACACTTTAAAACTATGTCTTCGATTCCATACTCTTCAAGATGTCTTTAGTTCGAAACGCTTGAGTTGGATCGAAGTGATTTTCGAATGACAAATCTGATCCCGATCTCTTCGAAACAACTTTCGATAATTTTTAATAAACTCAACCATGGTTCTTTAGGAAATAAACAGACAAAGATAAGAGCAAAGTTCACTTTCGAACCGTTAGTGGATGGATTTTCTTATCATTTATCCTAGAAGAACGAAAGGAGATTTATACGCACAGTACAGCATCATTGGGGATGACTGTGCCATATAACTCTCGTATTTTTCCTAGATATTTCTAAAGTTACATTTTGGTCTAGATTTGATAGTTGGTTATTTAACTATCAAATAAACAATCATTCAACATTGATTTGATTCCATATGGGATCCACTAAGCCTTTATTAATTAATCTTTAATTAATTATAATCACTATATAAACCTTCGATCAAAAGATCTTTACAAAACACTATTCCCCCTTACATCCCTTTTATACTTGGAAAAATATATATATACTTATCTCAAAGGTATAACTATATTATCTAAACTTTTAGAAAATTCCTCCTTTCAAATTTCTTTTTGAAAACATTACTTACTATAAACTGATCCACTTATCCTTTATAAAGAGTTCCCCTTTAAAAGCTCACTTCACATTTAAATATCTTTATAAATTTCCAAAACTAATTTATATAACACTTTTATAAGTCTACAAGTCAATTTACAAAACCTCTTTACAAACCTATAAAATCATTTATAAGACATTTCCCCATTTAAAACTCCTTTGATAAATCTTCTTTAAGAAAAATCCTTTACAAAATATCTTTTGCAACTCATCCTTTTAAATCACTTGAAATAAACCTTTTTACTTAGTGAAATCCAGTTTTATAAACAATTTATTATTTATAAATACCTTTATAAAATAACTATATAACTTGAAAATCATTTATAAACCTTAAACCCCAGAATTGATTAAAGAATTGAAGTTAATTCAAAATCATACTTTATAAATTCAAAAGAGGCTTAGCAATCCTAATGGTACCTGTTAAAGTTACCATGTAATTTTAATTTCACTTACAAGTCATTTAACAATTTATTTACATAATTCAACGTATACGTAAATATACTTCATATCCAAATCAGAAAATAGCATGTCAATATAAACTAACCAACATAAACATGTCCAAATAACAATAAT
This sequence comes from Allium fistulosum, assembly GCA_030737815.1. Taxonomy (NCBI): domain Eukaryota; kingdom Viridiplantae; phylum Streptophyta; class Magnoliopsida; order Asparagales; family Amaryllidaceae; genus Allium; species Allium fistulosum. The sequence continues at coordinate 1,359,681,751 of CM060903.1, read as the reverse complement.
AGAAGGATGGTGAACTGTCCTACTAAATAAGTGTCAAAAAAATTCTATCAATTTATAGCAAAACGAGGATTTATTCTACAATCAAATATCCACACAATAAAACAATCAATTTATAGCAGAATGGAGATTTATTCCGCTATCAAATATCCACACAATCAAACAATCAATTTATAGAAGAACGTGGTTTTATTCTGCTAATAGTTGTCCACACAAACACAAACAATCACATTATAACTCATTCACAGTCATTTATTTAATTAATAGTACCAATATTTGAATCCCTTGAGTTCAAAACCACCTTTGAAAAAGAAGTACCTTTAAAACAATTTGATTCTTGGAAAACAAAGAATTTAAAACTTAAAAAAAAAATAATTACAAGTTAAACCCTATACTAAACCATAATTAGACTTAATTACATATTAACTTAATTTAATTAATAATTAAGCAATAATTAAACTTTAAATAAATAATTTAAACAATAATTGACTACTAAATAAATAATTAAACCCTAATTATTCCTTTTTTAGATAATAATTTTAAACTTCATTAATAATTAAATATTAATTAATCTCAACTCAAAAATTAAATAATATTTAATTAAAACTTAAATAATAAATTAAGCCTTTATTACAAATAATTAAATCATAATTAAGTTTTAATTAAATCCTTAACTTAAGTTTAACTTGATTATTAATTAATTAATAATTAAACCCTTTATTAAATTAATAATTTAGTAAAAATAAATTATATATTTACTCATAATTAATTCAAATTTAAATAACTTAATTAAAAATTAATTAAAATTAATCGTACCTTTAAAAGATAATAATTAGTACTAATCTTTACTTAATGAAAATTAATAAACCTTGTTTAATCTAAATTAATTATTAAAACTTAGTTAATAAAAATTTATTAATTAAAAACTTAATTAACTTTATAAAACATCATTATTAAGTTTATAAAACATTTTCAAAACACTTTAAGTTAATAAAACCAAATTTTGGAAAAATCGATTTTTAAGCAAAACTGCATACATAGCGACTATTGCTATGGATACTCGTAATCTCAACTTGTTTTACAACCCAACACTCTTTGAACCCTTTATCTTTAACTTGCCAAAACGTTTATAACCTAAAATTAGAAACTAAATCAAAGTTCAAAACTTTAAAAAAACTTTAAAAATCCATTTTAAGCAAACTGGTTTTTAACTCACGGAATTCTAGGTCGTGCACATACAAATTCAAGTGCTAAACTTTCCCTAACCTATTCATATCTTACACATTATGACATACTCAAAGCTGCATACCACAAAATATCCAAATTACATACAACATAGTACTCAAAGCCACGTACAATATCATACTCACATCCAAAATTTCCAACAATGCTACTACAACATCACCTCATATCAACAATACTATAAACAACCAAGACATATAATAATCCACACAATTCAACATAATCATTTCACAATATATTCGACATATAAAAGATCAAAAAATTTAAACTTAGAAAAAATAGTTTACTCGCCAAAAATGATTGAAAACTTCAAATGCTTTAGAACTTGTAAAGCTTGGAAAACCACACAAAAATCACTCGAAAATGGCCCATTTTTCCTTGATTTTTTGCCATCTGACTTTCAAATTTTGGACAAGTGGTAAAAAAAATTATACAATTCTTTTCTCTATAATTTAAAAAATGAATCACTCAATTTTTATTTTTTTTGAAGGAGATATGGTCAAAAGAAGGAGTGATATTTTCGGTCTTGATAATATGGGTTCGAAAATGTGTCAGAAAGAATACAATTTTGACCCAAAAATATTCGAAATTTAAAAAGTGGTGTAGATTAAAGTTATTTCCACTGGAATTCTACCTGGTTTGAAAAAAAGAAAAACTTGATTCAGAGTATAATGGAGGAAGTTATGGCCGAATGAAGTGGGAGGAAAATGGAGAAGTTTTTAAAATGAAAAGGAGGAAAATGGAGAAGTTTTTAAAATGAAAATGATAACTTTGTCTTTATATGCCTTTGCTTTGTCTTCCCTTTCTTGACCAAGCTATGATGACACATCGTGATAACATGGTATCTAGTTGTGCATGACTCATCATGATAACTCGGTACATAGTTGTGCATGACTCATTGTGATAACTCAGTACCTAGTTGTGATGACTCGGTACCGAGTTGTGCCTTGGACTTGTAATTCCATTTTTTGCTTCCCATCACTTGACTTATCTAAAAAGTGGCTAAGTACTTCCCTATAGTAAGTGAGGATCAGGGCTGACTCTTAAGACTTCTCTTGAACTTTGGTGTTAGACATGCATTCTTGACTTATAGTTCGTTTCACTAGCATTCATCAATTCTAATCTATAAGGACACCACTTGATTCAAAAGTAGGGTGACAGATACTGACTGACCCATATGAATCTGTACCGATCGATTTGGTCGTGTAGCATGGAGTTGGGCTCGAGGAGATTGAAGTGGATGATGACTTCGAGGATAGCAGCAAGATACCCAAGGATAACTTTGTGAGTTTGAGAAGAAGGGAAAAGACCAACCTAAAGAACCAAAAACACTTGGGCAAAATTTGGCTAAGTGTTGAACAAACTCAATCAGCACTAATCAAGATTGATTATTATTGACCCAAGTTACTTTGGTACAAACGGAGGCTACTTCAGGGAGCAAGCATGATCAATAGCATAGGTTTTTGAGGCATGGGTAACATGGTACATCAATCGGTATCGACCATGATTGGAGATGGAAAATGCAAGGCAAACACTATGGTGACTTTGGGCTATGCATAGTGAACTTCAGAGCCCAATGAGAGAAACCAGGAAACGTTGAAACTTTGTTGACTCGACGTCGTGGGTGATTTGGATCGAATACTTCAAGTGGGAAGTAGTAGTAGCATCCGGGGATCATTAGCATCCGGGGATCATTCTAGTAAATGGGACTAGAGTGGTTATAACTTGTGAAATAGAATAAGTGAGTTCTATCATCAGGATGTGTGTAAAGGGATCGTTGATAGCCTAAAGGTTGTGATGTGTGCTTATAAAGCAGTGGTATGTGAGGATGCTCACATGTGTACAGTAATGACCCCACCGCCATACCCATATTATTAAAGAACATTACAAGTAATGTCGTCTAATAACACGGAGAATACAGTTGGTTAAGGGCAATCGAATATGAATATATCTTTGGACTAATACTGACACGTCTTTATTACCTTCTGAGGATCTAAACTGAAAATTTTGACGTGTACAGTATTAATACAAAGTAATAAACATACCGATTAAAATATTCAGAACAACAAATAATATAAATATATCAGAGTTAGAGTTACAGATCACAGTGAAATAATGTACATCATATACATAGAAAAATGTGAGTCTATAAAATATCAGTGTTAGACCCACATAATATATACATCACATCTAAAAGTACTATATTAGGTACACAACGACTACTAGATAATATACATGATATAAACTCCTAAATGCCAATATATACAAGTATGAAGTAAACTAAAACGGTCAAAATAGTATACTTCAATGCTAGCCCAAAATCTATAGGTCAACGAGTCCTTGTACCTGTAGAGTCTCGGTCTGACTCGTGTATTTTATATATCTGATAAAAAATTGAGATACTAATATCGTAAACATGACTCAAAAATAAATAAGCCATAATAAAAATATGGTATAACAAATTCAGAAAATAAGGCATATCAAACCAAATCACCATTTCATAAATCCATATCAAGTCTCAAATAAACTATCATTAAAATATGGTGCTAACAATTCAAAATTTTCCAGAGCCAAAAGATACTAAATATTCATCCCAAAATTTCTGAAGAAACAACCATCACTAATGAAATAATAATGGTAGTCAATTATTAGTTTAATACAGCGAATCGGAGTCTAAAAACCAAATAGACTGATATAAGTCTAACAAAAAAAATAGACCCTGCCACATAATATAATAGTCTAACCTAACAAAATAGACTAACTATGTGAATTTACCTAACACAACCAAATAGGCAAACATTGTCTAACTGTAAACCAAATAAACTGATAGGTCGGCATGTAACACCTGTCCAAACAACAAAAGGACAGTTGCATTACACCATAACAAACCTAACCCAACCAAATAGGTATGCCTACCCAAATTTAAGAATGTATCGACTCTCGGGTCGATGAAAAATGAGTTATTATCTCCCAGAGATCTATCGGCCTAAAATAAAATCCGAACACCCTAAGATAATACGAATGTAAAGCGTTAATTACTGTCACAGTAATCGCTAGAATCTAACTAAATGTCACATATCAGAAAATGAAATTCTAGTATTTACTAAAAGCTAGTAAATTCCACTCAAACTCTATTTAACAAATTATAATAATAAGCGAAAGAATTGTACGAAATGTCCTATACCAATTTGACAATTCAATCGCTTATTAAAATTCTTTGTTTTTTAGTAAAACATGAAATCTCAATAAAAATTGAAATCAAAACTTATTCACTTATATTTTAAAAAGAAAAGAGTAAAATATTTTATTTTTTTAAAATAGAATTTCTTTACAAAAAATTGGAATTAAACCAATGTTTTTCATAAATAATAGCTTACTTTAATTTAAAAAAGTGTATATACACACACACATACATATTTTACTTTTCATAAAATACCAGCAACTGTAAAACCTTGTTGTTAATTCTTTTAAAATAAAACTTTTTATACTTAAAATAGATATTTTCTTTAAATTAGATATCAAAAGAAATTGAAAATTTTAAAAATCAGTTGCTGCTTCTAAGTCAGAATATAACAAAAGTCGGTAGCAAGCTCAAAGTTCATGAAGCAAGCGATTATAAAATCAAAGAGCAGCATAATGTCAAAGAGCATGCAATAGAACAAAGAAGGCAACAATACATTACACGGCGGCAACACTCAACTAGACAAGTACTATATCATGCATTTTAATATTTCAAGGCATGGGTGTGTGACTTCCAAAAGGCAACAAAATAAATTAAAATAAAATGAAACAAAAAAAGAAAGAGGACAGGAACGAAATAAATCAAAGCAATATGCTTTCTTAAATTAACAATGTGTGTCCATATTTCAAGGCAATGGAACAGGTTAAAAATGAACAAGTCAAGGCAGCCACAACTCATGAAATAGGCAGGGACGTACATATAGCAGTACAAAGAATCAAAGCAAATTGCTTGGTATGTGACTTTTCTTCAAACCAAAGGACAATTTAAAAGATGAACCGACGAGGACGAAAATCAAGGTAGTCCATAAATTAAGTAATAGGCATTGATGTGTGGAACAATTCAAAGCAACTAAATAAAAGAGGACAGGGCGTATAAAATCAGAGCAAGAAAGCTTCCTCAACATGGCATGAACGTACGAATTCAAGGAAATATTCCCAGTGACCATTTTTCAAGTAACAGGGGAAAAGTTTCGAAACCTGGTATAAATATCCTACTATGTACAAACAATGTGTTTGTGCTTAAACAGAAACAGTATTAATTTTCTGAAATTAAATTTTACCGACTTATTTAACCGATTAGTTCATCCTATTAGCAAATAAATTCAAACAGTAAATCATCTCAAAAATTTAGTAGTACAAGAAATAGGTGCGTGAGATAAAACTCTCATCTTGAATCCAAAAAGAGAAGAGATGAACTGAAATGGGATTAGGCTGAAAGTAATATGTTGAGACAACTATAAACACTGCTTCCTTCCAAACGCCAAAACTCCTCAAAACATCTTCTAACTATCAATAATTCAAGATTACTAACTGAATCAAAATATTAAATCGATGGTATCAATAGGTAGAGGAAGAAGCAAGGAATTCATACCCATTTATATTGAAAATTACTGATTTTTGCTTGATTGGATGGAGACTAAACTAGGGCTGAAATTAGGTTTCTTCACTTGAGCTCTAAAGTTTTGAACGTAGGAAATTTTGATCCGTGAATTATGATTAGGCTTAGGAAATTTGTTTAGGAATGGGTACTAACTTATTCATTTAGGCTAAATGATCTTGAGAATATTACAAAGCCTAAAAAGAATTAAATTAATAAAATTCAATTTAGCTCATTCAAAAAGAAATTAAATTAACTTAACTATATGCTTAACCTAACCAAAAAGATTAAATTAAAATTCTCTTTTAGCTTATTTTATCAAATCCTCAAACCAATCAAATTATAAAATTCTAAATTTTTAAAAAGCTAATTTATGTCATATTCCCAAATTAATTTTATTTAAAGATTTGCTATATTTCAATAAAAAGAAAAATCCATTTTAATTCTTTTTTTGAAATGGTACTTTACATACAACATGTCGCTGGGATAACATATCACATGTCAATAAACGTTTAAATCACGCTACGCAAGTTTCGAACTTGTGACCTCTCGCACCAAAGCCGAATCACTTAACCATTTGGACAATAGTGCTTGTCCCATTTTAAATTTTTATAAACTCATTTCTTTTATTATTCTAAAATCAATTATACAAATTAGGATTTTATTACTCTATTAAATCTCTAAATCATAACTAAAATTTTACTAATCAATAATTAAGTGGATAATTATTAACAGAGTTGTTACATGTACCTTGGACCTTGGTGATGATCTATTTTTCCTTGGTGATGGTAGGGATTTGAGCATTGATTAGATCACAATGTTTAGTGGTCGTCGACCTTAGTGATGGTCATACGAGTTATCATATATCCAACGGCACTTGGGTAAGAGGTGCAAGATTGTGTGATGGTTGTTATGTTTGCCATGAATGTCATGTGATGTAAGTATTATCGAGTTTGATACCCGACACTCTATATTGTACTTAAAAGTAGTACTGCATCCATGTGATAGTAGCTTAGCATATGCTGTTTATATGTGCTATTTTGTTGGATGCAGGGATATGTTAAGTATGATTCTCAAGCAATATGTTGATATGTACTATATATATCAGTTATTATATCTATTTTGAGATAATAGATCACTCATACCAGACTTTTGTTTGACTTTAGGTAATTTTTATTGCTTCTTATCATCTCGGGTACTCTTAAATGGATAGATTGAGAGACAAATATGAGATAGCACATGGACTGTGCGAGGGGCGAGCATGAGGCTTGCGCTTTCTTATATATCTATGTTTGGAGCCATTATCACTTATATTCCATCGTGAAGTGCTATGGAGCTATGTTAGCACTTGTTATATTTAGAGATGGTTATCTTTAAAGTTCATTTAGTTTAGATGTATAAACTCTATTATTTATGCTTTGTATGATCTTATGAACCTGCTGCACCCAAATATATTGTTATAATTTGGTTCATTTAATTATGCTACTGTATTACCTATTTTATCCCTACGTTGTTATTATATTTTGTTTATGTGCTATACGAAAATACTATAGGTTCTTCATTAACTATATCGTACTTAACTCTTGATTGCTTCACCATCGGCCATGTACCGATGAAGTGCACTCCTTTGGTGTCAGATATTGGTTATTTAGGTACTGGAGGTGGAGGAAGGTCATCACAGTAACCCTTCAAAGAGTTATGAAATAAAGAGAAATGAAAATAAAATAAAGAAGAGCGATGCCAGAGCAAAGAGGCGCGTTGAAACGAAGAAAACATAAGCACATCACTCCAAGTTCAGTTGACCTAACTATATTACTTTTTGTGGTTTTAATAAATTTAAACTAATCGATAACGATTCAATATAAAACAAACTATTCTTTTCAGCTCTATGATGCACCTTTAATATTTTTATGTGCTTCAATAGATTTGTTAACTTCATTATAATGCTTTAAAAGCTCATTTACTCAACATAGATTTATATGCTATGTTTCTGTTGTTTTCTTCATTATAACCTTGTTACTTTTGGCATCACTCTTTGTATAATGCTACAAATCATGTAATATCTTGATAAATGTGTTAGTGGCATTGTCACTTAGTTTTTCATCGAACGCTTAAATCATGTTCCTAACATTTTCTCCTTTTTGATGATGACAACCCTATGACTTACAAAAATATAACATTTAAAGTACTACCCCTTAATATATTCTTCCCATATATCTAGCCGATATAGAAGAATTACGGACTAGAGTGTCCCAGTTGGAGGAGCAGAACCGCCAACAGGCCATGCAGACCACACAGTTGTTAGAGTACATGCAACAGTTTGGTGGCCGCTTCCCTTCCTCGGGTGGCTCTGGATCTGGAGGAGATTGATTCATTGCATTCTTCCGTTTTCAGGTATTATTTTTTTAGTTGTATGATTATTTTTGATACACTTGGTTGTGTAATGATTTGGATGTTGATGATTTTGTGCATGTATAACATGTTATAACACTTATTGTTGGGGTTGTTGGAATGGTTATGTACATTATGTATTTTATTTTGATGTTATTTGATAAATTTGTGTGTTTGATTAATTTTGTGTACTTTGAGTTTTGATATGTGGTTGGTATATAGTGTATTGGATTGTGCAGTATTGGTTTAATAGTTTTTTGAAAAAAAATGTGGATGGAAGGCTATATTTGCAGCAGTGTAAAAAAACAGCAGATTTCCGACGGTTTCCGACGGCTTCCGACAACTTACAGGTAGCAAATTTCCGACGGCTTCCGACAGCTAACGACGGCCTGTAGGACATTTTTTCCGATGGATTCCGATGGGTCCCGACACGTGTCGGAAGCCGTCGGGAATATGTACGGCGACTTCCGTCGGAAGCCGTCGGAAGAACTGCTCCCCGACGACGTCTCTTCCGACGGCTTTTTCCGACAGCCGCCGACGGTTTTCAACCGTCGGAAATCGCTGTTCCCCTTGTAGTGGAAATATTCTAAATCTTTATTATTGTTTTTAATTTCTTTATCATATCAACCATTAAAAATATATAAAAAGACCTTCAAGTTTGTGATATTGCAGATTGCAAATTGGACACTTCTATCACTATAATGTTCAAAAGATACTTTGGATCGATTTTGTTAGTGCAACGTTGATCGGCGAGATCGAAACCTTGAGCTTAAATGTATTTCGAGAGACGATTTGTTATGGTTCAAACCATCCACTAGTTTACATAAACAACGGTGTTTACATAAATAGGGGTGGAGGCAAATAACGTCTGAAGAAAAACAACAGTAGATGTGCCTTGAAAGAAACCAAATATCATAACTGCTACTAGTATCTCGTATTACCGAAGATTCACCAGATTCGATGGGTAATCCGCCAATATATTTTACCTCTACACTTATACATCTTTGTGAGTGTAAACCCAGCCGCCATTAGCAATAACAAAACCTGTAACCATCAACTTTTTTATGGTGGCTACCATCATTGCAGATTAACACCCAAGATTGGAAAGCTTCTAGCCTTGGAAAGCTTCTATAAGCAATAAAGCTATAATACCACTTATTGGAAGTATTTTATGAAGAGAATAATATATTTTCATTGAAACAAGTTGATGTTTTACAAATTATAACATATTTAAAATATAAGTTTTTATAGACTATAAGACACTCCCATGCTATCATAAAAACATGGATATTAACTCACTATTTGAAATACACGTTAAACAGTACTAATTAGAGCATCTTCAATGCAAAGATCATGTAATGTCTATTTAATCTTCTACATCAAGGAGTAGTTCACAATGTGAACTCATTATGTTAGGAAATACTTGGACATTACAATAAAAATAGAAAACAACATCAATGTTAATGTAATTCTAGAAAATAATTTGCCCAATCAAATTATAAATAAAAAATGTTATCTTAAAACAATTAATGATATGTGTATTTATTTACTTCATGGTGTGAAGTACAATGTATAAAACTAGAAATTGCACTTGATAATGTCTAGTAGATTTATGTCAAGTCATCGTAGCAATTGAATTAACATTTCCATTGAAAATTAACTTATAAATGTAATACGAGAGTTATAGATGGTTTGTAATGCACTCCACGATAAAATTTTGGTGGAGTTGAAGATGCTCTCAACCTAAATAAATACAACCTTTAACAAACTTAGTAGAGTAAGCCCTTTCATTTAAATGAGAAAAAAATATTCACAAAATTACCAGAGCAAAATTGTTTGTTATGTAACTATCAATCAGTTTTGTCATCCACATAAATACTCAAACGCCATAAGCATAAATTGCATGAACAGGCAATTGTTCAATCCTTCACGAAATTCCATTCGATCAGCTCTATATATAAATTCAAAGAACGCCCTCTTCATCTACAAATTTAAAGCATCAAAGCAAGAACACATTACAATGTTCTCCAGCAAGCAAATCATCATCTTCTCATTACTATTCGCAATGATAGTATGTGCCAGCTATGGAGATGCCAATCCTAAGCCTTCACCTTCGCCTGCGCCTTCACCTTCTAATCCAGTGGAAAAGCTGACACAATGCATGACTTCTTGCGGCCAAAAAATTATTTCTTGCAGTACAGGTTGCTCTAAGCAAATGCTTACTATGGCCATATGCGAAGCTGGATGCGTCTCTGATAACATGAACTGTCTCCTAACCTGCATCAAAACTCCGCTTCCTACTACACTTTGACGACTGTTCGGAAAGTTTGCTATTATAAAGATCGAATATGTACCCTAGAACACTATTTATGTTGCACATAAAATAAAAATAAAAGTTTATGTTGATAATAAAATGAACCCGTATATATGTTCTGAAGTATTCTTGCATGACTGATTATTCTATCATTATGAACTGCTCATATTAGCGTTTCCAGCTAAACCCCAACTACATTCTAGAAGCATGAAGTGCATGATTGGGTTCTTTGTATCCTCCTCGTGATCCTTTATATACCAAACAGTTTCCTCTACTAAGAAGCATACATTTGGCATCATGTCTGCAAAAATTGAAAAAGAGATCAAATTGGTCGTTCTAGTTTTGTTCTTCCTATCCATGATAACTTATGGTCATGGCTCAGCAAACCGCTTCACGAGAATGACACAATGCATTGAAGGATGCAGTTCGACAGTGACATCGTGTATTGCTGAGTGCAGAAGAAGCTCGGACAGAGGATCAAGGCCGGCTTGCATCACCAGGTGCAGCACAGACGAGGTTAACTGTATACTATCTTGTGTTCAGGGTTCAAAGATGCGCAACAGTGGACTAAATTAATTAGTTGCTGCCTTACTGGAAACAATGCAATAAAGTGAAAGTAAGCGATTTGATCATGTACTGTTTGATCCATCAATAATCATACTTGACATTCTTGTATGTAGTATATGTACACAATTTCTTGTGAGATTCAATAATTCTATATATCGAATGGTAATAAGCTATGACGAAATCAACATACCAATAGACATATACCATTCCCCATGCACAAACTGATCATAGAACCATATATTTCAAAATTTAAGGCCTTTATTAGGCAAAGTAAAACTTAGCGACAGAAGGTGCGCATGCAAAATATACTCAGCTATTTTTCATTTAATAATTACAGGATTCTTATATTCTACAGACTGAAATCTGTTAAAAAATTTATGATAAATATCACTTCTTCTTCATTTATATTTTCCCTCTTAATCAGGCTAAGAATATATATCACCACTGGAATCGTTTTTCAACCTTTTTTTTCCCTTTTTTTTCTTTTCATAAACATAGCAACCTCTTCCAGACACAGTCAGTCTTTCTCTACAGTGCAATTAAGCCTAGTAATCATGGATCTGCTAAGAAAGACTGCACTACCTCTGCTCTTCAAAGATTAGGATGTCTATTTCAAACATTCTAACTGTCTATAAGGATGTAAAATACATTCGCCTCAAAGAAAGTCATATAAGTTTGTATAATGTCAATGATTTGAAAGATATATTTAACATGGCTCGAACTGATAAATTCAAACATTGTCTAACTGTGTTTTAACTTCAACATAGCTTATGTGGCCGAAAAAATAAAACCAACTTTAAACTGAATTTTTTTTCAGTGTTATATATAAAGATATAAAGAAAACGTACTGAATGCCAAATTAGCATTCTGATAAAGGGTATATGGTAGTAAGAAACCTCAAGAAATGAACAAATGCATGAAACTACATTAAATTTTCCTTTCATTTACCAGCCATTAAAAAGTTGCCCATGAAAATACTCACATATAGGAACGATAGTCATATGCAAGGACGGACCTACACTAGGCCCAGTGGGGTCGGTCGCCCCACTAAAAAAAATTGTAATCATGGACAAATTTGTATAGAATTATTACTTTTATGCTTGTTTGAGTAATACAAGTTATTTTAAGACGGAAACAAATAATCATATTTTTTAAGTTGTATATCATCCATAAACCATCAACTTTGTTGTGACAATATATTTTTCTAAAGTTTATAAATACAACGTAGTTAGGAAGTTTTAATAGAAGAAATGGTTCAAATGAAGAAATATATTTTTAGGCCTATCAATGATACGAGTTTCGGTCCGAGCCCGGTTCGAACCCATCATATTAATGCAGGTACGGGTTTTGCCTTTTACTAACCAAACCTGATCAGGTCCGACCCGATTACTATTAAGGTCGGGTTCGGTTTTATCAAAACCCGATCCAGTTAGGACCCGACCCGACTATTAGTTTTCTATCGTACCAAAACATGAGTGTGTATGTTATTTCTTTACTATTTTGTTTGTTTACATATAGATTTTTTGCATACTTTTGTTGTGAACTTGACTAAATCACTATTCAATTTATAAGTTAACATTGTTTGTATACAAATTTTTATAAAAGTTGCAATTTTAAAATATGGCTTTAATACAAATATTCTGAGTTAGATACACGGGTATTACCCAGCAGGCTTAAAAAGTCCGACGGGCCGAGCTTAGATTCAGACCGGATTCGATTTTAATTATTGTAATCGGACTCGGGTCCGGGTTTTATGATATCTGGACCGAACCCGATCCATTGACAAGCCTATACCATGTTTTAAAAACCGGACCGAACCGGCGGTTCAACCAAAAAACCGCGAACCGTGAGTCTGTTTGGTCCGGAATCCAATCGCAAGCTGTAACGCCCCACCCCGAGATCCACGTTAGTAAAGGGAATTAACAAGTAATTCTGTCTACTAACGCAGAGAATAAGGCTGGATATGAGCGACCAACATAGCATACAATATCTATGAACTAAACATGTCAAGTATGTGTCAATTTTTTTTCCATTACCTCATGTGTGGTTGACACGTCTAGTGCATAACTATTGCACACTACGATGGCTATATAACATTTCAGAAACAGATAGAAGCCTTCATTTAGATCGAGCCGCGAGAACCGCGGTTCAACCTTTAAAAACCTGGTTTGTTTACTTAATAAACCGAAAATTAAACTGGAAATATAATATTTTATTTATATGTCAACAAGGCTTTAGTTTAGTGGAAGGAAACAGCCCACAAAAAACACTAAATGTATGCTGCGTATATAGGCAGAAGGAGCAAGTATATTTAGAGAAGTAAATATGTGAGAGTTTTTCATTATTATAGGATGTGGGACATATATTCTCCAGTGAACTTCATTTTTATTCAAAAATATTCATATTAGAAGCATACTTAGTAGTTGTATAATACATAGATCACTTTTTATACCAAGAAGTGATTTGCATGAGATTAGTTCTAGTGGCTATCACGATTTTTTTTCTAATTTCTTATTAAGGACTATTTTTTTTTCATTAACACGCTAATTTTAATTAAATTTTCCACATGCACGACTTTTACGGTTCGACCGGTCAGACCTTCAAAACCTTCGACCTTGGACCATCACGGTTTGACTTACGGTTTGGTTCTCAAAACTATGGGCCTATGTATGGTTAGTAATACATCTACTTTCTAAGTATACAAAAATGAAAACCAAAACCAATCTGAATTGACTGGTCTTGGTTCTATCTATCTAAAATCCACTAAGCTATTTTAGTTCTTTGAATTAGTCTTATTCGCATTGACACTCGTAAAGATTAGTTTGACTTTGTCTCTTTTCAGCTTACACTTCTGTCCAGATTTTGACGAATTACATAGAACAGAAAATATATATATATTGGATATCATCAAAACAAAGAAAGTGTTCTAAAAAGAGTTTACACTTAAAGTCTAAAAATATTCAATAACTTTTTTTCAACTGGTGAAATTATTCGCGGTGAAATAGAGCTCTAATCAGCACCATACAATTTTGCAGCCTCCTATTCTCCTCCAGTTAAATTCTAGATCTGTGTATCTCAGTATGCTATTCACCTTGTCTTTCTAGCAAACAAAATACGCATTGTAACCATATTTTATTTATCTGCATGGAATACTAAAATAATATAATTTAACTACAAATGTTTAATACTATTATAATTTATATTATGTTCTTAATCATTAAAAATCTATTTGACTTCGCTCCCATCAACCAATTGTTGAACGTACGTCACTGGACTCATATGGCGTTCAAAGAAAAAAGAAATGGAATATGTACTGATTCACCGTTATGGAATCTGAACTTCCTTAACAAGCAAAATTCAACATACAAATTATTACTGCCATTCTTTTACATAGGAAAAGAGTATGTCGCCAACTTGAAGATAGAAAACTAAACAGCCAACATCTTCTAAGTAAATCCTTAATCATGCATAGCAACACTCGGTTTCTGCTAGTAGTTTCAATTTTGAATTGAGAACGACCAGATGAGCCTCCACTGATGCATACCAGTGGTATCATTCAACGAGCTAGGCAACCATTCATCAATTAGCAAAACGAATAGCATCTCTACGTAAAATATTGCATCGTCCTACTCATTTGTAATAAATAGATCATAAAGTTATTCCCTACATCTCACACATTTCAATTTCAAAAAGTCGCCTCTATAAAGCTCTAATTCATTTCAGCTCCAACATCAAGGGCACAGAAGCCCAACAAATTCCCATTACATTTCATAAGTTTACACAGAAAAAAGTATATTTGTTACAATTATCGGCATCTTTTCTCTGAAATGTATAGGCAGACTCGAACAAACACCACAGCAGAACCTGCAACAAAGCAACAAACACTGCTACAGTCATTGCCAATTGAATCAAGAAGTAACTTAATTTTCAGATACAGAAAAACTTACCCCATACTTATCATAATCAAAGGGGTAAACTGCTTCAAATGTATTTCATTCCAGCTAATCTAGTTCTCCTTGAAATCAAATACTGGGCAAGCGAATAAATCACTCCCAACAATCCCAAAACCCTAATCGAAATTATATCTGTAATCACTACAGATGGCAGATTAAGAGGCATCGTTAACAGCAGTGTAGCATCCGTTTGCTTCACATAATCCCACATAAACCTATTGAACAGAATGTGATTTGGCAATGTGAGAATCAAAAGAGCAATATTTTTAACGGCAAAGAACCATCCAGGCCCTCCAATCTCGATTCCCCATCCACTATTTCCATTCCAGACTTCTTCCCATATTCTATAAAGAGCGGTTAATACCATATATGAAGAAATTGCTGCAGTAACTGGGAAATAACGTTGCCTGTCTCCAAAACCTGCTAATATATCTGAATCTTGGTTCAAAAGCAGCAGTATTGGAGAAAGGAAAAATATTGCACGGTTCGATCCTCCAGTTATGTTGAAGTTTATGATCAAACAAATAACGAAGCATAGAACGGTTGAAAAATTGCCTACAGCAGGCATCCAAGTTGCTTCAGCTGCAAGTCTTTTGATAGTTAAGGAAGGCGCTGTAGATGCTCTTCTTTGCTGGCTAAGTCTCATTTTCGGTGGCAGATATCCAGAATGACTTGGTGTATTGACGACTCCTCTGTTTAGAGCTTTCTCATGCAAAATTGAAGCTAACTCGAACTTTATTATTAAAGCAAAGATCATGAATAGTGTAGCATAGAGACCTAAAAGGGACATTCGAGCACCTTCGATAGCCAACATAGTAGATAACTTGTTTGCCTCTTCGCTTTCTTCACCTTCTTCAAAGCTTTTTGCTCTAATCTGTCCTTCAAGAAGGTAAGTTACTGGAAATAGAGCAACCAAGAAAGCAAAAACCCATGGTAAGATTTTTGTACTTGACGCTGATGGTAAGAGAGCGAACACTATGAAGACTGAAGCAGAGACGATAGTGGCAACAAGGAAAGGGAACAAGATTACGGCTTGGAAGAAATATTCAGCACAGATGTAGATACCCAATGTTAGCCCTACTCCAACTGCAAAGAAAGCTCTCAACTCTACTATGTATTTTATGGGGATCACGGAGGTGACAGCTGCTAACGTGAGTAAAATTGTTGAAATAAGTAGCCAGGATGGCCATGAAGGTTTTGAAGCAACAAAACCATATATTGATATGTCATCTGAAGATTGGTGTGCAGATCTTATTAGTTCCGATCTGTAAGCCCAAGAGAGAGGAACCGGTGGCTGTAGAAGTATGAATAATACACCTGTGGCCACCACCAACACTAGGAATCTCTTCGCTGACTATAATACAGTAATGTAAAAAAAAAAATTAGATGAGTATTGAAAGCCAATAATAGCAAAGAGTAATCAACTAAAGATGAACCACAATTTGGAGGTTAAGTATTAAAGGTCTACTTAAGTGTGCCAAAGTGAATGCTCATGATGTGACTAACATTAAGTTTTAGTGGGCTGTTTTTCCAATGCCAATTTCCTGAATCATGCATGACCTGCCTAATTTCTATCTAAGTTTTAATTTAACGAGCCTCCATATTGAATCAGTTCGATTTTAAAAACAAACTCCGGGAGCATGATAAAGCAACGTTTACCACCAACATGCTTCTTAGAATAAGAGATTCTGTCCATGAGTCATACAGACTATTATTCCAACCATATCCTGATTTTAAGAGCAGAATTCCTGAAAACTAAAAGATCACCCACAAGTCCAAGGTAGGAACAATGATTGTAAATCTATGGAGCAGGAAAGCATTTCCAGACTCTAACTGTACTACAATTTAGCATGTTTCGAAATATCACATTGATCTAGTGGGATTTACTGGAGTTCAAGATCTTATGCTTATTTAAATGTCATTTACTAAAAGATCCATATACCGATTGTTAGTGTAGCCATATAACATAAACGTGAAAATGAGACATCTAGTAGCATGTTGATTGTAGCTTGACTGTGTTAGGATTATAGGGAAGTAATATTAATGGCTGACCAAGCTGAGTTATTTATGGTTTCACGAATGGTTCATTTTTGTTGGTTAAAAAAAAGATACTGATTCATGAATGCCAATCCGTTTGTTGGATGAAAAAAAAGTGTCCTAACCAAGGTTCGAGATCTCTAAATTTCGATCTAATTTCTGAATTCCAGGAAATCCAGTTTCGGATTTCATTATTTATTTTTTATATAATTGCATATATATTTGTTTAATTTATTAAAACAAAATGTATCATTTATCTTTAATTGAAAAACAAGATATAAATAAACAATACTGATCAAACATTCATAGTGTTAAAAACATTTATTCATTACTTTATTTCCAACCTTTTCTAGTTATACCATATAAATATTTTGTGATTTTGTATGTTTCCTAACTTAAAATTTCATATTTCGAATATTCATAGATTTGAAGCTCAAATTAATTTTTTTTCTTTCGAGTTTCTTATGTAGAATATAAAGTTTAGTGTTTCTTTTTTTACTAAACCAAAGTTTTAATTTGGTCTCGTTTCGGTCTCTACCGAAACTAAAACGTAATGATCGAAATCTTGGTGTTTCAGTAGAAACCTCAAAACTTGGTTCTAACCTGTTGATAAATCAGAAATCATATGAAATAATGATCGAAATCTTGGTGTTTAATCCGTACATTGCACATGGTAATGTTGTCAAAAATAATATTTAATTTGAATTATTGTTAAAACAGAATTTTATCATGTAATATATGATAAATTTATTGAGATAGATGATTACGAATTAAAATGACTTGCCACACTCAGATGTATGATAAAGGATTCAATCCTTACTAACTACATATCCATGTGGAAAACTCATACACACACACACAATTAAAATTGTTATTACTACATATGTAAATAGTTGATGTTATGTAATATACATTGTTTTTATAAATGAAAAAATAACTTCACCGCTTCTTAATATGGATGTCATATATATTAAATTGTTTTTAAGGGTTCATAAATGAAATAATAAAAATTACATACTTGAATTTATTTGGATAATTCATAAGGAGTTGAATGTAAAAAAGTAGAAGAAATTTGAGAAGAGCTTTGTAGGTAATTGTACTTGTGAAGAGCATCTTATGCCTAGTTTATCCATACGCGAACCTTTATTTATTATTTGAGATTTCAATTATTAAACCATTTTAACTTTGCAGCTAATAATGAATTTCATGTTGTTGTAAGAGAGTCATGTTTACAATTTTGATAATTAAGAAATAATATTTTGTAGCATTTAGTAGAGTTATGAGTTGGGTAAAGTTTAATCATGTTGAAAATAAGAATTTTATATAACCTGATTTTTATTGGTGTAATCCATGCGCTTACATTGCAATGTTGTAAATTATAAATTTATCAAAGGTTGTTAAAAAAAAATTGTTATGCAATGTGTGAAAAAAATTTGAGATAAATGAGTTATAAATTTAAAAAATGTTATTATTTATGTATACATTTTATATTATGTGATTTAGATTTTTTTTTATTTGAATAAAAAATGATTTTATCATTTTTCCTCATACATATGAGTATTGTATACATATCTAAATTGTTTTATTTTTACGATTTATTAGATGAATTAATGAATATTAGTTAATTGAATTTGTATAAATAGTTTAAATTTAAGATAACATAATTAGTTAAATATATGGATTTAAATATAAAATATTAAAAGAGAACTGAGAAGAGTTTGCAAGTAATTGTAGAAATATTAAAATGTACGTATTTGAAGTTAAAAACATAATTTTTCAGTGCAATGCGCGATAACTTCATCGAGATAAACATATTATAAATAAACTTATTGTTATTGTTAATGTATATCATTTATGTTATGTGATCAATATATCTTTGTATCTAAATGAAAAATTAATTTTACCAATTTGTCGATGCGGCTATGGTATACATATTGAAATTGTCACCTTTTAAGATTTTATTTGATGGATTAAATATTAGTTAACTGAGTTTATCAAATGGTTTAAATTTTAGATTATGTGACTAACTTAAATTTATGGGTATGAATGTAATACTTTAAAAGAGATAAGAAAAGATTTGTAAATAATTGTAATTATTTTTTTGAAATGTAGGTATTTGAAAAGGGAATTTGGATGACAAATCCCTATTAATAATTAAAATGGACAAAAAGTCCCTACAAATAATTTTCTGTAAATCAAGTTCCTGCTCCGACATCTTCTACTTTGCCGCCTGTTATTCTAAATGAAAAATTAATTTTGCCAATATGTCGATGCGGCTATGGTATACATATTGAAATTGTCACCTTTTAAGATTTTATTTGATGGATTAAATATTAGTTAACTGAGTTTATCAAATGGTTTAAATTTTAGATTATGTGACTAACTTAAATTTATGGGTATGAACGTAATACTTTAAAAGAGATAAGAAAAGATTTGTAAATAATTGTAATTATTTTTTTGAAATGTAGGTATTTGAAAAGGGAATTTGGATGACAAATCCCTATTAATAATTAAAAGGAGTTTTTAGGCTCAAGGAAAAAGTTAGAGAAAAATTTAATTTCAGGGACAAGAAGTTTGTTTTTTAGGCTGAAGGACACTTTTTAGTGTAAATCACAGAATGATAGTTGTAACTATCATTTTCAGTTTACACTAAAAAGTGTCCTTCAGACTAAAAAACAAACTTTTTATCTCGGAGACTAATTTTTTTTGCAACTTCTTCCTTGTGCCTATTTACCTGTAATTAAAATGGACAAAAAGTCCCTACAAATAATTTTCTATAAATCAAGTTCCTGCTCCGACATCTTCTGCTTTGCCGCCTGTTATTCACCTTTATTTTAATACATTTAATTTGAATCTTTAAAATGCAATAACTTTTTGTAGAACGTCGAATTAACAAACCTTTTTCACTATTAAATCACAAATTTTATTATCTTTCTAATGATGGACGTTATATATACATGTAAAAATTAAATTTGTAAAATATAGTAAAGTGGATCTATTTTAAAACTGATTCAAAATATAAAAAAAACTGCATAACTCATATGCAGTTAATTACTACAGTTACTTAAAACTGCAATTTTCAAATGAAGTAAAACAAATTTATTTTAAAACTGATTCCAAATTTTAAATAAATTAACTGAATAACGGTTATGCAGTTAATTACTACATCTTTCAATGCAGTTTTAAGATTTTAAAATTGCTAAAATCTACCTGAAACAATATTTAATTACTCAAAACCGCTTCTTTCAAACATAATGAAATAGATCTATTTTAAAAATGATTCAAAGTATAATAGAAATTAACTGCATAAAAATCATGTAGTTAATTACTAAAAAAATTAAAATGTAGTTTTTAGGCTTAAAATGCTCAAGTTAATTACTAAAACAATAATAAACTATTTAAAACTGCATCTTTCAACTCCGGTAAAATAGATCTAGTTTAAATTGTATCAAATTATTAAAAGAAATTAACTTCATAATAGTCATGCGGTTAAAAAACTACATCTCAAAAATGCAACTTCAAGACATTAAAAAATGTAAAAACCACCAAAAAATAATATTAAACTACATCACAAATATATTTTAAATCTATATTTAAATATTAAAAAATTGACTGCATATAGTTATGAAGTTAATTACTGCAACTCTCAAAGCATTTCTAACTTTTAAAAGTAGTAGGATGCAGCTATATAATATTGCATTACTAAGATGCAACTATATGATATTGCATAACTACATCTTTTATAGCATTTCAATTTGCACTAACATGACACAGTTTTAACTGCATCACTAATCACTATGATGCATTTAAAAATCACATCACTAAGATGCAGCTAAAATACGTTAATATGATGTTGTATAACCACATCTTATTAATGCAGTTAAACAAGCATTAATATGACATAATTCTAACTGCATCACCATGATGCAGTTAAAAACTGCACGATAATGATGCAATGCATAATTCATATTTTTGGCGTTTGTTGGTATAACTGCATTTCTTAATGCGGTTAATGCAGTTAAACCAACA
Organism: Allium fistulosum; assembly: GCA_030737815.1. Classification (NCBI taxonomy): domain Eukaryota; kingdom Viridiplantae; phylum Streptophyta; class Magnoliopsida; order Asparagales; family Amaryllidaceae; genus Allium; species Allium fistulosum. Next base: position 1,359,660,603 of record CM060903.1, on the reverse strand, counting down.
TTTTATTAACACGGATAAAAAGAAATAACTAAATTAGTTTACTGTAAGTTTTACTTATAACTAGGTATGTCAATGGTACGGTTTTTACCCGAACCCGCCCTAACAATACGGGTATGGGTTTTGACACCAACTACACAGGCCCGACCCAGACCCAACCCGGTTACTATTAAGGTCGGGTATGGTTTAGTCAAAACCCGGCCCGGTTTGGACCCGATCCGATTATTTGTCTTCCGTAGTTTCTAAACATGAGTATATATGTTATTTTTTTACCATTTTGTTTGTGTATGGATATTTTTGCTTAATATTATTGTGAAATTGCATACGTCACCACCTAATTTGTATGTTAACAATTATTTATCTATAAGTTATAAAAATTGCAATTTTAGGGTATGGTTTTAACATAAATATTTTTGGTTAGATATACATGTATTACCCAGCGGGCTTGAAAAGCCCGACGGGTCGGGCTCGGGTATTGGTTTGAAATACCCAACGGGTTCGGGCCGAGCTTGGGTTTTGATTATTGTAACCGGGCTCGGGTCCGGATTTTAAGATACCCGAATCAAAACATGCCCATTGACAGTCCTACTTATAACTGCATTTTCTTAATGTAGTTAAAACCGCCATATAAAATTATGACTTTCAAAATTTTATTTTTAGGTATAACAATGGATAGCATTGAAAAGTTTATTGAATTTGTGATTTAACGCTAAATACAATTCTTAAATCCGATTAATTTACAAAAAATTATCACATTTTAAAGATTGAATTTAAATGAATTGGCGGATGTCTGGGGTGATGTTAAAGGAGTAAAGACCTAATTTATAAAAAATTATAGACGGGACCCGTTTTACATTTAAGACAACAAATAGGGACCCAAGTTAATATTCTAATTTTAAAAATGATAATTTATAAAAATTGGAAAATAAAATTTTTAAAGAGAGTGGAGAAAACTTCTAGAATTAATAAAAGAGCTGAAAATTCTTCTGTTTTACTATTATTTAATATATGTATTAGATTACTTGAGAAACATGAGTCATTAAAAGTTCATTAAGTAACAGATGTTCTATGAGCTATCTGACCATTGCTTATTTTAAAGAATTAATCATCAACAAACGAGATGATAGTAGGAAAATATGCGTGTTTACCAAAATCAATAATTAAGATAGAAATTTATTTATCCAACTCATATGCAAGCTAGGGTATATAGCACGCAAAAGGCAATGACAATCAAGATGTGAGGTTGTGTTTTACACTATCAATTACCAAACTAGCTATCAAACCATCTTGTTCAATCGCCATACACCATTACTCTAATTAATACTGACGATAGATTGAGAAATCCATACCAACTCACATCGTCCCTCTTCGCTTTTCATGTCTTTTAAGTCCCAACCTCCTAAGGTCTTTACCATATTTTTTCAGCAATTAGCCTTTCGAAGCAACAGTATCATTCATCATCAATATCCATTCCTCCATCACATTCCTTTTCATCGACACTTATCATCATAATATTTTGGCTTCGTTGACTCTAGCAGGTTCATCAATATCAATTTTCATGACTCCTTATTGGATAAAAAAATTTCTTCCTTAACTACTGATTCCAACGAACATACATTTGTTTTTCTTAAATTTTCACATGCTGATGAAGTTTAGTGACGAAAACAAATTAGGTATTGAAGGAGAAGTTATGACGCGATTTTAATTTGATTTTAAATTCCATTAACATGGATGTCTACAATGATGATCCAGTACGCTTTAAAATAGTCGATGGCCGGAAAGCCTAGACAACAACTATAAATTTATGAGCTTCAAATGACTTGTGGTTCCCCCTTAGTTAGTTCCAAACTTCCAAATGTGAAGAAAATCGTCATCATTCTAAATTCATGTGAATCAATATTATACAATTTAGAACGTGACAAAAGTTTTAATACCATTTCATTGTAGAATTGGAACATGATTTAAATGTAGAAACTCGTGATTATTGATTTATTTTTAAATCTTTCATAAATAACTAATTGGTTGGCATGTAGCATTTTTGTAGATTTTTTTAATCAAAGAGGATGAATCATATGCAAGTCACAACCAACCCACCATGGTCGGCAAATAAATATCATTTCACCCAAGGTTCAAAATACCAGTTTCCAGTTCCGTTTCAATCATCTAAAAATTTTGAAATTCAGTTCCATTTCGAAAATTATAGAAATTCTATTTCCAAAATCTAGGTATGTTACTTTATTAGAGAGATGTGCCCGCTCTCTTCTCTCTATCTAAGGATGTTATGGTAATAGTTACCGTTACTATGTCAATTCAACTGGCAAAAAAAAATTTAAAATCATTATCGCAGCCAATGCTTTGGTATATACCGGTAAATCAGTTTCTGTTGACTGAGAATGATAAATTTACCATTAAAATGATAAAAATTCGACTGTGTACTTACACTTTAGCAAAAGGATGGCTCACGTTTATCGTAATCAATGATACATCCACTAACATATACTTCATTATGCTAATATACATTTTAGAAACTATAAGATTTCAGATTGAATCAACATTTATAGCGTACAAAACTACAAATACATCAAAATTTCAACAACAAAAAACTTCAAAAAAGTCAAAAAAATAAAATAAAAAGAATATAGAAGTAAAAAATGGGTAACAACCATCCTAAAACATGTGTTATTTGTAAAATATAAATTAAGATCGATAAAATAAGAATATGGAAAGATTGATAAATTTACCGTTACCGTTAATTTTAATAATTTGTTACCATTATTTCAACCGACAATGTTGATAAATTTACCATTACTATATCCATTGTAGCGATATATTGATTTTATCATTTTTGAATACCAATGGATTGGTAATGGTACGATAATGATAAAATTATTGTCATTATAACAACCCTACCTCCAAGATGCTGCATCACCTCCCTTAATTGCTCGATGACGTCCCCCCTCTCATATCTTGGGTATTTATAAATATAAATCATTTTTTCCAGTTACACCATCCGAAACAGAATTCCATGAAATCTCAGCACGATGATCACCAGTACCGGATTGGGGCAATCAAAATTCCACTCTTAAAAAAACATTTTATCTTTTATTAGTTCACGAGTTCAAGTACCGCCTTAAACAAAAATACAGTTTATTTTTAGTATGGTCGGTGGTTCAAAATCCTAGTTGAAAAATACATTTTCTTCGTATGTTTTTAATTTACTTAACAATAAGATAACTTTTGAAACATATATTCTTGATTATTTTGTTTTATAAACATTTATTGAATATTTAATATTTTTGAACCCTCTATCTTCGTCTTAATACCACATGATTTTTATCAACATACACTATTCACGGTTTCGAATTACAAACATCTACTTTATTTTATTTAACTCACTTTCAAAAAAATACAATATTTCTTCTATTAAAATGTGTTCAAATTCAATTGATCTTCCTAACTCTTAAATTTCAAAACAAGATTTTTGAATTCTAATGTTACGCATACCCACTCATAAAAATAATTTTATTTTATTTTTTACGAGGACACAAGTTCAAATCACTCTTGTAAAAAATAAAATTTGTTTTATGTATGGTTGTGAGTTTGAATCCTATCTCTTATAAATATGTTTTCATATGTTTTAAATTTATTTGTTTTATAATCTTAGTGCCACAAGATACTTTATTAAAACATGCATCATTAACGATTTTGTTTTACAGACATTTATTTAATATATTTTTTATTAAACCTCTATCTTCATTGTACTACCGGAGTTTTGAAGGGAGAAAGCGTACACGAGACGCTTTCCCCTCGCGAGGCGTAAGCCTCAAGACATCAAGGCGTAAGTTTTTCACGAAATCGTTGAAACGGAAGTTAATATTGCTTATTACTATTATTTGATTCGTATATAAATTAATCATTTACCATATAAAACTATAAACAAATAACAATATAAACATTTAATTAACTCTTAATCATTCCTTATTATTCATTCGTAAAGGTATAAATTAACAAAAAGAAACTAATATAATAAAATAAAATCCAATGACTCGATACTACGCATACATTATTCAATCCTTGTTGGTAAGTCTGAAGAAGTCACATTCAATTTTCAGCTCCGCGACAAGTATGCATTTTATTTATTTTATTATTAATCATTCATTATTATTTATTTATAAAAGTATAAATAAACAAAAGGAAACTATAATAAAATAAAATATAAGCATTCAATACTACGTATACATGATTCAATCCTTATTGGTAAGTCTGCAAAAGTCACATTCAGTTTTCAATTCTGCAACAGGTATGTATTTTGTTTATTTTCTCTCTCCTTTATTATCTTTTTAACTTTTTTTAGATATTTGAAAATAATCTTATGATCGATTCTAGGGAAATCAATCTCTATTGCAAGCAGTAGAAAATCACATATACTATTTTATTTTTTCCCTTTTACCAATTAGAATTGATCTGCGAAATTTATTCGAAGATTCAATGTCGATAATCTGGAAATATTCTTTAAATAGCATTTTAAGGAAAGCATTATGTAGCTCTCGATGTTGTTTCGAAAACAATCTTGCTCAATAATGCTCATACTGAAATTGAAAACTAAAGAACCACTGACTTCGATTTTCTACTTTTGTTTTTTTCCTTGCTTGTTGATTTTGTAACTTCTATCAAACCCAATATTTATAGTTGAAGGCAATTTCTTTTACTTGAGGTGTATGCCTCGACGACTTGAGGCATGCAAAACGTATGTATGGTACACTCCACACGTGTCAAACTGCCGGCAGCTAAGGTAAAAAGCCTTTTTAAGCAACCTTCAAGACCTGCCAATGCCTTGAGGTGAGCATTGAGGTGAGTCTTTTGAACATTGTATACTACCATGATTTTGTTAAACATGCATTCTTCGTTGTTTTGAATTACAAAAATCACCATATTTTATTGATTTGCCTCCCTTGCTTCATAAAAAAATCTCTCTTATTAAAAAGTATCATATTTAATTGATCTTCCTAGCTTTTAATTTTCAAAATGAAAATTTTAAATTATAATATTATGCATACTTTATTTCATTTTCTTTTTTCTTGAAATAGGAACCGAAATCATTTATATAAATGTTCATATTTTTTCTAATCCCGAATCTTATAAATTAAATTTTAGTTATACAAGTTTTAATACACCGAACTTGAATAATTTCAAATTTTCTTTAAATCGCATATATTTCTTATATGGTTATTTTGTTGAACTTTAATAGATTTTATATTTAACAATTAAAGTAATACCTTCAGTGTCGCATTTTTGTAGGAACATGAACTTCTATACCACCTCTAATCCAGACGACAATATTAAATGAAAATCAATAAATTTAGAAAGAGAATAAATTTGAAAATAATAAATATTCAAAATACAACTACAAATAAAATTCTAATTGGATACAGAAAATAATGGCTATACACGAGAACGAGACAACACTAAACCAAACTTCTCAAAATAAAATATTATGAAAATTTGATAAGTAATTATTTTAAAAAACAATATATCTAGAAAAAAACACATAATAAAAAAGATAATAATGTTCTTCTAATCTAAAACACTCATATGTTGTTAATCACTAGGATAAAATATTTAGTAAATTTTAGCAAATACATTTTGGGGAAAAATTCTGTACGCACAAGTATTTTTTATACCTATATTTATACATGCATGTACATCGCATGTGTCAAGCACTCGTTATTAACTTCAAAGAGTTACTTAGTCGTACTTGTTATTTACTCAAGTTATCACACGAATATTATATAACTTTTTTAATGTTCTTTCAGTGTTCCTTTGGTTGTACCTTTGATGTTTGATTGAAGGTTTAAAAACCTAATGAAACTCGCACAATATTTTAACTTTCAACAATCATAACAATGTGAAGTAATCTATATACATTTCATGAGTTCTCAATTTATACTCATTCAATCTTCTTCTTTTTCACATAACGTCCTTTCAAGTGTTTTTTACACAAACATTTTACATTCCGACCATGCGTATTCCATTCTAGCTAAGTGTCACGATTAAGCCAACTACTAGCGTGTTGCATTCGGCAGTATGTAGCATTTCCATTTTCGCCCCATATGTTGCATCGATAGATATGAATACCAGGTAACGTAGGCTTTGACATGTTTACAGTGCAAATTAGGGTAAGTAACAACAAGACTACAAGAGAAATGCTGCAAAAAGATAAATCTTCTTCCTTCAAACTTGTATGGTACCTGAGCACTGGAAAAGTGGAGAGCAACTATGGGTATGCAAGCAATTCCAGTTAGAAGTATATAAAATCCTAAAAGCAAACCATCTGATGGTGGTCTTCCATTCCACCATTGTATAGCTTCGAATATTGTTTCTCTGCATAACCAACCTGATACAGCTACCACACATGCATGTGCATATCCTTGCCACACTTTCATCTTTGAGCCTCCAGCTTTAGATTTATCTCTGTATAGTCATCCATATGATATAATACCATTAGAATATATTACGCAAAAGTGGTAACAAATTAATCTTAAATACACATTAACAGAAAACAAACTTGTAAAGCAGCAACGGTGGTGAAACTGCCAGTAGCAAAACTGCTGATGCCCACAGTATAGTCTTAGATGTAATGAAGAGCATTGATAGCTTTGAAGTATATAGACAAGTCAAAATCCATACAGATTTTGGTCCAATTCTACGATCCACGGACAACCTTTTCAATACAGCAAAGCCCATGAAGCTTGTTAACAACACCATATAACTAGGATACATCACCTCATCGGCGTAACCAAAATAGTATATTGTAGAATAGTTATAGAACCGATCTTCTATGTAGCACAAAAGCAATGCATGGCCTATAAGACCTAGTTCGGTCAAGAAATGCAGTTTAGGTGGGAAAAGTGCTAAACCAGGAACAATCATCGCTAGTATGACATTCACAATAATCAACTTGCAGAAGGATTTCAAAGGCATGCCGGACATCCAAATATTGAGGTCCCAGTAGTTGTGCATGACAAACCAAAGGACCATCAAACTGGCTACTGTAACAAATGTAAAATATGATGTCACACTTTTCTTTGTGAGAAATCGGGCAAAATAAATGCCTGAGATCACAGGAAGAGGGAGTAACTGCAATAAAAAAACCTGGGGTTAAAGACATAAACAAACATAAGAATACTTGTTTCTATTTTATTGTCAACTTTGAAGAATAAGGTCTAGAGGAAAAAAACACAAACGTATATAGTTTTCTAATAGATGGGACAAAAACTAAATATTCAGAAAATATATGGCATGTAAATTTTGCATCCAAGTAGTTCAGCTAGTAAATGATGTAACCAAGAACAGAACACGTCAAATAAAAGGTACATGCTCAAACATATTCACTAATAAATACTGCCTGAAATATTATTGTGTTTAGTACTTCTAGATTATAAAAGTTTGCAGTAAAAGTGTTCTAAACTTTTCAGGCAAGAAGGTCATTAGATTGGTTCCCCATTATAACATCCATCCCACTCAATAGAGGATAGTTATTATCATTAATTTTACCAAAAACAACTCAAAATCAAAATGTAGTCAAACTGTTTATTTCAGTATTTGTAAAAGTTCAGTAAGATTATGGTACCAAACTGATGACCTAGCTAAATCCTTTGTCCATGCAAATAGCTACATCAACATCATAAAACTGAAGAAAGATTGCCATAGTAGCTTATACTGCACTGGTGGCAAAAGCTGTGGGTTAAAACTAATTTATGTAACTACTACTGAAAATACTGGGGATGAGTCTATGTATGAAAAAAAAAAAGATAGGAGCCATTTACCAAAATGATGTATGGAAGTTGCAGATGTGTGAATAGTTAAACTGAACCAATTCAAGACTTAAACATGACAGTGACACCTAGTTTGCTCCAACTTGCAGTTTATTTTCAAAAAATGTGACAATACTTTCCTTGTGATACTAGTTATGTCTCATGTGCACTGGAACTTACAGAATATTTTAACAAAATATTAGCTGATTGGTCGTTAAACATTTCAAGAAAATATACAATTAGGAGCTGGTGGACTGAAACACAACACGAAAAAAGCATCAAAGAAATTTTAGCTACGTATCCATAAGAGAGTCGAAGAACGCAACGAGCCTGCAACATCAATTGATGCTTAGACTATATAATGCCCATGCAAGAATACAGTACAAGCTTAAAAGAAGGGAAATAGACATATTCCTTGTAAGTTTAGTACAATAACACTAAATAATTATTTCAAGGAATATTTGACGATTGCAACTTACATAGGAGCCATTTACCAAAATAATGTATGGAAGTTGCAGATGTGTGAATAGTTAAACTGAACCAATTCAAGACTTAAACATGACAGTGACACCTAGTTTGCTCCAACTTGCAGTTTATTTTCAAAAAATGTGACAATACTTTCTTTGTGATACTAGTTATGTCTCATGTGCACTGGAACTTACAGAATATTTTAACAAAATATTAGCTGATTGGTCGTTAAACATTTCAAGAAAATATACAATTAGGAGCTGGTGGACTGAAACACAACACGAAAAAAGCATCAAAGAAATTTTAGCCACGTATCTATAAGAGAGTCAAAGAACGCAACGAGCCTGCAACATCAATTGATGCTTAGACTATATAATGCCCATGCAACAATACAGTACAAGCTTAAAAGAAGGGAAATAGACATATTCCTTGTAAGTTTAGTACAATAAAACTAAATAATTATTTCAAGGAATATTTGACGATTGCAACTTACATAACAGTTTTGTGAAGTTTGTTGCAACATAGGCACCTACCAGTATCATATGAAATAATTTTCTTCAGTGCGAAGTTCAAGTACTCAAAACATTGCACATTATACTTTATACTGTATTTTCTGTAATACCACTTATCTTCATATTCACTAAAAAAGTTCGATGAAGGCGTTTTTCAATAATAATGTGAAAACAATATTACTAGAATGTTCGCAACATATCATATTAATCTTCTAATTTAAGACTATTTGCAACAAGCCTCCTCATGTGCAGTGTATCTTAATACATACACGTTAACTTGATGCACGATGATGCATAGAACATATGCCGCTAAAGCACATACGGATCAGGCTTTCTTTAGACTTCACATACAATATTAGAGAACCATTTATTATTAAAAACTAAGCAACAGCATAAACAGTGACATCATTCCACATTGATCTCTTAACTTTTATTATTTATCCTATTATATCAATCCTCTAATGCATAACTGTTTTCAAAACACCACATGACAAATATTTAGCCATACACATGAACATTTGTATCAAGTGTCATGAAACACATGTAGTGGTTAATCACATGGTAGACTTTGTTATGATATCATATTACTCTATTATAGCTTACTTAATAATAGAGTTCAAGAAGCTTTGAAAAATGTCTAATTGCTTTGAGGTCATTATTACATCCTGTGATATACGAACACAAGTTATTGTAAATTCAGAGCATACCATGTATGGAAGGCCAACTACAATTGCGCCAGAACAACTAGCCAAAACTGATAAAACCATGAAAGCAGCCGAACTAACTGCATCTGCAATCATCCCAACTGCATAAGCACCAGCCGCCAACCCTCCACCCAACATAGCAACAGTCACTAACAAATAGTTAAATGGAGGTGGCACTTGCACATATCTTCCAAATGAATGAAACACAACCCTAACCTCAAGACAAATTACAACCACAACCAAAGCAACTGCACCGTTTACAACCCTAATTCGGTGCACTTGATAACTATCTTTAGTAACCCACCACAAAGCACCCCTAGTTGACGCGTACAACTGAAACAAAAATGGCACAAAAAACAACAGCAAAAGATCACAGAAAGAAGCATACGACTTGAAAACCACAGAGTGATGTGATGCAATTCTGAACAAGACGGGCATAAATAACACATACAATGTATGCATACAACTCTCAAGCGAGCTAAGTATCCCATCCTCATTCAATCCTGAACCTTCCTTTGAACCTGTAAACCCTGACTTTCTGGGAATTGAAAAAACCCAATAAAAAATACAACAAAATAGCATCAAGTAATATGCAGCATTATCCATCCCCAACCCAGCTACCACTGCCCACGTGTAGAGCACGGGCATAGAAACTGGCAAGCAAGCAAACAAAACTCTCTCCAGATTCCTAACCATGCTGGGGTTCTCAACCTGAATCCATTTAAACTGTAACGAGAACCATACTCCAATCAAGAAGGTCGTCTCCGCACACAACAAAATCGCCAAACACATCAAAGGGCCAGAATGCAATGAAATCTTCGCAGTGAAGAAGAAGGCTAACTGGGAGAAGATGAGGGAGAACCAGATAGCCAGAAAAGAAGCAACTTTTAAACGGAGGGAGTCGAGAATGTAGGAGATTAGAAGACCAACTGTCAGAATGGAGATGACTGGAGTTCCTCCAAGGTCGAGGAGGAAGGCGGCGGCGGGGATCAAGGCGGAGGCGAATCTAAGATTGTGAATAGTAGTAGAAGAAGAAGTGGAGGAGGAGGAGGAACTAGAGTTAGTGGAGGGGGAGCGGGAGAAGGCGGAAAATTGGGAGGGAGAGGAGGAGGCAGTAGAGGGGAAGACGGCGCGATGGACCGGAAACTGGGAAAAGGGATCGCGCATCATCGTTAGTATGACTTTTGGACAAATTACAGTGTCGGGGAAATTAGGGCATGATTAGGATTGAGATTTTCTGAAATTTGGGGAATTGCGGGGAAGAAGACTGAGAGGGTTTTGGGAGGTGACTGGATCTAAGGTGAGTGTAACCTTTGTTTGCTTACATGGAAATTGGTATTGGTATAATCGAAACTTTTAAAATCATGCATGTTGTGATCTTTAAAATTACATCAGAGCATATTAGCAAGCATTATTGTTTTGATTTACATCCAGCCGCCCAGCATTGACGATAAGCAACGGAGAAGTCTACGGGGAGCTACGACCTTCACATTCCTATTTGAAACTTCTAAAATGATTAATAACCATGTAACCTACGTGGTAATGTATAAGCAAAAAGTGTTCATATGTAATTTAATTACCTCCACGTAACTGAACCCTTATTGTATAAAACGGGATAAAAGGATAGTAATTAAGTAAGTAAGGTCATTAGACTTGATTGATTGTGTACAACAATAATAATTATGGTATAAAAAAAAGGTTCAAATTAGATGGACAAGGTTATTCTCCACGTAACTGAATTCTTCTGTTCATTAACCTACTTCCATTTAATCATCTTTCATGCTGACATTCTACATATTTCCTCAATCACCTTCGGATCGAAATTAGTTCTAGATTCTTCCACCTCCTTGCGAACGTCGTTGCTTGCTGGATTCTCTCTCCTTTCTAAGTTAGAAATCTCATGTTCCATATTTGCGATTTCATTTCTTTCCTTATCGACAAGCATGTTCGATAGATCTAAGTAGATCTGCACCAGATCTTGTTTTGTTTTGCAGCACAGATTAGTACTTGCTCTTTGATGAAGTCACCTTCTTCATGGGCGTTAGCTTTGGTTATAAATTGATTTGTTCAAGTCCACTTACTTCTATGAAGCATGTTTGCAGATCTGAGTGTTCCATCACCAGATCTGGTGTTATGTTACTCTAGATATGTTCATAGTTTCAGGTAGTATAAAAGAAAATGAAAGAATTTAGTTTGAATAGTGTTACCCACATATATGTGTTACTATGGTAAGAACGAAATAACTATATATTCACCGGCAAGCAATAAAAAATAAAGGTTATTTGCAACATAATACCTAATTTCTAACTTACTGATTAACTACCAAAGAAATCCAACAAATATAAACAAAAACTATCCGATCACGAAACGGGATAGAAGGATCTAAAACAAGATACAAGATATAACGTGATTTGGCCTAATGACCTCTGGCTACTGACCCAACAATTATTCTTTATATCCGGTAAGCAAGGGTACAAGAGAGAGACATAGTTACAATCTAGTCACAATACCATAGTTGGAATGATGAAGCTACTAACATATACTCTCAATTTAGATGATTAATTTCACCATCAAACTTGCCTACACTCAAAAGTTGCCTTTGATGTCGACGGAATTAAGGGTGTGCGCCAGGGGCAATTATGTAATTGTTATATAAGTTTAACTCTGTAAACAATCTTGTTCAAAATAAAGTGTGTTTTTGGTTTTATTTTCTATTATATGTGTTGTTATATATTGATATAAAATATTGAATCACTATATAAAAAACACTAACTCCATAAATGTTTCTAGTCAAGATATACCAAAGAAATGATGTTGATATATCCATTGAGATTGGTGTACGTAACGCTCTCCATACGGTGGACATTGATTTACTCATGACTGTTAGGGGTACCAAATGGTTACGTACTTGTGGTTGTTATAGAACAACTCAATGAGAGTTTTTATAGGTTGATACAACTATGTCTAAATAGAAGATCACATGGTAACGACATACAGTAGTCTTAAGACTTGAGGGTACTTTCTATCTTAAGTAGTTAGCCTATATCTTGATTATGGTTAAAAACATGGAATGATGAACTTGTTATGACCATAGTTGAGTATGTTGAAACTAGGTCAGCCTGCAGCAGAAATAATGGGTGAATTTTAATTTTTTTACTATTTTGGATCTTTATTAGATCTATGAAGTCTAATTTATTTAAAATATTTCTAAATTTCTTTTAAATAAAATCTTTATTTTATTTAAATTTGTAAAATGATTTTATATTATTTAACTAATGTTATAAATAATATATATACACACACACACACACGTGTATCATATACACATATATGTATGTGTGCATGTGTAACATATCAATCCGTGCAAGGTATAATATGCTCATGTATAGATGTTGAGATTTACACCGCAACGGACACGTTAGCTCATCTAATATGCAAATATATTATCCAAATGTATGTTTATATACTTTTATTTATATTTTTATATATAATGTTACAAATACAAATATATATATATAAGCTATATTTTTATTTAATTAATTTTGTGTGTGTGTGTGTATAAACATAAGAATGAAATATTAACATTATATATATATAACTATATGAAAAATTGAAATCATTATATATTATATTAAATTAACTTTTTTACTACAAAATCCGAAAACACTATTTATATAAATATATGATTATAATTTTTTAAATATATATATATATATATATATTAAATATTTATGTATCATTATAAATAATATATATATATATATGTGTGTGTGTGTGTTAATGTTTTAAAATACAAAAAATATATATATTAAATATTCGTGCATACCAGGTCATACGCACGGCATGGTTATTTTTTAATTTAAAATACATTTTAAAACAAGTATCCGTACAGATATTATTTAAAATTAATAAAATAATTATTTTTGAAACCAAATTTTAAATTTTAGTAAAAGTATAAATGATATTTTGTAGTTTTAAATGCTTAATATATATTTTTATTACTTAATATTAATTTTAAAAGATATTTTTTATTTTTGGCTATTAATTAAATATTTTAAATTAAAAAAATATTTTTTTGCCGAGAGTTCATTAAGTGTTAATTTAATTTTATAAAATATAAAACATATTTATATGATAAATATATTATTATAATTAATTTACATAATTAATTGATTTAAATAATGATATATATGTATGAAAAATATTTTTAATTTCTATTGAAATTGTTATATCTATGAAACTTTACATATAAAATTTTATAACCATATATTGTGTAAATATGATATAGTATTAAAATTTATAAACTATGCATATATTTAAACATTGAATATATAATTATTTAAACATTAAAAAAATTGTATTTTTTATCGTGCTTACAATAGTTATATACATGAAAAAATATAATTTTCTAGATAGAAAAGGATATGTAAATATACAACTAATCTGACTGTGATAATATATTTATATATTGGAATCATACCTAAACTGACAATAATATATATATGATATAAATGTTATATGATAATATTAATATTTAAAATTAGATTAGAAATGTCCTTTTGTCCAATGCCTGATAGTACACCTTGAAATGATGAGATTTGCTCCTAGAAATGATTTCCAATCCAATAGAGTGCTAATCCCTGAACCGATGACCACCCACTATCGAATAGAATTATATTTGATCTGATTTTAACTCGAATTGATGGAGTAGGAGAGGGTTATGGTTCAGCTAAAAATAGGGGAAAATGGAGGCTTCTAAAGTGTACAAAAAAATGAGGGTGAAGATGCTTATACAGATAGGCGAATTTAGAGACAAATTAAGATTTGGATTTCCTTTATCCCTTACCTATTCTTTTCCATCCTAGCCATCCAAATCAAACCTTATAACAAACCATCATATGGCCTCATATAAACCAATTATAGCCCAATATAACCAACCCCTATGGTCTTTAAACCCGTTTAAAGCGCGAACAAAATATTTACATTTAAATCCAATTCAAACACTTATCGATATTGTATATCAATTAATATATTTATAACTTTTATAAATACATTAATAATATTTGTTCATCAAATCAAAATAAAATTTTATAATTAATATTTCATAAATATTAATTAATTTAACTAATCTATAATGATTATAAATTAATTAAATCGTTTGGTCAAAGGAGTATTCATCGTTTTGGTTGTGTGACTCGTCATATGTAAATTTGGTCAGCGATCAATATCGAATTATTCGAATATTAGCTTTCACACATCACCTAGCAGGTGATGAGACATTTTGGCCAAATTTATCGCTTACTTGGTTTCGATAAAATCTAATTTTACTTTGTTAAGCGTTACCTGGTTGTGACTTTTATTTACACCAATTCTCTTCGTCAAAACTATATCACTTTGGACTCATTGAATTTGGTAATGGTCAAAATTCCAATATCATCCACATTCAACTCTAAACTCCAAACACAAAGTCCTTGGTTCAATAATAACAATTATTAGTAACTGAAATGCTCTGGTCATATACTTTGACTTTGAGTTGACTTTAGTTAACTGTGATACTAACCTCATATAATCGAGGAGACGAATCCTCTCTTGAATAGTGTTCACTTCAAATACTTCCACTCCACCCAACTATAGTTATTACATGGATGTCGTGCCAAAATTTAACTGTAATAAAAGCAGAGCTTCCACACTGAAGATCAATATTATTCTCAAGTCAAGAGAACTGTGTAATTTTATCACATCGATATTTTCTGTTTGACATTAATTATATTAACCAACAAAGAAACTATCGAGTGGGTCATTCCATAGTTATCGAATAACTATCAGTATCTAACCCCTTGGCGCCCCAGCAGCCATAAGTAACAATATGCTCAACATTTGGAGAGCATTACGTACTCTAGTCACAATATATGTATCAATATCTAATCTCGATACATCTTGACTAGGAATATTTAAAATGGTATATTTATTTTCATTGTGATAAATTACTCACGGTTACAACACTTTGTAACTACCATCACAAAATATACCATTTATGGATTTTCTATTAAATGTACTTTAACTAAATTAATTAATTAATATAACATATTATATCAAGTGTATAATAGAAAATAAAACATCTTTTATTTTAAACAAGTTTGGCTATTGAGTTAGATATATGTGACAAATTACATAAATACCCCGAGGGTATACCCCTAGCTCTATCAATCTCTTACTTGCACTGGGGGGGGTCAATTATGGAGTCTTATTCCAACTTCTCCAATCGGTTTCCTCAAAACCAATTGGGCCAGTCCCTCAATGAATGGATATGCTATTATGCTTCAATTATACGCTATCAATCAACTCTCTCTGACACTGATAAACTGTTTTATCATGTGGAACAATTTGGAGTATGTCTCTTTACTTCTAGTGAGCTTTAAGTTCTGTTATAACTATATCATGACATTGTTATCTTATAACAGTGTTATGAGTTTCTCAATATTTGGAATCAACCTCAACTCAGTTATAAATTTGTTCATTATTATTTATGTACATTGTTTTATTGCAACACTATTCAAGGCGATGTAGTTAGCCTTTTTCATTGAATCAACCATAATCTCTTCTATTTGGAACATTTTCAACTTAAAGATTCTTAACTTGAATTTATTACTGACATATTATACTCGGTATCACTTATGAAGTTTTGGTCCGAACACTCCTTTATAAGGAGTTCGTTGTTTGTGTAAATAATCCTCTAGTATTTCATAAATACACAAGAACACCTCAAACAACCGTTTAGCGATATCTATTTGGATTTGATATTTGCTCCATGTATCAAATACATAAACAAATCATGATATCATAGATAACATAACACATATGATAATTCCTATTGTCAATGCATAAGGAATCCATCTTACATGTTCCTTATTAAATATTTTAATAAGGTGTCCTTGCATATCGTTTGAGACATTCCTAATATCTTTTATGCTTACTATAAAAGACATCATTTGCAAATCCAATGTTGAGTATTATAATAACAAAAAAACTGATTTTAACATAAGTACATCATTAACAATCAGCGGTGTGTTGTTGCTTATGGTTTAGAAATATTTATGTACCTTTTAACGTTATTTTTATTAACACAGGCTTCCTCTTCATTTTGACTGATAATTATACTGTTTGGTATTTCTATCAAAACACTTGTTTAATTTTGATGCTTGTTGAATGACGCTTTCGTATATGTTCTTGGATCATATCTGAAAACTCACAAACTCAATATCGCTCCCACTGACTTCGAGATACTTTGGTTATTATATGTAAACAATTTACTCTAAATCATCATTTATAATTTTCCGTTTCCACACATACATACCAAGACATAAAGTCATATCATGCAATAATTTTGTGAGTAAAATCTGAACCAACTTGAGCACATCGAATGGTGAATCTGTTACGTTAAGTTCAATAATTGAAATTTATGATTTTATTCTTATTAATGTTGCTCATTATATTCCAATTGCATTAGTCTTTATCTTGAAGACACATTTGCGATCAATGAATCATATCCCTTTAGGTACAACTATCAAAATCATATTTTAATAATGTGCTTGGAAGCTATTTCGGTTCCTTGCATCGTACCATATCATAGAGTCAATACTCTTAATGGTTTAATTAAACAACTGAGGGTTATTTATTCTTGACATTGATAAGAAACTCACAGTTTCTCTTTAATGTACAAGAATACTCATTAGACATTCTAATGTAGTATGTTCATTTAGGTTCGATCAATTTCATTTCATCCCTTGGAATCAGTTTTATCCTTGTATCATATCCAAATTCATTTCATATCAAGAATTCCTTAAAGAAATTCCTTCGCTATAAGTTGGTATTTCTTGAAACAACAGTTGTTCTCAATGCTGGGCATTCGTAAGCATTTTATGAATTGCCTTATATTAAACTGATTTTGCATTAGTTTACAATATATTTATGTTCACAACATAAATTAGTCATCCAATGACTATCGTTTCCAAAATTCTCTTACGACGACTCACACAAGATCCTTACGTATAATTAATACGTGCAGTCTTTCGACTTGCACAACCTACCAACTCCTTGGCCTAGGATATATAGGGGTTTTTTATAAACTCTTATCTCGTATGGTTTTTGTAAACTATTTTTTGGATGATATTAATTTTAACCTTATGTATTACTCTCAATTATACACCTTATAAAACGAATTCTAACCCAACTTCACTCATCATTAATCGTGCATTTTCCAACAAAGTTCGATTACTCCTTATCAGTACATCATTATGCATTATAGGAAGGAGTGACCTTTGAGAATTAATTTGTATTCATACGAGTACATATGCACGCCCTGGTGGGCCTACATTTAATCACAACATGCATGCATTTTTAGTTGTATCTGTGGAAGTAGATTTTATAGTAGCATCCCCATATTTGAACTCCGCCTAGGCAAAAGCTGCTATTTTTTTTGTTTGGACTGTAGTAACTTCTTCACGCTAACTCGGAATTAGGCGAAACTTCGACCGATAAACTCCCATCTAAATTACGGACAATATGGAACACTCGGATACTTTAGCTTATGAACGTATACCGTATTTCTCCATGGTGATTAAAAGTTTTACTTGGAAAATAACAGGTTACATCTCCATATTTGAACTTCGCCTAGGCAAAAGCTGCTATTTTTTTGTTCATACTGCAATAAATTCTTCATACTAACACGGAATCGGACAAGACTTCGACCGATGAACTCCCACCTAAATTACGGACAATATGGAACTCTTGGATATTTCATCTATTGAACGCACATTGTAGTTCTCTATGGTGACTAATAGCTGTACTTAAAAAATAACATGCTACATCCCTATATTTGAACTCCACCTAGGCAGAAGCCGCTCTTTCAGACTACAATAACTTCTTCATACTAAATCGGAATCAGAAGAGACTTCGACCAATGAACTCCCACCTAAATTACTGACAATATGGAACACTCGGATACTTTAGCTTATGAACGTATATCGTAGTTCACCATAGTGATTAACAATTTTACTTAGAAAATAACAGGCTACATCCCCGTATTTGAATTCCGCCTAGGCAGAAGCCGCTATTTTTTTTGTTCATACTGCAATAACTTCTTCATACGGGAGAAACTACAACCGGTGAACTCCCACCTAAATTACGGACAATATAGAACACTGGGATACTTTATCTTATGAACGTATACCATAGTTCTCCATGGTGATTAACAGTTATACTTTGAAAATAACAGACTATATCCCCACTTCAACCCTCACTGTAGTTCTCCATGGTGACTAATAGTTGTACTTAGAAAATAACAGGTTATATCCTAATATTTGAACTCCGCCTAGGCAAAAGCCGCTATTTTTCTTCAAACTGCAATAACTTCTTCATACTAACTCGAAATCAGGCAAAACTTTAATCAATGAACTCCCACCTAAATTACGGACAATACGATACACTCGGATACTTCATCTAGTGAACGTATACTGTAGTTCTCCTGGTGACTAACAGTTGTACTTAGAAAATAACAGGCTACGTCCCCATATTTGAACTCCGCCTAGGCATAAGCCGCTATTTTTTTTTGTTCATAGTGCAATAACTTCTTCATACTAACTCGGAATTAGGCGATACTTCGACCGATGAACTCCCACCTAAACTACGGATAATATGGTACACTCGGATACTTCATCTTGTGAACGCACACCGTAGTTCTCCATGGTGACTAACAGTTGTACTTAGAAAATAACAGGCTATATCCCCACTTCAACGCTCACTGTAGTTCTCCATGGTGACTAATAGTTGTACTTAGAAAATAACAGGCTACATCCTCATATTTGAACTTCGCCTAGGCAGAAGCCGCTAATTTTTTTTCTTCAGACTGCAATAACTTCTTCATACAAACTCGGAATCAGGCAAAACTTCAACCGATGAACTCCCACCTAAATTACTGACAATATGGTACACTCGGATACTTCATCTAGTGAACGTATACCGTAATTCTCCTGGTGACTAATAGTTGTACCTAGAAAATAACGGGCTACATCCCCGTATTTGAACTCCGCCTAGACAGACGCCATTATTTTTTTTTTCTCATATTGCAATAACTTCTTCATACTAACTCGAAATTGGGAGAAACTACGATCGATGAATTCCCACCTAAATTACGTACAATATAGAACACTCGGATACTTCAGCTTATGAACGTATACTGTTGTTCTCCATGGTGATTAACAGTTGTACTTAGAAAATAACAGGGTATATCCCTACTTTAACGCTCACTATAGTTCTCCATAGTGACTAATAGTTGTGCTTAGAAAATAACAGGTTACATCCTCATATTTGAAATCTGCCTAGGCAGAAGCCGCTATTTTTTTTCTTCAAACTGCAATAACTTTTTCATACTAACTCGGAATCATGCAAAACTTCAACCGATGAACTCCCACCTAAATTGCGGACAATATGGTACACTCAGATACTTCATCTTGTGAATGCACACTGTAGTTCTCCACAATGACTAACAATTGTACTTAGAAAATAACAAGCTATATCCCCACTTCAACGCTCACTGTAGTTCTCCATGGTGACTAATAGTTGTACTTAGAAAATAACAGGCTACATCCTCATATTTGAACTCCGCCTAAGAAGAAGCCGCTAATTTTTTTTTGTTCAGACTGCAATAACTTCTTCATACTAACTCGGAGTCAGGCAAAACTTCGACCGTTGAACTACCACCTAAATTACGGACAATATGGTACACTCGGATACTTCATCTCGTAAACGCACACTGTAATTCTCCTTAGGGACTGACAGTTTACTTAAAAAATAACATGCTACCACATCCCCATATTTGAACTTCGCCTAGTGCAGAAGCCTCTATTTTTTTGTTCAGACTGCAACAACTTCATACTAATTCGGAATCCGGCGAGACTTCGACCGATTAACTCCCACCTAAATTGCAGACATTGTGGAACACTCTGATACTTCATCTTATGAACGCATATTGTAGTTCTCCATGGGGATTGACGGTTGTACTTAGAAAATAACAGGTTACCACATCCCCATATTTGAACTCCGCCTAGTGTAGAAGCCACTATTTTTTTGTTCAGACTATAATAACTTCTTCATACTAACTTGGAATTAGGCGATACTTCGACCGATGAACTCCCACCTAAATTACGGACAATATGGTATGCTCAAACACTTCATCTTGTGAACGTACACTGTAGTTCTACATGGTGACTAATAATTGTACTTAAAAAATAACAGGCTATATCCCCACTTCAACGCTCACTGTAGTTCTCCATGGTGACTAATAGTTGTACTTAGAAAATAACAGGCTACATCCTCATATTTGAACTCCGCCTAGGCGTAAGCCGCTATTTTTTCTTCAGACTGCAATAAATCTTCATACTAATTAGAAATCAGGCAAAATTTCGATCGATGAACTCCCACCTAAATTACGGACAATATATACACTCGGATATTTCATCTTGTGAACGCACACTATAGTTCTTCATGGGGACTGACGGTTTACTTAGAAAATAACACGCTACCACATCCCCATATTTGAACTCCGCCTAGTGCAGAAGCCGCTATTTTTTTGTTCAGACTGCAATAACTTCTTCATACTAATTCGGAATCCGGCAAGACTTCGACCAATTAACACCCACCTAAATTACGGATAATATGGAACACTCGGATACTTCATCTTGTGAATGCACACTATAGTTCTTCATAGGGACTGACAGTTGTACTTGGAAAATAACTGGCTACCACATCCCCATATTTGAACTCCGCCTAGTGCAGAAGCCGTTATTTTTTTTGTTCAGACTGCAATAACTTCTTCATACTAACTCGGAATCAGGCAAAACTTCGACCGATGAACTCCCATCTAAATTACGGACAATATGGTACACTCGAATACTTCATATTGTGAATGCACACTATAGTTCTCCATGGCGACTAACAGTTGTACTTAGAAAATAACAGGTATATCCCCATATTTGAATTCTATTTCTCTATGAGATGTAAAAGGGTATGTTTGGAATTTCAAAAAGACACCGAGTAAATCTATTCAATGAATTCTCTTTATTAGTAGTAAAGATTAGGTACATATGGAACTCTTTCCAATATACTCACTCGTTTGATCAAATCGAATCATTTTTGTCACATGTTATATTATTTACTTCCGTTTTATATTCTATGAGCTTATTATAGACATGCATATCAAATACACATTTTCATGTCTGTGATAACTCACCGGTGAATATGATGAAGTACGTAGAACCGTTTTGGTATTAACAGACTTACGATTGCATACATCTATATGTTACAATCTGAAGAGTTCATTAACTTTTATGACGCTTCCACTAAATGGGTTCATAGCCCTTAATTGTTTGAGATATAAGTAACTGGTATCATTTGATTCATAATAATATAATAAAATTATTTCTCAAATCTACGGCTTAGTCTATAATTCCAAAATAATTGTAAATAATTTTAGATAATTTACAATGCATCGCTTTTGTTATGAAAACAAATATCACATTATAGTTTTATTTCATAAAGAATATTCATAATATTCACATTGAAATATAATTATGTCTATTTTTCAGTTGACACCGCAAAATAGTCTTTATTTCATAAATAATATTCGCTGTGTTTTATGAAAATAATTTTCGTAACTTGATGCAATCAATAAGTGTTATATAGCATGCTCTCACTATTTCATTCATTACTATAAGAGCGTACTGAATTTGGAGGTCCATCGTTCACTTAATATAGATTATTTATTTCATATACCATAACTAGTTTACAATGGAGAGTTCTTTGATCAAATATCTTATACTCAAAGAAATGAACCTCATAAAAAGTAATTTTCTATATGAAAATACATTTCGAACATAAATCATGTTTCTTATTCCAATGTTAAGTATCAATTATTATTATCACAATTCTCATTTTCGATGTTTCTTTATGAAGCAGAAGTGATCATTCATTTTCTTCATCCCAAATGTACCTTAAATCATATCTACTCTTGTACATTTGTTATTTTTTCTAAATGGTCAAACCATTCAAAAAATCCCTTACTACAATATCATAATGAACTCTTTACAAAAATACATTTGATTATCCTTAACATTTAAGGACATCAAATATGATGCACCTTACATAAACTGGTCAAACTGACGTTTTAGCGATCGAGTTCTTAGATCTATATTGTAGTTTTGGTCTTGTGTTACATTTAACACAATATGATCTTTTATTGTAATCAATCAAATTGAATACTCGCTCTCGCACTATGGTTTATTTGCATATTTCAAATGAACTAATTTCATCAAAATATTGTACATTACAAACCATGACCGTTCATCATGTAACACTTACATACGATTGTATATGGATCAAATATCCATAGTATTGTATTACTTTTGAGTTCAGAACTCATATAATGCAACACGCAGTCTCGACCATGATACATGTAAGCAACCAAATTATGAACGTATTTAGTAGTTGTAGAATCATGCGCTTGCATGGGTGTTGAAACATTAACATGCAATAAACATTTGTTAGTAAGTATATGTTATATTTCTATTTGTCAATCTTCAATTTAGTTCATTTTTATATCTTAATTGATGAACGTTTTATCAATCATATTAAATGCACAAATTTATCAATGTAAATTATTATAACATTATATAGCATATGTTCTTACAATATTAGAAAGATTAAATATTATCATTTTATTTTTCTAATAAGGCTCCCACAATTCTTTTATGTTTCACCAAAAGTTAAAACATAGAAGTATTTTGACTTCCGCAATGGGTGTTAGGACTCATCCATCTTGGAATTCTGACCTTGAGTTTGCTCAACAAGTCATAGCTCCACAGACGATGGATAATTCCTTATCAGTTGTATCATATACAACTCCCAACCCATGGTACCTTTTCCTAATTTCATTTTGATTTTGAGTTTGCTCAACAAATCAAAATGAATCTATTCACTTGCACCTACCACATCGCGACGACCTAAGTATAGTATATGTATCCTGAGCTTGCTCAACAAATACATATAACTGGCTTACCTCGTCTATTCAATATATTATTAATACTATACATAGCATCCCTAACTTGAGTTTTCTCAACAACTAAGAAGTATGCAAGTAATTTATTAATGTATGTGTGTGTGTGTATGATAGAGGACAGCATTACATTGAAGATTTGTAAATATTATATTGAGTGATATCGACTTATGGAATAATGTATTTCTTATAAAATACCCTCGTGATTTAAGTGTTGGACACATCTGAAATCATGGTATACGTACAATACATATGTATTTGCCCCTTAATTCTATTTGGGTTTCTTTGATGTTCCACCTTTAGTTTATACATTCATATTATATAGTTTTATTATTATATAACTTTTATATTTTATATTACTTATATAATAGTACTGTAACAAAATTCGTACAATAGCAGCAATATGCTAAAACAACCCATTACTCTGTAATCTGTCTTAGTGTATTGCATAATTAAATTAGTTTTGCTCGGCGTTTTTAGATTTTGGTATCAAAGCCATGGTATGTACATATAACTTCGGAGTAATTCAACACATACTCAATAAAATGAATATGATTAGGAAAAGAGATACTATTAAAAACAGTATTAAATAAGAATATGAAATTCCCCAAAATTTAGATTTACTAAATAAATGGACAATTCCCAAAATTGAACCTAAGGTAATATACCAATTAGGTACTTTTGAAAAACTCAGTTTAAAACAAGTAGTTAAAACTACAGAAGAGTCAATTTCTCTAGATAATGACGAAATGATAATTAAACTATTAAGTGAAAAAGATTTACAGAACACACAAATTTATTCACATAGGTTTAAAAAAAATTGCATTTAAACCTTTAACTCTTGAAGGTCTGCCAGAAAATTTTATAGCTGCTTTAAGAGATGGTAGAAATTTAGATTGGAAAAAATCATTAATGGGATTAATACAGTCAAGTCTGGCACACGGTCCAGTCTATTTTAATGTTTATCCAAATTTACAACTCTCTTTATCTTATATTAATATTTTAGAAGCTATTACTTTAAATGTTAAGACCCATGGATATAATTATATTCCAGGATCTGAAGTAATGTGTATTTGTTATAGAATTTATTATAAACCTTCATATACTCTAAATCCCCAATGCAAATTGGTTGATAAACCTTTAAATGAAACTATTTTAATAGAAACAAATTTTAGTCAGTCTAATATAACTACAAGAAGGTCAATAAAATGGGAGGAAATTCCTCTTCCAGAAAATTGGAAAATAGAAAGAGCCATTCCTTCACAACCAATGACAAATAATAATATTACTAATATTATACAAACCCTTGAAGGAACTATTCAAATACAAATGGATAATAATCTTTCTAGACCTAATTCTAGTAACACATATTTATCAAGATCAAATCCTTCCACTCTCATATTTCATCTTTTGATTATTCTATTGAATCTCCATCAAGAATGTCCACATCTCAAATTAGAGAAACTGAAAGAAAATCGTCTAATGATGGATCTTTAAAAGATAACACTGTAGAAAAATTGTATGTAAATAGAAATAATATTGTAAAAGGTATTTACAACAATCAAGAAGCAGATATAACCGAATCAGAAATGAATTTCTCTATTTAATGGATTATACGACTAAAATAGAATTTAGCCCTGGCTCTCAGGCCAGACAAAGAATTAAATTTTAATTTAATCTTCCAAAATGGGAACCATTTAGGAAATGGTTTTTTGAAATTTTTTGAAAAGAAGCACAGAAATATTTTCGAGAAGAATTCTATAAATTCACAACTGAAAGAAATATAACGTTTCCCTTTATTCCTTGGTTTACAGCAAATTATATTGAACAATATATTTATGTAATAGAAAGAGATTATAAACTGTTAGATGGAAATCTGCTAAAGGCAGTATATCCTCTTCAACAATCTTTTCAAATGGAAAAAATGGGAAGTACTTAAGTTTTAATGCATTTTCTAAAATATTAGAAAATGATACATTACTAATTACCGTAAGACAAATAAACCAAATATTTGAACAACAAAAGTATGCAAATCTTTATTTAGCTGTTATTGGTGAACAAATTACTTCATTACATAACAAAATAGAAAAAATATTTTCTGCTATTAATAATATAAAACCTACTGTCTCGATTACAACTGAAGAAGTAAGCGAAGTAATTGCAACTTCAAGTCTTCAACCTCCCCCTGAAATCAAAGGTTTTAAGTTAAAACAGAATCATAATTAGAAAAGGTTTTTAAATTAAGATCCGAATCTGACTTAGAGAAATTCCTAAAAGAAAGGATGGATAACCTTAGATTAAGTACTCTTGAAGAAGAATCTTCTCAACAAAATAATAATAACCAAACAGTCCAAGATGAGATAAATAAACTTGAAAAATATGCATATAAGCCTTCTCAAAAATTATTTTATTATAGAAGACCTTCTCCTATGGATACTTTACCTGAATAACCAGATTTTATTAGCAATAATAGCTACAATGGGAAAAATATATATGAATGGAATATTAACATATTCGGTGAAAAACAAATATTTAATGTAGCCCATCGAATGCTAATGTATAGTACAGTTTGCAAAAATAATGGTAATAATGATGTTACTGTTGCAAGGATGATAGTCGCTGGTTTTACTGGCCAGCTTAAAGGATGGTTGGATAATTATCTTCCTACATCGCATAAAAATGAAATTTACAACACAGTAAAACAAGAAGATGGACAAATGGTCCAAAATGTTGTATATACTTTAATAGTTACTATTCTAGAACATTTTACTGGAAGAGTATCAGATAACAATGGAAGTGCTTGTACACTTCTACAAAATTTAAGCTGTAAAACATTAACCGATTTTAGATGGTACAAAGATACGTTTTTAAATAGGGTAATGGAATTACCAGAGAGTAATAGCTCTCGTTGGAAATCAAAATTTATTGATGGACTCCCCTCCTTATTTGCAGAAAGGGTAAGAAAGTCTCTAAGAAAGGATAAAATAAATATTCCTTATGAAAGTTATACTTATGGTAAGCTTATTGGAACATGCATCCAAGAAGGCTTATCATTGTGTAATGAAATAAAATTAAATCAACAAATAAAATGCCAAAATTTAACCAAAAGGAATCAATTAGGACAATTTTGTAGTCAATTTGGAATGGATGTTCAAACCTCATAGAAAAGATAATAAATTTAAGGAATCTTTTCAAAAAAAGAAGAAATTTTATTCTCATAAAAAGATAGAACAAAAAGCTCAAAGAAAAGAGGAAAGATTAAATAAAAAGAAAATAAAATTATCTACTGTTATAAATGTGGAAAAGTTGGACATTATGCTAATAGATGCAAACTAAAAAAGTAAATTAATAATTTACAGGCTGATAATGAATAAAAGAAACATTATCAAAACTTCTATTAGACTCTAGCTCTAAAAATAATTCAGAAATAGAATCTGAAAATGGTTCAGACTATTCGGTTACTTCTGAAAAACTTAAAGTTCTTGATGAGGAATCATCAGAATCTGATGAATGTTGTGAACCTTGTGGATAGGGAAAACCCTGTCTAAACCCAATAATAGGAAGTGAAGATGAAAAGGATGAATTTTATAAAATCCTCTCACAATTTCAAGATTTAAATATAAATGTATTAGCTAATAATAATATTATAGAATTTTTAAAATTAGTTAAAGACCCAGAGTTAAGATAAAAAATGATAGATCAAATGGAAGGTATTCCAGGAACAAGCAAAAATAATGAATCATTAACAGAGACATTTCAAAATATTGGAAGTTCTAAAAATCCATATACTATGAATGAAGTTCATTAACTTTTAAAAGAACGACAAAGAATTGAATATCCTACTGCTGTAGAAGACCTTAATAATGAAATCCAAAACCTTAAAAGGAAATCCAAATAATAAAAAATGAAAATAGAAATCTTGATTATATGCTCTCTTTTCTAGAATAGTCAAAACAAACTATTCCTATTGAAAACAATCAAATAAATTGTTCTCAAGTAAAACTTCCAGAACAAGAAGGATTTCTTTCAAAATTGGATATTGTAATATCTCAAAAATGGTTTATCAAAATAACTCTCTTGATTGATAACCATTTTAAAAAGGAATTAACTGCGCTTATAGATAGTGGTGCAGACATGAATGTAATTCAGGAAGGAATAATTCCAACTAGGTATTTTCATAAAACCACTAATTCATTAAGTCATGCAGGTGGAGGAAAACTTGATATTAAATTTAAATTACCACATGCTTATCTATATATAATGAGAATAACCCCATTTGAAGCTTTTGAGATTATGAAACTACCCTTAACAAACAGAACATTAAATCAAGGGTTGTTCTGTCATTTTCCTTCCAACCCTCTCACAAGTTTTGCCTTCACGATTACCAAAACGGTACCCACTTTCATCCATTTTACCTTCTCACACACGTACGTAAATAACTACCCATCTTCATCTTCAATCAACCTATAAGCTCCATTTATCATTCATTTTAAGCATGAAATACTTCATCCTCAAATTTATTTTTTTCTCAAATCAAAGTAGACGAAACTAATAAAGTCAAAGAATGTTATCAACAAAAAACCCAAATCGAGTGGTGACAAAAAACCTAGATTTCGTCAATGCTTTAAATGGAGAAAATTAGAGCGTCGTGACAAAGTCCTGGAGGCATGTTATTCATTAGGAAGAGCATCAGATCCTTGATTTGAAAGTCTCAAAGCTTAGAATGATGTAAGAAAAACTCCTCTTACTCCTAATTTTCTAAGTAATTAAAGTTTTGTGATGAAGTTAGAGGCGTGTTATTTATCTATATATAATGAGAATAACCCCATTTGAAGCTTTTGAGATTACGAAACTACCCTTAACAAACAGAATATTAAATCAAGGGTTCTTCTGTCATTTTCCTTCCAACCCTCTCACAAGTTTTGCCTTCACGATTACCAAAACGGTACCCACTTTCATCCATTTTACCTTCTCACACACGTACGTAAATAACTACCCATCTTCATCTTCAATCAACCTGTAAGCTCCATTTATCATTCATTTTAAGCATGAAATACTTCATCCTCAAATTTATTTTTTTCTCAAATCAAAGTAGACGAAACTAATAAAGTCAAAGAATGTTATCAACAAAAAACCCAAATCGAGTGGTGACAAAAAACCTAGATTTCGTCAATGCTTTAAATGGAGAAAATTAGAGCGTCGTGAAAAAGTCCTGGAGGCATGTTATTCATTAGGAAGAGCATCAGATCCTTGATTTGAAAGTCTCAAAGCTTAGAATGATGTAAGAAAAACTCCTCTTACTCCTAATTTTCTAAGTAATTAAAGTTTTGTGATGAAGTTAGAGGCGTGTTATTTATTAGGAAGAATATCAGATCATTGATTTGAAATTTTTAAAGCTTAGAATGATGTAAGAATGAGCTGTTAATGTTTGGGACTTATAGCTTTTATGCTATATTAAATTACGTAATGGTTCTTATCACAATCTACGAAGAAAAAATTAATACAACTACGAAATTGCTTTATCAAAACCACTTCCATTAGGATAAGGCTATTAGAATGAATGAGAAATGTCAGTACATAATCAAGTTTTCAAGGATTATTGGGTCAACCATCTTAGCCGTTTTCTGGATCAGTGGCAGGAAATGTTAACGTCGTCAGTTCTCACCTCTTGCGAGTTGCGACACAGAAGTAGATTTGTGAAACTAGAAGAATGAATAAATTATTGCATTGTTGTATCTCTCCCGATTAAAATCATGCACTAATATATCTTAACAATTCCATTTGAATTTCTTTAGTAGTCTTTAGGGATTTGATGTGCATGCTGTTATTTTTTTGTTGATCTCATATAACTAACTGCTGATGCTAAACTTTGTTGTGCTCAAATCTACTATCATTAATTTTCGTAACTTATATGACAATTGTTGTTGCCCTGAATATGTTTGCTAATATGTCCAAGAGATGTGTGCATCATGTAGCCAGCCTCTATAAAATTGATGACATTGTACTTTAACATGCATTAAAGATACTTATCATTAAAAGCATTGCTTTCCTTTTACATCATCCATAAATAATTCAAGCACCACTTAGTTTCGTTGCCAATATAATTGACAAAAAATTGAAAATCAAAGCAAATATGATGTTGTATAAATATAATATAAATAGAATTATTGTAAATTTTAGCTTAGTTCATCATTTTGGTGAAAAAAAATGAACGTGAAACAATCAGTTTTTAAGCCAAAGAAAAACTGATGCCACATTCACATTTCTGTAAAAACAGTCTCTTATGATCTATGAGAATGATTCTTAGTTAATTTTTCTTCTTCTATTTGTTATACATTAGAGGATGTTTCCCTTCGTCCAGGTTAATCTCTCAACCGGTTTCAACAAAAGTTCATCTTTACTAACACTGTTGCCTTTTTCTTCCATACAGGTTCATCATTTTATTTAGTCGCTACTTCATGTAATTTGATGTAGACTAGAAAATATATGAGTAAAATTTTATATAAGCCAATTTATCTTGAGCCAATTCAATGAAATAGCTGCAGCGTTGCAGGTCATCATGGGCTCATAGCTACACCAAATTTTCCATCTATCTGATTTGACCCCTAAATGTTTTTCATGTTTATAAGTTGTGAGCTTAGGAATTACTTAGTTTGTATTATTTAATTCATCCGAAAATGAATATACTGAAGGTTAATTACGTTGGTATTATCGATTACTTTAATACAAATACATGTTATATGACTGACTCTTGGGTTATATGTATCAGCGATGTCATATGTTAGTAGGAGTGCTAATTAATCTTCTCTAATGCTCGAGCAAAAGGTTAGAAAACTGATGATTATAATTATGTTGTGGTACTCCGTTAAATTATTATGTGTAGCTACAACGAATGATATGCATTGGGATAATGTATAAATTAATTATGGGAGTTGATTTGAGTAGGCCAACTTAATGTACACAATTTTTTTGCTAGAGATCATAAGTCAATAAACTAATGCAACTTGCAATTTGAAGGGTACATTTATGTATGTGTTGTCTTATTTTTCGTTTATAATGATTGATAACATGGTTCAAAGGTGCAAAATTCAGTAGTTTAGAGTTATTCTGTTGCTCAACTCCAAACAACAGACAATGCAAAACTATACTCCAAAATCAATGTTCTGTGCGAATGGAAACAAGTATCTGCAATGTAATTTTTAGTCTTTTATATTTATAATGTTAACAATACATATACCATTTTAGTACACAGAGATATGTTAAAACTTTCCAACTTTCAATGCTTTTGCTGAGGTAATTTGAGTGTACCGATTACTTGCTCTAAAATGAAGCTTTGGTTCTGATGCTTCATTACACAAGCAATATATTATAATTCATATCAGATATGACAGTACTTTATACACAATATTTTGCAATAAAAAGTATTTAGGTCGCATTTTTCTCATATGTCCACTTGACCTGCCTTAGTACATCTAAGAGAAGTACACTCCTAAAAGTAGTTTTATGTGCCTTTGTACCACCTAAAATCTTATGTTCCCTTTTGCCTATCTTCATGTGCCATACATATTTCAACCACCGATTTTTCATCATCAACAATTCATATGATATTATGGACCCCATGATCTATTATTTTTTGTGATCAATGACCGTGACTTATAGCATATGAAGACAAGTAATAAGGGGATAAATGAATTGAACCCGTCTGTACATATTATTTTGCATTGAAAAGAAGTTAATTCATGTTTTTCTTTGTACACGTCCAGCGGACGTGCCATACGTACTGGTCTATATATAATAGGAATACCCCATTTTGAAGCTTTTGAAAAGTCCATATCACCCTCTAAACATTATACTACGTGATAAGGATATTTTGGTCATTACAATTTTCTCACGTTTTTATCCCCTTTATTCAGGTGGGATGGCCATGTTTCCTCTCCTAACCGCACCATTTTCTTCTGATTAATTAATAAAAAAATTAATCCTTTCTTTCAGATTACATATGACACGACCGATCCCACTCCACCATCACCACCTCAATCGGCTTCTTCTGTCCTTAACAACAAAGGCGTATAACCAACCATCCCTAAATTGTATGAAACTGAGAAGAAACTGGGTAGTGTAGTTGAAACTGAGAAGAAACAGGGTTGCGTGGTTTTGTGTGCAGATTTAAGAGAAACATAACTCGATAGCTAACAGGTAACTATGTTTTGATTTGGTTTTCTTGAATTTTTGTTATCAATTTATAGCAAATTGGAGCGACGATATCTTTTCTATTGCCATTGTTCTAGAGATTCAATCCGACTTTGGATTTGATACTGGAATATGACTTTTGTTTATTTCCTCAAACCGTAGATGATAAAATTATTGATTATTATTTTACATAATTTTAGATTTTATAGGTTTAATATTGGAAAAATTATAACATTCATGATACCATATATATAGTGAAATGGTGTTGTTTGACATGGGTCTGAGCATACATTACCTTCAGCTGTACTTGGCAATATGTGAATTTAGAGTGAGCGGTATAGAAATAACAGGAATACCACATTAAAAAAAAGAAATTGGAGGTGTAGTCAAACTTATGAGAAAGTTATTTTGAGTTGATCATTTCTTAGTAAACAGCAAAAGATTGTACAATCTCTTTTTCAATGATTATGAATTTGACATTACCATTCATGTTTGTGCATATATAATACTGTATATCCTTTTATGTCACATACTGAATTTCCATTGTGTTTACCACAATTATGTTGTTTACTAAGAAATAATTTCCATTGTGTTTATCTTAAAAGTGGGTATGTTCATCTCAATCTTCTCAGCTATAGTTTTTTCGATTAGATTTGGATCTCAAATTGGTTTTATTTATTTAATTACATATCTGAAAGTTTGGATATATGGGTAAGTGACATGAACACTAAATTGCTTCTCACTTTTGTTGTTTTGCAGGAGATGACTGAGTGAAAATAGCTGTGTTAATGAGAGAATAAGGAGTGAAGGAGAGTCTTTCATTTGATTTTTAATTTTGTTGTACAATTACAAATTTGTTGGATCTCAAAATATCACAACATTGGAATCAATGGTAATGTATTTATTTAATTACTATTGATAAGATTTATCTCCATTGATATTTATCTCCATTTTAATCAATGATTAGATGATAAAACTGATCTATATACCAATAAATTTAAATTAATTGCGCATGTTTCAAAAATCAATTTAAGATCACTAATAATAAGAAAAAATTTGTTGAAAACTTAGATCAAACACTAATATGTTTAACTGCTTATGCACAAATCAATGGAGTATATGCATTTGGACGCATAGGACTAGAGAAACTAAGAGTAGAAAATCAAATACAGAATATGCGTGTATTACAATAAAAAAGGATTTGTTGACATTTTTCGTCGCCCATGTCAACAGACTACAACACTATAGTCATGCAAGATTAGCAGCAGAATGACAGTATGAGTATGCAAACTAAACCGGTATGCTGAGTCAGTTGTTGGACAAGGCATGTTTTGGATAAGGGATGAAATGAGCGTATGAGCCTACTCTGGACATGTGAGCAAAACCTGAGATCTACTTGCAACATCATGGCATGGTAAGAACTAAAGGTGAGAGAAGCCGCTGCTGTCAGTCAAGGCGTGATGTGGGCAGAAACTGATGCTGATCCAAACACAATATCAATGAGAAATGCAACTGCATTGACAGATTAAAAAATTTCATTTCTTTTTGGAAACTTAAATAATAATTGAACTTTAGGCACTCAAAGATGTATGGAGATCGGATTGGAAAAGGTGACAGAGAGGATATTTTGGAGTTTAAGAGAATTGTATATTTCCAAAAAGTAACCCTTATAGCAATATGTTAACTGTGCATTTTTTTATATTTTCAATCATAGTAAGTTATTGCAATATGATGTTACAACATTTCCTTGTTTTAAAGGATGAGTAAATTTCATTAAATGCAACCAATGCTTTGGCAGAATAAGCTTTTTAACAATAGAAATCATTATTTGGAAGTGTGATCGGTACTTGAAATCAGCAAGTTTATGTCTAAAGATTCTAAACCTGATTCTTTGTTTTGTTTCCTGTATAGTCTCATGTGTTTAAGTCAGACTTGGGAGATTGTGCTGCGTTTCTAGCAAACTACGATACCGTAAATTATTATAAAGTTGCTTTTAATGGGATGCATTATGATTTACCTCCTTGGTCTATTAGCATCCTTCCTGACTACAAAACTACTGTTTTTAACACTACAAGGGTGAGTATATATTCCTTTAACTTTTTTCTTTGTTGGTTAAACTTAAGTTTGTTAAAGTTAAAATAATTGCATACTTCTAAGCATTAATGGTGATATACACTTTTTGAAAATTAAACACGAGTCCTAAGGTATACCAATGTTTTATTAAGGATCAAATTGCAAGCAAGGTTTTCTGAAATATATTTATTTTAAGTACGGCTAATTTACAGTGAAGAAATCTCACAAATCCTGCATGGTGATGTTTTATTATCATGTAATGAAGGCATAAGTTAATTAGAGCTTATGGGTTTCTTTCCACCAATCTTTTTTTAATATTTTTTTTAATTATTCATTTCAAAATTGTTCTGAAAGCTCAACATTTACTTAAGCGACGTCATGACGTAATCCTCAAATCTTAAACATTAATATTGCTTATATTTTCTTTTAGTTTTTTAAATATATTATTTAATTATCGGATTTAGAAATGGGTTTATGTCAAATATAATGAAAAATGATTTTTACGTTTAATGGTCACATTAGCACCGTGGGTTATGTCAAAACATCTCATAATTAACACTTTAACATTGCCATTTATATCCTTTTAGCTATTGATGCAAGTGTCAAACTTGCATAAAGAAGGAGAGGAAGCAATTGGTGAACAAATGGTGCAAAGTCGTGCCATTTATACCTTTATATTAGTTCACAATGTTTGTATTTCTCATGACTATCTTGATAAATATTCCAAATAATAAATTTTGTGCACAACATATTTCTTTCAATTCACAGATTTATGCATAAAATGATTACACTAAGTTTTTTGGGCATTTTTAATACTATTTTGCACTAAAAAAATTTAACTCATGTTTTTCTTTGCACACGTCCAACGGATGTGCCATACATACTGGTATATATAAAATAAAGACTTGTATTCCTACAAGATTTTTACTAGTAAAAAATATTACTAATCAAGTCATACTTGGAACACCATTTATAGATAAAGTTTATCCTATAATAAATATTGATAAAAATGGAATAACAGGTATTTATGAAAATAAGCCTATTACTTTTGAATTTATAACTAAACCCTTTACAAAGGTCTTACATGAAATAAAAGATCTTTTGGCACAAAAGACCTATCATCTAAATTGTCTAAAACAAGAAGTTATTTCTCTTAATATAGAAGAAAAACTCCAAAATCCAAAATTACAAGAAAAAATTAAAATGATTTATAACAAATTTTCTATAGAAATTTGTAATGACCATCCAAATGCCTTTTGGAACAGAAAGAAACATATTGTTAATCTTCCATATGAAGAGAATTTTGATGAAAGAAAAATCCCTACTAAAGCAAGACCATGTCAAATTAATTCTGAATATTTAGAATTGTGTAAAAAAGAAATTGAATCATTATTACAAAAAGGTTTAATAAAACCATCCCAATCACCCTGGTCATGTACTGCATTTTATGTAAATAAACATAGTGAACAAGAAAGAGGGGTACCTAGATTAGCAATAAATTACAAACCTCTTAATAAGGTTTTGAAATGGATTAGGCATCCAATTCCTAATAAAAAGAATTTATTAGATAGACTATTTGATTTTATCATATTTTCTAAGTTTGATTTAAAATCTGGCTATTGGCAAATCCAAATTTCAAAATTTGACCAATACAAAACTGCTTTTAATGTCCCAATTGGACATTATGAATGGACAGTAATGCCTTTTGGTTTGAAAAATGCACCCTCGGACTTTCAGAAAATAATGAATGACATTTTTATTCCATATAGTGAATTTATTATAGTTTATATTGATGACATTCTAGTATTTTCAAAAAATATTGAAACACATTTTAAACATTTAGATATTTTTAGAAAAATCATTATCCAGAATGGCTTAGTAATATCAAAAGCAAAAATGTCTTTGCTTCAGACAAATGTGAGATTTTTAGGCCATAATATCAAAAAGGGAAAAATAATTCCTATAAATAGAAGTATAGAATTTGCTTCAAAATTTCCTAATATAATAACTGATAAAACACAGTTACAAAGGTTTTTGGGTATCTTAAATTATATATCCTCTTATTATATTAATTTAGCCACAAATGCTGCTATCTTATATGATAGATTAAAAAAGAATCCAGGTCCATGGATAGAACATCATACTAAAGCTGTTAAAATGATAAAAGAAAAGGTAAAAAATTTGCCTAGTTTAATGCTTTCAAATCCAAATTGGGAAAAGATAATAGAAACAGATGCATCAGATCTAGGATTTGGTGGAATTTTAAAACAAACATGTCCAAAAACAAAACAAGAATATCTTGTCAGGTTTCACTCAGGTAAATGGACTAATAGTCAAAAGAACTATGCAACCATAGCCAAGGAAATTCTTGCTATAGTTAAATGTGTTTTAAAATTTCAAGATGATTTATATAATAAAAAATTTATTATAAAAACTATACTATACATTAGCATTCGATGGGCTAAATTAAATATTTGTTTTTCACTGAATGTGTCAATATTCCATTCATATATACTTTTCCCATATTGTGGGTCTCCTTTTCCAATTTGCTGAATATTTCCGCAAAATCTTCATCATTTAGATATGAGAATTGATCTTCCTCAGCTATGTCTTTAGCTTTTGATGAAGCCATTGATGTATCTGAATTTGCGTCTTCCTTACCAATGTTTTTTATTAAGTCTTTCTTTATTTCTGCAATATAGGCATAAAGAATATCTTCTTTAGTGACCGTCCCTTTTTGCATTTTCAATTTTCTGATAATATGTTGGAATGGGCTTGGAGCTTCCTTATGCTGAATTGTGGATTCCTGTTCCCGATAAAATTCTATCTTTTTCTCTATTTATGATATCATTTCTTGGCCAGATATCTGACCTGTACTATTGTCAATTCTAGTTAATTTATCCCAGAATTTTGTAAAGAAACATCTGTGTAAACAAGGAATTTCTTTGTTGGTATATCCAATTTCCGGTTTCCATTTCCAAATCCAAGGAATGGAAAACTCAATGAAGAAATATTGTGGGCCTGCTCCTGATATCATTAGATATTGTTTAAGATTACTTAATCTTGGTGAAACATCTACCCATTCTGAATATAATTCTTTTAATTTTTCTAGGAGAATATCAAGTGGTGGTCCATATCTTGTCCACCAGTCCATAAACCAGTTTGGTATTGGTTGTTTATAAACTTCCCCGCGAATTTTTATAAACCATGAATGTTTTCATTTATTATTTTCATAGAGAAGTACTTTATGTAGTGCTTCTACATAATCCCAGTAGTTATACCTAATAGAAAATTTCTTATCAGGTAAAAACATTTTCTTTTCTTTTAGGGTAGATAACCCCCATTCTTCAGGCATTGTTAGCCTTTTAACAATTATTTTACTGAAACTATAAACATTCGGGTCACCTGCATTGAAATGGGTTATTTCACAAGTTTCAGAGGCTTTTATTATTGCCTCGTAATATGCCATTTACTTATATGCCATGACAGTAAATGATGATGTATCAAGGTACCTTTGTAGTAGGTTCAAGGGATCATTCTCCATTTTTACATCATCAAATTCTAAGAGCAGTATGATTTCTCTATGTGGGTTTTCAGCATAAGTAGTTATATTTTCCTCAACTTCTTCATTACCAGTTATGCTGGCATATGATGATGAACCAGATTGGCTATTAGCCCCTTGTCTCTTTTTAAATTCTAAAAATTCCTTGAACAAAGGATCATTGGAATTATTATTCCCTGAAGTGGCTGTTAAATTTTCAGCAAATAGTTTTTTATTGTCATGTTAGGCCAGGAGTATATTTCCTCTACCCTTTCCTCTGTAAGAGGAATTACCCCTTCCTCTAGGGAACATTATCCTGCAAAAATTCACGAGTTAAAAAATCAAGAAGACTATTTTCTTCACCTTATTTTATAAAGGATTGCAAAATCAAAAGGTGCTAGATGAGCTTGCTATCTGGCAAACATCTGTTTAAAAACGCTAGGCAAAACTAATTTAATTGCACAATACACTAAGACAGATTACAGAGTAATGGGTTGTTTTAGCATATTGCTGCTATAGTGCTGCTATAGTACTGCTACAATATGAATTTTGCTACAGTGTTTTCAGGATCTTACAAATTAAACTGAAAAGACCAGAACAAATATGGGAACATTTTACAAGTCAAGTATTGATCTGACAATAATTTCTGGTTAAAAGAAAGTCCTAAAAACGCCTTACCATGGCTCTGAAATGGACTTGGAAGATAGCCAGAAATTACTGTCCTCTGATACTGTTCTTAACCCATGAATGATATTCTCAATTTATTATGTATTCCTTAAACATTTGAACACATGAAAACATACATACAGAATAGAAGTAATTCAACACACAACTAAATTAGTCTGCCATTCAGGCTATATTCAATATATTAATACAAATTTAAAACTTGAAAATAAAAACTTACAAAAGATATTAACTTATAATATTACACACTTATAATGGCAGAAAGTTTTTAAGTAGAGCAGAGAATGGAAGAATTAAGTCCGCCTTCTTTACAAGAAGCACCTCGAAACTGTATATAGTTTTCATTAATCAACTTATTTAATTAATTAATTTATTTTATTAATCTTATTAATAAATTTAAATTTTCAAAATTAATTTATATTATTTTCAAAAAATTTAAAAAAATATATTATATTATAACCTTTTGTAATATATTATGTCTTATTTTAAATTTAACTTTTAAATTTAAAATATTGTATTTTTACTTTTCAAACAATTTTGAAAATTAGCCCAAGGCCTAATTCAAATTGGGCATTTTCTACTAAGGACAACCATTGGGCTCATATATCCGTCCGGGCCAAGCCGATGGCCAGGTAGGGCAAAGTACTAGATTATGCAAACCTAATCCTAGACATTACCATTCTAGACACCATACTAACTGGGCTGTGAGCTTAATTAGTTAATCCTAACATGACTAATTTAGACCGCATAGGCTATTGGGTTTTGATATCATTGTTGGAACTGAGTCAGCTTGTAATCGAAGTAATAAGTGAATTTCAATTTTTTTTCATCATTTTGGATCTTTATAGGGCGTACGAAGTCCATTTTATTTAGAACATTTCTAAATTTCTTTTAAATTAAAATTTTCTTTTATTTAAATTTGTAAAATGATTTTATATTATTTAATTAATGTTATATAATATATATATACATGTATTGTACATACACACACATAGATATATATATGTATGTATGTATGCATGCATGTGTAACATATTAATCTGTGCAAGATATAACATGCACATGTATAGGTGCCGAGATTTACACCACAACGGGTACATTAACTCATGTAATATACAAATATATTTTTGTATACTTATATATATATATATGTATATAATGTACAAAAACAAAAATATATAAGCTATATTTTTATTTAATTAATTTTGTATTAATATATATATATATATACAAAAGAATGAAATATTAACATTTTATATATAACTATACGAGTAAATATAAATCATTTATAAATTATATTAAATTAATTTTTTTTGTTGTAAAAACTGAAAAAATTATCTATATAAATATTATTTTCTTTTAAAACATATATAAATATATATTAAATATTTATGTACGAGTATAAATAATATATATATATATATATATATATTAATGTTTAAAATATAATTTTTTTTAATTTTCATGCATACCAGGACATGCGCACGACATAGTTTTCTTTGTTAATTTTAAAATACATTTTAAAACAAATATCCATGCATATATTATTTAAAATTAATAAAATAATTATTTTTGAAACCAAATCTTAAATTTTTAGTAAAATTCTAAATGATATTTTGTAATTTAAAATGCTTAATATATAATTTTATAATTTAATCTTAATTTTAAAAGCTATTTTTATTTTCGGCAATTAATCAAATATTTTAAATTAGAAGAAAATAATTTTTTATTGAGGGTATATTAAGTATTAATTTAATTTTATAAAATATAAAATATAATTTTTATGATATATATATATATATATATATATTATAATTAATTTACATAACTAATTGATTTAAATAATAATTTATATATGAAAAATATTTTTTATTTCCGTCGAAATTATTATATCTATGAAACTTTATATATGCAATTTTATAACCATATATTATGTAAATATGATGTAGTATTAAAATTTATACACTATGCATATATTTAAATTTTCAATATTGAATTATTTAAACATAAAAAAATTGTTTTTTTAATGTCGTGCGGACAATAGGTATATACATAACAATTTTTTTTTTAAAATATAAAAAATATATGCAAACATACAACAAATCTGATTGTGATAATATATTTACATATTGGAATTGTCCCCTAACTAACAATACTTATAAATGATATAAACATTATATGATAATATTAATATTTAAATTAGATTAGAAATGTACCTTATGTCCAATGCCTGAAAGTACGCCTTGAGATTTGCTCCTAAAACTGATTTCCAATCCAGTAGAGTGCTAATCCCTGAACTGATGACCACCGACTATCGAATAGAACTGTATTTGATTTGATTTTAACTCGAATTGATGGAGGAGGAGAGGGTTATGGTTCATTAAGAAATAGGGCAAGATGGAGCCTTCTAAAGTCTTCGAAAAATGAGGGTTGAGATGCTTATATATAGGAGAATTTAGAGATAAACTAGGATCTAGATCCTCCTTTATCTCTTACCCATTCTCTTCCATCCTAGCCATCCAAGTCAAATCCCTACAACAAGCCATCATATGGTTATAACCCAATTATAATCGAATATAACCAGCCGCTATATGGGCTTCAAAACCATTTAAAGCCCGAACATATTTTATAATTAAATCCAATTTAAATGCTTATCGATATCGTATATCGATTAATATATTTATAACTTTTATATACACATTTAATCATATTTGTTCATCAAATCAAAATCAAATTTTATAACTAATATTTCATAAATATTAATTAATTTAACTAATTTATAATGATTATAAATTAATTAAATTGTTTGGTCAAAGGAGTATTCATCGTTTTGGTTGTGTGACTTGTCATATGTAAATTTGGTCAGTGATCAATATCGAACTATTCAAATATTAACGTTCACACATCACCTAGCAGGTGGTGAGATATTTTGGCCAAATTTATCGCTTACTTGGTTTTGGTAAAATCCAACTTTACTTTGTTAAGTGTTACCTTGTTGTGACTTTTTGTTACACCAAATCTCTTCGTCAAAACTATATCACTTTGGACTCATTGAATTGGTAATCGTCAAAATTCCAATATTATCCACATTCAACTCTAAAGTCCAAACACAAAGTCCTTGGTTCAATCATAACAATTATTAGTAACTGAAATGTTTTGGTCAGAGACTTTGACTTTGAGTTGACTTTAGTTGACTGTGATACTAATCTCATATAACCGAGGAGATGAATCCTCTCATGAGTAGTGTTTCACTTCCAATGCTTTTACTCGACCCAACTATAGTTGTTCGATGGACGCCGTGCCACGACCTAACTATAATCAAAGTAGAGCTTCCACGTTGAAGATTAACGATATTCTTAAGTTAAGAGAACTATGTAATTTTGTCACATCTATATTTTCTGTTTAACCTTAGTTAGATTAACCAACAAAAAAACTATCGAGCGAGTCATTCCGTAGTTATCCAATAACTATCGGTACGTAACCACTTGGTGCCTGTAACAACCTGCCCTTTCGATCCTTAAAAGTTGATCCTAATACATCCAAGGTATTCACGTACCGAGCATTCATGTGTCGGAAAGACAAATTGTTGGGGGAAAAGAAAGAAAAGATGGAACAAAATCTCATATTGTAACGAGTAATATATATTATACAATAGACCTTTATAAAAGAAAAACTATAATATACATACATCAATCAG
This sequence comes from Allium fistulosum, assembly GCA_030737815.1. NCBI lineage: Eukaryota > Viridiplantae > Streptophyta > Magnoliopsida > Asparagales > Amaryllidaceae > Allium > Allium fistulosum. The sequence goes on along the minus strand of CM060903.1, from coordinate 1,359,618,816 downwards.
AGTAACTATCTATCATCAGCCTGGACGGTTATATCAACCTATCGTCACAAATGCTGATAAATACAACCAACAACTCATCTCCTGAAGCTCCAAAGCATCCATGACTGAATCTAAAAATATAATCGATCTGACCCGAGCATTATAAGAAAATAATGCTCGGATCAGTCTTGTAAACCATCATGAGAAACACACATCATATGGATTTTTATGTTATAAAACCTTTCAAAAATAAAGGTATCTCGTAAGACCTCACCGCATATAAATACGAATGAGTTTTTACCTTACGATAACCAAACCATTTCATAGGAAATCTTATGATATTATGATAATGTCTAGGGTTTAAAATAAATACCGAATCATAGCCAAAATTGTTACATTAATTAAATTCCAGCATAATAGGTATACAACTAAGTCTGAAAGGCACTTGTTGGAGAATGGATTCCATACAATGACAAGGCACCGGGTACCACCTATCACAGTACACCTCTAGAAACTTGTACCAAGGTCGCAAAAACATTTTGCACCCCTGCCAACACAGAACCGGCCTACCCCTTCCCGGATAGTACTGAATACATCATCTCCCCGGTTGCTTTGCAACCTTTTTCCTCCATATCACAACATACATAAATTTGTAGATAGTGACCTAGAAGGGTGATGACATACCCTAATAGGTGCGACCCACATAGCCTGCAGCATATCCCATGTTTAGTCATTCCCAGGTGTGAGGCTTGAAGCTACGTTTTAACTTTTTAACAATTCCCACTTGGAATGCTAACATACCCTCCAGGCACAATGCAATGCCAACATTCATCCATACAAGTTTTTCAGGATACGAACAAACCGAAGGCACTACTCTTACTACATACTTTTTGGAATCACCCTAGGGATTAGTAGCAAGTAGCCCTTATACTTCAATGAATTCCATCTTCAATTCCATCATCTTTAAGATGTCTTCAATTCGAACGCTTAGGCCGATTCAAAGTGGTTTTTAGATAATATATCCAATCCCGGTCTCTCCGAACCAACAACCGATAGTTTTTAGTTGACTCAATCCCGGTTCTTTTAGAAATAGGCGCACTATATCAGAGTCCCAAGGGGATCTCCCATATACCCCTCAAAGCTAGAGACGTTTCACCGGAATGAGTTCCGCGGAGGGATCTCAAACCATATGAACGGGTAAAACTCATATATACTACCTAAGTCAAAACTGGCCAAGTTTTGATAGTCGGATTATTTAACTATCAAATAAACAAAAATTCAAACCAGAGATTTAATCTCATTAGGAAACCAAGCATGATTAAGCACATAATGCACGATCAAATCACATAAATGACTTTTAATCCACTTTTTATTTAATTAATAAATTATTTATTAATTAACCTCTTTTATTAGTAAAACTCCTTTTATCTAATAAAACTTCTTTCATTAATCAAAACTTCTAATTGATTAAAACATCACTTATTAATCAAACTCCTTTTTATTAATCAATACTCTTTATTAATTAAAACTTCCTTTATAAACTTGTGAATATACACACACACACACACATTTCTCTATATAAAAATATATACCAATATTATATTATTCCACTATTCATTTATACTCAATACTTCAAAAAGCATTCATATACTTATCTTAATGGAATAAGTATATTCATAAATCACTTCACTTTCAATACTTAGAAAACATTTCCATATACTTATATAATGGCATAATATATTCACAAATCTTAGAGGAGATTTCATATTTCCAAAACCATATTTGAAAAGGATAAAAAATAATGTCATTTCAGACATTTTTTACTATAAACCCAAAACATACACGCTTAATCGTCATCTTTAAAACTCTCTTTGAAGATCTTATTGCTTTTCAAAAGTATAATTTAATGGATTAAAAACAAATATTGCTTAAACACCATTACTATAAACCCAAAATCACTTTCATACTTGTTACTTTAAAACACCCTCATTTAAAGCTCTAGGTATTTCAACTCTTATTAAACAAGGTAATATACCTTTTTAATTAACTTTACAAAACCATTTATTATAACACAAATGTTATAATTCAAAAACTTCCCTTTTATCTCTTTACAAAATGCTCAACTTCTTTCCAAACTTCTAAATATACCAAAATACTTCTAACATGGTTTAAACACTTATTCTGAGTATTCTATAAAATATATATTTCGTAATTTATTTAAAACCCATAAAAACTTGTTTTTATAATTTAAAACCTTTACTTAACCGTTCATAAATGATTATCAAAATAATATCATACTTTGATATTTTTCCTAAACTAATTTCCTTTTGTCAAATACACCAAACCTATATAGACACAACCAAATATATATTTTCACATTATATTCACGTTTCGACCAAAACATTATTAAATATCAAGGATGTCAAAGTGCGTTCATAGTGACAATTTCATTTCAACCAATCACAACACAATATCTAACATGTAAAACAACAAGTCCGGGTCACGATGCATGTTTTAAAGGGTTTATAAGGGAGATTATACTACAAATAATGTTGTCACTGGCTTTCCAAAGCAAGGAGGGGTCTAAATAATAACTTTATTGTTCTCAATTCTAATTTATATTTAACACAACAAAAAATTATACTACAACAAACACAAATAAACTGGTGAGTATACTCACCTCCAAACTATCACATTTTGCCTCCCTCAATCGGAGCACCTATGACTGCCACCAAACTCCTCCCACACATTTGTCTTTGCCAAAGAAACTCAACGGCCCCAATGCCATGGCCTATCCCCACCCTTAGCTCCTCCACAATCAAGCCCTAGGCATGGCTACTCAAGACGAGCAATCCAACCATCACCGTATACACATTGACACATACATAATTGATTCCCTAACTCACACGATCCCAGTAGATCCAAAATCATCGAATTTCGTTGCCTCTAGCTCCTGATTTAATGGATTGAAGAGGTGGCGGCTAATTTTCTTTATTACAGGAAAATAAAAGAGGAAGAAATGAAGAAAGAAGTCAGGAAAAGAAAGAAAGTGAGGGGGCTATTTATAGGTTTAGCATTAGGAAGCTTATGGTGTAAGATAGAAATAAGTTTAAATATAATATTATGTGGATAAGTATAAAGGTTTAAATATAATATTATATGGATAAGTATAAAGGTTTAATTATTCCACTTTTATTTTTATAAGTTAAAATATAACATTATATAGATAAGTATAAAGATAGAAAGATCCCACTTTTCTTTTATTAAAATAATACTTTTCAATTTTCAACAATTATAAAATAAACCTTAAAATTCTTCTAAGTGGTGGAATATTTATAGGGATGGAGGAGTTTACTTATGGTTTAAGAATAATAATAAGTTAAAATAAAATGATTATGTTTGGGATAGACTTGAACGAGAAATATTATGTTATTTTGTTTTATATTAATGTTTTATTAGGTAAGTAATTATACTATTTTGTTTGTTTAGGCAAGTCATTATGCTATTTTGTTTTATATTATTGTTTTATTAGGCAAATAAGTATACTATTATGTTTTATTAGAGGGTTATCATACTATTTTTTTTTCTATTATTATTTTATTAGGCAAGTAATTATACTATTCTGTTTTTAGGAAGGTCATTATGCTATTTTGTTTTATTAGGCAGGTTATTATACTATTTTGTTTTACTAGGTAGGTCGTTATACTATTTTGTTTTATTAGGCATGTCATTATGTTATTTTGTTTTATTAGGTAGATTATTATACTATTTTGTTTCATGAGGCAGGTTATTGTACTATTTTGTTTTATTATATCTTAGTTCTCTTAAGTTAATTGTCAATGGTTTCAAGCTTGCACGATCACACAGTGCATCGAATCGTCACACAACTCGTCGGCGCACGTCTATTCAATATATTGGTTACGATGGCATTAGTTTCGTCAAAATCCGGGAGAGTGGCCCGAAATGATAATTACAAGGGAGAAATATTCATTTACCGGTCCACATATTTTTCTATCTTAGATGCAGGTCGATTTAACAAGAAATTTCTTCAAGAGAAGGCCCCGCAAGGAGACTCGGGTTGTGACTATATGGATGTATCGAAAGATGACGTCGATGGGAAGTCCCCAGTCCTATCTCGACGAGCATTGGTAAGAGGCGGGACTTAACCAAATAGGGTTCATGATAAATTTTATTGGATAACAGCGTTTTCTTTCATATTTACATATTTAGTTGGTACAACCGTTTACTCGGTAGTGGTTAGCAGCATAAATGTAGAGGTGATACGATCCCCAAGTCGCTACGCTACCTTCCTTTCCCCTAGTTTAGAAACGATAGTAGACTGGCCTTCCTGCTCCACGTCGTTTATTACTTGTTAAACCATTCCCCTGTGCACCTTACCTATAAGATGGAGAAAAGGAAGGAGACGAGTGAATGCAATCAGTTATGGGAAATTCCATGGGCGGTATAACCTTTCCTTTAAGGCTGTTGTGAATCAAAGACGTCCCATTCCTTATCTTTCTTCTGGCAAGGCTTCTACATTGCTTGTTTCTCTCGCGCTTGCTTGCGTGAAGGCGTCAGGTCACAGTCCTTTTCCCTAGGTCCAAAAGCTTTAGTCAAAGCGAAGGATCTGATCCAATAAGAATCTCACATATTGAGTGCAGATGATATGTGCCTATTAGGCGCGATCATATCATGCCATAATTATTATATATGACCCGTCATAAACAACTGATGCTGTCTAGCCAGAATTACCTATACTCAGCTTAATATGTCACATCTTTTGTTAAGGCATGTAGGTCTATGAGCACGACCAGCAGGAGTGGACGTTGTTAAGCATGCCGCCTAGACGTTAATGGATATAAGTGCTCAGGGTTACCTTTTTCTTTTGCCACAATGCGTACGTAGTCTGCTCATCTCAGGGAAATGAGAACACTTTTCACTACGACTTATGCTTATTCATTTGTTCAGGCTGGTCTTTTTGGATAACCAGCGACACTGGGACTGAGACACGGCTCGGACTACCATAAGGGGCAGCACAGGGTAATCTTGGACAATGGGCGAAAGCCCGATCTAGCAATATCGCGTAAGTGAAGAAGGGAAATGCCGCTTGTAAATCTCTTTCGTTGAGTGCGCAATCATGACAGGATAGTGGTTTTCGCCAAGTAATGAGAGACCTTTTAATTTAATTCCCTACTAGAAAGAATCCTCGACATTCCTATTTTTCTTTGGGAGACACGCTACCAGTAATTTATTCGGCTGGAGCAGCTATCGGTATTGGCCTTCGTTCCCTAATTTATTTATTATTATAAGTCTGGAAAATGGAAATAACATTGCTTGGGTATTCTATCTTAGAGCTCACCTGCCTTGCAAGCACCTTCTTTAGTCAACACCATTAGGGCAAAGCCCAAAATATGATGAATAGAAGGAGATCAGAAAGATACGCGGATGACTTGACTATAAGTTCGGATGTTTCCGTGAGTAGTAAGCAACGGATCTCTCCTGGGGGAAGCTGGTGGCCCACGTGTGAATTTCGGGGCGGCCTGATTCCTGATTCGTTTGGTAGATCCAATCGAGGTGGTTTTCGTTTACCAGAGCATAGGCGCCTTCCTTCGGGAACCTTAGCAGATAGCATTGATACTTTTTTGGGATTTCCTTCGCACCTGGCTATAGGCTTGCTTCTTTTAATGACCGACCACTCTACTGAATTCCTGGCAGCAAATGAGTGGAATACTTTCCCGAGTAGAAGGGAAATGCAACGAGCACTAGCGCACTTCAGCCCAGCACATCAAGCATAGCTGAGGAGGCTAAGCTGACGTTCTCATGTGTAAATTATGGGTCTGAGAGGCCGTAAATTCTAGGGCAAGGACTTGAGGAGTACGATAGGGAGGATGGACCGATGGCAGCAACGAGGAGTGAGCAGAGCGAGTAGAATGGCTACCGAGAGTGGGGAATACTCTTTCCATTACAATTGTTATTCATCTCTTGCTAGGAGACTTTGCACCGATGGAATAATATGCACCTTCTTCCGGAGCTACGCTTCCTCCAACTACTTGAATGTAGTTCATCGAGACGAGAGGTTCCATGGTATTGGTATATTATGAAACCATAGGCGTCAGGTGCATTAGAAATAAGTCAATAATCCCCGCTGCCAATTGTATTAGTTTTGAATATTGGTTTCTAGTTTAGGGGACTAGTATAAAAAAGGGAATGTTCTCATAATGCAATAAAGCTTGTATTGGAATCGAACATTGTAATTAACCAAAGCCCACGTGTTGATTAAAAAGAATTATTATTAAAACAAGTTTAATCACATCATTGATTAAATAAAAGTTTTAACATTACCATTTATTATTTAAAAGATTTTAAATAATCCTTTGAAATCATTTTTATTCACATTAAATAGTCTGATATTTAAATTAATGTGTTTAAAATTCCGGATCGTTGCATTCTCCCCCCTTAAAAGAATTTCGTCCCCGAAATACTAACACGAGCAACAAAGCAACAACCACACATCAATACCTTATGGTATTCCAATCACTAATAAACAAGCTCGCGGTTTGCTCAGGATCAGAAACCTCTCATCGCATAAGGATGATAAATAACTTACTAAGTGCACCTTATGCTCAACAGCCTCAGGTCATGCTTAGTCGATCGCCCATACTACCTCAAACAATTCGAAGAGTTATTCCCTAAATTCTCCATAAAGGCAATATATATAGTAAGGCAATATATATAACATACAAATATTGTTAAAGCCCGTACGATGCATATATATTATCTGTACGCAATACCAAATCTGATCACTAGCTTGATCATATATATTTCACTTTCGAACCAGTATATCTCACTAGACCTCTCCAATGCGGACTCGGATCCTGTTCCTTGATTAGAAACCTCTGTTTTCCTTACATAGCCATATACTATGATAGAAAACTTCAGGATCATATCAAAAATCCATTTCAAGTGTTCACCATCAAGAATAGAGTGAAAAATCCTTGTTTGGACCGGTATAAATCACCTCGAAATCATGTACTTGAATTAGGATCAAGAACTGATATGCGAATAAAATGATCTACATACAACCTGCATACTTTATTCTAATTGATTTCTTAACTACACCAATTACTTTTCATTTTAATTCACATTCATTATGCATATAGTATTCCTCATTTAATACTAAAATCATTTATGAATCATTTCATAAAACTTTACTTCAAGTTATTAAATATTATATAACTTAAGTTCATACTCGTATAATACTCCACCACATCCTAAAAGTATATAAGCAATCTCAGATTTGTTTTACTTAACAATGATGTTCAACAAATTTAAAACTTATTTTAACTTATTATTTTTCCGTTCGAGAGTTGCAAAACTCTACTTTTATATTTTTTACAAAACATTTAGCTCAATTTTATAGCAACTTGGAAGTTTTCAACCATCCAAAATCATAGAAAAATCCATTTCATTTCAACAAATGTAGACTACCAAACAATATATCATAATGAGATGCACAAACTGAACTTCCCTAATGCATAAGATATATCTGTTCATATAATAACTTAACTGAAAACTTCAGAATTAAACAGCCGGGTTTTATTTCAAATCATTTGAAATAATAACATACATATCTCATTTGTATATCAAATCATACTTTTGGGATTTAAATCAAAATTCGATTTACCAAAACAACTTTGTAGCAATGCTACTATAGTAGCATCTTCCACTTTGAAACTCAAAAACGAACTCCGACGATGCTGCAGTCATCATCAAGATTATTTTCCAATGACAAAAGTGAGCTCGGTACTTCCTATTTCCTTCAAACTCTTTTAAAAATATTTTTATTCAAATATACTTTCAAACAATACCATTATTGTTAACCCAAAAAATGGATCAACACCCTAGATCAAGTGCGAAAGCACCAGTGCAGATAATCAGCAACACACATCTCAGATAAACAACAAATAAAAAGCAGAAGTAAGAAAAGAGACACATAATTTTTATAGTGGTTTGGCTGACTCTGGCCTACATTCACTTTAATCAATCTTTATTATGATTATACTAGTTGAATCTCTCTGGATATTGACTAGTTAGTCCTTAGATCTAAGTTACAATGAGTTAGAATAAGTCACAAGTACAAGGGTTGACTGGAGAATTACAGTAACTCCCTTGTTGACTGTTGTGAGGTAGAAGAAAGTTAAAGAAGTAAAGGAATTCCGGTAGAGTAATGGCGGCTCTCTCCCCGAAAAAAGATCCATCTCTAGTTGCAGGTAGGTGAGTGTTTATAGGGGAATTTAGTGAGTATTGGCCCAGAAGTCCAGGTGCAGAAGAGTCCAGTTGTTATGCCAAGTCATCACCGGAAATCTCAAATCAATCTGAGTCATTTCTATGGATCGCTAGCTATCCATAGGGGATGGATCGCTAGCTATCCATCAACTTAGCATATTTTTCTACCAGAAGACTTTACTTAGTGCTACGAAGGAGCTCGTAAAGTTTGAGGGCGATCTAACCTATCTTGATGGATCACTAGCTATCCATTGGGGATGGATCGCTAGCTATCCTTCCACTTAGAATATTTTTGAGTGATCTTTGTTTGGTTGTCTTCTTATCTTCTATTTAAGTGCCTTATCCAAATACCAAATCGTTTGGAGTTAGTTTGATCATCCGTCTTTATAGGTCATCTGGTCTAGAAGAATCATCCATAACTCGCTCAAATCATAACAAAATCAAACAAAACTTTGCAGGAACACTGTAGAGGGTGTCATGGACCCACCATAAAAATTTGAGGTGGTGGGGCCCACTCTAGATAGGTCGCTAGCAATCCATCAAAAATCAAATCCAAATGCTCTCATTTTTTTGTGAGCCTTCCACTATGTCTTTTAAATGTTGTTCCAAAATTTCAGGTCAATCCGACTCCATATGAGTTCTGTACGTCCATTTTAAGTTAGCTGCCTTTGGTCAAACAGTTTGAATCGATGAGTCTTCGCTTCTCGAACTAGATTGTTTGGCATGCTATAACACTTGGCAAGCGTCCCTAGGGAACATATTAAATCATGATGCAAGAGAACTGGAGGATCCATGAGCAAGCTTTATGGATCGCTAGCGATCCATCGCCTTAGCTTGTTTTGGCATTTTTCTTCTTTAGTCTTTCTTTTCTTTTCCTTCTGGTCTTCTTGGTCGATCCTTAAAATATTTTGACTTATTGTAGATGTTCTAGTTCCCTTTGAATTCTATTGGGTTAAAAACCCAGTTAACAATTATTATTTCTCGAAAACCATTTTTCAAAAGTATTAATGCTTTTAGTCCTCAAATTCTTAGTTTAAATCCTTTTTATTTATAAACAATATTTATAAATCATACTTACATAATTCTACTTTCTTATATAAACATTTCATAAATGTATATCGTTGTTTAGCTTAAATAAATGACTTTTATTAAAATTAAATTCTAACCCAACATTATCACCGAATGCCTTATAGTTAAACTATGAAACTTAATTCACATGGTGTTCATTCAATTTTCCCACAATTTCTATCTACCCAACCTATGCAGTAAAAAGATAAATTTATTATAGATCAACAAATAATAGTCAATGCTCATAAACTGGCCGAGCACAACTAATCAAACAATAAATGATAATAATAATCAAATATTATCATCTTCTAACAACCAAACATATCATAAATTACTTTATCGATTTCTGAAAACCATCCCTTTATATATAAAATATAATTCTAGGTAAAATTATTTCATTTACCCAATTTTAAAACAATACCATGCCAGTTTGCCTTGTTCAAGTGTTTAGGAACCCCTATCGATACCGTTGTACCTTCTGTATCGACCGGAATTCATAACCACTCAACCGATAAATCAACACAATACAAAACATTCTGTTGTACTAACAAATACACACACATGCACATGCACTCAGACTCATCTAGGGTGTCACTTACCTTATCTCCAATGAGTTTACCCCACCAAAGCCTAGGCGTTCGCTTAACCTAAGCTCTGGTACCATGTGTAACGACCTGCCTTTTCGATCCTCAAAAGTCGACACTAATACATCCACGGTATTCAGGTGCCGAGCATCCAAGTGCTGGAAAAACATATTGTTGGGGGAAAAGAAAGAAAAGACAAAATATAATCTCATATTGTGATGAGTAACTTTATAAAAGAAAAACTATAATATACATACATCAATCAGAGTAACTATCTATCATCGGCCTGGATAGTTATATCAACATTTCCTCACAAATGCTGATAAATACAACCAACAAATGCAACGGAAAATAAAATATACACGAATACGTCTTGGAGGCATCCAGCTCGTCTCCTGAAGCTCTAAAGCATCCATAACTGAATTTGAAAATATGCTCGGTCTGACCTAAGCATTATAAGAAAATAATGCTCGGACCAGTCTGGTAAACCAACGTGAGACACACTTTATATGGATTTTAATGTTATAAAACCTTTCAAAAATAAAGGTATCTTGTAAGACCACATCGCACATAAACACGGACGGGTTTTTACCTTATGATAACCAAACCATTTTATAGGAAATCTTCTGATATTATGATAATGTTTAGGGTTTAAAATAAATATTGAATCATAGCCGAAATTGTTACATTAATTAAATTCCAACATAATAAGTATACGACCAAGTCTAAAAGGCACTTATTGGAGAATTGATTCCATACAATGACAAGACGTCTAGGTACCACTTGTCACAGTACACCTCTAGAAAAATGTGCCGAGGTCACAAAAACATTTTGCACCAATGCTAACATAGAACCGGCCTACCCCTTCCTGGATAGTACCGAATATGTCATCACTCCGGTTTCTCTGCAACCTTTTTCCTCGAGCTCGCAACATACATAAATTCATAGATAGTGATCTAGAAAGGTGATGACATACCCTAATGGGTGCGACCCACATAGCCATGCCACATATCCCATGTTTTAATCATTCCCGGGTGTGAGGCTTAAGGCTACGTTTTACCTTTTTAGCAATTCCCACTTGGAATGCTAATACTGCCTCCAGGCACAATGCAATGCCAGCATTCATCCATGGATATGAATAAACAGAAGGCACTACTTTTTGATTGGAATCACCCTATGGATTAGTAGCAAATAGCCCTTGCACTTCAAAGAACTCCGTCTTTGATTCCACCATCTTCAAGATGTCTTCGATTCGAACGTTTATGCCGGTTCGAAGTGGTTTTACATAATATACCTAATCCCGGTCTCTCCAAACCAATAACCGATAGTTTTCGGTTGACTCAGTCCCAGTTCTTTTAGAAGTAAGTGGACTATATCAAAGTCCCAAGGGATCTCCTATATACCCCTTAAAGGTAGAGACATTTCACCGAAATGAGTTTTGCTGAGGAATCTCAAACCTTATGAACACATTAAGCTCATATATACTTCTTAAGTCAAAACTGGCCAAGTTTTGATAGTCGGATTATTTAACTATCAAATAAACAAACAATCAAACCAGAGATTTAATCTCATAAGGAAACCAAGCATGATTAAGAATACAAAGCATGATCAAATCACATAAACAACATTTAATCCCCTTTTTATTTAATTGATAAATCATTTATTAATTAAACCACTTTTATTAGTAAAACTCCTTTCATCTAATAAATCTTCTTTCATTAATCAAAACTTATAATTGATTAAAACATCCCTTATTAATCAAACTCCTTTTTAACCTACTTTCGTAGGTTGGGGATCTAGGAGGGTCCGCCACTACCCGGCCCCCTTTTGCTTAGACCCTCACGATGGCACTTTTCATTCCATCGGATCGGTCCTTTTGATAGGGATTATTGCATGCCTCCATGAATAACATACTACTAAAGTGAAGCTGCTAGGGCTCGAATTCTCTCCCTCTCCTGGGGAGCTGAGGACCCTGCCAACTCCACTAGAGTTAGGGACGTCAAACTCCTTTTTTATTACTTAATACTCTTTATTAATTAAAACTTCTTTTATAAACTTGTACACACACACACATTTCTCTTTATAAAAATGTATACTAATATTATACTATTCCACTATTCATTTATACTCTTTTCAATACTTCAAAAAGTATTCACATACTCATTTTAACAGTATAAATATATTCACAAATCACTACACTTTCAGCACTTAGAAATTTTTTCCATATACTTATACAATGGTATAGGTATAATCACAAATCTTAAGGGAGATTTCATATTTCCAAAACCATAGTTGGAAAGGATAAAAAACAATGTCATTTCAAACATTGCTTACTATAAACCCAAAACATACACACTTAATCATCATCTTTAAAACTCCCTTTGAAGATCTTATTGCTTTTTAAAAGTATAATTCAATGGGTTAAAAAAATGTTGTTTAAACATCGTTATAATTAACCCAAAATCACTTTCATACGTGTTACTTTAAAACACCTCCATTTAAAGATCTAAGTATTTTAACTCTTATTAAACAAGGTAATATACTTTTTAATTAACTATACAAAACCATTTATTATAATACATATGTTATAATTCAAAAACTTCCCTTTTATCTCTTTACAAAATGCTTAACTTCTTTCCAAACTTTTAAATATACCAAAATACTTTTAAAATGGTTTAAACCTTATTCCGAATATTCCATAAAATATATATTTCATAATTTATTTAAAACCCATAAAAATTTGTTTTTGTAATTTAAAACCTTTAACCATTCATAAATGATTATCAAAATAATATCATACTTTGATATTTTTCCCAAACTAATTTCATTTTGTCAAACATACCAAAACTATGTAGACACAACCAAATATATATTTTCACATTATATTCACATTTCAACCAACTATTGTTAAATCCAGGGATTTCAAAGCGCGTTTATAGCGATAATTTCGCTTCAACTAATCACAACACAATATTAAACATGTAAACAACAAGTCTGGGCCACGATACATGTTTTAAAGGGTTTATAATAGAGATTATACTACAAATAATGTTGTCATTTGCTTTTCAAAGAAAAGTGGGGTCCAAAAATAATAACTTGCATTGTTCTCAATTCTGATTTATATTTAACACAACAAAAATTATACTACAACAAACACTAATAAACTGGTGAGTAAACTCAACTCCAAACTGTCACATTTTGCCCCCCTCAACTGTAGCACCCATGACTACCACCAAACTTCTCCCATACGTTTTCCTTTGCCAAAGAAACTCAAGGGCACTGACACCATGGCCTATCTCCACCCTTAGCTCCTCCATGACCAAGCCCTAGGTACGACTGCTCAAGACGAGCAATATAACCATCACCGCATACAAATTGACACATACAAAATTGACGCCCTCACTCACACGATCCAAATGGATATATAATCATCGAATTTCGATGCCTCTATTTCCGGATTTAATGGATTGAAGGGGTGGCAGCTACTTTTCTTTCTTAGAGGAAAATAAAAGAGGAAGAAAAGAAGAAAGAAAGAAGTCAGGAAAAGAAAGAAAGTGAGGGGGCTATTTATAGGTTTAGAATTAGGAAGCTTATGGTGTAAGTTAGGAATAAGTTTAAATATAATATTACATGGATAAGTATAAAGGTTTAAATATAATATTATAAGGATAAGTATAAAGGTCTAAATATAATATTATATGGATAAGTATAAAGATAGAAAGATTACACTTTTCTTCTTATAAGTTAAAATATAATATTATATGTATAAGTTTAAAGATAGAAAGAACCCACTTTTCTTTTATTAAAATAATACTTTTCAATTTTCAACAATTATAAATAATTGTTTTATTTCTAAAGTAAATCTCAAAATTCTTCTGAGTGGTGGAATATTTATAGGGATGCAGGAGTTTACTTAGGGTTTAAGAATGGTAATAAATTAAAATAAATGATTATGTTTAGGATAGACCTAAATGAGAATCATTATGCTATTTTGTTTTATATTATTGTTTTATTAGGCAAACAATTATACTATTCTGTTTTATTAGGCATGCATTATGCTATTTTGTTTTATATTATTGTTTTATTAGGCAAGTAATTATACTATTCTGTTTTATTATATAGGTTATTACACTATTTTGTTTTATATTATTTTTTTACTAGGCAAGTAATTGTTCTATTCTATTTTATTAGACATGTCATTTTGCTATTTTGTTTCATTAGGAAGGTCATTATACTATTTGTTTTATTATGCCGGTCATTATACTATTTTGTTTTATTAGGCAAGTTATTATATTATTTTGTTTTATTATATTTTAATTCTCTTACGTTAATCGTCGAATGTTTCGAGCTCGCACGATCACACAATGCATCGGATCGTCATGAAACTCGTCGGCGCATATCTATTCAATATTCCGGTTTCGATGATACTAGTTTCGTTAAAGTATGAGACAGTGCCCTGAAATGATAATTCCACATATTCATTAAAAAGAATTATTATGAAAACAAGTTGTTGGCATCAAAAATGGCCACCAACACCCAGTTGTAAGAAAGCACCAATATCCAGTCAAAGATCTTAGATAATATCTAATCTAAGAATATATTATGAAGCACAAACAAATTAAAAATGGAAGTAAGTAAAAAGAGACAAGATTTATAGTGGTTTGGGTAACTTCGGCCTACGTTCACTCTAGAATAATCCTTTTTATTATACTGTAGTTTGTTTATAGTTACAATCCGAAATCCAAGAATAAAATTGGCAGAGTGTAGCCTAGCTTGAATATAAAGAGAAGTAGAAAGAAGATGAAGAAGATCCCTTTTTGACACCATACCTGCTGTATTTATAGGGGAAGACGTGCACGGATTGGGCTGAAATTTCGGTAGAAGAACCTCCAGGCCATGACGAGGCCACACAAGAATTTTCAGGCCCATTGGAGCCCACAATAGGGATCATCTCTAATCCTATTTTGGTGTCCAAATGGGGTGCGATCCCTCCGAAAGGTTCCCTGTTAGCTACTTGCCCTCCAAATTTCGGGCCATTCTGACTTACGGTTTGTGAGATATCGCATTTTCTATGAAGTGGTGTTGCATATATTCTGATTTCAGCCGATCCCTTTAGAGGGATAGGGGCCGATCCCTTTAGAGGGATAGGGGCCGATCCCTCCAAACTCCTCCAAATGATGTGCATTCCATAGGGGAGCTTTTCCATGTTGTATTATGCTTCGCCTCCAAGTTTCATGCCAATTGGATTAGTAGAACTCGAGTTATTAATCGTTCTTTGCTTCAATATGAGCTGTCCTCTGTTTTTAGCCGATCCCTATTAAGGGAAGAGGGCTGATCCCTCCTACTTCGTCCTTTTGAGGTGCGACCCCTAGGATAGGCTCCCTAGGATCACCACATCTTGCTCACAAAATTTCATATGTATTGGACTTATGGATGTTAAGATATTGATTATTTTCCATTGAGTTGCACTTGTTTGGCTGAAATATGCAGATCCCTTTTATACAACCCCTTTTATACCGATCCCTTTCTTAGGTGAAGTAATTTTCCCATAACTTGAGCATACAAACTCCAAACGACTTGAGATTTGAAATGTAGCCTCGTGGGGCCTTCCTTGTCACTTTATACCGGTCTCACCCAGTTTAGGACAAAAATTGAGGATGTGTACCGACCCCTTAGGGAAAGGGATAGGCATCGATCCTCTGCTTGGGGGAGGTACTAATCCGTACTTAGAATATTCCGGAGAGTCTATCTCTTTTTCTCGGTTAATCGTCGCTTAATATCATTGCCTGCACTTGATTTTTGGATCTTACAATCATCGCTTTGGGCTAATGGCCTTGATAACCGTGAAGTCTGTTGGGTTAAATCTGCCTATATACTGCCTTGACAAAAGGTGGGTTAACAAAGTTTAATCACATTATTGATTAAATAAGAGTTTTACCATTACCATTTATTTTTTAAAAGAGTTTAAATAAGATTTTGAAATCATTTTTATTCACACTAAATCCAAGGTTCAATTAATTAAATAATCTGATACTTAAAATAAAGTGTTTAAAATTCCGGGTCGTTACAGTGCCCTCGGCAGCCATGAGTAATACACTGTCCAACATTTGGAGAGAGTTACGTACTCTAGTCTTAACGGATGTATCGATCTCCAGTCTTGATGCATCTTGACTATGAATATTTAAAATGGTATATTTATGATAAATTACTCAAGGTTACAACACTTTTAACTACTATCACAAAACATACCATTTATGGATTTTCTATTAAATATTAATTAATATAACATATATTATCTAGAATATAATAGAAAGAAAACACCTTTTATTTCGAACAAGATTGGTTATCTAGTTAAATATATGTAACAAATTACATAATTGCCCCAAGGGCATACCCCTAACTCTATCAGAGTATACGTTAAACTACTTGAAGTGAAACACTACCCAAGAGAGGATTCATCTCCTACATTATAAAAATTTAGTATCACCATAATTGGTATTCGACTTAAAAGTCAAAATCTTTTGCTAGAGTAAATCGATTAATCGATAAATGTTATTGGATTGAACCAAAGACTTTAATGTGTGCAATTAAGTGTGTATTATATGTATTAAAAGAAAATGAGAGCTTAAACAAAAAAAACCATGAGACTTAAGGGAGTACACTTAGATGTATGTAAAAGATATATGATATTATGAGATATACTCATCTCGCTTAAAGAAATGATAATAGTATAAAATAAATTTTATATTATGAGTTTAAAGTAATAATGCTCTCGATCATTAATAATATAAATGGAGTACTTTACACATCTATGGTCTTTTAGCACCCTCAAGTGATAGAATATCTAAAGTGGTGTTTATGTTGTCCATATATAAGTAAGATATATAACTTTATTAAGCACCCTTAAGGGTTACATAATTCCAATTAGGATATAGAGAAATGATGGGTTTATGGTATCTAATGTCTTTATGATTTATTAAGCACCCACAAGGTTATGTAGTGATTAGGAGCAAAGTCCAAAGTATGTTAAGAGTTATATGCGAGTTACAGCTAGTAAAGTGTTATTTACCGTTCATGGAGACTATAATTTGTTTAACACCCTAGTAACATGATAAACGGGTCTTAACAACCACCGAAGTAATTTATGAAATTCATGTGCCTCTTTTAGGATTTTTGAGAAATGCAAAATTTAGTGGATGCCTTACTAGATAAATATAATAAACCAATCTAATAAGTATAATAACATATGTAATATTATCTGATTTAATATAATGAATCTGCATATATTAAATAACAACCATGAAGCTATTTTTCAAAAGAACAAACTAACTAGCACAAACTATAAAGGCTGGCTAAGAAACATAAAGATACCACTTATATATATGAAAAGCTCTGGTATGTTGTCACCAACTAATCATTAGCTAAGCTCAATAAGGATGCCACACCCAAAATAATCAGGGCTTGCGGAGATTAGTAAATGGACTACGAACTTTCCCACTACTATGTGTTGTAGATGTGGATAGAGTGATGAAAGGTGTGATAACCTCATTTATACTACAACGGAATGGATCTTAAGGTTAATTTACACTAGAGGGGGATGAATAGCGTATTTAAACTTTATATCAAAATACTTGTTGATTTCAAACTTTATAATAGAAAATTCAGAACACAACTAAATAATATAATCACAAAATAATCAAATAATAATAAGTAAATGCAGTAAAAGTAAAGGTAAAGAAGACACCAAGAATTTATACTGGTTCGGATTCTCAATCCTCCATCCAGTCCTGTACATTATACAGAATTTCACTAATCATGTCTTGACTTTAAATCAAGTGGCAAGAACACCCTTTACACTTCTTGTCTTTGACTTAGGTGGCAAGGAAACCTACTAGAATTTGACTCGAGTAAACAACACGCCCTCTAGAATTTGACTCCGGTAACTAGACCACCTATCCTGTCTTTGACTCAGGAGGTATGATAACTCCTTTTACAATATCGTCTTAACTTCCACTCGGGTGGTTAAGATCACCCTTTTACAAGTAATAGTAGTGGACTATAAGAAATTGAATCTTTCGATCAGAATTCCAAGTAGTTTATTGATACAATTTCCTATAGATCTTTATAGTGGAATATCTTTTCTTTGGAGTGGAATAGAGTGAAGATTAGAGAGTTGATAGTGTAGAACAAAAGTGAATCATCTTCTTTGATCTTTTGTATGAATGTAGAGAAAAAGAATTGATGTAGAAATTAGCAGCACTTCGTTGAATCTTAAAGAGAATGAGAGAGAAGAGAAAGATAAAGAAAGTAGTTAGAATTGTTGTTAAAAATTTGAATTCAGATGCCTTTAAATAGAGGTTGAATATTTGTATCCATTCGCGAAAGGATGGTGCCAAAAGTTGCTTCCTTTGAAAATTTAAAAAACACCTCAGCGGTGAATATGTCGACATTCATATTTTGATATGTCAACTGTAACATCCCCCACTTAGAGGCTCAAAACTAATAGCTATGGATGCTGCAGTCATCCATAGTTATTAATCCTTGGCGACTAAATGCGGTAATGTTAGATACATTGATATAACAGAAACACATGGATATGGAAAATTTAAAAATCAACAACAACTTTCTCATTCCATTTCAAAATATATCAAATTCATTACATAATCCCAATACGAGAACCACATTCAAAATATATTTATTACAACATATGCCAAGAGTGACATATGAAGATGCCCCCTTGGATGAACCGAGTATATATATAGGCAATTAAACAACTTTTCCTTTACAATGTCAACACATCGAAATCAAAATAAAAGAGAACTCTAAGTAGCTATCATGCCTCCTGCATGTCTCCGAAAGCTTATTCATCTAAAGAGGTACCTGTAAACCTCAACTCTCAAACTACTCAAAATAAATTGAGTACCCGAGAGTTTAAGGGGAAAACATAAACTTCGAGTCAGACATAAAGCCTAGTATGAATGATAATCTACCATCTCAAACCATTTTGATATCTAGTGAGACCACGCCGCTTAGCGGAACGTGTTTTTCTCTCACTAGTATCCTAAAACCTTTATAAAACCATATACTATGCTCCTGCATCCACAATGGTTAAAACAATTTAAAATAATATGATGATATGAAAACAAGTAAATTAATTCTAGATTGCCCATCCCCATTCATTTTGACTATCCGTCTTATTTATTGTTTCTAGTGTCACTATTAACCTATTAGTTTTCATGGGCTTACTAATAACCTTTTTAATGTTTATGGACTCCCTGTCCGATTTCATAGTTTTCATAGGATCAATAAAAACCTATTGGCCCCTGCCAATATCTTTACTGTTTCATGAGTTCTCCCTGAACCTATTGGTAACTCCAATATCTTTCCCTCTTTTCCTAGTTTTCATGGGTTGACAAGGAACCTATTCACTTCTGTCAATATCTTAATCCGGATATAGTTTTCATGGGTTCACTACAAACCTATTGGCCCTTGCCAATATCAAATAATAGTTTTCATGGGTTTACTATGAACCTGTCTCCCCGACATCTTTGTGTATACATAGTTTTCATGGGCTTAATATGAACCTATTGGCCCCTGCCAATATCTTTAATTAGTTTAATTTATATTCACTACTAGGTCAACCTAGCTGGTTATTCCGCCCTTTCCCAAATTACCGTTATGGGTTCATTACAATGTGAATAAATATATGAAGAAGCAGTCATAACAACATAATAATACCAACGCCCGTGGTTTAATATCCTTGAAATCACTTTATATAAACTTGGTTAATCCCTTTAACATGTTAATCAAGGAAAACTTCTTTAAAAACTCCATTTCAAAACCCTTTGTTTATGCCATGGTTTTTCCTTTAAAATGAGATTCGGTTATTTGTTGTGAAACCTTAAAAGCATCACTTTCAAAACCCCTGGATGACTTCCTTCGAAAACATAGAAAACTTCTTTTCAAAACACTAAATATATACCTTTTGAAGCTCTTTAATCATCTCTTTCGAAACCAAAATATACCTTTGGAAAGTACTAAATCATTACTTAAAATCCTTAGAAACATAGCTTCGAAGCCAATAAGAGTAACTCTTTCAAAACTATTGGGTTTTTCTTTAAAACTTCTTTTGGGTCCAAGTGAATACATACAAAAGTATCTCTTTCTAAACCTTTTATCTTTGCACAAATGTTTGGGGAAAACTTGATGGCGTCAGAACCATTCATTCGAAAGCTTTAAACTAATTTAGTAGAACTTTAAAGGATAGCATGGAAACCCCCTTTCGAAGCCATTGCCTTTGAAACCCTTGAACCCTTTCGAAAGCATTTAGGAAGTGACTTAGCATAATTTTAAAACAAAGACAACCCTTCAAAAGCATTGAAGGCTTCAATACAATCGAAAGGCAAAAGAACAGTGGCTGGGTTTCGACTAAGTCGGAACCACTACTTTCGAAAGCATCATTTTATAAATAAAGGAACCCATTCGAAAGCCTATACTTTTAAAACATAAAATGACAACTCCATTCGAAAGCTATTTAGAAAACCCCTCTAGAAAGCATATGTCTCGACTCCTTCGAAAGCTTTAATAAAACAAAGCAGGTGCTTTTCATTTGAAAGTAAAATTAAGGTTTTGACCCCATCGGAAGCTATGCCTTCTGCCTTCCTCCAATCCACTACGTACCGTCTAAGTGATACCTTGTGTATTGGTTTCGATTAGGTAGGTTTCAGCATGGTAGGTTTCGACTGAGTCGAAGCGGGGGCATAAGGTCGAAAGGCGCTTCAGAAGCAGGTGGAACCTACTTTTCTGGAAAAGGTCGATTTAATACTAATTTTAGTAATTGCTTATAACCAACCTGCCTATTTATAAGCACCTGATTGGTTGCCTTAAACTTTTCAAATTCTTTAAAAGTATAACTGCCGCATAATCACATATCCAAATCAAGGAAAATTTAACATTTAAGCCCTTCCATTAAGCAAACCAATTATGCAATTAAATCGTTCTTTCTAAAACAATTTAATTTCCATAATAAATCACTTAGGAAAAATCTCAAAAAATTACAGAAATTCACTTTCATCATGTTATCTAACATACAAAAATTCCAAACCCAAATTCTAAATAAAATAATCGAAATTAATTATAAACCCAACTCTATCATATTTTCCTTTAAAAATTTATGATAAATTTTTCACAGCTTAGAAAATTACAAGGATTGAAACCCAACTCCAAAATCATATTTTATATAACATATAATTTTTCCATGGCATTCAAAAATCATTTACATTCGGTTTTGCCCTAAAATCGTATAAATCAATATTTAAATGATTTGATTTAAACCAAACATATTATAATTTGAGCATATCGTCATCCAAATTATCATAAAAACGAATTTAATTCTAAATACGAAAACATATGATCATAAAACAAAAATAGAGATGGTATAAATTATTATTCACCTTGAATATGATAAGGAATTTGAGATTCGTTGAAGATTAATTCCCCTAGCTTTGATTTAATTTTCTCTTCTTTTCTTCCTTAACAATAGCCGGCTCCTCTTCTTATGTTTACGTTTTATTTTAGTTTTGCACAAATGAACGTGAATAAAGGGAAACAAGAATATATATAGGTGATAGGTTGTGCGGCTATTTCCTAATAAGCCCTTAGGTTAATTAATTATCATTTATAACCATTTTTATAAGCCCATCTATCTTGTTAAACACAGCCCATAATTTATTTTCAAATCTCAATCCCCTTATCACTCTAATTATTTACATTATTCTATTTAATTTATCTAATTAAATCTCCTCAATGATGTTATTAAAAATTAGGGGTGTTACATCAACATATACAAATTAATTTGTATGTTTTCAGAAACACAGTGAATATGTTTTAAAATATGTTTCTTTATAAAAACTCTATTAAATTTTATTTTATAATTAAACTAAATATTACTCTTTTATAAAAAAATTGAGTGGAAAAATAATTTTTGAAGTGAAGATAATCAAAGATATAATACTACTTAGGTTTTTAACATCTAGTCCAAGACTCGATAAAATACCGACACAAAGGTCTTGAGCTCTTCGTGCTTTTATTCTTGAATTCTGCAAAACTCACGAGTCTTTAATATATCTCGATCAACTCTTGATTTATACCAATTAGTTCTTCAACCTTTTATTCAATCATCACTTGTATAAACTTGTTAAATATTCCTAATATCATGCACAATATACTATATAACTCGAGAAAACATTAGTAACAATATTTATATGGTTGTTGTCATCAAAATCAATACCTTGGGTACTGAAAATCTCCCCCATTTTGATGTTGACACCATTAAATATTCCATTATAAAATATAATGGTGTCTAGTTAAAAACTCCCCCTAATCCCCCCTGAATATATGCTATACAACTCCCCTATCCTTTTGCTTATTATATTTTTACAACTTCTCCCCTTTTGTCATTACAAAAACGGGTGAATAAGTTGTGTTAATGAATTATACAAGGAGTTATAAAATTTCTACTCTTAGTGATGAACATTATATGTTTATTATAGATTATACATAGGGAGTTATCAGTTTATCTTTGTACGAGTGAAGAAATATTCTAAAAAGTCATTAATTTTTTTTTAAAAACACTACTTTTATTAATATATTTACATATGTACATGTAGATTTAGAAATTAGAGTACATTAATTTAAAAAACATAAAAACACAAACAACATAACATGAAACAATACAAGAAAAATACGTAAATAATTATTTTGTGGAAATCATGGTTTTTTTGATGGAACTTTTACCCATCCGTCGTTTGGACCAAAAATTTCTTCAACGGAATTTTCTTCCTAGTGTTTAAGTTTCTCCATGTCCATATCCATGTCTTCATCACCGTTCTCCTCATAACTAGACTTTTTAGGGACATAATTTTTTATCTCCCTTAAGACATAGCATATAAAGCATCGAAGTGATGCGAGATGCCTTTCAAGTTTGTGAATCATTTGCTTTTGATTCATTTCCAAATGTATTTTATTTCTCAAAATTACACAGAAATCCTTCTTAAAAGATTGTAGTGTCTCTTTCATGTTGTTACTCAAATTCTCTTTAAAATACACTTTCACAAATCCATATTTCTTTGAAATTAAATTAGAATTTTTAGTGAAGAAAACATAGACGCTTCTTTGCGTTTAAATGTGTATTTATAGAAGAGAAATTTAAATTTAATAAATGTTCCCTCTTAAAATAATTAAAATTTTGAATTTTGAAATTTGACTGTTATATCTCGACTTAGATTTATTGTATGTCGACATACATGTTTTTCTTTGAACAGCTGTGAATTTTATTTTGGTTAAATATTTAATTATTTTATAATTTTTACAGTAATTATTATTTACAAAGAGTAAATTAAAATATTCTTTATTTATGTGTACTATAATCGTTATTAATAGTGTGTGATACTTTTAAATATTTATATACCAATATTATAACAATACTAGTTATATAGGATACAAATTAAAATATTATTATATCATACTATTAACAAATACATTTACAAACATACACACAAATAAACAACTATCCTAATGACGTTTCTTGATGATTGGAGATTTTTGAATACTATAATTTGGATAATGGAAACAAAAATTCCCTTTTTGTTCCATTAAATTTTCAATAGAATAAAAATTACTTCTCCAACACATCTAAATTCATTTTCATCGTCAACTTCCATTTCTACTTCCTCCTCCTCTTTTTCCTCTTCCTCTTCTTCCTCCTCCTCCTCCTCCTCTTCAAATTTACTTTCCACCTTAATGGGGTTACGGATAACCAAAAATTTTAGGTTCTTCCCCACTATTATACTAGGGTCTATTTGATTGTCTAGAAGATGATTCTGAAGATTTCATAGGATTCTTCCATGCCTTTCATGTTCATTCTTCATCCGAATTTGAAGTACTTGTATTTCGGTAAGCATGTTCATAACATGCTTAGTTTCTTTCTCTATTTTCCCTAGTTTTGAGAATGTGAAGTCATGAAAAGGTGAACTTCTTTTAATTGGGTGTTTAGAAGTGTGATGACCTGCCCTTTGTAATACCCTGATCAACGTTGATTGACAACATCTGACTATTGAATACTATAAAAGACAATCCATCGTGTTAAAAAGATTGAAACTAAACATCATACTAAGGCATATCGTACCATCTCACAGTGGAATGATAACATATAATATACTGAATATACATGAAAATAACAGGATAAACAAAATACAAGAGGCTGCACTAGCGGAAGCAACCGATAAATGAATATCAATATAGAAAGTCAGAATACATCATCCATTCATATGAAGTTTGGAACATAATATTTGATATCACAAGTCTCATATACAAAATAGCATGTCAGCCATGTACTACATCATCAACAAATATACATATCCAATATGTCGACTTCACGCCTCCAGAATGCTACAGTTGTCCTATAAGCCTGTCCCCAAATGCACCTGACTCCCAAACTACTCAATCGAGTACCCAAGAGTTGTCATGACATAAACAAACGAAGACCAAACAAGGGTCAGACATAAAGCCCGGCGTGAGGGGAACTATCTCTAAGTACTTCATATACATGCAACCTATATACATCTAATAAACGTGAGCAAGGATCAATCGGTAATACTAACCATACATCACCCTACTTTATCCATACACCAACTAGTTAGGATGATACATAATAGTGCTTCTCTTATTAAAATGGTACATACTATAACAAACCATGCTACAAAATATGAAAAACAAATAAATGATATAATAATGCTACTAACATAGCTTCTCCATACCTAAAACCGAAATACGAATATCTATAATCGGTAACCATCCCGAATTGCCATTAGCTTCCAAAGAGACCTATCGAGAGCCACAACTGACTTGTTGGACTCCCCTAAAAACCAACACCTCAAAAGAAGTTGGCCTGTAGGTACTATCGCAGCACCTGTCGGTACTACGAAACAGTATATGACTTACTCTAGACTGGCGTCCCTATATCTCTCCGCCTCTAATCCAGAACCGTGTCTACAGGTCGTGTTGTCTCAATAACATGATGGATTACCTCATTAGCCTCCTTTCCTTCTGATTGTCAACATCGATATATCAGAAACGAATGTAAACATTAAACCTTGCGTACACCCTCCCACACATGTACACAACACCAAAGTATTGCCATTCCCGTGTGGATCGTGATTCGTTCTTGAAGTGCCTCACACTACCCGATTACCTTAAGTTAGACATACCAAACCAATATATAAATATAAATCTCCCAAATCATGCATCTATAATTGTATACATAAATCACTTGAATCACATATTTATACATCTGTATAATATATTCCGTCCACTATTGGGTAACCCTAAGTCGGGCATATCAAACTATACACACGCTTAAATTGCGTATCGATAAATCATATTGAATTGCTATTAGCTACCAAAGAGACCTATCAAGAGCCACAACTGACTTGTGGACTCTCCTGAAAACTAACACCTCAAAAGAAGTTGGCATGTAGGTCCTGTCGCAGTACTCGTCCATACTACGAAACAATATATGACCTACTCTAGACTGGCGTCCCAATCTCTCTCCGCCCCTACTCCGGAACCTTATTTGCAGGTTATGTTGTCTTAATAGTGCAATGGATTCCATGCACCAATCGGTAGCCCCAAGTCGGACATACCGAAACTATATATAAATGCTTTATACTGCATATTAGTAAATATATATAAAATATTCTATACATCTCCTAGGAGTCCCAAGTCGGACACAACGGAACTATATTTATATGTATAGACGTATATAAATCACACAAACTGTATGGAAGTGTATATATATTCATACATACATACATACATACATACATACATACATAGATATACATACATGCATGCATACATACATACATACATACATATAACCAGTCCAACTATATGGAACTAATAAACACATATCGTGCACATTCACATAAATAAAGGTAATACACAACCAAAGTAACAAATCTATCATCTCAATATCATTAACAATTCACACCTACAGTCATATAAACAGTTCAACAAAATGCATCTTACTTAAATAACCAATCTAACAATTATATCTTCTTTGTATTATTTTATAGAAGTCTCAAACTTATTTTATAAAATAACACTCTTGCCCGTCAATCCTATTATAGCTTAATATCACTTAATTCTTCTATTAAAATTAAGTCTAAGATATTAATAAGGCCTCAAAATATCATATAGCACATGTGTGTGTGCGTTTGTGTGTGCGTGTATACATACATATATCACAAACCATTTCTTAGAGTCTAAAGTTAATAAATCATGTTATAACAATATTCAGGATTTAATAACCTTATTCAAACTCTACTAAATAATCAATACTTCTTTTGTAATTTCTAACTTCTCAAGTCACCTTTATAGAAATTCACCGGTTAGTTAATTATTGATTTACACCATAATAAACAAGGCCATATAAACTTCAAATCCATTTTAATATAAGTTTAACCTAACAAAATAATTATTTTAGCCATATAGCTTATTTTAAAGGTCAGAGTTCTAATTTTCAATTAGTAATAAAATATATTATAATATTTCTATCACTACTATAACTATAATTAGAGTTTAATGTATTTATAACCATGTTATAAATTAATATCAACACCATCTAACAATACTCGATACGCATAGAACCCAATATTTATATATACGAGATTATAATCAAGTATCTTGAATATCTCCAATATAATATATAATAATATTTCTATCGCTAAATAACTACAAATAAGAGCTTAGTTTGTTTATAACCAAGTTATAAATTAATGTCAACTTCATCAAACTATATTCAGTACGAAGAGAACATAATATTTATATATACAGGATTTTAATCATCTTGAATACCTACCCAAACCAATACAATCAACAAGGGAATAATTACCTATATATATATATATATAATTCTACCTCTTCTAGGTAATGTTTTCCAATATATAAAATTTTAAAGATTTAAACTAAATATAAATTCAAAGTTATAATTCCGCTCACCTGAACTATAATTTCCCAAGTATTCGAATCCGAACTAAAGTTATACCATGATGTAGAACTTCCTACGAGTGCAATGGTGAAAACCACATCTCGAGTGGACCTAATACGCAAGAGATATGAATTTTGTAAGAATTCAAATTATAAATATTATTAAATTATCATAATAAATCACTAATTAAGCTTTATTACCTAACTCTTCTCCCCCGAATGATACCTCCTACACACGAATGTGCACAAACACAAACTCATACACATTCTTTTCCGTAATTCTCCTTCTCTAAACCATGGAATGAAGAACCGTCAGCTCCTAGATGTCGCGCTACACATGCTCTTCACGATGGACACCACTATGCAACCTCCGACACTCCCCTTTGAAATGCGACAGCACCCCCTCCACATGGCAGCAAATGTCGCACATCACCAGAATAGGTCGTAGTTCGAGCGGTCGTCACTTGAAGGTGTTTGCAGTGAAGAGAAAAATAATGGCTCACTCGATTTTGCCTAACGCCCCCTACTGCTACCACGCCTCAATCCAAGCCGACGCAAGAAAAATGACCGACCCCCCAATCATCACCACTCCCTTCAGTGTCTCCAAAGATTTGTTCCCTTCCTCCCCACGAGTTCAACGGATCCAACCTTGGCGTATCTTATTGCCTGTAGCTCTTGATTTAATTTAAGAAAGGAGAACAGCTATTTTTGTGTTTATTGTAAAAAGGAGGAGAGAGGGAAAAGAAGAAAAGTAAGAAGAGTGAAATATCTTGGTTGTGTGGATGAATATATATATACCATTTAATTTCTCCAATAAAGCACCATATGTTTTGAGCAAGTATGATCACATGATACATTGGATCATCATGAAAGTCGTCGGCACACATCGCCTTATTTATTTGGTCTCGAAGGTACATATTTCGTCGCCATCTGAGAAGACGCTCCAGGATGATAATTTCATGCATTTCAAGGTCGTTTTGCCATTGGATCGCCTGATTCAAAAAATTCTTAAACCGTACGTCTCATAATGAAGTCCTCATCCCAAAACACCACCTGTCAATCGAGATCCACTGAACCCGACTACACACATATTTTTATAAAATATGTATAACAATACGTAAATCATAAAAATACCGACTCAAAATATTGCTATATTTTTACTCAATTTGATTCGCAATGTCGATCCAGAATCAACAGGAGTAATCCTAAACTCCAATTCGTTCGTATGCGAAATTTTTTTTTATATTTTGGACCTTCAATTAATAAATGATACAATATTTAAATTAATTTTTTAAATATCCATTCATAAAAAAATGCAGGTTGTTATAGGAAGTGTTTGGATCCATTAATGGTATATGTTTTTAATTTACAAAGAAGAAATGAGAGAAACTGGATCTGGAGATGAAATAGTTTAGCTATATACATAGTTTTTATTTTTAAAATTTAAGTTAAGGAGGGAAATCTGTTTCAATGGTCTATATGTCGACATACGAAATTATTGTACATCGACATATCCATTTTTCATGATATATTCTATTTTTATTTTATTTAAATTCAATATGTAAATGTATAATATATTTTAGAAAATAAGCAGATTCTTAGTTTTCTTCTTAGCTTAATGAGTTTATTAATGTTTTTGTTAATATATCCATTAAAATTTTAATTTTTATAAATTTGGATTAATTGTTTTATTATTTTTGAATTAATTATTAGTTTTAGAAAACTAGAAATGATGGATTTAATATTTCAAAAAAATTATTATAGCAAAAATTCTTTTTACCAAATTAGAGTATTTTATGAATATTTATTGTTAATAAATAACTTAAATATACTTATTTTTATAATATAGCTTCTTATTATTAATTATTATCTATGTTATGATAATATTTTTAAGTTTATTCTTTTAAAATATATAATTATATATGTGTTTATGTATATTTTATAATGTAGATTTTTATTTCTTATTTATGTATATTATGTAATATTTTGAAATAATTATTTTTCAATTTATATGAATTTTACATTAAATATAAAGACTATTAATTTGAAAACACTATTTTGACATTTCAAACAAAGTTTCTTAAAGAACTAATAAAATCCAAAACGCATATTATCTACTTACGAAAGTCTAATTATCTTAACTAATGAATTCTAATAAATAAATTAAATAAAAAAATTACTTATTTTGAGTTACTCCTAGTTTTTTTCAGTGTTCGTGGCTTTTGCTTTGTGGTCAACTGGTGTTTGTTCATCTTCTGTTAAGGAGCATAGATATGCATTTTTTGTCTCTAAGTCACTGCTGCTTGATGTGGAGTTTGAATCGTCCCATGTTGCATTGTAAGCTGGTTTCTCCTTTTGTTAACGGAGTCTATATTGGGAGAGGACTTTTCTTTTTATTGATTTGGACAGTTCCTTTGAAAGTGTCCAGTTTTGTTGCTCCAAAGCATTTGATGGTATCTAAGCCCCCTGATTTGTTCAGGTTTCCATTATTCCTTCTGAATTTGTTTCTTTTTTGATACTTAAGGAATTTTCTGAAATTCCTACACATAAACGCCATTTTCTCATAGTCATCCAATCCTTCGTCTCTATGAGTAGCGTTGAATGCCAATGTTTTCTTCTCATCTGACTGGTTATCCTTTCTGCGATGCAATTGAACTTTATATGACATTAAATTACCTATTATTCTTCTACTTTCATTATACCGATATCATTGGTTCTTCTATAACCAGAGTCTTCTGATCTCATTCACTTGTAAATGAATTAAGAATCTTTCGGACTTGATCTTCTTTACTGTATACTTTTCCTAATGAAATTAAAGCATATAAAATGTCTTGAAATTTAGAATACATGTTAGAATTAGACCCATTTAGTTTTATTTTAAATAACTGAAATTGGTTAGTTAACATAAATATCTTGGTTTGTTTAACCTTGCTAGTGCCTTCGTGTGTAACTTGTAGTGTTCTCCATTTTTATTATGCATGCTTACATATAGAAACCATAGTAAATTCATTTTCTCTAGTGAACAAAACAATATATACATAGGTTTTGAGTTACTATGCACTTATGTCTTTTGCTCGTTTGTCCACTGAGCATATGTAGTCTTGGATTCCCTATACTAACTTTGGGTACTATTCCAAATTTCAAAGCCATTGGATTTTAAATAAATTTTCATTCTACATGACCAGTATGCATAATTACTACAATTAGAAATGGAGGTCTAGCAGTTACTGGCCTTCTATAAAAGTGTTAAAAAGTGTGTTACTAATGTTAGTAGCCATTAAAATTTTCAAAAATCATATTACGAGTTTTTTGAAAACTGTATGCTCCGATTCCAAATGTAGTCCTTTCACGAGGAATTTTCACCCACCCTGGTGGCCTACACCGGTCCCTCGGATTTAGGTTTTATATGTAGCCTCTTGACTCGGACCAACCACTCTATATATGTGTATGGGAAAGAGCCAATGCTGGGCCAAAGATCACACTATGAAAACCCCCTATCATGCTTCAACCAGCTCTAATACCAAATATGGATGAGGTGATGATAGGTGTGATAACCTAATCTATACTATAGCGGAATGGATCTTAAGGCTATTTTACGATGAGAGGAGGGAGAGTGAATAGTATATTTAAACTTTTTATCAATATATTTGCAGATTTTAAACTTTGTCACAGAAAATTCAAAGCACAACCAAATAATATAATCACAAAACAATCAGATAATAGTAAGTAAATGCAGTAAACAACAAAAATTTATACCTATTCGGATTCCCAATCTTACATCTAGTCCTATACCCCGTACAAAATTTCATAATCATGTCTTGACTTTTAATCAGGTGGTAGGAAGACCCTTTACTCTCTTGACTTTGACTTAGGTGGAAAGGACACCTACTGGAATTTGACTCGGGTAACTAGCATACCTTTTGGAATATGAATCAGGTAACTAGAACATCCATCCTATCTTTGACTCAAAAGGCAGGACAACTCCTTTTACAATATCATCTTAACTTTCACTCGGGTGGTTAAGATTTCCCTTTTACAAGTAGTAGTAGTGGAGTACATGAAATCGAATATTTCGATCACAATTCCATTAGTTTGTTGATATAATTTCCTATAGACCTTTAACAGTGGAATGCTTTTGAGTAGACTAGATTGAAGATCAAAAAGATAATGGTGTAGAATAAAAGTGAATCTTCTCCGATCTTTTGTATGATTGTAGAGAAAGAGAATTGATGTGAAATCGGCAATACTTCATTAAAACCTTAAAGAAAATAAGAAAGAAGAGAGAGAGATAAAGAAAGTAGTTAGAATTGTTGTTAAAATTTGAATTTAGAGGCCTTTAAATAGAAGTTGAAGAGTTGTGCTCATTCGCCAAAGGATGACACCAAAAGTTGCTTCTTTTGAAAATTTAAAAAACCCCTCAACTGTGTATATGTCGACATACATATTTTTGATATGTCGACATATACAAATTAATTGATATATTTTTAGAAATACTTTGAATATGTTTTAAAATATGTTTCTTTATAAGAACTCTATTAAAATTTATTTTATTATTTAATTAAATATTATTCTTTCATAAAAAAAATTTGAGTGGAAAAATAATTCGAAGTGTAGATAACCGATGATTTGATACTACTTAATTCTTTAAAATTTTCTAAGACTCGATAAAATACAAACACAAATGTCTTAAGCTCTTTGTTCTGTTATTCTTGAATTCTTCAAAACTCACGAGTCTTCAAATATATCTCGATTAGCTCTTGATTTATACTGATCGGTTCTTCAAGCTTTTATTCAATTATCACTTGTATAAACCTATTAAATATTTCTGATATCATGCATAATATACTATATAACTTGAGAAACATTAGTAATAAAATTTATATGGATGTTGTCATCAAACTCAATACCTTGGGTATTAACATTAGACTATAAGCATCGAGCTCCAAAGGAAACATGAGAACATAAATATTCGTGAAAAATTCAATCACCAACAAAAGTTGTAAGGTGAGCAGTCCCGTACCGCAAGGTACAAGATCTCATGGGTGTTCTTTCATGTGATCTTGTGCAAGTGGACCTCATGTAATAAACTGCCATCTACGATGCCTTGATTCATGCATAAAATGACATGGACATTGCAGACCTCGTAAACGGCGGATCTTTTTGAGGTAAAATATAAAACATATCAGAGAGCTCTCTACAATATTATACATTTTATGAAACTAAAAGTGGAAGGAATAAAATATAATATTGAAAGATACCAAATCCGAGATGAATAAAATAAACTATAACTAATGGTCTTTAGTTACAAAATATCTCTAAACATTGAAAATAAATAAAGAGTCTGAATATCTGAGAAAAATCAAATAAATTATAGATAGTTAATAGACAAATAAATGCACGTCTCCGTCGCACCATCACGCTTCCATGTCACCATTTTTCCTCTTTATTGACTATCATAATATAACTAAAAAGAAGAAAATAATAGATGGGGTCAGACATACATTTGAAGAGTGAAACACATCATATAAGTGTATAATACTATAAGCTAGTAAAATAACACTTATGCTCGAAAATCATACCATGACATGCGTCACCTACAGCCAGCAAGTCGGCTAAACACGATATAATATATAGTGACAACATATGTTAAGGTCTCAATAAAATCTATCCAATATCTAATTTAATGCACATTATGAGCCCAAAGTCCCAACTTGCATACCAAAGACTGATTGCAACACTACTAAGCCAAAAGTCCCAACTCGTTATCGTCGAAAACGTATGTGACTTTCTACCGAGGAACAATATGTCTCAGTCCATAATTTCCATATCATAAGCGACTCGCTACTGAGGAACTATATGTCTCGGCCCACGATCGCCATATTGTAAGGGACTTGCTACTGAGGGAAAAAATGTTTCGGTCCACCATCACCATATCGTAAACGACTCACTACTAAGGAACTATATGTCTCAGCCCACAATCATCACATCATACACAGAGGACTCAGTTTTGGAACTGGGCCAGCCTGTAGTGGAAGTTGTGGGTGAATTTCAAATTTTTTTACCATATAGGACTTTATTGGGTCTATGAACTCTAATTTATTTAGAACAAATCTAAATTTATTTTAAGTAAAATATGTATTTTATTTTAATTTATAAAATAATATTGTATTATTTAATTGATTTTATAATATACACACACGTGTATATGTGTGTGCATATGTAGCATATCAATTCGTGTAAGGTATAACATATCTATATAAAGGTGCTGGGATTTACACCGCAACGGGCGTGTTAGCTCATCCAATATATAAATATATTGTCCAAATGTATTTTTATATACTTTTACTTATATATATAATGTTATAAATATGTGTGTGTATATATAAACTATAATTTTATTTAAATACTTTTGTATAAATATATAAATATAAACATAAGTATGAAATATTAACAATATGTATGTATTAATAACTATATAAAATGTTTAAATCATTTATAAAATATATTAAATATAATAATAATAATAATAATAATTTTTAAGTCCAAAAACAGTACATGTGCAAATATTTTTTTTTTTAAACATATATGTGTGTGTGTGTGTGTATGAATATATTAAATACTCTCTCACACACACACATATATATATATATGTATGTATATGAATAAATATATGTTAATACAAATAAACAATCTTAAAATAATTTGTTTTAAATACGTAACTACCAAGTCTTATGCACAACTCAATTTTGTTAATTTTAAAATATATATTATAATGAATAACCATATAAAAAGTATTAAAAATTAAGGAAAAATAATTTTTTGAAACTAATATTTGAATTTGAATTTTCCAATAAACTTCTAAACGATAATTTTGGAGTTTGAAAATTTATTATATAATTTTAAACAATTTAAAAATCAATTTTTAACTTTTGGCTTACATTTAAATATTTTATAATAAACAAATGTTTTTTTATTCTTACAGAGAGTATAATATGTACTAATATAATTTTAAAAAATATAAAACATAATTTTATATTACATATATGTATTAATATAATGAATTTATTTAAATGTTATTTAAAAATAATATATAACAAAAATAATAATTTTGTTCCCGCTGTAATTATTATGCCCTTTAAACTTTATGTATAAAATTATATTTCCGTATTTTACATAATTATGATGAGGTATTTGAATTTTAAACTGTATATATATAAATATTATATTCTAAATTATTTGAAACAGAAAATTGGTTTTTTTAAGTTAAGCTATGTTGTATATATAGGTATATACAAGAATTTTTATTTTACTATATATATAACATACATATACATACAATCGATCAAAATTGTGACAATATATTTATACGTTGAAATTGTCACCTAACTAATAATATAACATATGAAATAAACATTATATATATAAATTAATGTTCATAAACATGTTAAGAACATATCTTATGTTATCCCGCCTTTTGGCAAGGTCGTGACACCAAGAACTTAGCTGGGAACCAAAGACAGTCCGTCCCAAGGATCGGTTGTACAGGCGTTCGCTATGGACATTAGTGAATTCTGTCCGAGTCCGGATCGAGCTACAATCGATATGATACGACAAGCAAAGCTAAGAAATCCAACATTCCAAATTTCAAATCAATTGGAGTTCGTATGCTAAAGATATGATCGATGCAAATCAAGCAATGCTCTCATTCGTATCCATCAGACCACCTCCTTCGTATTAATTCCATTCGAATCCATCCAGGAAACCTCGTTCGTATCCATAAAGTCTCAAGTGAAACACATCTGGTTCGTATCCATCAAGAGAGTGCTAGTTCGTATCCATGAAAGAGGCGCGCACCACTTCATATCCATCACATCTACTCCGGTTTGTATCCATCACCTAGTGACATTTCGTATCGCTTCCACTAATGCACGGCTCGTATCGATCACCACCCACAAGCGATACGAGGCAACACCTAAAAGCTATCAATACGAAGTCGATGTCTATATCGATACGAATTGGGGTAGAGGCTATTGATACGAAATGATCTCAAATATCGATACGAACAATGTAGTAATTGATGAATACAAACGAAGCCATATCAATGGACACGAACGGCATGGGTACGAAGCACCTGAATGAGAGCGATACGAAGAAGACACGTAAAGATGGATGACTCAGTCACTCGACATGAAATGTGGATCGATCCTAAAAGATAGCGCCACGTCATTGGTCATCACGTGCCTAAAATCGATACAAATAAAAGCGATGCGAATGAGAGCGATGTGAATTCGACAGCACATTGAAAGTTCAAACTTGCATCGATCATAACTCGAGATCTACAAGTCCAAATGCCACCAAATTTTCATAGGAGCTTGCCTAGAACCTCAAGAATGTACTTGTTATCCCGCCTTTTGGCAAGGCCGTGACACCAAAAAGTTGACCGGAAAACTAAAGATAGTTCGTCTCAAAGATTGGCTGAACATTGCTTCACCATGGATATCGACGAATTTTGTCCAAAGCTCGAATCAAGCTACAATTGATAGGACACGGCAAGCAAAGTCATGGGAGACAGCGTTTCAAATTTCAGGATAATCGGAGTTCGTATGAATGAGATATGATCGATACAAGTTAGAAAAAACATGCTGGTTCGTATCCACCAGGTTCGAATCGATGGCGTTCGCATCGATCAATCACCACTGCTTCGCGTCCATCGGTGCACCCTACTTCGAATCGATTGGTTTCGTATCCATCCCCAAGCACTACCTCGCATCGATCAACCTCGCATCCATCATCAGTGGCAAGTCACTGTTTCGTGTCCACGAAACCTGCCCTGTTCGTATCCATTCGACTCGTCTCGATCCAGTTCGTATCGATCAATGATTCGTATCCATCGGTTCAAACTAGGTCGTGGCACTTGATGCGAACAAGGCGAAATTCGTGGATACGAAGCGGTCAACTCGGAGCAAAGGGTGGATCGATGTGAGATATGCACGCCACGTCGTCTCAAAGACACGTGCGTCCATCGATTCGAAGGCGTGGAGTCGAAGTGATCGAGTCGAAACGAACAGCCAACCCGGAAACCCTTACTCGTATCGATCATATCTCCCAATCTACAAATCCAAATGCTATGAAATTTTCACAGTAGCTTCCATACAAGGTAAAGGATGTTCCTGCCAAGTTTTAGCTTGATTGGACTAATCCTTGATGGATACGAAATCACTTCGTATCGATCGCAGATCGAGTCGAAACTTGGTGGGACCGGTCACGTGAGCCCACTCACGTGCCAGAAAAAGTCTCCTGAAGTTTGGGCGAGATCTGGGCCTCCTACACCTATAAATATCCCCCTGAAGCCTACAGAAAAGAGATCTTTTTGGCAATTCAATATCCAGACTCTGCCGGATTCAATTCTACATCTTATGATCATTGTTGTATTCGAATTTCAGAGCTATCATCAATTGTAATCTGCTGTAACAGATTGAAGTTATCAAGTGAATCAATAAAATCATAAGCTTCAGAGTGGACATAGGCAAGATCGCCGAACCACTATAAAATCAGTGTTGTTTACTGCTGTTCTTTTCAATTTTCCGAGTGTTCTTCATTTGTATTTCTCTACATATTTATTATCTGTGAACTATGATTGCGTACTGGTGCTTTCAACGACTATCAGGTGTTTGTGACCAATTTTGGCGCAAACATTTTGGTGCTTTCACTGAGAGTTGAACTCAGGGGTTCTATCATTTAGAAGTTGAATTCGAAGACTTAAGAGCTCAGATCTGAGAAGATATGATGAGGCAAACTAGTAGGAGACAAAGGCCAGAGCAAAGTCAGCATGAAGGGAGTCAAGAGGCTTCCTCGGGGGCAAACCAAGCATCGATCTTCATCACCAGGGATGAGATGGAGACAATGATGAAGAGACAGGAGGAAATGATCCAGAATTTGCTTCAACAGATTGGACAACTTGGAGCGCAAAATCAAGGAACAACCAGAATCCAGAACGGAGCAGGTCCATCCGGCGCAGCGCCGGAGCTGGGGGGCACACACTTAGAGCATGTTGATCCAATCCCGGGAAGAGATTCAGGGACATCCGAGCAACCTGGTGGCAATGGAGGGATGAACGCTCAGCCATGGGGGCAGAACGAAGGTGACACTCAAAGATCACAGCCTGACGACAACGACAGGTTGGCGGAGATGGTCAGACGGGCCATGAGAGGCGGACTAGTCAATAGAGATCTGGAGGATGTACATAGGAGTCCCTTTACTCCTACGATCAGGCAGGCCAGGAATCCACCAAACTTCAAGCTACCATCGGTGGAAATGTATGATGGGAGGACAGATCCAGCGGTCCATCTAACGAAGTATATGAGGCACATGGAAGTGCTGGGGGGCATCACAGGAAGTCATGGCTCGGTGCTTTCCATTGTATCTGTCGGACATTGCAGCGCTATGGTTTAGACAACTGGAGAGTGGCTCCATTGGGACTTGGACAGATTTAACAGAAAGGTTTATGAGACAATTCAGGGTTCATATTTCGAGACCCAAGAACGTGATGAGTTTGGCGACTCTAAAGCAGAAAGCTGGGGAGTCTTTGAGGAATTTTCTGACGCGATTTAATGCGGCAGCAAATTAGATGGATCGACCAGATCCATCTATGGTCATGATGGCAGTTGTATCTGGAATATATGATGGCACGGAGTTCAAGAATTCACTAACTAAGGATCCACCTACGGACCTAGGAGAGTTTTATCATGAAGCCGAAAAGTTTTTGCGATTAGAGGATGCTTGTACGGAGAGAGAAGAAGAAATCGATGTTTATGCAGTTAGAGGCGGTAATTCACCTGAAAAAGGTGCAGGGACTGGTAAAGGGAAGTGAAAGGCTGAAGAAAATGATGACAGGTCAAAGCGGCAACGGAGGGAGCCGCGATTTACCATCTATTCAGAACTGAATGAGGGTTTGGAGCGAATCTACCAAGACACCCGAGAGCAAGTTGCCTATCGCAGACCAATGCGACGGGATCCAACTACCGACGAGAGAAAATCAGACAAATATTGTTTATTCCACGAGCTGAATGGACATAGCACAAATGACTGTAGACACCTGAAGGATGAGGTAGAATGGCATATCAGGAACGGTAGGCTACTTCGGTATGTGAGAAGGCGAGCTCCAACGGTGGAACCATAGCGGCCACCATCTACATCAGCTAGGGGTGACCCCGAGCCGGGGCATCGTATGGTTATCAATTGATTTAAATAACGATGAACAAGTCGTAAACTTCTCACTAACAACATCAAACCATTTACACATGTATGAGATCGCGAACGATGCACAGGCATGCTCTGAATGGTTATTGACTGTCTCGTAGTGAGAATTTACACTTTGACATCCTTGCTTAGCTTTTTGTTTCATGTTGATTTGGACATTTAGATTTTGTTTGTTTAGATATTTCTGTTATAAAATTCATGTGAACGTTAATTTGATATTTTCAATTCTGTAGAAGAAGTTACTCGCGTATGCTTTGGATCGCGAATGGTCCACAAGCACACCTTGTATGGCGACGAACCGCCACGATCGCTGAATCAGAAATTCACCCGAACGTGAATCTAACATCGATAATACTAAGTCCCCCCTGGGCACACTCATTCACCTCGAACGACACCCGACCTCGAACGGTCACCGTTTGCCTCGAACGGCATCCGACCGCGAACGGTCACATTTCATCTAGTATAACAGTCGATCGCGAACGATCACACTCTGCCTCGTGCGGCACCCGACCACGAACGGTCACAATTCACCCAATATGACATTCGATCGCGAACGATCACATTCTGCCTCGTGCGGCATCCGATCGCGAACGATCACATTTTATCTCGTGCACCATGCGACCACGAACGGTCACAATCCAGCATAATTCATCTAGAACGACACCCGATCGCGAACGATCACGTTTCTGCCTCGTACGGCACTTGATCGCGAACGATCACATTCTTCTTTCCACGCCACTCGATCGCGAATGGTCACAACTCGTCCAGAACGACACCCGATCGCGAACGGTCCCATTTTGTTATTTGCCATGAACGACATCCGACCTCGAACGGTCCCATTTTACCTCAAATGACATATGGTCGCGAACGATCGTCATTCGTGGTCAGGAAAGACTATCAAGTTCTTTGCAGGTCAATGATAGGATATGAACATCCAGCTTATGGAACTACAAAACACACCTTCCTATCGCAAGGCATGTTTTGGGAGGCAAATGTTATCCCGCCTTTTGGCAAGGCCGTGACACCAAAAAGTTGACCGGAAAACTAAAGATAGTTCGTCTCAAAGATTGGCTGAACATTGCTTCACCATGGATATCGATGAATTTTGTCCAAAGCTCGAATCAAGCTACAATTGATAGGACACGGCAAGCAAAGTCATGGGAGCCAGCGTTTCAAATTTCAGGATAATCGGAGTTCGTATGAATGAGATATGATCGATACAAGTTAGAAAAAACATGCTGGTTCGTATCCACCAGGTTCGAATCGATGGTGTTCGCATCGATCAATCACCACTGCTTCGCGTCCATCGGTGCACCCTACTTCGAATCGATCGGTTTCGTATCCATCCCCAAGCACTACCTCACATCGATCAACCTCGCATCCATCATCAGTGGCAAGTCACTGTTTCGTGTCCACGAAACCTGCCCTGTTCGTATCCATTCGACTCGTCTCGATCCAGTTCGTATCGATCAATGATTCGTATCCATCGGTTCAAACTAGGTTGTGGCACTTGATGCGAACAAGGCAAAATTCGTGGATATGAAGCGGTCAACTCGGAGCAAAGGGTGGATTGATGCGAGATATGCATGCCACGTCGTCTCAAAGACACGTGCGTCCATCGATTCGAAGGCGTGGAGTCGAAGTGATCGAGTCGAAACGAACAGCCAACCCGGAAACCCTTACTCGTATCGATCATATCTCCCAATCAACAAATCCAAATGCTATGAAATTTTCACAGTAGCTTCCATACAAGGTAAAGGATGTTCCTGCCAAGTTTCAGCTCGATTGGACTAATCCTTGATGGATACGAAATCACTTCGTATCGATCGCAGATCGAGTCGAAACTTGGTGGGACTGGTCGCGTGGGTCCACTCACGTGCCAAAAAAAGTCTCCTGAAGTTTGGGCGAGATCTGGGCCTCCTATATCTATAAATAGCCCCCTAAAGCCTACAGAAAAGAGATCTTTTTGGCAATTCAACATCCAGACTCTGCCGGATTCAATTCTACATCTTATGATCATTGTTGTATTCGAATTTTGTAATGACCCGCTAGTTTGGACCATTCGCATCCATTATAAGTGTATAGGTAGACACTCATGCCGGAGTTGAATTGCTCAAAATACCGCGTTGTTAATTTAAATTTGGCAAAACTGAACATATACAGTAAATAAGTAATCACATATCACAGACACAGAGTAATAGTTGCAGCGGAAATAAAAGAGATAGTAGTTCATGAAGCTACTATATAAATGTATAAGTTACATCAGAGTTTACAACAGAAGAGTAATACGATACATCAGAGTTAAACCAGATACAACGGAAGAGTAATACGATACATCAGATACAAATCAGAATACATCACTAGAATCATCAAATACTGAAAGTAGAATAGATGGCTGGATCTTCAAGCAAAGCTCCAACTCCAAAGGTGAGTCTCGAATACTGGTACACTCAGTCTGACCCGAGCGTAAAGCAAAACACAAAACACTCGAGTCAGGATTAACATTCTTATATCAATAAATCCAACTCAAGTGAAATAGCAATTGAAATACAAGTAACTCAAAGGATGTTTGGAATAACCATCCTTTAAGGATCCGTTAAACTATCTACTAGGTAGTAATGTACGATAAGTAGATAATGTCTATAAGTAATATAAAGATATCAAAATAGCGTTAAGTCATGGCCCATTCCACCCTTAACACATTTTTATTCCCAAAAGCATATACAAGACCGTAGTTTCCCCAAAACCGGAAGTCACCAGAGGGCAATCCATATACTAAAGGTACAAATCAAAATCATAGTGGTCGCGTATAAATGGAATACAAGTATGACAAGGCACATGAGGCAATACCCAAGGTAGTGATACTACCGTTTGCCTGATCCGGACTGGTGAGAACGCAACGCCGCAGCGCCCGCAACACCGTGAAACAACACTCCCAAAATCAAGGGTGCACCAATCGACAACAAGTAATGAGTAGTTCGAAGAAGTGTGTTCACTTGAGGTAGCAAATCCTCCATTGGCCCGGCACGGCTCCTGTTTTAGTCATTTCCAATTTGACACAAGTGTCAAGGCTATCCATCATCGTTCTCTTTCTTCAGTCATCACGTACATCATTCCAACCACTTCATTCTGGATCATCACTCCGCGTATAGTTATTAAAGTGGTTTCGGTTTAGATAGAGAGTATATCCATTACCGATCCCGGTCTCTTTAATAACTTTCGTAATTATTACACCGATTGGTCGTTTATATATTTCAAAAACCAAATCAATTTCAATTCCAATTTCAATTTCAATTCGTAAACCAACATTTCATTTGTCTTTCAAAAACCAATTTCCAAAATTTACGTTTCAAAACTTCAATTTACCATTTCAAAATCTTATAATTCAATTTCAATATCTAATTAAAACCATTCAAATATTGATTCAAGTTCGTATATAAGTTTCATTTCGAAATCATTTAAATTAATTTGATTTAACATTTAAATCAATTTAAATTCATTTATCGATCTCATTCAATATTCGTTAAGTTACTTTATCATTCAAAACAATTTCTATTAAATTTCCAAATCATTAAATCAATTACTTAAGTTTAACTCCATTATATCAAAACTTACAATTTTGAATTAAACTAAATTCGTCAAATCAATTCTTTCAATTACAAGTCTTACATTAATTCCAAAAATATCACATTTTCATTTCTTCTTAAAGAAATTCCATTTCACTTATTTACTTTCTTAAATAATTTTCCAAAACTTACTTAATCAAGAAAACTCAATTTCAATTATTTACGAAGTAAAATTCACTTATTCAAAAGTTCAATTTTACTTATTAAAGAGTTCAATTCAATTTAATCATCAAATAATCCAATCTTATTTAATTATTAAATAATTCAAAACTTAATTATTAAATAATTTCAAAGTTTAATAATTTCAAACTTAATTATAATTTCAAACTTAATTATTAAATCATTTCAAAGTTTAATAATTTCAAACTTAATTATAATTTCAAACTTAATTCAATAATTTCTCAAATTAAACAACATTCTTTCATCAATTACATTGTTAATATTTTGTTTCAGATTATTAAACATTAACATTTTCCTTTCATTAGAATTCAAATTTCAACTTCATTTCAAAACCATATTCTTTATTTAAATAAAATCTTCAATTTATTTTCAAATCAAATTATTGACCAATCGGGTTTTTTATTTAATTCTCTATCCTAGGTCAAAGTTTAATTTGGGTATTTATCATTTCAACCCGATTCCAATTCAATTCAAAAATCAAAACATAATAAAGGGAACTTGTAGTGTGATAACTGGGATGGTGTCAAAGTAAATAAACAAGCAATAACAACAATCAATATCAATCCAATAATAAATTCAAATAATCCCGAAATAACCGTATTAATTCGCATTGTTATTTGTACGAATTAATATAATTATTCCTAGAATCTACACTATCATTTCATGTAGATTAAAGATTATTACATTACGGTTTTCACTTGTCATCTATTTACAATTTCATACATCATCAATTTAACAACATACATTCAGTGGTTCAAGATGTAATTAAACAAATCCTACGTGTCAATAAATTTTGACAGTTAAATGGGTCATATTATACAAATGTCATTTAATCAAATTTAACACATATATCAAATCTAACTATCCTACGTCAATTTCAATTTCAATTTATTTATCACTTACATCATTAACAATTTAACGTCCAATATAAACATCAAACAATCAATTATTTAACAACCAAACTGG
The DNA here is from genome assembly GCA_030737815.1 of Allium fistulosum. Lineage (NCBI taxonomy): Eukaryota > Viridiplantae > Streptophyta > Magnoliopsida > Asparagales > Amaryllidaceae > Allium > Allium fistulosum. The sequence continues at coordinate 1,359,575,819 of CM060903.1, read as the reverse complement.
ATTATCATTGCATATATAACAGATAATGGTGTCAGATGTCACAGGTGAACTGATACAGGTAATAACAGTGTAAATATCAACAGCAGCATATTTCAATTGTCGTTTCAATTGAAATCAAATTTAATAAATAAAAGAACGTTAATCGTGAGTGAGTGCTCACCTTTCGAGGCTAGAGAGTTTGACAACCGGGCAAGCTACGAATTCCCAAAGCAAAATGAGATGGACACGAATACGATGGAGAAAGCAGGCACAACGAACAAAAGCTGATAAAAGGGAATTGATGGAATAGAGCAGAATATGTTTACCATAGACTGAAACAAATTATATGTGTCATTTTATGTTATTCTCTTAAACCAACATTAAACTTGGAACTTATATTTAAAATAATATATACAATTTAAATACCAACATAAATTAAGTAGTAAATTATCTTTAAAAATCAATATAATATATGCGGACAAAAAGATATATATATATATATATATATCAAAAATCATTGCTTATATCCAAATCAATATAACTACAGGTATACTTTAAAGTATATAAACTGTAAAGCTTTACAATTTTACAAGCTTAAAACAATGCAGACCACTAGTTAAACTAGATTTTTATACATAAATGCGATCGATATTTAAAACAAATGAACAGTAGAAGGCAAGAAAACGAGTAAGAAATCAATATACGTATGTATATTCCTATGTATGAACTCACAGTATACTATATACGCGGACATGATTTATATGAGCAGATACAAAACTAATGTAACCTATATAGCTACTGTACAACTGTTAATATAAAAGATATAAACAAACTCTAAAATATAGTATATTTAATAAGAAGCCGAACTATGTACACATGCACAAAATAAAAAAAACCCAATGCAAAGACAAATATATATAAGTATATATACTAGCGTATGGATCTACCCATATATTATAAGGAATCACTACTAGACTAAATATATATAATATTTAGGTATACATATGTGCTTTTAAACATATATAAGCCCTGTAACCATAACTCATATACTATTATACATAAGATCAATAATTTCTTTAAAACATTTATAACATTAAATCTTTATATATATCACATATCTAAAAATCAATACTAAAGTCCAACAGCCTATCATCAATGAAACAAATTTATATATTATAAAGATCAAAATATTTTTAAACATATAATAGAGTATTCCAACATATACATTTTTTCAGACAATGCTAAAACATGATACAGCATGCGAAACCCATGTATTACATTATTATTAAAACTTAACCTTCCCTTTAAAAATCAATGCTTAAAACGTGCATTACTTAAGTATATTCAAACCGTGAAATACAAACAACGTGCATTACTTAAGTATATTCAAACCATGAAATACAAACAACGTGCATTACTTAAGTATATTACATTATTATTATTTTTCACACTATTGCCTTTTATATAAACGAAAGACATATGCAAGTTGTATAGCTCATATACAAAATCTGAAACATATATGACAGTAGCTATAACATATATAAATATTTGTATAACCTATTGAACCTTTAAGCTGCTGTATAAACATATAAATATATAGCTAATAAACTTGTACAACATGTATACTTTATAAAACTAATATAATATTCTTAACATTTTCATACGTAAACTGCACTAAAAAAAAATATTTGTAAAACAAAAATTCAGCCTCACTTATACTTACAAATACAAGAACATAGAAGGAGGATGAGATGCGGAGGCAGTGGCCAGGCAAAGTCTAGGAACCGAGGCGAAATGGCGAGGTGGAAGGCTGGCAACAGGAAGGCGGTGGCTTCGATTGTTAAGGCAGAGGCTGCTGTGAAGTGCCGAAGTGGAAGGAGGGGCTAGGCTGTTGGAAGGTGGAGAGGCAGTTGCCTTGTTCGGCTGGAGGCTATTTGGTGAGGGAAAACAGCGAAGGTGAGGACGATGGTGTGGCTACGGCGAGACGTGCCTGTGCGCGAAGATGAGGGAGGGAGGCGAGTGCATGCGAACATTTTTATTTTTATATATCGACAGAAAGGAAGAAAAAGGAGGGGCAAGTGGTTCTCGGTGAAAATAAAAGAAGGGAAGAAAGGAAGCAGCCATTCAGTACATATGTTTTGAAAAGCAAATATCCGATCAGAAAATGGAAAGACTCGGAAATTAAATAACAAAATTGGGAAAAGAAAGGTCACGGGTGAAGTTTGGTAAAATAATTAATGAAAGTGGTGTTTGGATTACCTAGTTGGCAATTGAAAAGAAAAGAAACAAAATTTCAAATATGGCACCGATACGACGAATTGTTCGTCGTTTTTCCACCGCGTACCGAACATCGAATTTACAAAATAAATATACTATGGAGATCAGCACGATGAGACGATCAAAACGGTATACAGATATTGGTGGTACGATTTGAATTATAAAAATTCGAATTTTCTAATAGCGGAAAATGCAAGAAAAACACTGAAAAATAAGATCGACGGAGCCAAAGATGTCCGAATTTGGAAAAACGACAAACTGACATCTTGCTCAGAAGATGGTTTAGAATTTTTCTACACAAAAATATTTAGGTTTCGAAAACATTTTATTTTCATTACTTTTTAACTGATTGAATTGAAGTAAATTTACGCGCGAAATAAACTTTCATATTTTCGGACGAAAATTTACCAGTTGCTATGTTTAACCAGACGTATTCCAAATATAAAATTTTATTTCAAAATTTTATCGATTAAAATTTTACAAAATTTCAACTAATTACGTTATCAAAACAGTTGAAATTTTACGGGTCGTTACAAATTTCAGAGCTATCATCAATTGTAATCTGCTGTAACAGATTGAAGTTATCAAGTGAATCAATAAAATCATAAGCTTCAGAGTGGACATAGGCAAGATCGCCGAACCACTATAAAATCAGTGTTGTTTACTGCTGTTCTTTTCAATTTTCTGAGTGTTCTTCATTTGTATTTCTCTACATATTTATTATCTGTGAACTGTGATTGCGTACTGGTGCTTTCAACGACTATCGGGTGTTTGTGACCAATTTTGGCGCAAACAGTACCTGATAAATTTCAGCCCAAGAGGACCAATTCTTGATCGATCGAACCCAATTCGTATCGCTTCCAGATCGAGCCAAAATCACCTGAATTCGCTCCAATGGGCTCACTCACGTGAGAGAAGAAGTCTTCTGAGATCTGGGCAAGATATTTGCTGTCTACACCTATAAATAGTGACCCCGGACCTATAGAAAATGGACTTTTGGCTTCCCTACGCTGATACTCTGCCGGAATCACCATTAAATTTCAGTTGTATTGCTATTATCTTTTGTAATCAGCAAGTAAAGTTTAATAAATGTCAGTCATTTCATAGTGGACGTAGGCAATTCGCCGAACCACTCTAAATCCGTGTGTTTCTGCGCATTTTCTTACCTATTAATTGGTGTGTTTGTTAGATTTGCCTCATTTTACATTTACTTTCTTCATTTTATCTCTTCAAACACATCCGAAGAGTGTTGTGCCCAATTTTGGTACAAACACTTTGGTGCTTTCACTGAGAAAACCCGGCTTTTCTCCTGCTCATTGGATCTACTGCCGATACTAGATTGCAAGAATCTAAGGAGGAGATCCAGATTTCAAGCCTAGAAGTTCTTCCATCCTATTCAAATTTGTACCAAGTCTAGGAGAGAACTCCGCTATCCACCATGGTCAACACTAGGACTACCTCAACAGCTGCAGATCCAGAAGGACGGGATAGGCAGAACACCGTGCAACTTCCTCCTACAGACCAAAATGCTGCCAGACCTTCGAATCCGAAAGGCCCTATCACCAGGGAGGAATTCCAACTACTGATGCAAGAGCTGACTCAAAGCCTCCAGCAGCTCCGCGCTGTTTGATGTGATTTTTTGTTTGATGATAACAAACATATATCAATTTATATATGTGTTTGCAGATTGTACTATACACATATAGGAATAAATATTCATATTGAATAATAATACTATTGCACAGAATTTATATAATTCAATCAGTATTTTTTATTCAACATAAATATTTTATTTCAACACTTTTACAATACAAAGTTTTCAGCTCTCTCTATATACATACACCGGTTTCATACATTTCACATTCACATTTTTTTTCTCACTACAACACTCAACACTTAGTTTTTCACTCTGTCTGCACACCTGCATCTATCTGCATTGTCCAGCTCCATTTCTTGTCCTGTCTCCTGTGTACCTGTATAATTAGCAACTATATTGGTGTCTCAGATATATGGTTAATTGTCATCATTTTTGATTATGTAATATCTGTGCATATCAGTATTCTTATCAGGGACAGGTAATCATGAGTGGCTACAATACACAAGTGTATAGTTATACACATGTGCACTGCCCCGCCAACTCGTGTGCACAGTCGAGCCAAAAGACAAGCTGGATACCAACACAAAGTGAAAATGTGCATATACATCAACCAGTGCCAACAGACCAGTTCAATATGTTGTGCACAAATACAAAGGCAAATACAACATGAATGAACACTGCAACATGCTCAAATCAAATCAGAGAACAAGGAAAGTGCAGATCATATGAAGGCAATGCTCAAACAACTATGCAGTGTTAAAACAGAAGCACACAAGTGAATCAGCAATACAGACTCAAGTCACAAGTACAGGAAGGAACAAACACACAACAGTGGTGCTGCATGAACACTATAGGACAATGCACAAACCAAATGAACTCGACCAGTGAACAAGACTACACAATATATCATGTACACAGAGGCAACTGCAACAATGCATCACTGATACACTATGTCACAAGACCACAAGTCCAAACCATAACTCAAAACATATACAAGACCGCACATTCAGGTCTGGACACACATGAATACAAACCAAATGAAAATGCAGACTCGAGTATACAATGAAGACTACAAGTTCAAGTCCAGTTCCAACAAAGATATGGCAACATGATTATCAAAGTGAACCACAACATCACAATCAAGTGCAGTGAAGTACAACATCAAACCAGACTACAAGATGAACAAACAAAGACCAGAGGTACAAAATGGCCAAGCAAGTGCACCATTAAACCAACAAACAAGATCAAAGGCATAACAACTACACCAAGACCAAACAGTCGAGCGAGACCAGAATCAGTGTCAAGCACATGTGTACAACAGTGAAATGCACCAGATTTCAAATTATGAACAACAAGTGAATGACACACATCAAATGCAGTGACAAATCGATGTAGCAGTTTCAAAATAATCAAGCAACCAAAAATCAGAAGAAAAATCGGAGAGTCAAGCTATAGTCGAAACAGTGGAAGCAGTGTGCAAACAGCAGGTCGAAAAGTGCTCAGGGATGAACACAAAAATGGCTAGAGTCGAAGTACACAAGGGCCTTAAACAACATCGCATTAACAAAGTCAAAAATGATCGAAGCCGAAGTCGTGAGTCGAACAAGTCAGAGCAAGAAAGAAATATACGTGTATATACAAAATTGAAGAAGTCAGAAACCATCTCGAGCATCAAAAAAAATCAGAAGATTTGGTCAAGGAATCAAATATGGCAAACAAATCCTGGCAATGCAAAATATACGGAAAAGATTTTATTTCCATATTTGAGCAAAGATTCGAATGCATTTATGGACCAAGGAATAAATTCCAAATTTCCTGCTATAGAAACGAAAACAAATTCCAGAACGAAATCAACAATTCAAATCTCAAAATTATGGAAATATCCAAAGCCGTGGGTACTAAGAAAAATTCGAATCGTATATACCCAAAATGTCGCAACAAAATCATAGAAATATTCAACGACGTGGAGGCCAAGCAAGAAATAAAATCAGACGAAAATCAAGGATTTTGAATCCTATATAAAGCCACAATCATCATCGACAATCAAAATCTCGAGTTCAAGCATTCAATCCAGAGAAAAAAAGACATAAATCACATACCAGAATAAAAGTCGAACTCGATCATCGAGTAGCAGCCGTGTGCAAGACGAAGAAACAATCGATCGACAAAAGCAACGAACGTCGAATCATCATTCGATCGAGAAAATAAAGTTGGCAGCCTCAATCTCTACAAGCCCTAATTTTATCAGAAGGGAACAATCGAAGAAGCCATTATCACAAACAAGGAACGGGCCGACATAGAAATAAAGAGGGAAGTTTGTGGGCCGGTCTTATTTAATTAATTATATAAGGCTTTGGTATATTTTAAATTAGGGTTTTTGAGTTGTTCTTGTTTTTATTTTTAAATTCTGTACTTTTCGAATCAAATCTTGGTAAATCACCACCTAGGATTTAGGTTGTGTCAGATTGTCTAGTTAGGATTAGTTTAGTAAGTAGGGTTTGCGAGTTTGCAAAACTCTATAGGCGGTAGCAGGGTTTGCGAGTCTGTTAGAGTGTTTGTAAGCGGGAGACTGTTTAATTCTAATAGAAATCTGGGAATGCAGTAGTAGGCAGGGGTTTTCGAAGCTGGGTAAATTTTATGTGTGATTTACTTTTCAGCATATTTACTTCTCTGCAGTTTTGTTTTTGTGTTTAATTATATAAATCTGAGAAAATTTGCTATAACCCTATTCACCCCCCTCTAGGGTTAATCTAGATCCTACAAGTGGTATCAGAGCCCGGTATTTTTCTTTAACTCTAGAGTCATGAATCCACCAAATAATGCTTTTTCTGAGGGGCAATCAATTGCTAGGCCACCCATGTTTAATGGGAATGATTATGCTTGTTGGAAAGTTAGGATGGGTATTTATCTTAGTTCTGTTGATTATGATGTTTGGGACATTATTGAAACTGGCTATAAATCTCCCACTATAGTTGTTGGTGATACTGAGATTCCTAAACCTAAGGATAGGTGGGACGCTAACGATAAGAAATTAAAAACTACAAATGCTAAAGGCATGAATGCTTTGATTTGTGCTCTTGATAAGAATGAATTTAATAGAATTTCTCATTGTAAAACTGCGCAGGAAATTTGGCATACCTTGGAGGTGACACATGAAGGAACTTCTCAAGTCAAGGAGTCTCGTCTAGCCCTATTCAGCAATGAATACGAGAACTTTGTGATGGACAAAGGCGAGAGCATAAAGGACATGTTTGGACGCTTTTCAACTTTGGTGTACAATGCTAGAGCGCTTGGGAAGGTATTCACTGAGGTAGAGCTTGTGAGGAAGGTGCTACGAGTCTTACCGATGAGCTTTGAGGCAAAAGTCATGACAATACAAGAATCGAAAGATCTGAGTAAACTAAGCATGGAGGAGTTGATCGGCAACTTGATGACATATGAGCTTGAGCTAAAAACAAAGGAGGAACGCAACAACTCCGAATCAAAGAAGAAGACGATTGCCTTAAAGAGCAAAGAAGAAGAGGAAGTTTCGAATAATAGCTCAGAGGAGGCTAATTTGTGTCTTATGGCAAAATCAGATTCAGAAGCAAGCTCAGAGGAATCTTGTGGGGTAAGTGACTATTCTTATAAAGAACTTGTTTTGATGTGTTGTGATTTTGCTAAAACAATTGATACTCTTGAATCTAAAATTGAAAAACTGAAATCTGATAGGAGAGAACTTGTCCATGAAAATTCTAGGTTAGAAACTGAACTTGAAAATATTCAAAACCTAGACTGTAAAAAATGTAAAATTTTAGATTCAGAATTATCGAAACTTAAGAATAGCTTTGAGAATCTTGAAAAAGAAAACTTGAGTCTTAAGGAAACCATTGACACTAGGAAAAAGGATTTTATAAATAGATGCACCTCACTTGTGACTGAAAACACAACACTAAAAACCAAAGTCCAAAATCTTGAGAAAACTCTGAATAACTTTTCAAGAGGAGAAAAATCATTCAACATGTTATTGGGAAATCAACTTTTTGCTAACAACAGAAAAGGACTAGGCTTTGGGAAAACACAAGTTGATGATAATGCAAAAGGTAAGAGTGTCTTTGCTAGATGTGGAATAATTGGACATCGTGCTGAAAATTATAGTCATAGGAACAAGAACACAAAATTTATACAAGCTTGGGTTCCTAAGAATTCTACAAAAAATTTCATGTCTATTGGAACAAGAATGAAAGGACAAAACAAGTTTGGGTTCCAAAGGGATTGTTTATTCACAATACTTCAATCACTAATATCATTGGACCTAAGAGTTTCTCTAGGTCATCTACCTCTCTCTCTATGTAGGTTTGTTGGCAGGCTAAGGAGCAACAAGAATGGTTTCTAGATTCAGGTTGTTCTAGACATATGACAGGTGACAGATCGAAGTTCCTTAGCCTAGAGAATTTTAAAGGTGGAAATGTGATCATGGGAAACAATAGCAAGTGTAAGATTATTGGTAAAGGTGAAGTAGGTAACGGTATTTTTTCCTTGACTAATGTTTTATACGTCGATAATTTGCATCACAATCTCATTTCTATTAGCCAACTATGTGACAAAGGTATGAATGTGGTTTTTGATAGTGATACTTGCAAAATCATTGATAAATCTTCTAATAACATTGTTTTTATGGGCAAAAGAAAAGGAAATGTTTACACGCTTTCGTTTGATAAAGCCATTAGGATTTTGCTAAGTTTTGCATGTTATAAGGGTTTCAAACTTAAACAAATGGATGTAAAAAGTGCCTTTCTAAATGTTGATTTGAAAGAAGAAGTTTTTGTTGAACAACCCCCCGGTTTTGAAAATCATGACTTTCCAAATCATGTGTATAAACTAGAAAAAGCATTATATGGTCTTAAGCAAGCTCCTAGAGCTTGGTATGACTGCCTTTGTACATATCTTTTGGAAAATGACTTTAAAAAGGGGAGTGCTGACACGACACTGTTTCTATTACATAAAGGAAGTGATTTTTTGATTGTTCAGATTTATGTGGATGATATCATTTATGGTGCTACTAATGAACTCTTGTGCGAGAAATTTGAACAAGTCATGCAGGCTAAATTCGAGATGAGCTTGGTTGGAGAGTTGAAGTATTTTCTTGGATTTCAAATCAAGCAAAGCAGTGATGGTATTTTCATTTCACAATCCAAGTATGTGTTGGAACTGTTGAAGAAATTTGGAGTTGAGAACTCCAAACCATTGAGAACTATGAGCCCATCAACAAAGTTGGACAAAGACGAGAAAGGAGTTGCTGTCGATCAGAAGAAATATCGAGGGATAATTGGTTCACTTCTCTATCTTACTGCTTCTAGACCTGATATTATGTTTTCTGCGTGTTTGTGTGCACGTTTTCAATCTAATCCTAAAGAATCTCATTTGAAAGCCACTAAACGAATTTTGAGATATCTTTCACACACACACAAATTTGGACTATGGTACCCTTCTTGTGAAAATTTTGATTTAGTTGGTTATTCTGATGCTGATTATGCTGGTTCATTGGTTGACAGGAAAAGCACTAGTGGGACATGTTTCATGCTAGGACATTCATTAGTTTCACGGTCAAGTCGAAAACAAAATTGTGTTGCATTATCCACCACTGAAGCAGAATATATTGCTTTAGGAAGTTGTTGTGCTCAAATTTTATGGATGATGCAAACTCTTTCTGATTTTGGCTTAGTTTATAAACAAGTTCCATTAAAATGTGATAGTAAAAGTGCAATAGACTTGTCAAATAATCCTGTTCATCATTCACGCACAAAACACATTGATGTGAGACACCACATTCTTAGAGATCACATTGCTAAGGAAGGCATTTGCATTGAACATATTTCAACTGAGATTCAACTTGCTGATATTTTCACAAAACCCCTCCCCGAAGACAGATTTTCCAGATTACGTTTGGATTTGGGGATTATAGAAATTGACTAATCATTTTCCATTTTTTGGTTGAAATATTCTTGGATATTTATTTTCAACTTCAATTTCTAGGATTCAAACCAGTTTTGGATATTATTCAAAGATTGATTCGAATATGGTATTCAGTAGTGGAAATATGATTTGTTTTATTTCTTTTCAAAATTAAAAAAATAAAAATAAAATATATTTCATAATATAATTAACTTGGTAACTTATTCCACGATCATTTCTATTTCTACCATCTTTCTATCATTCATAATGGTTTTGTAAAATGAGAAGAGTGATTTCTTTTAAAATTAAAAAATAATAATATCATGCATCCATTCTCATTTAAAAGTCCTTATGGTTATGCATGGATGGAGCATGTGAGTGAATTATTTTACCATCATTCCATTCTCATTTAAAAGTCCTTATGGTTATGCATGGATGGAGTATGGTAGCTAAGTATTTTTCTGGTCTCACTTAAAAGTCCAGATGCTTAGACTAATAAGTAACTGCTAATCCCATTTAAAAGTCCTTATAGTTATGCGTGGTTAGTAAGTGCTTATTTTTGTGCTTAAATGTCAAATTATTTTTAAAATTTCTCTCTTCTCATTATATAAAAACCGAATCATCGATACATTCTCTACAATGTGGAAATTGTTACCTCGTTATGATATATTATGATTTTTCTTTGTTTTGCATTTGTTTTTTATTTACAAAAAAAAAACTTTTTTTCCTCTACCGTTCCATTAGTTTTTGTCAGTCTTTTGATGATAACAAAAGGGGGAGAAGAACAAGATTTTGATAAGGAAGTAAATATTTTTGGAATACTTCAACAAATTTGTTAAATGTTGTTAGTTAATTTTCTTTAGTTCTTTTATTCTTCTGTAATTTTCTAAATCTTCTAAATAGGGAGTGGTCTCAGTTGTAGGGGGAGCATTCATATAGGAGGAGCTAAATATTTCATGCTCAAACACATTTATTAGAATTTCAAAATCTTTAATATATATGTTTGTCATCATCAAAAGGGGGAGATTGTTTGATGTGATTTTTTGTTTGATGATAACAAACATATATCAATTTATATATGTGTTTGCAGATTGTACTATACACATATAAGTATAAATATTCATATTGAATAATAATACTATTGCATAGAATTTATATAATTCAATCAGTATTTTTTATTCAACATAAATATTTTATTTCAACACTTTTACAATACAAAGTTTTCAGCTCTCTCTATATACATACACCGGTTTCATACATTTCACATTCACATTTTTTTCTCACTACAACACTCAACACTTAGTTTTTCACTCTGTCTGCACATCTGCATCTATCTGCATTGTCTAGCTCCAGTTCTTGTCCTATCTCCTGTGTACCTGTATAATTAGCAACTACAGCAGTAATCTGAAAATAAACAAATTTAAATTTGCAAAAATATAAATTTATTTTTATTGGTGTCTCAGATATATGGGTTATTATCATCATCTTTGATTATGTAATATCTGTGCATATCAGTATTCTTATCAGGGACAGGTAATCATGAGTGCCTGCAATACACACGTGTACAGTTATACATGTGTGCACTGCCTCGCCAACTCGTGTGCACAGTCGAGCCAAAAGACAAGCTGGATACCAACACAAAGTGAAAATGTGCATATACATCAACCAGTGCCAACAGACCAGTTCAATATGTTGTGCACAAATGCAAAGGCAAATACAACATGAATGAACACTGCAACATGCTCAAATCAAATCAGAGAACAAGGAAAGTGCAGATCATATGAAGGCAATGCTCAAACAACTATGCAGTGTTAAAACAGAAGCACACAAGTGAATCAGCAATACAGACTCAAGTCACAAGTACAGGAAGGAACAAACACACAACAGTGGTGCTGCATGAACACTATAGGACAATGCACAAACCAAATGAACTCGACCAGTGAACAAGACTACACAATATATCATGTACACAGAGGCAACTACAACAATGCATCACTGATACACTATGTCACAAGACCACAAGTCCAAACCATAACTCAAAACATATACAAGACTGCACATTCAGGTCTGGACACACATGAATACAAACCAAATGAAAATGCAGACTCGAGTATACAATGAAGACTACAAGTTCAAGTCCAGTTCCAACAAAGATATGGCAACATGATTATCAAAGTGAACCACAACATCACAATCAAGTGCAGTGAAGTACAACAGCAAACCAGACTACAAGATGAACAAACAAAGACCAGAGGTACAAAATGGCCAAGCAAGTGCACCATTAAACCAACAAACAAGATCAAAGGCATAACAACTACACCAAGACCAAACAGTCGAGCGAGACCAGAATCAGTGTCAAGCACATGTGTACAACAGTGAAATGCACCAGATTTCAAATTATGAACAACAAGTGAATGACACACATCAAATGCAGTGACAAATCGATGTAGCAGTTTCAAAATAATCAAGCAACCAAAAATCAGAAGAAAAATCGGAGAGTCAAGCTATAGTCGAAACAGTGGAAGCAGTGTGCAAACAACAGGTCGAAAAGTGCTCAGGGATGAACACAAAAATGGCCAGAGTCGAAGTACACAAGGGCCTTAAACAACATCGCATTAACAAAGTCAAAAATGATCGAAGTCGAAGTCGTGAGTCGAACAAGTCAGAGCAAGAAAGAAATATACGTGTATATACAAAATTAAAGAAGTCAGAAACCATCTCGAGCATCAAAACAAATCAGAAGATTTGGTCAAGGAATCAAATATGGCAAACAAATCCTGGCAATGCAAAATATACGGAAAAGATTTTATTTCCATATTTGAGCAAAGAATTCGAATGCATTTATGGACCAAGGAATAAATTCCAAATTTCCTGCTATAGAAACGAAAACAAATTCCAGAACGAAATCAACAATTCAAATCTCAAAATTGTGGAAATATCCAAAGCCGTGGGTACTAAGCAAAATTCGAATCGTATATACCCAAAATGTCGCAACAAAATCATAGAAATATTCAACGACGTGGAGGCCAAGCAAGAAATAAAATCAGACGAAAATCAAGGATTTCGAATCCTATATAAAGCCACAATCATCATCGACAATCGAAATCTCGAGTTCAAGCATTCAATCCAGAGAAAAAAAGACATAAATCACATACCGGAATAAAAGTCGAACTCGATCATCGAGGAGCAGCCGTGTGCAAGACGAAGAAACAATCGATCGACAAAAGCAACGAACGTCGAATCATCATTCGATCGAGAAAATAGAGTTGGCAGCCTCAATCTCTACAAGCCCTAATTTTATCAGAAGGGAACAATCGAAGAAGCCATTATCAAAAACAAGGAACGGGCCGACATAGAAATAAAGAGAAAAGTTTGTGGGCCGGTCTTATTTAATTAATTATATAAGGCTTTGGTATATTTTAAATTATGGTTTTTGAGTTGTTCTTGTTTTTATTTTTAAATTCTGTACTTTTCGAATCAAATCTTTTGTAAATCACCACCTAGGATTTAGGTTGTGTCAGATTGTCTAGTTAGGATTAGTTCAGTAAGCAGGGTTTGCGAGTTTGCAAAACTCTATAGGCGGTAGCAGAGTTTGCAAGTCTGTTAGAGCGTTTGTAAGCGGGAGACTGTTTAATTCTAATAGAAATCTGGGAATGCAGTAGTAGGCAGGGGTTGCCGAAGCTGGGTAAATTTTGTGTGTGATTTACTTTTCAGCATATTTACTTCTCTGTAGTTTTGTTTTTGTGTTTAATTATATAAATCCGAGAAAATTTGCTATAACCCTATTCACCCCCTCTAGGGTTAATCTAGATCCTACATGCGCCAATGCGGAGTTAACCAATCGGTCGAACCATGAAAGACGAAACAGATCCAAAAGGGATCAGGCTTCCGACTCATCCACTGAGAGTTCGGCTTCTTCTGATTACAATCGCAGATCCACGCACCCACGGCTGGATGTAAGCTATACACAAGCTACCAGACATCAGCGTACTTTGACTATTGGACAACCGAGAGTTGGTCCGTCAACCAGCCACCAGACCGGGCCCTCTTCCGAGGAGGGACGGTTCCTTATCATGCTACCAATAACCGTGCTGCTGCTGCTGCCACCGAGTTGGAAGCTGATGCTCGGAACCAAATAGATCCGAACCTTCGCCAACGTGATTATACTCCCGAACCATATGTTCCTAAAGACCTAGAGCCAAGGAGGCGAGGTGTGGACCGTCGACCGTGCCTGGCCCATCCTTGCATTGTGGAACCCGACCACACCTTGGCTCAGCATGCCCAGAATGTCCAGATGCCGAACATCCCGACAATGATCCGTCAGATGATCCGGGAAAGTCAGGGCCTCACCAATGACGACTGGGGAATCTCCCGGAGTCATACCCCTTTCACCGATGATATCCTCTATGCTGAACCGCCTTGGCGATTCAGAATGCCAACTCTACCTGTCTATGAAGGGTGATCTGACCCTAACCAACACATTTTAAAGTATGAATGGTTAATGAATGCCGCACGTGTTGATGATGCGGTTAAATGTCGAAGTTTCCTAATTTCCCTAGGGGGGATCGCAACTATGTGGTTTACACGCTTACCACCTCGGTCTATCTCATGTTTTGACCAGTTGGCAACGAATTTTTTTGAACAGTTTCACATGCATGTCACAAGGCCCAAAGATGTTAATACCTTGTCCAGTGTCACTCAAGCTCTCGGAGAGACACTCAGACGTTATCTGGAGAGGTTTCATGCAACATGCGCTGAGATTAGTAATCCTAACGACAACTCATTTTTATGGCACTAACTAAGGGAATCGATCCCGATTTCGAATTTGGCATTGGTTGGCCGGAAAACCTCCTGCGTCATTGGACCATTTCTATTCCAAGGCAGCTCAGTTCTTGAGAAGGGAGGATGCGAAATAGTTTAGGAAAAAGGATGACGCAGGGCCTAGTGTGGAAAGAATCCAAAGCAATGTCGCTGTAAAACAAACCGGGGAGAGTTCCGAAAAAGTGCAGTTAAACATACAGAATCAACAGAAAGGCGATGGAAATCAGGGCTGGAGACGGGATCAGAATCGCGGACCGCGATGTAGAGCTCCCATGTTTGACACTTATACTCCTTTAAATACGTCTCTGGAAAATGTGTACTTGCATCCCTGCAATACTATCCAGTATAAGAAACCTGCTCCGAAGAAATCGTCAAAAATCAGATTCAAACGGGGAAGTATTGTAGATTTCACGATAGTTATGGCCATAACACGAATGAGTGTCGTCATTTACAGGATATTATCGAGAAGTTAATCCGAGAAAGAAAGTTGGAGCAGTTTGTTCGAGCGCCGCAGTCTGGAGGTGCGGGCCCATCGAATCAAAACCAGATACCCAATCATGTTAGACAGGAGGAACCCACTCGTACCGGCGGGAGGTTGGTGATTAATACTGTTAGTGGTGGTCCTTATCCAGCAGATCGGAGCTGGAGGGAAATGGAGTCGTATGCCATCTCTATTAGGCATGCGAGTTTCGAATGTTGTAGTAGTTTGGAAGATAGGGCTCCGGCCAAACAACGGAAAACGATGACAAACGACATCGTATTTCAAGACAGGGATGCAGATAGAGTCGAAGCCCCAACCATTGATTCACTGGTCATTTCTGCTCAGATAGGTCCTGCTTGGATGAAGAGGATCTTAGCGGACAATGGAAGTTCAGTGAATATACTCTTTAAGCAGGCTTATGATTAAATGAAAATGGAAGCGAAAGATTTGAAGCCTTGTCAGTCTCGTATTCATGGCTTCAATAGGAGTGCGACTATACCCACTGGGATGGTGGATGTAACGAGTTGAATTTTGCCCGCTCGAAAATCGACATCCATACTTTACATCGTACTCGAATGCCGCAGATCCGACCGTTCAAATCCGAGACGCCGGAGCTTATAACACAATTAAGTAAATAACACAGCGGAAGAAATGAATAATACATTGATATACAATATCTGATACAATATCTGATACAACAGAGTGATACAATGAATATCAATATACATCAAAGATATGATATAAGAAATAGCAGCGGAAAAGAAAAAAGATAACACCAGCAACGGATAATCTCCATCTCCAAAGCACCTGTCTAGAAATAGCTCGAACTCCCAATAACGATGCACCAAGATAAGCAAGTGCAGTCCATATCCAAAGACTGAACTAGCTCCAGAAAATCTACTAATTCTGACTATCTGAAAAACCCAACTCCAGACTGCCCGTGTAGAAAAATTTTAAGCACCCAGAGTTTAGGAAAGAAACAATAAACTCCAGATCAGTCATGAGACTGGTGTGAGCAACAAAAACAGTTTATCTTTAAAAACAAATAGCAGAAAATTTTAAAGTCAATTCGCAATGCTTTTAGAAAATGAAACTACCATAAGCCTCCCGCCACACACACAATGCAAACGCAGACTTGGAGGAGATTTCTTCTTATGTTAGTCAAAGATGCTTACTACGCAAAACAAATCATTTATTATTATTATTATTATTAGTGCATAGTGTAGAAAACATTTCAAAAATAGAATATAAATCTTAGCCAGCATAGGTACCATTATAGTATGCCTACTATAGCTACCATATTAAATGGCAGGTTCTACAACTAAAACCGTACAAGGCTCGTATTGTTTTGTTTGGATTCCCAACAAATGGTCGGGCAAAGGAACTTCCCAAATAAAATAGAACGCCTCTGGAGCGACGTTCCCGGATCCTAACCGGATCTCTTCTACACAAGGCCGGGTTACCTCTAGCTGGGTAACTGCTGACACGAATATGTCATTCCCCGGTCGTTTGCGACCTTTATCCGAGGATCCTCGATTCCAACAACCACAAGTAATAAATTTGCAGCAACCACAAAGTAAGTATCTGGGCTCCATACCATGATACCACTCATAATCCAGAAGGAAATGACATACACTAAGGGGTCGCTATCCCCTAATTACCTTGCTGCCACGATTCCTGTTTCGACCATACCAGGTCATGAGGTTCGACGAAGTCTCGTCCACAAAGCTACGCTTTGGCACAAAGCCATGCTTTGGGTCAACAGATGATCAAAGTAATGATCACAAAGATAAATGATCAAACAAATGATCATATCACAAATGATCAAACAATGATCATCACACAGCAACACTCAGCATGTCACATTACCAAATTGGGAATATATCGCTGATAACCTTCAACTTCATAACCTCTGAGCTCGTACGTATCAGAGAAGGGTGTTAAGCTAAGAGAATAAATTCTCCACCACCAAACAGAAATGTATTTGAAAGAAATCAGCTTTATATCTCAAAATGTAATGTCAGACATGTAACCATACAAGTCTGTTCCGGGTTCGAACAGAACCGAAGGCACTTCTTACAAAGCCCTTGTAATCCGGGTATTCACAATTCCGATCGGATTTCCCATCACTTAGGAGATCTCTATACCGGCGCGACTCAGTGCAGAGACAATCGATAGGTCATCCTATCGTTCTCGCAAATACCCGGTCTTCACCACCGGTCTTCAAATGCTATCCATATACGACGTATCACTAATTCGGAATGGGTTATATGACACAAAGGTCTTTTCTCGGCTAACTCGAATAGTGAGCGCAATATTTAAAAAGATATGGATATGTGATTTCAATTAAGTCACATCTTAATACTTCAAAACTTTCTTTTCACATGGTTTAAACGAATTACCATTTCTAATCTTTTAAACGAAAAGATTCATTTCACAAAATTCACCCAGTTTCACAAAGATTCATTTCCGGATTTCAAAACAATTCTATTTCAATTGGATTAATTCATTTAAATCTTTAAATCAAGATTTAACTTATAGTTTTCAAAACTCATTTCCAAAGATTTATTTATAGTCTTTCAAAACAATTTCATTTCAAGTTGAATTAACTCATTCAGTCTTTGAATTTAAAGACTCATTTCATAGTTTTCAAAACATTTCGATTTCATTTCAAACTTGAAACCTTTCAACATAGTTTGGAAATCCTTTCTTTAAATTAAAGCTATTATTATTTGAAAACAAGTAGTTTTCGTTTCAGAAATATCCGATCTCTTTCATACAAGTTAAAATATTTGGGTTAGTTCAAATTCCCAAAAGCAATGGTTTAAAAATGGTTTCAAAACCCGTATAAACTTGTATAATTCTTTTTAAATCATAAATTCCAATAAAGGGTTCAATTTCAGATATTGAATTCTGGTTTAAATCCAATCATTCAAATTTCAAATCTTTATTAAGTTATTCAAAATAACTTACATTTTTGAAACAACTTTTTAAAAGCTTTTCACTTTAAACCCAATCCATTTACAACCCATTTGAATTAAAAATTCAAATTTTAAAACTATTTTCAAAAATCTGTGACTTAACCGATTTCCCCGTGAAATCCATATTTGTGTGTGTATAAGTGTGGTCCAGGGGTTTTACACAATAGTGCAATATCATCAATCATCACAGATTAAAACACAGAAATATAGTTGATAAGCGATATAAACTATAACGCTTATCGTCCATTCACAGATTCATAGATAATATACAAATGTAAATAAATGTATAAATCATACACGGCACAATCCATAGAACAAAATATCACAGATCAGATAGGACAATCAATTCAAGGCATCACATATAATACGATCATCCATAAGTAAGGTCAAGCATTTAATCATCATTTATAAGTAGGATTAATTAATTGTTAAATCTTAAATTAATTCAATTTATTTCCAAGTAAATTAATTTCTTATGAATTAATTATCAAATTCTGATTAATTAATTACAAATCATTTGTTATAAATTAATTTATCAACCACCTTAATTAATTTCATTATTCTTAATTAATCATATTAATTAAATTTATCTTTAAACCAATTACCTAATTAATTAACCAATTAATTAATTATTTAAGAAATTAAACCTTAATTAATAAAGTTAAACTTACAATTACTAATTAAATTGATTCAAAACATTAATTATCCATTCTAACTAATTTAATTATTAATGTATTACAATTCATTCAATCTTTATTAAATTTAAGGTGAACTCATTCTTAGTAGTGATTTAATATCATTTGCAAATATGTTTGAAACCTTTTAATTTTCAAACTTACCTTCCTAAATTTCATTTTAAAACCCAAGATTTAAAATGAGCCCTCATTTATCTTTAGTAAAGTTTTAAAACTAATTTTAAAATCCTTTAAATTACTTGTCGAAGTAATATTTTATTATTAAGCAATTTTAAAAGAGTAAAAATCAAATTTAAGTATAACATTTTACTTATTTAAAAATATAAATCTATAAAACTTAGTTTATATTTCAAAGTCTAGAATTCAATTTAAATTCAGGTCCAGTTTCAAGTTTTTAATTTAAGTTGTTTTTAAATCTTTCTTTTACATATTTCAAATTCATTTTAAATACAAATCTTTGATTTTTTTCACTTACTTGCTTAAACATTTTTAAGTTATTTAAACAATTTAAATATTAAAACTTCTTTAATTTCAGAACTAGGATTCAAATTATCTTTAATTCAGATCCAAACTTAGATTTAAACTTGTTTTAACTTTGCTTAATAATTTTAAATTCAGTTTTTAAAGTTTAGAGACAAATCAGGTTATTAAAACCTGCTACCTAGACATACCCGAGCTACATCACTCCTGCTTCAAGCCCTCCCCCTCAAAATCTCGAGTAAAGCTTCGAGTAAACGACTCGAGTTACTCGAGTCAACATACGTGAATCTCCTCTGTTCTTCCCAGGCAACAACACCCAGGCTATCACTCTAAAGCTCGTGCACGTGCACAACTGCCGGAATCACCTACCACCTCCGACGAACCCTCCATCACATCAAACATCATTGCGACAACCATCCCTGACCACCAAAACATCACCTTCAACTCGAAATCACGTTCGAGCTGCTCAGACCTAACTTGGAAACAAAAACTGGAACCCCCCATCAACCTGTCAACGCACCGTGCACGCAGCTCCGACCATCTGAGGGTATGCAATTTCGGCCAAGCACCCGTCGATCTACCCTCTTCCACCTCCCAGAAGCACGTGCGACTCGATCTACCGATGATGACGAACGAGACAAAGTTTGCGACCTCACAAAAACTAGGTTTAGGAATTCAAAACGTTCGCCGCTGCCACTACCGATATCTGGCCACCATCCCACTATTTTTCCCCGACACCCCATTCACTCCGCTACCATTCCTAAGAACCCCGATCATCTTCAATGACGAGGTCACCCGAATTCATCAAAAGAATGGTATTTCGAAAAACTCGAACTGCTCTCGATCCACAAAATGAGAAATTCCCATACTTAGCCCAAAAATCCTATTTTTATGTAAAGATTCGAATTATATAACTGAATCATTATTTCGTGATATTTGAAATCATAAAAAAAATGATGTTTTGCTCTGTGAATATCTAGCTTTTCATCCTGCATATTCTTTTCTTCCTTAAAACTATTTTTAAATGTTAATTTATAGTTAAACTCACACATTTGCTGTTGAAAACAAAGCCTAACAAAAATCAAGTGATTTGATATTTGGTTTTGATCAAGCTGGATGCTTTGAAACAAGAAGACAGAGGTGGTTTCAACATAAACATGCATACCCATCAACATATATATATACACAGAGGGCAATTTATGCATATATCTATATACATACTAAGCAACTTCAAACTCAGACATGGTAATCATCAAATAAAGATTTACTTAATTGAATTTAAGTTTGGTTACTCACCTTGGAAAATTTTGACAGAGAACAAAGAAGAAGCAGGGAAGTGTTTTGACAGTTTCAAAGAGTGAAAGCCTGAATCTTTCTCTTTTTTTTTCTTCTTTAGATCTTAGAGTTTAGATAGTTGAATGACAGAGAAGTTTTCTTTTTTCTCTACAACTTGAAATCCAGAAACAGCTTGAATCTTTGAACTTGATTTCCAGATTGTTTTCCAGATTTGCTTTGCTGAAATCCTTTTTATTATATTTTCTCTTTCACTGGTTTATAGTGATTGGTTTAAGTTTGAAATGGTGTTCATTTTAGATTTTACTCAGTGATGATGCTCGAACTAAAACGAGGATTGATATATATAAAAGAGAAGAAGGGTATAGGGTGATGTTTGAGTTGACATATAGGAAAAGTGTACAGGTACTTTCTTTATTTGACCAAAGATTATTTTTAATCTTTATTTACTGATATAATGTT
This sequence comes from Allium fistulosum, assembly GCA_030737815.1. Lineage (NCBI taxonomy): Eukaryota > Viridiplantae > Streptophyta > Magnoliopsida > Asparagales > Amaryllidaceae > Allium > Allium fistulosum. The sequence continues at coordinate 1,359,554,819 of CM060903.1, read as the reverse complement.
ATCCCATTTCGGCTGAGATGATATCAAGACATGCTGAGGAGAGGTGGCATTAAATGCAAATCCTATTTTGGTTTACAAGCCATGATGTTTGAATTATTTATGTGCAGTCTTTGCTTTGTATAAGCTTGTACATGTGTACTTTTGCCTATATTAAAATTCATTTGATTATATTTTTTTTTTGTTTTGCCTGCATTACTTCTTACAGGCTACTTATTATATTTGCCTACTTTTCTTTAGCTCGGCTGAGATGGTGTTAAGAGGTACATATGGTTACTTCTTTGTCTACATGAATTATCTCTTTTGATGTCTTGCATAAATCTTGCTGCTGTGTTGTATTTCAGGTTGAAACATATTATACTTGTATGTTATTTCTTGTCTTTTATAACTATATAAATTTTATTTACAAACATATATTTCCTTATATTTTATTTTTAATTTAAAGTTAACTATATTTGTTCGAAACAAACACTTATTCATTTCGGGGAAACTCGAATCTATTTACCGATAAATATTGAAATTTTTATTCAAAAATAAATTTAATTATCAATTTAAAATTAATTAAAATTCGGGATCGTTACAGTGGAGCTACCAGTGGAGTTGGGAGTGGGAGAACGCCGAAGAGTCCAGATATTGCAATTTATTGTATTGGATATTAACTCACCATACAACGCTTTCTTGGGCCGACCGGCCCTTGTTGAGTTCAGGGCTGCTATCGCCCCTTGGTGTTTGACTTTGGAATTCCCTATCGATAATGGAGTCGGAGTCATTCAGGGAGACCAGGATGCTGGACGGGCCTGTTATGTTGCTGAGCTGTGAGAGGCGCAGCGAAAAGAGAAGGGAAAGGGCGTAGAGGAATCTCTCTGCGTCCGCTTTGCTGATGATTGACAGTTAATGTCTGGGCTAAGGCCCGGGCACCACAATCAATTCCCAAGAGATCTTGACCCGAGAGATACTGAAAGCGAGGACGAGGTCAAAGACAGTCAGGCTTCTCCGGCAGAGCTGATGATCGATGTTCCAATCGGTAATGATGATGATTCTAGAGTGCTAAAGATTGGATCTCAGCTAAGCCAACAAATGAAAGAGGAATTGGTTGAATTTCTCCAGGCAAACCTCAACGTGTTTTCCTGGACGCACTCCTATGTGTGTGGGATCTCACTGGACATTGCGAGCCACACATTGAATATTGACTCGTGGCATGTCCGGTCAAGCAAAAAAGGCGTGGTATGGATCTAGAGAGATCTGCCGCCCTTAAGGAAGAGGTTGATAAACTCAGATTGAATGGGTTTTTCCGAGACGCATTGTATCCAGAATGGGTGTCCAACCCTATACTTGTCAGAAAGCCTAACGGGAAATGGAGAACTTGCGTTGACTACTCAGATTTGAATAAAGCTTGCCCTAAAGACAGTTTTCCACTTCCCCGGATCGACCAGCTCGTAGACTCAACGGCAGACATGAACTCTTATCCTTTATGGACACATATTCTTGCTATAATCAGATATCGATGCATCCGCCTGATTAGGAGCATACCAGCTTTGTCACTGATTTGGGACTCTACTATTATAAAGTGATGCCGTTCGGACTTAAGAATATCGGGGCAACTAACCAGAGACTTGTCAACCGAATGTTCACTAAACAGATCGGAAAGACGATGGAGGTATATGTGGACGACATGCTTGTAAAGTCACAATTCTCCACCAATTATATCAAAGACCTAGAAATAATGTTCAACATCCTCCGAGAATACAGAATGAAACTCAACTCATTGAAATGTCACTTTGGGGTCGCATATGGAAAATTCCTTGGATTCATCGTCAATGCTCGGGGAATCGAAGCCAATCCCGAATAAATCTGGGCAATTAGGAATCTCGAGACTCCAAGGACTATAAAGCAAGTTCAGAGCCTCAACGGGAAGGTAGCAGCACTGAGCAGGTTCAGTTCAAAATCCACCGACAAATGCATTCCCATCTTTGATCTGATCAGAAAAGGAAAATGGAACTTTGAATGGACTGCGGAATGTGAGGGCGCATTCCAAGCACTGGTTCAATATCTATCAACACCCCCATTCTGTCAAAGCCTATCGATCACGAGAAACTGTACATTTACTTGGTAGTGTCAGAAAACGCAATCAGTGCTGCCTTAATTCGGGAGGAGGACCGGATACAACGGCCAGTCTATTACATCAGCAAACGACTGTCTTGTCATTGCCTCGAGAAAGCTCCGTCCATATTTTCAGTCTCATCCTATCATTGTTTACACCGACCAGCCGTTATGATAGGTCCTTACGCGGTTTGAGACGTCTGGTAGGTTACTCGAATGGAATATCGAGCTGAGTCAGTTCGACATCACTTACACGCCAAGGCGAGCTATTCAAGGACAAGTCCTGGCAAATTTCATCGCTGAATTCACTATACCGGAGGACTTGCCCGAAACAGATGAATCCCCCAAATATTTTTGGAAGCTACATACTGATGGTGCATCGAATGACCGCTGCTCAAGCGCTAGAGTTGTACTTGAAACTCCTGAAGACCGATCTATTTGCTATGCTTTAAAATTTGATTTCCGTGCGACTAACAACAAGGCCGAATATGAAGCCCTGCTCGCCGGATTAAGGCTTGCCAAAGATTTAAGAGTTATTGCCGTGGAGATTTGCTGCGATTCACAATTGGTCGTGTTCCAAGTTCAGGGGGAGTACCAGGCTAAAGTTCGGAGACTGGCCGCTTATCTCGCTCGAGTCCAGAAAATATTGAATCAGTTCGATTATTATGCCATCTATTGCATACCCCGAGAACACAATCATAAGGCCGATTCCTTGGCGAAGTTAGCCAGTACCGGCGAAGCACAACAGATGGGACTCATTCCCATTGAGACATTATCTTCCCCGAGTATTGATCAAATGGAGACCAACTGGGTGTTTGAAGTCGTACCCGATAAGGAGTCATGGATGACTCCGTTCAAAAACTATCTCGAGCATGGGACCCTGCTAGAGCGCAGAAGTGAAAAAAGACAAGTTCTTCAAAAGGCTTCGCGGTTCACTATTCAGAATGGAGTCATGTACAGAAGAGGGTATTCTGTTCCTTTACTCTGGTGTATCGCCCACGATGAAATCAATCGAGTATTACACGATGTACATGAAGGAGAATGCAGCGATTACACCGGGAGGCAAGCTCTTGCCAAGAAAGTACTCCGATATGGTTATTATTGGCCAACTGTAAACCGCGACGCATCGGATTATGCTAGGAAATGTGACAGATGTTAGAAACATGCTCGGATTTCGAGAGCTCCGCCTACTGAAATAACTCAAATGGTCAGTCCATGGCCATTCGCAATATGGGGCATCGACATCATTAGATCTCTACCTCTAGCCAAAGGGGGCACGAAGTACACCATCGTTGCAGTTGATTACTTTACCAAATGGGCGGAAGCTGAGCCTCTTGCTACTATCACAACGAAGAAAGTGATCAACTTTGTTGTACACAATATTATCTGTCGATTTGGTATCCCACATACCATCATCATTGACAACAGACCTAATTCGATAGTGTCGAGTTCAAAAATTTCTGTCAGCGATTCCATATCCACAAGAAGTTCTCTGCAGTTGCACACCCTCAAGCGAATGGACAGGTTGAAGATGTTACTAAAGTTATAAAGTCCATTCTGAAGAAACGATTGGAAAAAGCCGGGGGCAAGTGGGTCGACGAAATTCCTATGGCCCTATGGGCTTATCGAACAACCCATAATTCCGCGACCGGCCACACTCCATTTTCTCTTTCCTATGGTTCAGAAGCCGTTATTCCAATCGAGATGGAAGTACATTTTCATCGTGTAACATATTATGATCCGAAGACAAATGCTATATTACTTGCTGAATCTCTGAATTTATTGGATGAGAAGCGAGAAGAGGCTGATTTGAGGGCAGCCGCCTACCGAAGTCGAGTCGCCCGATTGTACAATGCCAAGGCCCGACACCGAACCTTTGAACTCGGCGATCTCGTCCTAAAGAGAATTTACCCGGTTCCTTCACATATGAAACCAATGTGGGGCGGTATGTTATTGAACGAAGACTCGGAGACGACACATATAAATTATCGACCGTTGATGTCTCACTTTGCCGAGAGCTTGGAACAACGAAAGTCTTCGTCGCTACTGTACATAACATGCTTTATTTATTCATTCAGTCTGCTTTTCATTTGCAATTTGTTTATGCATTTCGAAATTTGAATTTGTAATAAGGCAACTGACTTTGCCATACTTTCTTATTTCAGCAATAAAATGCAATCTCTTCGAGCCAGAGCAGTGATTTTTTGAAATGCATCATGCGACCATCACAATACACGGAGAGCTAAGTCCCATCCTACGGTGGGAGTTATTCAAATAGGGAGTGACTGTGATACGATCGGTCACTCGCTAAGTAAAACCCGAGCTCGGGGGCAAACCTTCACACTAAATCCAAAAAAGGATTGATACACGAAAATCCTCTAACTAACTCCGGCTCCCAGAGTGCGAGCAGGAGTATAAACTTACAAATGCGGGCTCGAAGAGGGTGGATCCGTCCACCTAACGACTTCGCCCATACTTAAACCAAGTCCGAGGAGGATGGATCCGTCCATCTAACGACCTCGCTTGTTAACTCAAGGTGGATGTGATCCGACCATCCATGATCCTGATACTTCTCTCGTTCCCGAAGTGCGAATAAAATCCTAAAACTCACAGCAGATGTGATCGACCGTCTATTAACCAACTCTAGATTCCCAGGGTGTGAACTGGAGTATAAACATCAAAATGGGTGTAACCAACCACCCATCGGCTAACTCCAAATTCCCAGAGTGTGAATTGGAGTATAAACACAAACCGGGTGTGAAACGACCACCCGTGAAACAACTCCGAGTCCCCAGAGTGCGGGCCAGAGTATAAATGCAAATTGGGTGTGACTGACCACCCACGAATCAATCTAAGTCCCCAGAGCACGGACGAAAATCTAAATATTAAACGGGTGTGATTGACCGCCCGTAAAACAACTTAAGTTCCCAGAGTGTAGACAAAATTCTAAATATCAAACGGGTGTGACTGACCGTCTGTAAAATAACTTAAGTCCCCGGAGCGTGGACATATCTCTAAACCCTAAGAGGGCGAGACTGACCGCCGACGCACAATCACAATCCCCAAAGTGTGGATGCAATCACCAATAGATGAGCGAGTGTGATTTGACCACCCGAACTCGTCTGGTTTCAGCGTCGTTTCAACAAAGTTAAGCTCGATATATTAAAGGTGAAAAGCGACTGCCTACCGATCTTTTCAATTTATCCCCGAGACTGGGGCAGAATTTAAGTACCAGCTACTGATTGAGACAGAGCGGTATTGGAACTCGGCTTAACGTTCGATTATGAATCAAAGCCGTAACTTCGGGACTTAACAACTAAACTCAGGTCTGATTCAAAGACTAAAACTTCACAAGTACATTGAATGAAAGTTTGAGCGCTGAAATACTTAAGCGAATAAACACAAAGTTATGCTGGAAACAAAATGGAATTTTATTTTAACTATTCTTTGGAAAAGAAGGATAAGTACAAAAATCTTTCCAAGAATTCCTACTAGCAGGGGCCGAACCCGCATTTATACACGACCTACAAGAAGCAAAAAGAAATTCTTATCTATCTACAAAAGAAAGGAGCGAGAAGATACGTCTATTCCCTCGGTTTCTTCTTCTTCCTCCCCGGCGTCAACCCACTAGAGCTCCCACTTGGATGCCTCTTCGACACTTTGCCTTTTGGTGGTTGGTCACCAGCCGGGGGAAGTATGGTAATCTCTTCCTCCGAACTCACAGAAATTGGAATACTTTTTGGAGGCGAAGTCGGAGGAATAGGATCGACGTTAGAAGATGGGGGAGGCACACCGGTGTCGACAACCGTACCTCCCGGAGAGATCATCCGCAAAGGAGCTGGGCCAGGACCAACCATACCACCTCCGACACCACTAGCCTGCGCGGCCGCTTCCATCTCGGCATTGATCTCAGCTATTATCTCTTCTTCATGGATTATTTGAGCGTCCACGGGGATGCTGGTAGTTGGGCCCGAGGAGCTGATCATAGGTGCGGCTCCACCTATGACAAATGGCAGGTCGACAAAAAGGTCGCTTTGATGACCAAGAAGTTCCTCCATCATCTGCTCATAAAAAGTAAAAGTGCTCTCCTGCGCTCCATCGGTTAGTGCAACGGCCGTTGTTATGGTCGCCTCTGTTATAATGGCCTCCTGCTCATGATGCGACTCTTGAGTTACAAGGGGCACGACCGGTGCGGCTCCTATCGCTGAATAAAGATAAGAGGAAAGATGTTAGTAACTGCTTTGAACAAAGTTCCTTACTTCGAGTAAATGCAAGAAATGCTCGGAATACCTTCCTCAGATAGACTCGCGGGTGGCGGAGCAGCTTCATAGACATGCTCGCGAGCTGAAGACAACTACAGTTGATCAGGATTGTAAGCAGGCACAGATAAATGATCAACTGTAGGAGCAGGTTCGGGCTGGGTTGGCATAAGACTTTCGGAACCCGCATCATGATGCTCAACACCAGAACCCTCTCCAGCCTCCGGATGCTGATTACCGAGCTTCTCCTTCTCGAATGTGATAGCGATGTCATGGAGAACTCTTCTCTCATCTTCACTCAGCACCCGATTCTCCAATTCAAATTCATCGATAGATTCAGCTTGATGCTCTGCTTTTTCATCTTCCACCAAGCAGCACCAAGCATTGTATAGGTGTGACAGATGGTTTCCTAGCCAGGTTATATTTCGATGCTTCATCACATTGGCGTTGTACGTAATAAGAAGATCTTCGATGTCAACCTCCAACCTGTTCTCCGCCGCTTTCACTTCATTCTCAACCCTGGCTTCGACCTCCTGAACCTTCAGCATTGCCGCATCCCTCTCGTCCCTGAACGCCACAGCCTGCTCGCATGCTTCCTGGGCGGCTTTGTTTGCATTGTCTTTCTTTTTGACGATTTCAGCAAGTTTGGCTTTAAGCTCTTTAAGCTCTTTCAGCGCTCCATCCCTTTCGGCCATAACTGTGGTGGTCCGATGTCCCATCTCCTTAATCGAGGCCAAGTGTGTTCTCCTCATTTCTTCCATCCTCCGAGTCGCTTCATCAGCTCTTTTATTAGCTTCTGTCTCTGAATTTCTCGCGGACTCATTTTCATCATTGAGCACCTGGATTATGCGGTACTTCTGAGCAAGATCAGTCCCTAATTTCTCGATTGTTTTCGCTCGCTCAAAAGCCACCGCTAATACTTTGTCCGTGGCCTTCATCCATTCCCGATACTGGCCGTAAACATCATGTATATAATCATGCATCATCTGTTCAGCCTCGACAGGAATTCGCTTTAAGTGTGGGGGAAAGACGAAGCCATCAAAACAGATATTTGGAAAATATTTTTTCATCTTAGCGATTCTAATCACTACTTCACCGGTGGGCTCTATGATAGCGTGTTAAGTAATCATGGGAGTTTCGGTTTCGGTCCTCCGATGTTGTTGGTCAGGCCTTAGTGCTTGGGAAGGTGGTATTTGATGCGAAGATTTGTGGGTTTGCTTGCCAGAACCAGAAGGTTGTGTTGGACCTCTAGGTGGAGGAGAGCGTGAACGGGAACGGCACCTGTATTCTTTCTCCATCGCATAGCGCTCCCTCTCTTGACTAGAGTAGCCGCGATCACGGTCTCTATCGGCCTCACATCTGCGAGACTCATAATATGAACTAGAGGAATGGCGTGCAGAACGGAGGCTGCCAAGCATGGATCCTCGCTTTGACATCGTGCTTGTAGAATGAAAAGAGAAACAAAGTTGGTATTTCCCAAAGATAAATTGCTTGTGATTAGAAATTATGCAGTGCCGTGAAGTGTGTGTATGCATATGCAAACCCCCCGACCAACCAGATATGTCGGCCATACTCGAAGGAATCAACTCGCCTAGATCTAAGGCGCTCTGAAGCCCTTCCAACCCGGTATCTTATTGGAGCGACACATAGTCCGGAATTGGAATGTTTGCAAGTCCTTCAAAAGGATTCTCCATATGCGGGGGAGGAGCCTCCAACATTATAACACCGGTGGCTGGTAGGGACATGACGACAGATTTCCATCTTGAAGACTTGTGAAGCTTATGGGCAACTGCCTTGCCTTTCCTTTTTCCCTCTAAATGTCGAGGACTATCTGAGGGCCTGGCTACGGGTTCATCTTCAGTGGGTGTATCCTCTTCTCCACCCTGCTCAGCAATTACAATCCTGGGCGCCCTACGCCTAGCCCGTCTTGCCGGAGTTGCCCTAAGAGATCCTTCAAGCCCTATGCTCTAGTCTCCGTCAATCAGCCTAACAGCCCTCAAATTTTCATCCATAAGCACCGAGTCGATTTCTCTAATCTCGCCTAGCACCTCTTGAAGAATTCGCACTATTTCCATGAATCGGGCACCTTAAGGTCATGGAATTGAGGCTATAAAAGAAAGAAAATGTTAGACTCAACATCGATTACAACTATCCCATTGGTCGCCAGAGAAATTGCGGCATTTACGTCTGACTAGCCACCGTCTAGCAAACCCTAGCGGGCACCGAACATAGAACCACTCGATTTTGAAGTAGCTAAGTCTGGTCCAAGTTCCAATCATGATTTGGCAGTTTCTGGCTCCCTCTAAGAATGTGAAAGAGGGATTATCTCCCCGACTCTTTACATTAAACAAGAATCTGACTTCCTCTGGAGTCGGGGGCCGAAAAAGGTGCTCCATGAAGATGATGAATAAGCTGTTCAGAAGAGCATACCCATTCAGATGCAACTGTGATGTGGCGATCCCTAAATAAGATAAACCTCCCGGATATATTGATTGAATGGTGGGAGCGTCCTGGCTGTGCAAGAAAATCGGTTAAAAGTAGTGTACCCTTCCGGGGGAGTATGTGGCCAGTCGTTTGGCCCTAGTAACAAAACATCATTCAACGATAGCCCGTGCCATAAGCAAATTCTCCCCAACATATCTTCGGAAACATTGGATGAAATGGAATCTTGTTGGTTCCCAATGAAGGTTGCTCCTGGTAACTCATCCGGAGCTGGACTTATGACTTCCACTACTAGAAAACAGTGCAGTTTCCTACACAAAATTTCCGACGTCTTTCCTACGCCAAAAGGCGGGGCGTAGGGTAGGCGTAGGAAACTGGTAGAAAGAGGTAAAGGCGTAGGGAAGACGTAAGGAAATTTCCTACGCTTTTCCTACGCCAAATTCAACACGTAGAGAAAAAATCGAGGCGTAAGTAAGGTATAGGAAATCGTCTACACTAAAATGATACTGTAGAAAAGGCGTAGATAATCTCCTACGCCATTTCCACGCCTCTGTCAATTTTATACAATTCCACATTGACGTAGGAAAGACGTAGGAAATTTCCCACGCCGTCCCTACACATTCAAAAAAAGTTTTTAATTTTTACGTTAATCACCGTATGCTTCCCATTCTCCTAACCTCATTTTTTTACCGAATAAACAAACCTAATTCTACAAAAATTATCTTCTCCTCTTTTTATATTTGTTTTGATTGAATTTCGATTCAGGTGCTTGTTTTGGGTTTTCGATTCAGGTGCAATCTCCATGTTGGCGATGCTTGAACCCAAAAAAACTAGGGTTTCAAAAATCAACGCCTTCTAAATAATCATCGCTGCATACTCGGCTATTCCATCAGCCATCGTCGGCTCATCCTTGCCTCCTACGCGATTCTACTGCTGATTTGAAGTCCGCTACAGTTCCTTGCCTCCTACGCGATTCTACTGCTGATGATTTGAAGTCCGCTACTGTTCCTTGCCTCCTACGCGATTCTACTGCTGATTTGAAGTCCGCTACAGTCTCTTTATACTGCCACTGCTAATTAAGTATGCGAATTTCTTGTTTTGAGTTGTCTAATTTTCTAAAATTGAGTCGCCCTTTTTACTGCTTTAGATTTCATTAACCTTGAAAACGCCTGAAGCTAATAACTTATTAGTATTTAGTTATAAACAACTAGTTTTCTGTAAATGAAATTTATTCTTTTAATAATGTAAACGTAATAATAATTTGAGGCTCATTGTAATTTTTATAAGTCAAATGAGTTTGGTGCCTGCTTTCTGTCATGGGTACTTAGATCCTTATTGATGCGGTCACCAGGCCTTAAGCTATGTGCACATCTTCTCTTTGCATGCCAGATAAATATAATCATGGTTATGCATATTTTGCTTCTAGCAATGGTAGCTTATGTGTGAGTACTAACTCCCTGCTAATCATAGATGTAGGTGGACCGGTATGGAAGTCAATATAATGAAATATAAAATGTAGAATATAGTCAAACCTGCCGAGGGGTTTGTTTGGTGAACTTTTGAGCACCCATAAGCATATCATCCTTGCTAAAGTCTACTGAAACCAATCTTGTCAAGGCTGAGAGATTTCAATGCATTGTGGTGGTTGTGCTAAGAGAGTTCAGAAGCACATTAAGAAAATCATAGGTACGAGCATCTTTCATGGTTTATTTCCATAGTTAGCTAATCTTTTTGAAAGTTTATTCAAAGGAAAAATCAATACAGTACTTTAACTTCATGGATTCTGGAGATCCAGATTACGGAGAGTATAATTAGTTGATTTTTAAGATAATTATGTTCATTTTGGTACTAAAATACAAAAGTCATGAGTAAAATGAGCTCTACAGTCTACTCATTTATTTTCCCCTTTGGATTGTAATCACTGCCATTGATTACATCTTGAAATTATTTCTCATAAAAAATAATTTAACTAGGACCGAGGAGATATCTTGAAAAATGAAGGAAATGTTAATTATTGCTTCTACGCCTAGATATTATGTTATTTTTCAACTATATTTGCTATTCTAATTAATGTATATTTGGTTTGAAATTGTTTTGGTGTGATGTTTTCTTATATGTGTTTTCAAATCATTGCTGAGGGGTTTGTTTCCAAATCCAGACCACTTACCCTTAGCTGTCATGTTTTCTTATATGTGTTGGAGTCAGCATATACAATTTTATACCATCTACTGTCCTCACACTGCATCTACTCAAACCACACACGGTCTCCATTATAACAATCACTATATACTCAGACTTATGAAGTTTTGCAGCTTGATATCACCACTGGTTACCAACATCCCTTTACAATCTAGGACTTCTTCTAATATTAACCATTGAATTATTCCTACTTTTTCTTTTACCAGAAACTGCATATTAGGAAATATGAGTAGAATCATAAGCATATATAGGAGGAGGTGTAGATCTACTTAAAGATGCAAGATAACAATAAAAAATGAACTTTATAGGCTCAACATAAAAAGTGATATGTCCAGTCCTATAATTCACATTTATAATTTTTCAAATGTTGTAACAGAAAATTGATCCACATTTCCTTGCAAGCAATCAACTGGAGCAGCACCCTCACTCGAACTAGAACCAGCCTTTCTATGCCTTGTAATGTCAGCTACGTTAGGCCTCTGTATTTGTTGCTATTTGAGTAGGCATCTCTTTATTAATGTTTGCAATCACAAGTTTAGAAAAATGGATTGTGTACCCTTCAGAAGATAGTTACGTTCTTTGGCAACCAGGAAGGAATAACAATAAAATTATCATTATGTTTGTCAAATACATGACTACATTTCTGTCACTAACGAACGTCATACTACGCTTGTACTATTTGCAGATGTTTTGGCATTCCTTCAAGGTTTAGTCCCAGATGTAGAAGTAGATAAAGCAGTTGTCTTGGGTATGTTTCCAGTTTCATGTTAAGAGTAAAACTAACATCCATAGATCAGTTGCAATAGTTGATGTGCTTTATTGTTAAACTTAAAGCATTTTGCCGCAGAATAAAACGCAGTTAGAGTAAAATTAACCGTCCTACATCAGTTGTAATAGTCCATGTGCATTATAGTTATACTTCAAGCATTCTATGGCAGAATAAAAAGTAACAAGCTTGAACGAAGAAAGGTTTAAAAAGCAAGTTTGAACTTGCATTTGGAAAGAGAACATCCAGCAAAATCTTAACCAAAAGCAAACTGGGTTGGGCTGATTCAATCAACCTCATGTTTTTCTAATTCATTCCTACAACAAAAATTTACAAGAGCAGAAAAGAGAGGACCCACTTTATAGGCATCATCAACCGACACTGGTCATCAACCCATAACTCCTAGAAGCGTCTGCAATTTGAGAAGTAGACTGAGATGCTTCATCCTTGCATCTTCCATTCTCAACGTTACTGTCACAGCTGTCCTCTTTGCTACCACGACCTTTACTCTTGTTCAACTTCAAACAGTATTTAGGGATACACTTTGTACAGATAAACTTTACAGGTGCTGCATCTCTATCACTGATTCCAGAACATCTAGTATGCTGCCAAACTCCACATGTATCACAAGCCATCATTCTTTCACCATCATCATCCTTGGCACCACATGCACAATCAACAGTCCAGGTCTCCAACCCTCTTTCCATTCTGAACCGCCCTACTCTGTATTCATCACCAAAACATCTTCCTCTTATCTTTACACTTACATTTTCTCCAAGTAGAAGTCTCAGATTAGTTAGGTCGCTTACATTTCCTAAGCCAACTATCTGTTCCGCTTGGAATTTTTGTCGAATCATGGTAGAAATTTTTGCCAATGTGATATCCATTTAAAATGAATCTAAGTTTACCATAAGGATGGTTTTAATATGAAAGCCCAGACCAGCATTTTTGTTATTCCGTAGATATCTTATATTGCACACCGTGTACATAGGTCTCTGGCCTGTGAGTGCATGCTGGTCTGATTCGTTCTTTGCTCTGTTCATTGTTGTAGTGTGCCTTGTGCTTCTTAGTGGTATTCATGTATGCACCTGTGTATTTGCTTCTTCCCTGTTTGCTTTGATACTCTGAGTTACCGCGTCCACATCTGGTCCCTTATCTAGCCTTATCCTACCATGTGCACTTGACCCTGTGAACTTTTGTTTTGCTGCCTTGTATATTTGATGGTTTGGCAGTTTGCCTTGTATCCGTGCTGTGCTATGCTCTAGCCTGTGCACATGTATCTTTGACAATAGTGACAAACCCATTGAAAGCATTGCTTTTAAAAAGAATTGACAAAAAGACAGAACTAACTCATTGTAGTACCAGTTCTCTATTCTAATGATTTTAATTTTTTTTCAAAGTTTTTGGGCAACTCTTTCTGTTGAAAGGCCACTTCAATAGTGGAATTATCTGTGAAGGCTTGAGTATAAGTTTAGGTTTGAGTATAAGTTTCAGCATCTTTATTCTTTGGTTGCCATGTAGTTTCAGCATGTCCCTCAGTAGTATCGGTTGCATTAGTTTATGACTTATGTACTGGGCATTTATGCATCTGATGTCCAAAAGTGTTGCACAATGTACGTATATAAGACTTATGTACTGGGCATTTATGGATCCTACTTAACGCTTCTAAATCCTAATGCTTATGATGTAAATTGCTAAGCTTAACCCAAATTGGCATTTCTTGCAGTTTGTCTTTTACAAGGTCCATGCTTAGAGACCATTTCTTTGTAATAATGTATCTAGATTCATATGTGTATGTTTCATTATTAGTGATATTTGTAACTGCAGCAGATGTAGGTATAAGTCAAGAAGGGGAGATTCAAATGCTGAAGATGCAGTATGAACAACTCACCGAGATGCTTCGACAGCGATTTGATGAAGAGCCGAACGATCGTCATGAGAAATGAGGGTATTGAAAACTTTTTAATGGTATTTGTATGATGTCATGTATCATGAACATATTATCATATTATTTTAACATATAGGAACTTGATTAATATTGTTTGACTTTGTAATACGAATGAGATATTTGTTTTTTGAATTAAAGATGAATGGTTTGACGTTAATCTTTTTGTTGGAATGTGTATATATATAAAATAAGTTGATTTTAGTTTCTATTTAATGTGGTGAAATGAAATAGAATAGTAATATATCAAAATTGCTTCAGAAAAGACGTAGGGAAGGTGTAGGGAAGGCGTAGGTAAATGAAATATTAATGCAGCAAAAAGTCGTATGCATGGCGTAGGAAAAACATTAAAAACACAGGCGTAGGTAAATCGTGGATAAATGAATGACGTAGAAAAGACGTAGGAAACGTAATCTGTAAGAATGGCGTAGGGAAAGCGTAGGAAAACTGGGCGTAGGGAAGACGTAGGTAAACAAATGACGTAGGAAAGACGTGAGCACTTAAAAAAGTAAAAATGTCGTAACAAAACCGTAGGTACAACATGGCGTGGGGAAGGCGTAAGAAAATTATGGCGTAGGAAAGGCGTAGGAAACAACCCAACGGATGGCGTAGGTAAAGCGTAGGTATTTTATTAGCTACGCAAGTTTTACCCACGCCAAAATTGGCGTAGGTGTTACGTAGTTAATGCATTTACCTACGCCCCGCCTACGCCAATTTGGCGTAGGTAAACCGCAGTTTTCTTGTAGTGTTCGGCCACGATGGCCGGCATCTCTATTACCAAAGGAGATGGGCTTTGAGCCTCCTGTTGCTGTGAACTCCCGGGTTCCATAACTAATCAACTCATCAAAAACCATTGTTAAATAACAATAAACCCGTGTTTTCCCCGGTGTGAAATGCATGAATGTGTCGTGCAGTGCAGTGCTGTGAGTTACTTAAGAAGATTCTACAGAGATTAACAAAGTGTTCAAACGACAAGACTTCAAAATTCAACCGGAGTGACCGTCATCGCTGACCGTCACAACCGTGCCATTCAAACTTTGGAGATCGATCTTAGTTAAAGTTAATCAAATTTTGTTAAGTTACAGTTCCATCGACGAGCTTCGAAAGGCAGTCAAATATTCGGTGAAACACCTAAGTCCAGATATGCGAGGCTAAAGCTCGTCGGAGTCAAATGTTCGAATATGCAAAAGGCCACTAGTTCGTATCCATTAAAGTTTAACTTGGATAGTTCCACCAAAGCCTGCATTCATATCGGTCCAGAGCTGTGACTTCGTATCAATCATTCCAGATTGATACTCTTCGTATCGATCACTCCAGACCGCTCCACTTCGTAACGATCTAAGGCAAGCAACTTCGTATCGATCATTCCAGATCGATACGAACTCCCACCTTTCAGATTGACACAAAGTAACTATCATCCATGCCTCGTATCGATAGAATGGCTCCACCACCTCGATCGATAGCTCTTCTTCTTCCTCAATCCTCCAAGAACTCCATTACTACTTCCTCAACCTTACTCCAGCCCAATTCCGACATCAACAACGCCGGAATCGACCACGACCTTGGATGGAATGGCATCGAGCTTCAAGTCTCATCATTTTTAGATGGGTTTAATTAGTTAATTACCTAGTTCGAATGAATTGGATTAAGGATTAAACATTGAGTGTTTTGGGGGCGAAGACTTCTGTAGTTCTTTTTCTTTCTCAAGTTTTCAGTCGATACGAAGCAAAGGTAAAAAGTAAGAGCAAGTAAGGAAATTTGGCTAAGTACAAATGGTATATATATGACTTTGTAACCAAGGTAGAAAACGTTTCGTATCCCAATAGCCAAAACCGATTGAAACGGTCAAAATTTTATCGATACGAAAAGACGCTGTGCAAACAAACCTGGGACGATCACTTGCGTCAATACGAAGACACTAATTCGTAACCATCAACCCAGAGCGATCCATAGTCTAACACTTTGGAACCATCGATGGGCAGACCTTTACTTTGTATCCATCGATACGAAACAAGCACTCCAAGATCATACCATCACGTTTTGATACGAAACCCATCGATACGAAAGTCACAGCAAGATCATTTTTGAACCATTCAACTCCATCTATACGAAACGTCAATTTCATATCCCCCTATTCGAAGACCCTAAGATCTCGTATCCATCGATACGAACTACATTAAAACAACAACCAAGTTCGTGTCGATCGACATCGATACGAAAACAATTTTTTGACTTTTTACATCGATCCAGGAGAGGATCGATATGAAGAGACACTCTAAAACAACCATCAAGTGTTGTTACAACTCGAATTTCACATCAATTCAGGAGAGGATCGATACAGAATTCGATGCATGAAAACTGATAACGACTCGTAAACGTATGAACGTTAACAGGAATCAAGTTAACACACATTTATGTAGGTGATAGATTAACATTCAAATTTCAAAATTCACAGGAATTGAACGATCACCTGATGGCAATTACGACCTAGAACAACTATTTGCTATCATCCAACACTCAGTTACAACAGTGCACAGTACAACAATTGGCAGTCAACCATTCATCATTTGTACTACCGAAGATCAATCAAAGGTTACATCTTTCGAGGTAAAGACAACAGCTATTCAACAAATGAGATAGAACTTTTTCAGAAAAAAGAATGCAGCTTTTCAAAGCACGTTATGTTCACATAGGACGTACTTTGGGGGGAAAATGTTATCCCGCCTTTTGGCAAGGCCGTGACACCAAGAACTTAGCTGGGAACCAAAGACAGTCCGTCCCAAGGATCAGTTGTACATGCGTTCGCTATGGACATTAATGAATTCTGTCCGAGTTCGGATCGAGCTACAATCGATATGATACGACAAGCAAAGCTATGAAAGCCAACATTCCAAATTTCAAATCAATCGGAGTTCGTATGCTCAAGATATGGTTGATGCAAATCAAGCAATGCTCTCATTCATATCCATCTGACCACCTCCTTCGTATCAATTCCATTCGAATCCATCCAAGAAACCTCGTTCGTATCCATGCAAATTCGTATCCATAAAGTCTCAAGTGAAACACATCTGGTTCATATCCATCAAGAGAGTGCTAGTTCGTATCCATGAAAGAGGCACCACTTCGTATCCATCACATCTACTCCGGTTCGTATCCATCACCTAGTGACATTTCGTATCGCTTCCACTAATGCATGGCTCGTATCGATCACCACCCAGAAGCGATATGAGGCAACACCTAAAAGCTATCGATACGAAGTCGATGTCTATATCGATACGAATTGGGGTAGAGGCTATCGATACGAAATGATCTCAAATATCGATACGAATAACGTAGCAATTGATGGATACGAACGAAGCAATATCAATGGACATGAACGACATGGGTACGAAGCACCTGAATGAGAGCGATACGAAGGAGACACGTAAAGATGGATGATTCGGTCACTCGGCATGAAATGTGGATCGATCCTAAAAGATAGCACCACGTCATTGGTCATCATGTGCCTAAAAGCGATACGAATAAGAGCGATGCGAATGAGAGCGATGTAAATTTGATAGCACATTGAAAGTTCAAACTTGCATCGATCATTACTCGAGATCTATAAGTCCAAATGCCACCAAATTTTCATAGGAGCTTGCCTACAACCTCAAGAATGTACCTGATAAATTTTAGCCCGAAAGGAACAATTCTTGATCGATACAAACCCAATTCGTGTCGCTCCCAGATCGAGCCGAAATCACTTGAACTCGCTCCCGTGGGCCCACTCACGTGAGAGAAGAAGTTTTCCAAGATCTGGGCGAGATATTTGCTGTCTACACCTATAAATAGTGACCCTGGACCTACAGAAAATGGACTTTGGGCTTCTCTACGCTAATACTCTACCGAAATCACCATTAAATTTCAGTTGTACTGTTGTAATCTTTTTTAATCAGCAAGTAAAGTTCAATAAACATCAGTCATTTCATAGTGGACGTAGGCAATTCGCCGAACCACTCTAAATCAGTGTGTTTCTGCGCATTTTCTTACTTGTTGATTGGTGTGTTTGTTAGATCTGCCTCATTTTACATTTACTTTCTTCATTTTATCTCTTCAAAAACATCCGAAGAGTGTTGTGCCCAATTTTGGCACAAACACCTTATATCCAAAGCCTGCAAGTACACCTTGAAACGATAAGACCTGATCCTCGAACCAATTTCCAATCTAAAGGAGTGCTAGTCACTGAACTGTTGACCACCAGCTATCAATAACACTTGATTTGATTTGATCTGAACTTAAATTGATGTAGGATGGAAGGGGATGAATTCGGCTAGAAATATGTTGGCATGGAGGCTTCCAAAAGTGCTCTAAAAGATTAAGGTAGAGATCTTTATATAGTTGAAGAGAAGGAGAAAAATTAGGATATAATCTTTTCCCATTCTCCTTCCATCCTAGCCATCCAAATCAAAGCCTCTCCAGCCCACCATATAGCCGCCTATAACCCCTTATTAGAGCCGAACCTACCTGTCCCCTTCATGGGCTTTAAACCCATTTAGAGCCCGAACAAAATATATTGTAATTAAATCCAATTTAACGCATATCGATATCGTATATCGATTAATATATTTACGACTATTATAAATACATTTAATAATATTTTTTTATCAAATTAAAATCAAATTTATAAATAATATTTCATAAATTTTATTTATTTTAATTAATTTATAACAATTATAAATTAATTTAACCGTTTGCTCAAAGGGTTATTTATCGTTTTTCGATTATGTTACTCGTTAGGTGTAAATTTGGTCAGTGATTAATATTGAACTATTCGAATATTAACGTTCACAATTTACTTAGCAGGTGGTGTGACATTTTAGCCAAATTTACCGCTTACTTAGTTTTGGTAAAATTCAACTTTACTTTGTTAAGCATTACCGGGTTGTGACTTTTATTTAGATTAATTCTCTCCATCAAAACTACATCACTTTGGACTTATGGAATTTGGTAATGGTCAAAATTGCAATATCGTCCACATTCAACTCGATAGTCCAAATACAAAGTCCTTGTTTCAATAATAATAATAATTAACCGAAATGCTTTAGTCAGAGACTTTGACTTTGAGTTAATTTCAATTGACGACACGAATCCTCTCTTGAATAGTGTTTTACTTCCAATGCTTCCACTCGACCCAACTATAGTCGTTCGATGGACACCGTGCCACGATTTAACTATAACCAAAGCAAAGACTCCACTTTGAAGATCAACAGTATTCCCAAGTCAAGAGAACTGTGTAATTTTGTCACATCGATATTTTTTGTTTGACCTTAGTTATATTAACCAACAGAAAATTATCGAGTGAGTCATTCCACGGTTATCCAATAACTATCAGTATGTAACCCCTTGGTGACCCCAGCAACCATGAGTAATACACTACCCAACATTTGGAGAGCATTGCATGCTCTAGTCTCAACTGATGTATCGATATCCAGGCTCGAGACATCTTGACTAGGAATATTTAAAATGGTATATTTATTTTCATTATGATAAATTACTCACAATTACAACACTTTGTAATTACTATCACAAAACATAACATTTATGATTTTCTATTAAATAATTTTTAATTTAATTAATTAATTAATATAACACATCATATAAAGTATATAATATAAAGAAAACATATTTTATTTCAAAGAAAATTGGTTATCGAGTTAGATATATGTAAACAGAATTGCTCCTAAGGCTTACCCGTAACTCTATCTATCTCCCGCTTGCACTTGGGGTCAATTATAGAACCTTATTCCAACTTCTCTAATCGGTTTCCTCAAAATCAATTGGGTCAATCCCTCAGTGAAACAGTATGCTATTATGTTTCAATTACCTACTACGTCAATCAACTCTTTTCGACGCTGATAAACTACCTTATCATGTCGAACAATTCGAAGTATGTCTCTTGACTTCCTATGAGCTCTAAGTTCTACTACAAACTATTTTGCGACATTGTTATCATATAATAATGTTATGGAATTCTCAAAATTTGGCATCACCCTCAGCTCAACTATAAATTTGTGCATTTATTATATATATACATTGCTTTTATTATGGCACTATTCAAGTCAATGTACTTAGCATTTTCATTGATGTAGCCACAATCTCTTATTTGGAACATTTCCAACTAAAGCTTAAAAATTAAGTTTTGAACATGAATTCGATATTGACATAGAATTCTCAATATCACTTATGAAGTTTGAGTCCGATTACTCCTTCATAAAGAGTTTGTTGTTTCTGTAAACAATCATCCAGTATTTCGTAGATACACGAGAACACTTCAAACTACCATTTAGCGACTTTTAATTTGGATTTGGTATTTGGTTCAAGTATAAAATACATAAACAAATTATGATAACATAGACAACATAACATGTATGATAATTTCTGTTGCCAATGCATAAGGAATCCATCTTATATGTTCCATATTAAACAATTTAATAAGGTGCCTTTCTATATCGTTTGGGACATTCCCAATATCTTGTATACTATCTATGAAAGACATATCATCTGCAAATCAGATGTCGAGTATTAAGACAACTAGAACTGATTTTAACACAAGATCTTTAACAATCAACAATGTGTTGTTTACTTATGGTTTAGAAATATCTATGTACCTTTTAACATTCTATCTTATGAACACATGCTTCCTCTGCATTTTGATTGATAATCAAGCTTTTTGATATTTCTACCAAAATATTTATTTAATTTCGAAGCTTATAAAATGATACTTTCTATCATTTCTTAGATTATATCCGAAAACCCACAAACTCAATATCGCTTCCACCGACTTCGAGACACTTTGGTTATTATGTATAAACAACTTACTCTAAATCATTATTTAGAATTTTCCATTTCAACACATACATACCAAAACACAAAGTCATACCATGCGATAATTCTGTAAGTAAAATCTGAACCAACTTAAGCATATCGAATGGTGAATCTATTATGTTAATTTCAACAATTGAAATTCACATTATTATTCTTATCAATGTGGCTCACTCTTAATTGCATTTATCTTTCTCTAAAGGATGCATTTGCGATCAATGGATCATATCCCTTTGGATATAACTATCAAAATCATATTTTAATAGTGTACTTTGAATCTATTTCGGATCTGCACATCGTACCATATCATAAAGTCAATACTCTTAATGGTTCAATTAAACAACCGAGGATTATTTATTCTTAACGTTGACAAGAAACTCACAATTTCCCTTTAATGTACAAGAATACTCATTAGACGTTCCAATGTATTGTGTTCATTAGGTTCGGTCAATTTCATTTCATCCATTGTAACCAGTTTTATCATTGGATTTTATCCAAATTCATTTTATACCAATAATTTCTCAAAGAAACCCCTTCACTACGAAGTTGGTATTTCTTGAAACAACATTTGTTTCTCAGTGTAAGAGAATAGGCAATTATAAACGATTTATGAATTTCCTTCTAACACCGATTTTGCATTACTTCACAATATATATATGTTCACAACATAAATTAGTCATCTAATGACGTTCCCA
Organism: Allium fistulosum; assembly: GCA_030737815.1. Taxonomy (NCBI): domain Eukaryota; kingdom Viridiplantae; phylum Streptophyta; class Magnoliopsida; order Asparagales; family Amaryllidaceae; genus Allium; species Allium fistulosum. Next base: position 1,359,533,555 of record CM060903.1, on the reverse strand, counting down.
AAATTCACTTGGAACGATTCATTCAAGATCCCTTACGTGCAATTATCACGTGCAATCAATCGATTCGCACAACTTGCCAACTCCTTTGGCCTATGATATGTAAGGGTTTCTTATAAACCCTATCTTATATGCTTTTGTAACTATTCTTTGTATGATATTAATTTTAACCTTGTGTACTACGCTTAAGTACACGCCTTATAGAATTTTATTTTAGCTCAACTTCACTTATCATTAATCGTGCTTTGTCCAACATAGTTCGTTACTCCTTATCAATACATCATTATGTATGATAGAGTGATCTTTAAGACTGAATCTTTATTCATATTAGGTACATACAAAACCCTTTCTAATATACTCACACATTCGATCAAATCAAATCATTTATGTTTCATATTATATTATTTACTTTCATTTTACATTCTATAAGCTTATCATAGACTTATACATGCGTATCAAATAAAAATGTCAATGTAACACTTCGTAAAATCAACCCTAATTAAATAAGTAAATTAAGAGAAATTCAATTAATAAGGGTATGGATAAAAATGGAATTTTTTTTAAAGTTGGAATATGACCACAAAAGTTATGCCATTGCGTTTATGGCAAAATTCTAATTAATTTTCATATATAATATGCTAAAAACGAAGCTCAAACGAAGAAGTTATGGACATTTGAAGTTTTAAATTTAAAAATAATTTAAATATAATTCAAATTCAAATAAAATAATTAATTCAAAATTTTGAAATTTGAAATTAATCGTGATTAGACTTGGGGGTTAAGTAAACATTAAAGTTAACAATTAACGTTAAGAGTAATTAGAGAATTAAATAAACAATGGTTGAAATTAAATAACCTTCCCAAAAGTAGGGGGAAGAGGTCGACCCCTTAAATTTAAGACGTCGAGCCCTAGAGGTTGACCGCTTGGAATGAAGAGTTCGACCGCTTCATGTGTGGCGGCTAGGGTTTTGGTTGCTTTTTACGCCCCTGATTTATCCGTTTTCAACCTAGTTTCATCCTACGGTTCAAGTGCGTTTCAACCACTATAAATAAGACCCTAGACCCCTCACTTTTATTCACAAATATTTTGGAACATCGATGAAGCTTTGTCAGTTCATCTTTTCTTAGATTCAGAAAACTCCATAAGGGTTTCAAGTAAGAAATCCTATATACCTATCTTTGTTCATCATTTAATTTCTAAACCTCTTCTCCTTCAACCTTTTTGAATCTAATACATACACAAATTCCTTGTTGTATATATCAACAAGAAGAGATCCAAAGGAGAATATAATGTGCATTGCAAATCCAAAGAGAAGCAAAGCTAAGGACCAACTGTTTTTGCAATGTTTGATAATTTCATAGTCTATTCCACTTCTCCCCCTTTGTTTTCAATAATAAAATAAGGGTGTAGAGTATGAATTCTATTCGTACTTTACACCACTTATTTCACATAAAATTCCTTCATTTATTTCTGTGACGACCCACTATTTTGGACCATTCAAATCGACAATAATCCACACATGTCCGACTTAAATAATTCAAAATAACAGATTGTAATAAAATTTGGAGCAAATAAAATCAAATACAGAATCACAGACAATGAATATCAGAATAACTCGCAGCGAAAATAAAATACCATAGTAGTTCATGAAGCTACTATATACAAACTCTCAAACATATACAAAATCTCATAGTCAAAATAGATACAATAGAAGTTAGGATACATAAATCAATAATACAGAGACAATACCGAATAGTAAATAACTGGATTAGAAGATAAGAAATAACAGATGGACATATAAGCTCCAACAAATCTCTAGCTCTAGAAGATAAATTCCAAAACTGTGATTCTCAGGCTGACCTGAGTGTAAAGTAAAACACAAAACATTCGAGTCAGGACATATATACTTATATAATGTAAACCAACTCAAGTGAACTGTAATAGCAATGCATAATAACTTAAAGGATGCTTGGGATCGCCCATCCTTTAAGGATCCATAAAACCATCAATTAAACAGTAATAACAATATCACAGAAATGTCCATATCGAAATAAACCATGCAACTAACAGTGTTAAAGTGCATCACAACCATCGTCAGGAAATCAAATGACATACAGAGAAGTATACCCGTGGTTATAGTATTTCAAAATAATATTTTATATTTCAAAATTTTATATATCATTTCAAATCCAAATCTTTATCAAAATAAAGATTAAATCATTTACAAACCATTTCAATATATTACGATATCATATCCTTTCAAAACTTCCTTTCAAATCATTATTTAAATTCAAATTCAATTATCAAATTTAATACCCTTTAAAATTCCAAAATATCATTCATTTATTCTCATTCCAAATCACCTTTTTAATAGTTTATATTCTAACCAAATTTATTTCAATTAAACCATCTAAAAGTGAAGTTATTATACTTTCAACCCAAGTATTCAATTTCCAAAGTTTAGACCATTCTGAGTTCATTTACTTAGTTAAAAACCATAAACATTGAAAATTTCAGCCTTTCACAACATTTAGAAAAAGTTGTTATAAGTTATACTTGAAAACATTTTTATTTCAGCAAAGACAGCACTTTAAAACTGCTGTTATATCTCATTTTAGTTGAAATTTAGTTTAAAACAGCAAAGACAGCATTTCCAGAAATGCTGTAATAGCTCAGGTTCAAAAACAAGAGTTTTACTTAATTTCAGCAAAGACAGTAGGCAGTTACAGCAGTTTACAGAACTGCTGTAATAGCCCTTTATTAAGTTCTTTAGCCTTTACCTTTACTACAGCAACTACAGCATTTCAGAAATGCTGTAATAGCCTCTTTTTACTAAGTTTTAGTTCAATTCTGAAATCATAGCATTTCTGAATGCTATTAAAAGAAATTTCAAGATTTTAGTGTATTTCCAGCAAATAATAAAATTCATTTTAAACCCTTTTAACATTATAAAAATCACGTTTTTAACATTCAAAAATGTTTATATAATATATCATTTAACACATGATTTTTATTAAATAAATCCGTTATAGTTAAATCAAATTTCAATGAATTATTTAACAAATTAAAGTGTAAATTTCTTTTCTTCACATTTTTAATAAATAAACTTAACACTTAAATTTTATTTCCATTTTCCAATAAATTTCAAATTTCCAATTTTTATTTTCATTTTTATTTATATAACTTATCAACACAAATTCAAAAGTCCATTTGGGTATGTATCATTTCAACCCATAGTGATTCTAATCTACAGGGAACTTGCAGTGTGATTAACAGATAAAAATGAATAGTTAACAATATATAACAGTAACAGATGAGATAACAGGTAAATTATCAGGTTTAACATTATATAAATAAATAATCACAGGCAGTTATAACATATCATAATATTCTACACATTTAGTTGTTGTTGTTTCACATTAGTATAAGTATAAAATGTCGTGTGAGATTTACTCATCTCTTTTGCTGTAGATGCAAGTTCAAATGACACAACACAAACCAGAACACAATGACAAAGCAATGAACTTGAGTGGAGATCGAGATCCAAGTTATAGATCTTGTGTTACAACCCAAAAACAAAACCAAAACAATAGTTAAAAATCAATACGATTGAATTTGAATAACTTTGAAACAAAAAGCGATTTGAATACGAAACTTTTTGCCTTGCTTTCTCTACTTGTTTGTATGGCCTAGGGGATCAATAAGGTCTGGTTTGGGCATGGTTTGTATTAGGTATGGGTCTGGATAAGGTACGGCTACAAGGCTAAACAAGTGGTGGAAGTTACAACTAGAGAAGGTGAAGGGGTTTCTAGGCAAACTAGTGGAGATTTGGTCAAACTTTAGGCTCGGCCAGAGAGTGTACAACTCTGGTCAGAGGCTGGAGTGGTGATCAAGGGGGTGCTCGGCTATGGTTGTTTTAAGGTGTAGTTTGCATTTTTGGTGGAGTTTTGCTTCATGGGGGGTTCGGCCATGGTCTGAACAAAAATGGTAGGAGGTGGTGATGATAAGGAGATGGGGTAGGAGGTTGTGGCCATGGCTATGGTGATGAGGCCGTGCCAAAAAGAGGAAGAAAACAAGGCAAAATATCATAAAAATGGAAGAAAAGTGAAAATAAAAGGAGGCCATTACCAAGGAATTTTGTGAAGCCGTGAAGATGAGACTGAGGAACTGAAATTTTGCGTGAGAAAGTGATAAAATTCACGGCTAGAAACTGAGAAGTGGACAGCAAAAATGAATTAATGAGATGGTTATGGAAAATGAAGAGTTTGGACAATGAAAAGTCTAGAAATGAAAGACCTTTAAACTCTTCACATTTCCATTTTCAATAATTCAAATAAAACAAAAATAAATCAGAAAATGAATTTAAAAACTGAAACAAAATAAAATAAACTGAAAATAAATAATAAATTTTAAAGAAAAAGCAAAAGAAATGAAGAAATTGCTTAAAAATCCAAAATAGGGTCCAAAATTACAATAAATCATCACTAGCTTTGGAAAATTATATCAACACCTCTAAACCATTAAAAGGTCAAGTAAATATGATAAATGCTGAACAAAATAAAGTGTAAATGAAAATAAAACAAAGTCTTAAGAAAATAGAAAAATACAGTAAAGAAAATAATTTACTTAATTGAAACTAGAGTTAAAATTTGTAAATAAATTGCAGCTGACTTGGAAAATTCCATTTGTTCTTTCAAAAATGTTTTAAAACCAAAATATATACATAAAAAGTTATTTTACCCATATAAATATAAATTAGAACATTATTCAACCAAATAAAATTTTATTTATAAAATTTAAAATAAACAATTTTGTTAAATATAGCGAATTTCACACAATAGTTAAAAAGGCATTACTTTCACAATATTAATCGGATTTCAATGAAACGAAAAGCAGTATTCTTAAAATTTTATTTACTTTCATAATAAAAGATAAAATTCAAAAATTTAAACTTGTAATTTTTTTAAATTAAAAGTCAAAGTTTGACCATATTGACCAAAATTCACAGTTCTGGAAAATACTCTATTTATTCATGTTTGGAAATATAATTCACATACAAATCAAAATTTATATTTAAAATAACAAAAATTTATTCATTTAATAAATAAAATAAAGTTTTCAAATTAGGAAATTCAATTTAAAAATAATTAAAATATACAATTAAAATAATCACAAAATACAGGGTTATTACACTCTCCCCCACTCAAATCTTTTCGTCCTCGAAAAGGAATGAGGTATGGAAAACACAGAAAAGATAGAATGGAATAGGATTAAGACAAGATGGCAAGAAGATTAAAATTATACCTGATAACTGTTGTTATAGGTAAGTTTAACAAGGTGGAGAATAGGAATAGCTAGAAGGGAAAATAGGAGGGTAGGAATAGCTAGGAGGGAAAATAGGTCGAAAGACAAGAATGAGCCATTCATTAAAATTGTTGGTTAAAGAGGTAAACAATATTTAAAACACTTTAAAATCTTTTAGAAAGGAAATAACTGATCAAAATATCCTTTCTAATATTTTATCAAAATACTTTTATAACTCGATGTCTTAACAAGTTTATCCTCGTTCCTGTAGACTCTGGCAGTGCGTTGATCAGGCGCAAAGCTAGAATTCTCCAGGTACTTAGTAGACTTGTTTCAACACCCAGTGAAAATACTGGAAAACCTTTTTTTAAAAAACAGATATGGAAAGTACAAAACAAACAAAACCTTTGTCTAACCATGGTTCGTAGATACACAATTGTTACGCCTGGATCCCCCAGGAAACAATCCATATCCGTAAGCTTTCTCAGCCCTGCGAGTTACGCCATGATGACTAGTAGAATGCAGGATACACAATGGTTACGCCTGGATCCCCAGGAAATAATCTGTACCCCTAGGCCATCTCAGCCAGGAAGTTGCGCTATGCAGTCGCGCTCGTAAGACCATGGGTAACGCCATGGAATTCGATGGAAACTCGAGTATCATATATCAGAGAAATATCGATAGAATGAATCCACAATGTGGCCAAAAAGCAGATATCAAGCAGAAGGCACTTTCCATATCTTTACTTCGAAAATATGTATCATATAGTACCTTTTCAAATCACTTTCAAATATCATACTTATATAAAGTCCATTATATATAAGATTTTATTTTCAAATCAAATACCTTTCCAGAATCAAAAGTATATCAAATCACACTTATATAGACTTCAATTATATAAGATTTCATTTTTCAAATTGAATACCTTTTCAAATCCATAGTTTTCGAATCAACATCATACTTATACAAACCAATTTTCATATAAGTTCGATAACTCCCAAATCAAGTATTTAGTAACACAAGGTTCTCAAATTTCAATTTGTTTCAATATCAGTTCAGTTTCAAAATCATATACAATTCCACCAAATTATTTCTTCTCAATTTAAATATCTTCAGTTTCAAAGTTTCCAAAAATAATAGGTTTGGAGAATAATCCAAGTTTCTAAATCAATATAATTTAAGTCAAACAATTCATTTCCAAAATCAATGGTTTTCAAAATCATCTTATGCTTACATAAAGTTCATCTTATATAAGGATCAAAAATTTTCAAAAATAATAAATTTCGCTGCATGAAGAGCCATACGGGATTGGACATCTTTGCTTTATAAAAGTTTTTTAATTTAGAATAGTTTTGTATATAAAATATTTTGTATGTAAAATAGAATAAAATAGTTTGTTTAAGAAGAACAAAAGAAAAATAGTTTCGAAAAATGGTTTTAAATTGATAGTAATTTTTTATAAAAGAAAAATTCCAATTAAATTACAAAGATATCCAACCCAACAACTTCAAATTTCAGCATCAAGTGTATCAATGATATTAGCATATAAGATGTACATATGTCATCATTTCGCAGCATTACATTCGATCGCTCGCTCGATCACACCAGCTCGCTTTCAAACTAGTATTGTCCATTCGACTTCCCTAATGCGGACTTCGATATGGTTTCTCGACTAGAAGCCATCAGTCTCCTTGCATAGCCATATACTATGATAGAGAAATCTAGAATCAAGCCCAAAATCCATATCAAATATTCGCCATCAAGAATCAAATGAAAAATCCTAACATGAAATGGTGTAATCCACCTCGAACTTGTGTACTCATACCTGAATCAAATTAATTATGCGAATAAAACAGCATACGTACAACTTATGTATCTATTCCAACTTGTTCAATATATAGTTTTATAAAGATGTTACCCAGTTAAAACATTTAAACTAAATTTTTTTCAAAATATTTTGAAGACCAAATTCTTTTCAAAACATTTCAAATCTAAATTTCATGTTAGAAAAATTCAAAATAGCCTTATTCGTTTACTTAACAAAACAGTTTCAACTTATTTAAATCATATTACTACATACTTTAAACCTACATACCAAACTTATATACTTTATACTTTTCAAAATTTCTTAGCTTTGAAAAAGTTAACCTTGATTTGGAAGTGCTCGAACCTTCAAAATAGTTGAAGAAATCATATTACAATCCAAGAGTTGGAAATCACCAACAATTCAGTAAATCAATTCCAAAAGATAGGGTTATATCAAATCAAATCCAAAACTCAAGGACCGAACACCGGCTCATTTCAAATTGTTCAAATATATATGCATATATCTTTCGAATATCACATCACACTTCGGAATTTGAAATCAAAAACTGGTTTCACAAATCAATCGCATAGCAAAGCTATCGAAGTGGCCTCTCCCCCACTCAGAAACTCGAAAATCAACGTCGATGATGCATGCATTCATCACCGAAATTATTTTCCAGCGACATAAGTGGGTTCTGGACTTCTATTTTCTCAAACTTCTTTTGAAATTTCTTCGAAATCATTTGAAACTCATTAAAATCATTTAAAACATTTCATATTCGGAAAATACTTTCAAATCATATTATTTATTATTTCAAAATCTTAAAACCAGTTCCAAAAATGCCGAAGTTCAATCACTCAAATTCAGATTCAACCTTCAGTTATAAATAATTTTATATGAAACTATTTCTCATATAATTTTCAAAATTCATATCCTTTCCAAACTTCAAATTCTCATTTAAAAAGGGTATATAATCCTTATCGAAAGCATTTCACCTTTATATAAAAATATGGTCATCCTTATCAAAATAACAACTTTGATGAATTCAAAATTTTCAAAAGACAATCAACCACAAACTTTCCAAGGGATGATTCAAGGATGGATTTCAAAGCAAAACAGAAATTCAAATTTAGAGGAACTCTAAATCAAATAGAATTTTGATTCGAAGATAAGCTCAAACGAAGATAAGATAATTAAATTACCAAATAGAAGATGGATATGCCCATATAAATCGCGGGCGACCTTAACAGGGTCAACTGTGACTTCAGGAATATAATCAATGCGAAAATCTACGGCAAATCGACCTTCGATCGCCAGAGAAAAATCCAGGTATAGCTGAAGATAGATAGCATCGTAAACCGAGGATACAGAAATCTCCGGTGAATCAATGCCAAATATAAGGGAGTTTCACCCCTTTACAAATCATTCAAAAATTGGCGGAACTGCCGATCTTTATAGAGGTCGTTCAAAGTGGAATTATGGAATGCTCAAAAATCAAAAGAATACAGATAGGGAAGATAGGAAAGGATTTCAGAACAAGTGGGAGCATTCCAAAGTTCAAAGGAATCCTAATCGGTAAGAATCCTAAATAAGATTTGAGATATAACCTATATCAATACAAAATAATTTCCATTCATAACTTGAAAACGACTCAAATTCATATCATACGAAAACAGGAACATACATGTCTTCAGTTTGAGAACTTCAGCTAAGCAAAAGATACAATAGAGTTCACTTAAAGCAACCTAACATACAACAGATAACAAAAGGTCCACAGATTTACCACTCCTACATAAACAAAGCATCAATATTAATTCTTCCGGGTGGTACATCAACGGGTCCAGAACACTCCCCCTCAATGTGCCCCCAACATCTGCATTTCTGGCATAAGTGCACTACACTCCCATCTTCCTTAACGAACTGCGAGTACGCAACCTTCTTTCCATACTTCCTCACAGAACAATTCCTGGCTATATGCCCAGGCGTCTTACAGTGATAGCAAATGGTTGATTGGTCGACTGATGTAGTGGGTGCAGGTTTCACTTTCTTCACCTTCTGGCAGCGACTGGGAAAGTGCCCCTCACTACGGCATCTAAAACAGAAGATCTTGGATCGAAAACGCTTGCCCTTCTTCTTCTTTCCTACATTTCTTTTCCCGCACATGACTGCATAGTGTCCCTTTTCCTGACACCGATAACAAATGACATGGTCATAAGGACCAGGTCCTGCCCTCTCCCTGCCTGTGCAGTTAATGCCCCACTATTACCCCGCTATAACCCTGCTATATCTCATAGCGGATTTCTACCGCTACGATTTTTCCATATAGCCCTAAATATAGCCTTTCCGCTTTATGCCCCGCTATTTCCGCTAAATCCCATTATTTCCGCTGTATTCTATTATTTCCGCTATATCTTCTTTAAAAGAAATGAATTGAAAAATTACATTTATACATTATAAAAATTATGAAATTTATTTATTTAATTGAAGTTTTAATATATTTTTAGAAATGGAAATACTCTAATATTCTGCTAGATTAAATTATGTTATATAACAATTTTACGTTTATTTACAATATATTCACACATATATTTATTTAAAATTATTTATGTACTAATTATAATTCAATTGAATGTTAAGTTTTCATTTAGTTGCCATTTATATATTTGTAAAAACGTTAAGTACGAGTTTTATATGCTATTCTAGAGTCGTCCGCTATATCCTGCTATATCCTCGCTGTATCCCCGCTATGACTTTTTGCACCTCCGCCGCATTGAATCTGCTGAGCGCTTTAACTGCATAGCTCCCTGCATAGCTTTTCCCACTTCTCGACCGCTTCCTCCTACTCCTTACGGGCCAGTGCTCTTCGTGCTCTATGAGCTGCTTTCTGCTCTTCTGATTTTGCCATTTCCGAAATGACTTCCTATCAACAAAAGAGTTCGGATCAAACAAGATAGAAGTTCAAAATCTTTGGTGAATCCTAACAAAAGGGATTACTAACAAGGTGGATACAGAAGGGAATGAAGTTTAGAAATTTTTTACTTTCAAAGCAAGAAATTTTATATCAAAATAACCTTTGAAAATTCTTTAAAATCATTTGAAAATCATTTTATACTTCGAAAATACGTTCTCTCACAAAGAAATGATTCTGAGATTGATTTCACTCATTCTAGGGTATTTCTACCCTATCTCTAATGAGTTTTTGCTCCGCAGGATAAGGTTTGCCTAAAACCTGGCTCTGATACCAAATGTGACGACCCACTATTTTGGACCATTCAAATCGACAATAATCCACACATGTATGACTTGAATAATTCAAAATAACAGATTGTAATAAAATTTGGAGCAAATCAAATCAAATACAGAATCACCAACATAGAATATCAGAATAACTCGCAGCAAAAATAAAATACCATAGTAGTTCATGAAGCTACTATATACAAACTCTCAAACATATACAAAATCTCATAGTCAATACAATATAAGTTAGGATACATAAATCAATAATACAGAGACAATACCGAATAGTAAATAACTGGATTAGAAGATAAGAAATAACAGATGGACAGATAAGCTCCAGCAAATCTCTAGCTCCAGAAGCTAAATTCCAAAACTGTGATTCTCAGGCTGACCCGAGCGTAAAGTAAAACACAAAACATTCGAGTCAGGACATATATACTTATACAATGTAAACCAACTCAAGTGAACTGTAATAGCAACGCATAATAACTTAAAGGATGCTTGGGATCGCCCATCCTTTAAGGATCCATAAAACCATCAATTAAACAGTAATAACAATATCACAGAAATGTCCATATCGAAATAAACCATGCAACTAATAGTGTTAAAAGTGCATCACAGCCATCATCAGGAAATCAAATGACATACAAAGAAGTATACCCATGGTTATAGTATTTCAAAATAATATTTTATATTTCAAAATTTTAATATCATTTCAAATCCAAATCTTTATCAAAATAAAGATTAAATCATTTACAAACCATTTCAATATATTACGATATCATATCCTTTCAAAACTTCCTTTCAAATCATTATTTAAATTCAAATTCAATTATCAAATTTTATACCCTTTAATATTCCAAAATATCATTCATTTATTCTCATTCCAAATCACCTTTTTAATAGTTTATATTCTAACCAAATTTATTTCATCTAAACCATCTAAAAGTGAAGTTATTATACTTTCAACCCAAGTATTCAATTTCCAAAGTTTAGACCATTCTGAGTTCATTTACTTAGTTAAAAACCATAAACATTGAAAATTTCAGCCTTTCACAACATTTAGAAAAAGCTGTTATAAGTTATACTTGAAAACATTTTTATTTCAGCAAAGACAGCACTTTAAAACTGCTGTTATATCTCATTTTAGTTGAAATTTAGTTTAAAACAGCAAAGACAGAAATGTTGTAATAGCTCAGGTTCAAAAACAAGGGTTTTACTTAATTTCAGCAAAGACAGCAGGCAGCTACAGAAGTTTACAGAACTGCTGTAATAGCCCTTTATTAAGTTCTTTAGCCTTTACATTTACTACAGCAACTATAGCATTTCAGAAATGCTGTAATAGCCTCTTTTTACTAAGTTTTAGTTCAATTCTGAAATCACAGCATTTCTGAATGCTATTAAAAGAAATTTCCAGATTTTAGTGTATTTCCAACAAATAATAAAATTCATTTTAAACCCTTTTAACATTATAAAAATCATGTTTTTAACATTCAATTTTTTTTATATAATATATCATTTAACACATGATTTTTATTAAATAAATCCGTTATAGTTAAATCAAATTTCAATGAATTATTTAACAAATTCAAGTGTAAATTTCTTTTCTTCACATTTTTAATAAATAAACTTAACACTTAAATTTTATTTCCATTTTCCAATAAATTTCAAATTTCAAATTTCCAATTTTTATTTTTATTTTTATTTATATAACTTATCAACACAAATTCAAAAGTACATTTGGGTATGTATCATTTCAACCCACAGTGATTCTATTCTACAAGGAACTTGCAGTGTGATTAACAGATAAAAATGAATAGTTAACAATATATAACAGTAACAGATGAGATGACAGGTAAATTATCAGGTTTAACATTATATAAATAAATAATCACAGGCAGTTATAACATATCATAATATTCTACACATTCAGTTGTTGTTTCACATTAGTATAAGTATAAAATGTCGTGTGAGATTTACTCACCTCTTTTGCTGGAGATGCAAGTTCAAATGACACAACACAAACCAGAACACAATGACAAAGCTATGAACTTGAGTGGAGAGCGAGATCCAAGTTATAGATCTTGTGTTACAACCTAAAAACAAAACCAAAACAATAGTTAAAAATCAATACGATTGAATTTGAATAACTTTGAAACAAAAAGCGATTTTGTAACGACCCGGTATTTTGAACCATCCAAATCGACAATAATCCATACATGTCTGACTTGAATAATTCAAAATATCAGATTGTTAATTTAAATTTGGCAAAACTCAACATATGCAGTAAATAAATCAATCACAGAATCACAGACACAGAGTAATACAATAATACGCAGCGGAATAGATAAAATAGTAGTTCATGAAGCTACTATATACAACATCAGAGTTAAATAAAATACAACAGAATATCTCAAATGTAGTGAAGTCTCCAATACAACAGATGACTTCTCTGAACGAATCAACTAGAAGAGCTGAAAGCTGAGGCGATAGTTGGATCTCCAAAGGAAGCTCCAAATTCCAAAGGTGAGTCTCAGATGCTGTATCACTCGGTCTGACCCGAGCGTAAAGCAAAACACAAAACACTCGAGTCAGGATTAACATTCTTATATAAATAAATCCAACTCAAGTGAAATATCAATTGAAATACGAGTAACTTAAAGGATGTTGGGATAACCATCCTCTAAGGATCTTCAGAACTATCTACAAGGTGGAAATATACATTTTAACACCGTGGTCATTTCAATTAAATTTATACTTCAAAACCCAAATATCATTTTCATTTCAAATATATCCATTTTCCAAAATAATATATATATATATTAAATGATTTAAAAGTAAAGTATTTAATTTCCTCAAGTCTAGCAAATCGATTCAAATCAACTTCAAATTCCAAATTCAAATTTATTCAAAGCTCAATTCATCAATTTAATTCATTTCTAAACAGATCATTTAAATTTTTAATATATATTTCAAAGCTTTAATATTCAACATTTTCAAAGTTAAATTTTACAGTTTCATATAACTCTTGGTTTAACTTTATAATTATTTAATCAGGAAATATTCACTTAATAAATTCAATATCATTTAACTAGCCTTAAATTACATTTTACTAAATATTTCCTTAAACTTTATTTAAACAAGAAATATTCATTAGATTACTTATAATTCAAACTCAAGTTATAAATCATATCTTACATCTCAATTTCAATAAGTTTCAAATCGGTTTAATTAAATAAAATTCTTTATTGAATACAATTTCAACTAAATTCAAATTATCTTCCCAAACTTAACTTATTCAAGTTATTACTGAAATCTATTTTGAAACATAAATTTAAATTCTCAACCATATTATATGTATTTAGTCAATCATTCCCATTTATATAAATAATTTAGGCTCAACATTTATTAAAACCAAATATTTCTTTCCAAAACCATAGAATTCATTTTCAAAATATTTATATATATGGACCAACGGTGTTTGTATATATATTTCATAGGGTTAAGTGATACGGATATTTATCATTTCAATCCGAAATTTTAAATATATACGGGTAGATATCATTTCGACACGTAATCCCAATTTTAATTCAAATGAAAATCGCTTGGGTTTATCATTTCAACCCATAACGATTTTCTCCTATTCTAAAGTCCGTTCGGGTATGTACCATTTCAACCCATAGTGAATTCTATACTAACAGGGAACTTGCAGAGTGATAACAGATAATATAAAATATAACAACTGGCATATATCATCAATATAAATAACCGATACTGGTGTCAGATGTCATAGGTGAATATATACAGATAATAGTAATAACAGGCATATAAATACTAGATACTGGGGTCAGATGTCACAGGTGAACATATACAGATAATAGCATATATAACAATTTAAATAACTACAGCAGCATATTTCAATTGCTATTTCAATTGAAATCAAATTTAAATAATAAAAGAACGTTAATCGTGAGTGATTGCTCACCTTTCAAGGCAGGAGATATGCACGGGAATTGAGCTATGAATAGGGTCACAATCTAGAAAATCGAACAACTCCAACAACAATCTCAAAGCGAAGTAAGCTGAAAGTGGATTTGACGGGCAAAACTGAAAGATAGGGATTGGTGGAAACGAATCAGAATCGTCTTGATATGATCAAAACCAAATATATGTTATAATTTTTCTCTAAAACAAATTTCTTTTAAACATATATTTTGAATAAGAGGTGTATATATATGTTATACTTATTTTCAAATCAAAAATAAATTTAAACCCAAATTAAATTAACATATATTTCAATAAAACATGTACTGCAAACTCTTACTTTTAAAACTATATATATATTAGAGCTTACTCATAAAAATGGAATCCCAATACAATTTTTTTTTATGCACATAAATTAACCATAGTATCTACTTTGAGACTCATTGTATATATCATAACCATCCTAAGATCTATACATATACATAAACATGGAAAACCCAACTGTAACTTTGAAATCAAACACATATAAGAGGACTATATACAAACGTACATATATAAATAGTGGTAGACTTATGTAAATTAATATAACATATATAACAAAACTAACAAGGCTTTTTCATATCCAACAGACCTTGCACATAAGTAAAACTATTATAGACCTATACAACAAACCCAACAGCCCCAACATATAATACTTATAATATAACCATATAACTTGACTGTATGGATAAGTATAAAACAACCAGTACCTTATATTTTTACTAACAAATAATATAACTTTTATAAACTGATATCTCTGTAAAAAAATAAATACATAACTATATAAAACTGTACCTATTTTATAACATGCGAATGCTTCAACCCTTTATATGCAAACAATGCAAATTCTTATGCTAAGTTATATGTGGGTATGCGACAATACTATATACTTAAAAGTAAACTTGATAAAATGGTCTACAGCTTTGTAATACAATATATATGGGTGCAGACTTCATTTAACCAAGTATATGCGAACCAACTATAACAAATTTACATGCAAAACAATATGTATACCGACATGTAACTATAACAATGTATAAAACTCGTGTAAACTTATCAAACAATACACATATTACCCTTATAATATACACGACACTATATATATAAACCAAAAGTAACATACTGTATATAATTTGAACTTATAAATATATGTATATATTGAAGCATGGATTTTATACACATAATAGTCCAGATCTTATATACTACCCATATTTTACAAAATTTATACTTTGAAATCAATATATAACCGTTACAAACTAATTTGTCATCTTACTTATATATATATATATAGAAATCTTGTATGCTAAAATATATAAACAGATAGTTTAGAAATTTATTAACAGCATATACTATACTCACATCAAATATACATGTAATATGCAAAACGTTGAAACCCATTAAAAAGATAACACTTACAAATTTCCTTATGCCAGCGGAAGGCCGGGCACTAAGTGAAGAGATGGAAGGCAAGGGGGAGCTGCGCGCGACGAGATGATGCAAAGGAAGAGGTTGGTGGGTAGGCTGTTGGTGGTGGTTGCTGGCCAAAGGTCGGGTTCGAAGTGCGGAGGTGGTTTGGGCGAGCAAAGAAGAGGGAGCGCGGAGGTGTTGCGGGTCCAGGTCTCCGGAAGGGAAGCGGAAGTTGAACGGTGGGGGAGGGTCTGGCCAGGCGAAGGCAGGCGGAAGTGAGAGGAAGCGGCGGTATTGGAGATCGGTAGGGAAGAGATAGGAAGGTGGAATCGAAATATATGAAGGGGGTTGGGAAGGAGGCTTCGGCCACGTTTTTATTTTATATTTGCAGAAGTAGAATGAGGGGCGAAGAACAGATAAATTAGGAAGAAGCTCGGCAAACAATAGAGATAAGGTAAGGCTGAAATAAAATGAACGGTAGGA
The DNA here is from genome assembly GCA_030737815.1 of Allium fistulosum. NCBI lineage: Eukaryota > Viridiplantae > Streptophyta > Magnoliopsida > Asparagales > Amaryllidaceae > Allium > Allium fistulosum. The sequence goes on along the minus strand of CM060903.1, from coordinate 1,359,517,296 downwards.
TGTTGAAAGTCACACACGTGATTTCTGGATGTAATAAAGGCAGATGACGATTGAAATCAATCAGTGGAAAAATTCAAATGGTTCGACTGAATAAAAGGATAACGGGTCCTTTTGATTTGGTGAAAATTTATTAAGGCAATAAATTTCTTGTTTGGGTTGCAAGCAATAGATTTGAAAATCAAGGGAGAATGTAAAGTCAAAATGTGGTACCGCTTCGGTGAATTGTTTATTGTCGTCGTCGCGTACCGGACCTCAAAATATAGAATTGAATATACTGCGGAGATCAGCACGACGAGACGATCAAAACGGTATACAGATATTGGTGGTACGATCATCCGATCAAAAGTCGATAATCGGTACCAGAAATGCTGCTATTCTGTCAGAATTAAGATAAACGGAGTAATAAAAGTCCGAATTTCGCGAAACGAATTTCGCAGACTGATTCAGAATGCTCTGAATAAATTTTCTCCTGTTGACATATTTTGGTTTCGGAAAACTTTAAAATTCACTGTTATTAACCAGTTTGATTTGAAATGAAATTTCACAGGAAAATAAACTTCAATATTATCAGATGAAAATTTTCCAGTTGCTATATTAAAATAGACGTGTTCCAAATAATAAATTTTTATTTTCAAATTTTATTGTTTAACATTTCAAAAAAATTCGATTAATTACGTTATAAAAATTATTAAATTTTACGGGTCGTTACAGATTTGAATACCAAACTTTTTGCCTTGCTTTCTCTACTTGTTTGTATGGCCTAGGGGATCAATAAGGTCAGGTTTGGGCATGGTTTGGATTAGGTATGGGTCTGGAAAAGGTACGGCTACAAGGCTAAACAAGTGGTGGAAGTTACAATTAGAGATTCTAGGCAAACTAGTGGAGATTTAGTCAAACTTTAGGCTCGACCATGGGTGGTTAGGCTCGGCCAGAGGGTGTACAACTCAGGTCAGAGGCTGGAGAGGTGAGGTAGGGTCTGGACAAGATGGTGGTGGCGGCCAAAGGGGGTGGTGGTGGTGGAAAATGGAGTGGTGATCAAGGGGGTGCTCGGCTATGGTTGTTTTAAGGTGTAGTTTGCATTTTTGGTGGAGTTTTGCTTCATGGGGGGTTCGGCCATGGTCTGAACAGAAATGGTAGGAGGTGGTGATGATAAGGAGATGGGGTAGGAGGTTGTGGCCGTGGCTATGGTGATGAGGCCGTGCCAAAAAGAGGAAGAAAACAAGGCAAAATATCATAAAAATGGAAGAAAAGTGAAAATAAGAGGAGGCCATTACCAAGGAATTTTGTGAAGCCGTGAAGATGAGATTGAGGAACTGAAATTTTTCATGAGAAAGTGATAAAATTAACGTCTAGAAACTGAGAAGTGGATAGCAAAAATGAATTAATGAGATGGTTATGGAAAATGAAGATTTTGGACAATGAAAAGTCTAGAAATGAAAGGCCTTTAAACTCTTCACATTTCCATTTTCAATAATTCAAATAAAACAAAAATAAATCAGTAAATGAATTTAAAAACTGAAACAAAATAAAATAAACTGAAAATAAATAATAAATTTTAAAGACAAAGCAATAGAAATGAAGAAATTGCTTAAAAATCCAAAATAGGATCCAAAATTACAATAAATCATCACTAGCTTTGGAAAATTATATCAACACCTCTAAACCATTAAAAGGTCAAGTAAATAAGATAAATGCTGAACAAAATAAAGTGTAAATGAAAATAAAACAAAGTCTTAAGAAAATAGAAAAATACAGTAAAGAAAATAATTTACTTAATTGAAACTAGAGTTAAAATTTGTAAATAAATTGCAGCTGACTTGGAAAATTCCATTTGTTCTTTTAAAAATGTTTTAAAACCAAAATATATACATAACAAGTTATTTTACCCATATAAATATAAATTAGAACATTATTCGACCAAATAAAATTTTATTTATAAAATTTAAAATAAACAATTTTGTTAAATATAACAAATTTCACACAATAGTTAAAATGGCATAACTTTCACAATATTAATCAGATTTCAATGAAATGAAAAGCAGTATTCTTAAAATTTTATTTACTTTCATAATAAAAGATAAAATTCAAAAATTTAAACTTTTATTTTTTTTAAAAATTAAAAGTCAAAGTTTGACCATATTGACCAAAATTCACAGTTCTGGAAAATACTCTATTTATTCATGTTTGGAATTATAATTCACATACAAATCAAAATTTATATTTAAAATAACAAAAATTTATTCATTTAATAAATAAAATAAAGTTTTCAAATCAGGAAATTCAATTTAAAAATAATTAAAATATACAATTAAAATAATCACAAAATACAGGGTTGTTACAATTTCTTTGTAAAAGGGGAGTTGAATAGAATATGAAGTTGGGATTGCAATTCCTATTGGTTAGGATATTCAATTGAATTGATGTAATAAATTGTGTTTTTATTTCTATTTACAAGTCTATTTATTGCAGTTTTGGATATGAGTATTTAATCCTTGTTATGGATATTGAAATCTTGGAAATTTGAAGAGAAATGACTTGTATTAGTATTATGGTTAAAGGAATTGAATTGACATTTAATGCTAGTTTAGGGTAGTGAAGTGTGAATGTGGATTGAAGGTAGAGTGGTAGTTGTGTGGGTAGATAGTAGAGGGAGGTTGTTGTAAGAAAAGGAAGTGTGAGTTTTTGATGGTGTATGTCAAAGGCAGTGGCAAGCTATAAGATATGTGCACAGTTTTGAAGGCAAACAGTGAATGAAAGCAATGTAACAGTAAAATGGAAATGTAGATTGTAAAAAAAAACTGAAATGAAAATTGTAAAAATAGAGAATGAAATGTAATTTGCAATGAAACAAAATATTTTTGTTTTGTTTTGAAATGCACTTGTGTATATATTTTTATATTTTTCTTTTCTTCGAAATGCAAATAGAAATAGAAAAAAAACATGCAAATCAAAATGAAAATAATCACACAAGACTAATTTTTTTTAAATAGAAATGCAAAAATTGAAAAGCAACAAGCACACAAACAAAATGAAAAAAAAATCACACAACAAACAACGCAATATATATATATATATATATATATATATTAAATGCAATTCAACACACAAAATTAAAACACAATAAAATCAAACAAAAATAATTCGAAGAATAAAACTAAAAATCAAATCTATTCCCCGGCAACGGCGCTAAAAACTTGTTTGACGGTTAATTTTCTATCGGGTTAGAAATCACCAAAAAATATTGTGATAAATTTAAATGCAAGCACACGTCGTAGTGGCGAGTACGGGTCGATCCGTAGGGAACTGAAGTGATTTTAAATTCTATTCAATCAAATTAAACCAAACTTGAGATTGTTTTAAACGAAGAAAAATGTTAAAACTAGCTAGAACAAAGTGAATGGAAATATGAGATTAAAAGACAATAGAGGCAAATCCACTCTCATTCTTTGACATAAATCAACAAAATCAATCTATGGTCTCTCATTTTAATCTTAAGTGGAACTAGTAATGTATTTATCATAAGTATGGCCTATTTATGTTATTAATTAACATAACTTAAACCATCAAACTATAATACAACAACCAAAACCACTTATCTATTGTACTGAAAATGAACATGAAATCAAAGAAAAAACTATTTTAGGTATGATCTATTTACTATTTTGTTTAGTAACATAAATCATCAAATTTTGTTTCTCCTTTAATTCCATGACTAAAATCAACTAGTTAGATGGTGATGTAAATTGTATTTATGTTGGATTAAGCACCTCCCATTTGTGATTGCAACATAGGCTATCAAAATCCCTAATAAACTTACATCATCATCCAACCTTTCATGAAGCATAAAAAGATATCATAAATCATAGAATATGTTGAATTTACATAATTTTAGAGAGCTTCATCACCCCTAAATTGGAGGGGTTTAGCTACTCATTTGTGTTATCATTTCAACACTTGTAAATTTCAACATAAAAAAACAAGCAAAGTAAGAGCTAATAAAAAGAGAATTAAACTACTTACATGAAATACATCTAAGCTACTAACATAAAAGAAAAGATAACATATAAATGAAAATAAACATAAAAGAAAATAAAAGCATGTAGAAAAAGAAGAAGAAAAAGAGACTTAGAAAGCCATTTTATTTCTCACTAGTTTTGTGGTTACAATTTGCATTATATGATAAGTGGATAAAAGCTTCATTACATGAGCATAAGAGGGTTATTTATACATGCCTAAAACCCTAATCCATATTTTAGGGGACTACCCAAAATACTCCTTAGGGAGTGTGTCCACCAAGTTATCATTAGCATGAGTTTAATCCTCCATTAAATGTGCATGTGACATTAATCCCCACTAACTTGTGCATTAGCTACTAATTATAGATTATGGTAAGTGGGTAGGTGGGGTCCTCCATGATTTCATGAATTCTTTTATTTCCATCTTCATTTGCCTTCTTCTCTTGTGCATGCATATCTCCATGAAGACTTCTATTTTCCATCCAAATTTCTGCAAAACAACATTAAAATGTGCAAGTAATTTTTTCTCAAATTAAATACATGCACAAAATTACCATTTTTCCCCTAAATGAAGATGAATGAATGATGATTTGATGGTATTTGGATTTTGGTAAAAACATGTAAAAATATCCAATTATGACATTTATTTAAATAAAAATAGATTAAATATGGAAGTAAAAATATGCACATTTACGTGCACATCAAATACCCCCACACTTATCTTTTTATTCGTCGTCGAATAAACTAAAACTAAGATAAATCCGTTTTCGTAGGAAACACGATTGCATTGAACATATGCAACAAGCCGTTAAACCTCTAGGTGTTCCTAGTAGGACAAGTGTTGTCTCGTGAGGGTTTTCAGCGGATACTACCCACAAAATCCAAACGCAACATGAAAAATTCCTAAATGCAAGATTTATTTACAAAGTGATGAATGCAAGTTTTTGGAAGTATTTACAAATAAAGAATTTACTTTTAAATTGACACGAATAAGTTAAATATAAGTTATGGTCATTATAAAGAAATTTAATTCATTTACTCATCAAAACATCTAACAAAAATTAAGTTATCATCACAATTAGACTCGAGTTTGTCTAGTTGTTTCGGTTGATAACATAGTGCAACTATGAAATGGATCCTTAGTTGATTATCAAAGTTTTTCAAAGTGGTATTTTTATTTCTTTTGAATAACAAATCGAATCAAATAAGTGAAAATAGTGCTTGGATTTCAATTGCTTACTCTCTCTATTTTTGAAAAGTATTAACATTATTAATATTTACGCAACTAACTCAGATAAACTGAGGCCAGATATATTGATCATGCACTGCCTTTCGGGCTTACGTGAGAAGAGGATAGAGCATGGTGAGTGTACACACTTGCTTATGAACACATGACTCTAGGTGGTTATTTTTATTAAATTTATTTACATATACCTAACTTAGATAAACTGAGGCCAGATATACTAATCCTGCACTGCCTTTCGGGCTTACGTGAGATGGGTATAGAGCATGGCGAGTGTACACGCTTGCGTGTGAACACATGACTCTAGGTGTTTCTTATTTTTACAAAAACCATTTTTTTAATGTTTTTTAATATCTTTTTTAGAATAGAGAGTTTTGCAATATTATCCTAGCACCATTTAACTTAGAAGATCAAAAATGATATCGCATTTACTTTAAATCAACCACTCTTTTAAACAAAGATTGAAATTAGGATATACTTCATAATTAACACCCATGAACCTTCCTATATACTAGTTAAACCATAGTTACTTGTAATCAAATTTTATTTATATTTTTGTTGAGACAAATAAATTTTCAAAAATTTCAATTCATAACAAAAAAACATATACTCATCCTATAGTGTTTCTTCAAAAGTAAATCAATATGCTAAAAAGAAAAAAAATTGGGATTTTTTATTTTTTTAAAAGTAATTTTGAGTTTTGGAAAGAAAATGAAAATAATAAATCATAAAAAATAAAAAATGAAGATGGGACTCCCCACTACACTTGATTTTGACTATGTCCCCACAGTCTATGCATGATGTAATGAGTGTAATGGGGAAAAATATGTACATATTTACAAAAGATGGTTAATATGTCTTTACTAGACGTAGTATGGTTCATGAAGAATCATGAGGTCCTCCTCTTGATTACTTGGCAATTCCAAGTATGATTTTAAACGATGACCATTGACTTTGAAAATTGTTCCATCCCTAGGGTTTTCTATTTCAATTGCAGCATGTGGAAAAACAATTCGAACCACAAATGGTCCGGTCCATCTTGATTTTAATTTTCTAGGGAATAAGTGAAGTCTAGAGTCATACAAAAGAACCTTTTGATTTGGCGAAAACGTTTTTCTTAGGATTGACTTGTCATGAATTTTTTTTGTTCTTTCTTTGTAAATAAACGTATAATTTTTGTTTTTGGTTCGGCGTATAAACTGGACTCTTAGAAGTTATTAGGCATGAATATATATTTAATTCTGTTAGCGTAATAAACGTATAATTATAGCGTATGATTTCATAGTTAATTAGGTAATAATTGTCATTAATTCCCCCTTTGGAAGGCAAGTAATATTTAAGGCATAATAAGGAAGGTTCCTTTAAGGCCTTAATTATGAAAAGATGAGATGAGTTATATATATAGAGAGTATTTAAATTATAGCTAAGTCATAAGGATGCGAGGTCAGTCAAAAGACACACAGAAATCTGCCTAAATAATCTGGCTACTAGCAGTGCAACTTTGGGGCTGATGTGAGGCATCTCCTATGATAAATATTCGTGATGATGCGAGGTTAGTCCTAAATTCTATAGGGTAAATATGCTCAGCTAATCCGGCTACAAGTTCCTACGAATAGTCTGACTAATGTGAGATGTCATTATGAGTATGGGTCATAATACGAAGGGCCTGCTTCGGGGCCTTAAGATATTAAGTAATTGTTTGAGGGCCCGCATCTTTTCCCGAAACAAAGTATTAAATAACTAAGGAGCTAATTATTAGGCACGATAGGTGGTATCTCAACAGGGGTCCACTTCGGGATAAGGTATTAAGTGACTGATTGAGGGCCCGCCTTTCCATAAAGAAGCATTAAGTGGCTCGAGAGATTCCACATGATGTCAGCTAGATAGTTATAAATGAGGGTACCGCCTTGGGAATAGGTATTAAATGATGGGATCTGCATCAGTTGAGGTATTAAATGGACAGAGTCATCCTATTTTCTAATAAAAGGTACTAAGTGGCTTGAGTACTATCTCTTGCATTACTTGATATTTATAACATGGAATTTGGGTCATAGGATTTAGAAAACCTACTTCATGAATGGAAGGTATTAAGTGGTTGATTGAGGACTCATCTCCTTTCCTTAAATGAAGTATTAAATGGTTTAATTATGTAAGACATATTCTTATTTTGAATTTATACTACTTTGTTGGAGCTAAACTTCCTTATCATTGTGGACCCAATAAGTATATTAAATAATAGGGATAGGAATCGTAGAAGGAAAGATAGTAACTCCAAAATTTAATAGGTAATGAATGAGCAATAAGTGAGGAGTTACAAGAAATTAAATAGATTAATGAGACCATTAAGGTAATTATGGGAAGATGAGGAAGAAGTTTAATAGGTAACATTGAATAAGCAAATAAATATCTTTAGGAAACATCCATTAAGATAATAACCATTTAATACGGACATAGTGACATTTATGAGAGTACTAAATATAAATGTTAGGTAATAGTTAGATGTTATAAGGCATATTATTCATAAACATACGGAAGTAAGGGATATTGTAGTGAGACAAGCTTCCATAAGAAGGTGTACCTTAATCACCACAAGGAGATAACTAGATTTTTAAGATGATTGAGTAGGGAGTTCAAAAGGAAGAACAATCAAAGCCAATTTTTAAAATCCTACCCCTTGAGAAAGAAAGTGGTAAAAAGGTTTTTGAAAACTCCTTGAAAGTTTTTAATGAGCTTTTCCAAAAATTATTAAGTGAAGATCTTATGTAATATAATTTGGAAGTTTTTAAAACAAAACGGCGAATGATTTTTATAAAAAGAGAAGGTTTTCATTTGTTAACTTCTCAATTTAAAATTTGTTGAATTAAAAAATTTCAACTTTTGGATTCTTCGTTTTTTATGATTTATTCTACTTTATAAATATGGAAGATGTTATTTTGAAAAGAGCAAGGAAGTTTGGAGATTTGTAATTTATAAATAGTTGATTTAACAAGTTCTAACAAAAAAAGGATTTTAAATTCTTAAAATTCTTAGTTTAAATTTATTGAGCCAAAGTTTTTGGTCTAATGATTTATAATAAGGGATTTTTCTTTAATGAAATGCATGATTTTTCATACCTTATAAAATTAAAGGTTCTTTTCCTTAAATTTCTTTTGAAAGGGTGTACAAATGGAAAAGGCACTTGATTAACATAGGATAGAAAGAATAGAAGGCTAAGAATGTCCGACAAGGTAGATAGGAGGAACATTCCCATATAAGGAAATGTGGAGAATGATAGCTGATTAAGTAGTAATAGAATTGAGAATTTTAGTCCAGTAATAAAGGATATAGAAGAGGAGTAAACGGAATAAGATAGGAGTTATCTTTGTCTACTCCATTTCTCCATCGTTCAAAGTTATATATATGGTGTTTTTGGCAATTTAAATGATGGTCATTAATAAAAGAGTTGGATATCTTTGGAAAATTAATTACACAAAGATGAGAATTTTATATATGCATCAACCCTAATTCAAATTCAAAACTTGTTGGAATACGAATATTATTGGAATTGATAAGAAAAGGATTGCAAGGGGTTTTAAGAGTTTTGAACAAAGTTACAAGAAGTATTTTGTCAAACAACGGTATATTTTGAGTAATAAGGCAATATATATTTATCTATATTTTAGATATAAATGTTATTTTGGAAATGATAATTCACGTAACTAGAAAACTCTTTGGAATAATAAAGGTCCAATTTATTATTTTAGAATAATAATTGAGTTTCTAATGTTTTGTGTTAAAGATCCTATTTTAAAAAGGTGTGAATCCTTATTTTTGTAACTCATTAAAAACGGAAGTTTTCCATAGTTCCTTTTTAAAAACCAAGCAGTCTTTGAATTCTATGAGTTGAAAGTCTAACTTCTAAAGGGACAAATCTTTGATAAAGAAAGTTTTATAAAGAGAAATTAGTTTGCTCCTGTTTGGAACTAAGAAATTTTGAATTCCTGGTAAAGGTTTCTAAGTTATATTTTCAAAGATAAAGATTTTAAATTTGGCACTTCATATTTGTGAAATTATAGTTTCACAAGAAATGAGGTAATAAATGCTCATTTTGAATTCAACGTAATCAGTTATTTGTATGGAAATTATTTATTGAAAATTATTTTGTATGATTACTAAAATTCTGATTTTATAAAGAATAGTTTTATGGAGTAGATAGAGATCACTACTTAGGTAGAACAAATTAAGATTTATAGGATGTGAATAAAATGGGAATAGAATGTACAACCCGATCTGGAAATTTGAAATCAGTCCCAAACCTCTATTTGAAGGTGTTGGTAAAGTGTAAAGATATTCCAGATTTATAATTAGATTGTGAATTAGGTTGCCTTAGATAGCTTAGAATGTATACTTCTATGTTTTAATTTATTTGCAGCAGTTACCATGTAATTTCCATAAATTACCATAAATCAAAGTATGTATAAAAGCATGTTGTTTGAGTTAACAAAGGATGCACCAAAAAGGGAAAGTGGTGTGTAGGATATGGATATCCTTTCCATTTATTTACACTATATCTTTCAATAGCAAAAAAATTCTTTGTAAATTCAAATAAAGTAAAAATCCCATTTGTGGTTAGTTTATGGGAGATTGTAATGGTAGTCCTTTTTAAGGGCAGCTCTAATTAAAAATGTGAAGATAAGCATTCTATTTTAGAAATTAGTATACGTATAACTGCGCTTAGTGACTAGGAATAAGAATATATGTAGGTAGCATAAATTACGACTATATGCGTAATTAACGGAATATGATTTATGAACATTAATTACAAATTCAATGAGCAATAAATTTGTAATTAATGTGAGGAAAAAAGAATTAAATTGGGATTGATTAAGGAAACTTGATATGACATTTATGGAAGAAAGAAATTTGAGTAATGAATGGATTTTGGAAACCTGAAGAAGGTTAAAGGGATTAAAGAAGGATTAATTGGGAATGGTCCAATTTCACCTGCTGTGGAAATATTAATTGAGGCAATGGATGTACCACATTTACTAGCAACCGAAAAGGAAAATTAAGGAAAATGGGTAACAATGGAATGACATATTAGAAATACCCATCCTAATTTAGTAGGGAGTGTTTGGACCTCAACACCACTTTCACCACTTGATAATAAATGGAAACTTCCAGCAAAATTCTTCTTTAGAGTTCTTGGGTTGTAGTCGCTAGTTGTCTCCCTTAGTTATTGGAAATGTGTATGATGTGGTATAAGATATATCCCTATTTTATTCCTGTATTGATTTTATGAATGGGATTAAACCACTTGATAAATATATATATTGAGATGCAGTGTAAGTAAGCAAATTTTATGGAGACACTTAGCTAGCGATAAACCATAAGTAAGACCGGAAGTTAATGAGGAATTAGTTTGGCAACCTGAAGTAAATGAATGTTTCAATTCCAAAACTTTAGAATTTTAGGAAAATAAATTTTACCTCATAGACTGTCACCATTCAAGGAAAAGATAAAATGAATAGGAATACAAATAGAATTTCCTATTGAATAAGGATAAAGAAGAAGGTGACAAAATATTCCATTAGAAGCAATGAAACCGCATCATCTCCAACACAACTCCATGGAGTTGCATTGACATCGTTGGTGATAGGGACCCTTAGTTTACTAGCAAATTTTGGAGGAGTTTGCTGGTAGCTTTAGGAACTCCGTTAAATCTGAGCGTCGCTTACCAATTGAAGACTGACAGACAAACTGAAGGAATGGATGAGAATTTGGAGGATTTGTTGAGACCTTGCATCTTGGACTCTGGAGGACATTAGGAGCATCACTTACCTTTAGTAGAATTTGCATATAATAGTAGTCACCAATTGACGATTGATATAACATTCTTGAAGCACCTTATGTGGGGCCATGCAAATCGCCAAATTATTGATGGGAGACCATCGACAAAATTTTACTTGGACCAGATTTGAATTGTGAGACTTTGGAAAGTCAGAGTTGATTAGGCAGCATGTGAAGGTCATTAGATTTCGATAGTTGGAATAGTCAGCACCAAGACCTATTGGGACTTTCCTATTATTGGGGAAAAATAAGAAAATTTGTAAGTCGGCTGGAGTCCATGACGTTTTTCACGTTTTGCATTTGAGGAAATACCTTCATAGCATGTCAATTGTGATAGACCCTAATCAATTGGGGGATTTTCAGACGGAGCCAATGGTGTCCCATGCCACTACATGCATTGTGGAGCACAAAACTAGGAAGCTCCACAATAAAGAAATTAGATTGGTCCGAGTACAATGTGGAGAAAATTTAGTGGAATGCATGAGAACTTCTCGTCCTAAGCCTTTCTTCGGTAAATTTTCTCTCCAAAATTATGATTTACTACATCGTGGTTGCAAGATTGGATGGTTGGAGATGGTTGCTACACTTTTTCACTATCACTTTACACTTATGTAGAAATTTTATGCATGTTTAGGCTATTTGCATACATACTTTCATGACATGATCACACACTCATAGTAGGATTGAGCTCATTTTAGTATGTCTGCAACACATAATAACATCGCACTTTGGTTGAGTAGATGGTTGTGTGGATAACTTGGTTGTATAACATGGATGTTATTGTGCTTTATGCTATTCACCCCTTGAAAAGACTTCGAGGGTGAAATCCTTTCTGAAGGGGGAGAATATAACACCTTGTAAAATCAACTCTAATCAAGTAAGTAAATTAAGAGAAATTTAATTAATTAGGATAGGGATTAAAAAGAAAATTTTGCAAAAATTACAATTTGACCACGAAAGTTATTCTGTTGCATTCGTGGTGAAATTCAGATCAATTTTCATATATAATATGCTGAAAATGTAGCTCAAACGAAGAAGTTATGGGCATATGAAGTTTTTAGATTTAAAAATAATTTAAATAGAATTCAAATTCAAATAAAATAATGAATTCACAAATTTGAAATTAATTTTGATTAGACTTGGTAGTTAAGTAAACATTAACGTTAACAATTAACGTTAAGAGTAATTAGGGAATTAAATAAACAACGGTTGAAATTAAATAACCTTCGCAAAATAAGGGAAATAGTTCGACCCCTAGAGGTTAACCGCTTGGAATGAAGAGGTCGACCGCTTCATGTGTGGTGGCTAGGGATTTGGTTGCTTTGTACGCCCCAGATTTATCCGTTGTCAACCTAGATTCATTCTACAGTTCCGATGCATTTCAACCACTATAAATAAGACCCCAGACCCCTCACTTTTATTTATAAATATTTTGGGAACATCAGTGAAGCTCTGTTAGTTCATCTCTTCTTAGATTCAGAAAACTCCATTAGGGTTTCAGGTAAGAAATCCTATATACTTATCTTTGTTTATCATTTAATTTCTAAACCTCTTCTCATCCGACCTTTCTGAATCTAATATATACAAATCCCTTGTTGTATATATATATATAAAAGAGATATAATGGAGATTATAATGGACGTTGCAAATCCAAAGAGAAGCAAAGCTACGGACCAACTGTGAGTGGAAACCTTAGTATTTATTTTTTAGCAATTGATTAGTATATGTATATGGATTTCAATATGCCTTAGGGATTTTAGGATTGCGAAAACAAAATAGATAAAATCCCCCAAAATTCCTTTTTATTTCGAAATGTCAACTCAAGATGGAGATTCTCAATTATTTATGTTAATTTGATGGAATTTATATTGTTTCTGCAATATTTGATAATTGCATAGTCTATTCCACTTCTCCTCCTTCTTTGTCTTCAATAATAAAATAACAGCGTAGAGTACGAATTCTATTCGTAGTTTCCACCACTTATTCCACACAAAATTCCTTCATTTATCTCGTTATAAAAGATGAGTTGAATGGAATATGAAGTTAGGATTGAAATTCCTATTGTTTAAGTTATTCCATTGAATTAACGTAATAAATTGGGCTTCTATTTATATTTGCAGGTCTATTTATTGTAGTTATGGATATGAGTATTTAATCCTTGTTATGGATATTAGAATCCCTTGTATGGATATTGAAATCTTGGAACTCTGAAGAGAAATGACTTGTATTAGTATTATGGTTAAAGGAATTGACTAGGGCGTATGAACAACACGCTTAGAAGTTATTAGGCACAAATATATTTATTTCTATTAGCCTAATAAACGTATAATTATAGCGTATGATTGCATAGTTAATTATATAATAATTTTCATTAATCCCCCCTTGGGAAGGTAAGCAAAATTTTAAGGCGTAATAAGGAAGATTTCTTGCAAGGCCTTAATTATGAAACGGTGAGATGAGTATTATATATATGAAGAATATTTAAATTATGGCTAAGTCATAGGGATGCGAGGTCAGTCAAAAGACATACAGAAGTCTAGCTAGCTAATATGGGTACCAGTAATGCAACTTTGGAGCTGATATGAGATATCTCCTATGATAAAAATTTGTGATGATGCGAGGTTAGTCCTAAATTCTGTAGGTTAAATCTGCCCAGCTAATCTGGCTACCAGTTCCTACGAATAGTCGGACTAATGTGAGATGTCATTATGAGTATGGGTCATAAGACGAAGGGCCTGCTTTGGGGTCTTGAGGTATTAAGTGGTTGTTTGAGGGCCCACCTCTTTTCACAAAATGAAGTATTAAATGGCCAAGGGGCTGGTTATTAGGTATGATAGGTGGTATCTCAACAGGGGTCCGCTTCGGGATAAGGTATTAAGTGACTGATTGAGGGTCCGCCTTTCCATAAAAAAGCATTAAGTGTCTCAAGAGATTCCATGTAATGTTAGCTAGATAGTCATCATTGAGGGGTCTGCCTTGAACATATGTATTAAATGACGGGGTCTGCCTCAATTGAGGCCTTAAATGACCAAAGTCTGCTTATTTTCCAATAGAAGGTACTAAGTGGCTTGGGTACTATCTCTTGCAATACTAGATATTTATAACATGGGATTTGGGTCATGGGATTTAGAAACCTACTTCGGGAATGGAAGGTATTAAGTGGCTGATTGAGGATTCACCTCCTTTCCTTATATGAAGTATTAAATGGTTTAATTATGTAAGACATATTCTTGTTTTGAAATATACTGTCCAAGTACTGAAATGGTAAGACTAGAGGTTTTTATTCACCAGACATTTGTTGTTTTGACTCTCTTCTCATTACAACATAGGTTAAGGGCGGAGTAATGACGATGACGATGCTTGAAGGTGGAGTGGCTTAATCTTGTGGTAGTTATTATTATCTTTTATGATGTTTTATGTTGTACCCATGTATTTTAGATAAATGATGTAATGGATTTTACTTGACAGTTTGATGATGTTTTGTATAATGACATTTCAAATGGTTTTGTAATAAATGGGTACGATTTGCTATTATATTTTATTCCATCCGCTGTGAGTTCTATAAGAATAGTTATTGCCCTTTACTGTTACTTCTTTTTCCAACCAACAACCATCTTTAGAATGGATCTAAGTTTCAGTGGGCCTTTCCTAGATCGAAATTTAGGCCTTTTCCAGAGCGTTTTATTATAGTCCATGTCTGTGATAATTCATTGGTGAATATGACAACGTACATGGAACCATTTTGGTATTAATAGACTTATGATTGCATACATCTATATGTACCAATTGGTAGAGTTCATCAACTCTTATGACCCTCCTACTAACTGGGTGCATAGCCCATTGTTTGAGATATAATTAACCACTATCGTATGATTCATAATCATATAATAAAAATTATTTCTCAAAACTATGGCTAAGTCTATAATTTCAAAATAAATGTAAATAATTTTAGACACTTCTGTATTTTCCACTGAATTGCTTTTGTTATGAAAAACAAATACCATATTATAATTTTATTTCATAATGAATATTCTTAATATTCACATTGAAATATAACCATGCCTATTTTTTAGTTGACACCGAAAAATAGTCATTATTTCATAAATAATGTTCGGTTTGCTTTTCAAAAATAATTTTTGTAACTTGATGCAATCAATAAGTGCTATGTGGCATGCTCCTACTATTTTCGCCATTACTATAATAGCATACTAAGTTCATAGGTCCATTATTCACTTAATGTATATTATTTATTTCATATACCGCAATTTGTTTACAGTAGAGAGTTCTTTGATCAAATATCTTGAACTCAAAGAAATAAATTTCATAGAAAATAAATTTCTGTATGAAAATACATTTCAGAATAGAAATCGTATTTCTTATTCTAATGTTGAGTATCAATTATTATTATTGCAATTCTCATTTTCAATGTTTCTTTATGAAGCAGAAGTGACTATTTACTCTCTTCATCCCAACTGTACCTTAAATCACATATACTCTTATACATTCATCATTCTTTCCAAATCACCGAACCATTCAAATGCAATCCCTTACCACAACATCATAATTCTTTCCAAATGGCCAAACCATTCAAAAGAAACCCCTTACCACAATATCATAACAAACTCCTTACAAAAGCGCATTCGATCATCCTTAACATTTAAAGACATCAAATATGTTGCACTTTGCGTAAACTGATCAAACTGACATTTCAACGATCAAGTTCTTAGATCTATATTGCAGTTTGGTCTTATGTTACATTTTGACATAATATGATTTTTTTATTGTAATTAATCTAGTTGAATACTCGATCTCAAACTATGGTTTATTTGCTTATTTCGAATGAACTAATTTTATCAAAAAATTACATTACAAACTATGACCATTCACCATATAACATTTTGTATGTGATTGTATATGGTTCAAATATCTGTACTATTATATTGCTTTTGATTTCGAAACTCATAGAACACAATACACAGTCTCAACCAAATAATCTCGTAAGCGACCAAATTACGAACATAGTTAGTAGTTGTAGAATTAGCTTGCATAGGTGTTGAAACATTAACATGCAATAAGCATTTATTAGTAAGTATATGTTATATTTCTATTTGTCAATCTTTAATTCAGTTCGTTTGTATATCTTAATTGATAAATGTTTTATCAATCATATTAAATGCACAAATTTATAAATATAGATTATTATAACATTATACAACATACATTCTTGCAATATTAGAAAGAATAAATGTTATCATTTAATTTTTCTACCAAGGATCCCACTAGTCTTTTATGTTTCACCAAACCCTAAGTCAAAGAATAGAAGTCTTTCGACTTCATTAGTGGGTGTTAGGACTCATCTGTCTTAGAATTTTGACCTTGAGTTTAATCAACAAGTCATAGCTCCACGGACGATGGATAACTTCTTACCGATTGTATCGTACATAACTGCTAACCCTTAGTACCTTGTCCTAATTTCACTTCGACCTTTAGTTTGCTCAATAAATAAAAATGAAATTATTCACTCGTACCTACCATATCGCGACGGCCTAAGTAAACTATATGTACCTTAAGTTTGCTCAACAAATACATATAGTTGTCTTATCTCGTCTACTCAATACATTGATAACACTACACATAACTAGCTTTATTTTGATCAACAACCAAGGAGTATGCAAGTAATTTGTTATTATATATATATATGGTAGAGGAAAATAGTAGTATCCCGAGTTTTTACATTAATTAATCAAAATAGAAATTAATTAATAAACGATAAACTGTGAAAAATGGTATTTTTACATATGTTGGAATTTGGCTGTGAGACTTAAACCATTGGATTCATGACGATTTTACGATCAATTTTCATATATAAACTTTTTCAATCCGAGTTCAAACGAAAAAGTTATTAGCGTTTAAATTTTTATAGTTGGAAATAATTACACATGTAATCAAGGAAATAATTTAAAATAAATTAATGATTGGCTAATAGCATTAAAGTTAACGGTTGCTTAACAGTTAAGAAAATTTATTAAGGTAGGAGATAACGTTAATTAATGTTAACTGAGTGTTAAAGGAAACAAATCAACCAAAAATCAAACGATATAGAAACGCAGAAAAGTTCATGGGTCAGGTCGACCATGACTAATCCATGGTCGACCATGAGCGGCCGACCCGCCTTGTCTTGGAGGCAGCAGTTAATGGAGGCCGTGTGGCCTAGATCTATTTCAGTTCCCATCCGACGGTTAGCGCTAATTTGAACCTCTATAAATTAGGACCTAGGGCTTCACTTCCAACTCGCTATTTTTCTAATGAGCGCGCAAGCTCTGCCATTTTCCTTTCTCCTCCAGAATTTCTAAATACATAGAAATAGATCTAGATAGCACGTATACACTTCGGAGAAGAATAGAAAAGAACAAAGAATATGAAATAGGTTCAAATAAGATTGCTACATCAAAGTAAACTTTTAGATATGGTTCTAATTAATAAATCTAATTCAAAATCTCTTCTCTCTAATCCAATCTCTAATAGATCTGTATAGAATATTGTTTGTGGATTCAAATAGGGAGTCAAAAAGTGGAGAATATAGATAATAGGGTCGGATCTGGATTAAACCTAGAGATTTGGGAGCGCTAATTAAAGGTGAGTGGGAATATTATATGTTTTTATATAATACTAGATTATATCGTTGAAGATCTATTCCTATATGTTTGAGTTTGATAATTTAATTTCAAATGAAATCATATATATGAAATGTTGAAGACTGTAAACTTGCCTATAAATTTGTAGTGATAATTACAAAAGTATAATAATTAGTTTTAATTCTACAATTACGTAAAGATTAGTTTTACTTCTATAATTACGCAATTATTAGATTTAATTTTGTAATTGCGAAATGATTTTAATTATCAGTTTTACGTTGGATTTATTAACTGAAAACATAATGAATTGAGATTCCATTTTATTTGATGTTAATGAATGAAACTGAAAATAAAACTAACCAGACTTTTGGGATTTTAGTGATATTTAATTTATTGGAATATATGTTATTAGAAGTGGATTTCCATATATTATTAAATTCAAACTTAACAAAAGCGTGATGTCTGAAATGACAAGTAATCAATATATATTTAGAAAAAGAAAGAGATGTATATAATAGAAATGAAAACTGTATTTTATATTGTCTATTTCAATAAATAAATGAGAATTTCTTATAACTACAAACATCGCACAATTCACCTCTTTAGGATAAGATATGGAAATTTACTTTGTAACAATTAAATTGTTAAAGTTGGATTCCAATTTATTAAAACATAGTAAACTCCAAAAGTGGAATATTGAAATAAGAATGTAATTTAAAGGTTAATAAAATGGAAATTAATGAAAAAGTAAATCTGGATTATAGGCAAGGAAAAGAAATAGGAATTGGAATAGAAATCAAAGACTGAACTAATGAATGTTGTAGCAACGATATGGATGTTTGAATTTGAGAAGCCGTAAATGAAATTAATGAAATAAAAGATATACGCATAGTAAGACTGGAGACTTAAAGTCGAACATAAAAGGTGTTGAGGCAATAAAGAAAATAAAAGAAGAATAAGTATACACAAGTCTGAATCTGTATATAAGTAGCCTCGGATATGCGTTTATGACGGGTGTGAATTATAAATTGTCTGTTATAATTATAGTGGAACAATGTGTGAAGGTTGTTAGACTTGGTCGGGATTCTAATAACTTATCGAACTAATAGGACCTATGGCGAGTGTACGATTTCATACTAGAGGGGTACCCCCAGGTCTGTACTGTGCTTATTGCCTTGATTATAAATTGTTTGTCATAATTATAAATATCTTTTATAATTATGTCAAGGCCGAAGGTGTACCGTTAAATTAGGTCTGCTTCAAAGCTTTTATGTTCTTAAGTGGGGGTATTGCCTTGATTGCACTGGGCAATTTAAATGGACAGTGAGTGAGATCGAACTTATGCAACGTGGCACAGAAAGTATGGTATGCCTAGGTACCAAAATGAGTTGCAACAAGTGTACGTAAAAGGCTGGTGTACGTACTTGGGTACATTAAACTAGGGTAGGAATTGCATATTTCACGAGCTCGGCATCGATCTTTTGCAGTCAACGGGAAGGACATGGTTACACCTAACCGATCTCTTCTACCAACCAGGATTGGTTCAGTTAGGTTATGCAATGCCATAGTTGTTTGTTTAATAGAGCAAGACTAGTTAACCCATACAAAGGTTCCTTCAAAACATAGACGGGGTGTTGGTGCATGGAGCCTAAAATCCATGATAAGAAGCAAACAAGGGTACGCAAAAGGCTAGCGTACGTGATGAAAATACCCCGAAGCATTATGACCTTATGGACTTGAGGTCGTCGGTGCGCACGGTAGGATTTCCTCGATGATACGATGGCGATTGATCTTTACGAGGTGTTGAGCGATCGATATTAGTAGGGATAGTATTTAGGTCCATTAGTGGACTTGGGGTATGTGTGTGTGTGTATATATATATATATACTTACCTATATAGACATAGATCTACAGGATGTAGATGGGTAAGGTTCGTACATAGCAATGGAGTCATAGCGACTAATAATAAAATCAAACATAACATGAAATAGTGAACAATTGGCATAAGCTATTGTTATGCAAAAGATGTATAATTTACCAATCACCAGAACATTATTCCGACCCTCTCCTCATTACAACCCATAGGATTTAGAAGGGTAGTTACTGGTGTTGATTTGGAGCTGTTGTATGGCTGAGGCTCTTGACATTTGAGATGTCGATTTTTGATCAATAATTATATTGATCTATTATATTTTCTTATTTCCGCTGTGAGTTATTACCATCAGTGCTCTGATATATTTTCCTTTTTCCAGGATACCAAACCAACGATCTATATTTTGGTGGACTTGAGTTTTCGGTTTGGCAAAAATCTGAGCTCATTGAAGTGCGGCTTGTTACATTTGGTATCAGAGTTAGGTTAGTCGATTCCTGAAAAATTAGGAAACGATGAGTGAACGTATTTGTATTTTGACTATAAATATAGTATATTCTAAAATCCTAGGAATCCTATCTATAGAGTAGTTTCATATGGGATATCCCTAGAACTGGATGGTACTTGACTCCCTAGTCAGGCTTTGGTAGCCTAATGATTGTTAATCCCCATATTGATTGCCGATTGATGATGTACAATAGATCCAGGTAAAGAGAAAATAAGAGTCCATATGTTATAGAAAGTGGAAGATGGAGAAGTCTCTGAAAATGTTGTGAAATAGTCACTCCTAATTTATGACTGTATTTTTGGATCTTTGAAAATGGAATGAAGGATGTTCTTAAGAGAATAGTCAGAAGTCCACTTTGATCCAATCCAATAATAAGAAATTTTTTTGAAATTGAGGAAAAGTATAAATTGTACAATTTAAAAGAACTTTTAATGAAAAAAATGCAGTAAGTATTAAATTTTGATAATATATATATATATATATCGAAGGTTTTTTAAGAAAATATATATATTTAAGTTTGAGTAAAGGAAATTTGTGTCTGAGGATATTTTCTTTTTAAAAAAATGATGGAGAAATATAGCTCATGAATCTTTCCATGTAATTAAAGTTTTTTTAAGACATAAAGATGTCTATATAGATGGAAAATATAAGTGGTACGAATTTGGAATAGAGTAAATGGTTTAGAAAAGAAGATTTAGAATCTTAAAATTTAGCCATAAGTGGCTGAACTACAGTAATAAAGAGATGGTAAATTAAGAGAAACAATTAGAGTTAATGCAGTTTAGGCTGAAGGGTTTATTAGTAGAAAGTTTTGAAATTAAATAAAAGCGAGGTTTAATTTATTTTAATTAGGTTGGGATTTGAAATATTTTAATTCATTGGAATGAAGAGGGATAACAAAATAAGTTTCTATGAATCAATCAAGTTACAAATAAAGGTGTTTTGTTTGAAATAATAAGGAATGTAAATGCAAAGGAAGAGATGTATCTATTTCAATAAAGAAAATGAAACATAATTCCTTGTAATTTCACACAAAACACGAATCCTCTTTTAAGCGATTCATAGAGAATTATAACGTTAATAATTCCCCTTGAGGGAGAAGTAGTTCTAATGATTAAAATATAGGATCCTTAAGTGTAATAAAAAAATGTAGTGATTAGAAATAATGTTAGAAATTTTATTAAAAATAATGTTGTTAATCTAATTAAAGAAGCTAAACAAAGGAAAATACATACTTTCCATTTTTATGCACATTTAATTTAGGTATGGTTGGCGTCAAAATTGACCACCAACACCCAATTGTACGTGAAAGCACCGAATTCCCAAAACAATATCCAAATAGAAAGACAAACACGCAGATAAGAGAATCAATAGTAGAAAAAGTAAAAGAACATGAAAGTTTTATAGTGGTTCGGCTAACTCCGGCCTACATCCACTCTAGAACAATCCTTTTTATTATACTGAAGTTTGATTACAGTTACAATCCAAAATTCCAGAATAAAAATGGCAGAGTATCCCTTAGGTAGAAGATGAAGACAAACAGAATGGAGGTCCCCTTTCTGAAGCCAAGCCTGCTATATTTATAGGTGAAACTTCGGCTACAAGGCCTTCTCACCTACATGGGCCCACCATAACGATCAGCATGCATGATTCGTCCATAAGTATCGATCATCTAACATACTACCGATCCTTTTTCCTTCATCCAATTCAAGGCCGAGCGTCTATGGAGAGTCCTTCATGTCGATCCTTCCCTTTCCATATTACTACGCCGATCCATTTCCTTCCAATATCATATACCGATCTATCCTCCATGAAGCGTTCCGATCCATCTCCTCCATGAAGATATGCCGATCCATCCTTCCACATGAAGGTACACCGAACCTTCCTGGTCCATGAAGATATGCCGATCCTTCCCGATGTAGCTTGGAAAGTATGTTGATCCCTCTAAGGCATGCCGATCCATGACACTTAGGTTGTTATGCTGATCCCTAATGCTTTAGGGTATTGTGATGATCCAACTCCTTCCAGTGTATGCCATACCGATCCATATCATGAAACTCCAGTATGCCGACCCTTTAGATTACTATCAGGGCCGATCCATCCATTGTGAACAATGCCGATCCATGCTTTGTCGAACCAAGCTATGCCTATCCATACTACGCCGATCCATATTATGCCGAACCAAGCTTCGTCCATCCAAGCCGACCGATCCATATCATGCCGATCCTAACTATGCCGATCCTTTCCTATGCCGATCCATACTTATGCTAATCCAACCTATGCCGATCCTTCCTTCTCAAGCATATATCCGTATTTCAAGCACCATGCATCATTTTTCTACCAACTTCGTCAAATCTTGGCTTAATGTTATTATCTATAGTTGACTTTCGGACCCCACAATCATCGCTCTGAACTCGATAATTTTGAAGTCCGTTGGGTTAAATCCGTCTGTATACTGCCTTGACAAAAGGCGGGTTAAAACTTTGCCCTCCAAAACATGCCTTGCGATAGGAAGGCGTGTTTTGAATTGCCTTAAATCCAAAATCCGAAGTCCATAATCCCTTGATTGCGATATTTTCCAATCCATGATCCAATCCGTTACCAATCCAATTCCTTGATCTCTCCGAATCATTAGCGAAATCCATGACCGTTCTGAGTCGATATCCAATTTCGAATCCATCCCAAATCCATTTCCAAATTCATGATCTCTCAAAATCGTTTTATCCAAATCCAGGACCGCTCTAGGTCCATATCCAAATCCTTAGACATCTCCGGGTCGTTTGATCTAAGTCCGGGACCACTCCGGGTCCATATCCAAATCCTTAGACCTCTTCAGGTCGTTTTATCCAAATCCAGGACTGCTTCGGGTCCATATCCAAATCCTTATACCTCTCCGGGTCGTTTTATCCAAATCCGGGACCGCTCTGGGTCCATATCCAAATCCTTAGACCTTACCGGGTCCTTGCCGAGCACAATCCATACTCGACGATCTGAGTAGGCTAATCCTGTCGCTCTCTGGCGAAGCGGCCTACCCCTTGCCAGGTATAGTCCATACCCGATGATCCGTTGTACTCTGTTCTCCGACCTCGACTCTCCGGTCAAGGGCTTAATCTGTGGGGATCCTACTCCGGCCTCGACTCTCCAGTCCAGGACTTATCCATGTCCGAGTCTATCATGTCGCTCTTCGACGAAGGGACTCGTAACTCGCAGTTATTGCTCCGTCTCTATGGTCAGGGCCATAACCATAACCTGTGTTATTTATTACATTAATCCAGATTTAATCATTCCAAAGTCCACTCGGTAAAATATAAAATAAAAGTCCATACAACCAAAAAACCAAATAGCCATAATATTAGAAAATCCAGAGTTCGTAGTAAACGGGAAAAAACAAAAATTCACAAACCCGAGCACTACGTTTCATCGTCATCTCAGAGCATGCCTAGGGACCGTTCTCGATCCCGTACATATGTAAGTGACTTAGCCGCTTTACCGTGGGGTTTATTACTTATTCCATGCCATAAATCCAGTTAATTAATGATAAGTTAACGATGATGCCTTGATCCAGTGCCATCTTCATTTGAGGTGGACGGAGGCTGCTCCTGTTCCACCACCGCAGCCCAAGTCCTTATATATTGTTGTAACTGACCACTCCTCACATGTTCCTCAATGACATCCTTCAAATGCCTACAGTCATTTGTATTGTGCCCATCCAGCTCATGGAATAGGCAATGCTTTCCTCATGCCCGCTCGTATTCGGAAGGTTCCCTTTTCTCTGGCCTTCGAGGCGTCATCGAGTATCCAAATAAATCCTTTCCAAGGGTTCGGTAAAATCCATGTAAGAAGAGAATTTTGGGTCTCTCCATTGCCTTTTCGACATATTACTGCCATTTCTCATTTTCCGTTTGCCTTTATCATTTTTGTTTACATCTTCTGATGATCCTCTACTTTGCACAACATTCACCTCCGGGTTGTTAGCTCGTGCGTCTTCCTGTCGCAGGAACCTTTCTACTTCATGGTAAAACTCCCCTAGATCCATAGGTGGATCCCGTGCTAGTGAATCCTTGAACTCTGTGCCATCAGCAATTCCAGATACAGCAGCCATCAAAACCATGGATGGATCTGGACGATCCACCGATGCCACCGTAACATTAAACCGTGTTAGAAAACTCCTCAAGGACTCTCTGGTCCTCAACTTCAGTGTTACCAAACTCATCACATTTTTGGGTCTGGAGATGTGAAACCTAAACTGCCTCATAAACCCTTCGATCAATTCCGTCCATGTGCTGATAGAGCCGCTTTCCAACTGTCTGAACCATAGCGTAGCTATATCCGTTAAGTACAAGGGGAAACACCATGCCATGACTTCCTCCGATGCCCCCAGTACTTCCATGTGTCTCATGTATCTTGTCAAATGAACGACGGTATTTGTTTTTCCATCATATGTCTCGAGTGTTGGTAGTTTGAATTCTGGTGGATTCCTAGCTTGCTTGATCCTAGAAGCGAAGGGGCTCCTATTCACATCTTCTAGATCACTATTAACCAAACCTCCCCTCATAGCCCATCTGATCACTTCCGCCAGCCTATCGTTGTCATCAAGTGGTAGTCTTCACTCATTGTCTCCGATCTGCCCCCCGAGTCCACCGGGGAATCCTGAAATCTGCTCTTCTGGACGAACATCCATATTACGATCAACGCCAAACTGCACAGCATCGCCTAGTATCCTGCTTGGAATCGAGCCAAAATGACCCGGGGGCATGCCCTCGAGTGTGGAATGATCGACACCGATCGTTCTATAACGATCGGCTATAGTTTCGCCGATCGTTCCTGGTTGGTCAGGGGCTGCTCCCAGCGGTGCCACTCCATCCTGCATCCTATTTGCTTCTTTTCTTTGGTTCTGATTCTGGAATTCCTCAGCTCCTGCTGCTCCAACTCCATGATCCATATTTCCGGTATCCCCTGCTACTCCATTTCCTTGGTTTTGCACTCCAGCTTGTCCAATCTATCGGAGTAGGTTCTGCATCATTTCCTCCTATCTCTTCAGCATCCTTTCCTACATAGCATCCATTATTGTTTCCATCTCGTCTCTGGTAATGAAGATTGAGGTTTGATTAGCTCCCGAGGAAGCCTCCTGACTTCCTTCATGATGGCTCGTATCTATTCATTATCTCCTTGTTGATTGCCTAGCCATTGCTTCCTAGATCTAAGTAAATCCACGAATGCAAGTCTTCTCAGTGAAAGCACCAAAATGTTGGCGTCAAAATTGACCACCAACACCCAGTTGTACGTGAAAGCACCGAATTCCCAAAACAATATCCAAATAAAAGACAAACACGCAGATCACAAAATCAATAGCAGAAAAAGTAAAAGAACACGCAAGTTTTATAGTGGTTCGGCTATCTCCGGCCTACGTCCACTCCAGAACAATCCTTTTTATTATACTGAAGTTTGATTACAGTTACAATCCAAAATTCCAGAATAAAAATGGCAGAGAATCCCCTAGGTAGAAGATGAAGAGAAACATAATGAAGGTCCCCTTTCTGAAGCCAAGCTGCCATTTTGTAGGTCAAACTTCGGCTACAAGGCCTTCTCACCTACATGGGCCTGCAATAACGATCGACATGCATGATTCATCCGTAAGTATTGATCGGCTAACATACTATCAATCCTTTTTCCTTCATCCAATCTAAGGACGACCGTCATTGGAGAGTCCTTCATGCCGATCCTTCCCTTTCCATATTGCTACGCCGATCCATCTCCTTCCAATATCCTATACCGATCCATCCTCCACGAAGCATGCCGATCCATCTCCTCCATGAAGATATGTCATTCCATCCTTCCATATGAATGTACGCCGAACCTTCCTGGTCCATGAAGATATGCCGATCCTTCCCGATGTAGCTTGGAAAGTATGCCGATCCCTCTAAGGCATGCTGATCCATGGCACTTAGGTTGCTACGTCGATCCTTAACGCTTTAGGGTATTGTGACGATCCAACTCCTTCCAGTGTATGCCATACCGATCCATATCATGAAACTCCAGTATGTTGACCCCTTAGATTACTATCAGGGCCGATCCATCCAATGTGAACAACGCCGATCCATGCTTTGCCAAACCAAGCTATGCCGATCCATACTATACCGATCCATATTATGCCGAACCAAGCTTTGTCCATCTAAGTCGATTCTAGCTATGTCGATCTTCCCTATGCCGATCCATATCATGCCGATCCTAACTATGCCAATCCTTTCCTATGCCGATCCATACTTACGCTAATCCAACCTATGCCGATCCTTCCTTCTCAAGCATATATCCGTATCAAGCACCCTGCATCATTTTTCTACCAACTTCCTTTAATCATGGCTTTATGTTATTATCTATAGCTGACTTTTGGACCCCACAATCATCACTCTACACTCGATAATTGTGAAGTCCATTGGGTTAAATTCGTCTATATACTGCCTTGACAAAAGGCGGGTTAACATGTATCTTTTAAAAGTCACCCTTTTATGATAATTGAGACTCTGCCTAATATTGGATGTTTGGGAGAGTTGGAAATGTAAAGGAATTGATAAGATGAGTTGTTCTTATCTACTCCAGTTTTTATAATTTAAAAGTTATAAAAGGTGTTTTAGAAACATGTAAAGTATGTCTTTGGAAGAAATGGTTTGGTGAAATGAATAAATTTTTGAAAGAAGAACTTAATAAATGACTGAATTAAAAATCCTAGATTTTTATGAAATAAAAGTCTTTAAAAGCAAAAGCTGATTTGATTTAAACTTAGAATCACTAAGGTTCCCTTTTAAGTTTAGGGAATAGGTTAATTTTAAAAATCTTAAAATGTAAGTTTTGAAAAGTGTTAAAAACACCAAGTATTTTTGAATTTAATAAAAGTTTCTAAGTAAAGTCAAGAGTTTTGGGATTATATATTTCAATTTTTTTTGAAGTTTTCATTTTTGAAGAAAAATGAGAAAGACCAAACTAAGATTTTAAATATGGAGTAGATAGGAATTAGTGCCCAAGTGAGACAGGGAAAAAGAATAAGGTTATGATGAAGATAGCGATATTACTTTAGGAAAAGTAATAAGGAATCCCCGTAGAGTTGTGAGAACACTGAAAAAAGCCTAGTAATATTATCTGGATATTTGTGTAAACCATAAAGATGATATTAAAGGGCACTTCTATAAGTTTTGGAATATGCTTGTAGGAGGCTTATGAATAAAGGAAATACCAAATATTGAGAATACTATCAAAAGAATAGGATTAAGACAAGATAGTAACATATGGTAATGAGATGGTAAACATACATGGAAGATATTGGTATACTTAAGTTAAGGAAGCAAAAGAGGAAACGGGAAAGACTATTTCCCAAGCTTAGTTGCCATTTAGTATGAAGAGTACGTAGATTGTATTTCTTATCCATTGTAGTGAGAGGAGGCTTGGTTATTCCATAATTGTGTATGGAATGGAAGAGATAAATAGACCTTATTCATCGTAAGTAATAAAGGAAGGATAAGTTTTGAAGATTTTTGCTGAGGGATGGCCTATTAGGAAGGTCCATTCTAATTATGGGAGTAGTTAGTGGTGTTGTGTTTTCGTTCAGTGTTAGTTTTTCTTTTCGTGGGCTGTAAGCATTAGTTGTTGCAATGGATTGCGTACATTTAGGGAAATGTTTGTCTTTATGTGTTCTCTAGGTAGACCACAATGATTTGAGAAAATAGTAAAAAGGAAATTTCATGAAGTCACTTAACTAATGCAAGGGAAAAGAAAATAGTTCAAACTGGAAGATAAGTAATAAATTAAGAAGATTTATATAACTAACTACTAAATAAAAGTAAAATGAAAATTTAAGTTTCGAAAAATAGAAAGTTTTCAGATCATAAATTTCAGAAGACAACGGACATGATTACGAAGAGATAAGCCACGGGTTAAGTTCCTGTTCCTCGAAGACTGAAATTTAAAATTCAACATGTTTGCTGGTTGATATTGATAAGAAAGAATTTTTTTTGAGAACTTAGAAATTTACCATGCAATTAAGTGGAGTCCGTTATGGATGATGGATGGTTGGTTGAACCCTGATGTCAGAAATCCGAAAAATTATTTATAAAATGTAATTATGCATATATTTTGAAAAAAAAAATTTATGTAAAATTTATTTATGAAAAGTTTTCATTATAAGTAATATGAATTTGAAAAAAAAACATATCTTTGGAAAGATTTTCAAAGCTGAAGATTTTGAGTTTTAGAAATTTAAAAATACCGCATGCTGACATTGGGGAATAGTCGGTAAGTTGATTAGTGTAGAATAATGTATTAAAAATTGTGGGTTGTTACAAAAACTTATATTAAAAATTCATAATCTTTAATATATTATATTGAGCGATATCGACTTATGGAATAATGTATTTCTTATGAAATACCCTCATGATTCAAGTATCGGACACATCAGAATTTATGGTATATGTACATTTTCAAATGTATATATTCCTTAAGTCTGTTTGGGTTTCTTTGACGTTCCACCTTTGGTTTATACATTCATATTATATAAGTTTTATTATTATATAGCTTTTTATTTTATATTACTTATATAATAGTCTAATGTATAATATTATATTAGTAAAATCTTATTTAATTTTATATTAATTAAATATAACATTTATATTTATAATTATTATATATACAACCTTTATAGTATAACACATATATCTTATATATGTGTTTGGTTTTATTTAATTAATTAGCTTTTAACTAATTTATTTAATCAATTAGCTTTTAATTAATTAATTAATTTAGTTAATTAAATTTTTTTAATCAAATTATATTAATTTCGAAAAATCATATTATATACATACATGTGTACTTATGATATCTTAAACATTTTGAAATATCATAACATATATCAAAAAATATAATACATGTATATATTTTTCATTAATTGACTTATTTAGTTTATAATTTATTTTATTAATCTTATTTATAAAATTAAAATTTCAAAATTAACTTATATTATTTTTCATACATTCTGAAATTTTTTATTATATTATAACTTTTATAATATATGTATATCTTATTTTAAATTTTACATTTAAATTTAAAATCATATATTTTGTAATTTTCAAACAATTTTGAAAATTAGCCCAAGGCACTCAAATTGGGCCTTTTCTATTTGGGACAACCTTTGGGTTCACATAGGAGTTTAGGCCAGGCCGGTAGCCAAGTAAGGTAGAGTACTAAATTACCCAAACTCTATCCTAGACACTACCTTTCTAGACACACTACTAACTTGGTTGTGAGCTTAATTAGTTAACCTAACATGACTAATTTAGACTACATAGGCTATTAGGCTCTATACCGTTTTTGGAACAGGGCCCGTGCGCAACGGAAGTTATGGGTGAGTTTCAATTTAATTTTACCATATTGGATTTTTATTGAGCCTACGAAGTCTAATTTATTTAGAAAATTTCTAAATTTCTTTTAAATTAAATATGTATTTTATTTAAACTTATAAAATGATACTGTATTATTTAATTTATGTTATAATATATATATACACATACATATATATGTGTGTGCATGTGTAACATATCAATCCGTGCAAGGTAAAACATGTCTATGTATAGTTGTTGGTATTTACAACGTAACAGGCACAATAACTCATCCAATATAAAAATATATTGTCCAAATGTATGTTTATATACTTTTACTTATATATAACGTTACAAGTATGTATATATCTATATATATAAACCATAATTTTATTTGAATAATTGTGTGTGTGTGTGTGTATTAAGTATGAAATATTAACAATATATATGTATTAATAACTATATAAAAATGTTTAAATCATTCATAAAATATATCAAATATAATAAATTTTTTTTCTATAAGGCCATAACAGTACATTTGTAAACATAATTTATATATATATATATATATATAAATGAATATATTAAATACTTATATATATATTAATACAAATAAAAAAATCTCAAAATAATTTATTTTAAATATATAACAAACAGGTCTAGCGTACACTTCAAATTTTTTTAATTTAAAGATATATATTATAATAAATAACCGCATGAAAATTATTAAAAAATAATTTTTTTAAACTAAATTATCATTTTCTAGTAAAATTTTGAATGATAATTTTGAATTTTGAAAACTTATTATATTATTTTATAATTCAAAACAATTTAAAAATCAATTTCAACTTTTGGCTTATATTTAAATATTTTAAAATATTTTTTTATTCCTTATCGAGAGTATAATATGTATTTATATACTTTTTAAAAATATAAAACATAATTTTATATTACATATATGAATTAATATAATTATTTATATGATTAATTGATTTAAATGTTATTTAAAAATAATATATAATAAAAAAATTCCTGCGGTAATTATTATGCTTTATATATAAAATTATATTTCCATATTTTACATAATTATGATGAAGTATTTAAATTTAAAACTATATATATATATATATATTAAATGTAAAATAACTTAAATTTTTTTTGTTGAGCCGTGGTGTATATAGAGGTATATACATAATTTTTTAATATATAAAGCATATACATATAAATACAACAAATCGAAATTGTTACAATATATTTATATGTTGGAATTATCACCTAACTAATAATATAATATATGAAACAAACATTATATATACAAATTAATATTTAAAACATGTTAAGATCATACCTTAATCAAAGTCTGCAAGTACACCTTAAAAGGATGAGATCTGATTCTCGAGCTGATTTCCAATCTAAAGGAGTGCTAGTCCCTGAACTGTTGACCACCAGCTACCGGATAACACTTGATTTGATTTGATTTGATTTGATCTGAACTTGAATTGATGGAGGATGGAAGGGGATGAATTTGGCTAGAAATAGGTTAGGATGGAGGCTTCAAAAGTACTCCAAAAGATGAGGGTAGAGATCATTATATATAGGAAGAGAAGGAGAACATTTAGAATCTAATCTTTCCCATTCTCCATCCATCCTAGCCATCCAAATCAAAGCCTCTCTAGCCCACCATATAGCCGTCTATAACCCCTTATTGGAGCCGAACCTTCCAGCCCCGTTCATGGGCTTTAAACCCATTTAGAGCGTGAATGAAATATTTTGCAATTAAATCCAATTTAACGCTTATCGATATCGTATATCGATGAATATATTTATAACTATTTTAAATACATTTAATAAAATTTATTTGTTAAATCAAAATCGAATTTATAACTAATATTTCGCAAATGTTAATTAATTTATACTAATTACAAATTAACTGAAACGTTTGGTCAAAGGATTCATTATTTCGATCGTGTGGCTCGTTAGCTGTAAATTTGGTCAGCGGTTAATATCGAATTATTAGAATATTAACGTTCACACTTCACTTAATAGGTGGTGTGACATTTTATCCAAATTTATCGCCTACTTTGTTTCAGTAAAATTCAAATTTACTTTGTTAAGCGTTATCCGGTTGTGACTTTTATTTACATCAATTCTCTTCGTCAAAACTTATCACTTTGGACTTATAGAATTTGGTAATGGTCAAAATTGCAATATCATCCACATTCAGCTTTATAGTCCAAATGCAAAGTCCTTAGTTCAATAATAACAATTATTATTAACCGAAATGTTTTGGCTAGAGACTTTGGGTTTGTGTAGACTTCAGTTGACCGTGATACTAACCTCATATAACTGAGGAGATGAATCCTCTTTTGAATAGTGTTTCACTTCCAATGCTTCCACTCGACCCAACTATAATTGTTCGATGGATGTCGTGCCACTATTTAACCATAATCAAAATGGAGATTCCACATTGAACATTAATAGTATTCTCAAGTCAAGAGAACTGTGTAATTTTGTCACATCGATATTTTCTGTTTGACCTTAGTTTTGTTAACCAATAGAAAGTTATTAAGTGAGTCAATCCATAGTTATCCAGTAACTATCAGTCGTAACCCCTTGGTGCCCACAGCAGCCATGAGTAATACACTACCCAACAGTTAGAGAGCGTTACATACTATAGTCTCAACTGATGTATCGATATCCAGTCTCGATACATCTTGACTACGAATATTTAAAATGGTATATTTATTTTCATTGTGATAAATTACTCGCGGTTACAACACTTTGTAACTACTATCACAAAACATACCATTTACATATTTTCTATTAAACATACTTTTAATTAGATTAATTAATTAATATAACACATTATATCACATATATAATAGAAAGAACACACATTTTATTTCGAACAAGATTGGTTGTCGAGTTAGATATGTGTAACAAATTATAGAATTGATGTTAAGGCATACCCTTGACTCTATCACTCAACTCCTCCTAATGTACCCATCGTTGAATTGTAAGCGACTCGCTACTGAGGAACTACATGACTCAGCCCACTATCACCAAATCGTAAACGACTAGTTATCGAGGAACAAAATATCTTAGCCCACTATTGCCAAATCGTAACTGACTTGCTACTAAGGAACGAAATGCCTCAACCCACTATCACCATATCATAAGTGACTTGCTAATATGGAACAAAATGTCTCAACCCTCCATCGTCATATCAAAAACGAATAACGAATCTACCAAAAGAAGGCACTTTTAGAAGTGTCTTAAAACACAACAAACAACATACAAAAACGTTCCTCATTTCACCACGGCCCGATGTTGCGAACCACGCGTGAAATAGAGGTCATATGCGAGAGTTGTAAGCATTTAAAGTTCATAGATATTTTCGTAATTTTTTAAATAATTTAATTAAATAATATTACTTTATATCATTGAACGAAAACCACCAATGGATTCATATTATTGGAAAATACAATTTTGATATATAATATGTCTAATTTGGAGTATTTTTGTGTTTTACAGTTTTTAATTATGGTGATATCAAATTTTGTCAATTACAATAAAAAATCGCATTTTTTATTAACTAGCCATGACATACTACATCCTAATCACGGGTATAATTTTTTTTTCAATTTCACCATTAATAATTTGATCTAAGACCATATGGAGTGAATTACTATATATTATGAATATATACACAAATAAGAAGAGTCACAGTCACTGAAACTCTCGAATGAAGAAGAACTCAGCACTGTCTCCGCTTTCTTGTGCCTTTTGCACCAGAAACATCACATTTTTGCTAATATTCCTTTATCTACAATCATTTCAATGGGTAGACCATCAAAATCCATTACGAAACCAAAGAGATACGCCATTTTGAAGTTTGATGGAGAAGGATGAAAATGGTGTACGAGATTTCATCAATGTTGTTTGCTGTCCAGTTCTGTTGCGCCTTTAAACCTCTAAAATCCACCTCTAAAATGATATAAGATAATAATACTCTTCCCATCCTTCGATTTTTCAATAGTTTAGTCAAAATCCATTGAGAAATGGAGAAGTTATAAAATTTTAAAGTTGACGGAGAAGAGGGAAGAGGAAGAAGAAATAAAACGGTTAAAAAACAAGATTTTTGTTTGAATTTGCTTAGGATTTGATAAGGATTAGTGGTGTTTGAACCAAAAATGGCCCAAATAACCAAATGAATATAGTGGAGAATAAAAGTGAAGAAAGTAAAGTAAAACGGGCAAGAAAAGAACACACAAAGTTTTACAGTGGCTCGACAAACTCTGGCCTACATCTACTTAATGATTTTATTGTTTATTTTTGACTTGGGGGCAGAAGTTCTTAGGACTCGGTACAACTTCCACACTTAGATTTTCAGAGTTACAAGAATATAGAGTAGAGTTAGAGCCAAAAGATCCAAAAAAATGAGCCCTACCTTCTCATTTATAGAGGTAGGGAGCCTAAAATCTCACACCAAATATTTCCTAGCCATTAGCCATGATTTAGACTAGTTTTCTCCAACAAGTAGGCACCACCTCAGCAATATCTGGGAGTCGATACTGATCCTAAGTGGGAGTCGGTACCAATCCCCAACTTGGGGGATCCAATGATTGAGTTGACTTGGATGTTTTTGGTATTTGCATGGTGGTCTTGTTTGTACTTTGATTCTAGGTTTTGTGGTCATTTCTCCAAGCATCTTGCCTTAAAAACTTCGATGTCTGGTTTGTTGGATTTGTCCATATATTGCCAGATCAAAAGGCGGGATAATACTTGCTCCTCAAAGCATGTTGTAACGACCCGTAAATTTTAACTGTTTTAATAACGTAATTAATTGAAATTTTGTGAAACTTTAAACGATAAAATTTTGAAATATAAATTTGATATTTGGAATGCGTCTAGTTAAACATAACAACTGGTAAATTTTCGTCCGAAAATATGAAAGTTTATTTCGCGCGTAAATTTACTTCAATTTAATCAATTAAAAAGCGACGAAAATAAAATATTTTCAGAACCTAAATATTTTTACGTAGAAAAATTCTAAACCATCTTCTGAGCAAGATGTCAGTTTGTAGTTTTTCAAAATTTGGACATCTATTGCTCTGTCGTTCTTATTTTCTGCAAAATAGCAGCATTCTGGTACCGATATCGATTTTTTATCGGATGATCGTACCACTGATATCTGTATACCGTTTTGATCGTCTCGTCGTGCTGATCGCAACAGTGTATTCATTTGTGTATTTCGGAAATTCGGTACATGATGAAATCTGTGGAACAGTTAATCGTACCGGTACACGTTTAAACTTTTGGTTTCTATCCACCTTTCATATACCTACCCGTTGAATTCAAAACAGCCACTTGTTTTTCCATATTCCCAGACATTAATAGAAAACTTTTAATATTCTCACTGGTTCCTATATTCACTATTTTGGGTTCATCATCTTCCATTCGTTCACTTTCCTATTTGCTCTTCTTTGTTCTGACACTTCAAAGAAAAGATTTTTTTTATTTACTGCTCATTTCTTCTTCCATCGCCAACTCACCACTTCCCTTTATCTTTCCTCCGCCGATCCCACTTCGACCACAACCGCGAATCCAACCGTCATCTTCCTCCGTCCATTCACCACCATGGCTAGTCACGACGACATCTCACCTACTCGGCCGAGACTTCACCCCACCAAACAACAAACCCGAGCATAGTGGCAGTGAACCCGCCTCCTGAACCAAGAACCCAAAGCAGCCTTAGATTCAAGCTTCCGCCGTTCTACCTTGTCTTGCTTCCACCTGTGCCTTGCCCTCCGCTGTCCCACCCTCTGCATCATCAAATCGTGCTTGATTTTGAGAATATATATATATAAAGTTTGTATCTGCAATCTTGGCTCTTCTAACCTCTTTATATTAGGTAATATATATATGTCAATATATTTTGATTTTTTTTCCAAATTCTGTAAAGTTCAGTATGTTAAGGTTTATTTTGTTGAGCTATGTAGAAGTTATGTGTTGTTTACTGGTAAGAATGAAAGTGTTATCATATATAGATAATTTATATAACATATGGGTTTATACAAGATTTAAACTATCTGTTTGTTTTATATGTTTGGTAAGAGTTATGTCTAATATTTTAGTTTATATATTACATAAGTAATGTTGCGATATATAATCTGTTATTATATGACAATATACAAATCATGTTTTGTTGTATACGCAGATTTTATTAGTTACATATATATTACTATTTTGACCTTAATATACATATGGTTTACACATGGGTATTAAGCTGATTTCAAGTGAGATATAGTGATACATTGTCAGTAAAAAAATCGTGGATATGATTTATAAGAATGTTGATTTTAAATAATTTCATATATATGTAAATTCCAGTTGCTGTTATGTATATAAAGTTCGTGGAGGCTAGCTTATACCTTTTGTATGATGTTGTATGTATGTAAATTATCTCTACCGAGTTTGGGCTTTGAATATATATGTATAATTGTAGTTTAGGTTTGATACTAAGTTTCCTGTATATATTTTAAAATGGAAGATTTGTTTATAGGTTATGTGTATAGGTTTGTATAAATTATAACTTTATATCGATTTTTGAGAAAATGTATAACGATACGATTTACATTTCGTTTTTAATTTATGTCAAATTGATTCTAATTGTTTCATCGGTCCCTCATTATCAGCTTTGTTCTTCTAATTCGTGCAAATCTTGCTTTGCTTTGGAACTCGTGCTTGGATCCGTAACCCATTTCATTGTCTATTCTCTCTAACCTCGGAAGGTGAGCAATCACTCACGATTAACGTTCTTTTATTTATTAAATTTGATTTCAATTGAAACGACAATTGAAATATGCTGTTGTTAGATATTTACACTGTTATTACCTGTATCAGTTCACCTGTGACATCTGACACCATTATCTATTATATATGCAATGATAATCCAGTTTGGTTGTTAAATGATTGATTGTTTGATGTTTACAACTGGACGTTAAATTTGTTAATGTTGTAAGTGATAAATAATTTGAAATTGAAATTGATGTAGGATAGTTAGATTTGATATATGTGTTAAATTTGTTTTGATGACATTTGTTTAATATGACCCCTTAAATGTTTAATTATTTGACACGTAGAAAATAGTGTTAACTACACCTTGAACCATCAATTGTATGTTGTTTAAACTGATGATACATGAAATTGAAAATAGATGACAAGTGAAAACCATAATGCGATAATCTTTAATCTACATGAAATGATAGTGTAGATTCTAGAAATAATTATATTAATTCGCACAAATAACAATGTGAATTAATACGATTATTTCGGGATTATTTGAATTAATTATTGTCTTGATTTGATTGTTTTTCTTGCTTGTTTATTTACTTTGACATCATCCCAGTGATCACACTGCAAGTTCCCTTTGCTATGCTTTGATTTTGAATTGAATTGGAATCGGGTTGAAATGATAAATACCCAAATTGAACTTTGACCTAGGATAGAGAATTAAATAAATCCCGATTGGTCAATAATTTGATTTAAAATAAAACGAAGATTTTATTTGAATAAATAATATGGTTTTGAAATGAAGTTGAAATTGAATTTTTAATGAAAGGAAAATGTTAATTTTTAATAATCTGAAACAAATATTAACAATGTAATCGATGAAAGAACGTTGTTTAATTTGAGAAATGATTGAACTAAGTTTGAAATGATTTAATAATTAAGTTTGAAATTATAATTAAATTTGAAATTATTAAACTTTGAAATTATTTAATAATTAAGTTTTGAATTATTTAATAATTAAATAAGATTGAATTATTTGATAATTCAATAAAAATTTGAATTCTTTGATAAGAGAAATTGAACTTTGAATAAGTAAATTTGAACCTCGTAAATGAATAAAATTAAGTTTTGGAAAATCATTTAAGTAAGTAAATAAGTGAAATTGAATTTCTTTATCAAGAAATAAAATGTGATCTATTGGAACTAATGTAAGGCTTGAAATTTAAAGAATTTGATTTGATGAATTTAATTTAATTCAAATTGTAAGTTTTGAAATAAGGAAGTTGAATTTAAATAATGGATTTAATGAATTGGAAATTTAATAGAAATTGTTTTGAATGACAAATTTACTTAACGAATATTGAATGAAATCGATAAATGAGTTTAAATTGACTTGAATGTTAAATTAAATTGATTTAAATGATTTCGGAATGAATCTTATATACGAATTTAAATTGATATTTGAATTGTTTTAAATAAAGATTGAAAGTGAATAATAAGATTTTGAAATTATAAATTTGGAAGTTTAAATCGTAAATTTTGGAAATGGGTTTAGAAAGACAAATGAAATGTTGATTTATGAATTCTAATCGAATTAAAATTGATTTGGTTTTGAAATATATTAAATGACCAATCGGTGTAATAATTACGGAAGTTATTAAAGAGACCGGAATCGGTTATGGACATACTCTCTGCCTAAACCGAAAACCACTTTAATAACTATACGCGGAGTGATGATCCAGAATGAAGTGGTTGGAATGATGTACGTGATGACTGAAGAAAGAGAACAATAATGGATAGCCTTGACACTTGTGTCAAATTGGAAATGACTAAAACAGGAGCCGTGCCGGGCCAAATGGAGGTCAGCTACCTCAAGCGAACACACTTCTTCGAACTACTCATTACTTGTTGTCGATTGGTGCACCTTTGATTTTGGGAGTGTTGTTTCGCGGTGTTGCGGTCGCTGCGGCGATGCGTTCTCACCAGTCCGGATCAGGCAAACGGTAGTTTCACTACCTTGGGTATTGCCTCATGTGCCTTGTCATACTTGTATCCCTTTATTCGTGACCACTACGATTTTGGTTTGTACCTTTAGTATATGGATTGCCCTCTGATGACTTCCGGTTTTGGGGAACTACGGTCTTGTATATGCTCTTGGGAATAAAAATGTGTTAAGGGGGATAATGGTAACGCCTTAACACTATTTTGATATCTTTATATTACTGATAGACATTATCTACTTATCGTACACTACTACCTAGTAGATAGTTTAACGGATCCTTAAAGGATGGTTATTCCAAACATCCTTTGAGTTACTTGTATTTCAATTGCTATTTCACTTGAGTTGGATTTATTAATATAAGAATGTTAATCCTGACTCGAGTGTTTTGTGTTTTGCTTTACGCTCGGGTCAGACTGAGTGTACCAGTATTCGAGACTCACCTTTGAAGTTGGAGCTTGCTTGAAGATCCAACCATCTATTCTGCTTTCAGTATTCGATGATTCCAGTGATGTATTTTGATTTGTATCTGATGTATCGTATTACTCTTCCGTTGTATCTGGTTTAACTCTGATGTAACTTGTATATTTATATAGTAGCTTCATGAACTACTATCTCTTTTATTTCCGCTGCAATTATTACTCTGTGTCTGTGATCTGTGATTATTTATTTACTGTATATGTTCAGTTTTGCCAAATTTAAATTAACAACGCGGTATTTTGAGCAATTCAATTCCGGCATGAGTGTCTACCTATACACTTATAACGGATGCGAATGGTCCAAAATATCGGGTCGTTACATATGCCTTGCAAATGGAAGGCATGTGCTTTATTTAAGAAAGACTGCAATGTCAATCCTCGATGATTGAGCTCTACGGCTACTTCGAACTTGGTAAATCATCTAGTTCTTTTGGATTCTCCTTGTCAATTAGGGGTCGTTCCAGACCCGTCATAGCCTAAGACTCTAGACTCTGTCTAAGCATAATCTATACATCATCATCATTCTGATTTCATTCGGAGTCATTACATCACATATCAAAACCATCTAGTGTTTATCCGAGATTTATATCATTATCATTCTGATTCCATTCACAGTTATTACATACCAGAATCATCCCGTGTTCATCTAGAACTTACCAATTCTATTTCAATTATAAGGCGTTCGAATCCTTTTATTAAATCAAATATCTATTAAAAGGTTTTACTTGAAGAGATGATCTTTTTGGATCATCAGTTAAATCCATGGCCGTTTGAGGCCGATAATTAAGTTTGCGATCTCTCTGGATCGTAAATAGAATATCCTGTCTGTTCAAGACCGATAGTTAAAACCATAGCCATTTGAGGCTGATAACCAAATTTATGGTTGTTTGAGACCGATAAAGCCGTTTGAGACGGGTGATGGTCGTTCGGGATCGATGGCCATTCGAGGTGGATAGTGGTCATTCGAGATCGATAGTTGTTCGTGGCGGATGATGGTCGTTCAGGACCGATAGCCATTCGAGGTGGATGATCGTTCGAGGTCGATATTTAAATTCATAGCCATTCGATGCTGATGGCCATTTGAGGCCCTTGCAGAGCCCAATCCGCTTGCTCTCCGATGAGGGGACTTGATGATAAGCAAGCCCATCCACTCACTCTCCAGTGAAGTGACTTACTTCTTGCACTCCAGTCCTGTCTATCCGAACGAGGCTTAAAGTGATCAATATGAGTTTTCACGTTCAAGTGGGTTTTACAATCAAAGGTTCATCTAACAAAGTCAAGTTCAAACATAAAATCACAAAGTCTAATATCTAGATTATTGCTTCTCCGGGTGTTATAGTCTAGTATCCAGCTCAGAGCGTGCCTAAGGACCTTTCGTGATCCTATACATGAGTAAGTGTCTAGATGGTATTATTGCATGGTTTATTGAAAAAGGAAACTAGAGTGCAAGAACCAAACCTGATTACTTGCTATCCGATCAAGAGATTACCAGCCTTTCCCCTGATCCAGGACCATTTTGATTTGCTGCGGTTGATGGCTGCTCTCGTTCCATCACCGCAGTCTAATTTCTAACACACTATCAAAACCGATTATCCCTAACATGTTCCTCTATCAGATCCTGCTGATGCCTGCAGTCATTCGTATTGTCCTCATCCAGTTCATGGAATAGATAGTATTTTCCTGACTTTCTTTTATTGTTTGTAGGATCTCTCCTTGCCGGTATCCTATAAAGGATTTGTCCCTTACTATTCAGATAAATCCACTTCGGGGTCTTGTTTAAATCAGTGTAAGAAGTGAATCTCGACTCTCTCCTTTATTGCTTTGATCCTTCAAAGATATCGTCTGTCTTTTTCTTTCCTTTATCCTTGCTAGATCCTGTTCTGGATGGTTCTCCGCCATCCACAACATTAACCTCTTCCTTACCAGCTTCAATGTCCTTCTGTCGTAGACACCTTTCAGCCTCATGATAAAATCCCACGAGATCCATCAGTGGATCTCGCTTCAAAGCAATTTTAAAATCAGTCTTCGTGGCTATTCCTAAAACCACTGCCATCAAAACCATTGAAGGTTTGGGTTTATCCACTACAGCTGCCACCGCATTGAATCTTCTGAGAAAACTCCTGTGGGTGTCTCTCCAGCCCTCTACTTCAGGCTTGCCAACGTTATCACATTCTTAAGTCGTGAGATATAGACTCAAAATTGCTTCACAAATCGGTTCACCAATTCGGCCCACATACTAATGGAACCGTTTTCCAGCTGCCTAAACCATTGTGCTGCCAAACCCATAAGATATAAAGGACAACACCATCCCATGACTTTCTCGGATGCCCCCCAGCACCTCCATATGCCAGATGTACCACATCAGATGAATTATAGGGTCTGATGTTCCGTCATATGTCTCCAATGTTGGTAATTTGAATTCTGATGGATTCCTTGCATTTCAGATGTTTGGAGTAAACAGATTTCCATTCACATCTTATAGGCTCTGAATAGGCAATCCACCCCTCATAACTCGTCTCACCATCTCAGCATGCCTATTGTTGTCATCCAAAGGAACTCCCAAGTTTGCATTTTCAGCTTGCTTCCCAATTCCATGAGGTAATTCCGGTACGTACTCCTTCGATTAATTTCTTGCATTCCTATCCACATTTAGATGCTCCGCATCAATTCCCGGAAGTGTATCATTTCTTCCTATGGCCGGACGACCCGTACCCCGGAGTTCTTGGGAGTCGGTACCGACTCGTGTTCGGGGGTCGGTATTGATCCCTAAGTTTGGCTCGGGGTTCATTCTGGGCTATTCTATCCCATTTCCAAGCTATCTGTGCTCCAGCTTTCGGTCTTTGATTCTGTGTTTCTGCAACTCCAACCATTCATGCTTGTTCCATTCTTCTGAAGAAATTTTCCATCATCTCCTCCTATTGTGCTACCATCCTTTCCTGCAGCCCATTCATCACAGTTTCCATCTCATACCTTGTTTTGGAGATTGATGGGGGTGAGATCCTGAGGACGTCTCTTGGCTGCCCTCTTGTTGATTTCCAGTAATTACAACCTTCCTAGTTGATTGTCAATCAATATCCAAGTTATTAGATCAGCGAGCTCAAGTAGCCCCTTCCCGGGGCATCAATGTTTGAACCAAAAATGATCCAAACACCCAAATTAATGTAGTAGAGAATAAAGTGAAGAAAGTAAAGTAAAACAGGCAAGAAAAGAACACACAAAGTTTTATAGTAGTTCGACAAACTCTGGCCTATGTCCACTTAATGATTTTATTGCTTATTTCTAACTTCGAAGCGGAAGTTCTTAGAACTCGGTATAACTTCCACACTTAGATTTTCAGAGTTACAAGAATATAGAGTGGAGAAGAGTCAGAGCCAAAAGATCCTAAAAATTAGCCCTACCTTCCTATTTATAGAGGTAGGGAGTGTAAAATCTTGCACCAAATATCTCCTAACCGTTAGCTATGATTTAGACTCGTTTTCCCCAAAAAGTAGGCACCGCCTCAGCAATATTTGGGAGTCGGTGCCAATCCTCAAGTGGGAGTCGGTACCGCTCCCCAACTTGGGGGATCCAATGATTGAGTTAACTTGGATGTTTTTGGTATTTGCATGGTGGTCTTGTTTGTACTTTGGTTCTAGGTTTTATGGTTATTTCTCCGAGCATCTTGTCTTGATAAATTCAAAGTCTGATTTGTTAGATATGTTTGTATACTGCCTGGTCAAAAGGCGGGATAACACTTGCCTCCCAAAGCACGCCATACGAATGGAAGGTGTGTTTTGTTTAAGAAAGAATGTAATGTCAATCCTCGATGATTGAGCTCTCCGGCTACTTTGATCTTGGTAAATCATCCAATTCTTTTGGATTCTCCTTGTCAATTATGGGTCGTTCTAGACCCATCATAGCCTAAGACTCCAGACTCTGTCTAAGCATAATCTATACATCATCATCATTCCGATTTCATTCGAAGTCATTACAACACATATCAAAACCATCCCGTGTTCATCCGAGATTTATATCATTATCATTCTAATTCCATTTAGAGTTATTACATATCAGAATCATCCCGTGTTCATCCGAAACTTACCAATTCTATTTTAATTATAAGGCGTTTGAATCCTTTTATTACATCAAATATCTATTCAAAGGTTTGAGTTGAATGGATGATTTTTTTTGAATTATTAATTAAATCCATAGCCGTTTGAGGCCGATAATTAAGTTCGCGATCTCTCCGGATCATAAATAGAATTTCATGGCCATTCGAGACCGATAGTTAAATCCATAGCCGTTCGAGGCTGATAACCAAATTTATGGTCGTTCGAGGTGGGTGATGGTCGTTCAAGACCGATAGCCATTCGAGGTGGATGGTGGTCGTTCGAGATCGATTGTGTTTCGAGGTAGATGATGGTCGTTCAGGACCGATATCCGTTCGAGGTGGATGGTGGTCATTCGGGACCGATAGCCATTCGAGGTGGATGATCGTTCGAGGTCGATATTTAAATTCATAGCTGTTATCTGGGATTTTAACCCAGCAGAATCCAGCAGAAGTCGGGACAACTCGATCGAGTTAAAATAGCTCCAAGGTCAACCAAAAGGACTAGAACAAGGAGTTAGAATAAGTTGAAAGAAAAGGAAGAAAAATAATCTAAGGACATGGATCACTAGAAATTCATGGCCAATGGATCACTAGCGATCCATAGCATCAACACGAGATAATAGATGCGATCCAAAAGGCAAAGTGATCCCTACCTTCTCGCTCGATCGCCACAAACTCCAAACACCAAAGTTCAAAAATAAGCTAAGTGTATGGATCACCCACGATCCATACATTGTCATTGGATCGCTGCGGCTCAAATGGAACAAAGCAAAGGGAGGTGCTAAGGAATTGGCTCGCCTGCGAACATACTCTATGGATCGCTAGCGATCCATGCTTTTGGCTCGGGTCGTGGCAGAACTCCCTCTGTTCCTTCCTGTGATCATATGCAAGCGTTTGTTGAACGAGCTTGGCCCAGTGACTCTCCAATCTCTATAAATACTCTCCCACCTGCATCATAAATGGGATCTTCGGGGGACTGGTTGCTGAAACTCTGTTGGAAGCTTTCTTCATTTCTCACCTCCCTCACAATGATCTTCAAAGGAGTTCACTGTGATTCTCCAGTGGATTCCAACCTTGGAGATTCAATCTAGCTAAGGATATTCAAGAGCTTTGTAATCAAATACAACTTGTAACAGCAATCGGTCAATAATAAAAACTATAAAGTGGACGTAGGCTTCGTTAACAGCCGAACCACTATAAAAATTCTCTCGTCTTCTTTCTATTTCTGTTCTTTTACATTTATTCTCTATATTATTGCTCTGTAAGAATAGGGCTGGTGCTTTCTCACTCAAACTAGGATGTTGATTTATTTTTTGGGTTAACATTTTGGTGCTTTAA
The DNA here is from genome assembly GCA_030737815.1 of Allium fistulosum. NCBI lineage: Eukaryota > Viridiplantae > Streptophyta > Magnoliopsida > Asparagales > Amaryllidaceae > Allium > Allium fistulosum. The sequence goes on along the minus strand of CM060903.1, from coordinate 1,359,473,132 downwards.
CTGAGAACCCAATTCAGGAAAATATCTAGCTATCTACTTTGGATCAAATAGGTTCAAAAGTAAGATCCTTAATCTCTGTTCAAAAGATCTAGCTATCTATTTTGGATAAGATAGGGCTCGTAACATATACCCTCAGCGACACCCCCGTCTGGGTCGTTCGAAGTGGATATAATCGATTGGAGGCAAAAGCAAAAGGAAGCAATGGGCGGAGCTCCAAGAATCATGACGGAAGAAAACGTTAACACTCTACCTACTGCAAAAGCGCCTACTATAAACCCGAACTTAAGGGCGAAAACCCCACGGGAGGATATACCGATTACTCTCTTTGGCTCTGAAGATGATAAACAATTTGAGCAAGATAAATTGGACACTAGAAGAAGCTCTAAACCCCATGCCGTAGAACAGTGCTAAGCAATGGACGAGGAACTGCTACTCAAATGGTACTCCTAGAGGCAGGAGAACCAAGAAGATACGATACAAACCGAGATTGATTACCAGGCCAAGCTCCCATGGTATATTGTGACCACTCCCAACTGTCTAGCTTCCAATCCCATCACAGAGCTCACATTGTCAAATCACGAATGGTCGTCATCAAAATCATCAAAAAGGTTATTGAAAAACTCACTTCAGGGTTGACTCGAAGTCAAACTCGAGTAATAGCCTATTTGACTCGAAGCAGATTCTAGAAGTCCTGACTTGAAGTTGAACTCGAGTATGACTAGCTTATGGACGAAGCGAGGGCGACGGATGTAGTCTACTGCAAGGCCCTCAAGAATCATTAAAGGATGAAACAACCTACTACCCTGAAAGAATTCCGTGGGAAGGAAAAACGGTTCTAAAGACTAGAAGTAATGCAATTGGAAGAAGGCAAACAAGGCAATTTTCCAAAGAGCATGCCAAATGGTAAAGGAGCTACTGGACCTTAGGGACCTTCTGCCCAAGTAAGGCTACTAAGACCCAGTAGAAAAGCGTCCCAGCTAACTGACGAAATCAGACGAAAGAATGATTATCAAATAACACTCAAGCTAGCTAGAAACAAAGGAATGGGGCAGAAACCTAAGGCAATACCTTCTGAGAACCGGCACCGGGGGCATTGCAGATGGCACAGCATAAGAAATGCTTCTATGCCCTCGATGAGTCATGTCGATCCCCCTCCTAAGAACCGACGTTGCTCTGGTAGCGTCGAGAAGTCTTGTCCAAAGGATCGTCGAACAAACAGATACAACCCCTTAGTCTCCAGGAACCAATAAAACCATGTTCCCGCGAGACAAATCTCAAAATTCCTCTTAGAATCAAATTTTTTTAGTTCCAAGGTCGTCTGGTCGTCGGACATCCGACCACAAAAACCCTTCGTGAACATGAAGGTCTTTCACGAACTAAAGCATCGTGAAAGTAAACGGGTAGATCGACGGTCATTTGATCCACAAAAACCCTTCATGAACATGAAGGTCTTTCACGAACTAAAGCGTCGTGAAGGTAAATTGGTAGATCAACGGTCATCTGATCCAAAAAACCCTTCATAAACATGAAGGTCTTTCACGAACTAAAGCATCATGAAGGTAAACCAGTAGATCGACGGTCATCTGATCCAAAAAACCCTTCGCAAACGTGAAGATCTTTCACGAACTAAAGTGTCGTGAAGGTAAACCAGTAGATTAGTGGTCATCCGATCCAAAATACCCTTCACGAACATGAAGGTCTTTCACGAACTAAAGCATCATGAAGGTGAACCGGTAGATCAACGGTCAACTGATCCAAAAAACCCTTCACGAACGTGAAGGTCTTTCATGAACTAAAGCATCGTGAAGGCGAACCGGTAGATCAGCGGTCAATTGATCCAAAAAAACCCTTGGCGAATGTGAAGGTCTTTCACAAACTAAAGAATCGTGAAGGTGAATCGGCAGATCAGTGGTAATCTGGTCCAAAAATCCCTTCGCAAACGTGAATGTCTTTCACGAACTAAACCATCGTGAAGGTGAACCTATAGATCAACGGTCATCTGATCCAAGAAACCCTTCGTGAACATGCAGGTCTTTCACGAACTAAAGCGTCGTGAAGGTAAACCGGTAGATCAGTGGTCATTCGATCCAAAATACCCTTCACGAACGTGAAGGTCTTTCACGAACTAAAGCATCATGAAGGTGAACCGGTAGATCAACGGTCAACTGATCCAAAAAACCCTTCACGAACGTGAAGGTCTTTCATGAACTAAAGCATCGTGAAGGCGAACCGGTAGATCAGCGGTCAATTGATCCAAAAAAACCCTTGGCGAACGTGAAGGTCTTTCACAAACTAAAGCATCATGAAGGTGAATCGGCAGATCAGCGGTAATCTGGTCCAAAAATCCCTTCGCGAACGTGAAGGTCTTTCACGAACTAAACCATCGTGAAGGTGAACCTATAGATCAGCGGTCATCTGATCCAAGAAACCCTTCGTGAACATGCAGGTCTTTCACGAACTAAAGCGTCGTGAAGGTAAACTAGTAGATCAACGGTCATCTGATCCAAAAAACCCTTTGAGAACGAGAAGATCTTTCACGAACTAATGCGTCATGAAGGCGAACCGGTAGATCATCAAGATTTAAGTACGACTGATATCCATGAAGGTGAACTAGGAGATCAGCGGTCATCTGATCCAGAGCCCCCTGAAGTCAATAAAGTCATGTTCCGGGGCCACAAATCGACAATCGTATCAGTAACTCCGCATAATTAACGAAACCACTTCCAACGACCGATGAAACAAACAGCGGTGAAGTCCAGAGCTTCAAAGTCGCTCAAAGGAACTAAGCCAAAACTGAACCGACCTTGTTGTTAATCAGAGGCTGACTCGAATCAAGCCAAGACTTGGAACTCGGGAGAACCGCACCCACTGGACTGGGGGGCAACCAGACGAGTTGTGGAAAGACCTTGGGGACAGTTCAAGTGCACCAACAGCCCTATGGCATGGGGGCACCGCGCACACTTGAATAGCCACAAGGAAGGCCGAGACTAATCATACCACAGTTCTGTTATGCCCGATCAAAAATTCTTGCATCTTGACAACTGCGGACTTAATGATCTAGCTAGTGCAACAAACGAAATATTATCATAATACTTGCCCACTTCTTACCAACTACTACTTTACCACTATTGGTGACCAATTCCTCTTCCTTTTAGACTGTATGCCAGTCAAAGACCCATTCTCTGATGGAAGTTTGGACTAAGAGCTAAGAGTCATGCCCTGAACTCCCATAGGTTCTTTCTTCAATCCATCTTCATGCGGTCAACTATAGATCCCTCCACCATGGCAACCTTATCTATTTGGCCATGCACATCTTCCAGAAATACGGGAGGATTGTCCAAGCCATGGTTACCCAATCCAAAAACCAATTATCTCTTGGAACTGGCGAAATTGCATCTGACAAAATCGCGTTACAGCAAAGTCAAATCGCCGGATTGATAGGAAAACTCGATCCTTACCTTCTAAGAACTAGTATCGCTCCTCCAGCATCGGGAAGGCCCAAACCATTGCGCGCACTCCCATAAGCCGTTCATCACTTCTTGAGTTGTGGAACCACACTCTTGAAGCATAAACTCCTTACCCGAAGTTTGGCAATGTCAAAAAGTTCCAAACCATTCCAGGTCGACAGGTCGTATCGATCCCATAAGCCGCGCACTCTCAAAAGCCGCGCATTTTTTAAGCCACAAGTTTTCATAAGCCACGCGTTTCATAAGCCACGCACTCTCAAAAGTCGTGCATTTCGTAAGCCATGGTTCTCAAAATCCATGCATTTTCATAAGCCCCGCATTCCATAAGTCACGCACTCTCAAAAGCCGCGTATTTCGTTAGCCGCGCATTTTCATAAGCCGCGCATTTCATAAGCCGCGCACTCTCAAAAGCCGTGCATTTCGTAAGCCACGCATTCTCAAAAGCCATGCATTTCGTAAGCCATGCATTTTCATAAGCCGCGCAAACACTGCTCAATGTCGCTCTGGCATCATCACCGGACCATCAAAATTCTCTAAGTATCGTTGTTGTCTTGACGACACCGGGAAACTTGTTTATTTCAGGATTAACAGAAACCGATCCCTACCACCCAAAGGACCGACATTGCTCCAACAATACCACAAAGTCCCCAAACCAAGATTTCAACAAAGAATTCCGATCTTTGACCAAAATGTCTAAAGTTAAGACATTCAAATCACGAGCTCCCAAAGATAGGAGCTGCGACACAACTTTGACTAGGGGCATCCAGAGAGCCACCCAGAACATCAAATCTCGCATCAAGTGTTCAGAGTAATCAGCTCCGTGGACCGGCGAGACATAACACAATAACACTTGGTTGGGACCAAAAATCACTCCATGGTTCTGTTATGCCGAATAAGGAATTTCAGCAATCGCAACAAAACTAAGCAATATAGTAGGCTGGACGAATGCAGAATTAAAAAGGAAACTGCTCCAACCTGTTAGACATCAATATTTCCTCAGCAACATCGAGAACTCCAGGTCGTCATATCAATAATAAAATCGAACTCCTTAAAATACACCATCGCTCGGAAATAGGCGATAAAAGGAGGAACTTACCGACGACCAGAGATAGTTAATGATGGAAGACGTTTCCAAAATCATGCCATCGACCCAACGACTTCCAAAGATAGAAGCAGGTTCTCGAATGAGGTCTCAAATCCTAACTTGCAAAAACCAGCTGTTATTCGAAGACAGACAACGACAATGAGAGAACGCTCAAAATCGAGCAGCTAAACCATTGATTCCCAAAGATTGGAACAACCGAATCAGGTTGATATCCTTAACAATGCTATTAGTCCAGCATAATGCATATGGCCTGAAACAAGCAAGGTTAGGTGTCACGGATTCAAGACAAACACTACCGAACTCTACCGGTCCTTGATCCATATAGGAATGAACGCGGTCATACCGGGGGCAATGTGATGACTTGCTCCACAATTTCAAATTTCTATAAGAACTTGGAGTTTGACATCTAGAAATGAAAGGTTCCATTAATAGTCGTCAGATCGTAACAAAAACCGGTTGGAGGAAGTTCGATTTTTTATGAATAAGAATAATTATGGAATTGGTTAAGCAACAGCCTTGCATCTCCAAGGGTAATACTTGATGGTTATAAACAAATCTTGGCAACAGAAACGTCTGGGACTCTCACTCCTCCAGAACGTGGCGTATCCTAGATTTAAGCAACGTTGATAAAACAACCACATTAGGTTAAAAGGAATCTACTCAACTCTACAGGATCAGATGAATGATTCAATCCTTACCAATGTGACTTTAACACTGCCCAAAGATAGCGGCACTAAGAAAATACTTGTACAATCCAATCATCGAAGTGCTAGTTTCTGAAGACCGAAATTAGTACCCAACTGGACTAAAAGTACCACCGAATCGACGGGGAAAATCGATCCCAAACTCCTGAGTGTCAGTGTTGCCTCGGTAACGCTAAGGCCTTCTTTTATCTTTCAAGTACTGGTGTTGCACTAGCAATGCCGGAAAAATTTGCTATTACCTAAGTACCGTTGTTGCCCCGGCAACGCTGGGAAACTTTCTATTTCATAAGTACCAGTGTTGCCCCGGTAACTCCGAGAAACTTTCTACTCACTAAGTGCCGGTATTGCCCCAGCAATGCCGGGAAAACTTTAATCTACAGGGCTGATGAGAAACACTCATCGTAGTGAACCATCGATGCACTAGCTTCCGGAGATAGATATTGGACCTCAACTGAGTTTCTACCTATGTCTTCAGAAAACTACTATTGCCCAATGACAGGCAACGACCGAAAGACACATCCTTTCATAGGTCAGCCGGATGGTTCTGTATGATCGTTTTCACCCTAGAGGGGGGGGTGAATAGGGTGATACTATTAATTATAAAAATTTAATGTGGAAGTATATAAAATAATTGCAACACAAATATAGCAGAATAATAGCAGCACGGATAATAGCAGAATAAAAACAGAAATAGAACAACATAGATTTACCCAACTTCGGCAAAACCCTGCCTACGTGCTGCCCCCAAGGTTTCTACTAGAAATTAAGTAGTCAGACATTTACACACGTAAACTCATGACACCCACTATCGACTAACCTAACTCTATGCTCAAAACCCTGCCACAACTCAGCCACCGAGTTGCGAATTCTCGAACTACACCACCGTAGTTCATCCCCTAGTCACACGACTAAAATTTCAACGTTTAAAAGTAAATAAAAAACAATTAAAATAATAAAAACCCTAATTTAAAACAATATAGCCCAATAGATTTTATAATCGGCCCAAAGAAACAAAATATGATTTATTTACCTTTCCACTGTTTATTTCTTCGGCCCGTATGTGAAAATGGCTGCCTTGTTTCTTCAATCTATCTTCGTTCCTCTTCGAGTAATTAGGGTTCTGGAAATTGAGGCGCCGCTTCAATTGATCGTTCAAATATATAATCTCGCATTGCTTGCTTTGTCGACTGATCGTCTCTTCGATTTTGCACACGGCTGCTTCAACTAAGTCGAATTCGATTGTTAAAATGGTATGCGATTTTTCCCTTTTTCGATATTTGATAATACTCGACTTTGATTCGAGTTTAATAATTTATTGTTCTATATTTTGCTTGAACTCAAATGCCTATATGCCGATGATTTTAACGGGTTTTATACGATTGAAAACCCTAAATTTTCGATCGAATATTTATTTGAATTCGTTTGATAATTTTAAGCTCGGCTGTTTGATTTTGATCGAATACGTGTGATTCATCTTGGCTGGTTCAATTTCGTACATACTTTTGCTTGATTATCACGGCTTTGATTTTGGCTTGTTCGATTTTTTCTTGGTCACCACGGCTTTGATTCTCTGTTGGATTCGATTACTTTGATATGGTGATAATATTTTTTTCTTCGACTTGTTCAATTGTGTGTCACTTTCTAGTGAGCCGTCCTTGACTGGTTCCTGACCCACGGCTTGATTCTTTGGCATTTGACTTGGTTTGAAACTGCTGCTTCGATTCTTATTTGAACTGGTTTTGATTCTGACTTATTTCTTATTTGATCACTGTCTTTTAGTCCACTGCACCGATGCGATTAATGTTTGACTGTGCACTTGCTCATTCGAGTTGCGGTACTGGTTATCACTACACATACATCATACATATATATATGTACACACATGTATCTATGTATGCTGTGTACTTCATTTTTGTTGCAGTCGAAACTTTGAACTGTTATATATATGTACTTGACCATGGTTTCATATGAATGTGGTCTTGAAGTCTTGATGTAGTGTTGTCAGTGCATATGTGCTTGGTTCTCTGGCATTGTGCTTTGTACTTGAGTTCGGGTTGCACTTGCTCTTTCTCTGTTCACTTTGAGTTGTTTATGTATATACATGGTGCACTTGTCTTGAACTTGTGAGAATGTTATGTTGTTATTTAAAATCTGGTTCAAGTAAAACCGAGTTATGATAGTCTGGTTCCATTCTTGAACTGCTGTCATGATTATTTGACCTAGACTACATGTTCTTATGCCTTTGAAATTTGCTTGTTTGTATTTGCTTTCATGTTGCCGGGCAAGAAAAATAAAAGAGTTCCATATGAGGTCATTATTGTTTATGCCTCTTGTGTTTAAAAATAGTTTGCAGTTATGTTTTGGTAGTGGTTTGAGTCATGTGTACTATTCATTTGCCTTTTGAGTTGACCCATTTGAATGTCGAGGCTGTGTTGCTTGAGAACTTGTAGTCGACAATTTTGTGATGTTATTTGTATCGCACCTGAGTTGAATCCAGCCTCGGCCCGGGTTTGACCTTGTGCTAACCTGTCCCTGCAATTTCATCAAGTGTATATCGGTTTGCACGGCCTTGTGGCATGTACAGTGATACACTGTGCATGTCACAAGTTGTTCGTGTACGATGAATTCAAAAATAAATATGATGACGAACAACCCAAATAACTGAGGAAAATAATATTTTCAAAATATACACATTTTATTTTACACTGCAGAAATATTTCTTTTTCAATTTTACTACGTCAGTGTGTATTTTGCAGATAACTCAGATGTTGGATTCAAGCTGGAGTAGAGTTGAAGAGTGAATGAGTGAAATGTAGTGAGGTGAACATTGTATATGGAAAATTGTGATGCAATCAAAATTGTATTGTAATTGAAATTGTGTATATATAGTGAGAGCTCAAATTTGTACTATTCAAAATTGTAATAAAATATTTATTTGAATAAAATATCTATTTGAATTTAAATTCTGTGTTATTTATTTTATTCAGAAAATATTTATTTAATTATGTGAAAAATAAAATAGTACAATAACAAATACATTTAAATGAATATATATATATGTTTATTATCATCAAACAAAAATCATATACTAGCATATTCAACAGGTTCAACCTGACATCGCAGGAATCAGCCACTGCATGGGAATAGAGCTGCGCAGAAAGGAAATCCCAGGATTGAATTGCTCCTGTGCTAATTTCTAAGGATGAAAGATGGTGGACAATCTAATTTTCAAAATTCAACTTAGAAAGAATTTAGATACAGCCAAAAAATAGGCAACCTCGAGGAGATGTTGTTTAGAACCAAGCAGTTAGGTTATCAATTCACAAAGATAGGAGTTGACATATGAACAAAACTTCCATGATGATGTCAACAACCAAGAAGAGCATGCATGGTCAAGGACAAGCGAGAAAATCATGGAAGGTCGGAAATAATATCCCCTAACTTCCACAATTCCAGTATGGGATTGAGAGCTAGACTGGGGGCAATTGAGCAATTCGCCCCACAGATCTCTATCTCTTACAATCGCCCAAATACAGGCATTCGAAATAGTTTGTCCCTCAGGAAGGAATAGACACACAGATACTTGATCGGAAGAAATGTTTCAAAGTACAAACACAAATAACTGCGAGGTTGGTTAGCTAACGGTTCTGTATCACAAAACAGAGCATTATGGCAACAAAATCAACAACAAAGGAAATGAAGGATTTAACATTCAGAAGTCAACTGTCGCTCATAGTCTGGCGATGACGAGAAGTATCGATGACCTACTTACGGTCTAACTAGTCATTTGGTTCCAACTTGCAGGAATATGTCATTACCCGAAGTTGGGTGATGCTAGGAAGAAACCCCTAGAATGAAACTATCGATACATCAACTTTCGAAAATAGAAGCAAGAGTTTGATTGAATCTTCGGCCCTACCTTCTAGCTTCTCATGCTATCTGAAGATTCACAACATCAATGAAAAATCCATAGAGTTGAGTCATCTGTGCACGAGTTTCTGGAGATAGAAATTAATACATGATTAGGGTCTCAACACTAGACTTGGAGGAATTCAATTACTGTCAGGAAACAAGCATCATTGAAAAGTCAGAGCTTGGAATCATGCAGCAAAGTCCTAATGAAAGGAGCTATCATGTCAATCAAACTGGGGTAATCGAACGTATTTCCTAGGAGACCTAGTCTCCCGAAAACATGTAGACTTAATATTCATAGAAATCAGCCCTATGGACTATGGAAGATACACCAACACTTTATTGAAACAGACTCATGAGCATAAGTAGGGATTAGCTATGGAACTGGCTAGACAAGCTACTTCATAGTTCTGAACAAAGCTATGAAATAGAATATGCCGAAATGACCGCAGAAGCATTACTTTCATGTATAGAATTACAGTAAACGAGTATGCTGCACATGAACACAAGAGGTGCAATAGCGAGAAAAAGTAATGATCAGAATCGAGCAATTAAACCAATAGTCCTTGGAGACAGAGGTTGGTGTGTAGGTTGAATTACGAAAAACGCAAAGGAAGGATAATCGTAATCAAACGACTCATGCGCTAGTTTCCGAAGACTGAAACTGTGCCTTGTAATTTGACTATAATCAATCATCCCAATATGATAGGAATAATAAGCGAAGCCTAAGTTGCAAAGGACCCAGCTTCTGGAGGAGTGGAAGTTCCTCCGCCAGACTAAAGATTGGATGACCGAAAAGTCATTTTCAACAACAAAAATTGGCATTCAACCCTTCAGGTATGTTTTACTTTAAATAATATCCTCGTATAACCAATGCCCGAAATCCAAGGGAAGTCGACGTATGTTGACCAGTCGGGTTCTGAGTGATGATTGGGGCAGATGTAGTGTGTTATCTACATGAGAAGAGTCCAGTATCCTAAATACTGCAAATAAACAATGTAGTGTAGATAGCTTGCTTACATTTGAAAAATAATCCATACCGTCCTTTGAAATTATCTGTTCCACACTTACCCATTATCGATCAATAATCGATAATGGAGCCGTTGTTCGAAGCGATGCGGGAAGCTTTACTTTTCAAGATCCCTGGAATACAGAAACGGGAAGAGCAATACGATTGAATCATCCACTATATCTGATTTTGGAAAAAATCATCGAATTGGAATTCAAAAACATCGATGGGAACATAACCAAATTATCGAAAAGAAAAAGTTAAACGAAGAGCAAGACTTCGCTCCAGAATGACGTACAATCGTTCGAGATGAAACTTAGCTTCAACGCCAGTCGAATTAAAACTGTATAGTACAACACCAAACCTATGTCATGCACCCACATATCTACCTAAACCCTTATGTAAACTACGGAGCATAGATTGCATCATCAATACCAGGAATTGAATTGAAATTCAGATCAAAATAAAAAAACGAATGGCTATCAGAAGTCAGTCAATTGAAAACAACATCTTGAGGTGGACTCCGACGATTTACACTGAAAATTCAACAGACGGCTGAAAAGCCAAAGCCAAATTTGCATGGTAACCTTGACACGATCAACTAGATTTCACAAAATGAAAACTCAAAAGCAGTTACTTCCAGAGCACGCCTTGTTTTCAACGAAGGCATGCTCTGGGGGGGCAAATGTTATCTGGGTTTTTAACCCAACAGAATTCAGCAGAAGTCGAGACAACTTGATCGAGTCAGAATAGCTCCAAGGTCAACCAAAAGACTAGAACAAGGAGTCAGAAGAAGTTGGAAGAAAAGGAAGAAAAATACTCTAAGGACATGGATCGCTAGCGATCCATGGCCAATGGATCGCCAGCGATCCATAGCATCAACACGAGATAATAGACGCGATCCAAAAGGCAAAGCTAAGAAAAATACTAAATACATGGATCTCTAGCGATCCATGCTCTATGGATCGCTAGCGATCCATACCTTCTCGCCAGATCGCCACAAACTCCATACACCAAAGTTCAAAAATAAGCCAAGTATATGGATCGCGATTGATCCATACACTATGGATTGCCCGTGATCCATACATCGTCATTGGATCGCTGTGGCTCAAATGGAATAGAGCAAAGGGAGGTGCTAAGGAATTGGCCCGCCTATGAACATACTCTATGGATCGTTAGCGATCCGTAGATCATGGATCGCTAACGATCCATGCTTTTGGCTCGGGTCGCGGTAGAACTCCCTCTGTTCCTTCCTGTGATCATCTACAAGCGTCTCATGAACGGGTTGGCCCAATGACTCTCCAATCTCTATAAATACTCTCCCACCTGCAACATAAAAGGGATTTTTGGGAGATTGGTTGCTGAAACTTAGCTGGAAGCTTTCTTCACTTCTCACCTCCCTCATAATGGTCTTTAAAGGAGTTCACTGTGATTCTCCAGTGGATTCCAACCCTGGAGATTCAATCTAGCTAAGGATATTCAAGAGCTTTGTAATCAAATACAACTTGTAACAGTAATCAATCAATAATAAAAACTATAAAGTGGACATAGGCTTCGTTAACAGCCGAACCACTATAAAAATTCTCTTGTCTTCTTTCTATTTCCATTCTCTTACATTTATTCTCTATATTATTGCTCTGTAAGAACAGGGTTGGTGATTTCACACTCAAACCAGGGTGTTGATCCATTTTTTGGGTTAACAATAACCATTCGAGGCTGACGGCCATTTGAGGCCCTTGCCGAGTCCAATCTGATTGCTCTCCGATGAGAGGACTCGATGATAAGAAAGACTATCCACTCACTCTACGGTGAGGTGACTTACTTCTTGCACTCCGGTCTCGTCTGTCCGAAAGGGGCTTAAAGCGATCAATATGAGTTTTCTTGTTCAAGTGGGTTTTATAATCAAAGGTTCATCTAACAAAGTCAAGTACAAACATAAAAACACAAAGTCTAATATCTAGATTATTGCCTCTCCGGGCGTAACAATCTAGTATCCAGCTCATAGCGTGCCTAGAGACCGTTCGGGATCCTGTACACGAGTAAGTATCTAGATGGTATTATTGGATGGTTTATTGAAAAAGGAAACTATAGTGCAAGAATCGAACCTGATTCCCTGCCATCTGATCAAGAAATGACCAGCCTTGCCCTTGATCCAGGGCCATTTCTATTTGCTGCGGTTGATGGCTGCACCCCTTCCGTCACCACAGTCTGATTTCTAACATACCATCGTAACTGGTTATCCCTGACATGTTCCTTTATCAAATCCTGTAGATGCCTGTAGTCATTCGTATTATGCTCATCCAACTCATGGAATAGACATTATTTTACTGACTTTCTTTCATTGTTTGTAAGCTCTCTCCAAGCTGGTCTCTGGTAGGCGATTTTTCCCCTACTATCCAAATAAATTTGCTACAGGGTCTCTTTAAATCAGTGTAAGAAGTGAATCTCAGTTCTCTCCTTTTGTTGCTTTGATCCTTCAAAGATAGTGTCTGTCTTTTGCTTTCCTTTATCCTTGCTAGATCCTTTTTCGGACGGTCCTCCGCCATTCATAGCATTAACCTCTTCCTTATCAGCTTCAACGTCCTCCTGCCATAGAAACCTTTCAGCCTCATGATAAACTTCTACAAGATCCATCAGTGGATCTCGTTCCAAAGCAATTTTAAAATCAGTCTTCGCGGCTATTTGATACCGCTGCCATCAAAACCATTGAAGGATCAGGTTTATCCATTGTAGCTGCCATCGCATTGAATCTTGTCAGAAAACCCCTAAAGATGTCTCCCCAGCCCTCTACTTCATGCTTGCCAACTTTATCACATTCTTGGATCATGAGATATAGACCCGGAATTGCTTCACAAATCTGTTCACCAACTCGGCATACGTACTGATGGAACCGTTTTCCAGCTGCCTAAATCATTGTGCTGCCAAACCCGTAAGATATAAAGGAAAACACCATCCCATGACTTCCTCGGATGCCCCCAGCACCTCCATGTGCCAGATGTACCTCATCAGATGAATTATAGGGTATGACGTTCCGTCATATGTCTCCAATGTTGGTAATTTGAATTTCTGTGGATTCCTTGCATATCGAATGTTTGGAATAAACAGATTTCTATTCACATCTTCTATTCTCTGATTAGGCAATCCACCCCTCATAACTCGTCTCACCATCTCAGCATGCCTATTGTTGTCATCCAAAGGAACTCCCAAGTTTGCATTTTCGGCCTTCTCCCCAACTCCGCGTGGGAATTTCGGTACGTACTCCTCCAATCGGTTTCTTGCATTCTTATCTGCATTTAGGCGCTCCGCATCAATTCTCGGAAGTGTATCATTCCTTCCTGGGGTAGGATGACCCATACCCAGGACTTCTTGGGACTCGGTACCAACTCGTGTTCAGGGGTCGGTATCGATCCCCAAGTTTGGCTCGGGGTTCATCCTGGGTTGTTCTACCTCGTTTCTAGATATCTGTGCTCTAGATTCAGGTCTTTGATTCTGTGTTTCTGCAACTCCAACCATTCCTGCTTGTCCCATTCTTCTGGGGAAATTTTCCATAATCTCCTCATGTTGCGCTATCATCCTTCCCTACAGCCCATTCATCATAGTTTCCATCCCATCCCTAGTTATGTAAATTAATGGGGGGGGGTGAGATCTTGAGGACGTCTACCGACTTTCCCTTGTTGACTTCTAGTAGTTACAGCTTTCCTAGTTGATTGTCTAACCATCTTCAATATCCAAGTTCTTAAATCAGCGAGTTCAAGTAGCCCCCTTTCTGCGCACCAAAATGTTTGAACCAAAAATGGCCCAAACACCCAAATGAATGTAGTAGGGAATAAAAGTGAAGAAAGTAACGTAAAACAGGAAAGGAAAGAATACATAAAATTTTATAGTGGTTCGGCAAACTCTGGCCTACGTCCACTTATTGATTTTTTTGCTTATTTCTGACTTGGGGGCGGAAGTTCTTAGGACTCAGTACAACTTCCACACTTAGATTTTCAGAGATACAAGAATATAGAGCGAGTTAGAGCCAAAAGATCGTGAAAAATGAGCCCTACCTTCCTATTTATAGAGGTAGGGAGCCTAAACTCTCGTACCAAGTATCTCCTAGCTATTAGCCATGATTTAGACCAGCTCTCTCCAAAATGTGGGCGACACCTCAGCACTATCTGGGAGTCGGTACCGATCCCCAAGTGGAAGTCGGTACTGATCCCCAAGTTCACCATTTTTGGTGTCTTTGACTTCTTACTTCGGATTATCTTGTAGTTAGATTTGTGATTCCATAGTTGTTTGCACCGATATTAGCTTGCTTCTAAGTCCAAATGATGGAGTTGAAGGAGAACAAAGTTGTAGTTTCAAGTGTTCGTGAAGATCAATGGAGAATTGCATTGATTCAACAATACGACTTTGGAAATAGAGCCTTGGCACCAAGATAAACACGTAGGCAGAAGATAGGGTCCACCCAAGTTGTTTCTAGGAGTCGGTACCGATCCCCAAGTAGGAGTCGGTACCGATCCCCAACTTGGGGGATCCCATGATTGAATTGACTTGGATTTTTTTAGTATTTGCATCGTGGTCTCATTTGTACTTTGGCTCTAGGTTTTATGGTCATTTCTCTAGGCATCTTGCCTTCATAACTTCGAAGTCTAGTTTGTTGGATTTATCCGTATATTTCCTGGTCAAAAGGCGGGATAACAAGTAGTAAAGGCGTTTAGATTAAAATACGATTAGAAAATAGAGTTTCCACTTCTACTTATAGATTGGAAATATCATATATTTAGCCTAAAATCTTGTAATCACTATATTACGAAAATGCCACTAGGTTTGACTTCTTCTAATTTTTAGCGCATTTAACCAAATTCAACGAGTTATATATGTTTTTTGATTTTAAGCAGCATTCCGGACATAATAGGATAGGTCTAATAGCCTAATTACAGATCCTGTAAAACTTACTATTTTGCTCTTTACGAAAATTATGATTTCACCCTTTTTAATTTAATTATTCAATTCCATAAATTATGGGGTGTTACTTTCTCCCTCGTTAAAAGAATTTTGTCCTCGAAGTTCCATGGCGGACGATGCATCTCGCTTTATAGCATCCAAATGTATAAAATAAACATAGCTACATCCATCTAGCATCCATCATACAACATAAGCAAAAACACAAGCATTTTACTAAAAATTATGATTTTACCATTTTTAATTTAATTATTTAATTTCACAAAATTATGGGGTTTTACATTCTCCCCTTTACAAGAATTTTGTCGTTAAAATTCCACGTGGTGGATGATGCAACTCACTTTATAGCGTACAAACATAGCTACATCCATCTAGCATCCATCATACAACATAAGCAAAAACACAACCAAGAGTATACAATACATATGATAGATAAAAATAGAATGATATGATGTGATATGAGTGTAAATGCAACTAAAGACATCCTATATAAATGGTGCAATGACAACCAAATATGTATGTAAACATCCTAATATATGCAAATATATTTATTTCTATATGAATGCGCATCCATACATCCATATTCAACATCCATATCAAAATGTAGCTACATCTATACACAAGCCAAATAAAGAAATGGTAAATGGTATACATATATAAAATCTTCCAATCTTGGTTAGAACACACACAAATATAAGTATCTAACATGGTAGGAAACAAATTGGTATAGCCCAAAGAAGGCAATCACATCAACCAAAACACATCATAAGGATGTGCACACAACCGATGCTAGCATCCATGCCTTCATGTTTATGTCAACTAGCTAGCTAAAGCAACCATGCAGACATACAACGGCCTAACGAGCAAACTAAAACACAAACTAATTAAAAGAGGGACTTATTGAAAGAGAGCCTATGATAGGAAACTTGGATTCTCTCCTCGAGTTCCCACGTACTCCTATCCAAACTTTTTCCTCACCGTACTAGGACCAATTTCACTTCTTCATTCTTATGCCATATCAAATCAAGCTCCAAGATGCAAATATGTCTACAAAGTATTCTAGACTCCACCTCTACAGTCACCTCATCAAGTTGACTAGACTATACCATAACCACATAATCATTAACGTACGCTCGCAAATGGGATTAACAAAATTTGTATGAACACCCGCTAACTTTTCACAGCGTATTGACTTCCCTATTTTCTATATAATTGGGAAGGTCTAACAACCGACGACGCTAACTTTCCCACATAACATATCTAATAGCGAGTTCTTTGCCTCTACCTTGGATCCTAATGCAAACTCTTTATGCATGTATATCCTACGTAGTTTCCATTCATTTGTGTACCACTTTAACTTTAACTAAGGTGTCCCTTATCATATACTGTCCAAGTATGACTTCAATTTAAATAGACTTCACTACTAGCATATCTCCATCGCTAAATACATGGCAACGTACTCTACCACTTGCCTCTTCATCCTTGGCCAATAGAAAACAATCTTCGTATACTTTGACATTTCTCACTAAACTCCTTCTTTAGGTCCATAGGCACGATAACATGATAACGGAAGGTGTCTCTCCTCTAAGTGAACTAATAAGGATACTTAGGCAAACTCCATACTCCATTACCATTTAATTTATAGATATCACAAATGGATAATGCTTTATTTTCAATCAACACAATATTGCTTTAACTAAATAGCTAATAAACCTAAACGTAACTAACAACAACCCTAACAAGACCTAAATAAAATAAAAAATCTAAGGCATCACTTTATACTATCATAAAATTTTACCTATTAGTTACCATAATAAATTCATAGACTAAATTATGCATTCTTCACTTATTTTTCATGTGCATCAACCACTGAAAATAGGTAACGTGCAAAAGTTACCATTTCAAAAAAATTATCTTATAAGATAGTTCTTTCAATCTAAGTGATGACTGAAAAGAACTAATCTCACTTCTTCGTCAATTTTCTTCCAAATTACCAAATCTCAACTTCCTTTAAAAATTACCTTCGTACCTTAGTACGTGCAAGTCAAAACATTTACTTCATGTCTTGAAATCATATAACACTTGATACTTAAATAATAATATTAACTCCACTTTCTTGTGATGTCTAGTAGACTAACTTACGACTAGAGTACCTTTATATAAATCGTTGTACTCCAAAACACTTTGCATATAATTGTTTGATGGTTTCTTCTCTAACATAGAACCTTCATTGACTCACTTTTAAAGTATAATGGACTATGCAACCCAATATCGAATAGTGCCTTGCCTTTGTAACCGAAAATTATCTTTTTGAGTCACCAAATAGCATAGCCTTCACAACCCCACCAACTTCATATAGGAAGATCAAAGAATGGATCGATGTCCCAACATAGTGACATGACGTCGAACACCTATCACATTCAACTACTCATACGTTATATCATGATCACACTCTAATGGTACACACCCAAAGCTAACACCCTGACCCAAACAAAAATGATTCCCCTCTTTGGGTACTCTTTACGTAATCTTAACTTAAGGGAAACAAATTTAAGTATAGCACAACAAAACAATAACCCAAGAGCATCTACTACGAAATAACAACCAAAACGTGGGTGTAACATAAACAAAAACAAACATATGTGTCGTAACACTAACTAATAGGTCTACATAGTGATACTCTCCATAAACAAGCATAGCCGTCCTCTAGCATCGACTGTCTTATGCAACCATCTTCTATTATTCAACCTTTTAGGTAAACTTCAGATTCAACTGTGCTCTCACGCTTCATAACATCTTATGCGAGTGTATCACAACCCTTAACCTAAACATATTACTGTTTAATTTAACGTCTCTTTTCTATAACTCCATGGCAACATATTTTAGCTTAATCATGTCTTACTTTAAAACTAAATAATTTTTAGCCAAATCACATCTTCCAAGTCACATTGCGCTAATCTCTTACAACTACAACATATTTGGATAAAGTTACACAAATGATATTTACTCCTTGTTATGAATTTTTTTTTAACTTGGTACTCTACCCTTCCAACTTAAGCATCATTGAAAAGACCACCAAATTTCCATGCTACTTTTTCCTTTTCTCCAAATCTTCCAATGCTTCACAAATCCATTACGTCCAATACTAGCAAGTTCCTAGCATACTAGCATATTGACTGTTCTAGCTTGTTCACTCTAATTAATTCAAACTTTATAGGTTGTGTAATTCTTTTCTAGCTCCAATCCTTTTTAGATTCAAATGAATATCACAATGACATTTTCATTTTAGTTTTAAATGAAAAACAATTGAGTTCTAACTTCGTTATTTACAAAACTAGTAAGCTTCTAAAACTATAAAACTCTCTGCTAATTTTAACAAACATTTAATAAAACCATAACATATTTTTCAAATCAAATCCTTTAAATTCCACTTAAATAAACTTTCAAAAGTTTTACTTTAATCATTTCACCATAAACCAAATTTATTTCAAGTTAATCATTTCATTTCTATTCATAAGTCCCCTTAAAAATATCTGTGTCATTCCGGATTCCAATGCTAATTCCTTTTCAACAATTTTTAAAAGTATCCAATTTTAAAGATATTTACTTCTAGAACTCAGTTCGTTATAGCATTACCAAATTCAATACTAGTTACCCCAAATTCAATACTAATTACTCAAAATATAATTATATTTTGAAATAACTTTGGTTATTTGTCTAAGTACTCGTAATTCGCTATTTCATATAGTTTATAACCAATTTATTATATATATATAATTATACATAATTTTATTTTATAATTAGCCAATTTCCAACACCTTTAAACAATTGATCATGTGTATACATAAAAATATTTTTTAATTCGATTTTGGATGCTAACTATTTTCATATCAAACTGGAAATAATTCTAAAAATTTTAAATCATTTATTAATGCATATTTTCAACATTTTATATTATAAACCCTTCAATTTCAATTCAAAAATATGTACATAATAAAATAGAAAATTTCCAAATTTTTTTTTCAATTTAAATTCTATCCAAGGTGGTTCAAATTAACTAGAAAAACAAGCATATAAAACATATATTTTAAATTTTACTTTTATAAATAACAAATTTTCACAAAATGTAAAGAAAGTAATATTTTTTTAAAAGTGTGACAGAAATATTTATAAAATAAAAGGCATTCTAAAAGATAATTTTACTTACTTTTTAGTTTACTTTCAAAAGTTTCTTTGTCAAAAGAAAAGTACACTTCAAAATATAAGTGCAAAAATGTGCCTAACAATAAACTGACTTTAAAAATATAACCTTTAAAATATTTATGAAAAATCACCTCTTATTAAATGTTTTCCATGTTCAAAGCTTAAATAAGGTTTTTTTTTCTTCAGAAATTGGGTACTTAGATGGTTGTACAAATTAGTATTACAAGTCTTAGGCAGTATACAACATATTACATGTCAATATTTATTTGAATCACATTATGCAAGTTTCGAACCTGTGACCTTTCGTACCGAAGTCGTAGTGCCTAACCATTGGAACAGTGGTGTTGGTCAAATAAGGGTTATTATATCAATACATTAAACAAATCCCAACTTCTACTTTTTCCAAAAATCTTAAACACTAGTATTTCTAAATTTTTAGGGAAAATATTTCAATTAATTTAAATACTTTAATTGGAGTAGATCATAACTTGCAAAAGCCCAACTAGGTCATGCAATCTAACAATGCTTCAAGTGGCTACATTACGCCTTATCAACATCACACTTATTTTCTATGGACTCAAATGTACTACTCTTCTTCTATTCATCCTTAGTCCCACAATTTACTCTACTCCTAATTGGTATAAGACCCTCTACTAGCAATTCCTTATGGAGTAAGCTAAAATAAGTATGATGGATTTATTTTCACCCAAAATTGTTTTAAATCTTAACAATTATTTGACTCATAGTTGTTTACTTCTACAAGGGATAAGCCAACAACTACCTCTACGAGTTAAAATATATTAGGTGTGGAATATAAATAAATATGCATATATAATAAATAATAGAAAATTAAAATTATACTCTCTCATACATCCTAATTAGTAGGAATCACCTAACCTAAGCTCTGATACTAAATGTAACAACCCACCATCTATGATGCCTCGATTCATGCACAAAATTACATGGACATCACATACCTCACAGATCATAGAGCGTTTCGAGGTAAAATATAAAACATATCACAGAGTTATCTAAATTATTCTATATTTCTAAAGCTCACAACGGAAGGAATAAAATATAATGGTGAAATATACCATAATCCCATATGAATAAATAAACTGTAACTAATAGTCTTCAGTTTCAAAATATCTCTAAACACTGAAAATAAATAAAGAGTTTGAATATATAGGAAAATATCAAACAAATTGTAGATAGCTAATAGACAAATGAATGCACATCTCCATCGCACTATCATGCCTCCAAGTCACCACCAGTCATCTTTATCGATCTACTAGAGTATAACTAAAAAGAAGAATGATTAAAGGGGTTAGACATACGTCTAGTGAGAGAAACATATCATATAAGTGTATAATAGATATAAGCTAGTAAAACAATGATTATGCTTGGAAACCATACCATAACCCGTGTCACCTACACCCGGTAAGTCAGTTAAACACAATATAATCCTATAACGACATCATATGTTAAGGTCTCACTAAAATCTATCCAATATCTAATCATATACACACGATTGAGCCTAAAGTCCCAACTCGCATACTAAAGACCGTTTGCGATACAATTGAGCCCAAAATCCCAACTCGTTGTCATCGAAAACATATGTGACTCGCTATTGAGGAACTATATATCTTATCCCACTATTGTCAAACCATAACCAACTTGTTATTGAGGACTATATGTGTTGGCCCATTGTCGGCACATCGTAAGCAACTCGCTACTAAGGAATAAAATGTCTCAACCTACTACTGTCATATCGTAAACGGCTTGCTACTAAGAAACTATATGGCACAGCCCGTTATCGTCACATCATACTCTAAGGACTCAACTCCTCTAAATGTTATGCATCGTCAAATCGTAAGCGACTCACTACAGAGGAACCACATGTCTCGACCTACTAGCATCAAATCGTGAGCGACTCGCTACTGAGAAACAAAATGCCTCAGGCCACTATCGCTAAATCGTAAGTGACTCACTACCGAGGAACAAAATATCTCAGGCAACGATCGCTAAGTCTTAAGCGACTCACCACTGAGGAACAAATGTCGCAACCCACTATCGCCATATCAAACAATGTATAATGAATCTACCGAAAGGAAGCAGTTTTCAAAAGTATCTCAAAACATTGAAAACAATGTACCAAAACATTTCTCGTCTCATTATGGTCTGATGCTACGAACCGCATGTGAAACGAAGGTTGTAAGCGAGAGTTATAAGCATTTAAATTTCAGGGGCATTTTTGTAATTTATTAAAAAAATTAATTAAATAATATTATTTTATATCATCGAACAAACACCACTAATGGATTCGTATCATTGGCAAATACAATTTGGTATATAATATGTTTATTTGGATTACTTTTATGCTTTACACTTCTTAATTAGGGAGAGATCAAATTTTATTTGTTCACAATAAAATAAATCACCTTTTTAATTATCTAGCCATGACCTACCATATCCTAATCATGTGTATGTGTTTATATATATATATCATTTTATATTTAATTTTATCATTTATAATTTGATATAAGACGATAAGGGGTGAATTACTATGTCTTATCAATATATACACAAATAAGAAGAGTCCCACTCATTGAAATTCTCAAATGAAGAAGAACTCAACATCGTCTCTAATGTTTTGTACCTTTTGCACCAAGAAACCTCACAAATTCACCAATGTTCCTTTACCAAATTATAATACTTGTCTCCACGGTCATTTCGATGGGTAGATCATCAATATCTATTAAGAAACGAGAGATACGCCATTTTGAATCTTGACGGAGAAGGATGAAAATTATGTACGAGATTTCCTCATTGTTCTTTGCTGTCTGGGTCTGCCTTGCCTTCGATCTTACAAACTCCACCTCTAAAATGATATGTGATCATAATATTCTTCCCATCCTTTTATTTGCCGATGGTTTCGATGAAATCCGTTGAGAAACAGAGAAGTTATAAATTTTCAAAGTTTAGCGTAGAAGAGGGAAGATGAAGAGGAAATAAAACGGTTAAAAAATGTGATTTTTGTTTTGAATTTACTTAGGATTTGATGGAGATTAGTGGTAATGTGTTTAGATTAAAATAGGGTTTGCACTTTTATTCATTGGTTTGATTTCTTCTAATTTCTATCCCATTTAACCAAATTGAGCAAGTTATATATGTTGTCTGACTATAAAGAACATTCGAGACCCAGCAGGATAGGTTCTAAAGCCTAATTTTAGATTCTTTTAATATTACTGTTTTCCCTATGATAACCTGTACCTCTAGACACGTTGATTCAAAAGCCAAAAAAGACTTTCGAACACTCATCGTGCCAAGAAGCACGAGTCATAGGGGTTTTAGACCATTACATGATACAAAGACTAATATAATATTTAAAGCATTCTACATTTTCAGAACTCACAACCGAAGGAAATAAAATATAAATACTGAAAATAACCAAATCAGATGATAGTCTCAACAATACATAGTCCATACAACAACTGACATAATAAAGTTCCTAAATAACGACGTGGCGTCTGACTGATAATATAATATAATAAATAGTGCATAGAGAGTAACTGTAAATAATACATCTATGTGCACCTAGTCTCCTCTCCCACGCATTGTGTTTAGACCAAATCACCTGCTGGCCTATCCTCTTATAAAAAGTATACAAGGGGAAGAAAAGGAGTATATCAGACAACGTCTAGTGAATGAATTGTATTACTAGTGCATGATGTTCACAAGCAATTAACTTCATTTATAATCTACATGACCTAGGGTGTCCATTTATTGTTAAGTGTTACATGTAAAGGATTGGTTACTTTATAAATCACAGGTATAATTCTAATTACGCCTCCACCCATAAACAACTTACAAAGATTTCCAACCAAGGGTTGAAAAACCAACATTAATAACCGTTGGAAATGCGGATCTTAAGGCAGAATTAACACTAGAGAGGGGGTGAATAGTATTTAATTAATTTTATGAATCTTTTTGAAATTTTTTCAAATTAAATCCAAACAGACGCAATTCAAAAACATAGAAACAATCACAGAATCAGACACAGATGCAAATAGTAAATAAAAGCGGTAAAGGAAAGAACACACCAGAATTTTATACTGGTTCGGAGTTACCCTACATCTAGGCCCACACATTTTTTTGCGTAGATTTCTTTTCAAATATAATGTCGATATTACAACCTCGATTTCAAGGCCACGAGATACACCCTCCTGTCTCTGAGTCCAGGGCAAGCTATCTTCATTTAACCAGGCTACAAGATCACCTAATTGATTTACGGGCTACAGTCACACCCAATTGATTTATGGGCCACAATCACACCGTTTCGAATATCATTTTGATATATAGAGAGACTCGATACACTTCTTTAATTACAAATGATCCTATAACTTTGAATAGCACTTAAATCTTTGAGAGAGGGTGGCAGAGAATCAAACTAGAGACGATCGAGTTTGATTCACTTAGGATTTTAGAAGAATTTTGTTAAAGCATTTGAAATATAAGAGAATATTTGAGTAGAGGAGTGAAGAAATGAAGAAAAACTAACTTAAAATTCGTTGAAAACAACTGGTATTTATAGGAGAACAACAGTCATGTCCATTCGCAAAAGGTTATGACGAATAGACACTCATTTTAA
This sequence comes from Allium fistulosum, assembly GCA_030737815.1. Classification (NCBI taxonomy): domain Eukaryota; kingdom Viridiplantae; phylum Streptophyta; class Magnoliopsida; order Asparagales; family Amaryllidaceae; genus Allium; species Allium fistulosum. Next base: position 1,359,449,131 of record CM060903.1, on the reverse strand, counting down.
AAATTTGAAATTTAAATTCTACGATCACCATGTCGACATGGGGGGATGAGGGATGTCGACATGCCTATGTGAATTTTGAAAATTAATTTTGCTTTAAAATGATTTCTATTATAAAACTTGTTAAAATAATTTCTAATCTTTGTAAACCATTTTGAATATAGTTTAAACTTATAAAAGAGATTTAAAAAGTAATCTTAAAAATATATAATCTATAATATAAAAGTAATAAAAACTCAATATAAATATTTTGAGATTAAAGCTAAAACCATTAAAACCGCGAGATAGTTTAAAAACAAGAAATGATTTTGAAATTAAAAAATAGTTAAGGCTAAAATATTTAAACCTAGAGAAATAACTTCTAAAAAAGATAATTTTGAAAAAAAATCTTAAAAATAAATCATTTTGAAATTTTCGTGGATTCCATTCCACTAGAGAAGGTCGTGGGTTCCATCCCACTAAAGAGGTCGTGGGTTCCATCCCACTATTAAAGCGAGAAGGTGGATTCCATTCCACAATTAAAATCCGAATAAAGATTTTAGTGCCACTATGAAGTTTAAACACAAATCTAGACTCTATTACTTATCTTGATATCCTGAACTCTTGTACTCTTGATAATCTTGAACTCTTGATACTCATGAGTCTTCAGTCTTGAATTCGTCAGTTTTGAATTTCTATACTCAGTCTTGAATCTTTATATTGTACAGTCTTCATTCTCAGTACCTGCATATATATATATATATATATATCCCGTATATACATATATATCTAGACAAGAATATTAGTATTTATATTTTATAATAAGTCCTAAGGTTGTTGTCATCAAAACCATCATCTCAGTAACTAACAATCTCCCCTTTTTGATGATGACAACCTTTGTTTATAAAATCTTCTCCACAAACTTCGATTCTACTCTGACTCCCCCTTATTCCAATAACTCCCCCTTAATCTACTAACCCCCTCTTAATCTAAGCCTAACTAACCTATTTTATAATTCTCCCCCTTTGTCATCAACAAAAACTAATCCTAAACTACATAACTCCTCCCAAATCGTATACTATAGCACTGTATAATAACACAGTATAGTAGAATATAAATGAGACAGATAATTATGAATAAAATATAGTAAGGTAAATGTGAGAGATATGAAATTTTTAAACACAATCAATCATTATATACTTCATGTTTACACCACACAATATTCAAATCAATCCAAACCATACTAAATCAAATCAAACCAAATCAAATCAAACCAAACAATTCAAACCAAATCAAAGTAAATCAAACCACATATGTCAAATCAAACATTTCTTGGAACTTGAACCCATCCTTCTTCACCGAAGATAGGATCTGCCTTTATAGCATCCCATTCTTCATTATCTTTGTTCAGAGTTCCTTCTGGATTCGCTTTGAGTTCTTCTTTGTTGAGGGCTGAGATCATCCATTGAATGGCATCGAAGTGCCTTTCTTGTTCGTTTATCATCTGCATTTGGCTTAATTCCAAGTGTCGTTGATTGCGAAGGATAAAAGTAAGCATGTTCTTGAAAGATTTGAGAGTTCCTTCAAGATTCTCACTTAGATTATGAATAGGAGAGGCCATTTTTTGATAAAATATGAAGAAATTCAATAGAAAATAAGGAGAATTGAAAATATGCATTTTTTTGGAAGAAACACATATTTAAATAGTTAGAAAGTCATTTGAAATGAAAAGGCACAAGGTAGTTATGTCAATTTCAATTTCAAAACAAAAACCATTTTCTGGCTGCTACAAGTCGACATGGGGGGGTAGGGGGATGTCGACATGGGTCCTTTAATTCATATGACTTATTTTTCCTATTTTATTTAATATCTATATATCCTATAATCTAATTTATATTTTATCTGAAATAATATTAAATATAATAACACTTTAATATTAATATTTTAGTATTAAAATAATATTATTTTGAAAATCAAAAATTTTAAATTCAAACAACAAGCAATTTCAAAACATGCAAACAATCAAACATTCAAACAAGCAATTTCAATCAATATAATTTAAATGCGTACATATTTTTAGATCCATATTTCCGAGATCATCGGGATTCATGAATAGCTGTAAAGCACATGTTTGAATTTTCTATCTGTTGATCTTCATCACTAGAGGATGAGTCTGAATTGTCTAGTGTAGCAGTATATGCCCTCTTTCTTTTCTTTGATGAATCATTACTTGGAGGAAATTTCTGCTTATCCGGATGTAGACAATCTCTTTTTAAGTGGCCTGGCTCATCACAATTGTAGCATCTGACGTTGTTGTGAGTCTCATTATTATTTCCAGAATTCTTGTGATCATTTCTCTTGTAGTTGTTCATCTTTCTGTATTTTAGAAACTTTCTAAAATTCCTTGTCATCAAGGCTATTTCTTCATCGTCGTCACTGTTTGATTCTGAACCATCTGTTATTGCATTGAACGCTATTGACTTCTTTTCTGTGGCCTTGCTTTCTCTTCTCTCTTACATTTGTACTTCAAACGACATCAAATTCCCAATCAATTCTTCAATTTTCAGAGTACTAATATCATTAGCCTCTTCAATTGCTAGAGTCTTCTGATCCCATTCTAGAGTGAGTGAATTCAGAATTTTTCTACCTTGATCTTCGGAAAAGTTCTTTCCTAATGCAATTAATGAGTGCACAATGTATTGAAACCTACTGTACATGTCTGAAATGGACTCATTTGGATTCATCTTGAATAATTGAAACTGATTGGTCAAGATAGATATTTTGGTCTGTTTAACTTTGCTTGTTCCTTCATGAGTAACTTGCAAAGTTTTCTAGATATCATATGCAAACTTACAGATAGACACTCTATTAAACTCATTCCTATCAAGTGAACAGAATAGAATATTCATGGCTTTGGAATTGTTTTGTGCAACAGTCATTTGCTCAGCAGTCCATTATGCAAAATTAGTTGTGGGTTCAATGTACTCAGTTTGTGTGATATTCCAAGTGTCTAATCCTATTGATTGTAAATAGATTTTCATCCTACATGCCTAATATGCATAGTTACTACCATTAAAAAGTGGTCGTATGGCAGTAGACTGACCCTCTACAAATGAACTTGTGATAGTGTTGACATTACCAGTGTTGGCAGCCATTTGAAAACTTTTCAAAAATCAGATTATGAAAAATTTGAAAACCAATGCTTTGATACCAAATGTTGGAAATGCGGATTACAGATCTTAAGGCAAAATTAACACTAGAGGGTGAATGAATAGTGTTTAATTAATTTTATGAATCTTTTTGAAATTTTTTCAAATTAAATCCAAACAGATGCAATTCACAAACACAGAAACAATCACAGAATCTAAAACAGATGCAAATAGTAAATAAAAGCAGTAAAGGAAAGAACACACCGTAATTTTATACTGGTTCGAAGTTACCCTACATCCAGTCCCACACAATTTTTTGTGCAGATTTCTTTTCAAATATAATATCGATATTACAACCTCGATTTCAAGGCCATGAGATACACCCTCCTGTCTTCGAGTCCAGGGCAAACTCTCTTGATTTAACCAGGCTACAAGATCACCTAATTGATTTACGAGCTAAAATCACACCCAATTGATTTACGGGCCACAATCACACCATTTCCAATATCACTTTGATAGATAGAGAGACTCGATACACTTCTTTGATTATAAATGATCCTATAACTCTAAATAGCACTGAGATCTTTGAGAGAGGGTGGCAGAGAATCAAACTAGAGACGGTCGAGTTTGATTCACTTAAGATTTCGGCAGAATTTTGTTAAACCATTTGAAATATAAGTGAATATTTGAGTGGAGAAGGAGCAAAGAAATGAAGAAAAACTAACTTAAAATTCATTGAATACAACTGGTATTTATAGGAGAACAACAGTTATGTCCATTCGTGAAAGGTTATGACGAATAAACACTTCTTTTGAAAATTTGAAATTTGAATTCTACGGTCACCATGTCGACATGGAGGGATGAGGTATGTCGACATGCCTATGTGAATTTTGAAAATTAATTTTGCTTTAAAATGATTTCTATTATAAAACTTGTCAAAATAATTTCTAATCTTTGTAAACCATTTTGAATATAGTTTAAACTTATAAAAGAGATTTAAAAAGTAATCTTAAAAATATATAATCTATAATATAAAAGTAATAAAAGCTCAATATAAATATTTTGAGATTAAAGCTAAAACCATTAAAACCAGGAGATAGTTTAAAAACAAGAAATGATTTTGAAATTAGAAAATAGTTAAGGCTAAAATATTTAAACCTAGAGAGATAACTTTTAAAAAAGATAGTTTTGAAAAAAAATCTTAAAAATAAATCATTTTGAAAATTTCATGGATTCCATTCTACTAGAGAAGGTCGTGGGTTCCATCCCACTAAAGAGATCATGGGTTCCATCCCACTAGTAAAGCGAGAAGGTGGATTCCATTCCACAATTAAAATCCGAATAAAGATTTTTGTGCTATTATGAAGTTTTAACATAAATCTAGACTCTATTACTTATCTTGATATCATGAACTCTTGTACTCTTGATAATCTTGAACTCTTGATACTCATGAGTCTCCAGTCTTGAATTCGTCAGTCTTGAATCTCTACACTCAGTCTTGAATCTTTATACTGTACAGTCTTCATTCTCAGTACCTGCATATATATATATATATCCTGCATATACATATATATCTAGAAAGAATATTAGTATTTATATTTTATAACAGGTCCTAAGGTAGTTGTCATCAAAACCATCATCTCAGGAACTAACAATAACTCTAGGTCAATTCCTAGATATGGTCTCGATAAATAATTTCCTAACCAATATCGAGTTAACATTCTCAATGGCGAATAATGTATACCGCACTTTACACACTGAGTAAACATCTTAATGCTTAGGTCACGCCAAGTATACTATCTCGACGATTTATGGCCTACCTAAGATTTGTGTCAACTTCTCAATGATAACCATGTCCTATGCTCTTTATCATTCAACCTGAAGCACTAAGAAAATCACTATAGTGATTTCTCCGTTGGTCCAATTGTTGCCCAGTTCTGTAGCCCTACTATGCAAATGTCTCTGTCTCCCTTCCTAGGTTCCTACATGTTTAACATGTGACCAGACATGCCCTAGTAATAATAAGAGCTTCTACTTGTGCTACTAACGCCCACCTTGTCGAGTTCCATGCTACACCTATCATGAGGTGATACTACTCATTACACATGCTCCATGAAGCTCTGCAAACTCCTAATAGTCGAGAATGTGGGATAAAATTCACTCGTTTTTCCCTACTTGGCCTACACTAGGTCAAGGTTCGACCTATGTTTAACGAAATAATTCAGACATCCGATTAGCTATTTCAAACGTTCGACCTTCACTTTTAAAAATAGTTCTTTGAGCATTCAGATGTCTGACTGCCTTTTTCATACGTCTGACTTCGATTCCAAACATCTAAAATGGATTTATACATTTGAATCGAGTCAAATTCAAATTAATTACTCTCTGGTTGGGATTTCCTGAAATCCACATATAAACCCTAATTCAAACATCTGGTCTGAATTGTCAGACGTTTGAATTGGGTTTTTAGACGCTTGGTTGGTTTTTTTCCTGATTTTATAATTTGTTTATTTTGGTTATCATCTTCTTTATGATTTCTAATATAGGTTTAAGGAATTATTTTTAACCAGATTTTTAGGTGTAATTCCTTTTTTACTTAAATTTAACGTGTTTACTTCATGGCCATATATGTATATTTACGCCATTTTTTTGAAAACTACCTATATGCTTCCAACGAAAATTATATGTATATTTCAAATTATAAAAATCAATTCAAGGTGAAATAAAGGTTATTTGACTTCTTTATTTATCCAAACCAAACCAAACCAAACAATATCAATAAAAATTTATCTTTATGGATTTGATATGAATTTCACCATTCCATCCACTTTTCCTTTTCCAATGGTTATTCAATTAAACTAACAACTAGAATTTTTCATTATCATCATTCATTTTAATTCATAGCTAAAATGGTAATTCAAATTAAATCTAAGTTGGAATCATTATCCAAATTCAACAATTATATTTACAAATCATATAGACTCATAAAGGAACCAAATTACTTATGATCAACATAAACGTTGTAATCAACTCATTCACCTAGAAGAAGTTCCTCTTCTAGTTTGATTGGAATTCGTGGGTTCTATTCCTTGTTGATTCGTTCCTAGATTTGTGGCTTCTCTCTTTCTTTAAATTAATTCTCTTCTTTGTTTTAATTTTGTTTTTTATTTAGAATTTTTCTGAAGAGACATAAGGGTTTGTTTAGATTAAGGAATTTCTGAGAGAGAGAAAGAAGAAATGTACATACAGGTGAGGGATAGGGTTTCGAATAAGAAATGATGGAGGCTAGGGTCTAATTTATAGCTGAAAACTAGGGTTTTTTAGACTTAGGTCCGAAATCCATATCTACGAAAATGCCACCGGTCACATTTTCCGCTATATTCGACTTGTTTTATCAAATTTAACAAGTTATATATGTTTCCTAACTATAAACCACATTCCAGATGCAATGGTGTAGGTCCCGTGGCTTAATTCTAATGTTTGTGAAATTTTATATTTTTATCCTTTAATGTAAAATTATATTTTTGCCCTTAAATTATTTTTAATTTAATATTAAAATTCCTTATGTGTTACATGCCCTGTAGGGAAAATTATGATTTTACCCTTTTTAATTTAATTATTTAATTTCATAAAATTATGGGGTGTTACACCTCAATTCAAGATCATCTACTCAATATGATTGTGTACGTTGAAAGGCTAGTCGAGTTAGGTACTATGGTTGACACCGAGATTCAAAATGATTTGTTTCTTGAATCATTAACTCAGTTGTTTGATCCGTTCACATTGAACTTCAATATGAACTCATTGAAATATACCGTCGTTGGAACAACTAGCACCTCAGTAGGCCCGAGTTTTCACTAAATCGAAAACTCAAGTCTACGAAAGCATGGATCGTTGGTGTTGCTGTCCTATAAATAAACAAAATTATATCAAAGCACTGTCTATAAAACTCACAGTGGAATAGTAAAGTATAAATAAATATATAATTAACAACCAAGGCTAATACCTCTGGTATCTAGTACCCTTGTCGGTGTTGAGCATGCATAAGAAATATGTCCTTCCACCATTCCCGTCTTATACTAGTACCTGTCAATCTAAGTCTATCTTATAGGTTGTAATGAGGAGGGGGTCAGAACAATATTTTGGTAACTGGTAAATTACATATTTTATACATAACACTAGTTTATGCCAATTGTTTTCCATTACATGTTATGTCTACCCATTCAAACTTAGTCATCTTGACTTTGTACACGCGTACTATACACCCCACCTACTCGATGTATACAATATCTACATATGTGTATATATATAGAGGGTGTGTGTGTATAAGTACCATAGTCCCTCATTGGGCCAGGATATTTTCTCCACCGGTATCTGTAACTCTATACCTCGTCAGGATTATTGTCAATGCAGTATCACATCCTCACTGCCGTGCATACTAAGGAACTCCCATAGTGTCTAATAACGACATTGAAACTATTTAGCTGTGTTCTATCTCATATTTAAAAGACCGCCATTAAGGGTTATATAGTTTTATCTCCTAACAACAAATAAACTAACAAACAATTGGGAGGTGGTGCATGCCCTAAACATGATCTACACTTGTAGAAGGTGTAGCCTATTTATGCATAACCTTTGTCTTTCCACTGACCATTCAGGACCAATGACGATCTCGACCTATGTAAACAACTCCTACTCATCACATATATGATACCAACCTCACTATTACCGCACCTATCCTACACTCACCGTCCCATTTAGATTGCCTAATGCAATCTTGGATGTCCATTTGGTTACTTAAGACATACCCTCTAAAAGGTTGAAGCAGACTCTACTTGGCCCTTTGACACTTCGATCGGGCCGAGTCATCCTACATCGGTATATTCCCTTCACTTATATGCGAATGTATATTTCCATAGGTTCTACAATTGGATATGTCCCACATTAGTAAAATATATACACAGCTGCTGGTGGTCCCTTGCGGTTGGTAGATTTTTGTTGTGTAACTGTAACAACCCGAAATCTTGACCCATAATAATTAATTCGATAATTAATTAAATAATAAAATAACTTTGTGAAATTATTAGAATTGAGCCACGAAAGTTGCACCATTGTGTCCGTGGTAATTTTCTGGTCAATTTCCATATATAGAACATCAAAAACTGAGCTAATATGAACGAGATACAAACTGAGCTAATTTGATTTCTATTTCTGATTTTCCCATTTGGACTCTTTTCGATTCTAGAGCATCACACTCTTTTATCTCTAGTTGTCATGAGGATTGTTTGCACTTAGACATTTCTTTAGTAGTAGACCCCATCTTTGTTTCAAACCCCATAGGAGGATTGACACTCTTGTCTATGGTTTGTAGTGGTTTGAAAATTTTAATCCTAGGCGTAGAATTTGACTGTGACACCTATGTATTGGGATTTTCGGGGTATGGGATGATTTTGGGAATGGATTGGCTATCCACATATAGAGCTATATTAGATTGTGAGAGGAGAGTCGTTAGACTAGAGACATGCATCAGTAGGACCCTTGAGATTTCTTGCGACCCACAAGGGTCAGTTATGTTGAGCTTCCTTTATTCCCACGATTTATCATCATCAAAGTGAGATTTGGTTCCTGTCAGAGATTTTCTAGACATCTTTGAGGAGGTTAGGGGACTACCCCCCTAAGAGAGAGATTGACTTCAGGATTTACTTTGCAAGACAGTGGCATTACCCGTAGGGCATATGGCGCCTAGGGAAAGGAAGGGATTGAGCAAGCAAATCCGTGAGCTTTTGAGAAAGGTTTCATAAAAAGAAACATATCGGAATAGGGAGCGCCAATCGTCTTCGCTACCAAGCAGGTGGTTCTCTTTGACTTTGCATTGACTATAGAGAATTGAATAAGCTCACAAAGAAGAACCATCATTCACTCCCTAAGATAGATGATCTTTTCGACTAGTTAGTTGGCTCTTCAGTATTTTCTCAGCTTGGTCTAGCCATTGGATTTCATCAGCTTAGGGTAGCTGATGACAGCATTACTAAGTCCGCATTTAGGACACCCGACAGATTCTTTGAGTGGTTGGTTATGTCCTTTGGGCTAACCAATGTCCTAGCCTATTCTATAAATTTAATGAACCATGTTTTTAGTGATGTCCTAAAATAAAGTTCGTGGTGGTATTCATGGTCGACATTTTGGTGTTTTCCAAGAAGTATGGAAGAGCATGTTATTCATCTACAGGAGGTTTTTCATACGCTTCATATTCATCAGCTAAAGACTGAGTTCTTGAAGTATCACTTTTGAAGTGCGTTTATTAAGGCATAGAGAATGTCTACACATGGTAGGGATTTAAGAAACAGTTTTGTACATTTAGGATCAGACTATGGAAATCCAAAGAGAGGTAGGCAAAAATTGGGGGATGTACAATAGGTTCAGTTGATAAGAAAAGATGAAAACCCATGTCTAGATAATTACAGAAATTATAATTGTTTCATATAAGTGGATTTAACGGTAGTACCTTGGAATAAATCTAACGAAAGGCTTTAGTAAGGAAATGGGATTTACAAGGTTTAAGAAAAATACTCCTAGGTTAGTAAGGACAAAATCCACTTTATGCCAAGACCAATAAAATGAAAATTTTGAAATTAAAAAAAATGTAATTGTTAGAATTGAAAATTTTCATTGTTAATATTTTCTTTTAGAAAATAAATATGGGGTTTTTGAAGAATGGTATGAAATTTAAGTTGGTTTTTATATAATGAAAAATTGGAATTCTTTTTGAAGAATTATGGAGTGTGTGTGTGTGTGTATGTGTGTATACATATATAACTCACTAGTTTCTTTGTAAGTAAACAAAGATTTTAAATATAAAAACCTAGAGTGTATCAAGTATCAAAAATGTAGATTACAACTTTTATTGTTGTGATAAATGTTTTCGTGAAAAATAAGAGGAGCATAGGCTATAACACTATTGTTATAGTAAGTGACTCCCTAGAGAAATATTTTTACATAGGTATATGAGATTTATTGGTATTTATTTAACTGAATCCATACACTAGTATTTTTGGGTTGTAGTAACGGTGTTTTACGCAACATCCGTTTTAACCCAAATAAAAATGTATTTTAAAAGATAACTTCTAAGTATAGAAACAAAATGGTTTGTAAAGTACACTTATTATTTTTAATCAGTATAAGGAAATGTTTTTTTGCAGTTATGTGAATATTAAAACAGTTTTGAAGATGATTTTTTCTAAAAGGAAAATGTATAAGTTAGATATTAGAAAATATTTATCATGAAGAATATAAATTAAACATACTTTAATCTATTGGAATGAAAAGAGTAATGGTATAATTTTCTATGAAACCAATAAAAATGTTTTGTGCAAGTTACAAGGAATACATGAAAGAGATATACAAGGTATGAAAAGCACCATATTTTGTATAGCCTATTTCGAAAAATATAAAATAAGTTCCTTGTAATTTCACATAAACATGAAATTCTCTTTTAAAAGGTTCGTAGAAGATTTTAGCGTTAATAATTTCTCATTTGAGAAAGTAGTTCCAATACATTAAGGGACCGTAAGGTATAATAAGAAGATGTTTTGAAACACATAAAAACAGTTTAAAGATATTTTAAAAGAAAATGGTTTGGTGAAAATGTAAATAAGTTTTTGGAAATGAAAACTTAATAACAGTAGAATTTGAAAATTCAAATTTTTATAGAATACTGAAAAGGTCTTTAAAAAGAAAACGAGGAATAAGTTTTGGACTTAGAATTTGAAAGCTTTTCCCTATAGGTTGGGAAACAATGTAAAGTAACCAAGTATATTTGAATTTAATAGAAACTCAAAAATAACACTTTTTAAAGACAAAGATTTTAGGATTTGATGTTTTGAAAATTTAGAAGTCTTAGTTTTTGAAACAATAAATACCCAACCAAACTCTTATAAATATGAAGTATAAAGAAATCATTTCCTAGGTGTAATGGAAAAAGTGCAAGACCACGTAGGGGATAGCAGTGATTACTTTTGGAAGTAATGATAGAAGTTACTGTGGAATGTATAGGACACTAGTAAGAATGTAGGAATGTTGATTCATGTGTGTAGACTAAAGAAGACAGTAAAGTGAAATGAGTAAGGTAGTAAGGCACGCATGGTTGAGAATGGATATTCTTGAGTTTGGAGGAACTTGGGAAAAACATCTTTCTTTAGTGGAATTCACATAAGATAGTAGTTCTCAAGCTTGCATTAGAGTGGCACCTTTCGAAGCTTTTTATGAAAGACCGCGCAAGTCGCTTTCGCGTTGGATAGGGTCTACAGAGGGATTGCCTTGGTTCCGACATAGTTAAGAAGACTTCGGGGAGGATTGGTTTGATTGGGAGAAAATTCATATTTTGTATCCACTTTCCTTTGATAATAAGTTCTTAGAATTTCCTATTTCCATCTTTAGTTTTGAATAGGTTCTTTCCATTATTATCCTTTGAGAGGGTAGAACTTAGGATTTAACCTATGGATGGTAGGAATTGATGTAAACATGTTATTAGAACATGTTATGAATGATGTATGCTAACGATTGCAAGTGGTTGCTAGTGGATGCTAATGGACGCATATAGGTACACTAGGCACTATTATTCTTTAGGGATCGGCCTAATTAGGACACTAGAGCATATGCATATGGATGTGTGTGTATTTTTAATTTATTTCTATGGTTGCTATAAATGGAAGATTATCACATGGTTGTTGCATTAGAATGATGTTTGTAGCACGCATATAGAACTATCAGTTATCATTAGGGAATTTTTACATTCATTTGGATACATGGCAAGGACATGATTGCATAAAAGGAGGTCAACTGAATCAGCGGACCGCCTAATCTTTTGCATTAGTTAGGGACATTTACACTACACTCATTGCATAAGTATCATAAATTGCATTAGAAAAAAGACTTATGGGCAATGGATGAGTGATTGATGATTGAGTAGTTGGTTGTAGAACTTGGATGAAAATATTTAGTACATTCTTTTATCCTTAGAGATTTCGAGGACGAAATCCCTTAAGGAGGGGAGAATGTAACAACCCGAAATCTTAACCCATAATAATTAATTCCAAAATTAATTAAATAATAAAATAACTTTGTGAAATTATCAGAATTGAGCAACGGAAGTTGCACCATTGTGTCCGTTGTAATTTTCTGTCAATTTCCATATATAGAACGTCAGAAACCGAGCTAATATGAACGAGATACAAAATAATCAAAAAAAATAGGCCAGGTCGACCGACCGGTCGCAATGGAGGTTGACCGCCTGGTCGACCCGCCTGTGTTTAGGAACGAAGGATTTTTTTTCTTTTTCCATTCTTTCCAGAGGCTTCCTATGACGGGTTTTGCATTCTTTATTTCAATCCGGTCCTTTTATTCTTGTATCTGATGGCTCTTATTCAGCCTATGACGTGATTGCATCCTATTCAATTCCCAAATCCAACGGTCTGAGATCCACTTCTACCCCTATAAATAGAACCCTATGCCTAACACTTCTTCTCATTCTAAGATTTTCTCCAATTGGGTTCACCTATTTAGGAAGGACCCTAAGCGAAATAATTTTCCAAGGAGGAAATCATTTTAAATAAAAATATTTAACAATCCCAAGTGGATTCGTGAAGGCCCAAAGGGAAGAGCTAAGGGCCAGAGGTGAGTGATTGTAATTATTTTAAATTTCTTTAAGCAATTTAAAATAATAGGGTTTCCAATAGTTGTAGTTTTACTACGATTTTTGGAGTAACCTTTTTAGTAATTTATTTACAGTTTTTAGAATTATTTTCAGTTAATTTTAGTTTATTTCTAGCTTTTCCATTTATTTATAGTTTATTTACGGTATTTTAGTTTATTTATGCGTTATTTACATCTTCTTACGCCTTGGATTTTCTTTTATTTCTCCTTCTTCTTCTTCGCGTATGGATTAGAATAGAATTAACGTGAAATTGGATTAAATTATAAGAAATCTAAAATAATGAAATATAAGATGTAAATTATAAAGACTGTAATATAAATGAAATTGGACTAAAATTATGCCTAACTATGATATTAATTGGACTGAATTAAAGAGATTGGCCTAGTTATAACTTAGAATTATAACTAAAAAGAATAAAAGAAGCTTACTTTCACACTTAGACCTTGGGTTAAGTAATAAGCATGATTATAACGTAGGTTATAATAAGAAATAGAACAAAATAATGCTTATTTTAAGACTTAGGATAAATTAATAAGCACAGATAGTAAGAACAAGAGTAAAGGCTTATTTAAATAATTTATCTAAGTTAATAAGCAAAGAATTAAAGTAGGACCTGTACCAAATAGCATTCCCCTATTATTTTCTATGGGTACGGTGTTTCACATAAACCTGAAGTGAGACGGGGGGCACGCTTATGCTAGTAGTGGTAGTAATTGGTCAATATAGAGAGGTTCAAATCACGGGGCATTTGGACAAGGGCGCTATTAGATATTGTTTGGATGACGGGCCAGTACCGGCATCATTCCCCTATATTTTCTATGGACACGGTGTTTCACATAATCCTAAGTGAAACGAGGGGCACGATTATGCTGAGTCGAGGTAATAATACGACCCAATAGGTGGAGCAACATGTAGCATGAGTGTGGTGGCAGTTACGCATGCGACTTCCATTTCAGTGCTCAGTAATCGCTATGAGTTCCAAGCGCTTAGTATGTGTGTCTTTCGTAGACACCATTGCCTTCTATGTAGGGAGCTATGTATCGTTTAGTCTACAGTGGGTGCTTTGTGTATCTTTCGTAGTTACCATTGGCTGGTGTGTAGGGAGTTATATAGCGTCTAGTCCGCAGTAAAGTCTATGGAGTGGCAGGCCGATCAAAGGGTAGAATTAGGATTTCAGCCTAATTATAGGATTAGGAATTCAGCATAATCAAGAAGCTATCAAAGAAAAGTGCAAACAATCAAAGTAAATCCGTCTTATTAATTGAGCAATAGTTTAATCGTATTTATTTTCAGTTTATCTCCTTCCTATTTCCTTTATTTCCTTTTATATACTAGAACTATTGAAGGGTCTATTACTTTTACTTTGCTTAAAGATTCTAGTAGTTACTATCATTCACCAGACTTTTAGTCTGACCGACTCCTCTATTTTCCCCTTTCCCCCTATAGGCAATCAAGGGAGAGGGCAGTAGATTGCAGTTGCTCGGAGGTTTCTTAGAGAAGATTCTGCTATGTATTTCCCTAGTTTTATTTCCGTTTTTATTTCTTTGTACTGGTACTTGAGAGGGATATTTATACTCTGATTTTTGTTAAGACCACGAGTTTTTATTTCATGAAACATATTGGGTTTTGAGACATGTATGTTATATTTGGTATTTGACTTATTTGGTTTATGAAGCAATCATGAAGTCTTTGTTTTGAATATGTTATTATTTTAGTTTCCACTGTTTTTACCTATTTTTGTCTTGTGAATCTTAGTCTCTGTTAGTTTCAGCTATACCTACAACGCACCACGCCTTTTAATGTGTCCTTTTGGGTATATTAAGGGGTGTGGGGTGTTTCAGTAACACTACTGACCTTGCATTTCAACCCATATTAATGACTATGTCATTTTTAACTAATCCAAATTATTGAATAGATTTAGTAATTCACACCCAGCATAAATACATACTTGAGGCAATATATATTTGTTTATTTATTTAGTACACCTTTTACGTTCAACTGTTAGTGCTCAGTTGTGTTTACGTAGCTTACTTCATTTTTCATTAATGTTGTTTACTATCATTTAACGTTTACGTCTAATTTTAATAAACCAAGTATCTTTTGTTATGTACCTTCCGCTTAACAGTGTTAAATATAGCTTACTATCCCTTTTTAACTATTACTATCCTTCTTTGACTACTGTGGTTTTTTTAGTTTCTCATTTCGTTACTCTACATACATTTCATCATTTATTGTTATTTTCTAACTTATCACATATATTATATTTATAAGTGAATTATTGTTTTACCTCTACTTACAACACTTTGGTTTATTATTAAGGATTTCTGCATTTTAATGCATTGGAATTTCATCTTCCTAAAAGGAAATGTTAACATTGTAATTTTCCATCAATTATCTAAAAGAGGACTTGTGTTATGTTTGAATTACAAGGAATTATCTTTTCTGTTATTATTGAAATAAACGGTACAAAATGCGGTAAACATCCCTATTTTATACATCCCTTTCTTTTAGATATTCCTTATTATTTCAAATGGTACACTTGTATATCTAAAAATGGATAATTTATATAAATTCACATTGCAACATACTTCATTTCAATGAATTAAAATACTACTTAAACCCTAATCCAATTTATAATAACTTCTAATTTATGTTTACTAACATCTATCATTCAACCAATAAACCTATAATTATTATACAATATTATAAATTTAGGGACTACTTTCACCATTACTTTCCAGATTCAAGTATATGCAATATTTAATAAAAATTAATAACTCACAGAATATGTAGGCACATTTTTCAAATTCATTACATGTACATATTTAAGCCTACAACTCCAAAATTATATTCAGGCATACAAGTAACAAATTTACACTGATATAAATCCAATATTATATAAAAAAAAATTCCACTTACCTTTAAACTTTCAAACCTCCAAATCTAAATCCTATTATTCATGTTTGACTCTCTTTTTCTCCCTATCAAAATATGTACTGCAAGCATATACATGATTATTAGTTGTATAAGTGCTTCTAGCTATCTCTTGTACTTTTTCTTTTTTTAATTGTTCCGACGATTGTGACAAACACCAACCCTTAATGGTCATTTATAAAATTGGACAACCATCTCTAAAGCTGGCCAGCCTTGCTAGAAAAAAGAAATTTAGATCCGAGAAGAGATTTAAATTTAATTTAAGTTTCGGTTTAGATTTACAATTTACCTTGGCTGGCGTTTTGATTCGATACTATTCTTGTTCTCGTATTACACTCAGATTTTCTCTATTTACATATATAGATTATAGTTTACATAGATTTTAGAATTTGAGGAGAAGAGAAAATGGCAGAGCTTCGCTGTTGCTTCAGAAATATGAAGTGAATAATGAAGGGTTAGGCCTGTATTTATAGGTGTTCGAATCGATGTCGGCCGTTAGATTATATTATAATAAATCCATGTCGTTCGGCCCAGGTTCAATATACAATTGCCGCCTACCGCTGGTCATTCGCTAGCGGTCGACCGGTCCTAACAAAGGAGTTAACCAGTCGCTTATTTATGTTAATTGATTTATGTGTTTTGTTTAATTCATTTTAAAACTTATTTTCTTCCATTTTGACCGATCTAATTTAACGTTAATTCTACTTACACGTTAAGTAACTGTTAACGTTAATTAACATTAGTTAATTACATTTATTTCCTTAATTACATATAAAATTATTTCCGATCTGAAATCTTCAAACCTTAATAAAATTTTTGTTTGAACTCTGATCGTATAATTTTATATATGCAAATTGATCAGAAAATCACTATGAACACAATGATGCAAGTTTCATAGCCAAATTCTAATATTTGCGAATTTTCCATTTTCAGCTTAATAATTTTTAATTAATTTTTTTTCAATTAATTATGTTTAATTTACAGGGTGTTACAGTCGCGGATCTCCTTAATATGTTAAGAACAACCAAGAGGACGTTCCTGAAGGAACCAAATGTAGTGCTCACTGTTAAGAGTACCTCTTCCCCTCTAATAGTTTGAAGAAGAGAAAACATAAGTCTAAGGGTGGCAAGGAAAAAGTGAAGGTGTAAGAGAAAGGTGTATGTCACTTTTGCTCAAAGAAGGGACACTAAAAGAGTAACTATCCAGATTGTTTAAAGTTTCTTAAGGGAAATGAATTTGATTCTGCTTCTAAAGGTTATTTTCGTATAGAAAATTGTTTAACTTAATGTGCTTCTAGTTGGATTTTAGGTACTAGGAATAGAACTCATATCTATAATTCATTATAGAGAATTAGGAGCAAGTGGCCCATGGCAAGAGAGAGCATGGAATTTCAAGTTTCAAATGGAGCTAAAGTAAAGCTTGCTAGTAGACACAATTTAATTGTGAATAATTATTATTATGTACCAAATTTTATTGGTGGAATAATTTATGTTCCTCGTTTGATAGAGAACGAGTATAGTTTTGTTTGCAATAATAATATTATGAATATTTGTTATTGTAATACCCATAATTTTACGAGATAAATAATTAAATTAAAAAAGGCAAAATCATAATTTCAAATAAAGAGCAAAAATCATAAATTTCCATAGGAGCTTGAACTAGGCTTCGGGACTTATCCCATTGCATCCGGATGGACGCCGTTTATAGTTATAAGACATGTATAACTTGCTAAATTTGGTTTAACGGGCTAGAAATTAGAAGAAGTCAAACCTAGTGGCATTTTTGTAATATATTAATTTCGAGATTGTATCCTAAATTAGAATTATTTTAGCCTATAGGGTAGAATTGAAAACGTATTCTCTAATCACACTTTAGCCTAAACATCTTACCTCTAATCTCCATCTTCTCCTTCATCTATCTCTAAACAAAATCAATTCCAAATCCATCGAATCAAATCCCGCTAAACGAATAAATATATGAAATTGATCACTGCGAAGAGAGCTATGCAAACAAATCGAAGCAATCAAGAAATTTAGTGTTTTCAAGGTAAGAAATCACTGAATAACAAAGGAGGAGGATTCACCGTGGGTCGGAGATGATGCACAACTAATCGATATGTGGGATTTATCTTATTTGCGTATATATTGATAAGATGTAGTGATTCACCACTTATGATCTTAAATCAAATTATAAATGATGTAATAAAAATTTAAAAAGTGATTTTTTTATAGAAATGATTAGGGTATAGTACGCTATGGCTATATGGTTAAGAAAATATTTTTTAATCGATTGTAATTAGAAAACGTTAATCTCTCTTTAATTAAAAAGTGCGAAATTCAAAATTGTTCTAAATTAGACATGTTATATATCAAAATTGTAGTTATCAATGACACAAATCTAGTGGTGATGTTCGTTCATCGATTGAGCGTATGGATTGATCAGAAAACGTGATGGAAGTTCGATAAACGTGGATCTCTGTTTTGATCCAGTGGTGAAACGATGACGATACGACTATCGGAGGACACGAGGACATAGAGGCGAACGAGTAGGTAGTGATGGGTGGTTCCAATCAACCATATAGTATCAGAGATCGTCAGAATTAGTTGGGAAAGTCTATGTGACGACCGTCTTATTGGGCATAGTGGAGCGATCAAATTTTGGGTACGATGATGGGTTTCCTGCATAAGAATGATGTAGCAGGAACACATGTAAGCTAATTAAATTAGTAGTTAATTGATAATTAATTATAAAATTATGTACAAATTAATTAAATAATACATATACTTCAAACACTTATAACTCTCACATACAAACTCCCTTTCACGCGCGGTTTATTGCATCAAGATCGTGGTAGGACGAGGAACGTTTAGGTATATTATACTATGGTTTGAGATAGTTTAGAAGATTTTCTTAGTTGGTCAAGTTTATTATATATGGTTCTTATTTGGCGATGCGATAGTCTGAGGAGCCGAGTCCTTAATATATGATAGTCTGAGAAGCTGAGTCCTCAATATATTATACTCCAAGGAGCCAAGTCCTCAGTATTCAATTTGGCATCATGACACATTTAGAGGTGTCGAGTCCTTAGTATACAATTTGACGATGGCGGGTTGAGACTTTGGGGTCAAATTGTGGGTATGTGATTAGGCATGAGCTAGATTTTAGTGAGACCTTAACATATGATGTCACTATAGCATTATATTATGTCTAGCTGACTTGTTGGGTGCAGGTGATATAGGTTAAGGTACGGTTTTCAAGAATAAGTGTTATTTTACTAACTTATTAGTATTGTACACTTATATGATGCATTTCACTTACCAGACGTATGTCTGACCCCCTCTATCATTTTCTTCTTATTAGATATACTCTGATAATCGATAGAGAGCACTGGTGGTGACTTGGAGGCGTGATGGTATGATGGTGGCGCACGTTTATTTATTAGCTATCTATTATTTTTATTTCATTTATTCGCAGACATTATACTATTTCCATTACCATTATAGAGAGAGATGTTGTAGTTGGAGTTTATATGATAATGTATTATTTTGTTGGTCCGTGATTGTATTACTGATTATTACTAGATCATGGCCCGTGCTACGCACATGGGTAGATGCGGAAGTTTGAAGTTTTTGTTGATGTTTAATGTATCTCATTCTTACCTGAATGAGATTTATATGTAAATATTATTATTGTTATTTTTGTTGAGTTATATGTGCTCATAGTAGTGTAGGATTTTTCATTTTGTGTTTGTACTGGTAAACGTGTCAAAAGATATTTTGGAAGACATTTAGCTTTAAGGCTAGGTATATAACGGGAATAATAGAAAAATGATTATTTTGAAAAAATGCGATGATTGCTACTGTATAATATTTAATTCAAATGGTTGATCATGAATGCACATAATTTTTGCAAAATCGCAAGGGTTTGTTAATATGTTATGTATTTATGTTTCTGAATGCATGGGCCGATCTATTTATATGCACCAAACATAATTAATATTCTTGTTTTTGTTCACAAACTCAGTCGTATATTTGTGTGAATTGTTTGACATTATTGGTTATCAAGCTAGCAATAAATAACAATACAACAAAGCAGTTGGATGATGTAATAGAAAGGTTGAAACTTCATACAGTTTGTGTTTCTTCATATGCATGTCACAGCTGCCAAAGGTACAGTATAGTCGTTAAATAAATGGCTACAGAAGTAAACCACTTGTTACTTCCTTATTGAGAAGCAAGAGCACAAATTATTTAACCTCGTCTCTCAAAAAGACAAATACCAACTTTTCCAACCAATTTACAAAACATTACAACATCGTACAATCTAATGCTAAAGCACCATACATACAGGTATCAAATCTTACCACACCACTCAAAAAACATACAAAGTTTCCAACTTTCGTAGAAAGTATGGACCAAGATGATTTATCGTGTTTCAAGTCTCTAAAATGGGAAATACTAATATAGGTCGTTACCAGTCATTGCATGTGAATTATTCAGTGGAGCCATAGGTTTTATACCCCTTCAGACATAAATGAAAGACATATACTCAGGAATAGAAATTATTCAGGAATTTTTAACTTAAGCTAAAGATGCAGCTTGGTACTTACCTGAATGTTGTCTACACAATATATTTTGGCAGTGGAGTCCCTAAAACACCGATCTTCTTACACAAGTTTGATTAAAAATGTTTGATAAATTTTTTTATAGGAAAGTTATCTTAGAGAACGATAGTGGCAACCCGAAAAAAAAGTCCGTTCCAAACATTCTGAAAACATATCAGTCAATTAACCGAATGAGCCAGAATAGAAATTAATCCAAAGAAAAAACACTAACAGATACCCAACCCTCTATTCAAGTCTCCAATGATAGTTGCAGTTATAACTGTTATTATGAATGGTTTGAATATTATTAGTCTGGAGAGCGAAGTTGCTGCGTAGGAGCTGAATTAGATGCCGTGCTTTATCTCTTTGCTTTGTCGTTTCTCTTATGGCCACGATCATATTTTGAATGCACTCCTCTCTTTCCTCTACAGTTTCTTTGCTTTTATTTGCATCTTCAATGGCATCTTCTCTGTCTTTGCTATCTTCCCTTTCATTTCTTAGTTATTTGCCTGTTGCGGTATTGTTTTATGGGTTTTACATCAGCATTAAAAGAAAAGAAAAATAAACAGATATCTAAAATAACAAAGTAGATAGAAGTAATTAGGTATACGATACTTGCTTCACTATTGTAATCTTGAAGTAAAGCAAGATGTTTGGAAACCTTGGTTTCTTCTGGAGTGTACAGAGGATCCAACATTATTAACTTTTCCTTAAGACACAAGACAGTGTACTGAAACTATATGTATTTGTGTGCACTGTAGAGACTATCTATGGATTTTTTGTATATAACAATTAGGTAAGCATTTGTATACATGGGAATATATTAAAATTTGCCTGTTTTAATTATCATATTTTCGTACAGTTAATTATATATTCTGGCTTAAATTATTTCTATGTAAAAAAATTTAATTTTGGAAAGAAAATTGGGAGGTAATAAATGACAATACTGAAAATGCTATTACTCAGCACTGTGGAAGTAATGGTAGGCTAATAAAATGCATAACAAAATTATCAGTATCTCTTTCCAAACATATAAAGTGAGATGCCAGGCTAATACAATTTGGCTATCGTTTAATGAAATTTGTAGCATTCGTTCGCACACTAACAGTCCATATTTCGCAGGCAGAACCAGGAAATAGTTAGGATATACAATTATTTTTTCACGTTTCATTACCAAAAACTGACAGTGCACCACTGATCGTCCAACTCTCTTTTCCATTTATTTTTGTACAAATAACAGAAGTTAGAATACGAACAGACGATGCAAAGGCAATGATACAAAATACTTGGTTACAAAGTAATAAGTGTTAAATGTGTGAAAGTACTAAACAAATTACAGAAAATACTATGGCAAGCAAAAGTGAATATTATAAGTAGGAGATGATGTATCCACCATGAAGTCCTAAGATATCACAGTAGAAAAGATACATCAATAAGAGCATAACATTTAGATGTATTATTGTCAGTTAGCACTCAATTATGCATGATCGGTATCTTCTCCGTCTTAGATAGAGTGGCCAACTCTAGTATTCATCGCAGTACAAAAATATAGCAGAAAAGCTGTCAAATTGCCTCTGAAGTATTATTTTTAACCGCATCTTCTTTGTATACTAAAATATACCAATAACCTATTATCTTATAGATATAGAAGGAAACTGAAGCTAAATATTACATTTTGTAACTAATAATTGGATGTTATATATAACATTTAAGGTTACTATGTAATAAATAACATCCAAAGTAAATAAAAATATAAATATTTGTAACAGATTTATGTGATCATTGGACAATGTGTTCTTAGAAGGTAGGTACAGTTTCATCCACATGAACATCTCCATTGCGTAAAATTCTCATTATTGTTAATTTCATCACGAACTGTCAGTAGTATATCAAAAATAGTGATTACTACGTATAGACTAATTTAATTATTGAAAAATGGTACAATGATATAATTAAGAATTAGAGCTTGAACTCTGTAGTTCATATCAGAGATAAGGGGTGCAACTAAAAAATTGTTAATTGTGCTTTCTAGAAATTGAAGACATGGCCTAAAATTGGTATTTTATCATTAAAATAAATCATCACTGTATCTAAAGCAGTTTTTAAAGCAGTCTATGAATTAGTACACGGGGAAGTCGTAATAACACAACATAAGCAAGAATCTGATGCATTTAAACAACACGATCATAGATGGTTCTGTTAAATAGTTGGTTTGGAAAATAATAATAAAATGGCCCTTTATAAACTAACTATAAGATATTTTTGGTCTATATCATGAAGATGGTTGGCTAAGTAGTTTGAAATAAAGCTTGATTGGCTAATTTTTGTTACTTTCGAGCAATAAATTTTGAATGTTAACCAAATAATTGCACTGACGTAATTAATTATTTCCTGTATGTTAGTTTGTGGGTTGAGGCAATACAATGGACTAAAATAATGGCATGCTTCATTATTCACTGTACTCGTATTTGGTATTGTGTTGCATACATACTTCTAAAATATTACTACAATAATTGAAATAACTTGCTCTAGAATAATAGGTCAATACTTTTGTCAAATGGTAATGTAAATCTACAAAATACTCAAATTTCAATAGTCAATAACCTGACGTAAATAGTTTTTACAACGAAGAGTAAGAAAACAATTTACATACCCATCAATAACCTGCCATATGAACATATGAAATAGGGCTTATCCAACAGATTGTCTTTTACCAAATTACTTCATCAAAAGTAAAATTTACGAAACAAACTTCGTATACATACATGTCAACAAAACAACAACATCCAAATATACATGGATGGAATCCAAATAGAACAAATACTGTTTATAATTTAATAAAACAAATACTGTTCAAAATTGTTATATCAATGAAAATAAAACAAACACTTCAAATAATATATCCTAAAATACTATTTGGAGTCACAGTAAACAAATTATGCCTACCAACCATGATATCATTTGATCAACCATGTGTACTATATCTATTCGTAATCTGATGTAATGGGTTTTAATTGTATGACGTTTTAGAAATAGGTGAAATGATTATTTGTATAGCTGAATGAGATTTTGGATAAAAGAAAAATGGATAAAGATGCACATTGAAAGAGAATGAAAATATTATTAAAAATTAAGTGTTAAATAACCATGGCTGCCACGTGAAACCACTATTATAAAAAACAGAACTAAATAAGTTTGCAAAAAATAGAAGTTTTTAAATACTTGATATGTGAAGCCACTTAGTTGGAGACTGAAATCTATCGGTATAATAGATCATCAGTCTATCTACCTAAACAATCCCTAACAATTACCTCTTCCGATTTATGCATAATTTTTAGTTTGAAACAGAAAACATACATGACCTAATAGAGGAATAACAGTAGATCATGAAATTATGTTGTACCACACATCTAACACGGTAAACCATCAAATCTATATAGAATCCTAGATTTTAATTACAAATGTACCAAATTACTAACCTGAGAAAACCCTAGTTTTCGAATTTGTTGAATTTATGTTTTAACCGATGGCTGGAGACCATGAATGCAGAGATTGGTGAGGTATGAATAGTCGGTACGCCAAGAGAAATAGAGAGAGATAGTTTTAGGGTCCGCTGATATACGGTTTTCATATTGGGAAGATGAGAGCAAAGGAGCGAACATGGGATTTGGGGGAATGAAATAAAATGAACACCAGCGGTTAGTACAGATGGATTGCGGATATATTTCAGAATAAATGGGTATTTCAGAAATAGGACAGGTGTTGGCATATAAATTGTTTGGTTTCTCCTTTCCTATTTAAGTAATAGATTGTATTTTATTCATTCTGCTATGATTTACCAAAAGTGTAATATTGTAGATAACTCCATGTAATGTTTTATATATATTACCTCAAAACGATCCCTCATCTGCGAGGTCTGCGATGTTCGTCATTTTATGTGTAAATCGAGATGTCGTAGATGGCGAGTTATTTCATTTGGTATCAAAGCTTAGGTTAGGCGATTCCTACTAAATTAGGCCATACAAGAGAGCGTATTTGTAATTTTTAATATTTATATTATTATATATATTAATATATTATGTATACGCTACACCTCATTTAGTTTAACTTGTAGAAGTAGTTGTTGGCTTATCACTTATAGAAGCAAATAACTATGAGTTAAACAAATGTTGATATTTAAATAGTTTGGGGTGGAAGATAAATCCATCTGTTTGTTGCAATTTACTCCATAGAGAATCGTTAAAAGAGAGTTTAGACGCGAAGTAGCAGCAAAGTAAATTGTGGAACTAGGGATGAATAAGAAGAAGAGCAATACCCTTAAGTCCATAGAATATAATGTGATTTTGATGAGGTGTAATGAATGAATTTAAGCATTTTTTTTAAATTATATGACATAGTTGGGTCTATGTAAGTTATGATCTACTCTAATTAAAATAATTAAGCACTTTTTTTTTAAAATTATATGACATAGTTGGGTTTATGTAAGTTATGATCTACTCCAATTAAAGTAATTAAATTAATTGAAATTAATTTAAATCTTTTCTCTAAAAAGTAAAAAAGAATAGATTTTGAGATTTTAGGGAAAAATATAGAAGTTGAATTTTATTTATTAAATTTAAATAATAACCTATATTTAAGCTTTGAATATAGGAAATTTTCATAAAAGGTAATTTTTCATAAATATTTTAATGGTTTTATGTATGTAAAAAGTTTAGTACGAGCCATATTGTTTGCACTTATATTTTGACGTACAACTGGTTTTTGACAAAGGAATTTTTGAAAGTAAATAGAAAAAAATAAATTTTAACGTATATTTTCTTTACACTTTTATGAATTTCTTATTTATAAAGGTAAATTTTAAAAAGATACGTTTTACATGCCTATTTTTTTAAGTTAAATTAAACTTTTTTGGATAAAATTTAAATAAGAAAAGATTATGAATTATTATTTTAGAAATTTTCTATTTTTAGACATATGTATTTTCAAATGAATATTGAAGTTTTGCAACGTGAAATCTTGGAAATATGCATAAATAAATGGTTTAAAAATCTGGAAATTATTTCCAAATTGGATATGAATATGATTTGTAGCCAAAAATGAATTTAAAAGTATATTTTTATTTATATACATGATGCATTTGAAATTGGCTAATTATAAAATAAAATGATATATACTTATACATATGAAAAAGTGGGTATAAATTATATGAAATAAGGTTAGAAACACAAAGTATGAGTATTTTTGAAAAAAATGAAAGTTATTCTGAAATTAATTTTGAGTAATTAATATTGAATTGGTTAAATTATAAAGAACTGTGTTTTGAAAGTTATATGTTTTTAGGTAATGATATTTCTAAGAAATGTTGAAAAAAAATTAGCTTTGGAAATTAAAATTATATTATTTGTTTTATAGGGAGACTTAAAAATTGATATGAAGTGATTAACTTGAGATAAGTTTGATTTATGATTTCTTATGAAATGATTTAACATGAAATGTCCAAAGTAAAACTTTTTGAAAATTTATATAAGTGGAATTTAAATAATTTTATTTGAAAATAAATGTATTATGATTTTATAAATATGTATTAAAATTAATAGTGAATTTTATGGTTTTCAAATCTTATAAGCTGTGTGAAGAATAAGATTTGAGATCAACGATTTTGATTTAAAGACTGAATTAAAAATTTATTGATATTTTTATTTAAAATTTGATTGGAGCTAGAAAAGAATTACACAACCAATAGAGTTTGAATCGATTAAGATGAACTAGCTAGGATAGTCAATATGCTAGTGTGCTTAGGTCTAGCTAGAAATGAACGTTATGGATATGAGACATAGGGATTTGTACTGAAAAATTAATGAAGATATTATTTATTAATTTTGTAATTTTAGAAAAATAATGATTTTTTTTTAAATCCAACACTTGCTATTATTCATTAAGTAAGGTGGAATTTAAATAAATAGTAATATGATTTTTGGAACACTATCTAAATTTTAAGCAAATAATATGACTGTTTTGTGGAGATTATGAAAAAAATTAGTATTATTTAAGAAAAAAAGAGATATTTTCTATGAATATTTTTGGGATAAATAATTGCTATTTTATTACTAAAAAAAGATTTTTGGGATTTAAGGCAGAATGTTGTTATTGTTGAATTAGAATAATAAAGTGGCTGTGAAAAACAACGATTTAGATAAATATTATTATTTTGATGTAAAGTGATAATAATATTATTGGGTCAAAGGATATTTGATGAGAATTCTTATTTTTGGATTGCATAGCGATGTTTGAGATATTTAAAGTAATATGTTGAAAACGAAAGGTTTTTAAAGTGTACTATTGATTTGAAAAATATATATACCATTTTAAGATGATAGGGAAATGTATTCTTATAATAAAACAATACCGAGATGGTTTATATTTAAGAACATAATAACAAGTTTAAAGTTATTATTTTAAATTATTGTGACAAATGTTATTAAATGTTGTATGAAATTAACATATATGTTTACATTAAGGGTTGGGATATGCATATATAAGAAGTGAGAAGCATGAGAGCGCAGTTAAGTAAAAAGTTTCCTAAAAGGTTAAATAATAAAAGATTGGTTGTATGAGACATTCTCCAATAGGGGATGACTATATTTGTCTAGGTAAAGTGTTTTTGGAGTAAAGTAGCGTACATAAGGTACTCTAGCTATATGTTAGTTTTAGGACTTCACAAGCACATGGAGTTAATATTATTTTTAAAGTATTTGGTGTTATATGATTTCAAGAGATGAAGTAAATGTCTTGAATTGGACGTACTAAGGTATGAAGGCAATTTTAAGAAAGGCGAGATTCGACGATTTGGAAGAAAATTGACTAAGAGGAAAGATCGTTTCTTTTTAGTCATCACTTAGATTGAAAGAACTATCTTATTAAGTTAATTTTATGAAATAGTGGATTTTTGTGCATATTCAAATGCACGTGAAAATAAGTGAAAAGAGCACAACCTAGTCTATGAGTTTATAGTAATATTTCATTTATCAAAAATAAGGCATCGTCCACTTGTGGTATCTATAAATTAAACAGTGATGGAGTATGTTGTTCACCTATGAATCCAAAATGTTAGTCCACTTAAAGGTAAGACACATTCCATTATTGTGTTGTTGTGCCTATAGACTTGAAGAAGGAGCTTAGTGAGGTATGTCAAAGGATACGAAGAGGGTTTCCATTGGTCGAGGACGAAGAACCAAGCGGCGGAGCACGTTTGACGATGGAGGTATGCCCATAGTGCAATCTATTTAAATCTAAGCTATACTTGGATATACATGTTTAGAGACACCTCAGTGATATGCTAAGGGATGGAAACTGCATAAGATAGGCATACATAGAGAGTTCGTAGAGGGTAGCTAGGTAGGTGAATGACTCCTTATTGAGATATGTTGCGGGAATGCTAGTGCCATAAGTTGTCGGGCCTTTCCCGATTGTATGAAGAGTAGGGAAGTCAACATGTTTGAGTGGGTTTCTTTAAAAGTTGGCAGGTGTTCACATATTTTCAGTTTATCCTATCTACGAACGTATGTTGACGATTTAGTGGTTATGGTAGAGACTAGTCAACTTACGATAGAAATGTAGATTCAGAGTGTAGAATACTCCATAGATGTATTCACATCTTAGGACTCGATGTGATACGACAAACGACATAATAATGAGGAAATGAAGTTGGTCCAAGTGTTGTGAGGAAAAGGTTTAGATAGTAGTATGATGGAGCTCGAGGAGAGAATCCGAATTTCTCAACATGAGCTCTATTCAAATAAGTTCCTCTTTTAGTTAGTTTGTAGGCTAGTTTGCTCGTTAGAACGTTGTTTGTTTGCATGGTTGCTTTTGCTAGATAGTTGACATAGGCATGGATGTTAGGATTAACTGTATACACGTCCTTATGACGTGTTTTGGTTTCTATGGTTACTTTATTTGAGTTACACTAGTTTAGTTTTTTAACATGTTGGCTTCTATGAATATACATTCCAACCAAGGGTAGAAACATGTAGTTAGGTGTTCTAACTTTTGTTACATAATTTTGTATACGCTATTTCGTAATATATATGTTTACTAATAGATTTTATGGACGTGGTTGTTTACTTGCACTTTGACATGGATGCTGCATATGGATGCGCATACATATAGAAATATATATTTGCATGTGTTAAGCCCGTTAATGGATATCCGAAAAATCCGAAATCCTTTCGCATTCGTTTCCAAAGATAAATATCTCATACCCAAAAAGGGATACAGATGCAGATATGAAGGAATCTGCATCAAAAATTTATCCGTCCATTTTTTATCAAGATTATAGCTTATATTATGTGTATTTTTTTGAAATGAAAGATATGTATTTATTGTTTTATTAAGTTAATAGTTTAATTATATGCATTTAGTGCATATTATAAATTGCGCAAAACTATTTATTATCATCATATTTACTAATTTTTATGCACTTTTATAATCAATAGGATTGAAAAAAGTTCATATGAAACCAAAATTTTCTACTTATGTTACTTGATTTGTAAATCGTTAGTGGATAAAGGAATTATCCGATATCCATCCATATCCATGGAAGCAAATACCCTATATTTGAAAAAAAAAATGAATGCAGATATGACACTACCCGCATTCGAAAGTATCCGTTGACAGATCTAGCATATATTAGGATGTTTGATGCATATTCTTTACACTACATGTGCATTCATATAGGAGGCCAATTTAGTTGCATTTGCACTCATCTCATATCATATCATCGTATTTTATCTATCATCCGTATTATACACTATTGGTTGTGTTTTCTATTTTGTTGCATAATGGATGTTAGATGGATGCAGTTATGTCTGTTTTGTGTGTTTGTACGATATAAACCAAGTTGCACTGTCTATCTCTTGGAATTTCAGGGACGAAATTATTTTAAGGGGAGGAGGATTCACCTTGGGTCGAAAAAGATGCATGGCTAATCGATGTGTGATATTTATCATATTTGCATATATATATATATATATATATATATATATATATTGATAAGACATAGTATTTCCCTCTTTGTGATCTTAAATCAAATAATAGACGATGAATTGAAATTTAAAAAGTGATTTTTGATAAACATGATTAGGGTGTAGTGTGCCTGGCTATATGGTTAAAAATATAATTTTTAATCGATTATGATTAGCAAAAGTTAATCTCCATTTAATTAAAAAGTGCGAAATACAAAAATGTTCCGAATTAGACATATTATATATCAAAATTATAGTTCTCATCGATATGAATCCACTTGTTGGGTTCGTTCATCAATTAAATGTACGGATTGATCATAAAACGTGTACCGTTCATTTTGATCCAATGGTGAAACGACGGTCAAAGGACATGGGGACGTAGAGGAGATTGAGTAGGTAGTCACGGGGGTTCCAATTGACCATTTGGGATAGGAGATCACCAACATTGGTTGGAAAATTCTAGGTGGAAGTTATGTTATGAGGCAAAGCGGAGGCAACTAGATTTTGGCAATATGGTGGCGTTGTGATGCAGAGTACAGGCATGGTGTCTGATCGATGAACGGAGCTCGATGGCGGTGGCAATCAATGATCAATGTGGTATGGTAATGGATTTCTTGCATGATAATGATGTAGTAGGAATGTGCATAAGCTAACTAAATTAGCAATTAACTAATTAATTATAAAAGTATGTACAAAAAAATTAAATAATACACATACTTCAAACGCTTGTAACTTTCACATATGACCTCTATTTCACGCGTTGTTCGTTGCATTGGGATCATGGTGGGACGAAGATAGTTTTGTTTTATTGTTTGCTATGGTTTGAGATAGTTTATAAAAATTTCTTAGTTAGTTAAGTTTATTGTACATCGTTCGTATTTGGCGATGCGATAGTCCGAGGAGCTGAGTCCTCAATATATGATAGTCCGAGGAGCTGAGTCCTTAATATACGATAGTTCAAGGAGCTGAGTGCTCAATATACAATAATCCGAGGAGTTGAGTCCTCAGTATTTGATTTGGCATCATGACACATTTAGAGGTGTCGAGCCTTAGTATATGATTTGACGATAGCGGGTTGAGACTTGGGTTCAATCGTGGGTATGTGATTAGGTATGAGCTAGATTTTAGTGAGATCTTAGCATAGAATGTCACTATAGTATTATATTATGTTTAGCTGACTTATTGGGTGCGGGTGACACATGTTAAGGTATGGTTTTTGAGCATAATTTTTGTTTTACAAGCTTATTAGTACTATACACTTGTTGATGTGTTTCACTCACCAAATGTATGTCTGACCACCTGTTATCATTTTCTTCTTTTTAGATATACTCTGTTAGGTCGATAGAGAGGACTAGTGGTGACTTAGAGGCATGATGGTATGACGAAGACACGCATTTATTTATTTTCTATCTACTATTTTTATTTTATTTACTCCTAAACATTATACTATTTCCATTACCAACTTAGAGAGAGTTTTTATAGTTGGAGTTTATCTGATAATGTATTGTTTTGTTTATCTGGGATTGTATTACTAATTAATATTATATTTTGTTTCTCCCTGTTATATGGGTTTTTAACGTAGTAGAATCCAGAAGAAGTTGAGACAACTTCATCGAGTCAGAATAGCGCAAAAGCCAACCAAAGGA
The DNA here is from genome assembly GCA_030737815.1 of Allium fistulosum. Classification (NCBI taxonomy): domain Eukaryota; kingdom Viridiplantae; phylum Streptophyta; class Magnoliopsida; order Asparagales; family Amaryllidaceae; genus Allium; species Allium fistulosum. Next base: position 1,359,418,091 of record CM060903.1, on the reverse strand, counting down.
ACCAGAATGAGGGGCCAAAGGAAGTCAAAGGAAAACGAGTGAAAAATATACTAAGGACATGGATCGCTAGCGATCCATTGGACTATGGATCGCTATCGATCCACGGTATTAACTCGTGAGTTTGTCGAGTTTTTTGCATCATGATTCAATATATATTCTGGGAGCAATGACTAAGTTTTATGATATTGCAAGCTAGCTAAAGTCAAGAGACAAGCATTCGTATGTTCCAATCAGTAGAGGAATACAACTGGTAAGCAAACCATCATCAAAACAAAGCAATGTGTCATGAAAATACATGAACAGCATCAACACAGGACAACAAAGGCTATTCATAAGGCAAAGTCCAAAACTAGTCTAAGTATATGGATCGATAGCGATCCATATGCTATGGATCGCTAGCGATCCATACCATTTCATCAAGTGGCAACAACCTTCATGGAACAAGACAGGGGAAGGGTACCAAGGAGTTGGTGTAGTTTCTAGATTAACCCTAGAGGGGGGGTGAATAGGGTTATAGAAAATTTTCTCGAATTTAAAACACAAAACCAAACTGCACATAAGTAAATATGCTGAAAGTAAATCACACACAAAATTTACCCAGCTTCGGCAACCCCTGCCTACTGCTGCATTCCCAGATTTCTATTAGAATTAAACAGTCTCCCGCTTACAAACACTCTAACAGACTCGCAAACCCTGCTACCGCCTATAGAGTTTTGCAAACTCGCAAACCCTACTTACTGAACTAATCCTAACTAGACAATCTGACACAACCTAAATCTTAGGTGGTGATTTACCAAGATTTGATTCGAAAAGTACAAACTTCAAAAATAAAAAGTAAGAGCAAAAATAAATAAATAAAAAACTTGAGTTCTAATTTTTGCTTTAATCAACACAACCCGACCCAAAAGAAAAGAAAACACGGCCACTTCCCTCTTTATTATCTGATGCAATTTTAGGGTTCCTAAAAATGGCGGCTTTCGTTCCTCTTTGCAACTGAAATTAGGGCTTCTGATAATTCGACGATGCTGATCGATTTTGTTGCTCTGTCGATTAATTTGCTTCCTCTAATGATCGGCTGCTTGCCTTGACTGCTATGATTTATTCGTTCGTTGCTATTAAAGCTCGGCTAGTTACTTCGATTTGATCGAATTCGACTTTTTCTCTGGTATGTTATTTGTTCCTTTTGATTTCTGGATTGATTACTTGAATTCGATTGTTCTTTTTTCACCCTACAGTCGATGATGATTTTGGGTGTATATATATATGGATTTCGAGACCCTTGAATTCGTTCGTATTCATTTACTTGACTTCGTCACTTTCTTTTCTCGGTTGCTTGATAATATATTGATGGTTGTGATATTTGCGACTTAGTCAAATACGTATATTTTTGACTTGATTCACACGGTTTTGATTTCGAAGCGTTCGTTCTTTCCTTGATCGATACGGCAGAAACTTTCCTATTTTATTTGGATCTGATTTTTGACTTTTTCAAATTTTTTTCACACACTTGATTTCTAACTTGGTCAACTTTGATTTTTGATTTGTGAATTCAACTCCATTTTTCTGACGACTTCGGCCTTGACACTGATCGTGTTTACTTCGGCCCTTTTGATTTCTTAACATGCTGGATATTGTTCGAACTGTACACTTGATTTTCGTTTCTTTGTTCATTCCCAGCTTTATACTAATTTTGGCATGTCTGCATCCATATATGTATTCATCTTTGCACTTTTGTTGTTTGCACTGAGCATTTATGTTGTCTAGACCTTTGCATATGCTCTCTGTAGTATTGTGATCTTGAGATGATTGCATATTTCTGATGCACTTGGTCATTCATTGGTTTGTTTGCATATTTGTGCATATTGAGCCTTGGTCTCTGTTGCATGCATTGCTGTTGGGTTGCTTTGTGTAGCTGGTATCTTTACTTGAATTGCATTTAGCTTGGTGGTTGTTACTGCATTCATGTTGTTGTGCATTGATTTGAGCTTCTGGCTTGTTTCAATTGCTTAGTGCATTAGTTTGTACTGAACTGATTCATTGAAGTGCATTGGATATTGGACTGCTTCATGCTTCACTGTAACCTTCATGTATTTTGTTTGTAGCCAGTTGCCTTTGTAGTTTTGAAGCTTTATTCTTGGTGTTGCTGGTGTACATGACAGTTGGGTTGTTTGGATTGCAGACTGAGTTTGTATTGCTTTTGTTGACTGCGCACACGAGTTGGCGAGGCAGTGCACATGTGTATAAATGTACACGTGTGTACTGCAGCCACTCATGATTACCTGTCCCTGATAAGAATACTGATATGCACAGATATTACACAATCAAAAATGATGACAATAACCCATATATCTGAGACACCAATAAAAACAAATTTATATTTTTGCAAATTCAAATTTGTTTATTTTCAGATTACTGTTGTAGTTGCTAATTATACAGGTACACAGGAGACAGGACAAGAACTGGAGCTGGACAATGCAGATATATGCAGATGTGCAGACAGAGTGAAAAACTAAGTGTTGAGTGTTGTAGTGAGAAAAAAATGTGACTGTGAAATGTATGAAACCGGTGTATGTATATAGAGAGAGCTGAAAACTTTGTACTGTATAAGTGTTGAAATAAAATATTATGTTGAATAAAAATATTGATTGAATTATATAAATTCTGTGCAATAGTATTATTATTCAAATATGAATATTTCTTCCTATATGTGTATAATACAATCTGCAAACACATATATAAATTGATATATGTTTGTTATCATCAAACAAAAAATCACATCAAACAATCTCCCCCTTTTGATGATGACAAACATATATATTAAAGATTTTGAAATTCTAATAAATGTGTTTGAGCATGAATTATTTAGCTCCCCCTATATGAATGCTCCCCCTACAATTGAGACCACTCCCTATTTAGAAGATTTAGAAAATTACAAAAGAACAAAAGAACTAAAGAAAATTAACTAACAACATTTAACAAATTTGTTGAAGTATTCCAAAAATATTTACTTCCTTATCAAAATCTTGTTCTTCTCCCCCTTTTGTTATCATCAAAAGACTGACAAAACTAATGGAACAGTAGTGGAATTTTTTTTGTAAATAAAAAACAAATGCAAAACAAAGAAAAATCATAATATATCATAACGAGGTAACAATTTCCACATTGTAGAGAATGGATCGATGATTCGGTTTTTATATAATGAGAAGAGAGATATTTTAAAAATAATTTGATATTTAAGCACAAAAATAAGCACTTACTAACCACGCATAACCACAAGGACTTTTAAATGGGATTAGCAGTTACTTATTAGTCTAAGCATCCAGACTTTTAAGTGAGACCAGAAAAATACTTAGCTACCATACTCCATCCATGCATAACCATAAGGACTTTTAAATGAGAATGGAGTGATGATAAAATAAAAATAATTCACTCACATGCTCCATCCACGCATAACCATAAGGACTTTTAAATGAGAATGGATGCATGAGATTTTTTTTTTAATTTTTTTAAAAATAAATCACTCTTCTCATTTTACAAAACCATTATGAATGATAGAAAGATGGTAGAAATAGAAATGATCGTGGAATAAGTTACCAAGTTAATTATATTATGAAATATATTTTTTTAAATTTTGAAAAGAAGTAAAACAAAACATATTTCCACTACTGAATACCATATTTGAATCAATCTTTGAATAATATCCAAAACTGGTTTGAATCCTAGAAATTGAAGTTGAAAATAAATATTCAAGAATATTTCAACCAAAAAATGGAAAATGATTAGTCAATTTCTATAATCCCCAAATCCAAACGTAATCTGGAAAATCTGTCTTCGGGGAGGGGTTTTGTGAAAATATCAGCAAGTTGAGCCTCGGTTGGAATATGTTCAATGCAAATGTCTTCCTTAGCAATGTGATCTCTAAGAAAGTGGTGTCTTACATCAATGTGTTTTGTGCGTGAATGATGAACAGGATTATTTGACAAGTCTATTGCACTTTTACTATCACATTTTAATGGAACTTGTTTATAAACTAAGTCAAAATCAGAAAGAGTTTGCATCATCCATAAAATTTGAGCACAACAACTTCCTAAAGCAATATATTCTGCTTCAGTGGTGGATAATGCAACACAAATTTGTTTTCGACTTGACCATGAAACTAATGAATGTCCTAGCATGAAACATGTCCCACTAGTACTTTTCCTATCAACCAATGAACCCGCATAATCAGCATCAGAATAACCAACTAAATCAAAATTTTCACAAGAAGGGTACCATAGTCCAAATTTGTGTGTGTGTGAAAGATATCTCAAAATTCGTTTAGTGGCTTTCAAATGAGATTCTTTAGGATTAGATTGAAAACGTGCACACAAACACGCAGAAAACATAATATCAGGTCTAGAAGCAGTAAGATAGAGAAGTGAACCAATTATCCCTCGATATTTCTTCTGATCAATAGCAACTCCTTTCTCGTCTTTGTCCAACTTTGTTGATGGGCTCATAGGATTTCTCAATGGTTTGGAGTTCTCAACTCCAAATTTCTTCAACAGTTCCAACGCATACTTGGATTGTGAAATGAAAATACCATCACTGCTTTGCTTGATTTGAAATCTAAGAAAATATTTCAATTCTCCAACCAAGCTCATCTCGAATTTAGCCTGCATGACTTGTTCAAATTTCTCGCACAAGAGTTCATTAGTAGCACCATAAATGATATCATCCACATAAATCTGAACAATAAAAAAATAACTTCCTTTATGTAATAGAAACAGTGTCGTGTCAGCACTCCCCTTTTTAAAGCCATTTTCCAAAAGATATGTACAAAGGTAGTCATACCAAGCTCTGGGAGCTTGCTTAAGACCATATAATGCTTTTTCTGGTTTATACACATGATTTGGAAAATCATGATTTTCAAAACCGGGGGGTTGTTCAACAAAAACTTCTTCTTTCAAATCACCATTTAGAAAGGCACTTTTTACATCCATTTGTTTAAGTTTGAAACCCTTATAACATGCAAAACTTAGCAAAATCCTAATGGCTTCTAACCTAGCAACTGGAGCAAATGTTTCATCAAAACCTATACCTTCTATTTGGTTATATCCTTTTGCGACCAACCTAGCTTTGTTTCTAATTACATTTCCTGATTCATCAAGTTTATTTTTGAACACCCATTTAGTTCCAACAATTGGATAGTCATTAGGCCTAGGAACAAATTTCCAAACTTTATTTCTCTCAAATTGATTAAGTTCATCTTGCATTGCTAAAACCCAACTTTCATAATTAAGAGCCATTTCAACAGAATCAGGTTCAATCTCAGAAATAAAACCACTGTGACAACAAAACGCACACAAATTTTTATCAAATGAAGAGCGAGTGCGTATACCTTCCGTAGGATCACCTATAACCAATTCAGGAGGATGATTGGATTTGAACTTCAATCTATCAGCATCAACAGTCCTACTTTCAGCTTTCTCACTAGATGTTCCTTCTTCAATGCCTTCATGATCTACCCCAGCGTCAACCGCCTTTTCAGTCGTCCTTTCCAGGTCAGATTCATCGAATTTCACATTGATTGATTCAACAATTGTTTTTGTTCGTTTGTTGTATATTCTGTAAGCCTTGCTCCTTGTTGAATAGCCCATGAAAATTCCCTCATCAGCCTTTGATTCGAATTTTCCAAGTTGATCACCTGTGTTAAGAATGAAACAAGGACATCCAAATACACGAAAATAAGAAATGTTAGGTTTCCTTTCATGCCACAATTCATAAGATGTTTTGCCAAGTATTGGTCTAATCATTACTCTATTCATTACATAGCACGAAGTATTCACTGCCTCTGCCTAAAAGGTTAGAGGTAGTTTATACTCACTCAACATGGATCTAGCCAATTCTTGCAATGTACGATTTTTCCTTTCAACCACCCCATTTTGTTGAGGTGTTCGTGGAGCAGAAAATTCATGTTTTAAACCATTTTCTTCACAAAAGCTTTCAAATTCCAAATTTTCAAATTCGCCTCCATGATCACTTCTCAAAGTTTTAATTGAAATTCCTTTTTCATTTTGAACAAGTTTTGCAAATTTTGAAAAATAATCAAAAGATTCAGACTTTTTGGCTAAGAAATAAACCCATGTAAATCTAGAATAATCATCAACCAATACATAACAATAACGTTTTCCATTCAAGCTTGCAATTTCATTTGGTCCAAATAAGTCCATGTGAATTAATTCAAGGACCCTTGATGTGCTAACAATGTTTTTAGGGCGAAATGATGATCGACTAAGCTTGCCCAAGGAACATGCTTTACACACTTTATTATTTTTAAATTTCTGATGTGGTAACCCTCTGACTAATTCTTTCGTTTCAAGGTTTTTCAAGAGGTCCATGATAGCATGTCCAAGTCTCCTATGCCATAAAGATGCCTCTTCGTTAGTAGCTACCAAACATCTAGAAAGATTTAGATTATCAAATGAAAGCGTGTAAACATTTCCTTTTCTTTTGCCCATAAAAACAATGTTATTAGAAGATTTATCAATGATTTTGCAAGTATCACTATCAAAAACCACATTCATACCTTTGTCACATAGTTGGCTAATTCAAATGAGATTGTGATGCAAATTATCGACGTATAAAACATTAGTCAAGGAAAAAGTACCGTTACCTACTTCACCTTTACCAATAATCTTACACTTGCTATTGTCTCCCATGATCACATTTCCACCTTTAAAATTCTCTAGGCTAAGGAACTTTGATCTGTCACCTGTCATATGTCTAGAACAACCTGAATCTAGAAACCATTCTTGTTGCTCCTTAGCCCGCCAACAGACCTACATAGAGAGAGAGGAAGATGACCTAGAGAACCTCTTAGGTCCAATGATATTAGTGACTGAAGCATTGTGAATAAACAATCCCTTTGGAACCCAAACTTGTTTTGTCCTTTCATTCTTGTTCCAATAGACATGAAATTTGTTTGTAGAATTCTTAGGAACCCAAACTTGTATAAATTTTGTGTTCTTGTTCCTATGACTACAATTTTCAACACGATGTCCAATTATTTCACATCTAGTAAAGACACTCTTACCTTTTGCATTATCATCAACTTGTGTTTTCCCAAAGCCTAGTCCTTTTCTGTTGTTAGCAAAAAGTTGATTTCCCAATAACATGTTGAATGTTTTTTCTCCTCTTGAAAAGTTATTCAGAGATTTCTCAAGATTTTGGACTTTGGTTTTTAGTGTTGTGTTTTCAGTCACAAGTGAGGTGCATCTATTTATAAAATCGTTTTTCCTAGTGTCAATGGTTTCTTTAAGACTCAAGTTTTCTTTTTCAAGATTCTCAAAGCTATTCTTAAGTCTTGATAATTCTGAATCTAAAATTTTACATTTTTTACAGTCTAGGTTTTGAATATTTTCAAGTTCAGTTTCTAACCTAGAATTTTTATGGACAAGTTCTCTCCTATCAGATTTCAGTTTTTCAATTTTAGATTCAAGAGTATCAATTGTTTTAGTAAGATCACTACACATTAAAACAAGTTCTTTATAAGAATAGTCACCCACCTCACTAGATTCCTCTGAGCTTGCTTCTGAATCTGATTTTGCCATAAGACACAAGTTAGCCCCCTCTGAGCTATTATTCGAAACTTCCTCTCCTTCTTCATCATCCCAAGTTGCTGCAAAGGCCTTCTTCTTCTTTTTCTTTCCTTTGTTGTTTTTGAGAAGTGGGCATTTTTGTTTGAAGTGGCCAGGCTTCTTGCAGTTAAAGAAAGCCAATTCATTATCGGAATTGTCAGATTCTTTTGACTTATTACCATTTGTTTTCTTCTTGCGTGGCCTGAATTTTGACCATTTTCTAAGATTATTGACAGCCATTGCAAGCTCTTCAGTTGGATCTTCTTCTTCATCGTTCTCTTCTTTGCTCTTTAAGGCAATCGTCTTCTTCTTTGATTCAGAGTTGTTGCGTTCCGCCTTTGCTTTTATCTCAAGCTCATATGTCATCAAGTTGCCGATCAACTCCTCCATGCTTAGTTTACTCAGATCTTTCGATTCTTGTATTGCCGTGACTTTTGCCTCAAAGCTCATCGGTAAGACTCGTAGCACCTTCCTCACAAGCTCTACCTCAGTGAATACCTTCCCAAGCGCTCTAGCATTGTACACCAAAGTTGAAAAGCATCCAAACATGTCCTTTATGCTCTTGCCTTTGTCCATCACAAAGTTCTCGTATTCATTGCTGAATAGGGCTAGACGAGACTCCTTGACTTGAGAAGTTCCTTCATGTGTCACCTCCAAGGTATACCAAATTTCCTACGCAGTTTTACAATGAGAAATTCTATTAAATTCAGTCTTGTCGAGACCCTTAATTCGTTTGTATTCATTTACTTGACTTCGTCACTTTCCTTTCTCGGTTGCTTGATAATATATTGATGGTTGTGATATTTGCGACTTAGTCAAATACGTATATTTTTGACTTGATTCACACGGTTTTGATTTCGAAGCGTTCGATCTTTCCTTGATCGATACGGTAGAAACTTTCCTATTTTATTAGGATCTGATTTTTGACTTTTTCAATTTTTTTCACACACTTGATTTCTAACTTGGTCAACTTCGATTTTTGATTTGTGAATTCAACTCCATTTTTCTGACGACTTCGGCCTTGACACTGATCGTGTTTACTTCGGCCATTTTGATTTCTTAACATGCTGGATATTGTTCGAACTGTACACTTGATTTTCGTTTCTTTGTTCATCCCCAGCTTCATACTATTTTTGGCATGTCTGCATCCATATATGCATTTATCTTTGCACTTTTGTTGTTTGCACTGAGCATTTATGTTGTCTAGACCTTTGCATATGCTCTCTGTAGTATTGTGATCTTGAGATGATTGCATATATGCCACTCATGATTACCTGTCCCTGATAAGAATACTGATATGCACAGATATTACACAATAAAAAATGATGACAATAACCCATATATCTGAGACACTAATAAAAAAAAATTTATATTTTTGCAAATTCAAATTTGTTTATTTTCAGATTACTGCTGTAGTTGCTAATTATACAGGTACACAGGAGACATGACAAGAACTGGAGCTGGACAATGCAGATATATGCAGATGTCCAGACAGAGTGAAAAACTAAGTGTTGAGTGTTGTAGTGAGAAAAAAATATGACTGTGAAATGTATGAAACCGGTGTATGTATATAGAGAGAGCTGAAAACTTTGTATTGTATAAGAGTTGAAATAGAATATTATGTTGAATAAAAATACTGATTGAATTATATAAATTCTATGCAATAGTATTATTATTCAAATATGAATATTTCTTCCTATATGTGTATAATACAATCTGCAAACACATATATAAATTGATATATGTTTGTTATCATCAAACAAAAAATCACATCAAACAGTTGGCTCGCCTTCGAGCATACCTTATGGATCGCCAGTGATCCATAGGATATGGATCGCTAGCCATCCATGCTTTTGGCTTGGGTCACGGCGAACTTCTATTGTCCCTTCCTTTGACTATTTGTAAGCATTTGGCAAAGAGACTTGGCCCAGTAACTCTCTAACCTCTATAAATACTCTCCTATCTGCAACATAAGCGGGATCTTCTTCCGGACTAATGGCTGAAACTCTGTAGAAAGCTTTCTTCACTCCTCCCCTTCCTTACAACAGTCATCGAAAGAGTTCACTATGATTCTCCAGTGAACTCTAGCATTGGGGACTTGATCTAACTAGGGATATTCAAGAACTTTGCAACCCGATTAACTTTGTAACAACAATCAGTCAATAATAAAAAGTATAAAGTGGATGTAGGCTTCATTAACAGTCGAACCACTATAAAAATCCTCTTGTCTTCTTTCTATTTCTGCTCTTTTACATTTATTCACTATATTATTGCTTTGTAAGAACATGGCTGGTGCATTCACACTCAACCCAGGGTGTTGACCCATTTTTTGGGTTAACATTTTGGTGCTTTCATCGAGAGCCCAACTCAGGCTTAGATCTAGCTATCTACTTTGGATCAGATAGGTCCAGAAGTTAGATCCTCAATCTTTGCTGGAAAAATCTGTTGCTTGGAATCAATGGCTCAAGGAAGGAAGAGAACTGCCTCTGGAAGATCCATAGGGGCGGTAGTAGATGGAGAAGATATGAATCATCAACAAACTAAAGTAAATGGTGCCAATGTAGGAGATCAGGTGACAGCATCTTCAATTCAATGCAAAGTCGTTACAAGAGACAAGTTAAACGAGATGGTTGACAAAATCAACCAAATAATGGAAAGCAGTCAGAAACCTTTGGTGGATAAGCTCAATGCTCTCTTAACCTTACAGTCATATCTTGCTCTAAGAACTATGCCTGAACATGCGGCTGTCATAGAACAAGAAAATTCTTCCGTTTTTGGTCTAAACAAAAGAAACGGGAAGCAACCGCAAAGATGGTGACAACATGAACTATAGGAATCAACGCAGAAAGAAATGCATGTACTCTGCTCGCCGCAAGGCAACCAACTTTGAACTTGAACCAAGGGGCAAAAACCCCGAGAGGATATAGCTATGGACCTCTCCGACTGAGAAGATGGAGAACAATTCAACGATGATAAGTTGGAAGAAAATTCCAATGCATTCGATAATGTTGGAAATGTCCAAACTGCCCCAGTTATGCCAACCGCAAGCCAACGGGATCCCCAGGGAGTGGTTCCCCCAAAGGCAGGAGAGCCTAGGCTTCAGCCCACTCACCAAGACCGTTTGCAAAGCCAAACACTTGACGTAATGACTGACAGACATCCCCAGGATTATGGACATCGGAGGCATTTATCGCGGATATGGTTAAGCGATTGATGGACGAGAATAAAAATATAAGAGATGATGAATGGGGATCTGCGCCAAGTCAGACTCCCTTTACTAATGAGATCTTGAATGAACGATATCCAGAAAAGTTCACGATGCCAACTATTCCATCCTATGACGGAACAAAAGACCCAAAACCCCATTGTACAAATATAGTTGGTACATGGACAGAGCAAACGCTTCGAAGGATGTTTGGTGTAGATGTTTTCCCATCTTTCTGGAAGTAATTTCTTCCATGTGGTTCACTAGGCTTCCTTTGAGATCCATCTCCATTTTCAACCAACTAGCAACAAGATTCCTCCATCAGTTTAGGCTCCACACCGCGTAACCCAAAGACGTGATGTCCCTAATCGGACTATTCCAGGGATGAAACGAATCGCTGAAGTCTTTCTTGAACCGGTTCAACATCGTAGTGATAGAAGTGTGCAATCCAAATGAGGACAAGGTTTCATGGCCTTTGTCTGTGCCATTCATCCTGAAACTGAATTCGGAAAGTGGATCAAAATGAAGCAATCCACTACGAGAAAGGACTTCAATTGCAAAGCAAGTCAATACTTGAGATTGGAGGAGGCGCAGGAGCTAGAAAGGAAGTCCACTGGCATGCAACCGATGAACGTCGGGCAGAGAGACGTGGCCATGAATCAGAATAAAAACGCGTCCGGAACTGCTGAAGGAATCACATGGAAAGATGGAAATCGTAAAAGGAAGAATCAAAATTCCAATAAGAAAAATGGAAAAAATAAATGCCTTAAAGGCTTCAGGCCTTAAGATTACATGCCTCTCAACGATACACCGAAAAATATCTATCTCGCGACACAGGTGATTGAGGAATATAAGAAACTCTCTAAGAAGGAAGCACCTGAACAAAAAAAGCGCTCAGGGAAGTTCTGCCGCTTCCACGTGATGCACGGTCACAACACAAATGAATGCCGCCACCTAAAGAACATGATTGAAGAGCCGATTCGGGAAAACAAGCTTCAGCAATACGTGAGAAAATCACAGAATCCTGACCAGCCCGCGGCTCTTCAAGCCCCTAGGAATTAAAGAAACCAAGCCAGAACCAGTGAAGAGGGATCAAAGCGAGCTGACCAGAGACTCGTTATTGGAATGATATTAGGAGGCCCACATCCTGCACAGAGAAGTTGGAGAGAGATGGAGCAGTATGCAAATTCATTAAAGCACGCTACGAAGGAATCGTGTCTCACAATAGACGATGAGGCTCCAACCAAGCAGTAGAAAACATTGAGTGATGATATTGTATTTAGAAACTGAGATACCGAAGGGAACGAAGCTCTAACTCTCGATCTGATGATTGTGACAGTAGGAATCAGACCCGCTGTGGTCCGACGAGTATTGGTCGATAGCGGCAGTTATGTAAATATACTTTTCAAATGTACCTTTGACTAAATGAAGATTGGCATAAAAAGCGTGTCTGCATGCCAAACAAAAATCCAAGGGTTTACTAGCGAACCCAAACAACCCGTAAGGACAATTGACTTGCCAGTGGAGCTTGGAGAGGGTGATCGAAGAGTTACCCTCATTCAGACCTTCGTAATTGTGGATGAAACTTCTGCGTATAACACCTTCTTAGGACGACCCACCTTAGCTGATTTCAGAGTCGCTCTGGCCCAATGGTGCCTTACCATGAAGTTCCTAACAGCAAATGGAATCGGGGTGGTCAAAGGAGATCAATGCGCTGCCAGGGAATGTTATATTGAAGAGTTACGCGAATCTAAAAGAAGAGAAAAGGGGGAGGATGTGGGGAGAACTCTCCACATTCGTGAACCTTCTGAATAGCAACTACAGAGCCGCCCCTGGCTTGTGGACCATAGCTAATTCGACAAGGCTTTGGACCATAGAAAGAAGAGTTCGAGGGAGGATTGGGCAGCACTGACAGAATTGACGGTGTCAGTCCCAGTCGATATGGATGACCCAACAAGAGTCTTGAAAATTGGATCATACCTTGGAAACAAGATGCGGTTGGAACTTACTAAATTTCTTCATGCCAACTTGGATGTGTTCTTATGGACGCATTCTGATATGTGTGGAGTGCCACTAGAAATCACATGCCACGCGCTCAACATTGACCCTAAGTTCATGCCAGTAAAGCAAAAGAGGCATACCCTGTGTCCTGAATGGTCCAAGGCATTAAGAGAAGAGGTGGAAAAGCTAATGGCCAATGGCTTTATCCGTGACGCAACTTATCATGAATGGTTATCTAACCTGGTCTTAGTCAAAAAGTCCAATGGGAAGTGGCGAACTTGTATCGACTACTCGAACTTAAACCAGGCTTGCCCGAAAGATAGCTTCCCCTGCCCAAAATTGACCAGCTCGTGGATGGGACGGCGGGACCCGATTTGCTATCATTTATGGAAGCATACTCAGGGTACAGCCTGATCCTGATGCACGAACCTGATCAAGAAAACACCAGCTTCATCACCGATTTGGGACTATACTACTATAGGGTAATGCCATTTGGCTTAAATAATGCTGCGGCAACCTACCAAAGATTGGTAAATGCCATATTCAAGCGTCAAATCGGGAAAACCATGGAGGTTTACGTGGATGACATGTTGACCAAATCGCGAGTAGCTGCCAATCACCTGGATAATCTTGCTGAAATATTTAAAATACTCTGGAAGTATGGAATGAAACTCAATCCACTCAAATGTCACTTCGGAGTAGCCTCTGGATAGTTATTAGGATTCATAGTAAGTGTCAGGGGCATTGAAGCAAACCCAGAGCAAATAACTGCCCTACGAGAAGTTCAAGCTGCGATGAATAAGAAAGAATTGCAAAGCTTGAATGGGAAGGTCGTAGCATTAAGCCGATTTATCTCGAAAGCCACCGACAATTGCACACCGTTCTTTGATGCGTTAAAGAAAGGAAATAAAAACTTCGAATGGGGTAAGGCATGTCAAACTGCATTTGAAGAATTGCTGCGACACATGAAAGCCCCACCAATCCTATCAAAGCCAGTGGACGGAGGGGACCTGTTCGTTTACCTAGCAATCTCACCTCATGAGTTCAGCATTGCCCTTGTGCGTGAAGAAACGAAAATCTAGCGATCCGTATACTACATTAGCAAGCGGTTTACCAGAGCCGAGAAAAATTACCCAAAGCTAGAAAAGCTAGCGTATTGCCTCCTGATCGCGTCTAGGAAGTTACGACCGTATTTCCAAGCACATCCAATCAAAGTACCGACTGATTAGCCTTTGAAGCAAGTACTATAACGACCCCAAACTTCCGGACAACTTCTCAAATGGAACATCGAACTAAGCCAATATGATATTACCTACCATCCGAGAAAGGCTATCAACCGGCAAGCACCGGCAGATTTCATCGCCGAGTTTACTATACGGGATGACGAAGAAGAAACACCGTCGGAAGTGGAGACGAAATGGAAACTCTTGGTTGATGGCAAGTCTAACATCCTCTGTTCGGGAGCGGGGGTAGTGCTTGAAACCCACGAAGGACAAGCCATCTGCTATGCCTTACGCTTGGAATTCCCTGCAACAAATAACGAAGCGGAATACGAAGCATTAATAGCAGGGCTGAAAGTTGTGAAAGAACTCAGAATAAAGTCCGTCCATATCTACAGTGACTCCCAACTAGTCGTCTGCAAAGTAAAAGGCGAGTACCAGGCACGAGGGGAGAACCTTGCCCCGTATCTATCTAAAGTACAAGAGTTGCTAAGCGACAACAAACATTATACCATAACTCACATTCCGCTGGAGCAAAACATCAAGGCCGACTACTTAGCTAAACCGACAATCTCCGGAGAAGCTCAATCATTGGGGCTAGTCCCGGTTGAGACTCTGACTGCCCCAAGTGTAGACGAAATGGATGTCGACTAGATTCTCGAGACCACCACCGAACCAAAAACATGGATGACGCCAATCAAGGACTACTTACTTACAGGGACCCTTCCAACTGACCGGAATTAACGGAAAAAGCTTCTCGGAAGGCGCCGCGATTCATAATACAGGATGGGATACTCTACCAAAAATGATTCTCAACCCCCCTTCTTAGATGTGTGACCGATGACGAAGCTCGACGGATCCTAAAGGAAGTGCATGAAGGAGAATGCGGAGACCATACTAGAGGGCAAACCCTTGCAAAGAAAGTTCTCCGGTACGGGTACTTCTGGCCAACAATAAACCACGATGCAGTAGACTATGCCAGACGGTGTGATCGTTGCCAATGATTCTGCAAAATTAAAAGAACTCGCTCAATAGAATTAATGCAGATGGTCAGCCGTGGCCATTTGCAATATGAGGAATCGACTTGATCGCCAATAACTAAAGGAGGGGCCAAATATGCTATAGTTGCTATTGACTATTTCATGAAATGGGCCGAAGGGGAACCACTGGCCACCATTACCACTAAGAAAGTCATTAATTTTGTTACTAAAAACATTATTTTCTGGTTTGGTGTGCCATAGAAAATTATCACTGATAAATGGGACCCAATTCGAAAGCGCTAAGTTCAAAGACTTCTGCAAACGCTTCCGAATTGAAAAGAGCTTTTTCGCAGTTGCTCATCCACAAGCAAACGGGCAAGTGGAAGCAATAAACAAGGTCATCAAGTCCACCATCAAAAAGCGACTAACTAAAGAAAAAGGGAACTAGGTTGATGAACTTCCACTCGCACTATGGGCTTATAGAACAACTCACAAAGCGGCAACCAGTCACACTTCGTTCGCCTTGGCATATGGCTCAGAAGTAATGATTCCCATCAAACTGGAAGTCCCCTCTCATTGAAGGCAAAATTTTGATCAGAAGCAAAAAGAGTAGCTCCTACTCAGATCACTGGATATGATTGACGAAAGGAGGGAAGAAGCCGAGTTGAGGACCGCTGCCCACCAAAAAAGGTTTGCACGATACTCCAACTCCAAAGTTCACAACCAAACCTTCGAAGTGGGAGACATCGTCCTTAAACGAGTCTATCCCATGCTGGGAGCCTTCGAACCAAATTGGGAAGGGCCGTATGTGATCAATCAAAAGCTAAGGGACGGAACTTTCAAGCTGACAACTGTCGGCAAATCCAAATTCCCAGAGCATGGAAAAGCGAATCGTTGTGCCGCTACTTCACCTGAAAACTACCATATGTACTTTCTATTTTTCAGCAAATAAGCCGTCCCAAGATGCCGGGGGCATTGTAAATAGGCAAAAACTTGCCCATCTTTTCTTAATAAAATTAGTTCGCCTTTTGAACCAATAAAACTGTGTTCATAATAGTAACCTGCTGAGTCGACAGGGTCAAATCGACCCAAAACCATGCAATTGCTACTTGAGAAAGCGGAATCACACTCAAGTACATCCCACCTACCCGCTGAGTCGACAGAAGTAAATCGACTCAAACCGTTGGATCGACAGAACCCGATCCCTGCCTTCTAAGAATCGGTGTTGCCTCGACAGCATCGGGAATGCCCAAATAAAAAGTCGCGCATCCGTAAGTTGTGCACTAACTCTCCGAGCCATGAAATCACGCTCTTAAAACATAAACTCCTCACATTGCCCGAAGATAGGTAACACTAAGAAGCATAAAAAGCCGCGCATCCCGTAAGCGCGCACCAACTCTCCGAGCAATGAAATCACGCTCTTTAAACATAAACTCCTCACGTTGCCCGAAAATAGGCAACATTAAGAAGTATAAAGCCGCGCATCCCGTTAGCCGTGCATCCCGTTAGCCGCGCACCAACTCTTCGAGCCGTGAAATCACGCTCTTAAAACATAAACTCCTTATGTTGCCCGAAGATAGACAACATTGAGAAGCATAAAAAGCCGTGCATCCCGTAAGCCGCACACCAATTCTCCGAGCCGTGAAATCACGCTCTTAAAACATAAACTCCTCACATTGCCCGAAGATAGGCAACATTGAGAAGTATCAAAAACTGCGCTTCCCATAATGCCGCGCACACTTTTAAGTACCGGAATTGCCTCGGTAATACCGAGAAACTCATCTATCATAGAAATTGCGAGGATCAACCCACTCCCATTATCGGGAGTAACAGGCGGGAATCCAATGAAATCTAAGTGCTGTAAACCGGCAGAAACTCCAATCGCCGACACCTAATGATCAGCTATAGCATTTAACGTGGAAAACTTTTAGCTATCTATAGTTAACTCACACAATGTGCATGCTCTAAGCAATAAAGCACACGTTTGAAGACTGTAAAATTCCTAAGATAATGTGCATGAGTATTTGCTTAAGTACTTGAGGAATGAAAAGTGGTTCAACTCCCAAAAATTTGAAAAAGATTATTCATTTACACAAAGAGTGTATCTGAATTCTTTAATAGTTAATCTTATAACTATATATTCTGCACTCAATTTACATTGTTATGCATATCTCTAACATACATGTGTTACACACTTTCTTGAATTGCATAAAAAACGCAAACTATATACTAATATTGCGAAACTTACAGAAAATAAAATTGTAACATATTTTTATTCCAAGTTTTGGTACCGGTCGTTTGCCAAAAGTTCGAAGTAAACAAACCTGTGAATTGGGGGGCATACACCGGTACTCAAATAGAAATGCTCAAAAAAAAACTTCACAAGTTCTGTTACTTCAAACAAAGAATTTTGACAGTAATCACAGGACTAGATAAAATAAAATAGAAGTAAGTAAAGTAGATATAAGTGCACAGAACACAGATAAGCAGAACGGTGAAGTTACATTCAAAATATCAGCAATGTATTACATATAACTCTTTTTTGTACAAGATCAAAATATGGGGGCTGTACCCACACAATACCGGCCAACAAAAGAAAAAAAGTACAGACAATGCAACAACATCAATGAGTGCAGACTCTGCACTTGAACAAAACAAGAAAAAATGACTCAAAGTCAGATTAACCACCGTCCAAGTTTCTCAATGCCATTTTTCATTACTCCCCTTCCCACCTTTCATCTGAAGTTTCTACTTCACCTCTGGAGTAGTATCGCTACCAGTAATGTCAACTATGTCCTCGGTGCCGATATCTTCTTCTGGCTCTTTAACTTTCTCGGAAGCTTCCCCTTTAGTCTTGCGCTTCCAAGATCTACGAGAGCTCTTAGAGGACCTTATCGCTTCAACTATCTCCTTCTTGATGGCAACCAATTGTTGTTGAGATTTGCACGGCTGCTCTATCTACGTCTCCTGCTCCCGAACCTCGGCTGCCATGAAATCACCCTCCAAAGAAACGGAAGGATCATCCAAGTCATGTAGTGCAGCAATTTTCTCGGGCTCCGGCCACGACTGCGAGCTGGACATGGACACGGCAACCTGAGCAGCTACAGAGACGAGCACGGATGCGGTTGAAATAGTGACAGGTCCAGGCACCGAGGAAACCGACAGATCGGCAGACAAGGAAGACGGACCTATAAGATCAAAAATGAAAGCATTAAGTTCGTCCTGCTCTTGTAGAGTGAGTTGAAAGTTCTCAAGCTCGGGAGAAACAAGAAGATTTTCTGCACCAAAGAAGTGACCTAGAATGTCAACCTCATACTCGCCACTCTCTCCCTCCTTGGATGGTTCCACAACCCGTGGCGAAGCTTCAAGCGAAGAATTTGTCGGTGGATCGTAGGGCTACCTCGATGATTTGCCGGGACCAGAAATAAAAGGCTCCGATAACGCTTCAGCAGTCATTATCGTAGTAGCATCAGCAGCCTCCTTCTCCCTTTCAACTCGCAAAACCTCCCGGCCTTCTAGCAACGCTTTCTTGGATTTTTCATTGAGGTAAACGTTCTTTAGCTCTCGCATGGTATAAAAATCCCCGCTATCATCGAAGCGGGTCAAGATTTCCTCCCAAACCACGGCGAGAGTGCACGGGAACTTCGGGCCCAAGTAACTGAGAGTCCCCTGATGCAGCAAGGAGTTGACATAGAAGTTTAAGATGGTCTCATCCATCTTCTCCATCTTCCTCTCGAAGGCATTCTGAAGCTACAAATAATCCACCATAACGACGGCCTTTTCAATTTGGACATGAGCTTTATCGGCGATAAGCTGCGCAACTCAATCTTAGAGCATGGAAATCGTCTCAGCCTGGTTGAAGATGGTTTTATCGTGTGACTTTACGACTTCTTCATATTCCGCAATCGTTTTATTATGCCCCTCTATGATAAGCTCGTGGTCGGAAATGGTCTTCTTTTGGGCCTCAATTATTGCACTGCAAGTTGCCACCTCCTCTTTTAACTTGGCTTCTTCTGCATGAGCCTTCTTAATGTCGTCCCTATAGACGATCTCTATTCTCTCATGAGCCTCTTTTAGCTCTTTTAGTAAGCCAGCGCTATTTTTTCTTTCTCGAAGCGTCGCGTCTCTTTCTTCTTCCAACCGCTTGACTTTGGCGTCACATTCTGCCAACGCTTTTTCGTAGTCACCCTTCTCCGATTTAAATGAGAGGATTTCTTAATAGTTATTGCGGTTCGTGTCTGCCAGTTGTTTGCACAATTTCTCCCACCCCTTGGCCTGCTCTAAATCATTCTGGATTTCCCAAAGGTGGGGCATGTATGTTTCTCTGCGAACTGGATGAAGATCACGATCAAATTTAACTCCCATTAAAAACCACCGGGGAGCGCTGCTTCAAGCTTGGGAGGACCAGACAGAAGAACATAGGCAAATCTCATGTGCGGGCATGAAGAACCTGGGGGAAGCGCCACATGAGATGAGGGAACTTGAGATAAAGATGGAACGAAGACAGAAGAGACCGGGATTTCAGGACCGATTGAAGCAGGTGCCGGAGCAAAGGCATGTTGTTCCAAAGATTGAGAGTCACGATCAACTTTTGACTTTTTGGATGGCTCCTCTCGCTCATCGAAAGTCTTTCTTTTGTCGTATCCACCCTTGTACACTCGACCCCATTCCCTCTCGTCTCAGCGATGAGCTTCAGCCTCTGAATCTTTTCTCCTTCTCCATTCCTCCTCTATTTCACGAGGCTGGTGACGGCCGAAAGATTGTTTAGACTAACATTGAGAGTCAGTAAATTCCTCAAGGTTGTCATAAAGGCTACATCCTCTCATGGTACATGACACAAAGAATAAATAAAGAGCCTTAGAAACGGAGGATAAACATGAAAAATATGTGTATAAGTGAGTGTAACCCTAGTGAAACGTGTAATGTGTTTGGGGGGAGAGCCTAAAACGATGTCATAAACCAGATCGGGTAGGCGTTGTGGAAGGAATCAGACTAACTTCGGGCGCAACATGGCCCAGACGAGGAGACACCTCCTCAAACTTGAAATCTTCCCTTATGAGCACATCAAAATCGACGTAAACATTGCTCAAATCTCCAAAGTCTATGCCAACATCTTTAATCGGAGAATCCCAACATCGTCTGACTTCAGGAGCATCATCTTTATCACTTATGTCTAGAGGAGGCGAGCTCGGAACAATGGGACTCATCCCCGGAGTCTCATCGCATGATTAAGAATCTTCATCGTCGAATTCTGCATAGAACTAATAGTCATCACTGGAGGAGGACTCATCGCTACTGCTCTCAATCTCACCCTCCTCCTTTTCTATCTCTATCGCGGCTTTGCATTCTCTTTGATTAAACTCCTCTTCCTCTTCTTTTGGAATCGGAGGCATTCTAGCCGGCCAATTGGCTTCGGTCGCGGTGTCTTTTCCCTCCTGAGTCTCTTCGGTTGACTCACCGGACAAGCCTCCCTTCTCTTAAAAAGCACCCTCCTCGGAACCATGGGATGAAGAAGTGGATCACATACGTATCCTGGATCGAGAAGGGGATGGGACCTCAAGTGGGGCTGCAGATCTCCCTAGATGCAACAGCCCATACTGAAGCAGGTTTTCGTCTGTCAACATGAATTTAACCGATCTCTCCTCGACATCGACAGCCTTCAAGGTTCAGAAAGTTTCATCGAGAAATAAGTCCTTGTTCGACCTCGACATAACTGTAGAAAGTATTTGACTCATTAGAGATTCCTTAGCAACATATCGGAGATCTATAAGTGAGAAAAAGAACTTACCCCCTGTTGTCCAGAGACGATTGAATCCCTCGAGACACCTAACAAAGAAGTATTAGATCTTGAATTGAGATAAATAGCTCTGCAGTCGTAACATAATTTTACGGTTTCACCGGGCCTCAATCACAACCAAGGATGGCCACACGTCTCTTATTTTGAACGAGAGAAAATATCTTAACTCGTTGAAGCTTGGAGCACAATTGAGAGTCTGCATGAAAAGAATGTGCAGGCTGGTTAGAATAGCATATCAGTTGGGATGAATCTGGAATGGAGCGATTCCCAAGTTCGAGAGGGTTTCTCTCAAAAAGTTGTTGAAGTGGGGCACTGCTCCATTCAGACATATATACCGATGACAAGCAGTATATCCCGCAGGTAGCATATGAGCAAATTCATCTTTCTCTGGGAGGCACACGTCTTCCTTCGGAATGCCATGCTGTAGGCAGACATTGTGCAAGACTTTGCAGAAATCACGGAGGAAGCTCTCTCCGGTGAATTGAGAAGAACTCTAAAATTAGGAGGAGTTCGATCCAAGTCCGGACCGACTGGAACTAGCTGGCCATATTCAGCCCGTGAAGTAGGAGGAAGAGGGGCGACAGATGACGACTCGGCCTCTGAAAGCGCAGGACTTCCTCCGCTAGATTTACGGCGAGAAGACTGGTGCTTCATTCTAAACAATAGGACTTGCGTCCAAAACGGTTAGGTAATTCTACTCTAAAATAAGAATTCCCAGCACTACACTTAAATTCCAAAGAAATATTATTTCATGCTGACACGTCGAATTTCAAGTGTGTACTGAGGTAAGTGTGTTGTGTTATCTAGCAGTGGTAGTGTCGGTGTCCTGAACACTACAATGCTCTATCCCGTGTAGATTGTACGTTCGCAGCTGAGAGGGAAAAGGACTTCCCATATCGCTTTCTTTTTGAAATTACCTCTCCTACACTTACCCGTTATCGGTCAACGATCGATAACAGATCCGTTGTACAAAATAACGCGGATAGTTCCTTCCAGTACAGGTACACCGTGCTAACAAAAGAAAGCAAAACCAATCCAAACCCTCGGGAGAGACAAAACCAATTCACGATGTGTCGTGCGGAATCGGCAATGGAACCTAGCACAAGTCAATTCTGGCTTAATGGACGAAGACATCAAAAAATGTTAAGCATCGAGGCAAGGCCCGAATGTCGTTTGGTGAAGAACTCAAGACTCGATTTACTATCTTCCTCCATTAGGTCGCAATCGACTCAGACTTTTCACGACTAACATCACGAATACAACTCCGTCGTAAAATCAATAAACGAACACCATAGTCATCAAACCCACCTTGAACCAGTAATCAAGAGGCAAGAATGGTCGAAAATCTTGATCTAGCAACCTAATCAGTGGATCAGTGGTGACCTATGCAAGCAAACAGACTAGGCTAGGGATTGTTCGATGGCGGCTAGAAGGGACTGGAAACAACGGCAAAGCAATGGCGGCGAGGCTACGGAGTCAACGGCAGGTTGGATGATCGGTGGCGCTGGAGAGATGGCCCAAGTTAGGGCTTGATCGAAGTGGGTCGAATCGTAGGAAGATGATGGCTCGGGTCGCAGAGGAAAGCTTGGGTCGTAGAATAAAATTGTAATAGGTCGGCTAAAGGCCTTTAAATAGAAAAGTTACAAGAAATAATAATAAGTAATAGGATCACTAGCTATTCATCTGCTATAGATCACTAGCGATCCATCAAGTTGTTGGCAAATTTTCTCAAACCTATCTAGCGAGATCTATATGCTACTTAAAGGCATGTTAGGAAGCTACAGAGTAAAATTTGGTTTGGTACGATAAGCAATGGCAATCCAGATCAATACTTACCAAGCGGCAACATAACCTAGTTCAAATTCATGTGGCACTAACACGACCACTTGAAATTCAACAAGCAAAATCTGAAAAGCGATTACCTCCAAAGCACACCTTGTTTTCAATGAAGACATACTCTGGGGGGCAAATGTTATCCAGGTTTTTAACCCAGTAGAATCCAGAAGAAGTCGAGACAACTTCATCGAGTTAGAATAGCACAAAAGCCAACCAAAGGAACCAGAACGAGAGGCCAAAGGAAGTCAAAGGAAAAGGAGTGAAAAATACACTAAGGACATGGATCGCTAGTAATCCATGGTATTAACTCATGAGTTTGTCGAGTCTTTTGCATCATATTCAATCTATATTCAAGGAGCAATGACTAAGTTTTATGAGATTGCAAGCTAACTAAAGTCAAGAGACAAGCATTCGTATGGTCCAATCAGCAGACGAATACAACTGGTAAGCAAACCGTCATCAAAACAAAGCAGCGTGCCACAAAACTACATGGACAACATCAACAGAGGACAACAAAGGCTATCCAGAAGGCAAAGTCCAAAATTAGTCTAAGTATATGGATTGTTAGCGATCCATATGCTATGGATCGCTAGCGATCCCTACCATTTCATCAAGTGGCAGCGACCTTCATGGAACAAGACAAGGGAAGGGTACTAAGGAGTTGGTTCGCCTTCGAGCATACCTTACGGATTGCCAAGGATCCATGCTTTTGGCTCGGGTCACGACAGAACTTCTACCATCCCTTCCTATGACTATCTATAAGCATTTGGCAAAGGTACTTAGCCCAGTAACTCTTTAACCTCTATAAATGCTCTCCTATCTACAACATTAGTGGGATCTTCTTCTGGACCGGTGGCTGAAACTCTGCAGAAAGCTTTCTTCACTCCTTTCCTTCCTCCCAACAGTCATCCAAAGAGTTCACTGTGATTCTCTAGTGAACTCTAGCATTGGGAACTTGATGTAACTAGGGATATTTAAGAACTTTGTAACCCGATTAACTTTGTAACGGTAACCAGTCAATAATAAAAACTATAAAGTGGATGTAGGCTTCATTAACACCCGAACCACTATAAAAATCCTCTTGTCTTCTTTCTATTTCTACTCTTTTACATTTATTCTCTATATTATCGCTCTGTAAGAACAAGGTTGGTGCTTTCAGACTCAACCTGGGGTGGTGATCCATTTTTTGGGTTAACACTCCCGCTATGAGTTTCAAAAAGTGTAGAATATTGTAGATAACTCTGTTTAATGTTTTATATATATTACCTCGAAATGATCCACCGTCTATGAGGTCTGCGATGTTCACATCATTTTATGTGTGAATCGGGGCGTTGTAAATGGTGGATTGTTTCAGTTATGGAAATAAAATATTGGTTTTGTGCTTTAAATAATGGCTTTTATGTTCTTAATATGGATCCATATTTTGTTTTGAAAATAGTATTATGTCAAAAGTAAATTATAGCTACCTTTGGGATTATAAACTAGGTGATATTAGTAAGAAATGACCGAACGGGTTAAGAAACCGAGGTCTTCAACCATCATTTGATGCTGAATTGTTTTATACTTATATATTGTATCTTAAAGGAAAAATGGCCAAGCACCCATTCAGTAGGAACAATGAATGAGTTGAAGAACTCTTATGACCAGTACATACCAATGCATATGGTCCTATGTCTACAACTACCAAAGGTGGAACATCGTACTTCGTAACGTTCACTGATGACATATCTAGATATGGATATGTATTTCTCATAAGGCACAAACCAGTGGGCTATATAAATTCATTAAATATAAGAACAAAGTTGTAAATTAGACTAATAGGAAACTAAAAACACTTCGATCTGAACGAGGAGATGAGTATAGTGGATCAAAACTCCAAGTGTACCTAAAATAGAATGGGAGTCTCAATTCAATCTTCCATATACTCCATAACACAATAGTGTTTCGAAAAGGAGAAAATAATCTTTTTTGGACATGGTTTGATCGATGATGATTGATACTGAGTTGCCTCTTTCTTTTTGGGGATATACACTATAAACCGTTACATATATATTGAATAGTATACTATCTAAATCCGTGCATAAGACTCCATATGATTTATGGACTGGGAAGAAAATTCACCTTAATTACCTAGCACTATAGGGTTATCCAGCTTACGTTAAGAATGTAAACCCCAGTAAGCTTGATGCAAGGTCGATTATACGCAAGTTTATAGGGTATCCAATAAATTCTCATGGATACATATTCTATCATATTGAGGAACCAAAAGTACTTGTTTCCAGACATTCCACCTTTTTAGAAAAGAATTTCTCTCTAAGAAATTAGTGGTAGTGCGATAAACGTGGATGAGATCTAAGAAATTTCCATAGAATACAAAATATAGATGGTAATTCAACACCTATAGAAAATATGCAACCTATTCAAAGGTCTAATATGGAATTTCATGCCCCAAAGAGATTCTATAGGTTTCTCATTGATGGTGATAAAGTGGATTTCATCATTCATGACAATAATCCCCTCATATATCAATTAATCTTGCAGAGCAAAAACTCTGCCCTGCTGTGGCTTGATGTGATGAAATCCGAAATGAATTCCATGTACAGAAACAAAATATAGACTTGGATAGTGTACCCGAAGGAGTAAAACCCATGGTTGTAAGTGGATGTAACACCTCGTAAATTTAACGACAATTAATTAAAAAGGAATTAATTAATAATTTGTAACACTAAAAATAGAATTTTCACTAACTTTAGAATTTGGCTAAGCATTGTAGAATTCTTGGCGATTTTCTGATCAATTTTCATATATAAAGTTTTACGATCGAAATTCAACGAAGAAGTTATTAACTTTTGAATAATTTGAATCTAAAATAATTATATATGTAATTAGGGAAATAAGTTAAACTAATCGACGCTAATTAACATGAATGGTTACTTAACATTTAAGTAAGGATAACATTAATCGGTGTAGAAAGAAATTATCTCGAGCAGTCGTATAAGGAATAAAATCAACGAACAGAACGTCAGATAATTAATTAACGTAATTAAACTAACTGGTCAACCCCTTACTTGGACCAGTCGACCACTAGCGGTCGATCGATGAAGGAGTAGCAGTTGACCGAAGGATGATGGCGGCTATGAATTTGACCTAGGCCATACCGTACGGATTTAAAATAGAATAATCTAACGGCTGACATCGATTCGAACACCTATAAATACGGGCCTAACCTCTCACTTTTCTTTTGATAATTTTTGAAGCATGGCAAAGTTCAGCCATTTTCTTTTCTCCACAAATACTTATATCTAAATAAAATTATAATCTATACATGTATGTATAAGTAGAGAATAGCGAAGAATAATAGAGAAGAATAGGGTCGAATCAAATCACCAAAGCCAAAGTAAACTGTAAATCCAAATCTAAATTTAATTTAAATCTCCTCTTAGATCTAAATTTCTAAAATGTATGTATATGCTTATGATACATATTCCATTAGGAAGAAAAATGGAGTCAAACAGAAATAGCATGGTTTGGATTTAGAGATTTGGAAAGCTTAAAGTTGAGTGAGAAATTATATATTTTTATATAATTGGATTTATTTTGTTGTAAATCCGTTCCTTGTATGCCTAGATACAATTATTTTGGAGTTGTAGGCTTAATTATATGCGTAATGAAATTGAAAACCATGCCTATATATTCTGTGAACTATTAACTTGAATTAAATGTTGTGTATACTTGAATCTGGAAATTTAGGTTGTAAGTAATAGTCCCTTAATTAATAAGATTGTATAGAAATTCCTGATTTATGGGTCAAATGGCATATTTTGGTAAATATGAATTTGAAATTATTATAAAAATTTATTGGGATTTAAGTAGTATTTTAATTCATTGGATTGAAATGTGTTGCAATGTAAATTTCTATAGTTTATCTAGTTTTATAAATAAATAAATGTGTAACGTTTAACAAGGAATATGCCAAAAGAAAGTGATGTATACAATATGGATGTTTACCGTATTTTGTACTATCTATTTGTATAAAAACAAAAGGATAATTTATTGTAATTCCAAATGTAACACAAATCCTTTTTTGATAAGTTATTGAAATTTACAGCGTTTACATTTCCTTTTGGGGAAAGTACAATTCCAACGCATTAAAATACAAAAATCCCTAAGTACAAACTAAAGAATTGTAAGTAGTAATTATAATAACAATTTAATTATAAAACAAATATATGCAATAAAGACAAGTTAGAAATTAAATAGTAAGCGACGAAATGTAGGTAAAGTAATGAAATGAGTAAGAAAGAAAGCAGTAACCAAAGGAAGATAGTAAGAACTGAAAAGGAACAGTAAAATAGATCTAATGAAATAATGGGGAAGTAAGCGGTAGAAGATACTTAAATCTTTTAAGTAGAAGCTAAGCGGTAAATGACGTTAAATCGACATTAATGAAACAATGAGTCAGTTATGTAAAAATAACTAAATATTAACGGTTGAACATTAAAGGCGTAGTAAATAAATAATTGTGTGCATACACACACAGAGCCTCAATTATGCATTTATGACGGGTGTGAATTATTGAATTTAGTCAATAGCTTAGATTAAATAAGAATGACATAGTCATTAAAATGAATTGGAAAGCGAAGTCAGTAGTGTTACACAACAGAAGTCTGTCCATCACAAGGGGTTACCAGTAGTGGTGTATGCATTATACTGACATAGGACATCCAATTGTAGAACCTGTGGAGTTATATGTTCATGTATAGGTGAAGGGAATACCCAAGTTAGGATGGTTTGTCTCAGTCAAAGTGTCAAAGGACAAGTAGAGTCCGCTTCAACCTTTTAGGGGGTAAGTTTTAAGTAACCGAATGGGCATTTCCTAAATTGCATTAGGAAATCTAAATGGGATGGTGAGCTAGGCTCGGCACTATGACAGTGAGAATGGTACCAAACATGAGGAATGTGAGCTGTTTACATATGTAACGACCCAGAATTTTAGTCATTTGATTTGGAATATTTAATTGATTTTAAATATTGAAAAGTTAATTTTTATAAGGTAAATAACTTGAATTTCAAATATAGCGATTTATTTGATAATTAAAATTGTTGAATTTAATATTGGAATTGTTTAAATTATTGAATCTTGAATTTAATAATGAGTAAAAATGATTTCAAAAGCCGATTTAAATTCTATTCTGATAGAGATGAAGATAGTAAACTTTTAAATTTGAATTAAAAGTGAATGAACTAGTTTTTATAATAACTCGATTTAAATTAACGTATAAAAATAGCCTTCTGGAGCACTGTCTTGGATTTCGACGAAGCCAGTTTCATTCGATCCGTAATAGTAAATTATAGCACGCCGTCAAATTTCATGGCGATCGGACGAATCATTTGAACATGTGGGATTAAAACGCGTAGAAATTAATTAAAGGAATTTATATAATAATTGGGTTTGAAAAGATATCTTCTGTATATGATCGAATTAGGCCTCGAGACTAGTTCCATTTCGTTCGGAATAGGGGTATAACATATACAACGCCAGATGGCACGCTTTGATTGGAGTTTGAGATTTTTCGATGTGTTTAGTGCTGAATATTTCAATATAAAATTTATATACCTTATATTTTTACCATACCTCTCACCATACCCTCCCTATTCATTCAATTACCCTCCCTGTTCATTCCATACCTCCCATTCCTTTATTTATCATTCTGTGCATAAGGAAGAAGCAACATTTTTTTTAAGTTAAACAAAAGAAATGAATGGTCAATCTCGCACGTAATTTGAAAATTCAGAAGTTTATGTCCTTATGATTTGGAGCATAGATCATCATTCTGGTATGCTTATTAGAGAGTGCGGCCTTTGTTTGGCGTTCGTCAGTGAAGTCACTGTGTTCGTGAGGTGATGGCAACCTAGGGTTTGGGAATTTTAGTCGTCAACTTGTTGAAGCGAGGGTACGTTTGAGTTGGCTGGGCGACTTGCAGCGAGGGAGGCCAAATCGAAGGAGCTCCTGTCATCCTGGTCGATCTCGACATGGGTATGGCGTTTCCCAGAGGTCGTGTCGCGATTTTTTTAAGAGGTCGGGGATGGCATGGGGATGTCTGGGCGGTGACGTGATGAGGGGCGATGGTCTGAGGCGGCGCACGAATAGGTGGAGGTCGGCGATGGTGGCAGTTCGTGGCACGAACGAAGGATTGAAAAAAGAAAAATGAAAGCACCAGGGTGATAGCCTGATAGAGGAAAGGAGGATAAGATTTAAGTTTAAATTATTTATTTTAGTTAATTAATTTTAATTATATCAAATGTTCATTTATCCATATTGAACTCGTACGAGGTCCAAATTGAACGAGACGAGTCGCGTTACGATTGTATCGACGAAGGCTAGGCTATGGGTTTGGATTGGATGGATTCAGAGCTAGTGAGAATTGTGGGTTAAAATTGGACGTTTGTTCAATTTTAATTCAGAACGAAATGTTTTGGCGACTACTAAAATCAATGTGAGTTAATCTCACCTTTTTGGTTAATTAGAAAATTTATGTAGCCAATTAAAATTATCTATTGGATGTTTGAATATTTATTTTTGACAATTATTGACCATTTGGATAATTTACTAATTATTATTAGTTGGATTGGATATATTCCTGCATATTGGAGTGGATGAGACCCTATTATGTTCCCATGTAAGAGCGGATGACCCTTTGTATACGAATCCCGCTTCAAAGCCGTTGATTTATATACTGGATGTGAT
Source organism: Allium fistulosum (assembly GCA_030737815.1). Classification (NCBI taxonomy): domain Eukaryota; kingdom Viridiplantae; phylum Streptophyta; class Magnoliopsida; order Asparagales; family Amaryllidaceae; genus Allium; species Allium fistulosum. Next base: position 1,359,388,685 of record CM060903.1, on the reverse strand, counting down.
GTAGGGAGACAGGTTGGAGGGATCCAATGGGATTCCTCACACTATTGATTTTATTTTCATATATATAGTGATATATCACTTATTGAATGCCATATTGATGACATTGACATGATTTGCTTAATTAATGCTTTAGTAGCACCGAGCCTCATTTTTGACATTTTAAAATACTATAAAATAGTGATTTTATTTAAAAGGGATTTCGAAAGATTTTGTAAATTATATATGTTTTAAATAATTAGTCTCGGATTATTTGAAGGAGTAATTTATTCGAAAATTAAAGGTGTTGTTTTTGGGCATTATAATTTAATAGTTTTATAAAATATTTCGAATGGAGATTTTCGAACTGTAAAATAAAGATTTTGAAATCTTAAGACAAATCCGTCTTTTATAACAGAGGATATAGGCTTAAGGAAAATAGAAATGTTTTGATATAAATATTTATTAACCATTTTATTTAAAGTAATATAATGTATGTATATGAGCATATATTAAATATTATCTATAAAGGTGAAATTTATAAATGTGCTAAATTTATAAAAGTGATATTTTTCGGATGAAGTTTAAATTTGTAAAATTGTATTTTAATTATAAAGGGATAGACTTATAAACGGTGTTTTATAAATTAAAAAGGAAACTATTATTATTTAATAGATTGGAGAAATAAATCAAACAATGGATTTCTTTTTAGATGCGAAATGATATTTTAGAAATAGTTGATTCTAATTTGGAAATTGGAAGTGAGGGTAAATTGGAGTTGTTAAACAATATTTTATAAATTGAAGGAAATTTATAAAAGAAATTTAGAAGTGAATTTATAGATTTATAAAAGGAGTTTTATAAATGGTTTCGTAGATTAATGATGGAGTTATGAATGATTTTAGAATTGAACAAAAAGTGGAAATCTTCTCAAATGTTGGTGAATATACTTATACCATTGAGATAAGTATATGGATATTTTTCTATGTATTGAGAAATAGGGATTGTTGATGTGTGTGTGTGTGTATTCGAAAAAGGATTTTGAGACGAATATTACAAAGTGAATTTAATTAATAAAAGATTAATTAATAAAGGCCTAGTGTTGCTTGGTGCTTAACCAATGTTGGTTTTTCCTATGGAGTTAAATCCCTGATTGAATGTTTGTTATTTGATAGTTAAATAACCGACTATCGAATTGGACCCAAATGTAACTTTGGAAATATCTAGGAGAAACACATGAGTTATATGGCACAGTCATCTCCGATGATGCTATACTATGCGTATAAATCTCGTTTCATTCTTCTAGGATAATGATAAGGAAATCCGTCCACTAACGGTTAGGAGGTGATCTCTGATCTTAACTTTGACTGTTTATTTCCTAAAGAACCAGGGTTGATGTTTCCTGGAGATTTGGCCAGGCAACTTAGTACTCAGCATATCCACCGTTCGGCCCAACTGGATCGTTCGGCATCTCATTGCAACCGTCATTCAGGAACGCTCAGCATCCAGGAGCGCTCGGCCAAAGGCATTGTTCGGCCAAAGACTTCGTTCGGCCAAAAGGCATTGTTCGGCCAAAGACTTCGTTCAGCCAAAAGGCATCGTTCGGCCAGAGACCTCGTTCGGACAAGATATTGGTTCAGCCAAAGGCATCGTTCGGCCAGAGACCTCATTCGGTCAAGATATCGTTCAGCCAGAGACCTCGTTCGGTCAAGAAATCGTTCGACCAGAGACATTTCTCGGCCAGCGTATCATTCGGCATACCAAGGACGTTCGGTAGTCAAAGATGGCTCGGCATTCTTCCCAGCACGACCGGCTTCGATTGTTACTCGGCCTACTCTTCCCACACAACAAGCGCATCGTTCGGCATGACGAGGATGGTTCGGCATCCGACCGTTCGGCCTGTTCGGTTCGGCATACAGTGACCACTCCATTTGGGCCAAGGTATTCGGCTGCCAGGCCCGCCAAGGAAGTCCAATCCATCTTTGTCTATAAATAGAGAGGCAGGGGCACAGTGAAATGGACCTTTTTTCGAGAACATTGGGGAGACTCTGCCGCTTTAAAGACTCATCCTCTCTACTTAGAAATTGTATTCAAGTAGTTGGCAAACGGATTGTATCTGTAATCAATTATCAAGTGAAGCAATAAAGATTAACCTCAAAGTGGACGTAGGCAGTTACGTTGAACCACTATAAATCTGGTGTTCTCGTCTTTGCATTAAATTTAGCATATTGATCTTCGTTTAAATTTACTTTCATCATTTATCTCTCTACACAATCTTTCTCAACGAGGTTAGTGACCACTTTTGGTGCTAACACTTTGGTGCTTTCACTGAGAACTGAATTCTCAGACCTTAAGGATCTGGTTTGAAGCTACTGGATTGAATAAATCCCCCAAGGAAGATCCGATTCATTCGTAGGACGTCCGTTGATTCTACTCAAAGTTCATACCAATAACTCTACAATGGCAAGACCACGTACCGGATCAGCCTCTCATAACGCGGACGCCCACGAGACTGCTAGCGTACAACAAGCAGGGCCTAGCAATCAGCAAGCAATTCTAGGTGCAGGGACTACCGCCCAGGACCAAATGCCGGTTGTCACCAGAATAGAGTTCTTCGACTTGATGAGAGAACTCAGGGAAAGCAGGAGACAACTCGGAGAGCAGATGCAAGCCAACGCCAACCTCATGGCACAACTCACTCAACAACAGCATCAGAATGCTGGGGGCAATCCCGCTCCTTATTCTTCATCCGACAGCTCAACTTCGTCCAATGAACCTCCCAGGCGTAGACGCCGTAAGACTGAAACTACGTAGGTAGGTGCTGTTGTCCGAACAGCTGGAGACCGTGACCAAGTAGGAGCTGGAAACTTAGGAGCTGGAGTGCAGGTGGAGGCTGGAGGCTCAGATCATCGAGATGCCAATGATGTCGAACCTCAAGATGCACATTTGGCAAATCGCCAGCAGAGGAGACATCAGCCTGATCAATCATGTAGAACAGACTCCAACCTTCCACCTTCCATACAAACACCAGACCTGACAGCCATGATCAGACAATTGATGAAAGAAAATCAAGGCTTATCAAACGATGATTGGGGAGTGTCAAGAAGTCATACTCCGTTCATAGACATTGTTCTATAGGCAGCGTACCCGAGAAAGTTTAGTATGCCAACTATCCCAGCATATGAAGGAAAGACTGATCCCAGACAGCATGTCATGAGGTACGAATGGATGATGGATTCAGCTAGAGCAAATGATGCAACCAAGTATAGGTGCTTTCCAATAACTCTATCTGGGATCGCTACCATGTGGTTCACCCGACTTCCTCCGCGGTCCGTATCCAGTTTCGAGGAGTTGGCGAAGAAGTTTATAGAACAGTTCAGGATACACACTACTCGTCCAAAGGACGTGATGTCTCTATCAAGTGTAATCCAGGCTCCTGGGGATTCATTGAAGGAGTATTTACAGAGATTCCATGTTGTAGCAACTGAAGTCAGCAATCCCAATGATCATGCAATTCTTATGGCTGTGATGCGAGGTGTGGATCCGGATTCAGAGTTTGGAGACTAGCTGGCAGGAAAACCTCCGACTACGCTAGATCGTTTTTACTCAAAGGCACATCAGTTCATAAGAAGAGAGGAAGCCAGGTGGGTAAGGCGAGATAAGGCACTAGGGCCTGTCCAGGAGTCCGTGAAAAGCAACATTGCTGTGAAGCAGTCCGGAGACAACTCGGGAAAAGTTCAAGTCAATGTCCAGAACAAGTCCGGGCAATCTAAGGAATCCGGAGGAAGAAATCAAGGGAAGAAGAGAGAAGCGGGGAAATGGAAGCCGAGAATTCCAACCTACAACGAGTACACCCCACTGAATGCATCTCTTGAGAACATTTACCTATCAACCTGCGATACCTTTCAGTACAGAAAGCCACGTCCAAAGGAGTCGACCGAGGAACAAAAGCGGACCGGGAAGTACTGCCGCTTTCATGAGACTTATGGGCACAACACTGAAGAGTGCAGACACCTACACGACGCTATAGAGAAGTTGATTAGGCAGAAAAAGTTACAGGAGTTTGTGAAGAATCCGCAGAAAGGAGGACAGGGAACATCCAATCCAGGTCGTGCACCAGCTCCGCGACATCCCGAGGAGCCTGCCCGGACTGTGGGCAGACTAGTCATAAACATGATCATCGGTGGACCTCACCCTACGGATAAGAACTGGCAAGATATGGAGCGGTATGCTAGTTCCCTGAAGCACGCAGACTTTGAGTGTTGTTCCAACGTAGAGGATGGGACCCCTGCTAAACAGCTACGCATGATGACAGACGATATAGTATTCAGGAGCAGAGATGCTGATCAAGTAGATGCTCCTACCATCGACCCGATGGTCATATCTGCGACAATCGGGCCGGCGTATGTAAAGAGAATTTTGATTGATTGTGGAAGTTCAGTCAATATCATCTTCAAAAAGGCTTATGATCAGATGAAAATGGAGACGAAGGATTTAAAACCGTCTAAAGCTGGCATACATGGCTTTAATGGCGCAACGACCGATGCAGTGGGATATGTTGAGTTACCAGTTGAACTGGGACAAGGTGAGCGAAGGAGGGTGCGAATCCTACCTTTCATAGTTTTGGATGTGGATTCTCCGTACAATGTGTTCTTGGGTCGACCGGCCCTGACTGAGTTTAGGACAGCGTTAGCCCCGTGGTGCTTGACTTTGAAGTTTCCGACTGACAAAGGAGTAGGTGTTGTTCATGGCGACCAGGCGACTGGTCGTGCATGTTATGTGGCTGAGCTCCGAGAGGCCCATCAAAGGGAGAAAGGAAAGGCTGCGGACAATTCCGTCCGCATCCATAATACCGACAATTGACAAATAATGCCCGAGCCCTGGTTCGGGCATAATCCTCGGATCTACAGAGACATAGATCCGAGAGACGACGATGAGGAACCTAGGGAAGAAAAGGCAGCGCCGGCTGAATTGACAATTGACATTTCAGTCAGCCTAGATGATCTGTCGCGAGTACTGAAGATCGGATCACAACTTAGCCCCGCAATGACTGAAGATCTCAGTGATTTCCTCCGAGCGAATCTTGATGTTTTAGCTTGGACACATTCTGACATGTGTGGGATTTCTCCCGCTATTACGAGTCATATGTTGAACATAGATCCAAAGTACGTCCCGGTTAAACAAAAGAGGAGAGGGATGGACCCGGAGAGGTTCGCTGCTCTCAGAGAGGAGGTGGACAAACTCAAAGCCAATGGGTTCGTCCGCGATGCCCTCTACCCTGAATGGGTATCAAACCCCGTACTGGTGAAAAAGGCGAACGGGAAATGGAGAACTTGCATAGATTATTCCGATTTGAATAAAGCATGCCCCAAGGACAGTTTCCCATTGCCTAGGATTGATCCGTTGGTCGACTCCACTACAGGACACGAGTTGTTGTCATTCATGGATGCGTACTCGGGATACAATCAGATCCCGATGCATATTCCGGACCAGGAGCACACCAGTTTCGTCACAGACGTTGGGCTATATTGCTATGTAGTAATGCCTTTCGGATTGAAAAACGCGGGAGCGACCTATCAGCGTTTGGTGAATCGAATGTTCAAAGACCAGATTGGTAGAACAATGGAAGTCTATGTGGATGACATGCTCGTGAGGTCACGATAGTCAAACGACCACATTCGAGACTTAGCAGAGATGTTCGATATACTCAGATATTATGGGATGAAGATCAACCCTCTGAAGTGTTCCTTCGGCGTTGCGTCGGCGAAGTTTTTGGGATTCATTATTAATGCTAGGGGAATTGAAGCTGATCCAGAAAAGATTCAAGCTATTCAAGATGTGCAAGTGCCCAGAACTATAAAACAGGTGCAAAGCTTGAATGGAAAAGTGGCTGCGCTGAGTCGATTTATATCCAGAGCCACGGACAAGTGCATTCCCTTCTTCGATATAATAAAGAAAGGGAAGAGGAATTTCGAATGGACATCTAATTGTGAGGAAGCATTCCGAGATCTGGTGAGGCATCTGGAGAGTCCTCCAGTGCTGTCAAAACCAGTAGACCACGAGATGTTGTACGTATACTTGGCTGTATCCCCGCATGCTATAAGTGCGGCTTTAGTCCGCGAGGAGGACCGAGTCCAAAAGCAGGTGTATTACGTTAGCAAACATTTAACGGGGGCATAAAGAAATTACCCTAAAATTGAGAAATTGGCTTATTGCTTGGTGATTGCATCACGTAAGCTGCGTCCATACTTTCAAGCACACTCAGTCAGTGTTTATAGCGATCAGCCCTTACGGCAGGTACTCCAACGACCAGGAACTTCTGGAAGGATGTTAAAATGGAATATCGAGTTGAGTCAGTTCGATATTACCTACCTGCCACGAAGAGCCATACAAGGGCAAGCATTAGCAGATTTCATCGCTGAGTTTACTGTTTCTGACGAACCGGACGGTCACAGTGTCATTCCCTTCATTGAATGGAAATTGTACACCGATGGGGCATCAAACGACCCCTGCTCCGGAGCTGGAGTAGTTCTCGTGACTCCAGAAAATCGGTCGATTTGTTACGCCGTGAAGCTCAATTTCCCGGCTACGAATAATGAAGCAGAATATGAAGCATTGATTGCTGGTTTAAAGCTTATTGGAGAACTCAGGGTAAGGTCAGTCGAAATATTTTGTGACTCACAGTTGGTGGTCTACCAAGTGCGGGGAGATTACCAAGCAAGGGGACAGAAGCTTGCTCCGTACCTTGTTCTGGTTCAAGAACTATTGTCGAACCTTGAACATTATGACATTTCGCATGTCCCGCGTGAACAGAACAAAGAAGCCGACTCATTGGCTAAATTCGCAAGCACTGGCGATGCGCAGCAAATGGGATTGGTTCCCGTTGAAACCTTGCATGCTCCAAGCATAGACGCGATGAAAGTTGATTTTGTGTTGGAAACAGGAATCGAGAGGGAGTCATGGATGACCCATTCAAACTATACCCGATGACCGGGACTTTACCGAAAAAAGGAGCAAAAGACGACAGGTCATTCGAAAAGCCGCACGATATGTGATGCAGGATGGAGTAATGTGTCGAAAGGGGTTCTCGGTCCCCTTATTACGATGCATTGCCCATGATGAGACAAAGCGGGTCTTGAAGGAGGTTCATGAGGGAGAATGTGGCGACCATACTGTGAATCGGGATGCTGCAGATTATGCAAGAAAATGTGACAAGTGTCAAAGATATGCGAAAATCCCGAGAGCTCCACCAACGGAACTCATGTAGTCCCTGGCCGTTTGCAATCTGGGGAATCGACATAATCGGTTCTTTGCCTATATCCAAAGGTGGTGTAAAATACGCGATAGTTGCAGTCGACTACTTCACGAAGTGGGCCGAGGCAGAGCCTTTAGCCACAATCACCTCCAAGAAGGTCAATAATTTCGTTGTACGAAACATTATATGCCGCTTTGGCCTCCCGCGAACCATCATTACGGACAACGGAACTCAATTTGAAAGTAATGAGTTCAAAGATTTCTGTTCAAAGTACGACACTCAGAAAAAGTTCGCCGCCGTTGCTCATCCGAAGTCTAATGGACAAGTTGAAGCCGTGAACAAAATAATCAAGTCCATATTGAAGAAGCGTTTGGAAAAGGCTGGAGGCAAGTGGGTAGATGAACTCCCAACAGCGCTATGGGCTTATAGAACTACCCATAAGTCCGCGACTGGCCATACTCCATTTGCATTGGCATACGGCTCAGAAGCTGTTATACCCGTGGAGCTTGAAGTTCAATCACATCGAGTGACACATTATGATCCTAAGACGAATCGAGATCTCTTGTTGGAATCACTGGACTGCGTTGATGAAAAACGTGAAGAGGCTGAATTAAGGGCGGCAGCATATAGGCATCGAGTCAAGCGATACTACGACGAGAAAGTCCACCCAAGAATCCTTGATGTGGGTGATCTCATTTTGAAACGAGTTTTCCCGGTACCATCACGTATGAATCCCAACTGGGAAGGTCCATATGTCATTGAACGGAAGCTTGGAGAGGGAACTTTCAAGCTAGCGACCGTTGATGGCGTGACGCTCCCCCGAGCGTGGAACAGTGAACATTTGCGACGTTATTACACTTAGCTGGTTTCTTTCATGTTTTAGGTGCAGTTATTTCCTGTATGTTTTTGTTCCGTTATCTCTTAGTTTCTTTTTGACCGTGTAATCAGGCAATTTAGTTGGTTTTCATTAATAAAGGCTTGAAGCCGTCTTTTCCATGAATTACTAATGTTTCTATATCTCATAGTCGGGTGATGAACTGCTGGAGTTACATTATTCTGTATGATGTACGAACTCGTATAAACGACTTCAATCTTCGAGTCCCCTGAGTGCGAACTGGAGTACTCTAAGTCCCCAGAGCGCGGACTAGAGTATAAACGACTTCAATCTCCGAGTCCCCTGAGTGCAGACCGGAGTACTCTAAGTCCCCAGAGCACGGACTAGAGTATAAACGGCTTCAATCTCCGAGTCCCCTGAGTGCGGACCGGAGTACTCTAAGTCCCCAGAGCGCGGACTAGAGTATAAACGACTTCAATCTCCGAGTCCCCTGAGTGCGGACCGGAGTACTCTATGTCCCCAGAGCGCGGACTAGACTATAAACGACTTCAATCTCCGAGTCCCCTGAGTGTGGACCGGAGTACTCTAAGTCCCCAGAGCCCGAACTAGAGTATAAACGACTTCAATCTCCGAGTCCCCTGAGTGCGGACTGGAGTACTCTAAGTCCCCAGAGCGCGGACTAGAGTATAAAGCGACTTGAATCTCCGAGTCCCTTGAGTGCGGGCCAAATTATTCTAAGACCCCAGAGCGCGGATTAGAAAATATTCTGAGTACCAAAGATGTGAAACGAGAAATGTACAATTCCAAAGAATGTTCGAACAATGTAAGAATGGATTGGGATTATACAACTCATAAGAACTTGAGTTTCGACCACAGTTATACAGAAAGCTAAGGAAGCAAAAGAATCATTCAAACGACAAAGAAACTAAACTTTATTCAATAATCCAAAATGGGGTTATACAACCACTCCTCCAAAACTTGGAGTCAAAAATCTATCTACACAAACTACGAAAACGAAAAAGCAAAAGTAGTTACAGGACCTAAGCAAAATCTCGTTGAACGAGTATAGTGGCTATTTCTTCGGCTTCCTTTTCTTGTCTTCCTTTGTTTTCTCAGATGACTCCTCTCCCTCACGCTTCCTCTTGGACTTTTTGCTTGCCAAAGAAGCAGAGTCAGGAGTGGGAGAAGCAACATCCAGTGGTTTGGATTTGCCGGGAAGAATGACTTTCAGAGGCCTATTCAGCGGGTCGGTAAGTTCTAGTACTTGAGACTCGACCTTGATCTCGACTTTCTTTTTCTTCTCCTCTGCGAGTCGATCCTTCATACTCACCTTCGAAGTGGGTTCTGAGGCGCCCATGATTTCGATTTCATAACTCCCTTCAGTAGGAGATGAAGTGTCAAACTTATCATCATCCAGCGCCCCGATCACTTGAGCATCAGGACCGGGAGTTACTCCCGCGTGAGTAACATCGCTTGTTTTCCCCATCTCCTCCTTGGCGTCGTCGCTCCTCGGAGTCGGTTCAGGGTCGGAGCGGCCTGCACAAAAACATAAAGAACAAACATCAGGACCAATGACTGATCGCAGAAAGCGACAAATCTTTGAACTTCTAGAGGAAGAGTTTTATACCAGTCTCTTGCGTGCGTGGAGTTTCACCCTCCAGAATAGGAGACAACACGTGAATGCTAAGACTGGGGTCTTCCAGATCATAGCCGACATGTTGCTCAAACAGGTCAAGTGCTGGTCGATCGGCCGGTTGAGTAGGAGGAAGGGCTGCAGCCTCGGTTCCAGACGGACCGGCTTCGTCATCTTTCTTTTTTGACAAGGAAGAGCCTTTACCAAAGAGAGCCATAGCTGTGGACAAATCCGATGGCTCATTCCCCCTGAGAAACTCTCTCACTAAAGCCTCCTCGTCAACCTCTTCGACGCCCGATTCCACCTGCTTGATCTTTATCAATGTCTCCCAAGCCTCGGCCAAAGATTCAAGGTAGCCCTCGCCTAAAAAGGTCAAGTCCCGGTGCATGAGGACATGGGCACTGTATTCGGCTATTAGTGGGTCGAACATACACTTGATTTCTTCTCTGCCGGCCTCTGCAGCTGCTTCAAGACGGGAGTCGATCTCCTCGGAAGCTAGTCTCTTGCCCTCCTCACGGGCTTCGCTCTTCATCGTCTCAACCTTAGACAGCTCATCATCGAGCTTTGCTTTTAAAAGACGTGTATCGACGATCTCGTTACAATACCGTTGAGACTCTTCTTGAGCCGCTATCTTCTCTTCCCTCTCCTTAGAGAGTAGCTCCTTCAACTCTTTGACCTGCAGGGCGAGTGTGTCCCTTTCTTTTTGAATAGAATCTTTTTCCAGAGCTAGGGCTCCACTGCGTTGGACTGCGATGTCAAGTTCTTTCTTATGGGTCGTCTCAAGACGAACGATGGCCTCTGCAGTCTCCTTGGCACTCTGTTCTGCGGCTTCAAGCTTGGACTTATATGAGGCGAGCTCCTCATCTTGATTCTTGATGATGTCCTTGTCGAAGATAGCTTCAAGCTTCAAGCGGTCAATCTCCTGTTGGCGCTCAACAGATACTTCCAAGACTTTTTCGACCAAGTGTACGAACGCGTCATGTTGAACATAGACGTCGTTGTTGCAAGCGATGGCACTCTGCTTGACATGTCCTGGAATGTGATGAATAACTGGGAGGAACTTCAGGCCGTCAAAGCAGATCTTGGGAAATTTAGCTTTAAGATCGACCATCTTCTCTGCTATCGTTGGGTCAGCCGCGGTAACAGGGGGAGGAGGCTTTGAAAGTTCTGTTCTCTTCCGATGTTCCCGAGATTGCCGTGTGCTTGATGAACCGGAATGTTGATCTCGGGAAACATCGGGTTGAGACCCCATTTGCGGAAGTTTTTCTCTGTCTGGCTCAGTTTGAGGAGGGGGATCGCGAGAGTATGAAGACTGGGAATATGTTTTCTTTCGATAAGACGACTCACAGGGACAGTTGTCTCGATCTTCGTAATCGTCTCTGTCCCTACGTCTACCGGAGCCTGAATCCCGTCCCGGATGGTGCAATACAGAAGAACCGTGGAGGCAATCAAACCCGTGGGAGCACCCCATATCACCTGCATAGAATAAAAATAACAGCGAGTTAGGAAAAATCGGGGTAATGGCAAAAATTGAAGTGTATGGTGAAGTGCGTGTGTGTCCTAGTGTTCCCCCCGACGGACCAGTTCCTTTATCTCTACTGATTGGAGTATTATCTCCCTGGACTCGGTCTTGAACTCCCGTATCGCCTCTAGCGGGCGAATGAAACTTAAGGGCCTCTGGATCGTCGAAACCGTAGTTGAGTAGATCATCAGGAATGGTGAGGTTCGACAGACCCTTCAAAGAACTTTCTAGATGTTGTGAGGAAGCTTCTTTCTCCGCTGGGACAAGGATAATTTTGGAAGTTCCACCAACTTTTTCCTTCCTCATCTTATACGTCGATTTCTTTTTCCCCTTCGAAGGGGAAGATGACGTTTCAATATCATGCACTTCGACCAGCGGATCCTGAGTAGGACCCACATTCTCGCCTTGTGTTTTAGGAGCTTCACTCTCTTTGATTTTCTCCCCTTCATGTACATCAGGGGTATGGTGTGATGACGATTCAGCTAGTTTTTTCCCTTTACCGGATGTGGGCTTGGGAATGGAGACGCCCATAGGAAGGCTAATCCGGCGACCTCCTACTAACAATCTGAATCTCGATAATGGCTCATTTGATATGAGGGTTCGGATGTCCCGTTCCTCGGCAGGAAGAGCTCTAATGGCTTCGATGGTATCAGAATATCCTCGGCCCTCAGGACGTGGGTTGATACCTGAAAAGATGAAACAAGAAGTTAGAAAAAGCATAGCTCCGATAGAGCACGAATGTCGACTCAGGGAAAAGACTTACTGCCTTTAACCCATCTCCTCGCGAAACCAGGAGGGCAACGCACATAGAACCATTCCTGTTTGTACAGGGCAAATTTGCTACATGCTCCGGTCAAAATTTGGCATTTGTGGTACGACTCGAGGAACAAGAAGAAGGGGCTATCTTTCCGCCTCTTAATCATATAAATATATCTGATGTCGCTGGGAGTTGGAGGCCTAGAGAAGACGACCATGAAAAGGAGGTAGGTCCCGTATATGAACGCGTGGCCGTTTGGATGCAGCTGCGACGGGGCGATGTCTATGTATTGCAACACGTCCCGAAGAAATAAATTGAATGGAGGCACGCTGCCCATCCAGCACATAAACTTATTACAGGCAGTATATCCAACTGGGGGCAGATGTGGGCGATCATGCCTCGATGGAACCAACACGTCGGCGAAAGGGATTCCGTGGATAGAGCATATTCACCGAAGCGCGACTTCGTTAATCTTCGAAGCCTGTGAATCGATCGGATCATCCAAGAGAATCGATGCCTCTAGGGCATCAGGAGCTAAATTATGAGCGGGGGAAGTCGACAGATTTGAAGTGTCCGCGACTTCTTGCTTTGAAGACGGCCTGGGCCTGTTTGAGATAGTCGCGGAGCTGGATTTTTTAGACATCTCCAATAAATAGTGAATCTGGCAAAGCACCTGTGAGAACTATACTTGAAAAATGTTCAACGTTAGAATTAACAATACGAATATTCCCCTCACGTGGTGTGTGAACTAGTGCAATCAATCGTGTATAAGCGTTGAAAATTTGAAAGTCACAAGGTTAGTGATATAAAACTGAGCCTCAAATCATCGCCTTCGAAGACCGTCATCGCTGACCGTCTCCAAAAGCCTGCCTTATGGTGATTACAGTTTCAGATTCAGAAAACGTTAAAAGAAGTTATCCGATTATGTCAATCTAAGTTCAGGTTTATGTCTACTGAAGCTAGGGAGTTAATAGTCCGGATCAGTTTGATATGCTAGTATGCTAGAGTCCTTGTCCTTGTTTTGTTATGTGATTAGGCAAGGCAATTGTTGGTTTGGTACTTATGATGGTTCGGCATTTGTGTTGTTCGGCCTAAGTATGGTTCGACATTTATGTTTGATCGGCCTAAGTATGGTTCGACATTCACGTTGTTCGGGCTAAGTATGTTTCGGCATTTATCATTGTTCGGCCTTGATATGGTTCGACATTTGTGATTGTTCGGCCAAGATTCCGTTCGGCTTAAAACTTGTTCGGCCAAATTCTCGTTCGGCCTAACTATCGTTCGAACTAGTTAGCGTTCGGCAAAGCATCGTTCGGCCAAGATTCTGTTCGGCCGAGATAACGTTCGACATCCTATCTAACTCATACTCCCTCCATATCCTTCCATTACACTGCCCGGCATGTGACGAGTTATGCCGAGCCAAGGTTACGCCGAGCCCCAACGCTCGACACACCATCCTTAACAACAACATAATTCTCCTCTTCTTCCTCCGTCCACACCGAACAACGAGGATGAATCGTTCATGTCAAACCATGCTGATTTGGCATTCTAACCAACTCCTGCTCTTCCCCTATTCTTTCCCTCCAATCTCGTTCGGTATGAGGGAACCATGCCGAACCACAATACACCACCCAACAATTCCCTCGTGCATTCGGCTCTGGACACTTATCTTTCCCTCAATACCAGTACCCTAATCGAAGTTCGACGCAACACCAATTGGGTTCTAATTTATGAATTCGAGCCTCGTGCTAAAACCCCTTTATTCGTAGGAAGGATTTAAATAGGGGAGTCGATACCTAGTTAGGAGATCGAGACTTGCGAGGATGCCGTATAGGTTGAAGAGGATTGTCAATCTTTAGCGTCAATTAAACAGGCGTGGTTCACAAGTGCAAAGTAGCAGAGGTGTTAGTAAAGAAGAAAAGAAGGTGAGGAAGTCAAACTTTTATAGGGAAGAAGAAGAAGTTGAAGAGGCCGTGACCGGTAAAGCCGGTCAAGAAGGTATCGTTCGGCACGCACAGAACGTTCGGCTTCGACTGCATCGTTCAGCATTTACACTACGTTCGGCACACACCTCCATAATCGACATTCACAAGAAAGCAACCCCCAAGAGTGATGAACCAAGGTTCGAAGCGAAGCATGGAGGATACGTAATTCAAAGCGTATCACGTTCGGTCACGTAATACACTTTGGGGGGCAAGTGTTTCCTGGAGATTTGGCCAGGCAACTTAGTACTCGGCATATCCACCGTTCGGCCCAACTGGATCGTTCGACATTTCATTACAATCGTCATTCAGGAACCCTCGGCATCCAGGAGCGCTCGGCCAAAGGCATTGTTCGGCCAAAGACTTCGTTCGGCCAGAAGGCATTGTTCGGCCAAAGACTTCGTTCGGCCAAAGGCATCGTTCGGCCAGAGATCTCGTTCGGTCAAGATATCGTTCAGCCAGAGACCTCGTTCGGTCAAGATATCGTTCGGCCAGAGACATCGCTCGGCCAGCGTATCGTTCGGCATACCAAGGACGTTCGGTAGTCAAAGATGGCTCGGCATTCTTCCCAGCACGACCGGCTTCGATTGTTACTCGACCTACTCTTCCCATACAACAAGCGCATCGTTCGGCATGACGAGGATGGTTCGGCATCCGACCGTTCGGCCTGTTCGGTTCGGCATACAGTGACCACTCCATTTGGGCCAAGGTATTCGGCTGCTAGGCCCGCCAGGGAAGTCCAACCCATCTTCGTCTATAAATAGAGAGGCAGGGGCATAGTGAAATGGACCTTTTTTTGAGAACACTAGGGAGACTCTGCCACTTTAAAGACTCATCCTCTCTACTTAGCAATTGTATTCAAGTAGTTGGCAAACGGATTGTATCTGTAATCAATTATCAAGTGAAGCAATAAAGATTAACCTCAAAGTGGACGTAGGAAGTTACGCCGAACCACTATAAATATGGTGTTCTCGTCTTTGCATTCAATTTAGCATATTGATCTTCGTTTAAATTTACTTTCATTATTTATCTCTCTACACAATATTTCTCAACGAGGTTAGTGACCACTTTTGGTGCGAACAATTGAGTTTACCGGAAATTAATGAATGTTGTTTCGAAGAGACCGGGATCAGATTTTCTTGCTCTGTGCAGCATGATAGGGGGTTCTCACTTTGTATTTGGTGGCGAGTAGGAGACTCTTACTCTCACATGTCCCTAGTGATAATGGGTTGGCTGTGAGTCGAGAGGCTAGCCGTAAAAGCAAATTCGAGGTACCAGTGTATGCCACGGTGGTTGTACCCACTATTGATGGTTGATAAAGCCTAGACCGTTACAACATGGTATCAGAGCTTAGGTTGAGTTAACACCTAGGCTTTGGTGGGAATTTACTCATTTGAGATAGGGTAAGCATGACCCTAGGATGAGTTTGAGTGTATATATATGAGCGCGTATTTGTTAGTGATTATAAAAATATTTTATATTGTGTTAATTTATCTGTTGAGTGGCTTATGAATTCTGGTCGGTACGTGGGACGCCATGATATCGATAGGGGTTTCTAAACACTTAAACAAGGCAAGCCGACACAGTATTGTTTTAAAAGTGGGTAAATGAAATAATTTTACCTAAATTATATTTTATATATAAGGGAATAATTTTTCATAAATTATTATAAGCAATATATGGTGTGTTTGAATGTTAATGATAATATTTGATTATTATCAATTGTTGTTAGTTGTTATTGTTATAATCTAACAAAGACAAACATTTGGAAAATAGGTTATATAAAAGACAAAATTTATAAGTATAAATTATAGAATATTGATTTTACTTAAAATAATCAACATTTATGGAGTAATATTACATAGGAAGTGATATCTTATAAATATGATTTGTTAATAAAAATGGATTTGAAGCAAGAAGTTTGAGAATTTAAATCCAGTGGTCTTGAAAATTGTTTTCCAAGGGTTTTGGAAAAATAATAATAGTATTATTTTTGAAATAATTTGGTAGAAATATTTTAAGTGGAATTTAAAAGAAATAGAAAGCACTGAACTCACCTCAGTTGATGGAAAATATTTATGGTGATGACTATAGCATTATCAGCGTTCATTTTCGAGTTTCTAAGTGAGGAATTACCATCATTGAAGTTTTGTTTTGGTAAAACAATTTTTTTTCGATTCCAGAAGGGAAATTTGATATATAAAGGAGTTATATATATATATATATATTGATTACAAAATGATTTGAAATAAAACTAGGTGTTTAAAAATCTTGAAATTTTTTATCTAAATTTTTTGAGAAAACATAAGATAATAAGTTTTTGAACTTATAATTTGGAAGTAGTATAGATAAGAAAAGAAATTTGGAATCGAGATATCGAAAAAAAATAATAAATAAATAAAAATTAACTTAAGTAAAGTTAAATAAAGGGAGTTAATAAAATTGAATTTGATTTGAAATGGGATTTAACCTAAAGATGAGTTGAATAAAATGAATTTCATTGACTCAAGAAAGGGTAAAATGAAGTTTGACTTAAGAAAGATTTAATGAAGTTGAATTTGATTGAAATGAATTAGAGGAATTAGTAAAGTGAATTAATTCCACTTAAATTATAAAATAAAATGCAATTTGAGTTGTAAAATAAATTGAATATGTTTTGGAATGTTGTTTGCAACAAATAAATAAAATCGATTGTAGTAATGAAATTCAACTTGAGTTGCAAAATGAATTGAATTGAGCTAATGAAATAAATTAATGAACAAAATATGGTTTGGTATGTTGTTTGTTAAAATTGAATACGAACTTAAGTTGTGAAGTGAAAAATAAACATGTGAATTATGTTGTATAAAATGTTTATAGTTAACTTAAGTAAAGGATTTTATAAAATGGTTATTGTTGTTGGTATTAAAGAAATATACTAAGCGAAAAATGAATATAAATGTAATGAACGTAAATTAGATAAAAGTGAATGGTGAATATAATGTACATGAAATTTTAAGTAAACAAGTTTGTATAACCTATAGATTTGAAGAATATTAAGCTAAAACAAATTCTAAATTTATTGAACGTGAATATTAAGAAAAGAAAATCTGCATTTGAATTATAAAATGAAATTTAACTCAAGGTAAGTAAAGTGGGATGAAACGAGTAAATAAATTAGAATTTGGCTTTCGAAATGAAGGTGAACTTAAATTTATAAAGTAAAATTCAATTTGAGTTGCAAAATGAATTGAATCGAGTTAATGAATGGAATGTAACTGAAATTAATATGAATAATGGAATTTGGTTTAGATTGAATGCAAATGGATTGAATGAAAATTGATTTAATATAGATTAATGGAATGCACATTTATATGGAATGTTCATGAATTGGATATGAATAAATTGGACGTAGATAAAAAATGCAAATAAGTGAATGTAAGTGAATTGTTGTTAACCTGAGATGGAATGTAATTAAAGTGAAGGTTAATAATTGAATGTAAACCAACTAAAAGTTAATAAATTGAAGAATAATAATTGAATGTAAGTTAATTGATTTAATTGGAATGTAAATAAATGGAATTTAAATCAATTGAATGTAAGTAAATTGAGTGTAAATGAATTGGATGTAAATGGAAGTATAAATTAAAAGTTGACATTGAAAAATGCAAATCGAAATGGTTATGAATAAATTGAATGGATACCATTTGTTTGATGACTTCTTTTGTTACATATGATTCACTAGCATATGGATATTACAATAGTTATGTTATATATTGATATTACCTTCCATATACTTGTTCTGTAATGACCCGGATTTTCAGCCATCTGTTTTTGGGGCAATTAACTAATTTTAATATTGGAATATTGATTTTTCTAAGTCGAATAGATAAATTTCTGATATTTAAAATATCTGAATATATAAATTGATAAAACTATATTCAAATTTAAATAAAATTTCTAGATATGATAAATTTTATAGAAATATGTATGTAAACTCCACCATTAAAATTTAAGATAAAATATCTATATATCTATATACAGATGTATACAAGCTTCATTTTGATATTTAAAAATATATATAAGTCTAGATATATATGGTTATAAAAATATAGTATATGAATATATATATATATATACACACGTGAATGTATAAACTCCAAAATGGCAAATTTCAAACTTATGTGAATATGATATGTAATTATGTATAAATGTAAATAGGTAAAATAAAAATGTATATTGCATATGTATGCATATCTACACACACACTCACACACACATATATATATATATATAAGTGTTTATGATAAAATAGTGTATATGGAATAAATTATACAAGAAGTATCTAACATAGCATGTTAATATATGTTAGTATATAATCAAATGCATTTACATAAGGTCAAAACAAATCTATCTATACATATGTATATGAAGTATATGTATATATGAAAGGGAACATAATGATGAAAAATATCTAGTCAAGCATGAATTAAATCAAATCATTCACTCAATTTTCAAATCCATATGAAATCACATCAGCTCACAAAAATCAAATCAAGAAGAAAATAAAAGTAAAAAAAGAAAGAAAAAAGGGATAAAATGAAAAGGGTATTTTATATGAGAAGAAGCCCTCAGCTTTTGTCCAACCTGTTCCCTCTCTATAAATACACTGTCTCGGTTTGTTCACGTTTAACATTTAAGCACATATGAAAAAAATGAGAAGAATGCTGCCATTAAAAGCTTAAGGAACTAAGTGCTAAAAAGCTCCAAGAAGGAAAACAAACAAAATAGCAGTGTTTCATTTTTCATCAAAACTTGGAGTAAAAAACTAAACTTTGTTTACTGGGAAATTATGTAGGCATCCATATACTTGTAAATTTTGAATGAACTCTTATGTTTTTATCAAGTATTCATATGCTAATAAGTTTCTATGACTTATATATATATATGTGTGTGTGTGTATGTGTGTGTGTGTTTTGCCATGGTTATTCACCCTGTATCTCAAAGAGACATGATCATCACCTCTCTGTTCTTTGAAAAGTTAGGATCTTTCAACTTTAAAAAACTTTACCTCACTATCCATTAAATTTCAGACCATGATTCCAAAAGTAAAGATAGTTGTTTTTAGTCTAGTTTATTCTAAAATTTGTTTCATTTGATATCATAGAGTATAAAAGAAGAAAAATACATATAACAATATGTAGCTTGGAAAATGACAAAAAATCGAATCTCGTAATTTGTTCTTCTGATTGCATAAACGTGTTTGTCATTGAAAAACTTGATTTTTGAAAGTAAATTCGAGATTTTTAGTGGTGTATTTGGTGAGAATAAGGAAGATGATTGGATTTGTGTCTTTGGCCAAATTCCGGCGAGGGGCTCGATTTCGTGGCTTACCGTTTGGCACAGAGGAGGGTGAGGGGATGCGACACACGGGAAAAATAGCATGGCATTTTTTTCTTGGTGTGGTGATTTGGGGAAGAGATTAGAGGGATTTAGGGTGGTTTGGGGTTGGCTTCGGTGACGAGGCAATGGTGATGTCGAGAGGGACAGCGAGGCGTGTAGTAGGAGGGAATAGGAAGAGGTGGTCGTGACGAACTCGTGGGTGAAGTTTTGGTGATGGATGGGGTACGGTGGTGGCGTGGCGAGGCGAGGGATGGCCACGCTGTTGTTTCCAGGTTTGGGGCTTGAGTTCGAATTTTGGAACTGAGGCATGGCCGTGGGTTTCAGGCGATGGAACGTGGTGGGGTAGTCGAACGCGACAAACGAGGAGGGTCGGCGGTGAGGGGTAGGCCAGAGGAGGCGTGTACATATGCACGGTGTCGTGCACATTTGGGTTTGCACAGATAAGAGTGATGGAGAGAAAGAATACTTAAGGGAGAAGAAGAGAAATAGGTTTGGGGCCGTATTGTGTCAGATGGGCCGGTCAGTTTTGTATTGGGTTAGAATTTTTTTTTAAAAGAAAGTAAATTAAATTTATACTTAATAGTCTTTTAAAATGAATTTAACTATTTCCTCTTCATTTTTTGTTTAAAAAAACCAAACGACATGCCGATGTTTGCGTCAGGATCTTATCGCCATGTGTTTGCGGCAGAACTGGTATCGCCGAGGTTTCGACAGTACAATTTTAATGATTTATAATAATAGAGGTAAACAAATAAGAATTTTTCTTATTTAATTTATTTTACATTTGAATTTAATTAATTATTTATTTAGTGAACTGCTTAATTTTAAGTTTATTTAAAATTAAATTATTTTATTAATTTCTTGGGTTAACAAATAAATCTGGATTTAAAAATAACTCGACTCAGTTAAAATAAAATCAGTCAGTCTAATCTGTAAACTGATTTAATATTAAATTAAAGTCGTTGATCTATGTTTTGACTGATATTGCTCTTAAATAATGTTTTCAATTATCTATTGTCGTGCTATTAAGTAGCCAAACAAATTAAAATAAATAGAATAAAACGTTAGCACGTTTTATTGACAAGTAAATCGACTGGAACTAATCGCTATTCCGATTTCTGAAAAATGTGATGATTTCAAGCAAATAAATTTCGATGGATAGGTCATGATAAAATGAACCTATGGAATGAATTTCCATATGTTTATATTGACACCCTGATTGTAGAATTGTTTATTTTAAACAGCGTGGCCTTTTCAAATTTACCATTTGGAGTTCGATGAGATCGGGATCGGATATCAGCGTATCTGAAACCACTTCGACTCAATATCCACCACGAACCTTTATGATGTTGATTGTAGAACCTAGTATGCTGGAATTTAAATTAATGTAACAAATTCATTTTTTTAATAAAAATGGTACTTAGACACTATTATAATATCATCGGATTCCCTACGAAAGTGTTTTGGTTATCGTAAGATAAAAACCCGTGGTGTTTATGTGTGACATGGTCTTACGAGTTACCTTGGTTTTCGAAGAATTTTTATAACTTAAGTATTTCAAATTAACTGTGTTTTACTCACGCTGGTTTCCAGCCTGACTCGAGTGTTACTTTATTGTAATGCTCAGGTCAGACCGAGTATTACAGATTCAGGTTAGGACGCTTTGGAGCTCAAGAGACAAGCTGGATGGCAGAGACGTATTACGTGTACTTGATTGTATTCCGCTATGTATTGTAGTCTGTATATTCAGCATTTTGAGGACAAGTTAGTATAACTATCCAGATTTATATGTTGATGATTGTACTCTGATAAATTGTATGTATATTAACAGCTACGATTTTTCTTTTGTATAAAATGCCGTTATTGTATATTTTATTTTGTTCCGCTGCGATTGTGAGATTCTGTGTTGTTATTTCTGTTTCTTCTTCTATCTTTTTCTTCTTAAACCCTAACAACCTGGTATTTCCAGCACTCGATTGCGCGACACTCTATACAGTGAACGTATTAGTGTCGACTTTCGGGGGTCGAAAATCTCTGGTCGTTACACGTGGTATCAGAGCTGAAGGTTAAGCGAGAATCTTGGCTCTGGTGGGGATTACTCATTAGAGATAGGGTTAGTAGTACCCTAGAATGAGTTGAGTTATTATATATGTGGGCGTACTTGTTATTTTCTTATATAATGATTTTAAAAACGATTTTAAAATAATAATTTTTAGATAAGACTATATTTTCATATAAAAAGAAATAATTTTTCTGAATTATTATAGTATATTGAGGAGGTTGGTTGTTATTATTATAATCAAATAAGATTATAAATATTTAAGTGGTTAAATATATATAACCCAACATGAATTTGATAAGAATGAACTATACAAATTGGTTAAGCTAAGAATAGACTCAAACCAGAATTTAAATTCCGGAAATTTTGGAAGTGTTTTTCAAAGTGTTTTGAAATGAAATAAGTTTAGCCTGATTATATATATATATAGAAATAATTTTTCAGGAAATTATTATGGAATATAAAATGTATTTGGTTTCTAGATATGATAATTTTGATTATTATCATAAATTGGTTGTTGTGTCTTAATAAAGGATGTATATTACAGAATAAACAATGACAAAACAGTGTGAAATGTTTTAAGGAAGTGAAATTATATAAGCATAATTTATAAATATGACTTATAAATTAAAATGAATTTAAATTGAGATGTTTTGAATCTAAGTCCCGAAAATTTGAAATGTGTTTCAAAGTGTTTAAGGAAATAATAAGTAATATTATTAGAATATTTTTGATATAGAAAATTCTTTTTTTAAACAAGAGTTGTTTTGAAAATTTCGAAGAAATTTGTTTTGGATAGAAACCAAGGATGGTTTAAAATTTAAAAATTGTGATTTGGTATGTAAATGGGATATATATATATATATATATATATATATGTGTGTGTGTGTGTGTGTGTGTGTGTGTATGTGTGTGTATGATTTCAAAGTTGATTTAAAATAAATACTAGGTGTTGAATTCTGGAATCCCATTGAAAGTGAGAAGTATAACCAAAAAGAAAGGTAAGGTTTTGAACTTATAAGTGGGAAGTGATATTAATAAGAAATTTAAATTTAGAAGGTAAAATTTAAATTGAGCAAGTTTAAACGAATTGGAAATTAGCTCAGGCCAAGTTAAATGAAGTTTGAACTTATAACCTGAAATTGGAAATTTCAAGGTGTACTTATGGAAGTTAAATGAATTAAAGTGTAAAAGAAAGAGTATGAATTTGATAAGAGTCACAAAAGAAGTTAAGTATGTATAAATGATATATATCCATCCCTGAAATTAAATAAAAATAAAACTTTGATTGAAACTATTTAAATGATTTTGATCTTAAGGAATAAAATTGAATTTATGGAAATGGAATCATTTTGAACTTAAATTTGAAATGTTAAAACTGAACTTGTCAACCGGAAGTGTTTAAAGAATCAGGTTTAAAATGTTGAAGTTATAATTGGGAAATCACTTGAATTCCGAAAATTGATTGGTTTTAAAAAGATTTGAACTCTCACTCAAACCTTGAAATAAATCCAAGTAAAAGTAATTTAAATGGATATTTCAAAATTTAGGCTCGGAATTGAATTATTTTTAAAGATTTGGATTGTTAAATTAAATATTGAAGGTTAATTTGGTTTAAGTGGTTTAATCGATATTTTGAAAATCGAACTCAAATTTATATAAATTGAAATGGGTTAGATTTGAGAATTGAATTGAAATTAATTCAAATTGGAATTGAATTGAATTAATTGGAATTGTAATCAAAATTGAATTAATTTGAAATCAAAACGGGAATTGATTTGAATTAAAATGGGAATCGAAGTTAATTCGAATTGAGATCGAGATTGAATCAATTTAAATGGGAATGGAAATTGAAATAGATTTGAATTGGAGATTGGGAATTGAATTAGTTTGACATTGAAACTATTTTCAAATAAATCGTTTAACATAAACTGTTTTAAATCTAACTTCTTAAATATTCAGATTATTTTGATTTTCCAAGCTATTTAACTATATAAACCATTTTGAAAACTCAAACTATCTTATATTAACTATCTAACTATTTTAAAGCTATTCAAGCTATTTTCTAAATTCAAATTGGTCAGCGTGGAAATTGTTTATATTTAAAACATGGATTCAAATACAAACTAGGTAAAACTGAAGTTATAACCCAAATGGAAATTCGAAGCAATGTTGAATTGGAACCGAAATCGAGATATGAAGGTAAAACTGATTTTGAAGTGAAATGGTATATTTTGAGTAAATATGATGACTTAAAAACGAAGATTTAATAGTTACTATAACTGAAATTTACTTATAAGAAGTAAGAAATGTGACAAATAACTTTGTAAGTAATCGAACTAGGAAAAATTTGATTTGGCATAAATGAGATTATAAATATTAGTTATATATTCAAACTCCCCTTATTGAATTTATAACCGTAAAGAAATGATCTTTGAAAGATATTTGAAATACTAAATGGAGTTTATATAAGTATGAGGTGGACTCAGAAATTATTGATCCGAAAGTTATTCGAGTTGGAAAGAATGATCTTATATGTATATGAGAATGGAAATAGTTTTGGAACCCATTGATTTTTTTTAAAGACTTTTGATTTTAGCAAATAGTCGATTTTGGAAATTGGGTAAACCAAATTTGAAAACTATCGATTTTGAAGATATCGATTTTATATAGATAAAGTTTATTTGTGATACATATATAGAGTATGATTTGAAAGGTACTAATATATAGCATGTTATTTTTCGAGATAAAGGTATGGAAGGGCACCCCCATGAAAGTCGAAACTTAGAGTAGGAGATCCACTGGGTGGTTCTGCCTAGGAATCCACAGGGTGGGTTCAATGAGAATTGGGATCCTAGAGGACGCCCGAACAAAATCATGAGTTCATGGTGATCATTTGTTGGATAGCGTAAGTCGAGAGGTGCTGATACCTACAGTTACATTGGGTTTTGCTGTGATAGCAACGTAACCTTTGTGTAACTGCGATCTATCGCAGTTCCATAGCGTAATTCGGGTGGTAGTGATTGCCTACGATCTACGTTTGATTTCGCTGTGAAAGCATAACATCGGCAGATTGTGATCTATGTGGTTTGGTTCCATAGCGTAATTCGGGTGGCATTGATTATCTACAATCTACGTTTGATTTCGCTGTGAGAGCGACGTAACATCAGTAGATTGCGATCTAGGTTGTTTGGTTCCATAGCGTAATTCGGGTGGCAGTGATTGCCTACAATCTACGTTTGATTTCGCTATGAGAGCGACGTAACATCAGTAGATTGCGATCTATGTGGTTTGGTTCCATAGCATAATTCGGGTGGCAGCGATTGCATACAGTCTACGTTTGGTTTCACTAGGATAGTGATGCAACCTTTGTGTAGCTGGAGATCTATGTGGTATAGTTTCGTTTGATAGCATAATTCGAGGGGCAGTGATTGCCTACAGACTACTTACAGTTTCGCTGTGATAGCAATTAGCAATGCAACCTTTCTGCAGCTGCGGACTATGGTGTTTCCATGGCGTAAGTCAAGAGGTGTGGATGCCTACAGTTTTCTTATGGTTTTGCCGGGATAGCAACGTAATCATCGGGTTAACTGTGATCCATGGTGGGAAAGGGGGTGTGGGATACTTTCCATATCATTTTTGAAAACGTTTTCAAGTATTTTCACTGGGTGTTGAAACAGGTCTACTAAGTACTTATAGATTTTCAGTCCTACGCCTGATCAACGTATGACTAAATTTCTGTAAGAACAAGGATGGACTTGTTAAGGCATCGATGTGAGAAATGCGGATTAAGGATCTTAAGGCAAGAATTAACACTAGAGGGGGGTGAATAGTGTTTTAAGAAATTTGTTAATCTTTTTGAGTTTTATCTTAATTTGTTAACAGTGTATACACTAATCAAACACAGATATGAACACAGATTCAAACACAGATGCAAATATAAAATAAAAGCAGTAAAGGAAAGAACACACCGGATTTTATACTGGTTCGGAGTTACCCTACATCCAGTCCCGCAACACAAGTACGGATTTCCTTTCAACAACAATTCAACAATTACAACCCTCAGTTTCAAGGCTACGAGGTACACCCTCCAGAATGACAATCCTCTGGGTAGAGATACTTGATTTCCGGGGCAACAAGTTCACCCAATTGATTTCCAGGGCTACAATCACACCTTTTCTCGCTTAATTGATTTCCAAGGCTACAATCACACCTTTTCTCACTTATATATTACAAAGAAGTCTATAACTCTGAATAGCACTGAGAACCTTGTAGAGATAGTGATGTAGAATCAAACTAGAAGTAATCGAGTATGATTCGATGTTGATTTCGGCAGAGTAATGGTATGATTTTGTACTAAGAAATGTGGAAGAAGAAAAGGAGTGAAAAACAAAAAAAAATGATTAAAAATTCGTTGAAACTGACCCCTATTTATGGAAGATCAAAAGCCATGACCATTCATGAAGAGTTATGGCGAATAGACACTTCTTTTGAAATTTGAATTTTGAACTCAACTGTCACCATGTCGACATGGGGTACTTGGGCATGTCGACATCCCAAAGGGATTTTTGGTGTTTTGATTTTCTTTGAAAATAACATTTATCTTATATAAAAACTATTTTAAACTTTATAAATATACTTGACTTTAGTTGAAATTCATAAGTAAATATAAAGAACAGTATATACATAATTTAACTATAATTTTATATTTAAATCTAAGTATAAATATTTAAAAGTTAAATATATTATTTGAAAAGACATTTAAAATCAGGAGTAATTTGACTTTGAAATTAAAGATGTTTTGAGGCTAAAATTATTTAAAATCAGGATAGAGAGTTTTGAATCTTTTAAAAGGAAAGTTTTGAAATCATTTTGAAAACAAGATAATTTTGTAAAATCATTTGAATTAAAATTAGTGGATACAAAACAATGTCCCACTAGATTTTCGTAGGTTCCATCCTACTTAGGGTTCCATCCCTTTAACGGGCTCGAAGTGGATTCCATTCCACGAATAAATTGGATATTAAGATGCCAGTGCTTTTCTACGAGTTTTAACAAATATTCCTAATAAAACAAACTTAACCTTGAACTCTTGAACTCTTGATAATCTTGATACTCATGAGTCTTCTATCTCTATATCTTGAATCTCTATACTGTACAGTCTTCATTCTTGATACCTGCATGGTTTAGATCCTGCATATACATATATATCTAAACTTGTAATGTTAGTATTTATATTTTATAATCTATTCTAAGGTTGTTGTCATCAAAACCATCATCTCATGGACTAACAATCTCCCCCTTTTTGATGATGACAACCTTTGTTTATAAAATATTCCTTCTATCCTAATAACTCTAATAACTCCCCCTTAATCTATGCCTAACTATCCTATTTTATACTTCTCCCCCTTTGTCATCAACAAAAAAACAAAAACTAACTCTAAACTAGATAACTCCAAACTATATAACTCTATATTATTCTATATAACTCCCCCTGAAACTAAGACTACATTACTTGTGATTATAATGATAGTGTTATCATACATAATCAATACTTAACTAAAATATAATCCTAAACTATTAAGTATCCTAACTAAGAATTCACAAAAATACTAACACATATAAGAACACGGGTTTATTTATTACGAGTATGGTTTTATTTACATTTGCGTTTGAAAAACATAAAAACATAAATAACAACGGAAAGAAAGAAAAGAAACTAATGTGTGTTTCTGAACATAGGTGATTTATGAACTAAACAGTTTGGATAGTGGAAACAAAAATTTCCACGTTGTTCGACAAGATTCCCATTTTTGTCAAAACACACTTCTCCAACGCATACTACTTGGTCATCATCCTCCTCGTGTGCTTCTTCCATTGGTTCTTCTTCTTCTTCTTCGTCGCTGACCTTATGTTCTTGATTGAGTGAAGAGTCTTCATCGATCAAGATAGGGTTGGCCTGGTTATCCGTTAGGAATTTTTGTAAATTCCTAAGAATCTTGCCTTGCCTCTCTTGCTCTTTCGCCATACGAAGTTGAGTCACTTGAATTTTAGTTAACATCTGAAGAGTATCCTTCATAGACTCCTCTAATTTAGTTACACGTGCGAGAGTAGTGCATTGGAATGGACCAGAAGTAGGAGAGGGGAAAAAGAAAGTTGATTTTATGTTTGATTTAGAGGAAGATGCCATTATTTTATATATTTCAGAATAAAAAATGAAGAGAAACCAGAGAGAATGAATAAGAATTCGAAATAGAGAAGAATATATAACTAAAATTTTGAATTTTGGTGGGAAAATTTTAAAAAATAAAAACGTTATATGTCGACATGGGTCTAGTGGGGATGTCGACATGGTCCTTGAATTTTTGCCCTCTTTTTTTTTAATTTATTTTAAATTAGTTTTAATTATACTCGTTTATTTATATTTTATATTTCAGTTAATGAGCAAATACCTAATTCTCTTCTTAATTTAGTAAATGTAGATTCATTTAAAGGTTTTGTTAAAATATCAGCAATTTGATTTTTAGAATTGATATAGTCGAGAGTAATTACTTCTCTACTTATATTATCTCTGAGAAAATGGCGTCTGATATCAATATGTTTAGTTCGAGCATGATGAGTAGGATTTTTAGATAAATTTATTGCACTAGTATTATCACAATAAATTGGCGATTTTGAGATATTTAATCCAAAATCTCTTAAGGTTTGTTGCATATATATTACTTGAGAACAAGCCAAAGCAGCAGAAATATACTCTGCTTCAGTTGTTGATAAAGAAACTGTATTTTGCTTTTTACTAAACCAGGAAACTAGAGAATGTCCCAAAAAGTGACAAGTTCCACTTGTACTTTTTCGGTCTGATTTACATCCAGCATAGTCAGCATCACAGTATGATATTAAATCAAATGAATCATTTTTAGGATAAAATAAGCCATAATCAGATGTGTGTTTAATATATCTTATGATACGTTTTACAGCTTTTAAGTGAGTTTCTTTAGGATGAGATTGATATCTTGCACAGAGACAAACACTATGCATGATATCAGGTCTACTAGCAGTGATATAGAGTAGTGATCCAATCATTCCTCTATATAACTTTTGATCTACATTTTTCGAGAGATCTTCTTTACTAAGGTACTCATTGGTTTCCATGGGAGTGGGTTTTCCACTCGCAGTAGTCAAACCAAATTTACTAACTAGGTCTTTAGCATATTTTTCCTCACTAATAAACATACTATTATCTAACTGTTTTATTTGCAATCCTAGAAAGAAGTTTAATTCACCCATATGACTCATCTCAAACTCTTTTGTCATTATTTCAGAAAATTCTTTATTCATTTCAAAATTAGTTGATCCAAAAATGATAACATCTACGTATACTTGAACTAGTTGAATATCATTTTTATTTCTTTTAATAAAAAGAGTATTATCTATTTTACCAATTTCAAAATTTGATTGTAATAAATAGGATTTTAGTCTATCATACCAGGCTCTAGGAGCTTGTTTTAGACCATATAAAGCTTTCTTAAGTTTGTACACATGGTTTGGTAAATTTTCATCTTCAAAAAGTGGCGGTTGTTCAACATATACTTCTTCTTTTACAAATCCATTTAAAAATGCACTTTTAACTTCCATTTGATATAATTTGAAATTATTATGATTTGCGAAAGCAAGTAGAATCCTAATGGCTTCTAATCTTGCTACAGGAGCAAAGGTTTCGTCACAATCTATACCTTCTTCTTGACAATAACCTTGGGCGACTAATCGTGCTTTATTTCTAACAACCTCACCTTGTTCATTCATTTTATTTGTGATATCCCGGGATTTCAGGGGATTTAAAATATGATAATCTTTTAAATTAATTATTAAAAATTGGTAAAATTGTTGTTTTCAAACAATAATAATAATGTGATGTTTTAAATATAGATATATATAGATTTTAAATAGACCTATCATTTCAAATTTAATAAGTATTGTTTAAATGTGTATATATATGTATTTAAATTGATTTTAAAAATAGAATTATTATTTTCAAAGTAATAATGTGATTATTTAATTATATTTATATGTTAAGTTGATTTTAAATTGGATTTTTAAAATTGACTTTGAAATTGAATTTAAGAATTGAATTTAAAGAAATATATATATCTTAAAATAAAGATAAAAATATTTTGATAAAATATATGAATAAAGTTTTTATTTGAATAAGATTTCTTTTATATTATTTTCCTTAAAGGAATTTATTTATATGAATTTATAAAGTATTTATTTAATAGGAATAAATACAAAAGTTTTATATTAACATTTTAAAATGGATAAAAAATATTATTTATGATTTTATTTAGAATATAATTGGTTTATATTCTATTTTCTTTAAAGATTGTATTTATGTAATATTAAGAAAAGTATTTATAAATTTAGAAATATATTTATTAATTAGGAAATAAATATAAAAAGCTTTAAAAATAATGATAATGACAAGTGTTAACATATTAAACCATCTAAGCATGTGTTAAGTAATTAGGTAAGGTAAAAGACAAGTGTCATCTTTTTATTTTCATTTTCTTTAATTTTATTAAATCCTAATTTAACACTATATAAACTCCTATCTTCTTTCTTATTTTCTTTTTCTTATCATTTCATTTTCAAAGAAATTAAACTCAAGCAGATCTGTAAACAATACACAGTTCAGTTTTCTTCAACCCTTTCTCTCCTCATCTTTCCAAAAACTGAAAACAAATCCTAAAGCAAATCAAAACCTGAAACAAAAATCAGAAAAGGGTTTCAAACCTGGAAAGTAAAATCAAATTCAAGAGCCTGATTTCAACTTCAACCTGAAACAATTCAACATTTAACAACATGCAAATGGTTCTAATTCAACAACCAAGTTAAAGATTCAACATAAATAAAGCATGCAAGGATTTCAAATTCAACAGTTCCAGATTAAATGCAATTCCAGGAAATTAAATAAAAACTGCTCTGCTTCTTTAAATTTCAGGTGAGTAAACCTTTATTTTTTTAAAACAGTTTTAAAATCTGAGAATAAATTTAAATGTTGTGATAAATGTTATAGTAATTTGGTTTGCATATGATTTACCTGTGAATGTATGCTAGTATAATAAAATGCATGTTCTAAAAAATCAGTATGTATACATATATACTTCTCTGTTATTTCAATGTGAGTAGATTGAACTTAAACAGTTTTAATTAGATTCATATGATAGATATTTGAAGTAAAAGTGTGATGCATGTTGAATATATGTATGCATGTTGTTGTGAATATGAATATATGTGTATAAATAAGTATAGAATTTTGTGTATATGATTTTATTCAGGTGTGCATGTCTGTTTGAATCCCTGTTCTCCTCTGTTTCATATTACAGGTTTCAAATACTAGAATTAAACTCCAATTTCTTTACCTGTTATTGTTAAACTTTGGGTTAGAAACAAAATGGTTAGTATATTCAAAATCTATGTACTAAAAATAGATTCAGGTATCTGATGTTTGGAAATCCTCTGAAAACTTAGAATTTAGTAACCATTCTAACATAAATGTTAAAATCAAATGATGTAATTTGATGAATCAATTATACAAATTGTATTGTCTTTATAAAATATGAATTTTAAAAAGAAAATTAGAATTTTTAGTATTAAAATGAAGATGCATTTTGGGAATATTGGGAAAATGTTTTCTGAGCATTTTCTGGCGATCGGAACATTTTTGGTGATCGTGGTTTCGTCTGGAGATAGCTTGATTATCAGAAAGTTCGGGAAAAATGGTAGACGAATTTATTTCTCATTGAGGCATTGATGATCGATCGAATTGGGTTTAAACCCTAGATTTTTGTGTGGTCGGAAACGGGATCACTGCGACATCTCAGGTTGATCGAGTGGCTCGAGATTTTGGGGACGATGGAGTGGAGGTCTGGCAAAGCTAGTGACATGGCGGCGTGACGTCAGATGATCGGGAACGTGAGAACGAAGAGTTTTCTGGTGATGGATTAGTTTCCAGTTTCGACTGATTTGTTCGATTTCGTTTCGCCGCGAGTTCGACAAGGCTAGGGGGTAGAGTTCATCAGGGAGATCATCGGTGATTTGGAGATGGCTGGAGCGATAGTCGGAGGCGTTCTGATCGGTGTGCACGTGCACTTGTGCACGGTGGTGTCAGCGAAATTGTGGCCTCGGGAAGGAAGGATTTTTCTCGAAGGGAGACTCGGGATTTTGGAAGATAGACTCGAGGCTGGTAGTGATTCGTGAGTGTTAATATGTCAGTAGTTTAACTTTAAAACTAAAGAAAAAAAAATATATAATATAAAGAAGAATCTCGGGATAGACTCGAGTATATGCCGGGATGGACTCGGGTATGTTTATATCAGTGAAAAGTTTTTATATAAAAAAACAAGTTTTAAAGTTTAAATTGAAAACTAGTTTAAACTATTATTTGTTAATGTTAAGGCATTTAAAGGAAGTTATGTTTTATTTACTTTAATTTATCATGATAAATGATTATTTATTATAAAACCTTAATTAATGATTTAATTAAGAAAAGTTAGTTATTAAGATAAGATGTTCTAATGGTAATTAAGGCATTAATAAGATAATGTTTATCTTAAGATAATTAAAGTTTTAATGTTTGTTATTAATTAAGTTAATTAAGGAAATTAGATATAATTAATTAATTTAATTAGTAATGATCAAGGATTAGTTAAGAAATTAATTAAGAGTAATTATTTAACTTAATTAACTCAATAATGAAGGTTGATTTAATTAATGACTAAAGGATAATTAATTTGTAATTAATAAATTAAGTAATTAGAGGTAAACTCAATGGTAATTAAGAAGTACTTAATTTGTAATTAAGTTTTATAAATTAATAATTAAGTTTTATTAATTATTAATTAAGGGGTGATTAATTTGTAATTAAAGATTAATTAAGGATTAATCAAATGATAATTCAGGTTTAATTAACTAAAATTAAGGATTGATTAATTTGTTATTAAGTTTTATTAATTGATAATTAAGGTTTATTAATTAATAACTAAAAGGATAATTAATCTATAATTAAAGATTAATTAATTGGTTTAAAGAGTAATTAAGGATGAATTACTCAAGTATAATTAATGATATGAATGTGATTGATTTAAGTTAATTAATTTGTAAATTAATTAAAGATAATCACTTGATAAAGACATTAAGTATGAATACTTAATAAGATTGATAAGTATAATTACATAGTGTAGGTAATTAATGTATAATTACAGGATGTAATTAATTAAAGGAAATTACTTAATGGGAAGTAATGGAAGTATAATTACTTTACAAAAAGTAATTAAGGATTAATTATTTGGTAATTAATTAAAGGATTAAAGAAATTAATTAAGAAGTTAATTAATTAAGGTAAGTAATCATAGGATGATAATTACTGTATATGATTAATTAAGGTGGATTAATAGAAATGATTAATTAAAGTTTAATTAATTAAAGTAATTAATTAAGGATAATTAATTAATTAATGGAAATAATTAATTAAGGATAATTAATCAATGCAATTAATAAAAGTAATTAATGGTTAATTATTGTTAATGGTTAAGAATAATTAATTTGTGAAATTGATTAAAGGATAATTACTTTATGTAATTAATAAATAATTAATCAAGGGTGATTAATATTTAATAAGTAATTAATTAATTAAAGGTTTGTAATTAATTAATGGTTGATTAAGCAAGGTTAGATAATTAATTCTTAAGTAATTAATTTAATCTAAGTTAATTAAATTAATTATAACATAGGGTTAATAATTATTGCTTATGGATGATTGTTTATATAGAATATCTGAATTAGATGATATTTATTGGATGATATGGTGATATTCTGTGATATGATAAATGTATGATATTTATCTGTTAAATGCTGTGTGAATTCAAATATTGAATTGAATTAAACTGTTTAAACCTTTAAACAACTTGGACCTAAAAGATGGCGATTTGGATTTCGATGAGACCGGGATCGGGTTTCCAGATTTGGATATCCGAATACCACATCGATCCAAATTTAACGATAGGTCATGAATCTCAAGTGAAGATGAAGATTCAGAGTGCAAGGGTTATTGTCGTTAACTCTGAGGGTGATTCCAAAATGAGTGTAACGAGATAATGCCTTCGGTTTCGTTCGAACCCGGAACGAACTTGTATGGATTGAATGCTTTCAGCACATCGTCAGGTGGACGATGAGCATTCTAAGTGATGTCTTTTGATTAAAGGTAATCGTAGCCTCAAGCCTCATCAAACCGGGAATGGCTAAAACAGGGGAGGTGCAGCAAGGTTAGTGGGTAGCACCCAAGTAGTATGAGATTCCCTTGTCTAGAGGTCCCTTCTTTTTATTCGGCTGTGTGGGCGGTTGAATAGCTACAACCGCTGGGGTTTCTTATGCGGAAATTATCCAGTAAGGGATGGTTCCGGCCTTGTGTTGCAGGGGATTGGGCGTGATCCTCGGTACGTTGATCTAGGCCACGTACTGTGACGGGCGGTACCCCGGTAGCCCTGCCATTGTATGGAATCCAAAATCCAATAAGTGCCGTACGTTTTAGTTGTGCCCAACTATGTTGGAACGTGAGATGTAAGCATTCTAGCTATTTCTGTATTTTACTTGAAAACCCTAGACCCTATTATAATATAACTGGATTTCCTATCAAATGTTTTGGTTAGCGTAAGGTAAAAACTTACCCATATTTATGTGTGGGGAGTCTTACGTGATACCTTTGTTTTCAAAAGGTTTTGAAGTTAAGTAATCTAAACCGTTTACTCACACCAGACCCATGTCTGACCCAAGTGTTTATTTTCTGTTTTATAAACTCTTGGGTACTCAAATTTTTACGAGTAGCCAAGGGATTCAGGTTTGCTTTGACGAATTCTGAAGGAGCAATGGAGCAGGAGGCTTCAGCGTGTAGATATCTGTATTTCCGCTGTGTTGATCTCTGAGTCGTTTGTTTAAGTTGTATTTTGAGTTGTAATAACTAGATAGGTGTTTATAACTGTCTAGTATGTGTTGTATAAAGCTGTGTATCTCTGATGTATATGATACAATGTAATATCTTATTTGATTAATATAATTTATTCGTTCCGCTGTTTAGATTCTGATATTGATTCTTCTTTCTTCTCTATCTTTTTTTTTCTATCCCTTTCTTTCTTCAAGATGATACGACTTTTTGTGGAGAAAAAGTCGGGTCGTCACAGTTGGTATCAGAGCGCTAGGTTGAGTGAATACCTAGGCTTTGGAGTGATTTCTTTCTTGAGAGAGCGTATTTGTAATTTTTAACTATATATATATTTTTATTCTACCTATTTGTTGGGTTACCTGTTCGGGTTTTCCAATATAAGATATAAAGGTAGATAGAGTGGTGGTGTGTGAAACACGACTACCAATGTTTGGAATTTGAATGTTTGAGGTTGGAAATGTATCTGTCGAGACTGTAGACCTAATACCGTCTCGAGTAAGTTTTGTTTGATGTAAGGATTTCATAAATCTCTGAAGGAACTGTTAAGGTTCATATTTGAAGTTGGATGAGTAAAGTTAGTTCTGTCGGAAGAGCAGAAGCGAGTGATGGTATCTGGGTACCTCAGGAAGCAGTAGTTGCGTGATGAGACGCAATGACTGGATGTTTATGAAGATGTTTTCTTTTGAAACAAGTTAAGGAAGTGTGTCTGCTTCGGTGTTGTGGCTGAGTTCAGCAGGGTCTTTTCTGTTTGGTTTGAGGTCCGAGTTTCTCGAGAAGCTTTGGATAGGAAGTTCTGGCATCTGTGTCAGCAGTGCAACTCGGAAGTGTTTTGTGTTCCAGTAGGAAGATCTTTTGGCTTTGCAGTTTTCTAGAGGTGGAATTCAGAAGCAGCAGAAGGGATCTATTTCTTCGATGGATTGGTTAAATAGCATAAGCTGTTCTGATTAGTTAAGAAAGTAGTATCTTTGGATATTGGATTGGATAGGATCGCAAAAGTGACTTGCGATAGTTTGAGTATTCTCTTGGGTTATCAAGAATTTTTCTGGATGTTTTCTGGGAAGTCAGAAGTTTGTCTGCATTTGAGATTGAGTTCTGTATCGACTTGATTTCAAGATTGATACCGGAAGTTCAGCTAGGTAGAAGAATGTCTCCTAGAGAAAGGATTTGGTGAAGCAGCTCAGTATTTCATAGAACTTCTGAGTTTTCTTTTTATGGATCTGTTGAACCTTATCTCCAGGATGTGTTGTCTAGTTTGTGTTCGAGTTCATCAATGACATTCTCATCTTCTCCAGATCAGAGTTGTGCAGCGGAAGCATTGTGGCAGCTATTCTAGAGTGGAAGCAACTGGAAGTTGCAGTATTAGAGAGTTTCTACAGGAAATTTTTCTGGATCTGAAGGTCATATTGGTGAGTGCATCTGTTTTGTCTTTTCCGGATAGGAGAAGTAAGTTGTAGTCTACTGATGATGGTGGAGTAGAGTTTGTGTTCTGGATTTTGGGTAGATTTTGAGAGGATCATTTTGTTGAGTTGTTTTTGGTCCAGTTTGTTCTAGAAGCATCAGCGAAGGTTGAGCTGATCGGTAAGGATGTAGGCAGCCCAGGATCGTCAGAAGAGTTCTGTGGATAAGAAACGGAGGAAATTTGGAATTCGAAGTTGGAGACTTCGTTGTTATTGAAGTTTTCTCTGGTAAAGGGAGCTATAAGATTGGGTAAGTCTGGGAAGTCAGCTCCGAGTTGTTTTGGATCTTTTCTGTGTTCTGATTTGGATAAGAGTTTGGTCTACTTGGTTGAATTGCCAGTTTGGATGACTGGGATTCGGTGTATTCCACGTATCTCTGAGGGAGTGCATGTTTGATCAATCTCTGGTTTTGGAACCGATAGTCCTGAAGGATTTGGTAGTCGAGTAGATCTTGTCTGTGGTCTGATATCTTGTTCAAATTGTAGATCTAGATGAGTAAGAGCTCAGTAGTATAGCTAGACTAGATTCAGTAGAGCGAGTATCCTAGTATCTATACCTGGGAAACTCGAGGAAATTTAGGAAGCTTATCCAGGATCTGTGTTCGGATAGCTAGAATTGTTTGTTTGATTGAATTGGTTGTTTGGATGAAATTGTTTGTTTGTTTGTGTTGGCTGATATGTATGCTAAAATTTTTGAAAATTGTTGAAATAAAATAAAAACTTTGGATTATCTTTTGTTTTAAATTTCGAGGACGAAATTCTTTTAAGAGGGGAGGAATGTGATATCCCGGGATTTCAGGGGATTTAAAATATGATAATCTTTTAAATTAATTATTAAAAATTGGTAAAATTGTTGTTTTCAAACAATAATAATAATGTGATGTTTTAAATATAGATATATATAGATTTTAAATAGACCTATCATTTCAAATTTAATAAGTATTGTTTAAATGTGTATATATATGTATTTAAATTGATTTTAAAAATAGAATTATTATTTTCAAAGTAATAATGTGATTATTTAATTATATTTATATGTTAAGTTGATTTTAAATTGGATTTTTAAAATTGACTTTGAAATTGAATTTAAGAATTGAATTTAAAGAAATATATATATCTTAAAATAAAGATAAAAATATTTTGATAAAATATATGAATAAAGTTTTTATTTGAATAAGATTTCTTTTATATTATTTTCCTTAAAGGAATTTATTTATATGAATTTATAAAGTATTTATTTAATAGGAATAAATACAAAAGTTTTATATTAACATTTTAAAATGGATAAAAAAATATTATTTATGATTTTATTTAGAATATAATTGGTTTATATTCTATTTTCTTTAAAGATTGTATTTATGTAATATTAAGAAAAGTATTTATAAATTTAGAAATATATTTATTAATTAGGAAATAAATATAAAAAGCTTTAAAAATAATGATAATGACAAGTGTTAACATATTAAACCATCTAAGCATGTGTTAAGTAATTAGGTAAGGTAAAAGACAAGTGTCATCTTTTTATTTTCATTTTCTTTAATTTTATTAAATCCTAATTTAACACTATATAAACTCCTATCTTCTTTCTTATTTTCTTTTTCTTATCATTTCATTTTCAAAGAAATTAAACTCAAGCAGATCTGTAAACAATACACAGTTCAGTTTTCTTCAACCCTTTCTCTCCTCATCTTTCCAAAAACTGAAAACAAATCCTAAAGCAAATCAAAACCTGAAACAAAAATCAGAAAAGGGTTTCAAACCTGGAAAGTAAAATCAAATTCAAGAGCCTGATTTCAACTTCAACCTGAAACAATTCAACATTTAACAACATGCAAATGGTTCTAATTCAACAACCAAGTTAAAGATTCAACATAAATAAAGCATGCAAGGATTTCAAATTCAACAGTTCCAGATTAAATGCAATTCCAGGAAATTAAATAAAAACTGCTCTGCTTCTTTAAATTTCAGGTGAGTAAACCTTTATTTTTTTAAAACAGTTTTAAAATCTGAGAATAAATTTAAATGTTGTGATAAATGTTATAGTAATTTGGTTTGCATATGATTTACCTGTGAATGTATGCTAGTATAATAAAATGCATGTTCTAAAAAATCAGTATGTATACATATATACTTCTCTGTTATTTCAATGTGAGTAGATTAAACTTAAACAGTTTTAATTAGATTCATATGATAGATATTTGAAGTAAAAGTGTGATGCATGTTGAATATATGTATGCATGTTGTTGTGAATATGAATATATGTGTATAAATAAGTATAGAATTTTGTGTATATGATTTTATTCAGGTGTGCATGTCTGTTTGAATCCCTGTTCTCCTCTGTTTCATATTACAGGTTTCAAATACTAGAATTAAACTCCAATTTCTTTACCTGTTATTGTTAAACTTTGGGTTAGAAACAAAATGGTTAGTATATTCAAAATCTATGTACTAAAAATAGATTCAGGTATCTGATGTTTGGAAATCCTCTGAAAACTTAGAATTTAGTAACCATTCTAACATAAATGTTAAAATCAAATGATGTAATTTGATGAATCAATTATACAAATTGTATTGTCTTTATAAAATATGAATTTTAAAAAGAAAATTAGAATTTTTAGTATTAAAATGAAGATGCATTTTGGGAATATTGGGAAAATGTTTTCTGAGCATTTTCTGGCGATCGGAACATTTTTGGTGATCGTGGTTTCGTCTGGAGATAGCTTGATTATCAGAAAGTTCGGGAAAAATGGTAGACGAATTTATTTCTCATTGAGGCATTGATGATCGATCGAATTGGGTTTAAACCCTAGATTTTTGTGTGGTCGGAAACGGGATCACTGCGACATCTCAGGTTGATCGAGTGGCTCGAGATTTTGGGGACGATGGAGTGGAGGTCTGGCAAAGCTAGTGACATGGCGGCGTGACGTCAGATGATCGGGAACGTGAGAACGAAGAGTTTTCTGGTGATGGATTAGTTTCCAGTTTCGACTGATTTGTTCGATTTCGTTTCGCCGCGAGTTCGACAAGGCTAGGGGGTAGAGTTCATCAGGGAGATCATCGGTGATTTGGAGATGGCTGGAGCGATAGTCGGAGGCGTTCTGATCGGTGTGCACGTGCACTTGTGCACGGTGGTGTCAGCGAAATTGTGGCCTCGGGAAGGAAGGATTTTTCTCGAAGGGAGACTCGGGATTTTGGAAGATAGACTCGAGGCTGGTAGTGATTCGTGAGTGTTAATATGTCAGTAGTTTAACTTTAAAACTAAAGAAAAAAAAATATATAATATAAAGAAGAATCTCGGGATAGACTCGAGTATATGCCGGGATGGACTCGGGTATGTTTATATCAGTGAAAAGTTTTTATATAAAAAAAACAAGTTTTAAAGTTTAAATTGAAAACTAGTTTAAACTATTATTTGTTAATGTTAAGGCATTTAAAGGAAGTTATGTTTTATTTACTTTAATTTATCATGATAAATGATTATTTATTATAAAACCTTAATTAATGATTTAATTAAGAAAAGTTAGTTATTAAGATAAGATGTTCTAATGGTAATTAAGGCATTAATAAGATAATGTTTATCTTAAGATAATTAAAGTTTTAATGTTTGTTATTAATTAAGTTAATTAAGGAAATTAGATATAATTAATTAATTTAATTAGTAATGATCAAGGATTAGTTAAGAAATTAATTAAGAGTAATTATTTAACTTAATTAACTCAATAATGAAGGTTGATTTAATTAATGACTAAAGGATAATTAATTTGTAATTAATAAATTAAGTAATTAGAGGTAAACTCAATGGTAATTAAGAAGTACTTAATTTGTAATTAAGTTTTATAAATTAATAATTAAGTTTTATTAATTATTAATTAAGGGGTGATTAATTTGTAATTAAAGATTAATTAAGGATTAATCAAATGATAATTCAGGTTTAATTAACTAAAATTAAGGATTGATTAATTTGTTATTAAGTTTTATTAATTGATAATTAAGGTTTATTAATTAATAACTAAAAGGATAATTAATCTATAATTAAAGATTAATTAATTGGTTTAAAGAGTAATTAAGGATGAATTACTCAAGTATAATTAATGATATGAATGTGATTGATTTAAGTTAATTAATTTGTAAATTAATTAAAGATAATCACTTGATAAAGACATTAAGTATGAATACTTAATAAGATTGATAAGTATAATTACATAGTGTAGGTAATTAATGTATAATTACAGGATGTAATTAATTAAAGGAAATTACTTAATGGGAAGTAATGGAAGTATAATTACTTTACAAAAAGTAATTAAGGATTAATTATTTGGTAATTAATTAAAGGATTAAAGAAATTAATTAAGAAGTTAATTAATTAAGGTAAGTAATCATAGGATGATAATTACTGTATATGATTAATTAAGGTGGATTAATAGAAATGATTAATTAAAGTTTAATTAATTAAAGTAATTAATTAAGGATAATTAATTAATTAATGGAAATAATTAATTAAGGATAATTAATCAATGCAATTAATAAAAGTAATTAATGGTTAATTACTGTTAATGGTTAAGAATAATTAATTTGTGAAATTGATTAAAGGATAATTACTTTATGTAATTAATAAATAATTAATCAAGGGTGATTAATATTTAATAAGTAATTAATTAATTAAAGGTTTGTAATTAATTAATGGTTGATTAAGCAAGGTTAGATAATTAATTCTTAAGTAATTAATTTAATCTAAGTTAATTAAATTAATTATAACATAGGGTTAATAATTATTGCTTATGGATGATTGTTTATATAGAATATCTGAATTAGATGATATTTATTGGATGATATGGTGATATTCTGTGATATGATAAATGTATGATATTTATCTGTTAAATGCTGTGTGAATTCAAATATTGAATTGAATTAAACTGTTTAAACCTTTAAACAACTTGGACCTAAAAGATGGCGATTTGGATTTCGATGAGACCGGGATTGGGTTTCCAGATTTGGATATCCGAATACCACATCGATCCAAATTTAACGATAGGTCATGAATCTCAAGTGAAGATGAAGATTCAGAGTGCAAGGGTTATTGTCGTTAACTCTGAGGGTGATTCCAAAATGAGTGTAACGAGATAATGCCTTCGGTTTCGTTCGAACCCGGAACGAACTTGTATGGATTGAATGCTTTCAGCACATCGTCAGGTGGACGATGAGCATTCTAAGTGATGTCTTTTGATTAAAGGTAATCGTAGCCTCAAGCCTCATCAAACCGGGAATGGCTAAAACAGGGGAGGTGCAGCAAGGTTAGTGGGTAGCACCCAAGTAGTATGAGATTCCCTTGTCTAGAGGTCCCTTCTTTTTATTCGGCTGTGTGGGCGGTTGAATAGCTACAACCGCTGGGGTTTCTTATGCGGAAATTATCCAGTAAGGGATGGTTCCGGCCTTGTGTTGCAGGGGATTGGGCGTGATCCTCGGTACGTTGATCTAGGCCACGTACTGTGACGGGCGGTACCCCGGTAGCCCTGCCATTGTATGGAATCCAAAATCCAATAAGTGCCGTACGTTTTAGTTGTGCCCAACTATGTTGGAACGTGAGATGTAAGCATTCTAGCTATTTCTGTATTTTACTTGAAAACCCTAGACCCTATTATAATATAACTGGATTTCCTATCAAATGTTTTGGTTAGCGTAAGGTAAAAACTTACCCATATTTATGTGTGGGGAGTCTTACGTGATACCTTTGTTTTCAAAAGGTTTTGAAGTTAAGTAATCTAAACCGTTTACTCACACCAGACCCATGTCTGACCCAAGTGTTTATTTTCTGTTTTATAAACTCTTGGGTACTCAAATTTTTACGAGTAGCCAAGGGATTCAGGTTTGCTTTGACGAATTCTGAAGGAGCAATGGAGCAGGAGGCTTCAGCGTGTAGATATCTGTATTTCCGCTGTGTTGATCTCTGAGTCGTTTGTTTAAGTTGTATTTTGAGTTGTAATAACTAGATAGGTGTTTATACCTGTCTAGTATGTGTTGTATAAAGCTGTGTATCTCTGATGTATATGATACAATGTAATATCTTATTTGATTAATATAATTTATTCGTTCCGCTGTTTAGATTCTGATATTGATTCTTCTTTCTTCTCTATCTTTTTTCTTTTCTATCCCTTTCTTTCTTCAAGATGATACGACTTTTTGTGGAGAAAAAGTCGGGTCGTCACATTATTTTTATAGACCCATTTAGTTCCAATTATAGTTTTATCTTCAGGTCTAGGAACAAGTTCCCAAACTTCATTTCTAGTGAATTGATTTAATTCTTCTTGCATAGCCAAAATCCATGAATCATCAGTTGATGCTTCTTTAGGATTTTTGGGTTCAATAGATGATATAAAAGCT
Organism: Allium fistulosum; assembly: GCA_030737815.1. Lineage (NCBI taxonomy): Eukaryota > Viridiplantae > Streptophyta > Magnoliopsida > Asparagales > Amaryllidaceae > Allium > Allium fistulosum. Next base: position 1,359,346,456 of record CM060903.1, on the reverse strand, counting down.
ACATTACTCATTTGACTTAGTTGATTTCTAGTTTTAACAATAGATTGCATATCTCCAAGTATATTTTCTATAGGGTGATCTTTTAAAAGTCTAATCCTTTTCTTAGGATGATTTAATTCATTATTAGTTTCAGTTGACTCTTGATTTTGAGTAATTAAATCCTCTTCATCATTTGTAATTTCAAAATCTTTTAAATTTTCATCAAACGAAACATGCATTGTTTTTTCGATGGTGTTAGATCTTAAATTAAAAACTCTATAAGCTTTACTTCTATTAGAATATCCGATAAAGATTCCTTTGTCGGATTTAGGATCAAATTTATCCAAATTATCTTTTGTATTTAAAATAAAACATTTACTTCCAAAAATTCTGAAGTATGATACCTTAGGTTTCTTTCCATGAAGAAATTCATAAGGTGTCTTATCAGTTAAAGGTCTAATTAAAATTCTATTCAAAATATAACAGGCGGTAGCAACGGCTTCTGCCCAAAAGTGTTTTGGTAAATTACTATCTGAAAGCATAGTTCTCGCACACTCTTGTATCGTTCTATTTTTACGTTCAACTACTCCGTTTTGTTGTGGAGATCTTGGAAATGAGAAATTGTGTGTTATTCCCTTCTTATTGCAGAATTCCTCAAACTTTTCATTTTCAAATTCACCACCGTGATCACTACGTATAGTTATAATTTTTAAAGATAATTGATTTTGAATCCTTTTTGTAAAAAATTTAAAACATTCAAAAGTATCACTTTTATGTTTCAAAAATATTGTCCATGTAAATCTAGAATAATCATCTACAATTACAAAAACATATTTACTATGATTTATTGACAGAATTTGAGATGGACCAAATAAATCAAGATGAAGTAACTCAAGGGGTTTTGAAGTTGAAATCATATCTTTTAATTTAAAGGAACTTTTTCTAAGCTTTCCTAATTGACATGCATCACATAAACTATCTACTTTAAAATTCATTTTAGGGAGACCTCTTACTAAATCATGTTTTGACAGTCTAGATAAGAGTTTGAAATTCAAATGTCCAAATCTCTTATGCCAAATCCAAGTGTCACTTGTATTTGCCAAAAGACATAGGTTATCATTTAAACTTTCATACTAAGAATATAAATATTCTTTTTCCTAGTTCCCTCAAATATTATGGTTGAGTTATTATCTTCAATATGACATTTATCTTTTTCAAATTTAATTTTATATCCTTTATCACATAGTTGACTTATACTTAGTAGATTGTGTTTCAGATTCTTAACTAGAAAAACATTAGTAATAATAGGAGTTTCAGAGTTACCGACATTGCCGATGCCAATCACATATCCTTTCGAGTTGTCTCCAAAGTTAACCAGTCCTCCGTCTTTGTATATAATATTATTCAGCATATCCGGATTACCAGTCATGTGTCTAGAGCAACCACTACGAAGTATCCACTTATTCCTTTTGATCTGCACAGATTGTCCATTGTGGATTGATTCCTCAATACCCATAAAGCATCTTTCCTGCACATTATAAAATTTGGGTAGACAACTAGAATTTGAATAACATTCATATGTAGACTCATGGAACAATGATAATTTAAACAATTCTAAACTAGTTTTAACAGATTTTTCGAAAATAGCCATTTTAAAACTTTTCAAAATTCAGATTATGAAACTTTTGAAAACAAAGCTCTGATACCAAATGTGAGAAATGCGGATTAAGGATCTTAAGGCTAGAATTAACACTAGAAGGGGGGTGAATAGTGTTTTAAGAAATTTGTTAATCTTTTTGAGTTTTATCTTAATTTGTTAACAGTGTATACACTAATCAAACACAGATATGAACACAGATTCAAACACAGATGCAAATATAAAGTAAAAGCAGTAAAGGAAAGAACACACCGGATTTTATACTGGTTCGGAGTTACCCTACATCCAGTCCCACAACATAAGTACGGATTTCCTTTCAACAACAATTCAACAATTACAACCCTCGGTTTCAAGGCTACGAGGTACACCCTCCAGAATGACAATCCTCTGGGTAGAGATACTTGATTTCCGGGGCAACAAGTTCACCCAATTGATTTCCATGGCTACAATCACACCTTTTCTTGCTTAATTGATTTCCAAGGCTACAATCACACCTTTTCTCGCTTATATATTACAAAGAAGTCTATAACTCTGAATAGCACTGAGAACCTTGTAGAGATAGTGATGTAGAATCAAACTAGAAGTAATCGAGTATGATTCGATGTTGATTTCGGCAGAGTAATGGTATGATTTTGTATTAAGAAATGTGAAAGAAGAAGAGGAGTGAAAACCAGAAAAAAATGATTAAAAATTCGTTGAAACTGACCCCTATTTATAGAAGATCAACAACCATGACCATTCATGAAGAGTTATGGCGAATAGACACTTCTTTTGAAATTTGAATTTTGGACTCAACTGTCACCATGTCGACATAGGGTACTTGGGCATGTCGACATCCCAAAGGGATTTTTGGTGTTTTGATTTTCTTTGAAAATAACACTTATCTTATATAAAAACTATTTTAAACTTTATAAATATACTTGACTTTAGTTGAAATTCATAAGTAAATATAAAGAACGATATATACATAATTTAACTATAATTTTATATTTAAATCTAAGTATAAATATTTAAAAGTTAAATATATTATTTGAAAAGACATTTAAAATCAGGAGTAATTTGACTTTGAAATTAAAGATGTTTTGGGGCTAAAATTATTTAAAATCAGGATAGAGAGTTTTGAATCTTTTAAAAGGAAAGTTTTGAAATCATTTTGAAAACAAGATAATTTTGTAAAATCATTTGAATTAAAATTAGTGGATACAAAACAATGTCCCACTAGATTTTCGTAGGTTCCATCCTACTTAGGGTTCCATCCCTTTAACGGGCTCGAAGTGGATTCCATTCCACGAATAAATTGGATATTAAGATGCCAGTGCTTTTCTACGAGTTTTAACAAATATTCCTAATAAAACAAACTTAACCTTGAACTCTTGAACTCTTGATAATCTTGATACTCATGAGTCTTCTATCTCTATATCTTGAATCTCTATACTGTACAGTCTTCATTCTTGATACCTGCATGGTTTAGATCCTGCATATACATATATATCTAAACTTGTAATGTTAGTATTTATATTTTATAATCTATTCTAAGGTTGTTGTCATCAAAACCATCATCTCATGGACTAACAATCGAGTTATGAAAAATGTTTTAATATAAAATTAGCTTGGTAATACCATGTAATTTAAAGTGTATGTATTTTTAAATTGTATAATAAAAGAGTAAGGAGTTTAAATGTTTAAAAGAATGATTTATTTAATAATATTAAAAAAAATTCTAATTCCCATTTCGTTCCTTTTCGAGGATGAAAAGTTCTAAGGGGGGAGGAATGTAACGACCCAGATTTTCAGCCATCTGTTTTTGGGGCAATTAACTAATTTTAATATTGGAATATTGATTTTTTTAAGTCGAATAGATAAATTTTCAGATATTTAAAATATCTGAATATATAAATTGATAAAACTATATTCAAATTTAAATAAAGTTTTTGGATATGATAAATTTTATAGAAATATGTATATAAACTCCACCATTAAAATTTAAGATAAAATATCTATATATATATATATACAAATATATACAAGCTTCATTTTGATGTTTAAATATATATATATAAGTCTAGATATATATGGTTATAAAAATATAGTATATGAATATATATATATATATATACGTGAATGTATAAACTCCAAAATGGCAAATTTCAAACTTATGTGAATATGATATGTAATTATGTATAAATGTAAACAGGTAAAATAAAAATGTATATTGCACATGTATGTATATCTACATATATATAAAAGTGTTTATGATAAAATAGTGTATATGAAATAAATTATACAAGAAGTATCTAACTTAGCATGTTAATATATGTTAGTATATAGTCAAATGCATTTACATATGGTCAAAACAAATCTATCTATATATATGTATATGAAGCATATGCATATATGAAAGGGAACATAATGATGAAAAATATCTAATCAAGCATGAATTAAATCAAATCTGTAGCGACCCGCAGTTCCGTACTCCTTAAGTTGATAATAATTCTTCCTCACTCAACCCAAAGTGTATGAAAGAACAAATAAATAGGGTAAAGAAAAAGAAAGAGATAGAAGAGAAATAAACAACCACACAGAATCTCAAAATCGCAGTGGAACAAAATATAATATATAATAACATATTTTTATACAAAAGAATCTGTAACTGTTACTATACATACCATTATCAGAGTACAATATAGAACAATGAAGGTTTTTACCTTACGATAACCAAAATGGTTTTTATCAAAATCATCTGACATTATAATAGTATCTATAGAAAGTAAATAGAAAATAGCTGAAATGCTTGCATCTCACGTTTCAGCATAGTTGGGCACAACCAAAACCGTACGGCGCTTATTGGAAAATGGATTCCATCGAATGACTGGGCCACTGGGGTACCGCCCATCACGGTACACCTCTAGAACAATGTACCGAGGACCACGCCGGGATCCCCTGCTACACAAGACCGGCCTACCCCTAACCTGGATAGACCAAATATGTTATCACCCCGGGTGTTCCCACCCTTACCATCGAGCGCTCCTTCTTTCATGCACAACCATATCCATAATATATAGGTTTCCAAGGACATCTAGAAAGGTGATAACATACCCTAATTGGGTGCGACCCACTTAGCCTTGCTGCATCTCCCCTGTTTTAGTCATTCCCGGTTGATGAGGCTCGAGGCTAAGCGTTACCTTTCAAGAAATAATTCTTCTTAGAATGCTCATCGTCCTCCAATGACGATGTTCTGGTAGCATTCGTCCATACAAGTTTCCCTGGGTCTAGACAAACTGAATCACCGTCTTCATCATCACCACGGTAGTCATTCGTTACGTTCACACCAGATCGAAGTGGTTTTCGGATAATTAAATCCGATCACGGTCTCTTCGAACGATTAACGAAATTGGCCAATATTGATAGTCGGTTATTTAACTATCAATAACATCCATAAGCAAACACTGGGCCTTATTTTATAAAAAAAATTCAAATCTTTATTCAAAATATCTTTACTAAGATATATATCCAAATTCCTTTCCATATTCCAATATTTGAAAACAATTTCAAATACTTAAATCCATGATGGGATATTTCCAAATCATCTCAACACTTGGAGATATTCCAAATTTTCCATTTTTATACTTAGGGAAATATTATAAGCCTTATTTTCCAAAATCATTTCCAATATAAACCCTTCAAAGAAAATTCTCATGACTTATTTCATAAGTCTCCCGAGTTTACATTAATTTCCCTACCATTTTCAAAATTGATTGTATTTACTTATAATCTCTTCTATCTATTTATAACTTCTCTATGACTTCAGCTTCAACCCGAAGTTCTTATTCCTAATATTTCAGAACCTTCCTTAAGTTCCAAGAATTTTATTATAAGATTTTTCCCTTTATAAAATCCTATCCGTTAAATAACTTCGTTCGCAATCTCGAGAGAATTTTGCAAATAAATTTTCAATCATTTCAACTATATATGTATGAGCATTTTTTTTAAAAGAATAGTAATTTATTTTTATTTTTAAAATATGTTTTAGGTTATTATTTAAAATATTAACTTTTTAATAAACCATCAATAACTCATTTAATAGAAATCAATTTACAAAGCTGATTACAGAAATTAAAATTTTATTTCAATAAATATTAAATATTTGAAAATCCCTTTTTCCGAAGCCTTCCAATACTAACTAGTTTAAAATTTCATAGTTTAAATAATAAAGTTTCCCTTTGAAACAAACTTAACTTCTTAAAAATAAAAATATATTTTTAAATCTCAATAACCAATTTAATTTATAACTTCCTCTCGATTTCACAACATATCGATTTCCTAACCATTCTTATTTCAAAAATAGAATATACTTTTTTTTCTCAACCCTGTTTCAATATTCTAATATAAATTCACCCTCTGAATTTTAAATTCTCAATTATTATATGATATCGAATTCCTTTATTTATAAACATCGCTTATAAAGTTTTATAACTCCTTTTGTTTACCCGTTTATAAAACAAATCTTATTGATAAAATTCCATTATATAAATTCATTTCTTATAAATTCCATTTGTACTCCATTCTATTATATTGACTTTAACTCCTTTTATATTTCTAGAATATCATTTATAAATTATCTTATATAATTAATTTTTAAAAATCTTCATTTATTAATTCGCAATAGTTAAGTATGACCAAAACTCAACATATTTTTCTAATTCAATTTCTTTTAAATAAACCCAATTTCCAATATAAATATTTTTATATCAAAAATTCCTTTTAATTTCCTTAAAGTCTTAAATATCTTTATAGTATTTAAATTATCAAAATTCAGGCCAGTGCTACAATAGCATCCAATAATTCCAATCACTACAATAATCTATAATAGATTATTCTACACAAATCATATATCGTTATATATGAAAAATAAACAATATATTTTAGGAATCCAGTTGGATCCCTCCAACCTGTTTCCCTGCATCCATAGATGTTAATACAACATAAAAAATACCAATCCCACTTCGAGTGGGATATCGCGGTATATAGGGTCTCATCCGCTATAATGTGCGGGAATATCACTCCAAATACTAGTATATATATTACTATATATATAATATATCATTCAACAAATAGTATTTTCTAAATCTAACCAAGCAACCAATAATAAATTTTAACTATTTAAAATTAAATTAGTAATCCAAATGAGTGAGAATTTCTCTCACCTTGATTTTATTTGTAGACCATTCTAATCTCGACTTGTTTAATTTACTTTGGACCTCGTATAAGCAGATTTCGAATAATATAAAGTTACGGTTACAATTTTAATTAATAATTAATCCTCTAATTACTTACGTAAAATAAATTACCTTTTTTTTTCTCTCATCAGGAGATTATAGAACCCAACCAACCCCTATTAGATAAACCTAAAAGAGCGTCGTTGTTCAAGACTAGACCTTGATTAGCTTCCCACCACCGAGCGCGGCCATCCCTACTCCTTGCAGCGCAACACAAAACCCCATAACCTCGCGAGCCCAGGTCTCGACTGCCCATGTTTGCATTTGGTTAGCATTATAAGTTGCTGCGCTTTTCTCAGAGAAAAACGGGTTAGGGTTTCTGTACACGTCATACCCAAATCTAACATCACTCCAAAGCTGCCGCCGTAATTAGTGAATCGACCACCACTGCTCCTATGCCGCACACATAGCTTCGCCTGCCTGTACGCGAGATCCAAGCCTCGACACTAGCGCCCTCGATTCCGACACTCGCGGCCATCAACTCACTCACGCGCGTGCTGCTCTGGGTGTCGCTCCCTGTCTCTTGAAATCGTGATTCACTCATGAAGCCCTCTCTCTTTTTTTTGATCGATTAAACAGAAAGAGGGAAAGAGGAGGCTCATGAATTTTAAGTTGAATTGATTTTTTTTCTTTTCGCCTGCGTTGAAGAACTGAGAGAAGAGGGAGGGGATATACGCGATTTTTAAACAAGGCGGCTTCCATTTTTTTCCTTATTTCGAATGAAGAAAAGGGGAGCCTAATGGTTTTGAAAGGAAGAATGCGATCTGTATTAGAGAAAAGGGCAGTTGAATGCTCAGGAAGGTAGAGTGACGTGTTGGGTGAATGCTACAGTGTTTTGAAATGAAGGGGAAAAGTGCTGATGTGAATATAGCCAATAATATATATATATATATATATATATAAAATCTATATATTTGTTTCAAATCTATATATAAAATCTATATATAAAATCTATATATATATCTATATATATATAAAATCTATATATAAAATCTATATATATATATATAATCTATATATAAATCCTTCAAAACTGGAAAGTGGATCCGCCATGATTTTTGTCTCTGAGCTTTCGTGGATGAGTTTGAAGTAGAGCCTACCTTTTAGCTTTATTTGTTTTACTTTTGCCGGTTAGGCTTCTTGTCTTTGTCTTGTATCAAGACTTTGTAAGTTTGTTTCGGCTTTTGAGGCATCAATAAAATTCACCTTTTTTCAAAAAAATATATATAAAATCTAAATTTCAAAACGTCCTTTTTACGTAAGATAAAAATCTCGAACCCCTATCGAGGTGTGCTGCTAGGCGTTTATAATGTTATACCCTTATTCCGAACGTAATAAAAAAGGTTTCGAGTCCTAGTTCGATCGTATGGAGAAGATAGCTTTTTGGACCCAACTATTATATTGAATTTTCTATATTAATTTTCAGCGCGTTTATATCCCGTACGATCAAATAGTAAATCCAAACGCTACGAAATTTGAAATCCAATAATAATACATTATTACAGATCCAATGGAACTGGTTTTGTCGAATTCCGAGACTATGCCCCGGATCGCTATTTTACTCGTCGATGAAATCGACGATTCCAAAATTTACGAAATCGCTTAAAATTTCCAGTTTTAAAACCAACTAACTAAATTTTACCCTACATCAAATATTTATATAACCATTTAAATATTCAAAATCAACCGTTGAAAAATCCGGGTCGTTACATTCCTCCCCCCTTAAAAGAATTTCGTCCTCGAAATTGCTAAGGTAGGAAAATGCTCCAAACCCATTAACTTATCAAAACCTACTTAGTGAAAATTCGATGTTTCACTTTTCTAAACCCTTTAGTACCAACCAAAAATTTAGTTTTCATTTTTTGATTCAAAAACTTTTTATTTCAGTTGTAATTCACAAATCAACATTTTAGTTAACAAAAATTTTCCAAAATTTTCTAACACCCTAAATTTTCGAAATTTTTTTGACAGAATCTCCTTTGTACGGAGGACCTTTTGCAATATGACAAGAGAGATAAATATATATGCATCGACCCACACAGTCGAAAAATAAAATATATATCAATATTTATAATTCTTGCGATACTTAATCCGAAAACGTAACTTATTTAGCATTTTTAAGCATTATTAAGCAAGCAAGTTTACTTCATACGCAATTACGCAACCCAAATCTAGCCCAACAGCCTGCGGGTACCTGTACTTACTCAATTTAAACACATAAGTACCAAAATATGAAATTCACGAACATTCCACTTATTTAAATGGTTAAAACACCTAACTTCATAAGCAATACATGCTAAGCATTTATTTATAAGCAATTTCAGGGTCTCGATGCTAATTTAATTACTTTCAAACAATCCATATACCATTTCATTCAATTTAAATAATTTACAACCCACTTTACACGCATTCAATCTATTTTTATACCAACCAAATTATATCCATTCCAAATAGATTTAAAATCAATTTATTTCACTTATATCAATTCATAGAATTTTCATTTACTTCTGCTGACGTCGAACAACAATTTTTCTATGCAGATTCGGCGCTTTTTATTTAATAAAATAACCATTTAAGCTTATCGCTAGTTTGATTCCAAACCAATTTATATTCAATCCTATTCTACTTCGACTTTGTTCACAATCAATTCGCTTACATTTCATTCATAACCACTTTCATTACTTTTAAATCCATTTTAATTAGCTCGGAAACATTTCATGCTAATTTATTAAACAACCATTTCACAATTTATTTGAGCCAAGCTTTTATTCAATATACTTACTTAACTTAATTCATTTATTTTTAACTATTCCAACTATATAACTTAAGTTCATTTCTTTTGCAACCAAATTCAATTTCCATTCTTGTATTAATCCTCATTTAATCAATTCCGTTCCTTTTACAAATTAATTCAATTAGTCCACTCACTTCATCCATTCAATTTTTATTCCATACTCGAATTCATTCTTGAATTTATTTAAATGATATCAAGGCCATATTTAATTTATTTCCACTTAAATTGAATTTTATTTATAACCCAAGCCATTTCTATTTCAATTCAATTCTATTTTATTCGACAATATTTCCAATTATATTAAATTCACTTACAATCTGTCGAATTTTTATTTACAACCCAAGTTCTATTTCCAACATCCATTTTTTTATCCACAATCCAATTTTAACTTAACCAAGTTAACTTCCATCTCCAAATTCATTTAACTAATTAATTATTTACTTAGTTCACTCCAAATTTATAACTCAATATCTGAATTTTATCTTAAAAATCACTTCTTATAATTTTCTTGAGTTCAAACTCCTTTTTATAATTCAAGTTTGGATTTAATTTCCTTTACCAAAATATCAAACAATTTTATTTTGGGTTTTCTATTTCACCTTTCAATTTTTTATAAGTCAAACAACTTATTTTCCACATTTCCATCAGTTCTATACTTGAATATATTCACATTTTATTTTTAACTCGAGATTATACACTTATTTATAGCCCAAGTATATTTTTATTCAATTCATTTCAATTTTTATAAACTATTGAAGTTTATTTATTCCATTCAAAATCATCTATAACTCAATTCAATTTTATTTCAATTCAATCTCAATTTCACCCAATTTTTATTTAACTTAGCTTAAGTTAAATTTCAATTCGTTCAATTTAATTTAAATCACTTAAGTTAAAAATTTATTTCCTTATATATTTTAATTACTTTGCTTAAGTTAACTCTCTTTCATTAATTCCCTATATTAATTCAATTCAAATCCAGTCAATTAAATTTCTAAAATTTAATTTACTCAACTTAACTTAAGTTGAATTCCATTTCAGCTTTCTCAATTAAAAATTTTGTTCCAAACTTCAATTTTCACACTTCTTTCCTTATAAATATCATCTTCCACTTATAAGTTTTTAAAACTTATTCTTTCTGAAATTCTCTAGAACTTTTAAATAAGGATTTCTAGAATTTTTAAATACTCGGTATTTATTTCAAATCACTTTGAAACCATGAATATTCCAAAACCACACCTTTAAATTTTAACCAAACCTGTTATTTTTTTCAAAAAAAATTTCCTTCGGAATTTTTAAAACAAAGCTTGTTCTTCCCAACAAATCTGAACAAATCAATTTCGGTAGCAATCCGTCACTTAGAAACTCGAAAATGAATACTGATGATGCAGACGTCGTCATCAAAATTATTTTCCAGCGACTGAAGTGAGTTCAGTGCTATATCACTTCCAAAATCCATTTAAAACAATTTTCTTTCAAAAATATTTCCAAAAAAATATTACTATTATTTATTTCAAAATATTTTGGAAAATACTTCCAAAAATCTCCGATATTTCATTCTTCCAATTTTTGGTTTGGATTCATTTTTAGTTTTTAATCCACTTGTATAATTCATACTTATACAATCTAGTTTGGTTATGTATAACCATTTCCATTTTAAATCTTATTTTGATTCTAACATCCAAACATATCAATTTATAATATAATAATTTCAGAAAATTATTTCTTTTATATAAAAATATAATTTGGGTAAAATTATTTCATTTACCCGCTTCAAAACCATACTATGTAAGTTTATCATGTTCAAGTGTTTAGAAACCCCTATCGATTTGGTGGCCTCCCACTATTCGACATGAATTTATATGCCACTCAACAAATAAGTCAACACAATATAAAACTATTTTATATTCACTAACAAATACGCGCTCATATCTATTAATACTCTCAACTCATTCCAAAGTACTACTGGCTCTATCTCTAACGAGTAATCCCCACCAGAGCCAAGGTTCTCGCTTAACCTTCATCTCTGATACCAAATGTAGTGATCCGCAGTTCCGTACTCCTTGAGCTGATAATAATTCTTCCTCACTCAACCCAAAGTGTACGAAAGAACGAATAACTAGGGTAAAGAAAAAGAAAGAGATAGAAGTGAAATAAACAACCACATAGAATCTCACAATCGCAGCGGAACAAAATATAATATATAATAACAGGTTTTTATACAAAAGAATCTGTAACTGTTACTATACATACCATTATCAGAGTACAATGTACAACAATGAATCTAGACAGTTTAATAACTTGTCCTCACATACATATCTTACACATCGGAAATATAAACCAAATACGGAAATACGTCTTGTCATCCGCTCGCCTCCTGAGCTCCATAGCATCCTATCCTGAATCTGTAATACTCGGTCTGACCCGAGTATTATAATAAAATAACACACGAGTCAGTCTGGAAAACCAGCGTGAGAAAACACACTCAATTTGAATTATTAACTTTCATCACAATTCTTTGAAAACAACGGTATCCCATAAGACCACGTCACACATAAAAACGATGGGTTTTTACCTTATGATAACCAAAACGATTTTTATCAAAATCATCTGATATTATAATAGTGTCTATAGAAAGTAAATAGAAAATAGCTGAAATGCTTGCATCTCACATTTCAGCATAGTTGGGCATAATCAAAACTGTACGGCGCTTATTGGAAAATGGATTCCATAGAATGACTGGGCCACTGGGGTACCGCCCATCACAGTACGCTACTAGAACAATGTACCAAGTACCACGTTGGGATCCCTGCTACACAAGACCGGCCTACCCCTAACCTGGATAGACCGAATATGTTATCACCCCGGGTGTTCCCACCCTTACCATCGAGCGCTCCTTCTTTCATGCACAACCATATCTATAATATATAGGTTTCCGAGGACATCTAGAAACGTGATAACATACCCTAATTGGGTGCGACCCACTTAGCCTTGCTACATCTCCCCTGTTTTAGTCATTCCTGGTTGATGAGGCTCGAGGCTAAGCGTTACCTTTCAAGAAATAATTCTTCTTAGAATGCTCATCGTCCTCCAATGACGATGTTCTGGTAACATTCGTCCATACAAGTTGCCATGGGTCTGGACAAACTGAATCACCGTTTTCATCATCTCCACAGTAGTCATTCGTTACGTTCACACCGGATCGTAGTGGTTTTCGGATAATTAAATCCGATCCTGGACTCTTCGAAACGATTGACGAAATTGGCCAATATTGATAGTCGGTTATTTAACTATCAATAACATCCATAAGCAGACACTAGGCCTTATTTTATAAAAAAAATTCAATATTTATTCAAAATATCTTTACTAAGATATATATCCAAATTCCTTTCCATATTCCAATATTTGAAAACAGTTTCAAATACTTAAATCTATGACGGGATATTTCCAAATCATCTCAACACTTAGAGATATTCCAAATTTTCCATTTTTATACTTAGGGAAATATTATAAGCCTTATTTTCCAAAATCATTTCCAATATCAACCCTTCAGAGAATATTCTCATGACTTATTTCATAAGTCTCCGAAGTTTACACTAATTTCCCTACCCTTTTCAAAATTGATTATATTTACTTATAATCTCTTCTATCTATTTATTACTTCTCTATGACTTCAGCTTCAACCCGAAGTTCTTACTCCTAATATTTCAGAACCTTCCTTAAGTTCCATGAATTTTATTATAAGATTTTTCCCTTTATAAAATCATATCCGTTAAATAACTTCGTTCGCAATCTCGAGAGAATTTTATAAATAAATTTTCAATCATTTCAACTATATATATATGAGCATTTTTTAAAAAAAATAGTAATTTATTTTTATCTTTAAAATATGTTTTAGGTTATTATTTAAAATATTAACTTTTTAATAAACCATCAATAAATCATTTAAAAGAAATCAATTTACAAAGCTGATTATAGAAATTAAAATTTTATTTCAATAAATATTAAATATTTGAAAATCCCTTTTTCTAAAGCCTTCCAATACTAACTAGTATAAAATTTCATAGTTTAAATAATAAAGTTTCCCTTTGAAACAAACTTAACTTCTTAAAAATAAAAATATTTTTTTAAATCTCAATAACCAATTTAATTTATAACTTCCTCTCGATTTCACAAAATATCGATTATTTATCGATTTCCTAACCATTCTTATTTCAAAAATAGAATCTACTATTTTTTTCTTCTCAACCCTGTTTCCATATTCTAGTATAAATTCACCATATGAATTTTGTATTTCCAATTATCATCTGTAATCGAATTCCTTTATTTATAAACATCGGTTATAAATTTTTATAACTCCTTTTGTTTACCCGTTTATAAAACAAATCTTATTGATAAAATTCCATTATATAAATTCATTTCTTATAAATTCCAATTATACTTCCAATCTATTATATTGACTTTAACTCCTTTTATATTTCCAGAATATCATTTATAAATTATCTTATATAATTCATTTTTAAAAATCTCCATTTATTAATTCGCAAAAGTTAAGTATAATCAAAACTCAACATATTTTTCTAATTAAATTTCTTTTAAATAAACCCAATTTCCAATATAAATATTTTTATATCAAAAATTCCTTTTAATTTCCTTAAATTCTAAAAATATATTTATAGTATTTAAATTATCAAAATTCAGGCCAGTGCTACAATAGCATCCAATAATTCCAATCACTACAATAATCTATAATGGATTATTCTACACAAATCATATATCACTATATATGAAAAATAAACAATATATTTGAGGAATCCAGTTGGATCTCTCCAACCTGTTTCCCTGCATCCACAGATGTTAATACAACATAAAAAATACTAATCCCACTTCGAGGGGGATATCACGGTATATAGGGTCATCCGCTATTATGCGAGGCATATAGGGTCTCATCCGCTATAATGTGCGGGAATATCACTCAAAATACTAGTATATATACTACTATATATATATATAATATCATTCAACACATAGTATTTTCTAAATCTAACCAAGCAACCAATAATAAATTTTAACTATTTAAAATTAGATTGGTAATCCAAATGAGTGAGAATTTTTCTCACCTTGATTTTATTTGCAGACCATTCCAATCTCCACTTGTTTAATTTACTTTGGACCTCGTATAAGAAAATTTCGAATAATATAAATTTACGGTTACAATTTTAATTAAAAATTAATCCACTAATTACTTACTTAAAATAAATTACCTATTTTTTCTCTCATCGAGAGATTACAGAACCCGACCAACTCCTTTCAGATAAACCTAAAAGAGCGTCGCCGTTCAAGACTAGACCTTACCGAGCTTCCCACCACCAAGTGTGACCATCCTTACTCCTAGCAGCGCCACCCAAAACCCCACAACCTCATGAGCCCAGGTCTCGACCGCCCATGTCCGCATTTGGTTAGCATAGTAAGTTGTTGCGCTTTTCATAGAGTAAAAGGGTTAGGGTTTCGGTACACGTCGTACCCAAATCTGACATCACTCCAAAGTTGCCGCCATGATTAGTGAATCGGCCACCACTGCTCCTATGCCGCACACCTAGCTCCGCCTGCCTATACCCGAGATCCAAGCCCAAACCGAGCCTCAACACTAGCACACTCGATTCTGACACTCGCGGCCATCAACTCACTCACGCGCGTGCTCCTTTGGGTGCCGCTCCCTGTCTCTTGAAATCGTGATTCACTCATAAGCCTTGTCTCTTTTTCTTTGATCAATTAAACAGAAAGAGGGAAAGAGGAGGCTCATGACTTTTAATTTGAATTGATTTTTTTTCTTTTCACTTGCATTGAAGTACTGAGAGAAAAGGGAGGGGATATATGCGATTTTTAAACAAGGCGGCTTCGATTTTTTTTCTTATTTTGATTTCGAATGAAGAAAAGGGGAGCCAGATGGTTTTGAAAGGGAGAATGCGATCTATATTAGAGAAAAGGGCGGCTGCGTGTTCAGGAAGGTAGAGTGATGTGTTGGGCGAAGGCTACAGTGTTTTGAAATGAAGGGGAAAAGTGCCGATGTGAATATAGCCAATAATATATATATATATATATATATATATATATATAATCTAAATTTCAAAACGTCCTGTTTACGTAACATAAACATCTTGAACCCCTATCGAGGCGTGCCACTAGGCGTTTATAATGTTATACCCCTATTTTGAACGTAATGGAAAAGTTTTCGAGTCCTAATTCGATCGTATAGAGAAGATAGCTTTTTGGACCCAACTATTATATTGAATTTTCTACATTAATTTTCAGCGTGTTTATATCCCGTACGATCAAACAGTAAATCCAAACGTTACGAAATTTGAAATCCGATAATAATACATTATTATGGATCCAATGGAACTAGTTTCGTCGAATTCGGAGACTGTGCCCTGGATCGCTATTTTACTCGTCAATGAAATCGACGTTTCCAAAATTTACGAAATCGACGATTCCAAAATTTATGAAATTGCTTAAAATTTCTAGTTTTAAAACTAACTAACTCAATTATACCCTAAATCAAATATTTTTAAAACCATTTAAAAATTCAGAATCAACCGTTGAAAAATCCGGGTCATTACAAAATCATTCACTCAATTTTCATATCCATATGAAATCACATCAGCTCACAAAAATCAAATCAAGAAGAAAATAAAAGTAAAAAAAGAAAGAAAAAAAGGGATAAAATGAAAAGGGTACTATATATGAGAAGAAGCGCTCAGCTTTTGTCCAACATGTTCCCTCTCTATAAATACACTGTCTTGGTTTGTTCACGTTTAACATTTAAGCACATATGAAAAAATAGGATAAGAATACTGCCATTAAAACCTTAAGGAACTAAGTGCTCAAAAGCTCCAGGAAAGAAAACAAACAAAACTGCAGTGTTTCATTTTTCATCAATACCGTGAGAAAAAAATTAAACTTTGTTTACTGGGAAATTATGTAGGCATCCATATACTTGTAAATTTTGAATGAAATCCTATGTTTTATCAAGTATTCATATGCTAATAAGTTTCTATGATTTATATATATGTGTTTAGCCATGGTAATTCACCCTGTATCTCAAAGAGACATGATCATTACCTCTCTGTTCTTCGAAAAGTTGGGATCTTTCAACTTTAAAAATCTTTATCTCACTATCCATTAAATTTTAGACCATGATTCCAAAAGTAAAGATAGTTGTTTTTTAGTCTAGTTTATTCTAAAATTTGTTTCATTTGATATCATAGAGTATAGAAGAAGAAAAATACATATAACAGTATGTAGCTTGGAAAATGACCAAAAATCGAATCTCGTAATTTGATCTTTTGATTGCATAAACGTGTTTGTCTTTGAAAAACTTGGTTTTTGAAAGTAAATTGGAGATTTTTAGTGGTGTATATGGTGAGAATAAGGAAGATGATCGGATTTGGGTCTTCGACCAAATTCCGGCAAGGGGCTCGATTTCGTGGCTTGCCATTTGGCACAGAGGAGGGTGAGGGGATGCGACACATGGGAAAAATAGTGTGACATTTTTTCTTTGGTGTGGTGGTTTGGCGAAGAGATTCTAGAGTTTTAGGATAGTTTGGGGTTGGCTTCGGTGACGAGGCAATGGTGATGTCGAGAGGGACAGCGAGGCGTGCGGTAGGGGGGAATAGGAAGGGGTGATCGTGATGAACTCGTGGGTGAATTTTTGGTGATGGATGGGGTACGGTGGTGGCATGGCGAGGCGAGGGAAGCCCACGGTGTTGTTTCTAGGTTTGGGGCTTGAGTTCGAATTTTGGAACTGAGGCATGGCCGTGGGTTTCCGGCGATGGAACGTAGTGGGGAGGGTTGGCAGCGAGGGGTAGGCCAGAGGAGGCGTGTACATGTGCACGGTGTCGTGCACGTTTGGGTTTGCACAGATGAGAGTGAGGAGAGAAAGAATATTGGAGGGAGAAGAAGAGAAATAGGTTTGGGGCCGTATTGTGTTGGATGGGCCGGTCGGTTTTGTATTGGGCTGGAAATTTAAATAAAAAAAAGTAAATTAAATTTATACTTAATAGTATTTTAAAATGAATTTAACTATTTTCTCTTCATTTTTTTTTGAAAAAAACCAATCGACATGCCGATGTTTGCGTCAGGGTTTTATCGCCATGTGTTTGCGGCTGAACTGATATCGCCGAGATTTTGGCAGTACAATTTTAATGATTTATAATAATTGAGGTAAACAAATAAGAATTTTTCTTATTTAATTTATTTTACATTTGAATTTAATTAATTAATTATTTAGTGAACTGCTTAATTTTAAGTTTATTTAAAATTAAATTATTTTATTAATTTCTTGGGTTAACAAATAAATCTGGATTTAAAAATAACTCGACTCGGTTAAAATAAAATCAGTCAGTCTAATCTGTAAACTGATTTAATATTAAATTAAAGTCGCTGATCTATGTTTTGACTGATATTGCTCTTAAATAATGTTTTCAATTATCTATTGTCGTGCTATTAAGTAGCCAAACAAATTAAAATAAATAACAAGTAAATTAACTAGAACTAATCGCTATTCCATTTTCGGAAAAATGTGATGATTTCAAGCAAATAAATTTCGATGGATAGGTCATGATAAAATGAACCTATGGAATGAATTTCCATATGTGTATATTGACACCTTGATTATAGAATTGTTTATTTTAAACAATGTGGCCTTTTCAAATTTACCATTTGGAGTTCGATGAGACCGAGATCGAATATCAGCGTATCCGAAACCACTTCGACTCAATATCCATCACGAACCTTTACGATGTTGATTGTAGAACCTAGTATGCTGGAATTTAAATTAATGTAATAAATTCATTTTTTTTATAAGAATGGTACTTAGACACTATTATATTATCATCGGATTCTCTGTGAAAGTGTTTTGGTTATCGTAAGATAAAAACCCATGTTGTTTATGTGTGACATGGTCTTACGAGTTACCTTGGTTTTCGAAGAATTTTTATAACTTAATTATTTCAAATTAAGTGTGTTTTACAAACGCTGGTTTCCAGCCTGACTCGGGTGTTACTTTATTGTAATGCTCGGGTTAGAGCGAGTATTACAGAGTCAGGTTAGGACGCTTTGGAGCTCAGGAGACAAGCTGGATGGCAGAGACGTATTACGTGTACTTGATTGTATTCCGCTGTGTATTGTAGGCTGTATATTCAGCATTTTGAGGACAAGTTAGTATAACCGTCTAGATTTATATGTTGATGATTGTACTCTGATAAATTGTATGTATATTAACAGCTACGATTTTTCTTTTGTATAAAAAGTCGTTATTGTATATTATATTTTGTTCCGCTGTGATTGTGAGATTCTGTGTTGTTATTTATGTTTCTTCTTCTATCTTTTTCTTCTTAAACCCTAACAACCTGGTATTTCCGGCACTCGATTGCGCGACACTCTATGCAGTGAACGTATTAGTGTCGATTTTCGAGGGTTGAAAATCTCCGGTCGTTACACGTTCTCATTATTTGTTGAGTGATTAGTATGTGCGGATGGCGCATGCTTCGCCTTTGGAGCTCGCTTTCGCATTATATTGATTGTATATGCTTGCTAATACTAAAATAAGGTACCCATCTCAGATTACATACCGTATTTTTATATTTTTCCCTACGGATGCCTCATCCTCGAAGATGAGATGTATATTTGTGCTTATATATATTGTAAATTTTTACGATCGAGCTGCACAAAGGAGACTCTGGCGAAATTTTCCGTAAATTAAGGCGTTATAAATTTTTTAGGAATTTTTGGGAAAATTATTTTAATAACTAAAAATTTGATTTTGGTTTTATAACTTGGAATGATATTAGTTAGTCACTAGGAGTTGATTTGAAAGACTTAGAAAAGTTTTTATAAGAAGTTAAACGACCTAGAAGACTTTGGTAATCCATTATAATTAATTGTTTTTGAAAAGTTAATGGGTTTAGGGCATTTTCCTTACTTGGTTATTTCGAGGACGAAATTCATTTTAGGGGGGAGAGTGTAATGACCCAAAATTTTAGTCATTTGAATTTGGAATATGTAATTAATTTTAAATATTGAAAAGTTAATTTTTATAAGGTAAATAACTTGAATTTCAAATATAGCAATTTATTTGATAATTAAAATTGTTGATTTTAATATTGGAATTGTTTAAATTATTGAATCTTGAATTTAATAATGAGTAAAAATGATTTCGGAAGCTAATTTAAATTCTATTTTGATAGAGATGAAGATAGTAAACTTTTAAATTTGAACTAAAAGTGAATGAACTAGTTTTTATAATAAGTCGATTTAAATTAACGTATAAAAATAGCCTTCTGGGGCACTTTCTCAGATTTCTATGAAACCAGTTTCATTGGATCCATAATAGTAAATTATAGCACGCCGCCAAATTTCATGGAGATCGGACGAATCATTTGAACGTGCGGGATTGAACCGCGTAGAAATTAATTAAAGGAATTTATATAATAATTGGGTTTGAAAAGCTATCTTCTGCATATGATCGAATTAGGCCTCGAGACTAGTTTCAATTCGTTTGGAATAGGGGTATAACATATGAAATGCCAAGCGGCACGCTTTGATCGGAGTTTGAGATTTTTCGATGTGTTTAGTGCTGAATATTTCAATATAAAATTTATATACCCTATATTTTTACCACACCCCTCACCATACCCTCCCTGTTCATTCCATACCTCCCATTCCTTTATTTATCATTCTGTGCATAAGGAAGAAGCATCATTTTTTTAAATCAAACAAAAGGAATGATTGGTCGATCCTGAATGAAATTTGAAAATTCAGAAGTTTATGTCTTTAAGATTTTGGAGAATTGATCATCATTCTGGTATGCTTATTAGAGAGTGCGGCCTTTGTTTGGCGTTCGTCGGTGAAGTCAGTGTGTTCGTGAGGCGATGGCAACCTAGGGTTCGGTAATTTTAGTCGTCAACTTGTTGAAGCAAGGGTATGCTTGAGTTGGCTGGGCGACTTGCAGCGAGGGAAGCCAAATCGAAGGATCTCCGGTCATCCATGGTCGATCGAGACATGAGTACGGTGTTGCCCAGGGGTCGTGTCGCGATTACTTTCAGAGGTCAGGGATGGCATGGGGATGTTTGAGCGGCGACATGGTGAGGGGCGATGGTCTGAGGCGGCGTGCGAACAGGTGGAGGTCGGCGATGGTAGCAGTTCATGGCGCGAACGAAGGATTGAAAAAAAATCGAAAGCGCCTGGGTGATAGCCTGATAGAGGGAAGGAGGATAAGGTTTAAGTTTAAATTATTTATTTTAGTTAATTAATTTTAATTATATCAAATGTTCATTTATCCGTATCAAACTCGTATGAAGTCTAAATTGAACGAGACGAGTCGCATTGCGATCGTATCGACGAAGGTTATGCTATAGGATTGGATTGGACGGATTCGGAGCTAGTGAGAATTTTGGGTTAAAATTGGACATTCGTTCAATTTTAATTCAAAATGAAACGTTTGGGCGACTACTAAAATCAATGTGAGTTAATCTCACCTTTTTGGTTAATCAGAAAATTTATAGCCAATAAAAATTATCTATTGGATATTTATTTTTGATAGTTATTGACCTTTTGGATAATTTACTCATTATTATTAGTTGGATTGGATATATTCCCACCTATTGGAGCGGATGAAACCATATTACGTTACCGTGTAAGAGCGGATGTGTAACGACCCACCTTTTTGAACAGTTTAAATCGACAATAAACCACACATATCAAACTCAAACCATTCAAAAGGGAGGATTGTTAATGGGGTAAATACGAAAATAAGAGAAAATAATGAAAAACAAAACACGGAATCTCACAGCGGTGACAAAATATAATATTCAAATAAACAGTTCATGAAGCTATTTTAAAAATAACATTTGATTACACTTTTACAATACAATCAGAGTACAAACAATGACATACAATAATGATGCAGTGGAAAGTTTCTAATAATATAATATATACCAAACTCCGTCTTCGTCCACAGAAATAAGGTCTGCAACACTGAAAAGCTCAAGCTGACCCGAGCATAATGAAAAGAAAAAACACTCGAGTCGGAACTAAAAGATCTTATGTAAGTTAAATCAACAGCAAATAAATATGAGTGTAACGGCTTTAGAGATGGTTACGAGATTTTACATCTCCTATCCAGTGTATAACGGGCATGCAATAACTTAAGAGATGTTCGGGATTTCCATCTCATAAGGATCCGTTAAACTATTTATATGTACTAATATACGCTACATATATAATGTCTATCAGTAAAGTAAAGTATTAAAATAGCGTTATGGAATTACCCATATCTCCCTTAATACATTTTATAAATCTCTTAGTCTATACAGTACTGTAAACTCCGCCAAACCGGTGGGCTATCAGGGAGCACTCCATAGGTACGACATAAAACAAAATCGTAGTAGACTCGATAAGGCATATGACAGGGCACACGAGGTTATACCCACGGTAGGATTCTACTGGATTGCGGCACCAGGCTGGTGGTAACGCATAACAACTACTACCGCCCACCTCGAATAACACTCCCATAATCAAATCGAAGGCGGCCACCAAATTAATCACAAAGTAACAGACATGGTATCGGAGAAGCATGTCCGATAGGAGGAGCGACCTCACTTGGCCTGGTGATGGCTCCTGATTTTAGTCATATCAAGCTGACCCGTGGGGGTCAGGGCTACGTTCATACCTCATATAGAAGCATTCGCCAAACCATCCTACTTCGTTCTAGATTCTCCACCATGTGCACAGTTGTTAAAGTGGTTTAGGAATTGGCAGAGAGTATGATAATATCCAACCCAGGTTTCTTTAACAACCAAACGCTTACATTTTTCACACCGTGGTCATTTTATAAAACCATTTTTAATAATAAATCCAAAAATAGTTTATACCTTCATATCAAGATATCCATATACTTATTCTGAAAGTACAAATATATTCATAAATATCGAGGAAGATTTCTTTCAATCGATTTTGAAAATAATTTATAAATCTCTATTAAACCATTTATAAACTATTTATGTGCTTTAAAACCATTTATAAAGCTATTTATAAATTCCAAAATAGTTTACAACTCTTCCCTTTTTCATAAACTTCTACGCAAATTCCTTTAAATGCTTTTAAATCCTTTTATACAAGTTCTTTTGTAAAACCCTTTATAAATCCTTTAAAACTTTTATAACTCCTTTATAAAACCATTTTAAAATCCTTTATAAAATTCTTTTATAAAATCCTTTTATAAAATCCATTATAAAATCTCTTACAAAACATTTTTATAAATTCCTTACAAAACCCCTTTTTACAAAATTCTAAAATCCTTTACAAAAATCTTTTATCTATTGAAATTAATATAAAAGTCTATATTTATTAACTTAAATCAAAACTATATTTATTATATTAAATTTAATTTAAAATATATATATTAAAACTATATTAAATTAAATTTAAACAAATCTCTTAAACTATATTAAATGTTTTATTAAATTAAATTTTAAACTATTTAAATTATATATTTAAAACTAAATAAAATTATAAGTTAAAATCTTAAATTTACATTTAAAACCATATATTAACTTATAATTTGAAACTTTAAAACATATAAAATAAATTATTTTCCAGATATAAATTTTTAAAATAAAATCATTTAATTAAATTTATAAATCAAATTTATAAATCAAACATACTTTACCATTTAGAAAATAATTTAAAACCGACCAACAGTGTCCGTATATAATTTTCTACCTTATGATCAAGTGATAGGGTATGTATCATTTCAACCCAAAATAGTTAAATTTCCCGGGTATATATCATTTCAACCCATATCTCGAATCAACAATTTCCAAATCAATAAAATCGCTCGGGTTTATCATTTCAACCCATAACGATTTTCCCTACTCTATAAGATCATTCGGGTATGTATCATTTCAACCCATGGTGATAACAGGGATACGAATGTCCAATCATCCAAAATGTCAACAAACAAACATCCATCACAATCAACATCCAAATCAACCAATAATTCACAACAATTAACTTGTTATCATTATCACGTATTTAACTAATAATTTAAATTCAATATTAATTTATATGGAAATTTAATTCAATATAAATTCAAATTAAATTTAAATGACAATTTAAAATACCAAACAATAATCAATAAATTTCTAATCACATCATAAATTTAATTTAACTAACATAAGATGGTTTAGTATTTGTGAGTGGGTTAAATCACTCACGTTTGATTTATCGTCGATTAAAAATCCAATTAAGGCCTAAAAATTGAACAGTCAACCAAACTAGTTCCATATTGTCCAGAATTTCGATACCATCGCAACAGCGAAAACCGCATGTGAATCCGAGCTCGTATTAAAAAGTTATGATGGTTAGAAGTTTGGAAATTTAAAATTAAATTAAAAATGAAAGAAGGGGAAAATTCGTAATTTCTACCTTCCCACCCTCATCCAAGATCGCACGAACCCATCTTCACGATCGCGTACACCATCAGGCGCCAACACATTGACCACAATCGCCGCCCATACGCTCGCTTCCTCCCAGATCCGAGGGCATCGCCTCGTACCTCGCCCAGAGCCGCCCTTCCCACGACTGTGCCGCCAATTCCGACACTCGTAATCGCAGCCGCCGCCAAATATGATATTGCCAATTTCCGATGAACTATAGCGCTTCCTGACCCAAGTAGCCGTACAGATGAACTCGCCTTGACGACCTCTACACACTGCAACTTCTCGATAGACGAATCGCTACAAATCCACCGTTGAAACCAAAACCATAAGATGGACGCCCGAGAATTAATTGATGATTCCTGGCCAAACCGTGACTCGAATCGAAAAATGAATTGTAGCAGTAGAATGCACTCATCGAGGGCTTTCCAACGATATATAATATGACATAGTTTGAATTTTTGATTTTGATTTGAAATTTGAAATTAGGATTTTGGAATTGGGAATTAGTTTTTTGATGTTCTGACGTTTAAGAAAGAGGAACAGATGAATGAACAGACACGTACATAAAAAGAAAATGAGAAACTGTAAGGGTTTATAACAGGCTATATATATAAAGATGGACAAGAATGAATAGACAGATCGAATTGGTTCAAAACGATAACACGACCCGAAAAGACGTTCCGCTTCCAAAACGAAAGTAGGTCATCTAATATATCGAAATATATGTTTTCAATATTTTTAAACTCAATGGAACTAGTTTCAAACCCTAATTCCATTGTATACAGAAGTTAGCTTTCAAAATCAAATTATATTCATTTAAATTACATTAATTGATTTCTACGCATTTCAAGCTCGCACATCCAAACGACAAGTCCGATCGCCATGAAACTTGAAATCCTACAATAATTCACTGTTACGGATCCGATGAAACTAGTTTCGTCGAAATCTAAGACAGTGGCCAAAATGGCTAATTTCACGTTAATTAAATAAGTTATTATTAAATTGATTTAATCACTTTTAAATTCAAATTTAAGAGTTAAAATTTTTATCATACATGATTACATAGAAATTAATAATCTATTTAAAATAAATTTCCCATGTTAAATCCACTATTTAAATATTGTACAAATTTCAGCATTCAATTGCAACAGTGATAAAACCCCAGTTAATTATATTTTAATTTCAATCAAATCCTTTTATTTCGATTTATACTCTTATTATTGAATCAACTATTACCTTATGAATATGGTTAACATTAGTTTACATTTTGTTACATTCATATTTTACAGTTATCATCTTTTACCATATTAATTATAATATTTCAATTTCATTAATTCCATTAATTACCAATTTAATTCCATTAATTACCGATTTAATTCCTTATTTACAATTATAACCAATTTAACTTTACAATTATTTCAATTGATTGAAATTGCATTAAAGTAGTTGTGAATAACATTCAAACAATAAAATTAAATTATATTCTAATTATTTTTCTCATTAATAAATCATAAATTTTAATTTCTCTCAATATTAAATTCCAAAATATTATTAAATTTAATAGTTTTAATTGTCAAAAATACGGATTGTTACACTCTCCCTCACTCAAAACTTTTCGCCCTCGAAAAGGAACAAGAAGGAATTAAGAAACTTGGTATAATTTTATTCAAAATAGTCAATTTATAAACAATTTATTTACATAATTTAGTTTAATAAGAATTTGAAAATAACTCAACTTTCACAAAATTTTCTAAGTCCTAAATTTACGAAAAATTTCGGCAGAGTCTCCTTGCGCGGTTATGTCTGCAAAAATAATAATATCAATAATTTCAATATATATCATATTCAATAATAAAATATCCCAAACCATGGGAAAGCAATAAAATATCGTTGCAAAACCATAATCCGAAAACGTACCTATTTGTCGGGCAAACAAACTTTATTTATGAACCAAAGCAATAACTATTGCTTCCATAAACCTGTATTTCACTTATATAATCCAAAGAGTTAAAATTATGTAAAAGAGTAGTATATTAGTTGTTTCAATTAGTAACAAAAGCAAATAAACACAAAACATATGCAAACAAACAGTACGACCATCATATGCAACAAAGGAATCAATCATACATCCATAGCAACCAAAACTAATGGTTTGTTCAAGTTCAGAAACTTTTAATCGTACAGGGTGATAAATACACAATCAAGTCTATCCTACACTCAACAGCCTTAGATAATTACTTAATAGATTATTCATACAACCTCAAACAATTAGAAGTATCCATTCCCAAACATCTCATTAGCCAAACAATACAGAATTTAAATATTATTTAAGTTTATTCTATTGGTTTCCTTTTTACTCTTTTATTTATTTTCATTCATACATACAATGTCATTTTTCCATTAATTTACATTCATTTACTTACATATGTTATTTCCATTCAATTAATTAGAACATCAATAGATCAATTCTTAAAATATTATACAAGTTTCTTGGCAAATTAATTCGCATTCATTTACCTATATAACTTGATTTCTAATTAAGATTAATATTCATTAGTGAATCAATTCATACTTAAGTTTCTCTACTTTTTAATTCACATTTATCCATTCTTTTATAGTGTCAATTAATAATAAACTTATTTATGAATCATTTTAGTCATTTCTTAAGTTCATAATCATTTTCTTAAGTAATATTCACTTTTTACTATTCAATCTAATTATTAGCATTTCAAAACATTAACTTATGTTTGTAACGTTCATTGTACATCTTAGTTTTTCATATATAACATATGTTCATTTTGAAGCATTTTTGTTATTAAGATTTTGCTTGTATAATATTCTATTACATATTCATATTTAACATTTCAACTTTTAAATATTTCTGTTAAGATTTATATATGTTTTTAGAATGTAATTGAATATTACACAAGTTTATCTTACTCAAATTTAGTTAACAAAAATATTCAATAGTTCACATCTTCTTAAGTTTCACTATCTTTTCATTTACAAGTGACAAATCTCCAATTTCTTTACAATTTCATTAATCACTTAGCTTTTAATTTCTTATTTTCCATTTTAGAAGTTTCCAACTATTAAAATAGTCAATATTTCATTTCCTTATAGTAATTAAAATCATTGATTAAAAGAAATTTAAGAACTAAATACCGGATTCATTTCAAATCATCTTGAAATAATATATACTTATATATTTTATATATCAAATCATATTTAGAAATTTTAAATCAAAATCTATTTATCAAACCAAATGCGTAGCAAAGCTACCAAGTGGTCTCCCCCACTTTGAGACTCGAAAATGAATGTCGATGATGCGGCCGTCATCACCGAAATTATTTCCCAGTGACAGAAGAGGGAAGTACATAACTTATTTCCTTTTTTTAATTCTTTAAAAACATTTCTTTCAATCTTATTGAAAATATTTATATTAGAAAATACTTCCAAATAATACTAATATTATATTCCAAAATCTTTGAAAACCAATTTCAAAACCCCGGAACTTAAACTCTCAAATTTCCAATTTATATTCACTTTATTTGTAAACTCCTATTTTCCAACCAATATTTATAAAATTTCTCTTCCTAACAAACAAACATATCACATACAACTATATCCATTTATAAAAATTTATTCTTTTATATACAAAATATAATACTAGGTAAAATGATTTCATTTACCTATATTCAAAAACAATATTGTGTCGGTCTGCCCTATTAAGTGTTTAGAAATCCCTATCGATGCCATTGCGTCCTATGTACCGACCAGAATTTATAAATACTAAACAGAACAAATTAACACAATATAAAAATATTTTTATAACACTAACAAATACGGTCTCTCATATAAATAGGCTCAAACAACTCATTCTAGGGTATTACTGCCCTATCTCTAATGAGTCAAACCCCACAAAGCTAAGGTTATCGCTAAACCAAAGCTCTGATACCAACTGTAACGAACCACCTTTTTGAGCGGTTTAAATCGACAATAAATCACACATGTCAAACTCAAACCATTCAAAAGGGAGGATTGTTAATGCGGTAAATAAGAAAATAAGAGAAAATAAGGAAAAACAAAACACAGAATCTCACAGCGGAATGAAAAAATATAAAAACCAAATAAACAGTTCATGAAGCTGTTTTACAAATAACACTTGATTACACTTTTACAATACAATCAAAGTACAAAAAATGACATACAATAATGATGCAGTGGAAAATTTCTAATAATATAATATATACCAAACTCCATCTTCGACCTCCAGAAATAAGGTATTCAACACTGAAAAGCTCAGTCTGACCCGAGCGTAATAAAAAGACAAAACACTCGAGTCAGAACTAAAAGATCTTATGTAAGTTAAATCAACAGCAAATAAATATGAGTGTAACGGCTTTAGAGATGGTTACGAGATTTTACATCTCCTATCCAGTGTATAACGTGCGTGCAATAACTTAAGAGATGTTCGGGATTTCCATCTCCTAAGGATCCGTTAAACTATTTATACGCTATATATATAATGTCTATCAGTAAAGTAAAGTATTAAAATAGCATTAAGGCGTTATCCATATCCCTCTTAACACATTAAGGCTATTTGGGAGCACTCCATTGGTACGACACAAAACAAAATCGTAGTGGGCTCGATAAGGCATATGACAGGGCACACGAGGCTATACCCACGGTAGTATTCTACCAGATTGCGGCACCAGGCTGGTTGTAACACATAGCAGCTACTACCGCCCACCTCAAACAACACTCCCATAATCAAATCGAAGGTGGCCACCAAATCAATCACAAAGTAACAAATATGGTATCGAAGAAGCATGTCCAATAGGAGGAGCGACCTCACTTGGCCTGGTGATGGCTCCTGATTTTAGTCATATCAAGCTGACCCATGGGGGTTAGGACTGCGTTCATACCTCATACAGAAGCGTTCGCCAAACTATCCTACTTCATTCTGGATTCTTGACCACGTGCATAGTTATTAAAGTGGTTTCGGAATTGGCAGAGAGTATGACAATATCCGACCCCGGTTTCTTGAACAATCAAAAGCTTACATTTTTCACACCGTGGTCATTTTATAAAACCATTTTCAATAAGGATTTAAATGGTTTCGAAACTATGTTCCACAAACATTTACTTGAATCCAATGTTTTTGAAAGGTATATGATAATGGTTTCGAAGGGCTGATTCCCCAATGTTTTCAAAAGGTTTACTTTTAGTAATTAAATGGAAAGTTTATAATGCTTCCGAAAGACAAGTTTGAAATGTTTTGAAAGGAGGATGTCTAAGGGTTTATAATGCTTTCGAAGGGACACTTTCAATGGTTTCGAAAGGTCTATTTTAAATGATTTCGAAAGGTATGTTTTGGCCTTTCGGCTTAGAGTTCAAAGCAAAGTAGTTAATTGGTTTCGAAAGGGGTACTTTTAAAGGTTTCGAAAGAGATTGTTTAAAGCTTTTAAACAAGGGTTTCGAAGGTTTTCAACAACAATGTTTTATGTAAAGCGTATATCATGGCAAGGAGATTTGAATAAAGCAAAACGTATATTTTCCCTGTTTAAGTATGATTTAAAGGGTTAAATCAATTTGAAGATGTTTTCAAGGAAAATTGGATGGGTAGTTAATCCTATGTAAATGACTCAGATATTTGACTACCAAATGGGACTGGTATAATGTCGCGCCCTATACATTAGGTATAGCCCCTAGCTAATTTAGTCCAAACTTCTAGTGTGTAGGGCTTAGTCACAGGTAAGACATAAATGATGTTACACACAGAAAGGAATATGCAGAGAAGGAGGATAGGTTATTGGTGAGCCCATAAAATAATTATGATCAGTTGACTGGGAGAAGTAAGTTAAGGACAGACCGTCCAGAAGTGTGTCTAACAGATGTTAGATTATTTATTTTGTCTAGTAGGCCTGAGTCAGCCAATGGTTAGTAGTTAGCCAAAAGAAACTATATTGTTCGGACAGATTTTCCTTTTATTACCTGATTTATGAGCATATATGATATTGCTACCTTTTTTATCAGTTTGATGGCAGGATTCTGATTTGCGAAAAGATATGTTTTAAAGGGATATTAGTGAGGGGAAACCCGTTCCGCTAAGCGGCGTGGTCTCACTTAATATCAAAAATCCGAGATGTAATAGTGTTATTCACACCAGGCTTTATGTCTGACTCGAAGTTTATGTTTTTCCCCTTAAAATCTCGGGTGCTCAAAATTAAATTTGAGTAGATTGAGAGTTAAGGTTTTTCAGGTTTATTAGGTTGGACGAATAAAGCTTCCGAAGACGTGCAGGAGGCAAAGCTAGCTATATAGGAGCTATTTAGTTTTATTTCCGCTATGATGTATTAAGACTGATATGTCTATTTAGTACTCTGGTCATCCAAGAAGGCATCTTCGTATGTCTCTCTTGGCGTAATTTTTAATAATTATATTTGATCAAAACTTGGGAATCGTTTGGGATTATGTAATGGAATATGAAACATGGTTTTGCAATGTAATCGGTAAAGTTGTTACAACTTGGTATCCATGTGCTTCTAATATTTATGGATACCATTAGCATTACCGTATATTGTCACCGGAAGTTAATACTATAGATGACTACAGCATTTGTAGCACTTAACTTCGGGCCTCAAGATACGGGATGTTACAACGTGGTATCAGAGCATGTGTTTATGAAAAACTTAAAAAAGAAATTTCAAACTTAAAATGATTTTGGAAACATAATCCTAAGGAATTAGAGAAAAGCTCAGGTTATGGGATAACACTTTAGTAACGTACTTGTATTTGCTATACATATATAAGTATACGCTTTGTCTCTATTAGGCTATTCTTCTGTACTTATAAAGACTCGAATGCAGATATTACGAATCTAAGATATGGATGCTAGAAGTGGAAGAGTTAACATTGGTGGCGGAAGCACCACAACCAATGGAAATGCCAGACCAAACACTAAGAGAAATCCAGGTCAGGCACAAGCTGCAAATGTGGGTGTTGGAGTCCCGCAAGTCGACTTGGGAGCAATGTATCGGTTCTTCATTAACATGATGCAAGCAGGATTTGCTGCGGGGTTAGTTGGAGGAAATGCAGAAGGAGGAATCAAGGAGCTCAAGTGGTTAATAACTATGCTGTTTTGAGTAGAGATTATGCTCGGCTGGGAGGAAAGCCATTTATTGGTATTGAAGACACAATTGAAGTGGAGAATTGGTTACTTCATTGCGAGAGGATTTTTGCTGATTTGGGGCTCAATGGTGAGTAGAAAAGGAGACTCGCTTCTAGACAGCTACAAGGAGCAGCACTGTATTGGTGGAACAGTGTTACTATTGGAGTTAGCGAGGAGACCATGACTTGAGCTGAGTTTAGGAGGAGGTTTGAAGAAAGATTTATATCGAAGATTGCTAAGTCTACTCTGCTCAGGAAGTTTGAATTGGAGCAGGGAGATATGACAGTGCTTGAGTATGCAACCAGATTTGAGGAGTTAGCAAGATACGGATACGCAATGGTTGATACTGTCATCAAAAGGAATGAGAAGTTCATTCGCGGGTTGAAGCCTGAGCTTGCTAAGGCCAGGTTATCACATATTAGAGATCCGTGCGATATAGTTGTGGAGATGGCTTTAAGGCAGGAAGAGATGCTTGCTTATCTTGAAGGAATCAAGGCAAAGGAGGCTCAAGGAGGGCAGAACCAGAAAAGGATTTTTTCCATAAGAAAGGAGCTCAGAAGAGTGGAGCTGCTAAGAAAGGGAAGGCGGAAGTTATCCGTTATAAGTGTGATAAGAAAGGACACTATGCTCATGAACGCTGGACAGGCAAAGGAAAGAAAGCTGCTGAGAAGAAAGGAGTGAGATGTTTCAATTGTGATCAGTTTGGACACTATAAGAACCAGTGCAAGGAGCCAGCCAAGGATGGAAAAGTCAAGATGTTTGCTTTGGAGCCAGCTACCTCGACACCAACAGCAGAGGAGAAGGGAAAAGCTATGTTGGGAGGTACGCTTTTGATTCATGGTGTATTAGTTAGAGTTCTATTTGATACTGGTGGATCGCATTCTTTAATATATCATTGTTTTGTAGATAAGCTTCACCCAGAACCCTCATACCTAGTTACTTCCTTAAGGGTTGCAAATCTGATAGGACGGTATGCAACACTTGGGATGAAGTGTGACCGATTAGAGTTTGAATTGTTAGGTCATACATTTGTTTGCAGTTTGCATGTGTTTGATTTTGTAGGGTTTGGAATTATTTTGGATATGGATTGGTTAAGTAAATAAGATGCTAGGATATTTTGCTAGGATAGGAGAATATCGCTTAGACACCCCGACTGTAGTAATCGAGTTATATATTCCCTAGAAAACCCTAGTTTTGAGGTTAATGCTTTATTGGGTGTTGTGGAGGTAGAAGACGAGTTGAATCAAGTTTTCGTTGTTAGAGAATTTGCCGATGTCTTTGAACCTGTAGTAGGATTGCCGCCGAAATGAGCCATTACGTTTCAGATAGATTTGGTACCAAGAGAAGAACCGGTGACCGCCAAGCAGAATGACACCTACCGAGATGAGGGAGCTAAAGCTGCAGTTGGTGGATTTGGAAGGCAAGATTTTATCAGACCAAGCAGTTCGCCTTGGGGAGCAGCCGTAGTGTTTGCAAAGAAGCGAGATGGATCGTTAAGGTTATGTATTTATTATTGTAAATTGAATGAGAAAACGATAAAGAATCGATATCCGTTACCTAGAATTGATGATTCATTCGACCAGTTGAGTGTATCCAAAGTATTTTCCCAGTTGGATTTAGCAACAAGGTTCCATCAGCTTAGAGTGGTAGAGGATGGTATTCCTTTGACGGCGTTTAGGATGAGATATGGATCGTACGAATGGTTAGTGATGTCGTTCGGACTAATTATTGCGCCAACATTCTTTTTAGATTCGATGAACCAAATTTTCCAAGAGCACTTAGATAGGTTTGTATTAGTATTCGTAGAGGACATTTTGATATACTCTAAAGATGAAAGAGAGCATGAGGATCATGTTAGAGTGGTGCTTGAGACGTTGAGGCAGCATCAACTAAAGGTGAAATTTTCGAAGTGTCATTTCTTGAAGAAGGAAGTAAAGTTTCTTGGTCATGTAGTCTCAGAGAAAGGGTTGTCTATAGATCCGACCAAGATCGAGGCGGTGAATAATTAGAAGAGACCCGAGACAGTGACTTAGATAAAGAGTTTTCTTGGATTAGCTGGTTACTATCGGAGACTCGTTAAGGATTTTTCACAGATAGCGGCACCGATGACTAAGCTAACTCGGAAAGATATAAAGTTCGTCTAGACTGACAAGTGTCAGGAAGCATTCCAGAAGCTAAAACACTTATTGACGAATGTACCTGTGTTGGTTGTTCCAGAAGGGAATCAGGATTTGGTGGTGCACACGGATGTATGTGGAACATGATTAGGAGCTGTGTTAATGCAAAGAGGTAAAGTGATTGTCTATGCTTCTCGACAGCTCAGACCACATAAGGTTAGATATCCAGCTCACGATTTGGAATTAGCTGCGGTAATTTTTGCATTGAAGGTGTAGAGATATTGCCTGTTAGGAGAGAGATTCGAGTTGTATACGGATCATAAGTCATTGAGATATCTATTCTCTTAAAGGAGCTGAATATGAGACAACGGAGGTGGTTAGAGTTTTTAGCCGCTTACAACTTAGGTATTGAGTAGACACCAGGAAAAGGCAACAAGGTTGCGGATGCACTTAGAAGAAAACATCAGAACACAGTATTGGCAATGATAGCTGAGTGGAAAGATTTAGAAGCATTGACTACATCCAGGATACAGAGGAGATCTTAAGCTAGGTCTAGTAAGGAAACTTCTAAGTTGTCATGTTTAGAAGTTCAATTGATGATGATAGAAAAGGTTGCTTCTAAGCAGAAGGAGGATCATTATTAGTTGAACGGATCAGAAAGATGAGGGATGGAACAGAGAGCGATGACTTGAAAGATTTCAGTCTTGACCATAATGGATGGTTAAGAAAGACTATGTGTTCCGAATGTGGGGAACATTAGGAAGGAAGTTCTTGAAGAATGCCATCGTTCGAAGTTCACTATTCATCCAGGAGGAACTAAGATGTATCAGGATATGAAAGGAAGTTTCTTCTGGGAAGGTATGGAGAGAGATGTAGGCTTATGGGTGAAACACTGTTTGAACTATCAACAGGTAAAAGACGAACATCAGAAGCCAAGTGGGTTACTTCAGCCTTTAGATGTTCCCATATGGAAATGGGATTCTATCCTAATGGATTTTATAGACGGTTGCCAAGGTCAAATAGAGGAAATGAAAGTATATGGGTTGTAGTGGACAGGTTGACCAAGAGTGCCCATTTCATTACAATTAAGTCAACTAGGATAGCACCTGTTTTAGCTAAGTAATTTATGAAGAATGTATTTAGACTGCGTGGAATTCCTAGTAGTATAGTAAGTGATAGATATTCCTTATTCACTAGCGAGTTCTGGAAGAGTCTACAAGAGACTTTGGGTACCAAGCTCAAGATGAGTACCGCTTACCATACGCAAACAGATGGACAAACGGAAAGGATTAACAAAGTCTTAGAAGATTTGTTACGAGCTTGTGTGCTAGATTTTGGAGGATCATGGGAAGACCATTTACACTTAGTCGAGTTTTCGTATAACAACAGTATCAGGCTAGTATAGGGATGGCACCGTTTGAAGCTTTGTGTGGAAGGCCATGCAAATATCCCATTTGTTGGTTAGAGACTGAGGATAGGTTGGTTCTTGGTCCGAATTTGGTTAGAGAAGCTGCAGAAAAGATTGAGTTCGTTCGAGCCAGAATGAAGGAAGCTCAGTCTAGGCAAAAGATCTATGTAGATAGAAGACGGAAAGACTTAGAGTTCTCAGTTGGAGATCATGTTTTCATTAAGATATCCCCGATGAAAGGTGTAATCAGGTTTGGAAAATCAGGAAAATTGGAGCCGAGATTCGTTGGACCATTTCCTATTATTGAAAGGATTGGGAAACTCACATATAGAGTGGAGTTACCAAGTAGTTTAACCGGAGTCCGTAATGTTTTTCATATTTCTCATTTAAGGAAGTGTATTCGAGATCCAGAGACTACTATAGCACCGACTATGTTAGATGACTTAGTAGTAGAACCGAATTTGACTATAGTTAGAAAACCAGTTCATATAGTCGCAAGAGATGAGAAGAGGCTAAGGAACAAGACAGTCAAATTAGTCAAAGTCCAATGGAGTGACGATGAGAAAGACTGTACTTGGGAAATTTAGAGCAGGATTCGAGATACTTATCCTGACTTGTTTCATGGTAATGAGTACCTTATCGTAATTTCGAGGACGAAATTCTTTAAGGAGGGGAGTCTGTAACGACCCTAATTTTGGTTAACATTATTTAGGACATTTAATTAGATAAATTAAATGAAATAATGTAAACGGTTAAGGGAATTGAGATTTGTCTAATTAGAGGGTAGTCGTGCCTAATTAAACAATGAACAAAAGAGAATTAAAATGAAATAGATAAGGGTAATAAGATAAGGGCAAAATAGGAATTGGTTATATTCTTATACCCTACACCCTCATGCCACTTTCATTTTCCACGTTCACAAACAAAATTAAAACAAGAAAGGCTGGCCATTATTAGAAGAAGATAAAGGGGAAGATAAGCAAGAATTAAGGAAGGGAGCTTAATCAAATAACCTCAAGAGCAAATCTCAAACTCCTTAACATCAAGCTAAGGTGAATAATAGATTACATCTCATTTTTATAATTTTCGGTTTCTAGTTGAGATCCGAATTTATTTTGCAAATGATTAGCCATGTTTTGATTGTTTAAATGGATATATGCTTGTTGATGATTTATGATATTTCATATAGATTTTATGATAAGGATTAACTTGGAAAACCTATTAAATGAGATCTAAATGCCTTGCGTTTATGCTATGAAGTAAGAAATGTTATTTTAGAGATGGGTCTCAAGTTTTATAATTTTCTAAATTAATGTGGATTTATTATGAATTTTTTAGTAAAGAAAATTATTAAATGGGGTTTAAAATTAATTTCGGCTATTATATATTAGCTTTGGGTCAGAAATTTAAATATGTTAGAAAACATATTAAAAGTGATTTATGATAATTTTTGGAGAATTTTCCTAAGTGTTTTATTAAATATATAAATTATTTAAGGTATGGGACTTAAATGTTTTATATGTTTATAAAAGGAGAAGGGGCAATTTGTAAACGTTTTAAATGTTAATTTCTAAATTCGGCAGCACTTTTATAAAAGATTTTGAAAAAAAGAATTGGCAACCAATCATACGTTGACAAACAAGGCAAGTTAGTTAGAAAGAAATTGCTTTAAAAGGTTAAAAATCAGTTTTATAAAGTTTTACTGCTTCGCCAATTATAGCAGCCACCTTTCGACCTTAGACTACCGCCTCCATCTAAATCGAATCCCATACACATGGTATCAGCTTTGGTACGTAGTGCATTGAGGATTAGGCGAAAGGTATGGAGTTGAAACAGGCTCTCGATGGGGTTGAAGTAGCTTTAATAAACTTAGAACTATTTTGGTTACGAATGAAGCTTTTGAAGGAACTAACTTTCGACTTGGTCAAATGTTTTAGAAAAAGGGCTTTCGAAAGAGGTTGCCGCCTTTATTTTATAAAGATGCTTTCGAAGGGGACGAAAACCATGCTGTCGCATTCAGCCTTTCGAAGTGATGCCTTTGAAAGGGTTCTTTTGTTTTAAACTGTGAAGCCGCCTCTCCATGCTTTCGAAGTGGTTGGTTTCGACACCATCCACTTTCTTTTATTTAGGAAAAATGCTTTCGAAAGAGATGCATTCGTCCTAGTTCTTTCAAGAACCTTTGTTCTATTGAAAGATAAACCCAAAAGGATTTGAAAGGAAGGATTTAAATGGTTTCAAAACTATGTTCCACAAACATTTACTTGAACTCAATGTTTTTGAAAGGTATATGATAAATGTTTCGAAGGGCTGATTCCCCAATGTTTTCGAAAGGTTTACTTTTAGTAATTAAATGGAAGGTTTCTAATGCTTTTGAAAGACAAATTTGAAATGTTTTGAAAAGAGGATGTCTAAGGGTTTATAAACTTTCGAAGGGACACTTTCAATGGTTTCGAAAGGTCTATTATAAATGATTTCGAAAGGTATGTTTTGGCCTTTCGGCTTAGAGTTCAAAGCAAAGTAGTTAATTGGTTTCGAAAGGGGTACTTTTAAAGGTTTTGAAAGAGATTGTTTAAAGCTTTTAAACAAGGGTTTCGAAGGTTTTCATCAACAATGTTTTGTGTAACGCGTATATCATGGCAAGGAGATTTGAATAAAGCAAAACTTATATTTTCCTTGTTTAAGTATGATTTAAAGGGTTAAATCAATTTGAAGATGTTTTCAAAGAAAATTGGATGGGTAGTTAACCCTAAGTAAATGTCTCAGATATTTGAATACCAGATGGGACTGGTATAGGGTCGCACCCTATACATTAGCTATAGCCCCTAGCTAATTTAGTCCAAAATTCCAGTGTGTAGGACTTAGTCACATGTAAGACTTAAATGATGTTACACACAGAAAGGAATATACAGAGAAGGAGGATAGGTTATTGGTGAGCCCGCAAAACCATTATGATCAGTTGACCCTGGGAGAAGTAAGTTAAGGACAGACCATCCAGAAATGTGTCTAACAGATGTTAGATTATTTATTTTGTCTGGTAGGCCCGAGTCAGCCAATGGTAAGTAGTTAGCCAAACAAAACTATATTGTTCGGATAGATAGTCCATTTATTACCTGATTTATGAGCATATATGATATTGCTATTATTATTTTAATTGGTTTGATTGCAAGATTCTGATTTGCAAAAAGATATGTTTTAAAGGGATATTAGTAAGGGGAAACTCGTTCTGCTAAGCGACATGGTCTCACTTAATATCAGAAATCCGAGATGTAATGGTGTGATTTACACCAGGCTTTATGTTTAACTCGATGTTTATGTTTTTTCCCTTAAACTCTCGGGTGCTCAAAATTCAATTTGAGTAGATTGAGAGTTAAGGTTTTTTAGGTTTAGTAGGTTGGACGAATAAAGCTTCCGAAGACATGCAGGAGGCAAAGCTAGCTATATAGGAGCTATTTAGTTTTATTTCCACTGTGATGTATTAAAACTGATATGTCTATTTAGTACTCTGGTCATCCAAGAAGGCATCTTCATATGTCGCTCTTGGGGTAATTTGTAATAATTATATTTGATCAAAACCTGGGAATCGTTTGGGATTTTGTAATAGAATATGAAACATGGTTTTGCAATGTAATCAGTAAAGTTGTTTTTTGAGCATGGAATTTTGTTTCATATTCATGTGCTTCTGATATTATGGATACCATTAACATTACCGTATTTTGTCATTGGAAGTTAATACTATAAATGACTGCAGCATCTGTAGGGCTTAGCTTTAGGCCTCAAGATAGGAGATGTTACATTATTTCAAATCAAAATTTGATTTTGGCTGCAAATTCTGAAAAAGAAATTGATAAAGTTTTCTAAACCAATAAGATATAGGCAAATATTGATGGTAGGAGAAAATTATTTTCTTTAATAAGCAAAAATGCAGTTTTTATCCAAATTACATCTTCGCCACTTAACCCTACTGGCTTTCGATTTCATGCACACCCGCCTCCAACCCTTCCGCATCCATTCAGTGCCAATATACATGGTATAAAGCTAGTGGTACGAAGTCTATTGGACCTATGTGAAAGGTAGCAAAGGTGTCGAAAGTATGCATGCGTAAGGGGTGAAATTGTATTTCAAGGTTTCGAATCTACAAACCTACCTTTAATTTATTATCTTCGAAAGGGTTGCTGCTTTTGAACCCCTTCGATACCCTAGCTACCACATTAAAAGCTTTCGCCTTAGTAAGAGGCCGCTTTTATAACTCTTTGAATCAATGAGTTCGGAGGGTAGGGTTTCGAATCGATATCCTTTGGCAACCATTGAAGCCACTTTTCTTTTAACTTATACTTGCGAAAGGGTGGGTATCGCTCCCAAACCTTTTGACATGGTTGAAGCCACTTATTTAAACCCAAGTACACATGTAGAGGCATGTCGCCGTCGCCATAGGTCTTTCGAAGGGATAACTTTCGAATGTGTCCCCTTTTGTATACTTTGTAGTTTGTTTTGTTTTCAAACTATGGTTTCGAAAGAAACACTTTTAATTGGTTTCGAAGCTATGCTTCCATAAATTTTTACTTGAACCCTATGCTTTCGAAAGGTATATTTTTAAGTGTTTCGGAAGGTATTTCTAAGTGTTTCGAAAGGCATGTTTTTAAGTGTTTCGAAAGGCATGTTTCCAAGTGTTCGAAAGATATATTTTATGGTTTTGAAAGAGGATGTCTAAAATTTTAAGCAACAAATTATATATATTTTATATTTTCGAAAGGAAGCTCTCCTTAGCAAATAGGTAGGTTAAGATTATTGACCACCTTTCATTAGAAAAATAAATATATGGAAATAAACTATGGATGTTTATATGCTGTGTATCATTTGATCAGTTATCATGAATCTTGTGTTATCATATTCACTTTATAACCCAT
Organism: Allium fistulosum; assembly: GCA_030737815.1. Taxonomy (NCBI): domain Eukaryota; kingdom Viridiplantae; phylum Streptophyta; class Magnoliopsida; order Asparagales; family Amaryllidaceae; genus Allium; species Allium fistulosum. The sequence continues at coordinate 1,359,306,646 of CM060903.1, read as the reverse complement.
ATAAGCATGTTGGGGTGTTAACGGGTAGGATGACCCGCTAGGTTAACCCAATAGTAAATGTAAACTGAATTAAAAGGCCATGGAGTTAAAAAGGTTATTAGTAAGCCCTTAAAAACTATGTTATGAAAATTGTTATTGGTAGGAGCCAATAGGCTCTTAGTGATTCCATGAAAACTGTGATTGAATAAGAATAATGTTGTTGAAAGAGATCAATTGGTTCATAGTGATCCCATAAAAACTATGATTGGATAATGTTATTGGCAGAAACCAATAGGTTCATAGTGCTACCAATGGGTTCATAGTGATCCCATGAAAACTATGATTGGATAATAGTATTGGTAGAAACCAATAGGTTCGTAGGGATCCCATGAAAACTATGAAAGTGGATAGGAAATCCATAAAGAATTGAACAGGTTATTAGTCAGCCCATGAAAATTAATAGGTTAATAGTGACCCTAGAAACTATAACTTGAGACGGTTAGACGGGTGAATGGGGATAGGAAGCCAGAGCATAGTGCGTGTTTTCATATCATCATGATACATTTTTTATGATATCTTAACCATTGTGGATGCAGGTGCATAGTATGTGGTTATTATAAACTGGGTTAAGATACTAATGAGGGGAATACCCGTTCTGCTAAGCGGTGTAGTCTCACTAGATATTTATATGGTTCGAGATGGTAGGTTATTATTCACACCAAACTTTTTGTCTGACTCGAAGTTCATGTTTTCCCCTTTAACTCTTGGGTGCTCAATTGATTTTGAGTAGTTTGAGAGTTATGGTTTTCAGGTTCTCCTTTAGACGAATAAGCTTCCAGAGACGAGCAGGAGGCAAGTTAGCTATTAGGAGTCCTTTCTGTTTGAATCCACTCTGTAATTGGATGCGATAGTAAAGTTTTTTAGTGCCTATATTTAGACTCTGATCAACCAAGGGGGCATCGTCATATGTCGCTCTTGGAGTATTTTGTAATAAATTGTAATTTCTCCGAACGTGGCTTACGTATGGGATTATGTAATGTATCTGAAATGCTATTTGTAATGAAATGAGAAATTTGTTTTAAATTGAGTTTAAAATTTTTCATATTCATGTGTTTTCGGTATATCAATATATCTAACATTACTGCATTTGGTCATCGAGAATTAATAACTATGGATGGCTGCAGCATCCATAGCGGTTAGTTTTGGGCCTCCAAATGGGGGATGTTACAAGTTGGTACCAGAACATAGGTTTATGTAAATTAAAAAGAAATGTAAACCTAAAAGATTTTCAAAACATAACCCAATGAATCAGAAATGAGACCGGGGTTTGGGTTAATGCTATAGTAACGTACTTGCATTTGTTATATATATGTGTGTGTGTGTGTGTGTTTATAAGTACGTATTTCCCTTTTCACTTAGACTGTTCTTCTGTATCTTACTATGGCTCGTATGCAGATATATGGGAAAGATATATATGGGGGCAGGAAACAGAAGAGGAAATCTAGATGAAGGAAGCACCATAACTAATGGAAATGCTCGACCCAATACTAGGAGGATGTCGGGTCGACAGGCAAATGCTAATCCAAACGCAAATGCCAATGTTGGTGTTGGAACCCCGCTAATAGATATGGGGATGATGTATCAATTCTTCATCAATCTGGTGCAAGCCGGAGCAGCTATAGGAGTGACTGGCAGAAATGCTGTGAATGTTGGAGGAGAAAATCCAATGGCCTCAGTTGGCAATAACTATGCCAAGCTGGGCAGGGGTTATACCCGTCTTGGTGGGAAGCCGATTTTGGGAACAAAGGATGTTGTTGAAATAGAAAACTGGTTATTGCACTGTGAAAGAATTTTTGCTGACTTAGGATTAGATGGTAAGTAGAAGAGGCGACTTGCTTCTAGATAGTTGCAGGGAGCGGCACTTTATTGGTGGAATGGTATTACTGTGGGGGTTCCCGAGGAAGAGTTAACTTAGGCAGAGTTTAGAAGGAGATTCGAAGAGAGGTTCTTGACTGAAGTTGCCAAGTTAGTATTGCTGAGAAAGTTCATGGACTTAGTGCAAGGTGAAATGCCGGTGATTAAGTATGATATGTGAGTTGTCCAGACACGGATATGCTACCATTGACGCCGTCATTAAAAGGAACGAGAAGTTTATTCGAGGGTTAAGTCCCGAGATTGCCAGGGCAACTATGCCACATCTCCGTGATCCAAGTACAGTTGTAGTAGAGATGGCAATCAGGAATGAAGATATGCTTTCTACTTTTGGGAAAGAGAAGCAGGTTGAAACCCAGGATTCTCAGGGCAAGAAGAGGAAATTCTTTAAGAAGAAAAAAGCTCAGAAAGGAGGAGCTACAAAGAAAGGGAAGGCCAATGTAGTTTGCTACAAGTGCGACAAGAGAGGACATTTTGCTCATGAATGTGGAACTGTTAAAGGGAAGAAGGTTCAAATAAGATAGGTGTGAAGTGCTTCAAACTATGACCAGATTAGACACTATAAGAATCAGTGTCCAGAACCATTCGGCGCGGATAAGGGAAAGGTTTTTTCTTTGGAACCATCATCTTATAGACCAACACTGTAACGACCCAAAATTTTATTGGTTTAAATAACGTAATTAACTGAATTTTTGTGAAATTTTAAATAATTGAATTTGGAAACAAAAATTTAATATTTGGAATACGTCTATTTAGACATAGCAAATGGAAAATTTTCATTGGAAAATATGAATGTCAATTCTATTGTGTAATTTTTAATTTCAATTTAAATCAGTTAAAATTGATGTAAATAAAATACTTTCGAAATATGAATATTTGTATATAATAAAAATGTAAACTATTTTCTAAGTGAGGCATCATATTTCGTTTCGTCAAATTCGGACCTCTCTAGCCCCGTTTATCTTATTTTCAACGAATTTGCAGTAGTTTAGCAGCGAAATATCGACTTTTGATAGGATGATCGAATCACTGATATTTGTGTACCGTTCTATTCGTCTCGTCGTGCTGATCTCCGTAGTATATTCATTTGTGTATTTGGGAGTCCGGTACGCGGTAAAATCCGTGAAACGATTAACCGTATCGATACCCATTTTTTTGAACTTTTGATATTCTGTGTCCACTCAAATTTCCAAACGGCTAAAATAAACAGCCACCTGCCATAAATATATTACAGAATTCAACATTTTGCCTATTGTTATTCCACCTCTTCATTTATATTGCTATTTCATTTTCCATTGGTTCGTTCGTTTTCTATCTCTTCTTTGCCACTTCCTTTTTATTTGCTCTATTTTGAGAAAAATTATACAAAGCTTTTATAATTTTGTTTTGAAGCCTTCCTGTCATGTCTACATGCCATTGTTGTCTTCATTCTTTCAGCTAAATAATAATAATACTAATATAATGATGATAATAATATATATTTTCTAGTTAAGGAAAATATTTGTTTTGCCTGTAGCCTATAATTGATACTTGCATCCGTGAAACTACCCATCTCCTTAGTTCATAAGATCGCAACACTACCACCGGAGCGAAGCCTCGCTCCGCCTCTGACACAGCCACCACGCCCTCCTACTCCACCAGATCGCAATGATCCTCACCACCCAACAGCCTTGCCCATCCCTCTCCACATCGCCATAAATCAACCCAGCCTCGTCTATTTTTTCTCACAGCCATACCTCCCCATGCAACAACCTGCCACTCCACAAACCCACCCAAGACTGCAATCCACACCGACCTCCTCTACGTCACCTCACTCTGGCATCCGCGTGCTGCCCATCCACTGCTAGGCAACAGCCGCACCCACTAACGCCTCAAACCCACTCCTCTCCGCCTGCCGCCTGAAATAACAGCCTCACCACCTACAACCGATACCCCCCACCACGGCCAACCACTCCACATCACCATCTCATCATCTGACTTTGCTCCCCTCGCCTGAACCAACCTTCCACTTGAGCAGCCCTTCCTTCCCCTTGCCATCGCTTCTCATCCGCAATCAGCCTGACCATACCCAGAAACCCCGAGCAACATTGCCGAACTGCTGCATTCCGTAGCCTCCTCGCCTGAGTTCAGTTGTGCCTTCCCAAGCAACTGACAGCAGCTGTCGTATCAGCAATCTCCACAAATTGCTCCACCTTTTTTTCCTTTTATTTCCTTTGCTTGTGAAACCCAGTCCCTTTTGCTCCACTACACGGCATCCATCGGCAGCTCGTCGAACTCCGCCATCGCCCGCCATTGCTTTGACCCACTTCAAACTCTTTCCCTGATCTGTTGTATTTATAATATATACATATGTATATATTAAAACCCGTACGTATTTTTGATTCCTAGTTTAATATGTATATGTTTATAATAATAATAATATGTAAGTCATATACATATGTTTCCATAGTATTTCACATAGTAGCTGTGTGTTGTTTTATTTACGTATGTTATAATAATAGTAATGACGATACAGTACGTTTATATATATATATATTCAAAATTATTTGTATAATGGTTGTCGTATTATATATATGTGTGTTATAGTAATATTGATTTTTTTAAAAGATTATATATATATATTTATAATAATATTGATTTTAAAGTGTAAATAAATACACATAGATTTTATTTTGAAAATGTGTTCTAAAATTGGTATGGGTTTTAAAATATACGTATATAAAGATTTTGTTTTGTGCTTTAATTTAATATTGAATTTAAGAAAATAATAATGATATATTATACATTTTTCCTTTTATACAAAGCTAGTTTGATTCATTTCATCATTTCCAAGCTATCAACTTTGCTTGTCGAATTCGTGTTCATCATGCCGTACTTTGGGATTTGTGCTTGGATTTGTAGCTCATTTCATTGTCACAATTATCTAGCCTCGAAAGGTGAGGAATCACTCACGATTAACATTCTTATATTTAGTAAATTTGATTTCACTTGAAACGACAATTGAAGTATGCTGTTAAATTTGAATTGTTAGTTATTTAATTGTTAAATATGATATGCCATTATCTGTAACTGTTCACCTATGACATCTGACACCATCACCCGTTGTATATATTATATTTAAATTTGTTACTGATGATATATGCATGTTGTTTATATGTTATATTTTTTATCATATTTGTTCTCACTCTGCAAGTTCCCTGTTAGTTTAGAATTCCCTATGGGTTGAAATGATACATACCCGAACGATATTATAGATTAGGAGAAAATCGTTATGGGTTGAAATGATAAACCCAAGCGATTTTCATTGATTTTAAATTTTGGGATTGCGGGTTGAAATGATATATACATGTAGATAATTAAATTGCGGATTGAAATGATAAATATCTATATCACTTGACCATAGGATAGAAAATTATATATGGACACCGTTGGTCTATATTTTGAAAATGATTTCCAAAGTTTGAAAGGAAATATATGGGTTTTTATGAATATTAATTTAAAATTTTAATATAAAGAATTTATTTTAATATATGTGTAAAGTTTAGATTTTTAAAATTATATGTTTTGGAAAATTTAAATTCATAAGTTGGTTTTGAAAATATAACTTTTAAGATTTTTCTTATAATTTTATTTTTTTAAAATATATAAAATAAGATTTAATACAAAATACATTTAATAATAAGATTTAATTTAATAAAATTTAATTTAATTGGTTTATAATATGTTTATGTATTTATTTAAATTTATATTAATATTTTAAAAATAGATGTTTTACAACTTTATTAATAAAGGTTGGGAAGATAAATGTATATTGACTTCGAATTTAAATTGGTTAATAATTGAATTTAAATAAGAATTTATTTGAACTTATTAATTTTGAGATTTTGAAAGGTATGATTTATAACTAGATTTGATGAAAAGTGATTAAACGAACATTCTCAACTTTAAATGAAAATTGAGACCGGATATTTAATATTGATTTAAATTTATAAATTGAGATTTTATTTAATTATTGTTAAAATTATTAAGTGAATATTTTCCAATTTGAATAAAATTAAAAATTGAATTTTGAAATATAAATGAAACTTATATTGTAAATGTTTGAATATTTAAACTTTTAATCTTATTGGAATTGAAGTAATAGTTCAAATCTGGATTTGAAATCGATATAAATTGAAATGGTTTATTGAAAATTTGAATTGTTAACCTTTTTATTTGAAATCTTGAACTGGGATTGATTAAATTGAATTTTGGAATTTAAGTTGATTTGAATCGATTTGTGAAATTTAAGGAAACTATTTTTATTATATAAAGTATTTGTAATATATATAAACTATTTTAATATATAAATTATTTTAATATATATACTATTTTCAATATCTAAACTGTTTAAGTCGAAAGTGTTATGATTTCAAAAGTGTTATGATTTCCAAAGTGTTATGATTTCAAAAGTGTTATGATTTCCAAAGTGTTATAATTTTCAAAGTGTTATGGTTTCAAAAGTGTTAAGATTTCCAAAGTGTTATGATTTCAAAAGTGTTATGATTTCCAAAGTGTTATGATTTTGAAAGTGTTACGATTCTAGAAAAGAATATTATTTAAAGTGAATAATGATATCGATTTGATATGGTTTCGAAATGAATATGTATTTTGATATGAAGTATGAACTATTTGAAATAAAATGACCACGGTGTGAAATAAGCATTTGGTTGTTAAAGAGACCGAGATCGGATATTGTCATACTATCTACCAATACCGAAAACCACTTTAACAACTGTGTACCTGGTGGAGAATCCAGAATGATGTAGGATGGTTTGGTGACGATTCTATATGAGGTATTAGCGCAGCCCTGACTCTCGTGAGTCAGCTTGATGTGGCTAGAATAGGAGCCATGCCGGGCCAAGTGAGGTCATTCCTCCTATCGGACACATTTCTTCGATACCATTCTATTACTTTGTGATTTGATTGGGTGCACCTTTGATTTGGGAGTGTGTCATGAGGTGGGCGGTAGTAGCTGCTATGCGTTATCACTAGTTCGGATCTGCAAACGGTATATCTACCCTGGCATTGCCTCGCGTGCTTTGTCACATGCCCTATCGCGCCTTCTACGAGTTTGGTTTGTACCATGCCTATGGAGTGCCCTCTGAAAGCCCTCTAGTTTACGGAGGAATTATGGTATTGTATAGACTATAGGAATATATAAAAATGAGTTAAGGGGGATATGGGTAACACCTTAACGCTACTTTAATAGTTTACTTCACTATAGACATATTATAATAGTGTATATTACTACATAGTAGATAGTTCCACGGATCCTTAGAGGATGGGAATCCCAAACATCCTTTAAGTTACTTGTATTTCAGTTGACATTTCACTTGTGTTGAATTTATTAATATAAGAATGTTAATCCTGACTTGAGTGTCTTGTGTTGTGGCTTTATGCTCGGGTCAGACTGAGTGTCATAGCATTTGAGACTCACCTTTGGAGATTGGAGCTTTGTTTGAAGATCTATCTATCCAGCTTTCAGTTATTTCAGTTTATTCCAGTAATTTATGTTCAGACTCGTCAGTTGCTTATGTATTAGAGATTCATTTGTATTTGAGATTCTGTTGTATTTTGTTTCATACTCTGATGTTGTATAGTAGCTTCATGAACTACTATTTTTCTATTCTACTGCTTATTGTTGTAACACTCCGTGTCTATGATTCTGTAATTGATTTATTTACTGTATATGCTGAGTTTTGCCAATTATAAATTAACAATCTGTTGTTTTGAGCAATTCAAGTCTAACATGTGCGGATGCGAATGGTTCGAAATACGCGGGCCTTTACAAGTGATATCAGATTTTTGGTTTAGGCAAAACTTAGCATATGGAGTAAAAATTAATTACAGAATCACCTTCGTTCGAGCTTGAATTTCTCCTCTTTGATTCAGATTTCCTTTAATTTTGGAACTTTCTCCTTCGTTTTGAAAATTCATTCTTGTCGTCTCCTGTTCGCGTTCTTTTGATTCTGGAGAATCTCATAGCTCCAACCTCAACTGTCAACTTCATCCTTTGTGTGACTAATCCCATCGGTGGTCCCTCCAACCTAAATATGATATGTAAAGGGGTGAAACTCTTTTACAACATGCATTGATTCACCAGAGATTTCTACGTCCCCGGTTTCGATGCTGTTATCTCTTACAAAGCTCGAACCGTTTCTCTAGTAGACGACCCGGGTAATTCTCTTCTGATTGAATGTAGGTTTCCTTCAGTTATGCAGGCAGTTCTATCTTTCGTTTGATACTCAGCTTAGTGATCTCGACTACACCCTGATAATCGGGGAATATCCTGATGTTTTGGTGAAGTCACATCTCTCTCAAGCGGGAAATTGAATTTCCACATTGATCTTATTCTTGGAATCTCGGTTGACCCGGTTAAAGTCGCCCGCGATTAATATAAGTCTATCCACCTTTTCTCCTTGTAATTTAATTACCTTATCTTCCTTTCGAGCTGTCTTTGTTGATGGAATTCTCTTCGACCAGGATTCCTCTAAACTTGAATCTCTATTCTAGTTTTAACATCACTTCTTGAATCATCGAGTGAGGGAGTGTATTTGTAATTAATATAAAAATGTTTTATATCGTGTTGTTGAGTTGTTAAGTTTGATTTTGGGGTTTCGATCGACTCGTCTGGCCAACGCTATCGGTAGGAATTCCAAAACACTTGAACAGAGATAACTGACACAATATTGTTTTCAAAATTTGTAAATTAAATAATTTTGTGTATGATTATATTATATATATAAAGGTATATTTTTCTGAAATTAAATAGTTAAATGAATTGGTTGTTAGAAATGATAATATTTGATTATCACTTATTGTTCTGTAAACCATTGACTATTGCAACATGATATAAATAAATGAAATTATAAAACATGCTTTATAAATTGATTTGGAATTTAAATGAATTTCAATTAAGAATTTGAGAATTCAATTTTCGGTATTTTCAAAAATTTGGTTTTAAAGTTTTGGAATATATTATTTGAAAGTATTTTCGCATGAAAATTGTTTTCAAAGAATTTTGAAAGAAGAAAATCAGTACTCTCCTCTTTTATCGCTGGAAAATAATTTTGATGATGACTGCAGCATCATCGACATTCATTTTCGAGTCTCAGAGTGGAGAGACCACTTAGTAGCTTTGCTACACTTTTGTTTTGGAAAATGAAGTTGATTTGAATTTATTGAGTAAGATTTGATGTCTATATATATATATATATATTCATATTTATTACAAAATGGTTAAAGTAAAACTGAAAATTTAACTCTTAAATTCTATTGTAAGTGATGGTTTTCAATTATTAAAATGAAGCAAAATTCTTGGAAAATTAGATAGTCTAAAATGAGAAATAGAAATTAAACAACTTAAAATAGTTGAAGTGAGATAAAATTTATTTGTATAATAATCAACTACATTCTAATATATAACTTACCTAAAATATTCAAAAAGTTAAAATGTTAGGGTGAATATATAATTGAAGGTTATACAAAAGAATTTTTAAATAATTAAAATGTTCAAACTAAATTTTGCCTAATAGAAATATTGTAAATAAAAGAAAATTTGTATAGTATTTAATTAGATTCGAAACATTAATAAAACTTACCTAGAAAAGGGTTTGAATGTAATTGAATAATATACAATAATAAACAAGATGTTAAAAAATGAATTTTGTTAGGAAATTTTGAATAAAAATTTAGGTGATTATAATAAATGTTATACACTTAACCTATATTGCAAGATATGTCAGTGAAGTAAATTGAATAATAAAAAGGAAATGCTATCTAAATAAATAAATATGAACTTAAGAATAGTTGAAGTTGAATGTCGAGGTAGAATTAACTATAGTTGATCAAATAGATTTAATAAATGAGTTAGATAAAACAAATTTAGTTGTGAAACATTTTTGTAATAAATGTTAATCAATTAAATGAAAATATATGGAATTGAAATCAATCAAATGTGAACACAATAAATTTGATTAAATAAAATGAACTGAAATAAATTAGTTGAATATAAACCAATTTAAAAATAAATAATTTTTTTATGGTTTTGGAATAAATTGTGGTATCTGGTATTATATATTTCAAATCTATCTTTTCTTCTAGTTGTTTCTATTCCCCTATCTCGTTCCTTTTCGGGGATGAAAAGTTTTGAGTGGGGGAGAGTGTAACGACCCGAAATTTTTAACGGTTTAAATAACGTAATTAATTGAATTTTTGTGAAATTTTAAATAATTGAATTTGGAAATAAAAATTTAATATTTGAAATACGTCTATTTAGAAATAGCAAATGGAAAATTTTCATTTGAAAATATTAAAGTTAATTCTATTGTGTAATTTTTAATTTCAATTTAAATCAGTTAAAATTGATGTAAATAAAATACTTTCGAAATCTGAATATTTGTATATAATAAAAATGTAAACTATTTTCTAAGTGAGACGTCATATTTCGTTTCGTCAAATTCGGACTTCTCTAGCCCCGTTTATCTTATTTTCAACGAATTTGCAGCAGTTTAGCAGCGAAATATGGACTTTTGATAGGATGACCGTATCGCTGATATATGTGTACCGTTCTGTTCGTCTCGTCGTGCTGATCTCCGCAGTATATTCATTTGTGTATTTGGGAGTCCGGTACGCGGTAAAATCCGTGAAACGATTAACCGTATCGGTACCCATTTTTTTGAACTTTTGATATTCTGTGTCCACTCAAATTTCCAAAGGGCTGAAATAAACAGCCACCTACCATAAATATATTCCAGAATTCAACATTTTGCCTTTTGTTATTCCACCTCTTCATTTATATTGATATTTCATTTTCCATTGGTTCGTTCATTTTCTATCTCTTCTCTGCCACTTCCTTTTTATTTTCTCTATTTTGAGAAAAATTATACAAAGCTTTTATAATTTTGTTTTGAAGCCTTCCTGTCACGTCTACATGCCACTGTTGTCTTCATTCTTTCAGCTGAATAATAATAATACTAATATAATGATAATAATATATTTTTTTTTAAGGCAAATATTTGTTTTGCCTGTAGCCTATAATTGATACTTGCATCCGTGAAACTACCCATCTCCTTGCTTCATTAGATCACAACCCTACCACTGAAGCCAAGCCTCACTCCACCTCTGACACAGCCACCACGCCCTCCCACTCCACCAGATCACAATGATCCTCACCACCCTACAACCTTTCCCATCCCTCTCCACCTCGCCATAAATCATCCCAGCCTTGTCTATTTTTCCTCACAGCCAAACCACCCCATGCGACATCCTGCCACTCCACAAACCCACCCAAGTCTGCAACCCACAACGACCTCCTTCACGTCACCACGCTCCGGCATCTGCGTGCTGCCCGTGCACTGCTAGGCAACAGCCGCACCCACTAACGCCTCAAACCCACTCTTCTCCGCCTGCCGCCAAAAATAACGGCCTCACCACCTACAACTGATACCCTCCCCCCACCATGGCCAACCACTCCACATCACCATCTCCTTATCTGACCTTGCTCCCCTCCCCTGAACCAGCCTTCCACTCGAGCAGCCCTTCCTTCCCCTTGCCATATATCGCTTCTCATCCGCAATCAGCCTGACCATACCCAGAAACCCCGAGCACCATTGCCGAAGTGCTGCATCCCGTAGCCTCCTCGCCTGAGTTCAGTCGTGCCTTTCCAAGCAACTGACAACAGCTGCCTTGTCAGCAATCTCCACAAATTGCTTCACCTTTTTTTCCCTTTTCTTTCCTTTTCCTGTGAAACCCGGTCCCTTTTGCTCCACTACACAGCATCCATCGGCAGCTCGTCGAACTCCGCCATCGCCCGCCACTGCTTTGACCCACTTCAAACTCTTTCCCTGACCTGTTGTATTTATAATATATACATATGTATATATCAAAACCCGTACGTATTTTTGATTCCTAGTTATTTATGTATTTATAATATATATGTATTTATAATATATACTTGAAACGACAATTGAAGTATGCTGTTAAATTTGAATTGTTAGTTATTTAATTGTTAAATATGATATGACATTATCTGTAACTGTTCACCTATGACATCTGACACCATCACCCGTTGTATATATTATATTTAAATTTGTTACTGATGATATATGCATGTTGTTGATATGTTATATTTTTATCATATTTGTTCTCACTCTGCAAGTTCCCTATTAGTTTAGAATTCTTTATGGGTTGAAATGATACATACCCGAACGATATTATAGATTAGGAGAAAATCATTATGGGTTGAAATGATAAACCCAAGCGATTTTCATTAGTATTTAATTTTTGGGATTGCGGGTTGAAATGATATATACCCGTAGATATTTAAATTAAGTGAATATTTTCAAATTTGAATAAAATTAAAAATTGAATGTTGAAATATAAATGAAACTTATATTGTAAATGTTTGAATATTTAAACTTTGAATCTTATTGGAATTGAAGAGATAGTTCAAACCTGGATTTGAAATCAATATAATTGAAATAGTTTATTGAAAATTTGGATTGTTAACCATTTTTATTTGAAATTGTGAACTGGGATTGATTAAATTGAATTTTGTAATTTAAGTTGATTTGAATCGATTTGTGAAATTTAAGGAAACTATTTTTATTATATAACGTATTTTTAATATATATAAACTATATTAATATATAAATTATTTTAATATATATTCTATTTTCAATATCTAAACTATTTAAGTTGAAAGTGTTATGATTTCAAAAGTGTTATGATTTCCAAAGTGTTATGATTTCCAAAGTGTTATGATTTCCAAAGTGTTATGATTTCCAAAGTGTTATAATTTTGAAAGTGTAATGATTCTGGAAAAGAATATTATTTAAAGTGAATAATGATATCCATTTGATATGGTTTCGAAATGAATATGATATTTTGATATGAAGTATGAAATATTTGAAATAAAATGACCACGGTGTGAAATAAGCGTTTGGTTGTTAAAGAGATCGGGATCGGATATTGTCATACTCTCTACCAATACCGAAAACCAATTTAACAACTGTGTACGTGGTAGAGAATCCAGAATGAAGTAGGATGGTTTGGTGACGATTCTATACGAGGTATTAGCGCAGCCCTGACTCCCGTGAGTCAGCTTTTTTGGCTAAAATAGGAGCCATGCCGGGCCAAGTGAGGTCATTCCTCCCATCGGACACATTTCTTCGATACCATTCTATTACTTTGTGATTTGATTGGGTGCACCTTTGATTTGGGAGTGTGTCACAAGGTGGGCAGTAGTAGCTGCTATGCGTTACCACCAGTCCGGATCCGCAAACGGTATATCTACCCTGGCATTGCCTCGCGTGCCTTATCACATGCCCTATCGCGCCTTCAATGAGTTTGGTTTGTACCATACCTATGGAGTGCCCTCTGATAGCCCTCCATTTTACGGAGGAATTACGGTACTGTATAGACTATGGGAATATATAAAAATGTGTTAAGGGGGATATGGGTAACACCTTAATGCTACTTTAATAGTTTACTTTACTATAGACATATTATAATAGCATATATTACTACATAGTATAAAGTTCCATGGATTCTTAGAGGATGGGAATCCCAGACATCTTTTAAGTTACTTGTATTTCAGTAGACATTTCACTTGAGTTGAATTTATTAATATAAGAATGTTAATCCTGACTCGAGTGTTTATTGTTTTGGCTTTATGCTCGGGCCAGACTGAGTATCAAAGCATTTGAGACTCACCTTTGGAGATTGGAGCTTTGTTTGAAGATCTATCTATCTAGCTTTCAGTTATTTTAGTTTATTCTAGTCATTTATGTTCAGACTCGTCAGTTGCTTATGTATTAGAGATTCATTTGTATTCAAGATTCTATTGTATTTTGTTTCATACTCTGATGTTGTATAGTAGCTTCATGAACTACTATTTTTCTATTCCGCTGCTTATTGTTGTAACACTCTGTGTCTGTGATTCTGTGATTGATTTATTTACTGAATATGCTGAGTTCTGCCAATTATAAATTAACAATCTGTTGTTTTAAGCAATTCAAGTCTGACATGTGCGGATGCGAATGGTTCGAAATATGCGGGTCGTTACAAACAGCTGCTGAGAAGGGAAAGACTATGATGGAAGGTACGCTTTTGATTCATAGTATACCAGTTAGGGTACTATTTGATACTAATGCATCACATTCATTTATATCTTAGTGTTTGGTAGATAATTTATGTTTAGAACCCTCATACCTTATTACTTCCTTAAGGGTTGCGAATCCGATAGGAGGGTATGCAACTCTGGGATGAGATGTGACCAGTTAGAACTTGAATTGTAAGGTCATAAGTTTGCATGCAGTGTGTATGTTTTTGATTTCTTAGGCTTCAGGATCATTTTGGGTATGGATTGATTAGATAGATATGATGCTATTATATTTTGCCAAGATAGGGAAATATCGCTAAGAGACCCCAATAGTCATAACCGTATTATATACTCGGTGTAGAAGTCAAAATCAAGTGCTTGTGCTTTGCTGAATGCAATGGAAGTAATAGAAGATTTGAATCAGGTTTTGGTAGCAAGAGAGTTTGCAGATGTTTTTGAGCCAATCACAGGACTACCACCGGAGCAAGCCATTGAGTTTCGGATAGATCTTTTGCCAAGAGCAGAACCTGTAACATCTAGTAGGATGACACCTATTGAGATGAAGGAATTGAAGGTGTAGCTAGTAGATTTAGAAGGAAATAATTTCATTAGACCAAGCAGTTTGCCTTGGGGAGTGGCCACGGTGTTCATGAAGAAACTGGATGAGTCGTTAAGGATGTGTATTGACTATTATAAGTTGAACGAGAAAACGACCAAGAATAGGTATCCTTTGACGAGAATCGATGCTTTATTTGATCGATTGGGTGGAGCCAAAGTATTTTCCCAATTGGATTTGGCGACAGGTTTCCATCAGCTAAGAGTGGCAGAGGACAGTATTATGTTGTCGACATTTCAGAACTAGGTATGGTTCATACGATTGGTTAATGATGCCATTCGGGTTAACGAATGCGCCAGCTTTTTGCATGGATCAGATGAACCGAGTTTTCCACGAGCACTTGGATCGGTTCATATTAGTATTTATAGATGACATTTTAATATATTCTAAGGATGAAAGGGACGCTGAGGCAGCATCAACTGAAAGCGAAGTTTTCAAAGTGTCATTTCTGGAAGAAAGAAGATAAGTTTCTTGGTCATGTGGTTTCATAGAAGAGTTTGTCAGTTGATCCAAATAAGATCGAGGTTTTTAATAACTGGAAGGGACCAAAGACGGTGACTTAGATCCGAAGTTTTCTTGGGCTTGCTGGTTACTATTGGAGGTTTATTAAGGATTTCCCGCAGATAGCAGCGCCTTTGACTAAGCTAACCAGAAAGGATGTAAAGTTTATTTGGTCTGACAAATGTGAGGAAACATTCCTTAAGTTAAAGCACTTGTTGACCAATGTGCCTGTGTTAGTAGTTCTAGACAGGGATCAAGGATTAGTAGTGTATACCTATGCATGTAGAACCGGATTAGGGGTTATGTTGATGCAGAAGGGTAAGGTCATTGCCTACGCTTCTCGACAGCATAGACCGCATGAAGTGAGATATCCTACTCATGGTCTGGAGTTGGCTGCAGTGATCTTTCCATTGAAAGTATCAAGGCGTTATCTCTTAGGGGAGAGATTTGAGTTATACATAGATCATAAGTCCTTAAAGTACTTATTCTCTCAGAAGGAGTTAAATATGAGACAACAGAGGTGGTTGGAGTTTTAGCAGCTTATGATTTTGGTATAGAGTATACGCCTGGAAAACGAAATAAGGTAGTGGATGCTCTTAACAGAAAACAACAGAATGTGGTGTTAGCTATGTTAACAGAATAGAAGGACCTAGAGGCTTTGATACATGTAGTGTGCAGCTAAGATTGACTGCTAGTTCTAATCATAGCACTTCCATGTTATCCTGCTTGGAAGTTCGACCGAGATTGATCGAAAGGATTGCATCTAAGCAGAATAATGACCCAGTGTTAGCTAAGAAGATTAGAAGGCTAGAAACCAGAACCAAGACTGATGACCTGAAGGATTTTAGTCTTGACCAGAGGGGATGGTTGAGAAAGAAAGGACGGTTGTGAGTTTCGAATGTTGGGGACTTAGGGAGAGAAGTCCTTAGAGAATGTCATCGATCGAAGTTTATGATTCATCCTGGGCGAACCAAGATGTACCAAGATATGAAGAGAAGTTTCTACTGGGAAGTTATGAAGAAGGATGTTGGCTTGTGGGTAAAGTAGTGTGTGAACTGTCAACAAGTGAAGGCCGCACATCAGAAGCGGAGTGGGTTGCTTCAACCTTTGGAAATACCAGTTTGGAAATGGGATTCGATATCCATGGATTTTATAGACAAGTTGCCAAGGTCGAATCGAGGAAATGAAAGCATATGGGTCATAGTGGACAGGTTGACTAAGGGTGCCCATTTCACTCAAGTTAAGTCAACCAGGACGACACCCTTTTTAGCTAAGTTGTTTATGAAGAACATAGTTAGACTGCATGAGGTTCCTAGTAGTATAGTAAGTGACAGAGATATTTTGTTTACTAGCAAACTCTAGAAGAGTCTACAGGATGTGTTAGGTACCAAGCTTAAGATGAGTACTGCTTATTACCCTCAGACAGACGGGCAGATAGAGAAAGTCAACAAGGTACTCGAGGATTTGTTAAGAGCTTGTGTACTAGATTTTGGTGGGTAATGGGAAGATCACCTACACTTAGTTGAGTTTTCCTATAATAATAGTTATCAGACTAGTATAGGAATGGCGCCTTTCGAAGCTTTGTATGGAAGGCCATGCAAGTCACTGGCATGTTGGTAGGAAACCGAAGACAGATTAGTCTTAGGTCCAGATCTGGTAAGAGAGGCAATAGAGAAGATTGAGTTGATTTGAGGTAGGATGAAGGAAGCTTAGTGTAGACAAAGAGTTACACAGATAAGAGGCATAAGGATCTAGAGTTCTTAGTTGGAGATAAGGTTTTCATTAAAGTATCACCAATGAAGTGTATAGTGTGATTCAGAAAGTCAGGGAAACTGGCACCAAGATATGTTGGACCGTTTCCAATTATAGAGAGGATTGGAAAGCTCACATACAGAGTAGAGTTGCCGAGCAGTTTGGCAGGTGTCCATAATGTGTTTCATGTGTCTCATCTTCGTAAGTATGTGCATGATCCAGATATTGCTATCCCTCCGACTGTATTGGAAGACTTAATAGTAGAACCGGATCTGGAAATTGTTAGACAACCAGTTCGGGTTGTGGCAAGAGATGAGAAGAGGTTAAGAAACAATACACTCAAGTTGGTGAAAGTTCAATGGAGCGACAACGAGAATGACTGTGCTAGAGAGACCAAAGACAGAATTAGGGATACTTATCCTGACCTACTTTAAGGGTATGTTCTATATATACTTTATATAGACTGTTCCCTAGTCAGGTAGGCTAGTATGGTAGTCAGGAGATGTTACAGATGATTTCTATGGTTAGTATTTAGTCCTTGTTGAATTTCGAGGACGAAATTCATTTAGGAGGGGAGCCTATAACACTCCTAATTTTAAATAACATTATTCAAGAGATTTAATTAGATAAATTAAATAGAATCGTAGAGGTTAGAGTGATAAGGGAATTGAGATTTGGAAACTAATTAGGGTCGTGCCTTAACTAATGAAATTATGAGTGTGATTTACAAATCAGAAACTTAAGAGAATAAGGCAAGGCAAAATGGAAATAGCTGTATACCGTAACCCCTAAACCCCTTACCTCATTCACATTTTCATAAACCAGAAACATAAGCAAAGAGATTTGAAGGTCGGCCATAACCCTTAGAGGAAGAGGGGCACAAAAATTCATTTAGATGCTAAGATTCAAGCTAGGAATATTAAAGCAAGAACAAATCTCAAGTTCCTTATCCAAACAAGGTGGATAATGATCTAAACCTTCTCATATAAGTCATCATGAATGTTTTAATTCAGGTTTGAGGTTTAAAACTGTATGATTGGATGAATGATGATATGTTTTGATAGATTAAATGGATATATATATACACACACTTGTTGATGATTTATATAATTTAATATCAATTTTATGATAGGTTTTAGATTGGAAAACTTATCATAAGACATCCAAAAACATTGCGTTTTTGATATATGGTCAAAAATGTTATTTTAGAGGTGGGTTTCAAGTTTCATAGTTTTTTCAAGTAATTATGGATTTATCATGAATTTCTAAGAGAGAACGTAGTTAATTTCGGATTTAAATTATTTAAAGCAATTAAATAATGTTTTCGGGACTGAAATTTATATATGTTAGAAAACATATTTAACATGAATTATGGTGATTTTGGGGATTTTTCCTAAGTGTATTACTGTGGATAATAAATTATTTAAATTAGAGGACTTAAATGTTTTAAATGTTTTATTAAGGAGAAGGGTTTAGGTGTTAAGTTATTTCAAATCCAAATTTGATTTCGCCAGCAAATTCTGAAAAAGGAAACTGATAAAGTTTTCTAAACCAATAAGATTGAGACAAATATTGATGGTAGGTGAAAAGTATTTTCTTAAATAAGTAAAAATGTAGTTTTATCCAAACTACATCTTCGCCACTTAACCCTACTAGCTTTTGACTTCATATAAACCCCTCTCTAACCCTTCCGCATCCATTCGATGCCAATATTCATGGTATCAAGCTAGTGGTACGAAGTGTATTGAACCAATGCGAAAGGTAGCAAAGGTATCGAAAGTATGCATGCGTAAGGGGTGAAGTTGTATTTCCAGGTTCCGAATCTATAAACCTACATTTGATTTAATATCTTCAAAAGGGTTGCTGCTTTTGAACCCCTTCGATACCCTAGCCATCGCATTAAAACATTTCGCCTTAGTAAGAGGCCGCTTTTATAACTCTTTGAATTAATGAGTTCGGAGGGTAGGGTTTCGCATTGATACCCTTCTACAACCATTGAAGCCAATTTTCTTTTAACTTATATATGTAAAAGGGTGGGTGCCGCTCCCATACCTTTCGACATGGTTGAAGTCACTTATTTAAACCTAAGTACACATGCGGATGCATGTTGCCGTCACCATAGGTCTTTCGAAGGTATAGCTTTCGAGTGTGTCCCCTTTTATATACATTGTAATTTGTTTTGTTTTCAAACTATGGTTTCGAAAGAAACACTTTTAATTGGTTTTGAAGCTATGCTTCCATAAATTTTTACTTGAACCCAATGCTTTCGAAAGGTATGTTTTTATGTGTTTCGAAAGGTATGTTTTAAGTGTTTCGAAAGGCATGTTTTTAAGTGTTTCGAAAAGGATGTTTCCAAGTGTTCGAAAGATATATTTTATGGTTTCGAGAGAGGATGTCTAAAATTTTAAGCAATAAATTTTGGATATATTTTATGTTTTTGAAAGAAAGTTCTCCTTAGTAAATAGGTAAGTTAAGAGCATTGACCACCTTTCATTAGAAAAATAAATATACGGAAATAAACTATGGATGTTTATATGGTGTGTATCATTTGGTCACTTATCATGAACGTTGTGTTATCATATTGACTTTATAATCCATATGAGCATGTTAGGGTGTTAAAGGGTAGGATGACCCGCTAGGTTGACGCAATAGTAAATGTAAACTGAATCAAACGGCCATGGAGTTAAAAAGGTTATTGGTAAGCCCATAAAAACTATGTTATGGAAATTGTTATTGGCAGGAGCCAATAGGTTTTTAGTGATCCCATGAAAACTATGATTGGATAATGTTATTGCAAGAGATCAATATTTTCATAGTGATCCTATAAAAACTATGATTGGATAATGTTATATCCAGAAACTAATAAGTTCATACTGATCCCATGAAAACTATAATTGGATTGTAACGACCCGATATTTTGGACCATTCGCATCCGCACATGTCAGACTTGAATTGCTCAAAATATCAGATTGTTAATTTAAATTTGGCAAAACTCAGCATATACAGTAAATAAAATAATCACAGAATCACAGATACAGAGTATATAGCAGAATGCAGCGGAATAGATTAATAAATAGTAGTTCATGAAGCTACTATACAAACAATAGAGTTTGAAATAAAATATAACAGAATATCTCAAATAGAGACTAATGACATCTCTGAGCAAATCAAGTGGAAGGCTGAAAGCTGAATCAATAGTTGGATCTCCAAGCGAAGCTCCAAACTTCAAAGGTGAGTCTCAAATGCTGTATCACTCAGTCTGACCCGAGCGTAAAACAAAACACAAAACACTCGAGTCAGGATTAACATTCTTATATCAATAAATCCAACTCAAGTGAAATATCAACTGAAATACAAGTAACTCAGAGGATGTTTGGGATAACCATCCTCTAAGGATCCACGGAACGAAATGCCATTATAACACCGTAGCCATTTCAAAATAATTTATACTTCAAAACCAAAATATCATTTCATTAAATATATATATTTCCTCAATTTCGCAAATTGATTCAAATCAACTCGAGTTTTAACTTAAAATTTAATTCAATCTAGATTTATCCATTTTAAATCAATTAAGTTTCTAAATAACAAATTCAAATTATATTGATTTCAAATACAGATCTGAATCACAAAATATACCATTTAAATTCCAATATATTTCAAAGCTTTAATATTCAACATTTCAAAGTTCAATTTAACAGTTTCATATAGATCTTGATTTAACCTCATTATTATTTAGCCTTGAAATATTCACTTAATAAATTCAATATTATTTAAATAACCTTAAATTACATTTAAACTAAATATTCCCTCCGATTTATTTAAACTTGAAATATCCATTTAATCACTTTAAATCAAAAGTCAAGTTATAAAATTAAATCTTAAATTTCAAATTCAATAGTTCAAATCAACCTAATTAAGTAGAATTCTTAATTACATACAATTTCAATTAATTCAACTTTATCTTCCTTAACTTGTACAAATCCTTAAAAATCTATTTAAAATTATAATACTTAGACATATTATATTAATTAAATCAAACTTTATTAAATTAAAGTTTATTATTAAATCTACTTTATTAAAACTTATTTCTATATAAAATATTTCCAATATTAAATAAAACCATATATGTATTCCCTTTCAAGATCATAGAAATCATTTTTAAATATTTATATATAGACCAACGGTGTCGGCATGAAGTTTTCTATCCTATGGTCAAGTGATACGGATATTTATCATTTCAATCCTTAATTTAAATATATACGGGTAGATATCATTTCAACCCGCAATCCCAAATTCAATTCAATGAAAATCGCTTGGGTCTATCATTTCAACCCATAACGATTTTCTCATATTCTAAAGTCCATTCGGGTATGTATCATTTCAACCCATAGTGAATTCTATACTAACGGGGAACTTGCAGAGTGATAACAGATATGATAATAATATAATAATAGTAACAGGCATATATCATTAGTGATAAATAACAGATAATTGTGTCAGATGTCACAGTGAACAGATACAGATAATGGCATATATATAAAAATGTAAATAACTAGCAGCAGCATATTTCAATTGTCGTTTCAATTGAAATCAAATTTAATAAATATAAGAACGTTAATCGTGAGTGATTACTCACCTTTCGAGGCTAGAGAGGATTTGACGATGAAATGAGCTATGAATCCAGGTACGAGTCTTAAAGCAAAGCACGATTGAACACAAATTTGATGAGCAGAGCTGATAAATAGGAGTCGACGAAATCAAATCAGAATTGGATCGATGAAGATAAATGGTATAAGTGAATTAATATATATATATATGTATATATATATCTATATAAAAAAGAAAAATCTAAATCTAAATTCAAACATATTTTAAATTAAATATATATAGAAATTTCAAAATCCATTGTTTTAACTAAAACTTAAATACTAAAGTCAAACATATAAAAATAAATTATATGCTATATTTAAAACAATACTTAATTATTATAAATTTAGTATTGATAAAATCAACTTAAATCCAAAATAGTGATATATATAAACAAATATATGTAAGCTATTTAGATATGCAAACAACTGTTACTCAAAATGTATGCAGACTTAATACATACACAAATATATATGCAGACCCGTTTATAAATATACGTGTAATACAAATATATATATGCAAAATAAACCTATATATATATATAAACTGGTATATCTATACACTTATATCATACAAAAAAATCAGTATAAAACTGCAAATATTATATACTGTAAATATTTATCCTATATATAGAAGCCATAAAATTTCACTTCTTATATATATATTATTAAACATACAACATATGCTTAAATATTAACAGACTTATATATATATATATATATCTAAAACATATACATACAGTTGTACATTTACGTAGGTCTATATACTATATATACTGTAACATTGAGACTGTTTACAAGATTTATAACATAATATATAATACTTTTTTTTATACATACTCACTACATAATATAATATATAATACTTACTGACATATGTATACTCATAAATTCAAAATACTGACATATATAATATATGTGACCGACAACCCAACAGGACCATAGCTATAACTTAAACTTATAAACTAATATAAACTTTAAATATATACAACTCACGTACGAGCCGAATATATATGAAACTGCCAAACACTCTATGCATCATGTACTAACAAAACTATACCTGAGTATATACATATATTAATACAGACTTACTCTATATAATATCTATAAACTAACACATGAACAGACCGAATATAAATATGTGTTACAAAATCTATTTCAAAATTATTAATATAAACTTAAAAATAACCAAGCATATTATATATACACTCTAAAATCAACTCACCAGGATACTCGAAATCTCGTATAAAATAAATATACATATAAATCTATGTTTTTAACAAACCTTTCGTATGCTTGAATATATAAAGCTGCAAGTATAAGAAATGTATATAATATATAAATAAATACTTACGTATAAAGAATAAAAGAAGAGAGGAAACAACAGTGCACTCGGCAATGAAGCAAGGCAGGCGGCAAAGATGCATGGCCAAAGAATGGGTTCTCGGCACTGAAAAGGAGGAGGAAGGTGGGTTGTGGCCAGTTAAGGCGGAGGGAGGAGCAGCTGCGGTGGCTGTTGCGTGAGTTGATGGGTGAAGAGTAGTGGAGTGGGAATCAGTGGTTGACTGTGAGACCGGAAGTTGATGGGATGAAGCAAGTGATTCTCGGTGGCCTAGTCTGGGTAGATGATGCATAGAAATTTCATTTTTTTTTTCTCTTTTTTTCGAATAAAAGAACAGGGGAAGGAAAAAGGAAGAGGAGAAGAGGAAGCAGGTTCAACGATTCTAATTATACAACTACTATAAAATGAATGGGTATATGCTATATATTAATTATCATTATAAAACAGTTCAAAGTAACAATTGAACAGTCACCCAATATACAAAGTGATATAGCAACGGTCAGATCCTTAGATTCAGCTGAGAAGTTATCAAAGTAATTCAAGGTCAGTGAATAAATATCAAGCTAAAGAAAATGGTCCCCTCTGATTTGGCTAAATAATTAAAACAATTTATGTTTGCCATGGTTGTACGGTTTCAAAATTTAAAAGCAAGGGAATCAAAGAGTCACCATTTATGATACCGGTATAAGGGACGGTTTTATCGTTTCCGTCACGTACCGGGTCCGAAAACACAGAATTGAATATACCACAGAAATCAGCACGACGAGATGATCAAAACGGTATACAAATATCAGTGGTACGATCATCCTATCAAAAGTCGATAATCGGTACTGATATACGTTGCTATTCCGTACGGAAAAATCCAAACGGAGCTAGAAACATCTGAATTACGTGAAACGAATTTCGCAGTCTGATTCAGAGTGTTCTAAATAAATTTTCTCATGTTGACATAATTAGGTTTCGGAAAACTTTTAAATTCAGCTGTTATTAACTGATTTAAATTGAAATAGAATTACACAATAAAATAGACCTCCATATTATCTGATGAAAATTTAACAGTTGCTATGTGTAAGAAGACGTATTCCAAATATAAAATTTTTATTTTCAAATTTTATTGTTTAAAATTTCACAAAGTTTCAATTAATTTAATACATAAAATCACTAAAATTCATGGGTCGTTACGCTCTCCTCCACTCAAAACTTTTCGTCCTCGAAAAGGAAGGAGGTAGGAGAATAGAACAACCAGAAATAAAAGTAGATTGAAAGTCAAGATTAAACAATTAATTTGAGACTATATAAATTTTTTTACTTGAAATATTCATTTGAAAACTTCATTTGCAATTCATTTATCTTTAATACTTTAAAAAAAATTCAAAGCTTATTCGTAAAATTTCTTGCTTCCTTAATAAATACCATTTATATGTTTAAATAACACCTTTATAAATATATGGAAATCTATTTAAAAACAATTATTTACATCATTACTTATATTTACAAAGAAGCTATTGAAAACATTAATTCCATAATTCATAATTTTATTAATTTATCTCAAAATACTTTTCAACATTATTAATAAACCAATAATCATTTTCTTTAATTATGTTTTATTTAATTAATAACTTCTAAAATATTAATAACACTAATAATTTACTATTAAACCATGTAGTATATAAATAAACAATATTTTAAAAGGATACATTCAAAAAGGAAAAGAAGGTAGATTCGGAAAACAGAATATAGGTGAATAAATTAAGCTGAGCAGATAAGGTAGATTCAAAAGAATATTATCGGGCACGAATAATTAATTTAAAACCACAAAATTTCAATTTCAAATGTTAATACAAAATTTCTTTGTTGAAAAATACTTTTGTAATAAAATACCTTTATAATAAAATACTTTTATAATAAAATATTTTTATATCGAAACAACCTTTCCTTTCAAAAATACTTTTATAACTCGATGTTTCAACAAGTTTATCCTCGTTCTTGCAAACTCTGGCCATGCGTTGATCAGGCGCAAAGCTAGAATTCTTCAAGTACTTAGTAGACCTGTTTCAACACCCAGTGAAAATACTTGAAAAACCTTCAAAACCGATATGGAAAGTACAATCCAAACAAAACAAACAACTGAAACATGTCGCATCATGGATCGCAGATACACAATGGTTACGCCTGGATCCCCCAGGAAACATCTGTACCCGTAGGCCACCGCAGCCCTGCGATTACGCCATGAAGACTGGTAGTACCGCAGATACACAATGGTTACGCCTGGATCCCCCAGGAAACATCCATACCCGTAGGCTCTCACAGCCCCTGCGGATTACACTACCAAGCGACCCAATAGATCGCAGATACACAATGGTTACGCCTGGATCCCCAAGGAAACATCCGTACCCGTAGGCTCTCGAAGCCCTTGCGAATTACACTATGCAGTCGCGCTCGTAAGACCATGGAGATCGCCATGGAATTCGATGGACACTCGAGTATCATATCCGGAAAACCCAAATCAAAGAGAATAATATCGATAGAATGAATCCACAATGTGGCCACAAAGCGGATATCAAGCAGAAGGCACTTTCCATATCTTTACTTCGAAAATATGTATCATATAGTACCTTTCAAATCAATTTCAAATCTATACTTATATAAAGTCCATTATATATAAGATTTCATTTTCAAATCAAATACTTTCCAAAATCAGTAGTATATCAAATCACACTTATATAGACTTCGATTATATAAGATTTCACTTTTCAAATTGAGTACCTTTCCAAATCAATAGTTTTCGAATCAACCTCATACTTATACAAATCAGTTTTATATAAGTTCGATAACTCCCAAATCAAGTATTTAGTAAAATAAGGTTCTCAATTTCAATTTGTTTCAATATCAGTTCAGTTCAAAATCATAGACGATTTCACCAAATTATTTCTTCCAAATTAAATATCTTCGGTTTCAAAGTTTCCAAAATAATAGGTTTAGAAAATAATCCTAGTTTCCAAATCAACATAATTGAAGTCAAACAAATTCATTTCCAAAATCATCATATAAATACTGGGTTTTAAATTCCAATCTATTTTTGAAACCAAATATTTTCCCCAAAATCCATTATACCCAAAAATGATTACCAAGTTTATAACCATCCCTTTAAAACCTTTAAAACTATTTATTTATATTTGAAAGATACAATTTACTTTTTGAAAATTATTATTATTATTATTATATATATGGTTTTATAAAAATGTTACTAAGTGAAAACATTTAAAACTAAATTTTATTCAAAACATTTCAAAACTAAATTCCATATTAGTATAATTCAAAATAGTCTTATTTATTTTTACTTAATAAAATAGTTTCAACTTATTTAAATCATATTACTTCATACTTTAAACATACAAAACTAAACTTTTATCAAATAATTTATACCTTTCGAAATTACTTAGCTTTGAAAATTAAACCTCGATTTGGAAGTGTTCGAACATTCAAAATAGTCGGTGAAATCAAATTTCAAATCCAAGAGTTGGGAATCAGCAACAAATCAGTAAGTCAATTTCAAATCTGAAACTCGAGGACTGAACACCGGGCTTACTTCAAATCGTTTCAAATATATATACATATATCTTTCAAATATCAAATCATACTTCGGAATTTGAAATCAAAATAGGTTTCAAAAAATCACTCGCACAGCAAAGCTACCAAAGTGGCCTATCCCCACTCTGAAACTCGAGAATCAATGTCGATGATGCATGCACTCATCACCAAAATTATTCTCCAGCGACATAAGTGAGTTCTGGACTTCTATTTTCTTTGGAAACTTGAAATTTCTTCGAAATCATTGGAACTCATTTTAAGTCATATAAAACATTTCTTATTCGGAAAATACTTTCAAATCATATTATTAAATATTTTCAAAATCTTAAAACCAATTTCAAAATACCGGAGTTCAAACTCTCAAATTTCAAATTCAAAACCTTCAGTTATAAATCATTTTTATATAAATCAATTCCTTATATAATTTTCAAATTTTCAAATCCTTTCGAAACTTCAAATTCTCATTTTTAAAAGGTATATAATCCTTATCGAAAACATTTCCACTTTTATATATATATATAATATAATCATACTTATCAAAATAATAATTTCGATATATAAAACAATTTCAAAATACAAACAAGCCTGATTTTTTCCAAGGGTGATTCAAAACAAAGATAGAGATTCAAATTAGAGGGACTCTAACCAAATAGAATTCTGATTTGAAGATAGGCTCGAACGAAGATGAGATAATTAAATTACCAAATAGGAGATGGGTATACTTATATAAATCGCGGGCAATCTTAACCGGGCCAACCGTGACTTCAGAAATATGATCGATGCGGAATTCTAAGGCAAATCGACATTCGATCGCTAGAGATGGAATTCGGGATAGCAAAAGATAGCAGCATCTAAACCGAGGGTATAGAAATCTCCGGTGAATCAATTTCAATTGTAAAGGAGTTTCACCCCTTTACAAATCATTCAAAGATTGGCGGGATTGCCGATTTTTATAGGGATCATTCGAAGTGGAGTTATGGGATGTTCCAGAATCAAAAGAATACAAATAGGGAGAGACAAGAATTGATTTCAGAAAAAGTGGGTGCGTTCCAAAATTCAAAGGGAACCAAATCCAAGAGAAAGAGATTCAAGCACGAACGAAAGTAATTCAGTGATTAAGTATACTACATATGCTAAGTTTTGCCTAAAACCTGGCTCTGATACCAACTGTAACGACCTGATATTTTGGACCATTCGCATCCGCACATGTCGGACTTGAATTGCTCAAAATATCAGATTGTTAATTTAAATTTGGCAAAACTCAGCATATACAGTAAATAAAATAATCACAAAATCACAGATACAGAGCATATAACAGAATGCAGCGGAATAGATTAATAAATAGTAGTTCATGAAGCTACTATACAAACAACAGAGTTTGAAATAAAATACAACAGAATATCTCAAATACAGACTAATGACATCTCTAAGCAAATCAAGTGGAAGGCTGAAAGCTGAATCAATAGTTGGATCTCCAAGCGAAGCTCCAAACTTCAAAGGTGAGTCTCAAATGCTGTATCACTCAGTCTGACCCGAGCGTAAAGCAAAACGCAAAACACTCGAGTCAGGATTAACATTCTTATATCAATAAATCCAACTCAAGTGAAATATCAACTGAAATACAAGTAACTCAGAGGATGTTTGGGATAACCATCCTCTAAGGATCCATGGAACGAAACGTCATTATAACACCATGGCCATTTCAAAATAATTTATACTTCAAAACCAAAATATCATTTCATTAAATATATATATATTTCCTCAATTTCGCAAATTGATTCAAATCAACTCGAGTTTCAACTTAAAATTTAATTCAATCTAGATTTATCCATTTTAATTCAATTCAGTTTCTAAATAACAAATTCAAATTATATTGATTTCAAATACAGATCTGAATCACAAAATAAACCATTTAAATTCTAATATATTTCAAAGATTTAATATTCAACCTTTCAAAGTTCAATTTAACAGTTTCATATAGATCTTGATTTAACCTCATTATTATTTAGCCTTGAAATATTCACTTAATAAATTCAATATTATTTAAATAACCTTAAATTACATTTAAACTAAATATTCCCTCCGATTTATTTAAACTTGAAATATCCATTTAATCACTTTAAACCAAAAGTCAAGTTATAAATTAAATCTTAAATTTCAAATTCAATAGTTCAAATCAACCTAATTAAGTAGAATTCTTAAATACATACAATTTCAATTAATTCAACTTTATCTTCCTTAACTTGTACAAATCCTTAAAAATCTATTTAAAATTATAATACTTAGACATATTATATTAATTAAATCAAACTTTATTAAATTAAAGTTTATTATTAAATCTACTTTATATTAAAACTTATTCCTATATAAAATATTTCCAATATTAAATAAAACCATATATGTATTCCCTTTCAAGGTCATAGAAATCATTTTTAAATATTTATATATAAACCAACAGTGTCGGCATGAAGTTTTCTATCCCATGGTCAAGTGATACAGATATTTATCATTTCAATCCGTAATTTAAATATATACGGGTAGATATCATTTCGACCCGCAATCCCAAATTCAATTCAATGAAAATCGCTTGGGTCTATCATTTCAACCCATAACGATTTTCTCCTATTCTAAAGTCCATTTGGGTATGTATCATTTCAACCCATAGTGAATTCTATACTAACAGGGAACTTGCAGAGTGATAACAAATATGATAATAATATAATAATAGTAACAGGCATATATCATTAGTGATAAATAACAGATAATGGTGTCAGATGTGACAGGTGAACAGATGCAGATAATGGCATATATGTAAAAATGTAAATAACTAGCAGCAGCATATTTCAATTGTCGTTTCAATTGAAATCAAATTTTATAAATATAAGAACATTAATCGTGAGTGATTACTCACCTTTCGAGGCTAGAGAGGATTTGACGATGAAATGAGCTATGAATCCAGGTACGAATCTTAAAGCAAAGCACGATTGAACACAAATTTGATGAGCAGAGCTGATAAATAGGAGTCGACCAAAACAAATCAGAATTGGATCGATGAAGATAAATGGTATAAGTGAATTAATATATATATATATATCTATATATAAAAGAAAAATCTAAATCTAAATTCAAACATATTTTAAATTAAATATATATAGAAATTTCAAAATCCATTGTTTTAACTAAAACTTAAATACTAAAGTCAAACATATAAAAATAAATTATATGCTATATTTAAAACAATACATAATTATTATAAATTTAGTATTGATAAAATCAACTTAAATCCAAAATAGTGATATATATAAACAAATATATGTAAGCTATTTAGATATGCAAACAACTGTTACTCAAAATGTATGCAGACTCAATACATACACAAATATATATATGCAGACCCATTATAAATGTATGCAGACCTGTTTATAAATATACGCGTAATACAAATATATATATGCAAAATAAACCTATATATATAAACTAGTATATCTGTACACTTATAGCATACAAAAAAATCAGTATAAAACTGCATATATTATATACTGTAAATATTTATCCTATATACAGAAACCATAAAATTTCACTTCTTATATATATATTATTAAACATACAACATATGCTTAAATATTAACAGACTTATATATATATATATATATATATCTAAAACATATACATACAGTTGTACATTTACGTAGGTCTATATACTATATATACTGTAACATTGAGACTGTTTACAAGCTTTATAACATAATATATAATACTTTTTTTATACGTACTCACTACATAATATAATATATAATACTTACTGACATATGTATACTCATAAAATCAAAATACTGACATATATAATATATGTGACCTACAACCCAACAGGACCATAGCTATAACTTAAACTTATAAACTAATATAAACTTTAAATATATACAACTCACGTACGAGCCGAATATATATGAAACTTCCAAACACTCTATGCATCATGTACTAACAAAACTATACCAGAGTATATACATATATTAATACAGACTTACTCTATATAATATCTATAAACTAACACATGAACAGACCGAATATAAATATGTGTTACAAAATCTATTTCAAAATTATTAATATAAACTTAAAAATAACCAAGCATATTATATATATACACTCTAAAACCAACTCACCAGGATACTCGAAATCTCGTATAAAATAAATATACATATAAATCTATAT
Organism: Allium fistulosum; assembly: GCA_030737815.1. Taxonomy (NCBI): domain Eukaryota; kingdom Viridiplantae; phylum Streptophyta; class Magnoliopsida; order Asparagales; family Amaryllidaceae; genus Allium; species Allium fistulosum. The sequence continues at coordinate 1,359,275,930 of CM060903.1, read as the reverse complement.
TTTTAACAAACCTTTCGTATGCTTGAATATATAAAGCTGCAAGTATAAGAAATGTATATAATATATAAATAAATACTTACGTATAAAGAATAAAAGAAGAGAGGAAACAACAGTGCACTCGGCAATGAAGCGGGGCAGGCGGCAAATACGTATGGCCAAAGAATGGTTGCTTGGCACTGAAAAGGAGGAGGAAGGTGGGTTGTGGCCAGCTAAGGCGGAGGGAGGAGCAGCTGCGGTGGCTGTTGCGTGAGTTGATGGGTGAAGAGTAGTGGAGTGGGAATTAGTGGTTGACTGTGAGACCGGAAGTTGATGGGATGAAGCAAGTGGTTCTCGGTAGCCTAGTCTGGGTAGCTAATGCATAGAAATTTCATTTTTTTTCTCTTTTTTTCGAATAAAAGAACAGGGGAAGGAAAAAGGAAGAGGAGAAGAGGAAGCAGGTTCAATGATTCTAATTATACAGCTACTATAAAACGAATGGGTATATGCTATATATTAATTATCATTATAAAACAGTTCAAAGTAACCACTGAACAGTCACCCAATATACAAAGTGATATAGCAACGGTCAGATCCTTAGATTCAGCTGAGAAGTTATCAAAGCAATTCAAGGTCAGTGAATAAATATCAAGCTAAAGAAAATGGTCCTCTATGATTTGGCTAAATAATTAAAACAATTTATTTTTGCCACGGTTGTATGGTTTCCAAATTTAAAAGCAAGGGAATCAAAGAGTCACCATTTATGATGCAGGTATGAGGGATGGTTTTATCGTTTCCATCACGTACTGGGTCCCAAAACACAGAATTGAATATACCACAGAAATCAGCACGACGAGATGATCAAAACGGTACACAGATATCAATGGTACGATCATCCTATCAAAAGTCGATAATCGGTACCGATATACGTTGCTATTCCGTACGGAAAAATCCAAACGGAGCTAGAAACATCTGAATTATGTGAAACGAATTTCGCAGTCTGATTTAGAGTGTTTTGAATAAATTTTCTCATGTTGACATATTTAGGTTTCGGAAAACTTTTAAATTCGGCTGTTATTAACTGATTTAAATTGAAATAGAATTACACAACAAAATAGACCTCCATATTATCTGATGAAAATTTAACAGTTGCTATGTGTAAGAAGACGTATTCCAAATCTAAAATTTTTATTTTCAAATTTTATTGTTTAAAATTTCACAAAGTTTCAATTAATTTAATAAATAAAATCACTAAAATTTATGGGTCATTACATGGATAATAGTATTGGTAGAAACCAAAAGGTTTATAATGATCCCATGAAAACTATGAAAGTGGATAGGAAATCCATAAAGAATTGAACAGGTTATTAGTCAGCCCATGAAAACTAATAGGTTAATAGTGACCCTAGAAACTGTAACTTGAGACAGTTAGTCAGGTGAGTGGGGATGGGAAGCCAGAGCATAGTGCATGTTTGCATATCATCATGATACATTTTACTATGATATGTCTTAACAATTGTGGATGCAGGTGCACAGTATATGGTTATTATAAATTGGGTTAAGATACTAGTGAGGGGAAAACCCGTTCCGTTAAGTGGTGTGGTCTTACTAGATATCTATATGGTTCGAGATGGTAGGTTATTATTCACACTAGACTTTTTGTCTAACTCGAAGTTTATGTTTTCTCCTTAAACTCTCGGGTGCTCAATTGATTTTGAGTAGATTGAGAGTTAAGGTTTTCAGGTTCTCCTTTAGACGAATAACTTCCGAAGACATGTAGAAGGCAAGTTAGTTATTAGGAGTTCTTTCTGTTTGTTTCCATTGTGTAATTGTATGCAATGGAAAAGTTGTTTAGTGTCTATACTTAGACTCTGATCAACCAAGGGGGCATCTTCATATGTCGCTCTTGACGTATTTTGTAATAAATTGTAATTTTTCTGAACGTGGCTTACGTATGGGATTATGTAATGAATCTGAAATGCTATTTGTAATGAAATGAGAAATTTTTATTAAATTGAGTTTAAATTTTTTTTCATATTCATGTGTTTCTGGTATATCAATGTATTTAACATTACCGTATTTGGTCAACGAGAATTAATACTATGGATGACTGCAGCATCCGTAGCGGTTATTTTTGGACCTCCAAACGAGGGATGTTACAGAGGGGTTAAGTGTTGTCGACATAAAGGAGAGGAGATGGAAGATATTTAACAAGGGGGAGATATTATATAATATATATAATTTATTTAAATTCTTAAGTAAATAGCTACACATTTTGAGCTTATACAATCATACAACACATCATATCGCCACAAAACTCATCGTTGCACATCACCTCATTTTTTCAGTCTCGATAGTATAAATTAAGTCGTTATCTGAAACACCGCTCCAAAGTGATAATTTTGTGCACTTCAAGGTCGTTTTAGCCATCAGATCGTCCGATTCCAAAAGCTCTTTAACTGTACGTCTCATAATGAAGTGCTCATCCCAAAATCATAAGCTGTTAGTAGAGATCCCTCTATACAATACTACGCACGTTTTCAAAATACGCATAAGACTACGTAAATCATAAAAATATGACTATAAGTATAGCGATACTTAAATTCTTTTTAACTCGCAACGTAGAATCCGACTCAACAGAAGCGGTCTCTAGTCATAATTCGTCCGTAAGTGAAAAGGCGGATATCGGACCTTTAATTCATTAATTATTCAATATTTAAATTAATTATTTAAATATCCAGTTGTATGAATGTTGGTTGTTATACCCACTAACCCACTTCGGGTTTTACACTATTAGTGACTGAAATAAGCCTCCCTAAATCATCTTTTCCATCTCCCAAATAGATCTAAGCTTTCATTAACCCTTTCTTCACCAAAACCTTTACCTTTCTCTACCAAATCAAAATCATAGATGAAGGGGAACTTAGCAGGGGGATTATTTAGAGATCTTCAAATCTACATTTTTGAGGAAAAGAAGTTGGGTCTTTGCTATTCATTCCAGGATTCACCTTAATTTACGTGCAATACTTGGATTTTTGGTGGTTTGGTGATTGATTTATCATCTCACACCTTACCATATATGTATCTATATGTTTTAACATGTTTTGGATCTATTTTTAAAGTCAAAATTATGTTCTATTACTGTTTTAAAACCCAACCTAAAGTAAAAATGACAATAAAGTGATTTTTGGTATTCTAATCATGTTATTTTTTATGTGATTGCCTCTATAGATGTTAGGCTATGTTACGGATATATTATATGATGATTTCTATGATTTATTGTGTGTTTTGCATGCTTAAATGTTGTTTGATACATGTGTGGTGTTTCTGTATGAATGAATGGTTGAAAATGATCATCGGAGCGAACTAGAGGTAGGAACCATAGAACCGAACATCAATGAATAGGCACGAGAGTGTTAGAAGTCATATTGATGCATAAAGAAGGCACATGGGTCAAAGAAAGGAACATAGCAGTGAAATCAATGTGAAATTGGAGTTTGGAGAAACTACGACATTTCTATTCGGTAGCATTTCTGTTCAGTGGCATTTTTGCTCGGTAGCTTTTGTTCGATGGTGGTGTGCTCAGTGTGTGCTCTGGGTTCGATGGTGGTGTACTCAGGGCGTGCTTTGGGTCGGTGGTAGAGGAAACCCGAACAACAAATGTTATCCGATGGTGTTGTGTTCGGGGGTCGATCAAGAAATTTTGTTCGGGGGTAGTGTGTGTAGCACTTCGGGTCTTGCTTCAGGACAAGGGAGGCTTTGCTTTGGGACCAGACCTACGAAATTTAGGGTGGGAAAATGGAATGGTAAATTATTGGAGGCTTAGGTTTTCCATGGTGGTTGCTTTGGGTTTTTCGCAGGGAAACTTTGGGTTTTCCCATGAAATGACTCGAGCAGAAAATTGGATTTTTAGAATTTGTTCTTGGGCGAAGGTGAATGACTCAAGGCGACTTTGGGGTTCGTGTGGCGACTATTGAAGTAATGGCATGATGCTTCGACATGATGATGACTTCAGAACCTTATTATGATGCTTTATGACTTACGATGGGGATCGAGAGGTACTCCGATGATGATGACTTAATGATGGGTGTTGCGAAGGTGATCCACAAGGACAAATTCAATGATGAGGACTTGTGAGAAGAATTTGCTACCATGTTCTACTATGGAGATATATAGGATGGAATAACAATTGAGTTCCATGTTGAAGAGGCATGCAAAGGGATCATTGATAACTCGGAGGTTTCTAGTGTGCTCATACAGAAGAGGTACGTGGAGACACCCACTTGGATTACACTTCCATCCAAGTCTTATGATTGTTTGTAACACCCCTAATTTTTGATAACATTATTCAGGAGATTTAATTAGATAAATTAAATAGAATAATGTAAATATTAGAGTGATAAAGGGTTTGAGATTTGAAAATCCAAAATAGAGGCGGAGCTTAATTAATTAATGGACTTATAAATGGCTTGGTATGTTAATTAGAAAAGTAATTAACGCAAGGGTGTTTAGGATAATCGCGCACCATAACCCTTATATATTTCGTTCCCTTCATTATGCACGTTCATTTTACAAAACACAAACAAACATAAATCAAAAGAGGAGCCGACCATTATTTAGGAGAAAAGAAGAGAAAATCAATCTAAAGCTAAGGAATTAAAGCAAGGAAGATTAATCTCAATCAAATCTCAAAGTCCTTATCCTAATCAAGGTGAATAATAATCTAAATTATCTCTGTTTCGTTTTTATAATCATTTGATTTTAGGGTTTAAGATTAATCCATTATAATGATGATTTTGATGATGATATGCTTAGGTTTTTTAACATGTTTGATTTAAACAAGATTGTTTGAATATAGTTTTATATGGTTTTATGGGTAAAACCGATTATGATGAATTTCAAATGCCATGGGAAAATTATATGTTATGTAAAACATGATTTTGGAGATGGGTTTTAATTTTATAATTTTCCATGCTACGGAAAATTTAATAGGAATTTTCAAAGAAAATATGTATAATTGGGTTTATAAATTTATTTCGATTATTTTATGAATAATTTGGGTTTGGAATTTTTATATGTTAGGTAACATATTGAAAGTAAATTTCTGTAATTTTTGGGGATTTTTCCTAAGTAATTTACTATGGAAATAAAATTATTTTAGATGAAGGATTTAATTGCTTTGGTTTTGCTTAATGGAAGGGCTTATTTGTTAAATTAATCCATGTTTAGATCTGAAATTATGAGGCAGTTATTTTTGTAAAGAATTTGAAAAGTTATGACAACCAATCAAATGTTTAAAAATTGGCAGGTTAGTTATAAAGTATTTGCTTTAATTGGCATTAAATCAGTCTTTACCCAGAAAAGTGGGTTCTGCCTCTTTCAGAAGCACCTTTCGACCCTTTGCTTCTACCGTCAAACAAGTCGAAACCAACTAAACTGAAACCAATACACAAGGTATCACAATGATGGTACATAGTGGATTGGAGAAAAGCGGAAGGCATGGTGTCAAGACCCTTGCTTTTGATGGAGTTGAAACCTTTGTTTTATTTTCAAAAGAAATGCGCTTGCCTATTTTACTAAATGCTTTCGAAGGATTCGGAACATATGCTTTCAAAAGGGTCTTTTTAAATTTCTTTCGAAAGGGGTTACCGCTTCTTGTTTAAATTGTAGCTTCCGAAGGAGTTACTTAGTTTTAAAACCAATTCTTTCGAAAAGAGTAGTTTCGACCAAGTCGAAACCTTCTGTCGTCCCTATGCCTTTCGAATGGATTGAAGTCATCAACCAATTCGAAAGGTGGCCTATGTTTTAAACCTGTACTAAGCCAATTTCTAAAGCTTTCGAAAGGATTCAAGGGTTTGAAGGAAATGGCTTCGAAAGGGGTTTCGAAGCTATCCTTCAAATATTTTGCTTAAATGGTTTGAGTTTTCGAAAGGATAGTGTCGAAACCATCTGTTTTTCCCCAAAGTCTTTTTAATGGTTTTGAAATGATTACTTTCACTTGTATTCACATATGCCCAATATATGTTTTAAATTAAATCCAATGGTTTCGAAAGGGGTACTTTCAAATGGTTTCGAAGCTATGCTTCTATAATAGAATGGTAATACTTTAATACATTCGAAAGGTTTCGAAAAAAAGGTTTTGAAGTTTTTCGAAAGGCAGGTGCCTAGGGTTTTGAAAAGAAGATTTGAACGCTTCGAAAGGATGTTTTCCAATGGTTTCGAAAGAAAAGTTTTAAGGGTTTGAAAGCCTTAGTTTTCAAAGAAAATAACCCAATCTCCTTTTTAAAAGGAAAAACCATGGCATAAATAAAGGAGTTTTAAAATGGCTTAAGTATGAAGTTTTTGAAGAAGCTTTCCTTGATAAATAATAGGTTAAAGGGATTAAACATATTTTATATGAAATAGATTTCAAGGATACTAAACCACAGGTGTTGGTATTATTAGGTTATTATGTTTGCTTCTTCTTATTTACATATTCACTTTAATATGGACCCATAACTGTATTTTGGGGAAAAAGGGGCAGAATAACAAGCTAGTTTGACCCAGTAGTGAATATAAATTGAGTTAACTCCTGAATGAGTATAATTGCATCCAGGAGGTCAGATAGACCAGAATGTAGGATGTCTAAATAGTGAAGTTGTCAAATAGACAAGTTCATAGTAAACCCATGTAAACTATGTTTAGGAAAAGTTATTAGCAGGTGCAAATTGGTTCATAGCAGACCCATGAAAACTATTATTAGAATAAGTTATTAGTAAGGGCCAATAGGTTTGTAGTGAACCCATGAAAACTATATTTGGATTAAGTTATTGACAGTAGTCAATAGGTTCCTAGTCAACCCATGAAAAATAGGATAAGAGGGAAGTTATTGGAGATACCAATAGGTTCGGGAGAACCCATGGATAAGGAAGTTATTGGCAGGGGCCAATAGGTTCTTAATGATCCCATGAAAACTATGAAACCAGACAAGGAGTCCATAAACATTAAACAGGTTATTAGTCAGTCCATGAAAATTAATAGGTTAATAGTGACCCTAGAAACTATAACTAAGACAGATAGTCAGAATGAATGAGGATGGGTAATTTAGAATTTATTTACTTGTTTGCATATCATCATAATATTTTGAATTGTTATGTTTTCCCTTTAAACTCTCAGGTGCTTAATTAATTTTGAGTAGTTTGAGAGTTGAGGTTTCCAGGTACCTCTTTAGACAAATAAGCTTTCGGAGACGAGCAGGAGGCATGATAGCTATTTAGAGACCTTTCTATTTTGATTCTGCCGTGTTTTGTTGTAAAGGCAAAGTTGTTTAATTGCCTAGTTTTATACTCTGATCATCCAAGGAGGCATCTTCATATGTCGTTCTTGACGTATGTTGTAATAATTATATTTTCTCTGAATGTGATTCTTTTAGGATTATGTAACGAATTTGAAATGATTTGAAATGGTATGTGAAAGTTGTTTTATGATTTTAAAATTTTAACATATCCATGTGTTTTTGTTATATCAATGTATCTAACATTGTCGTATTTGGTCGCCGAGGATTAATAACTATGGATGACTGCGACATCTATAGCCATTAGTTTTGGGCCTCTAAGTGGGGGATGTTACATTGTGGATTACCCTTGACTTTACGATTGCAAGTCTAGTTCCAAGCCTTTCAAAATGGCATAGATTCGAGCACCAAAGAAGCCATGATTTTATTGGGTCCCGATTACGATTGTGTCATATGATTTATCATGTATCTAATGCAAACGAGTAATGGTGAGGATCATATATTGGACGCTATGTTTGCCATAGTTACTTATCACTCTAAGGTGTCGTATGATGTAGGTATTTTCGACCATATACCTAGGCACTGGACATTGTACTTCTACTGCAGTACACTTATATGATGATTATAGTAGATTAGCATATATTGACTGTTGTGTGCAAACTCTTTAAATGCAAAGATAGGTCGGGTATGATTCTTTATACCCTATGCCCCTATTTACTATATATGATTTTTATAGTGTTTTTAAGATGATGTATCGCGCACACCTGACTGTTTTTTGACCTAAAGTTTTATGATTTGCTTCTTATTATCTCGAATACTCTTAAATGAGTAGATTAGGGATAACAAGTCTGGATAGCACATGGAGCTATACGAAGTACTAGGAGGAGGCTACGCTTTTAAATATCTATACTTTAGAGCTTACTGTCGCTTATTCTGCTCTGCAGTACTATGGAGCTATACTAGTACATGTATTAGTTTGAAGACTGCTATAGAGTTTATTTTGGAGATTTGAGATGTATAAATGACTCTTTTATTTTTGTATTTGTATAGTTTGTGAACCTATTCCACCTTGATGTTCTTATTTATGATTCATTTGATTATAATATTGTCTCACTTGTTTTACATCTAGGTTATTTGTTATATTTTTCTATGCATTGTGAGATGTTCTATAGGTTCTGTATTTAAATTTTCTTTACTTACACCTTTAAAAATCATCCTGCATCAATCGGGTTCCTCCACAACCAACTCTATAGGTATATTGGAAACCAGATATGTAAGGTGGTTATCACATTCGGTTTCAGAGCTTAAGATGCGTAGTTAACCCGAGTTGATACTGTGATCCAGTAGAGATAGGGTAGGAGTTTATCACCTTAGACAGGATCAAGAGTGTGTGTGTGTGTATATGAGAGAGCGTACTTGTTATATATTTGGGTTTTCAAATCTATATAATAGTATATTAGTCGTATTGCACACGCAAGTGCCATTGATGTAGTTCTTCTTTATAAGAGACTGATTAGACTTATTATATATTAAGAATGAGCCGACATACGAGAAATCCTGCTAGGAACTCCATCTCTAGAGTTGAGGTGTAGGTAGGTTCGAGGGCTACTAACCTCGATTTATCGCACATGTTCGCTGAGATGGTGCGAAACTTGGTTCGAAATTCCCAAATTGCTCCTGATCTTAATGGTGCTCAAGCTCAAACACCAAGAGTCAACTTTGCCAAGCTGTATAAAGACTACATGAATCTAGGAGGTAGATCGTTCCTTGGAATGAAATCAGCTATTGAGGTGCAAGACTAGATGGATACTTGTGAAAGAATCTTCGATGACCTGGAGTTATTTGATGCTATGAGATGCAGGTTGTTATCCAAATAACTCCAGAAGTGAACAACGAACTATTTGAACCCCTTAGTGCTACGACTCTCGAGGATCATTTCTCTTAGGATTAGATCATAGTTCGCTTCAAAGAGAAATTTATCCAGACTTCTCAGAAGTTGGCGTTGTCTAGGAAATTCGACGACTTAAAGCAAGGTGATATGTCTATATCAGAGTATATAGTCGAATTCGATGTGCTATCGAAGTACAGTCTATCTTTCATCGATACTACACTCAAAGAGGATAAAAAGTTTTTCTTTAGGTTGAACTATCACCTTAGGGAGTGACTAATTGGTCACACAGATGAGAACTTCCAGAAGATGGTTGAAAAGGCTTTATGATAAGAGTGCCTAAACCAGTAGAAGGTTGTTGTTCCTAGGGTGAGCAAAAACCACAATCGGGCAGGTGAGGCAAGCGAAATTGGAACAACAAAAAGAATAAGAAGCATATGATTAAGGCATATGCATTGAGTGCAGTTCCAATTTCGTCGAGTGTTCCATCGGTGACAGAGAAAGAAAAAGGGCATTACTATCTAGGGTATGCCTTGTAACATCCCCTATTTAGAGGCCCAAAACTAATGGCTATGGATGTTGCAGTCATCCATAGTTATTAATCCTCGGCGACCAAATACGGTGGTGTTAGATACATTGATACGCTAATCACAAGAATATGGAAAAAATTGAACAAATTAAAAACACATTTCCACATTCCATTCAAAACATTTCATGTTAATTACATAATCCCACAAACGTTAACCACGTTCAAAAAAATATAATTATTATACATACGCCAGGAGTGACATATGAAGAAGCCCCCTTGGTTGATCAGAGTATATAATAAGGCTAATAAGTCTGCCTTTACATCCAAAATACACGGCGGAGAAAGATAACTCTAAATAACAAACTACCTCCTGCATGCCTTTGGAAGATTTATTCATCTAAGAAGAGAACCTGGAAACCCAAAACCTCAAACTACTCAAAATCAATTGAGTACCCGAGTGTTTAAGGGGAAAACAAAAACTTCGAGTCAGACATAAAGCCTGGTATGAATAATAATCTAACATCTCAATCTATTTAGCTATCTAGTGAGACCACGCCACTTAGCGGAATGAGTTTTCCCCTCACTAGTATCCTAAAATCTTTTATAAAACCATATATTGTGCTCCTGCATCCACAATAGTTAAAACATAGCATTTCAAAATATTATGATGATATACATATATAAACATTTTGAATTTCCCATCCCTATTTTAATTGACTCCGTGTCATATATATAGTTTCTAGGGTCACTATTAACCTATTAGTTTTCATGGGTTTACTAATAACCTTTTAATAATTCATGGACACACTGTCCTATTTATGAGTTTTCATGGGATCACTAAGAACCTATAGGCCCCTGCCACTTAACTTAATTGATTCATGGGTTCCCATGAACCTATTGCTCATTCCAATAACTCCACTCTTATCTTAGTTTTCATGGGTTGACTAGGAACCTATGGATTATTCCAGTAACTCCCTTCTTATCCTAGATTTCATGGGTTGACTAGAAACCTACTGATGTCTCCGTTAACTTCTTTCTTATCCTAGTTTTCATGGGTTGACTAGGAACCTTTTGACTGATGTCCATTCTTAATTCGAAAATAGTTTTCATGGGTTCACTACAAACCAATTGGCCATTGCCAACCATCCTTAATACATAGTTTTCATGGGTTTACTATGAACCTGCTGGTTACCCCCAATAACTGCCTAATAATAGTTTTCATGGTTGTACTAAACCTATCTCTTGGACAACTTCAAGGTTTAGGCATCCTATATTTTGGTCTCCCTGACACCCCGGATGCAATTCTACTCACTCAGGAGGTTTAATCAATTTATATTCACTACCGGGTTAATCTACTGGTTCTTCTACCCCCTGTATCCTCAAAATACAGTTATGGGTCTTTTATCATGTGAATATATTCATATTTGAAGAAGCAAACATAACAACTTAACATTACCACTCATGTGGGTTAAAGGTCCTTGAAATACTTTTCTTGTATAACATAGTTAATCCCTTTAACCTATATTTTTATCAAGGCAATACTTCTTCAAATTTACATACTTAAAGCCATTTCAAAACTCCTTTATTTAGCCATTGGTTTTTCCATTAAAAATGAGTTAGGGTTTAAAAAAAACCTTTCGACGCCTTCGAAACCTGATGGTGTCGAAACCATCCTTTCGAAAGCATTAAAACATTTGGGTAAAACCATTGAAGGTTGGCTTCAAAACCCCTTCCGAAACCATTGCCTTCGAAACCCCTAACCCCTTTCGAAAGCAGTAGGAAGTGGCTTATATTTATAAAATAAACAACACCTTTCGACAGCATTGATGTCTTCAATACCATCGAAAGGCATCCAAATCATAGAAGGGTTTCGACTTGGTCAATACTACCCCTTCCGAAAGCTGCAAATAAAAACTAAGTAACCTCTTTGGAAGCTACTACTTGAAAACAAAGGCGGCATCTCTCCTTCAGAAGCTTCTTTAGAAATACCCTTTCGAAACCATTGGTTTCGACTACTTCGAAACTCTTTTGTAAACAGGCAAACGCTTTTCTTTTAAAACAAAACAATACAAAGGAACCATCCCCTTCGGAAGCTACGTTTCGACACCCTACCTTCAACCTTTCTTCAATCCACTACGTACCAGCTAATTGATACCATGTGTATTGGTTTACTGGTTTCGACCTAGAAGGTTTCTACTAAGTTGGAGGTGAAAGCTCTCGGTCGAAAGGTCCTTCTAAAGAAGGTGGAACCCACTTTTCTGAGCTAAAGGCTGTTTTTACTAATAAAGCAAACATTTTGTAACTAACTTGCCCACATATAAACACTTGATTGGCTACATTAAACATTCAAATAATTTAACTAATATTTTCCGCCTTTTCTCAGATCTAAACCAAATATCATTTAACAAATAAGCCATTCCTATTAACAAAACAAGTAAATCATTTAGGTCCTCCTTTCAAAATAATTTAATCTCCATACTAAATCACTTAATAAAAATCCCCAAAATTCCAAAAATTCACTTTAATCATTTAATCTAACATATCAAAATTTTAGACCCAAATTCTCAATATATTTTCCCAAATAAATTTATAAACCCAAATAACCATATTTTCCTTTGAAAATTCATTATTAATTCTCCACGGCTTGGAAAATTATGAAAATTAAAACCCAACTCCAAAATCATGTTTTCCCTAATATAAAATTTTCCCATGGCATTTAAACTTCATTAAATCTCGGTTTTGCCCTAAAACCGTGTATATCCTCTTTTAAACAATCTTGTTTAAATCATAAAAATTATAAATCAAGCATATCATCATCCAGTATATTATAAAAATGAATTTACCCTTAAACCGAAACAATTGATTATTGAAACCAAAATAGAGATGTTGTAATTATTATTCACCTTAGATTGGATAAAGAAATTGTAGATTGATTTCTTCTAGCTTGAACCTAAGCTTTAAATTTGATTTTCCCTTCTTCTTTTCTTCCTAATGGCCGGCTCCTTTTTTTCTTATGTTTTTAAAACATTTCTTATGATAAATCAACGTGTATTGCTTGGAGGTAATGGTATAAGGGTGGGAATATGGGTGGCTATTTACCCTAATGCCCCTAGGTTTATTTAGTTAACACTTAACCATTTATAATCTCATTCATTTTAAATAAGCACGGCCAGTTAGTTTATTAGTCAACCTCTATCTCCTTATCACTCTACATTATTCTATTTAATTTATTCTAATTAAATCTCCTGAATAATGTTATCAAAAATTAGGGGTGTTAAAGGCTCCCCTCCTTAAAGAATTTCATCCTCGAAATTTAGTAAGGACTAACTAGCAAACATAACAATCTGTAATAACTCCTAACAACCATACTAGCCTACGTGACTAGCAACTAATCTATGTAAATCTAATATAGACTTACCCTCAAAGAAGATCAGGATAAGCATCACGAATCCTGTCCTTTGTCTCCCAAGTACAGTCCTTCTCGTTGTTGCTCCACTGAACTTTTACCAGCTTGACTGTCTTGGCCCTCAATCTTTTCTCATCTCTCGCTACAACCCGAACTGGTTGTCTAACAAAAGTCAAATCATGCTCTACAATCAAGTCTTCCAACTCTATCTGAGGAATAGTAGCCTCTGAATCATGCACAAACTTGCGAAGATGAGACACATGGAATACATTATGGACACCTGCCATACTGCTTGGAAACTCTACTCTGTAAGCGAGCTTTCCAAACTTTTCTAAAATCTGGAATGGACCAACATATCTCGTGGCTAACTTCCCCGACTTTCCAAACCATACCACCCCCTTCATCGGCGATACTTTAACAAAAACCCGGTCTCCCACTGAGAACTCTAGGTCTTTATGCCTCTTTTCTGCATAACTCTTCTGTCTGGATTGAGCTCCTTCATCCATCCTCGGATTAACTCAATCTTTTCTGACTCCTCTCTAACCAAATCCAGACCTAAGACCAGTCTGTCTCTAGTCTCTAACCAACATGCGGGTGATTTGCATGGCCTTCCATACAAAGCTTCAAAAGGCATCATTCATATGCTAGTCTGATAACTATTATTATAGGAAAACTCAATCAAATGTAGGTGATCCTCCCAAGATCCACAAAAGTCCAACAAACAAGCTCTCAATAAATCCTCGGGTACTTTGTTGACTCTCTATTTCTGCCCATCTGTCTGTGGGTGATAAGTTGTACTCATCTTGAGCTCGGTACCCAATACCTCTTGTAGACTCTTCCAAAATTCACTAGTGAATAATGCATCTATGTCGCTGAATATGCTACTAGGAATCTCATGAAGTGTAACTATGTTCTTCATGAACAACTTCGCCAAAACAGGTGTCGTCCTAGTTGACTTGACTGGAATGAAATGGACACTCTTGGTTAACATGTCCACTATAACCCATATGCTTTCATTTCCCCTATTCAACCTTGGCAACCTGTGATATCCCGGGAATTTGGACAATATCAATTTAATAATCTATATTTAAAAATTAAATTGATTTGTTGATCTTTGTTAATAAATTTGAATAAATTTAATAATCTAATTAAATAAATATTTAATTAGTGATTTATCTTTTAAAAGTTTAATAGAATATTTTCTAATTATAATATATATGTATAATTGTATATATTATAAATAGATGAGTTGGTTTGAATTTAGCAAATGAAATTATGTTTTCATAATTCTAATATGTATTTGGTAATTTGGAAATCATGGTTAATTTAATACTAACTTTCCAAAGACATTTAATAAATAACTATATAGTTTAAAATACATAAGATAAATGTTTAATTGTTTAAAATAGATTTTTAGCTTAAGTTTAAATTTGAATAAAAGATTTGTTTTATTTCTTTACTTGATATATATGATTTAAAAATAGAAGTAATTTATAATCTCTTTTATAAATTATTTAAAATAGTCAAATTTGATATTTTCAAATAATAATTATAATACTTTGTTTTTATAAATATGAATAGACTTTAATAAAATAGAATGGTTATTTTAAATATAAATGGTAGTTATATATGCATATATATAACTTGATTTTTATTTGGATTTAAAATATGAAATTGGATTTATAATAGAAATTAAAAGAATAAACATTTTTAAAAATATTTGGATAAGCTTTTAATTTGTTTATTTACATTTTCTTTAAAAGAGAAATTCATATATGTATTTACATAAGAAATTATTAATTAAGTCAATAATCTTTATTAACATTTAAAATATAACTAATTAACTTAAGATGACATGTGTTATTTTCCTAAGCTACCTATAACATGTGTAATTTAGATAATTAGTGTGTGTGACAAGTGTCATTTAATTTTGTTTTTCTTTTATTTTTATTTATTTTATAATTTCAGCTTATATAAACTTTGCCTTCTTCCTTCCATTCTTTTTCTATTTCATTTGCCAAAAAACTAAGAAAAAAATCTGAAACTCAGTCCTATTCTCAAACACTCCTCAAAACAAAAATGCAAATCAAAACCTGGAAACCATTTTCTTCAATCTAAACAAATCTGTAATTAACCCTCCTCAAATTCGAAGTAAATCAAAAAGCTTGAATACTTTTCTTCAATCTGGAATCAAAATTCAAAGCCTGTGCATTTCTGCAAACATGCAACAGCACTTCATCCATGCCTGCATTTTTCACCTGGAAACTTGAAAGCAAATTGTAGAATCTGAAAGCAAATTCAAAAGCTTGCAAGCATCTTTCCAGTAATTCAAGTTTAAGATTTTCAAAAGCAATTCAGTTCAAGTTTTCAAATCAAAAGCAGGGGCACTCAAAGTTTTAAAGATTTAAAAGCTATTTCAAAAACAAAACAAGTGAGTAACTTTAAATTTTAAAATATAATTGATTGAATGCTAGTATGGTTGGATATAAATGTGTATTGCATAAGTGAATGTCTGATTTGGATTTTTATTTGTGTGCATGCTGTTATAAGTGTTCTGTTCATTATTGTCTAGGTGAGTAACCTTTTATAAATTTGAAATCTGAATTATGGTTGCATGATTTTATGTTGAGATGAATAAGCATTGCATGTTATTATATGTAAATATCTGGTGTAAGTATATATGTGTGCATGATATTTCTTTCTATTTGCCTGTTCTGTTTTGATTTTCCAGGCACAAAACTTCACTAAAATACTTATCATTTAATTAAGTTTCTGATAGAATGAAATTTATAAAAATGAAGCTGTTGATTATCTTAAGTTAATATTTAAAATTTTAAGTAAGTTAAAATATTAGTTGTTGTCTCTGGAAACATAAGAAATATCAGTGTATGTTGATTTTTATCAAAATCCAAACATGTTAATCTGGAAATTTAGTATCATAAATCAAAAGTACTAACAGAAACATGATTTTTAAATCAAGAATTAGGATTTTTAGGTATAAGTTGAAGTTGCAGTTGGGTTTGGAACTGAAATAGGATTTTAAGCATTTCCTGGTGATCTTTGCATTGTGAAGGCTCGGGTTTCTTCTTGGTAATAGATGAGTGTTAGTAGATGCTAAGAAAAATCATTAGTGGTGATAAAACTTATCAGAGAGGTTGTAGATTTGAAAATTTAATTTAAACCCTAGTTTTCACTGTGACATTTGAATCGATCGTTTCGGTAGTGTAGTTGATCGAGTGTTAGGATATTTTGGGAATTGATAATTGGTGAGTAGTTGAAGGCGAGGCCGGAGTGGTTGACAATCAGGTGGTCGGAGCGTCGAGATTTTTGCTGTTGACAGGTTTTGAAGGGGAACTTGATTATGTTTCCAGGTTTTGGCATTTGGGGTGATCTTTGATTTCTGGAGGTTGACTTGAATTTGGGGTTCATGGTGGGTTGTGGTGATGGTTTCAGATGGATAGCGATCATCAGCGGTGATCTATGGTGGCTGGAGTCGCCGTGCATATGCACGGTGATGGGATTTTACTGATATGGATTGGCCTGTGTTTGGTTTGCTCGAGTGGATGTAGTGAGTTGCCGAAGCAGTAGAATGATTTACTCGGGGAAGATAGGCATTGAACTCGAAGTAGAAGTTGTTTGAGTGCTTCGGTGTTTTGGACTGGAATGCTCGGGTTTGTTCTCGTGAAATTGGATTAGAAACTCGAAGCATTATAGAAGAGACTCGGGATTGAAATTTTGTTACAGGTTTAAAGGAAAAACCTGTAGTGTTTTGTTTTAAAATTTAAATCTGAAGTTTAAATTATAAAACAAGATTAAACAAAGTTTAAACCTAAATTTAAATCAGAATTCAAGTTTAGTTTAAATTCTAGTTTTGGAAATAATAAAGTTTTGAATAAAAAAAGTTTTAAAACCACTTGAATGTTTGGAAGTGTATTTTAATTTAATTTGAATGTAAAATGAAATTTGGTTTTAAAATTTCTTTTATTAAGTAAATATTTCTTTAACATGTCATTTAAAAGGATTTAAATGGTTTTAAACTTTGTTAAAGTTAAAATTTGTATTCATTTTAATCTTAAATTTAAAATGAAATTTAAAAGTAAATTTAAAAGTAAATTGTTTTAAATGCTTTATTTATGATAATTTAATCATAAATAAGAAATAGGTTTATCTTAAAGATAATTTAGATTTAATAAAATAAATTATTAAGGTAATTAAAGGATAATTAATCAATTTAATTAATTTATGATTTGGGTTTATAAATTTAGTAATTAAGAAAATTGATTAATTAAGGTTTAATTAAATTAATTAAAGGATAATTGATTTGAAATTAAGGATCATTAATTTGATAACTTAAGATTATAAATTAATGGTTAGAAATAAATGAATCAAGTAATTAAGGATTAATTAAGTTATTGTTAGGTACTTAATTAATTAAGTAATTAGAGATTAATTTATTAGTAATTAGAATTAATTAATTTGAAATTACTAATGGTTAATTAATGTTTAATTATTTAAGAAAGATAATTAAATAATAGTTAAAAATTAATGTAGATCATTAACTTGGAATTAAATAAGGATAATTAATTAATGTGATTAATTTAGATAATTAATTAGATTAATTAATTTAAAAGATAATCATTTGTGAAATTGTTTAATAAAATTACTTAATGGAAGTATTTAAGAAATTAATTACTCATTGTAATTAATTGAGTTTAAATGGATTAGTTAAGTTAATTAATTAAGTTTAACTAATTTAAGATAATCATTTAATGATTTGTATAATTACTTAATGAAATTTAATGAGGTATAATTACTTAGGAAGTAATTAATGGATAATTACTGATGTAATTAATAAAGTAATTAAGGGTAGTTAATTACTTAATGGAAATTAATCAAGGGATTAATTAAGAAATTAATTAAGGAATAATTAATTTATTTTAAGAAGTAATTAAGGTTAGTTAATTACTGAATGTGATTAATCAATAGTGATTAATAAATTATGGTTTAATTAAAGATTTATTTACTTAATGTAATTAAGTAATGATAAAATGTAATTAAGGATCATTAATTAATATAATTAATGATGTAATTAAGAATTGATTTATTTAAGAAATAATTAATAACTGAGTGATTAATTAATGTAATTAATTAAGGAGTAATGTAATTAATTATAGTTAATTAATAAAAGAAGTAATTAAAGGTTAATTACTATAAGAGGTTAAGAATAATTAATTTGTGAAATTAATTTAAGTGTTAATTACTTGAATGTAATTAAATGTTAATTAATCAAGGATGATTAATTAAAATGAATAATTGGATAAGGGTTGATTAATTAATTGATAATTAATTAATAGTAACTTAAGCAAGATTGTTAATGATGAAAGAAATTAATTTAATTTACTTTAAATTAATTAGAGATGAAGTATTTAATTTAATTCATTTTAAATTAATTATAGATGGTAATTAATAAATCATTGCTTAAGGATATTGAATGATATTGATTTACCTTGAATGGTTTGAGATCTCAGATATGAGATAATAGATATTGTATGTTTTGGATGCTTTGGTTGCATAATGATATGAATCATCTGTTTATAATGATAATGTTGATTATCTATTAACAATCTGTGAATTATCTATCTATGTGTTAATAGATAGTAGAATTAAATTGTTTTAACCTTTAAAACAACTTGGCCTTAAAAGATACGTTTTGGATTTCGATGAGACCGGGATCGGGTTTCCGTATACCGGGATTCCAGGTCTGGAGACCCGAATACCACATCGATCCAAATTTACGTTAGGTCGTGAAATCAAAATGGAGCAAGTGAAGACTCGAGGTGTAAGAACGATTCTTTGTCAATATAACTCTGAGGGTGATTCCGTAATGAGTTGACGGAGATAGTACTTTCAGATTCGAGATGAAGATTCAGAGTGCAAGGATTATTGTCGTTAACTCTGAGGGTGATTCCAATACGAGTGTAACGAGATAATGCCTTCGGTTTCGTTCGAACCCGGAACGAACTTGTATGGATTGAATGCTTTCAGAACATCGTCAGGTGGACGATGAGCATTATAAGTGGTGTGTTCTGATTTAAAGGTAAATCGTAGCCTCAAGCCTCATCAAACCGGGAATGGCTAAAACAGGGGAGGTGCAGCAAGGTTAGTGGGTAGCACCCAAGTAGGACAAGATTATCCCTGTCTAGAGGTCCCTTCTTATTATTCGATTGAGTGGGCAGTTGAATTGCAACAACTGCTGGGATGTCTTGTGCGGGAATTATCCAGTAAGGGATGTTCCGGCCTTGTGTTGCAGGGGATTGGGAGTGATCCTCGGTACGGTGATCTAGGCCACGTACTGTGACGGGCGGTACCCCGGTAGCCCTGCCATTGTATGGAAACCCAACTTCCAATAAGTGATAACGGACTTGATTGTATACCTATGTATGCTGGAATTTAATGAATGTAACAATTTCGGCTATGTGAATACTTATTTGAAAACCCTAGACCTATTATAATACAATCGAATTTCCTATCAAATGTTTTGGTTAGCGTAAGGTAAAAACTTACCCATGTTTATTTGTGGGAAGTCTTACGTGATACCTTTTCTTTCAAAAGGTTTTGAAGTTAAGCAAGTTTAACCTGTTACTCACACCAGACCCATGTCTGACCCAAGTTGTTTATTCTGTTTTATAAACTCTTGGGTACTCAAATTTTTACGAGTAGCCAAGGGATTCAGGTTAGCTTTGACGAGTTATCTGGAGGAGCAATGGAGCAGGAGGCTTCGGCGTTGTAGATATAGTAGTTCCGCTGTGTTAATCTCTGAATAGAGTTTTGTGTTGAGTTGTAATAACTAGACAGATGTTTATAACTGTCTAGTATGTGTTGTATAATCTGTGTAACTCTGATAGTCGTTGTATATTATGTAATACTTTTGTTATTAATATAATTTATTCGTTCCGCTGTTGAGATTCTGTTGTTGTTCTTTCTTTCTTCTCTTCTTTTCTACTTTCTCACCTCTTTCTTTTCTTCAAAACGATGCGTCTTCCTGGACGTAGGATGGCGGGTCGTCACACAACCCGTCTATACAGTCCATGGATATCGAATCCCATTTCCAAACTGGAATCTCTAAAGGCTGAAGCAACCCACTCGGCTTCTGATGTTCGGCCTTCAGTTGTTGACAGTTCACGCATTGCCTAAACCACAACCCGACATCCCTCTTCATGCCTTCCCAATAGAAGCTCCTCTTCATATCATGATACATCTTGGTCACTCCAGGATGAATCGTAAACTTGGATCGATGACATTCTTCCAGAACTTCTCTCTTTAAGCTCTCTACATTCAGAACACATAATCGTCCCTTCTTTCTCAACCATCCCCTTTGGCCAAACTATAATCCTTTAGATCATCGATCCCTGACCCTACCTCAAGCCTTCTAACCCTCTCAGCTAAAATTGGATCTTCTCTCTGCTTAGAAGCTATCCTCTGGATCAGCATCGGTCGAACTTCTAAATAGGACAGCATGGCAGCCCCCTGACTAGAACTGGCAGTAGATCTTAACTGCACTCTGCAACTAGCCAAAGCTCAAAATCCTTCCATTCCGCTAACATAGATAACACCACATGCTGATGTTTTCTACTAAGAGCATTTGCTACCTTATTTCCTTTCCCAGGAGTATATTCTATACCGAAATCATAAGCAGCCAAAAATCCCAGCCACCTTTGCTGCCTCATATTCAACTCCTTCTGAGAGAATAAATATCTTAAAAACTTATAATCAGTATACAACTCAAATCTCTCCCCTAAGAGATAATGTCTTCAAATATTTAAGGCAAAAATCACCGCAGCCAACTCTAAGCCATGAGTAGGATATCTTACTTCGTGCAGTCTAAGCTGTCTGGATGCATAGGCAATAACTTTACCCTTCTACATCAATACTGCTCCCAATCCAGTTCCACATGCATCAGTGTACACTACCAACCCTTGGTTTCCATCTGGAACTACTAACACTGGTGCATTGGTCAACAAATGCTTTAACTTAAGGAACCCTTCCTCACATTCGTCGGACCAAACAAACTTCACATCTTTCCGGGTCAACTTAGTCAGAGGTGCTGCTATTCGCGAGAAATCCTTAATGAATCTCCGATAATGGCCAGCGAGTCCAAGAAAACTCATGATCTCGGTTATTGTCGCTGGTCTCTTCCAATTATTGACAGCTTCGATCTTATCTGGATCGACTGCCAACCCTTTCTCTGAAACCACATAACCAAGAAACTCAACCTCTTTCTTCCAAAAATGACACTTGGAAAACTGTGCTTTTAGCTGATTTTGCCTCAGCGTTTCAAGCACCACTCTAATATGATCTTCATGCTCCTTCTCATCCTTAGAGTATACCAAAATGTCATCTATAAACACCAACACGAATCCATCCAAATACTCTCGGAAGATTCGGTTTATCAAATCCATGAAGAAAGCAGGTGCATTTGTCAATCCAAAAGGCATCACTAACCACTCATACGAACCATATCTAGTTCGAAATGATGTCCTCCATCACTCACAACTGATGGAACCCTGTCGCCAAATCTAATTGGAAAAACACCTTGGTTCTACTCAACTGATCAAGCAGATCATCTATCCTCGGTAGAGGGTACCTACTCTTGATCATCCTTTCGTTTAACTTACGATAGCCGATGCACATCCTTAATGATCCATCTAGTTTCCTTACGAATACCGTGGTCGTTCCCCAAGGCGAACTGCTTGGTCTAATAAAATTTCTTCCCTCAAGGTCCACTGGCTACACCTTCAATTCCTTTATTTCTTTCGGTGTCATCGTGCTAGGTGGTCTACTCATAGGTTCAGCTCCCGGTACAAAATCTATCCGAAACTCAACAGCTCGTTTCGGTGGTAATCTCGTAACCGGCTCAATGACATCTGCAAATTCTCTTGCCACCCGAACCTGACTTAACTCTTCTCCAACCCCCCATGGAACTTAACAAAGCCCAAACACTCCTACTGGAATTTTCCACTGAGAAGATGATTCGGTTATGACTATCTGGATGTCTTAATAATATTTCCCTATCCTGGCAAAATATCCTAGCCTCATACTTACCCAACCAATCCATACCCAAAATGATCCTGAAATAAAAAACATACAGACTGCATGCAAACTTATGGCCTAACAAATAAAGTTCTAACTGGTCACATCTCATCCCTAGAGTTGCATACCCTCCTATTGGATTCACAACCCTTAAGGAAGTAATAGGGAATGTGGGTTATATGCATAACCTATCAATCAAATACTCTGATATAAATGAGTGTGATGCACCAACATCAAATAGTACCCTAACTGATATACTCTAAATCAAAAGCGTACCTTCCATCACGGTTTTCCCTTTCTCTGCTGCAGTAGGCCTAGAAGAAGACGGTGGTTTAATAGCAAAAACCTTCCCTCTGTCCGCCCTGACTGGCTCTGGACACTGGTTCTTGTAATGCCCAACTTGGTCGCAGTTGAAGCATTTCACATTCTTCTTCTCTGCAGGCTTCTTCCCTTTGCCTGTTCTGCATTCGTGAGCATAATGACATTACTTATCACACTTGAAGCACACCAAATCAGCCTGTGCCTTCTTGGCAGCATCCCTTTTCTGGGCTCCCTTCTTCTTAAAGAATTTCCTTTTCTTTCCCTAAGGACCCTGGGATTCTACTGGCTTCTCCCAAGCAGAAACAACAAGCATCTCTTCATGGTGAATAGCCATCTCCACTACCACATTACAAGGCTTTCTGATATGCGTCATGGTCACTCTAGCAAGCTCTGGTCTCAGTCCTCGAATGAACCTTTCATTCCTTCTGATGTTAGTGTCTATAGTAGCATATCCATATCAAGATAGCTCATCAAACTTAGCAGCATACTCGATTGCTGACATATCTCTCTTAACAAGGTCCATAAACTTTCTCATCAATGCCGACTTGGCAACCTCAAATAAGAACCTCTGCTCAAATCTCCTTCTAAAATCAGCCCATGTTAGCTCTTCCTCCGGAACTCCGATGGTCACACTATTCCACAAATGAAGCGCTACCCCTTGCAACTGCCTAGAGGCTAGCCTTCTCTTTTACCCATCATCCAAGCCTAGATAAGTAAAGATCATTTCACAGCTCAATAGCCAATTCTCAAACTCAACAGCATCCTCTGTTCCTACAAACGGCTTTCCACCCAGACCGAAGTAATCCCTGCTCAGCTTAGCATAATTATATCCAGCTGGAGCTACAAGATTAGCTCCTCCAACATTACCAGCAACTCCTGGTTGCAAAAGATTAGCTAACAACTGATACACCATCCCCGCATCTATTGGCGGATTTCTAGCACCTAATTGGCCTCGGCATTTGGATTAGCATTAGCCTGTCGACTTTGGTTCCCCCTGGTATTAGGTCGAGCATTTCCGTTGGTTGTGTTGCTTCCTCCACCTAGATTTCCTCTTTCGTTTCCTGCTTCCATATCCTCTTTCTCGTAAATCTGCATACGAGCCTTAGTAAGATACAGAAGAACGGTCTAAGAGAGAGGGGAACACGTACATAGATATATACCCATATATCAAATACAAGTACGTTATTATAGCGTTAACCAAAACCCCGATCATATTTCCGATTTACTGGATTATTGTTCAAAAAGCTTTTAGGTTTTACTTTTCTTTAAAAGTTTCATAATCCTATGCTCTGATACCAACTTATGACATCCCCCTATTTGGAGGCCCAAAACTAACGGCTACGGATGATGCAGTCATCCGTAATTATTGATCCTCGGCGACCAAATACGGCGGTGTTAGACACATTGATGCACAGATCACAAGAATATGGAAAAAAATTAACAAATTAAAAACACATTTCCACATTCCATTCAACACATTTCATGTTCATTGCATAATCCCACTAACGTTAACTACGTTTAGAAAAATATAATTATTATACATACGCCAAGAGCGACATATGAAGATGCACCCTTGGTTGATCAGAGTATATAATAAGGCTAATAAGTCTGCCTTTACTTCCAAATTACACAGCGGAAAAAGATAAATCTAAATAACTAACTGCCTCCTGCACGCCTCTGGAAGTTTTATTCATTCAAGAAGAGAACCTGGAAACCCTAAACCTCAAACTAATCAAAATCAATTGAGTACCCGAGAGTTTAAGGAGGAAACAAAAACTTCGAGTCGAACAAAAAGCCTGGTATGAATAATAATCTAACATCTCAATCCATTTAGATATCCAGTGAGACCACGCCAGTTAGCGGAACGGATTTTCCCCCACTAGTATCCTAAAACCTTTTATAAAACCATATATTGTGCTCCTGCATCCACAATGGTTAAAACATAGCATTTTAAAATATTATGATTATACACATATATTAACATTTTGAATTTCCCATCCCTAGTTTAATTGACTCCCTGTCATATATATGATTTCTAGGGTCACTATTAACCTATTATTTTCATGGGTTTACTAATAACCTTTTAATAATTCATGGACACACTGTCCTATTTATGAGTTTTCATGGGATCACTAAGAACCTATAGGCCCCTGCCACTTAACTTAATTGATTCATGGGTTCCCCTGAACCTATTGCTCATTCCAATAACTCCACTCTTATCTTAGTTTTCATGGGTTGACTAGGAACCTATGGATTATTCCAGTAACTCCCTTCTTATCCTAGATTTCATGGGTTGACTAGGAACCTACTAATGTCTCCGTTAACTTCTTTCTTATCCTAGTTTTCATTGGTTGACTAGGAACCTTTTGACTGATGTCAATTCTTAATCCGAAAATAGTTTTCATGGGTTCACTACAAACCAATTGGCCCCTGCCAACCATCCTTATTACATAGTTTTCATGGCTTACTACAACCTGTTGGTTACCCCCCAATAACTGCCTAATCATAGTTTTCATGGGTTTACTATGAACCTATCTCCGGGACAACTTCAAGGTTTAGGCATCTTATATTTTTGTCTCCTTAAAACCCTGGATGCAATTCCAATCATTCAGGAGTTTAATCAATTTATATTCACTACCGGGTTAACCTACTGGTTCTTCTACCCCCTTTCTCCCTAAAATACACTTATGGCTCCTTTATCATCTGAATATATTCATATTTGAAGAAGCAAACATAAAAATTTAACAATACCACTCATGTGGGTTTAAGGCCCTTGAAATACTTTTCTTGTAAAACATAGTTAATCCCTTTAACCTATATTTTTATCAAGGCAATACTTCTTCAAATTTACATACTTAAAGTCAAAACTCCTTTATTTAGCCATGGGTTTTTCCATTAAAAATGAGTTAGGGTTTAAAAAAACCTTTCGACACCTTCGAAACCTTTGCTTTCGAAATCATTGGATAACATCGCTCGAAAGCATTAAATTCTATCTTTAAAACATTAGGCTCCTGCCCTTCGAATACTTTAAAATATCTCTTTCGAAACCTTTTGACCTTGTTAAAGTATTATCATATAAGTATAGAAGCATAGCTCCGAAACCATTCAAAAATACCCCTTCGAAACCATTAAAGGCTACCCTCTGAAACCAATACCTTTCCAAGCCATTGGGTTTATATTTAAAATAAAAAATTTGGGTCAAAGTGAACATAAGCGAAAGCAACTCTTTCGAAACCATTCTTCATTTTATAAAAGTATTGGGGAAACTTGATGGTGTCGAAACCATCGTTTCGAAAGCATTAAAACACCAGGGTAAAACCATTGAAGTTTGGCTTCGAAACCCCTTCCGAAACCATTGCCTTTGAAACCCCTAACCCTTTTCAAAAGTACTAGGAAGCGGCTTATATTTATAAAATAAACAGAACCTTTCGACAGATTGATGTCTTCAATACAATTGAAAGGCATCCAAATCATAGAAGGGTTTCGACTTGGTAGATACTACCCCTTCCGAAAGCTTTAGATAAAAACTAAGTAACCTCTTCGAAAGCTACTACTTGAAAACAAAGGCGACATCTCTCCTTCGAAAGCTTCTTTAGAAATACTCTTTTGAAACCATTGGTTTCGACTACTTCAAAACCCTTTTGTAAAAATGCAAGCGCTTTACTTTTAAAACAAAACAAAATAAAGGAACCATCCCCTTCGGAAGCTACGTTTCGACACCCTACCTTCCGCCTTTCTCCAATCGACTACGTACCAGCTAATTGATACCATGTGTATTGGTTTACTGGTTTCGACCTAGAAGGTTTCTACTAGGTTGGAGGCAGAAGCTCTGGGTCGAAAGGTCCTTCTAAAGAAGGCGGAACCCACTTTTCTGAGCTAAAGGCTGTTTTTACTAAATAAAGCAAACTTTTTGTAACTAACTTGCCCACATGTAAACACTTGATTGGCTACATTTAACTTTGAAATAATTTAGCTAATATTTGCCACATTTTCTCTTATCTAAACCAAATAACATTTAACAAATAAACCATTCCTATTAACAAAACAATTAAATCATTTAGGTCTTCCTTTCAAAATAATTTAATTTCCATAATAAATCACTTAATAAAAATCTCCAAAAATTCTAGAAATTCACTTTAATCATGTTATCTAACATATCAAAATTTCAGACCCAAATTCTCAATATATTTCCTCAAACCATATTTTC
Organism: Allium fistulosum; assembly: GCA_030737815.1. Lineage (NCBI taxonomy): Eukaryota > Viridiplantae > Streptophyta > Magnoliopsida > Asparagales > Amaryllidaceae > Allium > Allium fistulosum. The sequence goes on along the minus strand of CM060903.1, from coordinate 1,359,249,240 downwards.
CTTTGAAAATTCATAATTAATTCTCCACGGCTTGGAAAATTATGAAAATTAAAACCCAACTCCAAAATCATGTTATCCCTAACATAAAATTTTCCCATGGCATTTAAACATCATTAAATCTCGGTTTTGCCCTAAAACCGTGTATATCCGCTTTTAAACAATCTTATTTAAATCATAAAAATTATAAATCAAGCATATCATCATCCAATATATTATAAAAACGAATTTACCCTTAAATCCGAAACAATTGATTATAGAAACCAAAATAGAGATGTTGTGATTATTATTCACCTTATATTGGATAAGGAAATTGAAGATTGATTTCTTCTAGCTTGAACCTAAGCTTTAAATTTTATTTTCCCTTCTTCTTTTCTTCCTAATGGCCAGCTCCTTTTCTTCTTACATTTTTAAAATTTTGCTTATGATAAATGAACATGTATTACCTAGAGATAATGGTATAAGGGTGGGAATATGGACGGCTATTTACCCTAATGCCCCTAGGTTTATTTAGTTAACACTTAACCATTTATAAGCTCATTCATTTTAAATAAGCACGGCCACTTAGTTTATTAGTCAAACTCAATCTCCTTATCACTCTTTATTATTATATTTAATTTATTCTAATTAAATCTCCTGAATAATGTTATAAAAAATTAGGGGTGTTACATGCCTTTCATTCATGATGATCCTATACGTGTTTTATTCGATACCAAGGCTTCAAAATCAATCATATCTAGTGATTTAGTGGATAGATTAGGATTTAAACCAAAAATAGTTGATCGACCTATAATTGTTACCAACCCTGTTGGAGGATCGACTAGCCTTTGCATGGTTTGTCGAGACTTAGCATTATCGATTCATGGACATTTTTTATTTGGGATTGCTTTGTTTTAATTTTCGTAGGGTTTGATATTATTCTAAGGATGGACTGGATGAGGAGGTACGAAGTAGTGGTGGACTGTGAGAGGCTGTTGGTGACGACGGGGATGGATGATGGGCCTAGATTGGAGATAGGCTACCTACTTGACAATGAGATGATTGCTTGCTTTTTGTATTCTCTTAAGATCCCTCATGATGAGTTATCGTCTATGCTTATACCTAGGGAGTCTACGAACATATTCGACGTGGAACTTGATTAACACCTCATAGGGAGAAGGAGTTCCGTATAGATTTGTTAAAGGATACTAGATCGATTCTTATACCATTGAGGCGTATAGTGCCCAAAGATTATAAGGAACTAGAGGTGCAAGTGATTGACCTATTGCGACGAGGGTTCATTCGACAGAGTACGTTGGGGTATGGAGCGCTTATAGTGTTCACCACTAAGGTGGAAGGCTCTTTGAGATTGTGTGTAGATTACCATGAGCTGAATAAGGTGACGAGGAAGAACAAGTATCTACTTCCACATATTGATGACTTATTCAATCAACTCCATGTTGTTAGGGTGTTTTCACAGTTAGACCTTGCGATGGGATTCCATCAACTAAGAGTGATGAAGGAGTGTATGTCGATTACATCATTTCGTATGCCTTTTGGACTCTATGGGTGGATGGTTATGTCATTCGGGCTAACCAACGCAATAGCATACTTTGTCGATCTTATGAAATATGTCTTTAGGGATTAGCTAAATAAGTTTGTACTTGTGTTCATGGATGATATCCTTGTTTATTCGAGGACAAAGGAAGAACATAAGGAGCACTTGAGGATTGTGCTCGAGGTGTGGATGGGGCACTAATTGAAGGTGAAGTTTTCGAAGTGTCGCTTCTGGAGGAGAGAAGTGTGATATTTGGGTCACATTATTTCTGAGCAGGGCATTGTTGTAGATCCTACAAAGGTGGAAACAGTACGGGATTGGGACTGACCCAAGATTGCTAAATTATGTGAAGTTCTCTTGGATAGGCAGGATACTATAGACTTTTTATCAATAACTTCTCTAAAGTAGCAGCACTGTAACCAACTTGATGAAGAATTGGACTTTTGTTTGGGACACGAAGTGCAAACACACGTTCGTGAGTCTGAAGGATAGATTAACGAGTGTGCTGGTGTTAGTCATTCTAAGTGGGAACAAGGAGTTGACAGTATATAAAAATGGTTGTGGCACTGGTCTAGGCACGGTGTTGATGTAGAGGGTAAAAGATGTCGTATATGCCAGTTAACAGCTGAAACCGCACAACGAGAAGTCCAACTCATGATTTGGAGTTGGTGGCGATAGTACTGGCTTTGATGATATAGGGGCAATATTTGCTTGGATAGAGGTTCAAGTTGTATACGGACCATAAGTCATTGAAGTATCTCTTCCCATGGAGTGATCTTCACCTTCATTAACAGCTATGGTTAGAGTTTGTGGCCTCTTACAACTTTGACATTTCCTATATGCCCAATAAAGGAAATGTAGTCATTAATGCTTTGAGTAGGATATATGCCAGCTTATGAGTGATGTTCCTAGAGTGAATGCAATTGGGGCTTATCTTTGATTTTAGACCTCGATGTGAGCTAGAACCCGAAGTGTTAGCTAGCCTGATGATCAGACCTACTTAGATTGAGCAGATCGATACTAGTCAGAGGTGAGATGCTAGACTAGTGGAGATCATGGCAAAGATAGAGGAAGGAATATAGTTTGAGGAGATGAAGCAGTATGGGCTTGACCATGATGGTTGGCTCCATAAGGATGGGAGATTATTTGTGCTTGATGTCGATAGGTTGAGCGATGAGGTCGTACGAGGCTATCATCATTCGAGATTGACTATACATCCTGATGGCAATAAAATGCATCAAGATATAAGACAGATATTTTGTTAGGAAGTTATGAAGAAGGACATTGGGGCATTCATCTTGAAGTGTATGAACTGTCAGTTGGTAAAGGCAGAGCAGAAGAAGCCGAGGTGATTGCTGCAACCGCTTGAGATCCCGAGTGGAAATGGAACAGGTTTCAATGGATTTCATCAATTGGTTGTCGAGGACCAGGGGAAGATATGATAGCATTTGGGTCATAGTCGATAGACTGAATACGAGTGTCGGATTTATTTATACCCGTAAAGTCTAGTAGAACGACATCGAAATTGGCCGATTTGTATGTGAAGGGGGTTGTGCGATTCTACGATGTGCCAAAGACCATTGTGACCCCCGAGACCCTTTGCACTTAGTAGAGTTTCGATGGCTTGTTGGACGATAATTTGCACTTATTAGAGTTTGCATACAACAATAGTTATCATTCCAGCATCGGTATGGGACCATTTAAGGCATTATATAACCGACCGTGCAGCGCTCCACGTTGGTGAGAAGTGGACGAGAAATTGATACTTGGGTCAGATATGATTAGAGAGACTTCGGAGAAGATCAAGATCATTCGATAATGAATGAAAGCTGCTCAAGATAGATAGAAGAGCTACGTTGATAAGAGAAGATATATAGTTCTCTGTCGGCGATATGGTGTTTGTCAAGATCTCTCTACTGAAAAATGTTGTTTGATTCAGCAATAAGGGGAAGTTGGCACCGAGATTCATTGGTCCTTTCCGATATCAAGAGGATTAAGAACTTAGCATATAAGGTCGACTTACCTCAAAAGATGTCAGGCAAGCACAATGTGTTCAACGTCTCTCACTTGCGGAAGTTTGTACATGGCTCGGGCGTGATAGTTGAACTGGGTCAACGTGATGATCTTGAGATTGAACCAACAGCTTTAAAATCTCATAAGACTATTCATATCATTGATGTGATACGAAGCAACTTAGGAGAAAGAAGGTAGAGCTGGCGTAGGTTCAGTCGAGTGAGAGCGAAGGCGATTGTACTTAGGAGACCGAGGAGAGCATGAAGACCGCTTATTTAAAGCTCTTTACCTGGTGAGACTTTCTGTTTATCGCATTTACTTTCACTTTCGATATCATATAGTTTAGTATCATGCATGCTAGGGAAAGCATAGATATCATTTCTTGCTTATGTGTACATGATTGATGTTTAATATAATTGCTCATGGATGTTAGGCATGCGGGGTAGCTATGTTTGACTTTTCCCTGGTTGTAGTAGGAATTTTGGGGGGAAATTCCTAAAGGGGAGAGAGTATAATGAACTGTATTTTACATATTGAAGGGTTATAAAATATTATTAAATTCATATTGGGCCGTAGGACACTATAACTTTGGAGGATGTTGAGTAGTGACATTTTTGACTCCGAAATATTTTATCGAATGATTTTACCCCAAGGAACTTATAACGGCTATAACTTTTATAAAAGCCGAATTAGCACCCAAAACCACTTCCACTGAAATGGTTTCTCTTTTCGTAGAATGGTCATAGTAGCAACTTGGACTTTTTAGCTAGTAGACATGGTTGTTTGAAGCTTGGTAATTTTTGGAGTAGCTTGATGGTTAATTGTTGAGAATGGGGCATGGCCACTAACACATTTTGGGTTTTACACTGTTACATGCTGAATAACCTTTCCCAAATCATTTTTCTCATCTCCTAAATAGATCTAAGCTTGCATTAACCCTTTCTTTACCAAGACCTTCACTTTTATCTTCCAAATCAAGTATACATCATAGATTATGGGTAGATAAGCAAGGGGATTAGTTAGAGATCTTAAAATTTGCATTTTTGGAGAAGAGAAATTGGTTTATTGCTGTTCATTCTTGGATTCACATCGATTTCATGTAAAACTTGGATTTTTTATTGTTTAGTGAGTGATTTGTCATCTCATACCTTACTATATATGTATCTATAGATTTTAACATGTTTTGGATCCAGTTTTAAATTAGAAATTATGTTTTATTACTGTTTTAAAATGCTACCTGAAGTAAAAACGTTAATAAAGTGATTTTTGGTATTCTAATCATGTTATTTTTTTGCAATTGCCTCTATATATGTAAGGCTATGTTATGGATACATTATATGATAGTTGCTATGATTTTGTTGTTTGTTTTGCATGCTTAAATGTTTTTCGATGTGTGTGTGGCATTTGTGTGTATGAATGAATGGTTGAAAATGCTCATTGGAGCGAATTGCAAGAACCTTAGAACTGAACTTCAATGGATATGCTCAAGGGTGTTAGGAGTCGTATCGATGCATATGAAAGGCCTATGGATCAAAAAATGGAGCGTAGCCGTGAAATCAACATGAAATGGGAGTTTGGAAGAACTACAACATTTATGTTCGGTGGTATTTCTTTTCGGCAGCATTTCTGCTTGGTAGCATTTGTTCGGTGGTGTTGTGCTCGAGGTGTGCTCTAGGTTCAGTGGTGGTGTGCTCAGGGTGTGCTTTGGGTTGGTGGTGGAGGAAACCCATACAGCAAACGTTGTCCGGTGGTGTTGTGTTCGGAGGTCGGTCAAGAAATCGTGTTCGGGGTTAGTGTGTGTGGCGCTTCCGGTCTTGCTTCAGGATTGGGGAGGATTTTCTTCATGATCGAATCTAGGAAATTCTAGGTGGGGAAAAGGAATAGTTAATTCTAGGCCACTCGAGTTTTCATGGTGATTGCTTCAGGTTTCTTGGAGGGGAACTTTGAGTTTTCCCATGAAGTTACCCGAAAATTGGATTTTCGAAGTTTGTTCTTGGGCAAAGGTGAACGACTTTGAGATGAATCAAGGAGATTTTGGGGTTCGTGTGGCGACTAGTGAAGTGTTGGTGTGACGCTTCAATACAATGATGATTAATTCAGAACCTTAGTACAATGGGTCTACGAATTACGACGGTGATCGAGAAGTGTTCTGATGATGATGACTAAACGATTGGAGATGTGAAGGTGATTCCTAAGTACGAGTTCAACGATGAGGACTTATCAGTAGAATTTGTGATCGTGTACTAGGTGGAGATATCTGAGATGGAATAATGGTTGAGTTTAACTATGGAGACACATGCAAAAGGATCATTAATAACTCAAAGGTTTCTAATGTGCTCGTACAGAAAGGGTACGTGGGGATGCCCACCTGGATTACGATTGCATCCAGATCTTATGATTGTGGATTACCCTGAACTCTACGATTGCGAGTCTAGTTCCTAGCCTTTCGAAGTGGTATGGATTTTGAGCACCAAGGAAGCTAGGATTTGATTGAATCCCAGGTTACAATTGCGCCATATGAGTTATTATGTAATTTAATACAAATGAGTGATAGTGGGCATTGTTTGATGGATGTTATGTATGTCGTAGTTGCTTATCACTCTAGAGTGTCATATGACGTAGGAATTTTTGACCGTGTACCTAGACCTTGGACATTGTACTTTGACTGTAGTACACTCATATGATTATGATAATAGATTATCATATATCGACTGTTATTTGCTAACTCTTTAGATGTAGGGATAGGTCGGGTATTATTCTTCATACCCTATGCCCATATTCACTATATACGATTTTTATAATATTTTTGAGATGATGTATCACTCACACCAAACTGTTGTTCGACCCAAGGTTTTATGCTTTGCTTCTTATTATCTCAGGTACTCTTAAATGGATAACAGGTCTGGATAACACATGGAGCTATACGGAGTGCGAGCAGGAGGCTACACTTTTATATATCTATACTTTGGGGCTTACCGTTACTTATTATGTTATGTAGTACTATAGAGCTATACCAGTACTTGTATTATTTTAGAGACAATTATAGAGTTTATTTTGGAGATTGGGATGTATTAAGTCTTCTATTTCGATTTTTGTGTAACCGGTGAACCTGTTGCACTCTGATGTTATTATATATGATTCACTTGATTATATTATCGTCTTACCTGTTGTACATCTATGTTATTATATTAAATTTTGTCTGTGCGCTGTGAGATATTTTATTGTTTCTGTGTTTAGATTTTCGTTACTTTACACTCTTGATTATCATCCTACATTGGCCAGGTACCACCATAGTGCACTCTACGGGTATATAGGTACCGAAGATGTTGGGTAGTCGTCATATTTGGTATCAGAGCTTAGGTTTCGTAGTTAACTTGAGTTGATACCGCGATCCTGTAAAAATAGGATAGAAGTTATCACCCTAGACTAGATCGAGAGTTTGTATGTATATGTATACGAGAAAGCATACTTGTTATATATTTTGGTTCAAAACTATATAGTAGTATATATATAGTATCTAAGTCCTATTGCGCACATGAGTGCTAAAGATGCGGTTCTTCTTTATGAGAGACTAATAAGTCATATTATATATTTAGAATGATCTGGCATACGAGAAATGCTGTTGGAACTCCATCTCTAGAGTTGAGGAGTAGGTAGGTTCAAGGGTCATTTGCCCAGATTTATAGGACATGTTTTCTTAGATGGTGCGAAACTAGGTTCAAAATACCCAAATTGCTCCTAATGTTAATGGTGATCAATGCAAATGCCAAGAGTTGACTTTGTCAAGCTGTATAAAGATTACATGAGTCTAGGAGGTAGACCTTCCCTTAGAACGAAGTTAGCTATTAAGTTGCAAAACTGGATGGATACTTGTGAATGAATCATTGATGAATTGGAGTTATATGGTGCTATGAGGTGTAGGTTGGCATCTAGATAACTTCAAAGACGGATAATGAACTGCTAGAACGTCCATAGAGCTACAACTCTCGAGGATCATTTTTCTTGGGATCGGTTCATAGTTCGCTTCGAAGACAAATTTATCTCGACCACTCAAAAGTCGGTGATGTCTAGGAATTTCGACGACTTGAAGCAAGGCAATATGTCTATGTCGAGGTATGTGACCGAATTCGATGTGTTATCGACGTACGGTCTATCTTTCACCAATATCTACTTAAAGAAAATGAAAAGTTTATCATTGGGTTGAACTATCACCTTGGGGAGCGATTGATTGTTCATATTAACGAGTGCTTCGAGAAGATGGTTGAAAGGTTTTATGATAAGAGTGCCTAAACCCAGTATAGAAGGTTCTTGTTCCAAGGATGAGATAAAACCGCAATTGGGCAGGTGAGGCAAGCGAAAATGGAATAGGAAGAAGAAGAAGCAGATAGTGAAAGCATATGCATTGGCATCGTTCCAATTTCATCCAGTGCTTCATCAGGGAAAGAGAAGGAAAGGGGGCATTACTATATAGGTTATACCTTTCATTCGTGATGATCCTATAAGCATTTTATTTGATACCACAGCTTCATTTTCCTTCATATCTAGTGATTTTGTCGACAGATTGGGATTGAAACCCAAGATAGTTTACCAACCTTTAATTGTTACCAACCTTATTGGAGGATTGACTAGCCTTTACATGGTTTGTCGAGATTAGCCTTATCGAGTCATAGATGTTTGTTTGTTTGTGATTGCTTTTTTTGGGTTTCATGGTGTTTGGTATTATTATGGAGATGGACTGGTTAAGGAGAAACAATGTAGTGGTGGACTGTGAGAGGTTGTTGGTGATGATAGGGATGGACGATGGGCGTAGATTGGAGATAGGCTGCCTACTTGACGATGAGGTCATGGTTAACTTTTTTGTATTAGCTCGAGATTCCTCATGATGAGTCATCACCTATGCCTATAACTAGGGAGTATTCAGACATATTCGAGAAGGTAACCCGATTACCACCGCATAGGGAGATAGAGTTCCATATAGATTTGGTGAAGGATGCTCGACCGATTGTTATGCCATGAGGTGTATGGTGCTGAAAGAGCAGAAGGAACTAGATGTGTAAGTGAATGACCTACTATGACAAGGGTTCATTCAATGGAGTATATTGAAATGTGAAGTGCCTGTAGTGTTTGCCACTAAGGCGGATGGCTCTTCGAGATTGTGTGTATATTACCATGAGCTGAAGAAGATGACGCGGAAGAACAAATGTCTACTCCCGCGTATTGGTGTCTTGTTCGATCAGCTCCATTGTGCTAAGGTATTCTGTCAATTGTACCTTATGATAGGGTTCCATCAACTAAGAATGACATAAGAGAGTGCACCTATAAGAACAGGTCTTTTTCGTATCAGAGGATCGTAAAATATTATTTTTTAAATTCATATGAGGCCGTATGACTCTATAACTTTGAAAATTATTAACTAGTGACATTTTTCATTTGTAGAATTTTTATTAGACAGTTTCTACCTTGAAACTCTTATTGAGCCTATAACTTGATACGGGCTGAATATGGATCTAAAACCACTTTCATTAGATTGGGACGATAGTCTTTCTTTTCGTAGAGTGGTCATATTAAGAATTTGGACTTAACATTTAGGAGTTATGGCTGTTTGAAGTTCTGACTAGTTTTGAGCAGATTAGTGGGTAATTAGGGAGTGATTAGTGCAGCCCATTAGCTCAATCTGAGATTAGGGTTAATACACCTTCTTTCCTGCCGTCATTAGTCATTTCTCTTCTTTCCTAATCACCTCCTAACCTTTATTAATCCAAATCAAAGCTAAAAACCACTATTTCTCCTATCTAATTAGTGTGATCAGTGGATCCAAGAGAAATTAACATAAGAAGATAATATATCTATTATTTGGAAGCTTTGGAATTTGTATAGCTGTTGTTCCATATCAGATTTACCTAGGGATTTGATTATTTTAATCCAAGGTGAGTAATTTTACCTCTCTCACTATATTGTGCTTACTTATCTAGTAAAAATGTGATTTTTAATATAAATATTAAAGTAAAAATGTTTGAGAACTTAGATCTGATATAAATAACTACCTAGAACATGGTTTAAAAAGATATATTTTATTTTAACATGATTTTTACATTTACCAACCACGCTGCTATTTTATACAAAATCAGATCTAGGACGATTTAGGCTAGTAAATCGTGTTTGGTTTAATTATATGCATTGCTTGGATACTCTATGGTGATGTTTGGTAGTTGTATGGATTGCTTTGATGTGTTTGCTAGTTGTTTTGTGTGGTTGGAAAAGTGGTACGTCGTTTGGTGCAAATGATACCAAAGTTGTCGAAACGCGACGAAATTTGATATGTTGTGTTGAAAGATGTGGGGTGTTTACTCAAAAAATTTCAAGCGGTTTGGAGCTATTTGATAGTATAAAAAGTGGCCATCTAAAAGAGCTCATCGAAAAAGTGGTCATCGAAAGTCCTTAGAATGCGATGAAATTTGGATTTTATAACGACCTATATTTTACGTATCGGTAAGTTGTAATATATTATTTTTTATTCATATGTGGCCATATGACTCTATGACTTTAGGAAATGCATATTAGAGACATTCCCTGTCTTTATCATTTTTCTGGATGATTTTACCCCTCGGAGGCTAGTACCACCTATAACTTTTGATCAGAATCGAATTAGTGTTCAAGCCCACTTCCATTGGAAAGATATCATGGTTTATCTTTCCATGTATTGGTTATAATAGCGATTTGGAGCTTCGGGCTATGAGATATAGTTGTTTTACGATTTGGCTCTGGTCGGTGCTAGGCGTGTTTGGAGCTTGGAGAGGAGTTGCATTGGTTTGACATGCTCTATTCGGTGTATCTCTAGGGAGGGGGTGTTTGGGGTTTTGCCTATAAATAGGAGTGTCACCCAATCACAAATCACTTTTTCTACCACCTCTTATTCCAACCCAGCCTCCATTATTTCTCTCTTCACCCAACTTCTTCCATTTCTCATCCAAACCATAGATAAGCAAGGGGATTCACCAGGGAGCTTCAAATCTACATCTTTGGAAAGGAAATCGAATCTTAGCTGGGATTTTCGAATTTGTTTGCGTGCAAATCTCCATCTTTGGGTGTTGGATGAGTGATTTATCATCTCTCACTTTCCTGTATATGTGCCTATAGGATTTGATATGTTTTAAACTCATTTTTAAAGTCCAATTAACATTTTAAAGTTGTTTTCTAAGTTGAACCAAAAATAAGATGAATTTTAGGAATATCTAAAGTACTTAAATCATATCGGTTGGAGTCTGTGCAGTTAAAGCGCCCTGTCTCTCCATAGCGTTTAAGGTGCGAAAAGTTGTAGCGGAGATATATCGGGGATATAGCAGGATATAACAGACGACTTTAAAAAGAGGAATGATGAACATTCTACATTAAAAAAAGGTACAAGTATTACTTATTATTTCCCACCGAGCAAAACAAGTTATAATAAAGTAAAGATAAACAAAGTTGACACTTAAAAATTTAGAACTAGTTATAATAACCAATAGCGTATATCATTGTTACATCAACTTTGAAGTTACCATAAAAATTAAAAGCAAGACATCAAGCAAAATGCTTAATTATAGGAAAGGGGGGGATATAACGGGGCAACAAAATCGGGGATATAGCGGATTATTGCCACAATATCGGAGATAATAGTGGATTAGCTATATTGTGCCGCTTTATAGGAATATCATTGCCCCAAAAGTTTGCTACGGGATATATCGGGGATATATCGAGGCAATATCGGGAAATTGACTGCACAGCTTGGAGTATAGTTCCCTTTGTACGTGATAGGCTATCTTTTGGGTGTATTATATGATGAATCACTATGGTTTGATGTGTGTTTGGATATTTAGATGTTGATTAGCATTCTTATGCGTGTTGTGTTTGTGTGAATGCTTATATCGTTGAAACGCTCATCGGAGCGACTTCCTATTAGGGACCCTAAAACCGGGTTTTGATGGATGAACTCGAGATTTTCGAGAGTTGTATCATTGCATATAGGATGCATAAGGGTCGAAGAATGGGGCAAAGTGGTTAAATTGATACAAAGTTTGAACTCGACAGAGCTAAAGAAAATCGGTTCGGCGTAATTTGGTTCGTCCTAGGCTTGGTCTGGTAGGGTGGATGGAGCGGTAAGCGATCATGGAGTTCTGTTTAGTGATCGAACTGATATGGCAGTTCGGTGGTGATGGGTGTTCAGTAGTCGGGCAGGGGAATCAGTTCGGTGGAAGGGCGGTTCGATGGCCAGTCGAGGTGGATTGTTTAGTGGCAAGGTGGAATGGTTACCAAACACAAAACTCGGTTCGATGGTGGAAGCTGGACTGTGGAAGGTGGCTTGGCTAGGCATGTCTTGGCTTTTATCTATCTTGAATCAGTCGTAGGATTGATCGGCAGGGGTGGAGCATAGGGTTTGGCTATGAACTTCAGACAAAGCGGCAGAGTTTAGGGTCTTTGATGAGTTGATAAGGGGTGAGGGTGGATGACACCAGAATGACTCGGGATGACCTTGGACTTCATGCAGCGACTATTGATGCAACGGCATGGTGCTTCGAGGTCGATGACGTGATGACTTCGAGACTTAGTATGATGACTCTACGACTTGCGATAGGTGTCTAGAGGCGTTCCGAAGATGACGACTTAACGATGGGAGTCGTGGCGATGATCCACACGGGCAAGTCTAACGATAGGGAATTGCGAGTGGGATTTATGATGGTTTCCTACTGTGGAGATAGCGGGGATGTGATAACGATTGAGTTCCATTTTAGGGATGTGTGCAAAGGGGCCATTGATAACTCAAAGGCTTTTAGTGTGCTCATAAAGAAGGGGTATGTAGGGACGCCCGCCTGCATCACAATTGCGTTCGGATCTTGCGATAGTAGATTACCCTGGGCTTTGCAATTGTGGATCTGGTTCCTAGCCTTTCGAAGTGGCATGGATTCAAGCACAAATGAAGCCAGGATTACGATTGGGTCCCTGGTTTGTGGTTATTCCATAGGAGTTATCATGTATCTAATGCACACGAGTGGCGGTGAGGACTGTTTGATGGATATTATGTTTGTCATGGTTGTTATTACACTAGGGTGTCACCCGATGTAGGTATTTTCGATTGTGTACCTAGACACTGGACATTGTACTTCGATTGTAGTACATTTATATGACTTTGATAGTAGATTAGCATATATCGATTGTTATGTGCTAACTCTTTGGATGTAGGGACAGGTCAGGTATGATGCTACATACCTTATGTCCATATTTACTATATACGATTTTTTATATAGTATTTCTAAGATGATATGTCGCTCAAACCAGACTGTTGTCTGACTCGAGATTTTATGATTTGCTTCTTATTTAACTTGGGTACTCTTAAATGAGTAGATTATGGAGAACAGGTATGGATAGTGCATGGAGCTGTACAGAGTACGAGCAGGAGGCTATGCTTTCATATACTTATACTTGGTGCTTATTATCACTTATATTGCCCTGTGTAGTACCGTGGAGCTACGTCAGTATTTGTATTATGAGAGACAGTTTTAGAGTTTATTTTGGTGTTATGGGATGTATAAACTCTTTATTTTAGTTTTTTTATTGCATGTGAAACTGATGCACTTTGTTGTACATATCTATGGTTTATTTGATTGTATCACTATCTTGCCTGTTTTACATCTATGTTGTTATACAATTTTTTGTTTGTGCGCTATGAGATGTTCTATAGGTTCTATGTTGTATTTTTTTTCTTTCTTTTTACCCTTGGCTACCATTCTGCATCGGTCGGGTACCCCCGCTGTGCTCTTTTCTAGTATATAGGGTACAGGAGGTGGAGGGCGGTTGTCATATTTGGTATCAAAGTGAGGTTGCTTAGACGACCTAAGTTGATACTGGATCCATTAGAGATAAGGAGTTATCGCCTTAGAATGGATTTAACGATATATGAGAGTGCTTACTTGTTATGTTTTGATTTACAAAACTATATAGTATTATATATTTAGTATATAAGTCACTTTTCATTCTTAGACACCACTTATTCTTTTTAGAGAGACTAATCATTCTTATTTCAGCTTATATGAATGAGCCGACTAATGAGGAATGCTGGTAGGAATTCCAGCTCTTGAATGGAGGAGGGGCCAGGATCGGGGGCTGTTAACCCCGACTTGCAGAACATGTTCACTGAGATGGTGTGCAACATGGTTTAGAATGCCCAAATTGCTCCTGCTGCAGTTGTAGGCGGTGGTGTTCCAGTGTAGGCGTCGAGGGCTGACTTTGCCAAACTGAGCAGAGATTTCTCTACTCTGGGTGGCAGACCATTTCTTAGAACAGAATCAGCCATTGAGGTGAAGGATTGGTTGGACACCTGTGAACGCATCTTTGAGGATATGGAGTTAGAGGATGCAATAAAGAGAAAGCTAGCCTCTGGATAGCTTTAGGGAAGAGCAATGGGATAGTGGAACGCCATCAAGGTTACTACTCTCGAAGATCAGATTACTTAGGTGCAGTTCATAGAGATATTTGAAGAGAAGTATATCCGACCGCTCAGAAGTCGGTGCTCTTCCAAAAGTTTGCTGACTTGAGTTAGGGAGATATGTCTGTATCGGAGTATGTGGCCGAGTTCGACATGTTGTCGAAGTATGGCTTTATCTTTTATTGATACTCTGCTCAAGAAGAATAAGAAGTTTATCATGGGTTTGGATGATTATTGGAAGGAAGCTTGTGAGTCATATCGATGAGACCTTCGAGAGGCTGGTGGAGAAGGCTCTTCGATATGAGAGTTTGTATCCTAAGCCTAAGTCGGTCGTTAGCCAAAGCCGCAAGCTGGTGGGGGAGGCAAGAGAAAGTGGGATAATAAGAAGAAGAAGCGGTTTCAGAAGAGTGGTCAGAAGAAGGGCAAGTGGGAGTCTACTTGCTATAATTGTGGAGAGAAGGGTATCTCGTTAGAGACTACAAGGCAGAGATCAAGAAGTTCTACAATTGCAACAAGCTGGGGCATATCAAGAAGGATTGTCTAGAACCATCGAGAAATAAGCAGGTTGTGTCTATTTATTCTTTGAATGTTGTTCCAGTTTCATCGAGGACTCCATCAGCGAAGGAGAAAGGGAAGAGTGTTGTCATATAAGGTATGCTTTCTATTTCTGATACTCTTAGTCGTGTTTTATTTGATACCGGGGCTTCACGTTCCTTCATATCTAGTGAGTTGGTAGATAGTTTGGAATTAAAAACCAAGATAGTTGACCGACCTTTCATTGTCACGAACCCTATTGGAGGATCGACTGGCATTTGCATAGTTTGTAGAAACTTGACATTATCGAATCATGGATGTTTGTTTGCCTGTGATTGATTTGTTTTGAGTTTTGTGGGTTTGGAAGTAATCTGGGGATGGACTGGCTACAGAGATATGGAGTAGTGGTGGATTGCGAGAGGGCGTTGGTGACTATAGGGATGGATGATGGGCATAGATTGAAGATAGTTGCCTGCCTAACGATGAGGTGATGGTTAGCTTTCTATATTCGCTGAAGATCCCGCATGATGAGTTGTCATCTATGCCTATAGCGAGAGAGTATCTGGACATATTCGAGGAGGTGGCCGGATTACCACCACACAGGGAAATAGAGTTCCATATAGATTTGGTGAAGGATGTCAGGCAAGTAGTTATGCCTTTGAGGCGTATGGTACCCAGAGAGCAGAAGGAGCTGGAGGTGCAAGTGAATGACCTGTTAAGGCAAGAGTTCATTTGTAGAAGCATATATGAGTAGGGCGCACTTGTAGTATTCGCCACTAAGGCGGATGGCTCTCCGAGGTTGTGTGTGGATTATCGTGAGCTGAATGAGGTGACGAAGAAGAACAAGTATCCACTCCCATGTATGAATGACTTGTTCGATTAGCTCCACGGTGCAAGGGTGTTCACTCAGTTGGACCTTGCGACGGGGTTTCATCAACTGAGAGTGGCAAAGAAGAGTGTGCCGATTACAAAGTATTTACGCCTTTAGGATACTATGGGTGGTTGATATGCCTTTCGAGGTAACCAATGCATTGGCATACTTTGTTGATCTTATGGCCGCGTTATTAGCGATCAACTGAATAAGTTTGTACTTTTGTTTATAGACGATATCCTTGTTTATTCGAGGACGGAGGAAGAACATAGGGAGCACTTGAGGATTCTACTTGAGGTGTTGAGAAGACACCGATTAAAGGCGAAGGTTTTCGAAGTGTCACTTCTGCAGGAGGGAAGTGCGATTTTTAGGTCATGTAGTTTCTGAGTAGGGCATTGCATTTGATCATGCGAAGATGGCAGCAGTGCAGGATTGGGATCGACTTAAGACCGTTACGGACGTGAGAAGTTTCCTTGAGCTGGCGGGATACTATAGACGTTTTATCCAAGACTTCTCTAAAGTAGCAGCGCCGTTAACCAACTTGACGAAGAAGAATCATACTTTTAATTGGGACATGAGATGTGAGCATGCATTCATGAGTCTGAAGGAGAGGTCGATGAGCGCTTCGGTGTTAGTCATTCCGAGTGGGAATGAAAAGCTGACAGTATATACAGACGCCTCTGATATTTGATTTGGTATGGTGCTGATGCAGAGGGGAAAGGTTATCGCCTCTGCTAGTCGATAGCTGAAATCGCACGAGACGAAGTATCCGACTCACGATTTGGAGATGGCGGCGATAGTATTCACTTTCAAGGTATGGAGGCACTATTTTCTTGGGGAGATTTTTCAGTTGTATACAGACAAAAAGTCATTGAAGTATCTATTCTCCCAAAAGGATCTCAACCTTCGCCAGCAGCGATGGTTAGAGTTCCTGGCCTCCTACGACTTTGGCATTTCCTATACACCTGGTAAGGGGACTACAGTCATTGATGCTTTGAGTAGGAGACATGTTAGCTTGGAAGCAATATTCCTAGAGTGGAAGTGGTTGGAATTTATCGCTGGCTATGATTTTAGGCCTCGATGTGAGCTAGAGCCGGAAGTATAGGCTGATCTAATGATAAAACCTACCTTGATTGAGTGGATCAGCACTAGTCATAGGCGAGATGCTAGACTAGTGGAGATCATGGCAAAGATAGAGGAATGAGTAGAGTCTCAGGAGATGAAGCAGTACGGGCTTGATCGTGATGGTTGGCTCTGTAAGGATGAGAGATTCTTTGTCCCTGATGTCGATGGGTTGAGGGATGAGGTACTTCGAGAGTGACATCATTCGAGACTGACTATACATCCTAGTGGCAATAAAATGTACCGCGATACGAAGAATACATTTTATTGGGAAGGGATAAAGAAGGACGTTGGGACATTCATCTTGATGTGCATGAACTGTCAGTTGGTAAAAGCAGAGCAGAAGAAGCCAAGTGGTTGTTGCAACTGCTCGAGATTCTCAAGTGGAAGTGGGAGCAGGTTTTGTTGGATTGTCGAGGACCAGATGAGGGTATGATAGTAGTTGGGTCATAGTCGATAGATTAACGAAGAGTGCCCGATTCATACCTGTCAAGTCAAATAGAACGACATCCAAATTGGACAAGTTGTATGTGAAGTTAGTCGTGCGATTCCATGATGTGGTGAAGAGAATTGTGAGCGACCGAGACCCTTTGTTCACTAGCGGATTTTGGAAGAGCTTACAAGAGGCTTTAGGGACAGAGCTGCATCTCAGTACAACTTATCATCCACAAACAGATGAGCAGACCGAGAGGGTGAATCATATACTGGACTAACTGGAGAATCTCTTGTGAGCTTGCATTCTCGATTTTGGCAACTCATGGGACGATCATTTGCATTTAGTAGAGTTCGCATATAATAACAGTTATCAGTCAAGCACCGGTATGGCACCATTTGAGGCGTTATATGGCCAACAGTGCAAAGCCCCTTCTTGTTGGTATGAAGCAAGTGAAAAACTGATATTTGGGCCAGAGATGATTTGGGATACTTCGAAAAAGATCAAGATCATTCGGCAACGGATAAAGGCTGCTCAGGACAGGCAGAAGAGCCAAGCTGATAGGAGGAGACATGATTTAGAGTTTTCCATCGGCGATATGGTATTCATCAAGATCTCTCCATTGAGGTGTGTTGTTCAATTCGATACTAAGGGAAAAATGGCACCAAGATTATTAGTCCTTTTCCAATACTTAAGAGGATAGGGAAACTAGAATGTAGAATCAACTTGCCCTAGAAAATGGCGGGCGTGCACAATGTATTCCATGTATCTAACTTGCGGAAGTTTGTGCATGACTCATGCGTGATAGTTCAATCGGATCAGTTTGATGATATCAAGATTGAACAAGAGGCATCGAGACCTCGTAGGCCTATTCGTATCATCGGACGAGATACAAAATAGCTTTGGAGGAAGTCAGCAGAGTTGGTGAAGGTTCAGTGGGGTGAGAGCGAATGCGATTGTACTTGGAAGACCAAGGAGAGCATGAGGACCACTTATCCGGAGCTCTTTACTTAGTAAGACTTTTGTTTGTCGCACTTACTTTCACTTTCGATATCACATAGGGTAGTTTAGTATCCTGCACGCTAGGGTAGGCTAGATATGATTTGTTGCTTTTGTGTGCATGTTTGATGTTTGACATGTTTGCTCGTGGATGATAGGCATGCGAGGTAGCAATGATTAATTTTTTCCTGTTTGTATTGGGATTTCGGGAGCGAAATTCCTAAAGGTGGGAGAGTGTAACGACCCGTATTTTACGTATCGAAATATCATAAAATATTATTTGTAATTTATATGTGGTCGTATGACTCTATGACTTTAGGAAATGCCTATTAGAGGCATTGCCTGTCTTTATAATTTTTCTAGACGATTTTACCTCTGAGAGGCTTCTATCTTCTATAACTTTTGTCCGTACTTGAATTAGTATTCAAGACCGCTTCCATTTTAAAGATATGATGGTTTCTCTTTCCGTAGACTGGTCATAATAGCGATTTGGAGCTTCTGGCTAGGAGATAAAGCTGTTTGAAGATTTGGCTCTAGTTGGTGCAAGGTGTGTTCGGAGCTTGGAGAGGAGCTGCCTTGGTTCGACATGCTCTATTCGGTGTACCTCTGGAGAGGGGGGCTGCTTGGGGTTTTTCCTATAAATAGGAGTGTCACTCTCTCACAAATCGCTTTTTCTACCACCTCTTATTCCAACCCAACCTCCATTATTTCTCTCTTCACCCAACTTCTTCCATTTTTCATCCATACCATAAATAAGCAAGGGGATTCATCAGGGAGCTTCAAATCTACATCTTTGGGAAGGAAATCGAATCTATGCTGGAATATTCGAATTTGCCTCGGTTTGCATGCAAATCTCCACCTTTAGGTGTTTGATGAGTGATTTACCATCTCTCACTTTCCTATATATGTCCCTCTAGGATTTGATATGTTTTAAACTCATTTTTAAAATCAAATTAATGTTTTAAAGCTGTTTTCTAAGTCGAACCTAAAATAAAACTAATTTCAGGATATTTAAAGTACTTTAATTATATCGCTTGCAGTATAGTTGCCTTTGTACGTGATAGGCTATCTTGTGGGTGTATTACATGATGAATCACTATGGTTTGATGTGTGTTTGGATGTTTAGATGTTGATTAGCATTCTTATGCATGTTGTGTTTGTGTGAATGCTTGTATCGTTGAAACGCTTATCGAGGCCACTTCCTATTAGGGACCGTAAAATCGGGTTTCGACGAATGAACTCGAGATTTTCGACAGTTGTATCATTGCATATGGGATGCACAAAGGTCGAAGAATGGGGCATATCGGTGAATCAATACAAAGTTTGGACTCGGCAAAGCTATAGAAAATCGGTTCAATGTAAGTTGGTTCATCCTAGGCTTGGTCCAATGGGGTGGATGGAGCGGTAGCCGATCATGGGGTTCTATTTGGTGACCAGACCAATATGGTAGTTAAATGGTGAGGGGTGTTCGGTGGCTAGGTAGGGGAATCTGTTTGGTGGAAGGGTGGTTCGATGACTAGGCCGATATGGCGGTTCGATGGTGATGGTTGTTCGGTGGCCGGGCAGGGGAGTCTTTTCGGTTAAAGGGCGGTTCGGTGGCCGGTCGAGCTGGTCTATTCGGCGGCAGGATGATGTGGCGACCGAACATAAAGCTTGGTTCGGTGGTGGATGCCGGACCATGGAAGATGGCTTGGCTAGGCGCGTCTTAGCTTTCATCTAGCTTCGATCGGTCGTAGGATGGATCAACAAGGGTGGAGCATGGGGCTTGGCTATGAACTTCAGACATAGCAGCAGAGTTTGGGGTCTTTGATTAGTTGATGAGTGGTGATGGTGGATGACTCCAGGACGACTCGAGATGACCTTGGACTTCATGCAGTGACTAGTGAAGCAATGACATGGTGCTTCGAGGTCGATGATATGCTGACTTTAGGACAATACGATGACTCTACGACTTGTGATTAGTGTTTGGAGGCGTTTCGAAGATGGCGACTTCGATTCGTGGCGGCGATCCACAAGGGCAAGTCTAACGATATGGACTTGCAAGTGGGTTTGCGATGGTGTCCTTCTGTAGAGATAGCCGGGATGGAATAGCGATTGAGTTCCATTTTGGGGATGCATGCAAAGGGGTCACTGATAACTCGCAGGCTTCTAGTGTGCTCGTAAAGAAGGGGTATGTGGGGATGCCTACCTAGATCACGATTTCATCCGGATCTTGCGATAGTACATCATCTTGGGCTTTGTGCTTGCGGACCTGGTTCCTAGCCTTTCGGAGTGGCATGGATTCGAGAACAAATGAAGCTGGGATTACGATTGGGTCCCTGTGTTACAGTTGTGCCATACGAATTATATTATATATAACGTACACGAGGGGCGGTGAGGACTGTTTGATGGATGCTATGTTTTCCATGGTTGTTGTTACATAAGGGTGTCACCCAATGTAGGTATTTTTGATTATATACCTAGACACTGGACATTGTACTTTGATTGTAGTACATTTATATGACTTTGATAGTAGATTAGCATATATCAATTATTATGTGCTAACACTTTGGATATAGGGACAGGTCAGGTATGGTTCCACATACCTTATGTCCATATTTATTATGTACGATTTTTATAGTATTTTTGAGATGATATGTTACTCAAACCAGACTGTTGTTCGACTCAATGTTTTATGCTTTGCTTCTTATTACCTTGGGTGCTCTTAAATGAGTAGATTATGGATAACAGTTCTGAATAGCGCATGGAGCTGTATAGAGTACGAGCAGGAGACTTTGCTTTCATATATCTATACTTGGATCTTATTATCGCTTATATTCCGCTGTGCAGTACTATGGAGTTATGTCAGTACTTGTATTATTAGAGATAGTTTTAGAGTTTATTTTGGTGGTATGGGATATATAAACTCTTTATTTCAGTTTTTGTATAGTCTGTGAACCTGATGCACTCTATTGTTCTTATCCATGGCTCATTTGATTATTTCACTGTCTCGCCTGTTTTACATCTATGTTGTTATATTATATTTTATCTGTGCGCTATGAGATGTTCTACTTATTCTATGTTGGATGTTTCTTTATTTTTACCCTTGGCTATCGTTTTGTATCAGCCGGGTACCCCTGCAACGCTCTTTTCTGGTATATAAAGTACCGAAGGTGGAGGGCGATCGTCACAGATATGTTGTACTAAAATATATGTGGAGTCTACTTAGAAAATTTCAAGTGGTTTGGAGTTGTTTTGATTGTAGAAAGAGTGGTCGTCCAAAAGTGGTCGTCGAAAGTGATCGAAATGTGATGAAATTTGGATATGTTGTGCTAGAAGATGTGGAGAGTCCACTTAGAAAATTTCAAGTATTTTAGAGTTGTTTTGATAATAGATGAAGTGGTTGCCCAAAAGTGGTTGTCGAAAAAGTGGTTGTCGAAAGTGCACGGAATGTGATGAAATTTGGATGTGTTGTTTTTGAAGTTTTAGGAAGCCTACAAAATATGTTTGAAGTTATTTTGAGTTGATTTGATAGCTTAGAAAGTAGTCGTGAAAAGTAGATGGAGGTGGGCAAAAAGTGGTCGGTGTTGACCATGCTTCGAGTTACAAGGGTGTTTGCTTTAGGGAAATGAGAGAAAGACTTCGGGTCAGCATGGGATCAAGCAAGGAAGGAAACCACTTCAACTTGGTGAATTTTTGTCTTGGCCAGAAGTGGTTATGTACATGTGTTCATTCATTCATTCAATGATCACTTTCGATGGTTACAACGCGATGAAGATCAATGATAAACGACGAGGCAAATGCGTGATGCTTCGACACGAGTACTTCGGGACTATGACGAGATGAATCTATGACATGAGCCGGGCATATAGAGATGTTCCGAACTTCGAATACACAATGCGTCTGATCAAATACTTCAGGTGGGAAGTGTATGTTTAGGGCAAGGTAGTCTAAGAGGCATGATCGACAAGGCAAAGAGATCTGATGGGGCATTGGATGTTTCAAATCGAGTCGCATGTAGAAGGGATCGTTGATACTCTGGATGTGGGTGATTCCATAGAGCAAGGGTATGTGAGGATGCTCATCTGTGTACCCTGGACCAAGGGACGATCTAGCATGCCCTAGGAGGGATTACCTATGGGATAGGTATTCGAACGGGCACCGAATCCAATTGTGACATAGGGTGTTGCCAGCCTGGGAGGTCGTTGAAAGAATTACCACTTATCCAAAGACCTTGGGAAGGTCGAGATGAAGTAGACTTTGGGAAAACCGCGGCGGTAAGAGACTTTGGAAAATTCATAGTGAAGCGAAGCTTCTGCAATGGTCGTAGTGAAGTAGGACTTCGTGAATGATCGTGGTGAAGTGTGACTTAGGTTATAATCATAGTGACAGTGCTTGACGTGCGAAACCATGGCGATAGACATGGTGATATGAGACCTCGAGGACAATTGTCATTGCATGTCCACTTTGTGTTTGCAATGATTGGTGTGATTGTTGCATTACTTCTGATGTTGGTATTCTTGAGATAGGTGCCCTGACACCATAATATACTTAGTATAGTATACCCATATGACGATAATAGTAGTACAACATATATTGTGTTATGTGCTAACTCTTTGGATGTAGGGACAGGTTTGGTATGATTATCCATACCCTATATCTTTTACTATATCGGTTTTTATAGTATTTTGATATTGTTTATCTCTCACACTAGATTATTGTCTGACTCGAGATTTTATGCTTTGCTTCTTATTATCTCAAGTACTCTTAAATGAGTAAACAAGACAATAGGTTGAGTTTAGCACATGGAGCTATTCAGAGCATGAGTTAGAGGCTGGCACTATTAAATTTATTACTGTAGTTTGTTGCTTATTCTGAAGTGTAGCACCATGGAGCTTTAGCATTGCTTTACCTTATTAAGAGACAGATTTCCATTGAGTTTATTTTGATGATGTATAAACTCTACTCCACTTTTTTTGTATGACTATTGTGGACCTTGCACTCTAAAATTTGCTTTGCTTCATTTAGTTATACATATATGTCTCTTCTGTTTTATATCTATGTTAATATTATATTTCATTCGATGTGTTGTGAGATATATGGCAAGTTATGATTAGTGGTTTAGTTATTTCACCTTTGATAATCGTCCTACATCAGTCAGGTACCGTACCAGTGCATTCTTCAGGTATATTAGGGTGGTTGTCACACATGGTATCAGAGCTTAGGTCAAGTGATCCCTCACTTAGGTCGATTGCTAGAGTCTAAGTGGGTACTTAGATCCATTAGGGATAAGGTAAGTGGAATGCCTTATAATGGATTGAGCAATATACGAGAGAGTGTACTTGTTATATATTTTTGTTTTCAAAACTATATATTAGTTATGTATAGTATATAAGTCGCACTGCACACTTGACCACTATAGGAACAACTTTTCCTTTATAATAGACTGACCATTCTTCTTATAGGGTATAATAATGAGCCGGCATATAAGGAACACTGCTAGGAATTCCATGTTTGGAGTAGAAGGAGAAGGAGTGAGTTCGAGGACAACTAACCCCAATATGCAGGCCATGTTCATAGGGAGGATGAGGAACATTCTGTAGAATACCCAAGGTGTAGCTCTAGCTCTTGTTGGTAGCAGTGCTCAAACTCAAGCTCCCAAAGCCGACTTTGTTAACTTGAACAAGGACTATTCTAGCCTTGGAGGCAAACTATTCTTTAGAACGGTATCGGCTGTGGAAGTGCAGGATTGGTTGGATACCTGCGAGTGTGCCTTTGAAGATTTATGGTTGGAAGAAACAATGAAGAGGAAGTTAGCCTCTAGGGAACTTCAAGGTCGCACCATCAGATGGTGGAATGCTGTCAAGATTGCTACTTTGGAAGACCAGTTTAATTAGAAGCAGTTTAAGGCCAGATTTGAATAGAAGTTCATACCACCCCCCTAGAAGACGGTATTGTTTAGGAAGTTTTTTGATTTGATGCAAGGTGAGAAGACTATCTCATAGTATGTGGTTGAGTTCGACATGATTTCGAAATATGGTTTATCTTTTATTGATACCTCCATGAAAAAGAATGAGAAGTTCATCCTGGGTTTGGATAATTATCTGGGGGAGAAGCTGCTGGGACATATTGACGAGTCCTTCGAGAAGCTGGTTGAGAAAGTTTTGAGGAAAGGGAGCCTGTACCTAAAACCAAAGGCTGAAATTATTGCTTCAAAAGAGGAACCAAAATCAAAAGCAGGCGGTGGAGGCAAGAGGAAATGGAACAATAAAGAGAAGAAGCAGTCTCGAGAGGAGGATAGACATAAGAAAGGAAGGTGGGAACTAAAGTTATTTAACTGCAGTAAGACGGGTCATCTTAGCAAAGACTACAAGCCCCCAAGGAGTGCTTCGTCTGTGATAGGACTGGTCACAAAATAAGGGACTGCCTGGAGCTGTAAAAGAATAAGCTGAGTGCTACTACTTATGAATTAGGCGTCACTCCTACTTCGTTGGCTGCTTCATTGGCGAAAGAGAAAGGGAAGGGCATTCTTATCCAATGTGTGCTTTATGTATGCTATACCTATACATGTTTATATTTGATATTGACATGTTAGACCTTCTATATATCTGGTAACTTAGTGAGTAGGTTAGAATGTTGACCTAACCTAGTGGATAGACCATTAGATGCTTCGAACTTAGTGATGGCTTGACCGACTTAATGAGGTTTATGAAGGCTTAGTGTGTTGGGTTGTGGATGTTTATTGCTTGTGTTTACTTTGTTTGGGTCTTGTGAGTTCAGTATCATTGGGCATGGGATGACCAAAGGGAGCTATGCCGAAATGGTGAGATGTAGTAGCGACAAACAAGGCAGGGGAAGAGCGGAAGCTAGACTGAGACTGTACACCTGAGAGGGTACATTTATGGTTTGCTTGGTGTATTTTCTTAGGATCCTACAAGAGGAGTCATCATTGTTTCCCATAGGGACGGAACATCTGGATGTAGTCTGATGATCGCCATAAGGGGAGATGGAGTTCCGTATCGACTTATTGACTGGTGTTATATTTTCAAGTAAAATAGTACTCAAGGAGGTAGGGGAATCAGAAGTGCGGGAGAGTGGCTCATGGAGGGGGTTCTGTCCTGGTAGTATATCTAAGCGAGGAGTACTTATAGTATTTGCATGGCAGGTGAGTGATTTTTTGAGATGGTACTGAGTGCCGAGAGCTTAAGAAGCTTATACTGGAATCCATATGTGACATTCTTGTCTTCTGATGAAGGAGAATTACAAGATACGCTTGAGGTAGCGCTTAAGGTATTAAAGAAACATGCCAGCTAAGGATGGATTCCTGTGTAGATACGGTTTGGGTGACATCGAGGTTGAACCAGGAATGACTTAAGAGGAAATTATTGAACTCAGTAGAAGTTCAGCGGAAGTGAAAACAAAGGCGACAGTAGGAAGAAGACTAAAGAGAGCGTAGGGACCGACATTATGAAACGCTTTGTTTGGTAGGGTTTTCTATGTATTGCATTCTATTTCACTTATGATGTCATGTAGAATAGCTTATTATCTCGCTTACTAGAATAGACGTGGATTCTTTTTGATTACTTATGATTGCATGGATGCATGTTTGATGTTTGAGATGACTGTTTATGATCGTTAGGCATGCAGGGTACCAATATTTGACTTTTCCTTATTTGACTGGATTTCGGGGTTGAAATTCCTAAATGGGGGAAGAGTGTAACGACACGTATTTTACGTATCAAGGATCGTAAAATATTATTTTTAATTTACATAAGGTCATATGACTTTATGATTTTGGAAATTATTAACTAGTGATATTTTTCATCTATAGAATTTTTGTTGGACAATTTTGATCTTGAAAATCTTATAG
The DNA here is from genome assembly GCA_030737815.1 of Allium fistulosum. NCBI lineage: Eukaryota > Viridiplantae > Streptophyta > Magnoliopsida > Asparagales > Amaryllidaceae > Allium > Allium fistulosum. The sequence continues at coordinate 1,359,223,426 of CM060903.1, read as the reverse complement.
TGCCTCTAACTTTTGGTAGGGTCTGAATTTGGGTCTGAAACTACTTTCGTTAGATCGAGATAATGGTCTCTCTTTCTGTAGAGTGGTCATATTAAGAATTTAGACTTACCGTTTAGGAGTTATGGCTTTTTGATGTTCTGACTAGTTTTGGGTAGATTAGTAGGTAATTAAGGAGTGGTTAGTGCAACCCATTAGCCCAATCCAAGATTAGGGTTAATGGCCCTTCTTTCCAGCTTTTATTAGTCATTTCTCTTCTTCCATAATCACCTCCTGACCCCCACGAATACAAACTAAAGCTAAAACCCACTATTTCTCCAATCTAATTAGTGTGATTAGTGGATCTAAAGAGAAACTAACATAAGAAGATAATAGATCTGCTATTTGGGAGCTTTGGAATTTGTGTAGCTGCTATTCCATATCAAATTTGCCTAGGTTTTATGCGCTTTAATCCAAGGTGAGTGATTCTACCTCTCTCGTTATACTATGCTTACTTATGTAGTAAAAATGTGATTTTTAATATGAATATTAAAGTAAAAATGTTTGAGAACTTAGATCTAATATAAATAACACCCTAAAACATGGTTTAAAAATATAAGTTCGTATTTTAATATGATTTATACCGTTTCCCAACCACAGCTACTATTTTATACAAAATCTGATCTAGGATGACTAGTAAATCATGTTTGGATGAATTGTACATTGCTTGAATGTTGTATGATGATGTTTGGTAGTTTATTGATTTCTTTGATGTGTTTCCTAATTATTTTGTGTGGTTGGAAAAGTGGTGTAACGACCCATATTGTATGTATCAGAGAATTGTAGAATATTTATATTGTTTTCATATGAGGTTGTATTATTCTAATATTTTGAGAAATGACTCTTAAGCATATTTCCTACACCCAAGATTTTTGGCGAAATTTTATGTGACCATTTTGCCCCTATAATCTTGTATGGACAATAATTTTTGATAGGTGCTAAGTTTGGGTCTAAAACCACTTCCATTGGATACAGATGATGGTTATCCTTTCCGTAGAGTGGTCATATTAAGAAAAGGGACTTATTGATTTCAAGTTATGGCTGCTTGAAATTTTCTTTGATTTTGAGCAGCTTAAGTGGGTAATTAGGGTCATTAACCTTGAGGCCCATGACCCTTTTCGGGTTTGGAGCATGTGGAGGCTGATGAGACTCATCCCCATCATTTCACTATTCCCAAAATAGTTAGAAACCTCCAATAAACCTTCATTGACTAAAAAGCAACCTTTAAGCATACTTTAATTAGCCAAATTTCATCGTTAAGAGGAGATTAGTGAAATTTACACTTGGGATTGGAGATTTTCTATTATAGGAGCATTGGGATTCATGCCTATTACTATTCACTTGGGATTCGGGATCTTGCTTTGGATTAAGGTGAGCAATTGGATCTATCACTTACTAATTTGGCTATTTAACACCCTAAATGATGTTTTAAAATTATTTAAAAATCCTAAAAATGCTTTAAGACCATTTTACACCACATATGTGAATTTTATATGATTTGGATTTAGTTTGGAAAAATGTGTTTTTATGGGTCCTTAACTTGTTCTTATGGGTCTTCCAAGTTTATCTTAGGCTTAGATTCTTAAAATTAGATATACTTGATTGTTTGGCTGCTATTAATCTTATGAATGATGTATGTACGCTTGCTCAATGTTTGCTTGGTTGAAACGCCGATCAAATGGTGAATAAGATAAGTAGGAGTTATGGATTGGTGACTATCCATAAAATTTCATTCTATCGGAGTGCGATCGATATGGGGCAGTAAGGAAGGCCTCAGGAGGTCGCACACCGAGTTTTAAGTCAACTGGAGTTCACATGAACAAGTTATGGGAGTGCAAAGTATAGGTCGGTGAAGATCTAAGTGGTGTGGTTCGGTGGAGATCCAAATGTTATGGACCGATGAAGACCTAAGTGGTATGGTTCAGTGGAGTGCTTAAAGTCTTATGGGTCGGTGGTGCTTCAAAGAGTTATGGTTTGGTGGATATCCAAATGTTATGGATCAATGGAGACCCAAGGGTTATGGTATGGTGGAGACTCAAGCGTCGTGGATTAGTGGGAAGTTCAACAGGAAGATCGGTGGAGCTATGTTCTCACGAAAATTTCCAAGAGTTAGGTCGCCTCTATAGGTCGGTACCGACTCATAGGGTTTGACCCAACCAAGACGCTACCCATGGGGGAGCATGGAGAGATGTGTAGGAGCTCAAGTGTGGAGTCTGGATCGGTAGTGATCTTTCGGTGGCAAATGGTCTGTGGGGATCATTCGGTGGTCATGGATCGGCAATGATCCATGTATTTTATTCCAAAATTGTGCTATCGATATGGGGTGACAAGGAAGGCCCCATAAGGCTACATTTCGAGTTTCAAATCATTTTGACTTTATTTATGGATTTGGGTTGAAAATAAATAATTGTGATGAGTTATTCATTTAGTTATGGTGTTTTGTTCTGATAGATCCATAGCCATCTATAGCTTTGTATTGATTATTTATTGAATATGTCGATCCATTCGAGTAGAAAAAAATAGATAGCATTTGTCGACATGTTCAGTAGATAATTAAGACAAGGTTATAGTTGGTCGCCCATAGCCAGCCCTATTCTCCGCATTAGCAGACAAAATTACTATATGATTCTCTTTGTTAATGTGGGTCTCGGGGTGGGGCATTACATTTCCATGTGCTCGAGTTATGGTCATTTGATGATGGATAACTATACTCCAAGAGGCAGAATAGATGACGATGAGTCGGATTGAGGGGGCTATTGGAGGCGGGTTACAGGATGCATGATGACACTTATGGCTTATGATAGTTGTCTAAAATAGTTCTCAACTGCAACGACTTCAAATGGTAGTTGTATGGACAGTTTTAAGATAAGCTCTACTATGGATGATGTGTGCAAAGGGATCGTTGACATTCGTAGGTTTTGATGTGTACTCGTAAAGCAAGGGTATGTGAGGACATTCACTTGGGCATATGGGGAACCCCGAATCACATGATGTTTCGTTCTGAGTACCTTGGATTGTCTATAGGGGTGCAGTCTAGTTCCTAGCCTACTGAGTGGCATGGATTGTACCGAGAAACAGGGACATTGAGTGATCCTTGGCTCTATGGGGGTGGTAATACAAGTATCATATATCCAATGCACTGAGTGAGTGAATGTGAGGATGGATGGTGGATGCTATGTTTGCTTTGATTGTTTTTATCACCTTAGGGATGTCACATGATGTAGATATTACCGATGCAGATATCTGGACACCCTTAGTACCTTGGCATATAGTACACCTATGATGACCATCATAGAGTAGTGTATATCCTTTATATGTGCTAACTCTGTGGATGTAGGGACAGGTTAGGTATGATTTTCCATACCATTTATCCTAGTTTATTGTTTTTTTACAGTATTTGAGATTTCTATCGCTCACACCAGACTATTGTCTAACCTAGAGTTTTATGCTTTGCTTCCTATTACTTTGGGTACTCTTAAATGAGTAGATTAGGGATATTAGGTCTGGTGAGCACGTGGAGCAGGATAAGTGGTGAGTAGGAGGCTATTCTCGTATTATTATATGTACTCGTTAGCTATTCCGCTGCACAACGCTATGGAGCTTGCTAGTACCTTACTATTTAAAGACAATTATTTATGATTTATTATCTGACGTATAATCTATCACTTATGTTATTTACTGTATGGATCTATATACTCTAAAATATGTGATTCATTCGGTTATTTATCATCTTACCTGTTTTATATCTGAGATGTTTGCTATTATATTTTGTTCGATGCGCTATAAGATATACGATAGGTTCTATGTTGCTTATTTATTTTATAACCATTAATGATCACCCTCCATCGACCGAGCACTGCTACTGTAACGACCTGCTATTTCGAACCCTTCAAATCGACAATCATCCATACATGTCGGACTTGAATTGCTTAAAACAACAGATTGTTAATTTATATTTGGAAAAACTTAGCATATATAGTAAATAAATCAGTCACAGAATCACAGACATAAAGTTTACAACAATAAGCAGCGAAATAGATAAATAATAGTTCATGAAGCTACTATATAAACATCAGAGTCTGACAAATACAACAGAAAATCTCAAATACAAAGTAGTCTTAAATACAAAGGTAACGTACAAGTCTAAACATAAACAACTGGAAATAACTGAGATAACTGCAAGGCGGAATAGATAAGAGACAGATCTTCAAGCAAAGCTCCAAACTCCAAAGGTGAGTCAAATGCTGTGAAACTCGGTCTGACCTGAGCATAAAGCAAAACACAAAACACTCGAGTCAGGATTAACATTCTTATGCTAGTTAATCAACTCAAGTGAAATGATTAGTGAAATGCAATATAACTTAAAGGATGTTTTGGATTCCCATCCTTTAAGGATCCGTTAAACTATCTACATACATAGTACAATACGCTACATATATTACATCTATAGTAAAGTAAACTATTAAAATAGTGTTAAGGCGTTACCCATATCCCTCTTAACACATTTTATACATTCCCGTAGTCTATACAGATACTGTAAGCCCCACCAAACTGATGGGATACTCAGGGAGCACTCGGTAAGTACGATACAAAACAAACTCGTAGAGGGCGTTATAAGGCACGTGAGGCAATGCCAGGGTAGGATTCTACCATTTGCACTCCCGGACTGGTGGTAACGCATAGCAGCTACTACCGCCCACCTCGAGACACACTCTCATAATCAAAGGTGCACCCAATCAAATCACAAAGTAATAGAATGGTATCGAAGAAGCATGCTCGATCGGAGGTGCGACCTCACTTGGCCCGGTATAGCTCCTGTTTTAGCCACATCAAGCTGACTTGTGGGAGTCAGGGTTACATTAATACCTCAAATAGAATCATCGCCAAACCATCCTACTTCGTTCTGGAATCTCCACCCGTACACAGTTTTTAAAGTGGTTTTCGGTATTAGCAGAGAGTATGACAATAGTCGATCCCGGTCTCTTTAACAACCAAACACTTATTTCACACCGTGGTCATTTATATTGCAAAAATTTCATACTTCATATCAAAATATCATACTCATTTCAAAATCATATTACTTTTGAAATCTTATTAACTTTCGAAATCATATCACTTTCGAAATCATATTCACTTCCAAAATCATAGCCACAAATTAGTTTAAACCATCATATCAAAATATTTGCATTTTAAATCCACTAAATCTAAATTATAATAGTTCCAACTTAAACGGCTTAAATATTGAAAATAGTTTATATATATATATATATTGAAATAGTTATAAATTAAAAATAGTTTATATTTAAAAATAGGTTATAGATTAAATAGTTTATATATTAAAAATAGTTTATATTTGAAAATAGATTATAGATTAAAATAGTTCATATATATTAAAAATAGTTTATATCGAAATAGTTTCAAATTTCTTCCAACTTCACAAATCAATTAAAATCAACGTTAGTTCCAAATTTCAATTAAAATCAATCTCAGTTCAATAGTTCCAATTAAAAAGGTTAAAGGTTCAATTCCAATTCTCAATAAAACCATTTCTAATTTATATCGATTTCAAATCCAGGTTTGAACTACAAATTTAAACCACTTCCAATTCAATAGGTTTCAAAGTCTAAATATTTAAACAATTTACAATAACTCGATTTGATAAATTTCATTTATATTTCAAAATTCAAATTTAATTTAATTTAAATTCGAAAATACTCACTTAATCATTTTTAAGAACATTTAAATAAAATCTCAAATTACAAATTTAAAAAAAATCAATAATTAAATATCTAACTTCAATTACATTTAATTATAAAACATTCACCTAATAACTTTTATAAACATTTAAATAAAATCTCAAATTACACATTTAAATCAAAACAAAATTTTCAATTTTCAATTTTATTTAAATTTGAAATATTCATTAAATCACTTTTATCCAAATCAAGTTATTAAGTTATAAAATCATATCCTTAAAAATCTCAAAAATCATTAAGTTCTAAACCAATACTTATTAAATTCAATTCTTAGATCAATTAATTTACAAGTCAACTCAATTTATCTTTTCAACCTTAATTTTTATTAAAGTTATTACAAAATCTATTTTAAAATATTAATATAAATTTAAATAAATACTTAGAACATAATTTACATACACATATTAGTTAAATTAAAATCTTATTAAATATTTTTATATAAATTATTATTAAATTAAATCTTATTATTAAATCTATTTTAAATCTTATTTTATATATTTAAAAATAATAAAATTATAAGTAAAAAATTATAATTTACATTTTAAAACTTTAACCTATAATTTTAAAATTTCCAAATCATATAATTTAAAATCTAAATTTTACACATATTAAAATAAAATCTTTATATTATATTTTAAAAATCAATTTTTTTATTAAACCAATATATTTCCTTTCAAAACTTGGAAATCATTTTTTCAAAAATAGACCAACAGTGTCCGTATATAATTTTTTATCCTATGGTCAAGTGATACGTATATTTATCATTTCAATCCACAATTTAAATTTAATATTTATGGGTATATATCATTTCAACCAACAATCCCAAAATTTAAATTCAATAAAATCGCTTGGGTTTATCATTTCAACCCATAACGATTTTCCCCTATTCTATAAAATCGTTCGGGTATATATCATTTCAACCCATAGGGAATTTCTAAACTAACAAGGAACTTGCTGAGTGAGAGCAATAAAATAATATTATAAATGACATACATATCAATAGCAGGCATATATCTTCATTAAAAATTTAAATATAATATATACAACAGGTTATGATGTCATATGTCATAGGTAAACAATTGCAGATAATGGCATATCATATTTAACAATTAAATAACTAACAATTCACATTTAACAACATATTCCAATCGTTATTTCATATGAATTAAATTGACTAGATATAAGAATGTCAATCGTGAGTGATTGCTTACCTTTCGAGGCTAGAGAAATTTGATAATGAAATGAGCTACGAATCAAAGCACGAATTCCAAAGCAAAGCACGATGGACTAGAGGTCGATGAAAACAAAATATTCAATTTGAAATACATATCAAAATAAATTCTTTATATATATGTTTAAAATCAATATTTAATTCAAACACATATAAAAATAAAATCTTTGTATATTCTATTGCAAATTCATTATTTACTTTAAAACACCTATATTTCCTTTCAAAAATTTCAAATAAATATACAAACATTATATATATATATAATATTAAAAACTATTTCAAAATATAACATAAACTTAAATAAATATTTTAAACATATTATATATATAACTTTTCCTTCTTTGAAAATAAGATAACTTACTATATATGTATAAACTTACTTTATTATTGTATATATATAAACAATCAGCAATAGCTACCAGGCAAACTTACTTGATATATAAATTGAAACTGAAATAATATATATAAATACCTTAAACATATAAATTGAAATTCTTTAAATATATATGTTGAAGAAGGTTAAAGGCTGACAAGGTGGCGCTGCGGCTGCTAGGGTGCTTGGCGCTGCAGCTACGAGTGTGAAGTAAGGGCGAAAGGCAGATGATGGTGGAGAGCAAGGTGAAAGAGAGGGAAAGAGGATAGTTCGGTTTCAGTGCTGCGGCTATGGGCGTTGTGAGCGAGCTGACATGGTGAGGTACTGCTCGGCTGCAACAAGCTATAAGGCGAGGTCTGGAGGTGGTCTGGTGAGGGCGCGGAGGAGAGTCGGTGGGTTAAGGGGTCTCGTTTGTGGGTTTCAAGCGGAAAAAGGTGGTGGCAGAGGGAGATTCTGCAGTGGGGAATGAAACGCGGGCTGTTGCATGTGGTGGTGGGTTGTCGGAGGTAGTGGGCGGCTGTCAAGGCTTGCGTGGTTGTGAGGCACGGAGTTGTGGTGGTGGTCTATGGTGTTCGGGTGGTTTGCAGTCTCGGAGGGAAGGAGCTCTAGACACGGGTGGTGGATGAAGGTTGACGTGGTGGATCTGGAGTGGAGGATGTGTCGTTGATCAGGCATGGATGGGAGAGAGGGTGGGAAAAAGGCACGGTAGGATTTGGAGTTAATGGAGGCGATGCGTGAGTTGACGATGGAAGAAGATCGTGTAGGCTTCCCATTTGTCAAATATATATAACTTAATATATATTTGTTTCCAAAACAATGAATAGAGGAAAGGCGGAAATGAAGATAGATGCAAGTGGAAGAAACCATACAAGCTACAGGTAATATATATTAACTTTATTATCATATTATTTTTTCCAAATGAAGGAGCAAAATGAACAGAGTGGAAGGCAACGAACCAGTATATAATTGAAGATAGGGAATAGTAAAAGTCCAAAAGCTGAACCGTTGGAAATATCAATGGCTGATGGCTATTGATTATCATGGTGGATAATGAAAAGACAAAGGAAATCCAAAAGCCCAAATCCGATACGGCAAATCATTTTGTCGATTTCGCCGCGTACCGGACACCGAAATGCACAAATGAATACACAATGGAGATCAGCACGATGAGATGAACATAATGGTATACAGATATGAGTGATACGGTCATCCTATTAAAATTCGATATTTCGCTGCCAAAAATGCTGCTAAAATGCCAGAAATAAGATAAACAGAGCTATTGCAGTCCAAATTCGGCGAAACAAAATATGACGCCTTACTCAGAAAATGATAAACATTTTTATTATATAAAAATATTCAGGTTTCGAAAATATTTAATTTTCATCAGTTTAACTGATTTTAAATTGAAATTGAAAATTACACAACAAAACTAACTTTCATATTTTCTAATAAAAATTTGACACTTTCTATGTTAAAATAAAAGCATACCAAATATCAAATTTTCATTGTTAAATTTAATTGTTTTATTTTCAATAAAAATTTAGTTAATTACGTTATAAAAATCATTAAAATTTATAGGTCGTTACAGCTACAGTACACTTATACAGGTATATGAGTGTCGGCGGTGTATGGCGATCGTCACAAGTGGTATGTCTTTTGGTGTAAATAACACCAAGCTTGTCAAAACATGACGAAATTTGGATATGTTGTACCAAAAGATGTGGAGAGTTTACTCAAAAAATTTCAAGTAGTTTGGAGTTGTTTTGAAAGTTGAAAAAGTGGTCGTCCAAAAGTGGTCATCAAATATGCTCAAAATGCGATGAACTTTGGAGTGCTGGAAGCTATAGAGAGTCTACTCAGAAAATTTCAAGTGGTTTGGAGTTGTTTCGATAGTAAAAAAGGTGGTCGTCTAAAAAAGGTCATCGAAAAAGTGGTCGTCGTGCTCAGAATGTGATGAAGTTTGGACATGTTATGCTGGATGTGGAGAGTCCACTCAGAAGTTTTTAAGTGGTTTAGAGTTGTTTTGATAGTAGAAAAGTGGTCATCTAAAAAAGTTTGTCGAAACAGTGGTTGTTGAAAGTGCTCGGAATGTGAAAAATTTGGATATGTTGTTCTTGAAGGTTTAGGAAGCCTACACAGCAAGTTTGAAGTGATTTGGGGTTGATTTGATAGCTCAAGAAGTGGTTGTCAAAAGTGGTCGTTGGTGACAATGCTTCGAGTTACAAGGGTATTTGCTTCGGGGAAATAAGAGAAGGACTTCCTGTCAGCATGAGATCTAGCAAGGAAGGAACCTACTTCAACTTGGTTAAGTTTTGACTTGGCCAAAAGTAGTCATGACCAACCTCTTTTAATGGTGGCCTATGGGGTCGAGGTTTTCAGGGACGTGCACATATTGTACGGGTGTTCATGTATGTGTGTTCATTCGATCGTTTGACATTCGTTTTCGATGGTTACAACGCGATGAAGGTCAATACTAAACGACGAAGAGAAGGCGTGATGCTTTGACGTGAGGACTTCGGGACTACGACAAGATGAATCTATGGCATGAGCTAGGCATATAGAGATGTTCTGAACTTTGAATACGCGATGGGTTTGATCGAATACTTTAGTTGGAAAGTATATGTTTGGGGCTAGGGTAGTCCGAAAGGCATGATTGACAAGGCAAAGAGATGTGATAGGGCATTGGATATTCCAAATCGAGTCGCATGTAGAAGGGGTGTGACGACCTACATTTCGGAAGGTTTAGATCGACAATAATCCATACATGTCCAACTTAAACAATCCGGAACGTAGATAATCAATGGGTTAAATAAGAAAAATAATAAGATAAGAAGGAAACAAAACACAGAATCTCACAGCGGAAACGATAAAATATAATAATCAAATAAACAATTCATAAAGCTATTTACTATACATTTGATTTTAACCTTTACGCATTTATCAGAGTTATATATATACATCATGGATAAATAAGCAATACAGTGGAATAGCATGATGTAGGGGATAATAATAATAGTAATATACCAAAACTCTGTCTTTGTCCTCTAGAGAATAATCTTTAATATGTTGAAAAACTCAGGACTGACCCGAGCGTAATGGAAAAAAAACAAAACACTTGAGTTAGGACTAAAATACTCTTATGTAAGTCAAATCAATATCACAAATATGAGTGCAATAACTTAAGAGATGTTACGGGATTTTCCATCTCCTAAGGATCCGTTAAACTCTTTATATATAATAGTGTACGCTATAATAGATAATGTCTATCAGTAAAATAAATATCAAAATAGCGTTAAGGCTTTACATTGATCCACCTTAACACAATTATACAGTTTTAAACCAAAATCGTAATGGGCTCATATAAGGATAAATATGACAAGGCATGTGAGGCAATGCCCAAGGTAGGATTCTACCAGTTTACCCTTTCTGGCTGGTCGTAACCCATCCGTGGCTGACCGCGACAATCAATCCAACCGACAAAAAGGTGCACCCATCGAACACGAATCTCAATAGTAATATGAGGGATCAATGTCATTAGAGGTAGCTAACCTCAATGGCCAGACATAGACTCATGTTTTAGTCATTTTAATTATGACACGAGTGTCAAAGCTATCCATCATCGTTCTCTTACTTCATTCCAGTAAACGTCGCCAATTCAACCACTACATTCTGGATATCATCCACCGCGTACACAGTTATCAAAGTGGTTCCAATATTGACAGAGAGTATGCCAAAACGAGGCCCCGGTCTCCTTAACAACCAAACATCGTTTTACACACCGGTTGGTACTTTTACATTTCGAAAACAATCCGTACTTGATATCAAAATATCATATTCGCTTCAAAAACCATATTTTTACTTCAAATATTAATTAAACTCGATATATTGATTTTACTTCAAACTTGATTCGAATTACAGTTTTGGTTATAATTCACTTTAACCCAATTCGTATTTAAATCCAAGATTTAAATATAAACATTTTCACCCCTTTAACTAGTTTGAATTTTAGAAAATAGTTTAAATAGTTTTAAAATAGTTAAATAGTTAAAATAGTTTAATAGAAAATAGTTTGAGTAATAAAAATGGTTTATATAGTAAAATAGTTTGGAAAAATCAAAATAATTTGAATATTTAAAGAATATAGATTTTAAACCGTTTATACCAAAATAATCATTTAAAATAGTTTCGAAGTCAAACCGGCTCACTTTCCAAATTTTCCAATTAAAATCAGTTCCAATTTCCATTTCGATTTAATCGATAGAATTTCGATTTCAAGTCGAACTAAATTTTCGACTCCAAATTAATTTAAATTCCAATTCCAAATTAATTTCACTTCCCACTTCCATATTAATTTAAATTTCAATTTCAAATTAATTTCAACTCCATTCCCAAAATTTAAACCATTTCGATTTAATCAACTCCGAGTCCCTTACCAAATTATTGATTCAAACACTTAAATCAAATTTATTTTCAATATCCAATTAAAAATCCAAATCTTTAAATATAATTAAATTCCGAGCTAAATCTCGATAGATAGTTTTATATCACTTTTACTTAGCAATATTCAAAATTCAAAAAAATCTAATCTTTCAAAACAAATCAATTTCCATATATTCAAATCATATTCCGATTATAACTTAAAATCTCAACTTCGATTAATTAAACAATTTTGTTTCAAAATTTAAATTTCAACATTCTGAGTTCTAATTCGAAAATAATTTGATTTCCATAAATTCGATTTTTATTTCTTTAAAACAAATCATTTAAATAATTTCAAAACAAAAATTTTAAAATCATTTAATTTAACCAATCTGGTGTTCGTATATAATTCTCTATCCTATGGCCAAGTGAATCAATTATTTCAATTTAAATTCCAGGGATGGATATATATCATTTCAATCCAAAATAAATGTCATAGGTATATATCACTTCAACCTATTCCTTAATTTAATCGAAATAATTAATTTACAGTTTTATACACTATAAATAACATACATGATATATTAACATAAATAAACATCCCAATATTGACCAATAGCATCCATCACAACCAATCATCCAACTAGTCAATAATTACAATGATCAACCAATTATCTATAATTCGGGAATTTTACTAGCAGTTAAATTCTCATTCAATTTCAACTGTCAATTTAAAATTTATCATTTAATTCAAATGTCAATTAAAAGTCAATTAAACTTATCATACAACAATTAATAAATTTTCAATTACTTCATGAAATAAATTTAACTAACATAAAAATATTTAAGTCAATTGTGAGCGTAAAACACTCACCTGTTTGAATCAGAGAAAATAAATTCAAACTAGCCAAATCATTGTAATATCAGCTCCATAGCGTAGAGCTTGTCGATACGTTTCCAACGCAACCTCTTTCGTCCGAAATCGAACCTCGTATGCAACAATTTCGATTTTTATTAATATACGATTTATAATTTAACTTAATCAACAACTAAAATAAAATAATAAACATTACCCATCTCTCTCTCGTACGTTTCCTCCCTAGGCAAAATTCCACACGCAGGAACCCATCATCCCTCAAGGACAACCTTTACGCGGATGTCCAGTCCCCGATCAAAGGTTTCCCAAACGTGCGCGTCTTCGCCTCCATCTCCGCCGCGCCTATATCACCACAACCATCACAACCAGACCATCCGTGCGTGCAAGCGAGCAACTCCGAAACCCTACAATCGAACGCCGAGCTAGGCTACTGCGTCGCTCTTCTCCCAGTCATAGGCGAACACCAGGGTGCATGCGCGCGACCCCTCCCAGGTCATGAGGCTTCGATCGCGATTCAAAATATATTTTTTTCCGTTCGTTCCTTTTCTTCGATTTATTTGATTTTTTTTATAGTGGCGGCTGCTAAATCTGAGATGGGGAAATAAATTTAAAAAGCATGGGTCGGTATGGAAGATAGTGGGCAGCACATGTACGAGATATATGGATGGAAGTAGTATAATATTATAAATTAGAAAATATCTCGCTTTTAACCGTCCAAAATTCTCGAGCTCCAAACAAAGCGTGCCGCCTCGCGTTCATAATGTTTTACCACCATTCCGAACGCACTGGAATTAGTTTCGAGACCTAATTCGATCGAATGTGGAAGATAGCTTTTCAAACTGAATTATTTTAATTAAATTCTAAAATTAATTTCTATACGTTTCAAGCTCTTATGGCCAAACGACAAGTCCGATCGCTACGAAACTTGAAATCCTACAATAACTCACTATTACGGATTCGATGAAACTGGTTTCTTCGAAATCCGAGACAGTGACCAAAATGGCTATTTTTACTCGTCAATTAATATATAAATTTTCCAAATTCTAATTATTCATATTTAAATTCAATTTTAAATGTTAACCATCTTCATTCATATTTATATAAAATTTGAATCAATTTCTGATACAACTTTTAATCATATTAAATCCATAATTCAATTATTCAAATAATCTCCTATATTAAGTTTAAACAATTTAAATTATCCATTAAATTAATATTAACAAATCATTACATTTTTATCCATATTCATCCAATGATTACATTAAATCTAATAATTTAAAATAGCCAAAAATACGGGTCGTTACAAAGGGTCGTTGATAACTCTGGATGTGGGTGATTCCGTAGGGCAAGGGTATGGGATGACGCTCACCTTTGTACCCTGTAAAGAGGGATGATTAGCCTATCCTAGGAAGATAGTACCTATGGGATAGGTATCCGAACGAACACCAAATCCAATTGTGACATGGGGTGTTGCCGGCCTGAAAGGTCGTTGAAAGAGTTATCACTTATCCAAAGACCTTGGGAAGGTCGAGATGAAGTAGACTTTAGGAAAGTCGCGGTGATGAAGGCCTTGGGGATGTGAAGATAAAACAGACTTTGGGAAAGTCGTGACGGCAAGAGACCTTGGAAAAGTCATAGCAAAGCGGGGCTTCTGTAATGGTCATAGTGAGTAAGACTTTGGGAATGATAATGGTGAAGTGAGACTCCGTTGATAATCATAGTAACAGTGCTCGGCATGGTGCAACATGGCGATAGACATAGCGATATGAATCCTCAAGGATGATTGTCATTGCTTGTCTACTTTGTGTTTGCTATGATTAGTGCGGTTGTTGGATTATTTGTGATGTTGGTATTCTTGAGATAGGCTCCTTGACACCTATAATATAGTTAGTGTAGTATGCCCATATGACGACAATAGTAGTATAGCATATATTGTGTTATGTGCTAAGTCTTTAGATGTAGGGACGGGTCGGGTATGATTATCCATACCATATATGTGACGACCGCCCACCGCCGACACCCGATATACATGTATAGTGCACTGTAGCGGTGACAGGTCGATGCAGGACAATCATCGGTAAAGTGAATAAACAACACATCACAGAACCTATCATATATCTCACAGCGCATCGAATCTCATATATAAAATAGGCGAGACAGTGAATGACTGAATGAACCACAGCATCAGAGTATATAGATCCATACAGTAAACAACGTAAGTAATAGAGTTATACATCAAATAATAATAACTCAAAAACAGACTCTAAATAGTAAGGCGTTGTAAGCTCCATAGTGTTGTGCAGCGAAATAGCAAATGAGTAAATATGATAATACGAGAGAATAGCCTCCTGCTCGCCACATGTCCAGCTCCACATGCTCACCAGACCCGATATCCCTAATATACTCATTAAAGAGTACCTAGAGTAATAGGAAGCAAAACATAAAACCTCGGGTGCGACAATAGTCTGGTGTGAGCGGTAGAAATCTTAAATACTCTAAAGTCAATATACTAGGACAAATGGAATGGGAAATCATACCTGACTTGTCCCTGCACCAACAGTGTTAGCACATACAAAAGATATACGCTACTTTATGATAGTCATCATTGGTGTACTATATATCAAAGTACTAAGGGTGTCTAGATATATACGTTAATAATATCGGCATAAGGTGATGTCCCTAAGGTGATAAACAATCAAAGCAACCATAACATCCATCCTCACATTCACTCACTCAGTGCACTGGATATGTAATAATTCGAACGACCCATCATGGTCAAGGACTACTCAATATCCTAGTTCCTTATTACTCGAATCCATGCCACTCAATAAGCCAAGATATTAGAACGCCCGTGATGGCTGATCCAAGGTAAAAGATTGCCCGTCATGGAGTTCAGAGCCCGTCATGGCTCAAATAGGTACCATATATTACCCCTGCTTTACGAGTACTCTTCGAACCTTCGAATACCATCGATCCCTTTGCATGCGTCATCAATAGCAGAGCCCATCCTGGAACTATGTCTACGACTCCCATCATGAAGTCAATGCAGTCAGGAACTACTCTAAACAACCTTCATAAGTCATAGAATATTATCGTATGTACTATACCCTTCCTCCGACAGTCCCCCTCAGTACGACTTACCGTTTGCTACTTTGCGTCTCGAAGTACAACTATCCATCATTGAAACCATCATTCCTCTCATGTCATCATCATTATCGAACCATGCGCCATCGTCGTCGATAATCACTACCGATCCATCTTTAAGCGACCATAACTCAAGCATACTAACTCCAGTCGACTTGAAACGTAGCCTTATGGGGCCTTCCTTATCACACCATATCGATATCACCCAGTTTGGGAAAAAAGTCATGGATCATCACCGATCCAACACTTTACATCTTCAAACGACCACAACTTGAGTGTATAAAATCCAATTGACTTCAAACATGGAATGTAGGCTTATGAAGCCTTCCTTGTCCCCATGTCGATCTCGTCAAGTTTAGGAAAAACCTCATGGATCATCACTGATCCATGGCCATGGTCATCACCGATCCGTGACCAACAAACCATACTTACCGATTCATCACCACCAATCCATCACCACTAATCCCACACTTCACTTACAAGCTCCAGCACACTTCTCCATTCATGATTTGCGAGTCAAATGGGCTAACCCCCATGGATCGGAACACGAACCCACACTTAGCCAAAATCTTGTAATTTTGGCTGTACTTCCTTGTAGCCATGTTCCCATGCCCCGATCCATAACTTGCGTCCTGATTCCATACTCTAAGCTACTCTATTGATCCATGCTTTGGATCCCCACTGGTCCATGCTTCAAGCACCCACAACTCGAGTATACCAACTCCAAACAACTTGACACTTGGTGGGAAATCTCTGGAGACCATTCTTGTCGCCTCCTATCGATCGTATCCCGATCCGAGGAATCTGAATTCATGGATCATCACCGATCCAACACTTGAACTCTCTACCAATCCATTACTTTGAATGCTGATATCTTAACCATACTAACTCCAATTGACCTGAAATTTGGTGTGCAATCTTATAAGGCCTTCCTTGTTTCCCGATATCGATCGAACATCGATTTGACCACTTTTAAATTTTGAATCATCGACGATCCAAGAACCAATCCTAAATCTAAATCACCGTTCGATCGGCGTTTTCAACCATTCAAACATTAGGCGAGCATTCATACATCATATATGAACTAAAACATCATCCAAACATCCAACCATACTATTTCAAAGAAATCTAAATCTAAGGTTAAGGATCCATAAGAACACGTTTTTATAAATCATGTCCAAATTGTCTAAATTTCATATGTATAGTTAATTATAGTCTAAAACATTTTTAGAGATTTTTAAAACATCATTAGCACATGGAGCTATTCAAAAGACGAGTTGGAGGCAGCCGCTATTATATTTATTACTAGAGTTTATTGCTTATTCCGATGTGTAGCACTATGGAGCTTTAGCAGTGCTTTACCTTATTTAGAGACAGATTTTCTTGAGTTTATTTTGATGATGTATAAACACTACTACACTTGTTTTGTATGACTATTTTGGACCTTGCACTACAATATTTGTTTTGGTTCATTTAGTTATACATATATGTCTCCCCTGTTTTATATCTATGTTGATACTTTATTTCATTCGATGTGCTGTGAGATATACGACAAGTTATGATTAGAGTTTTAGTTATTTCACCCTTGACAATCGTCCTACATCAGGCAGGTACATTTATAGTGCATTCTTCAAGTATATTCGACACTAGGGGTGTAGGGCGGTTGTCACGCGTGGTATCGGAGTTTAGGTCAAGTAATACCTCACTTAGGTCGATCGCTAGAGTCTATGTTGGTACTTCAATCCATTAGAGATAAGGTAAGTGGAATGCTTTATAATGGATTGAACAATATACGAGAGAGCGTAATTGTTATATATTCTGGTTTTCAAAACTATATATTAGTAGTATATATAGTATATAAGACGCATTGCACACTTGACCACTGTAGGCGCAGTTCTTCCTTTATGAGAGATTGACCATTCTTCTTACAGAGTTTTAGAGTGAATCGGCATAAAAGGAACACTATTAGGAATTCCATGTTTAGAGTAGAAGAAGTGGGAGCGGGTTCGAGGACAACTAACCTTGATATGCAGGCCATGTTCACAGAGATAATGAGGAACATGCTATAGAATATCCAAGGTGTAGCTCCAACTGGTGTTGGTGGCAGTGCTCCAGTGCAAGCTCCCAGAGCCGACTTTGCTAAGTTGAGCAAGGACTATTCTAGCCTCGGAGGAAAAATATTCCTTGGAACGGAATAGACTGTGGAAGTGCAAGGTTGGTTGGACACCTGGGAGCATATCTTTGAAGATTTAGGGTTGGAAGACGCAATGAAGAGGAAGTTAGCCTCTAGGGAATTTCAAGATCGCACCATCAGATGGTGGAATGCTATCAAGATTGCTACCACAAAAGATCAGTTTACTTGGGAGCGGTTTAAGGATAGATTTGGAGAAGTTCATACTAGTCGTCCAAAAGTCAGTATTGTTTAGGAAGTTTGCTTAGTTGAAGCAAGGTGAGAAGACTATCTCGTAGTATGTGGCTGAGTTCGACATGCTATCAAAATATGGTATATCTTTTATTGATACCGCTCTGGAAAAGAACGAGAAGTTCATCATGGATTCAGATAATTATCCATGGGAGAAGTTGGTGGGACATATTAACGAGTCCTTTGAGAAGTTAGTTAAGAAAGATTTGAGGCAAGAGAGCCTGTACCCAAAACCAAAGGCTGACACTGTTGTTTTAAAGGAGGAACCAAAACCAAAAGCGGTGGTGGAGGCAAGAGGAAATGGAACAACAAGGAGAAGAAGCAGTCTCAGGAGGAGGATAGCAGGTGGGAACTAAACTGCTTTAGTTGCAGTAAGATGGCTCATCTTAGTGAAGACTACAAGCCCTCGAGGAGTGGGGAGAGGAAGTGCTTCGTCTGTGATAGGACTGGGCACAAAAAAGGGATCGGCTGGTGATGTAGAAGAATAAGTACCTCCTTCGTGGACTGCTCCACCGATGAAAAAAAAGGGAAGGGCATTCTTATCCAATGTGTGCTTTATCTATGCTATACCTATATGTGTTTTTATTTTATAATGATATGATAGGCCTTTTATATATCCAGTGACTTAGTAAGTAGGATAGAATGTTGACCTGACCTAGTGGACTGACTTTAGTTGCTTCGAGCTTAGTGGTGGTTCGATTAACTTAGTGATAGTTTATCAACGCTTAGTGTGTTGAGTCATGGATGTTTGTTGCATGCATTTACTTTGTTTGGGTCTTGTGAGTTCGGTATCATTGGGCATGGGATGGCCAAAGAGATATGTAGCTGTGTTGGAATTATGAGATGTAGTAGATGATGAACAAGGTAAGGGAAGATCGGAGGCTAGACTAAGACTATACCTTTAGGAGGGTACAATTATGGTTAGCGTGGTATATTCGCTTGGGACCCCAAAAGAGGTACCGTCATTGTTTTCCATGGGGACGAAACATCCGGAGGTAGTCGAACGATCGCCATCGGGAGAGACGAAGTTCCTTATCGACTTGGTGACTGGTGTAATATCTTCAAGGAAAATGGTACTCGAGGAGGTACGAGAATCAAAAGTATAGGAGAGTGGCCAGTGGAGGGGGTTCTGTTATGGTAATATATCCAGGTGAGGAGTACTTATAGTATTTGCATAGCGGATGAGCAATTCTTTAAGATGGTACGGAGTGCCGGGAGCTTGAGAAGCTTATAATAGAATCCAGATGTGATATTCTTGTTTTCTAGTGGAGTAGTTTAAGATGTACTTAAGGTAGTGCTTAAGGTATTAAAGAAACATGCCAGCTAAGTAGTGGAGTCCCTACTGCAAATATGGTTTGGGTGACATCGAGGTTGAACCAGAAGAGACTTAAGAGGAAGGTATTGAAGTAAGTAGAAGTTCAACAGAAGTGAAAACAAAGGTGACTGTAGGAGGAAGACTAAGTAGAGCGTGGGGACCGATAATATGGAACAGTTTGTTTGGTAGGGTTTTCTATGTATCGCATTCTATTTCACTTGCAATTTCATGTAGAATATCTTATTATCTCGTTTACTAGGATAGACATGGATTCTATTTGATTACTTATGATTGCATGTATGTGTGTTTGATGTTTGAGATGGTTGTTTATGATTGTTAGGCATGCGAGGTACCAATATTTGACTTTTTCTTATCTGACCAGATTTTAGGGGAAATATTCCAAAAAGGGGAAGGGTGTAACGACCCGTAATTTATGTATCGAAGGATCGTAAAATATTATTTTTTAAATTTATATGAGGTCGTATGACTCCATAATTTTGGAGATTATTAACAATGATATTTTTCATCTATAGAATCTTTATTGGACAGTTTTGACTCTGAAAATCTTATAGTTCTTATAACTTTTGATAGGAGTTGAATTTTGGTTTGAAACCACTTTCATTAGATCGGGACGATGATCTCTCTTTCTATAGAGTGGTTATATTAAGAATTTGGATTTACCGTTTAGGAGTTATGGCTTTTAAAGTTCTGATAAGTTTTGGGTAGATTAGTGGGTCGTTAGGGAGTGAATTGTGCAACCTATTAGCCAAATCCGATATTAGGGTTAGTACCCTTTCTTTCCGGCTGTGATTAATCATTTCTCTTTTTCCCTAATTGTAACAACCTTGTTGTTAATTACCTAATTAATTAGTTTAATTATGGATAATTAATTCTAATTTGTGGTTTGTGAAAATTAAATCTTGTATTTGAGAATAGTTGATTTAATTTATTTAATAAATGAGTTTCATTTCTTAAAGAGGAATTCAATTTAAA
Organism: Allium fistulosum; assembly: GCA_030737815.1. NCBI lineage: Eukaryota > Viridiplantae > Streptophyta > Magnoliopsida > Asparagales > Amaryllidaceae > Allium > Allium fistulosum. Next base: position 1,359,202,860 of record CM060903.1, on the reverse strand, counting down.
TTTGAAATATTATTAAATCAATTATTTAAATTTGGCTTTTAGGGTAAAATGTTAACATTGAGATTTATTGTTTAAAATGAGAATTTACAATTACTAGTTTATTATTTTCAGGGAGATTTATTAGAATCTCTAAAAGAATTAGATTCGCTGTTTGGTTGAATTGGATGAATATATGGTTGAATTGATCTAGATTCCTTGTGTTATTTTAATTCATGTTATTCAATCTTCTGTTTGCTGAAACTCTTGTCTTATGATCCTAAATAATATCAAATTGTAGTTGTTATCACCAAAAGTTGGCACAAACACCCAATAGGGACTTTGTGGAGAACTAAATGAAAAATATAAAATGATAACATAGGAAACAAACAATTAAATAGCAAAAAATCAAAGCAATAATACGAAGACAACGATTTATAGTGGTTCGGCGTTGTTTACCTACGTCCCCTTTGAATAGATAGTTTTATTAATCACTTTGTAAATTGAATACAGTAGGTATCGGATGAAAACCCTTAGTTACAATAGAGTACAAAGCAATCAACGGCGTAAAGGTCTTGAAAATGAACAATCAAGCTTGTATTTATAGAGGAAGACGGCGAAATATCTCCTTGAAAATTCGGCAGAAGGATCTCCAAAGCCATATGGACCCACAAGTGGGATCACATGGCCCAAATCCCAAGGAATAGGGATCGATGCTGATCCCTATTTTGGAGGAATTTGGGAGTGCGATCCCTATGGGAGCTTCCCCATGTTGCAATATGCTTAGCCTCCAAGATTCATGCCAATTGGATTAGTAGAACTTAAGTTATTGCTCGATCTTTGCTTCAATGTGTGTTGTAACTTGATTATGACCGATCCCTATTGAGGGAAGAGGGCTGATCCCTCTTTCTTCATCCTGTTAAGGTGTAATCCTAAGGTAGGCTCTTTAGGGCCCCCACATATTGTTCACAAAATTTCATATGCATTGGACTTATGGATCTTGAGATATTAATTGTTTTTCATTGAGTTGTACTTTCTTAGCTGAAATATGTGGATCCCTTCTACTGAGAGTGATTATAGCTTATCCCTCTTCGATATTAAACTATATTCCATACTTAGAACATTATGTGTAGCATATTTCTTGATTCCATTCGATCACGGCTTCATGTTGCTATCTGTACTTGACATCTGATCCCACAATCACTACTTTGGACTCACTGGCCTTAACGACAGTCGAATCTAATTTTTCCAGTCTGTTCGGATATAGCCGGGTCAAAATGTCGGATAACACTTGCCCCCCAAAGTATGTCTTGTGTTGAACATGACGTGCTTTGAATCGAAGCAAGTTAGAGTTGCCGGAAAGAAATCCATCCAGTTTTCTAAATAGTCGCTATCTTTTCTTTGAATTATTTACCAAAGTATCGTATCTCTCTTTGGTCAACATGACACTTGGTCGATTTTTAACAGTATAAATCCAGGATTATATTCTATCAGTTGATATCTATGTTTGGTTCACATGCACATTCAGGTATACATTCTTGTCATTGGCTTCCGGACGCGTTTGCACGCTCTCAGGTCGTCGCCAATTTTCATTAAACTAGATGTAATTTCATTGCATTTTATATATGTACTTTATATAATTTTCACGTCCATGTTTGCATGCACATAGGGTTCGTAACCGGTCCCTTTTTCCTCTCCTTTTCCTTTATGTATATAAGGGGCGGCATTCTTTTAGCCAATCTCTCCCTTTCTCTTTTTTTTATGTGCACATTGATAAGGATCGGATGAACCCCCCTTGGGTAGGGTCGTACCCAATCCCTCTCAACATTGGAGACCGCATGCTTTTAGCTTCGTGAAGAAACTAAGGTAGGTCGATCCCTCTAGCTTCATATATAAACTAACATTTCCTTCTCTAACCATCACTTTACTACATTTCATTTTCATTCGCTTTTACTTTCTTCTCGACTGAACCCATCTTCCCATTTCCTTCGAACTCGCCTCCGAACCCTCCCCTTTTAACTTGTACTCCGACCCCTTCCCTTACAACCCAAAACCAACTTCATCCTTATACATGCTGCTCTCTCTTGCTTCAAACCACTATTCCATCTTCAATTTAAATTGAAATCGAAAATGCCCTCATGAGCAACTAGCATTCTATATACCTAGGTAGGTCTTCTTGCCTTTAACCTTTAATTTGTGACGAGATGATGGGTTCGATCACGTTGGTGAATGGGTTAGATCTCGATGCGTATGGAGTCATAATTTTACAGTTAGATGGAGGGGAGATGGTCGATATTGTTTGAGGAAGATTAGGCATACGGATTAAGCGAGGGATCGGTTGGAATATAGGTGAAGGAGAGGGATTAAAGTGAATATTTGAGGGAAGTGTGAAAACGTTAAAGTAGAGGGACAAATTGAAGTTTGAGAAGGAAGGGGTCGGCTGCATTGTTCAGTGGAGGGATTGGTTATTTACTGATGTGGAGAATGATTGGTTGTTCATGAAGTAAAGAGGGGTCGGTCATTTATGGAGCATGGAGGGATCGGCTATTTTCTTTGTGATAACCCTGATTTTTGTGAGTAATTTCATGATTTAATTTAGTTTGTATTTGTTTGAAATTGCATTGGAAAAATTGGAATAGGAAATTGATTTGCAGATACAAAGTATAAAACATGTACATGTGCACAAGACAGTGTACACATGCACACAGATTTCTGTGTAACAAAATTTGACAGAAATTAATAGATAAAAATAAAATAACTGATTTAGAAATACATATGCATAAAGATAGAATTATGTCTTTAAATAAAATAGAGTACAAAGAAAATAGGAAAAGCTAGGCTGAAATAAACTTAAAATTATTTAAAGAAAAAAAAATAAAAGGCTTAGGTATACATAAGTTATACATGTATACAGTCAATCAATCTCTGGAAAGAAACAGAAATTGCATGAAAATGGCATGAGTCCCTAAACAAGCACTTTATCTATTCTCAGTAATTTCTTTTATTAAGAAAATAATAACAATAATAATAGGAAGTCATGCATATGACATGACCAGGAAAAATTAAAAGAGAAAAACTAATTTCTGGAAAAGAAGACAAGGACCACATACCCTTTTATTTTCTTGAATCAAACCAGAGGCAGGCTATGTTTGGGATGGGGTAGAACTGACATTGGGTAAGTCCATAAACCCTAGTGACAGCCAAGATTTATATAAAAGGCCTAGTATAGTAAGACCATATGTTTTTGTTCTTCATTAACCTAAAGAGAAAAATATACAAGGCATAAACCAGAGAAAATAGGAGAAGGCAAAAGACTAAAAGGGGGTTCATAAGGCATAGGAAGAAGAAGGATTAAGGTGAGTAACCTCACTGAAAACTTTGGCATTAAGACCTGAATATTGAGGCAGCCAGTTTGAACTAATTTTCTTTTATAAATTATGTTTTATGTTTGGATGACTTTGGGTTGTTAATGATTTGTTTAAGGGTAAAACCTCTATCTGGTTTACCCAGAAAAATAAGAGTCATGGATACATGAATTAAAATGTTTGTCTGAGATATGGGTTAACTTTGTGATTGAGTATTTTTCTTTTATAAGTTTTCTTTATGAGTTGTTTATAAAAATCCCCGGATTCAAGTAGTGGGTGTATGGTCTGAAGGTAGAAAGAAATATGGGCTGTAACATTGTGTTGTTGCTTATGTCTCATATTAATTAAAACAAAAGAAAATGTAGAAGTGCAATGTTGTACATGTGCTGAGCTTCTATGTTTTATGAAATACCCAAATCAAATATACTTGTGGTTTAGCCAGATCATGAATCTGATTGAACCAGAGGTAAGGGAAAATATATATATAGCAAATTACTCAGGACCATATGCTTACATCTTGATCCAGTGAAACCCACAGGCAAAAATAATGTGCTAAGAAGTCACTTCCCTCTTTCATGATAAAATGTTTGCTTATGAGAATATAACTTATCAAACTCTGGATGAATACATATTGCTTGCATTATTTATATTTCTCTGATTAAGAAGTGAGATGCAGAAGGGATTAGCACTGCTATGAAAAATAATAATAACACTTGGTAATTTAACTAAGGACTTGGGATCTTAGGGCTACCAAAGTATAGCTTGGCAATGGGAATATTGCAAGTTCACACATGGTATATTTATACCCAGGGGCCTGAGTGTGCTGGGTTAACAGAGAAAATGTCCCAGGCAGTGGGTGTTTAAAAAGAAGAAAGTAGCTAAAGACCCTATTATATTTGATAATGAATTCTAGGAATAAATTCAGGAGAGGTCCGGGCAAAATCCCTGATGGCCAGTAAAGTTGAAAAGGGGATGATAACTGAATTGATGTTTGTATTTGGTTGTTTTGGTGCTTTTTATTGATGAATCTTATGATTGTTTTCTATGAATCAAGTCATTGAGAATTTTTTTAACACTGATATGAAAGCACATGCCTCACAAAAACATGCACACAGAAGACACTGAGTTTCTTATTCTTGCAATTACTGGAATACAAATAGAATTGAATAAGATCATGTTTTCAGTTAGATTATTCACACCAGACAAATAGTCTGACCCTTTTGTGTTTATGCACCATTGGGTGTCTCATATTCATATGGGGCAGTTCATGGTGGTTTTGCAGGGAAATAGGAAATTGCTTTGATCAGGCTTGGATGTTAAACTGCTTAAGATTTGGATGCTTTGTTTTTAAAAGACTTTGCTGAAGTAAACTACACCTTCATGATGAACTAGATTAAGACCTATTGTTTAAAATTACTTTGAGAAACCAATGTATGGTTAATTACTGTTTTGTAGTTGTTGAACTTATATGTCTCAGCTGAACTATGTGCTTTGTTTTGTTAAGCTCTTTGCTAAGAAAAATGAATTCCAAGTTTCAAGAACAGTTAGGCTAAATGGTAGAAGATCTGAGATTAAAAGAATTTGTGGTTTGTATGTATATCTATAGATCTGGCATAAGAAAATCCATGTTCAAGTCAAAAAGAAAATCTGATAGAAAGAGTTTGAATTGCTTTAAAAAGAAAATAATATAGCATGTATTATGTAACTGAGTAGTGCAAACCAGAACAAGGCTAACATAGCCCTTTTCTTGAGCCTGGGTCAAGCCAACAACTAAGGATTTAAATTAAAAGTTTGGAGCTGTTTCATAGTCAAAGTATATATTAGGTTCAGACAATCTTGTTCACAGGAAAAAAAAACAAAAATTGGGTTTGAACCGACCAGCATAGCACTCGAACTCGTGACCTCTCATGTGTTAGTTAGGCGTGTTTCCATTACGCCTAGATGTTGCTTGTGTTCACTTAGGATCCACTTTCTTTTAGCCTGAGTTTGACACTATGTAGACTTTAACACAATCATCCATATAAAAAGCTTGCTTTCCACTGATTATTACTTGATCACTTCTCAATTAAAATAACAGGCTATAGTACATGTTTCCAGTGGATTCTATGGTCAAAAATCAGATTACAATAATTAATCTTTTTAAGGAATTATCACATTTTAATAGATTTAAAAGGAATTCTACTTACATATTAACATGCTCTGATTCTAGTAGAATATAACATAGATATCTTCATATATGTATGTTAGGGATGATTTAGATTTAAAACAATATTTTTATATTGGGAAAGATCCTGGATATATTTTGTTTATTGGAAAAAAAGAAAATGACCCTGGGAAATGTATTTGTAATGAATGATATATCTATATATCATTTCTCAAAAAAAAAATCCTTATGAAATTAGGGTGGAAATAGGAGGGTCATCTCAGTTGGTATCAGAGCTATGTTGTTAAATAACATAGCAAAAAAAAAAAAATTGTATGAATTTGTTTGCATTGGATGTATAGAAGTGTTTACTGCTTTGGATGTTTTGTTTTTTTTATTTACACTATTGATATCTATTATGACAGAATAAGTGATAAATTAAAATGAATTAATCTATAGAGCATTAGGCAAAACAGACTAACCTAAGTGTTATATCCATAGAGCTATGGTAGGACCCAGACATCAAAATGTAGGAACAAGTGAACCACCCATGGTGAATGTGCAAGAATTCATGAGGGCCATAAGAGATGGAGTAGGCAACAGGCAGGAAAATCCACATGAGGAACTTTCCAAACTACTCAAGACTTTTACCAATCTTGGAGGCAAAACCTTTGATGGCATAGAAGGAGTTATGGGGGTTCAAAATTGGCTTAGAATTTTGGAAAGGATCTTTGCGGACATGCAAGTTGAAGACCAAAGGAAGAGGCAAATTGCATCCAGGCAATTGAGAGGAGCAGCTTTGGATTGGTGGGAGGTTATCATAGCTGGAAGACCTGAAGGAGAAGTAACATGGGATCAGTTTAAAGCAATGTTGGAAGGCAGATTTATCCCTGCATCAGCTAAGGAATCTTTACTGGAGGAATTCATCAAATTGAGGCAAGGGACTATGAGTGTCACTGAGTACACTCAGAAGTTTGAATCATTGGCAAAGTATGGTGCAGTACTCATCACTACTGAGGAAGCTAAGAATGGCAGATATATCCAAGGGTTGAACTCTAGCCTTAGTAGAGCCATGCTACCATATAAGGATAAAACTTTTGATCAAGTTTTGGATTTGACTCTGAGCATTGAACAACATGATAAAGCTAGAGAGAATTTCAGGGCATTCAAAAATAATCAAAACAAGAAGGGAAAGGGTAAATTTCACCCTTATGATAAAAAGAAAACAGACATAACTTCCACCAAGAAACCAGAAGAAGCTAGAACTGCTGAAGTTAAGAAGAGGATCACTTGTTACAACTGTGGACAAGAGGGGCACATGAAAAATAGGTGCACCAATCCTAGACCAGCATCCTTCAATTGTCACCATTGTGGGAAGGAAGGTCACATAAAGAGGAACTGCCCAGATTTTAAGCAAGGAAAATTAGGGGCTTTGGAAGGGAAAGGCAAGGCAGCTGAGGGATCAAATGTTGAAAAGCATGGTCAAGTTGAAGGTACTTTGCTTATCCATTCAATACCTTTAACAGTAGTGTATGATACTGGGGCTACACACTCATAGATCTCTCATGATATTGCACAACAATTAAAATTGAACTGTATGATTGTTGATAAACCACTGCTAATTAGAAGCCCTATAGGTAGTTCATGTGTCATGGGTATGATGTGCATGCAACTGGGATTAAATATAGGAGGACATGTGTTTGAGTCAAACCTATATGTGTTGCAATATCCAGACATAGGAATTATTTTAGGAGTTGATTGGTTGAGTAGATATAAGGCTATCATAAATATGGAAACATCCACCATATCATTGAAGGTTTCTGATGGACAAAGAATAATTGTTCTTTGTGAGGCAAACAAAAATAGAAGTATAGCCAACCTTTCTGCATTGTCAAATGAAAAACCCATGCCTGCATTAGAAGAGATCCCCATAGTTAATCAATATGATGATGTGTTTGGGGAAGTAAGAGGAGTTCCTAATCACAGGCCAGTTGAATTTTCAATTAGAATAATTCCAGGAGCTAGCCCAGTGGTTAAAAGACCAACCAGAATGGGGCCTAAGGAATTGATGGAGTTGAAAAAGCAATTAGTTGAACTAGAAGAAAAAGGTTTTATTAGACCCAGTAGCTCATCATGGGGAGCACTAGTAGTCTTTGTTAAGAAACATGATGGATCCCTGAGATTATGTATTGACTATAGGGAATTAAATAAAGTCACAATTAAAAATAAATATCCCTTACCAAGAATTGATGATCTCTTTGATCAATTGAGTGGTGCAAAAATATTCTCCAGGCTTGATTTAGCTTCAGGCTTTCATCAGATGAAAGTAGAAGAGGAAAGCATTAAGTATACAGCCTTTAACACCAGATATGGACTTTATGAATTTTTGGTGATGCCATTTGGCTTAACAAATGCTCCTTCCTATTTTGTTGATTTGATGAATAGGATTTTTAGAGAATACCTGGATAAGTTTGTATTAATATTTATTGATGATATACTAATTTATTCTAAGTCAGTTAGAGAGCATGAGAACCATTTGCATATAGTATTTGAGAAATTGAGACAGGAAGACTTGAAAGCAAAGTTTTCAAAATGTACTTTTTGGCAGAATGAAGTGAACTTTCTAGGCCATATTATATCAGAAAAAGGAATAGCTGTGGACTCCAATAAAGTCATTGCAGTGCAAGCTTGGAAAAGGCCTACTAATGTCACTGAAGTCAGATCATTCATGGGAATGGCTGGTTACTATAGAAGATTCATAAAAGATTTTGCAAAAATCTCAATTCCATTAACCAGATTGACTAGGAAAAATCAAGTGTTCACTTGGACTGAGGAATGTGAAAATGCCTTTGGGAAATTAAAAGAAGCACTGGTACAAGCTCCAATTCTAAAAGTACCTGAGGGAAATGAAAACTTGGTGGTGTATACTGATGCAAGTGGACAAGGGCTTGGAGCAGTGTTGATGCAACAACACCAGGTAATAGCTTATGCTTCTAGGCAGTTGAAACCAAGTGAAGTAAGGTATGCTACTCATGACCTTGAATTGGCTGCTGTAGTGTATGCCCTTAAGCTATGGAGACACTACTTGTTAGGAGCAAAATTTGAAGTATATACAGACCATAAATCACTCAAATATTTGTTTTCACAAAAAGAATTAAATATGAGGCAGCAAAGATGGATTGAACTCTTAGCCTCATATGATTTTGAAATATTATACACACCAGGTAAGGCTAATAAAGTAGCAGATGCCCTAAGTAGACAACATGCTAAAGTGGCTAGATTAATGATAGAAGAGTTTAACACTTTATCATTATTAATTGATTCAGAGATAAAAAGTGATAACATAGAAAACATGAGCTTATGCAGTGGGAAGGTAGAGATGGGAAAATTAAGTTTTATTACTTTGGGATCAGAATTGAAAAATAAAGTTGCAATGCTACAAAACCAAGATCCATTTTTATTTGGAAAGAAGACACAAATATTAAATGGTGAGACAGTAGAAGGTTTTCAGTTGGATGATCAGGGCCATCTGAAGAAAGGAGAAAGAATATGTGTTCCAGCAATGGATGAGTTGAAGCAAGAAATTTTGGATGCTTACCACAAAAGCAAATATACTATACACCCAGGAAGCACAAGCATGTATCACAACCTCAAGAGAGATTATTGGTGGAGTGGTATGAAGAGTGCAGTGGCAACCTATGTATCAAAATGTATGGTTTGCCAGCAGGTGAAGGCTGAGTATCAAAAACCCTCAGGAATTCTTCAACCTTTACAAATACCACAGTGGAAATGGGAAGACATATCAATGGATTTTATTGATGGTTTGCCTAGAACTAGGAGGGGAAATGATAGTATTTGGGTAATGGTTGATAGGTTAACCAAGTCAGCCCACTTTATACCAGTGAAATCAGAAAGAAATGCTAATACCCTAGCCCAGTTGTTTATTAAAGAAGTAGTCAGACTGCATGGTATACCAAAGACTATAGTGAGTGATAGAGATACCATCTTCACTTCAAAATTTTGGCAGAGTTTTCACAAGGCAATGGGGACTGATTTATGTTTGAGTACAGCATACCATCCTCAATCTGATGGTCAAACAGAAATTGTGAACAAATTGCTTGAAGACATGTTGAGAGCATGTGTATTGGATTGGGGAGGAAGCTGGGAAGATTACATATATCTAGCTGAATTTGCATACAATAACACCCATCACAGTAGCATAGGCATGGCCCCCTTTGAAGCTCTCTATGGAAGGCCATGTTTATCACCTTCAAGTTGGCATGAGTCTGGAGAAAAAGTGGTCTTAGGACCAGAAAATGTGAAGGAGACTTCTGAAAAGGTAGCCTTGATCAGAAAAAGAATTGCCTCTGCCCAAGATAGGCAAAAGAAATATGCAGATCAAAGAAGGAAGGCAGTGCAATATGATGTTGGGGATTATGTGTTCATCAAGATATCACCCATGAAAAAGGTTCTAAGCTTTGGGAAACAAGGAAAGTTGATTCCTAGATATATAGGACCATATAAAATTCTAGAAAGAATAGGGACAGTAGCCTATAAATTAGAATTGCCAGAAGAAATGAGAGCAATGCATGATGTCTTTCATGTGTCTCAACTAAGAAGATGGGTTCATGATAAGGAAACAATACTAGAATCCTCTAAGGATGTGCAGATTGATCCTAGAATGATTTATGAAAAGGAACCAGTGGGCATAGTTTCTAGAGAAACCAAAAAATTGAGAAACAAAGAAATTAAATTAGTAAAAATACAATGGAGTCTAGACCCAAATGATTGCACATGGGAAGTGGAGGATAAAATCAGAAATGATTATCCCCAGCTGTTTGATTGAAGAAAAGGTAAATCTATATATACATACTAATGAATGAGTTGGTTGAATATGCATTGTGATTTCTTTTTTTTTCTTGTGTTGATATGCATAGTGCTTAATAGGTGATTGGTTTGAAAATGGTTTTGAAATCAGAAAAATTCATTTTTCTGAAGAGATGATACTTAAATTAAGTATGAAAGAATTATGGGACACAATTCCTAAAAGGAGGGGTATATGTGATAACCCTGATTTTTGTGAGTAATTTCATGATTTAATTTAGTTTGTATTTGTTTGAAATTGCATTGGAAAAATTGGAATAGGAAATTGATTTGCAGATAAAAAGTATAAAACATGTACATGTGCACAAGACAGTGTACACATGCACACAGATTTCTGTGTAACAAAATTTGACAGAAATTAATAGATAAAAATAAAATAACTGATTTAGAAATACATATGCATAAAGATAGAATTATGTCTTTAAATAAAATAGAGTACAAAGAAAATAGGAAAAGCTAGGCTGAAATAAACTTAAAATTATTTAAAGAAAAAAAAAATAAAAGGCTTAGGTATACATAAGTTATACATGTATACAGTCAATCAATCTCTGGAAAGAAACAGAAATTGCATGAAAATGGCATGAGTCCCTAAACAAGCACTTTATCTATTCTCAGTAATTTCTTTTATTAAGAAAATAATAACAATAATAATAGGAAGTCATGCATATGACATGACCAGGAAAAATTAAAAGAGAAAAACTAATTTCTGGAAAAGAAGACAAGGACCACATACCCTTTTATTTTCTTGAATCAAACCAGAGGCAGGCTATGTTTGGGATGGGGTAGAACTGACATTGGGTAAGTCCATAAACCCTAGTGACAGCCAAGATTTATATAAAAGGCCTAGTATAGTAAGACCATATGTTTTTGTTCTTCATTAACCTAAAGAGAAAAATATACAAGGCATAAACCAGAGAAAATAGGAGAAGGCAGAAGACTAAAAGGGGGTTCATAAGGCATAGGAAGAAGAAGGATTAAGGTGAGTAACCTCACTGAAAACTTTGGCATTAAGACCTGAATATTGAGGCAGCCAGTTTGAACTAATTTTCTTTTATAAATTATGTTTTATGTTTGGATGACTTTGGGTTGTTAATGATTTGTTTAAGGGTAAAACCTCTATCTGGTTTACCCAGAAAAATAAGAGTCATGGATACATGAATTAAAATGTTTGTCTGAGATATGGGTTAACTTTGTGATTGAGTATTTTTCTTTTATAAGTTTTCTTTATGAGTTGTTTATAAAAATCCCCGGATTCAAGTAGTGGGTGTATGGTCTGAAGGTAGAAAGAAATATGGGCTGTAACATTGTGTTGTTGCTTATGTCTCATATTAATTAAAACAAAAGAAAATGTAGAAGTGCAATGTTGTACATGTGCTGAGCTTCTATGTTTTATGAAATACCCAAATCAAATATACTTGTGGTTTAGCCAGATCATGAATCTGATTGAACCAGAGGTAAGGGAAAATATATATATAGCAAATTACTCAGGACCATATGCTTACATCTTGATCCAGTGAAACCCACAGGCAAAAATAATGTGCTAAGAAGTCACTTCCCTCTTTCATGATAAAATGTTTGCTTATGAGAATATAACTTATCAAACTCTGGATGAATACATATTGCTTGCATTATTTATATTTCTCTGATTAAGAAGTGAGATGCAGAAGGGATTAGCACTGCTATGAAAAATAATAATAACACTTGGTAATTTAACTAAGGACTTGGGATCTTAGGGCTACCAAAGTATAGCTTGGCAATGGGAATATTGCAAGTTCACACATGGTATATTTATACCCAGGGGCCTGAGTGTGCTGGGTTAACAGAGAAAATGTCCCAGGCAGTGTGTGTTTAAAAAGAAGAAAGTAGCTAAAGACCCTATTATATTTGATAATGAATTCTAGGAATAAATTCAGGAGAGGTCTGGGCAAAATCCCTGATGGCCAGTAAAGTTGAAAAGGGGATGATAACTGAATTGATGTTTGTATTTGGTTGTTTTGGTGCTTTTTATTGATGAATCTTATGATTGTTTTCTATGAATCAAGTCATTGAGAATTTGTTTAACACTGATATGAATGCACATGCCTCACAAAAACATGCACACAGAAGATACTGAGTTTCTTATTCTTGCAATTACTGGAATACAAATAGAATTGAATAAGATCATGTTTTCAGTTAGATTATTCACACCAGACAAATAGTCTGACCCTTTTGTGTTTATGCACCATTGGGTGTCTCATATTCATATGGGGCAGTTCATGGTGGTTTTGCAGGGAAATAGGAAATTGCTTTGATCAGGCTTGGATGTTAAACTGCTTAAGATTTGGATGCTTTGTTTTTAAAAGACTTTGCTGAAGTAAACTACACCTTCATGATGAACTAGATTAAGACCTATTGTTTAAAATTACTTTGAGAAACCAATGTATGGTTAATTACTGTTTTGTAGTTGTTGAACTTATATGTCTCAGCTGAACTATGTGCTTTGTTTTGTTAAGCTCTTTGCTAAGAAAAATGAATTCCAAGTTTCAAGAACAGTTAGGCTAAATGGTAGAAGATCTGAGATTAAAAGAATTTGTGGTTTGTATGTATATCTATAGATCTGGCATAAGAAAATCCATGTTCAAGTCAAAAAGAAAATCTGATAGAAAGAGTTTGAATTGCTTTAAAAAGAAAATAATATAGCATGTATTATGTAACTGAGTAGTGCAAACCAGAACAAGGCTAACATAGCCCTTTTCTTGAGCCTGGGTCAAGCCAACAACTAAGGATTTAAATTAAAAGTTTGGAGCTGTTTCATAGTCAAAGTATATATTAGGTTCAGACAATCTTGTTCACAGGAAAAAAAAAAACAAAAATTGGGTTTGAACCGACCAGCATAGCACTCGAACTCATGACCTCTCATGTGTTAGTTAGGCGCGTTTCCATTACGCCTAGATGTTGCTTGTGTTCACTTAGGATCCACTTTCTTTTAGCCTGAGTTTGACACTATGTAGACTTTAACACAATCATCCATATAAAAAGCTTGCTTTCCACTGATTATTACTTGATCACTTCTCAATTAAAATAACAGGCTATAGTACATGTTTCCAGTGGATTCTATGGTCAAAAATCAGATTACAATAATTAATCTTTTTAAGGAATTATCACATTTTAATAGATTTAAAAGGAATTCTACTTACATATTAACATGCTCTGATTCTAGTAGAATATAACATAGATATCTTCATATATGTATGTTAGGGATGATTTAGATTTAAAACAATATTTTTATATTGGGAAAGATCCTGGATATATTTTGTTTATTGGAAAAAAAGAAAATGACCCTGGGAAATGTATTTGTAATGAATGATATATCTATATATCATTTCTCAAAAAAAAAAATCCTTATGAAATTAGGGTGGAAATAGGAGGGTCATCTCATTCTTTAAGAGAAGTGTGGATGCGGTTAAGTAAAGGGATCAGTGGAGGTGTGTTTGAGGATGGAGGGATCGGTCATAGGCATTTCAGAGAGGGATCGGTTGTTTTGTTAAGTGTGGAGATCGGCTATGGGGACTTAGCTAATTATAAACCTTTTGATTTGAACTTGAAAACCAATCCATATTCACTTGCATGAATCAATAGAACCAATCCCATCTTAATGAACTTCAACGTAGGACGATGATGAACAACAGGACTTGCATATCCAGTATCGAACTCGAAATTGAACGACCAAATTCATGGGACTTAGAATATGAACTAAAACTTAACATATGGGTTTTAATAATGGACTTCACACTTCAACATGCCAATGGTCGATCCCAAAGCTTATACAACTGATCAATCTGAACGCCAATTGAAACGGTCAGCGATGACGGTCACTCTGGTCGGAATCCAAAGTCTTGCAACTTACTTTTGCTTTTAATTTTGAACTGTTTATATCTGAACCACACAACACTGCACCACACTAGTTTACGCTTAGCATGGGGGGGCATGTAAAATTTTCGAATCTCGATTATCTACTGAGTTTAGTTGATATGGGCTCCAGACATACAGAGCATTTAGCCGCAATGCCTTCTGGACAACCTTCACAACACAACAATCCCGGAGTCGAGTCAAGTTCTGCAACTATATCCGCCAGACTTTCCTCTAACCATCAAACTGAGCAACTGGAGATTTCCAGCCCATTGGTCGACCTTTTCTCTGATGTTCCTTTCCTTCTGTTGGAAGATATAAGTCCGACCCCTAATACTATAGAAGGTGAAATATTTCTAGATAACCCGACGGATTTCCAAGCCTCTAGAATTGGCGAGGCCGCTCTCCGCAGACTATGTTCTAAACATGGGATTCCATTTGGAGATGTTCTAGTCCCTTTAGTGAACGACAGGGCTCAATTACCCTCGAAGGGGTATACGGTATGCAATAAATTCATGTGCTAGATCGGATGTGTGCCGCCTTTTAATTCTTTTATCTAAGATATGCTAAATTATCTGGGAATAACTCCTGCTCAGCTGCATCCGAATAGCTATGCTTTTCTTCATGGCACTTTCTTGCTATTTATGGATGTTTTGTTCCGTCTGCCATCTCCTGAGGACATCGGGTGTATTTACAATATCAAACGACGGAAAGCCTTTCTTACAGTTTCCTTGAGCCTTCGTCCATCTGTCAAGTTTTAACTGGCGCTTGGAACAAGCTTAGCATCTTTAAACGCAAATGGTTCTATGTTCGATGTCCGCCTGGCTTCGTGAGGCGATGGTTGGTAGGACGTAAGAGTTGCCTTGACTTTATCCTTAAATTCTTTAGCCCAAGTCATATCTAGAACTAACTAATACTTTGAAAATTTACAGGTGTCCATCCCCGTCCAGAAGACGTTAGTTTTCAAGGGCGGTTTATGCAATCTGTGCCACTCCAGTTAAGGATGAGGACATTAGATCCCTTGTAACTGATGAATGGTTATCTCTTTTTGGGCTGTTAGAAGAAGGTCGTAGCATTGGGCTTTCAGGAAGAATTGCACTATCAAGGAATGCTGTGGAACAAGGAGGCAGCACTAACATCCCTATCATGCCCCCAATCGAGGGAGCTTAGGACGATGCTGAGGAAGGTGAAATTCAAGGTGATGAAGCGAACAAGCCTGGCGATGATGATGTAGGTCCGGGCAACGCGCCTGTGGTCGAACCATCACAAGGCGCGTGATCTCATGTGCCAATAAGAAAAGGAAAAAGGCTAGCGTACAAACTCTATAGGAGAAAAACTGCTAAAAAGTGTGAGTTCACCATCACCTGGGTTGAAGAAGAGTCTTCCTCTCAGCCTTTAGAAAGTTCGATGGAAGGATTCTCAAATCTACCGATTCCATACGACATCAAGACTTTTGATTTTCCCAACATTAGTGTCGGGGGGCTTAATTCTCTTATAAGGACTTGTGATGACATTCCTCCCACTAGCAAAAGGGAAATCACTCCTATGAGTAAGGCTATAGAAACTGGTCCATTGGGGGGACAATAGGACACTCATAATCACGCGCACTCCACTGCACGATTTCTGTCTATCTTCTATTTGATGGTAACTTATATGTTCTTGTTTAATTCGTAGGTGTTGTATCTTATTCTCGTGCATTTGATCGCTTGAGGGGCTCCTCAAAAAAGTATGGATTCAATCGTGATTCAGACTCGGGCAGGCGTCGAGAAAGGGATGACGGTCGGGAAAGAAGCCATCACATGAGGGAGACTTCATCCTCTAAATACAAGTCTAAATCTCAATAATCTCATCAGGAAGTCCAGCCTGATCTTCCTGTACATAGCGGATATCATGTCTCTTCTCATGCTACCTAGACTGTTGTACCACCCGAGCATCATTCGGGTTCATCCAGTTCTCGGCAACCTCATGATCGTAGGTCGAGCCAGCGCTTAATTGTTACTTCTGATCCGGCTTTGACTACTACACCTCCTGAGGCTTCTACAACAAAAAGATTGGCCGAACTTAAGGGCAATTTTTCAAAAATCTGCTTTGATGGTCCTAAGTTCCTTCCTTCCATCCATACAATTCCAAGGAATGCTAAAGCGAGTTCACTTGCATGTGTCAATGATGTTTTCGTGCAGCACAAAGCACTCCAGCATTTCGCCGAGAAAATCTCCAATGTGTCACTAAAAGGCAGCATGAAATCAATCGCCTCAAGCTGGAAGAGATCCATGATAAAGACATAATCAAAACCCATGATAATGAGATCGTGGAGTTAAACATGAAGTTAGCCACGGCAGAAAAGAGTGTTGAAGAAACATCCAAGGCGGTTAGTCGTTTGGAAATGGCTCATAAAAAGGAGCTGGATGTTGCCCATAACCGCAGCGATGTGCTTGCTCCAGAAAAGGACACACTACAAAATGAGATAAATGCTTTAGCCCGTCGCATTGAGGAACTCGAAGAACTCCTTAAGAAAGAGAAGGAAGAAAAACTCGAAGCTCGGGAGGAATCTCAAAGGTATTGTGAAGAGGTTCTCGAGGCTCAGGGGCTAAAAATTAAACTTAACGAGCAATTCGATCCGATCGAAGCTCTTAAGGAAGAGGCAAGGAAGCTGACCGAAATGAAGTTAGAGAGCAGATCGCGGCCCAGTTGGAAGATGTTAAAGAAGCTGGCTAAATGAGATTAAGGACATGTTCGATCCTTTAATTGTTGAATATAATGCTAATGCCCTAATCCATCATGACTTGAGTTTTCTCGGAGAGGGCTACCTCGAATCGCTTGCCGAGGTTTGGAAATATATCGTTGAAACGAGGAAGAAAACCCTTGGCGAAGCTGATTTGGATGAGGAGAAACTGGCACGAGAGATCCTTCATGGGAATGAACCTTTAGGTCTTTCCACTGCAAGGCTCCGATACTTTGATATTTTAGCACCTTCCGGCAAAGCAAAAAACGTCACTAAAGCTTCGGAGTCAGATCCCAAAGGTCCCCCATCACTTTAAATAGCTGGAACATCAGTTTCATTTGGCCCGGGACAAGATCCGAGCTATGACCTGTATAGACCCGGTTATAAATCAAAGGTGCTGACTCCCATTCAAGAAGGGGGCACTTCGGCGACAACTGAAAGTCAGTCGGACATAGGTATCTCGCTATATTCTCCACTATTCGAGAGATTTCATTCCTTATTTTAAATTATGAGCTTATTTGCTTGTTTCCGTGAACCTGCAGGTCTTCCTACCCCTAGTCAAACTCCATAAAGTGGTGCTGCTGTAGAGCAACAATCGACATTTACTGATGTTCTAGCAGCTACTGACATTCCAAGGCCCGATGTTCAAGTTATTGGAGCTTTTGCTGATGATCAGCTGTTGCTAGATGAATCTGCTAATGACATGAGCATGGGTGCCTTCGAACACACTGATGAGCTCAGCTCGAAGGAGAGCATCGAGAAGGAAGAGTTATTAAAGAAGAAAACCAAAACTGAACCCATTGAGGCGAACGTCGATGATCCAAACCTTATCCCTCTTCAAGTCATTCCTCCTAGCAGGTCGGTTCCCGAAGGACTCCCCCCAACCTCTGAAAGCTCTTCTGCTAAGGGTGGTAAAGGACCGAAGAAAAGGACAGGTGGATGCTTGGGTGGTGCCAAGAGAGAAAGGGCAAAATAAGTAGTTGTCACTTCAGCTTAGTTTATATAGCAATTTTCCTTTTCGTTGGTTGTGTATGTGCAGGTACGGCCGCCACTTTTGAATAAACTTGTACAACGATTTCAAGTTTAATGTGTAGATAAAAATTCTTTATTTTTTGTTGAACTCTTACATGGATTTCTTAAGTGGTCGAGCTATTACTTTTCCATTCAATGTATTTGTAATTTGTTGCTTGTAAATTTGGATAATCGTCTATTAATTTTTACTCAAGGCCTCCATGTTGTCTTGGCCTCAAGTTGTACCAAACACTAGGCTCGAGCCCTAGTGTTACACTGTCGGATTCAGCGGTTTAAGTGATTATACTCCTGCCCCTGGTCTTGGGTTAACGGAGTTAGATAGTGGATGGTCGAACTCCACCCTTAGTGAGTTTATACTCCTCCTGTCGGTTTTAGGCCGGAGTTTATGGAATAATGAGTGGTCGAACCGCACTGATCTATTTGTTTAAACTCATATCCGCACTTAGGGAATAAGAGTTAGTTGATGGGTGATCGGATTGCACTTAATTTGTGTTTGTACTCCAGTCCACACTCTGGGGACTTAGAGTTATTTCAGAAAATAGTCGGACCGTACTTTCCTTAATCGATTGATTTGCCCTCAAGTTTGGGGTCTAACTTAGCGAGCGATCGATCATGTCACGATTGCTTTTGATTCATGTCTATCCCATTGCTTGTTGGGATTAATTTGATTATCGGATGGTCAAGTCACATCCATTCCTTATTAGGTACTCCGTCCATTGGGTTGTGAGCGAGAATCGTCGAACAAACGGTCGGACCATGTTCATTTTGTTTAGTTCAACCGTGAACTTATGTAACCGACGAGCTCCAAACTCTGGGAACCTGATCGAACATGTCAATATTAGTTACTTGGGTATCGTAACTAATATGTGTAATGCTACAGCAATGACGGATATAAAGGAAATTTAAAAATTTATTTGCCAAACGAAAAGAAATGACATATTTGCCTTATTACATATATAGAAAATGAAACGCAAAAGTAAATTTGGAAATTAAATACAATTGAATGAAAAAGAATAAACTAAGTGAAATAGTGGAGTAAATGCTCACTATTCCACGCTCTTGCGAGTGTGATGCCATCAACAGTCACTGGCTTGAAAGTTCCCTCTCCAAGCATCTGCTCAATGATATACGGTCCTTCTCAAGTAGGATTCATGTGTGATGGAACAGGAAATACCCGTTTTAAGATGAGATTGTCGATTTCAAAGGTCCTAGGTTGGACTTTAGTGTCGTAGTATCGGGCGACTAATTGTCGATGTCTAGCTTAGGGGTGTTACGGTTGCGGTAACCGTCGTTATTACCACCAACCGTAACCGTAACCGTTGTTGACGGTTATAAATTCTTATAACCATTACCGCAACCGTCTATGATGGTTAACCGTCATATTTTCAATTTTGAAGCATGTCGTCCATATATTTTCAATTATATGCATTATTAATGATAAATTGATAGAGCTCTAACTGTTTTTTGCAAATTTATTTATTTATTTATAAAACGACCAATATGCATGCACATGTTATTAGTTCTTAAAGGCACATATTATTAATGTACAAGCTATTCCTTTAACTTAATTATTAATTTTTATACACTAATGTTAAATATTACACAAAACAATCACGTATAGTTGGTATGGTTAACCGCAGTTTTCAAATTCCTCAACCGTTACCGTTATAGATGGTAACCGCATGAACGGCTGATACGGTTGAATGGTTGAGTGGTTGAACCGTAACAGCCCTATAGCTACCCTCAAATCAGCTTCTTTACGCTTCTCTTCTACAAAGTCTAGAGATTCTAAGAGGAGATCTTTATTCGTTGTGGGGTCATAGTAGGTCACTCGATGAGAAGGGCTTCGAGTTCAACAGGAATGACGGCTTTGGAGCCGTAAGCAAGGGCAAATGGAGTATGGCCAGCCGTGGACTGATAGGTTCTTCTATATGCCCATAATGCTGTTGGGAATTCATCCACCCACTTTTCTTTAGCCTTTTCCAAATGTTTCTTTAGAATGGACTTTATGATTTTGTTCACAACTTCAACTTGTCCACTTGCTTGAGGGTGAGCAACTGCTATAAATCTCTTTTTAATATGATGCCGACGCAGAAGTCTTTGAATTTAGCACTGTTGAATTGGGTTCCATTGTCTGTTACAATGGTTCGTAGAAGGCCAAAGTGTCAGATTATGTTCCTGACGATGAAGTTGACCAGTTTCTTTGTCGTGATCGTGGCTAATGGTTCTGCTTTGGCCCATTTAGTGAAGTAATCAACTCCTACGATGGCGTACTTCGCACCACCTTTTGAGATCGGTAAGGAACTGATAATATTTATGCCCCATATGGAAAACGGCCATGGACTGACCATTTGTGTGATTTCTATTGGCGGTGATCTTGGGACTTTTGCATACATCCAGCACTTGTCGCATTGCTTAGCATAATTAGTAGCATCTCGGTTGACAGTTGGCCAGTAATACCCATAACGGAGTATTTTCTTTGCTAGGGTTTGACCTCCAATGTGATCGCCACATTCCCTTTCATGAACTTCCTTTAGGACCCTTTTTATTTGATCATGAGCAATACACCGGAGCAGGAGAATGGAAAAACCCTTTTTATACATGACTCATTCCAGAATGATATACCACGAAGCTTTGCGGAGGACTATCGCCTTTCATTCCTCCGTTCGGGAAGGACTCCCTGTAGCAAATAGTCTTTAATCGGAGTCATCCACGACTCCTTCTTAGGCTCCATATCTAGTACCCGGTCAATTTCCATTTTGTTTATACTCGGAGCGTCTAGTACTTCGACTGGAAGCAAGCCCATTTGTGGTGCATCCCCGATGCGAGCAAACTTTGCCAATGAGTCAGCCTCTTTGTTTTTATCCCGAGAAATGTACGTGATGTCATAGTACTCAAATTCAATCAATGGCTCTTGGACTCAGATAAGTTATGGAGCAAGTCATTGTCCTTTAGCCTGGTAATCTCCCCTAACTTGGTATACCACCAACTGGGAATCGCAAAAATATTTCAAGAGATTTTATTCCAAGTTCTCTGGCAAGTTTTAGTCTAGCAATCAAAGCTTCACACTCAGCTTCATTATTTGTTGCAGGGAAGTCAAGCTTCAAAGCGTAGAAAATTGATGGATCCTCTGGAGTTACTAGCACGATTTCGGCTCTAGAACAATGGTCATCGGATGCTCCATCAATTTACATTTTCCACCAAATGGTAGGGGCTTCACTGCTCTCTGGGAGATCATCCTGTGTAGTGAACTCAGCTATAAAGTCCACCAGTTCCTGTCCCTGGATGGCTCTCCAAGGGAGATAGTTAATGTCAAATTGGCTTTGCTCGATGTTCCACTTGAGTAACCATCCAGACGTCTCAGGTCTTTTAGGACTTGTCGTAACGGCTGACCGGTGTAAACATTGATGGGATGAGACTGAAAATAGGGGCAGAGCTTTTATGAAGCAATCAACAAGCAGTACACCAACCTCTCTATTTTCAGATAGTTCCTTCCAGCTCATGTCAATCGCTTGCTAATATAATAGACCAACCTCAGGATTCGATTCTCCTCGTGAAGCAGTGCGACACTTATATCATGTACTGACACGGCCAAGTAGATATACAAGTCTATGTAATCCACCGATTTTGACAAGATGGGAGGCCTCTCTAAGTGGTTCACTAAAGATCAGAATGCATCTTCACAATCTTGTGTCCTTCAAAGTTCCTTTTCCCTCTTCTTATCAAGTCAAAGAAAGGAATACACTTATTGGTAGCTCTAGATATAAATCGACTTAGTGCGGCAACCTTCCCATTTAAGCTCTGCACTTGTTTGATGGTCTTTGGCACTTGGATGTTGCGAATAACTTTAATCTTTTTGAGATTAGCTTTGATTCAGCGAGCATCGACGATGAAACCCAAGAACTTTCCTGATGCAATGCCAAAAGAACATTTTACAGGATTGACCTTCATTTTGTAAAATCGAAGGATGTCAAACATTTCTTCTAAGTCTCTAACGTGGTCACTCAATCATCATGACTTCACAAACATATCATCCCCGTATACCATCGTCGTCTTTCCAATCTAATCTTTAAACATTTGGTTGATTAGGCGTTGATAAGTCGCTCTAGCATTCTTCAATCCAAATGGCATTACGACATAGTATTATAATCGAATGTCAGTAATAAAACTGGTGTGCTCTTGGTCGGGGACGTGCATCGAGATTTGATTATATCCAGAGTACGCATCTATGAAAGATAGCAATTCGTGCCCCACGGTTGAGTCCACCAGCTAGTCGATCCTTGGAAGGGGGGACTTTCTTTTGAGCATGCTTTGTTTAAATCTGAATAGTCAAACATGTCCACCACTTTCCACTCACTTTTCTCACAAGTACAGGATTAGATACCCATTTAGGGTTGAGGGCACCGTGAATAAACCCATTGCTTTCGAGCTTATCCACTTCCTCTTTAAGGGCAACAGATCTCTCCGGATCCATGCCACGCCTTTTCTGTTTCACCAGGACATGCCTCGGATCAATATTTAATGCATGGCATGCAATAGCAGGCGAGATTCCACACATGTTAGAATGAGTCCGAGCGAACACATCAAGATTCGCTCGGAGAAAACCACCAAGCTCTTTCAACATCGAGGGGCTGAGTTATGATCCGATCTTTATGACACGCGATGGGTCGTCGCAGTTGACTGTGATGTCAATCGTCAACTCAGCCGGTGCAGCCTTAGTCTCTTTGGGCTCTTCCTCATCATCCCTCGGATCTGTCTTTATAGAACCGACTGTGGTGCTTGAGCCAAGGCTCAAGCGTTGATTTTCAATCTTCGGTGGCTTGGATGTGGAGAGACTCGTCCACACCCTTACCTTTCTCCTTTCATTGAGCGTCCCTCAATTCAGCCACATAGCAGGCACGTCCGGTCGCCTGATCACCATGCATAACTCTAACACCGTTATTAGTTGGAAAAAGTCAAGCACCATGGGGCAAGAGCTGCCCGGAATTCAGCTAGGGTCGGTCGATCCAGAAAAACATTATATGGAGAATCAACATCCAAGACAACAAATGGCAACATCCGCACTCTCTTGTGGTCGCCTTCTTCCAACTCTATGGATAATTCGACATAACCGACAGCTTCGGTCACAACACTGTTATAGCCATGAATGCAGGCTTTAGATGATTTGAAGTCCTTAGCTTCCATCCTTATCGGATCATAAGCTTTTTTGAAAATTATATTTACAGAACTTCCACAATCAACCAAAATCCTCCTCACTAAGGCGGGGTCGATCATGGCTGAAATGAACATTGGGTCGATCATTGGTGCCTCAATCTTATTTGCATCTTTGTTACTGAATACAATGTTGTCTACCATTGTACACTATTGTTTCACCGAAGCTCCATCTATTGTATTAGAGCAACATTCAAAATCCACTTGCTTGATTAAGCTGGCATAGCGCACCATCTCATGCCAACTCTTATCAGTTGGATGCGGTCCTCCGACTATTGTATTGATCACTAATCTTCCACTAGTCCACATAGGCTCCTCGGCCCTGTGCGGTGCTTGTCCTCGGTTGGAGTCGGATGTCCCCTACCCGCCATCCTGTGGGGCTTTAACAAATTGATATAACTTTCTTTCCCAAATCAGTTTCTCGATAACATCTTGGAGATACCTACATTCATTCGTGTTATGACCATAGCATTAATGGAACCAACAATATTTTCCAGTCTTCTTCTCCGTCGATTCTTTCGAAGGTGGCTTCCTATACTACATGGTATTGCATGTAGACAAGTAGACATTATTTAGAGACGTATTCAGTGGTGTGTAGGTATCGTACATTGGAATTCTAGGCTTTCCTCTTCCAGCAACCCTCTTTCGTTCACGGTTCCTATCACTGCCTTTCTTTTCCTGATTCGGTTTATTTTGGACATTTACTTGGACTTTTCCATAACTCTCCCCGGACTATTTCACTACGTTGTTACTCTAAACTCCTCCACTTGGTCCCACAACATTCTTCTTCCTAGAGCATCTAGCTTCCTCTTTCCTCAAATATTAGGTTGCTTTTGCATAGAAAAACTCCAAAGTTGTGGGTGGTTTGCCAGCTAACCAATCGCCAAAGTCATATTCTGGATCAATCCCTCTTGTTACCACCATCAATATTGCATGGTCATTCAGATTACTGATTTCTGTGACAGCTGTATGAAATCTCTCCAAATAGTCTTTCAGCGGCTCTCCCGGAGACCTGGATAACGCTGGATAGGGACATTACATCTTTGGGGCAAGTTGCATGCATATGGAACTACTCCATAAATTTTGTTGCCAAATCATCAAATCTAGACATTGACCGTGGGGGTAATCTTGCAAACCACATCATTGCTATGCCAGAGAGCGTAATAGGAAAACATCTACATTTTGTTGCACCATCAACTCGTGCGGAACCCATTAGGCATTCATATCCTGTAATGTGATGCCTGGGGTCAGTTTTTCCCTCGTAAGCAGGCATCGACGGCTTGCTGAACCTCCTTGGATACCCTACATGCAGAATATTGTCGGTGAATGGGGTATGGCTTCTCGAGATTTCCAATCGTCATTGGACAAGCCTTGGCTCTACCTTACTAGCTGTCTAACCATATCTGACAAGTCCGGTGTTTGGGTAGTTGGAGCCAAGTGGTAGTCGTGCTCCACCACACATGTATGGCTCGGTCGATGTCTACGGATCGTTCCATGGCTTCTTGGCTTAATATCCTATCGATGTATATCACGTGCGTTCATTTCATCGTCATTCTGAGGAGGTAACTGGTTTACATCCACCTGAAACCCAGCATCCAAATCAACCGCAGCAGCTCCAGCTTATGCTCCAACATGATAAGGCATGCTTCCTCCTCTGGAGGAGGGATCGACACCGATCGGTCTCGGCAAGCCAGGTTGGCTTGTTTGTTGATGTGTAGAAGCTTCTGCGTGATATCCATCAATTCTGCGACGACTGCGTCTGTGATAATCATCCGATGAAGTAGAGCTTTCCGATACAGAATAAGGAGTTGGCTCTCTCCTAATTTTCCAACGTTGTTGCTCCTTCAGTTGATTCATTAGATCGATATTGGTTTGAATCTACTGGTTCAACTGTCGACGGCTATCCATGAGCTCTCTCATCAAATCCTGGAAATCATCCTTTGTGATGGAATCAATCGGATTTTGGACATCAACTGGATTGGCAGCATTAATATCTACTAATAGATTGCTCGGGCCTCCTTGTTGGATGCTAGCATTCTCGTTTCCTTTTGCGTTTTGAGAGGTAGGTCTGGTGTTCCTAACCATTGTTGATAGGTTTCCTTAGACTTTTGCAAATCTAAATAGAATGAATAAGCTTCTTAAAGATAGTTATGGATCTCTTTGGGGGATTCATTCAATCCAGTAGTAGCAAAGAGATCCAAATAGAGCTAAGAATCTTCCCTCTTGGTGATAGCACCAAAATGTTTGCACCAAAAGTTGGCACAAACACTCAATAGAGATTTTGTGGAGAACTAAATGAAGAATATAAAATGAAAACAGAGGAAACAAGCAGTTAAATAACGAAAATCAATGTAATAACAAGAAGTCAATGATTTATAGAGGTTCGACGTTGTTTGCCTACATACGCTTTGGATATATTGCTTTATTAATCACTTTGTAAACTGATTACAATAGGGATCTAATGAAAACCCTTAGTTACAATAGAGTAAAAAGCAATCAGCGGCATAAAGGTCTTGAAAATAAACAATCAAGCTTGTATTTATAGAGGAAGACGGCGAAATATCTCCCTGAAAATTCAGTAGAAGGATCTCCAAAGCCATATGGACCCACAAGAGGGATCACATGGCCCAAATTCCAAGGAATAGGGATCAGTGTCGATCCCTATTTTTGAAGAATATGGGAGTACGATCCCTATGGGAGCTTCCCCATATAGCAATATGCTCAATCTTGAGTTATTGGAGGAATTTTGGAGGAATTGGATTAGTAGAACTTTAGTTATTCCTCGATCTTTGCTGCAATGTGTGTTGTAACTTGATTTTGGCCAATTCCTATTAAGGAAAGAGGGCCAACCCTCTTTCTTCATCCTTTTAAGTTGCATTCCTAGGGTAGGCACCTTAGGGCACCGACATCTTGTTCCCAAAATTTCATATGCATTGGACTTATGGATCTTGAGATATTGATTGTTTTCCATTGAGTACACTTTCTTGGCTGAAATATGTCGATCCCTTCTATTGAGAGTGATTGTAGCCGATCCCTCTTTTATATTAAACTATATTCCATACTTAGAACGTTATGTATAGCATATCTCCTGATCCTGTTCGATCATGGCTTCATATTACCATTTTTACTTGACTTTTGGATCCCACAATCATCACTTTGGACTCACTAGCCTTAACGATGGTCGAATCTAACTTATCCAATTAGTTCTGGTACAGCCGAGTCAAACTTTCGGATAATAGTAGTTGTTTGTATGCTTGTAAGATAGCAAAATCAGTGCCTTAGGAGTGAAAACAATCACCATTAGAAAAATCACTACCAACGGATGATCGAGGAGCCGCGTGCACTGCCTGGGGCTCAGTCCAGGCGGTGTAACCGGTCCATTGAACCCACCAGATCGGTGCACTGCTCATGGCTTGGGTTGAGGCCCAGGTCATGCCCGTTTTGCTCCTCGATCGCTCAGTTCGCTCATCTATTTGCCAGTTTTCTCGCATTGTCTATTACCTTGTTTGTTGTTGTTTTCTTGAGTTTTGCATGTTTGTTTGTGTTCCTTTTAGTGTCCAATTACATTGGTTTGCTATTTTATAAAATTGATTTGGAGATGATATAAAGTCAGAATTATATGGACCAATTCATGGCTATAATCTTGTGATAACCTAGTATTTTGTTGTAGTAAATTCTCTTATGCTCTAGGGACTTTGAATCACTTTGATTCAAAGGTTTGGAATATTTTAAACTTATATCAATCTATTTTATATAAAAGAGAGTTTATTTTAAATTTACTAATATCAAACTTGTTTCTAAATTAATCTAGTTCTTTTCATAAATGATTTTTATAAATAGTTATATATAGAGTATTGATATTATAAATAGTTATGGATTTTGGAAACATGTTTTTGGAAATATAAACCTAATTTATTTCTAAATAAAATAGTTATATATATATATAATTGGGTTTGAAAGAGTAATAAATATAGTTTTATAAATATATGGTTATTGATATATAAATATGGCCTTTGGAATATGGTTTCTGAATAATATAATCTTTATGGAATTTGAGGCAACTACATCTATATTTATATTGAGATCAAATGGAATATATGGGTTAATTTATCTTACGATAAATAAAGTATTTGGAAAAAATTTACTATATAGAAAATTATAATATTGGATTTCTAAATTATAAACTCTGATAAGAAAAATGTTTTGAGAGCCTTAGTTCTATAATGTGGGGAGTAATAATAATCGACTTAGTGTTATCGATTGGTTTAAATGCATTCGAATAACGCTTCATTTAATATAGTATAACTCACTGAATAGAAAGTTTGAGTGGAACTTACTATCCCATTAGCGAATACTCAAATTTCACCGGGTAGTACGGGATGCCTTGGTTAAATTCTTGTGATTGCTATTAGGAAGTATCTAACAATTTAGAGATTTATTCTCCTTTGGTGTTCGGTGGGACCGATAGATCCGGAAAAAAATATAGTTCAGGTTTTCCGATGGTATCCGTAACAAGTGAGATTTACCAGCTCTTAGTAAATACTTGAATTTCACCAGGCGGTATGGGACGTTTTGGTTAAGTTCTTGTGATTACTAAAAGGATAGTATTTGACACTTTAGAGTTTACTATCTTTTGGTGTTCAGTGGGATCGATAGATCCTTAAGAGGTATGCTCATGGGTTTCTTTACAATATATATATATATATATATAATATTGAATAATCTAGAGTTTTCGAATCATGATTGTCACGATCGTCTTGATCGGTCGAGATTTTGTGTTCCCGATCCTTGTGATCGTGTCGAGATTCTGTGTTCCTTGATACTTGTGATTGTGTCGAGATTTTGTGCTCCCCGATCCTTATGATCGTGTTGAGATTCTGTGTTCCCGATCTTTGGTATTAGATCGGTACAAGTGATACCAGAATTGTTTGTTTTCCATGGTATGGAATTAATATTTTTACATTAGGCATATTGTAATTTATTCAATAATTTTTTGTGTTTAGTGACTAATCTGTGTTTGTGAGCTAAATATATAACTCTGTGCCTTGAGATAAATTTCGAGTTAAATTAATTCTATGACTTGTTATATATTGAACATCTGGATTTACCTAAAAGTCATTCTATTCTTGTGTAATATCTTGTTCTCACCTTTTTGGATATTTAGAGCAGTCTAACCCGGTGTCATTTTAATGCTTGGGTCAGGCCAAGACTTTTCAGGTTACAGGACAGATTGACTTTTGGATGGTTGTGCTAGCTATGAGATAAACATTTTTGAATTTTAGTTTATCTCGTTTAGGGTTTTGTGTTTGGTTATGAGATGTATGTTTGAGTTTAGAGATATGTTAGAGATTTGTACTGGATGTATTTTATGTACGACTAGTGTTATATTTTGTAGACTCTCGGTTTTTGTATGTATATGAAGTTTATTATTCCATTATGATATGTGACTATTTTGTATATGATATATCATTCTGATTCTGAGAAACTATTGTGATTATTACTTTTGAATAAGATTGTACACGTCAAATATTATTCCAAAGATTAAGAAAAATCGTAAGTATGACGTGTCAGTGTTAGTTTAAAGATATATTCACGGTCGGTCACCCTAAACAAGCTGTATTCTCTGTATTATTAGACAACGTCATTTATAATGTTCTTTAATAATATGGGCATAGCGGTGGGGTCGTTACAGTTTGGTATCAAAGCTGAGTTAGAAAATTATAACGTATAATATCATAGATCTAGACCTAGTGAGCCTTAGAGTCCTGTCCTTGGGGTATGTGGTAGATAGTTATACTAATTATATATTAAGGGATAGGATATAAAATGATTATTGAGAAAATCATTTGGGGCGTAATTTAATTTAAAATTTTAATTAGTTAAGTTGGAATTTGTGATATCGAACTTTTGGAAAGTAAGGTGTTAAAATCCTTTAGAGTTTGAAAATTACTTTTGAATTATTAGAAAAATTAATTTTAAAAGAGATAAATTAGAGTAAATTGATTTAAGTGAACAATTTTATTTTAATAGAGATTTTTAGAAATTTGAGTAAATAAGTTTAAGATTTAAATAATCTGGGAAAAACTAGAGTTACGCAGCGGAATTTTAGGAATATAATTGTTCTGCTGTAAGAGACTATTAGTTTTGGTTGCTTGGTTGTCGGTAATTGATTGCTTGGTCGTATTTATGTAATTGAATGCATGGATTCTAGTGGTAATAAAGTAAATATAACTAAGGAAAACTTGTAATTATCTATTGTGTTGACTTGTCTAGAAAATGTTTAATGATTCTGATCGGCATGTGGGACACCATGTTATCGATAGGAGTTCCTAAACATCAAACGAGACATTTTTACATGAGAAATAAATAATTTGAAAATTTGGAAAATACTTAGGTTTAAAATAATTTAAAATAATGTTTTAGCCATCGAATAAATTATGCAAAGTGGAGAGCATGGCGAGGCAATGTTGAAATTATATGTCATCAACTTTGCAGCCAAATTGTGAAATAAACCATTAAAATTTCGTGGC